>OX371284.1:4818700-9618700 GCA_947310995.1 Yponomeuta cagnagella | reverse complement strand
CAATTGTGTGCAGTTGTTTAATAATTCAACCAAAATCTGAATTAAGTTTCTGAAGGGCTGTTTCTTTACTAGGCTCGCCCGCAGTCAGAGACGAGCAACCGACGACGCGAGCTCCATCTCTACAAGTTACGATTAAGCTCTTCGAATAAGAGTGAAACCTGCCCTTATATCACGTAACTTTCCACTCTATCGGTTTAAGCATATAGACGACTCAAAAGTATCAAAATATGTATGTATTTGACAGCTCGGAGTAGGCTTCATCAGACAACTCCATACAGTGGAGGACATTCGCTGTCGCACCCCTGGTGGGACTCTTCCGGAAAAAAAATCAAGTGAGTGATTCCGGAATTAAAATAATGACATCTAAGCCATTATTTCTGACATATTGAATTAAATTGTGGTGCAAATTGACATACAATCGAGACTCAAGGGGTGATGTAACAGTAAGTAGACTTCGAATACAGAATCTAGTGTGTTTGATTCATAATTTGATTTTGAGTTAATAAAAAATGTTGTATTTTGAGTAGATTGAATGCCGCGTTGACAATTCTTTGTCGCGAACGAATATTAACATTTCAAAATATCAACCAATGTGTCACTCACTCAAAGCTTAGTTGTAGATACTGTGACGTGAAGTGCCTTGCCTACGTACCTTAATTTTATTGTGATTAACATTTTCTCCAATAGCCTTTATAATGTAGAGTTTTTCTCCTTCTGAAATCTTTGGATGCTCGGCTGGCGTGTCGTATATTGAGAACCACCACAGTACGCACCAACAAAGTGCTATGGTTCCTGAAAATATTAACGAAATCCATTGAAAATAAGGTCTGTTTTCCACTTTTACAAGGGCGTAACAAAACCCCATATAATTTCGACGATGGAGGGTTCTACTCGTTAAAAGGAACAACTTTTACTATGAAGAAACCTTCGAAATAGCGAAAGAAACTGTTGTTGCTCCTTACATTTTAATGCCGCTAGTAGTACTTTTAATATTGAACTGGTTTTTTGCGGTTTTCCCAAAGTTTTTTGTATTGACGAGTGGAACCGGAAGTATTGGTATTGGTAGCAATTTGGGTTTCCGCAACATGTCTGCTAATCAAAGAAGTTTGTGTCTGAAAAACTATTCTTGCCACCCCAGCTCCTCCGGGAAACGCCAGCAGTTTATGTGTGTCTCCCGCATTCCTCCCGCAGTGTTCTCTAGGATTATTTTAATGTTACCAGAAAATGATTTTAAAAATTATTATGGTTTAAAAATGTATGGTAGTAGTAGTGTAGTGTGGTGTATAGTATGTGTAGTAGTAGTAGTGTCTAGCCGTGTATTTAGTGTAGTGTGCTTGTGTGCGTATTTTTGTAAAGAGAACGTACAGTACATGAATGGTACTTACCAGGAATATAAAACGCATAATCCCATCCGAGGTTCTCAATTAATAGACCAGTCAGGGACCAAGTGACCACGGTGCCTATTGTACCACCTAGCGTTGTACTTAAAAACTTTCCCTTCTCGCTTGGAGGTACCCAATGAACTACTAAAACATGCAACGAAGGAAAGAGGAAGCCCTGAGGAAAGTAAATGAGGTTTTATTTAATACGGAAAACATGTTGGGTACCTACATGTTACTTCTTAAATAAAAATATTCTTGGCTTACTTACGTATATACGTAATCCATTACGTTGTCCACAGAGTAACATAAGAGAAGGTATGGTGGGGAAACCCGAGTATCTGAGGTATTCACGTACCTCAATGTTTGCTACGTAAATTATACAATAACGCAACTATGAGGCTAAGGCTGGAAATGTCAGGTGGAACTAGATATAAGTAAGGTATAGTTCATCATCATCATCATCAACCACTCGACGCCCACTGCAGGACACAGGCCTCCTTCGTGGTTTTCCTAACCATGAAGGGTTTTGCCATAATCGCCACGCTTGGCAGGCGGGTTGGCGATCGCAGTATAGTTATTTCATTCATATTAAGTTTACAAGTAAAGAAACCTTTCATAGAAACCTTTGAAATACGGGAAGGCACAATGTCTTTCAAGTTGTTTGCTTGTCCTGGGCTGTACATTCATCTGATTGATTCAAGAAATATCAACCTCTATTTCCGAATTTTTGACTTTGGTATAGTTAAGGCTGGGTTCTCCGACATTAACACTAAATCGGGTGTTTTAAAATACACTTTACTCACTAATGGTTAGCATTTAAAATCAGAAAAATATATATTACTTTTCAATGTCCGGTCTAGGGCCATCGGTCATTATTTTTATGATTTTTTAAACTTTATACCATAAAAAAATAATCGCGAACGTGTCAAAATTATGACTAGATATGGTTTGATTTGAGCTGTACTGAGTATGAAATAATAATAAATACCTACACCAAACCGACTATCACTGAATATGTTAGTGACGTCGTCGGTCGTCGAAATTCTATTAATAGGATTTGTGTTTCTGTAATTTCACAAACACCAACTTTTCCCCCAACTTTTCGCTCGCGCAGCGCAATAAGTCCCATACAGATTCGTGCTCTTGGAGAACCCAGCCCTTTTTTGTTTATACCTATACCAAAGCTGAATGAAACGTAACATAGATGTGATAGTAGATACTTACTCCAGCAAATCCACAAATAACTCGAAAAGCAATCAGCACAATGTAGCTTAATCTCGCTGCTAGCGGGCAGAGGATATTTAAGACCGCGTTAAGCAGCACTGTTATTAAGACCACCTTCCTGCCACCCCACCGTTCTGCCGCCGTCCCACCAAACACGCAGCCAACGGCATACCCCCAGAAATATGCTGATAGAATGTATGCTTGCTGCTGCTCTGTCCAGTCGAATGTCACTACACCGAACAGCTGAAAAGCCCAATAAATTTTTCTTAATTATTATATTGCACACAAAACATATAAAAGTGCATTAGATAAGAAATAACATTGACATGGGCGAGCTTATCTCTGTATGAGATTAATGACTTAAGAAGACTGCATTGCATGTTTCTCTACAATGTAATGATTATGTAGCGGAGATGGTGTGACGACTTGATAAAATATTTACATGGATGGCAAGGATGGGTCAAGGACAAGGAGAAGTAAAAGTCAGCAGTGGGACACACTCATGGGTAGCCATGTAAATTTATTATTTTGTTTCACCTTTTCTTGCACTACCGACCCTTCGCCAGTCTCTCCAATACAAAACACTTACTGTGTATTTATTTTTGTAATTTAAAAGTGCAATAAAGTAAAATAAGCGTTAGGCTATCCCACTGTTCCTTGTGCACTTACGGCCGACGTGCACCACTACCTAAAATGTCTCTCAGTGACAGTTTAAAACGAGTTTTGTATGAAGAATTTTAAACGCTACTTAAACCACATGTAACAAAGTGGTGCAAGTTGGCCTATCGGTATGTTAAACTACTGTTAAGATTTTACCTGTTGTCGTAGATTTTTATTTATATCTGCATTGTATTCCTCATTCATAATGGTGTTGTTTGTCGACACTTCACATTGACTTCTAATTCTGAAATGTTTGGAATATTCTTTTAGGTCACTTACTTTTATAATAAAAATCAAGAGGATGCCCTGAACAACGTTATTGGCGTTTGCGTTTTTGTCAAGTTATGTTGATGTACACCTTCAAGCGATTGTTGGAGCGGCAGAACGCCGAATGTGAATTCGGGATGTCGTGGGTTCGAATCTCAGCATGTACCAATTAATTTGTTTCTAAGTTGCATATATTTGTGAAGTTATATAATAGTAGCTAACCGTGAAGGAAAACATCATGAAAAAACCTGATTGGCGTTCACATACCTCAGCGCTTGAAATTGCCAATCCGCGGTGGGTACGCGATGCAATGAAGCCCATCCTCTCTCTCTGCGAGAAGGCCTGCGCCCTGCAGTGGGACGTATATATATATATATATATATATATATATATTTAGGCTACATACAACAAAATTTTGACGTACGATGTGCTATTAGTTGTTTGCTTGCTGACCATGGCAATAAGGTTGACGCTCATGTTGACTCGCATCATGTAGTTTATGAACGCGGCCGAGAACATCATGATCCCCACGTAGAAGCGGAGTGGTATGTTTTCTGAAAAGGCATATTTGAGACTTACCCCCGGTTTCTCGTACGCTAACAATCTGTCAATTGTCTAACTGTCAAATTCCATACAAATTGCTATCGCAAACGTCAGGATTCCCACAGGGTTTGGTGCGCATAGTTAGGCCCCCTGGTAACAGCTGCCAGTTGGGTTCTTATGTATGCACTTTTGCCAACAGACAGCTGTTAACAGTAGATTAACAGACTGTTAGCATATGAGAAACCGGAGGTAAGCTGGCTAACTGGCATCACTTTCCGAAAATGTGGCTTAAGTTCTTCGTACAACATTCTGTTTGGAATTTTGGTTGCAGTTTGGTTAACAGAAGTTTGAGAAGTGGTACAAGTTAGCTTTAGTTATAGTAAAAGAATAAATCGGCTTATTGTCTTTGGGAGATAAAGAAGCATAAGCTTTCCCTCACATAGTGCTACTCTGTGAAATGAGTTAAATATTTAATAACTTACTGAAAAACATCTTGACGGGACTGCTTTCCGTATGAGAGCACGATACAATTTTATTTTAGCATCTAGGTAGCTGCCGTGTCTCTATCTCACAACATTTATCATTTATCTTGCAGGTACTTTAGAATTACAGAGGGTATGTATATAAGCAGTATAATGTTTAATCTCACGTGCGCGCGTTTGGCAACAATGTAAGTTTATTGACGGAAAGTTTACAATAGCGGTTACATCATACAGCGTCAGTCAAGTCCTATATTTATATTGTGTATATTAATTACAGTTGTTAGTATCTGAAATGATTATCTGGAAATTAGTCTCACAATTTTCAGAGACCCTTATCCTCCTCAGTCCTGACCTTGAAAATAACAATGGTTTTCAATTGTTATTTTCAAGGTCAGGACTGAGGAGGTTATAGTGTTAGTAAGGTGTATGATTACGGGCATCGGCATTCACTCTCGCTTGCACCATCTATCATTTGTACATACATACATAAACTCACGCTTGTATTCCAGAGGGGTAGGCAGAGGACCAGGGACTGCCACTTGCCACGATCCTGACAGATCACTTTCGCTTCCTCAACATTGGTTTCGCACGCCGGCACTTTTTATCATTATCATCCGCCATTTGACGCCCACTGCAGCACATAGGCCTCCCTCATGGTTTTCCTAGCCATGAATGAGTTTGCCATAATCGCGACGCTTGGCAGTCGGGTTGGCGATTTTATCATTTGTAATTATTCTAAAACAGTGTTTTTGACAAATGCAGGAAATGTTATTATCACTAGAAAATAAAATTACGGAAATGTTGCGCTTACAATTTTTTTCATACGTACCTACCCAGTTTTTTATAAGTACAATAAATGGTTTTGAAAGTTCTGAACTCCCACAGAGTACCTGCAATACAGGGTTTCCTAGTGCAGGGCTCACTGTTCTGTATTCTGACAAAACTGACGGTAAATAGAGCATTTTCATTTTCATAAACCATTTTTTTCTATTAAAAACAAATACGCTCTTCTTTATATAAACACGATTCCTTAAACCACTCGATAAACGTCGATTGAAATAGTCTGTGGTAGAGATTTTACAAGGAATAGACGTAACTATAGATTAAATAAACTGCCTCTGAGCAGTGCTTTAGAGGAATCGTGTAAATAAGGCTGTTAGTCTTTCTTTAAAACACTCCTCAAATATAGTTTAAATATTCTGTGGTAAAGGGAAAGCCTTATAATTATTGTCATAATAAACCAATTCTGTAAATGTTTTTTGAACCCCAGAGACTCACTGGAATTCAAAAAACATCATGAGCCTACGAAACTGATGATGAATTTAATTTTGTACTCCTATTATTGATTAGGTTGTTCAAGAATTACGTAAGAGTCTGTCTTGGACAATTGTCCACGTTTGTGAATTAATCAATACCTACTACTGAACCCTCTGCAGAGCGATCATAAGGTGCAACAGATGCTTTTCTACTGTTCTGCAAATAATGTACAGTAAGTAGGTACTTGACTTTTATCTGATTAAGATAACCGAAGATATGAAATCCTTCTTATTACTTTGTAAAGAGCAACCTTTTGTACTTGTTCATTGGCACGAAAACACACCATCGTATACCTACAATAATTTAACACACAACATGAAGAATATTGGATCTTCAAAATTATCTCGCTGTCGCGTTACGTCATGAATGATTGCTAATTCTGCAAGTGTCAGTTTTTTGCGATCTTGACAATTTATCTTATCTTAGGCTAACTAAACCACTTATGTTCGTCGGCGTGTGCATTTTGAGAAGTAGTACATTAGGGAGGTATTTAATAATTTATGAGTGCACAAAAACATCAGTGTTTGACTGACGTAAAGTAAGTACCTAGTTTCAGACTTACTTCGTTGTTGTTATTTGTTGTATCAGTACCTTATCTGTTGTTTGAAACTGATAAAGTGCCCTATGTTTATCTTAAAAATTGTAATGTCAGGCTATATCACTTTCCTTTTTTACAGCTATAAATAACACTAAAGTTTAATGGTAAATTAAATTCAACCAATTTCTGAATGAATTCTTTCATATTACATATATTTTTTTAATGTAAAGAAAAGGATTCTAGATATCACGTCAAGGTGTTTCTAAAGCTGGGTCTACTGCCCGTGTTTTTCGTCAAACATTATACAAATAACATACAAGACGTTTTTAATCTGATTTTTTTGCTTCCCCTGAAATAAGAATAGTTTTTCTTGGTCGTCGTTCCGTCATAAGTCATGAGTCATGACTGAGGATTCATGATCGCTATCATGGGTCGCTACAGTGAACGGTTTTCCGCCTGGTACATGCTGCCACCGGGTGCCGCTTTTATAGCATTCGACCAACTTGTCGGTACCCTTTCTGTGGCACGTTAAAATATGTAAAGTTTTAATTTATTTTTTAATCGTCTTCAAAAAAGGAGGAGGTTGTCAATTCGACGCGTATATATTTTTTCTTTTTCTTGGCAGTGTTTATTTCTAATAAGGATAAAATGTGTAAAATTTAAGGCCGACTTGCACCACTTCTTAAATGTCACTTAAGTCGCCGTAAAAATCGACTTTTGTATAACGAATTTTAGTTAAATGCTGTTTAAGCCACATTTAAGAAAGTGGTGCAGTTCGGCCTAAGACAAGAAGCGTTTGAAAAATCCAGTCAACTTGTGGTCTAACAGGGGTGAAAAGTGCGTGAGCAGGGACATATGCGATTCTTTTAGAAACTTGTTGACGGTGCATAGAGACTCTCTCTTCCGTACTCTTTCGCAATTCAAACCTCTTTATTAACGGGAGTAATGGAACATGAGCAAAGAGTTTTCGCATCTTATAAATAAAAATGAATTGCTGTTCGTTAGTCTCACTAAAACTCGAGAACGGCTGGGCCGATTTGGCTAATTGTTGTTTTTATATATTTGTGGAAGTCCAGGGAAGGTTTAAACGGTGAGAAGAAAAAAAATGGTTGACGTCGGTGATACGAAGTTCACGGGGTCATCTAGTATAATATAAAAGAATTCATTTAGAAATTGGTTTATATAAATTTACCATGAAACTTTAGTGTTATTTATAGCTGTAAAAAAGTGATATCGCCTGACATTATAATTTTTGAGACAAACATCGGGTACTTTACCAGTTTCAAACAACATAATATAACGCATTGATACAAATAATAACAACAATTAGGTAAGTATGCAACTAGGTACTTACGTCTTATTTACCTACATATTATTTAATAAACAGATAATGTTCGCTGAAAAACGCACGCACCAGACAAGTAAGGCCAGATAATTTTGTACAACGATTAGGTGCCTTCAGTGTTAACAGCTATCGATGAGTTAAAATTGACGTCCGAGTTCAACACAATAACATCACATCGTTTTTATGCCCTTACTCTGTTTTTGAGCAATATGGCTTGTTGTGAGTATCTGTCTATATCTATACCTATCTCGATGAAAATAACTTTTGAATAAGTAGGTATTTAATTTTTGTCTTTTACCATTTAAGCTGCAATACCCACGCGTGTGGTCATCGCGCTGATGATATTTTTTAGCATAGTTGTGAACTTCACTATGCGTGTCAATTTGAGTCTCAGTATCATCGCCATGGTGCCTGTACCAGTTAATGGAACGGAGGTAGGTATTAAGTTGACACGTAGGATGTCAGAATGTTTTTTGCTGGTAAGGTTCTACGACTCATCATCAGCCATTTGACGCCCACTGCAGTGCATAGGCCTCCTTCGTGGTTTTCATAGCCACGAGGGGTTTTGCCATAATCGCCACGCTTGGCGGACGGGTTGGCGATCACAGTATGCGGTTGGAATCTCAGGAAGACGCTGCTGCCCGTCTCCTGGTAATTGATTTCCTTAGTCGCCTTCTACGACATCCACGGAAGGAAATGGAGTGACGCTTTTCTTAATCCGGCACCACACGGAATACAAGGAGTTCTACGACTTCCAAATTATTAATTCAAATAACGTAGACTTCATTTGAGCTTTGCCCTAGATGTAAAAAACCGTTGATAGAAATAATTAAAATGCGGAAAGAAACAATGTTTATCAAGTTGTTAGCTCGTTCTTGGTCTAGAAGTACTGGTTGTTTCAGAAAGTTCTAACTAGAGGGATTATTCCACTTATCAATACAAACAACTTTTGTTGTGGAAGTAACTCCGAAATATCGAAAAAAAAAATTATCAAAAAATTAGAATATCAATTCAATGAATTTACACATTCACTAGACCTATCAAAATATAGTACGAAACACCTGACTGATATTTTTTTGATACTTCGGAGTTTGTCTAATAGAATAAACCCAAGAATCCTTGAATAAACCCCATAAGTTTTGCCGAATCTTTCGGAAACACCCAGTATTTTGTACGTGGACACTCAGAAAGTTTTGCGAAAATAAAATAAAGTGGTATGGGTGGAGCTTTTAGCCACTAAATAGGTTTTTAAAGTGTTCTATTAGTGAATATTTTTAAAAAATCTTTTAAAGCACTCTCCACCAGCTTCTTTACAAAGTTTCATGCGGCTGAACCAGTTTTCGAAACACTTTTTTTTTAATCCGCCGCAGACACCTCGTTTACTGTTTACAGCCAGCTCGAACGCTGACAGCGGAACGTCCGGCGACGAAAATTCTGTCCCTTTAAGCAGATTTTTAGGGTTCCGTATTCAACAAGGAATCCTTATAGTTTCGCCGTATCCGTCTGTCTAGTTACTAGAGACCTTAAATTTGGCACAGATATTCATATTTCTGGGGTCAGCGGACTAAACCACATAAGTTAAATTGTCATTACATTATTGTCTATTCAGCATAAGGAAAAATAATTAAAATAGCAGTTTGCTTATTTTTTGTAAAAAAACATGTTTGCTCAAATTGTTTCATGACAGCTCTTCGTTAATATAAAAAAGATAATAAAAATGTTATCACTATCATCATCATCATCATCATGATCGGCCTATGCTTGTCCACTGCTGGACATAGGCCTCTCCTATTGCACGCCACAAAAAGTATATACTTTATCTAAGTGGCACATTATACTCAATTTTGCCTCTGTTACAGATGAATGTAACATTGTTCGTTGTAGTTATCTGTGGAAACTTTTTATGACTGTCTGTTTTTATCTCGTCTTTGTAATATAATATTTTTTTAATCACTAGTCTTCCTAAATATGTATTAAGTAAATAAATAAATATGTAAACGAAAATCAACAACACCCTGCCACAACCAAATAAAGCAAATTTGTATAAAAACAATGTTCTGACCAACATACGCAACGAGTAGGTGGCAAGGACATTATTCACAGAAAAAAAGAAAAAAAATGTGCGACTTCGGTTCTGGATCCCATTGATAAAACTAACTCATCTGTAGTGATGTAATGATGTCGTAAACACGCCGAGACGAGCCTGCTTAAAATTTGTTCATCATATCACGGCACCATTCCACCCAGGGCTTCAGAAGCAGGCCCGGGTGGAATGGTGCCTCCTCACGCGAAGATTAGTTAGTCGACCGCGCTAGAATTCGTCATACCAAGGCTTAGAGTACATTTATAGTTATATGTGCAGAAATTTTAAAATTGGAACGTACCTATTTTTACTTATAAATAATCATATTTACAAAATAGATTGTAACTGGCCAGTCTTTCATGCATAATAACCTTTTTTCGCAGTACTTTCTGAGTGGCCTTGTATCGCTACCTTGCATCTAGGCTGAATTTCAGAAATAGGTATCGTTACTACTTTGGCGGAATGGGCTCCAGATTAAAGTAGAAATGGCAGAGCGCCTGGCGGGGTGGGAAGACTGCAGGTGGACCAGCAAGAGATTGGCGGCCGAGAACAATGATATCGTTGGGTCGGTGGAAGGTCCGTTGATTCGGATGGCAAGATATTGTGAGAGATGGATTTGGGGGAAAAGGCCAATACCCAGAAGTGAGCAGCGGTGGGGTGATGATGATGATAATTCGATAATAAGATGTTTTAAATACGTTTCAGGACTTACACTCACTCGGGTGGTCTGGATTTCAACGCGCACATCTGTTGGGATGCTACTCGTGGAGCTACAGCGTTGGTTGTTTGATCGGAGGAACGTTGGCGGAACGCTATGGGCCGCGTAACGTTGTCCTCGTGTCTAGTTTATGCAGCGCTCTTCTTACCTTTGCTAGTCCTATTGTGGCGAAGTCAAGTTATGTGGCCTTTCTAATCTTGCGAATTCTTCTTGGATTTGCCGGGGCAAGTTAAAGATATTTTACAAATTTACTTGCCCTTAATTTTTGAGAGTGAAAGAGCCGCGTTTTGCTTGAAATTCGTGTTTGATTTTTCTGACGCTACCTACCCCAAAAGATAACTCTGAGTTGTTTACAACTAGTTGCTATTTATTTCAGTTGATTACGGCGTTTATCTCGAGTTAAAGCAAATTTAAACAACGATTTTGAACCCGCTATTCTGACGTCAGGATTTTGATCCCGCCTTTCTGACGTTAGGTTGGCAAGTTCAAAATCGTATTTTAAACTAACTATAACTCACAAAAAACAGCGTCAGCAAGTGAAACCAGTAGGATGTAGTCGTAACGAACTCAGAGCTATCTTTTGGGGTAGGTAGCGTGAACAAAATCAAACATGAGTTTCAAGCAACCTACGGTTCTTATTTTTTGCACTTTACATAAATAAATTTTACAGGCATTTCCGTTCCCAGCGGCTTCAATATTAATCGCGTCATGGGCTGTCTCCTATGAAAAAGGGAAGTTTGTATCCGCCGTAATAGCAGGATCAGCTGGAACTGTGATAGCCTGGGCACTTAGCGGGGTTATTATAGAGTCATTTGGCTGGGAGTGGTCGTTCTACATCTTTGGGATTACAACAGTGCTGTGGTCATTTTCATGGTGTCACTGTGTTTATAACAGCCCGAAAGAACACCCGCGTATTTCATCATCTGAGTTGAAATTTATAACGGACGGCACTTCTGGCATCAGTCGTAATAAGGTAAAACAAAATATAACCCTCCTTTCATTTCACACAGCACATGTGCTCATATATTTTAATCTGCCTAATTTGTAAAACATTCTTTTTTCAGCTATCGCCGCCGTATAGACGCATATTTACGTCTATTCCAGTGTATGCGCTCATGATACAATACTTTGGGACAGGATGGGGAGTAAATTTTATAATTACATGTATACCAAGTTTCATTGCTACCGTTCTTAGATACAACTTGGCGTCGACTGGATATTTATCTTCATTCACCTACCTAGCCAGATCAGTATGTGCTATCTTATTTGGTTTTATAGGAGACTACATTTTGAAGAGAAAACTGATGTCATTGAAAGGGTTGAGAAAGTTTTTTACCGTGATTTCCCACGTAATACCTGGACTTTTGTTATTGGTCTTGACTGTAAATGAAGATCCTATGGTTGCCGTGGTGATGATAATTCTGTCTATGGCATTCAACAGTGCCGTAACATTGACAAATGCTGTGAACGCGATAGATTTGGCGCCTAACTTTAATGGAACTCTCGCTGGTTTGGGCGGTACCATCGCCATGGGGGGAGGTGCGTTCGCGCCCTTGGTTGTGGCGTATTTTACAAAAAACGATGAGGTAATAATTTTATCATTCTTAAATGTTTTATGATTAACCTTCATTACCTTTACTTCATAAATTAACATTGATATTTTAACTTGCAGCGGAGCTTGGAAGCTTGGCACCCAGTGTTCTACATAAGTGCAGGAGTGTATATTATATCGGGAATAGTTTTCTTAATGTTTGGCTCCACTGAGAGACAATCTTGGAATGATTTAGCCGAAACTACAATGTTGAAGAAGCCAGAAGAAGAAAATGCCTTGACACATAATAATATCCATATACTCAACGAAAAATAAAACTGTTACTTACCCAGCTTTTTTTGAAGTATGGGTTTTATAGAAGTTACTAACTGAGATCATAATAATATAGTATGAATAAGCACGTGTGAAGAATGTTGGAAGAGAAAAGACAAAACATATTTAAATGCTTAAGAGAAATAAAAAGTTATAATTTATTATTACAAATCATTTGATATATTTTATATTAAGTAGGTATGTTGTTTTAATTTATATACACCGACATATGTGTTTGCTTCTCTTCATATAAAATAAAAATTATACAATTTTTACTTAGAACTTACATGACACGAATTTAATTATAGTTGTTTACATAATTGAATACACAACGACTAAAAGGTAATACAATTAAAAATATAACATACACGTAGCTGGCCCAATAACAATTCAATACAATTTGACGTTAAGTTCACATTCAACATAATGTTAAATATTTCATCGTCACTTCATACAAAGACAGCGTCATTAAAATCTCTATAGTTACAATATTATTTTAACTTTGCAACTACGTAATATTCTTACTTCTTTGGAATTAAATCACCAAAACAACTCAGGTTATGGTCACAATGATAGAACAGTTCAAGGCGGGATTCACAAAAAGCTTGCAGAAACACTTACGCGCATATAACCTTCCTACTGAAAGTTATACATTCCAACTTAGATTCAGTTTATTCTAAGGGTTGGCGATATGACAACTGACAAGTAACTAAGAAGTGTCATGAATAGAGACTTTTAATTTAAAAACACTTAAGTATATAAATTATTACCTACGTAACGTAGTCCATAGTAGTCTTTAACTTATCTTGTGCTTAAACATACGACTCTGATTCAGTGTCAGACTCAGAAGCGTCCAAAGCTAAAACGTTTTGTCCGTTTTTGTTCTGATCAGCACCGTGGGGCGGCTCGCGGTACACTGGCGGGACCGACTTGGACCGCGACGCCTTGTCTTCCTTGTTGACGTGTACTGGCGGGAATTTCTTCAGCACTCGCTGGTAGATCATTTTCCGGGGCGGCACGGGCGGCGGCATGTGTGGTGGCTTCTTGTTGTTATTGTTCTGTTCCTTGGCGCCTTGGTACTCCGGCTGCACGGCCGTTGGCGTCGCCTTGTAGATGTCTGTCGGGAAGATGCTCGTCGCCTTCTTCTCTTCGTGGTAAATGTCTCGTCGTCTGTTGTACACGGAGGTGTAAAGAGGTTCTATGTACTGAGTCGTGTAGCAGTTCTCAAACGAGTTCTCGCTGGCGGGAGATTCGGTGGAGCGGCTGGTGAACGAGTTCTGTGGTTGGTACAAGGTGTCGTTGCTGCTTGAGTCGCTCTGTAGGATTATATTCGCCAGCGACTTCGACTGGTTCAACCTGTTATTGTTGTAAGTTCGGAGTCGAGATTTCTTCGATTCTTCCGACTTGATGTTTTGAATATTCTCGACATAGGAATAAGAGGTCTGCAAGGGGTTCATGGGTTTGTCCATATGTTCTCGTTTGTTGACGACGGGGGATTGGTTGCAGCTTTTAGTGCATAGGTGCGCAGGGTCGAACCTCCTCTTGCTACAGCAGTTTACATTTGTCACTTCGTAGTTTCCGTTGCGCAACCTGTCGTTGTTAGTGTGCCCGTCGTCATTCACTTCTAAGCTCTTAGTCCTCGCGGCTTGACGAGACCAGTCATTTCTTGTAAAAATGGTGGCTGCCGGTGTTGTGTTTCCATCGAATTTGGTCTGCGAGGATTCTCCCTGTTTGCTATTATTGACGTTATGTCCGTATAAGGACTCTGACGCTGAATTACTTGTTGTGCTACTGTTATAGTTAGCACTTTTATTTTCCCATCCGGTGTAGACGCGGGAGTAATTGCTGTTGGTCATGCCTTCTCCGTGGGGATACTGACGCTGCAGGTTCTCCGTGAACATTGCCAAATCGTGTAGATTACTGTATAAGATATTTTCTTGACTAGAAACTATGTCTCGTTTCTTCTCCATTGCCTCCTGCTTAGCTTCTAAGAGGTTGTCAGTACTCTTTGCTCTGCTGAAGTTCATATTTGCGATGTTTTTGTCTATTTCTTGCGTTTCCGCAAACATACTGTACACTTTTGATGCGCGGGCTGCCTTAGAAACATTGCTTCTTGGTGGCTTCTGCGGCTCCATGCCTGTGATGTATTTTGCGGGGCATTGTCCATAAATATCGCTGGTCCTTTGCACTGCGGCTTTTGATACGTAGGGTCTATCTGCGCTGCCATTTGAGAGACCAATGTTGATCGAGTTGTGGATGTATCTCTCGCCCAAGTAGGGAGTGGTATACAGGTCTTCATTAACACTGCTGTAGATTTCAGCTTTGTTCGAGTAAATCGTCTGCCTCTGTGACATATGTGGCAAGCCATTGACATTGTGGTTATCGGTGGTTGTGTATTTAGCTACTAACTTAGCGTCCTGCTGTATGCTTGGTGCAGAGAGGCTATGCAATATGTTGCGAGGGGCGGGACTGTTACCGCCGTTACTATTTGAATCGTCTTCTGACAGTGTTAGGCCTGAATCACGGCTAAGTGAGAGCTTCTCTTTACGTGGCGTCGAGAGCTCCATAGAATCAAGAGAAATTCCAACCGAGTGTAGGCTGTCACTTTCTTCTGCACCCGAGTCGAGTAATGCGTTCGATGTTTCAGAGCTGCCGCTGCCTAGGAGACCAGTAATCTGGGGCCCAAATAACGCTTCTGCTTTTACAATTAACAGTTCTACAACCATTGGCACTGCTTTGGGAGCTTTTTCACAGGGTGTACTGGGCCACAAAAGACTTGGACCCACACAGACGCCTAGGTTCATTGGGCACATAAGATTGATGTTTGACTTTTTGGCGATGGCTTGAAGAAGGCACACGAAATACGTCAACATAGTATAGTGGACTTTCGGCAATTTGAGCAATAGGGAGCGAACGGCTGGCACCTTTTCCGCTTGTGGCATACCTGGAAAGAGGAAAATAAATTTAGCATAGGTAGAGTTTATTTTGATGTAGTACTTCGACTGAGAAAGAATAAATAACTTCCGCACAACACAATAAATTGTCCTGATCCCAAACTAGAATGAGAGTGATGTAGATCTTTAGTAGATTAAAGTACTCTGTATTTTAATCCAGTAACTCACCAAGAATCTGGAGCCAAGTCGGGTAGAGTTCGGAGGCAAGCAGCGGTTGAGGCAAGGCACGGAAGAATTCTTTAACTAAGGCAGCTAGCAGCAGCACAGGCGCTCTGTCCAGTTCCGCTGACCCATCAACCCAAGGTCCCAGTGTGTCCAACTGCAAAGAAAGAAAAAAAATGTTTCATAAAATAACTAACTATGGGAACTCACTAAGAGGGAACTAACGAAATAAAAAAGCTAAATTAAAATTAACTTAAACGATTAAACTTCAAATCGAGATGCGGTAATGTCTTACTGAAATGCCAAGAGAATTTTATGAAATAATTTATAAATGGCAAAATTTTTGCATCTTTAATGTGACATTCATAGATGTTAAATTGAGGAAGGCGCTACTATGCAGAGGATCGTCACAGACGTAACAACGCATTTTTTGTTTCCTTGCTGTTCTCTCCGTAGTTAAGTTGGTTGGTGGGTTATAAACGTACTTATTGAAAAGTTTTTCCAATACCATAAATGAATTCGCGAAGGGTGTGTGGATATTTTTTTCCCCATATTAATTCACACAAATTGTGTGAATTAATTTTTTCCCATATTAATCCTGGTCCCATCTAAACAAGAGAGATCTACCTGGGCTTCGTTTCTCACAGTGCAATATCATTTAACAGATTAAATGCCGGGCCTCGTGGCGTGCTTTTCATTCCATTGATGCGTCGACTTGAAGCGAAATAAAAATGTAATTAACACATTCATGCGATATTGCGATTCAACGCCTAGAAGGTTTGATATGCGTGCGCGTAGACTTGAAGCCGCAATGAAATGAAATCGCCGCGTTCATGCAGTTGCCTTTTACTACGAGTACAACGCATAGGCAGAATCTACCTTGATCAAGGTAGAACAGCTATCAAGGCGCACTTATCAAACCTTCAGGCACCGATGGTATGAAAAACACGTCCCGCGACTCGACTAAGCATCTGCATCATCATCATCAGCCATTTGATGCCCACTGCAGGACATGGGCCTCCCTCGTGGTTTTCATAACCATAAGGGGTTTTGCCATAATCGCCACGCTTGGCAGGCGGGTTGGCGATCGCAGTATGCGGTTAGAATCTCAGGAAGACGCTGCTGCCCGTCTCTTGGTAATTTATTTCCTTAGTCGCCTTCTACGACATCCACGGAAGGAAATGGAGTGACGCTATTCTTAATCCGGCGCCACACGGAAAGTATCTGCGATTGTACTATATTGCAGTAGCAGAATACCCATGCCCAGGACATTTACATAGAGACTTACCTTATCACGCAGTAATCTCAGCGCCTTAGCGTTGGCACTCCGCCGGAACACGCCGTGGGTCAACGGCGCCACCACCCTCAGGCGTCGGAGCGCGTACACCAGCGCCGGCGGCGGCGTGCCGTTGCAGAGCCGGGTCAGGGCCACGCCGAAGAGGCGGCCGTTGCGGCGCAGGAGGCGGAGACCGCGGCCGGGGGTCGTGCTGCCACTGGAACCCAGAGTGATTGCGGATGTTATTGCACGATTAGTTCTAGAAAGGGACTGGATAACAATTTGCCTCTTGCTCACACAGTATAGACGGAACTGTTGTGTGAGGGAGAGGCAAATGATTGCCCAGGCCCTTTATTTAATTGTGAGTGTTATAATATTAGGAACCGACTGTGGCTTTTCTATTTCTTCTGTTTCTCAGTACTTAAAGCTATACCTGCCATATACGTTAAGAAGACACAAATAGAGATTTGATCGCGTGAATGAATTAATAAAAAAGAAAGCACTTTTATAGAGACTTTTAAAATTTATTTTATACCGACTTCAAAAAAATATTTACCACGTCCGGTCTCATTAAAGATTCAAGATCTGTTGGTGGGATCCATTTGAATATCATCGAACTTTTCCTTCTAACCGACTTCGAAAAAGGAGGAGGTTCTCAATTCGTCGGAATCTATTTAATTTTTTTATGTATGTTCACGTGTGAACACGTGTGGATCAATCTGGAAAATCCTTTTTTTTTTGTTCGTTCTGACTTCACAGGTGGTCCCATAGTCATCAAGTCCGGATCTGATGATGAGATCCTGGAGAAATCGAGGGAAATCTCCTAATTTTAAAGGCCTACTTGAATCAATTTGGGTATTTTTATAGTGACTCGTGCATTTGCTTTCCGAAAACACAATTTCGCAGTCATAGTCACAAATGAATCTTTTTTTAAATAATAAATAAAAACCGACTTGAAAACACCACAGCACTAAAAACACAGAAATAAGTTAAACGAATATGACCTTTAAATTCAATGTAGGTATTGTAGAAATATATTTCGCGAGTCGGTGCCCAAAATTTAAGACTCTGCCGTATTCGGCACCGGCTCCAAACTATACATCTGCAATACCTACATCGAATTTAAAGGTCATATTCTTTAAAATTATTTCTGTGTTACTACTTATTAAGTGCGTATTTTCTTGAAATCGGTTTTTTTTAATAAAAGTTTTTTGATTAGATTATTTCCAATTCTAAGCGATCATACAATCAAACCTAGGTTTATGTCGTTGCAAATTAAAATCGACCTACGCTTATATGGGAATTGCTGCTTGAGGCGCTGTATATAATACTTAATTTTAGTTTATCTATCGTCTATGGAACCAGCATTTATTACTCTATTGCTTTATAAATCATTAAATCATTGACCTTAGTCAATTCTGGACAAGATCTCGTAATGCCAAAAATTGTACTGCCACCGGTGCGACGATAATTAATACGATACTAGTAAGATCTAAACTTCTTATGCATCGTCACTTAAAAAGTATCTCAAGTAGGAAACCTTACAAGACTTACTTTTTCAACCCCTGGTTCTTTTTCCTTAGCTCGAAGACCAGACCACATGGATTGTTCTTTGCGTTCACGTGTTCCAGGTCAAATCCATCCTCATTGGAAAGGGTCTGTCTTATTCGTGACATCTGGAAGTATCATATTTTATTAAGCACTTGCGGCTAAAGTTACTGATAATCATACACACTTCCATAGTCAGTTGACTCATGCACGTTTGATCCTTACCTGTATAGAATGCGGTCTTTCAATGCCATGCAAAGGAGTTGGCGGAGCATCCCTCGTTATTCTCACACAGAGAGTGAAGTCATTGGCATTTCCCCATCTTCCTTCTCCCTCGTGCTCAGCCTCAACTTCACCATCTCCTTCTCCTTCTGACGTGCCAGTTTGCAGGTCGTGTAGCGCCTGACGAATCACGCAACGAGCGCTCATTTCTGGTCCCACAGCCACTGTCTTGCACTAAAAAGAGAATACGGATTAGGTAATTGAAGAAATATTTAGAAGCATAGTTAAATCTACGTTTGATACACTTACAAATTCAATAGAGGATGTCACATCTTTGTAGAAGATCTGTATGTTTGTTGACTTTGGCTCCGTCGTAAGTTCAGTGCTAAGCGCTGTTTGGATTTTCCTGGAACGAACAAAAGGACATTGTTATAATCTTATCTCATAACAAGTGAAGATTTTCATATCCATTGTTCATACCCATTAGTGTCAATATCAAGAGGATGTTTTTCTTAGAATTTTAACAGGTAGATACTTTGTCCTAAAATACAAACAAATATTGAAAGAAGACATTTAAGAAACCATAAAAGCTACATATTAAAAAGAATTATTACAGTTTATCTTACCTGAACAGGATATCTCTCGCAGCTTGAGTGGGATATGTGGCAAGATAGTTGGCCACACCGGTAACAGTCGGCCAGCCAATCAAGAAGCCCGTGTCATCAGCTTCTGGCATCGAGAGCCAGACCTCAGCCAACCGTACGCTCTCCTTCAGCTTGAAGCAGTGGGCTCCTCTTGACTTCCCGACAATCAGTAAGTCGCTGAAGAGAAATAAGTGACGATCGAGGGGTGGGGATGTGGCGCCTAAGGGGCACAGCTGAACCGGGGCTTCCATGATGAAGGTGCGTGGCGAGTACGAGCTGCTATTGGCGGTGATTGTCCCGCCGATGTCGAGGCTCGGTCTTTTGCGGAGGCTCTTTGACTTCTGCAAAGAGAAAAATGGGAGAATTGAGTTGTAGCTCGGAATATTATAAAACGAGTGAATAAGGAGTGCCTGTACGATAATCTATAGGTATTAGCACGTGATTTAAAGTTTTCAATTGATTACATTACAAGGGAACTAAATTCTTCTATAGTCGATTAAAGTTACATTCGATTATGCTATAGCTTAGTAGACTACGCAATAGAGGCGAATAACAGCTATTGTCATGCTAATATCTTTGTATTGAACAACTATGTGTTTATTAGACTTTAGGCCCAGCTCACCTGCGCATGATGGGAGGCCAGGGCAGCCGGTGCGTCGGCATCGTGCAGCGCAAGGTAGTCGTGAGGGAAGAGGTCCTGCACCCGCTCGAGGTCGGAAAGGCGCGCCGCCCGCCGCCGCGCGCAGCCGCCGCCCACCAGCCGCTCGTATTGGGCCAACCTCTCGATCTGGAGACAAACATAGGATTTTGTTAGCTAACTATAGGACGTTTGAGTCGTAGAGTTATTTAACCTCCTAAGTTCTGACCTTGAAAACAACAATTGAACACTATTGTTATTTTCAAGGTCAGGATTTAAGAGGCTGTGTCGGGTTCTCTGCTCTTGTTTTTCATTAAACGTTACAAAAAACAATAAGATTTCAATGCAGAAACAATTTCGCTTTTTTTCAGTAATATGTAGAATGTCCAGGCATGGGTGGAATTTTTAGCCTCTAAATAGGTTTTAATTTAAAACCGGTAGATAGTTATTATAGATAGGCCGGCAAGGTTCTAATTTGAATAAGGAAAAAACCAAACTACGTCTATGTTTATACGAACATCTCCTCTCGCTGGGCAACCTGTATTAAATAGTTATTGAAGTCTGTCTGGTTAAATAGTGCATATCCGGATTATTTTGTGAAGGCTATATTCGTCTTGAAGTCAGATGATTTAATGTAGTCGAAAAGTTAGAGTATCAGTAAAACAATTGAAGGGCTGGTTGGAGGACAAAGGTATTAGTGCAACAATTGGACGACAACGAGATAACCACCTAGTTTGATAAGACGTTAACCAAACGTCTAACCATTCATCATAGCTTGATTCATAAGCTCTAGTGCAGAATGAAGGCAAATGATTGTAAATGGCTGCCTCAAAAATGCGCAATTCTTAAAACACGTCATTTAGAGTTTGTCATTTACAACAATGTTTATTCTCCAACTCTTGAATTTTTTTTTGTTTAATTTTAATTTTTAATGTTCTTTCTCAGTTTTTTTGCTTTGTAGTGAGGCTGTTTGATACCTAGATAAATTATTAAAAGCACATGTTAAATATAATGGACATTAATTTGAGTAGGACAATAATTTATCGGAGGCTGCGACATTAGTAGAGCATAAATCTAAGAAAAAACTCACAAAACAACAGTTTTTGTAAAACACAAACTCTAATTGGGTATATCAGCCGTATAGTCTAAAGTACCAATAAAGTAAAGTGCGACTATAGATAGCTCTAAATTGTTTAAATAATGAAGCATGGCTATTGAATCATATTGACAGTGGTTTCGTGAAATCCTTTAAATACATGTTCACTTTGTGCAGCCAGCGTGACCACTATAGCTTTATCTATCGAAAACTACATTATAATGCATGCCCATAATATCCTTTTGTGTTCACGCATTATGGTTTATTAACTAAAGCTATTGAAATGTGACGATGGTAATCAGTGATTCCCATCGCGTCTTCACTTCCCTGGGGGTGACTTCCCGGCGGCGTCTCACGAGCGCCTTCGACCATGTCCATGACAATGCTACTTATTACTCCTACGACCAAGCTACTTGGACCTTAGAGCGTAGTAAATTAGCTATTATTACACGTGAGGTAAGAGCTAATGAGGTAGATTCAAACAGCCAGCGACATGTAGAGTATCTCGTGAGACTTCCACAATGTCCGTGTGACTGTTTGCGGCGTTTTATCTTGACAAGGTTGAGCAAAGCAAAGACAAGGGTTTAATAAAGACTTCTTGTCACGTAATGGCGAGGCGACGTTGATTATAGTATAATACGCTGAGATCACGTTGAATAATACTATTATACTTTGTTAATGTGTTAATTTTAGCCTCGAGATTCTAATGAGGCTGTATTTCTATTTGCAGAGTTTTGAAGAGCTATACATCTACATCTACACATCTACATGCGTTGGTAGCCTAGTGGGTAGAACACTGGACTCGGAAGCGGGAGACCCAGGTTCGAGTCCCAGTGCGGGCATGTACCTATGACTTTGTTTTCTAAGTTATGTACATTTGTAAAGTTATAGTAGCAATACCACTCGCTAACGGTGAAGGAAAACATCGTGAGGAAACCTGAGTGTCTGAGCTATTCATATACCTCAGCGCTTGAAATCACCAATCCGCGTATATCGTATATCGGCTGCTTATGTATACATCTACAACCTCTTCAGCACGAAGATTCTGCATGCCGCATTACTTTTTGACTTCCACCGAAGTATGAAACTGCTTTGCTTTGCAAAAATAAAAGTACAAAGAAGTATAATTTATTCAATGACGGAACCAATTTTCTTCAAAGATTTATGGGCTGTGTCTCGGAAATAATTTCCAGCCGACTCTCAATAAGTATCGATCTTGAAGATCTGTAAAAGACAATTTACTGGAGAAATATGTCATCATCAGCCATTTGACGCCCACTGCAGGACATAGGCCTCCCTTATGGTTTTACAAACCATGAAGGGTTTTGCCATAATCGCCACGCTTGGCAGACGGGTTGGTGATCGCAGTATGCGGTTGGAATCTCAGGAAGACGCTGCTATTTCCTTAGTCGCCTTCTACGACATCCACGGAGAAATATGTGCTTACCTATAACTTATGTTATCATGTTGTGATTTTGGAAGCCTTCTTCACGAATATATAATAATATATATTTTTTTAATATGCCTAAATTAAACTGCATCTGAGTACGGCATATTCAAAATGAGACCCAGAGAGTGTAACGCAAACCCTCAAGAATACTTATGTAAAATTTAAAAAATTTCCAAAATATCTTTGGAACGTAACTTAATAATTTTTGCCGAGGGTAGTAAACTAACAGTTATTGCTTTCAAAAAGACGCCTGTCACCTCAGTCTACCGAGACCACGGCACTTGCAAAAGTACCGAAAAGTTGGAAAATTGTAAAATGAAAAAGTAAATATCCGTTCAAATTCAGTTTTTATTATGTCTAGTGCTCGTGTTAACCTTAAGAACTAGTATTATATAATAAAATAAAAATCAACCTTTGCATAGAGCCTGCGTGTAAATATTGATGTGCTTTCTACCAATGCAAAGAAAAGGTTATTATAATAGGTAGGTACATAACGAGATCTGCTGCTGTGGACTATATTCTTATGTATTATTGCTTTAGTCTCTGTAAGTGATTGATTTTTTATTGTTTATTTTCAGATTTCTTTATTTATAAGGTTACAAATAGTACACGCTTGATATAATAAACAAGTGCACAATAGTAGCTTGAAAATAGAATTTTTTACCAGGCTGCCTTACCCATACAAAACATAACACTTAGTTAAAAGTTAGGGCTAAGGCATCTGTGAGACTAATTTTTGTATGCACGTTGGTCAATTGACAGCTGTTAATAGATTAACAGCGTGTTAGTGTACGAGAAACTAGGGGTAGAATTAATATTAATTACAAGGTACATTTTTGTCATTTAAATACTTAACCTGGACATTAAGTGACGGACAGGATACTCAAAAGTATTTGTTTTTATAATGTATTAAGTTCGTGTAATTATTAAATTTTTTGTGGTAGTGTGAAAAATAATTAGTTACTTAATGTTTTGCTCTCTGTAAGTACATGCTTTTTTATGACCGTATCTTTACTGCACAGTAACGTACTTTTACTGGCAGTCACAGTGATCAATGTACGTCAATATTAAACAATTATGAATACCGTGAGTCGACATAGATGGGCATCGGAGTGGATGTCCATTCACACGCTCCGTTGCTAATCTGCGTCACATAGTAGCAATCGGTTACGCCATATTTACTTCAATTTTCAGAGGAAAACTATCAGCAATTTATATAGGCTGTGGCGAAAGCAGTTACATCAATCGATCACCAAGAATATGGCCCACGGTCACAGTTTTTTTAAAGTCTAACTTCACAAAAAGTTTACTTCTTTCCGGATATAAAAAGTGTTAAACACGGTATGATGAGGTGCTACGGAAAATTTAATTTTAACTGCCATGTAATAGAGATAGTTTTCCTCCAAGAAATGTAGTGCTGAGCCGCAACTTTTCTTCTTCAACACGAATTTGGAGCGTCACAAATGAACACGTAACCTTAATCTGTGTACGAGTTACACGGAACACCACTTTCTAAGGCAAATGTTGACTCTGATGCGTTAGCTTAACCCGGAGATAACTTGACGGGCCTAAAAACTTAGATAAGGCAACCCATTACCACTTTAGGGCGGAATTTATAGGCGCCACTAATCGAAGAAGGTTTTTAAATTTTTATGGCTGAGCGCTACAAAAATGAAGGCGTAGTAAAACTCATCAATTTCAGTCTGTCCTTAGGCCGCACTTTTTACGCATATCTTGTCTAACATTTCTTGCTAGTGACACGCCTTGTTGATAATTTCGTTGATAATGTTGAAATGGCACTGTTTAGTTAACTTCCACAATTTAGGCCTGGCTTATCGAGGGTTATCTTAAACACAATTTATGCAATTTACTAAGTACGAGGTATTTACACTTCCTGTATTAATATAAACTCAAATCCAATCAAAGACTAGGTACTTATGGTAGGCAAATACCAAACTAGTATGTACTTATAAGGAATACAATTTATCCATAAATTAATGTAAATCACTAAACAGGCTTGTTAGCTACTCAGACATGTTATGTGATTTGCTAATCGGAAACAATCCGTGCTTGGTCAGTTTAAAATATAACATTTCCTACGTTCAGTAATTTATGGAATGTTAATGCTATTAGCACAAAGGATCATGCTTATAGTAAACGAACTCTGTGTGACTGTCTTTTTGGATTTTTTTGTTTATTTATCTTGGTATGGAGCTCATGAGGAAAGCGTACTATAAATTGTTAGGGTTCCGTACCCAAAGGCTACTAAGACCCCACTGTCCGTCTGTCTATCAGTATGTCTGTCTGTCACCAGGCTGTATCTCATAAACCATGATAGCTAGACAGTTGAAATTTTCACAGATGATGTATTTCTGTTGCCGCTAGAGTAACAAATACTAAAACAGAATAAAATAAATATTTAAGGGGGGCTACCATACAACAAACGTGATTTTTTGCCGTTTTTTGCTCGATATTAAGAACGGCCACAGATAGATGCTTAAATATTCAAATGTTGTATAGATAATGGTACGGAACTCATCGTGCACGAGTCCAACTCGCACGTGGCCGGTTTTTATTTTACTATCGCAGGTTTAAATTCTACAATAAATGAATGTGTGAGCTATTGGAAGTAATAATTCAGCTAGAAGAAAAATCAAGTGGTATTTAATTCTACCTGTGTTTCAGAATTATCTGAGCAGTAAAATCTAAATAGCTAGGAACATAATATTTTGTACCTTTCACTTTTCTACGTGCTCGGCTTAGGCCCCACCTATGATGGCCCTTAGACCCAACCACACTAACCATTTGTGTGTTGTTGCCTAGTTTCACAAACTAGGCGGATCTGTTGAAAGACCAAGAGTTTTTTTTAATTTAAAACTCAAAGCCAAGAGAGATATGGCTTATAGTAACTTTTTCTTTTTCTAAACGAAAAGTTGGTAGACCGCATTACACCGCTTACATTTGTGAGGTGTTTGACATATACAGCGTCAATTGTACGTACGTCAAAAGTAAATTAAGAAGTCGTTACAAAGTAAAAGTGTCACTATTCCGAGTTGCGTAAAGGAAAATAGGTGTAATGACTCAAGGAACTTAAACAAACTTGGTGTCAGTCAAGCTGTCTTAATACTGTAAATTTGTAAATTAATAAAAGCTATAATGCTTTGCTGAACTTAATCGACATATTACTACATGTTGAAGCATTATGTAACCAAATTCTGTATTTAGGCGAATCATCGCAATTAATCTGTCAATCACATAACGCCTTAATTTATGACGCTATAATTGAGCACTTTTAAAAAAGTGATTTTCTTTTGAGAAATAAATCTAAGTCGTACCATTTTCTTTAGTCCACCGCGAAGAAATACGGTTATTTAAATTGCTTCCATCAGGATTAACGATACGGGAATGTATTCAGAGTGTGCCTATAAAATAAAATGCTTTATTTGGCGCCGCAATTAAATCGGAATTAACTCTCGACAATCGCACGAAAGTAAAACACCAAAGGTCATTAACGGTGCCCAACACTCACACAGAGAGAAGGTATGCAGCCACTTTAATAAAAGTTCCCAGAATGCATATTATTGAGGCATGTATGATTCATAGCTGAGTATTTCGAGAGAGAGGTGGCAGATCAATCGGTGGCGTACTAAACTTGGCGTCATCTGGAATTTGGTTTCAAGAAACTTCCACTCGTATCGAATCAAATGCTGCAGTACGTACCTATAATACGACCTGCTATTTCACATTACTGACTTATAGAGTTGCGATCAATAGGAGACACACTTGTTGAAAATTTCTCCTCGACAATACCACGAAAATGTCATCGGTAAATGTGTTACAGACGGACAAAGCCATTCGGAAACCGAAGCGCATGCAGTTCCGATCGTGAGCAACCGATATCGAGCCGATCAGTTGATATTGATAGCTCGAAGAAAGGTCAGAACAGGCCGGGTCGCGAGACGACATACATTCCTTGTGCACAGGGATCTGCGGATTACCATGAGTTTAAGCTCTTCAACCATGAGCTTAATTTTTTACCATTCCGTGCTATGTCAGTGAAATATGTATTTCGGACCTTCCCATAATCCATTCTAGAATAGGAGCAAGAAAGAACAGGATTGTTGATTGTTTAGAATTAATCCCAAATTTTTGGACGCGTCCTCCTTCGGTGAAGAAAATATCTAGTGTCGGTATACAATTCGCAAAGTAATGAAACTCATGGTAGAGCTATCTTCGCATTGTCCACACGATATCTGCAGACTCATGCTCCGTGAAAACAACACCTTCATAGACAATAAACATTTCACTTTTGGGAATACCGTTAGAAGCAGTAAGAGTGATCTGGGGATCGTTTACGCACGACTTCTCTAGGCATGCATATCAGGGTATCAAAGGTCGTTGTGAACAAAAAGTCCGATCTTCGAATTGGAGCGTCGAACTAGAACACGGTACTTTAAGCGTTAATGGATGGGCTAGTGTTGCAGTACGCTAATAATATTAAGTTAGCTAAATTAACACGTAGGGCTTCTTTTTGCCACACATTACGACTCCCTTCTTTGCAAGACCAACTTACTGTCCGTTTGTTAGCTTATTGCTACAAAACTATTAAGATTCTGTCTGATCAATGAAGGTGAAAACCAATACGATACTTTACGGTACCGTGTTAATCTGCCACATTAATTTTGAAGTCATACCTACCACATTGTCATTTACGATGATAATAAAAGTGAAATACACACAGAGATTGGAGTTTCATTAAATTAATACAGCAGCCACATCGCATCGGCGCACGCATTGGCAATTAAGCATAACGTACCCGCGAGATGAAATGCTCCGAGTCGCGGCCTCCGGGCCCGTAGAGACTCGATATATCAAAATTGAACCAACGCTGTTACCGAAGAAGACATCAGGCGTGGAATTCTCGATTGGGCATGATGTAGGACTTGGGTGAGAGAGTAAGTGCATTCTGGGCCGAATCACGACGCGCGCCCAGGATTGCGGTCATCGGCCTTCTTACCAAATGCGTCGCGTCCGCGCTGCACGAAACGCATTTTTTTGTAAGGAGGAGGAGAAAAACGACCCCGTGAAACTCTTTACGATCATCGAAATGAGACGGTTCAAGTACCTCTAAAAGATATGATGCATCACGCAACAATTTTACTGTCTGTGATGTCTGGATACGGCGGCTATGGTCTCGAGACTAGCACGAGTCATTGTTCTTTCGATTTGGCAATAAATCAATGTAAGAACTCGCCACTGATGCGAGTAGAGTATGAAGTGTCTGGTACTAACGATCGAAATAATAACCGAACGTCCGCGAGTTGCGTCTCACCAATAAACATTGAATGTTCGCTTCAAAGGCCTTTGAAAGAAGAACAAAACGAAGTATTCAAATAAGAGTTTTAAAATGGGCGTTGAAATGAGAGTGCTCTGAATAATGGCGGGCTATAAAGTTTCAACATCTTGAAGCTGAACAAGTAATCATGCATGAAAACACAAAAAGAATGCTTTGTACTTCGTTTTGTACTCGCTAGTTTATTTTAGATCATCTATAAAGAGCATCGGCTGGCGATGAGGAGATAATGGACTCACTCTTTTAAACGTTTTTGTTTTAGAGCTGTTAAATCTATGAACGTACCAACGAGTACTTTTAAGAGTTTTCACACAAATTACAGTGAGAGAGTCGGATATATTTAGCAACTAATCGATTGTAAGCAACTACACACATAGGTTAAATGGACACACACCCATTGCTTAACAATTAAATGGCAAGCGGAGAGAATACGCATCATTACACATTAACAAAACAGCCGCTTTTGAGTGACGGGAGACCAAATGCGTTACGTAATGATATGTTAACAATGGTGCCGCGTCAATCACGCGTTGGAGACGTTTTTATTTAAAATAAGTTCGGGGGAGAAAGTACAGCGTTTGCAGCGGCGCAGCTGTATTACGGGACGTATCAAAGGTTATATATGGTCAACGAAGACATAGCATGACAAATACAAGGGTTACCTGAGATCGAAAGATGGGGCAATGGTCGAATCAATCTGAATCAGACACTTGAATAGTTACAATATGATGATGTTCACCATGTAGGTCACAGAGGATAGGCCATTTCACACTTTGAATTACAGTTTGTTGACATTTGACATGTGAACTAAAGATAATATGTAGTTGCAACAGCTCATTTTCAAAGCCTGATCGTCTCAAGATTTCGTCCGCACATGATTGACATAAGCCTCTCTTCGTTTGACTCTTGCGGGAGTATTTCTGTGGGCTGTTAATTGAGTTTTTTAAGCAGATCGCCCCCTCAGGTCAAAAGACTGCAACGCGTTGCTCACTTCTTTTGTCAATAAAGTATGTTACGTCACCGCTGATTGGCTGTGGCTCGCCCCCGTCGACCTCAGCGACATAAAGTTACATACATATTGACGGCTTGTTGGCTACCTACAGAGATGACGGAAATCGACGGCGCATCTTTCGCAAGAGTTTTCTCATGATGTGATGTTTGTTACAAAATTTAAAGTTTATAAAGTTTTGGTTGTAAAAAGGGAAGCTTATGAGATGGTACAAGTGACTTTCGTAGGTATTCTTTTCTAACTTTTAAATAAAGTGGTATTAAACATGTCTTCATTGTCCATACGTATGTATTGTGCGCACCAAATCATGACCGATTCCAATCGTCTAACTGTTAAATTAGTATGGGATTTGACAGTTAGACGATTAGAATCGCTCAGGATTTGCTGTGCATAATTAAGCCCCTGTTCATCAATCACTCAAGAAAGACACATCATATGGCCACAATTTCATAAAATTAATAACTACTTCACCGTAATTTTTCAATCGCATTAGTTGGTCATAAATTGACCCTAAAATTCCTAACACCTTTAAGTGTTAAGCCCGAAACCGTTAAATATTTGATCGGATTTGCGTCAAGCTGTAACGCATTACTTCTGATGTCGTGGTTTGAGCCATTAGTTGTGGTACCTGGCTTAATATCACCGAACTGAAGGAAAAACGTCGGAAAAGGTTTGAAAAGTTTTGTTGACACCGGTAATTATTCACGTCAAACTATTTTTACATAAAAAATAAGGCTATATGCCAAAACAATGGTCACGTAAATACCGAGGCGGCTGTAAAAACTTTGTAAGACTATCGGTAACCTACCAGTTTCCCGCTTTCACCTTGCGCAACGGTAATTAGCATTACCGAACGATACCGCGTTTTACTGAACACCGAACCTACTCGATTCGGTTCGAATCGCCCGCCCCACATAATTCGATCTTCATAGATCACTGCACTGCCTCGATTGTAATCAATATCGCAACTACATTACATAATGTAAGCTTTTCTATAGTCTTATCTGTGAGATCTCCAGCTTTAGAATAAAATCACATTTAACGAAATTTATTCAATTTAGGTAGGCGAGTTAATAAAAAAACGAAATTGTATACTCCAACCGTTCCACTTTTCGTTGCTTGTTATGCAAGACACGTTATCGAATAAAGCTAAATCTAAATTCAGATTTTGTTCGCGGGTTTGATGAATGGAGATGTTTAGATATTTGCGTAACACGCGGCACATCTATGGTCATACATTTTGATACAATGCCTGTCAGTGGGAGAGCCTTCGATCTTACTCATATCTGTGACTCTACCTCTACAGTTTCAATGCTTTAGAGTTGTTAGTTTAATTGGCTTCTGTCAGTACGCTATTTAGCGGCCATATAGCCTCATAATAAGGCTGTAATTGCAAGGTATTTGTCTTGGAATACGTGAGATGCTAATTGAATGTAATAAGAACACCTCTGGGTCAAGGTGTGTTTATATTGATGTATTACGCTGAATGCAGTATATGAACATTTATATTTGAAACCGTTACAGAAACAGCTTGGTACACCGATTGGATATTACACAGCTTGGAGCAAACGTCTCATTAAGTCACCTGCACCGTTTCGTAGGTACTTTGCAAGTGGTATTATTACCCTATTATTTGTCATCGGGCGGAGGGTACTTTGAAACGAGTACCACAGAACGACAGGTTGGCACGAATTTGGTACTTAGTGCATTTTGGCGATTTTGTTGTATTTATTATGGCATGAATATAAGAAAGGTTTATGGGGCGGCATTTTACTGTGTCAAAGTATGAAAAACCTATTTAGAGGCTAAAAATTCCACCCATGCCGGGACTTGAACCCGCGCCCTCTGGCTAAACGCGCCAGCGCTCTCCCAGCTGAGCTAATGGGCAAGTGCAGGCATCGGCGAAATTTCGAGCCACTTTACAAACTTCTCTGTATTACGTACAAGTCCCGGCATGTGTGGAATTTTAGCCTCTAAATAGGTTTTTTAAATTCTCCTCAGCACAGGTTAGTGCAACAAAAAAAAAAAAAAAGAATATAATTATGTCCAAGTAGTTAATATTTGAACTATTGAATTGGTAAAGTAACGTATATTATTACTATTATTAGTACCTTATTTTAAATGTGTACCTTTAAATTAGAAGTACGTATGCAGGTATTCATAAGCAGCCTATATACGTCCCACTGTAGGGCACAGGCCTTCTCTCAGAGAGAGAGTAAGGGGTTAATCACCACGCGTGCCCACCGCGGATTGGTGATTTCAAGCGCTGAGGTATATGAATAGCTCAGACACTCAGGTTTCCCCACGGTGTTTTCCTTCACCGTTAGCGAGTGGTATTGCTACTATAACTTCACAAATGTACATAACTTAGAAAACAAAGTCATAGGTACATGCCCGCACTGGGAACCGAACCTGGGTCTCCCGCTTCCGAGTCCAATGTTCTACCCACTAGGTTACCACAACTATACAGGTATTGCAGAAGTACAATTTGGAGTCGGTGCCCAAAATGTATATGCTGGTCATGAAACTGGGCACCTCCAAGTTATACTTCTATAATACCTATATTTATACGTACTTATAATTTAAAGGTTTTTTTAAAATTATTTCTAACTTTTTTGTGCTGCAATGTTTTCAACTCCAATTTTTTTGTGGGGGAGCTGGAGAAAAAAAAAATCAAGTCCCTTATAACCATAATTTACTCTACTTAATTATTTGCTTTAAAATTTGAACTTCTCAATTTCTATCTCCGAAAGTCTTTATCAGTACATCACCAAATTACCCTGGAAATACTTTTATGAAATTTATGTTTTACTAAACATACACATTGCATATTACTAAAGGATGGGCCTCATTAGGCCTTATTTACTGCTGTCCATTGAAGAGTTCCGTTCTCCGTCTCTGATCGTCTCCATCACATCTTCACCAAATTAAAATGGGACCAATGGGACGTTATACCTATTCGAACAAAAAAAAAATTGTCGAAATCGGTTAAGATTTGACGGAGTTATGTGAGAACATAGCAAAAAAAATTAACATACGCGTCGAAGTGAGAACCTCCTCCTTTTTTTAAAGTCGGTTAAAATATGTTTTGATTCTACTTTAGAATAATAACTGGACGTGGTCAACCACAATCTGCTGACATTACTCTCGTTGTCTGACTCGTTGAGTGCCTCGTTGATCATCAGAATCTCGTCTGATTACCATGCCGGAAGTAGTGGGTTATATTCCCACTGGGAGCCGCCACACATTTGTACACATGGCCTCAGTCAAGGTATATTTCCAAGTTTGTGATGTCCTTGCCTGGTTACCATAGTTATTATTATTATTACCCACATCGAAGACGAAAGTATGGCTACTATAACGTAACGTTAACTCACGCCTGTCTTTTTTTATTGTATTCATTAATATAAAAGAACATGTTACATTTGTTAAACTAAGGCCGCACAAAACCAATTGCTTGGTTTGACTGGGGGAGCAGTCTTGTTAGTTTACAAATAATAGTTTTACCACAGATTTATATAACACTCTTACACAAGAATTGCACACTATCACTATCCCAGAGGGGTACGCAGAGACCAGGGTCTGTCACTTGCTACGCTACTATAGTGACTGTGAATGTAGATAGTAGGTAGTCCCTGTGTCGGTTAATATTTCTGATTCTGTCTTGCCGACGCAACCGGGCGCAGTGGTCCGTAGGCACTTCGGCCCCTACTTCCCGGAACATGATTTTAAATGTCGACTACATACCTACTGCACAGTGTAACCTGTGCAGCGAACCTCGAAATTAGCGTATCCTTCCTCGGACGAGATAGTAAAAACATGGTAGGTAGCGGTGTTTTGCCTGAATTTGCGGGATTTTAGTACCATAAAAATGCAATTGTCTCTTCTAATTACGCATTCACTGTTATATTCATAAATAAAAAATATTCAAATCTAACAAAAGTTGTATAAAAATGTTTCAAAGCTTTTCTGCTACATTGTGTACATAAAAACATGGGCATTACTATTTTAATGAGTACAATACTTTTCCATATTTGAAATGCGCTTTTCCTATCAACGGCATCTCTGAACGAGCAAAGGTCCGACTGAGCTTCTTCTAAGCTCTATGGTAGAAGCTTCAAACCTATAAAGCGTAATTTGATACGCCTGAGTTGGATCCAAAGGATTTGGAATCCTCTCAATGCTTTTTTCCTTTTTTTTCTCACACTGCTACGCATCGGGGCTGTTATTACATTTTTATGTCGTGACAATCCCCCGGGAACCTATTACCGGCTACGATGATGATAACGGAGCCACTACAAATTATTTCTTCGTAGAGTATAGAAGGGCTCTATCATTTATAGCTTAGCGATGGTTTAAAATTTTACCGTATTATTTCTCGTTGGTACATTACCAAGTGACAGATTAGCTAATACAACGATTCAATAGCCAATCCACTGAGTTTACGAAAGAAAGTTATTAGCAGCCACTCTGAATTCTCGTAGCAAAAGGAAGAAAGAATGCTTGCACACAAAAAAATCAATGTCAGGACAAACTGTGCGGTGCACACGTTTCCAGAATATCACGTTCACATGCAAATTCACAAAAAATACTTCCACAAACGAGCAGTCCTTGTCACTTGTTTGCCATTACAATTGCTAGTCAATGAACCATTGTTTGTTAGCGAAGAAAAAATGGTCAGTCAAGTTGGATGCATGAGTAACAAATGAGCTTTGCTAACATCACGTTCAAGTAACATTCTCGACTCCTGGGGCTCGGAGGTCAGTAACTTTGGGTTTTAAACACGTACCTACAAAAGACAATGCAAACACGCCCATCTGCGTTGACAACCCGCCACCCGCCCAACAAAAAAAAACAACTCAAATGCCAAAATATTTTTTAGGGTTTCGTACCTCTAAAGGAAAAGCAGAACCCTTTTAGGATCACTTTGTTGTCCGTGTATCAATGCGCCTGTCTACCTGTCGAACAAATAAGGAACGGAAAAAGCTATCGAGTTGAAATTAATGTCAATCAATGAAGAATGTGAGCTTCTAAGTCAACAGTCAACACTAACTATAAAATTCCAGTTGACATAAAATCATAAAATTTAATTGGAATCAAGGTCTTACAGAACTTTTTTCTCACTGGCGATCGGGGAACAGACGACGCAGCGTGGGCAGGCCCCCCACAGATGGTCTGAAGACCTGGTTACGGTGGCGGGGAGTCGCTGGTTGCGGGCGGCACAAGACCGGGAAGCTTGGAAAACCATGAGGGAGGCCTAGGTCCTGCAGTGAGCGTCAAATGGCTGATGATGATGATTATGATGAAGGTCTCACAGCGCAAATAAAGGAAACCATCTCAAAGATAAAAATGAGATAAAGGACAAAAAAATATTGCCTTATAAAAACCAAACAAGCAATAACTTTAAACGGAGTTAGAATGCATATATGATTAGCTAGTGCTGACCCAGGACCGACCCGGGCAGCTCTGGTTCTCAGCCACACCCTTCCTCCTATTGCAGTTGTGTTATATTGGACGTATATGAGAAAATGTCTTTTCACTGCAAAGAAGTGTTTGGAAACGTTCGGGCGGAACCCTGAGGGCGCGAGTCCTACTCGCACTTGACCCGTTTTTTTCTTCTTTTAATAACACAAGGGGCTTACTGGTCAGCCAAGAGAATGGCCATATCCTTTTTTTATGACCCCAATCTTTGTTTGACCGGAAAGTATTTCAAATCTCTCTGTGACGATTTATCATGCGTTTGTTACGTGACGATATGAAATTTTCAGCGGACGTCAATTGCTTTTTTTGTGCAGTAAAACTATCTATAATGAACAGTTTTACGTGCCGTTAGCTCTATTTTCCGGGATTAGTTGTGGGAAGATAGCATCCATGCGAACATTATTTTTACTCGATACTCGCACTTACGCCATGCGCGGGAAGTATTTGTCAGAAACTAGAGGGATGAGTCTACTGAATGCATAGATGTTCAATATAGTGGTATTAGCACGGCAATGGTTATTTTATTGACACTGCTAAAAGTCTAGTAACCAATATTATTAGAATAGAGATAGGATCCATTTATTGATGTTTCTAAAACATTAGCATAACCAGTGCAAATTAACGCGACACCTGTTATAGTTGCAAAGGTACCTGTCACTTTACTGAGTAGAGTACGTCTGAGGAAAGGCTGATGTCCTACGACTGTACGGGAAAGTCGCGACTTTTGAGTTTCGGGCGCGTTAAACATTTCAACGTGTTTGAACGACGTGTAGGCGCAGCGATTCGAACTAAAATAAATGAAGATACTTGTAAGAATATCAACTAGAATTACTTTTTTAATAAAAAAAAACTACCCTTTCACGAATTTATTTTTCCAAATCGGTCCAGACTTCTTCGAGCAATCAGGGAACATACATAAAATAAAAAAATAAACATTCCGACTAATTAAAAACCTGATTATATATTCTTTTTGTTGCACTAACCCGGCCGAGCCTCTAAATAGGTTTTTATAATTAAAAACCTCTTTCTCTTTTGTTGTCAGATAAAAATTAGTAGTATCACAAAAAAGTCCGACCACGTGCAACCGACGGGCACGTCACGGGAACGGGTTATTTTTGCACTTGTATTATAGTCTCTAACTTCATAAGTATTTAAGGATAACTTTAGACTGAAATCGTTCCGCCCGCCCGCCCATCGCCGACCCGTTGTCACGTGGATATCCCTTAAAATTCGCGACTCGCGTCGTCATACTACCTGTGGTGATATGACTCTTTGCACGTTTAGTAGACTCTAGGCCCAGGGCTGTTACTGTACTTACGGTCTACACGTACAATGATCCCGGGATCTATTAGAAGTCGTTGATCGCAGCACGAAGCAGCCCGTTCCGCGAAAACAGAACAATAGTGGGTAGGTACAGCATTGCTGTATAAAGCTGGCACTTGCAATGCAAGTATTTTGTCTCTCACTTACGTAGCTTACGTAGACAACGTTCGTGAGTGAGACAGACTTAAGAAAATTTCCTTCTTATTAGCTGTACAGGGTTATTTCTTAAATACCAAATTGCTGAAATGCCCCAACAGAGTTATTTTGTGATTTAAAACAACTTTTGTTCTACTTCAATGTAGTTTTTTCTCAGATTTATATTTTTGAAATATCAGAGTTAGGATAATTTAATTTAATTCGCACTTTACGCATTCTACCAAGGTCGCAGCCTTCAGTAAATTAATGAAATAGAAGAAATTTAATAACATATAACACGGTTTTAAGAATTATCTATAAAAATAGCGCCATTAAAAAAACAGAAAAACCGCGAAAAGTTATATAAAATTTCAAAATTTGTAGAACACAAGTTTAAGGATTTGGGAATTTCAGAAATCACCCTGTATACAACCTAGCTGTATACGATGCCACGTATTACCGTGCGTGACGCAACGTAATTTTGTAAATGTGCTGGTTACTATTATGCCTGTGGATGGGTCTATTTCTGAGTAGCACGTGAACCAAAAGTATTATAAAGTGCCCGGGACCCAACTTGAGCAAATGACTGACTGTGCGTGCGCATGGATGTTTTTCGCGACTCATTAGCGGACGGATTAATAACTAAGTGAAAAAAAAAATTGGAAGTCGGAAATTTATCCCCACTGCGCGCAGTTTTACTCAAGCTATGTGCCGGGTACTATGAGGTAGATACGCATCTACACGGAATTATTATTATTATTATTAATACGTTTATTGCACATAAGTAAAAAGTACAATGGCAATGTGGCGGACTTAATGCTATAAGCATTTTCTACCAGTTAACCACAGGTGGTGCAAGAAATTAACTGGTAGGCATAAGAAATAAACGGCTAAAACAAATTACTTTAGCTAAAATTACATAAGAAGACGAAAACTCAACAATAAATAAGTAAATATTTATTTAATTCAGTTTTTGCTTTGAAACTCATACATAACGTAGATCCATTTGTTAATTATTACCGGACCGTTTCAAACTAATAGTAAACGCAAGTATAATGACGACTCTATTGATTAAATTTACAAATGTCAAAAATTACATTTAAAAATATTTCAATCAAATAGACTTAATAATGAGTAAAAACAATGTTTATACTATACTATAAACTTATAATACATAATATAAATAAACATGTACATATATAGGTATATACATAATTAAATAGTGATCTTACAATTATTTTGTTACTAAGGTACTTTAATTATACACCGTAAGTATTTACTTCTTGAAATTCCCATTACAGAAACTGGCGTATAGTCACAAGTCAGTCAGACATGTAATAAACAGTAAAAATAAAACTGTTTCGTACAATTAAAAAAAAGTTCTTAAAATATAAGTAATAACATTATTAATTTTTCAATTAATCATCAGTTTGTAATAAATACAGACTTCTGGCTAAAACACTTGAAAATAATTAAGTATTATATATCAGACACCTACGCGAGACAACTGACGAGAAGTTACAGTACAATTATTGGCGATCATAAAAGTTCTGCGTTTCTGCAGCTGCTGTCTAAAGAAACAGACAAACACTTACAATAATTTGATATTACATTGAGTGATCTTTAGCCGGACAGCCGCGTACGAAGAGTATTCAAACAAAAGTACCCGGGACGCTAGTGTCGGCAGGTGCAGGTGCATGTCCTATTTTGGTGCTCGTCTAGTAAGTTGCATTAACACGCGCATCTTCAGACTTAATTAAAGTTTCCGCGGCAGTTGGCACGTGATAAAGCCAGTGCCAGTTTCGTTTTTATTGGATTGCTACCCGAGTATTTCGAGCGATATTTCTCGTGCCATGTCATAACTGTCGCGAAGCAACACGCTGCGAGCCCGGCAGTCTTATGATCATCGGCGCGCTGACTTATTTATACGTTATCATATTCAAATGTTTACATTCCAATTTCAGCATGGTCCGGTTTTGTAATAAAAATAAAATAAACCATTAACATAAAAGAGGTTTACTCTACGAATTGATTTATTTATAATGAACCAACTTAACAATGCAATAAGCAATGATAGAGCGTCCAGCTCTGGGCTTAAGTAAAAAAATTAAAAATGAACGTGTTATGAGAAGAAATTTAGTAATTTGAAAGATAGAACGTGAAGCCCGAGGGCCTAAAAATAATCATAAACTGGGCCGTGATTAGCTCCGCTTTCAGTCCAGAATTAATCCATAGGTTTAATGAGGGGCATAATAAAAATGAATAATGCATAGAACTTTTGTTTACGTTTGTGATATTAGATGGGCGGTACTTGATTATGGGGTCAGGTAATCCGGCCGAATGGAGCCGTTGCGAACTATAAACTAGTCCTTTGTGAGGTGATCGTATCGCAATCGTCCCGGATTAAGGTCAGCATCAAGTTCATTTTCATTGAATGAAGAAAGCGCATGAATTAAGGGCCAGTCGACAATACGCGTAATGTAATCCATACATCCAGACCGATAGCGATGTAGACCCACTCGGCCTGTTCAAGCGTACATAATTGAGGCAATTTATTTCATAAATCCCTTTCTATATGAGATGTAAATTGAAATACTAGAGATCAACCAATGGAGAAACTTTGTTTTTATTTTCATCTCAAGCAAATAAGTTATGGGAGGAATTCTAGTTACTTGAATGAAGATCGTAGGATGTTGATACAATTTCGATTATATTCCAACTAATGTAAAAGTGATCTCGAATTAGGTAATGGGGTAAAATATTTTATTCAAGCTTTATTTTGTAAACATAAAAGACAGTAAAAATAAATAAACAACCATATAAAATTCAATGATATAAACAATCTTTTCGGGTTTCACGTATAAAATAATGCGAAAAATCAAGTAACTCTAATAATAAAAATGTTTTTGGATTTAGTTTTTTCATTGAATTCTAAATGTTTTCTAATAGTGCATGAAAATGCGTCTAGACCCTTATTAGAAATCATTATTTTAAAAGATAACTCAAAAACTGACCGAAGTTATAGATCGAGCCCGATTTGCATAGCGCGTTTTTGTACCACGTGACTAGAATGACTTTTCCACAGATTATACTGAAAAGAAACGTATTAGCTAATATACTAGTTGCAGAGAAAAATATTTATCACCATTGTTAATCTTTTATCGTGATCTCACCAATGAGATGAGAACATTTTTGTGCAAGTTCTCCATTAGTTAATTGAAGTTAAAAACACCTACAAATTTACAAAGAACAATGTGGTCTAATAAGCCATCGGCATTAAGATCTAGTTTACAAACAGTTGCGGAATAATTATTGCGGTGCTAACTCATGCTTTCCGATTAGTTTATGCAACACCAAAGGTGTATAGTTCTAAAAATGGTTCATGTGTTCGGGTACTATTTAATTTATTAGCACGCATTTTTAAATGAATTGAAAAAGGGGAGTTTTCAAAAATCCTTGGCGATATTTTAGAGGCTTACGCTGTTTGAGATTTCGTAATGAGTCTGTGCCAAATTAGCTTTCTCAATGTTTAGTTGAATACTGTGTAGATTACAAGAAACTGGTTTAAGGATTTATTTAATGCCACCAAACGTTTAGTCGAACATTGTAAGTAATATCACTTGAGGTTTGCTTCGTTTCTTTCGGAGCGACGGATCAGGTAAAAATATATCCCCGGCCTTTGTGCACCACAACAAACGGTGTTTGTTTGTTAGGGTCCAATTTAGAAACAACATCTGCAGATAGTAAAGTTGTTCTCAAAAGCACTAGTAAATCGTTTTATGAATGCATGTTTCCTTTTTGCCATTCACTAAAAAGATCTTCGTGAAATCCTGATTGTTAGTAACGGCTTAGCGTCAGCGTTATAAAATCATTTCTTACTTTACTTGTAAATCTTTCTGAAGTTCGCTTTCCGGTATGAATGAATATTGTCCAAGACACCTCCAACAAGTTTTTTTCTGCATTATTCAATGAAATGACACGGGAATATTCCTTAACTTTACTGCTTAAGCCTCTTGAAGACTCCCACTGTGCAATATTAATCAATGGTACATTCTGCAAAGGGCGCTAGACAACTTGTGGCTGTGGACCGGAATGGCTGGATAAAGGTATTTAAATGTATTTAGTTGTGTTCTAAAAGGCAGTAAAACTTTACAGAACTCGTCTCAGGTATTATAAGGTAACAAGGCTCATTTCACCGATGGCAATAGCGAGACCAAATTACTGCGGTGGAGCAGTCGTCAGTTGTCATACACACACACGCATAGCGTCGGCAATGCAAGTTTGTCAACAAAGTATGTTCAATCACACGATTCACACGTAATGGACTTTTGTTTGCGACAGATCACCTGATACAAATGACAACTGAAAGATGTTAAAAGACTGGTGAATAAAAATTAAATTAACATTTGGCTAGATATCCAAACTAATTAGGTTCTACAAATTAGGTACGCAATGCTTAACAAGGCATAGAAGGGGAGAGGGGGGAGGGAATACTAAGAGCTTTTCTTAATTTTGCTTGCCTTCCTCTTGGTTGGGGGGATTAATAATTAGTAAAATTCTGCTCACGTATTAATTTAATGGCCCCTAATCCTTACTAGTATTATAAACGCGAAAGTTTGCATGTATGGATAGAAGTTTGTTACTCTTGATGCAAAAACGGCAAGACGGTTCCGGATGAAATTTTGCACAGAGATAGATTATAGTCTGGATTAGCACATAGCCTATTTTTTATCCCGAAAATATACACATCAAAATTACCACGCGAACGAAGTTGCGGGCATTAGCTAGTACACAATAAATGAATAATGGTTTTACGACACTTATACTACGAACATAGAGTCAACATACGAAAAAATGTGAACCCAGTTGAAACTTCAAGATGAGCATACAATAAAACATAATTTTTTTTAAAGATTTTTCTAAGTTTAACACGAGCACTAGACATAATAAAAATTGTAAATTGAAAATTGTAAACTGAAAAAAATTTACGAGTAAATTTAATTTGTTGATGGTACCTTTTATAGAGTAAGTGGAGTGCTCGTAGCTATACTCGTAACTATAAAACGCAGTGAATAGCGGTTGTGATTAAATTCTAGCAAACGCTACACTACACACATCATGGCTCACAATCGTGGTGCATCGCACCGGTAATGTCAACATGATGACCTGAAATAGGATACTATAGAACGTCAGCTTTGTCTTATGGATCAATTAGCGACAATTTGTTTTATCACGTAAAAACTGAGAAGTAGGAAATGTGAAAAAAAAAGAAATACGTACAGTACGCAACAATTCAATGTTACCTACGGACTATCTTACTATCTTGCCTACGGACTTCAATTACCTCATTGTTAACATTTAAAAATTATAAGCTTATGTTATATAATACAGAACATCAGTTTCGACTTCTATCCATCAAATAATTATTGATTGAAAATCTGAGAAAATTCTCTTATCTACCCCTCTACTCACATGCGCTTGATATATTTCTCTCGTCACCCTTTATTTTTTCATTCTTTTGATATGTTCAAACAAACGCAACATTCCTGTCGCAATTCTAGCTACTACATTTCTTTCAGACCACTCCACAAAGTTTCTTAATCACACTATTACGTAACTATCCCTTATCTCAAGAACCTCTCCAGCATTACTCCTACTTTCTTGGATACCAACTTTCTGACTGAGTTAGCCAAAGAAAGGCGGTGGTAGCCTAGTGGGTAGAACCTCGGACTCGGAAGTGGGAGACCCAGGTTCGATCCCCGGTGCGGACATGTACCTATGACTTGGTTTTCTATGTACATTTGTGAAGTTATAGTAGCTATACCACTCGCTAACGGTGAAGGAAAACATCGTGAGGAAACCTGAGTGTCTGAGCTATTAACATACCTCAGCGCTTGAAATCGCCAATCCGCGGTGGGCACGCGTGGTGATTAAGCCCATACTCTCTCACTGAGAGAAGGCCTGTGCCCTACAGTGGGACGTATATAGGCTTCTTATGTAGCCAAAGAAAATTCACTTACCACTCCAAACGCTACCTCGTATATCCTGCGTAAAAACTTCTGTACACACCTACGTCGTGCTAGTAGGTACTGTCAACACGATGGTCTCTCTCACAACAGCACACATTATAAACTCAATGCTTGCTCAGACAATAGGACCTGTATAATAAACTGCCGATGATACAGTGTGGATACTTTAAAGGTAGCTAGATGTTACACATAACTAAGATACTTAACTATAGGTACTATTTACCTGTAAGATACAAGGCTTAGTAAACCTACAATTAAATACAGGTACTAATGTTAGTATATTACCTTGGTAGTCGTTATAGAACATTAGCATATGATACGCAAGTTAGATTGAAATCAACAAACCGGGTCGTAAAGAAGTAACTATAAGTGAATTAAGTTTATTTCCAGTGCCTTGTTTTCTACTCACATGATACTTGCACGTGAGGATATATCTTAATACTTAAGTGTGAATCTTTACAATATAAAAAAAAATCTATTGGATACATGTAAAATTCAAGACTCTAGATAAGGTTGTTTCAGGTCTTCTAGGTCTAGATTTGATAAAGCCACTTTATGTCTATACCAAAATGAGAAGGCGTGATAGTCTGTCAATAAATTGTCTCTAACTTGTACCAGCATTGTCCATTAACCAAGGCATTCTGCCCCACCCACCACAACATAATGCGCTTCTCACGTTTCCGATACCCTGAACATGACGACGTCCAGCGTTTTTATTAACAATTAGATAATAACGGCTATAACAGGATGTTCATTAAAATCGTGTCGGGTAGCCGACTCCCGCGCATTGTCACTGCTGCGTGAATCGCGCACAACGGCACAATTACTGCCAACCGGCCTTGCGTCCAAAGAATAGCATTTCGTTCAAGGCTCTCCGTGTAACGCCTGTTCTATCTAATTCAATTTAAAACGAATTCTTTTCCGAAATTAATGACATTATTATTAAAAAAAAAAAACATATTCGAGTGGGAGTAGCGCCTTAAGGGTTTCGAATCAAAAACCATTACAAACTAATCATTGCGGACGAAATAAATGTGTTTAATTTTTAATGTGGCCTATATAATCCGACTGAAGTTTTCAATTTGTAATCTTTAAAAATATTTTATTTTGTGATAGAACAACAAATTAACAATTTTACCGAGTTAGTCCCTTACGTGTGCTTCAATACTCCGCTTCTTGCCAAATTTCATGATTCTAGGTCAACGGGAAATACATGATAGTATTTGATAATAGATCACTCATGTAACTTCCCTTTCACAGAAGGGAGGTTTTTCCTTTTGATTTACGGAACCCTAATAATAGTCAAAAATGGAACTAATAAAATTAATGTACAAAAATATATTAAAATAATTCTAAACTTACGTGCATCATAACATCAAGTCCTTTGTGTACGGTGGGGGGCGTCACGTCACTAACACATCACATCACGGCTCACGTCCGCTATGTCCTGTCCAGTCCCTATATTTGTGTTTACTAGTTCGAAAGTTATGCGCACGCGCGTCCACTCACTGTCGCTGCACTATGTATACTGCGCAAGAAGCGTAGAAGCGCCCGTGCGCTCGCGCCGCCGCCCTACGATATACGCGCTGCGCCCGAGGGCGGGCTGCCGACATCGCGTCTGTGGGTGCAGTAGCACGCTCATTTGTCATAAAAAAGCTTCAAGATTTCAAGATAAGATTCTGTTATCGGCACAATAAAAGAAGTGGGACGTTGAAATATGCACGCTCCCATTGTTCCGAACAATAATAAAAGCTAGAGAGAGACAATGGCTATTTTCACTATTTATTATTTTTCATACGTGATGAACAGTAGCCCGTAATTTATTATAACACGTCGCCGATAATATACGACGGCACAGTTTGATATCTTTCACAAGCCATCGGACAAATGGCCGTCCTACAAAACTGGTTGTTGCAAAAATGCCTTATTATATTATAAGCAGAGACTATGCGAGATATAATCAACGGAGTGGGTCAACGTACTTGAATGACAAAGACGATATAAATCATCTATGTAACATAACTATCAATGCAGTAATAAATGTAAGAGTAATGAAAGAACTCGTGAGTGGTAGAGACGGCGTGGCACGCGCGATCTACCGATATACTTCCACAAATAGAGTATGGCACACATATTCAATGGCCAATCATTCGATCACGCGCCGAATTGATATTACGTATGTGACAACGATAAAGAGGTTGGAACCTGATTCCGCTCGAGCGCGCAAAACTCTTGAGCAATACGTCTGGCGAGTTGTACGCAAAACTTTCATTAAGGGCCGTATTAATAGAGCGCTCTTACCTCTGAGATGCTGTTCGGAACAAGAGCGTCCTCTCATTTATTTTTTTATTTATTTTATTATAATAGGAAAACTTACAGCTATGAAAAAGATAGGTACATTACAAACGAAATAAACACAGAGAGCCAATGACAAGTTTTCTTCATAAATACGGACCTAAAGCTCGAGCGTCGTAGAAGGCGACTAAGGAAATCAATTACCTACCAGGAGACGGGCAGCAGCGTCTTCCTGAGATTCCAACCGCATACTGCGATCGCCAACCCGCCTGCCAAGCGTGGCGATTATGGCAAAACCCCTCATGGTTTTGAAAACCACGAAGGAGGCCTATGTCATTTGATCAATGCTATTTGGATCTCAAATCAATCTTGAACAAAACTTTTAGATAGCGCTAATCAAAACCCGAAAAATTCAAACACAGCAACTTACACTAGGAAATAACGGCTTACGAATATAAATACAGGCAATCACATGTCGCTTGGATGGAGGCAAGACACACTTGCCCCAATTAAAAGTACTCTCTCACTTCGACTGACTCAGTTGATCTTTACATAACACCAAACGGTACTTAATTTTATTTTGATCAACTACATTGCTAATATAGTAACTGTGTCGAAACTTCCGATTACTTGCAAGTTGCGACAGAACAACTTTTTTACAAGTATACTTAATTGTCGCTTACTATTTGATAGACAATTTCAATGTAAATATTTAATTACATATTTATGATTGGTACGTGTTAGCCACTACCAATAAAATTAAAGTAAACATCACGAAGTAAGATGCGCAATGGCGCTACAAGATCAATAAACATTATAAGCAGCCTATAATATACGTCCCACTGTAGGGCACAGGCATTCTCCGAGAGAAAGAGAGAGAGAGAGAGAGAGAGAGAGAGAGAGAGAGAGAGAGAGAGAGAGTATGGGCTTAATCATCACGCGTGCCCACCGCGGATTGGCGATTTCAAGCGCTGAGGTATGTGACTAGCTCAGATACTCAGGTTTCCTCACGATGATTTCCTTCACGGTTAGGGAGTGGTATTGCTACTATAACTTCACAAATGTACATAACTTAGAAAACAAAATCATATGTACATGCCCGCACTGGGAATCGAACCTGGGTCTCTCGCTTCCGAGTTGTTACCACTAACCCACTAGGCTACCACCGCCGGTTCAATTAACATAATTTTAACAATTTTTTTTAGGGTTCCGTACTTCGAAAAGAACAAAAGCTGTCATGGGATCGCTTTATTGTTCGTCTATCAAAATATCAAAACAAAAATGTCTCTAGTCAAGACCCTTTTTCTCAGAAACTGGTACAGATTAATATCAAATGTCTGGACTGTTTCGTTGGTCTAGGGGTAACACCCTTGACTATCAAACCTGAAACTCAGGTTCGATTCCCGCTGGAGGCCGCCGTATTTGATTTGAATAAATCTTTATCCATACTTGCAATAAGACCTAGTAATAAAACCTATAGGGCACTTCCCGTTGACCTAGAATTATAAAATTGGGCAAGCAATATGCAAACTTACGAAGAAAAAATCCGCAAATTGTTAGTACAAACTTACTTTTGCTTTTATATGGCAATATGGTATTTGACATGATCAACAATAAATTAATTCATATGCTCGATTAAAACAAAAATTACAAAATATGTCGGAAAATGTATCTCTTTTAGTCAATTACTAGTTGTTACAATTTTTAAATAGATTAAACATAAAAAGAGTGCTCTGAAATGTGACGTCATAAGCAAGTATTTTCATACCAAAATTCCGTTTTAAAAGTAACTCATTTGATATTTTGTTAAATACCCAATTGTGACTGTATGAGAGAACATCGTTAGCAACTGCTATGTTAAAATGGAATCATTTGTTGTGAACCCTAAGAGTGCGACTCCTACTCGCACTTGTCCGGTCTGTATTGCTTCTGATAACTCGGCAAATACATTATTCAGTTACCTACATTGAGGTCCCTTTCTTTTCGATTATGGTATTCAGACCAAACAAACTCGAAAAAAACAAGAGATGCGACTGTTTCATCGGATGAGTGACCTAAATTCGTCGACCCCGACCGATTCCAATTGAATTAAAGCACTTTAAATTATACAATTGAACGTTGTCATCGGTAACTCGATTACACCGGCTCCACGCTTCGTTCCTTCTGATGAATTTAAACTCCTTTCTGATGCTTCGTCCCGATAAAATTTAACAACGAACACATTGGAATTGCTACAATTTACGTTTTAAAGTTGAGTGTTTTTTTAGTTTGAACCTATCGGCCTTTTTATTCCTATTGGATTCTATGACCATAATAAAATAAGAAAGGTCAGTAGAATACTTGCCTCATATTTGAGAGGTCGTGAGTTCTAATCCCGGCACGTATCAATGACATTGTTTTCTAAGTTACGTACTTTTGTGAATTTGTAGTACTAATACCACTCGCTAACGGTGATGGAAAACATCGTGAGGAAACCTAGTAGGTACCTGAGTACATACTTCGGCAGATTAAATTACCAATCCGCGTTGTGCACGTGAAATGAATAAGCCCATACTCTCTCTCTCTCTCCGAGAGAGCACAGTGCATAGGGGGAGGTATATAGGCTGCATTATTATATTTATATTTGAATTGCTATACACGTCTCACGTACCCGTACGCGTTTACGTACCCAACATGTGTCATATCCAAAATGGCGTAGTGAGGTACATGCGGCAAGCGCAACGCACTGAATCGGCAATGTTCTATTAATGTAAATTTGCAGCATTTGCATTTGACAACCGAGGCTCCTTATTGTTTTGTTGAACGTGTCGATATTACAACTAAATCTCTTGCACAGCTTATCGTGGACTGGTCTCTTTTTGGGTCATGGAAGAAATTACTGTTGCTATAGCAATATTCTGCCACGTGCAAAGTCTAACCTCTTCTATTTCTAGTGAATAGATACCTTTTATTACACTTCGCAGGCGGGTACTCAAGATCGGCGTGCGCGCATGCAACAACAAATGAATGTCGACAGAGCGAAAGAAGTTTCTCAGGATCGTGGAAAGTGGCAAACCCACGTCTCTACTTACCACTCCGTGATACAGGTGTGAGTTTATGTAATGTTGCAGGTGGCTCAAATTACTTTGAATGAATGAAAAAGTACCTTCTAAGTACTTCCTTTTTAGTAGAAATAATTTATTAAAATTACCTAATGAATTCATTGAATAAAGTCTAATTACCCAACAGAGAGAGAGAGCCCGCAGTATCGCTATGGAACCACTTGCAAACCAAAAATTATTGTGGCGAATAGCATTACAATTGCATCAGAGTAGAGCAATAATAACATAGTACATAATGGAACGACCTGTGAAATATCTCCAGCGTCACGAATTTAAGTAATCCTCACTACAGTTAACCACGAGAAGTGTCGCGAGTTTTATGTGCAACAACAACAGAAGAAAATGAAGTAAATAAAGGCACGCCAAGAGATTTAGGGCCCTCATTATGCGCACCAAATTCTGAGCGATTCCAATCGTCTAACTGTCAAATTCCGTACTAATTTGACAGTTAGATGATTAGAGTAGCTCAGGATTTTGTGCGCGTAATATAGGGGCAAAAGAATCTACGAAACAGAAACGTTACTGGCTACTTTGACCCTATAAGCTTGGTGCATAGGTATGCTGCTTAAATGGGTCGAATGCTATTATTTAGAGAATTCCCTCACACATAGCCAAGTAGGTAAGATTATCCAATTTTCCGTTCTAGAACGATTATTGGCGGTGCGCCTGAGTCGAACTGCGTCCGTGTCGGTCGGAGCGGCGCCTCACGCAATATACCTCTTCAGACCCAAGATTCTACCTGCTTAATTATTCTTCCAACGTAAATAGAAGATGCTACTATGGATTTTATAAGAACAATATAATAATACCCACTTCAGTCGTCTCAAAGTCTGGGTAAAACCTCAATGAGGTAAAGCCATTTGTTCTTTTGAAAAGCGGGATTAGACAGTTTCGCGTTACAGAGGAATGCATGCAAAACTGTTGTAATAGCAGAAGAACAGAAACGTTATTTGCAAGAAAAATGGATCTCAAGTGCTTGTCTATGGAGTGTGAAACAAAGGTTTATTATTTTATTACTTTGGGTAAACCTGAATAGCAGCGGCGCTTCTTTGAAGAAGACAGAATAACACTTCACGTGGACAACTTCTTTGCGTCAGTTCTGCTAACACTTACTATTATATTATACGAATTATTATCGCCTCAATAAAGATCTGTTTAACATAATTATTGAAAGGCAATGAAAGAACATTCAAATCAAGCACATTGTCTAAAGCATTTGAAAAACTCCTCACCCACTTTTACTGACAAAACAATAGAATGGTGGAACATTAATCAAAACCTATTTTTTCAATGTCATGGCGCCGTACAGTCTTAATATTTGTTAAGAGATTTGTGTTCGATTATAACAATAAGCTGGGCGTTTTATCTCAAATTCAATACCATTTTGGATTTACTGTGTCCATTGTAAGCTTTGTTTATGCAAAAGTGCCGTTTTATTGTCCCACTATCGAGGGTATCGGGCTTTTGTCTTACTCTTGTCCCAGTTACACGGATTCGAGGACAGCAAGGGTCTTCTAATTAAATTACAGTTAAATTCTGTCTGAGCACTCAAACAGTTATTTCCTACGTAGAGCAATACGACGGAAAGAAGACGTGTTTATAACGATTTAGTGGCATTCCACACAACGACAATTGTATTATCACTTTCCGAACAAACCTATAAAATTAAGAGTCAACTCAACTCAAGTTTATAGTATAATGCCATCCAAATCGACTATCAATTAGGCAATAAAAATATAAGCCGACGGAAAAGTGCCCTTTGTCAAAGATGAGCGTTACGGGTTCCTTATTTGAATGCGCTCAGTGCCGCTAGTACGCATTAGTGATGCCTACTGGGTAGCGCTGCCCACCACGGCATATCGATGTGTGTCGTGTCGTACGGTGGCCCGCGCCGACATCGATACACGGTAGCTATAGTGCGTGTGCAGCCCCAGCACATTGATCCAAACATTACTCAAAGTGCGATACATCTGTCGAATTGTTGGTAGGTATGTAAGTTGTCCATTTCAATTTGAGTGCTTTTTTCAACCACTTGCTGATAATTTACCTGGAATTTGGCATACGTAAGTTCATGCAGTAGTAGGCACCCGGGCTCTAGGGACTGAAACTCCCTGATGGCAAATAGCAGGACAGTCGAATTTAGGCGAGTAGGTATGTTTTGATCCATGAGTGCTTTCTATTAAATATAATGACTAGGGTCTGAAGATAGAGTCGCAAGATTGACATTGGAACTCCCTGATGGAAAGCATAATGAGGATCGCGTTTGAGCTCTTTTGTTTTGTCATCACGAGTACTTTCAATTACACATTATAAAAACTTCGGTAGAATACACTGTTAGCGTATGGCGGTTAGTTGAGCTACTTACCTAAGCAGATTGGTGTTGTTTTAATTTATTGAATTCCATGTCATTTCAATCTGTCGGTTAGTGAGGATGCTTAACTTCTTTAAGTAATGTATTGATATGGTCATTTCTCAAGTTAAGTCACGATCCAATACACTCTACACTACCTAGTGTCTCTCTGGGAGGATGTCGTAGCCCACCGCTTATGTTAGAATAACTTTGAATACCGTAATCACCTCATGAATACACAAAATATCGTATAATTATGGGCATTATACATTGGATATGTTTTGTTATTGTTCGAAGAGATACGTCAGGTCACTGTTTGTAAACTATTCTTGGTAATACGTTAAAATACATCTTCATTAGTATAACTCTGTCAATTACACAAATGCTTCAAAATGCGTGGTTATTGTTTTGTCTAATTTAGCTTTTACGTTTTATTAATATCAATTTGAAAGCATATGTCGGCTCTACATATTGGAGCCAATATATCGGCCAAATATGTATAATGACTTATGTCACGCCTTCGGCACTTGACAAACGTTTGTAGGCCTAATACAAAAGTTCATAAAAGACCGCTGATTATGTAATTCCCAAGCCAAAAGCCTATTCGAAATAAACTCACGCGCGCTAGAACAAGTTTGTGTACGAATTTGGTGAAATCGTATTTATACAGAGGCAAAGTGTTTGATCAACAAGGTGGACACGTCGGATTCTTTTACCCTGTAGAGCAGAGGAATCCTAAAAAAGTAAAAATATAACATAGTTATCATATTTCTCTGACAAGACGATGACTATGCGAAATTTCATTGTTTCTCAGGCAAAAGATGACAGGTTAGTTTTCACGTGGTCAATAAAGGTTTAAGTAAAGGTTTGGATAGAACAGGTGACTTTGACTTACTGGCGTCGGGTTGACATTTATTTTATACCAGAACATTGCATTTTGCCTTATAGTGTTCTGGGAACCCTGCTCCAACTATTATTATTATTATTATTATTATTATTATTATTATTAAATCCTTTATTGCATTTAAACAAGCAGTTATGCACATAGGCGAGCTTAATGCTACTTAGCATTATCTACCAGCTAACCTAGGTTTTGAAGAGAACATTAACCGGTATTGCAACTTCTAAGCGCGTCTCAACATCTCCATAACCCATCGAAAGGCCCTGACATCGTCCGTTAAGGCCATTACCTGATGATACCGATACGCCGCCGTCAGTTATGCTGTTATCCTGCGCATTCATCGCTGGGCCTTAATTGGCATTTTGCTAATACGTGTCAGTGAAACGGTAAGCACTTAGTATGGGATGAGATGTATAATAATAAATTAGCAGCTAGGTGACGTGTTCAATAAAACTATCACAGTGGATGTCGTAGAACGCGACTAAGGATATCAATTACCAGGAGACGGACAGCAGCATCTTCCTGAGATTCCAACCGCATACATACTACGATCGCCAACCCGCCTGCCAAGCGTGGCGATTATGGCAAAACCCCCCCATGGTTATGAAAACCACGAAGGAGGCCTATGTCCTGCAGTAGGCGTCAAATGGCTGATGATGATCACAGTTTGATGTCAAATTTTTTTTTCCTTTTCTGGCCTATTTAGGACCTATACCTACATATATTTTTTAGACAGCGACCAAGGTTGGTGTTGGAGTGATTTAGAAACAAATCATTACCTCGACTAGAAATGCTGTTATACTCAAACGACAAAGAAGAAACAAATTAGGGAAACTAAAGTTTTAAGCAAAATTTTATTAGATTCTCGCCGTGTAAGTAAGGTTAAAGGGTAAAGTTAATGGGTCATTATTTTTATAACAGTATTTGAAAATTTAAGAGGCACATGAGGCCTTATGATTATGTTAATTTTAGTCGAAACTGGTTCGCCTTTTTGAGTAAATAACATTAAGATAGGCTTAAGAAACATATACAGATTTGTCCGCCCACTCCTTTAAATTAAGGCATATTCCTAAATAGTTAGGTACCACAAAATAACAGCTTATGGAAATCCAAATCCAAGGAAATCCAAATCCTAAGCGCCTAAGAGAAACAAAAACCTCAGCAGGTTACCAAAATTAACTTACAAGATACTGTACAAGTAGTCTCGCCTGTTGAAGTTTAGAAGAAGTTCAATGAATGCAATAAGGCCTTGGTTTGGACTTATCATCAATCGAATTTTCAGTTTCTAAAATATATTTTTTATTTCAATTTTAGGTGACTTTTTACTCTTAACATGACAGCTGACGTCCCCATTTAAATTTCTTAGTGACGTCATGACGTGCAGAGGAACGCATATAGAGGCTACACAAAAACTGGTATTTTATCTAATTCTCTATGAAGCTCAATACTGCAATATGAGTAGCAAAGTTTAGGTCTCGCTGTACCTACGATTCATATCGATTTATTGAACTCGTATAAACGTAATGCTGGGCCTGTTAAGCTTATCAGTATCGAGTTTGATGGCGCGCCCTACTTCGAATACTTCTGAACTTTTTATGAAGTCCATCGGTGATAAACGAGTTGACGATTATTTTCGGGGCACATTGTTATGTAACAGAGCCTTCCTTCTGATAGAGCTTATCTCTGCTCGAGAACGACGCCGGAACAATTTCGTGTCGTAATTGATTACTAGCGATGACGTCATGGCGTCCGATCCATCTTCCGTGTGACGGCCGATAGCCAGTTAAAGAAACCAATAAATCGTGAAGGGCTCACTTTCACTCATCGGGTAACGAGGCTCGATAACGTTGGAATGAGACAAGGCATACGTTGCACGTCCTTCCTTATTGACTCACTGTAAGTACAGTGCCCGACAGTCAACTGGAACAAAAATCCGCGAGGTTGGCAGGAGTTTGCGTTGGACACGTAAGAACATTTTTTTTTTTGTAATAATTTGTTTATTTGACTTAACTAAGATCCGAAGAAGTCTAATTCACATCCCGCATTCCCCGCCAATGAGACTCCGAACACGTCCGTGCGACGTCAAAGTCATTTGTCGGGCATTATACCTGGCTTGGCATGATCTCTTCAGCAATGTAGAGTCCTAGACGAAAGGCAGCTACTGAGGGGCAAACGGAGGAAAAAAAAGTTACAACCTTTATTTTTTATATCATTCTGGTCCCCTGTTCCTTACACACTAACAATGTGTTAAAGAACTGTAAACCGCTTTCAGTTGGCCAAAGTCCATAAAAAAACTGATAGCTTTTAACAGTAAATTAACAGATTCTTAGCGTACAAAAAAATCGGGAGTGAAGCTCGCGCCTGGGCAAATGATTGGCGTCCTCCAATATTCCCCAAGTTTCCATGGTACTATGTTGTCTGCGGCTAACATGATGTAATATTTAAATGTAATATTTATATAGAGTAAAATTCACTGGTAGAGTTACGATTGATGTGCTTTTGACTCTATATAAATCCGTTGCCATAACATCAAAATTCAGAAGCACCATACAGCTGGTAAGATCAGTTAGGAACAACGTTAAATTAAGGTAATGGATATTTCAAAGGTCAGGCATGCTAAGTGTAAATGGATTGAAACTGCCAAATAATTAATTTTATATATTAAGGCTTAATGCACAATGATACAATTCGACATTTCAACGCCCATGCTATGATATTTGAGTGAAGCAGTAACTACTATCACCTACTATTTAGGCAATTCGGAGGAACGCTAATTATGTTCGCCTGTGGCATCCGCCCAAATGAGTCATTACATTGACATATTCCCTCTCTTTGAAGTCAAAAGCCCTTCGTACGTAAACAGCTACGAGGCATTAGAGAGTCCACAACGGCACTTATGTAACATGCATACAGTTGATAAAATGCATTGCGTATGAGTGATCAATTGTACCCTCTATCTCAATTGCATTAAAGACTTCGCCGCATGATAAAGTAATCCTCATAGTAGGTGCTTAAAGTCTTCTATAATTCATAATGTCATTGACAAGCGGTATTATGAAATAACAAAGGTAGGTACGCGAACAGGCTCTCAATTTCACTTATGTTGTTGCTCGTAAGAGCGACAGTTTTGACTGGGTTAGATAATTCGATAAACAACATTAAAGGGAAGCTTTCACTTTCATTCTATTCATTCAGTTCGTAATCTATCTTTTGTAAGTGAGCCCTTGGGGCACTGGCTAGCACATGATTATTTCTCATTTAGCAGTTACAGTTGCCTTTGATTTAATAAGCTAATAAGAGACCCAATTAACGCATTCTGTTACGCACTTAATTACGGAAAAATAAAGAAAATCTGAAGAATTTCATTTGCGCATTACACAATCTACTTTTTTCCACGACGTTTCATCACTCGAGGATACGGCCAGACGGTTGATAATTCGAGTAATTAACCACATGTTTGCTTACTGTGATACCAACTTTACTTTGCATCGATCGATTCGAATATACACCCTATTCCTTATGAATAAGGTTTATGAAACCGTGCGCAGGGTCTCTTTGGCAAAACTATGTTGTCGTTCGTCAGCGTGCTCCGTGGTACAGCAAAAAATACGCGTTCAAGTAACTTCGGAATCTTATTAAATTTGGGTAAAATTTTGGGTCGACTGTTCGTCAGCTGTGATATTACGCTTTCGTCATGCAGTTGTAAGAGAAGACATCGTAAATGTCGTAGTGAGTAATCGGAATCATTAATATGTAGGTACGCACTTTTCTCATTAGCCGCTACTGCACGAGTCTTCTTAAGAATAAAAACGCAGAGTGACAAAACGAGTAAGACTATATAAGAATTATACTTACAACGTAAAGAGCGCATTATAATATTATAATGCTTATTACGCACCTACGTTTTACGTACTCGTAGTACCTAAGTAAGCATTGTTTAAATAAAATATGGAAAAACTCTCCATGCATTTTTAATTAGTTTCGATTATGGCTTGGTGAGCACAAGAAGGTTTACGATTATTAACTTAATTCCGGTATCACTTATTTAAAATTTCGTACCTGGTCGGAAAGTTCGAAAAGTTCATGTTAAGTGATTCCGGAATTAAGTTAATTTACGACGTCAATAGTTATTATTAAATGTGCATTCGATACTTGCCAATGGCAAACCACCTAACTATTCTGCTAATTGATTGTCAATAATGTAGGTAGGTCCCTGAAAACTCAAAAAAAAATCAGGTCAGCCTTAAACTTGCTAAACAATAGTTGTTTTTACTGACTGGTTGATTCTCTCTCCGCATTCGTTTACCCCTATAAAAGTTCTATTTCTTGAGCATTCCTTGTTGAGTATTTATTATCTCTTCTGTCACGATTTGGGATGGAACTTTTACCGTTATAGCATGCCGTAAATTGGAAGGAAAATACTCCTCCGACCATAGGAATTCCTTTTACAACTATTCAACTTTCTCTGATAAAAAAAACACTCGGGAACTGAAAAGAGGGAATGAATAAATATAGCTAGCATGCGTATAGCTGTTATCTAAATAAGATGAGCCCGGTATCAAACGTTACAGGCAAAGAGAAGGTACTGTTACTCAAATCTACGACCGTCTTTGACTTACAAATGAATACGTATTTAAACTCACGCCTGTATTCGGGGGGTGTAGGCAGAGACTAGGATTTGCCACTTGCCACGATCTTTACAAACCTCTTTCGCTTCATCAACATGTAGGTATTTATCGCTGCATGAACGCACGCCAATTTCGGCTACTTTTATCTTGCTTAACACGAATACATCCCCTATTTTCTCCTAAACAGCAATTATGCTGAGCCTCTGTCCTTTTCATCACACATCTATATTCAGTGTATTTATGTACCTATTTATATAAAAAACTTCTGTATTTGAACTTGAGAGATGAATGAAGTCCGATTTATTTTTTATTGAATGATGGCCTCCTGGGACATTGTTTGATCAAGTAAATAAGCGACTGCAATAAGCACGCGTTATATCCTTGTATATGTTTCGTTTGCAATAAATAAAGTATAATAATTTCCTGTGAATTAGCCCGCTGCTCGCTTACAACTCAAAGAGAAAAATAATATTTTTTATTGCACACCAGTATAAAAAATTAAAAAATAGTTACAAATGTACATAGTACTATCTGTACTAAGCATGACAGTACCTTCTGTATACCACAGAAATCAGAAAAAGTAATCGAAATAATAACGTCCCGCCCCAGCATCAATTACTGACCGTGTGATGCAGCCATGTCTGGCTCGTCCCATGCTAGACTTTCTACTGCTGCAAGATAAATGGCCGGCCCGTAATGAGACGAGCATTATCTCGCGAGACAGATGAGTGCACTTGCTTTACCTTCATTATAGCATCGTTCGATCAGGGGGCTGTTTCCATATAGTCAGGCGGACAAATACAGTTTCATTCCTTGGGAAGCCTGTGTATAAGACTCACAAGTACCGAATAAGTTAGGGACATTCATCACTTCCCGGTTCTTGCCCGGGAAGTGATGAATGTCGCGTAGTTTTTTGGCTGGAGTGATGATAATTAAGGAATATCCCGTAGGAATATCGTAAGAATGTAGGTACCTAGGCCTTATACATCTATTTTAGAAAAAAAAACAACCTCTGCAGGCAATTTCTACCTACACTAGACAGGTGAAGTGACCATTCAGAAGTTGAAGGGCCTGGGACATATTGTTTAAATGAACTAAGCTTGACCAGCACCTACACACACAATCCCCTCAGCGCAGTCGGCTCTACCCACATGAATGACAAAGAGGTAGCACCTGCGGGTTTTTATCACGATATTAGCTTCATTCCGGATTCACTTGCTTGATTTTTTTTGCCGGAGGAGTCCGACCAGGTTTCGCTCTGATTTGCAGATGGCCTATCGCAATGTTTTCCTTCGCTGATAGTGAATGGGATTATCACTACAACTTAAGAAATGTACGTAACTTAGAATATTTAAGTCATAGATACATGACGCGATTCGAACTTACGACCTCTCGTATGTGATACGCTATGAACGCGTATGGAAACATCGTGCTTGCTTACAAAATGTGCGAGTGTTATGCATATTTATGGGTTACGTTTCAGCAATCAGTTACAGTAAAAATCTGTTTTGTTACAGTAAAATGAACGCAAGTTATGTCATATCTATTGGTGATAGCAATAAAGTACCTATGAATTGAATTATTACTCTGACATCTGTCCATCGTATCAAGCGATCAAATTTTTTTGTACAAACCGTAGGTGTTGATTGACACACCTACGGTTCGTAAAAAAGATCGAATTTAAAGATACACTTACTATAAATAGACACATTAATCGTGATATCATATAGATTTTTATTTGTACCGCCATATTAATAGAAAAACCGTCCGGGGGGGGGCTTACTCTCACAAAAAATTGCGCTTTAAGGCTTAATATTTTGTAAACGGATCCCTAAATCAAGAAATGGTTTTTCTACACTCACAATATTTTTAAACAACCAATCCAACGATACTCCACACTATGGTGCAGGCGAGGAAAAAAGATGCAATTCTTAGCGTAGGAGAGGTACGCTAAGAATTTTTGTTTACATTTTATCCTACCGTTTTGTCGGCGTTATTAATATGTGTATGAGTGTCGTCTGTGTGCTAAGCCGCGAACACACAGACAGACGGACATACAGACGGATGGACCTTTTTGACTACGGAACCCAAAAAAGGGGATTACGATAATTATATTTATTTTTTCAATCAGCGTCCTATCTTTGTCTCCAAGCGACTGACATCTGACAATAAATACATAGTATTTCCTTCAAATATACTGATGGCTACGCCAGCCACGTTCACGAGGAGGTATCACTATTGTACCAACTTGATTGCATCAAAAATATTTTTAGGTAGTCCAAAAAAGTTACTCCATCATCAGCCATTTGACGCCCACTGCAAGACATAGGCATCCCTTATAGTTTTCCAAGCTTCCCCGTCTTGTGCCGAATCCAGCGACTCCTCGCCACCGTAACCAGGTCGTCAGACCATCTGGTGGGGGGCCTGCCCACGCTCAAAATTTACTTGATCAATATTTATTAGACCCATTTCCCCTTGCATCCATCCCTCATAAATCAAACCACCACTTCCCACCTCGAGCAATGGAAACAGATAATGAGAAGCTCCAAGGCACAACCTGGTAGAAATCCACTCAATCATTACGCACCTGTGTGTGTTGTGATGTGACGTAATGTTATACCTGTGTAATATTGTGTTAGTGTCATAATCATTCACTGCCTATTACCGCGAGATGCTTGAAGACTGGGACTATACAGGAAGCCTAATACGGAAAAAGACGAGGTCCCTTTGTACAAAGTTTTATAGAACAGTACTGAAGCATTGGGTGTTGTTCCACTTATCAATACAAATAACGTTCAATATAGGACCTACTCGGGAGGTCGTGGGTAGAAATCCCTCCATGTACCAATGACTTTGTTTTCTAACCCCCGGTTTCTCGTACACTAACAACTAATCTACTGTTAACAGCTGTCAGTGGTTTTTTTTGTATGCACTTTGGTCAATTGACAGCTGTTAACAGTAGAAACGTGTTAGTGTACGAGAAACTGGGGGTTAGTTACGTACATTTGTGGAGCTAAGCAGCAATACCAGTCGCTAACCGTGAAGGAAACCTGAGTGTCTGAGATGTTCACATACCTCAGCGCTTGAAATTGCCAATCCACGGTGAGCACGCGTGGTGATTTAGTCCATACTATCTCTGAGATAAGGCCTGTGCCCTACAGTGGGAAGAATATATAAGCTGCATTACAGGACCTAGTCACTGAAATCACGAAGAAAATATTAGCTATTCCATACAAAACTCGACCTAATCTAGGTTTTATAGTTGAACCCATAATAAAAGTTGTTAGTGTTAATGATTAAAATATCCGTCTAGCCTTCAGTTTTTCGTACACTTACAAGCTGTTAATGCACTGTTAACAGCCGTCAGTTGTACTTTTTAACAGTAGATTAACAGCGTTAACTGTAGAGTAACCGCTTGTTATTGTACGAGAACCTGGGCCTCGATTCTGTTAGTGCATTGTAGTATAATGACAGGTAAACTGTCGGGTCACGTGACGTGTTTTTTCGTACCATTGACGCCTAGAAGGTTTGATGGGTGTGCCCGCGTAGACTTAAAGCAGCCATGAAATGAAAACCGCCATGTTCATGCAGTTGTCATGTTACTACAATGCATTAACAGAATCTAGGCCCTGGAGGCAAGATTTACAGGACCTTTGCGGAACATGTTTATGCACCTATTCTCACTTCGACTAGGTAAGTACATTTTTTAACAGACGTTAGAAGTTACAGGCAAGTAATTTATTTACTCGCATATCTTTTTCATGTTATTCAGGTAAAAGGTGCTTCAAACTGCTGGTTATAGCAGCGCCATATTGGTTTGCCAACACATGTCACGACCGCATGAAGGTCCATTTAAATAGGATGCTAAAGCTGAGACCAAATCAAATAACTTGCCAGTAAGTGTAACATACATAAGCAGCCTATGTACGTCCCACTGAAGGGCACAGGCCTTCTCTCAGTGAGAAAGTATGGGCTTAATCACCACGCGTGCCCACCGCGGATTAGCGATTTCAAGCGCTGATGTATGTGAATAGCTCGGATACTCAGGTTTCCTCACGATGTTTTCCTTCAAAGTAACATAACTCACTATAAAACCTACAGCCAGGTAGCGATACGTTACACTAACAAGGTATAGGCCAATACGTTACACTAACACTTTTCTAAGAAGAAAATATCGACAAATCTCAAACCTGAACTACTGATTGTCATAATTATAGTTTAATAATACATATTGCTCGTAGCCCCGGCTGCCTGAGTGATCTTAAACGATCACGAAGGTTAAGCAACACTGGGCGCGTTCAGTGCATGGATGGGTCGCCGTCTATGCCTAACGCTAGTGGCATTTTTCCGAGCGGTTCCGTGCTTCGCAAGGCACGTTAAGCTGTTGGTGCCGGCTGCCGTCGATAGATGGCAGTCGTTAAGCCAAGTCAGAGGCCTTAGGGCGGCTTGACAACTTCTGACAGTAGACGAGCCACTAGTCTACAAGCCTCCACCAATCCGGACTTGGCCCCCGTGGTGGAGTATGGCCTATACCTTCCTCAGGGAAGAGACCCGTGCCCCTCGGTGGGGACATAATGGGTTGATGATGATGAATACATATTGTTTACATAATATTTAAGTGCTAAAATGTAGACCACTCCAGAAAGAAAATTACAGTTGACCAATTTTCACCTCGAACTTATGTGGTCCAATTCCTATTGCTCGTTTCGGACTATTAAATTAACAACGTTGAACTGAATATGTAAGCATATTTTTAAACTTATGTTCGCTATTATAGACCACCTGTGACAAGTTATCATAATATGAAATTGCGGATTACGCTAAAATATGAGACGAATAAGAAAATTCTTCAAAACATCCTAAGAACGCAATATTTGCCACCTACCACACTGCATATCAGCATATAGGCTGATGTTAGTAAGATGCTTTAACAAAAGAATTCAACGCGTTGGGTGGTAGGTGATTTCGCAGAAGCTACGTGTGTCAACTGATAAACGATCTTGAACGCGTCACTCATAAAAATAATTAAAGCAGTTACTTAATAACTAAAGACAACCAGGCAATGTAAACAATGTAAAATTTTTGTTTGCATTGCCAAATTGAAGCTATTACTTGTGTTTTTGAACTGAGACTTTCCTAAGCACTACTTACACGTTATTAGTCTTAAAGTTTTTATAGGATAAAATCTAAATAAAGACTATGTTATAACATGTAAGTATAATGTAGTATAGTAGTACCTACTTACGATTCAAGAGCACAGGTGGCCAGTGGATATAGTATAGGGGAGGAGAAGATTAGACTTTTTTCTTGAATAGTCTATTTCCACTATTTCCCCTTTTCCTTCTCAATCTCAACAAAATTAGATTAACCTAGAGATTAGATTAGATCCTAATGGTAATACAGAGCATATAGTCTTACCATTACCAGATTCGAGACTTCAACAATTCAAGCCAGATGCTTACCTGCAACAAAAAGTAAACCGTTAGCAAAAAAGCTATACACCTTTCACAGGAAAATCGATAACCATAGAAGTAAAACAGTTTCAAAACATCCTACACAAGTAGAGCGGGAGTCTGCGCTAATATATGGCTAATATCAATAACTTCCGTCGCGATTCCGTGTTGTAGTCAACGTGCATCCGGAGGCACGCTGGCGCCCACGTGACCGATCCGCCTCCCGCGATAATTACTAAACACGTGGCCCGCTCTAGTATAATAAACATTGACATATTTCCACATGCCCCACTGTAAACATTTCAATCCGGCTTAGGCTGCGTTGCCGTGATTGAGCGATGGGAGTTCCCAGTATGGGTGAATTCCGGGTGAATTTATGAATTTATGCTTATCAGGTGAAACAGCCGGCTACATGCGCGCATTACATGATGTTTCTGACATGATGTAGCTCTGTATATTTTTTTACTGCGGAGATTCTTCTGGCAATTATTGAGTGGTGGTAAGCAGTTTAAGCCCCCAAGATGATTAACGAGTTGAACAATGACGAAAATTTTACGTAACGCCAAGTAAAAAGTCGCCATCGTAAATGTTGCCATAATGACTGTCGAAGTACTTACTAACACGCTGCACCGGTGTATCTGATTCTACACCCAAATACGGTATTAAAGAAAATGTGAGCGGCGTTTAAAGCTCGAATAGGCATAATATTAAAAGCTGTCAAGTTAATGTTTTCATGTTGACACGATACAGATCGCATCTCAGAAGGTAAGGCAATTTCAGTGTTTTTATTTTATTCGCGTTTAAAGTTGTGAGGTGCGTCAAGTTGGCCCAAAAACTTAACACGATCAGATCAGAACGGAGGCGTCAAGCGCAGCGTTTCGTCAATAAAATATTCACCTGCAAAAAGTCCGTTGGGTCTTGTCGGACTTCATGCCAAAGGCAACGGTTCGTAGAAATCGCTGAGGCTAAAATTGCAACACCCTAGTTTCGACGGTGAATATTATTGCACTCCATAACAGTTGTTTCCAACACATTCCCAGCGCGGTGTCATTATCCTATTGGTTAACTGGATTTGCAATAAGGGCAATAACATTGGGATAATTGGAAACTGGCCGTGCTGGCCTAACTCTCGTTAGCGAGGCACGATATGTTATTATAAGAGATTGGCATAGCTTTCGATTTCTTGTGTGGATATCAATAGACTGGAAATAGCAGCAGGAGTCATTTGGCGATCCAAAACCGGCCTTCTAATGCAGTTTTCTCTTTGGCGAAGTCGGTAGCGGGCACCACCCGTGCACCCGCAGCCGCGGTCAGTTACACCGCGGGCTAAAGATAGAGAAATTAGCTGCAGGACTGTGCGAGTGAATGCACTCTATCGCTGCATCGCCCGCGCCCGCCCGCCGCCTCTCCTGTGATAAATAATCCGCAGATGCAGCCGCTTCCTTTCCAACGACAATAATATTTTCCAAGTGCCAAGTAGGCCCAGCCTCAGGGTAGTATTCATCGAATCAGATACAAACCGATATGCTCATGCTCAGGCTCAAGCTGATATCATCAGATTCAACAATTACGAAATTATCGACGCATGATCCCGACCGCAATCTCTCTCACTCATTCTCTCTCACTCATCGTTGCTGTCTTTGTAGTTTTTTACGTTAATTAAATGACTGTAAGCCCTCTTAGGGCTGTGAGGCACGAAAGGGCGAGCGCAAACTGCAAGATCGATTGCCACTAATTACTACCCAGAGCCTAAAGGCCTTGCTAAAATATTATGGGTATTGTCAGCCCAGGAAGCACACCATGTTATTCAATATTAGCACTTAAACGAACTGCGATAAAAGCTAGCAGAATTTATCTTTGTTGCTGAGGGTAGAAGCGAAGGTACTCACCCTAGTACTGGGTATAGGCACTCTATCTTCCCGTTAGCCTTAAGATAACGGGTGCTTAATGTCTCCGTTTGTTCTCTAGGCTGTATAACAATATAAAAGATGATGCAATAACGTTCCGGGAAAACATTTCTCGTTGCCTTATGCATGATCGTAAAGTAAATGCAACAACTTGTTCGTAAAATGCAAGTTTGCTAGCCTGTCCGAATGTTTCGGTTGAATTACAGTGTGTTATAATTGAGCGGTGACTTTCCATCGACACCGAGTTGGCAGCCACAGATAGACCAATCTATTAAGTTAAAAGAAATATGAGATGTAACAAAAATATTAACCGATTTTAAAAACCTATTTGCTAATTAACCTATTAACCTAATTGCTTCGGTCAGATGTCGTTGCCTGTACGTAATACAGAGAAGTTTATAAAGAGGCTCGAAATTTCACTGATGCCTGCACTTGCCCATTAGCTCAGTTGGGAGAGCGCTGGCACGGTTAGCCAGAGGTTCAAGTCCCGGCATGGGTGGAATTTTTAGCCTCTAAATAGGTTTTTAAAATTGTCCTCAGCACGGGTTAGTGCAACAAAAAGAATATGTTAACCGATACTTACTGGGGGTTAAAAAGGATTTCATTTATAAAATATCACCGAAATCGAACAGTATTTTTTTATTATTTCGATTGTTTTGTCTCAGGCGCGGAAGTGTTATCGACTATCCAGATCCGTTTCACATACTATTCGACAAATATTGTCTCGTATTTATAATATTCTACGTAAAATTTACGTAGGTAAACCGAGATAAGGTAGTAAGAAAACCTTCTACATGTAGTATCTTCCTGGTTTGGATCACAGCTTTCCATCAGGCGTGCGACGTGCACTGACGGCGCGTCAACGCGCGTGAAAGTGGACTGATCGCCCGATTATCCGACCGACACACAAGTGTTTATCCTTCCACACGGAACACAGTGTTCTATTACGAGTCGGCGCCCAATGAAAACTTTCTAACGCGTTTCCTTCATATGCCGGCGAACTGACGGACAACCACTTTGAAGATGTTTATGGAGTTTCTGGTTTTTCCCGGTTAGCCCGTAGTAGCACATAATTACGCTAGCTTCTCCTTACCTAATGTCCTCTGTTCTCTGATGGCAATAAGAGAGAACAATCAGATTTATTCTCTATTTCATTTGCCTTTATGTTTTGAACGATCCGGAGTCCACGCCTATCGCCAATGAGTATCATCAACAATCATTGTTCATCGCCTCTGATGTTTTTCGAAAGAGCTTTTGGCTGACATATTGTAAGAAAAAATATTTGAAAATAAAGCTTTATACAAAAGTAAATGATGATTTTGTATACTTAAAATGGCGGTTCTATAATAAAATATCAGCGGCAACATTACGAGTATTATGGAACGGCTGTTATTTAAAGCCACTCTTTACAAATCTCTCTTGTTCTTCAGATTCTCAAGTTTCTTAGTTATGTTTAATATTCCTACAAATGTGCATTAATTTTGATTTTTAAATTGACTATTCACATTAATTAGTTGTCAACCACTTCTAAGAGGGAAAAATCTGATGATTATTATCGCACGGTTAAACGCAATTTATCTGATTATCGGCAAGCGGTATGCAAAAAAATGCACATTTCTACGCCAGCTAATATGTTGCTTTTCCCCATTAGTGTGCAACGGCCTCGTTACTGTCTTTGATTTTTTGATATTCCGATATTCCACTTTTGATTTTAGTTCACACACTTGAGAGCTTGAAATTACAACATCCGCAGTACTTTGCATTTGTTTCCATAATTACGCATTTATTTAGCTGCGCTCAATAACCGTACTGTAATTATCTTAGAAGTAGAAGTTGTTTGACTGGCGTGTCTCCATCGAAAAACCTCATTAGAATAAAAGTCTCTGCTGACAATTGAACAAACACAAAAATGCGCCATTTCTGAAACACTTCGTGTTTTTACAACATTTATTCTTGCAGTTTTATTGCGAGAAGAGCTTACATCTAATATTTAAAAAAAAAAACAGTGTTTGTCATCGAACTCTTCCGAAGCCACTGAAGCCATTCACCGATTTTTATGATTTTTTTGTGTGTATTTGGTAGGTCTGAGAATAGGCCGTGGGCTAATTAATCCAAAGCAGCTAAAACTATATCAGTGGGTAAGAAAAATAGTTACTTCAGCAAGCATGGTCATGGTTGTGGAACGACAAAATACTGAGATAAAGATATTTATTTGTTAAATATGAGTTTTGAAGAAGATGGTACATAGTCGAATATTTGTCCTGTATGCTTTGCCATTGTAGACATACAAATTTTGTTATGAGAGAACGCCTTAAAGTTGTCTTAGGTTTTATTATAACAATTCATTTTGTCAATAGATAAATTGATGCATTAAACCGAAATATTTAAACGTCATAAGTATTATACACAATTATACGAAAATTCAGAATGTCAGAGAAAATTTAAATATCAATAAAACTTAAATTAACAAAAGTCTTCTTTCTTTCTAATTATGCCAGACGTCGGTACGTGTCTATGCCATTATCTTTCGGTCAAGAATTCCGTTAAATTGTAATAAAATTTATCCAATAACATAATATGTTATTGCATATTATGTAGCAACATATGAGAAGTAAAAGGATAGGTAGTAGAACGTTCACGAACTTTGTTTTCTTTCCCGTCGTTTGATTATATTATATCTGGGGCGGACTTAGGTGTTTCCAATAAGCTCAGTAACGATTACTGGAAACCACTCACTATTAATTACTCTACTATTAACAGTAGCACTTTGTAATTCAACGCCACATGGTGCTCCTCTTATCGGACAAATCACCTACATCCGCTTTTCAGCTTAGAGCAAAGCTTGCACCCAAGTTCTATCTAGAAAGCCTGTAAATAACAGGAAATCTATAATGTTAAAAGCCAAGTGCAGTACGATAACTTTGTTTAGGTGTATAATTTTTATGTTTTTTATGTACCCTACATACGTCCCAATGCAGGACATAGGCCTTCTCTAGGAGAGAAAGGGTCTGGGCTTAATTACCACGCGTGCCCACTGCGGATTGTCAATTTCAAGCGCTGAGGTACGCGAACACATCAGACACCCAGGTTTCCTCACGATATCTTCCTTCACGGCTTCCACATATGTACGAGTACGTAACACAGAAAATAAAGTCATTCGTACATGCGGGGATTCGAACCCACAGCCTCTCGCATGAGAAGCCGGCGTTCAACCGTTATAGGTATCATCTTGTTAATAAATTATGTATCATATGAATTCCTGAGCAACGGTAAAGTTACACGAGATGTGTTGCGTGTGGCATAAGAGCGACTTTGGATAAGCTAACGTTTCTCAATTGGGTATTTGACAAAATATCAAATGAGTTACTTTTAAAACGGAATTTTGTATGAAAGTACTGGCTTATGACGTCACATTTCAGAGCACTCTTTTTAGGTTTAATCTATTTAATAATTGTAATAACTAGTAATTGACTAAAAGAGATACCTTTTCCGAGATATTTTATAATTTTTGTTTTAATCGAGCATATCATCATCAACCCATTTATGTCCCCACCGAGGGGCACGGGTCTCTTCCCTGAGGAAGGTATAGGCCATACTCCACCACGGGGGCCAAGTCCGGATTGGTGGAGGCTTATGAAATGAAATGAATCGAGCATATGAAATAATTTATTGTTGATCGTGTCAAATACCGTATTCAGGTTAGTGTGAGGTCGGCCGCTTGGCCCAGACGCCTGGTTGCAACTCATGTTAACCTGTAACACGGTGCTGGAAATAAACCCAATTGAGTAGAGCGAAAGAACTGCTGATAGAGCAACCAAGAAGAGTACAAGAAGTTTTTTACTGATTTTGATGTGTTCATTTTATGTCTTTCTTGTTATGGCTGCTGTTACGACTGGCATTCCGTCGCACATTCTGAAACTTTGAAATGAACGTATTTTTTCAAATACATTCATTAAAATTACAACCATTCATTCATTATATTGAGGGAACCTGATTGTCTTAGGTGTTTACATACCTCAGCGCTTGAAATTGCCAATCCACGTTGGGCACGCGCGGTAATTAAGCCCATACTCTCTCTCTCTCTCTCTCTCTGAAAGAAGGCCTGTGCCCTGCAGTGGGACATACATGGGCTACAAAGAAAACAAATTCAACATGTTAATGAGTTTTTTCTAAGATAGGCTTCTCGCCAACATAGTGCATTTATATATGTAATTCTTTCTCCTGGTTGTGCAATAAAGTGTTCTCTATATATCTATATATAATAATTTTATTAAAATGATTAGTCAAGGAAATCAATGCGAACCTTTTTCTACCGGGCCTTAAGTGTAATGTATTAAATATTTGTATTTTTCAGTAGAGTATTGTTAGATATTTGATTTACAGAGTATGTAGAATAAAGTTTCTTGACGTAACTCACTAACAATGTTGCATTGACTAACTTGCTGGTGCGGAATGGTGGGTAAGTACGAGATTTCCAGTAATAATCCGTTTGTACACGGATAATGGGCGGGATATTATGAGGCATAAAGCGTCTGTATGATTAAGTTTAATATTTCACGACAGGTGCAACGGCGTGCAGTGTGACGTAAGCGCAAAATGTTTAATGACAGAAGTACGCTTTAGTCGGAGGCTGAGCTTTAACACCTTCTCTTTACTCTGTGCTTGTAGCTCAGCCGAAAATTTTATTTACCTTTCCCGGATACAATGTTCTCAACTTTATCGAACAAAAAGTTTACCTACTGTATCTAACGTCCAAATCATTACCAAATTGAATAAATTCTCATTAAATTGCGTTTAACAAAGTGCGAGACGTACTCACGCACGAAGGGTTCCGTACCATTATCTATACAACATTACACACAAAGATCGAGAAAAACGGCAAAAAATCACGTTTGTTCTATGGCCCCCCTTAAATATTTATTTAATTTCAATTTAATTATTTATTTTTAAGCGAATATAGAACTAAATATTCTGCGAATATTTCAAGCGTCTAGCTGTTGCTGCTATTAATGTCGAGCAATAAACGGTAAAAAAATTACGTTCGTTGTATGAGAGCCCCCTTAAATATTTATTTCATTCTGTTTTTAGTATTTGTTGTTATAGCGGCAACAGAAATACATCATCTGTGAAAATTTCAACTGTCTATCTATCACATTTCATGAGATACAGCCTGGTGACAGACAGACAGACAGACGGACAGTGAAGTCTTAGTAATAGGGTCCCGTTTACCCTTCGGGTACGGAAACCTAAAAATCAACATCCGCTCAGTTAGATTAATTGTTGCATTGAGCAAAAACGTCTAACCACTCGAACACTAATAATCTGTTAACAGCTATCAGTTGATTTTTCGTGTGCACTTTGACCAACTGACAGCTGTTAATAGTAGACAGATTCTTAATGTACGAGAAACTGGGGGTAAGGCCAACTGGCACCATATTCTTACACAAAAATCAATTTAAATGGCTGTTCTATACAGAAAAAATGTAGAAATTGCAAGATTAGTCCCACAGAGCCATCGAAGAAGCTCAAAATACGGCTTCATGAGTGAGATTAAAAACTAAAAGAGAGACATGAACAACTATTACTTCATAACTGACTCCTAGTGTTTGACGAGCGCTCGATTTCTCCTTCTGTCGTTTTTGTCTACAGGCGTGTGCAATTATTTATTACGAGATACGCATCTTTTGTTAGCAAACTGGCTTTTGAAAGCTCTGAGCCTCCTTTCAAAGTTATAGCATTTTTGCGGAAGAAATAACCGCGTCCATTGCAAACTAAAACGAACGCAATGTTAGTTGACATAATGCCACTGTTTTAATTTGGTTACATTTTGTCGGATTAAGCTGATGGACTAATTTAGACCACACACAATTGTATTGACGCTTAAATGAGACTCGATTTTGTTGGATGTAGTAAGTTAAGTACTTGCCTGGGTAATTGCTAAGTAATAAGCAATCTTATTTATCGTCTATTTAGTTTGTATTTATTAGAAAAATATAAAGAAAAGAAGGAAAAGAAGAAAGATATTTATTATACCAACATGATACATCGCAGAAACAAAATAAGAAGATAAGTAACATAATATTATGCACAACAACAGAAAGAAAACTAAATATACAACAGACAAAACGAATAAATAAAACAGGACCATAGATTCACCTGTGGTGTATCTAAGTCGCCACAAAAGGCAGCTGACTCAGCGTTGTGCTGAGGAAGTGATCCCTCAGCGCTGATTTTCAGTCAGTGCCTGCTGTAACCCATAATTGTACTACGGAGTGCGTGCCGTGGTGCAGTTAAAAGAATTAAATCAAATGCAATAACATACATACAATAAAGTAAAAAATAATAAAAAAAATCGTCATAAAATACTTACATATATTAAATTAGTTTTAAATTAATATGTATGTTATATACGATATACATTGATAAAAAAATTACAAGTGCAGCAATGTGATATACACACATCAAGATAAAGCTGCTTGTGTATTAACGAATAACAATAATATGATTTAGATAGGCCGATGATGGTGAATAATATGATATAGCCCTTTGCTTCCGAAGACCCTGTAGCTATAATATTGTTACAGCCTCAACGTTTCTAGTTAAGTTCAGTAAAATCAAAGAGTATCGATTAGTAATAACATAATAATAACAATCGCTCGTAGCCCCGGCTGCCTGAGTGATCTTAAAAACGATCACGAAGGTTAAGCAACACAGGGCGCGTTCAGTGCATGGATGGGTCGCCGTCTATGCCTAACGCTAGTGGCATTTTTCCGAGCGGTTCCGTGCTTCGCAAGGCACGTTAAGCTGTTGGTGCCGGCTGCCGTCGATAGATGGCAGTCGTTAAGCCAAGTCAGAGGCCGGCTTGACAACTTCTGACAGTAGACGAGCCACTAAGTCTAAAAGCCTCCACCAATCTGGACTTGGCCCCCGTGGTGGAGTATGGCCTATACCTTCCTCAGGGAAGAGACCCGTGCCCCTCGGTGGGGACATAATGGGTTGATGATGAACAATATTTCAATAAACTCCTCTCGATTCCTCAGATCAATTCCGGGCTACACGGAGTTATGGGAGAATCAACCAGGAAAAAACGAGTACATAATGAAAAGACGTTATTGTTATAATAAACAAGAAAGTGGGAGCGTTCGAACCACTGCATTGTATGTACATACATAATGAGAAATTAAGTTCCCGTTTCTGTCTGCGGCAAATTTGCATGTCTCTGCGACTGTCTAATTATAGAACAGCAATAATGGAACAGGCTGTATGGTAATAAGCCGCTTTATAATTGCTGCCTAGGTGTAGTTTGTACACGAATACTCCACTTATCATAATGAACCTGTTTTTACTACGTTTTCCCTTTAGAAAGGGGGTCTTAAGATCCATCCAGCCCACGAATAGATCCTAGATACTCTTAGTTACGGCTTTCTTGATCTTTTGTATCAACCCCCTTCAACGGTTCGGCTGTGTCGTCACCTTCTGTAACTTGGGATAGCAACGAATAAAAGTTCAAGGGAAACATGAAAGTACAGTTAGTTCTCAAGAAGCGGTACCCACCGGGAACAAAAACAAAAGAGCGTAAAGGAGCAAATAAACGCTATCGCTCTAGCTCTTCTACAACCGCAAAACAGTGTTGGGTACTATTGTAGTGTAGCAAAGATGGCGCGCGGGAGCGATGCACCTGCGGCGGACACCTTTCACCGTCGCACGAGCATTGAAAGTGCACCGCTGATGCAACGTGACCTGCGACCTCGCCACGCAACTCCTCTCCTCAACGTCAATACAAACAGCGCAAGCGCCATAAACTCACAACCGATACCATCTAACATCTTCAATGCATTACATTGCCTCTATAAATTGCGCTCCCTATTATGTTACAGGGCGTTATGATACGATAGAGGAAAGATAACTCAGTGCCCGCGGGATAAATCGACGTTAAAATACGCGCCGAGCATCGAGTCGGGTATTAATGGTTAACCGGCCCCCGTCGGTTAATGGTGTTCGGTTAACCACTTGTCACGCGGTCACAATTTCGCCGGACAAATCGCGGGACCACCTACTGCGGCGACTCGTAAACATGCAAATTCATAACTCGCGCGCGAAGATATTTGCCTTGTTCGCTGATAAAGTGCTAATAACTCATGTGCGCTAACAATGCCGCACGATATGCACGGGTGCCCGGGTGCCGTCGAAGATACTTTACTGGCGGAGCACCAGTTTCGCCGGGTTGTCGCCAGGGAAATTTATTACGACATCACAGTTCTTGTCCCCGTTTGCTGGCATAATTTTCTTAGCTGACGACAGTTGTAAAGCTGCTTGCTTAAGGTTCTTAACCCTACCGCTGCTGGAGGGTGTAATGACGTGACAGATATAAATCCAAGTCACTTATCACGGCAACCCAGAAGATATGATTGTTGGCGAGGGAATGCGCCGGTCCCGCTAACCCGGAAGCGGCTGCGCATCCCACAGTACGCAATCACCGGGATTAGCTCCACCCGCGCCCGCCGATGCGAATTAACCCTATAATACTGTTACGACGCACTTAACTGCGGCATGCCGGCCGGGACCTCCTCCGAATGCTTAATAGCAAATTGAATGAGCAGCCATGATGGCGATGGGCTCGGTAAATAGCTGCTGCGGTATCTTTCAGCGATTCTCTTATACTTATCTTAGCCAACTAACTATAAAGTTCGATGTAATTTCCTGACTCTGGGATTCCGTGAAAAATACTAGATTCTAGCGGATAGCTTCGAGATGCCTTTCATAAGTAATATTACTTTTAACAAGCGAGGCTTCATCAGGTGATATCACACAAAATTGGACGTAAAATTGGTACCTGCAAGCCGAGATTGCCTGGCAATTTGAAAACACTTTCACTAAAGTTAATTTACCAACAGTAGATATCCATACCAAATATGGCGACAACGTTTCAACAGTGGGCCCTAGTAAGCTGATTAGAAAGTAAGTCACAGACCACAATTCAATTGACAAAAAAAAATATAACTGTTTCGCAAATGAGACGACATGGGAAAAGTGCCTACGCTGGGAAAATGCCGCATTTCATCAGATGTTACGGCATGACAGAAGCGAGAGCGAGAGGTAATTATTCACTTATCAGATTAGCGTGTCGGAGCGAGATGATTCAATATATATAACTATACTGCTCAAAACAATTTTATTAGGGAAATAAGATTTTAAAGTGGGATAAAAAAGGTCTTTGTTTTTAGGGGAATCAGGACTATTTTTTGTGGTTTAATTACAAATGTATAGTTTTCAGACTTTTCCCTGTACTTGTAGTATAAAACGATATTACTTCCCAAATTCCATAGTTCTACGTCAACGAACTTACCCTATGAATTTTGTCCAAATATACGTTTTTTTGCGGCATAAACGGCCGTAACTTCTTTTTACGTAAATTTAGAAGTTTGATTTTTTAACGGCTTAATTTCATGTCGCTACTTCTACACGCTCTCGAGATAAAGAGTCTTGAGAGACAGACGGATGGACGGACAGACGGACAACAAAGTGATCCTTGTAGGATTCCCTTTTTTTCTTTTGAGGTAAAACCCTAAAAACAATAGAGCATCAGCGTTTTTTTTAGTAGTTCTTAACATGGTGGTCACGAGTCTATGTACAACGAAAAACAAAGTGATTTCATTGAATTTTCTTAATTTCCTACAAATACATTTTCTCATTGAGGCGGATTCACGGTACACCATGTCGCGACCGGGCCCGGCTCCGGTCGGGACACGGTCAAAAATATATAGTATAATTTTTGTATGAAGTGATAGCCTGGTGGGTAGAACATTGGACTCTGAAGCGGGAGACCCAGGTTCGATTCCCAGTCCGGGCATGTGCCTATGACTTTTCTTTCTAAGTTATGTACATTTGTGAAGTTATAGTAGCAATACCACTCACTAACGGTGAAGGAAAACATCGTGAGGAACCCTGGGTGTCTGAGCTATTCACATAACTCAGCGCTTGAAATCACCAATCTGCGGTGGGCACGCGTGGTGATTAAGCCCATACTCTCTCTCTGAGAGAAGGCCCGTGCCCTACAGTGGGACGTAAATAGGCTGCTTATGAATGAAGTGGCTACATAAAAAAGTTATAATTAAAAACCTAAGCAAAAAAGATTATCTCCATTTTGAAATCTTATTCCTCTAATTGTCTTGAGCAGTATATACCTACTATAAGATGACATGAAACTTTGGTACCATAGACACTGTTAGAAATCTTGACTTCATTGTTGGAATAACATTAAATCTAATCCATATTCGTCCACTGCTGGACATAGCTATCCCTAAAGCTGCCACTTTTTCGGCCATCGTTATCCAGCCAATACCAGCAATTTACCTCACATGATCTGTCCAGTGAACTAGTGGGTGACCTACGCTGAGTTCTCCAATTTGTGCTCTTCACTTGAGATCCTTTTTATCCCATCGATTATCGATTCCTCGGTAGATGTGACTAACACTTCACTGACACTTCAGCTTGCTATTCTTGCTAATCGTCTCGGTAGCAAAGAAAAATGTTGCTCTTCCGACGTCTTGGCACATGAACAGAGCAACGATGACGAACAACAATAATAATATGAAATGGTTTTTCATGAAAATAACCACGAACAGACAATAATTATGTTTGTTGGCAAAGACTTCACATCATTCGTGTAATGACCCTGGCGTCTATTGGATAAGATCACAGGCAGAGTTTAACGAAGCAATTTAATAATATGTAGGTACTAACTGTCCCGGCGAACTTCGTACCGCCTCAGAATCAAATAATATTCCGTTCTCGAGATATGATCAAAAAAAGCCTTTCTTTAAGAAAAAACAGAAAAAAATTTGAGGCAGTAAAAAAAAAATTAAATGATATCAATTGTTTATCAAATCCATTTTTCCTGAAAAGGCGATCACGACTCCGTATTTTCGCACGTATTTTCAAACGGGAGGCAATAAAAGAAAATTATATTGCCAAATCCCTTTTTTCATGAAAACTCGATCACAACGCCACCTAGTGGCTCCAATTGTATTTTCAAACCATCCAGGGACCCACAAAAATATACATACAAAATTTGATCTAGATCGGTCCAGCCGTTTAGGAGAAGTTAGGTGACAAACACACGTACAGAAAAATTATATATGTAGAGTGGGTGATTTTAAAGGTTCTCGCCGAAAGTTCTATAATGCTAACTACGATTGAAGTATTAAAGCAGTTTAGAGCAAGTAATAGGGAATGCAATCCCGCAAGACAAACCGTAAGATAATTTCAATTCAGGTATATACGGGACTGAACGGTCTTAGTCCCGCTGGATCCAGGTATTTGCGGGATTCAACAGTGTGGACTTATTCCTCTGAAAGCAATCACAATAAAGAACTAATAGACCTCGATTTCATAGTTTTTTATACATTAGAAATGGTTTATTGATACTTTTAGACATAAAGATAAATTTAAAATAACAACATAAACATCAGAAACGTATATTGCCAATTGACATAATCATGTAATGTAAATATCAGAAACCTCAATTGCCAGTAGTAACTTAAATATCACAATTATCAAATTGACGAGCGCCCGCGCCGCCACGCGCAGAGTAACATTATGATCTACGCTTCGTTGTAATCCCGACTGTCCAGCGGGATGCCGCAAAATTTTCGACCGAGATTAGTCCCGCAAAATGTATGCGGGATCCCGGTATTGCGGGATCCCGGTATTTCGGGATCCGGGTATCCCGGGATTGCATTCCCTAAGAGCAAGCGAATGTATGATTTTGTGTCTTATAAATTGAAACATTTAAAGAAGAGCGGTCGCCCGCTTTGTATGAAGAAACGATTAAACAAATAACATTATCTTTGTCTTCATAAATAAGTGAAAGTGAAAAACATTTATTTCCATTGCAACACAAACGACCATAACACAAAAATAAAACTTTATGGAGAGAAACGCGAACAAATTTATAGAGATTACTATGTCAGTGTTGCGTGTGGCGCCGGATTAAGAATAGCGTCACTCCATTTCGTTTCGGGGATGTCGTAGAAGGCGACTAAGGAAATAAATTACCAGGAGACGGACAGCAGCGTCTTCCTAAGATTCCATCTGCATACTGCGATCGCCAACCCGCCTGCCAAGCGTGGCGATTATGGCAAACCCTTCATGGTTATGAAAACCATGAGGGAGGCCTGTGCCCTGCAGTGGGCGTCAAGTGGCTGATGCTGTTGAAGTGTTATGTTCAAGAAGAGGCGAGCATGTACGCAACGTCTAATGAATGTTAAAAAAGCGAAAAAAGATGTTGATCTGGATCGTGGCAAGTGGCTAACCGTGGTCTCTATGTACACCAATCTAAGTTTACGTATAGTCATAAAGAGACTAGACTTTTCACAAATTCTGCTACCGCAGTCGCATCAATGATCATCGAAATAAAAAAGATCTTTTGATGATTGTAATGCCACTTTAAAACCGAATGACGAATAATGAGTAGCAATTTGAACGAATAAGAATCCTCCATTGTTTCTACTAAACGAATGCCTGACCTTCAAAAAGATAAAGCGATTCGAATAATAATCTAAACAAGACAAATTGACACAAATTCAAGCCCGCCGCAGGCTATCGGTAATGCGTTTCAATATTGCATGACTCGCAGTATCTGGAGTGCAATTTGCAGCGCAAGGTCGATGCTCGTTCGCACCAAATGGTCAGGTCCTAATGACCTGGAGGGTTATTCTTGTACTCAGTTGAGATTACTCACACAACACGACTCACGTAGGTACTAGTCGTAAAATTGTAACATGTCAATAAGCGGCAACTAGGAAGTTTATTTGAAGCTTGCAGTAAGTTTGTAAGCTTGCAGTAAGTTTGTAAGCTTGCTGCAAGTTTGGATTAAATTTCCTAGCTTCCCTTCGACAAACTACATGCTACCTGGCTAAGTTTATTATATAGGTATTACTTTCTAGGTTCTGTAACCAAGTATAGTCGATTATTACAGTCGAAAGCACTTCAAACTTTACATTTTATTTGCAAAGTTGCCCGTGACGTGACGTATCGTGACGAGTAATTTTTTAGGGTTCTGTATCTCAAAAGGAAAAAACTGAACCCTTATAGGATCACTTGGTTGTCCGTCCGTCCATCCGTACGTCTGTCTGTAAAGATCTGTTATCTCGGGAATGCGTAAAGGTATCGGGTTGAAATTAAAACCATACACTTAGATCTACAGTCCCTTGGAGCTGTGTGGAGCTGTGAAAAAATTAAACTTCTAAGTTAACGTAAAAAAAGATACGGCCGTTTATGCCACAAAAAACATAATATATTTCGACATTCAAGGGAATCGAAATTTATAGGGTACTTTCCGTTGACCTAGAACTGAAATTTGACAAATAATATCGCCTTATACTACAGTTACAGGGAAAAATCTGGAAACTATACATTTGTAATTAAATAAAAAAAATAGTATTTGAAGTTCGGGAAAAGCTCGGAAAAAACTGCTCGACTTTATGCCTGAACTATTTATAATTATGTAAGTACCTACAAATTTGCACGGAACCCTCGGTGGGCGAGTCCGACTCGCACTTGTCTGTTTTTTTTTTTCAATTTGACAGTGTAATAAATGTACAATACGGCGGACTTAATTCCATGAGCCTTCTACAGTTCTTGTATATAGCTTTCTACATAGTGTGGGTGTGACTGTGTATTACATAGTTTCAGCTCTGAATTTACGTTACCCCTCAGAATATAGAATAAATGCGTTGTCGGAAGAATAGATTTTTTTCGAATAAAAAGACTTAAAAAAATAATTGGCTTTTTTTTCCAAAAAAAATTTGTTACACTTTAGGTATTAAATAGGCTAAATAGTATATACCTATAATACTTGTATATGAAGCCGTAATAACAAATAAAACAAATGAGATAAGTTTGTCTTATTAAAAAAGCTAAAGCTAAATACTTGGTACTTATGTATGTAAATGTTTATGTTACGTTTATAGTATAGAAGGCCGTAAGAACAAGTTATGAAAAAAACCATACGCGTCGTATTGATAACCTCCTCCTTTTTTGAAGTCGTCTAAAAATGAGATAAGCCTATGTCATTTAAAAACCGGCTATTGTGACGATACTTTTTGGATTAGGTAGGCCTCCTTTGATGTTTGCTACGAAGTCTAAGTTAGATGAGCTAAGAGAATAGGGAAAGGGAGTCCTTACACTAAGGAAGGCGTGACCCGGGTGATGCGCGCGAGCCTTCGTGGGAACGCGCATGCGTGTATCGCCTTCCGAGAATTAACATTTGAGTAACTGAAGCAGACATCACGATATGTATAATAAATTGTTATCAGTTTACTTAAATTGAGAATTAAAACGAAAATTGTATACCATGTTGTAATACAAGTTTGAAATTATCATTTAATTTATTTTCTTACACATCATGGAATGATTCGCGTACCTATTATAGCCTGGGAGCCGTACTTCATGCGACCTGCCACATGGTTAACTATGAGAATTCGATTTACATTGCGTGGCCGATTAACCCACGGATTAACCAATAGGAAGACTAATATTGCAATTGGAAATAACGGCTACGCAATGTAGATCGAATATATAAATTCTCTCTGACCTGGGGTAGGCCTAGGCATTCACTAATTGGAACTGAAGTACAGGAATTTTGTTCGTTCGCTGGACCGAAGCAATATTAAGCAACTCGACTCTTTTACCAAAAGTATACAATCACCATAAAAAAAACTTCTTTCAATTGAAACTTGATGCTTGGTCGATAACGAGGCCTTTATTTCAATAAAAAAATTATAAAAAGCCTTAGAAATTGCGTCATCTATCGATAGGCACCTTCGTTTCTTAATTCGGGCCATTTTACAATGTAAACAACGTTATTGTCATTTTAAACAGCCAAGGAGGCCTACTCGATATACAATTTTTAATCGACTGAGGAATATTATGTCAATCATATGAAAAAACTTATGTTCTACACATTTTCTTAATTCGCTAGAAAAAATGTTATCTTTAGTACGTACAAAAAATTTTAAAGTTTTGATACGACTTCTATGAAAAGTCGTGAATTAAGAAAATGTGTCAAATAAATGTTATTCGGTATGTTGAGTAGAATCACTCCTCAATCGATTTAAAATTTATAAATCAATACCCGGCATATAGCCGCGATTTCGTAAATTAATTACTACTGACCAACTACAAAACATAAGCGGTAGTGATTTCCACAACGAGATATCTTAATTTTCTTAGATATAGTTGTTTACTCTATATAAGTTTTTAATAAAACCAATACGACATAAAACCATGAGTTTGATGTCGTATTGGTGAGGAACATAATATAAAAGAAAGATAGGTATTCTTTATTCTGCACAAGACATAAAAAATTGTAAAGATACACAGTACTATTGGCGACGTTACTGCTAAAAGAAAAAGCATAAGCTTTGACACCCCGCTGCAAGTGATACAGCATCTACACCAGACGTGACCACCAAAACGCCGTAGTACCTAACTGGGATATGCTTTTTTTATAATATGGAGCAGCCTGGCCTAGCCGCGGAAACCAAGCTGTAGAATGTAGGATGGAGAAACGGTTTATAAAATTGTAGGAATGAGGAGGCTACAGTAGAATTATTATGAACAGTACTTATTTGAAAATATGCAACAAAAGCCGGGTGGCACACATCAGATCTACGGCGCGAGGGGCGCTCCGATCGAGTCATCGTTCCTTTTTCGACAATATGTAGTAAAAGCAAAACGAGTAGACGCTGCTGTTATGTCAGAACGCCACAAGCTCGTGACGTAAGACGGGGTCCCCGCAGCGAGGCGTCCGTCCGGGGTGTTGCCGTCTGTACACACAGCCAGACGCGATAGCTGGACTTTCAACTTTTCCTCTCGTAAAGACAAAGAGTTATTTTCATTATAATTGTAAAAGTCGATGTGCTGTCATGTACACGATGTTTTGTTTAGAGGCTTGGCTGCACGTGGCTGGCCCACGGCTGCTAGGGCTGCCGACTTGCACGTTAAGTTGGAAAACAAACAAACCACAGCGAAAAAAGTTGGTGAACACAGGTTACCTTCAAAACGGCCAATTCCTAAAACACTTCGATTATTATTATTATTTTATCTATTTATTTAATCAGTTTACATGCACGATATATTTATATTTGTTTTTTACAATAATTTTGTTTAAGCAGTTTTTTCTCAGACTGGTATTTTTCAATACGTCAGGGTTTGCACTCGCGCTTACAAAATGACGTCTATTGTATTAAAGAAAAATTAAGAATTATATGACATATTTCGGCAATACAAAGCCAAAAAACCATCTTATAAAGAAAAAAAATAACAAAAATATTTCAAATGTCGTAGAACCAAAGTTGCTGTAAGTGAAAAATGTGGACTTGTCCTACTGTCGCAGTGTCCACGCTTCCACTTCGTAGGTCAAACGTAACTGACAGTACACACACTCTTGTCTTTGCGCTCAGAGGAATAGCCGGTTAGAAAACCTGGCGCAATTTTGTTGTTAGCTTATCTGATCTGATCCCATCAGCCCGTAAATAGAACGGAAGTAAATAAAAGTAGAGTCTCTTCTGCTTCTCTGAGAGAAATATATATTAAAATGTATGTGATCAGTACCTAGTGTTAACTGAGACAAGTGAAGCAGAATCCTGAATATCTACTAAAAAAACAGCATAAGTTGCTTATTCCGAAAAAAATATTTTAGTTTACTCCATCAATTCCTATGTAGGATCACTACTGATTGATGTATTCACCATCATCCTCATAATCAGCCTACGTCTGCCCACTGCTTGGTATAAGCCTTTTCCTCATTAGGTACGCCATCTTTCGCGGCCTCTCGCCATTCGCATCCACGAGCCCTTTTGACGAATTGATCACATCGTCTGTCATAGGGCTGTGTCGGTCTGCTCCGGTGGCCGCCACTCAGTTACTGTCCTGGTTCACCTGCCATATTTCCGCCTCTTGATGGATTCGTAATGATACCATTATTACGACCAGGAAAAATGCACGTGTTTTGTGCCGGAACGTTGCAGCGCCAGATTTGCCACCTGCACGAAATATTTATTAGGTATGAAAAACAAACGAGTGAATCAAAACTAGCAACGTCTTAGCAACAAATGTGTTAAAGGACTAATGTACCGTTGATTATTCAGGATTAACTGTTTGAATAAAATCGCACGTCATTCGTCGTCGGCTCCAATTTGGGTTTTGTACACATTGGTAGAGATAACCGTGGAACATAATTTAGTAAGCTAGCCTCGTCAGTCGCTAAAAAAACGGCGAAGTGAACCTAAAGAGTGCCGTTTTTCCTTTTGACTTATGTAATATAGAACCCTAAAAAGTCTTTATTTGTACGCTGATTTTTACTGTGATACAGCATGAGAGAAACTAGTTTATTAAAAATGCGTTCGTTTCATTCAACCCAAACTAGCTCATCAGAAGGTAACTGATGATTGGAACAAGAGTGGAAATAAACTATAATAAGTCTATACAAACATCAATGATTTAGTGAAAGACAACATATACTGCCTCTAAAGCCAGTTCTCTGCAGCAATAATTGTTAAAATGTTCTTGGAACTAAAAGTTTATTGCTGCTCATAAAATTGATTTAATTGAGTATATCATGATGATGGGCCAGCTTTAAACAATAATGATGCAGATACCATTCACGGTTTACATGTAAATTGCACAATCGATGCAAGCTGATGGAATTCAAAACTCATCCTCACAGAAACACTGGTTGAATAAATTGAACGTCAAGTGATACAATCTTTTAATACCGTTGAGGATATTTTTATTCTTCTTTTCAATGACTTGGAACACAGTGTATTGATAAATGAATTGATATGCCGTTACAAAAATAAACCTTAGCAGAGGCAAAAGTATCGATGTAATTACTATACTGTTTTATCCAATCGTCATTAAATAAGATATTATTACGTGTGTATCATTAGGAGTAGAATAGGGGTCATCGTAGATAGATCCCGAATTGTTACATAACCTGTTCACTTATCTAACACCATTGCTTTATGATCTCTTGTTATTAATTACATCTGGTTAATAATGTACGATTGTTTTCTGCTGTCCCCTTTCCCAAAATTTGTGTTATTCAATCGCTGACGTGAAGTTTCTTATCTGTACTGTCTTTGATTCAATGATGAGGCCGTTTTTAATTTTCGTAATTAAATGTTTCTTTGTGGTATCTTTGGTAACTTATGCAAGTTAATTATTGTTACGTTCGATGGATTCACTGTGGGAAAATCTAGACGATTATGATTAGCCAGCAAGACAACTCAATCAATCATTAAATTCCCATGACTCACTTTCGAGCTAACTTTCTATAGGTAGGTATCCGTAAGTAGGTCTATATAGGTATAATCTCAGTCCTCTAAGTAACCGTCAATGTCGAGGGGGTTATAAAATTATGCTGAACAGACACCAATGAGGTGCGTAAGCGCGTCCCTATGTGCGCCAGAGTCGCTGAGATGGATGGCGGGCCGGGTGTAATAACCTCTCCATGTAGTTATGCACAAAGCGCGTGCGCGGGGGGAGAAGGGCGAGGGACTGGGGAGAGGGAGTGCTTACAGCGCAAAACGGGTAGAAGGACTACTTCTTCTTTTCATTCAGGTCAGCTTTGCATATTCTTCTCTTTTATTTACCAAAGCGAAATAGATCTTTGACGCTGGCCACTAAGGCTGACAGAAAGAATGGATGACACCAGTGCTCGTAGCACGACAACGCGTGACTTCGTTTGTTACGAAATACAACGCAACTGAGATCCATGCTAGGTCACTTATTTTTACAGATAAATCGCGTGACGAATAAACTCACACGTCGTCATGCTGCAGGCACAGAGTAGTTAAAACTATTTCACAGTGTACCCTGCGATGGAAACGACTTATACTCAGGCAACGGTAGAAGGATTGTATAGAGGAAGATTACAAAACATCTTGGGGAAGAGCCCGGAGACTAAGTGAAATGGAAGAAGATCGTTGAGAAGGCCAAGACCCTCAAAGAGTCGTAGCATGGAATTAAGTAAGTAAACTGTTAACCAGATTATCCACAATGAATAAAAGCAAACCCGACTATCTGTACCTGCCCATTAACGCTCGCAGTGCGAATTCCACGGCTCAAGGAGGACTGGTGTCGCGGACGTCAAGCGAGCCGCGCCTGAGACACCGCCGACCGAAACCAGAGGTGAGACATCAATCATTTGACCAATCAACGATGGTGATACGAAAACCGCTGATGAAAAACAAAAGAGGATACAGCAGGGGCCTGTTTCATAGAACTACAATTCATGGTTTACTATGACAGTTCGAAGTAGACATTAACAAGTAGGAAGACTCGGCTACGCAATGTACATCAATTTGTCATAATAAACTATGAATTGTAGTTTTACGAAACAGGCCCCTGATCTCTGTACTAAATTTGATATTTGACCATACGCTTCAACTATTCGCTTGTCTGCACAATCATGTGTAGAACACAGAAAAATATAATACTGCGCAATTAACTTGATACTATCTACGTCATTTGATATAGGTACTTTGTCATCTGTCAAAAAGTACTCTGTTGTAATTGTGATGTGATACACAAAACAACCTAGAAGCCGATACTTTTATTAGGTACTTTATTTCCTGGACAACGATATCTATAATATTATATTTAAAAATGTATCATAACCATAACTTATGGTTATATTATAGATATCGTTTATATCACTGATCACATAATGCTCAATTGGTCATATAGAATTATGGTCCATATTATTAAGGAATGAACAGAGAACAAAAACGTGAATCACTGTTCCTTAAAGGTATCGTGGAAAAAATTCTAAACATGCTCCTCATGGATGAGAGACAGTTCAGATGTTTCCAAGAAGCTCAAGATTGAAGGTTTTCTTTAAACATTCATAGAAAAATCTGTTTTTAATGCGCAAAACATTTTCGTTACTTGGGCAAAGAAAAGAAAAACAAAGTTTTGCGCGCTGCAAACGGATCATTTCGTAACAATAATCACCATCCATGTTATTGTTTTTTGGTCAAGCACATCACAAAGAGCGTGACATCATAATAATGCTAAGAAAAAAACCTTAAAGCATTTTAATCAGATAATGAATGAGTAATTCAATTTGTTACATGAACCATATTGGACCTTTAACACAATCGTACCTACCAATACCGACGTTTAATCGCTCAAAAATATCGTTGAGGGTAGCATCGATTTCCGGTAGCTTTTTAGTGTCAATGTCCAGCTATTTGTCAGTTTTTTTTCATTGATTTATTGAGTTTCAGGGGTTATCTGGGATAATCTGTTTTAACTAGCCTAAAGAAATGATAAAAGTAGAACAAAAGAACTTTATTGATCTGTTTAAATTTCAACCCGTTCGGTTATAACCTTGAAAAGAACAATTAAAAACCATTATTTTGGCGGTCCGATCGGTACTTATATCATCATCAGCCATTTGACGCCCACTGTAGGACATAGGACTCCCTTATGGTTTTCCAAGTAACCAGGTCGTCAGACCATCTGGTGGGGGGCCTGCCCACGCTGCGTCGTCCGGTCCGCGGTCGCCAGTTCAGAACTTTTTCAACCCAACGGCCATCAGTTCTCCGAACTATGTGCCCCTCCCACTGCCACTTCAACTAAGCAATTCTTCGAGCTACCTATATTAGTAACTTGGGTCTTCTGCGGATCTCCTCATTCCTGATTCGGTCACGCATGTGGTACCTATAGTTTTGAATTTATTTTTAAATCGATGGGCAGCAAATTATGCTATTGAGCCAACCTCGGCTTAATCAGATTTGATAGATAGGGTATAAACAAGTTTTGAACAAGTCGTGATTATTCGCCTTGTAAATTGAATCATTGGTTTGCTACATAAATGATACAAAATATATATAGTAAATCAGAGAATGATGATGATTATTTTTTGCAAACCTTTTTGCCGTCTTGATTTTACTTTTCAAAAGCCATCCCATCGTTAAGAACGCCACAGGTTTGACCTTTCGCTTCGCACAATGGAATGAAAGAAATATGCGCAGAGATTTGACAGGTTTACGAGAAGTAGCTGACCAAACAGCATTCTCTCAAACCATCACCAACATATCTCCTCCTTTGAGAAGGCAGCACCATGTAGTGCAATACAATCACGGCGTATAATCACGAGTATTTTGCATTTTAATAGGTCTGCCAGGCCGGCGCAGGTCCCGCGTACGTGAGGTCGTATGAATCCGCTATTGCAGAGTTACGGCCGCCTCACTGCGATCTCTACATTAAACTAATAATAGGCCTTCTAATAGCCGTAATAAATTGGCAATTATAAGCTTTATCGATCTAAGATGATTAACTTTATTATTAACTGATCGGTTGTTCTGTAAAGGGATGAATAATCAGGGAGAATCAACCACCTGAACGAACACAATTAATTATGACAATCACTCGCGTTTTTAATATTTACTGCTTTATTCTTTCAACACAAAGTCTCTCTAAAACAGGCATATCTCCTGCGGGTTCAGTCTCTCCCGCTCTGTAATTACTAACACGATCCAGGTACCAACCAATTTAATAAGAGGCTTTTTTACCGACACACATGCGCCTATCCCGCCGTGACAGACAAAAGGCGTTAACGCGATTGAAATGCCTACACAAAGAGATGAACAGATGGGTTATACCATGAGTCTCGGGAACTTGGAGTGTACTTGTAAATCACATGGGTAAACAGCACACACCAGCAGGCTACCTGTGGACACCTGTGTGAAGCATGTTTGGATGGAGACTATGGATTAAGTTGGGAGCAGGCTGTACCTACCTGCCTTTACTCACGTATTGTGCATTGTTGGTCTATATTCGCGTGTCGGCCTCTAATCGGCTACACCAGGCAAGACCCATGCATAAAGGTTACTATGACAATTTACTATTTGTCAGCGACAAGGACTATTTTGTGTTAGATAAAAATTACGAGTGATAAAGGTATTTGTCATAGTGGAAAATTTACAATTATTTCTACTTTTCACGACAATATGACATGTTTTTGTAGCATGCACCTCAACTCGATAATTTTTCGTGAAAAATATGCCAATTTTGCAACAGTAAATTGTCATAACTATTAGAAATCATTTGTAGTTGTGTAGTACAATTATTGTTACAGGCGTTTTAGGCTTGCATTGCAATTGATTTGAAAATTTGTCTATTAAAATATTAGTTTCCAAGATTAGGCCCAAATGGTCAAGTAGTTCACATGGTATTTCACAAGGAACCTAGATTATAACTTTTACTTTCTTTATAAATTGTAATGTTAGTCTTTAGTGAGATTATTTACGTAATCGTTAAAAATTACCATGTTTTTTACAATCGACGAGCCTTATCCATATCCGCGACAAGCTAATTTCCATCTTTTACTTTCTCGTCTTTGTGATCCTTATGCAACAGAATTTCCTTGACAATCCAACAAATAAGTCAGGTTTTGGAAAATAAGTCAGATTGCAAAAGGCTCCAGCACCGTAACGGTTTATTTAGTAAAATATTCGTAACTCTTTGATATCATTAATAATAAATTAATTGAGAAAACGAATGCTTAGGAATGGGCGGACAAAGTGTAACATATTTTTATTGGTCGTGTTATGATAAAAGAATCACTGTATTTTGGGATGCCAGACATTGAGAAAATAGGCTAAACACATAAAAGCGAAACGAGCTAAACAGTCGTTATTCCGGGTCGAGTTATATGAGATTTTATAATAAACAACGCAACACATCTAGAATAGAATTAGGAATAACATTGTTTGGGGTTCATATTGAGAGAAGATCTTGAAAAGAGCTTGTGATCTGTCCAAGAGCAACTTTGTCACCGATAGTTAACACCTCTACCTTATCAAGAGATCAGCCGCCCTCAATATGTCCTCAATTTGACCAGTTTGTAGGCCAGTCTGCCTGGCCTTCAACACAACCACAACTGTATAAGGAAATCAAGCTTAGCCCCGGCCGGCTTTAAAGTCTAATTAATATGAATTGCATATGTTCTCAAGCCTTTTCTATGAGGTCACAAATTCAGCTGACGTCGTCTTAAATTGCGACACTACTTCTAACACGCTAACTATCCGTTTGCGAAGTTCTAATCCATCTACCTAACAGCATTATGGTAATTTTGTATTCAGTTTAGCAGAGATGTATTACGTGCAATAATCTGATATTCCACAATGATTAGATACAATAAACGGTAATATGATTTTATTATATCAGCACCATCGATCTAACTGGGTGCTTACATTACATTACACTTGAAACCATGCACCTTGAATCATCGGTTGCATCATGAATCCGTGTCAGTGAAGCGGCAAGTCACGCCGTCAAAATGTCGAATTCAATGCATTGTTTGTATTGTCTTATCGAAAGAATATGCTGTCATAGTTCAGAGGAACGTCGATCAGTCTTTGACATGTTAACATCGACAACCTGTTGAGCTTCGCGGTCAATTTTGTGCCATTTAAGAGTTGAGGTGTTATCGGTTGTGCAAGATCGGCGATTGGCGAGCGAGAGGCGCGCGCGGGGCCGCGGGGGGACGGAGGCGGGCGGGGGGTCGCAACAGGTGCGCGAGGCCGGCGCGAGCGCACGGCTTCATGGGAGCCGCTCTGGTGCGAAGGCCGCCAATCTGCCGCACCAGCGCACCACATACTTGTTGCGTTCTCTAATGTCGCAAGTAACTGTACTTACTGTCAATGCCTCGGGTATTATTCCGATTTCCAAAGCAACTATTACTTGGCTATTTGCGATACCAGATTTTATATTAGATGGCACAGTTCCTTTTCTAATGGGAGCGTAGAGCACTGTGCAAACAGGGCACAACTGGCAGTTGAGTCAACACTGAGTGATCTAATTCTCAAATGACCTAACATAACAACAAACATTTTTACGAAGACAGGTTGTGGCCCACGGAGTTGCTGCCCTTTACAAAAGTTACAAAAAGCGGAACCTCAAGGCTTTTTCACATTTCCGGGCTATTCACTATAGACGTTTGCATTTTTTTTATTTCAATATAAATTTCGCTGTGTCGTGACACCGGTGTTGAATTGTTGATTGTGACGCCATTTTGGTTTTAATAATCATACAGCGTTAATTGTAACTAAAACTTTCAAAGCGGCGTATCGACGATGCACCCGTTTGTATGAGGGCGTCACGTTAATAAACCGCTTTGACGAACGGAAAGTGCTCATACAAAGCGGCGTACTTTATTTCAGCCAAATTGAAATAGCCGTATTGCATTACAGGGACGTTTTTCAATCCGGCACGCCAACTTATACGGACATTGACTGGCGTGCGTGGCCTTCTACAATTGTACAAACTATAGCTTTAATTATGTGATTAACTTTGACACTTACCTCTTTGAGGCCGTCGAGACGGCCAAGAGACTTGGACTGTCGTAGTGGCAGGAACGCTTTCAGGGCGTCCATACGCGACGAACGCTCTGGTTCAGCGTTTGTAGCTGCAGTTAAGTCGGCGCACGATAGTCGCGCTTTTCGCCTCTTGTCCAGTAGCTGCTTGGCCGCTCTGGAGCGGCGCTGCACTGGCGCCGCGGCATCCTCCTCGGGCTCGCTGCACACCTCTCGATTAGCAGCCGATGCGTGGACCGTGTGCCGCCGCCGCGCCACCGGCGGTGACGTCAGCCGGGACACCAGCGACTCAAACATTGCTCTACGGCTCTATTCCACCCATGGTCACACTCCCTCTGGCAGCCTACAACGAAATATACACAACTGACGCGGACACAAAGATGGGAATAAACTGACCTCAGCGGGTGATACTTCCAATTTGAATCGTCGTAATGAGGTTGAGCTTTCGTTCAACAAAACATTCGATCACTCCGTCCGTTTGTTGGAAACACGCATGGATCGTTGACCGATTCGTCCGTTGCTGGTATTGTCACTGATTAAGCGCGGGCGCGCAGTAGGCGGCGCGTGGCGTGGTCACGGTACCACTTTGTTTGAACATCACATGGCGATCCTACCGTGACGGATGCTACGCAATTCCGGAAACGGCGAAACTCCACACGGATTTGCATAAAAGTGTCATTGTTTTGAAGTGAATGTGCACATCTAAATAGTTAATAATACAACTAATTCGTCACCGAATTAGTAACGAAACAATGGTATTTTCGTAAGCAACACTGTGACTGTTCACACGTTTTGTGGATTATAATACGTATACGAGATTTGTTAACCCAGTTACCGCGATAATATAGTAATTAAGAGGGGCAGGGTCTCCCACTGCGGTCGCTAATCGAAAGTGTGTCGCTAGCGGCTGCGTAGCGCGACTCGTTCGAGCACCAAAACACGGTTGTGGCATCTTGCCACGGGCACGAAGTTATAGCGCCTCTTAGAAATAGCAGAGAGCAAGGCCGAACACTCAGACGAAGAAAATAGACGCGATCATTTAAAATAAAATAAAAAAATAAAAATAAAAACCGTCTTCAATACACTACAGCACTAAAAAGTTAGAAATAATCTAAAAGAATTTAAATTAGAAGTAGTCGGTGCCCAAAATATATGTCCTGGTCGTGAAACTGGGCACCGACTACTAATTATACTTCTACAATACCTACATGTATACATACTTCTAATTTAAAGGTATTCTTTTAAATCATTTCTAACTTTTTGGTGCTGTTGTGTTTTGAAGTCGGTTTTAATTTTTTATTTAAAAATTTTAATTTTTCAATTTTCAGTGGGGGAGTGGGTGAAAAATAAAGAAGTCCTTTACAACCATAATTTACCCTACTTAATTCGTTGCTTTAAAATTTGAAGTTCTCAATTTCCATCTCCGAAAGTCTTCACCAGAACATCACCAAACTACCTTGGGACTACTTTTACGCTATTTTATGAATCATACGGATGGAAGGATAGGCCCCCATTAAGCTTTATTCACTGCTGTCCATGGAAGAGTCCCGTTCTCCATATCTGAGTCTTCGTCAGATCTTCACCAAATTAAAATGGGACCAACGGAACGTTATATCTATTCGAACAAAAAAAGAATTGTCGAAATCGGTAAACATTTGACGAAGTTATGCGAGAACATAGCAAAAAAAACATACGCGTCAAAATGATAACCTTCTCTTTTTTTGTTGTCGGTTAAAAATCTGACAAAATATCCACAAAATCAACATCACCTGCTGAGCTGCTAACGATAATGGTTTCTAAAACTGCTGTATGCAAAATCCACTTTTGTGATGCACCACGGATATTAGCAGTTTTGAACATGACAGATGTAAATAAGTGCTGAAGTAATACATCACTGTCTCTGCTTTAAGATAGCGTACATAGTTCTGTTGTTTGTGTAAATGAGTTTCAAGGTGAGAGAACAAACCCGCATTCATCAACGTTCAGATTCTGTCTGATTTGGATATGCTTGGTCGCAAAGTAGAATTGCTTCTCTCTTCTTAATTGGTATCTTTTCAATGACCAATAGATTTGGAGTTCATATTTGACATTTTAATTTATTTGCTCGTTGTTTTGAGAGAGTGATCTTTCTTTACAAATAGGCATGAAGAGTAAAAGTCAAAATGACACTGTGTTGCATGTTTAGTTGGTCTCGCCCTGAATTCTCTACGGAGCAATTTAAACAATAACATGTCACAGGCTTCATGAGCACTCACTACTCAACTCATACATACAATGGTTGATTTTGCAATGCTCCGTTGTTCCTTCGATGCTGGTACGAGCAAAGAATACGAATCAGGTTTGGAGAATTATGTTTTTTAACTCTAGAGATAAATACTAAACGCATTGCGTGCATCGAGATGAAATTAACGGAATAATGTCACCGACGCATTCTGGGCTAATGTCACTAAGTAATTACCCTCACGACATGACCCAGCTGAGACATTCACAAGGGCCTCGGGACACTTTGAACAAACAACAGAAAAGAAAAGAAACACTGATGCGGTTTCACTAAAGCCATAAACGAAATGTGGTTGCAAACATTCACACCTGTACAGCGATGATTGTTTGCCTCTTTACGATTGTGAACGCGCACAGTGCTCTTGTAAGAAAACTTGGTGAGTCTCCAGTTCTCCACTAGTTGCTACGTAATTACAGAGTATTTGACCTTGATGCCATAAGAGAGATCGTTGTGAGAGGTTGTCTCTAGTTCTGTAACGATTTCGTGTCTACTGTAAAGTTACAAGAACTTTGTAAATAAATCATAAATAAACAAATAAATAATAAATAAGTAATTTTAGTCATAACGGAGTTGGATGGCCCTTCGTGCCTGACGCCGCTACTCAGCACACGAGTAGAGCCGAGCCAGACCCATACGTCCGATGAAGATCGTTTGTGGAGCACGGCTCGGCTAATAAAACGGTTAGTCCTAAGACGGCGATGTCGACGCAAACCGGTACTGACCGGTCTCTCCCCGCGGTCACTCCCTTTCCTCCGCGAGCATCTAAAATACACGCATGCACGTCACCTTATCAAGCAGCCTACTGCAACCTAGCTCTCGTCAGCACGCTCTCCTATTTCAATGCCACTCGAGGAGATCGCCAGTATTCCTTTCAGAGAGGGCAAACTCCGGATAAACAGCGTAATATCTTCACCGCTTGGTTAGCGAAGCAGTCGTTAAATTATGTACTATCGACGGCACATAAACCTTTACACGCGTGCATTCTACACTATTCATTCATTCATTACTACTTCTCAACAAAAAATAAGTCTCAACAGCAGCTTTCGACTAAACGAGTAAACATTTGCGACGCAACATTGCGTATGCCAATTATGATGCAATCCATAGTTGACGAGACGAATGCCAAATAAACGGAACCGTGCGGTGGAATCTAATGTAGCGTGAAAACAATTGGCGAAAGTCGCGTATCGTGATAAGTTAGCCAATAGGCGAGTGCGGTGACAAAGCGAAGATTAGAAAGTGTGTGTATCAAGAAGGCCCCGAGATACGCCTAACGGCACATGCTCTGATTGGCGTCCTATCTAAGTACGATCCGTGCTCCGAACGCATCCACATTAACACAGTACGACCGTGCCCGCGACGTAACTCAACATTGTCTTCAGTCACCACCGGAAAATTACTAACTTATTACAGTGTTTAAATTCACTACGAGATTCAAAACGTGCCATCAATTATCTTATATTGAATAAGAGAAAAAAATAGAAATACTTTAAAATATTGAATAAGTCCGACCCCAAAAGCGATCAGTCATTCGAGGACGAATTATCTGCACAGTACAAACAATGCAAGCAGACGCAGACGCAACGAATAATAAAAACAGGCACGCATTCCCGATGTTGTAGATGATGGATGGAGCATTCGGAATAATAAATCCTCTCCCATACCTCTGCCGTGTTAGTTTTTGTTTTGGTTAGTCGAGTCAGGTAATTTTAGATTTTAATGATGAGTTCCCGAGAGCGAATTATGTTATGTTTAGGGTCAGATACGACTTGGTGCATCTAAGTGTTGCGTAATGGCCAGTGATTCTGATTCTGGGTTGTTACGGTGAGATTATATGGATTATGAGGTCAGGCAGTGACCTTGAGTAGAAGTGGGCCGCTCGTGCGATGGGCTATCGGATGGCAGACGTCACGCTCCAGCCCGCATCGCGCGCTGCGCGCCGAAGACGAACCAAGCTATCATTGGATGGAATTCCAGAATTCTCTATGGAATACCTTATTCAATATGTAATCTCAGCGCCACGTTTCAAATTACTAATATGTTGAAATTTTATCTTTCAACACTTTTAATAATAACAATAATAATGTGCATTTTAGATAACAGCAACGTGATTATAATTATATGCAACTAAGCGTCCTGGGGTGCGACCACGTAAGTCCTCCACTGTATGGAGTTGCCTGATTTGGCCTACTCCGAACTGTCAAATACATACATACTCGTATTTTGACACTCTGGAGTCGTTGAAATGCTTAACCCGATAGAGTGGAAAGTTACGTGATACAAGGGCTGGCCTGAAAATTTTTAAATAAAAAATAAAAACCGACTTCGAAACACAACAATGTAGTGTTTCAGTCGAATTTTATTTTTTATTTAAAGTTTTTTATTTTTCAATTTTTTGTGGGAGAGCGGGAGAAAAATAAATAAGTCCCTTATAACCATAATTTACAGTACTTAATTCGTTGCTTTAAAATTTGATGTTCAAAATTTCCATCTCCGAAAGTCTTCACCAGAACATCACCAAATTAACTTGGAACTGCTTTTACGCTATTGTACGAAACATGCGGATTGGTCCCATTAGGGCTTATTTCCATTGAAGAGTTCCGTTCTCCATCTCTGAAAGTCTCCATCAGATCTTCACCAAATTAAAATGGAACCAATGGGACGTTATACCTGTTCGAACAAAAAAAGAATTGTCGAAATCACAGCACGTGGTCGAAATCGGTTAAGATTTGACGGAGTTATGGAGGAACATAGCCAAATAAAAATATATATATATATATACATACGCGTCGAATTGATAACCTCCTCCTTTTTTCAAATCGGTTAATAAATAGCCGGCACGAAATCAACAACGTGTTGGTCTAAGTCTTAGGTCTCACAGTGTCTCACACCACACATACTTTTTTTCACATGATAGTCATGGAATGGACCTTTAATATGGGGTTTTATGCGAAAACATACTTCCTGTGTGAACTTTATGTGAACTCATCTTATGGCATGTCATTCTACCCACCTTGATTAAGCTAATCCCAAACAATTTCCCAAAAGTTCTTAGAACAAAAACCACTTTCCCTTTGCACAAATTAAAAAAGCCAACACCAGAGCACGGAGTGGTTCTAATGAAGAGACGTGAGTGAAAGCCTCGTCGCCGTTTATGTTAGCTTTGCTGGCTTAAATATTAAAATATTCCAGATAAACATATTATTTACGTCTCACGACACGATACGACTTTATCTACGGCTACCTTCCAAATGCTTTGTTAGACTGCTATTTTAACTTTTGCTTATTGTTATTTGCTTTATATCAACTTCCTTGATCGCCTTGTTATTTTTGTCAAACCTGAGTTCTGGAGTTCATTTTAACACTTTAACAGAGACTCATTCAATCAACATCTTAAAACCTATTTAGCATCCAAATTCCAATAAAACCAAATTCCAATTAGGTACGCACTAAACTGATCTTAGCTCTGATAGACATCATCCGTCGATTGTTATATTAAACAGCATTGAACTTAAAAGTAAATATTTGGTTTAATTTACGAAGTGTCAAAAAGTTATTGTTGTCTCGATGAGGGGCATAAACAGAGCCACTTCGAGTGTTAAGATATGAAGGGCGAGCAACCGTTATACGACTTGTTGTCGTATTTCTATTAACGCCCTGCCTATAAGGCTGATATTTAATTTATATGTGCCACTTTGGAAGCAATTACGTATTTCCGTTACTATTTCAGGCTTTACTTAGAGATACTCCATTTCTATTTGCCATGCCAGCACATAACGCAGTTTACCAAACGATTTATGTTTGTTATTTTCTCTAAGAAATAAAACGGTTTGTGCCGGACAATAAAATAAACGTCGAGCTTTAAAAGTGGCCGTTGTAACTTAGATGCAAACGACGGATATTCATGGTAGCTGAGGTAGTATTGTCAAGACGAGTTATCTAAGTCTGTAGAGATTAAATTTTGCATCAGGATATTGACGAAAAAGTAAAATATCTTTAGAAATTTATTTGACACTAAACAATTAGTTTTGTTGCTCAAATAACATATTAACTGTTGTGTACCTAGATATCGCTGAATCTCTAAACCAAAACAATACAATTCAAAGCCCCTAACTGGGTGCAATAAAAAATACTTTCCTGGTCATTTAACTACACTCTAATTTAGCAGTCATCCCTGAACTGAAGATCATAAATCACCTAGTCGCGCCGGAGACATCATAAACTGTGTATCCCTTATTTTACTGAATACAACCATTCAATTTTAGGTGTACCTATTCACAACTTCACACTGAGTATATTTTGATGCTAGCAAGCAGTGCCTCTGTTACGTTATGGCTCAGTTTATGAAAAATGGTGTAGTAAGAAATTCTTAATAAAGCTAATAATATTTGAACTAGATAAGTGTTGAGAGAAGTGTGAAATTCGGTAATTACTCAGGAAACTTATCTTATCTCTCACACATAGTACTTCTGAAGTTTGGATACACATTGCGTGAAGGGGTGAACTAGTTATACAAAGGTTGTCAGAAATTGTGTAATAAAACTAAGGCAACTTTATAAAAAACCTGATAAAAACATCATAGCTGAGCTATGGAGAGAAAATTCAAGCATAATGATTAGCGTAACTGTTTGAACAAAAACGTTACGCGCAATCAGCTCACAATAAATGAAAAACGGTGCCGTAAATCACCTTCCAGTTGACGGGTTACGTTATTTACCAATTACGCATCGGCACCAACTGCTAGTTCGATTGAGTTGATCACAACAGCTCTTCAAACACTTTGATGAAAATTGTGTTTGCTTGCTCTGCCCACGATACAGTTTGCCGACCTTATTCGGTGTCGTTTAGGTCTTTAAGCACTTTACCTCTTCTTAAATCGATTTGGTCATTTAAAAACCATTTATGTGGCCTTAACAACAGTAGCCTATCAACCTACAAGCTTGTAAATTCACAATGAAAAAGAACGTAAAGAATTAACAACTCACCGACTTGATTCTTTTCATACAAGTTATAATGTTACAGGAATTATATATAATGCTGATTTAGGTATATGAAATCGGACATCATTAGCTGGTTCAAAACCGATCATTCAACATGAAACTAAATTATTGTGTTTTGAAGCGGGCAGACAAATAAGCCAAATGTCTGGTCATGTACAGTCTAGATTGTCAGTTCAGAAACATGTAGCCTTTAGATTAATTAGTAACTTTAGAACATCTTTAGGTCAATGGCAGACTTTAAACGGATGAATAATAACTTAGTAAAAAGTCTGATGGTCTCATTTTGCAAGCGAAACTTCGGCAGCCGATATTCGGTAATTGATAGAGGTCGCATGTACTTCCATTGTTTTCTGCAAATTATAATAAAAAATTCACCTCGTTGTCGACCTTCATACATCACTACCTCAAGACATAGACTGACCATTTGTAAAACAAAAAGTGACCACGAAAGTTTGGAAAGCTGTTGGCCGTATTCAAAGTATAATTTACTTGGCTGTGACATTTTTTTTTCACGTTGTTATTTTTTGGGCACGCGTGTTGATGAAACCCATACTATATCTCAAAAAGGCCTGTGCCATAATTTAATCGATACTGAAGAAACCGGTTTTAGTCTTACTTTTTTAAACAACGCGTTGTTTAGAGTATCTATTTATGTTATGTCATTCTTTCATCTTAATAAAATGTGGGTATCTAGCCACACAAAGAGGCAAACTCACTTCCAGAGAATGGAAGTGAGTTTGCCTCTTTCAGCAGCAAGCGACATATTTAGTGTACTATGTAGTTGAGTACTTTGTACTGCAATGTCTACAATATAGCAAGTTGCAATCGATAGAAGACACCGACGACGACACGGATAATGGCCGTGTAGTGTTCACGCGTGAGTAGCCGTGACAAGGCGAGAGCATAGCGTCAGACGACCAGGCACCCGCGCCCACACGTGGCTGAGAAGCCCCACCTCACTAACCCTATTACTAGACTAGATACTACGGCCTAGATTTACAATCCATTCACTGTTTATCACAAAACATGCTTGCACTGCTGGTGAACATTTCATAACTCACAACACAAGTAATACATCTCAAACATGTGTCTGTAAATATCTAGACATATTAATAACTTCCACACAATACAATCTCACGACCTGGTCCCAAACTAGGACACCCTGTGCTATTGTAACCAGGCAAGGACGTTACAAACATGAAAATACACCTAGACTGAGGCCATTTGTACAAATGTACGGCTGCCCCCAGTGGGAATCGAACCCACGACCTCTGTTTTGGTAGCTAAGCGCCTTAATGACTAGACCATCGAGGCAGTCAATGTTGACCGTCTCTTAGGGAAAGAGTCTTAGGGTAAGCACTATAATGGACGGCTAGGATTATGAGACACTTCATCGCCTGGCTCAGACTAGCCGTAGTGCCAGTAGTGCGGTAGCGGATTCTGTCGCCATTAGTTGACTTATCAGATGATGGTTAAAACTGACCAATTGGTGTAGAATCATTGTGGTTACAAGCAGAGCTTGGCAGTTTTTTAATACTTTCGTAAACGCGTCATTTCTACTGCATAATTATTACAAAGTTTAATACGATATCATTACTGAACTGCAGTTTACGGAACTAAACAAAGTATGTAGCTGGTAGCATACAGATAGAGCTGTTAGTAATGAGGGTATATTACGTTCTTCTGGTGATAGATTCGGCCCTTACTCGGAGGAGTAGAAAGTGTCACTAACCAGCGGCGGAACGAGTCCTACCTGGTGGCAGATCTTTATGCACAGGATAGAAATCACCAGCAGATAACATTGGCCAGCTAATGATCTTTATCAGTCAGATCGGCTCCCACAGAATAATATCCAAATGAATATCCGACATGAAAGATGCAAGTGGTATTCATCAAACAGCAGATTCGAATCTGGTTTAGATCTTCTATTATCCTGCCTTCGATTAGATGCGGCATGTCGAAATATTGGTATTTGCCAGTAACCTTTTGCCTCGTCTGTACCGGTTTCGTGGCTCCACTCTCAACCTGCGCGACTGGATATTATATGATATTTTCCGTTGGAGATTATTTTTTACACGATTCGCCGCGTCCATAGGCAAATCGAATGTCGATTCTAATAATAAACTACATTCTTCGTTGTAATTGTGCGCGAATCTACACTTTATTGATTGTTCTAGGTCAATAGTTCTTATTATCTTGATTCAAAATATATTCTGAATAAGAGTTTAGCTCTACTCTTGCTGAGTTACATGTGTTTCCTAACAATACCCTTACCGATTCGGTATTACATTGAACAGGAGAAACAATCGTGTTACCTTCCAAGTTACACATAAAGTTATACCTACCTACATTTCGCATTGTTTCTAGTTAGTACTATTTCTATCATTAAGTAGCAGTTATTACCACATGTTTGTACCATTGCAATAGACCTTTTACCTTTTAGTAGGTGCCAAGTATGATAAACAATGATGAAATGGCGTAATAAGACACCGAGAGTGAGCAATGAACTGTTACAGTTTGATAATGTCTGATATTATTCAATACTCTGATGATGACGGCAATATTTTGCTCCTAATTTTGTAAATATAGGTACCTAATAACTCGTGAATACGTACTTCCAATACTTCATGCTACTACATATCAGACGTATAAGTTACAAAATAATAAATTGGCTCTTGTCTGGGTGCATAACTTTGGATGTATTTTATACGCCTCACGCTCCGGTTGTATCTTCTTATTTCGGTCCCTGGGACTTTTTGGTCATACATTAACATTGCTTTTGGCTGTTTCGTTTTTGTTACCCGCCCCAGAGTTTGTTGTGCTTTTATTGGAAGTATACCAGAAGCTGAATCATCTTCTACGTAACCAACATTGTTTAAGCGAATACCAAAGTCAAATGAGGAAAAACCGATGTAGCGTTAACGAAAACTAGGCAGTTCATTCTATTTGTGCTAGAAAACAAAGCTAAATTGGTGCAGTTTCTAATTTCACATTTAAATAGTGACAATACCAGCACAAATGATTTCGGTTTCTGTTAATAACTTAACGTAATAAACATATCATTCGAATGTGATTGTAGAAAAAAATACTGACATGTTCAGTATTTTAACTAATAAAAGCAATTAGATCGAAGCAAAGCCAAAAGCGAGTCTCATCAACTTATCAGCGAAGCTAAATCGAAGGGAAGTTACGAGCCTTGGATATCATCGTTAGTCAAGTTAACAGAAATCTTATACAACAGATCGTTGACGGACGTGATTTATTGATGCCAAAGTCACCTCCCGCTGAGTTTGCCAGTCGAAAGTAAATATTCAAAACAACCCTAATTACCATGAGCCACAGATCAACACCAAAACCAGTGGAAGAGATCCGAGCAGCAGCCTCATCGAGGGCTACTTTCCATGTAGGTAGACGGAACGGAACAGTCACTCACACACGTCCGCGCTTCCAGCTCGGCGAGAGCGTCGCACGCGATCCAAAAAGAAAATATCACAGCTCCTTCACTCAGTCAACAATCAAGAAGGTCCTCCACTAAGGTCACACACAACACAATAATCAGTCAATAATGAAAAGAAACCCACGAAAGTCGAGGGAACGTTTTTCGATACGGAAAAGTTTGTTGACAGATCGCGTGTGCAGACAGGCAAGACGTTCTCGCGGCTCTCGCGCAGACACTGGTGTGAAGTCGGCCGCGGGCAGGGCGCGCTCGGGCACCTTCGAGCGCGCTCGGCAGCCTTCGGGTGGAATGTGCGGCATGCGGGCCGGCCTCACTCACTGCGCCACGTCGCAGCCCCGGGAGGCTGTGCTCCAGCCCGATCTATGCAGCTCAAAATATAATTAAACTGCAACGGCCCACCTCCACCATCGTGCGACTATAATATACACTTGCCTAAGATCAGGTTTTGTCCAAAGTTGGCATTAAGTCAACGGGAAAGTACAGTTAGGTGCAGGCGAGGGAATGCGTGAGCGGGGTCACAGAACTAGTTGTGAATGACAAGCCTTCGGACGAGGAACTTGGCGCTGCGATAATTATAACCCAGTTTATTATACGTAGGTACTCATGTGCAGGCACACTTCTCCGGATAAACGTTCCATCGACGCCCATTCTATGTTACACCTTGAAGCTGATTCTGACAGCCCCCATCAATTTGATTGAAGCTAGCGCTAGGCGATGGACTTATTCTGGCTGAGTGAGTGATGAACGAAACCTTTTTTCAACTCGAAAAAAAAACTTTGTAACTACCTGAATGGCTACAACAGTGGCAAGTTAAGCAGTTCATTGAACGTTCTACCCACGCTCGGATTGGCATTGTAAAGGGTTAAAAACGATCGATGGCAGCTCGATCTCATTAAAATTCTCCAAATTAATTCGAAAGGTATTTAAGGTCTCAAAAGGTTTGGGCATAAACGCGAGGTTTTAATGCGAATGGTCATCGAGCAAATAAGGCCACATTAAGCGCTGTTTTGTACAAACACGATACTGTTTTGGGGCTCGTGCAGGCCAAGCTTCGTGCACTGTTGTCACAGCGTGATGTGTTTGGTTTTCTTTGAAGAACTCCGCCTTTTTAAAAAGCCTGTGTTGATTTTCTGGGGCAAAATATTTGCTTCTCCAGAGGTGAAAAAACGTATGACAAGGTTATTAAATGCAGTGAGTGAAGCTATTTTTGCAGTTACCATGTCGTAAATGCTGTCCATCCATGTCAGGTCTCTCTCACTGTAGCCATGATTGTCTTGTATAATTCTTGGTAAATATCGCCCGTTTATACTTCAATGGCTCCCTGCCCTGGTTACTTCTTACCAGTCATGTATTCGCCAAGCAAATAATTTTTCATGAACCGTGTTATCCAGCGTTGGTGAAAAATGAGCGCAATTCAATGGATTCACATAGTAGATTGCACAAAAGAGCGGACGCACAGTGTCGGGGACAATAAAATTGTAACAGAGCACTTCCGTTGCGCGTACGCAGCGGAAGATCACAATATACTCAGTCAGTCACCTGACTCCTAAATGTTGCTACTTTTGACAACTTACACAGCATTCATATTAAACGAATAGGGTCAACTGGCCCGTCAGTATAGCAAAATATCACACACACAACATCCTAATTCCAATTCCGTCGCAAAAAGTAACAATTAAACACAAAAAATAGATAGGTAGATAGATAGATAAATCATTTATTTGTGCTTAGAGACACACACACACATAAAGCAATAAGTACATAAAAGTTGATGACATACAATAGTTTAGGTACAAGTACAGACTTACCTTACAAACTAACTTATATGTATAAACATAAAGTTATATGGCACTTTTAGGCCATATATGGGTGTGCCACAGAAGCTCAAAAGGCCAATAATGGACCAAGCAGAAGCTGCCCGACTACGACTAGCAGCCCACGTTTTCTTCGATTACATGACAAACATAATATTGTCACCAAATGTACTAGATGACAGCTTACAAGTCTGCTCAAATCATAGTGTGTTGACTTAAGGCCTCAACTATCACCGTGATAGTTTATAGTTGAATGTCTCAAATTGTTACCCCTCGAAACTTCCACCTTCAAGAGCGAAACATTACAACTGACAATGTCCGATATTTTTAATCTTATTAGTATAAAATATAGCTATCCTCGCTGGAGCACTTACAATTAAACGTAAAGTTATGCCAACCTATAAAGTCAGAATAAGCTTTGTGTTCCGCCATGTATGTCCGTCTGTATGTATGTCTGTCTCTCCGAGACTTAGCACAGAGAGGACAAATACTAGAAACCTCCGATTTGGCATTAATATACGTATGAATTACGCCGTCAAAACAGTAGAATACATTTGGAAAAAAGATGAGGGTACCTAAATTAAAAAAATTAGGGTAACCTACCCTACACCTAAGTTAGGGATGCATCCCCTCCCCACTCCCCTCTCTCCGGGCTAAATGGTTGATTGTAGAAAAGTGAAAATTTTCATATATAATGAACTTAAAAGGAAAACTATCACGGCTAACTAGGCTTTACAGGTTAACGAATAATGGGCGACCAACTTATAAAGGGAAAACTTCGTACAAAATCCATTCAAAATAACTTTGATGAAGTTGTTAGTTCAGTTAAGCAGTTAAAAAGCCCTCTTTCTACGGAACCTAGAATGCGCGTGGCCCGACACCACTTGGCCGGTTTCCCTATTAATACTGGCAGACGCATTCGATATGACTAAAACAAATACGAGTTTTGACCCTAATTCAAAGTAACAGAGGAATTCACTTCACGAGCTTCGTTCGAGTAAGGCGGAATTCGATTTTGTGTCGAGAATTGAAAAATAACTTTGCAAAATGATTATTTGGCTCTACATAAATATTACTTTGCTCTACTCTCTTCCATTCTGCTTTTAAAAACTATCAGCAATCCAATTTATTAATTAGCGGACAGAGCAAATGTAGTCTAAATAAACGCGTCTACTCCGGCGACGATTAATCTGGCAGTTACGAAATTAGACAATTAAACAATCGCACCGATAACAATCCGAGTTAGAAACACAAACAGTCGGCGGCTGCGTGCGCGGGCGCCGCGGCCGCCGTGCGAGCCCCTCCCAGTTCTGCTTTCTACACGCGCGATTTCACTGCGCGACAGCTAGGGGCAGAATGTCGGATCGATCGGTACCTATCACACTTTTATACACGTGAACTTACGCCTGTAGACCTAGGCGCGCCTCCTGCTGAAAACGGATTGTTTCGTGTAAATCAATCTGATTTCCAAGCGAACATTTTCACGGATTTTATTATGTATAATGTTTCATAAAAAATTTGTTTGTGATTAATTTGCGTCTACAATTCATGGTATACTATGATAATTCGATGTACACTGCGTAGCCGATTCGTCTTCCCAGTTGTCAATTTGTGGATGAATCAGCTATTCAATACACAATTGTCATAGTAAATCACGAAATGGGGTCCTATTTATGTAGACAAGTTTAATAGAGTCGATGGTATTGATAGTCCCCCGACCCGTCACTGGATCGTTAACGTCATTCGTCATTGGTCATGGGGAGTGCATAAATAAAACTCCATGGGCTACCCCATAAGTTATTTACGGAAATTTTATTAGGGAAAACGGCACATCATTTACCAAAACCCAAATACCCAAAAAATTGCAAGCTGCAGTGTCGATGATTCATGTCTAAAGTAAAATATCATAAGCTGTATGAAGTCTGTGAACTCAAGTTAAATTAAAAAAAAAAAATCAGAATAAAAACCGACTTCAAAACACTACAGCACTAAAAAGTTAGAAACAATTTAAAAGAATACCTTTAAATTAGAAGTATGTATACATGTAGGTTTGAAGTCGGTTTTTATTTTAAATTTGTTATTTTTAAACTTTAAGTGGGGGAGCGGGAGAAAAATAAACAAGTACCCTACTTAATTAGTTGCTTTAAAATTTGAAGTTCTCAATTTCCATCTCCGAAATATTTCACCAGAACATCACCAAATTTCACCTAGGGACTACTTTTACGCTATTTTATAACATACGGATATGAAACATACGGATCTTCATCCGATCTTCACCAAATTAAAATGGGACCAATGGGACGTTATATATATTCGAACAAAAAAAGAATTGTCGAAATCGGTTAGGAATTAACCTCCTCCTGTTTTGAAGTGGGTTAATAATAACGTTCCAGAGCCACACAAACTATGCAAACGGATCGTGGCAAGTGACAAACACTAGTCTCTTCCTCCCTCCCGCGATACAGGCTTAAGTTCATGACATGTGATGAAATGTACTAAGTATGTTTCTCAGAGCGAAAGCTAACCTTCCGTTTCTCCAATTTTGTGAATTTCACTACCATACGACGAATTGTGCTGCTTTTTGCAGCAACACACGCGATTTTTCACAAATATCTGCGGCATTTACACCTGTTGCCGCGTAACAGGCACTTGTAACCGTGACGCATGGTTACGGAAGAAACCGTACGCAAGTCAGTAGTGGCGACGGCCTTTTCTCAAAATAATTGAGGAACTGTAGTTCCTCTACAATGACGCGACGTCTGTCCTTGACAATGGGTGCGTAAAGTGGTCGTTTTTGCGGATGCAAGAAACAATGCAATGATTTCAGTGTCCTGTGAGATAAGGATATAAATTGCGCGGCTTGTACAATAGGATTCCTCGCGTGCTTATATAGTGGCCGGTATCATCGATGCTCAACCCTGATTCTGGTAACTTATAAACGGAATAAAAATAACGGATCACTCGTGGATTGCTATTTAACGCTTTACGCATTTCCTTCTCTATGACGACCTCGTGGCGCAGCGGTAGTGCATCTGCATACCATGCGAGAGGTCCCGGGTTCGAATCCCGGCTGGGGACAAAAAAAAACCCCAGGTCTTGGATGTTTACATGTTTGTGATTTCATTGTATCTGGTTCCCACGACACAGGGTATCCTAGTGTGGGGCCAGAAGTAATGTATGTGCCTGTGTGTAAATGTTTATGTTTATGTTATGTCTATTAAGAAGTATTTAAGTCGGTCAGTGGTGTACATAATATTTTTTTCTCGCAGAAAAATATAGGAAAAACTATTCATGTTAGTGAAATCGGGGTTTTGTCTTCTATGCCGGCACAGGCGCCGATGACTCACACTGAATAACTCGGTTTACTCTTTGTCTTATTGAGATCCGAGATTGGCAAGGTTCTGAATAAGGAAAGCGATTCCAGAGCATTGTTTGTACGAGTAGTTTTATTGATTTTCAATGTTGACTGTTGAAAGTAGACTGCTTGATAAGTTAGCCATTATTTTTGCGACAAATTGCGTAAGAAGTTCGTACGTGAATGCATCACATGAATGAAGTACATAAAATACCTGAGCATATAACAAGTTTGTAAAGGTCAATGTACTCACAAGCGCGGATCCACCGTTGTGGGCACGGTGGGCATGCCCACACAACCCTAATAGACTTGTGACTTCACACTTTTACGGTCTATTGATATCTATTCTACTGATAATGCTATTGATAGTATATTATACACAAAACGATCCGCAACGCAGTAAACATTTTTCAAGGCAAAGGTCTAGTCTCCACTTCTGATGTTCGGTTAAAGACCGTCTGAGCACCATAAGTTAGGATAGGCAGGTTGCACATGTCGACGAGTTTTTACTTCAGAGTAAGTGGTAACTTCTCCTTCATGGACCAGAAATTTGTTCTGTCTGTTTTCGTAAGAAACTATTAGGCTCATGTAGTATTTCCTGTCCGTCAACCGCGACCCTATATTTTGTGCTATTAGTCTAAATACACTGGGATTTAATGTTTGACCGATTCATCTTTCATCCAACCCCAAGGCTCGTGATTCTTGTAGCATTTATTGGATTTCCGGGGCTGTTGGGGCCAGTTGGGGCAAACAGAACAATATCGTCGCCGAAGCGAAGGTTCGTAAGCCTCTTTCTGCCGCCGATATCTATGCCTTACCCAGTTTTCTAAACACGTCTTCGAAGGTGCTTGTGAGAAGTTTAGGAGATGGCGGGTCACCTTGTTTTACACCCTTTTCAATTTTAAATGATGGACCAACGTATGAAGTTATGTCAGCTGTACTGTATAACCATAGATAGTTTCAATTAGATTTGTAACAATTCATCATCAGCCATTTGACGCCCACTGCAGGACATTGGCCTCCCTCGTGGTTTTACAGTCATGAGGGGTTTTTGCCATAATCGAAACGCTTGGCAGGCGGGTTGGCGATCGCAGTATGCGGTTAGAATCTCAGGAAGACGCTGCTGCCCGTCTCCTGGTAATTTATTTCCTTAGTCGCCTTCTACGACACAGAAGGAAATGGAGTGTCGCTATTCTTAATCCGGCGCCACACAGAAAGTTTTCTCTTACGCGGAGAAAATTCAGGTCTTTTGGGACTAGCCGAGCGGCAACATGTTCAATACCCAAGTGAATATATAAAATGGTACGGACCGACTCGTGAGTCACAGAAAGTTTGGCGGCTATCTCTCTCAAACTTGAATAAGGATTTTCAGTCACTATTTCTTTCATTTTTGCAATGCTAACTTCAGTTGCAGACGTCGATGGCCTAACAGAGCGAGGCAAATCTTCCATTACATCTCCACCTCTTTTGAACGCTTTATAACACTCATAAGCACGTATTTGTTATAAATTTGATTCACCATAAGCCCCTGTAACATTTTCAGTGACTCCGAACACGAAATTCCATTGGCGATGCAAAATTTACAACCAACTTTACTCTATGTTCGATGTTTTTGGCCATTATGATTATGATTCGCAATACACGCTAGATATTATATAACCACAGAATATATCTCAAAACAGCACTTTATTCAATCTAAATAACAGATGCAACTCAAACTCCGCGCCAAAATGGAAAACAGTTGTGCCAATCTAACAAGAAATGCACTAATATCAATTCTGAGCAAGTTTATAACTCGCAGTTGGCCGATTTTCTGGTGGCTGTGTATGACACTAGGAATCACTGCTGTGACCACAATCATTTTTGAGGGCTGGATTCGCGCTCGTGTACTCATTCTGTCGATATTAGGATTGCAAAGCACAGCCTTTGTATCAGGTACTTTTTATAATTTAGTAGTTACAACGTATTTGATAGAAGTAGAAATTACGCAGATGTTTGATACACAGACAAAACCTCGGTCTGTTACTCCAACATGTCAGACGCAGAAACCACAACGGGTTCCTCGCCCGGGGCCAATAAACAAACGGTATGGTTTGCCCTCTGTGCTTACCATAAATCTAACAAGAAAGTTAATAACACTCACTCAGTCCGTCCTCGCACGGTCCGCGTGGAGGTTAGAGTGTCTGCCGGCTCCTCCCGGCTTATGGCACTTGCAGTGGAGGCCCTAGTCTTCTCCTAAGACTACCCCCAAGAGCGTTCTTCCCATGAAAGCTACTTACAAATGCCGATTTTCTCCTTTCACACCATGTAAAAGGATATTTTGCCGCATGCGAATGTGCACCCACAAACACTTCGCACTGGGTTATCAATGGTTTTCCAACTGTCCACTGATTTTTGGTGCCGCCGCCACCCCTTCTCACACGAAACTACTGGGAATCTTCCCGTATTACTTATTATTTCGCTCCACGCAAATAAATGACCAACTAACAAAATTACCACGTAATTAGCGTTATCCGACGTTTAGCGTTATAAGTTCCACAGATTAAACAAAAAAGACAAGGGACATCTGCCACAGATTAAAGGTCCGCCCATACAATCAGGGTTGTCAGATCCGGTTTTACTTTTATTTCGAACACAACGAATAAAAAAACCCTAAAAACAAAAACCCTTGCTTTTTGATATTTAATAAGTCAATTAAAACATCGAAATATTTTATGGACTAAGTCAGGCCCTATCGCGGGGAAAAAATCCCAAAAAGAACAGAATGAGGTCTGAATGAACTATATTATACCACTTATTACAGCGAAAGTCAAAATGTCATGAATGGCCATTTTCAAGGAGGAGACATTTTTATTTCGGCGTGTTAAATGTTGTTTACGCCGCACTTTTTATTAATTTACCAAAGAAATACTGCATATAGAAGTAAAAAATCTTACTTACGAGTCATAAGAAGCATTAACTCTTTTGTTGCTATGATTTTTACGGAATATTAAGGCACATTTCGTATTTTTTTCGTTTTCTCCCGAATCTCTGATGTAATACTGACAGGGCAAAATCAGAACCGTGGTCATTTAACACGGTAAGTGGCACGAGGTAAAACTAGGAAAACGTCAACTGTGTCGCGTCCACTGGGTAAAACGTTCTTGCTTTTAGTCCATCACTGAATAATAGGGGTTAAAGTATGAAATTGCCGTTTTATTGCAATAGGTTCTTTGAATTGACATAGAATCTTCATGGTTTGAGGTTTTCGAATGAAACTTTTTTCAAAAGGTTTCTATGATGTTCTTTTTTTAAAAAATGTGAAACATTTGAATATTGAACATCAACAAGGCAACACAAGTTTCAACACGCGTTTCTTTCTGCAGATCAGTCAAATCATGAGGCACCCATTTTTCGTATTTTTTTATTTTATTGATTTGACGCAAGTGAGTCAATATTGTGGGTAAGGTAACGTTAAGCCATGCCGCTAATTCCTGGGTAGTTTGACTAGGGTCGGCTTCCACTATCTCTCTTAATTCATCGTTATTCACCTGTGTGGGCGGTCTTCCTCGTGGCTCGTTCTTTAAGTCGAAATTTCCATCACGAAAGCGTTTAAACCAAAATCGCACGGTGCGTTCATTAGTAGACCCACCTCCAAACGCAGCATTGATATTGCGGGCTGTTTCTGCCGCGTTAGTTCCGCGTCGGAACTCGTATTCAAAAATCACACGAATTTTCGCAGTATCCATCTTTCTTGTCTAAATTGAATAACAAAAACAATTGAAAGTCGATATTCAAATATTCCACATTTTTTAAAAAAAGAACATCATTGAAACCATTTGAAAAAAGTTTCATTCGAAAACCTCAAACCATGAAGATTCTATGTCAATTCAAAGAACCTATTACAATAAAACGGCAATTTCATACTTTAACCCCTAATATAAAGACAACATATTTAACTTATGCACGCCTCAATATAGCCGTAGCTGGTACGAGTAAGAATTCAAGACTGCTAATTCAAGGTATTAAAAAAATATTTAGAGGCTAAAAATTCCACCCATGCCGAGACTTGAACCCGCGACCTCTGGCTAACCGTACCAGCGCTCTCCCAACTGAGCTGGGCAAGTTCAGGCATCAGCGAAATTTCAAGCCTCTTTACAAACTTCTCTGTATTACGTACAGGCAGCGACATCTGGCCGAAGTAATGTACATCACTTGCAGCCCCGAGTAACCCACTTTGCAGTTAGGTTTTTACATCGGAATGATATCGCTGTACCTACATGATTATATACTTTTAGCCTCTAAATAGGTTTTTAAAATTGTCCTCAGCACGAGTTAGTGCAACAAAAAGAATATAATAATTCAAGGTAATTTTTGTTTTAATTAACATAACATTATTAAGCCCGCTTTGTGCAGATTGATTTCTTGTGTAATAAATAATTTTCAACTGTAATCTAAATGGATCAGTATGAATGGCCTAAATTTCTTAGCCTATATCTAACCTGACGGTTGCATTAACATAACACCGACTTTGAAATGCACGTCGCCAAGACGTCTCTAACAAATAAATACATCGAGCGTCTGTCACTCATCCTTAACGCCTCGCGATGTGAATCTAATTACAAATTCCCGTCACTCACTCATCCCGAAGCGTATGGTTGCTGGCAATACGGAAACCTCAAGCCAGAAGCACAGAAGTACTGTCTCAGTGACGTTACGTAGGTACTCTGACGATACAGAGTGTAAATAAACCCCCATATACCTACATCCAAAAATTGGGGGGAAACGGGGTTCTAACCGTCAATAAGGTAAACCGTATTGACGGTAAACCGTATTCACGGTTACGGTTCAACGTTTTGGGGAAAACTTCGAAACCGCGAAAATATAATCAGATGTACCTACCATACTAACGTTACCACCAGCGACATTTAAATGTATGGACCGGTTGGTAGCTTTTTTCGCTTTCACAAAGCTGTCCTCATAGCACAAATAGACAAGTTTCGGATGTATATAAGGATTTTGTTACACCCTGTACAGAGGGAGACCGCATGAAGTTTGCGCAAAAACTGAAAACAGTTTCTTCGGCGCCTCCTGCTAAAAACATTTAGGAGGAGAAAGCTAGGGGAAGAAAATTGAAACAATGTTTGTGCATTGAAAACGGATAGTTTCGTGTCAACCCTTCAAAAACCCGAGGAACACCTTCTGTGAATATTTTCGTATACTTTCCAGCTTGATTTAACCAATCAACAGCTACCAAAAGTAGCCCAATACAGCTCTTAAGTCTATGCGTTTAATGGCTATCAAAAACCCTGTCAACATACATCTTATGTCCCGTTAGCTGTTTCGCCATTACTAGGTCTGATGACTGCGTCCATTAAACAATTAAGTACCTATCTGATGACAGTTGAGAAGTTATACTAGTTCAGAGTGAGAAGAACAGTAATGCGGTTGACTATCTACAACCCACGAGTAGTGATGGGCGAAGAAAAATTTTCTCGGAGAATATTTAACGAGAAATTAAAATTGTAAAAAATGAGTGAATTGTCTATATTGAAGTTATACTAGTTTAGAGTGAAAAAACAGCACTGCACTTGACTATCTTGAACTTGCGAGCAGTGATGGGCGGGGGGAAATGTTCTCAGAGAGTGTTTGGCGACAACTTAAAATTGGAAAATATGTGTGAAACAAAATTTGTTGAAGTTATACTATTTTTTTTTTCTTTAATGTTTACCCCTCATGGTTATGAAAACCACGAAGGAGGCCTGCGTCCTGCAGTGGGCATCAAATGACTGATAATGATTATACTTTTATTCACATAAGCAGCCTATGTACGTCCCACTATAGGGCACAGGCCTTCTCTTAGGGAGAGACATTTATTTATTCAAAATAAAAAACCTTAATAATAGGGGTTAAAGTATGAAATTGCCGTTTTATTGCAATAGGTTCTTTGAATTGACATAGAATCTTCATGGTTTGAGGTTTTTTTAGACAAGAATAACAAAAACCAATTGAAAGTCGATATTCAAATGTTTCACATTTTTTAAAAAAAGAACATCATAGAAACCATTTGAAAAAAGTTTCATTCGAAAACCTCAAACCATGAAGATTCTATGTCAATTCAAAGAACCTATTGCAATAAAACGGCAATTTCATACTTTAACCCCTAATATTTGTACACAGTTTCGTCAAATTGCAAAGCAGTTTGTTGGTGAAGCGCTCTATCTCTATATCATATAACCTACTTATATTATACCTATATTATTCTTATACATAAACAACGTATATTTAAATTCATTCAGCTTCAGTCCATATGCAAACAAACCGTTGACAGAAACTGCGAATATACCAACGCAACACCGTCGATCAAGTCGCAATAAGACAAAAGCCGAACGAAATAAGATATTAAATATATGCCACTTGCTGAGCCGCATTTCATAAAAAAAACTACAATCCCCAGCTCACCACGACATACAGCCCGACGTACACTGCGTAGCTGCTTCTTCCTTCTCGTTAGTCTATTGGTTAATGGACCCAACAATGGGCACATCGAACTGCCACAGCAAGCTACGAATTGCAGGTCCACGAAATATTTCCCAGAGATGTTTTCAGAGAATCTTTAACGAGAACGTAAAATTGTAAAAAATGGGTGAATTGTCTAAGTCTAAAACATCACTTAATACCTATAAAAAATTTTTTACTTGTCGAATAAAAGTTTATTCATTTATTTATTTATTTATTTAATACGGAGATATTACAGAAACATGCCACTTATTCTAAACTTAGGTGGTAAAAATATGTACTAGGCATGCATCCAAAAATATATCTCACTAAGTACTTTATTATGAGTAAGTTTAAGGTGAGGGCGTGTATTGAGTAATTTATGAAGAGTACATGAATTATTTGACAGGAATAATATGTGACACAACTTATAGAAACTAAATTAAAACTTAATGAACGTTCATGTGGGGTCCTGAAGTGAGTGGCTCCCAGATGTTGGCTCCCTAACACCTGGGGCCTTTTGTATTTTATGATGTACAGTGCTGTTTAGAGCGTGTATGATTGCACAATCTGCTCAGCTTATAATTAATACAACTTCCCTTGACATTCAATTTAATTTAATCAATTTATTTAATCTTTGACATCCTTAAATTACTTTATATTTATGATTAATATATTTATTGTTAGTTCCGTGTGGAGCCGGATTAAAAATAGCGTCACTCTATTTCTTTCCGTGGATGTCGTAGAAGGCGACTAAGGAAATCAATTATCAGGAGAGGGGTAGCAACGTCTTCCTGAGATGCCAACCGTATACTGCGATCGCCAACCCGCTTGCCAAGCGTGGCAATTATGGCAAAACCCCTCATAGTTATGAAAACCACGAAGGAGGCTTCTGCCCTGCAGTGGGCGTCAAATGGCTGATGATGATGATATTTATTGTTATTTAATTTATTAGGCATTTGTACTCACTTCGCCGTTCACGTTCGAAGTTATGACAAATGAATTTAATATGTATATTATGATTATTCTATTCACTCGGCATTTTTATTTTCGTTATCGAATAATTACAACATTATAAATATCTATTTTACTATATATATTACTCGTTTAAAGTTTTTTTTTTGTTTCGTTAAAACTCGGGCGCACAGTATCTGGTTAGGTCCTAAGTACATCTGTATTGCAGTACTGAACTTTGTATGAAATTGTGAAAATACTAAGTTGACAATACCTTCCAAGAACTGTGGAAAAAAATTGTGCTAACTTTGCCCACATGTTGCATGCTAGCTTTGTTTTCAGTCATATCCGTATTTCTTGCATATACTACGACTTTTATACGGAGCGCCCGACTTGCTTGAACTCTGCTTTCCTTAGAACCAATGTACTGTACGGGTCAGCAAAGTTGGTTGCGTTTGGCGATGACTCCTACTCTGCCGCAACAACTAGCGCGGAGGGTAGTTGTTGCTGTTAGACTGTTGCCGCTTATTGTTAGACTTTGCAAAATATGTACCTACTACCCTGGACTGAGTTATACTTTGCCAAGTAAGTTTAAAAAGGTATCCTAGCGCATTAAGTCCTTATAAATGTGTTAACTGTATGACATAATTCTTATACCAAATAAACTATTTGTATTTGTATTTTATCCATATATTTAATTTATTTTTTTATCCACATTTGACATGATCACACTAATTTATTTTACAATTAAACAACTTATGCATACAACATTTTTATACAATTTTAATCAACGATTGATAATATAACTGAATTATTTATTTATACCTCGTAATCGCTCGTAGCCCCGGCTGCCTGAGTGATCTTAAAACGATCACGAAGGTTAAGCAACACTGGGCGCGTTCAGTGCATGGATGAGTCGCCGTCTATGCCTAACGCTAGTGGCATTTTTCCGAGCGGTTCCGTGCTTCGCAAGGCACGTTAAGCTGTTGGTGCCGGCTGCCGTCGATAGATGGCAGTCGTTAAGCCAAGTCAGAGGCCTTAGGGCGGCTTGACAACTTCTGACAGTAGACGAGCTACTAGTCTACAAGCCTCCACCAATCCGGACTTGGCCCCCGTGGTGGAGTATGGCCTATACCTTCCTCAGGGAAGAGACCCGTGCCCCTCGGTGGGGACATAATGGGTTGATGATGATTTATTTATACCTATTTAATTATACCTCCAACATCTCCACGCCATGGATATTTCTCCCCGAACCCTGCAAGCCGCCTTTACTAAGTAGGTACCTGGTACTGACATAATACTCGTACCATCGCTGGAGTAGCTCGCTTCTTCAGCACATGCTGAGTCAGTACCATTTTGCATTTGCCGCACCCACAGCAATATTATGTCGATGGTCGTACCTATTTGATGTAGGTACGTACCGTACCTTGCATCCATGCACTTTATGTTATGTTCGATTTGTTATGTGTCTCTCTTTGTTGCGTTTCACCTACCAAAAAGTACATCTTTTTATGCTGCTTTGTTTTTGTACTTTTTTGTGTGTGTGTGCAAGTTTAAATAAATGATTTATCTATTTATCTATATTGGAGTTGTACTAGTTTAGAGTGAAAAGAACAGCAATGCACTTGACTATCTAGAACTTGCGAGCAGCGATGGGCGAAGGAGAATATTCTCAGCTAAGACTTATTCACAGAATGTTTGAAAAGAATATAAAATTGGAAAAAGTGTGAATTGTCTTTATTGAAAAAAAAAATTGGAGCAAACTGAGTATATTTATGGTACCTTGTGATACCGTGGGCGGAATGAATGAATGAAGTAGACTTAAGTAGAGAATTGTGACATGAAAAGCAAAGCTTCAATTTGAGAGAGTTATTAGAATATTTTTTGGAACTCGGAAAACAAACGTTAGTGATTATATTCTCTGTGGCAGGTACGTTATGTAATATTACGCCAATAAATGGCACTAATTCCAGTTACAGCGTTGTGAATTGTAATAAGCATGTAAAGAGAAAATTCTAAAAACATCGGGGCGAGGTCCGAACGGCTTAGTTGGTAAAAGCGATAGCACGGTGTGCTAGAGGCGCGGGTTCCAATCCCGCAGTTTTTTTCTATGTGAATTTTGTTGATCTAGCCCAGAGAATGCGAACCCGGGATACCGGGATGCAGCATACATTTTGCGGGACTAATCTCGGTCGAAAATTTTGCGGGATACCGCTGGACTGGTGGGATTACAAAGACGCGTAGATCACACGTGTTACTCTGTGCGCGACGATTTGATAATTGTGATATTTAAGTGACTACTGCAATTTATATTTCTGATGTTTATGTTATTATGTCAATTTTTTTCTTAATCTTTTTTTTATGTACCAAAAAGATTATTCAATGTTAGTTAAATTATTTAGAACCATGAAAACGAGGTCTTAGTTCTTTATTACGATTGGGCTTAGAGGACTAAGTCGCCCTTCTGGATCCCGCAAATACCGGGATCCAGCGGGACTGAGACGGTTCAGTCCCGCAAATAACTGGATTGAAATCACATTGCGGGATCGCATTCCCTAATCAAGCGTCATGGTGAGAAATAATTTTAAAAAGCGGCCAAGTGCGAGTCGGACTCGCGCACGAAGGGTTCCGTACCATTATCTATACAACATTAGACACAAAGATCGGGAAAAAACGGCAAAAAATCACTTTTGTTGTATGGGAATTAAATTAAATTAAATTATTTATTTTAATTTAATTGTTAATTTTTGAATCGGATATAGAAATAAATATTCTGTGAATACTTCAAGCGTCTACTAGTTACCGTTATTAATCAAGCAAAAAACGGCAAAAAAAATTACATTTGTTGTATGGGAGCCCCCGTTGAATATTTATTTTATTCTATTCTTAGTATATGTAGGTATAGCAGCAACAGAAATATATCATCTGTGAAAACGTCAACTGCCTAGCTAACACGGTTCATTAGATACAGCCTGGTGACAGACAGAAGGATAGACAGACAGAAAGTGAAGTCTTAGTAATAGGGTCCCGTTCGGCACCCTTCGGGTACGGAACCCTAAGAATTGTATTTGTTGGAAGTTACTATAGTATTGTAGGGTACCTTTTACCGTTTCTCCTTAAGCGGTCAATGTACTTTTCAATACACTTTAATTTATCTAATTCTGAGCTTAAGTGGAACTGTGGGCAGATAGACTTGTCCCTTTTCGGAAGTTAAACCAATATAAGTAACCAAACATTTCGAACCATTAAGAATTTGATAAAGAATTTATTACTAATTTGGTAATAACGGTAAGTGGGACGTTATGTCGGATTAGCTAAGTCGTTCAGTTACCAAACGTAATCGGTACACATTAATACCAATTTATGAACAGCAAAAATATTACACCATTATATCTAATTAACTATCATCATCAGCCATTTGACGCCCACTGCAGGACTTAGTCCTCCCTCTTGGTTTTCCAAGCTCCCGGTCGTGTGCCGCTCGTATCCAGCGACTCCTCGCCACCGTAACCAGGTCGTCAGACCATCTGGTGGGGGGCCTTCTCACGCTGCGTTGTCCTGTCCGCCGTCGCCAGGTCAGAACTTTTTCGCCCCAACGGCCATCAATTCTCCGAGCTATGTGCCCCGCCCACTACCACTTCAAGTGAGCAATTCTTCGAGCTATATCAGTAACTCGGGTTCTTCTGCGGATCTCCTCATTCCTGATTCGACTCCTGACATAGAAGAAGAAAGAAGAAGAAGAAAAAACATTTATTATAAAAACAGTGCACACGCCACAATAACAAAACAAAAAAACAACAAAGAAAATATTTCAACCGAAATGTTATAAGAAAGAAAGGAAAACGAACGGTCACGGCGTGTCACTGCTGCTATAAACGGCAACTGACTCAGCAGTATGCTGAGGGTCAAGCCTTCAGCGCTGATTTTAAGTCAGTGCCAGGAGTTTCCCCGCGAGCGTCACATACCGCGGTGTGGTACAACCGTGAGCAATACTATATATAGTATGTTGTTTTTCATAGCTGTAAGTTTTCCTATTATAATAAAATAAAATAAAAAATAAAATAAAAAAAATACTATGTAATACAGAATAGTAATTATATACAATAGGATACGTATTATGTATACAGTATGAAACATATACTTAAATTGTTTTTATTAAGTCACTGAATAAACTACGATATACTCAAATAAAATCATACACAAATGAATAAAGGTATATAGCCAGCTTAAAGCATGTTTAAAAATTATGAATATAATTAAATTTATATGTACATAAATATATATACATATATAGGTATACTTAATTAAAGAAAAATAAATAAAAATATATAGATATATACAATATTGCCTGGCCCTACCATGCGATTACAGGCTCGTGTCTGTTTTTGCGGCGAGAGGTTGGAAGGGAAGGGAGTGGCGGTTTCTGATGCTCCAGCAAATATGCTTTAAGCTTGCGCCCAAAAGCACATCCACTGGACGCTTCACGGATTGGAGGGGGAATGTCGTTCCAACACTTGGACGCCGCAAACCTGAAACTACCACGGAAAGCCATGGTCCGATGCGCCGGTGTCAGGATCCGTTCCTTGTGCACATACCGTTGTCTGGTGGACCATTCAAGCTTTGCGAACAAATAAGATGGGGTTTTTGTCCGTATCACACCAAAGAGTAGTTTGGCAAGGTGCCGACGTGCCTCCATATTCAGAAGCTTTGCTGCGTCCAAGTATGGGCTGACGTGAGATCTAGGAGGGATTTTGAAACAGAAACGTGCATATGCGTTTTGCACACGATGGATCAACCTTTTTGTCCTACCAAGTATACAGCCACCATAGACGACGTCACAGTAGTTCAATCTGGATAATATTAGTGATTCACTGAGCCTGACACGCAAATCAGTGCTCAGGTAATCGCGTATATTATAAAGAATCTTAAGGCGATAGAAACAATTACTGACTACGTTTCTGACATGATTTTCAAAACGGAGTTCACCATCCATCAGTAAACCAAGATTTTTTGCTTCCATAACCCTTTCTACTGGTTCACCCCTGATGACTATATTTTCGGAGGCTAAGGTTTGTATCGTATTATGGATTTGATATATATCATAGCTCTCTCCATTGCTCGTTGGACGACCTTGAGCCTTCTTATGAGGCCCGTAGTCAGCGACCAGGATAATTAACAGATAATTAACTACAGGCCGAGTAATTTTAAACATAAAAATCTCATAATTTATGCCCCGCCTCGCCCTTCAAAAACTGTAAGATTGACTTAACGTTAAATACTTAGTAAAAATGAAACTTTTTCGAAACCTTTTAAAATTGTTTTTAATTTGGGATCGGCGTAAAATTGACGTTTCATGTTCGATGAATACGCAAAAAAATTACGTGTATGTTGGTGAATAAGGTTTACCCTCTCTGGCGCCAGAATTAATGTAACAACCAAAGCTTTTTGAGGATCAGCGGTTTTATGAAGATGCGAATTTCGTCGACTGTCGGTTACATTCCTGACGAACATCATGTACAGTCGCAGTCTCAAATAGCAATAGCTTATTCGTAGTAAAGGAGAACAGCATAAGTGCGAGAATAGAATAAAAAGGGGGAATCTAGATTAAGCTGACTGTGCCATTCGACTACTAGTGTGGATTTTAACATGGCCCCGTACCAATCAGCTAATTGTGTTCGGTTTTACAATGATGCTCTATACTACAGTGCTAATCAGGGGATATTTGACCAAGACCCTTACCTTTAATTATGTACAAGCTGATATAGGAACGTATGAAATTTCTACCAAATAAGGTTTCTTTTGGAGTAAGTATTGCGGATTCTGTTACGTAGAGTTATTTTAATTTTGTATAAACTTTGAATCATACTGGTCTTTCGAAGAAATTTTGTGCCCTGGGTCTGGTCTGTCTTAATGATCTCGGAGCAAAGGGAATTTTGGAATCAGCTATTAAGATCACGTTATTTCTAAGAATAATAGTAAATACTTATCATTAATTTAAAATGAAAAAGTATAAATGCAACAGGAAAACCTGCGTCCAACCTCGCATTCAGCGACTTATATTGGCGCTACTAGTGACACAAAACTCGTATATCTAGTCTAGTTACGAGAAATTATTTTATTTTTCTTGCAACGGCGCCTCGACGAAGGTAGATCCGGAAAGTGGCGACTCCCCTTTAAGTTAATATATTACTTTGATACACACTCACAGTAGAGACTCACACGTTCTTATGCCTGAGGGGATCAACAGAGATACTAATACTTAATTAATTTAAATTCTCACGTTTTGTAGGCCCTAACGAGTCGCCATTATCTAGCCATTTTATGCATTAAAATCAAGTAGGTTTCATGAAGACTTTAATAGTAAAACACTATTGTGCAACTATTGTACACAAATGCTTAAGTTAACCCTTCTAAGACCTCGAGACAATCAACGCTTTATCAATGTTGCGATGAAAATTAAGCCCCACATTGCCCAAACAAGACATTGTAATCGAAATGACATTTAAATAGAAGCGAGATTTACCAGTACAACAATTAGCGTGTCGAAATCCTAGGACCACTATGGGTAGATTAGACAGACAGGTCGAAGTATCTATTGTGAAATATTACTTATAGTCTTCTACCATCAGGTGGCATTAACATATGAAATGGCTGGACATGGACACCTAAGGTGACAAATCTCCCCACAAAAGGTAATATCCGCGCGAGCAAGTGCCACTAACAATCGAATAGCTCAAGAATCCGAATAAATCGTCTTTCTGCTATAGCGATTGAGGAAAAACTCAAAAGGCTGCGCCAGTGTAGAAAATCTTACGTATCCCCGTGAATTTTTCAGAAAACAAATCTAAGTCCATAACAATACCATTTCAAAATCGTAAATGGATAACCGCCATCTATGAATTATATTAGAGCTGAGATCGAGAAGTGTCAGAATATCTATCACAAAGACAACGGTCACCAAAATGAGAACCAGTTCTAGAGGCTCTTTTAGTCCAAAAACACATGTTTACTCACGTCATATTATTAGGGTTCCATAACTCAGAAGGAAAAACCTTTTTGTCCGTCCTTTTTAAGACCCGTCTGCTAAGAAATGGATAGAGCCAACGAGTCGAAATACTAAGACCCACATATATTGTTTTTTTTTGTTGCACTTACCAAATAGGCTTTTAAGCTTCTAAGTCAGCTCGATCAAAAGATAGAACCATTAATGTCATGTAAAACATATGGGGCACTTACTTCCCGTTAGAGGCCAAAAATTTAGCAAAAGGCAAAGTATCGTAACACAAGAGAAACAAAATACGAGTAAGCCTACCAGCTTGCTGTTGGAGAAGACTTATTTCGACTGCAAAGTTAAGTTTCATGGTAACTCCAAGAACACGAGTCCTATTCGCACTTGTCTGGTTTTTTAATATGCGTGACGTGTAGCTAAAGACAAGGTCTAAAAAGTAGACGAGCCCAAATAGACCAAAAACGCTAAAGTTTTTTGTCCAACGCTTGTGTGTTCTTGGAATTATGGTCAGGTTGATTGATTTATCTGTCCTCGAAATTCCACGGGTGCATGCTTTAAGTCCTTTGTTGATAAGATAAACGAAGGGTTAGCAGTAGCACAATGGGTTTAAAATGGATATGGTGATATGTGCGTTATGGGTTTTTGGTTACGTTAGAGAAATCATTATTTTTTAAACAAAATAGGTGACGACTCATATTTTATGTCATTCAACCATTTTGAAATAGCGAACAAACACGGTACGAATTACGAATGGGCAGAGCAACAAAACAACATGAGCAGAGCATAAAAATATAAGCGCTAACATAAGAAAAGTAGTATATTATGTCATTTATAAATTACTTATAGAATACAGCAAAGTGGTCATAGTACAAAGTAGTTTGTAATTCGTATTAAGATTCGAACTTTATCCGGCGAGTGAATGAACTTATCAGTATGTCGCAGCATATCGCGATATTGCTCGACGTTTCTAAGCATCTAATTAAACCGCTGTAAACAGCTGTTAAGTGATTATCGCGAAAATATCGCTAACGATCGAATATACTCGTAAGTCGGTGTGATTACGATAAGAATTGTAACAAGATGTACATCTATCCACAAGGCATTCTAGGCTTTGCTACGTTGAAATTAAAAGTTGGAATGGTTGCGCGCTTATTTGGCAAGCGGTCAGTATTAGTCAGTGCATATAAGAATGTTTGGAACGTCCGATCGGACGTAGTGAGTGAGAGCAAACGAGAGAAAACATCGCATTATAATTTGAGACTATTTCAACTGAGATTTTTTCCTTCTATTTGAAAAAAATATTAAGAGAGAAACTGTCACGCCGAGCGAGAATTTGGATGTTTTCTAATTGTGATGTGCCTACTGACATATTGCACAACCTAACAACTGGCTAAAGTAGTTTTCAAGATATTTTTAGAAATAAAAATGGAAATGACTCATTGATATACGAGTGGATGTATGCTTGAACTTACGTTTCAGAGATAGGTTGACGCTTATAGGTATCTGATTGAACTGAAATATCCATTTGTAGATGTTAGAGTTCAATAGATGCATCCTTTCCTTATATCTTTGCCATTCCAGAGATTGTATTGCAGGCTTTTATTGGTAAGCCTTTTCCTGTTACAAGTATACTAATACTCAGGCCAAGAGGTCCCACAATGACGATTTGTTCTATAAAATGTAATTGAATGTTCGAAGCAAACCGATTCACGGTGTCCGATCAAAATCGGAATAGTTTTGTATTCCGCATACGAGAGTCAAACGGCGCAATTTGTAATATACTTTAACAAACTAAAGTTGTAGTTGACGCATAGAAAACTAGTCCTTATTGCACATAAGGCAAGAGTCACAAGGTGGCAGATGTAACTTGGTAAAATGATCACGCATGAGTGTAGGCGCGGTCGCGGAGTGTACGTGCGAAAATGCAAAGAGATTTAACGGCCCTTTTAAATGGTTAAAGCATTGTTTAGAAGTTGTAAAGTCGAGATTAAGGTTAAGATTTATTCGCGCAGATGAGGAGATATTGCTATTAATCCCCGGAGCTGTGGTAGCGGCATTCCAACTACATTCAGATGGCGCTGCGTAAATGGAATTTACAAAGTTGCTTATTATTTTAGAGAAAATATGACAACAAAAATTATATATAATTACTTAAGAAATAAGAAAAACAATTACTTTGCTGGCGACAGAAATATAACAAAAAATAGTAAATACACGCCAAAGATTTCAAATTGACTATTGTACAGCTGAATCGAGAAGAAAAAATATTTTTCGTACATTCAAGGTACATTAGGTGCTGTGACTACATTAAGGTTAAACTAAATTTGGTTTAATTTACAAACTGTCCCGACCCATAAGTGACTACCGCCCCCCGCGTTACTGATACTCAAGAAGGTACGCAATAGTTTGGGCAATATTTACATGTTATATTAGGGCAAATGAAAAGTGATCTATTTATGACGGTCCTACTCACAGATATTGTGGTCCTACTCAAAAAGGCTCTATTCACAGGAGAGTCGCATAGATTTAGCCTCTGAGCTACCTGATGCGCACGCGTCGGCACATTTGCCTGCGCAAAGAGCTGGCTGGATCGCTATCTCGCGACGCAGTCTGCTAATCGCCACATCACGGCTAGCACTGCAGCGTCAGGCCTAGCACGTTCTCGATTATGGCGATTAAGCGTCACACCTACTCCAAAGAAAAACAGACGTAACTTATATTGCTATCAATATAATTTCCGCTCTCAATGCAGTGATAGTAGGTGATAGATTGGCAGCTAGACTCTTGTGCAATATTTTCCGTCATAACGTTTCAGCGAAAAAAAACATGCACTTTTGATATTTCTATGTAGTTTGTTGTTGTTCAAAGTAGTACAATTCATCGAACCTAAATCTAGTGCCCACAACCTACTTCTTTGATAAAAGAAGCGACGCCTTACAATAGGAATGCTACGTGTAGATTTGCTCACACTCAACATAGAGTATTGTTGGAGTTTATGTTGTCAACTTGGCATTTGTGTAAGCGTTTAAACAATTAAATATTTTACTTCACGTTGCGTCAACAAAGGAAACTTCACCATCATCATCAGCCATTTGACCCCTACTGTAGGACATAGGCCTCCCTCATGGTTTTCCAAGCTTCCCGGTCTTGTGCCACCCGCATCCAGCGACTCCCCGCCACCGTAACCAGGTCGTCAGACCATCTGATGGGGTGCCTTCCCACGCTGCGGGAAGGAGGAGGCTTAGGACGTCTTAATGTAAAAAGTTTCAAAATACAGACCAAAGCCTCTAAATACAAATAAAAATCCTCCATAATGCAGCTAAGAACTATTTTGAGATTCAATTTTTGACTTAAAACTAGGATTGCACACGTGTGCAATAACAAACTTCAAACTAAGACAACTTCAGAATTCATCCAGATGGGCTTTTTATGATTCTGATGACCCAAGTTACCTTCTTGGATCTTTAGCTCCAACTTATTTCAAAAAGCACCACAATATATCGCTGAGTAGGTACTCCTAAATGCGGTCCAGGGTACTGCAATTGAAAGGGCAAAGAGCGGGCTCTTCTCGGAGACAATACAGCTAGTACTTACCTATTGCAGAGAGAGCCGCGCCACAATCTTCCGGCTCATTAGCATTGAATGGTGGCGCGTGCGTGCACTGTGTCGCCTCAACACAGGACAGTTTCTACAGAAGAATGGCTTTGTGCACTAGAAAGGTGTTTTTCTCCCTGCGTCGTTTCAATTATTACTGAGAGGTGTGATCGTGTTTTCGGAACAGTTTTCTGTATAATGCGCCGCCAGATGTTCCTGTCAGCAGACGAGTTTAGGGTATCGTGTCAGGTGCGTATCACTTCTTCGAGGTCGAAACCTCGACCAATATCAAAATTAGTCCTGCCCTACAGGTTGTAACAAAATCATCATATACATCCAAAAAGCTAGTGTTACGCGGCACTGGCACCATCTAGCGGCACGAGTCAAAAGGATCTGAGTAATGGCTACTTTGCTATACTTAACGATATATAAATGAATTGCATACAACACGCAGCTACAGAGTTACAGCCCTCGTCGAGGCGACATGTTTTCTACTACCAAACTGAAAGACGTTTCTAGTCATATTAGGGGGTTCTATTCATTAGTACGAACAATTTATACTATGGGTTACTCTTTGACATCGCGAAAAAAATAAAAACTGTCCCTTGCTGCGGCATTCAAATGTATGGGACAGCTGATATTTTCTTCTTTCGGAAATTTCGATTTCGAAATATTCCCGATAGTAAAAGTCGTCCATACTGAGTAAAACCCCACATTTTTGGGTGCGTATTTATTAAACGGCTTTTATTAAACGCTGCACATAATGTGTGCGCGTAGGAAGCGTAGTAGTTATTGTGTAGTATTTTGTTTTGTGGCCTCATGCAGTCGATTAAACAGGCGCTCAATCTAAATCAGCTCGCCAGAAAGTGACATATTGTTCTCGATGCTCTCGCCGATTAAACCTAATGTGCCTCTTAAAATCGATACGTTGACAAAACATAGGGAAACAGAATTGCAGATACAGACGGAGTAAATAATAGCTATTGTTCAAATGATGAACCGTTTACCAAAGATACAGCCGCATCCAGCCTTTTAAATTTTTAAAAAGCTAACCTAGTAGTTGCTGCTATTAGAAATTGTAATGTCCTTTACCATGATGACAAGATGATATATGACGTTTGCACCGTCATAATTATATCATCTTGCCACCATGCTAAGCATCTTGAAAGTGAATGCCACAGTTTACGAGACACGTAGTAAAACATGGAATACCAACTCTCTCTTTACGCTTTTGAATTTTGAAAGACCAGCACTAACTCATTCGATCTGTCATAAAATGCAGAATACATTTTAAATCATAAGCAGGAAAAGAAAATTTACTCACCGGTAGCTCCAGATATTCAGCAATACTGTATTTCGCAGCGCCACGACGGATGTCTGCCAACGCGGTGAAATGCTCGTCACGCCTCACTTTACGTCGCAGCAATGCTCGAGCAAAAGGATACGCAGCCAGGAATTCACCGTAGGCATCCATCAACTCTCCAGTAAACAGTTGTCTAAGAAGTATCGTACTCTCGTTTGCTTCGCCATCGTCTGCTGGTGTAGGTGGCAGTTCACGGCCTTTCAACGACTCTGGAATTTTAGAGACGATGGAGCCAATCCCACTTGTAGATTCGCATGAAGCAAAAGCGCTGGCCGAGTCGCTCGAACCGCATTTCGAGAACGGAAATGCGGAAGAGGCGCCGCTTTTCTCGCTGCTGGCGGTGCTTTGTCTGTTGCTCGACTTATCGTAAAAATCTGGGTAATGTGGCTCAGATTGGCTCTCAGTTGACGGTGACGACTCTTCGGCGGCTGGACTTGTGTATTGAGAATTTTTGATGCAGTCGTATAAGTCTTCTATAGATTCGTAAGGAGTGATGCTGCCGCAGGATTCCTTCTCGATATCTCTGAGAGTCTCGTAGATATCTTCGTTGCGGCGACGCGAGACCGGCGTGATGGCAGATTCCGAGCGGCTCCGTTTCACGCTCGGAACCTGATCGTATCCGAAATCGGTCGGATTAAGAAAGTCCCAGCGCACGTTGGCCCAGACGTTTTCGTTTACGTTTTGGGATATTCTGTGATCAGCGCAGCATTGCCCGCTGCTCCTGATTGTAACAGTTGTGACGTTATCGCTCGTCTCAATTATAGAGCTGTCGACGATAGACTCGGCGCAGTCTATAGGAATATCCACGATTGTTTTTCTAAGACTAATGTTGCTCGAAGATATACTAGATCTATTTTCATCACGCTCCATTTTCGGCGGCTCACTTTCGTTGAACTCTGACGCGGTAATTACTGAGGACTCTTCAATGTCTCTCTGATTTAAAACTCCTTCTTGCACCAACTCTGATAGCATACTTTTTGGTTCGTTTTCAATAGATTTCCTAGATGCCGTCGATTGCTGATTGTCGTTTGCTTTTTCGGTAACTAGGAGTCCGGAGTCGATATACTTCCTCATTCGCTCCGTTAAAGCTTCGCTGGCTTCTGACACAGACTCTAGGAAGTAAAATAGCATGTGGTATTCCTCCTTGGTGATAACGGCTGCCCTGAGGAGTGGTTTGCCGTAGAGCTCGACGGCGGAGAACAACGTCGAGGCTGCAATGAAAGAGAAAGCGGTTGTCAGGGCATTATATATGACTGCAGGTTAACTCTTACACTTGCAATACATAAAACGGGATTGTTTACTAGGTACCGTATGTAAAATCTGACAGGGATTTGTAGATAGGCTTAGAAAGTCAGTGTATTTCTTAATTTTATTACGAGTATCTGCGTCCAGAAATCTGTTATAATGTAAACTTTTAACTGGTGCGTCAACTGATACCAGATTCGCAACATAACACTTTATGTCTATGGTGTCACGTTTTCCACTGGATTTAAATAATAATACTCTTCAAAACTAGCTCTATACTTGAATTTTCAAGTAACTAAGTATCAAAAAGGTCACATGCTACATGCTCCAGTCGAATTATTCACCTTGCAGCAAAGTTCATCGCGAGTTAATAAATGACCCAGACCTTTTTACTGCCTTGAACCGACTTGCTCGAATGGAGTGTTTCATTTCATGAGTGTTTGTAAATTAAACAATGTTGGTTTATGTGTGTTGTGTAACACTGTTAATCGATAACTCACGAAAATGTTCTTTGAAAAGGTGTGTTCCCAACCGATCCCTTATACCTAACTTCGTATATTCGTATTGAGACGGCAACCCGGGGACACGAAACACTGGGTCTTAATTTAATATCTCGGAATCTGAACAAACTGAGGACTATTACCGTAAAGACATGATTTTTTACCTCAAAACGGTAGCGACAAAAATTCTACTAATAGTGATGCCTATTTTGGTAGAACAAGAAAGTATCACTTTTATAACTGGCCCTTACCTACAATTTTCTGACTAAAATTTGAATTATCTGCAATATCTAATCTATTATTGTGGTCTTTAGACATTGAAAATTAAAAATACCTTTTTTGTGCCTTTGAAATGCATTATTTGAGAACAACCCGTGCTCGCGCGTGATCATTCGCGATATGTGTGTATTAATATTAATTCAGGTTCATTGTTTTTGATTTATCGTCAACGATAATTTATATAGTTAAAACTGAGTACGGTTTCGCATTATTGCCTCGACTAGCAATCGGTTGTTACAAAATCGCTGGCCACTTGCCCTGGCATGCGGATTAGGATTATATTTAATCAATCCGGGATTAGGCAGCAACGGCTGTGATTACAGCGTTTAATACTAATAAAACAGATTGTACATTTCGACAAAAAGATTCTAATTGTATAGTCATATCATCCGTGTGGCGCGGGATTAAGGATAGTGTCACTCCATTTCTTTCCGTGGGTGTCGTAGAAGGCGACTAAGGAAATACATTACCAGGAGATGGGCAGCAGCGTCTTCCTGAGATTCCAACCGCATACTGCGATCGCCAACCCGCCTGCCAAGCGTGGCGATTATGGCGATTATGGTAAGGAAAACCATGAGGGAGGCCTATGTCCTGCAGTGGGCGTCAAATAGCTGATGATGATGATGATGACATAAATAAACTCAAGCCTGTATCCCGGAGGGGTAGGCATATACCAGGGTTTGCCACTTGCCAGGATCCTGACAGGCCTCTTTCGCTTCATTAACATTAATTAGTCGTTGCATGCATTCACGCCGGTGTCGGGTACTTTTTACATTGCCCTTCGCTAAACATCCCCTATTTGGTCGAACTATGTCCGCCTGGGATCCCTTACCGGCCTTCCACCCACATTCACTCGATCTCCAATAAGATAAAATTAGAAATGTTTCTAATTCACGAAATCAAATATGTCACTTCTTGGTTTACCTAAAATAATAATAATGCAGAATATATACGTCCCACTGAAGGGCGCAGGCCTTCTCTCAGAGTATGAGTTCAATCACCATGCGTGCCCACCGCGGATTGTTAATTTGGTTTACCTTTTTTTTTTTTCAAATAAGTATTTTACATATTTCTTACTGGTTATTATCTGTGTGTGAATCTGGCAGTTCTATAATATCTACTCAAGCTCAAATTATTAACTTAATTATTAGTAGGTATGGTATTCATGCTTAACATTTTGCCCTAAATACCTTAAAGGCTTAGAATCGAAAGTATATTTCTGCCCTTTAGGATAAATACTATGATTCTCAAAGCCTCTTTAGGAAGACCTTGAGTCAAAAGTACTTGTTCGAAACGTGAGCTTCATTTAAAAGGATGAAGGTGCTTCTGATTACCTCTCAATTGAAGTGAAACATCGAGATGAGAAGTTGGTATTACCAAAGTAGATTACCAGTTTTGTTTCAAAGGTTATATTATACATTATGTAAGGATCTTTAGTATCGATATCTGCACTAGAGAGGTAAATTTTATAAGTTTGGATGTAAGTAGGAGGTTATCTGCAAAACTACTCATCCTATTTAAAAAAAATATTTCACCCATAATTAAAATTGACATTCGGGAATGACATCCTACTTACATTATAAATGTGAAAGTTTGTGAAGATGTTTGGATGTTTGTTACTCAATAACGGCTCAACAGATTTAGATGACATTTGGTATGGAGATAGTTCGAGTCCCGGGGAAGGACATAAGCTACTCATATCATGCGGACGAAGTCGCGGGCAGAACCTAGTAACATTATAAATTACTAGCTGTTCCAGCGAACTTTGTACCGCCACAGAATTCGTTTATACGATTCTTGCACAACGCCATCTATTTTTAAAACACAGCCTTCGCTCACACAACGCCATCTATTTTAAACTTAAATAATATCTCACGGGAACGCATTACCGGGATATCAAGTATGCTATGTCTCAATTTAGGTCTTTGTCTATCTGTACGCCAAATTTCATGTAAATCCGTTAAGCCATTATTGCGTGATTGAGACAAAAACATCCAAACATCGTTACAAACTTTCACATTTATAATATTAGTAGGAAGTAGGATAGCTGGATTGGTCCCGGGTGGTAGTTAATAAAGCAGTCAAGTTTAGCATGTTTTCTTACAATTGCATTTTGTAATCTTCCTTGAATCTTTTCAATATGGATTATAATGGTAGAAACACGTACCCTATCGAAACCATCAGGATCTATACAAATTCACTGTGACAGATTTACCGAAAATCAATAACATTTATACCAAAGACTATTTGTCTTCAAAGGTCATTTCAGACTGTTCACTGCCGTGTATTTCCAATGGACAAACGGTCAATATTGGCACTCGAGTCACGAAGTCAAGCATTAAGGTGTGCACACACGATGCGTTTCCACGAAAGATTACCGGACAATGGAGACGCGGGATTTTATCGCCAAATAGCTTTCTACTAACAGCTGTAGCCAATTTAACTATACTACCAAAACAAGCTAAAGTAGTCCTTCACACGTCGTAATTAGAGATGTAACAGTTCCAGTGTTAACGTGGTACGTGGCTTAGCTGTTGATGGAATACCGAATGAGATTCGTTTGCGCGTTATCGATTGACAATATATTCACATAGAATTGCGAATTAGTTGCTATTCACCATACTGGGAGCGATGAAAGTTGCAGATGAACTTTAAAAGATTATTGTCACGCCTTCAATCGTGAATGAGGTGGGTAGACAAAAGCTTTAATAATAGAGAACCAAATTTAGCTCCTTTGTTGGAGTTATTGTTTAGGCTAGGGTGTATCAAATATAAATTATATCTGGCCTTGGGCTCAATCGTTATTTTTGCTTGAAATAGACTGGCAAAGATTCGGATGTGTTGACGTAAAAGAGAAGAGGTCTATGCCCAAGTGTAAGCTCTATTTAGGCTAGACCTGCGTTTTAATTTATTTGAGTTTCTTGTATTTTTTAGTTAATAACATAGTATAAGAATATTTAAAAGAACGGATTATTAGATACTAAGCCATTTTCTTTAAATTGACTTGTCAGCATTTTTTTTACATTTGTTAATCAATATTCGATTCTAGGCTTATAACCTAAGAACTTAGTAAGTCTTAAAGTCTAAAAGGTGAAGGAAAAAGTGAAGGTAGGTTAGCTGTCATCCTCACTAACCACGTTCACAGTTCTGATACATAATAATCTATTTCATCATAAGCAGCTATATACGTCCCACTGTAGGGCACACACAGGCCTTCTCTCAGAGAGGGCTTAAACGCGGGCTTAATCACCACGCGTGCCCACCGCGGATTGGCGATTTCAAGCGCTGAGGTATGTGAATAGCTCAGACACCCAGGTTTCCTCACGATGTTTTCCTTCACCGTTAGCGAGTGGTATTGCTACTATAACTTCACAAATATACATAACTTAGAAAGAAAAGCCCGCACTGGGAATCGAACCCGGGTCTCCCGCTTCCGAGTCCAATGTTCTACCCACTAGGCTACCACCGCTCTGGATAATCTATTTACTACAACAATAATTCTTGATAATAACTTACCATAAATCCGCTCCCACACGATAAACGTCTCCAGATCTTTCCCATCCCACTGCGGAGGCTGGTACTCCGCTACCAGTACCTCCCCCTCCAAAGCCATGGCCTGCGCCCTGTGGTCCACCGGGGCCTTTGAACCTCCGAGGAAAAGGAGTGCCACGGGAGGCTGGGTCGCTGAGAGCGCCAGTGGTGCTGGCAGGGGTCCCCCCAGGGGCACCATCTGAGGGGCGCTGAGGGGCCCCGACGGGAGTCCCGCCACGACCGTGCCGGCCTCGCGAAGCGGCTCGCAGGCTACCTCCGCGACTGTGCTGTTACCGGCCACTATGACCTGCGGATTAAGGAAATAAGGAGGTTAGAAAGCTCTTATGTAGTGTCATGAAACGTCGGCAGTAATCATCAGCTATGAATTAGGGACTTTTACCAAGATAAGTTTCGAATGAGCGGAACGTGTCTACGCAATGTAAGGTAATTCCCAGATAGCATTAAGTTTGAGTAACGGAAGAGGTTTGATTGAAATCCCCCTCCCCCTCTCCCTCCTCCCTCCCATGGTCCCGACCATTACGTAAATCAATGGAGACCCCTGAAAGCCTGACGCATACATTCAGATCTTGCAATTGACTTAACGGAGATGACATGTAGCCGAGAAGAGAAACGAAAATATTAGTTACCGTTAGAATTATGTTAACATCTACATCATCCGACATCTTGATAACTGGGTTATATATTACACTTATTACTTAGACATGTAAGCTTTTTAATGTATTTTTTTTTCTGGTGTGTACAATAAAGTGTTATAATCTAATCTAATCTAATCTACACATTGCGCCGTATCATTGCCTAACTTTGGACGATTTAACAGCCAAATAAACATTAAATTAAGCGAGTTCTTCATTTCGTTGTGCAACGTTTAAACTGGCATTTGGGGAATTTCTTAATAATTTATCGTCTCAAAGGCCGCTAGTACACCTTCGGGGAGCGAGTAATTTGTAAAAAAAAACCGGACAAGTACGTGCGGGACTTGCCCACCGAAGGTTCTGTACAAATTTGTAGTCTCGCATTTTTTCCGAGCTTTTCCCGAACTTCAAGGACAACTTTTTTATGATTTAATTACAAATGTATATTTTTTTAGTTTTTTCCTGTACTGGCGATATTACTTGCCAAATTTCATAGTTCTAGGTCAAAAGAAATTCCCCTATAAATTTTGATTCCCTTGAGAGTGTCGAAATATGTATAAGTTTTTTGCGGCACAAACAGTCCTAACTTTTTTTTACGTTAACTTAGAAGTACATATGATTTTTTCACAGCTTCAAGGAACTGTAGACCTAAGTGTGTGGTTTTAATTTCAACTCGATACCTCTATGCGTTCCTGAGATAAAAGGGCTTACAGACAGATGGACAGACCACAAAGTGATATAAGGGTTCCGGTTTTGAGGTACGGAACCCTAAAAAGGACCACTCTTTGCCCAAGCCACGATGCTGTAGAATGCAAAAGAATCTCAATAATAATATAATAACACATGTGAAATGCAATGAGAAGGCAAGGACCTTGACTGGGCCGAGTTCACGGCGTTTTGCCGCCCTCGTGACGTCACTCTCGAGTTATGCGCATGCACAGCGCGCCCCGCCCCGCCCGCGCGCTCGCCGCCGCCCAAAACACGCTGCCTCCAGGATAATGTTCAGAAAAAAATATAAACAAACCAAAGCAGAGGATCTCGTCTGGGATGGTAGCCGATTTTGTTTTATTATTACCTGCCATGCCGCGTTAACATTTCCGAGCGAAATCAATTAATACCGTACAAAGTATGATCCTGTTTAGCGAATTTATACGCTCGTTTGGTTATGCAGATTGCATTGTCAAGACTTTTATTTCTTTTTTTATTCGACGCATCATCTTTAACGTAGGATATCATCGTCCGAAATCAAAATGGGCGTCGTAAAATACCGGCAAGAGACAAAGGGACAAACAAAAACTAATAACACGAACAAGGAACATTATGAAACAGCACCGATAATCAAACTCAAGTTATATTTAAGGATGACACACCCATCTGTCCCAGAGCGTCCGGCGCAAAAAACGAGTAATTTGAGTTTTCGGTTTTTAATTCGCTTTAATAATAAGGGTGTCAGCAAAAAAGTTCTGGAACCTCTGAAGCAAAAAGGTCTTTGCAAAAACTCTTGTTTGTAACTTCTAACCGTTCCGGGTCCGTCAGTTTTACATGTTTAATTTATTCCATCACGCATCGTATTTGATGATTGATGTTTACAAGTAACTCTGCGTTATAAAGATTCGGGGAATACCGTGACGTGCTGAATTGGCAAAAGATCAGCCGTGGATTAGTCCTGTCATAAAATGTTGCAAGGTTTCCTCAGGGCTTCACGCAAAATGCGCCTCTGCCGCCGCATATGTGGGCCATTGTAGCCAAGTGATTAAAAGTTAAATAAATAAATAAAACTAAAGTTACGTAGCCGATATTCAAATTGAGATAAGTGGTTCGAATCTGTATTGGCCTCAAATACTTATAAATACTTAATCACAACTGTCTACAGCAGTGATAGATCACAATCGGTACTTCGCATACCGCTGCCAAAGTTCCAAACTCTTTACTAAAAATATTGAGTTTAAAATTCAATGCTAAAATGTAAAAATAATGAAATTGATAATTAACATTATTAGTGCTGTCTTCAGTAATAGTAGATGTTGTAGTAGTAATAGTAGAACAATGTTAGTCATTATAATTCTTGAAATTAAAGCGATTAATACAATTTTCAATTAACACAAAAGTAAATGTGCCATTTAAAGGAACAATTTATTTTGTTGTCTGTGGTAGTGTTTAGGGCCGCGCGTTGATGTCTTCTGTATGAACTTAGCGCAAGGACATCTCACTTGTTGAAAGTACGACTATTCCGTGTTAGGGTGATATCTTAATAGGGGTATAATAGTAATCTGCTGTCTAGAAACAAAATTATTTAATAATATAATTAAAAAAATAAAACATAAAATATTTTAAAACTTATATTTAAACTTGAAAAACCACGTTAAGTACAGGTGCATGTATAAGAATAGGAAAATCGTATCAAAATAAAGCCCATTATCGTTATATCTTCGAATCTAAATTATTTTTTTAACATCGATAAAATTTTAATATTACCACATTACTAACTACTAGCGCCATCTAGCGACATACACGTGCACTTTATCACCAGTATGCAGCACGCGCGCTCAACGTAGTTTTACGCCGTCACAACGTTGGCGTCGCTACTGTGAATAAAATTCACTAGGTACAAACTTCGTGTTTACTGTCATTTGAAACGACCACCCCAATGGTAGGTAGCCAATAATTACGTGCGTGAATTTTATAGAAATAATTTTATTTTAAAAAGAAAATACCTGTATTTCAGGTCTATGTACACCTCGCACGCCTTGACGGTAGATCAACCAGCAGCCTCTTTAGTATACGGAATTTTGGGCAGATGGCGCTGAAGACCATTTTTTAAACCCCAGTGCCCAAGGGTCTTTAGGTGATGAATATTATACACAGTTTAATCTTTGAAGCTGGGGCCGTTGCTCTACGATCTATATATCAAGGTTGACGGAGACCAATGATGGGGATGCCTGGAATGAGATTGGAGTGATATTGTATTTATACCATAAAGGACTTAAAAAATTCATACAGCATCTAGAAATAAAACAACAAAATTATTTTATTCGGGATTTTAAAGGTGATTAAGCCCGTACCCTATCTCTCTCTCTTTGAGAGTAGGCCTGTACTCTGCAGTGGGACGTGTACAGGCTGCATAAAAAAATAACATTAAATATCACAGTGGTTACGCAATAAACCGCATTTTAGCGTGAATATAACAAATGCAAAATTGTCAAAAATGGGCCTAGCCCTGCACGATGTCGAAGCAGGGCTTTGGCGCTCGTTTTTCGGACGGAAATCTATGAGAAAAAAGATCTTGTAACACGGCTCGCCTAGCTGTACAGGGTGCAACACGGCTAGCTAGAGTCCGGCTCAGGAGCTCTATTTTTGAATCACTCGTATGAAATTGTATCGTCGAATGCGACTTAAGTCACACTCGTCTTCTAAGTCGCATGATGTCGTTTTTCCGTATTTTTGAATCGTTTGCCTGAAGTGTTGCCAGTACAATTTGAAGTATTGTATTTTATCCATTCCACGCAGAAATTAAAAAAACCGGAAACTACCGTAACAGAAACGGAACGTAAAACACTGTTTTATTGGCTGTTTAAATAAAAAATCTTTGTGTTTTGATACAAACAAAACACTACTACTGTCATTTTGGTTTGTGTTCTAACGAAATGTCGAAATCGTTTTTTGACAATTAATCTACCGATCGCCATGCGCGACGAGTGGTAAGGACCATTCGTTGCAGTTCGAGTGATTAAAAAATACGGAATTTCAGATGTCGAACGAAAATCAGTAGACGCGATACGAGTGATTCAAAAATAGAGCTCCAGGCCCCCGGCACACGTGGTCATTTATACGGAATGTCGCCGCTTGCAAGTTGCAACACAGCGGTCTGCGCGCGACCCAAAGGCATCTGAGGGCGACCACAGAGTTTCAAAGGCTCAAGTCGATACGTAAAATAAATCGTTGTTTCAATTGTATTGTTATGAACAGACTTAGAATATAATATCAATCAAACTTCACACGAGAAGAAAAATTCCGGGGCGAAGTAGCATTCGAACCTCGCATCTGGCGATTCGGAGAAGCTTAGTTAGCTCATCGGCCCTAGTAGCTAATTTAACTAATACTGGCTATGCGATAAAGCAAAAGCAGATAACTCAAATATTGTATAAGACATCTTTTTTAATATTTTCTAGATCATTAAAAAATCACTGAATCCTCGTTTAGAAAAATGACCAAACGTAAAGTAGTTTTATTTACTCCAAGAAAACCAAATTTAGGTTTGTCAAAAATAAATTAGCGTACTGTTTGGTGGTTTTAACAGCTCCGCGTTATGTCTTTTCGACAGCTGTCGGCATTTACTTATATTCGGCAGTACCTATATTGAGTGTAGACGTGTTAAGCTTTACAATTATGTTCTGCTTATTCCCTATGGGTACAAATGTTTTTTATGGTTCTTATGAAATCGTTATAATGTAACTAAAGGACTGGATTGAATTGAAAGCCTTATCACGGAGAGAGAGAGAGAGCCCATTTGCGATACGGCTTATCTATTCATCATATTTCTATAATATGTTCTAGCAGTAACATTTATCGCTTAATAAATAATATTTCATCATCATCAGCCATTTGACGCCCATTGCAGGACATAGGCCTCCTTCGTGGTTTTCATAACCATGCGGGGTTTTGCCATAATCGCCACGCTTGGCAGGCGGTTTGGCGATCGCAGTATGCGGTTGGAATCTCAGGAAGACACTGCTGCCCGTATCCTGGTAATTGATTTCACCTTCTTTCCGTGTGGCGCCGGATTAAAAATAGCGTCACTCCATTTCCTTCCGTGGATGAAATAATATTTAATATTCGGTTTAATATCATTTCACTGTATAATCTGTGCGCTTCAGCGATAGTTAAAAACATGGATGTCTAACTAGCCCTAAAAATGACCCCACGTTCGATTGGGGCAAGGCGGATGGGGCTTGTCAATTATGTTACAATCGGAGCGAGTTCCGTATTACCCGGCAAAATATCTACGCACCTGCCATCGACGTACACAGATATTTCGACGGGTTACATGAATGGTTTGACGTTTTTGTAAACAACCAATCCTCAGTTACGCTGTCACTTACTATCGCCCAATGAACGTTCACGTCGTCACATGCCACATAGAATGAACAGATCACAGCGATTTACTCTACAGCACATCTTGCGCTCATTTCATTGGTAAAGAGTAATCGAAAGACAGGTGCCGTTTTTGGGTGTGAATTGTGTAGGGAGAAATACGTCTATGGTTTTTTTATTCGTAGGTGAGCTTAGATTTTTCAGGTGCACTTCACGTGACTGAGCACTCAGGTTTCATCAAGATGTTTTTATTCAGGTCAGCGGCGCGGTGGCGTTGCTACTACTAGGAGTAGAAGAAGAAGAAGACTTTCTTCATATTCATTATAGCAACAAGACGCATTACAGGAACAAAATAAACCGATAAGTAGCAACATCATCAAAAACAACATCATTAAGCAACGTTCTGAAACTATCAACTATAAAAATTTTTGGACCTCAGGGGTTGACATTTATTTATTTAAAATAATGAGATGAATGAATAAATCTATGACGACCAAACACGTTGATAAACATTATTACTTACCGTATCATAACGATTTCTATCGACGGTTTGTTTACATGTAGACCAAAGCTCGATAAATTGAAACATACGTCCCTCTGCAGGGCATCTGCCTTCTCTCAGATAGAAAGAGAGAGAGTAGGCTTAATCACGCTGAATCAATCGTGATTTTGGCGTTGAGGGATATTGCTGCTAAGAATACACAATGTACGTAAATTAGAAAAAAAAAATCATTCTAACATTCGAACCCGTTCGAACGACATCTCGAATGTGAGCCCACGGTTCTACCCATGCCCTATCGCGCCTATTTAGATGCGTATGCGCATCGTAGGTTTTATTCAGCGGCGGTGATCCCTATCAACTGTTGAACATAAAGATACTTCATTTTACTGTCCCTTTGATAGTTTTCACATGGTTTTATTGCTAATAGGATATAAAAGAAAGGAAAGTCCAGGATCAAGGTAGGAATAAAAGTCTAATAAATTGAAAATAAACCAGCTATTTTAGCATCGTTTGACATATTTACTGCCTAGTTGGTCTAGCACTTGACTACCAAAACATAGGTAGTGGGTTCGTACCTACCAAAAAAGAGGTATTTTTTCACTTTACTATGTTTAGTAAATCTAACGAATCTACATCTAGGCGATTTAGGTAAAGTGAAAATCTATATACTCTAAGGACACGTACAGGGCAAAAAAGTAAAATGTTTCAAAAGTAGATCCAAATCGAGACAAAGCACTTGTCTGCGAAGCCCCAATTAGAGTTGATGATTAAATCCGGATATTTCTATATGGCAGATCGTTTTGAAAGTGGACGGCCTCTGATGGAGAACTCGTATCAAAAGGCCTGTAGAACTAGTATCTAACAGGCTTTACTCCTTTTGTCGAGGCATGGGCTTATCATGCAGTTAAGTGGTATAGACAGGCAGACACAAGTTATCAACACCGATTGAAATAGAATATATAATAAGATCATGGTCGAACACTGTCTCCTGAAATACAGGTTTACACCTAGCCTAGGAGACAGAGTCAAACTTTGTAATACCTCACAACCACCGCAATAATTGTGAACTCCGGATGTACTCAATTGTAATTTCCGTATTATTAGCAATATATTAATTTTACCTTCTAAACAAGTTTTCAATATATTAGTGTTAACTCCAATGTGGTGAGAAATAAACAATTCATTTCATTTCATTTCATATATGTATTTATTTACGTATTAGCTATATTATGTATTTAATAATAATTACTTCCACACAATACAATCACCTGACCTAGCCCCAAACTAGGATACAGTGTGCTATGGTAACCAGGCAAGGACGTAACAAACATGAAAATACAACCAGAATGAGGCCATTTGTACAAAGTACCACGGCCCTCAGTGGGAATCGAACCCACGACCTGTATATACAGGTAAATAAATACATGTAGGTAATGAAATACGTATGCGTACTCTGAAGTTAAGAAATCTAATATGTAAAAATCTCGTGTCACAGTGTTTGTTATCGAACTCCACCGAAACGGCTTCACCGATTTTTGTGATTCTTTTTTGCTTATATTTGGTAGGTCTGAGAACAGGTCGAAGGCTAATTAATATGGCAAAACAACGTTTGCCCGGTCAGCTAGTATCTATATATTTTCCTTTTTAGTATACATTAAAGTGTTCTCTATCTATCTATAGTGGGGTTTTGACTAAAATGCAGATTTCCTAGAACACGGCAATTAGAGTTTGTTGTTCACAACGACTTTTGTCCTAAGGCGCGAGACACACAGATAGGACGTGCGGCGAGGGCGCGTTAATATGTATAGAGTCACCGACCACAGTCCTTGCTCTGCGGTTGCTTTTGGTCTGTGACTCTTACCGCGCCCTCGCTCCACGTCCCATCTGTGTGTCTCGCGCCTAACAGTTTTCTCTAATTTCACAAATTTTAATGAATTAAACAAATTGAAATTCGCGCTATTATGAAATTCGCGCTATTAGGGATGTTTACCAATGTCGCCGCCTCTGATAAATCATTGTCCCGTTGAAGAATGTCCATTCTATTGTACACACGGTTCTAAACATTATCTGTTAGACAGCGCCACTATAAAGAGAAAAAATCGTAAAACCAGATAAAATAAGAATTCTAAAAATGTAAAACAAAGTACAAATTTAGATAGAACAATATTTTTTATTGTAAATAACAAACTCTAATTGGCGTGTTTCAATTGCACGTAATTATTAGAGGTAACCCCTATGAATTAAATCTTGGCCTCGTCGGATTCATATCAGAGTGCGAATGCAAAGCCGAACTAAGGCAAAAATACTATACCTAAACTTTATATATGCAATGCATACTAAATTACACACGTATTATTTTAACTCTACGTGCCCTGTGGAAAATAATACCTATACGTTGATTAAGAATTTGCAATGTTTATGATCTGGCTTGGCCCAATATCTGTCTTAATCACAAAGGAACTGGGCTGTCGTGCCATCAGCTGTGTCTTTGACAACAGTAAAGTAGAAAATTAGAGAATGCTTTACATGTTTACTTTACTGTTTCGAACTGTCACCGCGCTATTTCGTGAATTCCGTGGAGAGTTGTCGTGACCGAGTTCCGTTCACAATTATGTCAGTGTATCGCCGGGCAGCTGGCGCTTTTTCTTCCGTCCGCACCTCTATTGTGGCCGGGGCTTTATTTATAGCCAGCCCTCCTATTCCACTAAACTTTCGAATTCGGAACGACACTTTCCAGGTATTGAAAAGGGACAAGCCCACGCTACGTGAAATCATCCTGCCCTGATTCGCCCCAATAATTCCTTCAACGTCAATGCTGCTCACAGCTGTATAAGTGGATATACATAAAATACTTTCGAAAACATCTAGAGGTATACGAGATACTTATGTCAACAAATTATCACGCGATATTGCTGGACTATTTTTATATGATGTTCAAACATTGAAAAAAAAGAGTTTCGACAGGATCGTGGTAATTGGCAAACCCTGGTCTCTGCCTCCCCCTCCGGGATACAGGCGTGAGTTTATGTAACGTAATGTATATGTATTCAAATTTAGATTGACTACCATAATCGACCATAGTGCATCTGCATACCATGCAAGAGGTCCCGGGTTCGAATCCCGGCTGCGGACAAAAAAAAACCAGGTCTTGGATGTTTACATGTTTGAGTTGTTGTTGTTTCTGGTTCCCAAGACACAGGGTATCCTAGTGTGGGGCCAGAAGCAATGTATGTGCCTGTATGTAAATGTTTATGTTTTATGTTTGTTTAATTAAATAGGGCAAAAGTTCAAGAAGACCAGGTCGACAGAAGCAGGCATAGAAAAAAAGCGATCGCTGAAAAGACGCTTAAATCCAAGAGATCCACCAACTTTCAACGACTTTGCGCAGAACAGAAAGAAGTGGGTGATACTTCTGTCGCCCCAAGTTCTACGGACGAATAATTTAATTCAAGAAGGAAGTTAATGGAAGTTTGATATTGTCAATATGATTTCAAAAAGATGAACCTATTTTGCTCTTTGTAGATAGTCTATAATATGCATAACCGCCCCATAGTTACTAAAATCGGTCCCAACAATCAGTAAAGGGTTTCCCGTCACGGTCTCTGTTTGTCTGTCACGATCGGGTGGCTCCGATACTGTTCAATGGGCAGTCATTACTTATATGGCAAGCAGCCACTTATGGACACAGTTTCACATACGCACCTAACTAAAGAGAAAATGTTAGAGGTATTGTTTACTTCTACCGCGGCGGGCTGTATGGAGTTTTGATTGCAGGAAATTATGTAGATTTTTTTTAACGTTAATTTGACTTACACAATGTCATCACAGACCTCCATGGTACAGTTCACAGCACATCAACGCACACGCGTATGCACTCTACTCCGGTAAAAACGGCAAAAAATCAAGTTTTTATGTATGGGAGCCCCCCTTAAATATTCATTTTAATTTTATTTTTTTGAAGCTAATATAAAACTAAATAATCTGTGAATATTTCAAGAGTCTACCTGTTGCCGTTATTAATATCGAGCAAAAAGCGGCAAAAAACTACGTTTGTTGTATGGGAGCCCCGCTTAAATATTTATTTTATTCCGTTTTTAGTACTGTTTGTTACAGCGGCAACGGAAATACATCATCTGTGTTTCAACTGCCTAGCTATCACGGTTCATGAGATACAGCCTGGTGACAGACAGACAGACGGACAGAAGATAGACAAACAGACAGACGGACAGTGAAGTCTTAATAATAGGGTCCTGTTTGGCACCCTTCGCGTACGGAACCCTAAAAATTGTGATGTTAATGTTAACAGTTGTCTGTCAGTCTCTTTCTTTCCTCAAGCCATAATGTCTCACGTAGGACCTAACATTTTGACATTGGAAATGTCTTTTCGTTCGCTCCAGCGTAATCTCCTCCTTCACACCTCGGAGAGTTGTGAAGATATGATAGTCAAAAAAAGCTCAAAAGACGCGTATTTTTACGAGAGCTGTAAGGTTCAAAAAGAATTATTCGAGAAAGTCAAAAACGAAAAAAGTAATGGCCGAAATAGTGAAAAAAAGTTTTTTTTTATTTTGGCGCTCGATATTTTGGAAACCAAGAATGGTATCAAAAATTTGAGAAGCACTTCTCTGGACAATTTAATCAGCTACAATTTGAGCCTAAAACAAAGATGATCGAGTTAAGGGTTTGGCCTTTTTGAAAAAAGTCAAAAAGTCGGAAAAACATTTTTCACATGACACTTATTACTCGATTCATTTCCAATGTGCTCAATAGTCGTGTGAGGCCATGTGAGGCACGAAATCTGTGAATTTTTTTACCAAGTTAAAACACATAAAAGGGCTAAAAGAATCAACACAGCAATGCAACAAACCAATTATCGCATCATCGATTTCAAAGTCCGTTCTTACTCCGTCGAAAATGCTAATGGAGATGAATGCGAGTGGCCGAGTTTCAGTCGCCTTTTTCAACACTGGAATTTCAGTCTTATGTTTATCCACAAAAGCATCGCGTGTGCAAGTATAGTTCACAAGGTGATTTATTGGGAAGAGCATCGCAATGTGTGTGTCAATATACGCAACAGTTTATTCGACCCGATGTATGTGTTAAACAATGTTATGTGTGTGTACAACCGAGGGCAATTAAGAAGACTACGATAAGACAGATTCTTCATGAAAATTCTCTTTTAATTTGAAAAATTAATGCTTTCATTAGTTCGACAACAGATCTTCATTAGCTGCCGCCTTCCATAATGAACGGACTTTCTATGATTGTAAACTATTCGTAAATTGCTTGTAAAACAGTTTTATTATTTGAGACTATCTGATAGATGTATGATAGGTGAGAAATAAATTGTATGCGTGATAATACCATAGTAGTCAATGCATGTACACCTTATAATCTGTATACTAGTATAATTACCTAATAAGTGCCCTCATTAATGACTTATATGTAGATTTTTCTGCTTCTTTATGTGCCGTCTCTTATCAGAGGTTGGCAAATCTGAGTTGGCAACCATTTTTTGAGGCTGCCGTTTAATGTCTATTAAATTATGTAGTTCAATTACTATCAATTGTAAAGAAGATATTGTAATATCTTCACATTAGGTTCAGAGGTTTTTTCTCGAAAATGTCTAGTGAGTTGGACAATATACCTAATAATAAGACATTAAACTTGTCAGAAGGCATCAGAACAATTCCGATGTCAAGATAGTTTGTCATTAAATAATAAACCTCACTTTACTCAATTAGGTTTTGGGCAACTTTGCAACAAATATGTAAGGATTGATGGCATTGCTCAGCTATCAAAATTATGTTAAATTAAATGCCAAGTTCTGACTTTTTTATTTATCACCACGTAAAGATAAGGATCTTAGTATTAGTAGATAGGTTTATTACAGGAAAACTACAGCGGTTCCATTAATAGATAAGATAACAACGAAAATTTGTACCTACGTATGGTGCTCCTGTTTGCCCCTTCAGGCAAAAGAGTAAAGAGTTCTTGTACAAGTACAACGCATTTTCGTCTCGTCATAAGTATTGGAAACAAAGTCAGCGACTGAGCAGTGTCGTCGGGTCGCCGCCTGACACACTTTCCACAGCGGACCGCGATGTTATAATTACAAACACATTTTTATCAATACGCCGCAGAACTAACGCATACATATGGTCCGATATCGAGTTTCGAGAAACAGTCAACTTTTACCCATCGGTTCCATTTCACTTTCGATCGAAATTCTAGTATTTTAAACTATTCAAGCGGCCTTGTTTTTAGTTTTTCTCCAAACAAGCTTCACTTTTATCCGCCTAAGCCCGCTTTTGAAATACAATCGTGCGATTGAAGTGGTTTGTTTGTTTCTTTCATTGTAGTGAAATTATCAGAGCATACGAGGTGAATTTGTGTTTAGCGTAACGTACGCCTTGTCGTAAATGTTAGTAAACTGTTGGCAAACTTCACTCTAGATAAACCAACTACGGCAGGAAAACGACTAACTTTGCGAAATTTTAATAAATTGCTTATGTGCCTAATTTTATTAATTAATTAAAATTAATTAAAAACTTATATTTAATTGTCAAAAATTACCATAAAAAACTATGTCCCAGGAACTGCAGCGTCCGAGTAGTCCCTTCACCCATCTAGTGTGCACGTGCTCGTCTAGTGTGTGAGTGAAGACGCACACTAGATGGGTGAAGGGACCACTCGGACGCTGCAGTGCCTGGGACATTGTTTTTTATGCGAAATGTTTATGGTAGCTCCACACTCTCTCTCTCTAAGAGGCAAGGCGAGGTGACGCAAAGGTGAGAATGGGGATGAAGCTCTCGCCTCCGCTCGTGTTAGGTACTTCGCCTTGCCTCGTCAACGCTCCGTTCGGTCGGTGTCAGTTTTTTGAGCCGGAGTCAAAGGAAACAAGGCGCGAGTCGCGAGCGCACCAACCATCCTCTCACGGAGGAGCGCTCACTTATCTCGAACAGCAGAGTAAGACGGACGCGTGTGGGATTGCTTTAATTATCATCGTGATCATGAGAAATTGATCAAATGACTTTCATGGAATTGTACCAAATGCAGCAAGTTATTTAGGATCCCAAAAATACTCTTATGATACTCATGCTAAGGTTATTAATAGTAAGCGCGGGTATGGCCAGGCGCGCATAAAGCATGATTTATTAGTAAGCGCATAAAGCAGCAAATGCAGCAACTTCAACCACGTCCATCTTGTAAACAAAGTGATGGACTAAATAAATGAAGACTCTGGATGGCTAACACTCGTGTAGGCTCCGCTCGCGGCCGCTCGTGCGAGGTGCGAGAGGCGAGAGTGTGGAGCTACCATTAGATGGAGTAGGCTTGCACAGCACCTATACCATCCTGACAGCTTAGTCGGCCTAGGCCACAGGAAAGACAAGTCAATGCATGCGAAGCTAATGAAGCCGCGGATTTCCTCAAAATGTTTTCCTTCACATTTAGCGTGTGGTATTACTACTACAAATTTGCAGATGAACGTAACTTTAAAAATAAACAAAGTCAAATAGGTTCAGTAATGTGCTGCGCGGATTGCGGAATTGGAAGGGATATACAATGTACTATTAGTATTGGTTTATAGTAACGTTGGGCACGCAGTTTGGGGTTCCTGCGCCCACGCCCCAATGACAAAGAGTCTCCGACATTCCCTTTTGCCAAATTTACCAAAAAAATTTGCAACATTTTTTTTAAGAGCAGGATTTACCGGAGTCTGCGATATTGTTAAGCGTCAACTGTATACACCCCGATTTCTCTAAAATCACAGAAAACAAAAGTTGTTGTAAAATATAAACTCTAATTGACGTGTGTCAGAAATTGCGCATTTTAAAGGTAACCTACGGATTACTCTACAGTCATCAATATTAAAAACCTATTTAGAGGCTAAAAATTCCACCCATGCCGGGACTTCAACCCGCGACCTCTGGCTCACCGTGCCGGCGCTCTCCCTCCTCTTCTTTAGCCTCTAAATAGGTTTTTAAAATTGTCCTCAGCACGGGTTAGTGCAACAAAAATAATATAGTCATCAATATGTTTGGTGCTTCACGATATCATTCCACAGTGCAAAATAAATTAATGCGTATGCATAGTTCTAAATTAGAAATCGAGCCGAGTGTTTGCGGGTCCGTCGGCGGCGGGGGTTTTCGGTGCGCGACTCGTCAAGGATCGTTAGGCCCAGCTTTAGAAATTCACTTCCGACCTTTGTCAACTTTAGGACACTTTCTACTTCTCCGCCTGCGAAACAATTGTGATGTTTACAAGCCAATAATCTGCGTGATTCTTGATATAACGATATTCTTTATTGTTCAGCAGCATGAACATTTGGGACCGACCGTAATTAATTGTGATTGTAACGTGTAGACGTTATTATTATTATTTACAACGACACAAATAGTTCGATCACTTTTCTAATAGAAATTCCTTCAGACACGGTAGGTAGTGCTTCATAGTAAGTGTGAAACATGGTAGTCTCCAACGCGTAGACAAAACCACATTTAAGCATTGATTGATTGGGTTGCTAAAAGAGGGCATTTCTGCCGGAAACGTCTCGCAAATTAAAAGCGAGCTTATTTCATGACTGGTTCCTTAATAAAATTGAATGGGATTGAAGTAAATAAAAAGTAAAAACCGACTTCAAGACACTACAGCACTAAAAAGTTAGAAATAATTTAAAAGAATACCTTTAAATTATATACAGTGTATTGTAGAAGTACAATTTGGAGTCGGTGCCCAAAACCTACGTGCTGGTCATGAAACTGGGCACCGACTACAAATAATACATCTACAATACCTATTATATAATTTAAAGTTATTCTTTTAAATTATTTCTAACGTTTTAGTGCGGTTGTGTTTTTATTTAAAAAAATAGATTTTTAATTTTTTTGTGGGGGGGGGGGGCGAGAAAAAAAAATCAAGTCCCTTATAATCTTAATTTACCCCACTTAATTCTTTGCTTTAAAACTTTAAGATTTTAATTTCCATCTCCGAAAGTCTTCACCAGAACATCACCAAATTACTCTGGGACCACTTTCATATGGATATTACTAAAGGATGGGGCCCCATTGGGTCTTATTTACTGCTGTTCCGTCTCCATCTCTGAAAGTCTGTATCAGGTCTCCACGAAGTTTAAATGGACCAATGGGGCGTTATATTCGAGCAAAAAAAGAATTGTCGAAATCGGATAAGATTTGACAGTTATGAAGGAAAATAGCTAAAACCACCATAACAATCGAAAGAGTTGAGAACCTCCTCCTTCTTTGGAGTCAGTTAAAAGTATTTATTAAAATAAAACAAATGCGTCCATACAAAAGCGAGAATACTAATTAATATTTTTTTCTAGCTAACGTACGTTGATGTGGTAGTAGAAGGGGCAGTAACGAAAAAAAATTGTTTCTTATCGATAAGTGGGACGGTACAAGTCCCTAAAGTTCTTTAGGAGATTTCCGAATTACGTCGTCGTAACCTCTACAGGATGGTTTCGCATTCAATACTGTTGAAATTATGTAAAGTATTTTGCTCATACAACTTTAATGTATTACACATTGTTCACCATCACGCCGGCTTCAAGTAAAGACGGCTGTAACACAATTTGTCTAAATTATTTCGATGCGACGGTCGTGGACTCGATTGCGACATTGCAAGAGAAATAAACAGTGACAAAAGGACAGGCTCTCTGCTGTTCTGTTTGGATTACATTTCACGCAAAAAAAAGTGTTGGTCCATTCGTTATTCCGTGACAATTTCAAAACACTTGAAACGATTTAGAAATGCGTAGTGTTTTTTGAATCAGGACACCTAACACGATCGTCATGTATTTTCCTTTCCTGCTTGAAATTGAGTACCTCTCTATCATAAAATATTGGCACACATCCTATTCTATTAACCTATATAGATGGTAAAAGGACTATTTACGTCAGTTGTTGAACTTCTTTAGGTTTCAGTTGATGTATCACAACCTAACTCTGTATTTCTGTTTGTATTGAATAAATAAACTTACAGCATAAAACTCTACATCGTTCTCAGTTCAGTGAATTCTGAATAATTTTATTCTTCCGCAGTTTTGACTCTTACAAATTGTGAAATATCGACATAGTTTCCAACTTTTATGTTTGCAAGTTGACATAGTGTGATTGATTATTTCACTTGCTAAATCCTAGAACTGTGCATGTCGACTAGGAAGAGTGTCTTTCAGTTGTATCGCGACGCAATCGCAAAAGTTGCGTTTGCTTTTCCCGCACGATTTTCCTCAAATGTTTGAAGAATACTTTTACTTTAATTCGTGGAACGAACAACTGATGCTTCTCTGCGTATTTGTAAAAGAATGTCTAATGGAGTTTCCTCGTACGAAGATGTCTCCAGGCCCTAATAACATATATAAACATGTTCTTTCAACTTAACTTTATCTAGATATTTATAAGGATAATAGACCAGAAGGCTTCAATTAGTTCAAGCCTAACCTACGTTTTAAGTTAGGAGATTAATCAATCCTGTCATTTGAAACATGAAACTAACCAATGCATTCTCGTCAATTGGCATATCCAAAGTGAATTCCATTCCAATAGCAAATGCATATACCCTGACAAGAAAAATATCAAACGGTGATGAACACTGGCTCTACATTCGATGGCGTTGGTTCGAACCCGGCATGTATCGATGACTTTGTTTTGTAAGTTACGAACACTTGTGAATTTATAGTACCAATACCGCTCCCTAACGGTGAAGGAAAACATCGCAAGGAAACCTGTCTGAGGTATTAAAATACTTCAACGCTTGAAATCGCCAATCCGCGATGGACACGCGTGCTGGGCCCTGTTTCCTAAAAATATAATTTATGGTTCACTATGACATTTCGATGTACATTGCAAAGTCGATTAACCCACAGATTAATAATTAGGAAGACTTGGCTACGCAACATACAAAGAATTGTCATAATAAAGGATGAATTGTTATAATTTTTAGTGTTCCGTATCCGAAGGATGCCAAAAGGGACCCTATTACTAAGACTTCACCGTCCGTCCGTCTGTCTTTCTGTCACCAGGCTGTATCTCATGAACCGTGATAGCTAGGCAGTTAAAATTTTCACAGACGAAAATTTCTGCTTTTCTGTATTTCTTTCGCCGCTATAACAACAAATACCTAAAACAGAATAAAATAAATATTTAAGCGGGGCTCTCATACAACCAACGTAATTTATTTGCTGTTTTTTGCTCGATATTAATAACGGCAACGGTAGACGCTTGAAATATTCACAGAATATTTAGTTCTATATTCGCTTCAAAAATAAATAATTAAATTAAAATAAACTAATTATTTAAGGGGGGCTCCCATACAACAAACGTGATTTTTTGCCGTTTATTCTCGATCTTTGTGTTTAATGTTATATAGATAATGCTACGGACCCCTTCGTAAACGAGTCCGACTTGCACTTGGCCGGTTTTTTTTTATAAAACGCGGCCCTGATTGAGCCCTTACTCTCTCTCCCTCTGTCTCTCTTTCTTTGTCTCTGAGCTAAGGCCTATGCCCAGCAGTTGACCGTATATCGGTTGCTTACTTGCTTTTATTTTATTTTTTATTTTATTTTATTCATTTTAGGTGACGAGAGAGATTTCCCGCTATTACGTGATCACGCGTGTTACTGCTTTATGTCGCATGTAGTTGCCTACTTCGGTAATTCAAGGAAACGAGGATCGAATGTCATCCCGAGGCTGAACCACCGAAGCGGAACGCACAGCAGCGGCACGAATGGATGAAAGTGTATCTACTATATCATAGGAATATCATCCTTATGTATATAGAACATAAGAATTAAGAGATAAATAACAAATGACACGGCATTATTCGCGGTAGCAAAAAAAGCTATTCGCGATCGTTACGTGTGCATAAATATGTTTGAAATTGCACTTCCTAATTATTATAAGTTTGACTGTTAATTTTTAATTTTACGGTATTATGATTGTTGGGAAGATTAAACGAAAGTATTGCGTTGTTGATAAATCTTAGATAATTATTTCACTTCACTCAATCTTCAGGAGGGATATTATGTAAAGTTAAGTAGTTACAAAAGCAAACATATGATCAATTAGCTTTCTTTTAAAAAAAAATTTTCATGTCATTAGCCGGTTTCTGAATTGAGAATTTCACTAATCCCCGGTTTTAAGTATGCTAACAATCTGTTAATTTACTGTTAACAGCTGTCAGTTGGCCCAAGTTCATACAAAAAAAAAAACAACTGACTACCGTTAACAGGCAGTTCGCCAGGTGCATAAAAAAAAACAACTGGTAAACAGATTGTTAGTGTACGATAATGATAATAATAAAAAACAAGAACCAATATTTTCACAAGTTTTCTAAGTTATGTACATTTGTAAAGTTATAGTAGCAATACTACTCGCTAACTGTGAAGGAAAACATCGTGAGGAAACCTGGGTGTCTGAGCTATTCACATACCTCAGCGCTTGAAATCGCCAATCCGCGGTGGGCACGCGTGTTGATTAAGCCCATACTCTCTCTCTCTGAGATAAGGCATGTGCCCTATAGTGGGACGTATATAGGCTGCTTATGAATATTTTCACATTACGAGATTAATTAAAATTACCAATTAAAGTGTAACACAATATTAATAATATCACATAATATTTAAAAGCTGGGGGTGAGTAAATCTTCAGATTATATTATAACTCTATCTTCAGATTTTCAAAGAGAACGAGACAGAACGTACTTACTTAAGTATTTACTCAGTGAAACCCTGAATTCAGAAACCGGTGGCCTGTCATTCATTACGACACTCTTAATTGTCTACTATATGCGTAAAAGTATAAAGTAATGCCATCAAGAACATAATATTAACTTGTAAAAAAAACCAAGTCTAGCAATTCAGTTCTTCTACCGTAAAAGTTTGTGAGATCCATGTTGGTTTATTTATTCAGACCCTACTTAAGGGTCCTTCTGACTTAAAGATTACGTAATAACATAAAAGTATAAAGTAATAACACAAACGAAGACAGAGTACTTGAATCGTCACTGCTATTGTTATAAGTGCTATAATTGCACAAAAACCTTTGCCATAATCCCGATAATGGAAGAAGCCTTCGAAGGCCCGACCTTCGCCTTACATTTCACATTACTCAGCACAGCAGTCATCGTGACAGGTGGCACAGATTAACAGCTATGTGCTACGCTTACTTAACACTCTCCTTTACTAACCAACGCTGTTGTATGGATGAAACGTGGATGAACCACACCAACGCGGTGGCGGTGGCGGTCCATACATAAATACTACTGCAGGTAGTGACGTATGTACGGACCGCAACCGCCACCGCGTTGGTGTGTATCATCCCGTAGCAGTCTTCCAACCGGTCTTTTTGGAAATCCATGGAGGAGGCCTATGTCCAGCAGTGGACTTCTTGTGGCTGAATGATGAATGATGATCCCGTAGCAGTAAAGGATGACACCCACCAACGCGGTGGTGGTGGTGATGGCGGTGGCGGTCCATACAGAATACTACTGCCGTAAATGATGTATGTATGGACCGCCACCCACCGCGTTGGTGTGTGTCATCCTTTCGTCTTCCTCCTTATTATGGGCTATGCAACGCACATCGAATTGTCATAGTAAGCCGTGAAATCTAGTTCTATGAAATAAGTTTTCCTATCTGCTCTATTGCTCCAGGCGACCCTTAACATAGCTGATTAGAGTGCACGTATGTAAAGGCTGATGCGCTGTCGACTGTACCTATAACTGAGTGTTCTACGGTGGACTAACGACTATGGCGATTCTAATGACAGCGAAGAGCAAACGCTACGGTCAGACAGTTTCCGCACCATAAAGGTAATTGCTTGCGTACCTATGTATAATTTACCTACTCACGTACTCTTTGTACAGTCGACGGCATCTCGACTTTTACATTTTAGTTGCAAAGTTGCTCGTAACGCAACTGAATAGAGTGCACGCATGTAAGTTTATATTATGCTGTCAACTGTACTTTATAAGTACCGTATTACATAAAGAAACACTGCATTCTGCTCTGTTACAGGTTATAGGGTTGTAATTTCATCGACCATACAAGTTAAGTAGGTAACAATAAAATGCTGACTCCTGTTATAAAATTAATATACTTACAGGTATAATTCTAAAATGCAGAACTCCTGAAACCTGTCGATCGTTTACGATAACTTTCGTTCTACCATTCTGGATTTATTTTGTTTAATTTTCCATTTACCCAAAAAGAAAATTACAATTTCTTGCGTTTTTCTATATTTCTATTTAAGGCAATAAGTTTCTATTTAAGGCAATAAGTTACTCAAGGCTGCGGCACTGGTGAACAGCGAATTCAATGAAATTGTGAAAACCCTGATATGAAAAAAATTAATCTGACATTTTTTTTTATTAATTATCAGATTATTCAGGTATTGCGCATTTAAAAAATAACCCTGTATAAGATAGTTTCTGTCAATCAGAATTTCGATAAGAGAAAATCGACCTGGTCAAATAATGCTAATACGTGCGTGATCGATAGACGCGGTCGCGTTATTTTTACTCTCAAACCAGTTTACTGGCTTTTCTATACCTGTTTTTATAAAGCCTTAAAGATCTAAACATAATTTGGCTGTTGATTTTTATCTTGAATTCATGTGCCCACCTAGGCTAGAAATAATGGAGAAAACTACGAAATCGTGAAAATTATATTGGCTGTTCTATACCAAATTCAGAGGATTCACGAATTTATTTGAGAATAGGTCTGATATTTTTCTTGTCACCTAGGCTAGAAATAATGGAGAAAACTACGAAATCGTGAAAATTATATTGGCTGTTCTATACCAAATTCAGAGGATTCACCAATTTATTTGAGAATATAGGTCTTTGAGAATGGGTCTTTTTTAAACCATATACGTGCTATAAAAACAGGCCAAGTGCGTGTTGGGTCACGCGCAATGTAGGGTTCCGTAGAAAGAGGGTTTTTTTAATCTGCTTTACAGAACTAACAACTCCATCGAAGTCATATTCAATGGATTTTGTACGAAATTTTACTTTTATAAGTTGGTTGCCTGTTACTCGTTAACTAGTAAAGCCTACTTAGCCGTGATACTTTTCCTTTTAAGTTCATTATATGTGCTACTACCCTGATCTTTTTCACTTTTCTACAATCAACTGTTTAGCCGCCTAAAAACCGCGCGCGAGCAAAAAAAAACTGAAAAAAGGCGCGAATGCATTAAGCATTCCGTCTTTTCGTTTCTCTAATTGTCATTGTTATTATTACTAGAGTAAAAATGAGTGCGTCTTCAAGCAGTGATAACGAAATAGTAACTCCGGAGTGTATCGTATCAGACGCTAACGACGATTATACTCTAGAATCCTTCGTGCACTCGGGATAAAAAAGAAACACTCTCGCCTTAAAAATAGTATTTTACCCCCTCGGTAAACAATCTACTTTTTTTCTGTCGTTTTATTCTACCGTTTTGTCGGCGTTGTAAATTTGTACATCTAAGCCAAATTTCAGCTGTCTAGTACTTACCGTCTCTGTAGTAAGCGGCGGACGGACAGACAGACAGACGGACGAACATGGCGAAACTATAAGGATTCCTTGTCGACTATGGAACCCTAAAAAGTAGCCTATATACGTCCCACTGCGGGGCACAGGCCTTCTCTCACCTCAGACACTCAGGTTTCCTCACGATGTTTTCCTTCACAGTTAGCGAGTGGTATTGCTACTACAACTTCGTAGGTGACTTAGAAAACAAAATAATTGGTATATACCGGGAATGGAATCCACGACGGCGTTCTACCGGTGCTCTACTACCGCTTAAACTACCTACATGTGTTTAACTAGGCATAAGGCCAATAATGTAGGTATGTTCCCGTCACTGGCTATTTGGAAATAAAATTCGGGTTGTATACGATACATGACTCTTATTTTCTAATGAGAATACTATGGCATTCTAAGCTTTCGCCGTCACCACGGCTGTCGCAATGCGATGCATCATTGCGAGGACACGTGCCTAGGCACGCAATGCATGGCTTAGAATCGGAAGCCTTATAATAACATGCCCTGCGCTTACTAAATCTCACCAGCTTGAGCAAGTTAGTATAATGCCAGCTAGACATATTATATTTTGACCAAATAACTGATTGCGGGGAAACGTATTACGGGTGTCATGCTATGCAGTCGATTAGAACTGGCACATTATCTCGGCAACTCTTTCAGAGCTCAGCGATACTTTTGGAAATTACAAGTCTTCACTTCGAATCCAACGCTTTAACAGTTCCCTTGGAAATGGTGGCTTTGAAAGGTTTCCCGTTCACGAGTGAATGCTATTGTGAGGGAGCGATTTGCCGAGCTCACAATGAGAAAACGATCGGAAACGATCTGCGCTCCATAAGCGGGACTGATTCTGATGAGCGTCCGTTGTCTTCAGAACACTTGCAAGGAGGGTTCTACTTCCTGATGTTGGGGTACATTAGAGGCAGAGAACACGGGTTGTGACCACGAATTCTGCTTACATTAGGAAATATCATAAGTAATAAAGAAATGGTGTCCATCGCAAATTGCCTCATTTGTCTCGTGGTATCACGTGTGATTACCATTCCGGAGGTCGTGGGTTCGATTCCCACTGGGGGCCGCCGTACATTTGAACAAATGGCCTCGGTCGGGGTGTATTTTAATGTTTGTGAAAACCGTTTCTTCAGTACCTAACATATATATAAATATTACTTTGCCTTAGTTTAAGTTTGTTTTTTTTATTTATTTATTTATTTTGTCTTTTTGGTGAAATCTATTCCTAGTAGTATGTAGGTATATTTTTTCGTTCATCTCCTCCCTTCATATGATAATTTTTATTTATGTATGTTTATTCTATATTTATCTTATATTTATGTACCGTTTATGTATGTGTATTAAATATATAAATATCTTTCTTAGTATTGTTTAGTTGCACCGACTACCCGTCATTTAGCTTCTCTTTTTTTTTTCCGTCAATGGTTGTCTGGAAGAAATTACTTTTAGTAATAAGGCCGCCAATTGTACTGTACTATATTATTGTTAAATACTCATATGTAATTCCTGGTGTACATACAATAAAGAATATTCTATCTATCTATCTATCTATCTAACTATACACTTCCAAAAGTTTAAAATTCTCGTCATTTAAACAACATTTCTGAAACACGTTGCAGATTAACTGACTAAAAAATCTTGTATTAGTAGGTAACAATAAGTCATTCTACTGACAAAGAATTTAGCTGGAAAAGCAAATGTTTAGTGCGATAAAGTAATTATTCAATAATAAGAGGTAGAACAAATCACGCGTAGAAAACAATTAATGCAACTTACTGCCTGCAATAGAATGCTATTGTTTACCATAAGAGTTCCCATTGCTGGCATAAATGAAAGTGACACAATCAACTCCGTATGCGTCGCGTACAGTTGACGCACACGCCTAAGCTTTCTTTAAATATTAGCTCTTATAGTTCTTGCACTAAGATCAAATATAACTGTTTCCTACCTTCTAAACAGGCAGGGAATAAACGTTCATGAAGCTTAAGAGGATACCTGAGACGTGTATTAGATATGGAAGAAATATGGAAGGCAAGTGTGTCAACTGACGACGAAAAAAAATTCTACATAAACTCACACTTGTATCTTAAAGGGGTAGGTAGAGTCCAGGGTATGCCGCTTGACAAATCTCATTCGCTTCATCAACATTAACAGTCGGTGCATGCACGCACGTCGCGGTTTCGGGTATTTTTTACTTTTTAACTTTTTACTTTTTAGTCTTCAAAAAAAGGAGGAGGTTCTGAATTCGTCGGGATATTTTTTTTTTTACTTTTTATGTTCCCCGATTACACGAAGAAGCGTGGACCGATTTGGAAAATTTATTTTTTGTTTCAAAGGGTAGACTTCTCAGGTGGAACCATAGTCACCAAGTCAGGATCTGACGATGGTATCCTGGAGAAATCATGGGAACTCGTCAAATTTCAAAGGCACAGTTGAAGCGATTTGGGTGTTTTTTTATAGTGACTCGTGCATTTGCGTTCGGAAAACGCAATTTAGCGAAGTCGGAGTGATTCATAAAAAATCGTGAAATAAAAAATGACTGCCTCGTTGGTCTGGCCGTTAAGGCGCTTAGCTACCAAAACTGAGGTTGTGGGTTCGATTCCCACTGGGGGCTGCCGTACATTGGTACAAATGGCCTCAGTCTGGGTGTATTTTTTTGTTTGTGACGTCCTTGCCTGATTACCATAATACAGGGTATCCTAGTTTGGGACCAGGACAAGTGATTGTATTGTGTGGAAATTATTATTATTATAAGTAAAATTAAAAACCGACTTCAAAACACTAGAGCAGAGAAACAATTTAAATGAATATATGGCCTTTAAATTCGATTTAGGTATTGTAGAAATATATTTTGGAGTCGGTGCTTGGTGGTGTTTTGAAGTCGGTTTTTATCTTTATTTCATTACTTTTTAAGTTTTCAGTGTATGATCCTATGTCAAAAGTCTTATGAAACAGAATAACTCTGAATAAGAAATGCAAACCACGCCTCACATTGACGCGTGGCAAGTATACCATATAATTTAACCCGCACAAAAGGTTGCAAACACACATAATGCTACACGTCAGTACCCTTTGACCAAGCATGAATTTATTTATTAGTATGTAACCAATTCCTTGCTTTACTAACCTGACTGTACGTTGAGATCATCGAACTCCACTATTTATCTAGTAAACTGAGCCTGTCAAGAAAATAAGTTCGATAGATAGAATGATAGACTGCATGCACACCAGGAATTACATTAAATTATTAGTTTATATGTAGCTGTTAGCGATGTGCGGAATGCGGGAAAATGGGGATGAGGAATGTACTGAGGCAGAAGACGTTGAATTTGAAAAATATTTATTTTTATTGCAAACAAGTTCCTATATACAGTGGATTAGACAGCCCTATAGTTAGCATGTAGCCATTTCAATGGGCGTCTCTTCCAGTACTCCACGACTCCGTGTTTTTGGGGCACCTACTTCCACTTCACTGAAAAAATCTAGAATCTTTGAAGTCTCACGTACAAAAATCCACTTCATAAAGTAATTTTGATAGATCACCACTAGACTAAGCCGGATAGAAAAAAAAACTAAAGCCCCAGAAAGAGATCAGTTATTTGAAACTAATTCGCGCAATTAAACGGCAGAATCCATCCTCGTGCGTCTCCATAACATTTTATAGTTACTGTTACTACCTGTTCCGTATTACTTTCTGCATTTACCATGCGTGTAAACCACTATTTCAACACCATGCTTATATCTTGAGAAACGTTCTTTGAGTAATTTTAATAAAGGTAGATTAATATGGGTAACTTCCATACCACACAACCACTTGCCCTGGTTCCAAACTAGGATACCCTATGCTATGAAATGGTAACCACACAAACATGGAGATACACCCAGACTGAGGCCATTTGTACAAATTTACGGCGGCCCCCAGTGGGGATCCAACCTACAACCTCCGGCATGGCAATCAGACGTGATACCGCTTGACTAACTAGGCAGTTAAGTCAAGGCTTCGAATGAAGATGGAATACCGATTTTCCTAGCACTCGAGAAATTGATCGATTAACGGGAAAAAATTGTGCTGAGAACAATGACAGAAACTTCAATGGTTATAAACACAGACAGCATATGCATCAAAATTATAAGATCACATGCAACAGTTATATTACGGTTATTGGCGATCGATCGCGTGCGCCAAATCAATGTGCGCGCGCACATCACGAAACTATCCTCAACGCCTTTAGTATTATGATGCCCGTGATTGTTTCCCGTTTGAGTTTAGCTCGCGCTGCTCTTCAAGATGTAGCCCGCCTTATAAAGAAAAATGACAATATAATTCACGTTGTATCTCAGAGGGGTATTCAAAGACAAGGGTTTGCCACTTGCCACGATATTGACAAACCTTTTCCGCTTCATCAACAGTCATTAGTCGATATAAAGAACAATCGTCATCATTACCTAAACGACACTACTTCCTGAAAAATCATCTCGAAATCGTGACTTTTTATTAGTGAACTGAATTCAATACAATGAATACAGCTAGTATAGGCAATGTACTACACCCGGAATAACAGCTGGTGATACTCGTGAGTTACAGTTAAATGTTGAAGCGTTGCGTGGTCTATATTTGTAACTAGATAGATTAATGGTTCTGAAGAGGTATAAACCTGATTCATTTAACTTTTAGTCATGTACGCATGACGTTTAAAGTGTTGTGTTAAACAATAGGGGCTTTTCCTGAGGCACAACTTACGTCTCTATTATTGGCCATTCTTATTCGTAATTGTATGTACGTCAAATTAGTCTTGTGAACCACGTTGTTTTCGAGCATTGTTTCTGACTGTGTTCATGACGGTAACTAAAAGCTGGACTAAGCCTTACAATGTGGCAAGTAATAATAATAATATAATGAGTAATTTATTGCCTATAACTTACAGAGACATATCACATTTTAAAAGTTACATATTAAGTTAAACACTAACGTAAGTCCCTGAGTCGGGCAACCTGTATCTTAGGAGTCAATTCCTTCCTTTTTAGATTTAAGATGTAACAAGATGCCTACTATGTTTGTGAATAATGACATGACAAATACTTAAAATACACATGTAACAAAAAAATCACAGATTTCGTGCCTCACACGACTATCGAGCGCATTGGAAATGAATCGAACCATAAACGTCATGTGAAAAATGTCGTTCTGACTTTTTGACTTTTTTCACAAAGGTTAGGATACAGGGCAAACCCAAATTTAATAAACGTTACAAATTGTAAATTGTAGTTGTAGATTACAGGCTACAAATCTACAAGTTTCTGTTTAATAAAGAATACAAGTTAACAATTGAAAAAATTACAAAATTGTAAAATTGTACCTACATGTTTAATTGTTTAATTAACATTTTCTCTTTACAGTTGACAATTTACAAATTTGTAGGGAAAACTGTTTTATTGAACACATAATTAAAATTACAAGTAGACATATTTTGTAAATTGTAGTAAAATTCCGACAGGTGGACTCGTCCTGTGTCAGAAATTTACAATTTAGTGCCTCAACCTAATATAGAAAGTTATTTGATAAACAAAAATGGTTCTAACAACTAGTATTGGAAGTAGTGACAGTAGTGATGATGAATAATAGGGGTTAAAGTATGAAATTGCCGTTTTATTGCAATAGGTTCTTTGAATTGACATAGAATCTTCATGGTTTGAGGTTTTCGAATGAAACTTTTTTCAAATGGTTTCTATGATGTTCTTTTTTTAAAAAATGTGAAACATTTGAATATCGACTTTCAATTGTTTTTGTTATTCAATTTAGACAAGAAAGATGGATACTACGAAAATTCGAGTGATTTTTGAATACGAGTTCCGACGCGGAACTAACGCGGCAGAAACAGCCCGCAATATCAATGCTGCCTTTGGAGAGGGGTCTACTAATGAACGCACCGTGCGATTTTGGTTTCAACGCTTTCGTGATGGAAATTTCGACTTAAAGAACGAGCCACGAGGAAGACCGCCCACACAGGTGAATAACGATGAATTAAGAGAGATAGTGGAAGCCGACCCTAGTCAAACTACCCAGGAATTAGCGGCATGGTACCCACAATATTGACTCACTTGCGTCAAATCAATAAAATAAAAAAATACGAAAAATGGGTGCCTCATAATCACTCGAATTTTCGCAGTATCCATCTTTCTTGTCTAAATTGAATAACAAAAACAATTGAAAGTCGATATTCAAATGTTTCACATTTTTTAAAAAAAGAACATCATAGAAACCATTTGAAAAAAGTTTCATTCGAAAACCTCAAACCATGAAGATTCTATGTCAATTCAAAGAACCTATTGCAATAAAACGGCAATTTCATACTTTAACCCCTAATATATAATTGAACGGTAACAGAGAGTTTTTCGTGAAAGAATTAACTTTACTTTTGGTGTGACAGAAATTTCGGGTCAGTAAAACTACTGTCGAATATTTGGTAACAAAAATAGGACATGATCTCGAACACGATACTAACAGAAATGTAGCCCTTACACCCACTCAGAGAATTTTGTGTGCATTGCACTGGATGGGCTGTGGCTCACAATACCATGTTATAGCAGATGCACATGGTGTAACTAAAGGAACGATATATAACTGCGTTAAATATGTGTCAAGGTTTGTGGTCAGTAAATTATTTGGAGAAGAAGTCGCTGGTCAACTAATTGTCTCGATATCCCTAGATTGTTTATGAAATATAATATACCTAGAGTAGCAGGCATTGTAGATGGTTCGCTAATCACACTAGATGCTCCTCGCCAAAACTAATATTATGGTAGTATGTGGACCAAATTTGAAAATATTTTACGCAAGTGCAAGATGGCCTGGCTCTGTTCATGATGCTAGAGTACTAAGGTGCTCTTCTCTAGCACGAGAATGGGGAAATGAATGGAGACCATTTCCTAATGCCATAATACTAGGAGACAGTGGCTCTGAATGATATTTACGAGTACGTGCTTTTAAATCAACACGTAGTATGGTGGAAAATGCATTGGGCATAATAAAAGAAAAATTTCCATGTCTGAATCATTTAAGAGTACAGGCAATTGTTGCAAGCAAAATTATATTAAATATAAAAACGTTTAGGGTCGCAGCATTATACTCCCTGCTCAGAACAAAATAATCAACGTGATGACGAAGTTGCTGATAATATTGATGAGGAGGAAGTATTTGAACAGCAAGGTGTTGGGGTATTGCAGTCAATAATACAATTATTTGAATAAAAAACTTTGCTTGTTTGCTTTAGGCTCAAATTGTAGCTGACTAAATTGTCCAGAGGAGTTTGTCTCAAATTTTTGATATCATTCATCGTTTTCAAAATATTAACAGTCAAAATCAAAAATTCGGAAGTTTAATTTTCTTTTATTATTTCGGCCACAACGTTTTTCGAATAATTCTTTTGCGTCTATTGAGCCTTTTTTTAATATCATATTTTCACAACTCTCCGAGATATAAGAGAATCACACTTTTTCGTGAAATCGGAGCCTACACTGGAGCGAAGGAAAAGACATTTCCAATGTCAAAAAGCGTAAGTACATGGATGAAGTCAACGTTTTGTTTTTTTTGGCAGCATGATCAAAAAAGAAATTAAATGTTTTTGTTTCACACAATTCCACGCGAAATTTGACTGTATCTCACGACATCCTATTACACAACCTACGCTCAACTAACTGAATGATATAACAATTATAATAGGTCTTCTTACTACTCGCACGATTGCATGATCGATGCATCATGTCATGTAGAAGTCATCTAGACTTGTCGTCTTGACATTCTTGCTAGACCTATCAATAAATGATATGATTAATTAGGACTTAACAAAAGAATCTGCATGACAAATAAGATAATACTAGAAATCTGAAAATTACATGTACATTGTGCGAGGAAAGAAATGCATGAAAGCTACCCTAAAAAAGAATCCGCGCAGTGACACCCACCCACATACACGCAGGTCGGTCTTACTAACATTGTAAAACGAGAATGCTAAAGTTTCGTAGACTATAAAGAGTAAGTGATAAAGAGTAAGTGATAAAGTATTGTTGAATAACCAGCACCGGTACCGAACTAAGTAACATGCGATGGTTATTAAAAAATACAGCTGTGGTGTGCATCTGGGGCATGCCAGAAAACACCGGCCAAGTGCGAGTCGGAGTCGTGCATGAAGGGTTCCTGATTTGAATGTTTCAACCGTCTGCCTGCTGCCGTTTTAATATCGAGCAAAAATCACGTTTGTATGGGAGCCCCACTTAAATATTTATTTTATTCTGTTTTTAGTATTTGTTGTTATAGCGACAACAGAAATACATCATCTGTAAAAATTTCAACTGTCTAGCTACTACAGTTCACGAGATACAGCCTGGTGACAGACAGATGGACAGTGGAGTCTTATTAATAGGGTACCGTACCCTTTGGGTACGGAACCCTAAAAAGACCACGGGCTCTTTAATATGCTGAAATACATAATACATCCTCGAATTAATAATGCCCGGTTCCCCTTTCGATACGTAGGTACATACTTCCATCTTTATCGAGTGCAAGAGAAGTGCAATGGTTTTGCTTGACTCCTGTCTCCGCTAGATTTATGAATGTGCGAAGTAAAAGTGCCAGAAAGGGGGGAAATTAAGAACAGACGTAAGCCAATTGGATGAATTAAATTAAGATTATACTTTTAGCTGCAAACTGCGATTACAGCATATAGTAAGTTGTAACTTACTACTATTATATTATTAAGTACTAAGTATAACAAAACCAAAAATACTTACACACAAGAAACTTATACATATCCTAAAAAATAAAGTTATACCAATTTCATTAATAAATTATTTATTCAGTTATTATTTTATATTGACTATAAAAAGTTATAAGAATAAGAGTTGGTTTGTGTTGGGTATAGTGGGACAGACAGACTGTTTGCTGCGCGTGCTATTCGCTGTGTATTGTGTGGAAAAATATTTTTTTTTCATAATATGTATAGTTGCTCTTCCAGATTATATTTTATTTTTATTAGATATTTAATTACGTTTCAGCTTTGTACCTCTGTTCAGATCTAAATTAAGTATATCTAAATCCTAAGTGTATGCGTGTGATTTTATTTTTATGGCATATTATGTCACTGAATTACATAATTAGTTGGTTAGTTAGTGGGTACTTTTTAGTTGTTTTATTATTTTTTCTTTTGGCTGGTATCAGTGTTCTACCTTTCACCTTAATAAAATAACTTTATAAATGTAAGTTTCGGGCTTCGCTGAAAATCAGCGCCGTAGGATGCCCTGCATCCCGCAGCACAGGCTGAGCGTCTGCCCGATTGCCAAGTTTTTCTACCTTAGAACTTGTTTAAAATAACATCTAAGCAATTTAGTTTCTAATCAGTCTGTAAGTTAAGTGTAACACATCTTTCTTATTGGCAATAAATGGTTATTCATTCATTCATTTGGGATACCGCCGTTTAGCCAAAGTATTTTTCGCCAAATTTTACTTCCCAATAAACTTATGGCATCAGTTTCATTTCCCAAATGAAACTTTAGCAAGTTTTCATTTCGCATTTTATTCATTTGGTCAAATTATCATTTCGCATAATTTTACTGCGTCAAGTTTTATTAAGACAAACGTTTATTATGCTAACGAGTGGGTTAGGTTAGGTTAGAACTGTGATCCCCACAGACACCTACTGTTACCAGAAAAGTGGGTTAGGTTAGGTTAGAACTGTGACCCCCCACAGACACCAACTGTTACCAGAAAATTGACCAAGTATTTATTTGGTAAACAATAACTTGCCATAATAACTTTTGCTAACTGTTTATTTGCTTTAAGTTGTTTTGAGAAATGTTTTTTTGCCAAGTGATAATTTGCGGAAAATTTTTTGGGAAGTAATACTTTGGGAAACGATTTTTGGCAATACATTAGTAAACCATTCATTCACTTAGGGCACCCAAATTTGTTACAACTTGAATCAACTGCGTAGTTTTCCAACCTTGTTTTCCATCCAATTACTTTAATAAAGCTCTTTTTGTTTCTTTAAACAATATATTTTATTAAATAATTTTATTATAATTTACTTTCAACAATTTTTTTAAAATAACATATATTTGGGCAAAATATTTACCGTTTTTTCAATGATGAAAATGAAAAAGAATGCCTAAATAGCCGACCGGCCGAACAAAAATATAGGCGGGAAAGCGGCAATCCGATCTTCATTTGTTTTTTCGAGTTATAGAGTTTCGTTTATACTTCCATATGCAGAGATTTTTATTAACACAATTTATTCTTACTTTCCTTATGTTCGTAATGAAAACCAATTTTGCTTTCTTAGAAGCATTTATTGGTATATCAAATAGGGAGCTGCGCTCGCTTCGCTCGTTCCGTTATAAGCCTAACCTGCTGTTCGAGGGCGGGCATGATTTTTTTTTTACTAGGGGGCTCCGCCCTCAGCACCCCCGTTCTCTATTTTCTGCGTAAAGTATATACCTATCTTAAATCATATTAGTAGAACTTTGTCGATTTAAAACATTTGTGTTAAGAAAACTCAGTTAATGTTCTGTTGCCAAATGACATTATATGAAAGCAGTGTTAACCTCGGGTTAAAGACTTATTTAGTCCCTATAACTATTGGCGCCCTCGGGCGCCAAACCCCGTCTCGGGACAAAATATGTTACCTTCAGCCCTAGGATAACAATGTACTATTGATGAAGTTTTTAGTAGTGTAAGGGAGGTAAAAAACCCCATTTTCTACGGAACCCTACAATGCGCGTGGCCCGACATGCACTTGGTCGGTTTTTTAAAGACCTGGTTTCCCGACTGCGGCGGAGTTAAAAAGAAGGGTAAAGTGCTAAGCTAGTACTTTTGTATGTAAGTATGTCCAATTCTATGTTCTTAGCCTCCATATTCAACACAGAAATCCAATTAAAAAATTCAAGTGTGAATATTTTGTGACTCACAGTTCTTACGAGTAGGTTGGTTCTAGGTTGTATTGTATAGGTTTTCCTTATTTTATTTTACGGTTTACATAATTTTTCAATACAAACACGCATCGCAATCCAGCGGCATCGGAGGTTATTGCAGAATAATTACAGATTAATGGCTATAAGAAGGCCCTGGATTATTAAATTCGAAACATCTGAAACTTGGAAACATTTCGTGATTGCGAGGTGGCAGTTACATTACATTACATTATACATTATACAGTGTAGACCTTTTAATTATCATATAAGGAAATTAGGTATATAAACGTAAAGCAATTTAAGTAAACTGTAAATAGACTACGAGTACATACGAGGAAAGAAAAAAAACACACACACATTGTAAACTGCACAAAAATTCAAACACTCCGAAAATAAAATAAAAAACTGGAGCCTGTTTTGAATTTTAAAAAATATATTACATGGGACCCTCCCTAGACTAGGACGTAGCTGTAAGAACTATAATAGACGCGTGCGGTGCGATAACACCTGTACCAACATATTATGGAGAGTGGAGAGAACAAAGGGAAAACAAAAAGAACCAAACTATGGAAAAAGGCACCCACCCAGCGTCCGTGGAAAACTGCTGTATTTTTTTTTTCTTTTTAACATAGGTAGTATATAGATTATAATTAAATTATTTTTGTTGCACTACCCCGTGCTGAGGACAATTTTAAATCATGTAGGTACAGCGATATCATTCCGATGTTAAAAGCTAACTGCAAACTGGGTTACTCGGGGCTACAAGCGATGTAAATTGCTTCGGCCAGATGTCGCTGCCTGTATGTAAAACCGAGAAGTTTGTCAAGAGGCTCGAAATTTCGCTGATGCCTGCATTAGCTCAGTTGGGAGAGCGCTGGCACGGTTAGCCAGAAGTCGCGGGTTCAGGTCCCAGCATGCGTGGAATTTTTAGCCTCTAAATAGGTTTTTATTAGATGCCCGACGACTGCAGTCTTATATTTTATTTTATTAAAATTTTGTCTTCATGCAAACAAACTATGGATATAAAAAGAAACAATAATAATATTAACTGACACAAACACGATACCACAATAACATAATCACTTTTCCTGGGCGTCATTTCTCTTAAGTTGCAAACAATACTAGAGCATTGGTCCTAAATAAAGAAATATCACAACCTTATTAAAAAAATATTGACTTCGAAATTGCTTAATTAAACTTTTTTACACTTAGACTAAACTTCAATGAAACTTAGCCTCCGTTTCTGAAAGAGTGTTCAAATGTAACAAGAGATTAATCTAAGATTAATTCAAAATACAGGCACGTGATTGGCTGAAATTAGCTTGACGTGAGATTAACATGAGATTAACATTTGACCGTCACGATCGTATGTAAGTAGGTAAATGAAGCCTCTGAATATATCACAGTCTCTGACATAAATACACCGGTACACTACCACCTTTCATTCCTACCGCATGCTCTGTTAGCTTTTATTATCTAGTAGTGACTAGTATTGACAAAAAATAAAGTGTTAGTTTTTCGGAAGGGTGCATTCGGTGACACAGTTGTATTGACACTTTATATAACACCTACTGATTGGTTATACTCACGTGTAGATTTCAATTGTGAAGGTCGTAGGATCTATTTCCGACCTTAACCGAAACATTGTTTAAAATACCGCGCAGATATGAGTTGAGTTTTGTGTTTTGTTTGTTTAGTATTGTTGAATAATAAACGCTCAGACTATAAATATTTATCGATCGGCCACATTGTATTGGCCAGTGACACATGCCAAAAATATTTTTACATCACGAACACAAAAATGGTATGAATTGTCTCAATTGGGTCAATCCTATCCCTGTTTTTAGGGTTCCGTACTCGAAGGGTGCCAAATGGGACCCTTTTACTAAGACTTCACTACCGTATGTCTGTCTGTCTGTCAGTCTGTTTGTCTGTCTGTATTTCACCAGGCTGTAACTCATGATCCGTGATATTACTAAATTACTCATTACTTCGGCCAGATGTAATGATGTAACGAGTACCTGCACGTAATACAGAGAAATTTGTAAAGAGGCTCGAAATTTCGCCGATGCCTGCACTTGCCCATTAGCTCAGTTGGAAGAGCGCTGGCACGGTTAGCCAGAGGTCGCAGTTTCAAGTCCCGGGATGGGTGGAATTCTTAGCCTCTAAATAGGTTTTAAAAATTGTCCTCAGCACGGGTTAGCACAAAAAAAAAGAGTATAATAATATTAATTTATTGATTTATTTACGTGACCTTTAAATGGCGTTTATAAACACCAACGCACTGCACACGGTTCGCGCACGCACAGTTTAACTCTAATAAGCTTGCTCTACTTTCTTTAAACACAAAGTTAATGCACGTATAAGGATAACGGATTCGCATAAAAGCTGTGTGTGTGGGTTTGCGAACCTACCTATATGGATGTCAATCCGTTAAATACCTTCAACTTTGTAGTAATTGGTTATCTGGATGCCAAATGAAAATAGAAACTAATTGTGGTAGAGTCGACAGCAGGTAAAGCTTAACAGTTTTGTTGCAAAGTAGCCCGTATAGTAGTTACGTTATGGGAGACTACATACGTGTGTTCTACTTAAGTAAGGTCGAATTGCTGTTAACTGTACAGCCGGTCCAATAATTTTAGAAAAAGAAGATCAAGTATTATTATTATTATAATATATTATATACGCTGCGGCGTGCACGTGTCTAAAGGTTTGCGGCGTGCACGCGTCTAAAGATTTTGTACAAGTATATAGACCCGTTTTTACTGCTTCTACGACTTTCCAAGATATGTTGGGAGAAGTCTCTTGCAAAGATAAGCTCACCTTTGTAGCTCGTAGGCTACGTGCCGACGAGCTACAAAGGTGAGACCTTTTATTTACTTATTAATTTGACTAAAAACGAAGAATTTTAAGTCTCATGCCGCGCCCACTGCCAATGAGACCCGAAATAAGTCCATGTAGTCTAAGTCACAAGGATCCCTTCACAAGGAACAACACCACACAATTTTAAGTCAGTTACAAATTATATTATGATGGAATAAAGAAACAGATAAATATTCATGCATAAGTCCTGAAAATTGGGCAGTCGTTTAAAAACGAATTTGATGCCCAATTATCATACTTATGATAAGTAAATTTATCCAATACGTAAGTATTATCTGTAGATAGCATATCTAAAATGTTTTAAATAGGTATAATCATATTTAAGTACTTTTTTTGGGTTCCGTACCTAAAAGGTAGGGGACCCTATTACTAAGACTCCACTGTCCGTCTGTCTGTCACCAGGCTATATCTCACGAACCGTGATAGCTACACGGTTGAAATTTTCACAGATGATGTATTTCTGTTGACGCTATAACAATACATAAATACTAAAAACAGAATAAAACAAATATTTAAGCGGGGCTCCCATACAACAAAGGTCGATAATATTTTTATAACGGCAACAGGTTTATGTTTATGGTTTATGCTTATGGCATTAACTCCGCCACATTGTACGATTTCTTTTGTAAGTCCAATAAAAGTATAAATTATAATAATAATAACCAGTAGACGCTTGAAATATTCAAATATTGTAGGTATAGATAATAGTACGGAACCCTTTGTGCGCGAATCCGACTCGCACTTGGCCAGTTTTTTTTTTAAATGCTGTTAGTAATGTGTGGCAAAATAAAATGAATCACTCAAAAGTGAACCATTCTGAAGCATAATGTACACAAACAAGAAACTGGCTGACTATGATTAGACCGCTACACTAACAATCAGAGAGACCAAGACATAATTATGTAATTCGATTCTCGAACTTACGTCACGCGCAATAAGAGTCAGCAGCGCCGGCTGTCTGTCGTCGTCCACAGCTGCCTATCTATTTTGGACCCTCAATTACCCACCTTTAACTCCTGATTGTTTCCATAGCTGATATTTCACGTAGCCCATAGCAAACGTCTAGTAAGCACGTTCCAAGATTGTTTCAGTGCAATTTATCTCGTGCGGTCACGTATAAACGAACAACACTGTGTAAGTTGCTCTTAAATGAATAAACTTATCCCTGTTACGTTTTTTTTTAAGTAGATAAGTATAGAAATTTCGAGGAAACTAAAACTTTGTATACCTATATAGAATTATTTACTTACTGTTATTTTACGAGTTCCGAATCGGACATTTTTATAACAAGATGACGCTACTCAAACCGAACTTCTATAGGGCTGCATTCGTCCAGGCTGGGGACAGAACTTGCAGGGTTCTAATTAATTATAACTTATTATAAAACAAACAGCCTATTTTGCATAATATGATTGCTTGTTACCTTTTTTACACAATAAAGAAAAAATAATTAAAAAACCCCTTCTGCTAAAAAGTCTTAGACATATCCTGCCTAAATAAGTTCATTGAATTTTAAACCTCAGCAGGACCTCTTGTTGTAGATAAGTTTAGTCCCGCATGCTGAGGGCCGGGGGTAATATATTTATAACTATATATCAGCTGACATCCGCCATTTAGATTTTTCATATAGCCAGAGATACTCGCGTCGTCAATAGCTTTCACTGGACACCCCATTTCTCAAATTTGGTTGCCATTGGGCCTCTCTGTGTGAGTATAAAGAAACATCATAAATACTTGCATAAATTCATACTTACATACATACAAACACATGCGCGAAAAGTATATCCCTCCTTTACTTTCTCAGACGGATAAAAACACTGTTCTAAAGAGTTAAAAATCGGGGTAGTAACAGTAATACCCGCCCAACTGTGACACTGTGGTATAGAAACTAGGAAAATGCAACATAAACTAGGAAAACTATCCATTTCATAAGTACGCAGTCGTGAATTATCTATCTCATTTTATACAACTTTCATATTTTATGTCTCGCTTCTTGAGTGCAATAAAGAATATTCTTATCTTATCTTATCTTCCTCAGACTCGGTGGAGCGATGATCTTCGCAGGGCGGCTGGCAAGAACTGGATGAGAGTAGCCGAGGACCGTGCTCAGTGGCGTGCAATAGAAAAGGCATATGTCCAGCAGTGGACAAGCACAGGCTGATGATGATGATCTTATCTAAAAACAATTCCAAAGACAGATTTATGTTCAGCACTTTGAGCTAGCTACAACGGTCTACAGAGCAGCCAAAGCCTTTATTTACTAGGTCGAGAACTCCAACTAACAACCGAACAAGGTTGTCACCTACATAGCGGTTTGTATTAACATAGATAGCAGGCTGTGTTCACACACATATGCCGATACTTTGTCAGAGTCGCGTGCGTTACCAATTTACTTGTATTTGTTTGCTATGATGTCATAGGTCTGTATAAGGAAATTGCGTTGCATTTTTTCTTTCATTTTATTTCTTATCTTATCTGATGTTGTCATGCGGGATCGACCATTGGGCGAATATTAGTAGACGACACATCCACTCATTAGGATCTATTAAGTCCGCCCCTTGATCTTAGATTACTTATTCCTAATCAAAATTCGGGTTCATGTTGATTTTGTTTCACTAGATAACTTTGCCCTTTGCATCTACGTAATGAGATAATTTATGCAGCGACCAGTGAGTACCTTCACTTGAGTGAAAGGACCACTCGGACGCTGCAGTGCCTAGGACATTGCTTTTTTTTTTCAGATAGATTAGGCTTGCCCAGCACCTATAACATCCTGACAGCTTAGTCGGCCTAGCCCACAGGAAAGACAAGTCAATACGTACGGAGCCAACCAAGCCGACACTAGATAGATACTTATAAATTATTCTCGCTGCCGTTTTCTCTCCTTTTTTAAACTTGCGGCTTTGAGCTGAAGCTGAAGGGTTGAGGGTGAAAAAGAAGACTAATTGTCATTTTAACGAGAGATATTTATTCGAGAGAAATTACAAGAAGCCAATATACATGAGGTCAAGGGCAAGAGAGATTGAATAACCTATAAGGAAAATTTGACAGATGTCAGTGACAACGTTTCGTTATAAAAAATGATAACAATCTCCGTTTGAAGTTTCACTACGAAGTTTCCAACAAAACCTTATTGTTTCATGAAAACAATAAGCTAGGTTGTTTACACAGTTAACACATGATAACACAAATCCGGTCACCTGCTTCCTCAATAATTTTCTTTATGAGGTTTGCAAACATTAATCACCACAAAACGATAGTTATTTTAGCAAGAACTGCCTACCTTTTAATTTACACGACGTAAATAAACATAAAATGTACTTTCACTTTCAAATCAAATAAATGGGAGCAAAAGTTGAGAAATCTAGAATTTGTATACCACAGTTCTAAACCCCGTCTAAACAAATTATTGAACTCAATAAATGCTAATAAAATAAGAGGTTAATCAGAAATCCATTTCAAATTATGAGGTTAGTTCATTCCGAGATATCTGTGATCCTATGCTAGCCACGTGACGAATTCAAAAGGCCTGAAAAAAGAAAGTTTACTTTTACGTAACCAATCTTTTATGTAGATAATTTGGAACAGACTAAAAGGTAAAATTTAGTTAAAAAATCACTTAGATATGTTCGACTGGCGGTTTTGTTGTGACAAATAAGGACATATTTACCTATTTATTATGTACAGTTGACAGCACATCAACCTTTATAATGTTTCGGACGACTCTGCATCATAAACGAAAGGTTGACCTACGGTCGACTGTTCCTTTGCCTATTAGACACCAAGATAGATAACCAATCCAAACATAACAATTAGGTACTGTTATCTCTATCTCCTTGCGTTAAGTGCATAAATATTCTGTGTAAGTATGTAGTACTAAGTATAGTACACAATCACAGTGGCACCATTGTTCACATTCGGGCTGGCATGTAACGTGCCATGTCATTGTGTGTCCCGCGAATGCCCGCGATAGAGCCAAAAAAACAATGCTTCTATTCAGTGACATTGTAATGAAAGAATTATAGCGTTGTCGTAGTTGTCAGAACGGTGTGAACTCAGCCTAAAATAGACAATAGGTATTTTAGTTTAGAAACGTCGCGTCGTGGTCGTCTCAAAAGAAGTGCCTGTTTCTCTCACTGAAAATGTCAGCGAGGGAGGGTGCTTGGCCGTTCTACTTTCTTTTTACTGTTAACTCTGAAGTTCTCAGTGTACATTGTGTTATTGAAATAACGAAAAACTTCAAAAGCGTTTCTTCAGTAGTAATAATCAAACCACTTCGTATAAGCAAACGTTGAAAAGTCTCAGTTCTAGTTTTCATAGTATCTCGATATTTGACTTCGTCGCCTTGTATGAAAAATTAAAACATAATATTGAAAATTTTATTTTTTTAAGTAATGTACCTAGGTGGTTTTATTATGAATACTGAAGAAAGGGTTATGGGGTTTTGCGTTATTTCGATAACACATCGTAATTGATATATAGGTACGCCCATACAGGGTATAGGCTGCTTATGTACCTATTCAACAGTTACCAAAATTAAATCGTTCAACGTATACCTAGTCCGCACAAATCTCTGTGAACACATCGCTTACTGTCTTTACAGTGTATTTGTGAGTATTTGACTACTTTAGTAATTGACTAATAGTAATTTACTACGCATCACACTACGTCAATTACTCACACATACACTTTAAAGACAGTAAGCGATGTGCAAACGATCTGTGACTATGTTCACGTTTTACCACCAAGAAGATCTGTACGGACCATAAATCAACAGCTTGTGGAATGCAATAAAGATTGTTTAGGCATTAATTGTTTTGTATTTGTGAGAAGTATTTAAACTCCGCAAAACAAAAGGAAAAGCACAATAACTTCATAATACGAGTAGGTATGTCATAGAAATTACAATCTCGCGATGAAAGTGAAATGGCGTTGAGTTTACAGATTGCATTGCTACACCTTTTGTTACGATTATGCTAATCAGACAGCTAATTTACTCAACGCTATAATATTGCCCATTGATGTGGTAATTTTGATTTTAAAATGCTGTTACAGTACGTGGCTTCAAAACGATGTTTTTTTTTCACCGTTAGCGAGTGGTATTGCTATTACAAATTCATTAATTTACGTAACTAGACAACAAAGTCATTGGTGCATGCCGGCATCGAACCCTGGACCACTCACATGTGAGGTCAGCGTTAAACCGATCCGCTGTCACCGCTCCGAAGCTTGCGTCAGTCTTTTTTATCTTTTTCATGCATATCCGTTATTCATACTTTTGTTAACTATTTGCATTTACTGACACAACATTCAAATTACGCAGTTCAATGCCCACGAATCACAAAATTACTATTGAATTCCACACATAAAATAACATAAACTCACGCCTGTACCCCGGAGGGGTAGGCAGGGACCAGGGTCTGCCACTTGCCACGTTTAAATTCCAAGTTTAAAATAGCTGTTATGTCAAGAATAAGGCTATATCCCATTTTGTTACTCGTAATTAAGTAATAAAGACAAAATAATTACTTCAATTTATAAGGTCTCGTCATGCGCGAACATTCTCCCGGGCTGTATCCAGCCACAAGTAATTGTTGACTCTACATAGAATACGTGGTATCAATTTTTTTTTTGTCCAGCAAATTCTATTATAATTATGGTCTCCGGTGAAGCTGTGGGATATTTTTAACCGACTGCGAAAGCAAAGGAGGGTTATATTTTTCGCACGTATGAATGTATGTATGTTTTTCACGCGTATATATGAACCCGCCGAGGCGAAACGGCTGGAGATGTCAATGTAAGGTGTTGACGATGCGAGTGTCACCAGCTATATGACGTCACAAAAAAAAAACAAAATGGCAAACGCAAAGGTCGTAAAGGTCTAAATAACTGATTATATTTTTTTTATGTCATGTGCTCCGTACACCAGAGCAGAATATTGTTATCTTATTTACTTGAATTTTTAACCTCAGCAGACTGAACTGAAAACCTGCCTGCAACCTGCAAGAAAACGAAGGAAAGATCCCGCCATATTTTTTGGCCTTTTTTACGACTTTTAGCAGTGGGAATTTTTTTTTATAATAAGTTATTTTAGCTGTCACCATCGTTTCCATTTTGCCGGACTTTAGTTCATCATGATGACACAGAACAATCCTGCAGTGAAGTAAAATAAACAAATCTACTTACATATTAGAATTAAATTGAATGATTCACGTAGGAGCAAGCGACTGAATCATGCATGAGAAATTTAAAACTATTGAACAATCATAATATTTACATGCCGAGGGTAATTTTAAAGGTTTAGAAAGTCATGCGCAATTTTTCTAGGCGCAAAATGTGCTAGGCACTGAAATAGTGTGATAAAATCTTTTGAACAAACTATAGGTGTTAGTATTGTAAACAATTGTATACCAAATAGATTTATGAAACTATTTGTCATTCGTTCATCTGGTTGTGCAATAAAGTGTTCTCTATATATGTATCTATGTAGACTTGGTTTGAATTTTTTTTATGCAACACCTGCAATAAAAACTTTGAGTTATTTTGCGACTCTGACATTTTATGAACAGGGTATTTTGCGAATAGTCGAAAGCACTTCAATCTTTACATACGTACACTCTAATCAGTTACGTTAAGGGTGAATTGAAGAAGAAGAAGAAGAAAAAACATTTATTATAAAAACAGTGCACACGCCACAATAACAAAACAATTGCAACAAAAGTATGACCTGCTGTCGACTATACATTTTGCATCTAAATCATGGTGTACCTCAAAACACGTGTGCTTGAAGTGAACAATATTTTTAGGGTGTTTTTCCATTGAGTTACTTTAGAGTACTTTTGATTTTTTACCATCGCGTTGTCTTACCAAAGGCCGCACAGTCTATTACCACAAGCTCGGTGAACTCGATAGTTACGATAAAGGTGAAGGAGATAAAGCGTCCCACAAGGAGCGTCTTGAACCCGAGTCCAGACTAGGTAAGCATGGAGTTATATGTACAGTAATTGTCTACTTCGGACGAGGTACAATTCGGTTCCGTTACAAGTGACTTTCCAACTAAAATGTAAAGGTTGATCTGCTGCCCACTGTACATCGACACCGTTTACAGCATGCACTTTACTGAGGTACAGTATGGGCACTTTGAAATAAAAAAAATAAAAGGTAGAGCTGCTCTCGACTGTACCTAGAGCTACACTGCAATGTCTACAATGCTCGAAGAGACAGAAAGATAGGTACTTAATTAATTGACTGTACTCGCCACCACATTAAAGTCTGCAAGTGGACATGGCAACTGCAACGTAAACGTCGTTTACCTAATAGACGTATGAGTATCACCAGTCATTAAAAATACTGATACTTAATTATTTACTAAGTATTTCACAAGCAGGCAGTTACTCACCAGGCTATATACATCCCGCTGCAAGGCTTCTTTCAATCACCACGGGCGTCCACCCTGGATTCGAAATTTCAAGCGCTGCGGTATGAACATTGAACACCTCAGACACTCAGGTTTTCTGATTATGTAAAGAGATATATACGAGCGGAAAATTGTAATAAGTTGCAAATAATCTGTAGGTTATGCCGTAGAAAACGACCTCACAGAATAGTTCAAAGTGAACCTTGAGTTATCTGTGCAACAAACTGATTTGAACCCTATTCTCACTTAACTAAGTTTCATGTTTCATTATTTAAACAATCGCATAATAATAAGGACAATAGATCTCAGCAATGCACAACTGCAGTTGCATGCCCGTCAGTTAGTCATTAACTGATAAATGTTCATTAACTGTGACACTGTGACCTCGAGATTGCGTCACTATGCCCAGATATTGTAGCGAATACTCTAGCTTAGGAAACTTAAGGTGATCGGATAACAGAGACGATAAAAAAACGAATGATAAAATAGGAAAAGCGCTTGTAACTATATTTAATGGCAATACATACATAAGTCACATCATCATCATCATTCAGCCACAAGAAGTCCACGGCTAGACATAGGCCTCCTCCATGGATCGACATAAGTCACACAATGCCATAATAAACTAAGTTTTTTCATGGTCATCTAAAGAGAATGTAATACTATGTAATGCATAGATATTATCTACAGTCGCGTCCGGGCAATAATGATAGCAACGTATTTGCAAAACATTCACTGCCCGCCTACTTGCTAATGAAATTCACCACTGTGGTCTATATCTACATATCCAGCCGATGAATAGAGCCCACTGTGTTGGGCACCAGCCTTTTTCTCTGGAAAGCTATCCCCCTCGATTCCGAGCTGCTAATCTAACTTATCCTACCTATCCTCATCATCAGCCAATTGACGCCTACTGCAGGACATAGGCTTCACTCACGGTTTTCATAACCATGAGGGGTTTTGGCATAAACGCCACGCTTGACAGGCGGGTTGGCGATCGCAGTCTGCGGTTGGAATCTCAGGAAGACGCTGCTGCCCGTCTCCTGGTAATTTAGTTCCTTAGTCGCCTTCTACGACATTCACGGAAGGACATGGAGAATTTGGTATGTGTATATATATTTATCACGCCGAAAGAGTGAAAGAATACAATGTTGGATTTTTTTTTCTGTACCTCCCCTAACATGGAAAGTGGAATGAAGCTTTAAAGCGCAAATTTTTGTCCGAGTAGGGTGTCCTCCCCCATCTCCTTGCTAAACGGTCGATTGTTGAAACGTGAAAAATTCAGGGTACTAGCACTTATAATGAACTTGAAAGGAAAAGTATCACGGCTATGTAGGCTTCACTAATTAAGGAGTAACAGGCAACCAACTTATAAAAATAAAATTTCATACAAAATCCATTGAAAATGACTTCGATGAAGTTGTTAGTTCTGTAAAGCTGATAAAAAAAACCCTCTTTCTACGGAACCCTACATTGCACGTGGCCCGACACGCGCTTGGCCAGTTTTTTTTTCAATAAAATTAGTCCTGCTATTGTGGACTTTAAGGCATACAAGGTGCATGCTGACTTGTATTCAATTGTATGATTGGCAAGTGGCACGTGATGAGAACGTTATGTAGATAGCACTTAATTCCACATTGGATAAGCAAAGTACTGACAGCGCAGCGCGTGCGACCAGCGGATAAACGACTCGCCCACTTCCGGTTGGCAGATAAACGAAACAAACGATAAAATAGAAGTTAGGTCCGATCCGTGCTATTTATTTTTCGTTGAACCCTTTTTATACTAGGTACCAAACTTGTCGTGGCAAACTGTTTGTAATACTGATTTATTATTAACTTTAAGGCATACTTATTATCCTTTTATGGCTACAACCTCGAAAAAAGGAGACAAACTACAACGATCAATCATCTATATTTTGTGAGAAAGAAGTCGAATTTGTCTGGCAATGTGTGTGTCTTATTCGACGGCGGTAGGCCCACACCACACTCTTGTCAATCTGCTTGCATCACAAGTGTGAAGCTCCATATAAAACGGGGTTTCTGAAATACTCCAATGTACACCCCAAAAAATTGTAAAAAATCCAACTGTAAAAATGCAAATGCAATGTACAATACAACTTTTGTTCTGCAAGTGTTTTTCATCAGATTAATATTTTTCGAAATATCAGGGTTCCCGTTAATTTATTAAATTCGTCCTTCACGCTCTCTAATAATGTCGCAGCCTCCGGTAAATCATGGCCCTCCGTAGAAAAATTACCATTATATTGAACACAATGATATAGTTTTAAAATTAACTATCAAGCAGCGCAGAAAATTCATAAAAAACAACATGAAAATATTGAAAAAATATAAAATTTTGAAGTAAATATTACTGTCGTAGAAATTAAACTCATGTATTTATTTGTATTTATCTCAAACAAAATCTTCAAATAAACAATATATACAAAAGTTGTTGTAAATTACAAACTCTATAGAAGGTGATCTATGTGATCTGGCTTTCGGTTTGAACTTGTCGGCGCACACCACCGACCACGAGGCGACATCGTCGCCCGGTTCGCAGAACACAGCTAGCCTGTGGCTCAGACCTTTTAAGTATGTATTATTTGTTTCTTTTTTAACCGAACACGCAAGGTCCGTCTCTCCGACTGTCTGTTAGTCAGTTTTAACTTCGGCGCTCAAGTCCAATTTATTTTATTTTACAATTTAACAAAGAAGGAGGCACAACAACTATTAATGAACAGCAGATAAAAGATGTCTACGTTCGACGTATTAGTCCGACGTCGTTCGTAAAATCAAGGTTCAGTAGAGAACCAAAAGCAATTGACTTTTTAAGCCCCTCTTTCATAAAGCTACAATTAGTACTTAATAAACTTATAATTGTCAGCAATATTCGCTTAATCTAGTGGTTGGATGGGCGAAAATTACTGACAATTTTAATTTTATTGTAACTGTAGCTTTTTGAATGGCTCTGCCCTGCATTCTCCAAAAAGATAAAAACAAATTGCGGATTTTGGGCTACATTTCTTTGGTAGCCGAGACATGGTTTAGCGAGCCATTAATCTAGCAGATTTTTCGCTGAATACCAAACAGTTTATTCGTAGGCTGTCATGAGCCGTTGTGTAACATTAAAATTCCACTGTTCGAAATTTACGCGAAAAAGAATTACAGAGTGTAACAAGAAATGCGGTCATTAAATATAGTTACCGTTGACTTCGTAAATCTATTCTCACAAAGGCTGCGTATTGCATATTTTTTATCGAAGAAAACCTCATAAAGATCCGAGTACTTAATTAAAAACAAGAATAGAATAGATACGTAAGAATTACATCAGCGGATCTAAACAAAGCTCGGATTGAACTATAAATCATACTATAAGCAGTCAGACAGAACAGAAGTAGAGTCACTAACAATAGGTTACGTTCGCGTTCTTCCCATAGCAAATCGTGCGGAGCGCAGTGACTTATCTGATCGATATACAATCTTGTCTAATAGTTTCTAGGAAGTAGGCTATTATACGTAGTTTTAAATTATAATATAAATGCGCACATAATAGTTTCGATATAGTACAGTACACAGAACAACAGTCAAGAGCACAGTGGAATTATATCCGCAGAGAGTACCTACGGGTGTAAAGCCTGATGTGCTGCATCTTTTGCAACCCTTACGAGTATTACCTAAAAGAAGTTTCTAGTACATGTGACCTGGTCAGTTGGTAATTTACTCGTTAACATTTATCGTCTTTTGGTCTTCTGTGTTGCATTTGTCCACCAACCGCCTAACATTGCAATTTCAGTCTTTGTCAACCGCCAGCCAAGACACAAAATTGTGTAACAAAGTTCTTATCGGTTTTGATATAAGAGCGAATATCGAAGCAAAACGCAAGATTCTCTGCCTAAGCTTGGGAAAGAGCTCGTCTTCGCGCCAGAGCCTCGAGTTTCACTTTCAATTCGGCCGTTTACCAGCTGTTAATGACTATAGGCAGATTGTCTCCTCTTACCGCAATACAAAGATTTGTTCACGGAACACTGACGGCGCAGATTTCACCTAATGATATGAAGAAAACCGCGTAGGGTTTGATTTACAGTGGTAAGCGAGCATAGACAATAGCGATAAAGAGCAAAAGGATGATAGAGCTACTTAGTACTTCTTCTTACAGGATAAGATCGGTTAATGATTGACGGTCTTCTTCATAAAAAACACAATTCCTTAACACGCCGATAAAAATAGTGTGTGGTAATTTTACAAGAAAAAGTCGTACTCACATATTAAATGAACTGCCTCTTAGGAGTGACTCTACTTATTTAGGTTACATGCCTAAAATCTGCGTAAGTAGCTAGGTCCGTGTAAGTTCATACAGCGAGAAGGACGAGTCCATTCTCTTTCTGGTTTGTATTAAATGTAAGTCCATTAGGCGATAATGTGTCGAGGTCCTATGTGATGATTTCGCATTAGGTTTTGCTTTTATTGGCACAAAAAATAACGGATGTTATACAAGACACAAGCGTGTGGTCTTCGCATAACGTTGCCTAGAAACCTTGTGTTCATTCCGTAGTAACCTAAATATTATCTAATTATTGTTTAGGTGTGTGTTAATATTGCATCTATTTTAATAGCAATAAGGCTAAAATAATAAACATATAAAAGTAATTAAACAGAACGGTTAACAGTGCCAACATTCCCCAAATGTTATGAAATGTTTGACTGCTCAAGGTTTTCGGAATTTAGAATTAAAATTTGCTGGTAAATCATATGGATCGCACCCACTAAGGCGTGTACTGTACAGGGTTTAAACAAAAATATAAATAAATAACGAAGGGGAAATTTTAAATGAAGGCACCTAAAAAATATGTGTGTTGGCCTTTGCATCTACGTAATGAGATGATTTATACAGCGTCCACACTACATGAGTGAAGGGGCCACTGGGACGCTGCAAAGCGATACTTAATGAGAAAACATAAGCTTTTAGATATAACACACAGTAACTGCAAAAAAATATCACAGGTGACGCAATAATCCCGTGCAGGCTACTGCTCTACATATCAGTACATTGCCGCTTGTTTGACCTAAAACCAGCAACATCTTTTTCAGGCGGTCTGTCATAAAATATTGTACAAGAACAACTTCAGCCTGATCCAGTATGCAGCTTGGCACACACATACAGATAAACACGCGTTACAAAACGATAACACCGAGATTATGCAAAAAATTGTAGGAATTACTTTGTAATCTTATCGGGCCCCTTTTGACTTATGTCCATCTTGCTCTTCTTGAGAGCAACTGAGGAGGCTGGTGTTGGCCAAGGAAGTCACATAATATAAACTTAATTCATATCAATTCGATGTTTGCAATTCAATGGTTATTATTCCGCAACAAAAATATTATACAAGTTGGGGATAAATTTTGAGAAATAAAAGGAATTCCTGCCGTGTGTACACGAATTTTTCAATTAATTTTAATATTAAACAATGAATCCGATCTAAGGGGTGGTCGATGGGAATGTTTTTAACAATTCGCACTAACAACCCCCACTGGAGGCAGACCAGGGGATTCAGTTGGAATTGAAATAGATCAGAATTCGTTGTGTAAACTGCCAGCTGTTGTGTAAACTGAGTGATCGTTGAGATTTTTTTGACTTGTGCGTGAGCCGCTTGACGCATTTCGTTCTTCTGTGGTTATATTTGAGTTCCTGTCACTTTCTCCGCACGTCTGTGCGGAGATCTATTTCCGACGACGCGACGACACATATTTTTTAATTATCATCACCCTCACGCACACCATAGCAAGCCACTGTATGCTAAAATGATATATTGTTACGGGTTGCAAGCGCGCTATTTGTTGCATTAAAGTAAATATAACAATTTTCTTATCTATTATTTTGATACCGGTAACATTTACATATTTTAATTATCGTTACACGATTGTTAAACAGTTTCCGCATCTCGTGATTTTTTTTAAGTTGTGTCATTGCAACAATATGCAAAGAAAGTAACGAACTGAAAATTGTTCATTTGGCTCCATCGTAGCATATACAGGTTCGAAAACTCTTTAAAATATATAAACTCACGCCTATATCCTAGAGGAACAGACAGACAGACATTATTTGCCCGACAGGCTACGCTACATGTGTTGCATTTTTAAAAAAAGAACAATAACTTTTTACACAAAATGAATTACTACGTCGTATCGATTCGTCGTCTAATTTTTGTAACTACACAGCGACTAGGTGCCTCCAATATCTGTCAGATTGCCCTCTGCTTCAAGCTGAATGGGTAATCGATTTCGCGTCTCAATGGTTACGTTACGTCGCTTCAGGCGTGCCCCTGAAAAGTTTGCGTGCACGGTTCGCCGGGCAGCTTCCTCTCGGCTGGTTTCCACAATCCCTGAACACGGCAACACTGGTTTAATCAGCTGTTATATCACAGGTTGGAAAGTCTTTTTTGGCCGACGTCGCCAATAGGTGACTGGGTGTGGTTTATTATAATTTATAAGCGTTTGCATTCAGTCCTGGGTTAGCCTAGCATCACGTCTCATGGGGCACCATAAACAGGGCCGACTATTTCGTCACGTTGAATTTTGGTAACTTCATTGTGCGAAAATAATAATGAGAGCGAACCTGTAGCGTAAAGTCCTGGAGGTCGGGTCAGACAGATAGACGTGATACGGTGCCAGTAGATAGGGAGGCATCATAGGCCTGGGACTGCTTAGGGCATCAAGAAATCCTAATCCGGCAAGAAAACCGAAGCCTAACGCAGTGTGCACTGCATTGCTGCATCTGTACTCCCTACTGGAACTTTGAAAATTTTCTGAACACTACGCCATTGCCTTAGATAGGTACTCGTACAACTGGGCAGCTCAAATCGAGCTTAAGGTTCTAGTGCAATAATATGACTAATAGCGGTACCACGATAGACTACCAAGACAGAGGTCGTGGGTTCGATTCCCGCTGGAGGCTGCCGTACTTGATTCGTGCAAATAACCTTAGCCTGAGTGAAGAAGAAGAAGAAAGACATTTATTATACCAACAAGATACATCACAGAAACAAAATAAGCACGTAAGTAACATAATATGCACAACAACAGAAAGAGTCGTGGTGTCGTGGTCTGGATATGATAGCACAGGGCATCCTAATTTGGTGCCAGGACGAGTGATTGTTTTCTGTGGAAGCTATTTTATACAGGGAGCTCGTTATCACGCATTTAAGTTTGCAGTAAACCATAATTTAGAGAAAAATCTCAAAGCGACTCTACCCGTTTTCTTTATCACGAGTTAAAGTTCTTATCACAAATAATATTTAGATTGAAAGAATTCCTATATAATGGTTCTTAATAATTTAAATTCTTGGAGAAATTGAGTGTTTTGTCGGACTTTCTTATTTGCTTTTCATAAATTAATACATAACAAAATTATGTGGACGCTTTCTACCTTACCGAACAGCATTTCTTTTAAATTATGCGAGGTAGAGTATGTATATAAACATTTCTCTGCTTTTAATGCTGTAGTGGTTTTGAAGTCGGTTTATATTTCTTATTTACAAATTTTTATTTCACGATTTTTTGTGAATATCACTACGACTCCGCCAGATTGTGCTTTTCGAAAGCAAATGTACGAGTCAGTATAAAACAACCACCAAATGGCTTCAAGTGTCCTTAAAATTTGAAGAGATCCCTCGATTTCTCTAAGCTCTCACCATCAGATCCTGACTTGATGACTGTGAGACCACCTGTAAAGTCTACCCTTTGAAACAAAAAATAATTTTCCAAATCGGTCCACGTATCTTCGAGTAATCGGGGGGGAAAAACCAAACAAAAAAAAAACGGCTAAGTGCGAGTCGGTTTCGCGCACGAAGGGTTCCGTACCAATATCTATACAACATAAGACAACGATCGAATTTGAGAACAGCTCCATCTATAGAAACCAACAAGAAGCGTTTAACATTGACATTTAACGACATGACATCGGCGCTGTGAAGGTTACATAGATGGCCGCTAGATGGCGAGCGCTGTCTTTAGACAACGTTTGTTGTATGGGAGCCCCCTTAAATATTTATTTTATAACGGCAACAGAAATACATATTAATCTGTGAAAATGTCAACTGCCTAGCCATTACGGTTCATAAGATAAAGCCTGGTGACAGACAGATAAACGGACAGTGAAGTCTTAGTAATAGGGTCGCGATCGGCACCCTTCGGGTACGGAACCCTAAAAAGTCCAGACGAATTGAGAACCTCTTCCTTTTTTGAAATTCAGAACATTTACAGCAATAACTTAAAAACACAAATCCATCAAACACTACGACTGCTGCTACGACGACTGCTACAAACTATCTGAATAGCATTTGAAATTAATAAAAATCCTCGAAAAGTCAACGAGAACTTTCGTATAAGTATTTATAACTCTAGAAGCTCGAATTTTCGCACCTTCAAACGACAGTTTTAAAACTTGGGACTTTACTTGACAGATGACAGACAGACGAACGGACAGACGCGTACGGAGGGACACATGAAACACTAGTAAATATGTACAAATTTACGTCGCCTTCGGATATTACGGAGAATATTTTAGGCATGGTTTAATCATTAGACAGTGTGATTGTCTCGTAGGTTCTATGATACAATCACACTGTCTAATCATTAAACCATGCAAGCTACAAATGAATATTTTTTAACTGTAGATAGATACGGTCTGTTTTAAACTTAAATTTCGTTTCAGTAACTTTAACTGGCGAGCGCTTTTAGAAAAGTAAAGAATTGGGGAACTGCGTACGACGAGTCAGCGACGAACGGGCTCTACCTTACAAACTAAAATAAACCTTGAATACTTAGGTTAGAGACTACAATGCTAGGGCATAAAAAGACCGGCACCGTGCGGTCGAGAAGCGGCCGTCGAGCCATCACCGCGATGAGCTTTCTTTGCACTTGTTAGTCTCTAAATTCGTACGTATTTAAGGATGATTATTTTAGATTGAAATCGTGTCGCCCGCCCGCACGTCGCTAGCCCATTGTAACGTGATTTACGTGATAAACCTTCAGTGCCCTTATTTCACGAAAAACACACAAATGCTCCGATTTTAATGTAATATTAACGTAGGTAGACTATTCTCTACACGGTACAAGACTGTGTTGGTCTGGGGCGAATAAAAAACAGTGTAAGTACCGAAAACTATTGTTTAAGTACAATAACATACAATAGCTCTGTTATTATTATGCTAACAATTTTCCACAACGACCAAGAAAAGCCCCACGTAAAACGTTATTTTACACAACACAGATTATCGATCATGTATTTAGTTTAATGATCATGTACATTAGACGCCAGCCAATTGGTTGACACCAATCACAAGTTATGGAGACGCTGGTTTTAATGAAAGACCACCAATATAACGTAACATAATACAAACTCACCCCTGTATCGCAGAGGGGTAGGCAGAAACCAGGGAATGCCAATTGCCACGATCCTGACAGCACTTTCGCTTTATCAACATTCATTAGTCGTTGCATGCATGCACGCACGCCGGTTTCGGGTACTTTTTATCTTGCCCTTTGCTAATACATCCACTATTTCGTCGAAGTATATACGTATGGAACGTCCCTTAAAGACCCTTCCACCCACATTCGCTCGATATATTTGTTTTGTCAATCTTTATTCCTTTATCTCCTCTACATGTCCAAACCAACGCAACATTCCTTTCTCAATTTATTCTAGAGAGACCACCAGTAGTTAAAACTCTGTTCTATAGGATTGTCTAGGATTGCATGCACGTGCAACCGAACAGATTTGGCTTCAGCCGAAATTTATTAGTAAATCTGTGGTCTAAAAATAGGCCACGTATACCAACGGATGATGTTTACTCCCAAATTAAGTTTGGGACTAAACAATGATCATATTAAAAAACCGGCCAAGTGCGAGTCGGACTCGCGCACGAAGGGTTCCGTAACATTAGACAAAGATCGAATTTGAGAACAGCGCCATCTATAGAAACCAACAAGAAGCATTTAACATTGACATTTAACGATATGACATTGGCGCTATGAAGATTAGATAACGTTTGTTGTATGGGAGCCCCCCTTAAATATTTATCTTATTCTGTTTTTAGTATTTGTTGTCATAGCGGCAAGAGAAATACATCATATGTGAAAATTTCAACTGCCTAGCTATCACGGTTCATGAGTACAGCCTGGTAACAGACAGACAGACAGACAGACGGACGGACGGACGGACTGACGGACTGACGGACGGACGGACGGACAGACAGACAGACAGACAGATGGACAGTAAAATCTTATTAATCGGGTCCCGTTTGGCACCCTTCCCGTTTGGCACCCTTCGGGTACGGAACCCTAAAAACCACAAGATCGATCCAAAGGCCGTTGCTAACACTGACATTCGATATACATAGGTACATATTGCAAATTCTTTATGTTAAAAATTAATTTCTGATTTCTGAGCTAGAGGATCGATTTTTAAGAAGCAGTCCCGGGGACCAGAAAATACAGAGTAAAGACAGAAAACATAAAGCTGAAAAACCTGTACCTACCTAGAAGCATATAGAATTAAAGTTTGAATAGAAAATTTTATGCCATCAAAAACATAACTTGTAAAAAAACCAACTCAGTTCTTCTACCATAAATAAATCTATTTATTTAAAACATAAAAGATTTTTAATATTGATATGGTCACTATAAGCTGTTGTTAGTTTAGCTAATTACGTAATAAATTTAGACAGAAGACCCTTAGTAGGAACTGAATAAATTAACCGACTTGGTATTACATGGATCTCACAACTTTTTACGGTAAAATAACTGAGTTGCGAGACTTTGTTTTTTTTACAAGTTATATTGTTGATGGCATCTCATTTCCTTTTGTAGATAGTCCTACTTTTTTCCTTGACCATTTTACAAGGTGCCTTTAATTATATCTAGGTACTGTCTACACCACCTACACCCATTATTCCATTAAATTATACATATACAGGTACACTCATTCATTCACTGCAAATTTAACTTTGTAATCCTATATATTTGTGTTGGATTACAAAGTTATTTATGCAGTTGATGTATCTAGACACCGGGCCGAAATCGCAAAATATTTCAGTTTTTTCCTTGATTTATAACCTAAACACTAATAACTGTATTCTCAATTTGAAGCTTGAATGTATGCTTGAAGTGACTAAGAGTTTTGATGATCGGTCAGTCAGACAGTCAGTGAGTGACAAAATGAAGAAACTTTGACTAGTTATAATTCTAAACTACTGGTTCAAATTAAATAAAATTTGAAACATGCCATTCTTATACAATACCTGCTTGGTTACTGAAAATTCGAAAAGTTTTATCCACAAGGAATTTATAGTGGGGGTTCGAAGTTATAGGCAATGCCGTGCCCCCAGATAAAAATAAATTCAAAAGTAAAACAAAAGTTGTTGTGGGTAAATCACAAAACTCAATTTGAAGTGTTTCAGGAATTTCACATTTTAGAGGCAACCGAACATAGAGCACTGTTGGAAATACGATAAAACTTTGTTAAGTACCCGTTGAACATAAGCCAATAATGTTAACAAATTCACATGTTACCACCAGCCGAACCTACGTTAAGAATAAACTAGTTATCTGTAACCCAAATCAGTTCTTCTTGCACGCGATAGGATAAACAGGTGAAAATAGGTTATTGCGTCCGCTACAGACGATAACCAGTGCCTCAGGGTTTGACAGTTTGCCTAGGCTAATCTGGATCCTAAACCTACAATCAGGTTCATATCATGTCATATCATAAGCAGCCTATATACGTCCCACTGTAGGGCGCAGGCCTTCTCTCAGAGAGAGTGTAAATCAGGTTACAAATAATATATACGAATAAAATTATGTAGGTACCTCTTAAGGCTGCTTTTACCTTGAGCATGCTGTGTTGCTCGCACAATTTAACATTTTTAGTGATTGTAATAAAATGAGTTTAGTTTTAATAAATATGGTCTGAGGGTTTGATAGATAATAAAGTTGCGGACATTCAAGACATATTTTTCTCATACTGTACCTAGTTTCTGAAAGAGAAAATTTGATTTCAAATTTAATAATTTTTTAAACCACTTTTCTTTATGAAAAACCACGTATAAGAAAACAAAAATATACTTGAAATGTCCGTAATTTAATTGTGGGTGAAACCCTCTGACCACATTTACCCAAAGGTTATTCATTTTATTACAATAATTAAATTATTACTCATAGCCGAATAAAAATCTTCAGCGCACCTCTTAGCATAAGCATAAGCAGCCTATATATATCCCACTGTAGGGCACAGGCCTTCTCTCAGGGAGAGAGTGTGGGCTTAATCTCCACGCGTGCCCACCGCGGATTGGTGATTTCAAGCGCTGAGGTATATGAATAGCTCAGACACTCAGGTTTCCTCACGATGTTTTCCTTCGCCGTTACCGAGTGGTATTGCTACTAAAACTTCGCAAATGTACATAACTTAGAAAACAAAGGCATAGGTACATGCCCGCACTGGGAATCGAACCTGGGTCTCCCGCTTCCAAGTCCAATGTTCTACCCACTAGGCTACCACCGCACCCACGCACCTCTTAACTTTATCTAAACGGAGGCAAAATACTTAATTGCGATTCAAGGTCACCGACAACAGTTCTACCACTTTCACACATAATCCTCCAGGGCCGGGTTTACATGCCTTGGTTCAAGTCTACAGGGAAGCGCGTTATAAACCGATATTGTGTTGTGTGAACACGTTCCTTCCGCTCATCTGCGAAGTCGAGGCTCAAAGGAAGTGTCAGTAGTGGCTACATCGTGAGAAGGCAAGGATATAAGGCGAGCCTATGTAAATGGAGATTATAGAAAATGTGATTTACAGCGATCAGGTTGCCCTTTCACCGCTTCTACATAACGAGTTGCTTCAAAATGCCCCCGTTCTGCTCATATTTACGTGCGTTCACCGGTCCAGTCTTTATGAGGACATTATGGGCCCACCATTTCTCGCCATAAATGAGCCGATCAGCACAGATTGCAGCTAATCGTTAGGATTGGAAAATTCTCTCGATAAATCTGGTCATAATACTACAATAGGCATCAGAAGTTCAATTTCGCGTGAAAATACTCGAAACAATCGAGAACTTACGGAGCTGTTAACAGACTAATCAAGTGCGTTAACTTTAGCGAAGGTTTTCACTTCATTGTACAGTCGAATTCTGGTTCTAATTTACATTTTTGCTGAAAAGTCGTCCGTAATGCAACTGTGTAGAGTGCATGCGCGTAAAGGTGAACTGTTGACTAATTGTTGACTTTACCATACTTTTTGCACCAACCAGGTGAGATGTTTGTTAAATTAATTTTGGAGTAGAGGATCAGTACATAATAACGTACTAAATAAGAAAAATCGGTCAGGTGTAACTCAAACTTGGCCACAGAGAGTTACGTACCACCATAAATACTTATGATAATGCGTACATAGGTACTTAGCACGTGTTTTCTCTCATTCAGTTCGGGAGTCGGGACCCTTAGCCCGCCTAAGCCTTACCCGACTCACACATGGCTTGTTTTTTTTTTGTTATAATATATCGACCTCACTATAATTTTATTACTGTTTTTACGATATAAGAAGTAAAGAAAAAGACAAGTAATTTTTTTTTTTTTTTTTGTACTTTTTATTACTGGTTGCCAATTCGCCCTAATAACACGTAGGTATTCTGTGAAAATTTGGACTGGCTACCTACGAGTATAACAGTCTTATTTATAAAAACACGATTCCTTAAAACACTACTTAGATGCAGCTTGAATATTCTGCGGTAAAGGGAAAAACGTAACCCTAACAGATTAAATAATCTAATAAAACACTGTTCAGAGGCAGTTTGAATAAACTTCCTCTGAAGAGTGTTTTAGAGGAATCGTCTTTTTTTATAAATAAGACCGTAACTGTTTAATAGTTAAAGTCCTTTAAAGGTCAGACGGACAGAGAGACATTGTCGTGAGCATCCTGTTTGCCTTTGGGTACGGAACCCTAGAACCTTTAACACATTATTAATTCAGTCCCACGTAAAGTCAAATATGCTTATGACATGCAATATATGCAACAAAAATGTTGCGGTGAACTCAGAAGCCGCAGTGGACCTTCTTTCGTATTCATTTAATAAATGTAGCTACCGTAGGCTCATAGAACTCTAAAAGTAGTGAGAGTGGTTGTCTACTAGATAGGCAGCAGTATGCTACAACTAAAGCCTGTTATAGCTTTGAGCCTTAACACTATTGCTATAAAGATCACAGCTGTCCGTGAGCACGAATTAAGAGTATCGTCGTTTAGATTGCGATCCAACCATGCTTGCCTTTAATTGATCATTTTATAACACTCATTAAATACGTTTCAAGGTAATCACGTAATAATACAAATATCGTAATGTTTTTGTCTTAGAGGATGGTGCTGATACTCGGCCTACTAGATTTCTTCTGATGAATTACATAGACAGGGGTATTAAAAGGGGTTCTATTGGACCACACTGTAAAACGGTGAAAACCTTCTTACAGCGTTCCTGATATTTTCTTTCATTCTTGCTCTCATCTTAAACTCAAAATTAAAAATTACATCACCCATTCTAGATTTCTTTCGGATTTTCATTATTATTTTACCTTTTGACGAAACACGACTACTGACAAAATTACTTGTGTATTTTCGTGGTTTTATTCTGTATTTTATCGAAGTTTTCGGTTTATCACTTAAATAAAAACCACATTATTGAAGTTCTACATTATTCATATCATTTACATCAATAGCGCTTCAATGGCGCCCCAAGCGAACAAATTTTACCACGGCGACCACTTCGAAATAGCAAAAAAAAATGTGTTGACGAGTAGAATCTCCCCTTTTTAGGGTTCCGTAGTCCTACAAGGACCCCTTATAGTTTCGCCATGTCTGTCTGTCCGCGGCCTAGCGTATACATATTTATCACGCCGACAAAGTTAAACAATAAAATGTTGGAAATAATTTTGGGTCATTGAAAAATATTGTGGGTGTAGGAAGACCATTTTTCGATTTAGAGTTCACGTTTAGAGTTCGAGTTCACGTTTAGAGTTCAAAAAGTATCACGGCTAAGTAGGCGTTACTAGTTAACGAGTTTTATTATTTGACCGTCTAAAAAACTCTACTGTACAGGAAAAATAAATCCTCAATGCAGAGGTGACTGACTAAAATTCCCACAATATAAGTGAAAATAAGAATTAACTAGCTGTCCCGGCATTGAATTGGTCCCGGCAAACTTCGTACCACCACAGAATCCGTTTTTACGATTCTTGCACAACGCCATCTATTTTTAAAAACAACGTTCGCTGGCACAACCGCATCTATTTTAAAATATTATCCCACGGGAACGCATTACCGGGATATCATGTATGTTATGTCTCAATACAGGTATTTTTCTATCTGTACGCCAAGTTTCATGTAAATCCGTTCAGCCGTTATTGCGTGATCCGTGACATCCAAACATCTTAACAAACTTTCACATTTATAATATTAAGTAGGACTCTAAAACAACTGTCTGGTTCTAAGACAGTTACGATAATCTTGATTCGAATCTGTGATTCGAATTACCTTTTTCTGTAGATCTCAACAAAAAGCCCTAAGTATAATAATTTCACTTGTTCCCCTGGTCCTTAACCCTAGCAGGTAGGCGCATACGCAATGCCAGGGTCCAGTTTGCTAGACCGGTTCTCCAGTCAGCACAAACTGAGGTGATAGCACTAAATACTTGCAGGCGACAGAAGTACCTTCACAAGAACATCGGCCTTCACATATGTCCTGCTGTTGACTGTACAACTCAGCGATGAAAAAAAAGGCATCTGTGTAGTTTCACTTCCCATCACCAAGACTATTTTGTCACTATTACCGAGTTAGTCAAAACGCTTTGTAACAATGCTATTCGTAACGCAATTTAAACTTAAAGGATTAACTTGATTTGTAGGATTATTAGTTGGAGGAAACTGATTATAAGCTACTACGAGAAAATGTGGTGCTAGTTCTGTTATAAAACCTAGTCGTTTCACCTCAGTGATAAATACCTGGCTTTGTTCTGTTTAAAGCGAACTGAAGTTGACTTTCTGTTAGTTTGCTTTTTCGTCTCGATAGCCATCTTATGGCCGCCAGCCCTTGTACTGTCTAGATCGGTTTTCCTCTAACATAATTAAGGAGCAGCCTATCTGGCTGTCGTATTATCGGCTAATTCACAAGTTTGTTTAATATGTAGGAGCGCGACTAACTCTATTGCATGTTTGACGACTTGATCGATATTTTTTTTTTTAAAAAAAAAGCAGATCCGCCACCATTTATCACGTGGCGCCCTTTGTTATTTTATTAAAAGTATTAAAAGTTATATAATAAAATTTCTTATGTCTAAACTTAACATTGAAGTTATATAATAAAAATGTCCTAATGTTAAAGTTGTCGGAAAATAAAATCTTAAAAGTTAATCAAAATAAAATTAGGTGTCAGGATATAATAATAGTAAAAATTTAAAACGGTAATTGTTACATATAAAAAGTATAAACTGTAAAAATTTCTTTTTCTTCTCTTTCTTTTTTTTTTTTTTTCTTTCCTTCCTTTTTTTTTTTTACAGTAGTCAGTAAAAGTAAAAGTTGTAATAAAATTTGGTCGAACTATAAAATAAGAGTACAATTCTCAGTACGCCCCGACGCCTTTACTCAAATATTTACTAATGAGGTTCTACAACGGGTCAAAAGAAACGCGAGCTTAGAAATACCATCCGAAGTTATAATACGTACTTGTGACATGCGCTCGGGCATGGTCAAGATATCGTCGGTCGGATTCATTACTGGAACATCTCCAAAATCACGTGTTTTGAGTTAAGTATGCAGTTTTGTAGGAAATTTTTCACTCTTTCGGAATCATTACTGGTACAAGTCAAATTCTCATTCTAACCGTCTCAAAGTGACTTAGACTGTAAAGAAACAATGGTGTTTAAGTGTTCATTATCAGCATATTTCGAAATGTCCTACTTTTACTTTGAAATCCATAGTTCCCTAACAGCCCATTTCGAAATGTTCCAATAGGACTCTGAAATTTTTCTGATGAGTTATTGTTTTTCTTGTTTGTGCCAGTCGAACTTTGAGTGCGTAACCGTTAAGTTATTAAATTTCTTTTATGGTTGTGAAAAATGACATCAAGAGCAAGAAAGATGCTTCAATTAGTAATTTCCAATAGGAAAAGTGCAGAGAAAGATCTTGACGGTAAGTTTTTGTAATTTATTATTGCGAGTAGGTTTTACTGTTCTCCACACAGCACAACACATCAACCTACCCTACCCACCACTCTATTCCCTTTGACAAAGGGCTGACATTGCGACGGATCAGGGTAGGTTGATCGGTTGCCTACTGTACCTACAGATCTGTTACTTACAAGACTTTAATGAGGATTTGTGTCCATGATTCTAATAATATCCTAGTAGTGACTAGTAGTACCTATAACGACCTTCTTTCTGGTTTTTAGAGGCAGGCTGTGTGATGGAAATAGAAGAAAACTTGGTTTCAAATTTCATGGCCATAGTACAACCACTCCACGCATCAGCTGAGGAGTGTAACATTGCTGTATTCCAAGACCAAGCAGAACCCTTGCTAGTTGTAGGGGCAAGCTGTGATGTGGTGATGGAAGTAGAAGAAAACATTGTTCCGTATATCATGGATGAGACACAGCCACTGCACGCATCAGCTGAAGAGAATATCGTTGGTGTATTTGAAGACCAGTCAGATCCTTTACTAGTTGTAGGGGCAAGCTGTGATGTGGTTATGCAAGAAGAAAACTTTGTTCCAATTATCGTGGATAAGGCACAACCACTCGACGCATCAGCTGAAGAGGATATTGTTGGTGCAATTCAAGACCAGGCAGAGCCTTTACTAGTGCTTGGATCGGATAAAATACAAGACATTACTGTCGTGATAGAAATAGAAAATGATGTTAACTTGGCCAGCGTTGGGTCACAAGATGATGATTCTACTGATTACGAAGAATTTCCTGCTGACAATGAAACATCTAAAGACAAAATGAAGAAGTTAGAGAAGGAGACTCAAGGTGATGGTGGTAGTGTAGTGGAATTGGTCCCAGAGAAAGTCAGTTCCAGAAAATTTGAAGACATCCCTAACGTCATTGACAAAAATTTTGAACCCGAACTAGGGGACGACTGTGTGGTACAATTAGAAGAAAGCTTGCTTTCTAATTTTATTGCTGATGCACAGCCTTTACACGCGTCTGAAGAGGGGGCAAGAGAGGAACATGCTGTCCCTATACCAAGTGATGAATCCAACCAAATTCTGCAAGCCGTGATTGAGGCAGTAAATGATGATCCTGCTGATTATGAAGAATTAACTACAAACAATAAAAAATGTAAAAAGAGGAAAAGAGAGCCGGAAAAGTGGGTTAAAAATGTGAAAAAACGTTTAAGGAATACCGGCAAAGCTTACAAAACAATGAATGGACGCACAATAGAAGCGAAAAAATTTAAAACTCCGTGCACAGGTGACTGCCGATTAAAATGCACGGAGAAAATTAATGAAGAAAAGAGATTACAGATTTTTAAAGATTTCTGGGATATAGGTGATTTAGAAAAACAACGTTACTTTGTAAGTAAATGTATGGGAGTTGTCAAGCCAAAATACTCATTGCACAAGGAAACTAGTAAGAGGTCCTTGAATGTGTCGTACAATTTCACAGTAGATTCAGAGACCATTCGAGTATGCAAACGATTTTACATGGCAACTTTGGACATAGGACATTCGTTTCTGTCCACTGTAAATAAGCATAAAACTTGCCCTACAGGAGTAATTGCAGATGACAGCAGAGGGCATCATGGTAATACAGGAAGATGTCTTGCAGAGGACGTCAAAAACGGTGTTCGAGAGCACATCAATTCCTATCCAAGGAAAGAGTCGCATTATTGTCGAGCAAGTTCAACTAAAGAATACCTTGATGGTGATTTGAACTTGTCCATGATGTATCGACAATACAAAGATTGGTGTCATCAAAACAATAAGCCTATTGTCAAGAAAGGAACTTATGAGCACATTTTTCGAAATGAGTTTAACATTGCGTTTCATAAACCCAAGAAGGACCAATGTTCTCTTTGCTTGTCATACGCGAATTCAGTTGGTGATGATAAAATATGCCTAATGTACGTCTATGATAAGCATTTGAAGGAAAGAGATTTATGCAGACTGGAAAAGAAAGAAGATATAGCTTCATGTAGACATGACGATGAGAAGATTATTTGTTGCTATGACATGCAGGCGGTTCTTCAGACACCATGCGGAAACGATTCCCTCTTTTTCTACAAAAGAAGATTAAATGGGTATAACGCCACTCTGTACGACATTTTGAAAAAAGTTGCTCATTGCTACCTATGGGACGAATCATTAGGAGGGAAAGGTTGTGATGAAGTCGGGACTTGCATTTACAAGTTTCTCAAAGATAACTGTTTTGGAAAACAAGTTATTTTCTACACAGATAATTGTTCGGCCCAAAATAAAAACAAATACCTATTGGGACTATACCACTACGCCATCAAAGTTTTGGGTGTTAAATCAATCACACACAAATATTTAATTGTTGGGCACACCTAAAACGAAGGAGATAGTGTGCATAGTACAATTGAAAGGGAGAAGACAAGAATACTGAAAAATGGATCCATTTTTGTGCCATCACAATGGAAATCGGTAATACAAAGTGCCAAGAAGACTGGAACTCCATACAAAGTACATGAATTAGACTTCACAGACATTTTGGATTTGAAAGAACTGGTTACACAGTTTGGCAAAAACTTTACGGTCAACAATGATGGTGATAGAGTGGTATGGAACGACATCAAAAAATTTTACATGCAAGCCTCTTCTCCATACTTAGTTTTTTATAACGACACCTATGATCAAAATGTATCGATGAAATGCTTGAACGTGCGCTACAAAGTAAGAGTCAGGGGGGCCGCAAATAGTTCAGAACTACATCTCCGAAACAAGTATCACCAGCGTCCACAGATATCAAGCCTGAAGAAAAAAGATTTACTTTCTTTATGCGACTCTAATGTCATTCCAAGAGTGCACCGTGACTATTACTCAAGTCTGCCGGCAACAGACAACCATGTACAACATGAAGACCATGACAACATTGATTAATATTAAGCATCCTAGTTTCTAAGCACTACTGATCTCATTGCACTACTGATCTCATTTTGAAATAAACCGTTATGATTTCGAAGTTGCTTGGCTTTTCAATTTCATTATCGGGTCATTCAGAAATATTCCAACAGATTCCCATTTCTTGAATAAATTCCTAGTTCATTACTGGTTCATTTCAGAAAATGATTTATTACTTGAAAACTACAAATAATACTAAAACTTAAATAACACGTAATCAAACTACATAACCCTCATAGTTTTCCATAAAAAAATCAGATACCTAATCAAACTATGTAAAGAAATATTCACTTTTGAACATTTTCAAAATCTTTAAACGTCAATTACTCAAAACTGTCTTTTTCGAAATGATCCAGTAATGAATCCGACCGACGATATGGTCTCCTCCTAAGACAAATTAATAGAAAAAGTCGCTGGCAAGGGACGCGTAGGCCGAAGAAAGAAATCCTGGTAAAGATACCTACGGGAGGGCACTGCAGTCGCAAGTGCTGCCGCATTATTCCGCCTTGCGAGAGAGAGATATAAATATGTAGGGCTGATGCCAACCTTTATTAGTCGGAGAGGCACGAGAAGAAGAAGATTGAAAATATCAGGGTTTGAAAATCGGAACTGGAGTTTTAATAATAGAGAGTGATTTGGAGCACACATTTCAATGTCTCAACGTTCATAATACCTATACCGCAAATCGTCCACGATCAATCCAAGTGTCACGTTTAGCTTCAAATAACCTTGTTAAATCCAAAAGGAGCAACACAGAACTACCTATCTCTTTATTATTTAGTTAGAGTAATCAAGGCTTTGACTGAAAGTTGTAGAAATTATTGGAATATATTTCTGGGAAAGAGTTCAATGAAACTTAATTTCTAGCTAATGATATAGAGTTCAAATACCATCCGATGACAATTATCAACAGATACAAAAATATCGGTGTATATTAACAACATATAATTATATATCTCGATGCCTTAAACAAGCTATCAAATAGAAAAGGGTCATTATGAAAGTGTGAAAATAGTATAAAGCCAATGTAAATATTCACTAGAGCTAATTCCACTGCAGCTGTCACGAGTTGTCGAGGCTAAGTAAGAAAATCGTGTACATTAAAATTTGGATCGGACTAGTGCTGCTAACTGTTTTGGACGAGAGACAGAATACATTATAATCGATAGCAAAATAGGAGGGCAACATTAGAAAATGGAACGCCGGAAAACGACTGCTATGCCAAATACAAGCACCACAGAACGTGTGTTCTGAGACAAGCACCAATGTAACTTTAAAAACCTATTTAGAGGCTAAAAAAAATTGTCCTCAGCACGGGTTAGTGCAACAAAAAGAATATAACGAATGTAACTTGTTTCGATAAACGTTCTCTGGAATAACCTAAATACAAAGAAACTAACCAAATCAAAATAGGCGTCAAAATCGTAAACCGGAGTAATTAAATAACCTATTTACGGTATAGTAGCCTTCTGAACCAGGCACGCGCCTTCTTGTCAGCTCTTTTGTACCCGCTTAATTTTACTGACGTGAGGCACTTTCCCTCGCAAATGTTTGGACTGCGCCGCACCAACGAGGGGCCTTGAACCACCACGTCCGCTTTCAATAAATTAAATTTAACGCTCGTATACACTTTCCTAATAAATCAATCCGTGAAAATCGATTTGGCGTGATGACAACAGCAAAATGCCATTGGACCACCGTAAAAATTGCGGAAACTTATCATAACCATAACTGGAATTGCTTAAAATTCCATGATCATAATAAAAATAGAGCAAAGAAATACCGAGGACAGAGTCAGGCCTATGTCTAGCAGTGGACGAATATGGGCTGATGGATTGGATTTTAAATAAGTACTTATAAAAGAAAACCATTTATTAGTAATTATTACCAACGGCTTTACATTACAATAAATTCACATGTGGCCAATGGCAATATTATAAAATGTCTTTGATAAAATACTATTTCAGAGTATCAATTATTCCAATAAAGTGCAGAATCCGAATGACACTGCTACACAGCTATTTGAGGCAATTGTGCAGGACATGTGTCAAAGAACTTATCTGAGATGACCGTTTTCATTCCATTTCCTTGATTTGCCATTTACGGAGATGCCACTGCGTCTGTGCGTCGGCGTTTCCTCATTATTCCTAATTGACGCTATTGAAGCCTGTTCATTTGGTCGAAGGGTGTATTCCGATTAGTTCAGTTAAAAATCTGCGAATACCTACGGTTGACGTAAAATATGCGTTATTTATTTATTTATTAGCCGCATTACTCATTAGCCGGGCTGGCTCGGGAGAAACGGAGTAAAAAAATTTAGTTTATTCTGTTATGCTTTTTAAAAAAAAATTTATTTTTCCTATTCCTCGAAAAATGTGATAGCTATACTATAATTTTTTTCAATGAATAGGCCGAATTTCCCATTATCGGATTAGTGATCTATGAATGAGGGGTAGACCGACCGTGCTTCATGTTGAGAATAAAGCAATGTTTCTGGAAACCGCTATTACCACGTTTGATGTTGCTAATTTATCTGACGGTTTTTGGTTATGATTGATTTTTTTCTTTGCAAACAATTATACCGTAATCGGTTTTACATTCGTCTTACAATAACTTTTGCCATTTCGTTAACAATTGCACATTTGCAGTACAATTCAAAAGTATTTTTCAAATGAGGGTGTTATGATTTGTGGGGTGAAAGTCTGGTGTCATCTTCAGTAATTTACCGATATTCTCCTTGTCAATTGAGTCTCGTTCAAGACAAAAGTATCGTCACATTGAGGACCGTTAGTTCACTCAACTCCGGCACAATGATCCACTTCCAAATCGATTCGACTTATTCCGGACAAAGGCTTCTACCAGTCTTTAAACCATCTATTGTACTTCATGAGCTTATGATGAGACAAACTGCTCTGATTTATTAAAGTCGTGTCACTTTTTATAAAATTCTTGATAAGGTCTTGTTTCAAAGTAATGAACTCTCAAGTAACAAAGTTATTATAATAGAACAGAGGTAATAAAAACTTGAGGCATAAGAGAATAATGGTTGACAAAAACTTTATGAGAAAGGCAGTTCTGCCTTTGTGTTGCATTTTGAGGCAAGGTGATCATGGCTGACAGAGGCATAATACTGCCAAGGCAAAATAAGGTGGTTTTTTTTTGTAAATCTCGTACATGTGAATTAAACTTTGAATACGGTAGTTACAAAACTCATCGTCTACTTTATATCCGCGTAATTAGCTAGCGCCAATTAATCGGCTGTCAGGAACACCGGAACCGATTTTAATTTATTAAGGAACTGCAGAAAAACTGCGCTCTGTTTAAAAAAGTTAATTACCTCGGCCGTGATCTTTAACCACACCAGCGACCACAGACCGAGCTTGCAAACCGCGCAAAATATCTGTTTCAACTGAGTCACGTGTCCTATGATTTGTTTACATTCGTAGGACTCTGAACGATGCCAGATAAATTCTATAATAACAACAGACGATGGTAATTTTACGGTTGATGTCGTGACAATGATGACAATATGTATGACTGACACTATGAAAGTCAAACGATATTGCTGAAGGTAGGTAGTCAATCCAATTCGGGGAGAACGCAAATCCTCAGTCAATGACAGAAGCAAACAATGCTTGTAACACGGCAAGCAGTTGCTTGCAACTTATTATTATATCAATGTAGAAACTCGTAACGTGGGCGACACTGACGAAACCCGGCGTCAGAGAAATTGCAATGAGCCTTTAAAGGAACATTTGAATGCGCAACACCTCCGCACATAGCCTTAGCACTGACTTGGCATTTTTAAACATTTGTGAAAAACAATAAGGTACCAATAACAGAAAGGTGAAAAGTTGGACTTAATAACTGCTGATAAACTAGCCCCTTTACAATAGAGCTGGCATGCAACATCGTCATTGGTATCTCGAAAGACCATAATATCTCTTTTTCTTGCTAACGTATCTCATATTCTTTTCAAATTGACACTTTCGTAAGTCCTAGGTATATAAATGGGGTGTGGACTGTATAGGTGGTGATGCAAACTTCCAGTAGTTCTCGATAGCTGTTTATTTCTTCCAGGTTCAGGGTGGTGTAGTAGCTAACTGAAAGCTCATGCTAATGCAGTGAATGTTCCGGCTTATATACTATTTGGTCCAGCCGTTCGACCAATCACAGATGTCGGTGGAATTTTCCACTGGTCTTGCACCATATTTACAAATGTTACATAATATTTAAAGGCCCTCGTTTAACATACAACTATCTGCGAACCTAACTTAGACTAACACATTTTAGGGATTCGCTACATTTACACAATATAAAAAGGCCTCGTTCAGCCTACAGCTAAGTGCGAACCTAATTCCACATAACCCGTCTCGGCGTCCACAACATTCCTCCCCCCGGCGCAGCACGCGTAGCCTCCTTCTCTTGGACGACGAGTCGGCTCGCAGGACGTTTGAAGACTCCTGTCTTCGTTCGCACGTCCACCACTCGTACTCCGCCGTTTGGGTCCGGATAGGTGCCTGTTCGCCACTTTCGATGTGCTGGTGCTCTATCCGAGTCGGCTCTGCGCCGGCATATGTTGATAAATGCCGGCACACGGGCGGTAGTTCGCACCTTAGAGAAACGACCAGGTTCAGGCAGCCAGTCGTCTATGGTTGCAGGGAGGACCTCTCGTTCGTTGTCTTCTCGTTTGGTGGGTGCGCGTGCGTGTGAGCGCACCTCAGCCGAGACTCGGTTCATGGACGTGTTAAAGCCCAGTTCGTCACGTTCGTTGTTCCAGAAGAGCCCCAGTATCTTGTTGCTCAGCTCTTCTCCCCCCAGTTGTACAGGAGTTGTCGCATGTAGATCGGCTGGAACGTCGAGCAGCACTTCCCTACAGTTTGCGCTCCATCCTCGCAGTGTGAATCCAGCAGCGGCGTGCACCGCTCGGATCTCCTCGATGCTGCATCTCGTTTCCTCTTCGCCGTCATAGCTCGCCACCAGATCATCCATGTAATGGTTCTGCGTGATGGCCTCCAGCGCGCGCGGATGTGTTTGCGCATGCTGGTGTGCGTTGTGGTTGCGCACGTAGTGAGCTATGAACGGGGAGCTCGCTGCACCGAAGATCAGGCTCTTCATCTTGTAGAGGCGAGGTGGGTCGGTTCTGTTATCTCCTCTCCATAGGAATTGCTGCGCGGGTTGATCTTCAGCCCGGATCTTAATGCGCAAGAACATCTCCTGTACGTCGGCGGTGATAGCAATCCGTTTTTCTCGGAACCGGAACAGGATCCCCTGCAGTGACTGAAGCAGGTCCGGTCCCTTCAGCAGATGATCGTTAAGGCTCACACCGTGACTTTTGGCTGCCGCATCGAACACCAGCCGTGTTTTTCCCGGTTTGTTGGGATTTTGCACGGCGAAGTGAGGCAGGAACCAGCGGACGGCACTTGTTTGCTCAGAGCCGTCGCATGGTGCCGCATAACCTTTCTCCAGCAGGTTTTTCATCTGCTTGGTGTACTCTTGAGCGAAGTCAGGGTCGGCGTCCATCTTTTGTTCGATCTTCCGCAGTCGACGGAAGGCTTGGTTGTAGTTCGGTGGCATGTTCGTGTCGTCGTTTCGCCATGGCAATCCGACTTCATAGCCACTATCGATCTTCCTTATCGTCTGTTCGACAATCAAGGTTGCTCGTTGATCAGCGCTGTTCACCCTTGGTTTGAGGGCAACGCCGAGAGCATCTATACGAAAGTGTGCCTCGAGTAGTTCGTGAAGGCTGCGATCGTTTTGCTCGTTCTGCTCGTCTAGATCGGGTTCGGTGCGCCGTTCGGGCGCGTAGACGTGCAGTACGTTCTCGTTCTTGTAGATCATGCTGCTTGGCAAGGTCCCATGAATCACCCAACCGAGTTCTGTCTTTGAGGCAGCCGGTTCATTTGGCCTGCCGACACGTAACTCGCGTGAGACAATGTGCTCCCAGTGGTCTGTCCCCACCAAGATGCCTGGACGTGCTCGTTCGTAGCACACCTCGCTTTGCAGCAGATCTTGAAGATGCTCATGCTTCAGCAGTGTCTCCGGAATGGATTGTTGATGAAGCCTTAAGTTCTTGATCGTGCGCGCTCGTAGCTCGTGTAGCGCGCTGTTGTGCTTACCTCTCATTTGCACGGTAACCATCTTGCTCTCTCCTTCTTGCTGGGACATGTTGACGCCTTGCAGGTTCAGTGGGCGTGGTGGCCCATCTGCTCCGATGCTATGCGCCAAGTCCTCGTCGACGAGCGTTATGGTAGCGCCTTCGTCCAGCAGTGCGTATGTGCTCATCTCCCCCCGTGGTCCGACGATGACAACTGGGCACATCTTCAGCAGCACAGATCGTGAGTCGGTAGCGTTAGTGGTTGCTACCGACAGTACTGCTTCAGACGGCATCGGTGCTGCAGGTGGATCTTGATGCAGCATCGGATGATGTGGGCGAGAACAGTTGTTCACACCGCAGGGCTTAGCTTTGCAGGACCTTCGCTGATGCTTGCTTTTGATGCATCTGAAGCATATACATTTCTCTCGTACGAAGTCCCAGCGTTGGCCGATGGTGAGTTTCTTGAAGCTCGAACACAGAGGTAGCGTGTGAACTTGTTCGCATTTCGGGCATCGGTCGATCTCCTCGCTAGTTTCCACGACGGTGTAGATGGCGCTCGACTTCTTCTTCGGGGCTACGACGGGTCGTTGCTCTTTCTTGGCAGGCGGTGCGGCGCTAGAAGTCGCCGTGTATGCGTGCTTCAATGCCCGGTCCGCCTCGCGCATGAGAAAGCGAGACAGAACGACGATCTCGGGGTCTGAGGTGACGTCGACATCTTCGGCGTAGTCGCACCATCGAGACCTGGTGTGCGGACTGACTTTGTCAAGCACCTCTCGCGCCAGCATCGGGTTGTAGAGATAACCGCGTCTGTCTATGTTCTTCAAGACGCAGGTTATGTTCTGGACTTTGACCGCGAAGGTGTTCATTTCGCTGGCCAATGTCCCAAATCGAGGCAGTTTCTTGATGTCTGCGAGGGCTTGTTCGACCATGACCTCCGGTCGTCCGTAGCACTGTTCCAGTGTTTTCATGATGGTCTCGGGATCAGACGCTGTGTAAAGAAGCGTCGCTACTGCATCCCGTGCACCTCCCTTCAAGGCTGTTCTTAGTCGAAGTAGATTTTCAATCGACGAGATCTCGTAGAGTTTCGTGGAGTCTCGCATAGCCGCTTGGAAGGGTAGCCATTCGTTCGGTGACCCCGAGAACGTCGGTAGTTCCGTATGGCGAACTCGTGGTCTGGCCATCTTTTCAAGCACCGTTGCCAGTCGCTCCATCCCACCCCTTGTTCTGGTGGGTGTGGGAGATCTGCTGCGTCTCGGTGTTTCTTCGAAACGCAGAGTTCGAGATTCTTGGCGCTCGTGTGGTTGAGCGCCGCTCTCAGTTCGTGGAGCGTTCAGAGGGTTTGCTCGCAGCCATTCATCCACCTTCTGGCGTTGTTCTGCCGGTGAAGGTGCAGGATGTACAGGGGGTTGGTCCGTTTCATCCTTGATGACTGACATCTCGACTGCGAGCCTCTTCTGTATTAAGTCCGTTTGGATTTGGAGCTGTTGCTGCTGTTGTTGTTGGAGCTGTTGTTGGAGCTGTTGTTGCTGTTGGAGCTGCTGCTCTTTTAAGGCCGCGAGTTGTTCGGCGGCCTCTAGCTCTGCGCGGCGCTTTCGTGTGACCACGCTTGCCGTAGATCTCACTGACGCTGCCGGTGATATAGCGCACGTTCGTTCACGTTCCCTGGCGAGTAGTGACGTAGCACCAACGTTAGTTGAGGTGTTAGTCACGCCGGTAGTGGTTGCGCGGTCTTCAGTCGGGGGCATAGTCAGAGACGGCGATGCCGGTGGTTCAGCTTGCAGCCTCCTCCGGCGCTCTATCTCGACGCGGAGTGCTTCTTGACGCGCTTGTTCAGCCTCCATTTGTTCCCGTTCGATGTCCTCCGCAGGGTCTCCCATGCTCCGAGTGACAACCATTTTGTAAGAATGGTCGTGGGAGTTGCGACGGTACCTAGTTCGAAGCGGGTTCTTCCTTTTTCTTTGAGCCCGGACTTCACGGACTCGATCTTCGTTCTTCTGGCTCTAATTTACTTATATTAAAAGACAAAAAGGGTGATTCGTTTAATTCAAAATTACAAAAGACAGTATTACAATGATATACAAAGGTTAGAGGTTACAGATTTTAGCTCTAAGTTTTCCAGGTCGAAGTCCAGGTCTTCCAGGTCCAAGTCCAGGTCTTCCAGGTCTTCCAGGTCCAAGTCCAGGTCTTCCAGGTCCAAGTCCAGGTCTTCCAGGTCCAAGTCCAGGTCTTCCAGGTCCAAGTCCAGGTCGTCCAGGTCCAAGTCCAGGTCGTCCAAGTCCAGGTCGTCCAGGTCCAAGTTCAGGTGGTCCAGGTCCTGGTTCAGTGGTCAGATGCGGCTCCAAGCCCAGGTTCGAGGGCCGATCAGGGGCCGATCAGGTCCACGTTCAGTTCTGCCAGGTGCAGCTCCAGGCCCAGGTTCGAGGGCCGATCGCGAGCTGCTTCAGGTCCAATCTGCTCCAGGTGCAGTCAAGCCCAGGTTCGAGGGCCGGTTGATGACTGCTCCAGGTGCAGGTTCAGATTTAGATTTAGGTTCACTTACAGTTTTTTCCAGGTGCAGCTCCAGGCCCAGGTTCGATGGCCGATCGCGAGCTGCTCCAGGTCCAATCTGCTCCAGGTGCAGTCCAAGCCCAGGTTCGAGGGCCGGTTGATGACTGCTCCAGGTGCAGGTTCAGGTCCGCTCCGCTTTAGGTGCAGCGCCAAGCCCAGGTTCGAGGGCCGTTTGATGCCTGCTCCAGGTGCGGGTTCAGGGACCGCTCCGCTTCAGGTGCAGCGCCAAGCCCAGGTTCGAGGGCCGTTTGATGCCTGCTCCAGAAGCGGGTCCAGTGCCGAAGGTTCTCGTTCAGATCCGTCGCTCGGAAGACCACTACGTGGGTGCAGCTCCAGGCCCAGGTTCGAGGGCCGCTTGGGGGCTGCTCCAGGTCCGCGTTCAGGTGCAGAGGGTGGTTCTCTCGTTCGGATCCGGCTCGAAGGACCAGACTAAGTGGGGTGTGTACTGTATAGGTGGTGATGCAAACTTCCAGTAGTTCTCGATAGCTGTTTATTTCTTCCAGGTTCAGGGTGGTGTAGTAGCTAACTGAAAGCTCATGCTAATGCAGTGAATGTTCCGGCTTATATACTATTTGGTCCAGCCGTTCGACCAATCACAGATGTCGGTGGAATTTTCCACTGGTCTTGCACCATATTTACAAATGTTACATAATATTTAAAGGCCCTCGTTTAACATACAACTATCTGCGAACCTAACTTAGACTAACACATTTTAGGGATTCGCTACATTTACACAATATAAAAAGGCCTCGTTCAGCCTACAGCTAAGTGCGAACCTAATTCCACATAACCCGTCTCGGCGTCCACAACAGTATACATTGTGAATGTGATTCTGGTACTTTGCAACCAATTGTATTAATATTATATTATATATTTGCTCTGAAAGGTCATGAAATTGCTTTGAAGAACTTGTGAATCGAGTAGCTGAAATAGTAGGGAGCAAATAACTATTTTTAAGGCGAGAGTGTTGCTTTGAATTTAGGGCGGAGCGAAGGATTCCTGAAGGAATCCTGAGCGCAGCGAGGGATTTAAAGTACACTACTCGAGCTTAAAATAGTATTGCTCGCGAGGTGGACACTATACTTTTCATCACCATCTAAAATTGAAAAAATAAGCAAGTGCAACTTATGATTAAGAATAGAATAGAACCTTTGTACCACATTTTAAGCGTCCGATACAATGTCTCTGGAGTTAATAGAATACTTCCATTCTCACTACTTGAAGAAACACAATTTTTTTATAAAAACTTATTTGAATCCGAATTTGAGTATGTAAACAATTACGAATAAAGGCGGAGAAACCCGCGTCTTTTATTTTTTCAAACTTTTTTTTTAAATTTGGTTCGCGCGCGGTTTCTTTATCATACAGCCAGTTAGGTACTTGTTCATACAATGTTCGTAATTAATCTCTTTGGTGATGGTAACTTTGACTATAAATATCCACATTCGGAATTCAATTCACTTTTTACCCCTAGGGGTAAAAAGTGAATTGAATTCCGAATGTGGTGTTTTATTAAAGATCTATGTTTACGAGGACTAAACTCGCTCTTTTTCAATATATGTGATAAAGTTTTGTTTACCAAGGGTAAAAAAAATAAGGTAACTTGGGTGGGCCCTTATTATGAAGCAGCGATATGTTCGGAGGCGTCGCAACGTCGCGCTTGAGCCCGATAATTCAGTCGATTGTAGCGATAGACACGGTTCTTTTTTTTGAATAGTTTCGCTTAAAACTATTAACTCAAACTATTCAAAAAAAGAACCGTATTTGTCGCTAGATTCGACTGAATTATCGGGCTCAAGCGCGACTTTGCGATTCTTCCGAACATATCACTGCTTCATAATAAGGACCTTGTGTTGATAAAACCGGTACCATTCCGTTCCTACTCCATTCTGTTCCTTTTCTCCCAGAGAGCAAGCTTTCAATTGGACATAGGTTAACAAATCGTTCACAATTGTACTACGCAATCATTCGTTAGCTCATTCAGTCATAAATGTGATAACAAAGCTATACTTCACCGCCAACAATATTCCCATTAGATTATCGTAACAAAGCATTTCCCAGAGATATTACCACTATTAAATCACTCTTTTACCTTTTTATCATCATCAGCAAGCTTTTCCGTAACTTTTACTTTCATTAGTTAATTATTTTTGAGATTGCCATAATGGGCACTGAATGTGTAGTTTCATTAATAAGTTTCCTAATAATTTCGTCACAATAGAGCTTTCATGCATGATATTCTATTGTAATACCTCTTATCTTTTCAAGGTATCTAGCGGTTTGACAATGGCTTCATGATTCCAAGAGATTTTTTTTGCACGATGGTCTCTCAGTCATTGTTATTATAATGAGTAAGGTAAACATCGGTCAAGTGTTCATTGGCTCACCTGTCTCTGAGTTTTGTCTGGCAGGATGATGGAGAGCTCGAAGGCTCGATTCTTCTTGTCCTTGTTGCTCGTTCGGATTAGCTTGGACGAGGAGCGCGTGATATTGTGTGCCTTCTCCGGGAGCTTCAGAGCAACGATGGACATGCTCCTGGAGAGACGCCGGCCCAGCTTACGCGTCCGGAGAGACATGGAACCACTCAGCCCCCGTTTGCGAGCCTCCGTGGTCACCGAAGCACCATCGTCCACTACACTACCACCGTCATCACCGGCACCAGCCATTTCTTTATCCATGTTTCGAGCACCAATTGAATTACTTCTCTGTCAACATTCACATCTTAAGTTGCACTAGAATAATAACCAACACTAGACACTTTTACGTGAAAGTCTTCCGTTCTACTGAGTCATCCTTTTACCGCGGCTGTGGCTGATGCACTTCTCAGCTGGTCCACACCGTGACTCCGGGAGCCACGGCCTCACTGGTGCACCGTGCCCTTAGGGCCTACAGTCAATGGAGTGAGTATTTCGTGAATGGAACCGATTGTGTTGCTAGAGCGATAGTGGCGTGCGCGAGCGTGAAGTCGTGAGCGCGATTGGGTCGGACCGCGACGTAGCGTGCGCTCGACTGTTCGCAGTAGACGCGACTGACCCGCCGAGCCGAGTTTGTCGCAGAGTGCCGCCGCCGCCGCCGCCGCCGCCGCCGCCGCCGCCGCCGCCGCCGCCCCGCCGCTGACAACTTCACATACAACACAACACAATCACTGGAATCGAATTACTTTATCAAAACGCATGTAACTCACTCAATGCTCTACAACAATTAACGAACATCATACAATTACATTGTGGATCGCTCTAGCGATTTGTTCTAGCTTTTTGGCGAATGAGGACAGATGTAAGGTAATTTAACGTGATATCGAATGGTTTATATTTCTTAAAAAATACGCAATTACCGAAATCAAGTATTTATTAAGGCACCCACATTAACTAGTAATGGTACCAACCCACTTGAGCTAAGTTACGGCTGACTAATGACGCAGGACCTACGAATGATCAGTCATCAGATCTCAAGGCAATCGGGTTTCTAAACATAGAAGGCGATACTTAAACAAGCCTTAAATTCGTTGTCTAGCTATTGCTCTTTATCCACTGATGTATTTGAGACTATAGTAAATGGGTTTATTGTCAACCATGCAACACAGGATTTTAGGATATAGAGTTTAAAATTATAGGTTTCTGAGCTGAGGCAATTTTGGAAAGAAGCCATGAGAAGAATTCGACTGAGTTTGGGTGCGTTCGGAAAACTACGGCAAATTTTTTCATGTAGGTACTGCCAGGTGCCAGCTAGTTAAGACCTACGGAGCCGAAACGTGGATACTGATAGTATGTAGTCCACGGTTTCAAAGTAGGTCAGCGTGCTATGGAACGAGTCATGCTCGGAGTCTCTTTTATGAATCACATCAGCAATAAGACAAATCGCCAAAGAACTATGGAGATTCAAATAGCCATATGATTAGCACGTGAGCTAGTTACATATGCTAAAGAAACGTTAACCGATTGGCCGCAAAGGTTCTCGAGTGGAGGCTATGTTAGACGTCCACCACGTCGCTAGACCGACAATCTGAGGCAAATTACTGGTAGCAGCTATATGAGGACGACCGACGGGAGACAGCAGGAGGCGGTGGGCGAATATGGGCAGATTCGGATTAGATTGGATCGTTTTTTTAGAGTTCCGTACCCAAAGGGTATGGGACCCTATTACTAATACCCCACTGTCCGTCTGTCTGTCACCAGGCTGTATGTCATGAACCGTGATAGCTATACAGTTGACATTTTCACAGATGATTTATGTTGCCGCTATAACAACAAAAACAGAATAAAATAAATATTTAAGTGGGGCTCCCATACAAAATTCATGATTTTTTTTAACATTTTTCGCTCGTTATTAATAACGGCAACAGGTAGACGCTTGAAATATTCACAAAATATTTAGTTGTATATTCACTTTAAAAATAAATAATTAAATTAAAAAAAATATATATTTAAGGGGGGCTCCCATACAACGGACGTGATTTTTGGCCGTTTTTTGCTCGATATTAATAACGGCAACCGGTCGACGCTTGAAATATTCAAAGTATGTTGTATAGCTGATAATGGTACGGAACCCTTCGTGCGCGAGTCCGACTCGCACTTGGCCGGTTTTTTAGCACTCATTCAGATACTTTTAGTCTGATTTTAGTCATATAGCGTTACTCTACGATTACTTAGTTTCTCGGAGTCCGTATGTAGTTCGTAGTCTATTTTTTATTTTCATTTCGCATGAACATTTGACCGACCGACAGACGGATACCTCATAAATGCCATATAAGAAGTTTATTATGGTAGTAGGTCAATACGATTTCGAAGAGTCGGTTCCGATAGCTGACACTTTTCTATTTAATATTTATAAATTCAACGTGATGTCTCGGATTTAGGTAGGTAACGAAAACTTAAGCAATACCTAAGTTTTTAGTGGCCTACGTTATTAATTGTCCTTGTTACATTTTAAATTGACTCTGATTCTTGTAGACAATTTCCTGATTTGCAAACATGTAGTGCCACGCGGCCCGGTGACATTTATACACGAAATAAATTCACCATTCAAACTAAACCGGACCAAGTTCAAAGGTAGAGTACCCACAAAAAACGTTTAGTGCACCATGTAGATGTCGATTCATAACAAAGCTACAGTACAAACAAAGCTCCGCGATTTTTCGCAGTTTTTTAGGGTTCCGTACCCGAAGGGTGCCAATTACTAAGACTTCACTGTCCGTCTGTCTGTCACCAGGCTTTATCTCATAAACCGTGATAGCACAGATGACATATTTCTGTTGCCACTATAACAACAAATACTAAAAACCGAATAAAATAAATATTTAAGGCGGGCTCCCATACAACAAACGTAATTTTTAATAATGGAAACAAAAATAAATAATTAAATAAAAATAAAATTGTATACGGCAAAACTTAGGCATGTAAGCCTTATAATGTATTTTTCACTTCTCATGCTCTAAAAGTTCGTCTTTATGTCGTGCGTAGGCGACATAAAGTCGCTTTTTATGCTCTAGAGCATAAAGTAAAATCTTCGTCGAAGACCAAGGCAATCGCTGCAACAGCCACACGAACATCTTTAACTTCATACAACAACCTCTTTATTTTATTTCGTTTCGTTCGTATTCTAAGACCAAGGCAAAGATACCAACAGCCAAAGTACACAATAAAACTTCATGAAATATACTTATAATTTGTATTTCGTCTCATTTATTATTTTTTATATTTGTTTATTTTTCAATTTAGTAGATCAGTATAGTATTTAAGCCATAACAACAACTTATCATAGTTATAAAAAGAAAATGTTTTTATAACTGAGCAGTATGTAACGACCTTAAGTCAGGTGTCACGTCCCTACAGAAAAAAAAAAGAAAAAAAAGTTAATTGGCGGGAACCATAATTATTTTTACATGTTGCTGTTTCATTTCCTCGCAATCGAAGTGAAAAGTAGAGTGTACAACTCGTCCATAAAACCCATTTTACACTCGACTTTATATCTATCCTCGCTCGCAAGCTCGCTCGGATGGATAAACGTCTCGAGTAAAATGGTGCGTTTTATGCACTTGTTGTACAATCTACTATTGTTTTCTGGTGTGTACAATAAAGTGTTCTAATCTAATCAAACAACAAACGTGATTTTTTGCCGTTTTTCTCGATCTTTGTGTCTAATGTTCTACACAGATACTGGTACAGAACCCTTCGTGCGCGAATCCGACTCGCACTTGGCTGGTTTTTTTTTATTCATCAACATCATCATCATCATCAGCCATTTGACGCCCACTGCAGGGCAGAGGCCTCCCTCGTGGTTTTCATAACCATGAGGAGTTTTGCCATGTTTTATTATTAGCTTTTTATTGAGATGGTGAAATTAACAAAGCGCCTAATGAATTTTGGTGAAGCGAAGGAGGTTTTTCAGGATTACTCTGGTCTACAGGCTTGAGTTTATGTACCTAATGTAATGTTATATTCAGGTTGATACTCAATGAAATAAATACTATTTATAACGCAATATTTAACAATATTATGACCTCTAACAAGTTTAATTATTCATGAACCTCATTGCTGATATGACAACTAATCTTCGCAGTAATTCTTGACAGTAAACAAAGTTAAAACTTCAGAATGGACTAACCAAACGCTACTTCAAATCATAAACATTTTTTAAATAGTATACAAAATACTATTAAATCAATTCTATGACAATTTATTTATTCATATTATCAACGTGCTATTATAATTTTTTCATGTTTTTAAAGCTTTTATATTCACAATGGAGTAAGTACACTGCTTCTAAACTTTTTCTTTTTCTATTATAGCGAAGCTAGGTAGTCCGAGCAGCGAAATGTTTGCGACATGAAATACGTTACCGCACAGTGTGTCAATGGCGTTAAAACCAAGCATAACACAATAACTTCTCAACAGAGAGCAAGCAAACCCTAAGATGAAGCTATAAAAAAGTACCTACAGCTTCATACGACAATCCACAAAACCTTTCTGTCCGTGCACTCTACTACTAAGTTACGTTACGGGCTTACTTAGCAGCTAAAGTGTACTGGTTAATATGCTGTCGACTGTACAACCACGAAAGTTTTTAAAAAGTGCACTAAAGAAATGTGTTAAAAAGTAAAGCTATCTCCAGAATTTTCAGCCAACCTTTAAGCTCAGCAACGTACCTTAGATTGGTCATTACTTCAAGGTCTTTGAAGTGAATGTAAAAACTCACATTCGTCATTAGCAATCCAATCACTTGAGAATTTATTACATTGTACATTGTCGCGGAACTTTCCGATATTCCATAGAATTGTGTTTACAGTCCATTGTAAACTGTACCACGCTTCTTAAATGATTCATACATAGCACACCGTGGTACTATAGTAGAAAGAGTACAGTAAGCTAACTTTGAGGTTGAAGTGGCAGTGGGCGGGGCACATAGCTCAGAAAACTGATGGCCGTTGGGGCGAAAAAGTTCTGACCTGGCGACCGTGGACTGTGGGCAGGCCCCCCAGCAGATGGTCTGACGACCTGGTTACGGTGGCGGGGAGTCGCTGGACGCGGGTGGCATAAGACTGGCAAGCTTAGAAAAACATGCGGGAAGCTTATGTCCTGCAGTGGGCGTCAAATGGCTGATGATGATGATGATGATGACAATCCATAAGGCATTTGTCTAGATTGTTTTACGGGAAAGGCTGCTGGTTAGCAACAGATAATGAACATAACTTTTACACCTTTATATTTTGTGCCAAGTACTTACCTTGCGAAGTTATAAATGGCAGTGCGCCGGTGGTTAAAGAAACGACCTTCGACTTCGGTGTCTGAAACGCTCCTTTCTTGCGAAGAGCATAAAATATCAGCTGGTCTGTTTTTGCTCGTTGACTGCAGCACGATTCGATAAATGAGCAACTGACCTGAAAAATAATTTGTTACTTGGGTTGGTTCGACGAATTATTCTCCAAAGAGAATACCTAAGGTAGTAATAAATTTACATGATTTATGTACTGAGGTAGTGTCTTGTGGCAATCTTCCCCCAGAAAAAAAGGAACCACCATTCGCAGAAACAGAAAATCTAAAGCATTTAGGATTTAGTTAGTATGGGATATTTATGGTCAAGGTTTCTCTAAGACACTCCTCAGAGGCAGTTTAAATAATCTGTGATTACGTCTTTCCCTTTACCACAGACAATTAAAACTGACTGTGAGGGATGTTTTGAGGAATCGTGCTTTTATAAATAAGACCGTTAGTAGCTAGATAGATCTTGCTTGATTGATGCCCGCAGGGTGAGTCAACAGGGATATTATTTTAACCGTGAACCCACTGACTGCTAAAATCGTGCTGGAAATGGGTCCTACGAGGAATAAGTTCCCGTGGACCAACCGAGATAGAATTTCCTTTCATTTCATGGTGAAATGATTGTCGTTTACGCTTCAGGAGTAATAAAGCGTAAACGGCAATAATTTTACCATCTGATTCTGTATAATTCTGGAATAATAATAATAATATAATAACTTCCACACAATACAATCACTTCACCTGGTCCCAAACTAAGATTCTATGGTAACCAGGCAAGGACGTTACAAACATGAATCCGCAGGAAGTTGTTTTAGGGAATTAAGTAAGTCGTTAATATCACTTTCAACGTTGTGAACAAATCAGATTCGCAACGTTGACATTGATATAGATGACATATAAGATAAGGTCGATCAAGAGGGTAAATGGTGTTTAGTCTAGTTACCATAAACATAAGCATTTACATACATTGCTTCTGGCCCCACACTAGGATACCCTGTGTCGTGTGAACCAGAAAGAACGACATCACAAACATGTACATGCAAGACCTGGGGTTTTTTTTGTCCCCAGCCGGGATTCGCTAGACTCTAGTAACATTCATTGATCTAGTACCTACTATCTCTCTGATGTCCATGATTATTTCAGAAAAATACCAGTGACGGGATGGAAAAAGACTGGTGAATGGAAGGCGCGCTACTCGCAGCTCTATTCAGCTCGGAACCATACATTGTAAGTAAAGAAATTGTTTATTTTACCGCCACCGCCTTCTATCAGGTGTTTACTAGGTTACTGGCGCTCCAGGCGTGGTCTAAGTGCTGTGCATAATTTGTAGGCCATTGGCATGTCACGTATCTTCCTTTCTTTACTCCGTAATCTTAATTCCGTAATCTTTACCCAGTCTTTATTTAGTTGATTGGGTAGTTCGATGATCTCAGGTCCTTTAGGTATATATTGTTGACTAACTTATTCTTACATTTTGCACATTCGTTTCTTTATTCAGACCTTGAAATTCGAACTATCGGTAGCACGTCCAGTATACTAAGAAAAGTCCGTGATTCATACTTTACAATAATGAGTCACGATAAAAGCTTCCCCGCAGCATCCATCACGGTTTCTTCTGGCCACGGTCCTCGTAAAACAACAGGAGGACAATCGTTTATGGCGTTCCACAATTGGCTTCAAGTTCTTAAGTTAGAAAGCATTGTTGACTTTTAGCTGTCGAGAAGTCTACGGTTGACTGGTAGAACATGCTTGTAGCATTAAGTCCGCCGCATTGCCATTGTAAAGTTTACTTTGTGCAGTAAACGTATTTATAATAAGTAGCAGAGGTGACCGCAAGAGGAAAAGACGACGTCACGTTTTTTCCTCTTCTCCGGTCTCCCACACTGCTTTATTGTTTTACTAGCAGACTCAAAAGACGTTGTTCAGCTATATTAAATAGCCTACGACGTATCTTCAGAGTTACCAAATATACCCAAAAAAAAATCATAAAATTGGTGAAGCCGTTGCGGAGGAGTTCGATAGCAAACACTGTGACACGAGATTTTTATATATTAATTTACATTTTCAGCAATATTTCACTACCGTGCAAAAGGGCTATTATAATATTAAATATTATTTAGATGACAAGGATATCTGTAATCCAAGCCAGTTTAATGCATGAGTTCTAGGATTTAGAATAATAATTAAGAAAATAATAACAGGAAGTCCTGTCATAAAACCGCTTTAACTCCGTCTTAAGAGTGTTTTAGTATGATCAACATTTCATAAATAAGACTGTTAGGCCGACTTGCACTACTTCTTAAATGTCACTTAAGTCGCCATTTAAATCGACCTTTTCATGAAGAACTTTAGTTAAATGCTGTTTAAGCCACATTAAGGAAAGTGGTGCAAGTCAGCCTTACTCTTTGACTTTATTAAGTTTTGGTCTGGGTGTTAGGTAATACACATTTTTTTAAATACTATTAAAGTCAATAAATTTACAGTTTAATAGCTGACTCGGCAAACGTCGTTTTGCCATATTAATTAGCCTACGACCTATTCTCAGACCTACCAAATATATACCAAAAATTTCATAAAAATCGGTGAAGCCGTTTCGGAGGAGTTCGATAGCAAACACTGAGACACGAGATTTTTACTTATATATTAGATAAATGGATGAACTAAGAGGAGCAAACAACTTGGTAGACAATTTCTATCAACGGTTTGTTTACATGTTGTCAAAAACCAAATTAAATTGAATATAGTTAGAAACTCTTTACACTGTAATTCAGTTTGTAGGTGAGCTGATTACAATGACGCCACGTAGCTTTCTGTTGCAAGAGTTCTTCGCGAACTCTTTGATGAAATTTACTTTTTGACTACTCTTTTTATTTTGTGTTATAGTTTATAATTGTTTAAATATTCTTGTTTTTGTGTCTGTGCTTCAGTGGTGCTTCACTATTGTATTAGAACTACATCTTGTTAAAATAGTAAGCTTTTAGAAATAAATAAAATTAAAAAAAAGTTAAAGGGACTCTCCTATAATGTTTTTTTCGATAAGGCCTAAGTTCTCTCCTTGAGAGAAGGCCTGTGCCCTACAGTGGGACGCATATAGGCTGATTATGCTAAGGCCTAAGTTTTGCTATCGATAGGTAAAGCTTACCCCTTATCCACCTTCACAGATCGAAAGACAAAAACCTTGAGCCTCAGCGCATCTCGTTCATGAACAATGATTCCTACACGCCTGGCCTGCTGCCCCTGATCATGACCGTCGACCGCCGCAGTCAGGATTCCTCCGCCACTACGAGCTCCCACAGCTCGGCAGGGACTAAACTGATGTCGCTGTACTCTTATAGAAGTTACGACCGGGCATTTTTCTCTGGGAGCGTTCAGCCGTAAGCAGCGAATTTCTTTACTATTTTCTGACATCTCCTACCTTTTCAAATTTATTTGTTACTCGTTAAAGAGAATTCGGCTTCCATGTCTTCGATCTGTGAACATATAAATAAAATAAAAATAAAAAAATTCTAAGATAAACAGCTGCTGGACATAGATAGATAGAGAACACTTCATAGCACAACCAGGTGAAAGAATTACAAATAATTTCTGATATCTAAGTAGTGGTATACACACATAGTCTTCTTCGATCGGCAGATGCTTTATTTGTACTTGATGTAAAATAAAAGCGTCTCATTGATAGCTCAGAGGACCTCGGCGGCAACGAGACGAAACTCCTCGAGATGGTGCGCGCGCACAGTCAGGACGCCAATCAGGACGAGATGCTCGACAAGGCCTTGGAACTGCCGAAGGACGAGCTCAATAACTGCGATGAGTATGGTATCCGCTGGTACTGACTTTTACCGTGTAACCTTCTCAGTGCTGACCTTAAAAACAACAATTGAAAATCATTGTTATTTTGAAGCACTTAGGAGTAGCGATGGGTAATGGCCCAGGTTATAAACCACAATCCAGTTTTGACCCAGTTATGCACCCGTTATAACCCATTATGGCGGCTCATAATGATTTCGTTCAATAGTAATACGGAATATGTCGAATAATGTGCTCGGCGTTGTAGTAGTGTAAGCTGCATGTATCGTTATGAAATTATGCACGCAAAAATATACAGGAAATTCTCCATACAATACAATATTAGGTTGGGATTTCACTACCATGTTTAGTTTTTATCTCTTGCGCTCGCATTGTACTAAGGGCCAGTGTCCTAATGTAATTGCGTGGACAGAAGGGGCCAAAATAAAAAGGTGAGCGACTTTTGACTTGTGTTTTCTTTCACACTGCTTACTTTACACAATAATAACTTATAACTTAGGGAGAGACCGAATGTCGAGGAACTGAGCTATGAACTGCTATCGAGGAACTGAGGAACTGACTCAAAGATGTAAGTATTTATACTAAATTATTAATCAACTAACTAATGATGTTATTTTGTAGTTTGAACTTATTTACTTTACAATTTCTTAATGAATTTGTCTTTCTCATCAGTAATGTTATTCTAGACTGTTCCGTAATTAAGTTATCTAATTATATTCAAATAGATCAACTAATAGTGTTTGAACATACAATCATCTGCAAACAAATCATCAACTTGAGAATTTTAAGATAAGTCTATGTGGTACATTACAGTTTCCTCCCCCCTTAGAATAAAGACAATCCATTGTCTTTATATAAATCTAAGTTCTTACCTAAAATATACGCTTATATTATAATCTTATTTTAGCTCATATATTTTAATTTTACATTACAATTAATAATTCGCTTTTTAATTATCTTTTAACTGTGCTATCCTATTTCTTTTAGGTGAGGTTACAATAGTACAATGATCACTATGGCTTGCAATATTTTCCAACTCAATATCACTATTATGTTCTCTATTATTTCTTCTATTGTCATCATTTACTCTTAAAGTTATACAATTCGTAATTCGTGCACAACATGTTCTTGAATCTTCTAAAGCTAATAATCTACTTTGACGTGTACAAAAGAATTTTCTAATAATAATGTATTTTACAAATCGGTACAATAAATAGCATGTTAAAATTTTCACAATAGACAAAAAGATGTAGACAAAATAAACATTATTAACAACCTTATCATAAACGTTTGAATTTTGTTCTATGTTATTTAACATTTCTTCTACCTGTTTGACTTTATGAGATGCTAAGTTTAAACTTTCCAAGTCTAATCTTTCATGAATCTTAAGAGGAATGAAATTGATTTTAGTAACATTTTTATCTTTTATCTTTTTACAACAATCGTCTTGAATTATGTCTATTGAAGGTAAAAATGAATGAAACTCACTTTCAAGACCTTTAATTTCTGTTTGCAAAATTGCGTTTACAGTGTATAATTTACAATTACTGGATAATGACAAAATTCCGGTATCATACAAATCAAAATCTATAGGATCTTTGTTTCTACAGGTAAGGGTTACAATCGTTTTCCTAGGCATAACATATAACCAGTTGTTTTAATATGCATTTCATACCATTGTTCGTGGTTGATATAGGCAAGTCTAGTGTCACATTCACCAGGAATTTTTGATTTTCCGAACATTAATTCAGTTTCGCAAGTTGGATTACCATGGACAGTATATAATGGAGTGTCTAATTTACAAATATAATTAAATTTTCTTGATAGCTTTTTACAAACATTAAAATTATCGATATATGTATAATGAATCTTATTAGTAGAGATCATGTCAAAAATGATCAAAAATGTATGTATCATCTTTATTCTTAATAGGTACGGGTACAACATTATATAATTCATAATCTGTTTGAGTAATTAATGGAGTTCTAATGACAAATACAAGTTTATCATTCATTACATAAGAAACTAAGTCTATTAAAGAAAGTAATTCTGGAGCATCATTAATAGTTAAACTTAATAGATATTTAGTTTGAAGAGGCAAATGTGAGACAGTTTTACGTAATTCAAAAATATATTGTTCTGGAGTGATGATGACGGGATGTAAAGCGTTATTCTTAGAGAACAAAATTGCATTTATTATCATTGAAATTTCGTTATTAACTTCAGATGTTACTAATGTAAGAAAAGACAAGTGTCCGTCAATATCTTGCTTCAAATCCAAATTAAATAACATTCCATCTACGTGTTTAGTATAGTTGGAAAGAATTTCTAGGTTTCTATTAAATACTTGTTCATTAGAGTTTAAATTAGTAATGGTATTGTTGAAATTTGCAATGGTAGTTTTGATAACATTAGTTTGTGATTTTAATAAATTAAAGATTTCATGTTCATTACTGTCTAAATTTTCGATTGCTTGGTCATAGCGTTGAGCATCTTCAGTGTCCAATGTACCAAATAAAACCTTTAATAATTTACCAACACCGTCTATGTAAGATCGTTTCGACCTGTGAGAAATAGTTCTGCCTGTAAGTTCTCTCAAAACATTTTCTTGAACGTATAACTGAGGAATAACTTGATCTAAAACTATGAATGATGTTTCACATAAAGAAAGGTTACTAAACTTTTCATGACTACAGATTTCCTTAGTCTTAGAAGTCGATTTTCTTATGGATTTCTGAAATATCCAAGTAAGAAACTTATAATAATATTTAAATTCAGGTTCCTTTAGAATCGAACTAGGTAATCTAGCTTTGAAACTAAACAAGAGTTCAAATGGAGTGAAATTTGTAGAAGTGTGAACGTTAGTGTTGTAAGAGAACATTGCGAAATCTATCCAATGGTCCCAATTTGTTTGATCTTCATTGACGTAGTGCTTCAGATAGTCTGCTAACGTGGAGTGACTTCGTTCTAATGCTCCATTTGATTGCGGGTGATAAGCAGTCGTAGTTAATTTCTTCATTTTCAACAGCTTTGCGATTTCCTTTATTAATCGAGAATTAAAGTCTGCTCCTTGGTCCGTGAGTACAGCTTGAGGTATACCAAATTTACAGATAAAGTTACGTACGAAACAGTCTGCTATTGTTTCAGCATCATGTTGCTGTAATGCGTAAGCTTGTGAAAACTTCGTCAAATCATCCTGTAAGGTAAGTATGTACCTGTTACCATTTTCAGATAAGGGCAAAGGACCAACAATATCCAGAGATATTTTTTCAAATGCTTCAGTTGCAGTAGAAGTTATTTCCATAGGTTTTCGATTTTTCTTTCTAGATATATTATTTTCTTGACACGATTTACAATTTTTGATGAATTCTTTGATGTCTTGTTTCATTGATTCCCAATTATATTTAGATTTTATTTTCTTGTAGGTTTTGTGAAATCCTGTGTGTCCAGAAATTGGATTTGAATGATTTTCTTCTAAAATTGAAGGAATGTCTTCCCTTTCTGGAGTCCTGATTTTTTAATGGTACACGTGAATTACTATGTCTGAATCTTTAAATAAATAACGAGTGATTGTACGAATTTTGTGCCACTTTAGATGAAAGTGTGAAATATTTTCAAATGTTATTTGTTTTATATTTTCTTGCGTGAGTTTATGCTGTAGGTTCTTCAGACATTCAAATAGATGTTCATAAGTATCATCTTCCCAGTTATTTGTTTTTGTAAATGTGAAAAATAAATTGTTTCCCGATTCATCCTTTAGTTTTAAGATATCTAACTGTTTAGGTTGTTTAGCTTTCAATACGTCGATGTATTCTTTAAATGGTTCAGTCAGTGTTTCTAAGTCACATGATGTAAAAATTACTCGATCCGAGTTCTTTGGTGGCTTTTCGTTGAATTCTTCTAACTTGTTATATAAAATAGGTCTTCGTTGTAATTCTTTTAAAAATGATGAGTAGGTTTCAGCATTTCTCGTAGTCAATTGAATTTTCCTTTCAGGTTCTTCTTCGTTACAAAATTGTTCTTTTGTCTCTTGCATTTCGTTTTCTTCGGATTTAATTCTGCTCAATGCATCCGCGTTATGATTTATTTTACCTGCCTTATAAAAGATGTCATATTCGTATTCTTCGAGTTTCAGGCGCCATCTCAGCAGTCTCGAACCTGGATCCTTCACGTTGAATAACCAGATAAGTGGCTTATGGTCTGTGTAGATGTTGAACTTCCTTCCATACAGATATGGACGGAAATGTTTCACTGACCAGACGATTGCAAGAATTTCTTTTTCTGTAGTTGAATAGTTGACTTCAGCTTTATTCAGGGTTCTGCTGGCATAGGCTATAGGTAGATCTTCAGGTGGAGATCCCTGTGATAGAACACTTCCTATCGCGTAGTTGCTGGCATCAGTGGTTAAATTAAATGGTTCGGAAAAGTTTGGGTACAGTAGAATAGGTTGTTTGCAAAGTTTTTCTTTCAAAATTTCAAATGATTCTTGTTGTAAGCTACTCCAATTAAAAGGTTCGTCTTTTTTTAGCAGTTTCGTCAAAGGTTTCGTTAATGAGCTGAAATTTTCTATAAATCTTCTATAATATCCTGCCAAACCGAGGAAACTCTTAATGTCTTTCGGTGACTTCGGTACAGGAAATTTCATAACGGCGTCTATTTTCTTTGGATCAGGCTTTACTCCATCTTGTGTGATTAAATGTCCTAAATACATAACTTCTCTTTTTAAAAATAGTTTTAAATTGTGTTGAGAGAGACGATCAAATACTTCCTTCAATTTATTATTGTGGTCTTCTAATGAGCTGCCATAAATAACGATGTCATCTAAGTAAACGAAACATTTTATTCCCTGTATTCCAGTTAATACTGAATTCATTAATCTTTGAAACGTCGACGGTGCATTTTTGAGTCCAAAGGGCATCCTGGTATATTCGTAATGACCTAACGGAACACTGAAAGCTGTTTTAGGCTGATCTTCTGGATCCATTTTAATTTGATGGAACCCTGACGCTAAATCTAAAGTAGTAAAATATTTACTATGTGGGCCATATTGATCCAATATATCCTTTATTTGTGGTAGCGGATAAACATCTCCAATGCTTATTTCATTGAGTTTTCGGTAATCAATGACCAATCTCCATTTTCGTTTTCCAGATGCGTCCAGCTTCTTGGGCACGATCCATACGGGAGAGTCCCAAGGGCTATTCGACGGTTTTATTATTCCTTCTTTTAATAGTTTACTTATTTGATCATTTACTTCTCCTTTTAATGCTTCAGGATATCGATACGATTTCGTATTAATTGGCTGTTGTGATGTTGTTGGTATTTTATGCGCAATGGTACTCGTCGCTGTTAATGTATCTCCTTCTAGATGAAAAATTTGATTGTATTCTTTGGATAATTCTACTAAGCTTCTTTTCTCTTCATGATTTAAGTGATCTGTTCTTAGTGTTTTTTCTAACAATTTCAATCGATTTCTGTCGTCTGAAGTGTTCATTTTATTTATTCTGATATTAAACTCATTTTTTACCTCTTCTGGTAACGGTTCCAACTTTACTCTTATTGAATTTAACTTAATTGTTTTTTCCGTAGTATTAAGTACCGATGTGGTTATTCTTTAATTATTCACTGTAACGATGCTCGGACATACGTAGATTCCTTTTTCTAACTCAATGACGTCTGGAATTAAACCTTCTGTCATATTTGTGTTTTCAACCTTCAATGAAACTATTTTTTCACAACGAGGCTCGATCATAAAGTATTCTTCGTTGTTTCCTGTTTTCTCAGTTTTCTTCATTTCTTTATTCCTGCTTCCATGTATTTCAGACGTTTCTGAGTAAGTACCCATTTTATCTTCGTTCTCCATTGTTTCGCAAAAGTTTTCTTCATAAGTTTCTTCTTTTATCTTCGATTTTTCCGATTCTCTGCACATAATACTTCTTCATTTAACACATGGGGAAATACTTAGCAATTTTCTTTTATAAAAGAGTATTTCTCATCATCTTCATTGTCAATATATCTGATTTTTAGAGTTTCTCCCAACATATGAATAATGTTTTCCTCATAACTTATGACAGCTTTTACTGCTTTAAGAAAATCTCCTCCCACAACACCTTGACTCTCAATTGGAAAGTGGTCAGGTACCACATGAAGTGTGTGACTCACTCTTTTTCCTCCAATCATAAAAGTCATTTGGGTGTGTCCGATTGTCTTGGTTGGTTTTGAATCATTATCTATTCCTTTTAAATTTAATATTATATCATCATATACTAAAACATCGTCTTTCAGCGCTTCTAACTTTATTAAACTTACTTCCGCTCCGGTGTCTATTAAAAATTCATTTTTATTTTGTAACAATTGGTCCGCTTCTAATTGAACATATATTGATATTCCTGTGTTTATGTACATCATTCGGCCCGAATCGAATGGATAGTCCTTGGATTGGCCGTCATCCTTGGACTTTTCGAGTTTAAATTTGCTTGCTCCGAGTTGTTATGGTTGTTTTGGTTATTGTTCTGAACGGTATTACGGCTAGGTGGTCCATTCCTAGAGGTTGAGAAACGGTTTTGACTGTGTGGTGATCCATTATAGTGACCACTAGGCCCTGGCCTGCTGAAACTAGGACTGGGCTTGTTGGTTCTATTGTTCCAACAATCTCTAGCTATATGTCCTTTCTTCTGGCAGTTGAAACACTGTAAGGGTTGGTTGTTATGCTGTGGCTGGAAAAGTCTTATTGATGGCTGTAACCGACATTGATAAGCTAAGTGACCTATTTTATTACAATTAGAGCATCGCTTTGGTGTGGCAATGCCATGGCGCTGACTCATCTCCTGCCTAGACTTTATTTCCTGTTCTTCAGATATGGCTACAGAAACCGCTTCTTCGAATGTCGAAGGTTTTTGAGATTTTAAAAGAATATGTAGCTGTGGAATAAGTCCACTAATAAAGATGTTTAGTGCCTGATTTTTTAGAAGTTCTATATTAGCATTTCGCGCATCGATACTAAGTTTTGGGTCTAATGATTTTATGAGTTTAATATAACAATTCTCTACTCTAGATGAATATTTCAACACTGGCTCGTTATGTCCCTGTCTGCATGAATTTAGCTCTAGCTGCCATTGAGCAAACGTTCTTTTTTCTGAATAATTCTCTAATAAATGTGTTTTTAGATCTTCCCATGACTCAAAAGTTCTGTTTAGTAAGGTGGACCTAATATTACCTTCTATCTTGGAAAGTACTACAGAAACAAATGCAACCTTGTAAATGGGGTTTAGAAGAGAATAAGCATTGTTACAGTTGTCTATAAAAACGTGTAAATTAGATTTATTCCCGTCATATTTCGTCATCATCCGCTCCGCTAATGAAATATCAATGAATCCTCCAGAGTTTTTTACTTGTTCTTCGGTTTTCATCATTTTTTTTTTTAGAAATATAGGACCTTTATGATACAAAACTATTAACCTTTTACTCTAAAATAATCTAACTTAACACAACGCCACTCACTTGAAGTTTTTACGTTGCGGAGTCCCTCTGTTGAGTCCCTTGACGAAATGTCGCTTCTGCTTGGCCTTCTTCTTTTGTCTTGAGCGTTACTGGTACGTAGTACTTCGGCGAAGCTAAGCGCCACGCTCTATAACCAGTAGTTTCTTCAAAATCACTACACTACTCGGTCACGCAAAAGTTCGTAGTATAGATGCCTCTTGACTGCACTTCCACACTACGTTTTAAGATCGACGATCGATTGTAATTGGACACGAACTGACGACGATTCGCGCACTTGAAGAAAGTCTTAAATCACGTAGTTATTGTCGCAACGAACAGTCGATTTCGCGATACGTCGATTTCGCTATCCCACTTCTGACACCAATTGTAATTGCGTGGACAGAAGGGGCCAAAATAAAAAGGTGAGCGACTTTTGACTTGTGTTTTCTTTCACACTGCTTACTTTACACAATAATAACTTATAACTTTATAACTTAGGGAGAGACCGAATGTCGAGGAACTGAGCTATGAACTGCTATCGAGGAACTGAGGAACTGACTCAAAGATGTAAGTAATAGGGGTTAAAGTATGAAATTGCCGTTTTATTGCAATAGGTTCTTTGAATTGACATAGAATCTTCATGGTTTGAGGTTTTCGAATGAAACTTTTTTCAAATGGTTTCTATGATGTTCTTTTTTTAAAAAATGTGAAACATTTGAATATCGACTTTCAATTGTTTTTGTTATTCAATTTAGACAAGAAAGATGGATACTGCGAAAATTCGAGTGATTATGAGGCACCCATTTTTCGTATTTTTTTATTTTATTGATTTGACGCAAGTAAGTCAATATTGTGGGTAAGGTAACGTTAAACCATGCCGCTAATTCCTGGGTAGTTTGACTAGGGTCGGCTTCCACTATCTCTCTTAATTCATCGATATTCACCTGTGTGGGCGGTCTTCCTCGTGGCTCGTTCTTTAAGTCGAAATTTCCATCACGAAAGCGTTTAAACCAAAATCGCACGGTGCGTTCATTAGTAGACCCCTCTCCAAACGCAGCATTGATATTGCGGGCTGTTTCTGCTGCGTTAGTTCCGCGTCGGAACTCGTATTCAAAAATCACTCGAATTTTCGCAGTATCCATCTTTCTTGTCTAAATTGAATAACAAAAACAATTGAAAGTCGATATTCAAATGTTTCGAACATTTGAATATCGTAAGTCTTAAACGAAGACTTAAACGATCACGAAGGTTAAGCAACACAGGGCGCGTTCAGTGCATGGATGGGTCGCCGTCTATGCCTAACGCTAGTGGCATTTTTCCGAGCGGTTCCGTGCTTCGCAAGGCACGTTAAGCTGTTGGTGCCGGCTGCCGTCGATAGATGGCAGTCGTTAAGCCAAGTCAGAGGCCTTAGGGCGGCTTGACAACTTCTGACAGTAGACGAGCCACTAGTCTACAAGCCTCCACCAATCCGGACTTGGCCCCCGTGGTGGAGTATGGCCTATACCTTCCTCAGGGAAGAGACCCGTGCCCCTCGGTGGGGACATAATGGGTTGATGATGATGATGATGATTCGAATGTTTCACATTTTTTAAAAAAAGAACATCATAGAAACCATTTGAAAAAAGTTTCATTCGAAAACCTCAAACCATGAAGATTCTATGTCAATTCAAAGAACCTATTGCAATAAAACGGCAATTTCATACTTTAACCCCTAATATTTATACTAAATTATTAATCAACTAACTAATGATGTTATTTTGTAGTTTGAACTTATTTACTTTACAATTTCTTAATGAATTTGTCTTTCTTATCAGTAATGTTGTTCTAGACTGTTCCGTAATTAAGTTATCTAATTATATTCAAATAGATCAACTAATAGTGTTTAAACATACAATCATCTGCAAACAAATCATCAACTTGAGAATTTTAAGATAAGTCTATGTGGTACATTACACTAAATGGAGTTTAAGTCGAGATTTTGACAGTTCGTGCATTATCTGCCAAATGCTTGACTTAAGCTCTAGTTTGCGAGATCTGCAAGTGGCCCTAAGTACCTAAGTACATTTAAACCTAAGCATTGCAGGCAATGCATCTCATAAAGTATATCAAGCAAGCCACACTTTTATGATCCTTTGCGCCGGAAATCCCCGGGCGTGAGCGAGTGGGACACCGACATCGTCAATCTCGCTCGCACTTGCGCCGTGCACAATGCGTACGGCACAGCCAGTACTTTGTTGCTTAGAATGCGCACGAGCGTTTTTTGGTATAATTTCGTGTTTTTTTTTATCGAACCGGCATTGTTTATTGTTACTGTGATCACTGTTTACCTGAATGACCTTGGCCTGAATGCTGACTGAACTTCCAACGCGCTATTTTATGAGCTTTTTCATTGTGTAAAGGATTCAGTCACTCACTGCAGTTCCTGATGAAGTGATGATGCCCGCCTGTGTTGAATGCACTTGGAGTTTTACTTAAATATTTCTGGATTATTTAGAAAGTATAGATGCAGAATCATTATCTTCAGATAATGTAGTCCACATTATCTGAAAATATTTCACGGGGACTGCAGCGTGTCACTTAGTCCAAATCTTACAACATGTTACTTAGGTTAAATCTTCCATTTTTAGGGTTCCGCAGTCCGACAAGGAACCCTTATAGTTTCGCCATGTCCGCCTGTCTGTCTGTCTGTCTGTCTGTCCGTCCGTGGCCTAGCGCAAAGACCGGTGGTACTTGTCTGTCTGTCTGTCTGTCTGTCCGTCCGTCCGCGGCCTAGCGCAAAGACCGGTGGTACTAGAAAGCTGTAATGTGGTATGTGTATACATATTTATCACGCCGACAAAGTTAAATAATAAAATGTCAGAAAGTTTTTTTAATGTACCTCCCCTAACATAAAAAGGGGGGGGGGCTGATTTTTTTTCTTCTCTACCCCACCGTGTGGGGAATCGTTGGATAGCTATTTTAAAAACATTGGGAGTTTACTAAGATCATTTTACAATTGAGGCATCCATTTTCGAAATATTTAGCTTGTACCTGTGTCCCCCCCCCCTCTACAATCTAAACCTTTGCATTTAAAAATCTAAAAAAAATCACGATAGTAGCAAATATAATAAATTTAAAAGAAAAATTATCACAGCTGAGTAGGCTTTACAGGTTAATGGTCGATTACATTAATGGGATTAGTAAAAAAGCCTCCTATTTTGTTTGATAGCTGAATTTTGTGATTATGTTAGGTAATAGGTTGTAATAATAACTAGATGTCTGTGGAACCCTAAGCTACGCGTGGCCCGACACGCTTTTATTTGTACTTTTATTCATAGAAAACATAGTATTTTGAAAGTGTATGCAGTTCATTAAAACTTAAAAATACTTCAGTGGTGCAAAAATAAATCACTATAGCACTATAATGTCAAGCAAAACTCCCGATTACCCAAAGCATATTTGTTTAGTTGTAATTTGTTCTTGTTAAATCGTATCGCTCCTGTCTTTCATTTTGACCCACCAAAAAAGTAGTTAATGGGATAAAACTGGTAGATAACGTTATAACCCGGATTAAAACTGGATTATAACTACTGGGTTATAATCCGCTACCCATCTCTACTTAGGAGGTTAATTCATTGGAATCATGCTTGGGCCTCGACTCTGTTAGTGCATTAGTACAATGACAAAATACTCGGTCGGGTCACGTGATTTGCTTTTTCATACCATTGAGGCTGTTCGTACGTGGAGCATGCTGTCTCGCTCGCGCAATTTAACATTTTTAGTGATTCTAATAAAATGAGTATACTTTTGATGAATGTGGTCTGAGGGTTTGATGGGTAATTAAATTGCGGATATTCAATCCATATTTTTTTTATCCTGTACTAAGTTTTGATTGAGAAAATTTTGTTCCAAAATTGATAATTGCGGAAACAACTTTTCTTTATTGAAAACTGCGTACTTATAGGAAAACAAATATACGTTTAAAATGTCCGTAATTTAATTATGCATCAAACCCTCAGACCACATTTATCAAAAGTTTACTCATTCAGATACATAGATAAAATGTTTTTATCAAAGATGTATCCTGACTAATTACATTGTATGTTACAATACACTAATTTTACCAAAATAATAAAAAAAATTAAATTGTGCGAGCGATACAGCAATCTTCACGTAAGAACAGTCTTAAATTAATGCCTAATGGGTTCGATACGTGCGCGTAGACTTGAAGCGGCAATTAAATTAAATCGGCGCGTTCGTGCTGTTTTCATTGTACCTGTATACCCACAGAACAAAAAATACCTTTTTCACCTCCTGTTTCTCGTACACTAACAATCGGTTAAGCTACTGTTAACAGCTGTCAGTTGGCCAAAGTGAATAAAAAAAACCACTGACAGCTGTTAATAGTAGATTAAGAAATTGTTGATGTACAAGAAACTGAGGGCTAGAGAATTATTCCAAGTCTTCGGCTACAAGCCACCTGCGACACAGTATTAAACTGTGCCTGCGATCTTCTAATTCATTTGTAATCCTCGTTTCTTTCCTCCTATAAATTCATTTGCCCGGCTCACTGGAAGAGACCACTTTAAGTGATAAGGCCTCCGTCAGTACTCTTAGGGTAAGATATATCTGTGTAATGTCCTTTTTTCTATCTATCTATCATTTCTATACATTTACACATTAAACTGAACTGGGGATGAGAACGAGTCGATGATTATTACACCATTGTAGCATAAATTATACAATTTTATTTAAGCGAGTTATTTTATCTGCTAACCTTTTCAGTACCTATTAGTATTTTTTTGACTCGCGATGCTCATTCATAATAATATATTAAACGGGTCTAACCGCGATTATTTGTTGGGTAAAAAGATTTTCAGTACATATTGTTGGCGGTTGTGTTATTTTTAACTAGACAGTTAAGTAGGTACTTTTCCTAGGAACCGAGTGCTCAGGGCTCTATCTATAGCATTATAGGCATGGTGGACACGTGGGCGACGATGGAACCAATTTCCTCAACGTGTTCATTGAGTACCTAAACAGTCTCTTAGTAGAGCCGGTAAAAGCAGAAAGTAGTTAAATAAGTTCCTATTTACGAACAAAGTTTTCGATCCGGTCCATTCACAAGGTCTTTCTGCCTAATACACACAACTCTGTCTAATATTAAAAACTATTAACACAATCTGTTGTCTAGCGTCAATCTTCTTGTATTTTGTGGACAAAAAATAAACAAATATCTTATCTTATCTTAACTTTTCTCTCTGTCAAATGTTTGGTATGCCTTTAGAGTACGTATAAACAATGAGTTTACAGGTTGTTACTATACTAGAAACCGGGAGTTAGCCTATCACTATCGTTGGTCCGTTTCGGGTTTCATAATCTAGTCATTATTAGTCGCTGTTGTATAATGCCTATTTAATTGTTATATCACGTATCAAACATACACTGCCACGTACTAATAGCCCCTAATAATGAACCTTAAGTAGTTGACAAAATGCATAGAAAAAACTTGTCGTTTTCTCACTTAACTTTCACTCTCAATTTAATTACGCCTATCACGACAACTTTCCCACACGGTGGGTACTAACTATTGTGACAGTAATTATGCTGTAATTATGTTAACAGTTGGCACCGTACCAACTGTACAGTAATGTAGACACTAACCTGCGCACACGCACTTAGCAAGAAAGCGTTACCTAAAGGGATGTGTCTGTATACATATATGTATTAATTGTATTGGGGAAATTAACACTTAATAATAACGTTGATACTTACTCATCTTATTCGAAAAGCATTCAAGACTACACTTATCTCGACTGTCTTTCCGTTTGTCCGCATGTAAATATCTCGCGCAAAATCAGTTCTAAAAGGACATTGGTAACTATAACGACTCCAGAGTTCTTGAATTGGTTGTTCGATTCACTCTTTACGACCTACTTGGTCTTCCTTCTACACGTAATTAGTTCTAATATATGTGGGTAGATCACTATCAACTATAACCAATACTACATTTTGTTTCTAAAGTACACAATACTCTACGTCAGGGGTCGGCAACCTTATGCTATAGCCGGGCCACATATGTTGCCAGAGTATCAGTGCGGGCCGCACTTATATTTATATGTTCGGGCATGTATTTTTAATATTTGAAATAAAACCCATATATATTCATACAATTATGTCTTTTTTAATTGAACTACTATACTAACATAAAAGTAAGAACTAGTGAGATTTTTGAGGCTGCATTTGACTTGCAAGTTTTTTAACGTCTGCTTTCATTTTAGTAGTAGACACGCGCAGTATCGCGTCTAAATGTTCATCCGTTAACCGCGAACAATTCTTATTTTTGCGGTAGTTGAGAATTGAAAAAGTCTGCTCACACAAATATGTACTACCAAACATAGTTATTATCTGCTGAGCAAACTTTTTCAATTCTTTGAAGTTTTCAGAACTCAAACCTCCGTAGAACTGTATCAAGTCAGTGCTTTCCTTAAATGCCGTTTTAAGTGTGCTATTACTTTGCAAATCTACTATGTTCATTTGCAAATTGCTTGGTACCTCACTAATATCAATTGCAAAAGGGTTTTGGAATATTTCCATGTTAAGGGAGCTCTTTTTAAAGTCGGTGAATCGATTTACAAACTCAGTTTGTAGTTGTGTTAACACGTTTCTCATTGTAATATTTTGCCACACAAAATTATCTCCAGCTTCTTCCACGGCTTTCTTGCAATTAGGAAAATGGTCAAGCTTTTTTTCATCAATATGCTTGATAAACAGTTTCAGTTTCATTTCAAATGACTTTACATCTGTATACATATCGCAAATCAATTTATTTTTTCCCTGCAAGCGTTTGTTGAGCTGATTCAGTTCCTTAGTCAAATCAGTCAAAAAACCAAGATCGATAATCCACTGTTTGTTAGTAAGCTCTTCTACTGGCTTTCCTTTCATCTCCATGAAGTTGCCAATTTCTTTCCTCAAATCAAAAAACCGTTCCAAAACGGCACCTCGACTGAGCCACCTCACTTCACAGTAGTAAACCACGTCACCATGTTCAGCTTCCAGATCTTCCAAAAACTTTTGGAACTGACGGTGAGTGAGCCCATTTCTTCTTATAAAATTAACAGTGGATGTTACAGTATCCATTATTTCTTTCCAGGATATAACTTTGGAGCACAATGCCTCTTGATGGACAATACAGTGAAAAATCAATGGCACAGTAGATCCAGAATCTTTCACTTTGCTGATGATTCTCCCAACAACACCTTTGTTTTGACCGCTCATGTTCTTGCCTCCATCGGTAGTGACACTTGTTAACTTTTCCCAGATTAATTGCAATGAATCCAGAGCTTGTTCCACATGGTAAAATAAATCTTCTCCCGTAGTTGTACCTTTCAAACTGCACATTTTCACAAGCTCTTCGTAAACAGTAAAGTTTTCGTCAATGCCGCGTACAAATATGAGTAGCTGTGCTGTATCCGACACGTCCGTACTTTCATCCATCGCTAAAGAGAAGCAGTCGAAAGACTGCGCCTTATCCCTGAGTTGTTCACACCAATTAGCACCCAAGTCTTCAGTACGTCGGGTGCAAGTTCTTGCAGAGAGACTAAGACTTTCAAACATTTTTTTCTGCTCTGGGCATATTTCTTCTGCGATAGCTAAGACACACTCTTTTACTAATTCACTATCGGTAAACGGACGTCCACTTTTTGCAAGAATCTCTGCTACCCTGTAACTGGCCCGAACATTCGATTCGCTGTTGTCTGCCACAACCTTAAATATGTTTTGTTGATTTTGTAATGACGATTTCAAAGTGGAAATTTTCTTTTTCCGTATTTCTCCTTCAAGACAGTCAAATTTAGCTTTGTGCTCAGTGTCGTAATGTCGCTTCAGGTTATATTCCTTTACTACAGAAATACTCTTTTGACAAATCAAGCATAACGGTTTTCCTTTAAACTCGATAAAAAAGTATAATTCTGTCCATAATTCGTTAAAAACTCTTTTTTCTTCTTCTATCTTCCTTTTTCTTGAAGCCATGTTTATATAATTATTCTGTAACAATAATGAAAAAAATTTAATTCGTTGTAAAATTATATGTTCCAGTTAGCACCTACAAATTCAACTCCACATTCAAATAATAATTAAAACATGACACACTCGTAACTAACTTCATGTCATGTAACTACTATCCCCGTCCTTATAACATTTACCCATCAATCTGAAGGTTCACATTAACAAGCAGTATATAAAATAAAACAAAATGCTCGCGAGTGCATACAACTTACCTCATACGTCGTGCGTGAGAAGCTATCAGCGAAGGGAAGAAAGGTGAAACGAAACGCGTAGCTAGCAACCAGATGAGACGTGAGTTTCCGGCGAATTTCCACAACCGAATGTGGCGAGAGCTGCGCGCGGCTGTGATTTTAACTAAAACCGGTCGCTTTGAATTTTTTCGCCGCCGCACACCTGCGTCTAATCAAAGACTGCCGCCCCGCCTATTGTCTCAAAGGAGCCGCCCGCCGCCGCACGTGCGGCGGATAAACGCAAAAGAAATTGCCAAGAATTGAATAAGTACAGCAAATATTTATTTTCGGAACAATACATAACATCACAGTCTTGATAAACAGTTCTTAAGAAATGAAATAGAGGTACATTTTTATCACCCCGCGTGGGAGCGAGCTTTCAAGAATACTCTCATGGCCCAGCAGCATGGCCGTATAAATTCTAGTGAATTTATATGGCCTTTTGCTTCGGTATTTTTTTCTTACGGACCTCAGGCTTGCGGGCCGCACCGAGATAGTCTACGGGCTGCATGCGGCCCGCGGGCCGCCGGTTGCCGACCCCTGCTCTACGTCAGCGGATCCCAAACTTTTAGGGCTATGGAACACAAATAAATCTCTTTTATTTTACGGAACCCCATATCAAAGTATCAAATTCAATATTTAAGTTCACTTCAAGCTTCTGAAGGCACAGAAGCAGTCTTTAACAGTCTATAATCCAACGATTCAGTGACTAATGTGATTCGCGGAAGCACCGTGACTTTTTCACGAAACTCTTGATTCCGCGGAACCCAGTAAGGAATCGCTAATCAACATAGCTCACATATCAAGTAAACAAACCCTTGACCAGCGACTCCATCTCACCATCTGACCTCATCAGCTCTGCTCGGTGTAGCAGAAAGTTCCGGTTAAACTTCTACTCATTAACACAAACAACTTTTTTTAATAGACAAACTCCGAAAATAACATTTAAAAAATGTAAGCTACTTCATACAGTCGCTAGAGCAAAATATTGTACGGAACAGTAGTTAATATTTCGGAGTGAGTCGAATAACAAAAGTTGCCTATTTTGATAAGTAGAATATATCCCTCTTAAGATTCACCGGACCTTCTTGAAACACTCTGTATAATAATCTTGTGTTGTTGAATGCCTTTTTGGTCAAGCGGTATCACGTCCTGTTACCATGCCGGGGGTCTTGGGTTGATTCCCACTGAGGAATTTCCATGTTTTTGATGTCCTTGTTAGGTTAGTACAGCACAGGGTATCCTCGTTTGGGACTAGGACAAGTGGCCGTGTTGTCTGAAAGTTATTATTATCTTGTAGTCAATCAAGCTATTACTATTATTCTGCCCCCAGCCAATCCATAAACGAAGCCTGCCCCCACATGCTGAGCATACGCAACAACACTGAACGGAGCATATCGCGGTCCCGCGTTTCCCGAATGTCTACACGGAGGGATATGGATATTCCCTCCATTCTGGCATTCACCGCTAGCCTCCCGGAGCTAGTTAGTTATTTTTATTCTTATTTTCCTCTCATTTCCTTTTTGGATTTCACAAGATTCAGCCAGTATTTTCATATTATCAACCTTCTTGGTCTAAGGAAAACCCCTGATGGAAGTTACAATATTTAACTACTCTATAGTCTGCTAATAATAAGTTCAGTGAATCACATCTTCGGTAATTAATATTGATTAACCATTAACGCGTTGCACGCTGCTCGTCTCTACAAAAAGTAACCGCGCCGTTATTCTGAATTCTTTATTCTAAGGCACAATGTTCCGTATATCACAAGATACGATGTTGTAGTTTTATTCCGGTTATGAATACGACTTACCACGATTCTACGCCAGTGCAGTTGACAGCTGGTCAAATTTCACACTTTTGTTGACAGTCGTACGTAAATGGGGAGAGTTTACCCGTGTACAGATTGATGAAGTTGAAAATTCGTAACTGGCTTATTATTTTAGATAAGTGATAATTTAGATTTGGTTAAAAAAATCTTTGATCCACCCTGCCACTAAACCATTTCTATTTTAAACTCTGCGACTAACATGAGAGATGTAAGTTACTTAGAGAACTATGAATGTATGGCCTTTTCTTAAGATGACTTATTTTGTTTTGATGAAATATCTCCTCTCTTTCTCTCTCTTTTTTTCTCGCTCTCTCTTTCTTTCAATCTTTAATCCGTCTTTCTTTGTTTCTAAATTAGGATTTTTATAAGGATTAGTAAACGTAATTGTCTAAAATATTGTACGACAAGATGTGATCTTTAAAATAAAAAATATATATCTTGACTTAATTTATCTAGATAGCCTTTTAACTTTTAAGCCTGTAAATAACAATATCCGCCTATAATAATTTAGCCGTGTTCTATTAACAGATACAGCTGAAGGTCCCTGAGTTCCAAAAGGCGAAGGTATCGCAGGAGGAAGAGTTTCCTCGTTGGTCCATTCGCCGCTCCCAGTGCCCCGTTTGCTCACAGAAATGGAAAGATCGGACCTCCATCAAGAACGTAAAATATTCCGGTAAGTCTGGCAAGGTTACCGAAAGTGCGTTCCAACTTTAGCGATGAACATCGCGAGGATAAAAACTAAGTAACTTCAACAATAGAATACAAGATTTGATTGTAGAGTCAGTGGCGATTGACTGCACCCCATTTGGCATATAATAACGAACAAATGTAAGTACATACTTCATCATCATTATCATCATCAGCCATTTGACGCCCACTGAAGGACACAGGCCTCCTCAATGGTTTTGTAACCATGGGGTTTGCCATAATCGCCACGCTCGGCAGGCGGGTTGGCGATCGCAGTACCTATGCGTTTGGAATCTCAGGAAGACGCTGCTGCCCGTCTCTTGGTAATTGATTTCGTTAGTCGCCTTCTACGACATCTACATAAACACAAATAAATATAAACACAAAACCTGACAGCTTTTGCTTCAGTAGGTGTCGATGATTAAACCACTTCCTATAAGTAATGAAATGTTTAGAACTATCAATTTAATTTTTATGCAATCTCAAGACAACTTGACCTGGTAAACTTTGGTAATTTGTAAGAAAAAAATTGAGAATTTTCAACTTTTGCTTATTGGAAGTGGTACTAAAGAAACAGTTTTCCGGTTATGGGTTATTACAATGATACGTTGTTTAGTAAATTAGTAAAACTCCTATTAGTAAACCTCTTATTACTAAAAATTAGGAGAACGCTTGCCTCACATTCGAGAGGTTGTGGGTTCCAATTCCGTCATCTACCAATAATTTTGTTTTCTTACCCTCGGTTTCTCGTTCACTAACAAGCTGTTAATCTACTGTTAACAACTGTCAGTGGTTTTTTTTTAATTGCACTTTGGTCAATTGACAGCTGTTAACAGTAGATTAACAGCGTGTTAGTGTACGAGGAACTGGGGGTTAGTCACGCACATTTGCGAATTTCTATTAGCAATACCACTTGCTGATTGTGAAGGAAAACAATGTGAGTAAACCCATGTGTCTGAAGAGTTCATATATATTTCATTCAGCTTTGGTCTTCATGAACCCAAAAAAACCGTAGAAAGAAATCGTTAAAATCCGAAAAGTAACAAAATCTTTCAAATAGTTTGCTTGTTCTAGGTCATTCGTTCATCTCAATTATTCAATAAAATACAACCCCTATTATCAATCTCTTGACTTTGAAAGTATTAAATAAATTGTTAAGGTACACCCAGACTAAATCAGAATGAAACGAAATACACCTTAGAGCTTGACATCGCCAATCCGCGCTGGGCATGCGTGATTAAGCCTATAAACTCTCTCACACATACATACATGAACTCACGCCTGTATCCCGGAGGGTTAGACAGAGAGAGAGAGAGAGAGAGGTTTGTTATTTACGTTCCGCAATACTGGAAACCTCTTTCGCCTCATCAACATTTATTAGTCGCTGCATGCACGCTCGTCGGTTATGGGTATGGAAAAAAGTAATAAAAATCGGCCAGGTGCGAGTCGGACTCGCGCATGAGGGGTTCCGTACCATTATCTATACAACATTAGACACAAAAACGGCAAAAAATTACGTTTATTGTATGGGAGCCCCCCTTAAACATTAATTTTATTTTAATGTCATTATTTATTTTTGAAGCGAACACAGAACTTCTTTGAATTTTTCAAGCGTCTACCTGTTGCCGTTATTAATAACGAGCAAAAAACGGCAAAAAACTACGTTTGTTGCATGGGAGCCCCCGTGAAATGTTTATTTTAATCTGTTTTGAGTATTTTTTGTCATAGCGGCAACATAAATACATCATCTGTGAAAATTTCAACTGCCTGCCTATCACGGTTTATGAGATACAGTCTGGTGACAGATAGACGGACAGTGAAGTCTTAGTAATTGGCACTCTTCGGGTACGGAACCCTAAAAAACTGCGAAAAATCGCGGAGCATTGTTTGTTTTGTAGCTTTGTTATGAATCGACATATACATGGTGCATTAAACGTTTTTTGTGGGTACAACGGCAACGTTTCAACGGCATAGCTATCCAGGTTCATGAGATACAGCCTGGCCAGGGTTCATGACAGACAGACAGACAGACAGACAGACAGACAGTCTTGTGTCTTGCCTTTCGCTAACATAGGCTTCGCCTGTTCGGTCGACGTATTTCCGCTAGAGGCGTCTCCTATTCATTTTATCTACGTTCTTCTTACTGGAGCTTCCAATTAAGTTTCCTAAAAAATTTATTTCGCCAATCTTTACTTTCCCCTTAATTCTTTCCATAATGTCCATAACCATTACGTAGTAGTTCTACTGGGCCTCGTGGCAGTTTCACGTAGGTATTCTTCATGTTCCAAATTCAATACGACTTAACACTATTGTTTCAGGCTTGAAAAGAAATCAGTTAGCTGAAATACCGTCTGTGATGGCGTCAGCACGCCTGCGGACTTCTATCGCATTGGGATAGTAAGTGGCCGGTTTGCGCCTGTAATCAGCACTTAATTACCTGTAAGACCCACTATAAAGTATCTCACAAATAAAGTTTCAATATTTTTTTTATTGATTAGTATAATTATCAACACCCTAATTTTAAGGATAGCTGTAAATTTCATTTCATTTTACAGAGAGAGTGAGTACCTATGGGTGCCACCACACGTATAATGGCCCAACCATGATACTAAGTGCAGAAATCTCAGGTCTATGGGTATCACCACGCGTGCCCACCGCGGATTGAAGATTTCAGGCACTGAGTCATGCGAACACCTCAGACACTCACAGAAATGTTCTCCTTAATCGTTATTGAGTGGTATTGCTATAACGAACGCACAAATCTACGTAGGTAACTTAGAAAACAAAGTCATCGGTCAGAATATGTTCTGTGGTCAGAACCATCGACCTCACGACATCTCAAATATTAATAATACTATTAACTTCCACACAACACAATCACTTGTCCCAGTCCCAAACCAGGACACCCCGCGCTATGGCAACCAGGCAAGGATATCACAAACATGGAAATACGCCCAGGCTGAGGGCACTTGCACAAGTGTACAGCATGGCAATCAGACGTGACACCGCTAGATCAACGAGGCATTAATATGAGGCAAGCGTTCTTTCTAACGATGCGGTATCTCCGTTTACCAAACTAACTAATTTCAGCTCTACCAAGATATGTTTAAGTTATGCATTGTAGATATCCCCGCAACTTACTTTGCGCTAGATTCTGATAAAAGGTCCTAGCTGTTGTCTATTCCAATCCTATACAATCTAATCCAGGATAATGCTACGAATAAAAAAAAGAAAATTCCTAGAAAATTCACTCTCAAAAACGGCCCCTGTCCTCTCTATTAGTCTGTACCTACCAATGAAATGAGCGCAAGATGTGCTATAGAGTAAATCACTTTGTGATTGGTTCATTCTGTGTGTGAACCAATCACAAAGTGATGCGTGACGATTTAAACGTTGATTGGTAACCTGCGGTTAAACGTGAAACATCCAATTATATCTAGACAAACATTCGCATTTTAATCTGCAGTTACTGTAAATTAAAATCTTAGAGATAGAGCGCACCGCCAACAAACTGCTACGCAGCCTGCCGAAATTGTGTATTATACATATTAAGGTCTTATTTTTTTGAATAAATAAATACAAAAAAAAACTAACTCCATAAACGCAAAATAAAATAGTCCCTACCACAGGCGTTTAGGGAGTGTCTTTTGAAAATCGTATATTTATAAATAACACCGTTACTTTGGACTTACCTCCTGCAGTGTACCACGGCCAACCCTGGCTGCAGTAGACGAGGACGCGGGCCTGATTCACGGCGGCGGCCTCCGCAGCACAGGGCCGGCCTGGCAGCTGACCCGGGCCCGCAGGTTCCGCGTGCCCAAACCCCGCCTGCCTTCGCCCGAACAGCGGGCCTCGCCCAGCGCCAACGTCCCGTTGGCGCGGAAAGACCTGGACACAAGAGTCAACCGTTTCCTCAGCCTGAAAGATGTAGATTCAGTCGATGTTGCACCGGAGGTGTCTCATTTTCGGCCTTAGTTTTGTACTTACTATTGCATTTAAAATAATAATAAAAAATAAAATATTGTACTTAATCTGTGATGTTGTCGGGTTATTTTATGAGGGCGGCAAGAGTATAGACCCTTTTATAGACAAGGCAATGCCTCCGCACCCGAATCCGGAAGCCAGCCGGCTCCAGCTTATAATATTGCGGGAGCAGGGGCGCTACCACATACCTAGTCCTCCACTGTATGTAGGGATACGCAAAACGTATGGATACCTGAGTATACTCGATTCTTTGGTTACGATACTGAGTAATTTACTACTCGATACTATTTATTACGATACTGAGTCCGAATCGATACTTTTCACAGTACTTTTTTCGTTGTATATATACATCTCCATTTCCTTCCGTGGATGTCGTAGAAGGCGACTAAGGAAATACATTAGCAGGAGACGGGCAGCAGCGTCTACCTGAGATTCCAACCGCGCCGCGTACTGCGATCGCCAATCCGCCTGCCAAGCGTGGCGATTATGGCAAAACCCTTCATGGTTATAAAAACCACGGAGGAGGCCTGTGTCCTGCAGTGGGCGGAAAGTGGCTGATGATGATGATGATATTACATCTCTATTATAGTTCTATCTTGACGTTTAGGATTAAGGGATGTCCCCGTCAGAAATAGGTGAAGCTGTCAATCTGTAATGCGATGAAAGAAAAGGCACTGAAAGAGATTGAACGACGCTCTGCAAATGTCGAAGCCAACCACCTTATAGCTGTTTCAACTATTTTAGACCCACGATTTAAAAATATTCATTTCAAAGACGCAAACGAATGCGCTAAGGCGATAAGTTTCATCAGGAGGACAGTTAACTCTGAAAGGGATTCCGCTTCCTCACCAACGGTAAGCCGAAACTCGTTGACTGTCAGTGAGGTTGACAACTTTTGGGGACACCACCAAATATTATGGCAAAACCCTTCATGGTTATAAAAACCACGGAGGAGGCCTGTGTCCTGCAGTGGGCGGAAAGTGGCTGATGATGATGATGATATTACATCTCTATTATAGTTCTATCTTGACGTTTAGGATTAAGGGATGTCCCCGTCAGAAATAGGTGAAGCTGTCAATCTGTAATGCGATGAAAGAAAAGGCACTGAAAGAGATTGAACGACGCTCTGCAAATGTCGAAGCCAACCACCTTATAGCTGTTTCAACTATTTTAGACCCACGATTTAAAAATATTCATTTCAAAGACGCAAACGCATGCGCTAAGGCGATAAGTTTCATCAGGAGGACAGTTAACTCTGAAAGGGATTCCGCTTCCTCACCAACGGTAAGCCGAAACTCGTTGACTGTCAGTGAGGTTGACAACTTTTGGGGACACCACCAAATATTAGGGGTTAAAGTATGAAATTGCCGTTTTATTGCAATAGGTTCTTTGAATTGACATAGAATCTTCATGGTTTGAGGTTTTCGAATGAAACTTTTTTCAAATGGTTTCTATGATGTTCTTTTTTTAAAAAAAGAGAAACATTTGAATATCGACTTTCAATTGTTTTTGTTATTCAATTTAGACAAGAAAGATGGATACCCCTATTATTAGCGTAAACAAGTAGGCACCGCACCACTGACAGAGACGAGATAAATTTATAATCTCGCTAACCCTGTATTCCCATTAAAATCAAACCCGTTGCAGCAGTGGGAGGGTATAAAAACGGTGTTCCCGGGACTATATAAGCTTGCAATCCGGTTTCTTATTATAGCGGGGACGTCAGTTCCGGCGGAACGTCCATTTTCGAAAGCTAGAGCCCTTATCACGGAGACCCGAAACCGTCTGTTAGGTTCAAGGGTCAGCAAATTATTATTTTTATCTGATTGCACAGAAGATGAGTTTGGATTGTAACACAACATAATGTTATTGTAATAAACATCCTTTTAAATTAAATTTCAGTCTTTTTATTTACACTATAATTGAATGCCAAAAGTGCTCGATACCTGAGTAACTCGATACATTTAATACAAGTACGATACCAGTATCGATTACTTTTGATGCGATACTACTCATGAGTATAGTATCGATACAAGAACGTTGTCCGATTTAACCAAGGAGCTTTTGCGAGACTCGATCCCTGAACTATATTTATTGTACGGAATCCTCGGAGGGCGTGTCCGACTCGCACTTATCCAGTTTTTTTCCTTAGTAAGGGGTGTGGTAGGTATAATGTTCTTCGATTTGACCTACTCCGAACTGTCGAATAGTCTAAGTGGTTAACCCGATGGAGAACCCGATATTTACGTGATAGGTACAAGGGCTGAACCTGGCATCCATCCATTTTTCAGCTTGATCATCTTCAGCTGCGGAGGCACTGCCATGATGATAACTTTGTGAGAATAGAGCGTCAGGTTTTCTCTGGCTGTATCTAGATAGATAGAGATAAAGAACACTTTATGGAGAAAGAATCACATAATTAGGTAAGCCGGGTCTCCTGTTCGTGTGTATCATGAAACATTATACAAAACTATCGGTTTTCAATGCTCTAAATTACCTTTTTATTTTGCTTCCCCTAGCAATAAGAATGTTTTGCGCAAAGAAAACGGAATGTTTTGTGTAATGTTTTTTAGCAGGGACACACCACCACTGACCATAGGCGAGACATGACAAGAGTCATAAACGTCAGTATTGACAACTGCACACACAGCTGACTTATGTCAAAAATTCTCAAAACAAAACTCGAACTTCGGTTTCTTGAAAATGTTCTCCAAATTATAAGTTTATCTCGTACTTATTGCTCTTCACAACCATGGGTCCTCTGTCCTTTACAAGGTCAATAATTTCTCCGCTAAAATGCTACTTAAGAAGCCGCAAAAGCATTACCATTCCGGTGAGAGGTTTGATGTCTAGACAGCTGGTGTATAGCGAATTTGGAGATCCGGTGAAGGTTGTGAAGTATAGAGAAGTTAGCGTGCCAGCGCTGCAGCCTCAGGAGGTGCTCGTCCGTATGTTGGCGGCGCCCGTCAACCCTGCTGACATAAACACCATTCAAGGTAAAATATGAATGAACATTCCACTCTTTTTTACAGGTGTACGTAATTTTACTTACCAATATAAACTGTACCTGCATATTTAAGACAATACAAGATAAAACTTCAGAAAGAAGGTATAATTTCTTTTCTTTTTTTTCTATTTTCTCTAAGTATATTACAGCTAATAGGTTTCAGTCTACCCAAAACTTGTTTCCTTTTCCCAGGAAAGTATCCAGTGAAAGTAGACCTGCCATGTATACCAGGAAATGAGGGAGTGGGCATAGTAGAAGATGTGGGTAAAGAGGTCACAGGGATTTCTCTCGGCAACAAAGTTATTGTAACAAAACCTGTGCAAGGCACTTGGCGGAACATTGGAACTTTTAACAAAGAAACCTTGATGGTAGTTCCTGAAAACCTGGGTTTAGTAGAAGCAGCTACACTGACAGTCAATCCTAGTACAGCATACAGAATGCTGACAGATTTCAAGCCCGTCCAGGATGGACTTGTTGTCATACAAAATGGAGGTAATAGTGCCTGTGGCCAGAATGTCATTCAACTATGCAAAGCCTGGAATGTAAAAAATATCAATATTGTTAGGAACCGGCCAGATATTGATGAATTGAAGAAGTATTTAGAATGCCTAGGAGCTACATATGTGCTCACTGAAGAGGAATTACGTTCTACCACTATTTTTAAAGATAAATGCATTGATAAACCCTCTCTGGCATTGAATTGTGTTGGTGGTAAGAGCTCTCTAGAAATGTTGAGGCACTTGCAGCATTCTGGTAAAATGGTAACCTATGGAGGCATGTCGAGGGAACCTGTGAATATTCCAACATCGGCCTTTATATTTAAGAACCTTTCATTTTATGGTTTCTGGATGACGGCATGGAACCAGAAAGCCAGTCAACAAGAGAAAGACAAGATGATGGCTGAACTAATAACTTTAATGTGCGAGAATAAACTAAGGGGACCTATCCACAAGATGGTCAAGTTTAATAACTATGAAGAGGCCTTGAAAAATGCCTTGACATCGCAAGGTTTCACAGGGTGTAAATATGTTTTAGATTTTAGTTAATTTATTGGCAACATGCTTTATTATTGTATCAATATTTATTTTCTTTAATAAAATGCTATCCGCATAACTTAAAGTTTTTGCTTTCAACCTTTAAGTTTAAGTCTAAACCTTTCTTTCGTCCAATCCTTGTACCTTCCTATCCTTCCCAACCAATATCATCGTTTTCAGGCCGATACCCCTCCCTGCCGTGTCTACCTACAGTCGCGGGTGACGAAGGCGTCGGCGATATCGTGGAAATCGGCGACATGGTCTCCAGATGCCGTGTTAAGCAAAGAGTCATCATGTCGACGCGACAGCTGGGCACCTGGCGCTACTACGGCATTTTCCACGAGCGAGACGTACACCCCATCTCTCCCAACATACCGTTGGCCGACGCGGCCATGCTATCCATCGCCCCCTGCACCGCTTGGAAGCTGCTGCACGACTTCATAAAGCTACAGCCCCTACAGTGCGTCATTCAAAACGCGGCCAACAGCCCTGTCGGCCAATGCGTCATCCAGATATGCAAGGCTCTCGATATACACACGTTCAACATCGTCGCCAGCCGATGCGGCTATCAACACGTAAAGGAGCACCTCAAAAGCCTGGGCGCTAATGAGGTCGTCACATTGGACGAGGCCGAGTGCACGCCGTGCTATCCCACTTCGGTATCGCGGCCGGTGTTGGGCCTGAACTGCCTTGGCGGGCGCTTCGAAGATGTGATGGTGAGAATGCTCGAGCGTGGTGGTGCGATGGTCTACTACGGCTGTGCCTACGACATGCCACCTGAACGGATTTGCAATAGATGTGATATCACCTACCACAGGTTCAACTTAAACGAGTGGGACAAGTGTGCTACTGCACTTCAAAGAGATCTGTTGCTAAAGAATATTGTGGAGTTAATTGTAAGCGGCAAACTTAGGGCTCCTGTCCATGACACGATGGAGTTGAGGAACTACATCCAAGCCCTGCAGTTTACTGCACCATGTGAGGCTTACGCTGTTTCGAATATTTTGTTTGATTTTACTGTTTAATCTGGAATGTATTACCTATGTAAGAACCGATCCACTGGCCTTCCCGTAATTTTTATGTTGAATCTAATGTTTATATATTATTCAGCTGTGGTATTATCTTGCCGTAGATTTATTAAACGGTTATTATATTCTATTTTGTTTGCTTTACATTACAATGTCTAACCCGACTGCGAAGCAACCCCCCTCTCTCTCTCTCTCTCTCTCTTTCTCTCTCTCCCCCTCCCGTGTTTGGTGCTTCTGCCTGTCCTCCATAGGAAAAGCTTGAACGCAAAAGAATCACTATTGAACGCAACTGTCCGACTTGAATTGTCTATGGTTCCGCCCGGCCATTCATTCGTATACATTTAGACAGACCACTAACCCTAAACTCTGCAGCAGCAGCATCGTGAATGGAAACCTGTAGGATAGTTTGTGTACTTGTCCGTGTTAATCTGTGATCTAACTGCTATAACTGTCACTAGTATCTCCTATATAGTCTGTGACTGTCACCACAATCTCTGACATTTGTTTTGATTATTTCGAGGTTTCTTCTCAATATTTATTTTGGGTTTTCTTCAATTTAGCCTCGTAATGGAGAAAAATATGTATGAAACATACGAGTATCTACCAACGAACAGTGCAGATGCTGCGGCGGCTGACCAATTTTTCGTCGTACAAAACGATGGAACACTCTTGAGTGAGTTATCTGCGGCCAAGAAGATACTAATCCCCGGTTTCTCGTACACTAACAAGCTGTTAATCTACTGTTAACAGCTGTCAGTGGTTTTTAGGGTTCCGTACCTCAAAAGGAAAAAACGGAACCCTTATAGGATCACTTTGTTGTCCGTCTGTCCGTCCGTCCGTCTGTCAAGACCCTTTTTCTCAGGAACGCGTGGAGGTATGAAGCTGAAATTTATATCAATTACTCAGGTCTACTGTCCCTTGAAGCTGTGAAAAAATCAAACTTCTAAGCCAACGCAATCAAAAGATACAGCCGTTTATGCCGCAAATTTTCGACACTTGCAAGGGAATCAAAACCTACAGGGTGCTTCCCGTGAACTCAGAATCTTGAAATTTGGTACGAAGCAACGTCTTATAGCATAGATAAAGGAAAAATTACGAAAACCATAAATTTTTAGTTACATCACATAATATATATTTTTTTAATAATTTTAAACTTACTACCCATTTCCTCATAAACGCGTAGAGGTATTAAATTGAAATTCATACCAAATACTCAGGTCTATAATACCTTTAAGCTGTAACAAAATCTAACTTCTATGTCAACGCAATCAAAAGAAACAGCAATTTAAGCTGCATATTTTGAAACTCGCAAGTACTCGCAAGGGAATCAAAACCTAAAGGGTACTTCCAGTCGACCTAGAATCTTGAAATTTGGCATGAAGCAACGTTTTATAGCACACATAAAGGAAAAATTCCGAAAACCTTAAATTTTTAGTTACATTACAAAATATATATTTTTTAATAAATATAAACTTATTACTTTTTTCCTCATGAACGCGTAGAGCTATCAAGTTGAAATTCATATCAAATACTTAGATCTAATTGCCTTTAACCCGTGAAAAAATGTTGTTGACATTGCAGGTTTGTACGGAACCCTCGGTGCGCGAGTCCGACTCGCACTTGGCCGGTTTTTTTGTATGCACTTTGGTCAATTGACAACTGTTAGCGTGTTAATGTACGAGAAACTGGGGGTAAGTGTTTTAAAAACCTGTTTAGAGGCTAAAAATTCCACCCATGCCGGGACTTGAACCCACGACCTCTGGCTAACCGTGCCAGCGCTCTCCCAACTGAGCTAATGGGTAAGTGCAAGCATAGGCGAAATTTCGAGGATCTACAAACTTCTCTGTATTACGTATAGGCAGCAAAGTACTAAACTGCAAAGTGGGTTACTCGGGGCTGCAAGTGATGTAAATTGCTTCAGTGAGATGTCGCTGCCTGTACGTAATACAGAAAAGTTTGTAAAGAGGCTCGAAATTTCGCCAATGCTAGCACTTGCCCATTAGCTCAGTTGGGAGAGCGCTGGCACGGTTAGCCAGAGGTCGCGGGTTAAAATCCCGACATGGGTGGAATTTTTAGCCTATACATAGGTTTTTAAAATTGTCCTCAGCGTGGTAGTGCAACAAGAAAAAAGAATATAATCCTAAGTGTTGTTTTCCTCATTCCCAGTAAACAGACAAGTGCAATATGTGACTCAAGTACAGGATGTGAAAGGGGCCTTGGAGAATGAGCAGCCCTGTACCACAGTGTACGATGTATCTTCACAACCATACTATGTGGATGTTGGAAACTCAACTGAGCTCATATCTGTCTCAGGTAAACAAAAATGTTGTCCTTCCTTCTCTGTACTAACCTCTTCCTCTCTCTACCTCTCTCTTGCTCCTGTACTCAAGCCTCATCATCATCAGCCATTTGACGCCCACTGCAGGACATAGGCCTCCCTCATGGTTTTAAGCCTCAAGCCTGTCTCTATCACAGGGATCGAATTATGCCCATCTTCACTAAACACAATTTTCATCCTTGGAAACTAGGAAACCCTTATTTTATGTGACTTCTAAAAGTGTTGAGTAGTATCTACCATTGATGAAAAAACATATCAGTCTTATTTATAACAACATGCTTCCTTAGAACGCTCCTCAGAGCCAGTTTAAACAGTCTGTGGTAAAGCCCAAAACGTAACCGATTACTTAAAATGCCTGTGAGGAGTGTTTTAGACGAATCATGTTTTTATAAATAACACCTTGGTTTATGTTCCATTTTTTTAAAAAGTAAGCAACAGTGGGTGGTGGAGCCAGTAAGGGACATCCCAGGCGGACATACTTCGGCCAAATAAGGGATGCAATAGCAAAGGGCAAGATAAAAAGTACCTGAAACCGGCGTGCGTGTATGCAATGACTGATGAATGTTGAGGAAGCGAAGGTGATCTGTCAGGATTTTGGCAAGTGGCAGTCCCTGGTCTCTGCCTATCCCTCTGGGATACAGACTTGAGTTTATGTATGTATGTAAGCAACAGAAATCTTTCTGAGAATAATGAATAAGAAATAGAACTCTCTCTGTTGCTTACTCATTCTTCTTTGTCCAACCCTCTTCCCAGTTCAGCTAGGCTCGGGTCTCCTTGTACATCTGAGAGCTCTGTTCTGGGTTGTCTGTGTAGTAAAGTTGTCCTGTTTTACCTCTTTCTGCACTTTAGTCCACCAAGTGATGGTTGCTCTACCTCTTCCTCTGGGCCGATCTGGTATATTTAGGACTTTCTTAATGATGTGGTCATCCAACAGCAACAGAAATTTCAATAATAATAATAATAGCAATTTATAGAACCTGCAGCTTAGAATTTTTTGCAACAATACTCCTAGTTCTGTGGCTGATAAGCATTGGTGAAACTGAAATAACTCTCAAGTGGCCTTTAAAATGGGCCATAGTAGGCCATAAAACTTCATGAAAGATTTATCATTTGATTTCTTCATGATATTATTATGTTGATGTAGCCTCTGTTCAACTTACCTTTGACATTGAAATTGAAATTGGCTTATTCACAATTAATTTGACATAAATATTCAATAAATAATTAATATATTCAATTATACTGAATTTTTGAACACTTGATATATTCTATTAAACATTTTATAGATCAGTTTGCTCTGTCACAAGATGCCAATGGTGATTTTGGAAACAACTATCTCCTGCAATCAATACCGGCGTCAACTGTTGAGGTACAACTTTCATTTGGTTTTGACAGTCTCAAGTTTACAACTCAATTTTGGGCCTTTTTAATTGACATTTTAATATTTTAAGAAATAGACTATCTCAGATAGTAAATAACTAGGGCCGGTTTCTGAATTGAGAATTTCACTAAGTAAATACTAAAGTAACATTCTGTCACGCTCTTCTCTGAGAAATTCAAAGAGACTAGAACTACAGTTAACTATTTACTTGGCGAAATTCTCAATTCAAAAACTGGCTCTATATTGTCTAAACCCTGGGCTTTATAACTTCAACTAACTGTTAATTTCTGGCTAATATTTTGTGTGTGTTTACTAAATAAAATAAAATTATGTGAGGTCAAAATAAAGGGGAGGGGTCCAGAAAAAAATCGTTAAATCTCATTAAAAATAAATAAATATGGTGCCTTTCATAATGTAAACACAAAATAAATCATTCATAAATAAAATAAATTATTCTGTTTCTTCAGATCTCCCAAAAGAGAACAAGACAAACAGATACTTGGTTATTGCTTTGTGAAATACTCAATTCAGGGAAAATGTGTGTTCGTTACAGAACAAAGATAGATCGAAAGAAGGGATATAGCAATGAAATAATTTTAATTTTGGTATTTTACAACAAAAGAGATATATCAGAGCGCTTGTCAGATCAGAGAGAGCGGATACGGAAATCTCAGTAAAAGGAGACATTTTTGACAGCTAGTTTGACAAGTCAACAACCAATGAACCACAAGCGACAATCAGAACATAACATAAAGTATTTTACTTACTTTAGCGTTAATTGTAGAAATACATTTTAAAAACACTTGTAATTAGAAATATGTAAAAATGTATATAATCAAATAGCGCTCATAAAACATTTAACAATAAAATTATTAAAACTAACTAAAGTACTTTTCGTCGTAGACAATGTGAATGGTCTTGCATAGAATGGACATCCCCTTTACTAAAAGATAACTCTTTATTGTACAGTTGTACACTAGTAATTTACAGAGATAAGGTACTTACTTAATAATATTTAATGTGTTTGCAAAACCTTTCAGATGCCTCAACCCATAGCAATTAACGACCTTAAAGATTGCAACATCAAAATGGAGAAAGAACAGACAAATTCAAGCATCATTCAGGATCCTGAAACTACAAATTTTACTGAAGTAAGTTGAAAAATTAATACAGAAAATAATTTCCTCCCATAACAATATTGCAATTTTTACTGTAGTTTATCAAGTCATTTTATAGTAATAACAATCCATGTATTTCAGGCTGCTAGACCCATACAATAAATACATTAATAACCTAATTTTAAATATAACATGGTTATAGAACAATTAAATACAAAGTTAGCCTAGTTTGGTTGACTGTCTCGCCTCGCCCTACAGCGTTGGATTACAATGCCCTCTGGCCTGTGGTTTGGATTCACAAAGACTATTATTTTATGTGAAATGCATCACCAGTAACCATTATTTTCATTCTAGGTGACTTTAAATGATGAACAATACCAATTGCTAGAAGTCAAAGGCTGGATACTGCTTGAGACAAATGGCAAAGTTTATCTGCTCAATACATTGGGTCTTCATGATATAACAGACAACAAAAGTATGTAGCATACCACTATCAAACCAATAGTCCAATATCTGAATGGATTTCTGTGATGAAACTTACAGAGATAGACATACTATAATAATATAACGACAGTCTTCGACATAGCCCAGCGGATTAGTAAGTTGAAGTGGCTGTGGTCGGGACACATAGCACGCAGAAGCGCAGAACTGATGGCCGATGGGGCCGAAAAGTTTTCGAATGGAGACCACATATCGGCAAGCGCAGCGTAGGACGACCAGCCACAAGATGGACAGATGACCTCATCCAAGTGGCAGGAAGGCGCTGGATGCAAGCCGCTTCCAACCGGTCTTGGAAATACATGGAGGAGGCCTATGTCCAGCAGTGAACTTCTTGTGGTTGAATGATGATGATGATGAATAATATAACATCCACTCAACACAATCACTTGTTCTGATCCCAAACTAAGGTGTCCTACCTTGTGATACAGTAACTACACAAGTGATCAAGCAGCCGTAGACAAGTGTTAAAGCGGTGGTAGCCTAGTGGGTAGAACATTGGACTCGGAAGCGGGAGACCCAGGTTCGATTCCCAGTGCGGGCATGTACCTATGACTTTTCTTTCTAAGTTATGTACATTTGTGAAGTTATAGTAGAAAATATTCGTAGTCAAATAATTTACCGCTAGACCAACGAGGCAATTCTTTGTTTATTAGCACATAAGATACTGCTTATTCAAATGGCCCGGCCGTGAGCGATGTCACGGATATTGGAACTTTAGGTATCAGTTGGAATAATAAAGTGAGGAGGAAAATGTAATTTAATAAATTGTGATTGGCCCTAAACGTATCTAATCCAACTCTGCGAAAAGGCTGGAAATCGCCCGGAATACAATAAAAAAATAGGAGCATTTAGTTTCATCATCATCAGCCATTTGACGCCCACTGCAGGGCAGAGGCCTCCCTCATGGTTTTCGTAACCATGAGGGGTTTTGCCATAATCGCCACGTTTGGCAGGCGGGTTGGCGATCGCAGTATGTGGTTGGATTCTCAGAAAGACGCTGCTGCCCGTCTCCTGGTAATTTATTTCCTTAGTCGCCTTCTGCGACATCCACGGATGGAGATGGAGTGACGCTATTCTTAATCCGGCGCCATAATTATTTAGTTTATGCCACTTTTATTTTTCAGAATTAATAGAGGATCTAAGAAATGATGTGGATGTGATTGAACCTTCAGATTTAAATAAGTAAGTAATCTACTTTGCATATTAGGTATCATGAACACCCATATTGAAAGCTTGTTCTGGTTGAATATTTAGATGAACATTCTATTAGAATATTTGTATTTTTTTATGCATGAAAACTGCATGAGAAGTATTATCATTGTTACATCAAGCTCTAGTTTCAAGATTTGGATTTGTAAAAAAAAAAGGGGAATTATAAAACGAGCGAACAAAAAAAAACTTTGCGACTGATGATGACATACTGTTTTAATAACTTGAGCGGTATGAATTTGAGTAAGCGAAAAATTAACTAAACTGACGACGAATATTGATTTATAATAAAATCCAAAACGAGCTTACAAAAAGTGGATTGTGATAAATCCATTTCAGATATTAAAATTTTATCCGAGCGACTTCATTACTAAGTGAGCGACTGGAAATACAGAGAGGGCAACTTCAATATTAAGATAGATTCGATTTTTCTAAGTGAGGTTATACTTAGCGAACTACTAAAAAGTTCACTTTGAGCAAAGTTTTGTAAGCTGCTTTATTAATGATTATTGGTTACTGATATTCTATTTGAGGGCTTATGTTTTTTATTTTGATACGCTTTTTTAATGAAAACTACAGATTTTTAAATGCGCGCGAATTCGAATGGGGGCGGGGCGACGAATCATTGCCAAATTTGGACTGGCAAAAAGGATCGTGCGACTGTCCCGAATTTTTCAATAGATATGTATGCAAACACGTTTTGGGGCTAGCAATTCGGCTCAAACTAACAACACCACCACTGGAAGCAAAAATGATACCCATTGGACAAAAAAGAAAACGAGGCCGGCCCACTAAGTCCAAGCCAGCACTTATTTACCAGTGACGATGAGTAGTAGGGCTCCTCATACCTATCAATGTTTCTTAGTATTAATAAGAAGTTTTTTTTTTTAGTTGACTGAAGCGTCTTATTTTATTTTTTGTTCATTTGATTGAAATAAATGCATGCATATTACTTTATTTTTACGGAGTACATTGTTTTATTTAATTACCCTTATATTTCAATAATAAAATTTCTCAACTAATAGAATAGTGTTTCTTCAAATAGTTATTTCATATTATTTTAATTTTTTAAATGTGAGCTCATTATACTCTGCTCATTAGTGTATTTTTCAAAGTGGTTTTTGTATTCGAAACACTTCATTTAAGATAAAATGCCGCTCAGTATAAAAATACATTTGCCAAATATAGAAAAAAATGCAGGACGTAACGTTGACACTCAAACAAATATTAGGTCGCTCAAATATTATGAAGCTGCTCATTTTGTATTTTAAGTAACTCAAATTAATGTTTGTAAGTTGCTGTTCTGTTGATTTCTCGTCACTCGCAGTCAGTCGCTCACTTAGTAATTCTATAACCCAAATTAATTAATTTTGACACTTAGAACTGTAATTTACAGTCACTCGTTTTATTGCTACCCAAAAAAAAATTTACAGTACCACGAAAAACCCCATTTCGTATGGATTTGAAGAGATTGTGACTGAACCTATGCGACCTAAACCAGAGCCACAAGAAGTAATTCTTGCAACCACTGTTGCAAATATACAGAGCAGTTACGAAGAAGCTCGAGGCACTGACATTTTGCAAGGTATTTGAGATTTGCTATTGATTGTTGGTAATGTAATCTTCAATTCATTTAGAACTTAAGTAGATAAATGTAGATAAGTACTAATGATGAAGCGTAAATGTTTCTCAGCATCCTCCTGGCAAGTGGCAATCTAAACCTTGCTTGATGTCTGCGTACCCCATCCGGCATGAAGGCGTGAATTTATGTAAGTTTCATATCGCATAAACTCTGATGGATTACGCGTGATATTTATTTGGACACCCTTTAACACCCTGCATTACGTACTATGACGCCCTAGCTAAATGAAACCGAATACATAAACATTTTTATTTTATCTTTTCAATATCCTATTTATGTCCTCGCTAGTCATAGACTAAAACAAAATGTAACAATTTCTCATCTATCCAAAATCAACTAGACGGCTGCGCCGAGCCTACTACATGCAAAGAGATATCGTTACAATACATAGGCCTGTAGGCGGAGACCAGGGTTTGCCACTTGCCATTGAGTTTAAATAAAAGCTTTTTCAAATATGAATAGGTAATATTCTATTATTATGATTATTATTAAACCAACATCTGATAAACAGTATATGCAACTAATATAACTAGTTAGTGAGCCAATTACAGGTTTTCGCCTATAGCAACAGATTGCTAATTTTCTGCCGATACAAAGCCAATTGTAGCTAACAATTTTCTAATTTTCCATTAAATGCTTCAAGTAAGTACAACAATTTTCTCTCCAGAATCTCTGGGGACAGCAAATTTGGCGCCAGTGGCTAGTGATCAAGTGGAACCTGATATTAAAAACAACAGTTATGTGCCACGGCCAGAGAAGAGGAAACCTTCATTGATTGTGCGCTTAAAAAGTAATGTCGCAGTCGAAGGTAAGAAATTGAGTTTATTAAACTGTTTATTAAAGAAACGGACTGGGGGGTGGCTCTTTAAAATGCATAATTAGGTATTAAACAAAATATCAAATGACTTACTTTTAAAACGGAATTTTGTATGAAAATACTTGCTTATGACGTCACATTTCAGCCCCTATATTACGCTCACCAAATCCTGAGCGATTCCAATCGTTTAACTGTCAAATTAGTATGGAATTTGACAGTTAGACGATTGGAATCGCTCAGGATTTGGTGAGCGTAATTAGGCCACGGAGCACTCTTTTCATGTTTAATCTATTTTAAAATTGTAATAACTAGTAATTGACTAAAAGAGATACATTTTCCCAGATATTTTGTAATTTTTGTTTTAATCGAGCATATGAAATAATTTATTGTTGATCGTGTCAAATACCGTATAATTCAACAGAGTCCTATTAGTTCGATAATGATTGTTTCATTGGTCGTCTAGTAACCAACCGCATTCCAATGGAACCCATGCAACTAAACTCGGCACCTCGCGCGTTTCTATATCTTCTTCACGAAAGAAACCTATTTAATTTGCGCGGGTTTTACCATTGGAAAGATATTGTACTGTTATTGCTCTGTAGATTACCAATTAGAGGCAGATAACAATGGTGCTTATATACCTAAGTCTAGTGAACGATTAAACGATGTGTATTAAACTATGACATCTGTTAAACTATGACTCTAGGGTACTGACAATCGTTTGCCCTAAACTTATTCAATATTGCCGACTGTATTGTGCAAGCGAGAGGCAAGAGGCAGATATTCTCTAATTAACTGTTCTGTACTCCAATGCTACGGGAGGAACCCTACAAGCAGCCATACATCTGGCGCTTAATCGGTCCGAATGGTAATAAGAGCGTTGGTGACAGAAGCTGCCCCATAGTCCCGCCCCTCAGTCACGATATTAATAACGGCAAAAGTCAGACGCTTGACTTATTCAAACGTTGCATAAATAATAGTACGGAAACCTTCGTGCGCGAGTCTGACTCGGACTTGGCCTGTTTTTTATTAGGTTTTTGGTCTTACCTTTTACAGATATTCCAAACAAAATCGTCCTCGGCAAAACAGTAAACGGGAAAAAATTAGTAGCCAAAGTGATGAGCATAAAACGGCCACTCAACAAGGACGGTTGCTCAAAGAATAATCCACAGGAACCAGATAAAAGTCAGAAAAGCGCAGCCGTTGTGACAAAAACTGTCGTCAACAAAAAAACTAATAAGGAGGCGTGTAAGTTTTTTCACAAGTTTATTGTTTAGCCCCTCTCCTCTCCTTCTTGTCTGAACGTCAATATAATGTGCTTCAATTAAGTACTAAGAGTTCGACTTATGCGGCTCAGTGTGATGTTTTTTTTTATTTTTTTCTATTTTATATGGCCTATATACGTCCCACTGCAGGGCACAGGCCTTAAAACTTAGAAAACTAAGTCATTGGTACACGCCGGGATAATAATTAATACGTAATTATAAAAAACACGTCTTATTTATAAAAATGCAGTTTAATAGTCTGTAGACTCTGTAGTAAAGGAAAATACTGTACCACAGACTAAAGCAAGCAAGCCTTCAAGTGCTATAAGTAATAAATCTGAACCTAAATCAAGCTAACCTAGACATTAGTCCTGTTACCTTTCGATGTTCTTTGTACAACTATTGTTTTTTATTTTGTTGTGTTGAAACATCTCCAAAAGGGCTAGAGTGCAGCGATCACTCACAAGATTATTCTCGCTGCCCTTTCCACAGATTACAGGGCAGAAGAAGTGGAACGTTTGATGCACTCACATTGGACGAGTCCGACAGAGTTGAACAGCAGCGTCCAAGACGTGAAAAGTGCTGAAGTGATTATAAAACAGCTCCTCAACGTACGAGCCACCCGCACACCTCTGATGGAGCGCGACCTTATCATTACTAGGGTATGGAATGAATGAAGTACAATAAATTATAATTATACGCTCGCTGTTATGGTATAAATATAAATTAGAACAGGCCCGTTTTCTAGAACAGCTAGCTAGACGCGTACACCTTTGATGAAGGGTGTCCTTAATCAATGTTATGGTACGGACATAAATGGAAGGAAATGGACTGACACTATTCTTAATCCGGCGCCACATGGATTCATCATATCATACCGTCGGCTTATTGCAAGAACTCTTTAACCGACATATTCACTATTGGGAGAAAAAGGACTTTCTAGTTCGTTGTTAGTTAATGGTTGTGTTTCCTCCTCCTTATTCCCTACAACATCGTTAAAATAATGCCTGATACTAAAACACCACTATTGTATCATTGTTCAATTCATCTCTATGTCCAATCCTTTAAAAAAAAGCGGTTAGTGAGTTTTTGCAGTTAATGACTTCTTGCAATAAGCCGACGATACATAACTAATTTGAAAACGTGATGATGATGTCATGCTAAATGTTTTTATGTGCAATAAAGTATAATAATAATAACGACCTTATCATTACTAACTTGGAGTTTTTTGGGCATTTTTTTCTCCAAAACGGTCTAGATCCTAGGTAGGTAGGTACTTGAAATGGACACCTATACCTACTTGTAACGTTCACTAAGTTCTACTCGTAATACGATCAACTTTTACGAGGTCCTCAACCCCATTCTTTTAAGGGTATGCGGGGATTTTGTTACACCAATCGTAGGTTACGTAGCTATTGAGAGCGTGATACTGGTGGTTATTGCTTAATCGAGCTGGCCGGTTCACACTTCGTGCGTTAAAATTAAGCGGTACATTATTCCAAATTCGGAGCGTTGTATATATATCTACGAAACAAAGACTAAGATTGACAAAGCAAAGCTAAAAAAACGGCCAAGTGCGGGTCGGACTCACGCACGAAGGGTTCCGTACCATTATCTATACAACATTAGACAAACATCGAATTTGAGAACAGCGCCATCTATAGAAACCAACTAGAAGCGTTTAACATTGACATTTAACGACATGACGTCGGCGTTGTGAAGGTTACATAGATGGCCGCTAGATGGCGAGCGCTGTCTTTAGACAACATTTGTTGTATGGAAGCCCCCCTTAAATATTATTTTTTTCTGTTTTAGTAAGTACTTGTTGTTATAGCGGTAACAGAAATACCTACATCATCTGTGAAAATTTCAACTGCCTAGCTATCACGGTTCATGAGATACAGTCTGGTGACCGACAGACAGACGAACGGACAGACAGACAGACAGACAGACGGACAGACAGTCAGACAGTGAAGTCTTAGTAATAGAGTCCCGTTTGCCACTCTTCGGGTACAGAACCCTAAAACTGTTTCGTAATGCAACGTAATTTTTAACTATTTCACATTTTCGCAGATAGTGAAAACGATGAAAGACGCAGATAATTTGCTAAGTGAGATTGGCCCAACGATAGTCACCGGGAGAGTTGCCCAGTTCGACGAGGAAGGCGAATGGCACTTCATATACATACCGCATCTATTGCAGGAACTACAGAAGAACGTTAGCAGCGGTGGGTATACTAATGGTCTATCCACTATCTACATTGCAGCGGGCGCAACGATAAAAACTAAAGTAAACCTTAAATAATTTGATGGTTATAGAGTACTATACTAGCGTAAAAAGCCTGGCCCCGCGCGGCCGAGTTTTGTTTGCGGCTTTTTTGCACTTGGTTAGTGAAAGGAGTATACTTTTGATAAATGTGGTCTGAGAGTTTGATAGACAATAACATTGCGAACATTCAAGGCATTATGTTTCTTATCGTGTACTAGGTTTTTGTTTGAGAAAATTTGATTCCGAAATTAATAATTTTGGTAAGTACTCCAGTAACTTTTCTCTCAAAGTAATTAATAGAGGATTCTGATATATATCCATGTCCGCTCCGCTACAGGTAGGATGATCAATAGTTGGCCACGCTTTTGTAAACGGTTTAAGTTAAGCGGTGTAAGGTTTGGCGGTTGGTCCTGAAACTGACCTTTTCTGACCTTTTCCGGACCAACATAGAGCTGAACAAACATGAAGGCAGCAGGCTCCATGACATAATGCCGGCATGCAATCCAGACTAGTTCACATTAAAAGGATTTTTTTTATTTCACACAAGCACTAGTGTGAAGACCAGTATTGCTTGCTGTCGTATCAACTACAATGTCTTTAATGAACGACCGTACATTCCATTTCTTAGCTGCTTCTGGGCGCCCGTCACATTACTTTCTGGGCGACCAGTAAATCGCAACTTAGAGGGTTTAAGGCTAGTACAGAAATTACTATATGAACACATAAAAAAAGCTATGTGGAGGCAAGTTTCGACAATGTTGTTCTTTCATACAAAAGTGGACCACCCTAATGTGCACTGTACGCGTTAATTATCATAGTAAACCATGGATTGTAGTTCTATCAAATAGAGCCCTGATAGACGTTGTAGACATAGTTATAAGGTCACTTTAACACCATTCTTGTTTGACACCCATCAGGTAGGGACCCCCTAAAATACAAGTGTGTTATTATTTCCATTAACCATCTTAATATTTCAACTTCGATGGTCGGTCAGTAAAAAACCGGCCAAGTGCGAGTCGGTCTCGGGCACGAAGGTTTCCGTAACATTATCTATACAACGTTAGACAAACATTGAATTTGAGAACAGCGCCATCTATAGAAACCAACTAGAAGCGTTTAAAATTGACATTTAACGACATGACATCGGCGCTGTAAAGACTATACATAGATGGCCGCTAGATGGCAAGCGCTGTCTTTAGACAACGTTTATTGTATGGGAGCCCCCGTTAAATATTTATTTTATTCTATTTTTAGTATTTGTTGTTACCTATAGCGGCAATAGAAATACATCGTCTGTGAAAATTTCAACTGCCTAGCTATCACGATTCATGAGATACATGAGCCTGGTGACTGACAGACAGACGGACGGACGGACAGACAGACAGACAGACAGGAAGTGAAGTATTAGTAATAGGGTCCCGTTTATCATCCTTCGGGTACGGAACCCTAAAAATACATGTTTCACTTTTCAGATGAGATTGAAGTGATAACAGACGACGCGGCGTTTCGTCACAGCACAAACAAAACGCCAGGCGACTACCTACTGCATATACACATCGTCGAAATTAAAAGCCCCGACGTGCCTACCAAGACCTCCATCACATTCTCCAAGAAACGTGAGTGATCATTAGTCTTTTTGCAATTTGCCCCTATGAAGTCCGATGACCACTTTATAAACTACAGCGTCTGGACTGCGACGATAGCGATTGAAGAACGCACACCTGGCCATTATTTCATAGAACTACAATTCATGGTTAACTACGACAATTCTATATACATCGCATAGCCGATTAACAAGTAGGAAAACTCGGTTACGCAATGTACATTGAATTGTCATAATAAACAATGATTTGTAGTTTTATGAAACGCGACCCTGCTCCGCGCTCCAGGGTAATTTAGCCTGTGTGCATTAAGTGAAACTATTTTCTATCGAAAACGTCTGGATTCCGGCATGATAATTTGGCCAGTCATTCTTTGAAGGCTTGTCAAATTATTTAAGCTTGCCAAATATAATAAATTGTCAAGTTATTATATTTGGTAACATAACGTAACCTTGCCCTGTATCCCTGGTCTTCCACATGCCACGATACTGACAGATCTCTTTCGCTTCATCAACATTCATTAGTCGTTGCATGCATGCGCACCGGTTTCGGGTATCTACTTTTAATCTTGCCCTTGTATTTGGTAAAGTTGGTATTCATCATCATTCATCATTAAGCCACATGAAGTCCACTGCTGGACATAGGCCTCCTCCATGGATTTCCAAAAAGACTGGTTGGAAGTGGCCTGCATCCAGCGCCTTCCTGCCACTTGGATGAGTCATCTGTCCATCTTGTGGCTGGTCGTCCTACGCTGCGCTTGCCGATATGTGGTCTCCATTCGAGAACTTTTCGGCCCCTCGGCCATCAGTTCTGCGTGCTATGTGCTCCGCCCACTGCCACTTCAACTTACTAATCCGCTGGGCTATGTCGACGACTTTCGTTCGTCTACGGACCTCATCATTTCTGATTCGATCTCGTAGAGAAATTCCGAGCATAGCCTTTCCCATGGCTCGTTGCGCGACCTTAAGCCTTTTTATGAGGCCCATAGTGAGAGACCACGTTTCAGTGCCGTAAGTCATCATTGGTAACACACACTGGTTGTATAATTTTGTATAAGTTGGTATTGTGTTTTAGGATTTCCTGCTCGGCTGCAGATACTGGCCAATAAAGCTATCTACGCTTGTAGTGCGTGTGCGAAAATATTTGCAAGTGAACTCGAGCTGAACGACCACCAAACGGTAATACTTCCTTCCAGTGGCGTAACTATAGCATCTGAGGCCCGTGGCAAATTCAATGGATGGGGCCCTCCCAGTAAAAATAAAAAATATGTACTCATATATATATATTTTGACTTATATTTTGACTGAGTTGTTTTGTTATTCCATGTCAGTTGCGTTTTGTTATACAACGTTTTATGTCACGTCACACGGGAACGGCATAAAAAGTATCCTATGTCCTTCTCCCAGTTCTTAGCTACCTTCCTACCAATTTTCAGCCAAATCGGTTCAGCCGTTCTTGAGTTATAAATAGTGTAACTAACACGACTTTCTTTTATATATATAGATTATAATTGTTACAATTTTTTGTTAAAAATGTTATAAGTCACTTCTGAGCTCGCGACCTCGTAGTTCGAGGGGCCCCTCAGGTCGCGGGCCCGTGGCATTTTGCCAGCTCTGCCACCCTATAGTTACGCTACTGCTTCCTTCATGTTACTAAGGGCTTGTCCAGCCTCTCTATCACGTAACTATCCACTAACGGGTAACCATTTTTGACGGCTCTGACATGTCAAGATATGTATGTATTTGGTAGTTCGGAGTTGGCTAAAACAGACAACTCCATACAGTGGAGGACTTATGTAGTAGCGCCCCAGAAAAAAGCGAATTTGCCGCGAATACTGTGGCGAATACGCGGCTCGGAGTCGAGAGTTTTATGCGCGTATTTTAAATTCGCGCGGTGCTTGTGGACGTGTTGTAACTCGCCAACGTGGGTAATAATTCGCGCACCTATTTATGGCATTAGTTGAACATATTTCGTGCTTTTTTCCCTCTGGGTAAATTACTCCATACATAGCAGCTGTAAAAAAAAATTACTGACATCTTTTTTCTACTTTCCAGTCGGAGTGTATGGAAGTAGAGGACGAGAAACTTATAATAGATACAGACAAAATATCGAAGCAGCAAAATACCTTACTGATGGAAAGACAAGGTAAGGTGAAGTGAAGCTAAAGACTGCTGTTACGTCTGGCATCTATCTCGATCGCACAGTGATATGTATCTGGCATCTATCTCGATCGCACAGTGATATGTATATTTTATGTGGCCTACGTATAAAAAACCATAAAGTATTTCTTACCTAAAATTTCACTCTCAAAAACGGCCCCTGTTCTCCAATGAAATGAGCGTAAGATGTGCTGTAGAGTAAATCATTCTGTGATTGGTTCATTCTGTGCGCTATGCGTGACGGAGTGAACGTAGATTGGGCAATAGTAAATGACAGCCTAACTTGATTGGTTTTATTCAAAAACATGAAACCATTGACTTTATGATGTAAAACCCTTCAAAATATCTACCTAGATATAGGCTACATACAGTGATGTCTAACCAGCACTAAAAAATGAGCCCACGTTCAATTGAGTTACCTACCTCTATATTCGTCCCACTGCAGGACACAGGACTTCTCTCAGAGAGAGAGTGTAGGCTTCCCAGAGAGCATAGGCTTAATTACCACGCGTGCCCACCACGATTTCAAGCGCTGAGGTATGCGAACACCTCAGAAACTCAGGTTTCCTCACGATTTTTTCCCTTCACCGTTAGCGAGCGGTAGTGCTACTATAACTTCTCAAATGTACGTAACTTAGAAACCAGTCATTGGTACTTGCCGGTATTCGGTCGTGGGACCGTGATACTTTTAATTCTTGTAAAATAGTAGGTATATATGTACCTACGTTTTGACAAAATGAGTTCTGAAGTGTTGCTAGAGTAAAATGAGAGACATGTAAGATATATTTTTGTTATCCTATGTTTATTTTTACAGAGAGAATTGGCCACTAAAATTATGATCTTTTTAGGCCAAGTTTCTCTATTAAAAACTAACCCCCGGTTTTTCGTACACTAACACACCATTACTGTACGAAAATGTAGGTACACACGACTAATAGATTATTAGTATACCTACGAGATGCAGGGTAAACACTATATGAAAATTAAAACATGTCTAAAATGTTCGTAATTGTAACGCCTCAGAACCAATTCAATTTCAAATAAGTCAGAATGTGCGAGCGAGACGGATGCCAAAAGTAACAGCAGTCTTAACTGCGAAAGTTTATCGCAAATAGAAACATCTTAATTATCCCATACTGAATGCTGAGCAAAGGCCTCCTTTCTGCCACTCTCTTAACCTTGTACCTGTTCAAGGCCAATTCGCACAATCCCACCGAGATTTATTTAGATCGATCGCACCGCCATCTCTCATTATCACCAGAAAGGCATACTGCTAATCCGATTACAGATTTTTTTGTAATAAAATGTTGATACATTGTACCGAAATAGCTTCCCGAGCCACAGATAACTTAAAGAAACGTTGCGACTATTTCAGCACTAGCGTCGATGACTGCACCCAACTGCCTCTATTGCGATATGAAAGTGAAGATATCGAACTACAAACGCCACTTGCAATCGCATTTTGGGCCGGTGGATAAAAGTGGTTCAAAGAATGCAGATGGCTCCAAGACCATGTACAAGTGTAAAATGTGCTCAACTACATACTATCACGCTTCTACGTTGTCGAAGCACATTCTGTCGCACCATATAAAATCTAATATTTGTACATTCTAGTGCGAATGGTAATAAATAAATTATTTATAAAGTTCACCTTGTCTTTTGCTTTTCGTAAAGGGTACAGGGTACAGATTGATTTTAAATAAAACAAATTCTAAATAGTATGTAATCATAAGTCTTATTACAAGCATTATCACAGAATTGACCCTTATGCTAATTGTTTCTTATTGTGAATATTTCAAATAACTTCTTAAAGAAAATGTTAAAAAATATCATCTAAAAATATGCTGCCATCAAGGCCATCTAGTAAATCATCATTTTCTGAATTTTTTGAAACACCATTTTCCATCACATTGCAACCCTCTGAAACAAATGAGAATAATAATCTTCTAGGTTTTCAAGAACTCTGAATCAAAATCATAGGCCATAGCCAAACAACGACAGTGTTCTCAATGGATGGATGTTTAATTATCCCATTTCTATAAAATGGGATAATCATACATCCAACAGGCCTTATCGCGATAGTTTATTAGGTACAGATAGTTAATTATTTAATCAACCTTAATTCCCGATGATTGGAAATGTTGCATCACCATAATTAGACCCAATAATTAATTAAAATGTAAAAATTATGTATGAACATCGCGAGTCATTATATTGGAAAATGAGATAGCAATCAAAGTATTACCTGAATTATTTGGTGGTAAACCATCACTTTTGATCACTGTGAAATCATCTTCATAGACTTTTCTATAATTCTCCGGCAATGGTTTTGTGTCCACATCATCTTTTAAAACTGCTGAGCTGTATATGGCATATATATTACTCAGTGTGATGTTCAGATAGTGCTTTTTGTAAGTGCCCCCTGTTGTCAGGACCGTGGGCTTGCGCAGTATGAATGCACAGTATTCTGATGCTATGTATGGTGAAAATGCCTGCCATGCATCTCTGTGTAATGTACTCTTTATATTTCCTGCAACAGAATATTAATGGTGGAAGGTAATCTTGAATACTGATGATATTTTATAAATCTTTGAACAGAAACAAATACCTTTTCGTACACAAGATTATTTCTATTCTTAGTACAAAATTGACAGCTGCTTCATGAGTGGAATAGATAACTTTGAAGAAGAAGAAATACATTTGTTTAACGCCACATAGACATATACAAGACGTAAAACAGAAAGAAAAAATAAAATTAAAAAAATAATAAAAAACACAGCAGAACAATTAGGGGACACGAGCTATGTCCATGCGGCGGTAAAATGGCCTCAGGCTTAGTAGTTGCTGCAGGCTTGTTACCCACAGCACGAATTTTCAGCAAGGACCTGGTCCAGTGACTCACTGAACATCGCATAGACGCAGACAAAGTGTATTATTAGTAAATACAAAGATTCAATACAATACTTTGTGGAAATTGCTTTATTCTATGTGCGAGCCGAGAGGTCTACTAAATATAAATTATACACACCACTATTATCTCTCAATATTACAAGAGGATCAGTTGCAGATCTGTCTACAGCTTCCACAAATGCAGTTACAGTCTGAGCTTTCCTCTTCCTAAGGTTGCCAGCCAAAGCCTGCTGCTTGATGGTTTTTATTGAGTCCACATTTCCAAGATCCCATGTCCTTGAGTCTTCTAGCAGCCTCGTCCAGAGTGGTGATTCAAATATATCTCGCTGAAGATGGTTTTGTGAGAAGTCTATGTCCTGCAAATGAAGTAAGGATCCTATATTACACTTACTGTGTCTAGATTTGCATTAACATGTTATGTTTCCTGCCTATGTACATTATGTGCCAGCAACATACAGAAACAAATCATGTAAGACACCATTTGCTGAAGCTTGGTGACTACTATTGTTGGCCTGATTGACATCATATATCTGTGTTTTTGTTTCCATGTATGTATGGTATGTTTCCATTTATTTATTAATATTTAAGGAATCTATAAGAGTGTAGAACAAAACCAATAATCTTAGACTAGCCAATCTCTTGATGTGATTACATTCACACACTTTACTCAGTTATGTTATAGGCAATGTTGCAAAATAATACATAGTCAAGGGTGCTGTAGATCGTACTAGAGTAATAGCTCACTCAGGTGTGGGGTTCATACATCCAGGTTGTTATGTATAAAAAAAAAGTATTCCTTTAAAACACTCCTCAAATTACTTTGAAATGTCTCATGTGAAGGGAAAGACCAATTTAAACTGCGTTAATGGAATGATGATTTTATAAATAAGACTGCTATATTTTGTGCCACCCATTTAAGACATTATAATATGCACATTTGCATGTCATTGTAAATAGTACCTACCAAATTAGTTAGGTTTATTCTAAATTAAATTAGGTAGTATAATATTCTGTTTTGTAGCCTTTCTTGGTTTTATTTTATCTAGTGTCGTTAAATAAATAAATATTATAATTTCCAGCAATGTCAATATTTAGAAGAACTGGTGACTAAAGTGCCTGTATTTATTACCTGTGATAGCATCTCTAACTGGCCAATATTATCATCAGTGCTTTCTTCCAGAGTGCCAGTGAGCAATCCTGCTGGGCCTGGAAACTTCCTCTTGCTTTTGGTGTCAAAATGCGAATTCAGTATCTTCCGTTTTGAATGCTTCGGCGACATAGGCTTTGGAGATCGGAAGTCATTATGCTTGCTAAAAGTCACGTTATTACTTGAAATATTGGGAGTTTTCTCTGGTGAAGGAGAAGAACTCTCGGTGTTAGTTTTTAACTGTTTCGTCACTTCACTGGATTGGTCGCTAAACCGAGCGCTGTTTTCCTTTGTAGATAATTCAGGAAAATCGAACTGAGATAGGACCTGAAACAGTGAAAAGCGATCAAATGGTTGGAACGATTGTACCGTGAATTACTGGAACAATTTTCGTAACAAGGATGGATTTTATTACTAACAGACCTGATCAAAGTCATCCGATTCAAACATCTTGTATTTTAAATTCTGTGAAAATCTTAACCCCGCAATCTTAGACTATTCTAAGCCACAATCTTCGGAAAATGGAATAATTCCAATTCAATACAATCCAAAAATGCCCTCGGAAGTAGTTTGTATGAAATCCGCTCCGTAGTGATTACATACTCTTTGATCCGCTCGACAACAATTTTAATGTGAGAACACAGACTATATAGTGTGAGAATCTGAGACACCTGTCTTTTTTCTTTTTAATCTGTGGACAACACACTCAACTTGCTTTGCAACACACTCACACTTGACAACACAACAATGATGCAACAATGTCATTTCATTTTGTCAGAGTGCCATTGCCACAGTGCATAAACCACAGAACAATGGAATAAACTGTCAAAATAACATTAAAATCAGAAATATTTTTTAGGTGTACGTAGGCAGGCGCGTGCCTGTACGTGTACTTGTTACGACCCAAAAAAAGTCTGATGCCAACATTCACCAAAAAAGGTTTTTAGGGTTCCTCTTTTTGACTACACTTGATTTTTTGTAACTGCTGTCTATCATTACATTAGTCACACATTATTTTGAACACGTTTTATAGGAGAGGAATTTTTATTTTATAAGTAGTTTCTTAGTTTTAACGATTTGGATCAAAATTTATAATGAACAAGAAAAAAGCACCCCCAAAAAAAATTGTGCTGCCACCAATATTGCATCCATTACAAGATGTTGTTCCACGATTTAATGAAGAACAACTTGCTGTAATCAATGAATTCTTTGAAGAAAATTCTAAACCATTGTTTTCGGTAGATGGTGAAAGAGTAAAAGCAATCTCTGTTGAACAATTTGAAAGCTTTTTGAAGCTAAAAAAGTAATCTTAAATACCTACAGTACTTGCAGTATGAGTACAGTAGCTAGTATGTAAAAACCATAAAGCGTTTTCTATCATCTTTCTTGCCTTCGCTCCCACTAGTTCCATTCGTTGGATACCTAATTTATTAAAATTAGCAACTGGGAAATACTCTAAAAGAACAAATTAGTTTCATCAGTCATGGCACACATACCAATTATACATAATTATAGGTTAAACCATTTAGCAAAATTAGCTTTCCCACCACAGTATTATGTACGAAAATGTTATACCTATTTTAGATTTCATCGTCGCAGTTTCCACTACCCAACTTATGCTGAAATAATGAAAGAAGTTGAAGCAGTCAGAATGGGTACATTCCGGCTGTTGACACAAGAGCAACTTATTTTCATACTGGACAAGTGGGTTCGAGAACCTGATTTAAAACATGAACTCAATTTAGCTTTTGAGGTCTGTTTTCGCCAGATTCAGTCTTACCTTGCAACATCTATTTCAAGATCTTTATAATTACATTAAGTTGATAGGGTACTTCATGTTTCCGAGTTTATTTTATGATTTAAACAGGTATTCGACTCAGAGCAGCGGTCATTCCTGACCATCGATGAACTTAGAACGCTGATTACCACTCTTTCCAACCCTTTTGATGAAGCTGAAACCTTGGAGTTTCTGAGAGACGCTAACGTTCGTGGCGACGGAAATATCTACTACAAGGATTTTGTGGATAGCCTCTTTAGGCTCTCACCCGAACTTACTGATCTAATAAAAGTAAGCACTAAGTAATAAAGTCCACCAATTTAGCACATTGCATAAATAAGATAAAAATATCAAATTCCCCTCTACAGGAGGGAATGTGGTAAGACTTTGTTGGACCCCTTCTCCATTTTGACCTTAAGTAGTGTAGGTACCTATCTAATTAATTTTCGCTCTTTTACTATATAAAGAGATACAATAGTACTATTTTAATAATGGAACGGTGGTGCGTATCGGTAGAACATTAACCTTACATTCGGAACGGTTCTGGGATAGATACCAGCATGTACAAATGATTTAATTTTCTAAGTTTCGTAAATTTATGAATTTATAGCAATACCGCCCGCTATCCGTGAAGGAAAAAATCGTGAGAAAGAGTTTAGATAACTCAACGCTTCAAGTCGCCAATCTGCGGTGGGCACGTGTGGCGATTAAGCCCGTAATCTCTCTATGGGAGGCCTATGCCTTACTGTGGGATGTATATGATGTAAAATTAATAGTATTCCTCGACCATAGGCTGAATATCTTTACTTGAATGCTGATGAAGATCCTTCAATAGAGCCGGAACCAGAACCAGAGCCCGAACCTGAACCAGAGCAGCCTCCTCCTCCTCCTCCTCCTCCTCCTCCACCAGTGAAAGGAAAGAAAGGAAAAGAAAAGGGGAAAAAGAAAAAATAATATTATACTGTCATGCAGATTGTATAGTACCTACTTATAGTGGTTTGGTTTCCTTTTAATAGTCTAATGTGTTAATTGTTGAACATAGGCCTCCCTTGAATCCAACTCTCCTTTCTGTCGTCTACCTCATTGAGCAGCCTCCGCCAACCTGCGAATCAGTACTTGAGGCAGTGATACTTAAAACTTGAGGGGGCTATATGGAGCTACTAATCCTGATACTTGGCAGCGGCCTAATCGTCAGTATTTCGAAATGGTCGACTGGCCCGTGCGTACGTCTGCCTTGTCGTCCCTGATATAGTTTGATTCATTTGGAGGTGTTGTAAATTATCTATCTATTGATTACAATTAATTATATACGTACCTATTTGGACAATTTATGATTTTTGTTAGTCTAATTATTATGGAGAGCGGTGGTAGCCTAGTGGGTAGAACATTGGACTCGGAAGCGGGAGACCCAGGTTCGATTCCCAGTGCGGGCATGTACCTATGACTTTGTTTTCTAAGTTATGTACATTTGTGAAGTTATAGTAGCAATACCACTCGCTAACGGCGAAGGAAAACATCGTGAAGAAACCTGAGTGTCTGAGTTATTCATATAGGTACATCAGCGCTTGAAATCGCCAATCTGCGGTGGGCACGCGTGGTGATTAAGCCCATACTCTCTCCCTGAAAGAAGGCCTGTGCCCTACAGTGGGACGTCTATAGGCTGCTTATGAATTATTATGGAAAATCGCACGCTTGGCCCAGTCAGAAAGTGCTGCCGCTGACTAAAACATAATGAGGATCATCATTCACGTTTTAAACTAAGTATGCAGTTTTATAGAAACATCTAAAACAATATATTGTGTCACAAAAATATCGAAATCGGATAAGAAATGACGAAGTTACAGCGATTTTAGTGCACAGGTTCCAAAAACGACCGCGAACTGGCGCCATACGCTTGACACGTCATACAGGCCATTTCGACCCCCTATAACTTCCTTGTGGACAAAACTAGAAGCCTGAATTTTTAGTAACAGTAGTTTAAGAATTATAACTAGTCTAAGTTTTTTAATTTTATCACTCACTCACTGTCTGACTGACCGATGCTCAAAACTCTAGCAGACATAGAAGCCTCAAATGTAGAATATAATTAGTGTTTTTTTAAAGTTATTCAAGAAATTTCACAAAGTAGGTACATATTTAATACAACAGACCCTCACTCAAACCTGTATAGGTTTATCTGTGAGGTGAGTTACCCTTTAGTGTATCATCATCAACCCATTATGTCCCCACCGAGGGGCACGGGTCTCTTCCCTGAGGAAGGTATAGGCCATACTCCACCACGGGGGCCAAGTCCGGATTGGTGGAGGCTTGTAGACTAGTGGCTCGTCTACTGTCAGAAGTTTTCAAGCCGCCCTAAGGCCTCTGACTTGGTTTAACGACTGCCATCTATCGACGGCAGCCGGCACCAACAGCTTAACGTGCCTTGCGAAGCACGGAACCGCTCGGAAATATGCCACTAGCGTTAGGCATAGACGGCGACCCATCCATGCACTGAACGCGCCCTGTGTTGCTTAACCTTCGTGATCGTTTAAGATCACTCAGGCAGCCGGGGCTACGAGCGATTATCAGTGATATAAATCAAGGAAAGTGTATAAATCAAGGAAATCATAGTGTATAAATCAAGGAAAAACTATAATATTATTTCGGTCCAGTTTTCTAGATACATTAACTGCATAAATAACTTTGCAATCCCATATAAATACCTATATATGATTACAAAGTTGCATTTGCAGTTATGAATCAGTGTTCTGATCAAATCAAACTTTATGAAGTGAAGTGAGCTGCGAGAGCGTATCTAGACAGACAGACTTCGTAAAGTTGGATTTAATCTATACGTGTATATGTATAATATAATGGAGTAATAGGTGTAGATAGGTACCTACATATAATTATGTTCAAAGGTGACTTGTAAAATAGTCAAGGAAAAAAGTAGTCTACAAAAATAAATTTAATGACATGCCATTAAAACATAAATTGTAAAAATGTCGTTAAGTAACGTTCTGTCACGTCGTTACTCAAAATGGATGTAAGTGTCTTGTAGATGGTGGGAAGACACGTAATGGGGCGGTAGTTAGACGGGTCAGCGGTATTCTCTGACTTAGGAACTAGGTAAGTGACCCCAATGGTGAACAGTTCGGAGCTTTTCGAACTGCACTGGTCACATCGTCATCAGTGATGATAACGGGGCTCATAGGAGCTATCTCTTCGCACGCTTCCTCTACAGCCCCTATCCAGGAGCCCTCTACATGATTAACGGGTTGAGACCACAGGCCGCGCCAGAAATTTATTGATGCGGTCCTGTCCGGTCCTTGGCCCGTCACTCGTGTTTCAGGAAATCAGAAATCAATAATTTATTTCAACGTAAAGAATTTACATTCTGTTTGCTGAATGTCAATGTACTATGTTACTATGTTAGCCGCTGCCTTCGGGCCGTATTTCAGGTTCTCCATATATCTCCGTACCTATATCAGGCTACTCCATAGATCTATAGAACCTCTTCACTCTGGAAGAGGCGATTCTGATTATACCGCTTTGTCCTCTCAGTATATCGCCGGATTCGCTTCCCCCTCGCAGCGACACACAAGAACTTCTTTTTTTTCCCTTATTCCGTACCGACCAACTAAACGGATCAACTAGTTGTTCCGATCGGAACTCAGTACGTGGTTTTATTGCTATCGGACCAACTACTCAAATCAACCATATTAAGCTTATATAAGAGTTCCCAACGGAACAACTATGAATTTGGTCGGAGTCCACGAAAGGTGACTAAAGTATAGTCAGGTAATTTCCCAGACTTTATTATACTTGCTCCAAGCTTATGTAAGCTTAGTACTTTTTGGCCCGTTGACTGGTAAGTGCCTACTTTAAAAGCAAGAGTTAACCTATGTTTCGCGGTACCAAGCTAGAGTTGTTCCAATAGGAAAGAAAATAGTTGATCTACCTTGTTCCTTTCTGACCAACGGAAATCGTTGTTCCGTGTGGCATAAAAATAGTTGATCAGATTTTAGTTGGTCAAAATAGTTGATCACAACGGAACAAGGGTTTTTTTTATTATTTCCTAGTCGCTGGATAGGTAGATGGTGCTGAACTTTGTAGATCATAAAACAAAACTTTCATAATTTTATTACTTATGTCGTTGTCACATCACAAATAAATTAATATCGTTCCAAATTGATCCATTTACGTTATCGCAATATCCATTGACGTCCATTTTGGAACGGCTGTCGTAAACGCGATTACGTAAGCTTGGTGAGCTACGTGAGCGACCCGCACGGCTAGTAACGTAGTCATTTTAGCGCCAACTACAGAGTTCTCGGAACTACTTTTTTTTAATAGTCGAAAAGAAAACCTGCCTTCTGAAAAATGTCTTCTTTCTTTCAATTTTGGTAAGGTAACTTGACGAGGGGTCTACATATTGTGGTCTACTTTGGACCAACCAAGGGATCTACATATTGTGATTTCGAGATCCCATGGTATTTAGAAATGAAAAAAATCGTATCCAACTAGGTGGATACCAGTAGAACATAAAAAAATCTGAATTACGGAATTCTGGGGAAATACAATTAAAAATTAGGTTTTATGTGCGCTTTAGGAACACAAATTTTGCCAGCCAACGTGCTAAATTTTGAGCAAGGAATAATTTTTCTGTTATACGGTAAGAAAAAAGTCCGATTTTTAAGTATTTATATCTTCTTAACCAAACATAGTTGGCACTCGGATGTCCCGTCTACTATTTGAAATGATGAAGTCTTTTAGTTTAGAAGTACCTATTAACAATAGTGGGCAAAAATCAGTTATCAAAACACAGTGGTGCCGGCCAACTGGCTGGCCGGCCTGTCGGATCCTGTGACGTCACAGTAGCGTTCAAGCCTCGCCGGGCGCGTTTTAAGACAGCCAAAGTAGAAACTTCTCCAACTTTTTCATTTCTTTGTGGATTTAAATAATTCAAAAAGTATTATGATTTCAATTTTTTGCTCCAACCGCCTTAGAAATTAAATATTTTGAGGTCTGAATGATTATTCAGAAAGCACAACACAACAAGCACCTACCACGCAGAATATTTTGTACAAGGGTACTTAACTCTCTATGCTGTACCTATTTATCTATGAAATTCTAAGGGAAAAAAGTCGTGTTCTGTTCTGTGGTCATGTGTTCTGTGTCTGTGGTTCTGTCTGTGGTCTGTCTTGTCTTTGAAAAGAAATGATGACAGTGAAGCATTTTGTGCAAAAATATTTTCAATTTAAATTATTTGGTAGATAAAGAGACGATCGTTCTTATTATTAAATGTGCATACATTAATTGTAAATAGGTTAACTTTTGTAATTTGTAGAATTTTGTAGATTCTAATTGGGGGCGGTAGTAAACAAGTTGGTACGATGGATCTCGAAGACATTGCATTAGGTTTGACTACTGAACAAACTGATAAAATGCTACAGTTCCAAGATCTCACGGGTATAGAAGACATCTCAGTATGCAGGGACGTTCTGCAGAGGCATCAGTGGGACCTGGAGGCGAGTAACATGCATGCCGATGCCGCTTTTGTGTGGGCCTTTGTCCTACTTTGCGCTTCTAAAACTTTCGCAATTACGTTTTACTCCGCCTTGAACGGGATTTTTACCTTTCAGGTGGCAATCCAAGAACAATTAAATATCAGAGAAGGGCGGCCATCGGTGTTCGCAACTGAGGCCCGCGCGCCGCCTGTTGTCCACGACCACATATCCCAGCAAGTCTTCACAGACGAAGGCCCAGAGGGTCCAGTGGGAGTTCGCGGCCTCCTACAATATGTCGTCAATTTAGTTGTCTCTATGTGCTATAACACTGTGTCCTCAGTTCTAAATATACTGTTAAGTCTTGTCCGCCCAGATGAGAGGAGATGTAAGTTTGTTTTTGATTCTAGATGGTCTCAACTAATTTTTGCTAATAATACTCGTTTCTGTTAGTTTATGTACACTGGTGAACTGCTAATACGAGTTCCAGAGATTTACTGATGTGCTTAACTTTGCAATGGTTAACAGACCTATGAATATGAGTAACTTACGTTTTATATGCTGATCACATAACATTGTAACTTATTCATTGATTTCTTTGTGTTTGTCAAATGAATTTGAATAATGACATAGAATTAATGATGAATTTGAATAATGACATAGAATTAATGAATTAATTCCTTTGTGTTTCAATAATGAATTAGAATAATTACACTGATATTTTCTTGTTTCAGTGGTAACAGACCCTCTGGGCGATGTGGTAGGCTTTATAAATAGTTACACATCAAAGTTCAGTCCCCATCCCATATTCTACCAGGGAACATATGCGCAAGCGCTTAACGATGCTAAGAATGAACTACGCTTTTTAGTTGTGTACCTACATTCTGAAAGTTCATCTGAAACACAGAACTTTTGCAGGTTTGTGCCAATTGTTTGTAGAATTTGAAACAGTTCTCCTTTCTATATAGACCAAGAGCACTGGTCAGTGTGTTTACAACCCTTATAAACACTCAACTTCAACTTAGTTTGTAAATAATTTAGTATTCAAGTCTCATTGATAAATAAGCCTACAAGTAAATTTGATAGTACAGAATGCTGTCCATGTCATCTTTAGGGCTAAAATAGGCTTAGACTCTGCTTTTGTCTATACATACAGTCTTGTGTCTTTTTCTAGCCCACAAAACTTTAGCATTAGTGTCTTGTTACTAGTAGACAAAAATTAAGTCTACTCTTTCCATCTCACTGGGCACTATGTGTAACTTATCCACTGTTTGGGCATGTCCATTTAACCTACTCTGAACTGTCAAATACATGCATATTTTGAAACTTTTCAATCAGGATTGAAAAGGGAATTTTTGGATGTACCGACTTGTTTGTAGTACCAGACCCTCCAAACCATAACTGTCTACAGTATCAGATTTATCCAGTTAGATGTTTCCAAAGGCAGGTCTTCTACCGATAACAAGTTCACATCTTCTCCCCAGAACGACTCTAGCTGACCCGGAAGTGATTAGCTACATAAACACGCACGCCCTGTTCTGGGGCTGCAGCATAGACACGGCGGAGGGCTGGCGCGTGGCGCAGTCGGTCGGCGGGCGCAAGTACCCCTTGCTCTGCGTGGTGTGCGTCCGCGAGCACCGGATGACTGTGGTGGCCCGCAGCGAAGGCGCTTGCTCGGCGCACCAGTTGCTGACAAGGCTGCGGCGCGTCGTCGCCGATAACGAGCCACATTTGTCAGCCGCTAGGGCGGACAGGTAATGGAGAGCTTCAGCTAAAAATTTTTTAATAGAATAGGAGAATGTTAAAAGATAAATTAATGTGGTAATCTTTTCTCTACCACTAATATTTTTCATAATATAACGTGTCGAAAAGTCTTTATTTTTCGCTACTTTTGTGATCCCGAAAACCCAGAAAAAATATTTTTATGGTTTTATTTTGTTGTTTTTACTAAGGTTTTATATAATTGGTATAAAAGCAATCTCACTCCAATCTAAGTTAGACGCAAGTGTCCCCAGTGTGCTATTTACTACTAATTAAGTATAATATTTTCAAATTAACCATTTAGCATACGATAATGCCCAGGTTGTGGACAGAGACGTTAATCCAATTCACGTTAGTCCAATAGCCCATATTGGTCCACTACTTGATATAGGTCTCCTATATCCTTTGGAAGTGGTGGTAGCACATTGGTAGAATGCATGCCTCACGTCCAGGTCCTGGGTTGGATTACAGCATGTACCAATGACTTTGTTTTCTAAGTTACATACAATTTTTCAATTTGTAGTAGAAATGCCACTTGCTAGTGGTGAAGGAAAACATATGGGTTGTTCAATACCTCAGCCAAGTATACGGTAGTTCGAAGATCTTGGGTCTAACTAACTATAGGCCTTCTCAGAGTCATGCCATTACATTCTGTCCTCAGTTATCCTCATCTAGCTACCACACGCAATCTGTCTCAGATCATTGCTCCAACGAGCTGGCGCATGTCCCAACTTTCTCAGTTTCAGGTTTACCCTGTCATTCTTATGATTTCTTTGATTTAGTTGTAATGTGTAGTAATTGTTCTGTTCTGTTCTGAGGCATTGAGGGCCTTGTTTTGTCAAGTTACAGCGGCTTTTTCGAGCTCAATAGCACCATCTTGCTTTTTATGTGGCAAGTAAAGGCGAGATGGCGCGATGTTTTATCGTGCTTGATACAGTAGTAATGCTCCGCCCTCTCCCCGCCGGCCTGGTGAAGGCCAGAGTTTATGATTCATCGTGCACAATTTAATTATTATTTGAGCTATAGTCGGGCCATCAGTCTCGACTCAAATGGCGCGTTTGATCGCCATCTCTCGCTCATCTTCCAGAGTGGAGCGCGAGGTGAACCAGCGCTTGCGCGAGGCTCAGGACGAGGCGTACGCGGAGTCCCTCGCCGCCGACCAGGAGAAGGAGCGCCGTCGCGCCGCTGACCGCGCGTTGCAGCTGCAGCGCGAGCAGGAGGTTCACCAGGAGCGAGCGCGGGAGGAAAACAGAAAGCAGGAGGTGTGTAAACGAATGCAGATCTAGCATGAGCAGGAGGATCAGGAGCGAGCGCGCAAGGAGAATAGGAAGCAGGAGGTGTCTAAACGTACGCAGATGTAGCGCGAGCAGGCGGTACACCAGGAGCGGGCGCGGGAGGAGAACAGGTGGCAGGAGGTGTGTAAATGTACGCTAGAACAGGTGTGAAAGTTGTTATTTTAAAAAAGTGTACATAAATACATATTACTTATGAAGTTACACATACAAAAACTCACGCCTGCTTCCCGGAAGGAAGCCATAGTGGGCTTTGGCTTGGGTTTGTTTGGCTTGTGTGTACTTAGTTTAATTTCCGATATGAATTTACTAACGCCTTTCCCAAAACCCGCGTATGCTTTTCATCATTACGAATATTTTTCTATGGAACCATATCTACTACGTAACTCCTCCACTGTATGGAGTGGTCTGATTGAACCTACTCGGAACTGTCAAAAACATACATATTTTGACACTTTGGAGTAGTCAACACGGTTAACCCGATAGAGAGTGGACAGTTACGTGATAGGAGGGCTGGGCAATCAAGAGTTCAGGAGAAATATTGAAACGAAATTGAATTTATTCCCAAGGCATCATGTTTCATATAGCTCTGAATTTATCATTTTGTAGGTTTGTATGCATCTCCAATGTCTTTCATCCAAAGGTTGTCTAGGAGAGATCACTTCTAGTGTTAGCCGCCATCTGTACTCTTAGGTTAAGATGTATCTGTGTAACTTCCATTTATATGCACAATAACGTGTTCTCTATCTCTATCTATCTATTTATATAACACAAATGATATCTTAAAACTGTGTTAATATGTCAGATCGCGGAGGCGCGCGTCCAGATGGCGTCACGGCTGCAGCCGGAGCCGGCGCCGGGGCAGGGGACCGTGGCGCTCCTCATCCGCCTTCCGGACGGCGAGCGCCTCACTCGCCGGTTCACCGTCACACAGACCACTGAGGTATTAAAGTGGATGTGAAATGGTTTTTATTGCACAAATAAATAAAACCGGCCAAGTGCGTGTCGGTCCACGCGCAATGTAGGGTTGACGCTGCTGCCCGTCTCCTGGTAATTGATTTCCTTAGTCGCCTTCTACGACATCCACGGAAGGAAATGGAGTGACACTATAGTAAGTAAAGCCTACTTAGCCGTAATAGTTTTCCTTTTAAGTTCATTATGTGTGCTACTACCCTGAATTTTTTTTTTTCACGTTTCTGCAATCTACCGTTTAGCCAGGAGAGGGGGGACGACAACGACGATCCCTATGCCTATCTACGAGGCCTATCTGCAGTGGGCACGCGTGGTAATTAAGCCCATAATCTCTCTAAGGCCCGCGCCCTGCAGTGTGCCTTATGTAGGCTATATCAAAAAGTTCTTTAACTCTCTGAGAGAAGGGTTGTGCCCTACAGTGGGGCGTGTATAGGCTGCATTATTACTATTGTCTTATGCTTTGCAGGACCTATACGACTTCGTGTTCAGCCACCCTCAGTCGCCCGAAGAGTTTGAGATCACGACCAACTTCCCGAAGCGTGTGGTGGCGCGCGGCCCCTCCCAACTACTTGACGCTGGTCTGAAAGACCGTGACGTGCTATTTGTGAACGACACCAACGCGTAATCAACGGTAAAAGAGAGTATAGCAGTCCCGTTTCACGTACTTGCACTCGTCATTGTGTTAATAATTGTCTTGAGTGGTATTGCATGTATCCAAAGCAATTCCGCTACAACTTACGCCGCCGTCGCAAATGTCAACTGCCTTTTTTATGCTTAGAAGATGTGTGAAGTGTAAGTCCCTCCAGCAAGCCAATAAAATGCACGAGCATGGTTGATACACCAGGATTTAATTAAAGTATCAGAGTACAATTAAAGCACTTGTTCTCGTTGGTTGTTGACTCAAATAGGTTTGCTTGAGGCATGTACACTAATATACGGCGTAGAACCAGCTCCTTATTCAACTGGGTGGATTTTCTATTTTATTGATTCTTAAGTGTTGAGATACGAGTATGTATGTATTGGACAATTCTGAGTTGTCAAAATTTAAGGAATCTCTACCCAGTTGAAAGTTATAGAATGAACGGAGTTACACAACTCTGTCAATCCTAATCTAGTTTGTTGCTACTAGATTTGTTACTAGGAAGATTAATGACATGCCATGAGAATTGAAACACCATAGGAATCGAATCGCTATGGTATTTGCACCTAATTACCACTGGTGGCATTTTAGCAACAATACCTTTATATTGAGTTTGATACAGCAATAAAAATAGTGTCATCCATGATGCTTTGAGCAGATAAGAGTATGTTGGCAATAAATCGAGCTCGATACGAAGATTATGCAGAGTGGTAATGGACAGTTTTGTATTCGCTATATTTGAACGCATAATTTTATTTGTAACTGGTTCCAATTTCGCCATACGTTACAAAACAGAAAAACCTTATTAAATAAATTTCACCAAATAAGACGCTGTTTCACAATCAGCTCTTATTTCTGATTCCATACAAACTCTATTCTATTGAAACTTATCTGTTACGTAGAATTGTGAAACAGGGCCTTATTATGAAGCAGCGATAGCTTCGGAAGGCGATAGGTGCTTGAGCCCGACCATTCACTCGAATCCAGCGACTGCGATTCACTCGAATCCTACCAGTGGCAGGAAGTTTCGAAACTATTCAAAAAAAGAATCGTATTTGTCGCTAGACTCGAGTGAATTGTCGGGCTCATGAGCGACGTTGACGACGTCTTGTGCCGCCCGCATCCAGCGACTCCCCGCCACCGTAACCAGGTCGTCAGTCCATTTGGTGGGGGCCCTGCCCACGCTGCGTCGTCCGGTCCGCGGTCGCCAGGTCAGAAATTTTTCACCCCGGCGGCCATCAGTTCTCCGAGCAATGTGCCCCGCCCACTGTCATTTCAACTGAGCAATTCTTCGAGCTATAGCAATAACTCTTCTGCGGATCAGAACATATCGCTGCTTCATAATAAGGGCCCAAGGCCAAAATCCTCCCGCGATTAGACCCGTAAAATATGAAATTAGTGTTTGGTTGCTTGTGAAAGACAGTATCATTCATTCGCGTTTGCACATTTCCTTTCCATCACCTTGCGTGATTTTAAAATAGATCAGTAGGTACACTGACAGGTAGGTACGTTGACACTTGCGGTGACGTTGCTCGGAAGCTTTGTGTAGATACTCCGCATTCGGTCAAGATTCTCATCTATGAGACAGATACACACTATTCTTTGTTTTTCGAGGACTTTTCAATGCGACATGATATTGATTGTCTGAAGTTAAAACCCAAAAACTACTTAATTTCAGGAATCCCAGTTTAAGTTTTTCGTTGTAAATTAATTTACAGTTATCGGGTGATAAATTAGGTCTTAGTATAAAATTTTGCTTTTATTTTGTATGTCTACCAAGCATTTTAACGTAACTCGGTGGTTCCTTTTATGACAAAAAAGATGTCCAATTAAGTCAATCCTGTACAGGGCTAAAATTCCAACAAGAAATTAAATCTATTTTAAGTCATCATCGTACAATGGGTAATTGTACATAATTACATAACAGTGTATAATAATAGAACGTACATTTAGTTTAAGCAAGAACTTCCATCAGTCGCAAATAATTTTAATTTTTACAACCACTTTATTTTCTCTATTATTGGCATATAAATTTTAAAAAGACAAAATACCTTTAATCACTGATAGCAAATTCTTGCTTAGATTTCTTTATTAGGTTATGATTATCTAGCTACGTACGAGTTCCCATTTCTTACGGTAATCAGCAATGATTTACCTGCAGTTAAGTTTCACGATAAGATCATACTTTAATTTTGTAAGTTAGAAAAAAATTAAGAATGTTTGTTTTTTCATGGTAATTAATAGCCTTTCATCATACTTCATCATGCTTTCCAGAGTTTCTTATTATGTTGGGCAGCGATTGCTTGTATCATAGTGCATTTATGTTGAAGGCGGAATGTATTATATAATGATGTCTGGTTGTAATATAATGTTCCTCCCTAAAACTATGTGGTTTTAATTAAAGTGAAACACAAAATTTATTTAGTTACCAACTATTTATTAAAAACCAATATGGTTGCGACACCAATAAGCTATAAATACACTTTTTACTTGGAATGTAGGCACTTAATAATATTTACATTTCTTTCACTAAAAACCTAGTGTTTTTTACTGCATTGCTTGGTAAACGAAATTAATATTTAAGTACCTGTTGAAATTATATTGATATGTTCATTTAAAACATTGTTTTCGGTGCGCACTTTACGCAGGCTTAAGGTCTATATTTTTGATGAAAATAGAAGATTTTATGGCAGAGGGGTGAAACATGAATAGATTTTTATTACAGAGAAATTAAATCTGAAGTTGTCTTGATTTTGAATATCTCTGTAATCAGCTTTGAGCATTACTAGTTGGATTTTCTACCAACTAAGGTAATAAAATTATTCATTACAAAATTGGAAAATCATAATAATAAAATCTTTCAAATATCACAATGTTCAAAATTTAAAACAAAGTTTAAATTAAATTTCTGAAATCGTATTTGGCAATTCATCTCTTATTTACTTTTTATCTATTTACTACATAAAATATCTTTATCACACAACAAAATTAAGTACTTTATGTATACCTAGATATTAAAAGACCTACTTCTCACTCTTTTAAGGTTTATTGTAAAATAGAAGTTTTTGTTTTTGCCTATTCGTATAGTTAATTCACAATATAAATTTACTTAAACCTCACCCGAGAAAGAAACCCAAAAAATACCTACAAGAATATTTATCCCATAAATGCATGCACACAGCTATCTTGCAAGCCCATTTTCTTTAGCAAGTCAAGCCCAGTGTGTGTGAACTCTGTAGGTCCACAAACATAGGCTATATGCTTGCAGTGATCGGTGCATTTCTCACATTCTTCACCAAGGAAATCTTTCAACAATTCCAGAGTTATGCGACCCGTGGGGCCAGCCCAACTGGATGAAGGTTCAGATAGGATATATGAGGCCACGAATCGATTGTCCCCTTTGATGATTTCGGCGAAGTTGTCGTGGAAGAGGATGTCCTCTTCTTTCTTGTTGAAGAACAGTAGGTGGATATTTTCACTGTAAATAATAACATGTTTTTAGTTACTGGGTACGGTTACAGTCTTCCTAAGGTTATTCATTCAAATTGTGCATTGTGTAATGATTTATTTTATTTACTTATTTCACAAATCAGGCTACCTATCAACCTTCAGTCGAATGACTCCTAAATCTGTTAATGCAAAAATTCAAGAAACCATTGTCTAGCCACTGTATTTGACAAAAGTTAACATGTTTTTACTTAAATTTCATTGCCGCTACAAGTTCACTGGCACGAACGCGTCAACTATTTGTAGCGTAAATGTATTAAAAACATCTGTCAAAGTCAGTGTTTTTTCACTGGTTTTGTAAACTTTTGTCTTAACAGAATAAGAACCCAAATCATTAAACATAAACTTACCATCTAGGATTTGATCTGGAAAGCATAAACTTGGCCAGGCCAAGCATCGGGGTGATGCCTGTTCCAGCAGCAATAAAGAACACTTTTGTCACCGCCTTCAGCTGAAATAAGGATAAATCTGCTTAAGGAACGTCGTAACTAACTGGCTTTGACAGTGATACTAAAATATTCACCGCAGCGCACTGCGGGTTACTGCGGGTTACCTGGCAGTCACAAGTCAACTGGACTTTTTAAAACTTTCAGCTCACTGTAATCAAACTGATCTGGACCTGGGCCTAGATTTTTCATAAGTGTTTAATGGTGGATCGACCACCACTGGTTACTGACGACTATAACTTATTCGTGTGGAAACCTGAACGTTTGAGGTGTTCACATACGTCAGCGCTTGAAATTGCCAATTCGCGGTGGGCATGCGTGGTAATTAAGCCCTAACTCTCTCTCTTAGAGAAGACCTGTGCCCTGCAATGGCACGTAGGTACCTATATAGGCTACATAAAAAAAACTTACCTACTCGTGTTGATCTGAATGTTATCTCCGGATCTGTGTAGATTTATCAAGTGTTCAATTTTGGATCCATGAGATTAGTAAGCAGTAGTAGCGTCTTACCTGCGATAGCTCGTAGTTGCCATAAGGTCCCGAAAGCGTCACCACGTCATCCACACTGAGTCCAGCCAGGTGCCGCGACATAGCTCCATTAGCATATCTCTTGACCGCCAATTTGATGGAAGCTGCGTGGTCGCTGTCAGCGCACCAGCCCTCGCCGACCGGCGTGTAGGAGCGGATGCATTCGGAGCCTGCAGAGGAAAAATGCTGTAAGACATACTCTTAGAAGTTACATAATTTCTCTATGTACCGTAGAACGGGTTATTCCACTAATTTCCAAGGAAAATTCCCAACACTAGGAAAATTTCCAACAGTAGTGGGAATTTGTAGTATTTTCGTCCACAAGCAAAAACTAGTCAGTCACTGAAAGCTTAGAGGGGATTTCTGGACAGCAAGTCACCGATCTACACTGCTGCTTTAATAAATATTTTGGATCTGTGGATTTTTGGTCCATAAAATCCCAATAAGCCTACTGTTTAGTGGGGATATTGACGAAGAATCAACAAATCTGGGTTGCTAATTTGTAACTACTCCACTGTAGGTATAAACTATCGTCCGTTTAACCTGCTCACATATTTTGACACTTCGAAAACGTCAAAATGGATAACCCAATATCCCAGTGGACAGTTACGGAATACTCTGGTTGTTGGGGGAATTGAAGTGGGGATTAGTGAAATTACGCGTAAGAACGAGGTCAGTGGTGTCACACGACATTTCGTCATCGTTAGTCGTATTCTGTAAGGTAGATAGGTACTATTTAATTCTATCGTAAAAAGTCAGCACACAATATAACGTTTAAGTCAACTTTATGTAATGAGATGATTTATACTCAGCGTCCAGTGGCACCTTCACTCACACTAAATAGGTGAAGGGACCACTCGGACGCTGCAGTGCCTGGGACATTGTGTTTTAGGTAGAGTAGACTTGCCCAGCACTTATACCATCCCGACAGCGTATTCGGCCTCGCCCACAGGAAAGACAAGTCAATACGTTCGGTGCTAATCAGGCCGCAGGTTTCCTCACGATGTTTTCCTTCACAATTAGCGTGGGGTATTGCTACTACAAATTCGCAAACGCACGTAGCCCGGTGGTAGAGCAGTGGACTCGGAAGCGAGAGACCCAGGTTCGATTCCCAGTGCGGGCACGTACCTATGACTTTGATTATAGGTAGGTACATAATTACCGGAAAAATAAGCCCAATTTTTGTTAACCCTATGTTCGACGCCGGATAATTCAACTAATCTTTTAACTGACTTGTGAAACGGACGCCCAACCGACATTGGCGTAGTGCCCACCCCAGGGACCTGTTTCATAGAACTACAATACATGGTTTAGGCTATGACATGTATTTTTACACTGCATAGCCGATTAACTAGTAGGAAGACTGCTACGCAATGTAAATATATCGATTTGTAAGTATATCGACTATGTCTACAAACTATGTTTGTAGTTTTATGGAATGCAGCCCGGGATGTTAGTCGGTGTGGCAGCCCGACGCTTTTCAGGGACCTTCCCCCCCGAGAAATGGGTAAAAATAAGCCTAGATTAGCCAATGCCCAGCGGTAATTAACTGAATTGAAACAAACAAACTCCGATGACATTTATTGATGTGCTGTCGACTGTGGCAAACCAAAGCATGTTACTCCATTACTACTTACCTACCGGGTTGGGGTGAACATTAAACACAAAGCTAACTTTATTAGGGTTTCCTATTGTCAAAAAGACAAATAGGTACCGCTAAGGTACCCTTACAAGAAGTCTTACATATTGTGAAGCCTTTTGGCAACAATCTAAATTTGTCTAAGTACTTACCAAACTTATGCAGCACCGAGACCAAATTACCTGCAATGAAACCCGAATCGATTTCCCGAGGGAATTTGCAAGTTTTTAGCCCCTTCCCGTTCAAAGGTGAGCAGCTTTAGAAAACAATGTGTATAGGTCTACTCAGCATATAGATCGAAAGCACGTCAAAATCACAGTTGTCAACTTCATGAAGGTTTTCTATTATCATAAAGACCGCCACCCAACCATAAACCCACACACGATGTCTGACATGTGATATTGTGATGTTACAACAGCAACAGGGTGACTTTGAATTCGTTCGAAACTTTTTTTTAAGGGGACATTCTAACCATGATCTACAAACTGTGCGGTAGGTAAGAAGTTATTAACGATATTAAAACATCTGAAAACTTCGCGCCTGACTTTTTTTAAAGGTGGCAGCCATAACTCTTTGTCTCTGTGAAAATTTGAATGTCTCCTTTCTTTATTACTTGGGTACGTAGGCAGTTTGGTACGTAGTATATATCTATCCAACTTTCAATTTGGCCCTCGAAATAGAACTTGCCTACCAGACGTCGGGTCTGCGTGTTGAATAGTTTATTAGCCGTAAGAAATCTAATAAAGGTTAGAACGACACAACTCGTGATTAGAATACAATTACGTATTGACAAAGCACCCGGGCACCCGACAAGAAATTAGACGACAGACGAAATTTTGTGTCTACAAGAAAATTCTCCTTCAAACCGATCAGAATATATTAAATTGTGTGTCAGCTGAAAACCGTCAGCGACTTTTGGAGAAAATTGCGTAGACAAAGCCAATGATTAGGAAGAGCCAAGAATGCGTTAGCCAGGGCGTTCTTGGTAGAGTTCTTAGCAGACAAAAAAGGTAAAGTTGCGTAATGAAATAAGAATTACATAAATATGTATGGATGAGTTTCCGATGGGCACAGAAGAGCATTTTTTAAAAATTATTTGTGAATTTGATTTAATTCAGAAGAATTTTACATCCCACGCTCTCCGCCAATGAGACCCGAAATACGATCATACAAAGTTAATGTGTTCAAGTTATTTGTTTAAATAGTTTTCAAACGATCACACGTGTTCAAGCTATCATGAAAGTCCATATCTAAGATGCATACAAACATAAACTCACGCCTGTATCCCAGAGGGGTAGGCAGAGACCAGGGACTGCCACTTGCTACTAAATAAGATAAGATAAAGTATACAATAAAGAATATTCTTTATTGTATACCAGATTTTTTTTTACAGAAACTGCAACGACAGAAGGAAAGATACAATTGACGGCCTTATTGCTAATAGCAATATATTCCAGGCGACCTCATATTGGAGAATTTGCCGAAGGAGAAATAGAACAATATTTATTATAACTACGTGATTTAGCAATAAAGAATGTGAATATGCAAAAAGTTGTACCTAAGTAGGTACTTAGGTACTAACGAGTAACATGGCCACCTTCACTAAACTTTGGCAATATCGCGAGATAGAACAAACTACCACCGAAGTGCTAATCATTTTCATATTTCCAATCACTTTTGGTGGCATGGTTGAAGTGTTGAAGAGCCTAATCACGCGAAATAATAACATAATCTTGATTCCTTAAAACGGCTTATAAAATTAAGGAAAACTTAAAATAACCACATAACCGTTTAACATTAAATAACCTTTAGTACATAACAAATGTTACGAAACTATGAAAATGCGCAAATCAAAATGGATCTAGGCCAATTTCGCCAATTTCTCAAATCAAACAAGTCTAATCAATTCTACATTTTTGCAGCAAAGTTCCCCGGTGTTGGTGGCACGCATGTAAAGGTTTAATTTTACGTCTTATCTGTGGATGAAAAGTCAGAGGCCCAGTTATGCGCAACAAATCTTGTCGGAATTCTGACATTTGCTACAGCAATTATAGTATGGAATTTGACAGTAAATCGATCGGAGTCCTTCAATATATGTACGCGTAATATAAGTAGGAGCTGGTCCTCACCGTTAACTTGACAGTGGATCCTCACGTGATACCCTAAGGGTACCGCGACAGGACCCGCCTCCGGACTGAGCGATAGCATCAGTGTGTCATGCGTCACTCGGCTGATGGCGCGGACTCTGCACTGCAGGGAGCGCGGCGAAGTCACCTGGATTGCGGGGCCAGCAGTGGCCTCGCCGCATCCCTTCCACACGGCTGGCTCGGATTTGTGGGCTGTTATCTGCAAAAGATTAGGAACATCTAGTCTCAGTTAGCAAGATAAGGGGCCATTGACATGCATAGCAATTGACAAATTTTCCCGTTCGTTACTTTGTTATGCCGGCGCCTCACTTGGCCATCCGTATTTGCATATTTGGCAAATATTAACCATGCATTGCTGGGTTATCTGTTGAATCTTTAGCACAGATTTTGTAAAACCTACAATGTATTATAAATCGTTGGCAATTACGCGATAATGAATAGCGAAGCGACAGCCAGGAGACAGCGACAGGTGCAAAACTGAACGTCAACACACTTTCGTAATTTTGACAGCTCGAAGTTAAAGGAATTAAAAGAGATTAGAGAACATACTGGTGGTAAAGTTTTACCCCTATGAATCTACACGTGTCAATTTATCAGAAATAATTCGTCTATAAACTTACCTCCACTTTTCCACTCTCGGCATAAACCTTCAAGTGCAGCGGTCCTTTCAGCTTCACCTCAGGTACAACCTTCAGAGTTCTCAGCCAGCCATTCGTAGCTATCTCCACGAGCAACGACCCTTCGGCCAGCCTGGCACAACCACCAGGGTTGGCCAGTGGCCCGGTGTAGATTGACACTGTCAGTTTAGCCGACGTCTGTATCCAATCGAACCTCAAAGGCGGAGGCGTGTCATCACTTGGCGTGCTTTTACTCCTCACCGGACTAGAACCGGCTCTACGACTTATGGAGAGGGGGAGGTCGCTCGATTGGATCAAACTCTGCATTATCTTACTCGTATTCGACATGGACTTTCCGCTATCTTCACCTTTGGCCTGGATTTTCTTGCGGACCGGTGTGATACAATTGGCTAAGTTCTCCATCGATTTTCGGACTAACTCTTGGGCTTTGGAAGGTTCTCTGAGTCTGTCTGACTTGGGCGAAGGGTTGGGTGAGGCAAAGAACTCCTCTGCATCAGGACGGTCTATGCACAGTGGTCCGACGAGGCATTTGGCGAGCAGGGAGTCGTAGTTCACCCACGGATGGACTTTGTCGAAGAGCTGTGTGGCGTCCATTCCTGCGCCTCGGAGAAGTTCCTCGGGGCCTAAGAAATAAGAAGACCGAGTTTTAATTTACTAACGCATTTCCTGCAACCCACGAATAAATTTAGCTGAAATTGAGGATCAAAATCTCGCTGTTTTTTTGCATATTTTTGTATAGGATTTTTCTTCCCAAGGAACTTAATCGAACTTTACAGCTTTCTTTTGAAAACTAATTGTTTAAAGTGAAGAAGACGATTATTTATTAATTAATATATTATATTTTCATATCAACATGAACTAGACACATATCGCAAGACAGCTTTTTTAGACAGAATCAAACCATAGCTAAAGTGTAAGCGGCCAATATAAATCTACAAAGGTTTACAACCTCAACACGCCTCCTTAGATTTATATTTTATTATGGCAACGCTAATCAACATTATTAAACATTGCAAGTATGGCAATATCAAATCAAGTTATATTTAACATTTGCCTGAATTTAAAGAATTTTATGTTTCCTAACGCTTTGGTAAAAATATCTGCAACGTTATCTTCCGAATCTACTTTAACAATATCAATAGTTCCATACTTAACATTCTCGTGAACATAATGATAATGCACTTCAATATGCTTCGAGTTCTTTGTGAAATTACCATACTTAGCAATAGTTACAGCACCTGAATTATCTTCATAAATGTTTACAGGAGCATGAAACTTTATAAAAACATCATCAAGTATACTACGTAGTAAGCTTATTTCAGTTACAGCTTCTGACAACGCTATGTATTCAGCAAAAGTGGAAGATTTAGTCACAGTAATTTGTTTCTTTGACTTCCAGTACACAGCATTACCAAATAATCGAATCACAAAACCAGTAGTAGATTTACGGTCTACAATATCTCCAGCCCAATCGGCATCTACGTAACAATCCATTATAGTAGCTTTTAAATTCTGATAATATGTGAGCTTGAGATTTTTAGTCAAGTATAAGTACTTTAAAACACGCAATGCATATTTGAAATGAATTTCACCATAGCAGTTCTGAAATCTGCTCAAGTAGTTGACACAAAAGGCAACGTCTGGTCGAGTGCCAGAACTAATGTATAACAAAGCTCCGATCAAGTTCCTGTATTTAAAATCATCATTTAGTAATTCACATTTCTCAAGTTTGGCATTAATCTCCATAGGGGTTTTAAATAATTTAGAATTCTCAATTTCATATTTTTTGGCTAACGACTCTATGTATTTTTCCTGGCTTAAGGTCAAAGTATTATTTTTTGCATAGTCATACTCTATATCAATACCTATGTAGTTCCTAACCTTTCCCATGTCCGTCATTCTAAAATGGTTACTTAATTTATTTTTAATTATAGCAACAGTGTGCTCATCTTTGCTAGTTATCAATAAGTCATCGACATATACTAAAATATATACAGTACAGTTATCATCTGTTTTGACATAAAGACAATAGTCATATCTGCTCCTTTGAAAGCCAATAGTTGTTACAAAATCATTAAAACATTCGTACCAAGCTCGCGGGCTTTCTTTTAAACCATAAAGAGATTTATACAGTTTATATACTTTGTCAGTACCGTCTTCATAACCAAGAGGCTGTTTAACATACACTTCTGATAAAACTTTACCGTTTAGAAAAGCAGTCTCTACGTCCATTTGATGTACATGTAAGTTAAATTGGCAACAATACGATAGCAGTAATTTTAAAGTATGCATCCTAGCAACAGGTGAATACGTATCATCAATATTAGTGGTTTGTTGAAACCCTCTAACCACTAACCTGGCTTTATATAGATCAGCGGACTTCTTTTTGTACACCCATTTTACATCTAGTACCTCTTTTTCCTGTGGTGCATTTACTAAAGTCCAAGTATCATTTTTTACTAGGCTGTTCATCTCACGGTCCATAGCTTCTTTCCATTCTTCAGCCTCGTCACACGTAGTCGCCTCGTGAAAAGTATCTGGAATCATCGCATCACAATAATTAGCAGTTATACAATAGTAGCCAAATTCTTCATCAAATCGGAGTGGTGCTTTAACTTGTCTCTTCGAGGTTCTCTTTTCATTATTTATGATCTCTTTACTGACGTTATTATTCGGTACCATGTCTTCTGTTTCAATTTTATCTAGGGTATCTTCCCATTTTTCTTCATCTACATTATTTTCTTCTTCATTATCATCAAATGCAACAAGCTTAACATCTTCCTCAATTATATCCACGTGTCTTGCAATTACAACTCTATTATTGATTAGTACTCTGTATCCAACATCTGTATATCCAAGTAAAATTCCCATCTCTGCTTTTTTGTCCCATTTTGATACTCTTTTTTCCTCAGGTACTCTTACATAAACTTTACTACCGTACATTCTCAAATATTTTGCAGTTGGTTTTTCATGAAAAAATAATTCAAATGGCGTCTTTCTTTCTGGGGTATTTGTCATTATACGATTTTTTAAATAAGCAGCGGTCTTAATAGCTTCTGGCCAATAACGCCTGTCAACCTTAGCTTCAGCTAAGAGGCATCGTGCCATATCCATTATAGATCTATTATATCTTTCTGCAGTTCCATTTAACTCATGTACGTATGCTGGGCACGGCTTAATCATTATTCCTTTTTCTCTTGCGAAATTTAATATTCTGCTATTTATGTATTCTTTTCCGTTGTCACATCTTAGTTCTTTGATCATTTTTCCTGTAATATTTTGCATTTGATTGACATATTCTTCGAAACATTCATATACTTGTTCCTTTGATTGAATACAATACACTCTCGCTATCTTGCTATAATCATCTATGAATGTCAAGAAATATTTTTCTCCCCGATATCCTGTAGCTCTATGTGGTCCGTTAACATCCGTGTGCACAATATCTAATATACCTTCTGCCTTTGTTCTATTATTGCTAAATGGCAAATTGTGCATCTTATTTTCGACGCATATAGCACACTTCATATAATCCGTTTCTATTTGTTTAGGTAATCCATCTAATATTTGGTTTTTACACATCATGTCAAGATAATTGAAGTTTATATGACCAAATGTTCGGTGCAGCTTTTCTTTCAATGTCATATTACAATTTGCTGCATTTACGCCTATTTCCTTGCAGACAAAACTGGTTACTTTGTACAGTCTCTCATCTTTCTTCGCAATTGCAATCAATTCTCTATTCTTGTTAAATATCTTCGTTAAATATCCCGTCGAAACAATTGTGTGATTATCTGTTATCTTCGAATAGCTTAATAAGTTTGCTTTCATCTCTTTTACATAAAATACATTGTCTATTATCACCTGGTTTCTGTTCTTATAAACAGGAAAGTAAGTTTTAATGCTTCCAACCTTTGTCGCTTTCAATATTCTTCCATCACCAACCTTGACGTTTATTGGTTCTTTTAATGTCACATATTTATCGAAGTATTCGTCGGTGTTTATTATGTGGTCTGTACATCCACTGTCTAGAAGCCAATTTATTTGTCCTGGCTTAAGAGGAGTATCTTCATTAATCGTCGAATTGTTGACAACGCAAGTGTGAAAACTCTTTTTATAATATTCCGTATTATAGTAATTTCCTCTCCCTCTGTTGGGTCCGAAATTATGGTGTCCACGTCCACGACCACGACTTCGAGCATAATGTCCACGGCCACGACCTCTGTGTCCGTGCCAACAGTCTCTTTGTATATGCCCAACTTTTCCGCAGGTAAAACATGTTTGTTTGTTCTCAGATTCTACTTTAAAGGCGTTCGAGGTACCCGGCATTTCTTCGTCTACACTTTGGATTTTCTTCATTCTAATTTTACTTTTTAAATATTCTACGGTTCTATCTTTTTCTGGCAAAACATCTATTAAATCGCCAATATAACTGTAATTTCCGGGCAATGCCTTTAACATATAATTTAATTTTTCACTTTCCGACATCATGGCGCCGGCTTTTTTTAAATCGTTGACACATCGTTCGAATTCGTCGAAGAAAATGTTAGTATCGGAATATTTCACTAGCTTTATATTTTCTAAATTGTTTCTGCATACAATTTGCAATGCTGTAGATTGCTTTAAATACATCTCGTCGAATTTTAATATAATTTTGTATGCTGACTCTAGCTCGCTAATGTATTCCAACTGTTGGTTGGTAATCGCACTGTATATGTAATTTGTAGCTTGAATATCCATCTCATCCCACTTAGTAGCATCATCTTTTTCAGTTTTTATTCTAATAGCTACTTCCTTACATTTTTTAAATTCCAAAAATTTCAATAGCCGAATTTTCCAATTGGCATAATCCGTTCCGTCGAAAATTGGTATTACTATATTATTACTCATCTTTACTATGACTTACTTGTTTTTCACTTCTTTTACACACTTAACGCTCTGCTACCATGTTTAAAGTGAAGAAGACGATTATTTATTAATTAATATATTATATTTTCATATCAACATGAACTAGACACATATCGCAAGACAGCTTTTTTAGACAGAATCAAACCATAGCTAAAGTGTAAGCGGCCAATATAAATCTACAAAGGTTTACAACCTCAACACTAATAAGTATAAAAAAAGAGGTATTGAAAACATCAGGAGCTTCAAGATATAGCGCTGGTTTTTAATGACGCTCAGTGTGCTATAAGAACGCTGAAAGTTACGAGCCCATAATTGCGCGGTAAATTTGGGATCTGGCGTCAGTGTTTTAACACCCAGTATAATCAAGATGTTTATTTTTGTTATCTGCTACGGTAACAAATTGAAATAAGGGAGACAACTAATAACACATATATAAGTAATATGGAACTTACCTCCAGGATGGAACGGCAGATAATGAGTGACATTGTAGACGCGCCCTCGGATCGCGAGCCACGCGTCGCCTGAAACAAAAGAATTAATATACCTCGATATCACATCCTGAAATAACGAAGGTAATTCGAATTTTTCCCGTTGCTTAGAATCAATTATCAATTAGACACATTTGATACTGAAAGTAAATATGTACCTTACTCGTAAATTGTACAGGGCCTCGATTCTGTTAGTGCATTGTAGTATAATGACAAGTACACTGTCGGGTCACGTGACGTGTTTTTTCGTACCATTGACGTCTAGAAGGTTTGATGGGTATGCCCGCGTAGACTTAAAGCAGCCATGAAATGAAAACTGCCATGTTCATGCAGTTGTCATGTTACTACAATGCATTAACAGAATCTAGGCCCAGGTGTCGCTCTTCGAGCTCGTAAGAGTAGTGTGTGCTACACGAATCGAACCTTCAGCCTTTATGTCATTAAAGATATGCAAACAGCTCGCTAGTCCAACGATGCAAATGAGATGACTAGAGCGTACCCGTAGCTAAGGTGCCTCCTAGTAATTATTTTAATCCGATATTATTTATTGTATGTCGGTCCAAGTTACACGAGGGCCCTCCAATTGGAGATTACTTTAATATTCAAATTCAAATTCAAATATTTTTATTCATTGTAAAAACAGAATGTTTACTTAATGAACGTCAAAGTTGTTAGTTTCACAATTAATGGATTATGTGGAGAAGAAACTAACAAAGAAACTCCACATTTATTCTTTTCAAAACACGTTTTAACTTAATTAACAGAGTTTTCAACTTAAAATATTAGTCATGAATGTGTTGAACACTAGTCACAATCGTCCTTTAAATAATATTAATCTACTGTTTAATGCCAAACATCTTTGTCTTCTAAGTAATCCTTGATTTTATAGTAAGCCTTTTTGCACAGAATGTGCTTAACACATTTTTTAAATCGCGTTGGAGGTAACTCTAATATATCTTGAGGAATTTTGTTGTAGAACCTTATACAGTGCCCCATAAAGGATGTGTTAACTTTTGCAAGTCTAAATAGTGGAAATGACAATTTATGTTTATTTCTAGTATTAAAATTATGGTGGCCACCAACATTTTCGAAGTCTTTGATATTTTTTCTAACGTACATAATATTTTCATAAATGTATTGACATGCAACTGTTAAGATGTTGGTTTCTTTGAAGAAATCTCTTAGCGAATCCCTACTACCTAACTTGTAAATAAATCGGATGGCTCTCTTCTGTAAGATGAAGATCGTCTCAATGTCTGCTGCCCGACCCCACAGTAGTATGCCGTAGGACATAATACTGTGGAAGTAACCAAAATAAACAAGCCTAGCAGTTGCAACGTCAGTGAGCTCTCTAATTCTTTTGACTGCATATGCTGCAGAACTAAGCCTGTGTGCTAGTTTTACAATATGAGGACCCCATTGCAATTTTGAATCGATTGTGATGCCTAGAAAAACGGTATCTTCTACAAATTCTAGTTTTTCTTTTCCGAGTACAATGTTGTTTTCAACTAATCTTACGTTTGGTAAGGTAAACTTTATACATTTTGTCTTTTTGGAATTTAGAAGCAGATTATTTGCCGTGAACCAATCCAACACACGCGAGAGAGCATCATTTGCATCGTCAAGATTATTTTCTTGTCTCTTAATTTTAAAAATAAGTGACGTGTCATCTGCAAATAATACTATCTCGGACATGTTTTGTACCATAAACGGCAAATCATTTACGTATACAAGGAAAAGGAACGGCCCCAAAATTGATCCCTGTGGTACTCCCATTTTTATTTGTGATATCGAGGGGAGCTCTATTCGGCCAAGTATTACCCCTGTACTTTAACCTGTGATCGCGCCATTTGTGTGAACAAACAGAGAAAAGGATTCGAGTGAAAGACGTCGCTAGAGCTGGGGACACCAAGTAGCGAAGCAAAGTGGTCATATGGTGTCTGAGCCATTAGTTCCACACAACGAGTCTGGTGAAATGAAATTGGGAATTAAGATACCTAACTATAGATAAAAGAGCGGCTGGCTAAAGTGAGCAAAGGAGAGTTATCTTTATTCGTAATTTCAATTTTTATTCGTAATTTTTGGTAATCTATAGAACTAAGATAAGCGTCTGTCTGTCTGTCACCAGGCTGTATCCCATGAACCGTGGGAATTTTCACAGATGAAGTATTTGTGTTGCCGCTATAACAAAAAATACTAAGAACAGAATAAAATAAATGTTTAAGGGGGGCTCCGATACAACAAACGCAATTTTTTTGCCGTTTTTTGCTCGATATTAATAATGGAAACAGGTAGACCCTTGTAATATTCAAATGTTGTATAGATAATGGTACGGAACCCTTCGTGCGCGAGTTCGACTCGCGCTTGGCCGGACTTTCTACATTAGCTTAGAAGTTTGATTTTTTCACAGCTTCAAGGGACTGTAGACCTGAGTATAAGGTTTTAAGTTCCGTTTTTCGAGGTACGGAGCCCTAAAAATCGTATCATACTCGTAAACTTAGAATTTCAATCGATTTCCGCAAAAACCGGCCGTTTTGGCAATGCCCCTAGGTTCTAGGCTGTAGGTTCTAAAAATAGCTCCATTATTGAGATTTAGGACAGTATCTTTAATGACTCGCGATCACAGTACGTACAAGGTCGCGATGCTCATACATTTAAACATTTAACGGGTCTTATCGTGAATTTACGGTAATTAACTTTACATAATAAAACATCGGCGTTCTCTCGAAAACCTGTTGGCCGAGCCCAATATAATAGGAGAGACATAATCCGCAAGACTCCGATGGCTCGGCCACGTGGAAAGAATGGGAGAGGATCGGGCTGCAAAAAGAGCATATGAAGGGTGTCCCGTTGGGCGTCGGTCGCCATCGCTGGAAAGACGCGATGGAAAGACACCTGCGTGAGCTCCAGGTGGATGATTAGAGAATGGCGCGCAGGATAGGGAAAAATGGCGTCTTTTGGTTGTGGAGGCCAAGATCCATTTTGGGTCCCTGAGCCAGAATGAATGAATGAATGAATAAACAATCGAGATTAAACCCGTTAAATGTGTAACTGTCACATTTACGACGTTCACTTATTTAAAAAAACATTATTATAAAAGATGATATGGTTTGAATCCATTCATGGCGCTAGCTAGCCTCGAGTCGCTCCTTAAATAAAGAAGACACGTAACTGTAAAGAAATTCCTTTGAATGAAACACAGGAGAGCAGACTGTAACAACCCTCTTCCGGTCGCGTTCTACACAGCTTTTTCGTCACGTGCTAGTTGTGCCACACAGCTGTGTACGCTGAGCTCAGCGTAAGTAGTAGGTATGATGGCGCGAGCCACGCATTTGTAGCGCTCAAATGTCAGAATTTGACAAATAATGCACTGGAAAGTCGCGACTTTTGACACTAAAACGCGCGACTCGCGTCATCACATCATACTACCCATGCAGTTATCTACAACTCAAGTAGCTTTAGTAAAAAATATCTACCATAAAATCAGAAGTGTCGGTTATAAAGTAAGTAGGTACCTATCAGCTTAAGTAAACGAGAGGAAAGAACAATTAATTCTCCAAAGTGCTAATTTCACTATTCACACTAAATGCAGTTAAAGGATACACTCGGAAGCTCCTCGTAAGTAACGCCACGTGCCATAAGACCTTTGAAATAAATTCTAGTGATAAACCGCTTGCAGTTTCGACGGATTTTGTCTAACCTGTTTGGCACGAAATACAGTAAATAGTCACCTAATCCGCTGAATAGATGAATGTAAGAGTGAAATAGATAATGAAAAATACTGTAGGTATTGTTTTTCCTGAAGAACATCGTAAAACTACATTATGAAAAAAAGATTGTTTACATTTGCCAGTGAAATGCAGTGATGGTTACACTGTACAGAAAAGCCTGTGTGGTGTGAGCATGCCTTTTGCATTTTTCGTCTGTTCACACCATGCAGGCAGCCTGCTTCCCCCACTACTACACATATTTTCGGACACCCAATTAAAAGTTAAACAAAAAGTTCGTTAGTCGTTGACTAAGCACTATCGTCGCGGTACAACTGTTCTCTCGGCCGTTAGCAAAAGTCGCCATTACGTCGACACGCTACACCTTCGACCTCTCGTTATTCCACGTGCCCAGTGCCACCACAGAACTAAATCCCAAGAAGGCTGAAAGGCAACCAGGTTCCAGTCACGTCGGGCTATCAGTGTAAGCTATCGACGGTGGGCGGTCGTGGAAGGTGAATCGCCGAGGAGCCGGAAGCGGCTCCCACTAGAGGTACGCTGACCTCTAGCCCTCCTTGTACCACGGGTCTGGTGAGTCTTTCTGCCATTTCTTTGTCCCATTTTTGAACACTCAAACAATCGCAACCTATAAGTCGTCAACATACAGTCCACTCCATAATCGCGGAACCCCGGGAACACAAAACATTTGGTCCATTCGCGCCGGATTTATTGTAACAGTTTATTGTAAAGCCTTTTTTCGTCGTTCCGTAGGGTTCTAATTTAATTACATAACTGTCGTTAAAATCTGAAGGTAGGTTGCGATTTTGTTCGTTCAAAGGTGGAACGGATTTATTTTTGTGTTGGTACTACTGACGTGGATATAGCATAGACTAGTGACCATTTTGCAGTGGGTGACAGCAGTATCTGTCATCTGTGATTTTCGCTCATTTACTGAATTGTTCTGTGTTCACTATTGACGGCTGTCAGAAACGTCAGTCTCATTTGTCATAATATTGTCGTCGTATTGTTTTGTTTTCGAGAAGTAAATTGTAAATAATGGAGAATGAGGATGGTTCCGCTCCCGATGCGAACAGGATTGCGAGAGATTACGCAACGCTGCGGTTAGAAATTATCGAAAGTAGTGATCCCGAAGGCTATACCGAGCAGGACTTAAAAGATATTTCCGACGAATTTCACACAGCGCAACAGAGGGTGCTTGCTTCTGTAGGCAAATTACACTGGAAAGCGGAGTGCGGAGCTACCTTTATTTTCGAAAAACGAATGAACAGTGTTAAGGCGAAATTGTTAGCTTTGTCACGGGCTAGGGTGACCAAACCTCAGGGTAATCATGGTGAGGACAGCAGTGGGTCCGTGGCAAAGTTGCCAAAGATAACAATTAAAACATTTGACGGGGGCGTTGATAACTGGGTTGCATTTAAACAATTGTTTGACTCACTTATCCACACCCGCGAAAACTTGTCGAACGTAGAAAAATTGCATTATTTGTTGTCGTGCGTGCAAGGTTCTGCGTATAATCTAATTAAAAATTTCCCATTATCAAATGAGAGTTATGCAGTGGCCTATGATACCCTAGTAAAATATTATAACAGAAAGTGGCAAATTGCTACTACTTATTATGAAAAGTTAGTTGAGTGTTGTCCAATTAGGAGCAAGACAGGTACCGAGCTAGAACGGGTTTCTCGTACCTTTTCGGAGAATTTGGCTGTACTCGAGCGGTTTGGGCTACCAGATAAAAACTTTGTTCTGGTGCATTTGTTGTGGTCCAAACTGGACAGGGCGACAAAGGAATCGTTCCAAATGGAACACAATTCTGATGAAGTTCCTGAGCTTGGGGACTTACAGAATTTTATGGAGAAAAGTTACCGGGCAATGAATGCAACCCAGGGTAATTCTTGTCTGGCCCCTGTTCGACCGGCACCAATGAAAAACAAAGTGCAGAATTCTCAGCCAAAGGCATCATTTGTTGTGTCTTCGATCTGCTGTGCATGCTGTGCTGGTCCACACAACCTGTCAGGATGTAGGGAATTCCTGAAATTGGACGCACATTCCAGGTTCAATTTTGTAAAAGAAAAGGGGCTGTGTATTCTATGCTTCTCCCCCTCTCACACTGTAAGAAATTGTCGTAGTAATCGGTGTGGCAAGTGCAATTTCTCGCACAACTCGCTATTGCACTTCGAGGGGAAGGCAGAGGAATGCAATATAATACCTCACCCGACTAAGGAAACGGTGCTCACATCAGTTGGCCAGCTTGGAGACAGCGGTGTCTTGTTTTCGACCGCCGTACTGTTGGCCAAGGATAAAGGTGGTAGTTTCCGGTCTGTCCGGGTTTTGTTGGACTGTGCCAGCGCATGTAACTTCATTACTAAGTCCTGCGCTGACAGTCTAGGACTAACTTTCCAACTTACTTCTTCGGCAGTAAGCGGTATCGGGCACACAGTCGCAGAACCTCGGGCCGTCGTGTCCGTTGAAATGTCGCCGCGAGGAGCCAAGGAGAACAAGATTGTCGCAGAGGCGTACGTGCTGGCCTCTATTTGTTCTCCGCAGCCAGTCCGCTTTGTAGACTCCTCAAAGTGGCCACACGTAAAGGACTTGACTCTTGCAGATCCGGAGTTCTCGCGCCCAGGGCCTATCGACCTGCTGCTAAATGCTGATATTTTCGCATCCTCTTTACTGCCCGGCCTCGTCAAGGGCAATCCAGGCCAACCAACGGCCTTAAATACTGTGTTTGGCTGGATCTTAATGGGCGGGTTCGAGTCCGAACTGAGTCGTTCTAGCCTCTCGAGTGGCAACCAGAACTGTCTGATTGTTACGAATCCCGTTTCGGACGATTCTATCCGTCGCTTTTGGGAGCTGGAGAGTGTCGCTGTCGCTGCCAAAGGAAATGAGTTACTTTCGAAAGGGGATCAGCGCTGTGAGAAATACTTTGTCGAAAATCACCGTCGCACTGAGGAAGGTAGATTCGTCGTACCTCTCCCCTTTATTGATCCCTCCAATAAACCAATATTTTCGAATTCTCGGACAATAGCCTTAAAAAGGTTCCTGCATCTGGAGAAGAGGCTTCTCGCAAATTCTGAGCTTAAAAAGGCATACGTGGCCTTCATGGACGACTACGCCGCTTGTCGTCATCTGGAGGAGACAGAAGCTCCCACTGAGACCACCGGCAGGTTTTACTACATCCCACACCATGGCATCCTGCGGCCCGACTCCATCACCACACCGCTCCGCGTTGTTTTCGATGCCAGTGCCAACGATTCCCGGGGAGTGTCGCTGAACGATACATTGCTGGCTGGACAGAAGCTACAGGCGAACATTTTCGATGTGCTACTTCGCTTTCGCTGGCACGCTGTGGTGTTCACCGGGGATGTCAAGCAAATGTATCGTCAGATCCTGGTTCCCGAGGAAGATGCTGAATATCAGCGTATCTTGTGGCGCCCATCACCTGTCGGTCCTGTCCGGGACTATAAGCTACGCACCGTGACGTATGGTGTGTCGTCAGCTCCGTACCAAGCTCTTCGGACAATCGCTCAATTGGCTCAAGAAGCTGCGACTCACTCTCCGAGAGGTTCTGCCATTCTATCACGTGACATCTATGTAGACGACGTCGTGTCCGGTGCTGATTCGGTTGAAGAAGCGGTAGAAGTGAAGGCGGAGCTCTCTAGGATCCTTGGTTCGGGTGGATTCCACCTACGTAAATGGGCTTCGAACTGTGAAGACTTTTTCGTCGATGTTCCTGTACAAGATCTCTACTCTGAGAAATTCAAGGAGTTCGTAGACATTTGTGATGTCTCGCTCAAGATTCTCGGCCTGCGCTGGCTGCCTCAAGCAGATTGTTTTTCGTTTAAGGTGCAAACTGATGAGAGGAGAAGCACAAAGCGAACTATTCTATCCAAAATTTCTCGTATCTATGACCCCATCGGCTTCCTCGCTCCCATAACCTTCCTCGCCAAATACCTTATCCAAGTATTGTGGACAGCAGGAGTGGGTTGGGACGATGAAATCCCTGACAGCATTCATTCAGAATGGACTAAGTTTAAGTCCCAATTGTCGTCTCTCTCGTCGATCTCCATTCCGCGCCGTATGATCCAGACTACCGTTTCTCTCGAGCTTCACGGATTCTGCGATGCATCGGAGCGCGGATACTGCGCAGTTATCTACTGCAGGACTGTCGATGCCAGTGGATCTTGCTCTGTCACGATCTGCTGTGCAAAATCAAAGGTTGCGCCGCTACGCAGGCTGTCCATTCCGCGATTGGAGCTGCAAGCCGCCGTGTTGCTGGCGGACTTAATTGCAGCAGTTAAAGGGGCACTCCTACCTTTTCAAGCCGATTGCACCGTCGTCGCATGGTCGGATTCCACAGTGGCTCTGGCGTGGATAAAGTCGTGTCCATCCCGTTGGCAGACTTTCGTGGCCAATCGGGTCAGCCACATCCAGGATAATGTTGCGCCGGACTGCTGGAGGCATGTGCCGACAGCTGAAAACCCAGCTGACCTCGGTTCCAGGGGATTGTTGCCCAGAGACATTGTCGGCAGGGAGCTATGGTGGAGCGGTCCTTCGTGGCTGTCAGACTCGCCTGCCAGCTGGCCGCAGCCGTTTGTCGATCTGGACAGCGCCATGCTATTGCCAGAAGCAAAACTCGTGAGCCTAGTCGTATCAAGCGAACCTGATATGCTCGACTCGCTGCTCCATAAGTTCTCGTCGTTGTGGAAGCTAAAGCGAGTTCTAGCTTACGTCATGCGGTTTGTTCACAACTCTCAGAACAGCAAAGATAAGGTTAGGGATGCTCTCGATTTCGAGCAAATTCAAAACGCCTTCCTGCTTCTGGTCAAGCATGTTCAGGCGCAAGCATTTTCAACAGAGATAGAACGGCTTCGTGTTGGCAAGCCTAACCTGCTCCAGAAAGGGCTGCGTAAGTTGTCGCCATTCTTGGATGACGCGGGCCTTTTGAGGGTGGGCGGCCGCCTCGAGAATGCGAATCTTGTCTTTGGCGCGAAGCATCCTTTGCTCTTGCCGCGGCAACATCGGCTCACTACCCTAATTATTGAAGCATACCATCAGCGGTACATGCATCCGGGCGTGCAAACGTTGCAAAACATTTTGGCCCAATCATTTTGGATCTTGTCACCTAAGCGTGCAATCCGCGCAGTAGTATCGAGTTGCGTAAAATGTTATCGCGTCAGCCCGCGCCCGGCGCCTGCCCCTACAATGGGGAACCTGCCCCCTTGTCGTATAGGTGCTTTGAAACCTTTCGCTAGTGCCGCTGTCGACTTCGGCGGCCCATTTGACATCGCTCTCGGTCGGGGCCGAGGTGTGCGTACATACAAGGCCTACATATGCGTCTTCATTTGCACAAGCACAAAGGCAATCCATATAGAATTATCTTCCGAGCTTTCCACAGAGGCATTCCTGGCAGCTCTAAAACGATTTGTCGCTCGTCGTGGGCGTTGCAATCGATTGGTGTCGGACCAGGGCCGCAATTTCGTCGGGGCCAGCAATTATCTCGCTTCGCTTATGAAGAGCGCGTCCGAAAAAGAGGAGATTCACTTCTCGTTTAGCCCTCCAGGCAGTCCCCACTTCAACGGTTTAGCCGAAGCCGGCATAAAATCTGTTAAGACGCACCTCTCGCGCGTTATAGGTTCACAACGCCTCACATATGAGGAGCTCCAGACGGTCCTTGTTCAGATCGAGGCTATGCTGAACTCTCGACCTCTTACGCCATTGAGCTCTGACGCAAGTGATCTGGCGGCATTAACACCTGGTCATTTCCTTACGCTGGAGCCCCTTTCGGCTTTGCCGGAGGAAAATTTTTCGGACCGGGTCGTTCCGCCGTTGCATCGCTGGAAATTGCTCCAGAAAATGCACCAGGACTTCTGGAAACGGTGGCACGTGGAATATATCCATACTCTACAGCAGAGGACCAAGTGGAATAAGGCTCACCCAAATGTATGTGAAGGCACTTTGGTTCTCATTATGGATGAGCAAACCGGTCCACTGAAGTGGAGAATGGGCCGTATTGACACGCTGCATCCAGGTGCTGACGGTATCTGTCGCGTGGTGACCGTCAGAACTGCTACTGGACGTTACCAGCGGCCAGTGGTGAAGCTGTGCCCCTTACCTCTGGAGCAATAGTTTATTTAGTTTTCGTTTTATTATGTACTTTATGTATTTATATCCCTATCGATATTTTTTTTTCTTCGCAATTTCTCGTAAATACTGTCGCATTTAGGTGGGCGGAATGTTTACATTTGCCAGTGAAATGCAGTGATGGTTACACTGTACAGAAAAGCCTGTGTGGTGTGAGCATGCCTTTTGCATTTTTCGTCTGTTCACACCATGCAGGCAGCCTGCTTCCCCCACTACTACACATATTTTCGGACACCCAATTAAAAGTTAAACAAAAAGTTCGTTAGTCGTTGACTAAGCACTATCGTCGCGGTACAACTGTTCTCTCGGCCGTTAGCAAAAGTCGCCATTACGTCGACACGCTACACCTTCGACCTCTCGTTATTCCACGTGCCCAGTGCCACCACAGAACTAAATCCCAAGAAGGCTGAAAGGCAACCAGGTTCCAGTCACGTCGGGCTATCAGTGTAAGCTATCGACGGTGGGCGGTCGTGGAAGGTGAATCGCCGAGGAGCCGGAAGCGGCTCCCACTAGAGGTACGCTGACCTCTAGCCCTCCTTGTACCACGGGTCTGGTGAGTCTTTCTGCCATTTCTTTGTCCCATTTTTGAACACTCAAACAATCGCAACCTATAAGTCGTCAACATACAGTCCACTCCATAATCGCGGAACCCCGGGAACACAAAACAGATATTATGTTTTCCTCGATCACATTTCAAACAGAAATTATTTATGTGTGTATGTTAAGATTTTATAATTGAGATAATAATGAGGGTATAGAAAAAAATTGCACTTGAGCAATTATTGGGTGGTCTCCGCTCTAGGCTTAGACCATTGCAAATATTTGTTTGTTATTTACTGGCTGTTATCCGCGTTTACGGTCACGTGGAAATTTTGACGTGAATTTTTCAGGGTGTACTTTTCCAGACTACAATATATATCTATGCCAAATTTCATCCAGATCCGTTCAGCCATTCTGACGCGATTGAGTAACAAACATCCATCCACTCAAACTTTCGCATTTGTACTCTTTGTATTTAAGATGTAGCAACTTCTGTAGGTATTGTGATTCGAGCCTGGCACTCTCTGCAACTGTTGATAAATGGAAGAAAGTCTCACAATGACTGTGTCTACATTGTTGTACAACTTTAATCACGCTTTGTCGAGAATGCACTGACCTAGAAATTTTCTGTTACATTGATGCATAAGCCTTATTGATCGTAGTAAACATTTCCACACCAAGTTAATTACATATTCGTCTAAAACTACGATTAAACAGTCTAGTGGAGGGATTTTGGTGCCCTTACACCTCTTTTGTCCTTGACCCTACCTGAGAAGTTGTAATATTCTTGTTGATTATTTATTAGAATTTTATATTTTTACAGATTGGATTTTTCTGCAGAGTAAAGTGTTCTTGTTGAGCTCACCACTGGGGATTGGAATGATACGTCCGTTGTCAAACCTTATACCGGACAAAGACACAAGTTTCCTAACATTTTCGTGTTCGGGTCTCCAACCAAGATCTTGGACATTTGCTACTCCGTCTCTCATAATATTACGCTGCTTATGCTCACGTAATTCTATTTTAAGAGTTATAAAAGAGGCTACATTCAAACTACGGCAGCGACTAAGGGTAAACGAAATCACACGGAAAGAGAAAACTCTCGAGCCGAAGCGGAGTTTGCATCCTCCTCGCTTCCAGGGTTTCGATTCTGTGAAGTAGAATGGCAGATGTTCATGGACGCTTCGAAAGTTTGGTACGTGTGCGCGCGTAGACATACAGCGGCAAAGAAACGAAATCGGCGCATTCACGCAATTGTTATGGCTGCGTATATGACACGCCATCGTTTTCAGGGGCTATAAGCCAATGCTCAATGCGTCATCGACCCGTTGACATGATACCCACTGCTAGGTAGCTGGGCCCTTCATGTTCTGTGTCGTTTAAGGGTATGGACTCTCAAACCTCTTTCATTATCATCATCATCATCATCAGCCATTTGACGCCCACTGCAGAACATAGGCCTCCTTCGTGGTTTTCATAACCATGAAGGGTTTTGCCATAATTGCCACGCTTGGCAGGCGGGTTGGCGATCGCAGTATGCGGTTGGAATCTCAGAAGACGCTGCTGCCCGTCTCCTGGTAATTGATTTTCTTAGTCGCCTTCTACGACATCCATGGACGGAAATGGAGTGACGCTATTCTTAATCCGGCGCCACACGGAAACCTCGTTAATTTTACGGAAACCTATATCAAAATATCGAGATTTCACGCCACTTCAAGCTTCTGAAGGTACCGCCACTGTCCCGTTACATCTAAAATAATAATATTACAATGATTCTGTGACAAATGTGATTTACGGAACGGAGTTCTCGGAACTCACTTCAGGAATCACATACGAAACCACTGTTTGCTGGCTTCTCGGACTACATAGTCGGTACCATCTGACCAGTGGACAGGGCACTGAGGCGGACTGACCTTAAGTGGTTTGTCCACCTCGAGAGGGGAAAAGTCTTTACTTTTAGCTTCACGCGCCGCAGCCTCCTTAGGTGAAACCGGACGGCAACAACGGAATAGGAACCTCGAGAGCGAACACGTGTTATCTTTAAAAGTTACTGTTGTTACCTTCTAGAATTGCGACAGGAATGTTACGTTGGTTTGGACATGTGGAGAAGGAAGAAAGATTGACGAAACAAATATATCTAGCGAATGCGGGTGGAAGGGCCGGTAAGGGACCTCCCAGGCGGACATACTTCGACCAAATAGGGGATTTATTAGCATAGGGCAAGATAAAAAGTACCCGAAACCGGCGTGCGTGCATGCAACGACTAATGAATGTTGAGGAAGCGAAGGTGATCTGTCAGGATCGTGGCAAGTGGCAGTCCCTGGTCTCTGCCTGCCCCTCTGGGATACAGGCATGAGTTTATGTATGTACGTGTATGTTACCTTTAGTATTATGCGCAGCGAGCTCTTTGGGCGAGACAGGGCGGATGCGGCCGCCGACGCCGGTGAGGTCCTTCGCCGAGTTGCCGAGACGGATCCAGTCCATCAGGCTATGGCCGGGCTGTAGCGCGCATTTGTTACGAGGGTTGCCTGTAAAAGACGAGATTTACTTCAGATACAAGAGTCAGAAGATGTTGTCGATGTGGTTGACCACACAGAAACTGGAGTTCACAATCTTTTTTTGTTTTTAATGTGACAATAAGTTGTCTGACACAATAAAAACAAAAAAAAATTGTGACTAAAAAAAAGGACTGTTACCACTGCAGGTAACAGTCCTTCTCTCAAATACTCATGTTTCCTCACGAGGTTTTTATTCACAGTAGGTACGCGAGTGGTATTGTTACCAGTCATCTCTTACCATACCGGCTCCATCAAAGGTAGAAAATGAAAGGTTAGAAATTTCAATTTAGATATTCCACAGTAAGTATATTAGCATAGAGCTTAGTGAGGTGATTCGCTTTCAAATACAACCTTTATAAAATTCTAGTTGTTTCGAATTGGGTATTTGACAAAATATCAAATGAGTTACTTTTAAAACGGAATTTTGTATGAAAATACTGGCTTATGACGTCACATTTCAGAGCACTCTTTTTATGTTTAATCTATTTAAAAATTGTAATAACTAGTAATTGATCAAAAGAGATACATTTTCCGAGATATTTTGTAATTTTTGTTTTAATCGAGCATATTTTAAAAGCCTATTTAGAGGCAAAAAATTCCACCCATGCCGGGACTTGCTCTTTATTCTGTTTTCCCTTATTTTCTCGTCCCGAGAGCGCAGGGCCGTTTTTTGAAGAAATAGCGGTGTTTTCCTCCTGCGCAAAGTGACTGATAAATGTAATCTGTTTCAAAGGACTCTTTGATGTGTCGTCAAAGTTGTGCGTTGTCTTTCCACTTTGTAGAAAAAGGAAGGGAATAAGCTAAGCCTGTTGAGCAGTATTTTTTTCCAGGAGCTAGTAGAGCAATTAACGCATTAAATCTCCAAATTTCAAAGATTAGAAATCACTGGTCTTTCCTTCTTTTCGATGTTTAATGCTCATGTTTTAATTATTTTTTATGGTTTGGTACCTCAAAAGGCAAACACGGAACTCTTATAGGGGTACGATAATTTTGTTTACCGGCGTCTGTCAAGACCCTTTTTAGGGTTCCGTACCCAAAAGGTAAAAACGGGACCCGATTACTAAGACTTCGCTGTCTGTCTGTCTGTCCGTCCGTCTGTCTGTCACCAGGCTGTATCTCAAGAACCGTGATAGCTAGAGAGTTGAAATTTTCACAGATTATGTATTTCTGTTGCCGCTATAACAACAAATACTAAAAACAAAATAATTATTTAAGGGGTGCTCCCATATTACAATATTGTGTCTAATGTTGAATAGATAATGGTACGGAACCCTTCGTGCGCGAGTCCGACTCGCACTTGGCCGGTTTTTTTCTTCCTTTTATACCCGCCCAATTTACTAAAATATTGTTTTTTCCTAGAAGATACACCACGTTGACACTGAAGCCAACCGAGCAAAAGTAAAACAATTTACTTCCAATGAAGAAGCAACCGAAGCATGAAAAACCGTCGTTTATGGGTAATATTGATATTGCTTGTCAGTAGGTAAAGACGAGGTTATTGATGGTGGAGTGTAGCTAAAAATAGTCAGGAATTTAATTTACATAAGGAAATGTGAATCCCTCGAGGGCTCTTCACACCCGTTCGATACGAGATCGGATGACGAGCACTTGTGTAATTTTATTGGGCTGACAATAACTACATGATAAAATTTGGTGGTATACGTTTAAAGAGTCTTTGAAGTCTATATGCCCAAGCGTGAAAACAAATATCGCTTAATTTGGTCTAGTGTGGCAGATTGAGAGCACTTGATGGTGAGCTTGTGATTAGTGGGCATTATTTAAACTTGGAAATTCCTGTTTTCATAGGATAAGTTAGGTACTGCTAAATATCACTCCCTTCGAAACAGACAAGCAATGGGGGTTGGCAACATGAAACTATTTACAGATGGTTTGCACCGACAATGTTTGTTTTGTTTTATAAGCTTATTTCTGGATTTTTTCATGGAAATCCAACATAAATACGTCGTGAAATACTTTTACCTGAAGAAGGGAAAGCCATAGTTTAAACCAAAACTGAAAAAGCAGTTCTTTACTGGCTGCTTTATCAATTTTATAGTGTAAAATGTTACCAAAAAATTCACTCAGAAACATCAAAAATCGTTGTAAAATTATTCACACTATGTACCATATCAACTTACTCATAAAATCATACTATTTCTACATCCACTCTCTTAATTTTATTCCAGTTTGTAGCTGAAGCAGCTTTATGAGCATAACTTGGTGCTGCGGGTTTACTACTCGAAGGTTTCTATCACCAACATACCAACAACTAATTTGTCTAATCAGAAGTACATATTGATCTCTATTCAGATCTGCCCAGTTAAATGCTATGGGTAATTTAGTACTCCTAGTTACCTATTTTGAGAAACGGGCTTAGGCGTGTCTACCTATGCATGATAATGATTTTTTTTTATTAAATAAAACCGATGTTTACAAGTAGCCAGGAACATCGTTTTACTTCACGAATATGAAGCAATGATCACGTGCTAAATGGGTTATATATTGCATGCATTTCTCGTTTTTAGTTATAAGGTTTAACAGTCTAGGTATCTAAGAACTGCCTCCATTTTTAACGAGTGTGTAAGATGCTGACCTGAAAACAAATGAGAATCCCAAAATATAACTTGTCACTATGATTCTGAATGTATTTAATTAGTATTATTTGTGTTTACCTGCACAGAAATATTTTTTGGTATTTGTTTACAAAAATTATAAATTATAAGATTCTTGATAATTGATTTACTTCATCCAATTGGTTTTTGAGCTACCGAGTGGCTATTGCAAACTGACCAGTAAACGCGTAGGTACTGATTTTTCTGAAAAAAAAAAACCACCAAAAAATTGCGCCTACTATTGCACTAATCGCCGAAATCGGATTAGTGCAAAAACACCTTAAAGTCCCTATCAGTCACACAGTTTTTATTATATTTGCCAAGTTTGGGAACCGCTTTCAGTACCGGTGGGTGGGGTATGAAAGGGGTCATGGAATCGATACAGTCAGTTATTTATTTATCGTATGGCGTTCAAAATTCGTCTTAGTCAGTTGCTCCTAAAATACCGAGATCAGCGGTCGTTCGGCAAAGCGTGACTTTGCCGAACGACCGCTGATTTCGGTATTTTAGGAGCAATCATCGTTAACCTGACAAATCCCCCTAACTGAGTTGCTATCGGGTCTATAATGTATTTAAAAACTTGCCACGCTTGTTAACGTTGTGAAGACTCTACTTTCGAACTGGTGAAATGGCAAAGCTTAAATTGTGCCCAGCATTTATGTTTTATTTCCGAGAGCCTTTCCAAAATAATCAAGAAAACGTCCTGCAATGAGCCGTTTTCAGTACAAATTCACAAAGCAATTCATAGATGGCGCTTACAGGCGTGGCCAAAGAAGAACCGGATACGGCTGTCAAAATTAATCTGCGCTAAGCAAAATTTGACAGACGTGTCCCTGTTCTTGTATGTGCACGCCTATAAGCGCCATCTATGAAGTGCTTTGTGAATTTGTGCTGAAAACGGCTCATTCAAACAATACAACAAAATAAATAGACCTATGTATACATCGACTGGGGACACTTATACAAACAAAAAAATACTAAGGTCACGTTGATGATGAAAAACACTATGTCCGAAAACGTCACGTTGCAGCGTTATTTGCAGAAAAAGAAAATATTTTTCAACTTGATTTATTTAGAATAAAACCAATAATTACTTTCATAATCATTGTTTATTGGTCAATATAACATACAGTTATGTTAGTAAGATCAAATAAATAAATATATATAATATATACAGGGTGTTAGGAAAAGTACTGTGTTCCTTTAAACCACATGTTCTATTAATAAGTAGAATAAAATATATTAAGCGTGTTAAAACAATAAAATAAAATATAAATTAAGTAAATAATTGTTGAACCCAACTAACTCAATACGGCAATCCTGATTACTTATAAATCGCAGCATTTTATAGAGACTACGATTACGGTAGCTTTCGTAGATACTTGTTTGTAGATGCGCGACGCACGTGGGCTTTGAATATTTTTTCAATGGGAAGAATTTTATTATTATTTAATTTTTATTATTAATGTGTTTATTGTAATATATTTCACTTATACAAAACGTTCAAAGTCATACTATATATATGTTATATGTACCTATGTATATTTATATGTGGGATTATATTTTCATAAATGCATGTTATATTGACCAATAAACAATGGTTCTGAAAGTAATTATTGGTTTTATTGTAAATAAATCAAGTTAAATAAGATTTTCTTTTTCTGCAATTAACTCTGCGACGTGACGTTTTCGGACATATTGACCTTAGTATTTTTATGTTTGTAGAAGTGTCCCCAGTCGATGTACATAGGTATTATTGTGCGCCGCCATTTTGACCAAAAAAAACAAAATGGAGGCTGACCAGTATGCCAAAATCTTCAAACCCCTTTTTGTGTACTACCGACAAAAGCGTGTTTTTAAACTATTATTTATATTTTATACTTTTTGTCATGAGTGGTTCAGCAGTAGCGCCACCTAAATGAATGACACCAGATGATGTTGAACTTTGTTTGGCATTAGAAATTGACAGACTAGGAACCTCCTTTTTTTAATAAAGACCTTTACATTTTCTTTAGATAGATGGCTCAGTGAGGAGTGTTGAAGAATTCCACTATATACTCTTGGCTCCCCCATAAGATCAGCTCTTCGATACCAAATTATTGTATCAACCGAATTACGATCACTTGAAAAAATCAATACGACAGTTTAAAGTAGGCTAACACTGAATTTCTCAATGTATTACACGTTGACGACAAGTGAAGTTATTTTATAGGTAAACGTGTTGGAAATGTAATACAATCTTTAAAATATTTAAGCCAGTAGCGAAAAAAATTATGAGGCACCTTGACTGATGAAACGTTATCGGGTAAGAACACCTTAAAAGATCAAGTTTAACTTTTCCACTTTATCCGACAGCGGCGTTAAAGAAAAGATACCTATTTATATTTTGAATTCAAACGGCACAGAAATGTTAGAAGTACTAATTCAGTACCTAGTACTCGTACTATAATATCTATCCAACCAACCACTACTGTGCATGGCCCTCTTTCCTGACACGCCAACCAACCCCTAAGCGATCCGGTGGGTTGATCACATTACTAAAACCATCGGGAAGCAATGGGCGAGATTGGCAGGGGACCGAGTGGGTTGACGTGACCTACCTACCTTGATTTGTCAAAGCATACAGATATACACGCTGATTTCTGGGTGGTTTTAAGGCCGGGGCTATGTAATTATTGAATAAAAATTGCATCAATTTAGGCTATTACTTTTAAGTAGGTACTTATAGACGTAAATAAAACAAATAGTTGAGAAATCTCGTTTCAAACAATGCGCGAACATTAGTACCGCCTCTCCGACTAACAGAGACCCACGGACCCGCGCCCGCGGCACGCACGCACCGCTTTGGATGGCTACTAATGGCGCGAATAGATTCGAGTTTGTGTAGAGATATTCTTGAAAAGTGCGTTCAAAAAAACAAACTAGCGTATTCGATAGCTATTGTCAGGCACGTTCATTTTGCTATGTCTTTCAAACCACCCAAAATTAATGGTGTATTACTGCTGAATATCTCCTTGGAGAACTTGCACAAAAACTGTTTTAACATAATCGAAGAGGCCACGTTAAAAGATAAATATTTTTCTCAACGTCTAATACTTTTCACGATATGACCAGTCGAAAACTCATCCTAGTCACGTGGTACAAAAAACGAGTCATACAAAACGAGCTCAAACTATGACGTCACACCTTGCACGTAACGCCTTAGAATGTATGTAGCGTTTGTCAATATTTGAGGTTACTCGTAAAATAATGTTTTTATGCACCTTCACCCTTATTAAAAACATTTACAATTCCATGAGAAAACTAAATCTAATATGTTTTTTATTATTAGAGTAAATTGGTTTTTCGCATTTTTGGTAACTAAACCCCGACAAAAAGCTTTTTTTTTGTTTTAAGTTTCACGCAAGTTTCCCATTGGCGATATCAAAATTGTCTTGAAACGAATGAAATTTTGTGTTGGATGAAAAATGAAGTCGTTTCAAGTTGTATCTATAGGCGAGAGTCTGTTATTAGCTCTTAATTACCTATTGTAAAATCAAGATCAACTATAGATTTGTATGCTGAAATTCTCCAACCTAAATAAATAAATAAATCATCATCATCATCAGCCATTTGACGCCAATTGTAGGACATAGGCCATCTTCGTGGTTTTCATAACCATGACGGGTTTTGCCATAATCGCCACGCTTGGCAGGCGGGTTGGCGATAGCAGTATGCGGTTGGAATCTCAAGAAGACGCTGCTGCCCGCCTCCTGGTAATTGATTTCCTTAGTCGCCTTCTACGACATCCACGGAAGGAAATGGAAATAAATAAATAGACATGGGCATATGCCCTACACAAGGTTACCTTAAAAGGCGCCGTTCCTGAAACACGTCAATTAGAGTTCGTTATTTATAATAACTTTTGTTTGCGGCTGTTGAAAGGCTTTTGTTTGATCTTGAATAAATAAAGATATTCAGCGGTGTTTCTGCCTTGTAAAGGCACTCTTCGATGGATATAATAATAATAACTTCCACACAATACAATTGACCCAGACAAATGCTTAAAACTACATGTGTTACATAGAATGAAAGTTATATTTCGCGATTATTCTAATTTGTAGTGGCACTGTTTGATGGATAATGAAGAAAATGAGCATAGAAAGTTACATGTTACAATGGGCGTTATTCTATAGTGCAATGATTTACCGGAAGCTGTGTCATTGGTACTGCGAGAAAAGCGCAATTTATGAAATTATGTAAACTCTGATATTTAGAAAAAATATAATCTGAGAAAAGCCCATAGAACAAAAGTTGTTGCACAACACAAACTATATCTGTGGTGTCTCAGAAATTGCACATTGATATCGAATATGGAGCTATAAAGCGATATTTTGAGGTAAATACCTGCCTCTAACTAATGTTTTATTCAGTAAGTTGCTTGATTCCTTACCATTAAAGGAATCAATAAACGAAAACGGGCCAAGAGCGTGTCGGGCCACGCGCAGTGTAGGGTTTCGTAGAAAGGGGTTTTATCTGGTTTACAGAACTAACAACGTTATCAACGTAATTTTCAATAGATTTTGTATGGAGTTTTCCTTTTATAAGTTGGTCGTACTTAGCCGTGATGGTTTTCCTTTTAAGTTCATAATAATATATGCTACTACTCTCAGACAAAAATTTGCGCTTTAAAGCTTAATATTTCGCAAACAGATTTTATTCTACCGTTTTGTCGGCGTGATTAATATGTGTCTATGCCAATTTTCAGCTTTTTCATAATAATCGTCTCTGAGCCAGGCCGCGGAAAAACAGACGGACAAACGGACAGACGGACAGACGGACAGACGGACAGACGGACAGACGGACAGACGGACAGACGGACAGACGGAAAGACGAACAGACGGACAGACGGACAGACGGCCAGACGGACAGACGGACAGACGGACAGACGGACAGACGACAGACGGACAGACAGACGGACGGACATGGTGAAACTATAAGAGGTCCTTTTCTAAAAAGTAGGCAAAAAGTTGTTCGTGCCCATCAAATTTGTACTTTCGTATAGTCCCGGTTTCATTCTTATTTTAATAGGTTATGTTTTTCTACATCATGTTTGTATTAGGGAACATAAATTGAATTTAGCATCTAAGAACTCTTACATGAATTTATTAAGTGAAACCCCGTTTGAAATAGTTTCGAAGTACAATTTGTGTTATTTCTGAGATAATGAGAATATGTAGCCCATCTGAAATTCAAATTGCTAAGACAACTTTGTGTAAACAAGCTAGGAGAATGTTTGATATTTCAGTGTATCTTCTTTCACAGCCATTTGGATGATTAACGATATATTTATGCTAAAGAGTTCACGAAATCTTAGCATTTTGTTGGTAGAGTCGACATTTAACGTAAATGATGAAGGATAGACGATGTAGCTCGGAACTGCTGATTCATCTAGCCCTGCCATCATTATGAAGCAGTTTGCAACTTGTATGATCATTATTTACTTTAGATGTTGAACGATTTTTTTCGGGAAAGTCTGAAACAGACATCTGCAGTAATCTTACTGCAGGTAACACTACTTTGTTATTCTTTCTTTATACAACATAACATACATAACATAAACTCACGCCTGTATCCCAGAGTGGTAGGCAGAGACCAGGGACTGCCACTTGCTACGATCCTAACAGATCACTTTCGCTTCCTCAAAATTCATTAGTCGTTGCATGCACGCACGCCGGTTTCGGGTACTTTTTATGTTGCCCTTTGTTAATATATCCCCTATTTGGTCGAAGTATGTCCGTCTGGCTTGTCCCTTACCGGCCCTTCCATCCACATTCGCTCGATATATTTGTTTTGTCAATCTTTCTTCCTTCATCCTCTCCACATGTCCAAACCAATGCAACATTCCTTTCTCAATTCTTGTCACTACATTCTCTTTCAGTCCACAACGTTCTCTAATCACACTATTGCGTATCCTGTCATTCAAAGTAACGCCAGACATACTTCTCAAGGACCTCATTTTCTTTATACCGGTTAAAGAAACGGGATTTTGGGGTGCATTAGTCAATGTTCGATTATAAACCGCTGCAAATTAGTCGCCTAATAATTTCAGTACGTCACATACACAATAGATAATCTTATAATGCACAAAAAAATTAACACCTCTATATGAGAGGGATGATTGAGAGGATACCCTGTGGATGGGAAGTGTATAATCTACGCACATTATGGACGCTGCAGTTTAATAATAACTTATATAATACACAGCACCGGTCCCAAACTAGGATACCCCGTGCTATGGTAACCACGCAAGGACATCGCAAACATAGAAATATACACAGACTAAGGCCATTAGTACAAACCCAGTACGGCGACCTCAAGTGGTTATTGAACCCACGACCGCTATATTCAAGCGCGTTAACCGCTAAACCAACGAGGCAGTCAACATTTTTAAGTCAGACAAAATTTTATTTCTCAATTACAATTATGAATAATATAACTTCCGCTTACTAATAAGGCTACAGGTCTGTTACAGTAATTCCGTCCCACAAAAACTATACGATGCAGAACAAAGGCATCAGGGTTGGTAGCCAACAACTTGTTTAGGATGGAGTTTGTAATTGGCATCATTTCGCCCGACCTCAACCCCCGAGGCGGTTTTTTTACATTATTAGGGTTGCCAGACCCAAAAATAGAAAAGCCGGACTCAGGGCCGCTACTACACAAGTTCTCCACTGTATGGAGTTGTCCGATTTGTCCTACTTGGAACTGTCAAATAAACACATATTTTGACACTTTGGAATCGTCAAAATGTTAACCCAATAGATAACAGTTTATTGCACAACAGTAATTTACAGAGATATAATAAGGTACTTAATATCAATATCCAATAGAGTGGACAGTTAACTATTAGGAGGGCAGGTCCATATTTAGTTAGACATTTAGCGGCGGTTTATGTTCCATAGGGCAGATAAGGCCACCCCCAATATTGTAAAACATAAAATATTTATTATCTGTGCCTGTATTTTCTCCAAATAAATAAATAAATGAAAGCCTGACACACAGCTTTTGTCACGATTAGGTACCTTTGCCTGCGCCCGCATAATTGTGAGTCGTGCGTGCGTGTCCAAGCGTTCGCCTTTTGACTAAAACCCGACTTGAATATAAATTCAAGACCAAGGGTGGCTCTTAAATATATATTTTTTTAATTTAACAATTTATTTTTGAAGCTAATATAAAACTAAATAAGATGTGAATATTTCAAGCGTCCACCTCTTGCCGTTACTAATATCAAGCAAAAAACGGCAAAAATATTACGTTTGTTGTATGGGAGTCCCCTTCAAGTATTTATTTTATTCTGTTTTTAGTATTTGTTGTTATAACGGCAACAAAAATACATTATCTGTGAAAATTACAACTGCTTGCTATCATGGTTCATGAGATACAGCCTGGTGACAGACAGACAGACAGACAGCGAAGTCTTAGTAACGGGACCCCGTTTGGTATCCTACGGGTACGGAACCCTAAAAAGGCCGCATCTAGCAACCCTAACGACATAAGTGATCGAATAAGAACAGTGCCGTATTCTTTCCGAGGAACGTTAATGAAATCTGAATTAACGTAACGCAGCTGCACAGCCGGCTCTACAGTTAGACCTTTAGAATCGCCGAATTGTCAGTCAATTGTCACCTGGCTATTCGGTTCCGCGTATTTGCCGTCGATTTATAATACATAGCAGGTTTTAGATAGTAAACGCCAGACTCGTCAGAAAACTCAGCCATGGATGGTTAATACATGCCAAATACGCAAATACAAGTGGCCAGTGAGGCGAAGACGATAGTGCGAGCTGTCTATGAACAGGGCGAAGGGGGAAGCAGGAGAGGAGGCCGTTGGCCAGCAGTTGTACCTACACAATAGAGGCGAAGTAAAAAAATTTGGTTTCCTTTTTGCGGCATAAACGGCCGTATCTTTTTTTGCGTTAACTTAAAAGGGACTGTATACCTGAGTATACGGTTTTAATTTCAACTTGATACCTCTGCGCGTTCCCGAGATAATAGGTCTTGACAGGCAGCCGGACGGACGGATGGACGGACAACAAAGTGATCCTACTAGAGTTCTGTTTTTTCCTTTTGAGGTACGGAAACCTAAAAATGTCAGCGCAAAGAGTGATGTAAAAAGGTACTGACTAGCACCTCGAGCATTACATTAGTGCCTTTACTTTTCTGGCGACTTTGCAACAAATACTGGGTGTTCTATTCGTAACAATTATTACATAAACAATTTACCACCTACGGCCAAAATATGATTGCAACAGCTGGTATTTTTTTTGGTGAGTTCAAATTTTGCCCCATAGTAAAAGTTATTCGTTAGATATTATTATTAAAAATAAAAGTACAAAGGCGAACATAATGCTACAAGCAATATCTTCCATTTAACACTGGTGTTGTAGAGATTTTAATAGGGGTAGTGCATGTAAAACTTAATATTATAGACAAACAGATTACATTTAACACAACATAGTACAAACGCTGAATTTTCGGATGTGTATGAGAATTTTGATAAAGCCTGTATAACGGTCGATCTGGGCCGCGTTTCATAAAACTACAATTATTTAATCATGACAATTCGATTTACTTCGCGTACCCGAGTCTTCCTAGGTACTGGTTAATCTGTGGGTTAATCGAATTTGCGATGTACATCAAATTGTCATAGTAAACGATGAAATTGTAGTACGAAATACGTACATAGATAGATAGATAATTATTTTATTTCTACTTTTTGACACACACACATACACCTAGACACACACACACACACACACACACACACACACACACACACACACACACACACACATATTGAATCTTCATAAGAGCAATACCTAACATTGAAAAACATAAAAAACCAAAACTTAAAATAATACATAAAAACAAAACACACAAAGTAAAAGTTGTACATTCATGACCAATTGAAGTACAAGAAAACCAACAAAGATGAGAGCAAATAATAACCAATGTATGGCACGTTTGTGATGCACCAGTACAAAATGACCGTATCTCAGCGTCATTAACTGCTCGAACATCGCTGATTTCCAAATGCTGTCGTGTTTACCTTGAATCGATATAGCCGCCCAGGGCCAGACATACCCCACGGCTAGCTCGTCACTCGGAAACGTGATACGAGTATACGACCGAGCGGAGAATTAGGGGATGTAGATGTAATGTTAATTTTATGGATCACATCCCGCGACGGACGGGTGAGCGGGGCAAAGATACGGGAAGGGAGAGTTGAAGACATTTATCTACCTACCTGAATAGAATAAGAAACAGATCGTGTAGTGTAGGTTACGACTATTTAAGGTAGACTTGCGTGCATCGATAGATCGCGTGCGACTGACGCGCGCGGCTGATGCGACAATAGTTATTGTATGAAAATGTATGGCGCCGTTTTTGTCGTCTGCCGCACGCGTCCGTCGCAGACTTTGGAAACAGCGCCATACATTTTCATACAATGACTATTGCCGCATCAGCCGCACGTACGATCAGTCGCGCGCGGCTGCGATCGGCCGCGATGCACGGCAGTCTACCTTTAGGGTATGACGCGGTAAGAAAATAAATAATAAACCACTTTCACACAAAACTATCACTTGACTGGTTCCAAACTAGGAGACTTCGTGTTGTGGTAACCAGGCAAGGACATCACAAACATGGAAATACACCCAGACTGAAACTATTTGTACAAATCAAGTACGGCGGCCTCCAGGGGAAATCGAACCCACGATCTCGGTTTTGGTATTAAGCGTGTTAACATCGTTCCTTGAGAATGAGAGGCGTTCACGCCTCTTTCTTTGAATTATTCATTCTTTTGTTTCACAAAAAAAACTTTCTAACTTTTTAACCGGTCGTCGCTCGAGCTGGAGGGAACCTTAAAAATATAAAAAATCCGCAGCTGCCTGTGTAAACACGCTCATTGTGTTTTGGCTTCAGCCGCGAAAGAGCAAATTAAATAAAACCGGCCAAGTGCGAGTCGGACTCGCGGACAGAGGGTCTTATTTTATTTTATTAGGACAACTAATACATTATAAATTATAAAACTTAAAGGGTTTTAAGGTAAGTGCCTAGCATATTAAGGTTGCTACAGCATGCACCTTTGCTAGTGATTAAGTTAACCTTAAATTTATGTCTAATTTTATAAACCTACAATTAAGCTATAAACTAAATTAAGTTAAAAATAAGAAAACATTACGATTTAAAAATATGCTTGATTTTTTCCTTAAATGTATAAACATTATCGGAGATGTCGACAGAAAAAGCTGACAATTTCTAATACAGCCGCAAGAGGCGAGGCATTGTAGCGTTGTGTTTAAGGTTGGTTTTGGAACAAGGCGGGTTGAACAATTTATTTATTATATACCTGGGATATTTGTTTTGTACTTTAAGATTAATTTGGGACAGTATTTGCAAACAGTCTATTTTATTTCTCAGTACTTTAAAAAGGGAAGGTTGCATCGAGTAATGATCGCCTAGAGTGTAATCCATTCATTTTGAAATGCATTAGTCTATTCTTGTAAACTTTTATGTCTCTGGCACTTCCACTGCTGTAAGCTAGATGACACAAGAACCCTTTTTTTGGATTCGTTCCATTCGCATGATGTGAACGTTACAAAATGGAGACCAAACTACGTATTCAAGAATGCTCCGAATCAGAGAGCAATAAATAGCAATCTTGGTCGAAGCCCCCTTGAAGACTTTGCAATTTCTAATTGTGAAACCTAGCATCTTCGAGGCGTTGGAAATAATCTGATCTATATTCGGCAAAAATGTAAGTTTTGCGTCCAGAATTACCCCCGAGTCCCTTATCTGTTGTACTTACTGCAAAACTACACCATTGATACTGTATCTTGTAAGAAATATATTAAAATTTCTAGAAAATTTTAGGGTTTCGTACTAACACAAAATATAGTTTATAGTGAGAAGCATTAAAAATCCAGCCAAGTGCGAGTCGGACTCGCGCAACAAGGGTTCCGTACGATTATCTATACAACATTAGACACAAAGATGGAGAAAAAACGGCAAAAAATCACGTTTGTTGTATGGGAACCCCCCTTAAATATTTATTTTAATTTAATTTAATTATTTACTTTTGAAGCTAATATAGAACTATATATTCTGTGAATATTTCAAGCGTCTACCTGTTGCCGTTATTAATATCGAGCAAAAAACGGCAAAAACATTACGTTTGTCGTATGGGCCCTCATTAAATATTTATTTTATTCTGTTTTTATTATTTATTGTTATAGCGTTGTTATAGCAATACATCATCTGTGAAAATTTCAACTGCCTAGCTATCACGGCTAATGAGATACAGTCTAGTGACAGACAGACAGACGGACAGTGAAGTCTTAGTAATAGGGTCCCGTTTGGCACCCTTCGGGTACGGAACCCTAAAAAGTGTATAATTTAATTAAGTTCGGGACCCTTTGCATAAAAAAGTTGAAAATTCTCAATATTTTTTTACAGCAGCCTGGAGTTGACGTATTGTTAATAAAAAAAACCGATACGAATTTAATTTTTAATCTTTTTTACAAGTTATAACCTACTGAAGAAAGGGTTTTCAGGATTTGAGTTATTCCAGTTACAGATTGTACATTTAATTTTGTTCAGCAACCATTTTTTAAAGTCTATCAAAGTCAAGTAAATCAATAAATTATGACATAAATGGGCTAGCAAACTATTTCATAAACGCTATCACTTTTTTAAAATGATTTATTCAATAACTTTCACAATATACATATTGCAAACAAAAAACCCTCACTGAAACCTGAATAGGTTTATTTGTGAGGCTAGTTACCCTTAACTTGCTTAAAATTAACTACCCCTATTTTAATGATTTCCATCAACAGCGGTTTGAAGACAAAAGCTGAACGAAATAAAATCCATGTGAGTAGGATAGGCCACCCACATAGGGATGTCATCTCTAAAATTTGGCAACCAGGACAAGACGCGTGTAGGCCGGATTTTAGAGCCCAGAACCCGGACACGTCAACAGGTTTTTTTAAACATAGTGTAATTTATTTCCAGACCTTAAAATTAAATTTAGTCATCTTTTATCATCATTTTAAATGTACCTAACAAAACAGAGTCTTATTACAGTTTGTTACAAATTGTTTTAATAATCAATTAGATTTTTATTCTTAAAATAAAACACAAATTATTAATATACTGTTATGAAAATAAAATTGTTATCGAAAAAAAGCTGGCAGCCAAAAAATGCAATTGCAGTTACTTTTCTTCGACTTAGGAGGTAAATTTTCGATATTTTCTAACGTGTTTTAAGTTTCTTCAAATAAACTTCGAGTTTAAAAAAGACTCGCAGAACTTCGTCCATTCTTTTTAAGGAATATACAATAACAAAACGTTTCTGACACAATAACAGATTACATAAGAATGTGTGAAATCCTTACTATGATATTAAAAAAAACAACAGCGTTTTAGCTGGAACTTTTTATAAATCATAAAAAGTTAAAACGTCCACTATAGTTAAATAGCGGCTTACTTAAAGAGAATCTGAGAGAGGCATTACTTCATTTTTTATAAATAAGATCGTTAATTTTTAAACCCGGACTACAAATGAAGCCCCGCCCGGACGTTCCTCGGATGCCCTTTAAACTAGGGCAAATCCGGGGAAAACCGGACGGATGGCAACCCTAGGTAAATGGTAGTTATTGTTACGACAATCGGCTTATTTTTCAATTAAGTATGGCTTATTTATTTCCTGTGTGGTTTGACAATTCATTCTATTTTTTTTTGGTAGATGAAACTGATACCCATATCAGAACACACCTTGCATGGGATATCAGTTTCCACCCAGAAGGGATCGCGTGATCAGATTCTGCGAACCCTATAGTCACTCGGGCACGCCTACAGATGCAAAGATGGCCTCTGGCCTGCGCCCCGGCGCAGGGCGCTGAAAAATAACATTTTTCTATGAAAAATACCTCGCCGCGTTGGAAATCCAATTTATCCGAGATGCTGCAAGTATTAACAAAAAAAAAAACGTTTATAGTCTCGTTAGCTAAGGGAACCGCCAATGCAGCACGTTTTAATTTTGCTGAGATAATCCTATCAGGATTTCCATTTAAATTGCTACTATCGATTAACTTCACGATCTGCAACAATAAGTTGTGTATTATTGTATGGGTTTGGTTTGGACTGGATGAATCTGGAAGGAGCAACGGTTTTAAAGTACCGAATGTAAAAGAGACTCCAAAAGATGCGATTTTTCTGATAGCGTATGTTTAATCTATTATAAAGTTTAAGCAATAATCTGGGGCCTAATTATTATACACGCCAAATCCTGAGCGATTCCAATCGTCCAACTGCCAAATTCCATACTAATTTGTTGTACTGTGGTTAGACGATTGGAATCGTTCAGTATTAGGTGCGCTGTACACTTAATTTACCTAGGTGCAGGTAGCCTTTCGGACGAGTACTAGCAATACCGTTTAGCGGTGAAGGAAAGTGGCAAACTGAGCGGCTGAGGTGTTCACATACCTCAGTGCTCGAAATTGTCAATCTGCGGTGGGCACGCGTAGTAATTAAGCCCATACTCTCTCTGAGAAGGCCTGTGACCTGCAGTGGGACGGACATAAATATGCTACATTAAAAAACATTGTGGTTCTGCAAACGAAAAAGTTGCGGAATACTACTCTTTTCAGTTCGTGGGGTGTTATTGTATCCCGCAACTTTTTTCATTCTGTCGAGATCGCAATTTTATTTTCATCAGTGTAGAAAATATAATTGGGAACTGGAAAGGGCAGTTCCGACACAGAGATGCAACATGGGGCGGCAAAAGGACGGATTCATAGTACATTGACATTCAGCAAACTGAATGTAAATTCTTTAAGTTGAAATAAATTATTTATTTCTGATTTCATAATACAACAGATAACATATAGCAAATAAAAAAGCTTTAACAAGATAAAGTTTCATGATTTCACCGAAGTCACCGATATCTTTATAGCTTAGTGTTTTAAAGTTACTAGAGGAAATTGTTCAATAGTCAGATAAAACTTAACTGGAGAATATTGCATGCTATCACTGTCTAAATCGAAGAGCGTTGGTAGCCTAAGAGCGTTGGCAGCCTAAGAGCGTTGGTAGCCTAGTGGGTAGAACATGGGACTCGGAAGCGAGAGCGGGGCATGTACCTATGTTTTCTAAGTTATGTACATTTGTGAAGTTATAGTAGCAATACCACACGCTAACTGTGAAGGAAAACATCAGGAAACCTGAGTGTCTGAGCTATTCACATACCTCAGCGCTTGAAATCGCCAATCCCCGGTGGGCACGCGTGGTGATTAAGCCCATACCTGAGAGAAGGCCTGTGCCCTACAGTGGGACGCATATAGGCTGATTATGCGGTCTAACTAAATCATACGACAAGAACTGTCTTGTCGCATGATTGTCACTGGACAACATCAGTTTTATTCTACAAATAAGTTTTATCTGACTATTGAAAACTCAGGTCTTAAAAGTATCAATTTTAAAATGTGACTTAATTATAGTAACTAAAAGTAAAATTATGCAAATGGAGAACTTGCGTCTAACTTAGATTGGAGTGACTTTGCCTTTATACCATAGAAATCAAAATACCCTAGGAAAAATTTAGAAATTAAACAATAAAAATATTTTTTTCGGGGTTTTCGGGGTCACAAAATATGGGAAAAATAAAGTTACTCTAATAACATAAAACTTATTAGATTTCGTTATGTCATTGTATCCTGAACGTTTTCTTGTAAGGGTGTACACGTATAAAAACATTATTTTACGAGATAACTCAAATATTGATAAACGCATGAAGCATTATAAGAGTTACGTTAGGGAGTGACGTCATAGTCTAAGGTCGATTTGTATGGCGCGTTTTAGTACCACGTGATTATATTGTCGTTTCGACTGCTTATATTACAAAAAGTATTAGTTGCAGAGAAAAAAAAATGCCACATTTATTTATTTTTTAACGTGTCCTCTCCTATTCTATTTAAAAAAAAATACTACAAGTTCTCCATCATGCTGGTGTGCATTTAAGAATAATCTATCTATCTATTATTATGTAAGCCATCTATTTTAAATTGAAAAGAAAGCACATCTACTTTGAAGTATATTTAAATATATCCCTTTGAATTGCCACTCCGAGAATAGGTAATAAGTCTAGAGTGAGAATATTCCCGACACGGCTAAACCATTCCGTGAATTAGTTACCCCTTGCAGATCGATAACCCAGTTAATGGAAACGGTTACTGAAGGCTTTAAGCGCTCACCATTTCGGCTTTGTGACTTTGTCATAATCAAATAATACTTGGGACATTTTGGACATGTGTGAGACGATTTATCAAATCATGATTGTTTTTATTACGATACAAACAAAACGAACCTGCAAATTGTATGGCGAGCTGTTTCTACTGTAGGTACTGGGTGTTGCAGAAATGTCCGGTGAAAGTTAAACTAGGGTACGGATATTTCGGGTATGCGTTCTATACTGGGTTATTGCTAATATGCGCAATTCTTAAGTCACCCCAGTTTTTACTTTCAGTTTTTTGTCAGACTTATTTTGCGAAATATCACCGTTTATATTATTTTTGGGGAGGTCCCTTACCCGATGGGTTGATGACATTAAGAAGGCGGCAGGAGGACAATGGTTAAGATTAGCAGCGGACCGGCGAGGTTGGCGTAACCGTAAAGAGGCCTTTGCCCAACAGTGAGCTTCTTTCGTGGGCTGTTTAGGTAGATAGATAGATATTACTATTTTAATAGCACATGCTCTCTACCAATGTCGCACCATTTGTGGATTACAGCACATGTATTTGTGGAGTACAGTGAATAACTGAGCGAAGACTTTTTAATTAAGAAGATCTCGTCATTAGACAACACTTTCAGCCCATCTTTAACAGTGTGACATTGGTTGGTAGTCCTTATGGCGTCCCGCATTTCCGCTGTGCGTTTTCATCTCAAAAAACATGACGTTGTTGTCATGTGCAGGTTCAGCACAAGTCAACTTCAGCACAAGTCAACCCGTTAATAAAATGGGTCTCTATTTTAGGCCCGCATTTCACGAGTTGGAAGTTTCTGTCCGCCGTGCTGAGCGCTCAGTCCCTATTTCAGGGTCTCGCAGTCCAAAAACAAGACTTCAGTATCGTCATGTCTCTCTGACCTGAATGTCTATAACTCTCTCCTGTATGACGTGGATGTGGGATTTTCTTTTGGGACTTGGTATTGTTGCATATCTAACTGGACATGTCTAACTGTATGTAAAGCAATGTAGTTAAATAAGAAAAAAATTGTGTAAAATTATTATTAGCGTTGGATGTCTCACCTTTATATGGCTTTATTTCATGAGTTGCAATAGATAGCCAATTGATTTTTTCCCGCAGCATTTATTATGGTAATTTGCTTAACAAATAATAAAAAATAAGGAGGGGTAAAACAAACATCAAACTTTTTTACCGTTTTGTGATATTTTCGCTATCGTGAAAACTGTAAGACATACTTACAATTGTAAATCTTGGTTTTAATAGGCACAGTCCCTATAACATAAGATAAGATAAAATTGATTTATCAAAGAAGTATGTTTCTTGTAGCTAAAAACTTAAATAAAATAAAATAAATTTTTAAAGGACAGAAAGGTTGTGCCTGCGGCTCCCATACTAGGTGGGGACCCGGTTCGCTGTGTGTGTGTGTGGTAGTTTCTTTGTTAGACTGCTTTCTAACGTGAATTACATAATATTGGGCTAAAGATATGGATGTAAAAGACGCCTCACGCTCAAAACCTGGCATTCATTGTAGAGAATCTCGGTCGAGCATTCTGCACATAGTTTTGAGGACACACCTCTACCCAAAGTAAGCATAACCGTTTATAGTATACCAACAAATCATAAAAACTAGCCAAGTGTGTGTCGGACTCTAGTTAAGGGAAAACTTTATGAACTACAACAACTACAACGCAGTTTTGCGAAATACGTATAATTACTTGTCGTACCTACGGAACCCTCGATGCGGGAGACTCATACTTAGCCCGTTTTTATATGTATACGTTTTAAGGGATCACAGTGGGATCAGGCCCGGGCTTTTTACTATGAAACCTTCATCCAATGTGCGAAGAGAATCTTTTTCCACTGTATTCTTCGCTGAAAATGTTTCTTTCTATCTCACCAACATTTTATCAAAAGTCGCCGAGATAAAATTGCGCTTAAAAACTCAATCTATTTAATCTAAACATTGTAAGATTTTTTTAGATATTTTGGCCTTATTAGGCCGCTGATTGTACTGTACTATGTTATTGTTTAATTCTTATATGTAATTCCTGGTGTAATAAATAATAAATTAGGAATTTGCGACCAATCCGCACATGAGAAAATCCTAGTTTTCAATGATCCAGAAGAGTAGAATGCCATCGCTGTTTTCATGGTGAGCGAAATGTTGCATCAATAATCGAAGGCAAATATTGGAATACGATTCGATCGGCATACATAGCTAATAGATTCGTCAGAAGTTCCACGCAACGTATAAGACTTATAAACATGTGGTGTGGAACCTCTTTCGAGTCGATCAGTCTATCACTTTTGGCACTTTTTTACTATACATAGGCCTTTTTGTGCCTTAAAACTGCCTTAGAAAACAATCTAACGCAATACATAGCTACATATATTGTTAAGGCATTTTTATGTCAGGCACTCAAAATTCATGGTGTATAGCTTTTTTTTCTGTTAAATGTTCAGTAAGTCCTTCTTTCTTGCCGAATTTTAAAGTTCCCATACAAATTACGTTTGTATGCCGCTTGAGGGACCCCCTTAACTAGGATGTCGAAATAATCCAAAATGACAAGAACTACAAGAAAAATTAGTGCTCGTTGATTAGCAAAAAAATACAAACTTCACAATACAAAGAAAATTTACGGGTTGAAGCGGGATTCAACCGCGCGCCTATAGCATACCGTGCCAGCCAGAGCCTTCATCAACCAAATCCTATTATAATAATGAGGTATGTGAACACCTCAGGCACTCAGGTTTCTTCGCGATGTTTTGGAAGTGATAGTATGGGTGGTACTTACGATTAAAATCTATAAAATACGAAGTCGACTGTGACATTCAGTTTGTGACAGACAATAGCTATATTGTATAACTGGACCCAACCTTCGTTACGTATGTAACTCCCCCAATTATTTACTTTTAATTACAGTTGTGTTGCAATGCAATCAACAGTTTTGTTTGACCAGCAAATCAATGGTAGGTATAATACCAGACAGACTGAAACAAATTACTGATGGACATATTTATAGTCTCAATGGAGGGGGACGCTGGATGTACCTTGGAATACGTTATTTGACACGATCGACAATAAATTATTTCATATGCTGGATTAAAACAAAAATTACAAAATATCTCGGAAAATGTTTCTCTTTTAGTCGATTACTAGTTATTACAATTTTTAAATAGATTAAACATAAAAAGAGTGCTCTGAAATGTGACGTCATAAGCAAGTATTTTCATACAAAATTCCGTTTTAAAAGTAACTCATTTGATATTTTGTCAAATACCCAATTGTCCGGGCTTTAGTTTAGTCAAAGTACCTAATAATAAAAAAATACCCATACCTGTCCAACGCAAACTCATTCCGACATGCGGCTATTTGTTCAAGTTATCTGTCGGGTATTATTGCTATGATTGATCATATCTAACACGTAAGCTATGCTTGAAAGTCAACTTTTAACACCGCGCAACTTGGAAACAGTAAAAACAAAATTAATACCAAAAGCATCGTTAGTGTTTTGTTTGTTGTGTGCAATTAAGAATATTCTTATCTTATCTTATCAAAGGATCCCAACAGTTTGTAAACTACTGACAGATGAGCGAATGTCTAATGTATATTTACGACTATACGTCTATATCTAATGTCTAAATGTATAAATAAATATCTTCCTTCTTTCTTTCAAATACTCGGTAGGTTAGTGATATACTTGCGGATTTGCTACGAAATAGCTGAACAAAGCGCCCTTAAGCCTCTAGGAAACAATTCAAGTTAGAAATACTCAAGATAAAATAATATCGCCCAAAACGCTCGGACCACATCTGTTGGGCAATTACAAACGGTCCGCCTTCATGTTTGCCAACCCATTTCCAGAGAGGGTTTTTACGTTTCCCACTGTATAAACATCACGAATGTGTTGCGAACAGTGACGCCCGCCAGAAGAAAATTGAATTTGCACCCGCAATTCCCAATTTTCTAATGTGCAATTCGATGGTTTCGAACAACTTAAAAAAAAAAATGAAGTAATACCTCTCTTAGAGTCTCTTTAAGTAAGACTCTAACGTTAGTGGGTGTTTTAACTTTTTATGATTTATAAAAAGTTCGACCTAAAATGCTGTTGTTTTTTTTAATGTCGTATTACGTTACGCATTTCATTCATTCTTGTGTAGTCTGTGGTTGTGTGAGAAACGCTTTGTTGTTGTAAATTCCTAAAAAGAATGTGGATAGCAACACGAAACAATACAGATGGCGCCACTGAAATTTTGTTTTATAAGTGGTTTTTTTATTTTCGGATTTTTTCATGGAAATTCAACATAAAAACGTCGTGAAATACTTTTAATTGAAGAAGGGAAAGCCATAGTTTAAACCAAAACTAAAAAAGCAAAATTTCATATACCGCAAAAGGAAGACTTAAAATATAACTTAACTTTATAATATCTCTTTTAAACATTTTCTTGTAGAACTAATCACATACCTATAGTTAAATACCTCTTTACTGGGTGATTTAATACGAAACAATACAGATGGCGCCACTGAAATTTTGTTTTATAAGTGGTTTTTTTATTTTCGGATTTTTTCATGGAAATTCAACATAAAAACGTCGTGAAATACTTTTAATTGAAGAAGGGAAAGCCATAGTTTAAACCAAAACTAAAAAAGCAAAATTTCATATACCGCAAAAGGAAGACTTAAAATATAACTTAACTTTATAATATCTCTTTTAAACATTTTCTTGTAGAACTAATCACATACCTATAGTTAAATACCTCTTTACTGGGTGATTTATCAATATTAAAGTGTAAAATATTAAATTTACTTAAAAAAGTTCATCAGAAACATCTAAAATGGTTGTAAAATAAAATTATTCACTCTACGTATGATATAAACTTACTCATAAAATCACACTATTTCTACATCAGCTCTCTTAATTTTATTCCAGTTTGGAGATGAAGCAGCTTTATAAGCATAACATGATGCTGCGGGTCTACTACTTGAAGATTCCTATCACCAACATACTCGTACCAACAACTAATTTGTCTTATCAGAAGTACATATTGCAGTTAAATGCTTATGGGTAATTTAGTGCTGCTAGTTACCTATTTTGAGGTACGGGTTTAGGCCCAAAGAATATATGCGTGTAACTATGCATGATTATGATTTTTTTAATTAAATAAAACCAATGTTTACAAGTAGCCAGAAACATTGTTTTAGTTCACAGTTACAATTGCAGTAATAATAGCTAGCTTTACATTTGCTAAATGGGTTGAATCATTCATATCAAGGATGCATTTCTCGTTTTTAGTTAGTTTTAGGTTTAACAGTCTAGGTACACAAAAACTGCCTCCATTTTTGCAAAAATGAGCGAAATCCATTTTTCCAGTGAAAGATGCTGACCTGATAACAAACAAGAATGATAAAACATAACTTTTCACTATGATTCTGAATGTATTTAATAAGTATTTTTTGTATTTACCTGCACAGAAACATTTTTTGGTATTTGTTTATAAAAATTACAACCTATAAATTTCTTGATAATTGATTTACTTCCTCCATTTGGGGTTTTTTTAAATGACAAATATTGTGCAGTTTCGTTCACTGTTCGACGAAAATGCGCCTGTGACGTAACACACTGTGAAGGGATTAGCTATAGATCAATGAACAACAAACTGTCCCAAAACTTCATAGATAAAGAGAAAACTTTTCAGAAGAAAACTTCATCATCCCACACATACATAAAGTGGCTATTATCCCCTTTTACGTGCCGAGACAAAGTCGAGTCAAAGTCAAAAAAAATTATTCACTATAAAAACAAAATGTTTACTTAATGAACGTCAAAGCTGTTAGTTTCACAATTAATAGATTATGCGGAGAAGAAGCTAACAAACAAACTCCACATTTATTCTTTTCAAAACAGGTTTGCTTAATTAACAGAATTTTCAACTTTAAGTTACACTACACTAGATACAATAAACAAAAAGGTAATAACGCAAAATGGGAAACGGAAACGGGTACTGATGCTTGGGTATTGAGGCTTCGTGTCCTTGGAACATACCCCCGATTTTTCGTACACTAATAGTCTGAAAATCTGCTGTAACAGCTGGCAGTAAGTTTTTAGGGTTCCGTACCCGAAGGGTGCCAAACGGGACCCTATTAATCGGCCTCCGCTGTCTCTCCGTCCGTCCGTCCGACATTTAATAGGTAATAGGTAGCCAGATGAAATTTTCACAGAATATGTATTATTACGGCGGATTACCTAATAAATAATGAAATTTTAGAAATAAGGAGGGTTTTACAACAAACCTTTTTTTATGTTCCATCGTAAAAACAGTAATACATACAGGCATCAAACCTGGCGTGATTGTGGGAATTTTTATATATAACGGCCAAGCGCGAGTACGGAACCCTTGGTGCGCGAGTCCGACAAGCACTTGGCCGATTTTTTGTATGTACTTTGGCCAACTGACAGCTGTTAATCGTAGATTAACAGATTTTTAGAGTAACGTCCTGTTTACCAGTTCTACTAGAACCCAAAGTCCCAAACCACTACGATACTGACTGATTTCCACGCGCCTTAAATAGTTTGGTCTCTATATTAGAAGGGTATCTATAGGAAAATATGGTGTAATCACGACGGCGGAAAAGGCGTCATTTTCTTTTTAGGGCGGCAATGAAGAGATTCTTTGTCATCGAATTATGCCACTTAGGAAATTAGGTTAAGCATCGATATAGTTTAAGTAGAGGGTAGGTTGAAGAATTATTGGCTGAATGGGGATTTTCCTCTTTTGAGCTCCGTAGTTATTTATTAATAATAGTAGATTGTTAACCGAGGGCTGAAAGGCACCCATTCCTGACGAGATGTTTTGGCGCTCGAACGAAGTGAGAGCGCCAATAGTTCGAGGCAGAAATGGGTGCTATCACCCGAGTAAAACACTCTACTTTTCATTACGAATACGAGGAAAGTAAACACAAGCCAGTTAAAATCAAACTCAATTTCGAATATCACAAACACAGTCTAATGGAACTTCCATAGAAAAAATTGCACTTTTTTTTTTTTTTTTTTGGGTAATGGCTTTGCACGATTTGTGCCTACGCCAGTGTCAAGTTATCGAGGACGAGGACTAAGGTTAAAGGTAGGGAAACGGAACAGAATTTAAAAGGAAAAATTAAACGGAATTTGGAAAAGGGTATTTTTAAAATCAGGTGATAAGAACATTAGGAATATAATTAAAATCAGGTGATAATGACATTAGGAATATAGTTAAAAAAAAATTATATGTACAATAAAATAAAATCTAAAATTAAATTTTAATATCATTTTTACTTATATACTTAGCAATACATTTATAAATATTTACATCAAAATTATATAAAAGGCAGGATGCTGAGGAAGGAAAGGGGACACCAAGGGAAATCAGGGAAGCAAAAAAGGAAGAATTGTCAAAATTAGTACAGGAAAATAACAAATGATTTATATCTCCCACCTCAGCTCCACAAGCACAGGCAGGACTCTGTACAATGCCAAGCTTAGCAAGGTGGGCCGGGGTTGAAGTATGGCCCAAACGCAAGCGGATCATAATTGAAGTAACCTTCTTACTAAACTTGGCATCTGTTCGACAAAACCAGGGCTTTGATGAAATAACAGGTTGAATTCTGTGATAATGCATACCTTTTGTGAAATCCTCTGCCCAGATTTTATCCCAGGACTCCTGGAGATAAAGCCTGGGAAGAGTGGTGAGATCGCTAGAATAATTTTGGAACGGAAACAGATCCCCACACTCCACAGCCTCATTGGCCAGTTTATCTGCTTTTTCATTGCCAACTATACCGGAATGGGAAGGGATCCAACCAAAATGAACTGTAAGACCTTTCTCAGAGCATTGAAGTAATAACTTACGTATATCAAAAATTATTGGCTGATTTAGATGAAAAAATGGAAATTTAACTAGAGCCTGGAGAGAGCTTAGGGAATTTGACAATACCAGAGTATTCCGCAGACCCATCAAGAGTATATATTCCACTGCCTTTAAGAGCCCAAAGCATTCTCCAGTGAATACCGACGTTTCAGGGGGGAGTTTAATTTTTTGAACAATTGTATACTGAGCATGAAAAACACCTACACCTACACAACTATTTAAGTGTTTTGAAGCGTCCGTGAAAATGGTGTGATACCCCTGGAATTGGTCGTACAAAAGGTTATTGAACTCACTATTTTGACATAAGCCATGTTTCGCAATACCTAAATCAAGACGGACGTTTGGAACTTGTACTAAAGAATTATACGGGCAATGAAAGATAGGAAGTAAGTTGGAGTTATGGCATGAAGCCTCAATAGCGTTAAATTTCAGAAAACTTTTAAGTAGACAAGGGGTATCTCTGTGAGACCAATACTTGGATGCTACAACCAACTCTGAAAGACGCTGTAATTTGCCATGCAAAGGATGATCAGAGAGCTGCAGACATCGACCCAAGAATTTATCAGAAAGGTATTGACGTCTTAACCTAAGAGGTGGATCACCGGACTCTACTTGTAAACAATTAATAGGACTAGATTTCATAGCTCCCAAGATGATTCTCAAAGCCTTGGACTGGACAGCATCCAATTTCTTGAAACCAGCGGCGCTACCAGGCTCCAACAAGAAGGTTCCATAGTCAAGAACACTCCTTATTATAGCATTGTAGAGCAACCTCAACGAAAAAGGATGAGCGCCCCACCAAACCCCTGAGAGGCATCTCATAATATTTATCAAGCGGTCACACTTGGCAGCAATGTATTCGCAGTGTGGCAGTCCTGTAAGATGGCTGTCTAAAATAACTCCTAAGAATTTTACTTGTGTTTTTACAGGGATATGAGTGGAATTATACTGAACACAAATATCTGGTTGCTTTCTCATTCTTGAAAACAAGACCACAGCACTTTTATTGACAGAAAGATCAAGACCATTAGAGGATAGCCAGTCCTTAAGTAATGAGAGGGAGGCAGTTAAAGAGGAAGACATTGAGTCTATTGAGTTACCTATTGTATAAATAAGAAGATCGTCTGCATATTGCAAGACCTCTACAGAACTACCAAGGGCAGAGTCTAAATCGTGAGTATATATATTATACAATAAGGGAGAGAGAACGGAACCTTGCGGCAAACCTCTCCAAACTAGTCTAGATATCTTATTATCATCTATATACACATTAATGTATCTTTCTGACAGAATATTTACAATAAAATTTACAAGCATGTTGGGAACTTTTAATAAATTAAGCTTCTGTTCCAGAACAGACACAAGAATACTGTCATAGGCAGCACGGATGTCAAGAAATGCTGCAAGAACTGAATTATTATTTGAGAAAGCTATACGAATATCAGTGGTAAAAACACTTAAGCTATCAATAGTACCCCTGCCCTTTCTAAACCCATACTGGGAAGGAGATAAAAGATTATTGCTCTCAATAAACCACTCAAGACGAATTTTGACAAGGTATTCAGCAATTTTAACCAGAACAGAGGATAGGGCAATGGGTCTGTAAGAAGAAGGGTCAGCAGAAGGCTTATTGGATTTTAAAATTGGAATAATTGTTTGGGACTTCCAGGAGAGAGGAATAACACCTGAAACTACAATGGAGTTAATTAATTCTAGGTAAGTTAGGAGAGTAAAATCGCTAAGATTAGCAATGAAAGAATAAGGAATACCATCTTCTCCTGGGGCAGAGTCCCTAACATGAGAGAGGATCCCTTTTAATTCCTCTAAGGTGAAAGGCGAATTTAAATCAGACCAACTATGCAGATGGTGGAGTGTTAGGGGAAATGGAAGTACAAAATTTTTGCCACCCTTCATACTTTTTCTGTTTCAAAAGTTTTTTAGTAATCCGAGATACTTCTAAATAACTGTCGAAATTCTCTGGAGTCATTTCAACACTATACATTTTTTCAGCTTCCTTTCTCTTTTTTACAGCTTCTGAGCACTCCGCATCCCACCAAGGAGGAGAAGGGATTTTGCCAGAAGCACCATTTTTAAGAGGAAAAGTCTCATCTGCAGCCTCTATCAAAACCTTAGCAAACATTTCAGCATCTGTGGCACACTGAGATTCACAAGCTTTGACTTTTAGCTCTACACATTCCCTAAAAAAACTCCAATCTGCATTACCTAATTTATGTTTAATACGAGGTTTAAGTGTTGAAACAGAGGGTTTACTATTTGGAAAAGAAATAACTAAAGGAAAATGATCACTGCCATACGATGACAAAAGAGGATACCAATTTAAAGACAAAGCAAGATCAGGAGTGCAAAAGGTCAAATCAGGGGCACTAAGTCCTTCATCAGGCTTAGTATGACGGGTTGGTAAACCAGTATTTAGAATACAAAGATTATGAGACTGGATGATGTCTAGTAATTGTTCCCCATAGCAAGAAGTAGAAGAGCTACCCCATGCCTGATGTTGACAGTTAAAGTCTCCTGTCACCAAAAAGGGTTTTGGGAGAATACTAATTATGTTACTAATTTCAGTTAAAATATTTACAGATGGTCGAGAAAAATATACAGAAACTATACAAATATTATTTACAATAGCAGCTACAATAGAGATATCGTTGCTGTGAGAAGGGAGTGGAAAAGATGTAAATGAGAATGACTTATTGATGAGAATGGCCACCCCACCATACCCATCATCTCTGTCTTCACGAAGACAGGTGTAACCATGGGTTTTAAAAGAAAACCCTGGCTTCAACCATGTCTCTGAAAGGGTAAATATAGATGGATTGTACTTATTAAGTAGATGAATCAGGTCAGACTTTTTACTAATTATGCTTCGGCAATTCCACTGCAGGATCTTGCCTAAGTTGGCCATTTTTGACTAAAGAATTTACAATTTGGATAATAGAGGCAGCGTTGGACGGTAATGAGTTATTACTATTAGAGAAAGATTTTGAGATTACTTGAATTAAAGTTGAGATCAATTCTAAGACATTTGTGTTAATTTCCCCTGAGTCCCTGACTTTATCTTGTAGGGCACAACCATTTGGAGGAGAGGGAGGATCATAGTCAGAAGTGAGTGATCTATGAATAGCGCGATCATATCCTTTGGCAGAGGATTTTGGGGCAGAAGGTTTCCGAAAGACTGTTTTTTTATAGGAATTTGAATTGATTTTTTGATGAGGGGGTATCGATGATGGGAGGGGATGAGAAGAGAGATTAGATGTTGGTGCAGAGGATAAAACATCACTGTAGGACTTATTCACTGGAGGATGTAACTTAATAGCCTCCGAGTATGAGACACAATTTTGTGCCATATATAATTTAACCCGGGTCTGACGTTCATATTCTGGACAAGACTTGTTTGTGGCGAAATGATTTCCATTACATGATAAGCACACTGCATTATCATTCTCAATGTTACAAGAGTCACCTGAATGATCTTGACCACATTTGTAACACCTTGGTGTAGAGTTACATTTTATCTTAGTATGGCCAAACCGGCAACAATTGAAGCATTGAACTGTAGGGTATGAATAGAGCTCGACAGGAAGTGCATTATAACAGAGAAAAATTCTTTTTGGCAAAACTTGACCATCAAAAGTTAATACAACCGTCTGTGAGGGTTTCCAAGTAGGGATTGGGCCGTGTATTTTATAATTGAATCTTCTTATTTTGAGCACTTTACCGCATCCAATTGGCACAGAAATATTGTCGAGGACTTCTTCAGGGGTCCACTCTGCTGGGACTCCTCGAACAACTCCCATCCTAGTGATATTGAATGATGGGATGAAGGCTTTGAAGTTATTTTTACTCAAGTCTGGCTCCAACAGAAATGAATTTGCATCATTGTAATCAGAGAAAGAAATGCTCAGTTTACTTCTGCTAAGTCGTTTGACACTGCCATTAATGATATTTTTAAACCCACGTCTCTTTAAATAATGGCCAAACGATACTGGGTGGAGTGTGGGAGAAGGTGAAGACTCAATTGAATTTTTTTGTATGTGGATAACATAAGGGGATGCATCAGTCGATTCATACTGAGTCCTGCCAACCTGCGAGGACTGCTGGGGCGGAGTCGCGGGTAACGTTGAAGTACGAGACACAGAAGAACCTGCGTCCACTTGAGACGAAGTTTCCTCTGAGCCAGGCACTTCACAACCGATAGGTTTTTTATTGCTGTCGTCGCTATCACATCCACACACATTTACAGCATCTGTATTATGTTTATGATGTTTCCTCCTTTTATTGCAATGTCTGCAGACCTTACGCTGCGCTCTTGACCTTTTTCTTTTATCAGATCTGATGGAACCATCAGTGTCCATTCCAGTGGAATCATTGTTAATGCTATTTACAGGGATTGTTACATTAACACCGACCGGAGGGACTGTGCCCCCCGGATCGGGTGGCTCCTCCATGGGCCCAGGAGAAAGAAAAAGTGTAACTTACCAAATATGAAAAGTATATACAAAAACTACTAAAAGAAACTCTAATCTACAATATATTACAAATATAAAAGAAACTGATCTTAAAAACCTATTCTAAATTAATTTTAAAATTCTGAACCAAAAAAATGCGCCCGCCAAAGTCGAACGTTTCCCGCGCTTTTTCCAAAATTGCCCTTTTTTATTTAAGGTTTCCCGCCAGTTTACTTTTTTAATACCAACGCACACCCTGCACGGCTAGCACAAGTCGGCGCGTGAGCTAACTCGCCGAGAGATAAACTATCCGCCCTTTTAAACGACTGCTCAAAAATTTAATTTTTTAATTAGTATTTAAAAAATTAAATAATATAAATTAATTATTAATGTTAATCACTAACAGATAAAAACTAGTTTAAAATATAAAACTTAAGGAAATCACGCCGACAGACGGATGGTCTAGCTCGCGGCGAGATAGCTCGCGCGCCAACTTGTGCTAGCCGTACATCACAATTCGCAAGATGGCGCGCGACCGCGAAAGACGGCCATTTTGAATTTGCGTATTTGGTGGTTTTATCTGTGTCTTAATTTTTTTTTTAATACTTTTCTGCTTTAGAGCAGGCATGTACCACTTTCAGCACGGTGCCTGGATGAACAATGACCCCCTTTCAGAGTATGAGTAATGAAAAGTGTTATAAATTTATCTCTACCTACAGATAAAAAAGAACTTTCGACTTTGCATCTACGTAATGAGATGATTTGCCCAGCACCTATACCATCCTGACAGCTTAGTCGGTCTAGCCCACAGGAAAGAAAAGTCAATACGTGCAGAGCCATCCAAGCCGCGGGTTTCCTCACGATATTTTCCTTCACAGTTAGCTGTGGTCCTGCTACTACAAATTCGCAGATGTACGTAACTTTTAAAATATACAAAGTCAAAGGTACATGCCCGCACTTGGAATCGAACCTGGGTCTCCCGCTTCAAAGTCCATTGGTCTGTCTACCCACTGGGCTACCATCGCTTTCAATCAATGTAACAGAGTTACAGAGTTACATTAGCGGGTTTATTCGCGGTTGTTTATTGGGTAATGTTGAACACTCCTTGTGGTCATTTTACGATGTTATACCTTTTATTGTCTTTTCTTGCTCATGTCGCTCACTGTGTAATTGTTCATGCTGTCACCACTACATTAACTGACTTTATGTTATTTCACGATTATACCACGTATACAACCAGTGTGTGTTACCAGTGATGACTTATGGCACTAAAACGTGGTCTCTCACTATGGGCCTCATAAGAAAGCTCAAGGTCACGCAACGAGCTATGGAAAGGGCTATGCTCAGAATTTCACTACAAGATCGAATCAGAAATGATGAGATACGTAAACAAACGAAAGTAGCCAGCGGATTAGTAAGTTGAAGTGGCAGTGGGCGGGGCACATAGCACGCAGAAGCGCAGAACTGATGGCCGATGGGGCCGAAAAGTTCTCGAATGGAGACCACATATCGGCAATCGCAGCGTAGGACGACCAGCCACAAGATGGACAGATGACCCCATCCAAGTGGTAGGAAGACGCTGGATGCAAGCCGCTGCCAACCGCTCTTTTTCGAAATCCATGGAGGAGGCCTATGTCCAGCAGTGGACTTCTTGTGGCTGAATGATACCACAATTTGCCCGTTTTCCATAAGCTTTCATTAGTTATACAGTCCTCTCCTAAACATTTAATTGTTACCTTAGCCGGGCTATCAGCATTGCGAGCATTAAAAATACTAAATCAACTTAAGAAAATTGCCGGTGAGAGGTGCCGAAAGGTATGTCCAGAGAGCTAATCATGCGCAACAAATCCTGTCGAAATCCTGACGTTTACGATAGCAATTAGTATGGAATTTGACAGTTAGACCATTGAATTTCTACTTAAAATTCAATGGTTAGACGTTAGGAATCCTTCATTGGTACGCGTTATATAGGGGCACGTAATATTGGGTGGATTTAATCAGAAATCAACGTAACAATTTACATTCTGTTTCTTGAATGGCAAGGCAGCGAAAAAAACTCCACTTGACCATCTTTTCTCAAATCATCTTAAGTAAATTATAATACATTAGTTGATACGAGTACTACCTAACAAGAGCTCATGAGTACAATCAACAACATGCAAGGCTAAACATTAGTCTATTCTTACAAAAGTAGAAACACCAAGCAGTAGTGGACGAATGTGGGCTGATGGATTGGTACAAACTAAAGGGTTACACGTTGAAACTAAGCGTAGTTATTTTCCCCGAGTTCAGTCATATACTCGCCTGGACGTTGTTAGGGTACCCGAAGGGTGCCAACAGGGCCCTATTACAGTACCCACTACAGTCTCTACCGTCTCTTTGTCTGACCTATAAAGTATTCTGTTGAACCGCAATAGATAGCTAGTACAAACCAAAGGACGGGTTGGCTTCTAAAAAAAAATTAGGGTGTGACCCTAACCAATAAATGTGATTTCTTGGCGTTTTTTTGCTCGATAATTCATTATAAGTGTCTAACTTGGTGTGTTATATAGTGCTGTCCCTATAGTATAATGACAAATAATAAAAATAGGCCGATTGTGAATCGAACTCTCGGAAATATGCGTTTTCTTTCGTTCCGAACTGAATAAAAGCAGATATATTTTTTCTAAATAAATAATTTCATATGCATGATAGTACGGAAACCTCGGTGTGCGAGTCCAATTCGCGCATGCTCGTTTTTTTGCAATGTCAGTGTCTGCACAACGCACGTTACGATTTTTACCTTCATGCGCACGCTTTTACAAGCGGAGAAGACCTACGTTCGTGTCTACAAAATGGCGGGTGTTTTTGCAGAGCTTGGCGAATTTTTTACTCTGGTCGCTAATAGAAAAGGGTCGCCCAAATAGTCAAGCAAAAAAACCTGGCCATTAAGAGGATCCCCATGCGAATGTTAAATTTCAAGTTTGTAGCATAATATGTGAAACTGGGACATTGTTGTGTAATGTTGTTGTTGTTGTCGAACTAGCGGTTTTTCGCTGATCTGCTTTATATACGAGGATTTAAAAGGTTCTTTGATTCTGGTATGTATTTAGGTCAATATTATTTCAATAAAACTGGTCGATCTCCACACCACCCTTGCTCTACAACAACACACTATGTGCGGGTTGTTAACTTATATAAGGTAAGCTTTACATTACATGTTGTACAAGAGTTCGGAAAACTTGTGCTTATGCAAAGAAAACTTAACGTGGAGAAGCTGGGAATATACGCGTGGCTAATACAGAACTCGGTATTTTATGTAAATATGTATAAAGACGAATTTATTTATTTGCATTTGCACACACGCAATTAAAAAAAAAATTCACAGATTATACAGTACAATAGCAAGGAAAGCAAACAACACACACAAAATATAATGAAGCAATGAAACGTGTAAACATAATTATTTTGACACACAGCAATACATTACCCAGAATGTGTACTATGGGTGTAGCAAATGCATATAAACATAATTTAATTCTTTTGGCGCATAGCAATACATTATCCAGAATGTATACTATGGGTGTGGCAAATGCATATAAATAAAGTTATTTTGACACACCGCAATACATTATCCAGAATGTGCACTATGGGTGTGGCAAATGCTTATAAACATAATTATTTTGACACACAGCAATACATTATCCAGAATGTGAACTATGGGTGTGGCAAATGCGCTCGTCTTCCATCAGTACCTGCGGAGGGAGCATGAGGTTTTATCGAGGCGGTTTATCTACAAAAAATGGCCGTTTTAACGAGTTTTGACGTCTATAGTAGGTTAACTTATCGTCGCGAGCACAATGCATCGTTTTTATACCAGTGCCGTGAGATAAAAAAACATCTGTCACTATAAGATAAACCCTATCGCAAATGCGAGCATGATGACAACATAAAAAGATATATTATCGACTTTTGACAGATGTTTCATTTAAATTTATCCCACTTTTGAGAGGGGCATATAAACTTATATCTAGCGTTTCTGTCAGTCATTCTACGAATAAAATCATCACATTTGTCATGATTTGTCCACTGGTGCCTCTTCGCGCCACCTACGCATCCCATTCGAGCCCTTCCTCTGTTTCTGCTCACTGACCGACGTCCAGTGGCCGTCTCCAGGGATTTAAGGACCCGCTCACTGACCTCCGTTCAGCCCTACTCCACGCAACCAAGCACCTGCTCAGACCGTCGTCCAGTGCCTATCTCACTTAAAATAATAGTAGGTAAAATGTACCAGTCAACAAAAAATTTTAAAATAAGAAACTTTAAAACAAAGATTTAAACCGACGCACTAAAAAGGCAAAAATTATTTCTTTCTATTGAACTTGCATTTCAAGCCATTTACTCACCCCTCAAATCATACCTAACTTCTACTAAGTACCTAAGTATGTATGTTGTATTTACTACAAATGTATGGTTTCTAGGAAGTTATCTGGAAAAAGCTTGGCACAGACTCCTCCATTTTTTAAGTCCGTTAATAATAAAATGCTTTTGGTTATAAGTAAATCTAATATTTATTTTGTAACTTTAAACAATGAAATAGGTGGTTTACTACATAACTGGGTACCCAATGGAGAAAAGAAGCATGATATGTTTTCTTCTGAAAACGGGAAATTGTTGAATTGAAAACAAATTAATATGTTCTTCACCTTTGATATAATCTGTAACAAAAAAATAAGAAGTAAAAAAAAATGTAATGCATTTCCTAGGAGACTCTGGATATGCCTTTGAGCCTGCCTTGGCTGATGACGCCCATCAGAGGAGAGGCCGAGTAGACTCCCGAGGCTCGGTACACACATTGCCATTGTGGAGCCTGAAACCCAGTAGAGGAGGAATGGCCAGCTCAATGGAACATTCCCTAATTATATTTAACCCTTGAATGAATGCCCCTGTGCATGTAATATAAAAAAACTATAGTGGAACTTGGGTAATTAAGCATCCAATTTTGAGTTACTATTTTGAAAAAATACAATTCGTACATACATATTCCTACGTTTTAATATTTGATTTATTTGTAAGATTTGATTGATTGTAGCATAGACCAAATATTATTGTAGTCAGCGCGTTCAAAATATCCTGTAACAAATAAAGAGCATAATTAAAAAGGAGTCCAAAACATTCCAATATGATGTAATAGCTTAAGACGAAAAGAAAAAAGGTAAGACATGTTACGAAAATGATTTTAGATGCCCCTAAGAGCAAAAATTGACGCTATACTGGATAGACCTCTATGGTCTATCTATCCAAATACTGTAGGTATTCACTGAGCATTGCCTAAGTACACATTTGCATTAGTTTGACAAGCATATTATTTACCTATTGTACTCGGTTGGTGATGGTGAGTCAAGTATTGAACTTAATTTAATATATCACTAGATAATAAGTAGGTACTATCAACACTTACATTCCGCCACTGCTCCAGTCGTGTCGGGACCATGCTCCTTCGACAAGGCTCAATGCGCCCCACTCTTTCAACAACCTTTCGCTTCCCATGGGGCCAGAAAACTCATTGTTGGCTAAATTACTGTGGAGCGTCATATACTCGAACGAACCCCAGTTGATTTTGTTTACTGCGCCCTCTAAAACAGAAAAATATTATAGTTCTTGCCGATGAGTGACTTGTATATGATGTGATGTCCGTATGAGCTTGTAGGAAGGATCTCCAACTATTGTAGTATTGTATAAATTAACTGCAATGGCTATAAAGTTTGTACTTACTTCATTTTCGGCATCTAAGCATCTATTGTCCGTTATTTGTTTGTTTATTTACATTTTATTTGATACCTAGCACAGACTAAGTAAAGGAAAGATCACACACAGATCAGATTTCAATCTGTCAAAAAACGCAAATTGAACGAATGAAATAGTGATTTTCGTCACATCCCTATTTGCCGATTCAGTGTTGTCATACCAATAAGTAGATAAAATCTTATCTCCTATCTAAGGAAGATATGTATGTCGAAGAGAAGTCATGCTCGCGGGTGGGATATAATATCGTAATGTTTTAAAATTTTAACCTATCTATCTAGATACGATAAAAATCTCATGCTCCCCCCGCTGGTAGCATGAAGGGTTCAAGATTTATTTACGATTAATGTGGTCTACACAGACGTGATTAATAATCGTAAGTAATATTCGTTGATAATATTATTTCCACAAATAGTACATTCTGTTGCAGTGTATAATTTACTCAATCATTCAATGTTGTTCTTATGTACAAATGTAATTTGTCAAATAAACAAATATCTTATCTTATCTAGCCCACGTGACAACCACTGATGCAACTCAGTTGTAACAAACAAGGAGTGGTGTGGTATTCTAAATTTATAGCTGGATAAAACAGATAAAATCTCGTCTGTAAATAAAACTCATTTATACATTAGTGTGAACCCAATTAGAAGAAAAACGAACGTAAATTCCCGAAAGAGTAAACGGCGAGGACATAATAAAACAAAAAGGGAAAAGTTTGCCGACACTTAAAAAATCCCTAAGGAAAACGCGTAAATGTACATCGATACCATATTTTTTCTTAGTAAATTGTCTCTATCTGATCCTCTTTTGTTGATTTTCGAGTAAGTTTTCGGATTTACCTCTAAAATGCGCAATGGAGAACTTGCACAAAAAAAAAAGTTTTAATCTCATTGGAGAGGCCATGTTAAAAGATAAATAACCCTGATTAATTTTTTTCTCTACGACCAATACTTTTCATGATATGACCTGTCGAAAAGTTATTCGAGTCAAGTGGTACAAAAACGCGTCATACATGTCGGTCTCTACCTATGACATCACAACTTGAGGGTAACATATAATTTATGAAGTATTTATCAATACTTGATTTAGAATTAAAATAAATTCTGAAATTACAAAACTTTCAGAATTAAATGAAAAAACTAAATCGTAGGTAGGTAGAAGAAGTTTTTTTATTATTACAGTAGCTTGATATTCCGCATTTTTTGAGAACTGTAAGAACCCGAAAAAATTGTTTTATGGTTTTATTTTTTCTACATTTTCTATGTCGTGAAATATAAACACCAGGCAAGTGCGAGTCGGACTCGCGCACGAAGGGTTCCGTACCATTGTCTATACAAATTTGAATATTTCAAGCGTCTACCTGTTGCCGTTATTAATATCGAGAAAAATCGGCAAAAAAACCACGTTTGTCGTATAGGCCCCCATTAAATATTTTATTCTGTTTTTAGTATTTCTTGTTATAGCGTTGTCATAGAAATACATCATTTATGAAAATTTCAACCGTCTAACTATCTCGGTTCATGAGATACAGCCTGGTGACAGACGGGACGGACGGACGGACAGCGAAGTCTTTGTAAAAGGGTCACCTACCCTTTGGGTACGGAAACCTAAAAAACGTAGAAAAACATATTTACTCAAATCTAAGTTTGACGCAAATTACCCTGAAATACGTCAGTTAGAGTGTGTCTTTCACCTACAACTACTTTTGTTCTATGACTTCTGATTTTTTGTTTATTTTTAGGGTTTCAAAGAGAAAAAACGGAATCCTTATAGGATCACTTTGTTGTCCGTGTCCGTCCGTCCGTCCGTCTGTCCGCCTGTCAAGACCCTTTATCTCGGGAACGCATGGAGGTATCGAGTTGAAATTAAAACCATATAATCAGGTATACAATCCCTTGAAGCTGTGAAAAAATCAAACTTCTCAGTTAACATATAAAAAAGTTACGGTTGTTTATGCCGCAAAAAACGTATATTTCGACACTTATAGGAATCAAAATTTATAGGATACTTTCCGTTGACAGAGAACTATGAAATTTGGCAAGTAATATCGTCTTAAAGCTATACACAAATACAAAAATACGCACACAAATTACTCTTTGAAGTTCGGGGAAAAGCTTAGAAAATACTGCGAGACTCGATTCCTGAACTATTTATAATATCTCTCGGTGGGCGAGTCCGACTCGGACTTGTCTGGTTTTTTTTAATGTGTTTCTACGAGTTTTTTTACTTTTCAGATGCGCTGTTTGATCGATAATGCTTAAAGTCATGTTTTTTTAATATAATGGGCCCATCTAGGACAACGATTTGAGGCAAGTAGAGAGCGTAAATCGCGAAGTTAGGAAATTTAGAAAACACTGATATTTGGAAAAAACTCAATGTGAGAAAAATATTTAGAAATAATTTTTATTGAACGACATTGCCTACGGACTCGGACTCGGTAAACTTATTTAGAGAAATCCCCGCAGGTGGACAACACTTTTATTTCAAAAGTTTGCAGCTGTATCGCATAGCATCACATCTAAAAGAAGCTATATAGCTCGAAGCTACAAATAAAGCGTTTGACACAAAAATACACGAGTATGTATTGAACAAGAACCGTTTTTGGGTCAGAATTATTTTGTTTGAAAGGGCCTCATTTACGAAGCTCCCGATCTCATCATCAGTAGGTATAATAATAATTAGGTTCTAAGCCTAGGGCTTCGCGCTGGAGAGGTCTTGATTAACAACGTAGTCCGAGCTGATTGTTTGATATTGTAAGGGCTTTAGTATGCCTGTGAGAAGAAAGAAAGCTTATTGGCGTATGCTAGTATGAAAGGGCTTCCATTTGTGACGTAGGAAACTTACTAGCTTAATAATGTTGCCCCCTCGTGGCCCATTGATTGGACGAGTCCGAATTCATTTGACATAACATCCACACATAATAACACTTGTCCTTGTCCCAAAATATGGTATCCTGTGATATGGTAACCAGACAAAGACATCACAAACAGGGAAAAACAGCCAGACTGAGGTCATTTGCACAAATTAAAGTACGTCGACCCTCAGCGGGAATGGAACCCACGCCATCCGGCAATTTTCAATCGAATTGTAAAGCTAAGAGTAGCAAAACTTTAATTGGTTCCATCTTCGCCATCTCTAAGACTAAGACGCTAAAGAGAAGAGTCAAAATCAATTATAAACTTTCCTGTAGATGTTGCGCTGTTTTCCAGCTAATTAGCGACGACTCGCCGAGTTGTACATTAAGCACAGACCTCAAACTCCAACCAGCTAGGGCCTGCTGCCGACACATCCCGAGTATGCGGACGGGGAGCCCTCTACCGAATAGGACTTTTAGTCACGAGATGCTCAAAAAACGTTGCACAAATCATCTGCAATAGATGTAAATGCCCTTGTGTGTACATTATATGCCAAAAGAATATGCCTAAGCCATTGATTTATTTTTAAACTTGGCAGTCGAAGGGTAAATGTGGTCCGAAGCTAAATAAATTATTTAACGAGCGTAAATCTGGCTGTTACCCAGCACGAGGACACCGGAGGCTGTATGTGAATATTTTAACCCACCCTAAAATGGTAAGTTTTAATTTTTAGAGCCTAAATTAGGTCTAGCAAGCTAGCAGTAAGCCGGTCAAGCTGTCAACAAACTTTGCATATATTAACCCGACTGCGGCTAAGCCCAAAAGGAGGGTAATGTGTTTGGTTCGTATGTATGTCCGATTCTATGTTCCCTCATAACTCCTTAACCAATGGACAAATTATGGAAAGATTATGACAAATAATATCTCAATCGATTCGTTGTGTGCGCGAGTGTACGAATTTAGCATAAAGCCGACAGAAAAATTCAATTCACTAAAAAGAAAAATAAAAAACTGAAATAGAAATAAACAACAACCCGACTGCTGAGCATTAACTACTAAGCAGGCAGGACCCAAATTCAACAATGTAACTCATTGCGAGGAACCTAGGTTGGTCCCGCCTGCTTGGTAGTTAATGCTCAGCAGCCGGGTTGTTGGTTATTTTTTGTTTCAGTTTTTTTATAAGCACGAACTATATCTATCTTTAAGGCAGGAGTAGGAGTAGTAGGACTGAAAATTTGTTACAATGTTTTTTTATATATTTTCCAAAATGTTGGGGGTCAGAAATTGCAATTTTCTCAACTCTGTCAAGTTTCTTGCCTTCACGTGATTAATATTGTTTTGAGAAGCAAGGAAAAATGTTACATCACTTTTAAAATTACAGATATACTAAGGTTGGCAAGTTTTTAGAGTACGCTGAATAGTTTATGCTAAGACAATTAGACAGCACAAAAGGTTTTTAAGCAGCAGGCGGTAGATTTCACACGACAACCACACTGGCGGCAATAGCATACATAGTTCCATAATCCTTTTCTAAGTTATTTGCATATGTAAATTTAAAGTAGCGAGAGTGGTATCACTAACGATAAACAAAAACGTCGTGAGGAACTCCGAATGGCTAAGATGTTTATACCTTAGCACGAGAAATCGCCAATCAGCGGTAGGTAGGCAAAGTGCCTAAGCCCATACTATATATATATATATCTCTCTCTCTCTGAGAGTACTGTGCCCTGCAGTGGGAAAACTCTTTTGTGAACAGTTTAAACTCGTGGTTCCAAGTACGTGGACGACACCCACAAAGGCGGCCGGCAGCCGTCAGAAAGCCGAAAACCGCAGCCAAATGAGTGATTTCACGAACGCTCCGTGATCACCTGTTATTACAGGCCGTGTTACCTCTAGAAGGATATTTGTGTAGCTCTCACGATACTTACATATTAATATTCGTTTTAATTTTAGATGCGAATTAGATGTTTTCGAAAATAAGGTAAAATATAAAAGTACTTTTTGATTTTTTAAAAAATTAAAGAAACAAATGGAACCTACAAATATTGTTGCAATTCAATAAAGTCACGCATGTACCCCGGTGGGGCTGGCAGAGACCATAGTTTGCCATTTGCCACGATTGACAAACCTTTTCGCTTCATTAACATTCAATAGTCGCTGCGTGCTGCCTGCACGCGAGTTTCGGGTACTTTTGATCCTTCCCTTCGCTAATATATCCCCTATTTGGTCAACGTATGTCCGACGTATTTTACCGGCCCTTCCACCCACATTCGCTCGATACAATACTTCTTGTTAACCGACTTCAAAAAAGGAGGTTTTCAATTCGAGGCGTATATCCCTTTTCGGGGTTCGGTACCCGAAGGGCACCAAACGGGACCCTATTACTAACACTTCACTGTCCGTCTGTCTGTCTGCACGAAATAAGAAACCAGTCTGTATTTATTAAAAAAAAAACAATAAACTTACTTTTATAACAGAATCTCTGTAGTGTCTGTAATCAACTGTAGCTACGAATAAAAAACATAAAATTGTAAAGCACTAAATGTTACGAATTATAAGCAGTCCGGACAAACATTTTTTGCACATTGAAGGCAAACGTGCTTTTTACAGGAATAGCATATATGTGTAGATTTTCTTTGAAGCTTCAGAGTACATGTGTGGCATCTTCTTCTTAGCTTCACCTTTCATCTTTAGGTTAACGATGGTCAGGCACGCACAGGCATGTCTAGTCCAAGTATACGCGTCAAACTCCCCCAGGTGCAATATTACGCTTAGTTTCTTTAGAGTTATCTCTGCTGTTAGTTTCTCCTTTTCTTCCAGACGGAACGCTAGTTTCAAATGTTTCAATAGTCAACCAACTACTGCAAAAGTCATGAAAAACAGAAACTTATAATTTTTTAAAATCGTTACGTAAGTACCGACGTGGGGTCTGGGAGGCCCGAAAAATAATAGAAATGAATTTATTCATCGAAATTACAGCCGCCAGCAAGTATATCACATTTAACAGTCTCGGCATGACTTAACTCGAAGCTACTGAAGTCGCATGTGCGTAGAGTACTGGGAAAGGGGTGAAACTCGATATTATAACTTTTGTCAGGCCTGAACGACCCCCACCTCAGCAGTTAAAGGTTAATAATAGCAGTGGTCAATATAACTAGAAATTGTCATTGAGAAAGTCATGTGTACTGTTAGAACAGAGTTCGATCCTTGTTTGTATTAGCAGCCTAGAAAAGCAAGATATATTGCTTGACAACCTCCGATAACAGACGGGACATAATGAATAAGTCAATGGCTTGAAAACAGTTTCATGCACATTTGCATTAACAGAATGTAGAGCCTGGACAATTTTGAGACGATTACCTACATTTTGAGTTCTTACATTACTTTATTTTATTTGAAACACCATTTGAGATAACAAAATAGTCCGCACAAATCTTTTTGGCGGTAACGTGAACATAGTCACAGATCGTTTGCACATCATGTCTTTACAGTGTATGTGTGAGTAATTGACTACTTTAGCAATTGACTAATAGTATAATTTACTACGCATCACACTACGTACGTTTGTGAATGAAAACCCCCAATACAGTACTACATCCCCGAATAGTTCAGTTAGCTAAATCGACTCTTCCACCGTCGATTGTTTCCACCCACAATAGGCACACATACACATGCGAACAAGCACCCTCTTTGTAGTAGCCAGATTTTTTGTGAAAGCCTCCGATTCTGAAGGCCCATCTTTTATTGAGCAGGTACTGTTGTGGTTAGTTTACCTAACACCCACGATAGTTCGCCGAACTAAACCGACAAGTACATAACATTACTAAGCCCGGGGCCCCGATATTAATTTTGCGGTGGAGAAACTTCGCCGAAAATGCGCAATTCCCGAAACACGTCAATTAGGGCACATTAAAAGGGTTTGTTTTATACAGACTTTTGTTCTGTGGGTATTTTCTCAGGTTGATATTTAGAAATCTCAGATTTTACATAATTTTGATACAGCCTACAACCACCCCTTAATCACTGTCGTACATAAAAGAATGTCCATTATACGTAACAGAATGATGGATCACCTAGCAGAGAATATTTATCAAAATTTAAAACACCGTACAACCACATGAAAATATTATTGATAAAATTACAACGTATTAAAACGTAAAACAACAGGAGAATGTAATTGTCAAATTTTAAAATTGGACAATTTTAAAGGTAAGTAATTAATTGTAAATGACAAATTCTTTAGAAATTGTACATTTTAGAGGTTACCCTGCATGCAACAGTTGGGAGGGAGTGTCATAATGATTTGTCTCGATACGCACTCTTAAATCATTTATGGTTATGGCACAAATGTTTCGCTACGCACTCGTACAAAACCTGACGCACCTAGATTAAGTGTCGTATATAAATCAATATCAATATTTTTATTTATGTACCTATAAAGTAGAACTAACTGATATTTAAATACAAGAAGTATTATTAAGGATTTAATCGGCTTCGAACGAATTTCATTATAACGACAAAGCCGTAATGTCTATAAACAAATCAGCTGTTCTATACTAATAGTAATTTCTCTAAGTACCTACTGCAAGAAACATACGGCGCAGCAATTTTTTCAAAATTGAACTACCGACCACCATAAGTAGATTAAAGTTCCCATTAAGATTCACGTATGAGAACATAAAAGTTGCGTAGTAACATTTATATACATGGGTAGGAACAACAGCTAGGAAATGCCATAATAGTACTTACATTATGATACAAGTGTGCTAAGCGCTAAAGAAGCCGGTAAGGAAGCTGAGTGTGTAGGTAATGATCAATACACACGAGTTGCATACGACGTTTTTCAACACAATTGCAAAGAAAAAAACAAACTTGTATTATTTGTAATTTGAAGTAGACATTTTTGATAGTAATAGATAGATAGGCACAGGAAAAACCGGCTGTTCAGTCGGAGCAGCAGCAATATAAAAAATGAAATAAACTATAAATGATTTCTTCTAAATACGATAGTTAAGTTAATTAGTGTTTATAATTATATAATTTAATGAAATGAAATGTTTATTTGTCATCTTAACACTAAAATAATTTAACATTCGTAAAAATATTCAATGTTCTTAAACATAAACTTTTACCGAAATTTAAAAAAAGTTTATATTACAGCACTTGTATGGTAATGTTTTCACAGCACAAGTATGGTAATATGCTGAATTATGAAACTAAAAACGGTGTAAAAATACGCGTCTTCACTTGCTCCGCTACGCACTCGTACGCTACGCTACGCACTTGCTAATCATCACAATTTTTAATATGGGAGTCAAAACAACTGGTACAGTTTCAATGATATTTCGTTATTGGATATGATTTCGATGTCTTTTATAGGTTTTACCAGCATCAGTAACCTAAAACACTTTGGCCTAGTAACTGCCACATAACGCACTCGTATTTAATCACAAATCGATGAAATGTGGCGACCGATGCGCCTGTAACCGAATATTTCTAGCACTCTATACAACATCGCGTGATTGATACTGTATACATTATGGCACATTGGACATGATTTTTTCTATGTAGAAAAAAAAGGATCGTGATCGTGGCAAGTAGCAGTCACTGGTCTCTGCCTACCCCTCTGGGATACAGGCGCGAGTTTATGTATGTATGGACAAAAAAAGAATGCTCTTTAACAAGATATAAACCAAAATTATTGATATTTTCGCATACTTTTCCCTTATATTCTCTAGAAAATGCGTGTATAGCCTTATCGTAATCATTCAGAACAATTAATATTAACTCTTAAATAACTCTTATGGCGTTATATATATATATATATATAACGCCACAAGAGTTTTGCACAAACGTTTTTTTTAGACAGACCTCTAAGTAAATAAATATTGCTGCGCCTTTCAAATTGTTGCCTGTCTAAATATGAGACTACTAATTGGCTACCTACATCTTTAATTCGATTTAGATTAATTCCTCATTTGATAGAACCGCTCACTGCAGACATAGGTATTATTATGAAGTTTAGTTTGCGAATACGCTGTTAATAAGTAATTTTCTTGTTACAATAGCGAGAGAATACAAATCCATTTAGAGCTCACAGACGAGCAAAGAGGATTGGATCTTGTACATTGTTTATAGTTGATTCTACAAAGCCTTTAGGGATCCCAGTACAGACGGTGGCACCTCGTAGAAGCTAAATAAAAGGAAAACACCAAGCCTCACGTTTAGATGAAGGTTTTATTACACCGAAAACAACATAAAATTAAGTTCTACAAACAATATAAAATTCAGTGAGTACCTAATATAAAATCGATACTTGTAATCTTAGATATTAACTTAATTAGATCAGGTTAATCACCCAGCCTCGCCTTTAACCAATCTGTAATACGATTTTGGTCGTGGTCTATGGATCCTAGCGTCCGGTTTTATCGTCCAGTCTGAGTCTGAAGATCTTTATTAACTTCAAGAGCAAAAAACCAAGATTTCGTTTGAGGGATCTTTGTATGGCCCATACATGATTTTATGGCTTGCTTTTCTTTGCAAAAGTTAGTAAACTTAATTGTAAAATAGGTACGTACTCAAATGACATCACGCGTATTCGAATCACCGAAAGCGAGTCGTTTTGCTCGGTAATTATTTCAAATTTAAATCTACCCAAAAAACCAGAAAGATAATTGGCAATATTAAAAAAACTATAAAACCACATGAAAATATGTGTCAAAATTTAAAAAACGATATTCCCAATGAACTTTTCGACAAGTTACATTACTTTTCGTAATGTGACTTGTCGAAAAGTCATTCTAGTCACGTCGAACAAAAAAGCGACATATAAATCGGACTCACACTTGCACGTAACACCTTACAATGTATAAAGCGTGTATCAATATTCAAGTTGTCCCGTAAAATAATGTATTTATGCATCTACGCCCTTTATACAAAATGTTTAGAATTCAGTAAAAAAAAACGAAATTTAATATGTTTTTTTATTACTGGAGTAACTTGATTTTTCGCATTTTTTGGGGCCCGAAAACCCCGAAAAAACATTTCTATGGTTTTCTCTTTTAATTTTGCTTAAGGTTTTCTATTACTTCTATTGTATATATATTGTATAAGCAATGCCACTTCAATCTAGGTTTGACGCAAGTTCCTTCTTGTAATTAATGAGTAATGTACACGCCTGCGTCGCAATATCCCGACCTCCTTATGTCGATCATTATACTGAAAGATGCGAGCTAGCATTGAGAAGTGCAATAGCTTGATAAATATCTACAAGGGTTGCCAGAGGCTACGATGTGATTTTTTTGCGCAACTTACCAATAGAAGGAAAAGAACAACAGTGAAACTAAAAGTACAACACATCTCTAGAAAATTATTATTACCAAGTAATGTAACAGCTGAGTGTTTGTGTCTACTAGTTTCTATTGAAGTACATACTAGTGTCATAATAAACTAAGCATTATAGCTTTATAAAACGCGGCCCTGGCTGGTAACCCTAGATTGTTCTGAGCCTTGTGACATGTCTATTGTACATACAAAGTTAATGAATCGAGAAACCCTCTACAGGCGTATATTGTATGGGTCGTTAATTGGTAAATTTACTTTACATCTGTGCAAACGGGAACTTCAGCAACTGGTATAACATACATTACAAATAAACCTACGTCTGTATCCCGGAGGGGTAGACAGAGACCAGGGTTTGTCACTTGCCACGATCCTGACAATCTTTTTCGCTTTATCAACATTCATTAGTCGCTCGCTGCATGCACATTTCGGGTACTTTTTACCCGACTGTGGCGGAGCCCAAAAGGAGGGTAATGTGTTTGGCTCGTATGTATGTATGTAACCTCGAATGTAGCTCTGAAAATTTTCAGAAGTGTCTGAAATATTATATGCTGTCTGTGATATGGTCACGTTCCATCCATATTCATGAGCCAGACGTCATTGCCAGTCTATTCTGTCCGAAGGCAATCCAATATGCATGATTTGCAATCAAAATAGCGTCAAGAAACTTTTAAAAATACCGTCACAATTCCTACAGATTATTTGAAGACTGTTGGGTATCTTAAGTATTCAAGAAGTTTTGTAGTGCCTAACATCATTTAAAGAATGGAAATTTCTGTTCTTAAAATTCGGGCCCGTGTCCGCCTTGTAACTAAATTTTAAGGACAACATTGAGAGAAAAACCGGCCAAGTGCGTTTTAGGCCACGCGCAGTGTAGGGTTCCGTAGGAGGGTTTTTTTACCTGATTTAAAGAACTAACCACTTCATCAAAGTAATTTTTCAATGGAATTTGTACGAAGTTTGCCTTTTACAAGTCGGTCGCCTACTCGTATTATTCGTTAACTTGTAAAGCCTACTTAGCTATGATAGTTTTCGTTTCAAGTTCATTATATATCATGTGCTACTGCCCTGATTTCATTCACGTTTCTACAGGAGAGGGGAGAGGCACTCCTTGTTGACTACAGAACCCTAAAAAGGGCATCCCATTTACTTCTGTATTTAATGGTTATTAAAGTTCACAAATAGCCAGTGATAACGAGACCGTAAGTGTAACCAAAGCTATACATAAATTCTAATACGACCTCTTATTTTCCCGCCCGGAAGCCGAGTCAACACGGGTCTGATGGAGAGTTCTTGTGTAAACTAAATTAGCGAAGTAACTGTTTATTTTGGGACAGCACACCACATTATCCTGACGGTGATTTAAATGTACTACTCTCTCAATTACGCATTACGCAAATGAGCGACAAAACATTTTCGTAGTTTCAAAGTTTCGGAATAATTACCTAATTAATTTTGAAATTAATTTTGACCTATCTGATAATTGTATCTACCTGAGTAAAGAAAACAATAGATTTCTAACGCTTTTATACTCTTCTCGCTTTTGCCCGCAACTTCGTTGGCGTGGAATTTAAAGATTATAAATCAATATTTATTTTAATTTATTAAACGCTGATACAGCCTACCTTGGTTTATAAATAAAGCCTAAACACAAACTCTTATACTTACCCATATTTCGATCCTCAAAAAAGGCAAAGGAAAATAACTCCTATTTTAATAGTATGATTTTTCATAATGCTTTATTATTGAGGATCATTGAAGTTATGTAAAGATTTTTTGCGCAAAATTCCATGTCCATTCACTCTTCACTTTTCACTTCGTCAGTCACGGTACTGTTTTATAACTAGATTTTTTTTTTATTTATTCAAGACATAACATAAGGGTAACACAGTACTTACATTAAGACTCGCCAGACTGTTACGTATGTTGACTTTCGTGTATTTTGTTTGTTTACCTACGTGTTTACTATGTGTTTCTGTGACAAACACTGTGGTGACAAATTTGTATAAAATGTGTTCTTTCTTTCTTTAATGGAATTAGGTACTACTGCACTAAAATGTAGTTTAGAGTTAAGTCCTTCTTAATCTTTTAATCTACGCGGTACCTGAGGTGGAAAAGTAATCACGGGACGGATTAGGTAGGGTACATGCTGCTAGCCCACAATCTAACCTGCGCTGCGTGAGGCAATACCTTTGTTCTCGGTTTAGTTAGTGTTTTCCCGATTAAATAATCAAGTTTTGATATTGCCAAACTGTAAGAGTTTGGTTGACGTAATCCCTATTACTGAAAACCATGGACGTATTACTTTGGCTGGAAAACTATGCAGAAAAATGAAAACTTACATTATCAGTTTTTTCTAGAGCTTTTTAGAAGAAACATATCCGGCCAGCACGTTTTAAAAACGTTCTTGATTAGGTACGTTCAATAATTGGGTACAAATCCATGCTGAAAAGTGAAAACTTCCATATATGGAACTTTTTAGAAAAAAAAAATCTAGCCAACACGTTTTAAGATCGTTTTTTCTTAGGTACGTTCAATAATAAGGTACGAATCCATGCTGAAAAATAAAAAAATTTATAAGCAGAGCTTTTTAGAAATTAAAAATTAACCCAGCCAGCGCATTTTAAAATCGTACTTCATCACGTTTAATGGTAATATCGATCGGATCGACTGAAGTGTGATTGACATTACCAATTACGTCAAGTATCAAACCCAAAATGTACCGCAAAATATCCCGGTAAACGTAAGTTTTTATTGAATCAAGGAAAAACACCAAGAGCCATACAATATTAAGTGATCATTTCACCGTGGAGGCTAAGTTCGGGCTCTCGTAATCTAGGTCAGCCTAGTTTCGCGTAAATAAATAAAATCTGGGGGCACGGCAGTGCCCCCGCCAAGTCGAGCAAAAAAGCGGCACGGCCGTAGGTACCATCATTTTTGGAAGCAGTTCAGGCCATTTTCGACCCCCCCTATAACTTCGTTGTAGATAAAACTAGAAGCCAGAAGCAGGCTTTATATAAACACGGTATATTTGAAATTTCATTCAATGTGAACCAGTAATTTAAGAATTGCAACTAGTCAAAGTTTCTTAAGTTTGTCACTCACTCACTCACTCACTGACAGATCGATCATCAAAACACTAAGGCACATCTAGCAGATATAGAAGCTGCAAATTTAGAATACAATTAGTGTTTAGTGTGTAAATCAAGGAAAAACTAAAATATTTTGCAATTTCCGTCCAGTTTTCTAGATACACCAACTGCATAAATAACTTGGCAATCGCACTAAGCAATCTAATTTTATATAATATGTATTGCTAGTGAGATACATCGTATTTTCATGCGATGGCCAAGTCAATCTACTTATTTAAAACATAAAAGATTTTTAATATAGATATTGTGGTAATTACGTAATAACTTAAGACAGAAGGACATTTAAGTAGGGATTGAATAAATTAACCGACTTGGTATTACATGGATCTCACAACTTTTTACGGTAGAAGAACTGAGTTAGTTTCTTTACAAGTTATGTTTTTAATGGCTCGGATCGGATAATGGGATCGGCAGAGGGCGTCATAGAACTGTAAAAAGGTTTTTCCTACCACAGTCTTCACCCACGCGCACCTCTATCATCATCATCATCATCATCATCATCATCCATTTGACGCCCACTGCAGGACATAGGCCTCCCTAATGGTTTTCCAAGTTTCCCGGTCTTGTGCCGCCCGCATCCAGCGACTCCCCGCCACCGTCACCAGGTCGTCAGACCATCTGATAGGGGGCCTTCCCACGCTGCGTCGTCCGGTCCGCGGTCGCCAGCTCAAACTTTTTTGCCCCAACAGCCATCAGTTCTCCGAGCTATGTGCCCCGCCCACTGTCACTTCAACTGCGCACCTCTATACACGTATAATACAAGTAGATACATCCAGATCTTTTCGAGATTGAGATTTCTGGGGGTATACTGGGTATAAACTAAATAGCACACCCACCTCTGGGATGCAGGTATGAGTGTATGTATACATATGGCAAATTAGGTTACAATTACCTGATTAGGGCAAGCAAAAGGTAAGAAAAGGTGTTTCTGCTGGGTTAATTATGCAGGGTTTCACACGACCAAACTGATGGTCATAGTATCATACAAATAACCCGATAGATAAAAAAGCCCTAACCCTCAGGCAAAAATAATTAAACAGTTTCTTTAAAAAGGGTTCCCACACGAAACCCACAATGTTCTCTGCACCATCGCAAATATTTTTTGTCAATGTCAAATAACCATGTCTCAGAAATCTGCGGGTTAGGAAAGGTTCGAAGTGACACTTTTCATAACCTTTTTTAGAAATGCATGAAATCTTAACGAAACTTTCTGTCGACTAGATGTGCTATAAAAAAAAAAAAGAAAAAAAATGAAATTTGTACGCACAATGCACTCAAAAACATCGGGATCAAAAATAAGCGTAGCGCTAATTTTTTTTACTTACGCTCGGTCCGTTTTCAAACTTTCAGCATTTTTATAACACAATAAATTTTACGGAAAAGTACTCTTAGTTTGTTTACATGTCCAGTATGCGTGGCTTTCGGGCCGGGCATCAGTATTGTAACACCCTTTATACAAAATTCGGTAATCCATGCCCACAAAGAAGTTACCGAGTTTTCTTAGAAAAAATAAACAGTAGGTATGTACTTAGTTTAATTTATACACTTCTGTAAGGGGGGTATTACATTGTCAAATATCTCTGATCATCTAAATGATCATATATTTGATCCAATATCATTGACTGTTTGAGTCATATCTGTGTATTACACTATCAAAGTTCTTTGATCCTATTTTACGTCATATGTCGTTGCAAAACTCCAGTCAAAGAGCGGCGCCATGACAGGTGATGTGATAACAAGTATTCGTGAGATGAGGGTTACCAGATCTCAGAAAATTTGATTTGCCAAAAGACATCGTCATTTTTAGTATGGCTTGTTTATTGTTATTTCAGCAAGATTATGCAAGTATATAGGTAATTAGTAAAAGAACTACATTACATTATTTTAAACATATTAACGAACAAGAAATTAAAAACTCTTTTTTTATATTAAATAACTGGCAACATCTGCTTCTATGACCGTATTGGATCCAATCTGTCAGCAAATGTCAAAAATCTATGATCAAGGAGAAAATGAATCATATGTCTATATTACATTATCCAATATCATTGACTCATAGATCTATGATCCAAGATAAATGATAGTGTAATACCCCCCTAGTTCATTAACCACATCTACATGCAGGGTCTACATTCGCTCGAGTAGATAGTCATAATATTATATATGCGGTTAAATCCCACCAGGCCTACATTACATAAATTAAATTACAATCAATTAATTAACATGCGGTGCCTGCATAATACGATTTTCACAAATTGAATTTTATGACAGCCATGTGTTTAACTGAACAGAAGCTGTTGATCTGTGAATAATTTCTTAGTCCACCGATTCAAAGTCACTCAGAACTATGATCGTAGTCTCTTATATGTATCTTATTAGAAATGAGACAATTAGCCAAAGGACCAAGGTAATTGACAAAGGCAATAAGATTAACAAGCTGAAATAGCGGCGAGTTGGTCACATCTGTCGAAGAACCGATAAGTAAGTGAAGAGGTTCTCGAGCGGGACCACGAAGTGGCATATGTAGAAAAAGACTCCAGCTCGCTGATCCGACTATCAGTGGCAGATTTATAGTAGCCGCTGGATGTGGATAGCCAATGACAGAAAGAAGTGGCGTGGAGGTCGATGATTATGGGTTGTTAGATTGTATCGGAATGATTCTACCCACTTTTTTCTAACGAAAACAGTCATAAAATCACGTCTGTACCTCCAGACTGCAGAGACCAGTGTTTGCCACTTGCCACGATCCTGACAAACCAATTTCGCTTCATCAGCATTCACTAGTCGCAGCGTGCACGCACGCCGGTTTTGGATAAATTAATAATAACAAATAACATCATAAAAAAATATAACATAATATTTTATCAGTATTTTTTTGTGTGCAATAAAATGTTGTCTATAATCTTATTAGAGCCAGCTAAAGGTTGCTTTGGAGAGCGCTAAAAGTGATAGCAATATTGCCAATCATAAATATATTGGGCTTCCACGCGTAACTTTACTAGCCCAAGTTATGGTAGCTATAAATCCAGATTGCTGATGCTGAGATGATATTTTATGGATATGCTTTTAATGTTACTTAGTAAAACGGTTTTCAATTTTTCACTGATACAGAGTTGGAAATATGTCGCCGCTTCGGTAAAAGCGGAACTAATTTAATATTTTCTCAAAGATACACAGAAAATTGTAATACAGCTCCCAGCAGCTCTCGTACCAATTTATAAAACATAACGCGGAGAAGGTTTTCCAGGAGTTTTGTTTTTTAATTCAGCCGGATGAAATTGAGACTTGTTTATAAACACACGTAGTGGGCTTAACATTCGTGTGCGTGGGACGCCTTGAAGATTGACAGGAGATGATGAGAGTCTACAGAGAATACTCAGATTCCAGGGAACAGCACCTACGACAAACACGACGATTGTTGATGTTGTTGATATTACACTACTCAATAAGCGTAGCACGCAAGTCCATTGTAATCTAGGATTGTACACTCTGATGATACATAGGCACAGCTCGCTTTTCCACAAAATATCCATACTTACTGGGACGCTACTCCTTCTAAAACCCCAAAGTTATTGCATTTCATCAGACGTTTACGTTCCACCATTTGAGAGAACGACAATTTTTCGCAAATGTTTCATCACTTTGGGAAAAATCACATTATGTATTCATTCGGCACGAATTTTGTGCCGTTTTAATTAATTTGACGCTCTGGTAGAAGTAGCTACAAATTTAAATTGGTACTAATAGGTTTCTTCATATTCATAAGTGGTATAGTCGACAGCGGTGGTAGCCTAGTAAGAGCGGTGGTAGCGGTGGTAGGTACAACATTGGACTCGAAAGTGAGAGACCCAGGTTCGATTCCCAGTGCGGGCTTTGACTTTGTTTTCTAAGTTATGTACATTTGTGAAGTTATAGTAGCAATACCATTCGCTATCGGTGAAGGAAAGCATCGCGAGGAGACCTGAGTGCCTGAGCACTTTACATACCTCAGCGCTGGAAATCGACAATCCGCGGTGGGCAAGCCTTGAGTAAGCCCATACTCTCTCCCTGAGAGAAGGCCTGTACTATACAGTGGGAAGTATATGGGCTGCTTATGATATGTTATAGTCAACAGCAGCTATACTTAAGACCTATACTTTTAAGTTCCTAAGTTGCCGTAACACAATTGGAAGCACACTTAAACATAGCTTGCTCCGTTAATCGTTCGCGGATTTCGTGATGGAGCACCGACCTATATGACGCTGTTACATAACCACCCTCCAAAATGTTCCTTGCCTACATCACCCTACATGAAGTTTGATTCTGTACCAAAGGCAAAAGCTGCAGAACGCGTCACAGGAAGAAAGAAAGCTTCGCTTCGCGCTCACCTATTTACTCTAGATTTACTTTAGCGAAATGACAAACACTCGAAATGGCACTGCAATTTGTGCACCACAACGGTTCTGCTTTGCAGTCGCGAAATAAAGTGGCTGCTATACAATTTTACACATTTTTAGAACATACAATGATTCGCCATGGTCACAAACTGTATTATACTTACTCGTAATAGGATGCGATTGTTGTTAGGATTACTAAGCTAACTAATGATTCCCACAGTCGCACGTTGCGATCAGCTCAAAATCTATTGCTGAAGATACCTACTCACTCGACGAAGTTCTTCAGTAACTCCTTTTCAGCCACAGCCGTCCGACTGTGGAATGAATTGCCATTAGCAATAACACAGTCCCCTTCACCAGCGGTCTTTAAAAGTAGAGTGAAAGAGTATTACCTCTATACAATATTACGTAGGTACATAATATTATTTCCTCTCCCCATATATAATTTGATTATTAGTATCTATGTAGTCTGTTTGTTTAAATATTTATGTATGGTTTAAGTAACTTCAAATTATACTAATTGCACTGACTACCCGTCTCTAACTTCTTTCTTGTCCCCGTTTATGGTTGCCTGGAAGAAATTGCTTGTAGTAATAAGGCCGCCAATTGTACTGCGATTTATTGAATTTCCGGTTAATGTAATCTCTGTGTACAATAAAGAACATTCTATCTATCTAACTATTTAACTTTACCTAACAAGCATTGATTGAAATTAGGTGAATATAAATACAGACAGTTGGCGGAGGGGTGGCTACAACGTGGAGCTGTCAAAAGCGCGCAGTGATTAATTTAACTAATACCGGCTATACAATAAAGCAGATGCCCGGGATTTTGGGATCAATGTATTGTCACCAGAGCTCAATGTTTTGTCAACTAGGTTTATTAGGCAGTTTAGTGGTTTTCAGGTGTTTATACTCGCAATTAGAGCCGTTAAATGCAGAAGACTTTTGAATATTCTGTTGATTGTTGCCCCTGCACTGCACTGCAGCATAATAATAATTGAATTGAAAAAACTCGGCCAAGTGTGAGTTACTCTCCCGCTAAGCGTCCCATTATTAATTTGATCCCATAGAAAACAAATTTTAGATAAACATATTATGTACGGAACCCGCGGTGCGCAAGGGTCTTCATCTTATTTAGCTCACAAACAGTCATAAAGAAAAAACTAACTGTGTGTGTTTGTGTATACAAAAATAGACCTGGAGGTATCTGGACCCTTTTTGTTACCTGGAGGACCCTTAAGGAACCAAAAAGTCCTCATTCCTGATTCGATCACGCAGTGAAACTTCTAACATAGCTCTCCCCATTGCTCGTTGGGCGACCTTGAGCCTTCTTATGAGGCCCAAAGTCAGCGACCAGGTGTCACATCCATAAGTCATCACTGGCAACACACATTGGTTATAACCTTTGTCTTGAGACACATAGGTATTTTGGACGCGAAAATGTGTTACAGTTTCCCGAACGCTGCTCATCCGAGTGACCTCTTTCTCGAAGTTGGCTTCGAACTGGACTGTTTGTCTCAGATATACATAGCAGTCGACAACTTCGAGGTCAGAGCCGCCAACGTGGATAGATTCGTCGTATTTCCGCGAGTGCCATGGGCTATATGAAATCAGCATAACGCTAACAAACATTTAAAAAATACACTAAAAAGATAAAAATAAAAAACTGATTTAAAAAAATAACCAACAACCCGACTGCTGAGCATTAACTACTAAGCTGACGGGACCCAAATTCAATGTGAGGTACCTGGGTTGTTCCCGCCTGCTCAATAGTTAATGCTCAGCACTCGGGTTGTTGGTTATTTTTTTGTTTCAGTTTTGTTCAATTCAATTTTATAATAAAATTATGCTGCTGCACGAAGTTTCTAGTAATTTCATTCGATTCCGCTTCTCGCAGAGAAGCAGAATCGAATATAGGAGAGTTCATATTTTATTCGATTTGCTGCAGCACTGCTATGGCAGCGCTTTCAGCTGATATCTAATATCTGCTCTTGAATATTGCACCTGGGAACGAGGTTAGGTATACAAAGGCTGCACGTTTCTATTCGGTGTTCAATACCTGCATCCATGTGGTGAACCTTGCCAATATCCATCCGGGTTGTAACTATCCTAAATGCCAGTCAAAGAACCTATCGCCTATTAATTATTGGCGATGGGCAGCCTCTGCCTCTTTGAGGCAAAATTTGCAAAGTAAATTCCTAGCAATTGCTAACTTGAGAACTTACTCCATTTTTGAAGTCAGTTACAAAAAAAATATAAGCGTCGAATTGAGAATCTCCTCCTTTTTTAAAGTCTATAAAAAATAGGCGGGTAAGCGGCAATCCGAATCTAAAGTTAAATTCACTCATCTTCTTTTCTTTAGCTAATAAATGTTTTTATTTTCCTTTCCTTATATTCGTAATGAAAAGCACAGTGTTTACTTCGGGTTAAAGACTTATTTAGTCCCTCGAACTATTGGTTCCCTCGGACCTCGAACTAGCCAAACCCCGTCTCTGGACTAAATAAGTTACTTTCACCCCTAGGGTAACAATGTACTATTCTCGCATTACAGTGTTCATGAATATTCAGTTTTTTGCAATAAACAGTTTTCTCCCACTCTACTCGCGTCACTCCATTTCCGTGGATGTCGTAGAAGGCAACTAAGGAAATACATTACCAGGAGACGGGCAGCAGCGTCTTCCTGAGATTCCAACCGCAAACTGCGATCGCCAACCCGCCTACCAAGCGTGGCGATTATGATAAAACCCGCCATGGTTATGAAAACCACGAAGGAGGCCTATGTCCTGCAGTGGGCGTCAAATGGCTGATGATATTTACAAACCAGTTAGAAATTTAAATAAAACCTTTGATAAGTTATCTCCTTGGTTGGCATGTTTCGGAATAAAATATCGTTCCGTTTTAAATTACACGACAGATATGAGTTTACTATGTAATTTATTTGGCTGTTAAAACACGACAAATATGGATTTTCATACAATTTTTGCCGACCGCTGCTCGCATGTATTTGGTCAGTATAGCATTTTCGATTTATCTAGAAGAAGGTTGTCAAAATAATGCTCAGATTTCCAAGCATGTTTGACAAAAGTACTATACAATACAAGCCTTGGCCACAACTAGGCATTGATGGAGTTACGTATGTGTACCTCGTCTTCGCCTCGGCCCACATTTACACGTTCGTCCATCAATGCCCCTTTTGCCGCTGCAGTACTCGTAATGTACTATTCTTTGGGGCACGTTCACCGGTAGAAGTCCACTTCTTTGCTTAGTCTCAGGTGTATAATGGTGAATCCACGTTTCGTCAACGGTTACGTACCAATGTAAGAAATAATTCGGATAACGATTACATGGCCAATCATTCCTTAGAAGTCGTTGCGCGATTTCGTTTTTGTGTCAGCAAACGGGGCATCCATCTTGTGGCAAGCTTTTTCATGACCAGAATATTATGTAAACTATGAAAAACTCATCCCGTCGAGATGTGCACAGCATCAGCTTTCTCCATCCGACAGTCTGCCAAACCATATCGTAGTTTTTTTTTTACGATGCCCTAAGTGGTAACCTCAATCGGAGTTCCTGGGCGGAGTTCATTGGTGGTAGTTCGTTTTCGACGAAAATCAGTGAACTAATGATGTACCTAATATTCCATGATAAGACGGCGCCAAATCCCCGTAATATTTTTTCAGTTTAGCCTTTCACTCCGATTAATCGTTTTACCACAAAACATACGTAATGTTTAATGAACACTGAAAACTCTGTTTTTAACAGACTTAAAAAAAAGAGGTTATCAATTCGACGCGCATGTTTTTTTGTTATATTCTCGCATAACTCCGTCAAATCTTAACCGACTTCGACAATTCTTTTTTATTCGAATAGATATAACGTCCCATAGGACCCATTTTAATTTGGTGAAGATCTGATGAAGACTTTCAGAGATGGAGAACGGAACTCTTCAATGGACAGCAGTAAATAAGGCCTAATGGGGCCCATCCTTTAGTAATAACCGTATGTTTCATAAAAATAGCGTAAAAGTAGTCCCAAGAGAATTTGGTGATGTTCTGGTGAAGACTTTTGGAGATGGAAATCGAGAACTTCAAATTTTAAAGCAACTAATTAAGTAGGGTAAATTATGCTTGTACTTGTTTATTTTTCTCCCGCTCCCCCACTAATAAATGAAAAAATAATAAAAAAAATTAATAAAAATTAAAAACCAACTTCAAAACACTACAGTACTAAAAAGTTAGAAATAATTTAAAAGAATGTTACGTCACGTCTGTCAAGGGTTTTTTTCTTTATTGAATGCAGCTTGTTTTACGAATACGTACAACAAGTCGTTGATAGAAATTGTTAAAATCGGGATAGCAACAATTTCTTTTAACTGTTTGCTTGTCTTAGGTCATTCATGCATCTCATTAAGTTAAGAAATAGCAACTTCCAATGTAAATTTCCTGACTCTGTCGTATCTAGGCTGCTTATGTATGAATGTATAATTATTATATTTCCTGCCGCTATTAGTAGGTAAGTGAACCCGTCAAATTATTTTCATGGAAATCTCCTCATTTTCCCTTTTGATGTCCCGCGATAATGCTGACACGAAAAGGAAGCCTACGGATAGAGCAAATAGCCTTATTTCCGCTTCACAATAAAAGATCAAAAGGTCCCCTTTTGTAATTATATATTACAGTTTTTCTCACAAATTTCTTGCTGGAACCCGTTTAGGGGGCTCTGACTTTTTAGTGGTTTTCCAAACGAAAAAAAAATATTTCTACGAAAATTCAATTCATAGTTAGGTAGGTACCTAATGAATAACGGCAATTAAAATGGAGCATCGCTCGTAGCCCCGGCTGCCTGAGTGATCTTAAGCGATCACGAAGGTTAAGCAACACAGGGCGCGTTCAGTGCATGGATGGGTCGCCGTCTATGCCTAATTTTTCCGAGCGGTTCCGTGCTTCGCAAGGCACGTTAAGCTGTTGGTGCCGGCTGCCGTCGATAGATGGCAGTCGTTAAGCCAAGTCAGAGGCCTTAGGGCGGCTTGACAACTTCTGACAGTAGACGAGCCTCCACCAATCCGGACTTGGCCCCCGTGGTAGAGTATGGCCTATACCTTCCTCAGGGAAGAGACCCGTGCCCCTCGGTGGGGACATAATGGGTGGATGATGATGAAATGGAGTTGATTTGATTAGCTCCGGTGATAGCGGAACGGTAGAACGGCTTCTCATTCGGGAGATCGTGGGTTCGAATCCCGGCATGTATTAATGACTTTGTTTTCTATAACTCGCTAACTCGCTTCGCGTGAAGAAAAACAGCGTGAGGAAACCTGTGTCTGAGGTGCTCACATACCTCAGCGCTTGAAATTGCCAATTCGCGGCGCGGTGGGCACGCAGGGTAATTAAGCTCATACTCTCTGTCTGAGAGAAGGTCTGTGTCTTGTAGTGGGGCACGATATAGGCTAAATAAAAAAAAGAAAAAAGTTATTGCTTGATACTATTACAGGACATTTCTAAACTATTCAAAGAAAGAATCGTATTTGTCGCTAGATTCGAGTGAATAGTCGGGCTCAAGCGCGATGTTGACGACCCTTCCGAACATATCGCTGCTTCATAATAAGGGCCCAGCCTTTTATGGTTGTTTTGTTTTGTAAGCCGCAGAGTCGTCACAGAGACAAGAAGGACTATTGGCCTCGTTTTGTTTAGGCATTCCGGGCAGGAAAATGTTTGCTTCGGTCTACGGAAACACGGCGCCACCCCTCTACATAATGAAAATTTGTTTACGACATAGTTTATGCCGGGGCCAATGTTATGCCCTCTTTTTACACGTTACATTTACTTTTCAAGCCCTCGCGTCTCTTGTTTTTACTTTTTATTGTTTCTGTAAGCATTTCAGTCTATAGGTATTCTTATTCAGCCAGCATTTGAAGGGTTTTCTTATCGATTGTTTTTTAAACTTTATTTCTACAATCTCCTTTGGAACAACACGTAAAAAGCGGGTTAAATTACAACCTGCCGCAAAATAATAAAAAAAAAAGAGACACTCTCGAATACCGAAATAAACAACTCGACACGACATACTAACAAGAATTTGAAGTAGGCAAGCCCTCAAGCCTCCGAACTCTAACGAGCTATTCTGTGGTGGATGGAGAGGACGGGGTACTAGAATGGGCATTCTGAATACTAGAGCTAACGGTAACAATGGTAATGTAACTACTTTATTTCCGTGTAAATCTGAGATGAAATGAAAGGAAACATAAAAAGACACAGGGAGAACGAGAATGGTCGGGGGAAAGAGAGCAAGAGGTAGAGAGAGAAAGATGGAGGGAGATAGAGAGTGAAAGAAAATGAGGACCAGAGAGAGATAAAAGGAGGGCGAGAGAGATAGAGATAAAATGAGGACGAGAGAAATAAAAGGAGGACGAGAGATAAAAAGATAAAATAAGGACAAGAGGGAGATAAAAGGAGGGCGATAAAAAGAGAGACAGATAAAATGAGGACGAGAGAGAGTAAAAGGAGGGCGAGAGAGAGAGATAAAGTGACGACGAGAGAGAGATAAAAGGAGGGCTAGAGAGAGAGAGATAAAATGAGGACGAGAGAGAAAAAAAACGAAGGCACGAGAGAGAGATAAACAGGAGGGCGAGAGAGAAAGAAAGAGAAGGCGAGAGAGAGTCAGAAAAGAAGGGCGAAAGGGAGCGATAAAAGGAAAGTGACAGAGAGAGAGAAACCTACATTTATTTCACCAACGGTATCAGATGCAACTATGGCATGTGTCTCTCGGTTAGACAATGAACAATCCGCTGTTATTCAAAAAGTATTTGACACGATTTAACTCTAGCGTATTTTCGAGTGTTGCGCCGGATGAATGTATGCCCTTGACGTACGTCCACTGTAGATCTTTGATGAATCTGATCCCTATTACATGTGAAATTGAATCACTGACCTGTTTAAAATTTCCATTATCTTAGCATATTGAGTTCAACTATTCTCGGAGGTGCTATCTAGTCCGAAAATGATTTCAATATTCCGTCCCAAAAAGACCTGGCGATGAATTCAGTAAACAGAATCGAAGGCCATATTAGTTCTCGGTTAACTGCACAAAGGCGAAGTTTTTTTTTTATTCCTTTCAACTCATGCAAAATAATGTTTTTTCATGCACAATCGTATCGTTCGTTGGATGGAATTGGACAGTAGTAGAGAATGACCTACTAGACGCAAATTCCTTAAAGTTGCTACTAGATAGGTTACGCCTGACATAATGTCTCGCTCGCACCTAATGAGTATACTCTTGATAAATGAGGTCTGAAGGTTCGATAGATAATGAAATTACGTACATTCCTGACATATTTGCCACTGTCTACGAATGAGAAAACAGAATGCATTAAAAATAAAAAGATCTCCAACTTCTACTTACAATGGATCTTCATACTAGGCAAAATAATGAGCTCAATCGAGCGATGCTTTGCATTTTGTACTATGGCTTAGCGCAATCTGTCGCCCCAAATATCCAGATGGATATAGGTAGTTAGATTTGTGCTTACCATTATTCAACGTGTACTATTTTCTAGAATAGATCGGTCACTCACTAATAGCACAAGAAATTTTTTAAGTGTTCTTAATCTCTGCCTGCGAGGCAAAACCCCTAATGGTTATGATCTGTGGCAAAATCTCTCATGGTTATGGCAAAACTCCTCATGGCTATGAAAACCATGAGGGAGGCCTATGTCCTGCAGTGGGCATCAAATGGCTGATGATGATGATGAATCTCTGCCTTACCCAAAGGCAGGCGAAGACGAGGTCTAAGATGTTACATGCATAACTGGCTGCGGGGTGCCAATTTATGTAGACTTCTATGTAATACAAGTGATATCCATATTATCGACACTTTATAACGTGTTAACCTCAGAGCATTGAGATATCTATGGTGTTAACCTTGGTGCCGATATACAAACTTATTAGCAACGCTAGTTCTGCATCCAGTGTTTGTGCAAAACATTGTAGAGAAGATTTTTTCGATTAACCCGCCAGGTCAGAGGATAAGTCATCATCATCATCAACCTATGCTTGTCCACTGCTGGACATAAGCTTCTCCTATTGCACGCCACTGAGCACGGTCCTCGGCTACTCTCATCCAGCTCTTGCCAGCCGCCTCGCGAAGATCATCGCTCCACCGAGTCTGAGGACGTCCTACACTACGTTTACCGATCCGCGGTCTCCAGTCAAGAACTCTTCTACCCCATCGGTTATCAGTTCTTCGGATAATATGGCCGGCCCATTGCCACTTCAGCATGCTAATTCGGTGGGCTATGTCGGTTACTTTGGTTCTCTGTCGGATCACCTCGTTTCGAATTCGATCTTTCAGAGAAACCCCGAGCATAGCCCTTTCTATAGCACGCTGAGCGACTTTAAATTTGTGGACCAGCCCCACCTTGAGTGTCCATGAGGATAAGTATTTTTTATGAAACCGCAAAGTGACAAATAAAACAACAACGAACTGTATCCCGGCTTTGATCGGGATAGAATTGGATAGAAACAAATGTGAGTAATATCGCTTTAGACGGATTAGATACAATGATGACGGTAACTAAAGAAAAGCTCTTCTACATAGCACGCTTTTGGGTTTTATCTTTAGCGTCATTGAGGGATTTGGAATCTACCGAGTCGATTCTAACTCTTGTCGGACGAGCATACAGTCGCGCTTCAGAGCACACCGCGCTTCAGTTATTCGGGATTGAGTAACGGACTCTCTGCACGAGTTCTGAATTCAACCTGATGCAATATACCCGTATAGTATATAATAGTATTTTACTACGAAGTGGTTTGTAGTATCTAACCAGTTTAGAAACAGAGCCCACTGTTGGGCATCACATATAACTTCTTTTTCATGCCGATCCATTTAGTCCTTTGCCATTTTCGTATACTGTTGGGTTTCATGGAGTTCGGAAACATTATATAACAAAATTATTGGGGGGGTACAGAAAAGAATAACCTTATAGATTGTCATAATAATATGGAATTTATGTGACATCTAAAGTTGAGTCCTGAATTAAGAATTTCACTATGTATCTACTTAAGTAACGCTCTCTTCACATTTCTGTCAAAAAGAACGAGGTAGAGAGATACGTACGTAGATACGTTATTAACTTCGTAAAATGCTCACTTCACCAGCACCAACTGCAGGTCTAAAAAAACCGGCCTAATACGGGTCGGGCCACGCGCAGTGTAGGGTCCGTAGGAAGAGGGGGTTTTATCTGCTTTACAGAACTAACAACGTCATCAAATTAATTTTCAATGGAATTTGTACGAAGTTTCCCTTTAAAAGTTGGTCGCATATTACTCGTTAACTTGTAAAGCGTACTTAGCCGTAGTTAGATAGATAGTTTTCCTTTTAAGTTAATTACATGTGCTACTCCCCTGACTTTTTCACGTTTCTACAATCAACCGTTTAGCCGGTTAATACAGAAGGCCAGTTATGAGTCTCCACTTATAGAAATATTTTAAGACGTCGTTGAGCTCTTTGAGCAAAAACACAAAAGACAGCTTAAGAAACTACCTTATTAAATCCTGTACGTTATTTGAAGCTTTAAGTTTGAGATAGGTAATCTCCTTTTCCGTGCCAGTCGACGCCGCTTGAACCCTAATCGTCGCACTTTGCTAGTCTGTGACACTCTACCAACCAGGATGCCTTCCGCGTAGTAATGATTTCAGAACGCGCGACGGCGATCTTGTTTGTCATTGGCATCGAATTTTCCGCTAATGACAGTCGACAAAAAATACAAATATTCTAAAAAGTGTGATATTTTCGTGCTATTGTGTATAAACAACACGACAATTAGTATATAACGGTGTTACCGTTTGTGTTATAAATATTCTGCTTCTACGAACGCAGTTTACAAAAATGCTTGAACCCCTAAAAAAATTTTCAGGTAAAATAATAGTTATTGAGTGGTTAATATCTAACACGTAAGTATTGCATTACTGATAATGTCAATTGGTGTTTTAAGACCACGTCAACAGTGAGTATCTTACATAATATATAATACTCTTGTAGATTTTGAGGTTATAATTCCAACAATGAATATCTTTCATTTTGTTGAAACGAAAGTTATGGTGTGGTGTCGGTGCCCTCGCCGATTTTCAGTACCCATTCGATTATCGGTCAAAGGCGTGTAAATGAAGATATTTTAATCTACTGTCAATGTTGGCAAGCAGCGTTGAATAAAATATTTGCAATTTTCAGTTCGATTTTGATTCTTTAGCTTCCCACGCAGTCATGTTGCGTTACAAGAGAAGTTCGTGAGACTTGAGGTTAATGACACCTACTAATCATAATTCCAAAGATGATTGAGGCAGTACTAAAAGAACTAGTCCATGACCGATGGCTGGAAGACGAGAAGTTATCTGAAAGACATCAGTTTTGATAATCTGAACTGGCAAGGTTGTACGCCAGACCTCGCAGGTCTCTGGCAAACAATTACACACCCACGCAGGGTACATGGAGCTACATACTGTATACAACAATATTGTTTACAGTCAATATCAACCCTCGCAGGGTTATTAATTAAATTGAATACAACTGAGTTGCCATAGAGCTGCCTACCCTCGCAGGGTATATAGAGCTACATACTGTTTAAGAACAATATTATGTGCAGTCAATATCAACCCCCGCAGGGTTATTAAATACAACTGAGTTGCCATAGAGCTGCCTACCCTCGCAAGGTACATGGAGTTACATACTGTATACAAAAATATGTGCAATCGACATCAACGCTCACAGCGTTATTAAATACTGACTTGCCACAGAGCTGCCTACCCTCGCAGGGTGCCTACTATAATGGATGCATCTATGCTTGCTTTTTATCATCCCTTGCAGGTTATTGATTACAACTGAGTTACCATGGAGCTACACATACCCTCGCAGGGTACCTATTATGAAGAACATTAAGCTAAGTTGGCAAACAATCACATAGCCTTGCGGAATATCAACCCAAGCAAATCACATACCCTTGCAGGGTACTACCTATGAAGGATTTTAAGTTAAGCCAAGATGGCAAACAATCACATAGCCTCGCATGATATCAACACAAGAAAATCACATACCCTCGCATGGTACCTACTATGTGTAATGTGCCAGGCCCTACATCAATCCCCACAGAACCCTGATCAGAGTTGGCAAACAATCAAGTATCCTCGCAGGATATCATGTACAAACATGCATATATGTGTTAAGCAGCAGACCTCTTAGGGTTATAAGGTGAACAGAGTTGGCAATCAATTGTATATCAATCAATATCCCCGCTACCTTTGTACAATACACCTATAGGTACGTGGTAAGTAGCAAACAATCACGCGCCCTCGCAGGGTACAGTGTAGAATAATACTCAGATATGGTAAATACCTATCCACTGTTACAGAGTTTTACAGTTGACAAATATTCACATACCCTCGTAGGGTACTATCAACAACTATGCATGGTACCTAATATCAACCCTCGCAAGATTATAAAAAGTCAGACTTGCTAAACAATTAAGTACACCCTCGCGGGGTCTGCGTGTGTCGCCTAAGCCTGAGTGCAAAACAATTTTGGGGAATATGTAAAATGTTTATTAATTGAATTTTAATGATAAAATTACAGTATCCTTGCCAACACATGAATAAACCCTCACGGGGTTATTAGCATAACTTAGTTGGCAATCACATACTCTCGCAGAGCACTATTATTATACACAACACACTGATGTGTAGTTATTACTTCTATTATCATGCCTCGCAGGTTATATAAGAAGCGGTTCATAGCTGTTCGAAGACGTAGACACAGATAGATGGATAAGCAATAACATGTAACCCTCAAAAGGGGGGGGGGGGGGGGGGGCGGCGGCAACAATTATCAACATATCATAACGATGGAAACTTTAGAGTACAAGCTAATTATGTAGTTCCATTTTATTTGTGAGAAAACTTCTACCTACCAAGGCTAAAGGAAGATGGCGTGCTGTAAAAGTACTGTTAAACAATGTTTCCTATCTTATGTTCCTTGTGACCAAAAGTAGCAGCAAATACAAGTTGAAGATCAACCTTTTGTTGCAAACTAATCCGCAGCATTACTGGGTTAAGCTTACCTATTTAAGGGTCAATGTCCTCTCAACGGTACCATTACTGTATGGTTATCTTCTAAATAATTAATGGTTCAGAATAATAAACCAGCGAACATCCATACCATGTTGAATACACGGTTTTCGTCCGATCACCAAAGTTAAGCAACATCGGGCGTGTTCAGTACTTGGATGGGAGACCGCCTGGGAAAACTATTTATCATTTGTTTTACAATTCATTTCTTGATTTGTCCAGTACCTCAGGTACTATATTCGACTGGTGCTTAAAAGGAAGAAGTTTCAAGTTACCCTAACTGGCTCAACTCTTTTTGAATTTGGATCCTATTTATATCCCCTGGGGGTGAATGTAACCCATAGGTATGGCTGTGGTCTATAACTATGTAAATAACTTCTATCAGAAAAGTGAACCTGCCTGGAGTATAAGCTGTACTGCATAACAGAGGAACTGTCAGTATTTATGTTATCTGCTTTCTTAGGCTATGAGACGCAAGGATGGTTTTATCTTACTTAGCGAACAAAATGGGACAAAGATGAAGCCTTTGATGGATTTGCTGGACAAGCTCAGTCAGTACTACGTATACCTTGAGAAGGATGATCCTACATCACCAGCACCAGCCTTGGGCCATAAGGTCCCAAGTGGGAGCAGTATTGCAGCCCCAATCCAGTGAGGTGTACCGCGAATATGTCCTACCCGAGTAAGATATAAGCAAAGATATATCTCAAGTGGTCATCGACATGACTAACCTCGAGTAGATAATAATATGATGAATGGCAACAGTTTTGAAAATGGTTGTCTTGAACTGTCTAGCATATGATTTGATATTTTTGCCTTATCAAGTTTTCACTTGGGCGAAGATTTTCAAAGAAGTGGCTTGTTCCTTGTCATAAAGGGCTATTTAATGCAGTTTGTCAGCAAGTCGGTTTATATACTCTTTCCAAGGCACCCTTACTAAAAGTTCCAGTTCCCAGGCAAAAGTTCCCCTTTGCTTCACGTTAAATTGAACAATATTCTTTCTGATCGACTTCTGACTTCTAACGTTAGTAGTAATTAGATTAAATAAAGGTATTATGTTATATCCGCACTATACAGGTAATGATACTTAAGTTAAATCTAAGTCTACTCAAACAGTTTGGTCAATAGTCCTGCGCTGCCCTCCTGGACTCGGCACCATGGTGCGGCGCATCCGACCCGCCATGAAGCTGGCTCTGTATGTCTTAGCAAATACACATCCTCGGCCATAAAAATGGAATCTAGCGTCGTCACTGTGAGGCAAGCTGTATATATACGAAGAGTGGGTACCTAGTCCCAATAACTACCGCAATGCGACCGCAGTGGCAAACTATGAACCACCGCCCTTGAGGACGCAGACCATATTGAGTTTTTTGTATTTTGTTGAGCAGAGCTAAAAACAAGAACGAGTGGCTCTTTTTTCCACTAGTTATACAATTCCTAAGCAGGTTTACATGAACCTTTAATAAACGCCTGAGAAGACTTATCGGGAGCTGATAAATGTTAGGCTCGCATACCTTTGCCAGCAATATGTATTTAACACATTCGTGGACGTCAATCTACACTTCTTTTGCTATCGGTTGCTGAAGCAAACTACCCGGGAACAAAAATCCCGTCTGCAATAAGTGATTAAGTTTCTTCCACAAACAATATAGTTGTTGAAGTACATAATTAGTTAATTAGCTATCTAAATAATTCGCCAGACACAGCTGCCTTTCTCTAAATCTGTTATGGCAGACATAGACGACACTACGGTTTCCTGTGCTACTGTGTTATGTTTGACTCAAAAACCATAGCCCATAAGTAATCGAGTTGAATGTTATTGCCAAAGCCAAAATCTGAATCATGTCAATTTATTCAGGTCCTTTGCAGGTTCAAAGACAAACCTGTTATATAGGCTCTACCTAAACATGTTTGTAAGTATAGGAAGCCCATCAAAAGCTACCTATCATATTATTATTACAACGCAGGTTGAAGGCCTACTATTTTATCAGCAGCTGGCATAGTATTGCAGGGTCTGGATCAACTGTAACTTCCAAAATAGTCTGTCAAAGAATAAATGTTTACTTGTTATTGAGTTCATTAAGTTATGTCACTCTGGTCACAAGTGATATAATTATTATTCAATTTTATTAGAAAACTCTAAGGATGATAAGGATGCTTATATCAGTGGAGAAACCCTGTTGACTTTTTAACAGTTCTATCATAGTAGATCGATCGCATAAGCTCCGAATCCTACTATCCCATATATTTTATGGATTGATGTGTGTACACCTACCTATCTATCCTTTGTTTATTTGTACGTACCTGCAAATTGTGTTATTGTCCTGATTTCAGAGAATTGGGGTAAAATTTAATTACTCGCACTATTGGGTCTGTGGATATCTATTGGAATATTTTACATTAATACAGTACCTACCCAGCTTTGTACTATTTTGTATTACACACACACAGCTAACTGTGAATCATCTCACATTGGCATACTCTACCACCAGGCGATAACAAACACGTCTCAAACTTAAAGCTTCAAATAACGTACAGGATTTAATAGCGGCGTTTTACCTGAAATAAAACGCTTATTAAATACTTACCTTATTTGAAGCTTATATTTAATTCCTGCCTGTGGTTTTCGACACAATGACAAACAAGATCGCCGTCGCGCGTTCTGAAATCATTACTACGCGGAAGGCATCCTGGTTGGTAGAGTGTCACAGACTAGCAAAGTGCGACGATTAGGGTTCAAGCGGCGTCGACTGGCACGGAAAAGGAGATTACCTATCTCAAACTTAAAGCTTCAAATAAGGTAAGTATTTAATAAGCGTTTTATTTCAGGTAAAACGCCGCTAATAATATATTCTAACATTTTGAATAAACAAACCACCGGTTTCCGAATGGAGAATTTCACTATGCAAACAATTTAGTTCAGACTTTTTCTGAAAGACTGGGATAGCCAGATACTACTACTTACTTAGTTAAATTCTCAATTCAGAAACCGGCGGAGAGAGCAGAGAATTTCTATGCGATACTGCACGCGGCCAGCTTCCGGCTTATGCCATATTTCGCCCCGAAAATTCGGCTTTAATTTTTAACCACAAACCAGAGCCAGCAGAATGGACAAATTTCAACACGCATTGTTCCAGAAAGGTCAGGCGTTTACGAGGTTTATTCTGCTCATCAAGATACAATTTTCATAATGAGACCCACTCTGAATGGGGACTTGCGTCTAACTTAGATTGGAGTGACATTGCTTTTATACCATAGAAATCATATAAAAACCTGTGAAAAATTTAAAAATAAAATATATTTTTGCGGTGTTTTCTAGGTCAAAAATATGCGGAAAGTAAAGTTACTCTAATAACATAAAACGTATTAGATTTCGTTTTGTCATTGAATTCTGATATTTTTCTTATACATGAATAAAGACATTATTTTACGAGATAACTCAAATATTGATAAACGCTTCATACATATAAGGCGTTACGTTAGGGAGTGACGTCATAGTCTAAGGTCGATTTGTATGGCGCCTTTTAGTACCACGTGACTATATTGACTTTTCGGCTATATTACAAACAGTATTAGTCGCAGAGAAAAAAAAATACCACGTTTATTTATCTTTTAACGTGTCCTCTCCTATTCTATTGAAACATTTTTTAGTGCAAGTTCTCCATTCTGTTCCCTCTCTCTGAGAGACGTATATAGGCTGCTTATGACTCTGTAAGTAAAAAGTAATCTACACAGTTACGTTACGGATGACTTAGCAATTCAAATGTAAAGGTTGATGTGCTGTCGACTGTATATGCTATTGATTCATAATCATGATATAAAGACCGACCCAACCGTGAAAAGATAAAGGTTCATACCTAGCAGGTATTATCTACATGACACATGCCATACAGAATTGTATTAAGTGGTTACCTGTATTACCTTTGGTGGACTGGTAGAAAATGCTTATAGCATTAAGTCCATTATGTGCAATAAACGTATTGATCATAATAATAATAATAATATCCACGTGCAGGGGAAATACACACAACTGATATTTTTTTGAGAGATCAAGGATTTGCTGACCGTTCATGAGCACATTAGCTCTAAGAAAATACCATATCATCATGAGTAGGGCTTGGTTGAATATTCGCCTCATTTATTTAGTCTAATATTTTGGGCTGCATGTAGTTCTAATGTTACGAACGAACGAACTAAAAACGAACGTTTATTAATTCTTAAATGTTGCCATGAATGAACAAAAGCAAAAACTTGCCAAAAGACTTGTTTTTTTTTTGCACTTTTTCATGCACTGAGATATTTTTATTAAATTGCAGTAAAAGAAGACAATTTTTTTGTTATTTTATTTGATAAAGAATTGTGAAGAAAAACATGTGGCATTTTGTACTAAGATGGCTGGTGTACACGATACAAATAGTATCTTAGTAGCTAAAATAGAGCACCGGTCCGAGCTTACTAAGATCGTGAAAATGCGGATTTTCGCTTGGGACAGCGTAGCGACACCTCTACCTTCACACGCCGATCTCGCGAGGCCGACGTAGTATATATAGGTCGAACGTTGCCTGGGACGCGTGGGGTACGTAACGTAGGCTGTGTTTCTAAGCAAACAAATTGAGGGGGCCCGAAGTCACGTGGCGTCGAGTTCGTGGCGTACGTGGACTCAATGTGCTTCATGTTTTTTTTACAACTTAAACGGCTCGCTTGAAGGGTGTGGATTGAATGGGGTAATTTATATACCTACTGCTGATTAGTCACTGACACAGCAGTTATCTTTGTAGGTCAAATGTCAGGTCAGAAACGCGCTTTAATGCGGGCGAAATGCTATTATAAAGGTAGACCAGATGCTGGGATAACAACAGGCGGCTGTCTGTGACCTGTCGGTAGTCAGTGTGGATAAAGACTCCTATCTAGTTCTATTTTTGCTGATTCAGGAACTAAGTTAATACATGTGACAAATACCTAACGCAGCTGTTTTTTAAAATCTGAAAAAACTTACGTAATTACACAAGATCTTAGATTTTTTTTAAATGATCGGGGTTAGGGTACCTTCGTTGATGGTTCTTACTACAGTGAAAAAGGCAAGGCAATGTATTAATTACGCTCATTAGCAGATTGAAACAAAAGCTTGTTCATTAACGTTTCGTCTGAAAGGTAGGTATATAAAACACTGCCCTCTCTACATTAACGGCATGATTTTCTTTGAAAAACTTTGCTCAATTAAGTTATTAAGTTTAAGTATGTACTATTCGTATTTGCACCAAGTACCCGTCTCTCTTTCTCCTTCGGAAACCTTTCCGTGACAAGGTTGTGTGGAAGAAATTGCTGTTAGCAATAAGGCCGCCCATTGTACTTTTTCATTGTAACTTTCATATTTTATGTCTCGCTTCTTGTGTGCAATAAAGAATATTCTTATCTTAACTTATCTCAATAATAAATACACAATGTGTGTCGCTGGTACTGATACCCCTGGGTAGGTATCGCTGCTCTTGGTAAATGTAACACAAAATACCTCTATGCGTCTTTAGTATTGATCTAAATAAGAAAACCCAGAATATTATGGACTACGGAACCCTAAAAGCACAGGCCAAGAAAAAAAGAATTTTTCTTGCATGAATGTTGAAAACATTACACATATTTTTTGTGCATTTGTGATATTTCTGGCTAGCAGTACAGTCGAAACCATATCAACAGAGCACTATAATCAGTTACGTTAAGAACTACTTTGCAATAAAAATGTAAAGGTTGACCCCTGTCGACTGTACCTTCCTGGGAATCGACATCATTTAAATTTTCCTAACGATTCCGAAAGAGATAACGAGGAGATTAAAGAAGTTCGCAAGATGTACGCGGCGGAAAATTCCTGAAGCAGCCTTACGGCAAAGAGTTATTAAAACTTTTTACCAAGTGTCTTCAATCACCTTTTACAAAGTATATTCATTCTAGAAGTACGTCGGATGCTACTGTGCGAAACAAAAAGTTTCGATGATTGATATTTAAGAGGCTGTAACACAAGCCCCCGCCTTCCTTCACTGTTAGAGAAGTTAAGAAGGTCAGGCCGCGCCACTGAAATTAAGTGACGGATTGACAAAAAAAAGGGATTTACTAAAAATATATCGCACATAACTTGAAACTACAAATCAACAATGATTTAAGCGTATTATAATGAGTAGTCTTAGCAATAAAGTTTATTAAATAACAAAGATATTTAATAAACTTGCATATGCATTTCAGAAACAACGATGGCACGGTTATCCAGAGGTCACGGGTTCAAGTACCGGCATGGGTGGAATTACGGCCATGGGTCCTATAAATTACCATTAACATGATGGTCAGATTGTACTGACACTTTTATAAATATTAATATTTTTTCACTTCTCATGCTCTAAAAGTTCGTCTTTATGTCGTGCGTAGGCGACATAAAGTCGCTTTTTATGCTCTAGAGCATAAAGTAAAATCTTCGTCGAAGACCAAGGCAATCGCTGCAACAGCCACACGAACATCTTTAACTTCATACAACAACCTCTTTATTTTATTTCGTTTCGTTCGTATTCTAAGACCAAGGCAAAGATACCAACAGCCAAAGTACACAATAAAACTTCATGAAATAAACTTATAATTTGTATTTCGTCTCATTTATTATTTTTTATATTTGTTTATTTTTCAATTTAGTAGATCAGTATAGTATTTAAGCCATAACAACAACTTATCATAGTTATAAAAAGAAAATGTTTTTATAACTGAGCAGTATGTAACGACCTTAAGTCAGGTGTCACGTCCCTACAGAAAAAAAAAAGAAAAAAAAGTTAATTGGCGGGAACCATAATTATTTTTACATGTTGCTGTTTCATTTCCTCGCAATCGAAGTGAAAAGTAGAGTGTACAACTCGTCCATAAAACCCATTTTACACTCGACTTTATATCTATCCTCGCTCGCAAGCTCGCTCGGATGGATAAACGTCTCGAGTAAAATGGTGCGTTTTATGCACTTGTTGTACAATCTACTATTTCATCCCCCCATCTCGGAAAGAGTATTTTTGCTCTTCGATATCTGAGTGCAAAAGCCGTTTTTATCCGCTAGAGAATAAAGTAAATTGAATTTAGAACATCGAGTGCACTAAGTTAGTAAATTCAAAACATCATTAAACCTATTTACTTTTACCTCCATGGTGCCGAATTTATCATACTACCTACTTTTTTTAATTTGTTATAAACTCAGACTCGGAACCGCCTTCGTGTTTTTTTGCATTTTAGGTAGTCATTTCCTCGCTGAGGCGGGATGAAAAGTTACGTGTTGCACTCGAGTGCAAAGATTTTTCACCTCGTGCTCTTTTGATTCCCTCGCTAACGCTCAGGATTCTAATTTTAGAATCCTTCGCTTGCTCTGTCATCAAAATTGAGCACGCGGTTAAAAAGCAACTTTGCACTCTTGTATAAAAAATAACTATTTTCCCTTGGTGGGGTTAGTGTTTTTTAGCCTCTAAGTAGGTTTTTTTTTTAAAACAAAGACGTTTTCAGAAATATTGTCTAGATTTTTTTTATACTAAGTTCAATATATTTACTTGATTTGGTAAAATCTGGGAAGGCTCATTTAGCTGGTATCAGGCAGCGCCTTAAAACTCGTTAGAGCAATGTATTTACGTGTAGTCAAATACGGAAGAAGGACGTCAGGGTTGTCCACCATCACCGAGTGGGCCGTTGTTAAGACCGCAAAAGAGTTATTAAGATTTGCACTGACCAGAGATCGTTGCCTAGAGCTGACTGCCAACCCTCAATAATGGAGAAGCACTTTAATCTAAATAGCAAATGGTTATTGAACACCGCGAACGTAACTCTGACTGTCCACGGCTATAAAAAAGCGATTTCTCGGTAAGTCAAGGCTCTTTTACGCCAAAGCAACATCGTGTTACAGTGAGGCATGCTACAAATTGTGATATCCGGCTCCTTTTTGCATGCAACAATCGCCAGCATCATGCAGCCGATGTAGCATGCGGTAGTCTATTTTACGCCGAGGCAACATCGTGTTCGGATACAAGCTGCGACAGTCTGCCACATGACGCAAGGTGTTGCTAGGCCACACGATTCTTGCCACAATGTGCGACATATTTAATCATTGTAGCATGCGGCCTTGTGGCATGCCGCAATGCCGCACAGTGTTGCCGCGGCGGCGTAAATGCGCCTTTAGAGCGCACGCAGAGCAAACCTTAAATTCGCGTTAGCCGGAGATGGCGATAAAATTAAACATTAAAAGAGCCTCAAGACGCCGATAAAATGATTTAAAACTTTGTTATACTCTGTTTCATTTCCCGCCGCTAATATCATCATAAATAGCGAGATGTGGAAGGTCTACCGTGTTTTTATCGTTACGCTGCTTCGCAGTTGTATTCGTAAGCGCTTTTACAACTAAAGCTTGAGTATTATTCAATGACTCGTGATGCTCATATACAGTAATATATTAAACTGGTCCAACAGCGATCACACATTAGGTAGAATTTTATTACCTTTCATTCCCGACGTTTCGGCAACATTGCAGCTGCCGTGGTCACGGGTAGACTGAAGCGGCGAGTAAGCCTTGACCTGGAGTGGACCTGTCCGCGGACGTAGTGAGTGTTGTATGTCGGCCCGCTGCGAAAAACTAGAGTAACATAAGGATAGACTACCTACCCTCACTACAATAATAGACTTTACTCGCCACTTCAGTCTACCCGTGACACCGGCAGCTGCAACGTCGCCGAAACGTCGGGAATCAAAGGTAATAAAATTCTACCTAATGTGTGGTCGTAGTTGAACCCGTTTAATATATTACTAACTAACGCTTGAGACATCACATATAGGTATGCGTGGGTTGTTAACCGTAACAACAAAATATTAAATTAATACCATAAAAGCCTATAGAAAAAAAAAGCATGTTGATGAAGTGAAAGAGGTTGTCAGGATCGTGGCAAGTGGCAAACCCTGGCTTCTGCCAACCCTTCCGGGAGTCTAGCGTGAGTACCTATATGTAATGTATGTAAAAAGGCGATTGTACCTTATGAAAACTATGTAACTCATAGCCGGTTCCTACATTGAGAATTTTCCTAAGTAAATATTAAGTATCTGTCCCTTAGAAAAGTCTGCATAAACAGACCTAAGTAAACTTAAGTGTTTGCTTAGTGACATTCTTAATTCAGAAACCGGCGCTTAGTTTTTTTTTATTGTACGTATATACGTCTCACAGAGAGATAGTATGGGCTTAATTACCACGCGAACCCACCGCGGATTGGCAATTTCAAGCGTTGAGGTGTGAACATCTGTGCCATTCAGGTTTCCTAAGGATGTTTTCCTTCACAGTTAGCGAGTAGTATTGCTACTACAACATCACAAATGCACGGAAATAAGAAAACGTTATTTTAATTCCTTTTTAAACGCACAACGACACGCACTCCGTAGTAAAATTATGAGTTACCGTAGCCACTGACTGAAAATCAGCGCTGAGGGCTCACTCTCAAGCACACCTGACTCACAGCTGCCTTGTGTGGCAACTTATAGACTCACCACAGGCTAAATATATGTTTTTTTTTTTTTGTTTACTAATGTATTGCCAAAAATCGTTTCCCAAAGTATTACTATTATTATTATTATTAGTATTAGTATAACTATTTTCCGCAAATTATCACTTGGCAAAAAAACATTTCTCAAAACAACTTAAAGCAAATAAACAGTTAGCAAAACTTATTATGGCAAGTTATGGGGGTCGCAGTTCTAACCTAACCTAACCCACTTTTCTGGTAACAGTTCGTGTCTGTGGGGGTCGCAGTTCTAACCTAACCTAACCCACTTTTCTGGTAACAGTTCGTGTCTGTAGGGGGTCGCAGTTCTAACCTAACCTAACAAACTTGACGCAGTAAAATTATGCGAAATGATAATTTGACCAAATGAATAAAATGCGAAATGAAAACTTGCTAAAGTTTCATTTGGGAAATGAAACTGATGCCATAAGTTTATTGGGAAGTAAAATTTGGCGAAAAATACTTTATCTAAACGGCGGTATCCCTTTTTTTTTTCTTTGGTCGTGTAATTCGTTTTCTTTCTGTTGTTGTTCAGATTGTGTGCCTTATCTGTCTATTTTGTTTCAGTGATATGTCTTGTTATTATAATAAATTTATTTCTAAAACAAAGTCATTGTTACAAGCCGGGTGTCGAACCGACGACCTCCCGAATGCGCGGCCGGCGTTCTACCGCTGCGCTACCACCGCTGCCTTATAAATTACTTTACAATATTTATTAACATATTTATCATGTTTAGGTGTAACCTTCTGTACTCAGTGATTTAGTACATAATATTCTAATCGTCTTCGCAGCATCGGCAGCGTTTAATTCTTAAACGGAGTATCATTATTACCTGATACAATTGATCACTAAAGTCTGTGACGCGTTTAAAATTTTCCACAGTGTAGAGCAAAGAGCAAGGATTGTTTTCTTCTAAATTAACAAAATGTACGCCATGCGAACACAAACAAAGAAGGTAAGTTGATGTGTATGTACCTACTATGTACTACAGTAATAAACTAGCATCGATACGATACGGTTGTTGTCATTACCTCCGTTCCCGACATTACATAAGTACTCAAATGAAAATGAAATGATATCTCCTTAATAATGGTGATAGCTATTTTTAGAATGAATAGTTCGCAACGGGCTTGATTCCCTCCGGTACAGTCGACAGCAGGTAAACCTTTACATTTACGTTGCAAAGTTGTCCTTAACGTAACCGATTAGAGTTCACTCCAAAGGAGGTATCAGTGTTCACATTTAACTAACAAATTGATCGGAAACTCATTTGAGGCGCGGCAGCATTAGCAAACAATCAATAAACCATTAGGATGCAAGACGCGCACCAAGCACCCAACGATGGCCGATGAATACCCTGTGCTGAGTTATTAGGTACATATTCTATCGATTCCTAGCGCGTGCATGCACCTATGATTTTGTTTTCAAGTTATGTAGATTTGTGAATTTATAGTAGAAATGCCACTCGCTAACTGTAAAGGAAAATATCGTGAGGAAAACTGAGTGTCTGAGCTGTTCACATACCTCAGCGCTTAAAATCGCCAATCCGCGGTGGGCATGCATGGTGGTTAAGCCCATACTCTCTCCCTGAGAAGGCCTGTTAATCTACTGCTAACAACTGTCAGTTGGCTGAAATTTATACAAAAAAAAAATCACTGACAGCTGTTAACAGACGATCAGGTGAAAGCAACCCATTGTTAGTATAAACAATCTGCTAATTTATTGTTGGTTAACAACTGTCAGTTGACTGAAGTGCATACAAAAAATCGCTAACATCGGTTAACATAAGATTAAAAGACTTAACGAACGGGAAATCGGGGGTTAATTTAGGGTTATTCTATTCATCAATACAAACAACTTTTATCAGGAGAGCAACTCCATATTGAAAAAACCGGCCAAGTGCGGGTCGGACTAACTGACCATTTTAGTCTAAAAACCATTAGGTATTTCGAATTTATAAATTTTATAAAAATCACGTTCGCGGTTTTGGATGCCAATTGCCAAACGACGATGTGGCTTTACGAATTATCTCTAAAACAGATCTTCTTAAGCAAAAAAACCGTAAAACCACCCAAAATACATTGAAAAATAGAAATTTTAACAAAACCAATTAAAAGTAGTAGAACAAAAGTTGTTATAAATGACAAACTCTATTAGAAGGATTTCCACATGCCATTTCCACAGTTCACTTGAGGAGTGCTGTTTTATTCATGAAGGATTATAAAACACGTCACACACAGGCAATCAAACTAAAAGGCGGATTATAAAGCCAGAATCAACATCGAACATCAATCGTCTCTCACGCTCACATTTTATGGTTTCGTAGTCAAATAGAAAAAGTTTTTCTATACTAAGAGTATAAGTAACGTTTCTGACTGACGGACATGCTAAACCGGCCCAGAGATTTTAACTTAGGGCGCTTATAAATACACGGGTGGCCCATGTGCCATGCCAACTGCAGCCGTCGACATTTGTCGATGGCAGTAGCCGACACATGTCAGCGTCGAATTTCCGCGTCGACGGCTGCAGTTGGCAAACGTGCCGCCCGCCCTTAGGGGAAATACATTACATAAACTCACACCTGTATCCCGGAGGGATAGACAAAGGCCAGGGTTTGCCACTTGCCACGACCCTGACGAACCTCGTTCGCTTCATCAACATTCACCCACGCCGCAAAATAATATTCCGTTGTACCCTACGAGTGCACTAAGGAAGAGCTTTTTTTTAATTTCATCCCGAAAGATATGAAAATGTGGTTAAGTTTGTTTGAAGAAACCCTCATTTACGAGTACCAAGTCAGCGGTAAAATCAAAATCAAAATCAATTTTTTTTATTCAAAGTAGCACAGAAACTGCGACTTAATGAACGTTACAAGTTAAACTAGGTGTCCATTTCAAAATCTAGATCATTTTGGAGAAAAAATGGACAAAAAAACTCCAAACTTAGTCTTTTCAAGTCCTTAATTTACAGGATTTATATAAATGTTCTAAAACTCATGCATTGAACTGGCTTTAATTCCAGACATCATTGTCATCTAAATAATCTTTAATGTTATAGTAGCCTTTTTGGCACAAAGTGCGCTTCACACATTTTTTGAACCGCGTTTCTGGCAAGCTTATAATATCTTCAGGGATCTTATTGTAGAAACGTATACAATGCCCCATAAAGGATGTATTAACCTTTGCCAGCCTAAATTTTGGGAACGAAAGTTTATGTCTATTTCTAGTATTTACATTGTGTTGGCTACCTACAGTTTTAAAGTCACTGATATTTTTCCTAACATACATAATATTTTCATAGATATACTGACTAGCAACTGTTAGGATGTTAGTTTCTTTAAAGAAATCTCTTAACGAATCTCTATTGCCTAGCTTATATATGAATCTGATCGCTCTCTTCTGCAGGACGAAGATGGTCTCAATGTCTGCTGCCCGACCCCACAGTAGTATACCATAGGACATAATACTATGGAAGTAACTAAAATAAACAAGCCTAGCAGTTGATCAATCGAGTTTCTAATACACGAATGGTTCAGTATTTTATGTCCGTTTTGAGCAGAGAGGGTTCCTTTTTCTTTCAATCACTTTCCAAGTAAAGTCGTTCTTTCTTTTCGTTTTACACTTTCATTGCAGTCGCCCGTAATATAACGGAGTAGAGTGCACACGTGTCCTGTCGACTGTACTTTTGTAGATCCTAAAGCTAACAAATATCTTCGACACTGATATTAATGAAATTCCGGAATTCCATTCAAATAAACTGCTCCAAATCCAACTGCTCCGTGTGGCGCCGGATTAAGAATAGCGTCACTCCATTTCCTTCCGTGGATTTCGTAGAAGGCGACTAAGGAAATAAATTACTAGGAGACGGGCAGCAGCATCTTCCTGAGATTCCAACCGCATACTGCGATCGCCAACCCGCCTGCCAACCGTGGCGATTATGGCAAAACCCCTCGTGGTTATGAAAACCACGAAGGAGACCTATGTCCTGCAGTGGGCGTCAAATGGCTGATGATGATGATTTCCTTCCGTGGATGTCGTAGAGGGTGACTAAGGAAATCAATTACCAGGAGATGGGCAGCAGCGTCTTCCTGAGATTCCAACCGCATACTGCGATCGCCAACCCTCCTGCCAAGCGTGGCGATTATGGCAAAACCCTTCATGGTAATGAAAACCACGAAGGAGGCCTATGTCCTGCAGTGGGCGGCAAATGGCTGATGATGACGATGATTCAAATAAACGGAATTCAAATAATGTATTGATTAGTATTAACAAGAATTACGATAATAAGTAAAATATCAATAAACAATAATCTGTCAGGTGTTAAGCTAGATCATGAACTATAAAATTAAAATACATTTAACGAGAAAATCGGAAAAGCATGCTGAGAATCTAATTTACTTGAAATAATCTAGTTGTAGTTGTAGAGATCTTTCAGGATCGTGGCAAGTGACAGACCCTGGTGTCTGCCTAGCCCTCCGGGATACAGGCGTGAGTTTATGTTATGTCAATCTTCAGGGTGACTTTGAATCTGTTCACCGTATTTTGAGAGAATGTTATTTTCATGGTGAAAAACAGTATTATTAATGATTTATCAGTAATGGTACAACATATTTGTAAATATTCGTGATTTCCGACCTGTGGCTCCAAACTGTGAATCCAAATTCAAAGTGGTTGGAAGTACCGTAACGTAGAAAAATGTTTTCTAATATGTTAAATGCTTGAGAGAATGTCGTTCGATTTGCGTAAACAATTAAACGTCCTCATATTGTTTGGTTAACCTTAAGTAAATTAAAGCCAGTTCAATGCATGAGTTTTAGAACATTTACATAAATCCTGTAAATTAAGGACTTGAAAAGACTAAGTTTGGAGTTTTTTTGTCCATTTTTTCTCCAAAATGATCTAGATTTTGAAATGGACACCTAGTTTAACTTGTAACGTTCATTAAGTCGCAGTTTCTGTGCTACTTTGAATAAAAAATTTTGATTTTGATTTTTTATTTTTAAAGTTGCTTTGTGTAGTAACAGAAAAAAAAAATTTTGACCCGTAATTTTTTTCAAGACTAGCAAGACAAAACGATGTTTATAAAACATGGTTAGAATGTCCCCTTAAATACGGTGAACGAATTCAACGTCACCTTGTAGTTATCTCATATAATAATCTCGTCATTGTATAGATATAATTTTCGTTTAAAGCCTGGCAAGAACACATTTTGTAAGTAAACATGATGTTGCGTCCATTAGCGTCCCAAAAAAAGATCGCCGTACAAGACGACAGGTCACATCATCTATTTATAGTCTGATTCCATTCGTTTATTTATCAGCCGCGGTCCCAGCGCAGATGTCCAAACATAATCGAGGACGTCTGATGCCTAATTGAAAATTATTCCTCAGTTTTCTTTCCGCTCAGCGCAAAGTTTGCAAAACTTCAAGCCTGAAGGAAATGGTAATAGGATCCTAATGAGAAATACCAGACTTTATTTAACTTTTCAATGAAGACTCGGTCGAGTGATTAATTTATAATGAAAGATACCGGCAAGCTCAAAACAGATTTATGTACTGACCCAAGTCATAAGAAAACCAGACATTCGGAATCGATTTTGCGACTAAAATAAAAGTGAAAGTGGCGGGAGGTTTCAGCGTCACACACAACAATCTACTCAACATTGATTCGTGTTGCTTTAATGCAAAAGCGAATTAGCGAATTTAATGCAAAGATCATAATCAATCTCATTTTGATGTTTCAACGAATCTATTTTGTTGCCAATGCCCTCTTTGTTGTTACTGTGATTGGTGTGACAGTCAATAAGCAACTCAAATATTTTACATACCGATTCTACTTTGAAGACAACAACGCTTACCGCTCTTTGTCAATTTGCAATCTCACCGATTTCATCGTGCAACTCTTTGAAAGCCGTACGTTCTTGAGTGAGGCTAATGGGTCAGGAGAAGCCTCTTATCAGACCATCTATTAATGAACTTCAGTTGGATAAACATTAAGGTGGGACGATTCCGATACAAATGATTTTTTCCAACTCTGTTAAAAATTTACATAATTATACACTGAAATTATGTATATCTGCATTAATTTTAACATTTATTTGCGCTAATTTTATGTTCTTGAATAAAACAGTAGTTTATAAGCTTATATGTGATCGACAATTTAGTCCATACAAACAATATAAATTTCATTTTTGTACCGTTTTTTCAAGAAAATGTAAATTGGCGCAGATAAAAATCTTAATTTATGCAAGCAGATATAATTTCAGTGTGTAATTCTGTAATTTTTTTAATATATTTGGAAAAAATCATTTGTATGAGAATCGTCCCACCTTAAGTTACAAAAATGCGAAAAACTCAATAAACAGTTGTGGGAATGTAATCAGACCTGAAGTGTCAGGGTCGGGCGGCCGATGCCTCTGCCTACCGTTCCACCAGCATCCACAGCACGGCATGTCTTCAGACCATAGGCACTGAACTTATCACAATACAGTACATTAACATATTGTTTTCGTTTCCAACATAATGTACTAGAGGACTGTCGAATATAAGAAAGTAGAATCACATATTCGCGTTCGGTTGAATGAATAAACAATTCCAAATCGAAAACTAATTTCACTGCGGGACAAAGTTTCCGAATACCGTTTTCAGGATTTTGTTTTAACTTTTCCAAACGTCGAATTGCTCCACTTGGTTAGGATAGTTACTAGATTTTGCACCATCATGTTGGTTAGTTAGAATGTGAAGAGCAAAACTGGAAAAAATATTTTATCGGCATTGTTTTCACAGCGGGCGATAAGAGGCGCGGACGACCGCTGCGCATCGCGACAATCGCTCGACTGACGTGCCGCGGATTTTCCATTTCCCGTGTTCCAACCCCCAAAGAAAATGCTCCTCGTTTATCGGCGCAAGTAATTCAAGTGACAAAGGTTCGACTGAGAACATTAATATGCTGTTGTAAGTTTCGAACTAATTTAGATAGTAGCGTCGCGTTGACGCAAACAATTGTTGGTTCACATCCACATCTTCTATAACTGAAGTGAACAATAAATAATTTATAAAAGGAGGTATTCAGGAAATGGCACGAATGAATATTCATAAGCATACCGAAAGGGAGACCCTAAAAGGAACTCGAGGAAGCGACATCACATTTCCTAGAAACAACGACAATAAATTATTTTGAAGACGCAACTTCAGACAGCGTTGTACAGCGTTCCCTGATGTAACCCGGCTCGGAGGCGGGATCTGTGTAGCTGTTATGAATGGACAAAACTGCTAGCGTTACTTTCACGTTATTTTACTGGTCCTTTGAGTTAAAAGGAGACTTATTTTGGGAAATGTTTTGTCAATCAAATTCAACTATTAGTAAATGAGTATCTAAGTGTTTGGGAAGCAGGCACTAAGGTAAGGTAAGTGTAACACATCTTTGTTATTGGAAATAAATAGTTATTCATTAATTTATTCACTATCTATGTACACTTTTATGACAAATAATAATAACTTCCACACAATACAATCACTTGATCTGGTCCCAAACTAGGATACCCTGTGCTATGTAACCAGGCAAGAACGTCACAAACATGAAAATAAAGTGTTTTTTTGTATTTTTTTTATTCTGAGACACGTCATTTTACACGTGTTTGTTTTTAATTAACTTAATACCTTTTACTTATCAAGCTCACATTTATGGTGCTTGTTTTCTTGTGCAATAAAGAATTTTCAAATCAAACCAAGTACTTAACTAAATTTTTAATTAAAACATACGTGTAAACGTCAGTGAAGAGCTAATCATTAGCCCACTGCTGCCCACTCCAGCCGTGGGCAGCTATAGTATACGCCTTTTCCCCGAAATTCCATTTCTCACGGTCCTTTGCCATCCGCATCCGCATCCGGCTGCTGGTCTGCCCGTCGACCTATCTTGGCCGCCACTCTGAAGCGCTATTTAGTAGTAATTTCCAAGTTAACAATCAAGGGATCCAGTGAAATAGAACCGAGTATATTTTTCTGTTTAGTCGCCTCGCCCCCCGTACCGCGCAGGTAACCCGGTGTGCGTGTCCTTGTGTTAATGTAAAATACGTGTGAACGCCTGACCTCTTACAATGAAGTTAAAATTTCGTTGCGTACTAAATCACTTAACACATTCATGTGATCTAGTGCAAAAATATCATCTTGTGGCCTAAATAGCTAAACCAATTTTAATGAATGAGGTGACCAATGAAAGATATTGAAAGCAACTTATCCCATCAACACATGTATTCTCGGAGTGATCGGGGACACGGTGGATAGCCCAATTCTGAAGCATGTCTACCCTAACGATACGTACGACTAAGTACGACTAAATATAGGTTAAGGTTTTAAATTTACTAACACTCTATGAACTTGCCTATGTTATTTAAGTAAGTTTGAAATAAATATTCTCAATTTTCAATTGTAGGTATAACACAGACCCTAATTGACGTATTTTTTTAAGAATTGCGCGTTTTAGAGGTAATCTCGAAGATAGAGGAAGCGCTACTTGCGGAAGAAAGAGTACCAGCTGTTAGCTGATACTTCAAAGTGCTCTACAAGTGCAATAAACACTGGCCTAAATCAATGCATTGATGGAGTTGTTTAATCTGGACAATAGATGCTGTTTGTTTGAGATAGAAACATTTGGGACGTTGGACTACAAAAGTTACCAGAAACTATGACACAAAATAATTGGTTACAATAGAAAATAAAATTAAAATAACAATGTTTAGCGCATTGAAGACGAATTGTTTTGGATAAGAAACGCCAGCAAGAGGTTTTAGTGCTTTTTCAAGTTTTGTCACGAAACCATTGCACGAACAAAAGCAAGATTGACTAGATTGCCCAAGAAATCTATTCGGAGATATTAATTTGAATTGGTTTTTGCCAATCCGCGGTGGGCATGCGTGGACATTAAGCCCGTACTCTCTCTCTCTGAGAAGCCATGTGCTATATAAACTACATAAAAAAAAGTTACGAGGAATCTTGAAACTAACAAAAAAAGGAAGATTGTAGTATTTTCGTGAAAAGATCGTGCCCCTTTCTTTAGTGTCATTAAAACTCTTTCTATAAGCAAAAGTTAACAGTTTTACTTACTTTTAATATTCGACTTATTACTAAGTCGATTCCACTAAAACACTCTTTTTGAACACAGCAATTCCTGCCATACCGCGGCTTTAGCTCCGTATTAGGAGTGTTTTAGAAGAATCAACTTTTTATAAACCAGATCATAAGATTCTCAATTTACAAATTAATGACGTCAAGTTTCAAGATAAAAATAAAGATGAGAACTTTTTCTTTTGTTCATTGAAAGTATTTTAGTAATCCACACCGAATAAACTGTTACCTACGGTATGTCAGGTTTTGCGTCATTTATAACACGCTGTATGAGTTACATCAATTGAATTTTGACACTAAATATAATATTTGATATGGCACGTGTTCAGAATCCATCTTTAACTTCGTTTCGAGACGAAAGATTCTACCTAGCATCAATACTCGATATATTTTATCGGAAAAGTGTGAATAAATTCAGGTGGCATTTCTCTTTTTTCACGATCTTAGTGCACTCGGGTATCAACTGCGCAATTGAGTTCATACTAGGGAGTGGTATTGCTAGATTGCTACTACAACTTCACAAACACGTAACTTAGAAAACAAAGTCATTGGTGCATGCCGGGATTCGAAACCGCGACCTCCCGAATGTGAGGCCCCCGTTCTACCGCTGCGCAGTGTTGCCAGATGTATTCTATGGAATTCTGTAGGGCGAGACCAAAAAATCTGCAGAATTCCGTAAAGGAGATGCATCGTGGCCTACGTACAACGACTGCTATGAAATTTATGTCACTGGAAAGCTTATTTAATATGTAACTTCATATAATAATTTATAATTTTTAGAATACTGCCCAAAAATTCTAAATAAAATGTTTTTTTTCTTTTTTTTTTTCTTACTGTTACCACCCAGAGGAATAAAAACTTCAAATGTCAATGTCATGTCATAAATGAAACATAACCTTCAAAATGCTGATTGAAGGACTAATTGTGTGATTATAATAATAATATCTGTGAAAATAAGTCTTAGTGAAACGTTTTTGAATGTGGAATGATTTATACAGCCAGTGATCTCTTGGCTGGCTTACATACGCATTGTCTGAGCTTACTGGACTCCCGGTTTCTTGTACAGTAGGTAACAAGATGTTTTTGGTTTTCTGCGTATACTTTGGCCAACTAAGAGCGGTTAGCAGTAGACAGACATGTTCACGAGAAACAGGGGGTTACCCTCCATTAAACAGGACTTAATACCAAAGCAGAATCAATAAATTAGCCCTTTATTCGTCCACTGCTGGACCTAGACCTCTCCTAAAGCTGACAAGTTCTATTTGTCCTCGGCTATCTTCATCCAGTCGCTGCCAGCAATCTGCTTCAGATTCTCGGTCCTGTCCCGGGAGTCCTGTGCTGCGTTCGCCAACCTTATATTGGAGTGACATTGCTTTTGTACCATAATAGACAAACTTAATTCAAACGGGACTTAATCCTTAGGAAATCCATTGGATAACTAAGCCACGGGCTTCCACACTATCTTATCAGTCATACATGCTGGGATACGACCTTAGGACCTTATGATGTGAAACAAACTGATGTAAACACTGCACTACTAATACCTCGCACGCATGTGAAACAACATGTATCTGGGCTACCACTTCACATCAAAACGCCCGACTAAGCATCTACTTTCCACCCGCTTCACATCATAGGATAAGTAATAGAATTACACAACAGGGAAAAGAAACGACCAAGTTAAAACAACTTTTTATTGTACAAAAACAATTATTACCTACAGACCTTATAGTATTAAGTTAGTGCGTCACCGAGAGCATTCGCCTTTTATGTAGCAGATTCAGCATAACATTACAGTACTGATGTGTCTTGATTTTGAGCATTCGCTTGCAGTCGTTTTTAAATGTCTGGCAAAGTGGTCATTACCACTGAGCCCGGCAATATTAATCGGCGAAACGAACAAATAACTTCCAAACAACACAATCACTTATCCTTATCAATTGCTTGATTATGTAGCGCTTTTGGGCAACGAATACGTTGCGTAAGCGGATTTTGGAGTTAACACAGCATGTGGCGCTTTTCCTTCCCCCAAAAGTTATGAGAGAATTAGGGAGAATGAGGGAATCGCGTAAATAATTGTATGACAACGTAACATTTAATTTAACCTGACCGCCAAGAAGTTTAATGCCGTCGTAAGTTACATTTACACACATAATACTTACTACATTGACACAGTATAACAAGTAATGACAAGTTAAATAAAGTACCAGATGATAGCGTACAAACCTCAGATGACTGTTGATTCGACGAATGGGGGACCTGGAGCTAACTAGGGCTGTGAACAAGTAATCGCTTTTAAAAAAATTCGATTAATTAAAAAAAATAATTGTGAAAAATATTTTTAAAAAGAATAAGAAAAAGAGAAATGATTTATTAAAAATCGTTTTAATAAATCGTTTCACTTTTTCCTCTTTCAGTTTTTAGTTTTTGTGACACAAACATCGATTTTTGCAAAAAATTTTTATTTTGCTTAGAAAATCGATTTTTTAAATTAATTTTAAAAATAACTTAATTAATCGATTATGAAAACAATCGATTTTTACGTGAAATATCACATCCCTAGAGCTTACTAGCGCAAATGATGGATTAAATCTTAACTGAGTATTTTCTTATACGTTCTTGCAAAAAGTGAACATCATTAATCACAATAATGGTTATAGCTATTTTTGTTGGGTTGATAATATGAGAATTTTATCGTTTTTAATTAAAAACGGATGTACAAGATGTAATAAGAGAATATTATACAAGATATAGAGGTCTCGTATTAGAAAAAATCTAATCACAGACTAAGGAGAAATATCTGAGTGGCATACCTATCGTACGTTGGGCAACCCTATATTATTTTTAAAGTGACAGCTCGTAATGCGGGTTGCAAGCTCAATTATTTATGTTCCACTTTATTATATTTTATAAATTATAGGGCAATAGTTAAAAATCTGATTATACATCTCATAATTGAGCAAGATTATCGTCTCTACGGTCGTGAAAACTTGGTTCGAGTCGTACTCCTAGAACCAGCTCTCATACATTTTTTGGATCTCCTTTGCGCTTACAAAATCCGTAGTTCTACAGACTTTTTCCAAAGCTTTTTTCTACTGTACCTGAAGCTTAAAATGTTATTGAAAGTTAGTAAATAGTGAAAGGAAACATACACTTAACTGAATTCACTCGACCATAGATAAAAATTAGCCAGAAAGTGGATTTTTGTATACTCTGCTGAGTTCTGTCTCGAATCAATTCACTGATAACTGGGCTAAATTCCGCTAAGAGTGTGTCACCTTAAATAGTTATTATTTAAAGTTCTCACAAGAAGTGTCGAATGTGGAGAAGAAATAAGTCTTATTTACTTGTTTAATATATTTAATTCAGTAATCTTAATCAGTCACTGTCATTGTCAGTCTGTTCGTCCTCCTGGTATGTGTACATTTTTGAATTAAATAACTTAAGTATCTCTGGAGTTGCTTCTACCTCATAGCAGCAGGTTTTTATTGCACTCTCCGTTTTTTCGCGGGAGTTCCAGGAGGACTATCATCACCGCTGCTTGAACTTGTCATTGAATACTCCACAACACAGCACGAATTACTGAAAATTATACCCACGGACGAAATTCTCAACGATGACTTATATATTTTAATCCAGAAATATTCGCAATTTTGAACCTGCAAGTAAGTACACACGCGTGCGGTGCGCCCAAGAAAAGAAGGATAGAGATAGAACATACGCAACGCGACCAATCTGAAAATGCGTTTCTATATGGCCGACAGCATACCCGGTCGCAGCTAACATAATTTATTCGGTTGGTACACAAAACCACAGTTGACACTTGACACTCTTGACAGTGACACTGACACTTCAGATCAGTTCAGCACTTCGCTCACCTCATTTCGAAGCGATAACGTTCCGTTTTAGTGTTGCGTGAAGTGGGTGAGCTGAGTCAGCTGCTCAGCTGTGTGTGTAACGAAACGCAGGTCGTATGAATAGTCCTCAAGTTATTTCTACGACGATTGCGTTTCGTTACTTACAGAAAAAGTGCATTCTATCCAATTAGTCAGAAATTCCGTAGATTCACTTATGATTTCCGTAGGTCTGTGTCACAAAGCCTAAATCCGTAGATCTCCGGATTTTTCCGTAGATCTGGCAACGCTGCCGCTGCGCTACCACCGTTCCTGAGTTCATACTAAACTTGCTGCAAACGGAGTATGACGACGCAAGTCGCGCTTTTTAACGCGCTTAAACGTCAAAAGGCGAGACTTTCTAATACATCTTAGTTGATTGTCATATTCTGATATTTTAACGCCAAAACGCACGACTCACGCCGTTATGCTACCAGTGCTGGTTAGATAATTAATGAAGCTACAAAATTAGGCATGTAACTATTATTATTACTATATAAATTATACTATATAAATGCTTAACCATCTAGATAGTCGGTACGTCAGATTAATAAATGTTGTTTTTAATAAGCACAAAATCTCTATTTAAATAATTCTACGTTTACTGAAGTCTTTGTTTTATTTTCAGAGATAACTGAGACGGCTGTGTTCATATTTCCGGTTAGGTCTCCCGAGCTCTCTTCAAAGCGATTACCAACTTTTTTACTTGACTGGGAGAACAAAAGAGGATTAGGTTTTGCGCGCATATGTATGTATGTATGTTTGTTTTTTGATATTTCCTTATAACTATGCAGAGAACAAACGCCTGGACCGATTTTCACAAACGAGGTGTCAAATGAAAGTTATCAACGGCGTTATATTATACTACATGTTTCGATAAAAACCTATTGGCGGACATCAGGGCCGAGTTTAATAAAACTCCAACTCGTAGTTTATTATTACAAGCCGACCTACATTGCGTAGCTGAGTCTAATTGTTAATCTGTGGTTTAATCAACTTTGCATTTAAGTACATCGAATTGTCATAGTAAATCATTAATTGTAGTTTTATGAAATAGGCCCCTTGTGGTGTCATGTTGTTAGTAAAAAGCGAACAAAAAAACACTTTGATTAACACAAATATTATAAAACAAAACAACCCGACTGCTAAGAAGTCTAACGAGTCCATTGAATTTGAAACTTTAGCAGACGGGTACAAACTTACCTACACATAAAATCAACGAGGAGCCCCGCCTGCTAAGGTTTTAAATTCAATTGACTCTTGTTAGCCTTAATAAGGCCAACTTTGCTTTTCACCAGTCGGGTTTTTAGGGCTATAATTAAATTTTTTTATCTTAGGCAATCCACTCACCCGTCGCGGATCCTGTTTGGACTGAACGTTGCGCAGGGCTCGCGGCTTCATCCTCCGTGGATTTAGTCAAAGAGGATTGCCGGGATCGTCCCAAGGATTTAGGAGATGGGGGAGGCTGGGGTGACCCGCTAATCCTCATGAAAGGTGTAGGAGAAGCGGGTAAGGAGAGCGGTGACGATAGTCTCAAAGGTGACGTCGGTGTACCTAAGTTAGACGGAAGTGACAGCTTCGACTCTGAGGACAAGAATGATTTTGTCCTCGGAGCATCTTGGGCATCGGTGGAAGTATCATGACATAGGACGGTAGGTAGAGTCATCGTGTGTGTGCCGTTTGGCGTTATGCTCGTCTCGCTTGGAGTTTGCACCGTGGACGGGTCAGCCATTGTTCTCTGTAACAAAGACATCGAAGTTATTATGGATTATTATTGAGCAACTATAAAGATTAACGATTATAACACGATTCCTCTAAAGCACTCCGAAGAGTCAGTTTATTTAATCTGTGCTTACGACTTTTCTTAGTAAAATCTTCACCGCAGACTATTTTAATCGGCATTTTAAGGAATCGTGTTTTTATAACACCGTCACGGTCTTTTTTATATAAACACGATTTCTTAAAGCACTCGTTAAACACCTGTTAAAATAGTCCATGGTGCAGATTTTACAAGGAAAAGACGCGATAACTGAATAAATAAACTACCTCTGAGCAGTGCTTTAAGGAATCGTGCTTTTATAAATAATACAGTGTATTATTTAGTTGTATGTAAATAAGCTCGCGAAGTGAAGTGGCAGTGGGCGGAGAACATAGCTCGGAGAAGTGATGGCCGTTTGGGCGAAAAAGTTCTGACCTGGCGACCGCGGACCGGACGACGCAGCGCGGGCAGGTCGCCCACCAGATGGTCTGACGACCTGGTTACGGTGGCGGGGAGTCGCTGGATGCAGGCGGCACAAGACCCGGGAATCTTGCAAAATCATGAGGCAGGCCTATGTCCTGCAGTGGGCGTCAAATGGCGGATGATGATGATGACGAAATCAGCTCGCTTGAAATCACCAATCCGCGGGAAGCACGCTTGGTGATTAATTCCATACTCACAGCTTAGAGAATGCGGTCAGTTGGTAGCGCTGGTACCACGCTGGTACGGCAAACCGAAGGTAACAAACAGGTTCAAGTCCTGTTCATGTCTCAACCGAATTTCTTCTTTTTATATTGAATTTATACATAAAACTTTTTTATAACTTGGAGCGAAGGAGGCAAAGTTAAAGGTGTGTTTCTGATTACGCGAATGCAAAAACTGGTAATTTTTGAAGACAAAAACAAATACCCGCCAAGTCCGTGTCAGGCCACGCGCAGTGTAGGGTTAAGGGTTCCGTAGAAAGAGGGGGTTTTATAAGATTTACAGAACTAACAACTTCATCAAAGTAATTTTCAATGGATTTTGTACGAAGTTTTCCTTTTATAAGTTGGTCGCCTATTACTCGTTTACTTGTAAAGCCTACTTAGTTTTCTTTTAAAGTTCAATATAATAATATGTGCAGTAGCCCTGACTTTTTCCATATCTCTACAATCAACCGTTTAGCCAGGAGAGGGGGCAAACGCCCTACTCGGATAAAAATTTGTGCTTTAACCACTAGTCTGCCGCGACACAGATCTGTGCCCAGCTTAATATTTCCCAAACGGAACCCTGAATCGAAAAATGGTCTTCCTACAACCAATATGTTTACCAACCCAAGGATACCCCACACTATGGTGTAGGCGAGAAAAAAAATGCAATTTTAAAATAAATATGTCAAATGCCAAATTTCAGCTTTCTAGTACTTATCGTCTGTGTGCTAAGCCGCGGACAGACAGACAGACAGACAGACGAACGTACATGGCGAAACTATAAGGCGCGGAGCCCATTGATCTGGCATCTGGCACGGGCCTGGCACGGACCTGGCACGGACATGGCGCAGGCATGGCATAGACATGACGATGAAAGGCGCCGAGCGAAGGAACTGACTGAGAATGGACCTGGAACTAACTGTAATCGGACGCGGGTGCCAAAATGGCGTGATATGGCACGTCGGACGAAAGGCCGTTGAGTAGTTCAAATAATGACCTTATGACAGTGTATTTGGTACGGTATTTGAACGAAACAGAATTATCAGTGCGCTCCGCTTCCTTGTTGACTACGGAACCCTACAAATTTTTGGTCGACAAACGTGCAATATAATGACAAACGACAAAGGTGCCATAAAACTGGCTCTACGAGCCTCGGAAAGTACATATGTGTAGGTACATATCAAGATTTCACTTAAACACTGTCTGAAATTCAATTTGCTTCCAAAAACACTTCAACCTTAATGCGGTCATTGCCATCGGAACGATCCGCCACAATGCGTCTGACTCACTCATAATATTCAACGAAAGATTAGGTACCAACAGACTGCAGTTACAAGATAATCCAGAGTTGTCGGGACGGGTCGCCTGAGAGCGGAGGGAGGCTGCTCTGTCGTCAAGCGAGACCCCACTAGCCAGCGCCGAGCCGGCTCGGCAGTGTGGCTGTGGCGGCACCGCGCGGCACCTATCATCACTGGACGAACCAAGAGGCAAGAGCGGGACGCAAACAAAAATGACGACACACCATCGGCCCGTATATTTTATTCACTCGCACACCGTGTCTAACAGTGTGCGGTCCTACGTCGAACTGTGACTATCGCGTTGTCGTCGCAAGCTCGCTAGACGCTATCGTTTGTGTTAAACCATTGATAACGTTTCCTAAAAACAATATCGTTGTCTGGTAGTTTAATGAATGCGATATCGGTTCGAAGATAACATGAGTAACCCGACAGTAATAATCCCAGAGGGGAAGATCCGTCTTCATGTCACCGTGTTACATTACGTGAGACTGTTCATTGCTGCTGTAGCGAGGGTACTGTTCGGCTTGTACTATGGGACTGAGGGTGAGAAATTACCGCCGATCACAGAAGGTATCCTGAAAGAATCCGCGACCGAAATCGCGAGGAAAATCCGAACTAAAGAGGTAAGTATTAATCTATTAAAATGGTTGTTTACTCAGCAATTGCCTTGTCACGCGTGTTCTAGTTATAGGGATGGCTAAAACCGGTTGAGTGTTTACGAGAGAACCTGCCTACACAACGGTTTATTGTAGGAAGTTATCTTTATTTTTTACGCGTAAAAGTTTAGCTTTACTTCATTAAATCTAATTCAGTTTCCCTTGGCTTCCTGTTCACTGAGTTATATTTATCTTTTCATGTAATACGCACCATAACGGGATGAGCGGAAAAAATTCAGAGTTTAAATTAACTACCAGCTAAAGCGCGTGTTTAATTTTATATTGTGGCTGCGGTTTGCTCACATAAAATTATTATTTTCAAGACGTTATTAAGCGTTCGCTCATGAACATAAACTCGGCTCGGAAATTCCAATTCGGCTAATCAATTTTCGCTGTGATAAAGTTTGATTAAAGAGTTTCTATTTCTAAACGTTATAGTCGTGTCGGTACCATAATAACAAACAATAATTGACCGAAACAAGGTATAACGCTCAGCAGATAACTTGAACAAAAATCCGCGCAGTCGGTATTCGGGAATAGATACGTAACCGCAATTGTAAATTTCACTAAATAATTCAAAGCCACATCCCATTTCCACCGGCCAATGAGTCCCGAAATACGTGGATGCGAAAGTCATTTAGTGAAGTCATTCGTCGGGCACTATGGTCCAGAACCACGACAATCATAACATCTTTACTGCAAGTGTCAGACAGCTAGTGATAATCTCATTCCTTATTAATAATGTCGTTTTTCCTAACCTAGTCACTTTATACATCAGAGCTTGGGTCAAATCCGGTAGTCCGATTTTTTTGCAGACTTTTTATGATGTTTGACGAATGAATAATCCAAATTTGTGACCTTGAGCGCCGAACGCAACTTTGTCAAAAATCGAAAAAACCGCGATAATTTCGGGGTTTTGAGACTGGCGATTATAACCCTAAAGGACTAGTTTTTGATAGTTCCTTTTCGAGACCGTACACGCAGTTAACTAGACGAAATTTGCTACAATATGAGACAAGAATGGTCTCTATAGACCAAATAGTGTCCCAGATAAAGCCTTTCATAGGCTTCCACAATCACTAACGGCATAGATGAAGAGGAAAAGCTCTGGTTTCAATGAGGATTTGGAAGAGGAGATGCATGAGAGGAATACATGACATCTGATGCTTTGCCTCTTCCACATTTGTTGTAAAAAAATTCACGTAATTGGTAATTGGAACTATATCCCGCTATAGTTGTAGTTCGAGTGACGTCTAAAATAAGCTTGAAATAAAAAATAACAAGAACCCGAGTGTTAAGCTACGAGGACTCATTTAGGTCTTCTTTAAGACTTATTAACCGTTGGGTTTTTTTGTTTTAAAAATAAGTTTACATATAACTGCACAAAGAAAATAAACACAAATGCTACCAATTCACCTAACTACATAGAAATCAATTAAGATCGACCTATAGGTTTAGTCAGTGATTCAGTAGGCTCTAGGAAGTATTAGATAGACGCAGTTCGACTTTATAAATTAATGCTTACATGTTATAACAATTTAATGAGTAAGTAAAACAAAAATTATTATCACTATGTTTATATTGTTTTGGCATTAATTAAATTATATTTTTTGTAATAATTGTGACTGGCGAAACCTGCGAGGGTATTTTGTATTGGTTAATTTATTTTTTGCTCGTATTTTGTTTTTGAAAAACAGAAAACCAAAACTGGTGGAGCTGGTTGGCGGCCAATGGCTAGCCTTGGCAGGAAAGTTTGACATTATTCAAAAAAAGCACCGTATTTGTCGCTAGATTCGAGTGAATGGCTCAAGGGCGACGTTGACGACCCTTCCGAACATATCGCTGCTTCATAATAAGGGCCCCTTATCTAGAGCAGGTATGAAGACCCCTATATTATTACCTTTAACATAGTCACCAACTCGTCTAACATGACGCTTTTGGAGCAGACTCGCAGAGATAGAGTCTGTGCCCAGACGTAATTATACTCACCAAATCCTTTCGAAATCCTGACGTTTGCGATATCACTTAGTAAGAAACTTGTCAATTAGACGATTGGAGTCGGTAAGGATTTGGTGCGCGTTATATAGGAGCAGATCAGGGTCTTTGAAGGAGTTTATGCTCCTAGTATGCTTATAGGATGTTCTAGGTAATACCTACTGAATGTTGTTAGGTCGGTTCCATCCATCAAATTAATTGCTTACGAGCCAGTCTTTCAAACCTGCAGTCTACAACAATTGATCGACCCGCGATCTTATTGAGCTCGGTGCGAAAGTCGAACAAATAAAAATAAATTGTGGAATGTAAAACTCGCAGTGAAGCCCCACAGGTGCCCTTTACTGACTCACAGAGAATATTAAAATTAATGAAATTGGTTTCCATTAAATTTACGTGGAGTTTCAAGAAACTTCATTACATCCAGAGGCAAAATAAAGGTATCCGCTATCAGTCTGTAATTACAGCAACGTTCGCTCTTATAATAAAATCAGAGACATTTCAGAGCATATTAAGACATCAAAAAAGTAGTAGACAGGCACATTCACCACGCATCAGACCGTTAACTTTAAATTAATCTGCACCGCACATTTTTCGGTAAAAGTTTTGGATCCTCTCTCGTTATAATTTTGTAAATTACTTTTGTAATTAGCAAAAATGTTCGCTGAGTTGTATAAAATTATGCTCTTAACTTTTTATTTTCAGTTCATAAAAATATTTTCTAATTAAAGCCTTACTGATTCTACACTGTTTTACTGGAACTTCTAGACTTTCGTAATCATGAATATCTCGACTCTAAATTGCTATCAACCACCTCTCTCTACCCACACAGTCAGTGGCAAACTATACGATACGACGAGATAGAAGTTTGATCACAGGTCTAAAGGACTGCAGACCAGGGCCTAGATTCTGTTAATGCATTGTAGTAACATGACAACTGCATGAACATGGCGGTTTTCATTTCATGGCTGCTTTAAGTCTACGCGGGCACACCCATCAAACCTTCTAGGCGTCAATGGTACGAAAAAACACGTCACGTGACCCGACAGTGTACCTGTCATTATACTACAATGCACTAACAGAATCGAGGCCCTGAGTATTTGATACTAATTTAATCTTGATAACTTCCTCGTTCCTGAGAAAGAGGGTCTTGACAGGCAGATGGACAACTGATTTATCCCATAAATTGTAATTGATCGTATAGAAAAAATGCATAGTTACAATCGGCTTGTGTCAACGTAACCCGAAAATTTAATGAATTGACGGTGGCATTTTCGTTACAACCAACTGCGTTCTTTATTAAAAAAAATAATATACTGCTCAAAAAAATTAGGGCAATAAGATTTCGAAGTGGAGGAAAAATGTTTGCATAGGTTTTAATTATAACTGGTCACGAAATATTAAAGTGACATCCTACAAGAAAATGAAAGTCAAAAGAACATAAGCGTTTTTGTTAGTAGTTCTTAATATGGTGCCCAAGAGTCTATGTACACCTAAAAACAAAGACACGCCATTTAATTTTCTTAACTTTTTTCATTAAAAAAACTAATTTTAAGGGGCATTTTAAGTCTTTGGAGTGTTATTATTGATTGAGTATTTAATCTTAGGTGGATAAGGACTGAGTAATAATCCCATGTCTAGTTTCTATTACAACGCCATAGTTCGACCCTGTTGAAGCAGAGTGACAGCTCGGGATACTTGGATTTCAGTCAGATCTAATTAATCAGAAGTGCCAAATGTGTTAGATGTTTATTGTTCCATTCTCATTATGAACAGCGAAATTTGTTGTGTATAAATGAAATATTTTCAGTAAGTTAGCTTTTATTCTCAAAATACTAAAAGTGACTCTTAACTATCTAACACCTTACTATTCTAGCCTTTTACTCCAACTATTAAAAGTGACTCGTAATTTAACTAATACTTTACTATTTTCGCTTACGGAACCCTTCAAACATAAATCAATGAAACGTTTAGCTACTTGCTCTAATTTCTTCCGCTGCTTAGGTTGCTACGGCATCTTATTAATGAAAACGTAGTGGTTCGAGTCCTGTTGGACGTTAGAAACTATGATACCATGTTAGCGTTGACTTGTAAACGAAGATCTAATAAGTAGGATGTAAGTTCGTGCCTTGTTTACTTACATTAAAATTAACTACTGAACTTTGATTTCTCGCCTATCGAAACTTTGATTTGGGAGGTCTGAAAATGGCATCAAATTATTATTAATATAAAACCTAGATGTAATAAAACCTAACCTACATCGACATTATCTTTTGAAACCTTGATTAATAACCTACGTATTACTGATTATCTTTTTACGCACCTACCTTCAATATTTTGCGCCGCATCTCGCTTACGTGAATCTATCCTTATAGATAACGTTGAGGTTGAGTGCCGTTTTATATTGAGAGTTTAACAATCTATCGAGCAATGGAAATGAGTATGTTATAGGGCGAAGGATCCGATAAATAAAATAGTCTTTATTGACATTATGACAAAAACCGTTATGGAATGTTGTGGTTGTTAGATTTTAAGGCGTAAACCTTTTTAATTTGAATAATATTTAAACTTGCTCATCTCTTTACTTCAATAATATTTTGTGCTCTGCCTTGTTTGATCTAATGGTATTTGGGATACTTGCTGCTTGGAGCTCTAATAGACTTCGTCGGTTCAGTCCATTGTTGTGACGTCTTGAATAGACTTTTTCCAACATACACGTCCGGGTTACATACTTTTAGTAGAGTTATCTCCTAGGTATTTGATACCGTTGAGTTTTGTGTATAATGGCTGGACCATACGAAAGTTATCTACCTATTCAGAGTTTCAAGGAATAATTTCCTTTCATTGGATCAAACAATCTAGAATTGTTTATTTTTAAACATTTGTGCTATTGCTGCTATTAATGCTTGCAATCTTTAGTGAGGCTGACCACTTCTACACAATGAGCGTTATTCGCTGGTTGCTAAAACTTCGTTTGACGAGTCATCCATCATATCCAGGCTTTCCGGATTGAATTTTCTCCGATGTACCATGCCTTTGATATCACAACCCTATACTATTTTACGACCTGATGACTGTTCATACGTCGAAGGCACCTTTTGTAAATCTTCCTACGGTCAGTTTTCACTGAATTGCCTGCATTTGGCAAACACAATTGAAATGTTATGTATATCCATGAATCTAGTTATAGATAAAACTATGTACAGTGGGACAATGATGAACATACGGTGTGAAAGACCAAGCCTTTGGTTGGAGAACTGAGTTTCTTTTAGTCCGGATCCCGTCTCTGAGTCAAGTACTTTTAACTAGATTTGTGTTAGTTAACTTTCACTTTATCTATTATATTATAAATATTTTAAATTTAAACTTTATTCTGCATTAACTGCGCTTCATGCTTATAATTTCTATTTGCCATCGCTTCAATCAAATTACTAGCGGACTTTAGTGACGAAAATCTGTTGAACATTATAATAATATTTTTAACAATAATATTGTTGTAATGACCTACTTCTTTTATCTGTTCTTACACAATGTTCCATACCGGTTTAACCAGTTTCATATTCTACTTTAAATAGCAAACTTATTCAACACTTAAACATTAAAATTTCTAATTTTCATTCTTGTTAGGGCTTTACTTAACCTTTTCTATATGGGACGGAATTAACTCAATCTCTCTACTTAACTTTGATATCAAACCGAGTTAACTCGACCGTTAATTTCAATTTAAAGAAAATTAACTAGATCTTTATTTGTTAATTATATACTTTTGCGCTCGAACATTTGCTTTCAATCTCAGATACCTTAAAGGAGCTAGGGTTACGTATACTATCACAACGCAGGGTTCTACCGATTAAAACTAGACGATCACAGTTGGCCATTAGAGTGTTTTGCATCATAATAACTTTTATTTTTCTCGTCGGTGTTAAATTCATTAAGTTTTCGGGGGTAGGTGTTACAACACCTGAAATGCAGTTTAAATAGTTTTTCCTTTTACCACAAACTATTTCAGTTGCATTTAAGGTGTGTTTTAAGCAGTCTTGTTTACTAAATAAGACTACTTAATAAGCATCTTCTATAATACAAGATTTATAATGATGGCTTCTTTAGGCATGGGTCTAGGCAGAGTTCCTATATTTTTTGAGACGAGAAGTTGGCCAGTTTTGGTGAGATATCAATATCACTTTTCTTTAAGTAGGTATGTGCTTAGTAGATTAGATTTATGTATTTAACATTTGCCAGCAAATTTTGGGAATGAAATGTATGTTTGTGGGTTCTATTCATTGGTATATTAATGTTTATTGTAGTTAGTTTCCTTTGTACTCTGATGTGGGCATAGCAATTTGCTTTTTCAACGAAGGAATATCTGATTTCCTGCAACCTTGGGTTGACAGCGACTACTCTGTAATTTGCGTGGCTATATATATATTACAACTGACATATTCGTAATGTCATTATTAGTTTTTTCAATCAATCAATCAGCCCGTATTCGTCCACTGCTGGACGTAGGCCTCCCCCAAGGCACGCCACTTCCCTCTATCCTCAGCCATCCTCATCTAGCCACTGCCAGCGATCTGCCTCAGATCGTCGATCCAGCGAGAACATAATGGCAAATAAGATAGACTTAATCATCATCAACCCATTATGTCCCCACCGAGGGGCACGGGTCTCTTCCCTGAGGAAGGTATAGGCCATACTCCACCACGGGGGCCAAGTCCGGATTGGTGGAGGCTTGTAGACTAGTGGCTCGTCTACTGTCAGAAGTTGTCAAGCCGCCCTAAGGCCTCTGACTTGGCTTAACGACTGCCATCTATCGACGGCAGCCGGCACCAACAGCTTAACGTGCCTTGCGAAGCACGGAACCGCTCGGAAAAATGCCACTAGCGTTAGGCATAGACGGCGACCCATCCATGCACTGAACGCGCCCAGTGTTGCTTAACCTTCGTGATCGTTTAAGATCACTCAGGCAGCCGGGGCTACGAGCGATTCATAGACTTAATATTTTGTCCTAATAGGCATTAACAAGGAAAAAAGTAGCCACTGAGTGCATAAGAGAGGTACCTATCTGGCCACAAAATCGATATACTGCTGATTTTGTGACTAATGCGCTACTAAGCTAAACGAAGCACCATACATAATGCCTCTCTAGATCTAGCCGAACCGAACCAATTACATGCGATCGAAATCAAACTTTGTTCCTAAAAAATGTAACTTACGTAACTTGTAAGCATGATTTCCCTTTTCAAAGATAAATGCCCAAAATGGTGACATTTGGACCAACAATGAAGACTATCCTAGCTAGGTATTAACATTTTGTATAGGCACTTTCTATTTTAGGTTTCGAAAAGTGCTCTAAACGGTTCGTGTTTATAAATATGTGCACGTTAACCACGTTTTTGGTCAACAAATTGGTTGAAAACCTCTCTTTGAACTAGAGCCTGGATTTTCGTCAAACCAGCCAAACAGCAGATCTATACTGTTAAGAGAGAATAAAGAATGTGATAGAGCGTTGCTACACAAGCATCATGAAATCAATACTACACAAAGCAAAGGCGAACCTTTGTAAATAAATGAAGGTTTGATAGGTAGGACTCACACAGGCCGACGTTTTATTGTGAATGCAAATTCCGAGCCCCGAGCTGGATTGGCTTGTTAATCCCTAGATGGGTCGACAAAGCGACGTGAATTGATCTTTATAATTCGCTTACAGCGACCGTTTCCAGTGTTCCTTGATAGAGTGCCGCCCGTGGAGCATTATTTGCCTATCCTGCTCGATAGATTGCGGGTGGCGATGCAGTCTACCTAAGCCGGCGGTGGTAACGAAGCGGTAGAACGCCGGCTTCTTATTCGGGAGGTCATGGATTCGAATCCCGGCATCTACTTTGACTTTGTTTTCTAAGTTACCTACATTTGTGAAGTTATAGTAGCAATACCACTCGCTAACCGTGAAGGAAAACATCGTGAGAAAACCTGAGTGTCTGAGATGTTCACACACCTCAGCGCTTAAAATTGACAATCCGCGGTGGGCACGCGTGGTGATTAAGCCTGTTCTCTCTCTCTCTCTCTCTCTCTCTCTCTCTGAGAGAAGGCCTGTGCCCTGCAGTAGGACGTATATAGGCTACATTCACACATACTAGGCTAAGTCGATGGAGGATAGACAATGTGTCAATCAGTTTATTATGTACAAACGCAATCTATTGAACTTGTTAGGCAAGTCATGCTACCACGGCTCTACCAAGGAACGCTAAGTTTTGCTTTCGTCACTTTAAAAAAACTTCCCTGAAATAAGATCAATAATAAGAACCACTAGCAGAAAAACATCTTCGGGGAATAACATCTAACCATCGTGTTTTGTACACTGCACTTTCATCAGTAGCAAACGAGCAGTCGATGTATTCTTACAGTACTCAGTCTCATTTTACGTAGAGCTCCGGCGACCGGCTTGATAGTGCGTGACGTAATTCTATATAGATAAAGAGGATAGCTTCTATAAAGATCATAAACTGCTAAGAAGAGTATAGGAACACGTTAAAGAGCTCATCCCCGCTCTAAGTAAAGCGGGCCTTGTGGCGTACGTGTACTGACTTTTGAATATTACTACTGCACTATCTAATGTTTTAAAACTAAACTTTGGCCTTTGTATCTACGTAATGAGACGATTTATACAGCGTCCAGTGGCATCATCACTCACATTAGATGCGTGAAGGGACCACTCGGACGCTGCAGTGTCTGGGACATAGTTTTTTGGATGGAGTAGGCTAAAAAAGGCGGTGGTAGCCCAGTGGGTAGAACAATGGACTCGGAAGCGGGTGACCCAGGTTCGATTCACAGTGCGGGCATGTACCTATGACTTTGTTTATTTTCAAAGTCTGCGAAATTATAGTAGCAATACCACACGCTAAACGTGAAGGAAAACCTATGCTGGTAATGTTTTACAATTGTAAGTATATACATGCGTAATATAACTTTTATAAAAAAGGTTGGTTATGCGAGCAGACCAACACAGGAGTTGAAACAGTCGCCATGACCGAAATAGGTCAGGACCACCACCACCATCGTTATCATCATCACCTAATGTAACATATTATACTGTAAGTGTATGCATGAATTAATGAATGGACAGAACTACCCACGCATGCCATGGTTAGACAGTGGAAGAATCTAATATCCAAAGTGCATAATATAATTTATATTATACACTGCTAGCGTCGGGTCGATGAGAAGACTTTATACAGTGTAGAGCTCGAAAGGGATAGGTCACGCGCGGGATGTTTACGTTCGTGGAGTCACGCGAGTCGCGACTCTGTTTAATTATGAATTGTTTATCAGAATTGTTGATTTACCAAGCTACCTTTTGTGATACACAGTAGCTCCTACCTCCGCTATTATCGAACAAAAACGGGGAAGGTATCTGAGTGGTGGTCTATTGTACAGTGAACTATGTAGTAATATTTACAGCCAACAAGTACGGAGCTTGTACGCAGCAAGCTGTTCTAGAAATACGTCATCTCTTTGTTTTAATTTTAGCTTTAATGATGTAGTATTTCGGCTGTCCTTGATCGTAAATCATATTTGAGCCTACATTGAACCCTTCCGCAACCCGTGCAAAGATACGAAGTAGATACTAAGGCAGTTTCAGGCTGGAATGGTCTTGCTCTGACGGACAGTCAACGTCAAGTAGTTGTAGAGCTGTTATTTGAGTTCTTAATGCTTTTGGATTAAATGCGATCATTGTATAATAAGGGGTACGACCAGAGCCGATTTTCATAAGACTACACTCCATAGAATTAGCAAACGGCAAGATAAGAAGTACCCGAAACCGGCGTGCGTGCATGCATCGACTAATGAATGTTGATGAAGCGAAATAGATCTCTCAGGATTGTGGCAAGTGGCAGACAGTGGTCTTTGCCTACCCCTCCGGGATACAGGCTTGTGTTTATGTTATGTTTACACCTCATAGTTTATTATGACAATTCGATGTACATTGCGTAGCCGACACTTCCTATTTGTAAATCTGTGGATTAATCTACTATAATTATATACCTATACATCAAATTGTTATAGTATCTAAACCCTGAATTGTAGTTCTATGAAACAGGCCCCTGTATGGCTGACAGTGACTGTACCTATCTGCGAAGTAGTTTATACTGTGGTGCTTTAGAAGATTGCTTTTACTTTCTCCTTTCAAGTGCATTCACCGTGGAAGTGGCGGTTGCATAAAACGAGAAAAAGAAAACGAACGCGCAACATGAGCCATAACAAAAAAAGAAGTTCCAAAGGGTCTGTCAAAGAAAATAAAAGTTGCTGAAATGAAATTTATTCATCGCAGAGCCTGTCGATAATATACACTATAACGGGGCTTTCCAAACTGTGCGTCGCGACGCCCTGGAGCGTCGTGGCATTATCCCAGCCTGCGTCTGTCGCAAAGAAATGGGAAACTCCCAAAGGCGTCAAGTCAAAATAAATTTGCGAAGGCCTGCTCTATAACGTAAACACGGAATCGATTTCCCTTACCTAATTTCAGCGCAGTAATACAACAGTACAAATAAAGGTAATACTATTACATTACAGCCTTTCTACATTCAGTGATTCAGTAACGCGTGAGAAGCTCCTTGGAATAAGTAGGTAAACAATAAATTGAATGGGTATTTTGAATATGAAAACAATAGAAGTACCGCCTCATAGTACAGCCCAAGTGTCACATAAGTATTTAAAGAGTTGGATGGACTTCATACGATCAGATTACATTCAGAGAACTATCAATATAATCCTTCAGGGTCTATAGTATCTATCTTCTCCACTGGGTGATTCTTTCGAACTCCCTCACATCGATCTGTCAGATACATACTCGTACCTATTTTGACTTCAGTGGGAAGTTACAGAGCAGGTTAGCTGAACATGAATATTCTTAATCATTTTGCGGCCTATTCTTGTTCGTTCTCTATGTTGCTCTCTAAGGCTTTACAGAGATAAGTTATCACCAAATTATTATAGTACGCTTTTATCAGCGTCACTGGTTTATAACCAGTGGTAGTAATTTCTAGTATGTAACTGACAAACTAAGGCACTGTGCTGTGATGTGACAAATCTAAAAATTTAAACATTACATAAACTCTCGCCAGGGTTTGCCACTTGCCACGATGCTGACAGACCTCTTTCGCTTCACCAACATTAAGTAGTCGTTGCACGCACGATCTTGCCCTTTGCTAATACATCCCCTATTAGGCTGAAGTATGTCCGTCCTGATCCTTCCACCCACATTAGCTCGTTATGTTGTATTTTTTTTGTCCATTTAGTAACCTATTTCTAAATGTCGTATCGTCTTAACACTTTGCAAGTGCCCGGACCAGGACATCACCAACATGGAAAACCACCCAGACTGAGGCCATTTGTGCATATCATATATACAGCGGCCTGCGGGGGGAATCGAACCCGCGACCTTAGTTTTGATAGTTAAGCGTGTTAATAGTATTACCGTTAGACCAATAAGGCAGTCAATTCTAGATTCACAACTTTAGTAGTTGCCAATTTTATGTAACGAAGTTCCTTATGGGAGCGGTTCACTCCGCGGTGGACTTCTGAACTAAACTTTCAACTCGCTCTTACATACTATTTTGTGGTATGTTAGAACTACTTTGCCATTATTAACAGCTCGCACGTTGGTGCTAACGAAACGTCTTCATTTGTTTCAGGTGTTGAGCGTGGAAGTGTTGGAAACCTTCATTAGAAGGATCAAAGACGTGAACTCTGCTCTTAATTGCTTCGTCGAGGACCGCTTTGAGGAAGCTCTGAAAGAAGCTAAAGAGGCCGATGAACTAGTTAAGAGCGGGTCGCTGACTGTGGAACAGCTCGCCAAGGAAAAACCCTTTCTCGGTGTGCCGTTCACGACTAAAGACTGTATAGCGGTTAAAGGTAGGATTCGCACAACATTGCCAAATGGGCGACTGCGTCGGCCGCTGGCCAGTGGTCAAGAGTTGCCAGAATGATACTAAAATTCTATGAATTCTGTGATGAAGATCGCAGTTCCGTTCTCAATTTTTTTTTTTATTTGTGTAATATGACTAAGTACCTGCCGGATTATAGGCGCTTAATACGCTAGCAAAAATAAACTATAGAATGTGTCCTGTGCGGTCAATATGGCAGGCGGCGACTAGACCTTCTCTTTTGTACGCACATCTTGGAGATATCACTTTTAGGGGTTGAAGCTACTGTCGTCCGTAGGTAGGTATACCGTCGTCACCCTACAAATGACCTCCGAATTGTGCTAAACGAGTGGCATTACTGGTGTAGGCTCAGTCCGTAAACAACCACCAGGCAAAGTCACGCCGCCAAGCGATTCATCGTATTCCAACGTGACGTTTGATGACGCCACACCTAACAAGTGTTTGCCTGTAACTTCTAATTCTAAGGCCTTGTCTTCACTTGCCATCAGGTCAGTCAAGTGGCAAGTGAAAACAACGCCTGACTGCAAGTCAGTCATAAAAAAAATAAACACTTTGTAACTTGTTCTAAATTCAAACTCTCCAGGTCTTCATCATACAGCGGGTGTCGTGCTACGCAAAGATGTAATCGCTGAAAAGGACAGTGACGTCATTGGCCTGCTGAAGGCGAAGGGTGCTATCATCATTGGTCTTACGAATGTGCCTGAACTGTGCATGTGGTGAGTTTTTACAACTGCCCAAATAAAAAAACGTAGGTCCGTGGTTAATATCATGTAAAACAATTAAGTACGTTTGTTCGAGTCTCTTCCATAAACTTCTAAATTCTTCAAACAATAGAAGTGTGAGATATAGATTCTTTATGTAATCCTCGTAACATAGGGTACCTACCTACCTAAATTGGCAGACGTGCTTTTTTGTTTCTAAAGTAGCATGTGTGTATTCCACGAGTAAGATTAATCAGTGTTCCTACTAGATGGTGTAGAAATCCTCTAGATGTGCCTAAATAAGGAAATTAGATGTCTAATCAAAGAATATTTTTTTATATTTAGGTGGGAAACTCACAACCACATCCATGGAAGGACCAAAAATCCGTACAATACTACTAGGATCGTCGGAGGGTCTTCAGGAGGAGAAGGCTGCATCCAGGCAGCAGCTGGGAGTGCTTTTGGGATCGGTATGTACACAAACGCCAGTAGTAAGAGATAATTTATCTTCGAATCCTCAAAGCATCATACAACGATTATATCTAACTGTCTGCTGAAGATTAGAGTGTAACTTTTATTAGTATAATAATACTTCGCTGTATCTTAATTTAAGGCTTTGTCCGAAAATCAGAAACTAATTGCACACAGTTACAAGCCGAGGCATAAATCTTTTTGTTTCCAAAATATTATGTAATTTAAGTTTTGTTTTGTAGTGTAAGTAATTATTGCGCTATCTCAATTTACGTGATGTGAAGACAGATATTTTTCTATTCTAATCTGTTTTTGTTTTGAATGAAATATTGCATCGTGTATACCTAATTTACTTGAATTCTTTTGTTACAGGATCAGATATCGGAGGGTCTGTAAGAATGCCGTGCTTCTTCAATGGAATATTTGGCCACAAGCCCTCTAGGCACATTGTGTCCAATATTGGACAGTACCCCGAGGCAGCTTCGGATATCCACGAGTCATTTTTAGGTAAGTAAAATCTGATAGAAATAAAAAACCAAGTGCGATTCGGACTCGCGCAAGAAAGGTTCCGTACCATTATCTATACAACATTAGACAAAGATCGAATTTGAGAACAGCGCCATCTATAGAAACCAACAAGAAGCGTTTAACATTGACATTTAACGACATGATATGGGCGCTGTGAAGGTTACATAGATGGCCGCTAGATGGCGAGCGCTGTCTTTAGACAACGTTTGTTGTATGGGAGCCCCCCTTAAATATTTATTTTATTCTGTTTTTAGTTTTTGTTATTATAGCCGCAACAGAAATACATCTGTGAAAATTTCAACTGCCTAGCTATCACGGTTCATGGTCAGACGGACAGGTGAAGTCTTAGTAATAGGGTTCCATTTGGCACCCTTCGGGTACGGAACCCTAAAAAGGAAAGAAATAGAATTAAGAAAGGAATTTTACGTTTGGACATAATTATGGAAAGGATGAAGGACGAAAGAAATATATTGAGCGAATGTGGGTGGAAGGGCCGGAAAGGGACGTCCCAGGCGGACATACTTCAACAAAATAAGGAATGTATTAGCAAAAGGAAAGATAAAAAGTACCCGAAACCGGCGTGCGTGCATGCAACTACTAATGAATATTGATAAAGAGAAAGAGACTTGTCAGGTTATATTATGTTTTTTTTAAACTGATATTATCTAGCGGTGTTGCGGAGCGGTAGAACGCCGGCTTCTCAATCGGGAGGTTGTAGGTACGAATCCCGGCATGTACCAATGACTTTGTTTTCTAAGTTACGTGCATTTGTGAAGTTGTAGTAGCAATACCACTCGCTAACGGTGAAGGAATTCGTGAGGGAACCGGAGTGTATGGGGTGTTCACACACCTCAGCGCTTGAAATTGCCAATCCGCGGTGGGCACGTGTAGTGATTAAGCCCATACTCTCTCTCTCTCTCTCTCTCTCTCTTTGAGAGAAGGCCTGTGGCCTGCAGTGGGACGTATATAGGCTACATAAAAAAATATCTAGTTAAATTAAATGGTATGCCTAGCGCAGCCTTGTGATTTTACGCGCCGGCTTACTAAACAAACAAACAATATCCTGAGCGTAAACACATTAAAGTCCATGGTATTTCTAATAACCACCTCATAATTATTTCAGGTATCGGCCCAATGGTCAGACATGCTAAAGACCTAAAGCCGCTCTTGAAAATCATCTCAGGCAATAATTGTGCAAAATTAGATTTGGATGAGCCCGTTGACGTCGGAAAACTCAAATTTTTCTATCAGATAAACAACAATGCGCCTCTAACGGACCCCGTGGATGAAGACATTGTAGCAGCCATGAAAAAAGTCATAGAAATGCTTCAGACGAAGTACCAAATCAAGGCAGAGGAGAAGGAAATAACTCGTCTACGGAAGTCGAATCCAATTTGGTTGACACTCATGAAGGACGAAAAGAAGACTTTCGCGGAGCGGATCATGGGCAAAGACGGTGTCGGTGCACTTTGCATCGAAATGCTTAAGAACTTCATCGGCTGTTCAGGCAATACGCTCATCGGAATCGTCACAGCCCTCGTAGACCGCGGAGGCGTGAATGTTGGCAGCGAAAGATACAACCACTACCTTGCAGTCCGCAACAATCTAGAGAATACATTCAAAGAAATGCTGGGTGACGACGGTGTATTCTTATATCCGACGCATCCGATGCCCGCGCCTTACCACAACGAACCCCTTGTGAGACCGATAAATTTCTGCTACACGTCCATTATTAATTGCTTAGGGTTCCCAGCGACGCATATTCCTTTGGGACTCAGCAAGGACGGGCTGCCAATAGGTATCCAAGTGATTGCCAATCACAATAATGACAGGCTGTGTTTGGCCGTGGCAGAGGAGTTGGACGAAGATTTCGGCGGATGGATTGAGCCACAGAAATAGCTACAGGTATGCCCATTGCCCAACTGCATTTAAACATCACAATTTTACAGTAGGTATGTATTCACAGAATACACAAAATTATTAATATATTTTTTTTGTAATTGAGGAGGTTTATTTAGTATTTATGGTAAAATACATTAAATTTCCTTTGGAATAAGAGTTTGTTTCATTGATAGGTATTCAATAATAAAATAAAACTGCAACTGATTTGAATAACATATCAGTATATTAGAGTCAATTTTATTACAACAAGCATTATTAAGGAAGTATGCCTTGTGTTAGTCAATTCATAATAAATTATAAACAAAATTATACAATACAGATTAATATAAACCACAAGCAATGCAGGCACCCACAGTGCAGCTAAATAGTTAAGAATTATTTACCTCATGACTATTATTGACCTACCATCATCTCATTTATTGTTCCTACTGTAGTAAATGTACAAGGAAACATGTTTGGTTAGAACAATGGATAATTTACTCAGTCTTGCCCATTATATAATCTTGCATGCATTACCTGTGACTCGATATGAATTAAACCTAGACACACTAAGGCGCACTTGTTGCTAATGATTGTATTATCTTTAGTATCTCTTTCCTTTTCGTACTGGCACTGATTTGGACTTCTACATCACACATTCCAATGACTCCCTGGTTGTTGGCCCACTCTGCCAGTCTTTCTGTGTTAAGGATCAAGTGAATTCCACAGTCATAGCCGTTGGTTTGCTGTACACAGTCCTTGTTTATAAAGTTTACTGATCCTGAAAGCAATCAATAACATTATATAAGAAAGTTAAGGAGCCTATTACAGACGGCCCAAAAGCACATTAGCATATTCCATCACTTAGAGGTTAGCAAAAAAAAAATGGAATAATGTTCTTACCGTTTCTAGCAAAGTATGACATCAGATGACTAGCAAATTCCCATGCCACATCATGATTATGTCCTTTAGATGAGTCGAGATGGTAGAAGCAGGATTCTGTGTTGGAGTACACAAGCAGGCTCCAGTGCGAGCCACCAGCTGTGTCCGGGGAATTATTGTCATTCAAGGCAAAGAACAAAAAGTTCTTGTTCACAATATCAAGAGGTTCAAGAAATGTTCCAATCTCATTGGCAGGGACCATCTTTATGCACTGTGTCACTTCTGGTGATACGAACAGTAGCTCAGAAGCATTACTGAACATGACTTTTTCAAGGTATTCGAAATAAAATGATATTATGGTGTCATTCAACCAGTAGGGCCCAGTCAGGAGTGCAACGTCTGACTGCCGGAGGAGTATCTCGTAAAAGCTCAACACCACTGAGGGCTTCGCCATGATAATGAAATGCTTATGTCGCTGTTGGCGCTTTGCGTCCGACCATCGCAATATCTGACAAGAAAAATCAAGGAAAACAATAAATTATGTTGTAAGTAAATATTTACAACCTCAATAAATTATTTTGGTTAGTGTTACTGAGTAAACGGTGTCAAAGTTTATCTAATGTTGTGTATCAAGGTTAAATTTCTAGTGGGCTATGAAAAAGGTACCTGTCTAGACTTCTAGACTGTTAGGTAAGGGTCCTAAAAATAGATCTTTCGATGTATTTAGGGCCATCAACGGTTGGCAAATTGTTGCTCGATAATTGTAAGTCGTAACACGGATGAAAACTGGAGGAAAAAGGATAAAACTTACCGCATAAACTCGACACAATCATCTAGGATCACAAGTCATTGATTTCACAGAACTCAATTGACAGTCTGTACTGATATATGATGTTATTAGTAATTGAAAATGTTCGTGCTCATAATTACTAAATCAGCTTTCATTCATTATTTGTATTGTCCAAATACTTTAAGCGGACAAAAATAGGTACATTTCACCTCTTTCGCCACTTTTGTCAGTCAACCACAGACTACAGCTGTTGCTGTCTACTGTCAAGTCAAGTTGATATTAAACCATAGACTAATAGAGTTGTCCACAGGTTAATAGTATAAAAAGTGTTCCCATACCACAGTCATAGACGAAGTTTACACGATCAGTCAGGCGTCAGTTCAGACCTTGATCAAGCTCGGATTGACGCCAGCCAGACTGATGTAGCTAGGCGAGGTATTACACGGTCACTCAAGACTGATAGATTTTGCATCAGTCCGAACCTCAGGTCCGAACGAAAACACCAATACGACAAAACCAAGCACAGATCTTTATCTGTGATTATAGATTAAAAATAAGCAGCCTATATACGTCCCACTGTAGGGCACAGGCCAAGCACAGGCCTTCTCTCAGAGAGAGAGAGTATGGGCTTAATCACCACGCGTGCCCACCGCGGATTGGCGATTTGAAGCGCTGAGGTATGTAAATAGCTGACACTCGGATCAGGTTTCCAAACGATGTTTTCCTTCACTGTTAGGTGTTATTGCTACTATAACTTCACAAATTTACATAACTTAAGAAAAGAAAGTCATGGGTACATGCCCGCACTGGGAATCGAACCTGGGTCTCCCGCTTCCGAGTTCAATGTTCTACCCACTAGGCTACCACCGCGTTCCGTGTGGCGCGGTGGTAGCCTAGTGGGTAGAAGTATAGCGTCACTCTATTTCCTTCCGTGGATGTCGTAGAAGGCGACTAAGGAAATCGATTACGAATAGGTCATAGGCTAATCAATACGGCAAAACAACGTTTGCCGAGTCAGCTAGTTTAATGATGGGAATAACTTGATACAAATATATCTAATAATACCGACAAACGCAATAAGCGATAAGCACTAAGCGTTGGATCAAGCGGTAACGGAGCTGAATCAAGCGCCAAATGCACTAGATTGGTTCTGCTGCACGAGCGCCGGGCAGTGTGACCATTTGTGGCAGATTTGTGCCATTTTGGCAGATTTGGCTACAAAATTTTAGCTGTGGCAGATTATGCTGACGATTTACTAAAATGGCAGATTTTGAATGATTCCAAAGGAACTTTTATTGGCTGTAATGTTCAATAAAGTCATCTTTAAGTATATTTGGTACAAAATCATTTTACCAAACTGGCAACCTCTGATTCACGCCCAGATTATACGGGGATTCCCCGCTTATTCAGTTTTTACACAGTTACGTCATATGATTATGATAGATCTCTTCTAAGTTTGCCGTTGTCAAACGCTACGTGTGAGAGAATATTCTCTCAATTAACCTAACAACTGCCCTCGCTAATAGGATGTATAGGTGGTCTATACAAACTAGGACACAGATCTGTGCCATGGCAGATAAGTATCTGAACAAAATCAATATAAGGAACAGGTTCATAAACAAACATGATGTGTCGGCTATCAATACCACAAAAGAGGTAATAAAGGAACACGAAGACTGTATATCTTCTAAACCAACTAAACATGATTACAAAGATGTTATCAAAATGTATGTATACGGAAAATTAAAATTTTGAGGCCAATGTATATACAGTGTACTTACTGTACTGTAATTATCAATACAGATGTATCGCTCATCTCCTCTCAGATAGTCTGATGATGCCACAGTTGCTATTAATTGGCATATCTCCCTGCTCTTAATTGGCATACCCACCTGCTTTCAAATAATACTGATCAAGTGCGAGTAGCACTTTTGTTGAGGGTTCCGTTCTATTCCGTTGTCAATGGGAATTTACATGTGGGGTTGACTCTACATCACATTCACATTCAATGCTCGACCTGTGAACACTTTGCGTAGCTGGCAGGCTATACATGGTTGAGTAACCAGAAAGTAGCAGATGCTGTAGTTTTCAGTTCCATTAAGTTGTTTCAATTAGTCAGTGATAACTTTAGGTATTTATTGTAAAATTTTTTATTGAAGAATGTTGATTAAAGAATTTACATAAGTAATGTATTCGATTTTTTCCGTTTCCTTGAAGGTGATAATAGGAAGGCATATTTTTGGCATTTTTTGTCGTCATGTTTGGCAGATTTTTGGCCCAGCGTTTGGCAGATTCTCCACTTTTGAGAAGGTCACACTGGCGCCGGGCCACGCTAGGTAATCTCCATAGAAAGGCGTGAGCGCACCAAGGCCACCAAGCAGCTTCATTCCGTTCCGCATTGGTTGGTGAAACGCACACATAGGTAGGTAAAAATCGCGAGTAATGAACAGGCTATAGACGGGTCGGTCGCCTAATGCGCCCGGCCGGCACGGGCACGGCACATTTTATTCAACTTGTGACTTGCGTTTGACCTGCACGCACGTCGCTCAAGACTATTTGAGTATGGGACGAAGATATTGTTATGTTTATGGTTGCCTCAACAACAGCGACAAGGAAACATTATTCGATGCACCCCGAGAAAAGGAAATGTAAGTAACGTAGATACTTAAGATTAACTATTCAAACCAAATTCCCTTGAACAGCAAGGCGATGCGCACACTCGTTTGCGTGAACGACGTGTGACATTCGCCGACACGCACACATGCGCATTAATAATGTTCTAATTCTAACTGTTTTATAATTCGACGTAAAAATAATACTGTCACATATATACTTATCTATGACTGTCACTGACGTGCGTGTGCCGGGGTGGTCGCAGCCATCGTCGGTCGCATTAACGCATACCGAGTCGAATATACCTACGGTAACTCCACATATTAGTGGGTGGGTACCTATGTAATATCCATTAGTAAAGTTATAAAGAAGTAAACCATTGTTATCTAAGCAATCCGAGTTTTATCACAACTCACACCTCACGCGGCAAACCCTACCTGCAGAGGAAACTGATACCACGGAGTACATGCCTGCGACCTTCCCTAAGAAGTTAAAGGCCGGGAGCCAGATTGATAAAAAGTTTTCAGCTTCGTTGGGGACCATCCATAAAGTATGTCGTACGTTAAGGCGTCGACATTGTGTGACACGGGGTGGGAGGGGTACAAAGTGAAACGTCACCTTTCAAAAATATTACTAATTTGCAGTGTTACTTTGTCAAATGTTTGATAAAAACATAACATTAACAGACGCCTGTATCACGATCAATGTTTATGAAATGTTTGATATGATGTTGATAATATTAAAACATAATTTAAATGGAAATAATAGTAGATTGTTAACCAAGGGCTGTATGACATCAATCGCATACGAGGTTTTTGGCGCCCGAGCGCAGCGAGGGCGCTAATTAGCCCGAGTATGCAATTGATGCTTACACCCGAGGTAAACACTCTGCTTTACATATCGATTGTGAGGTAAGTAAAAAAACAAGAAAGCAGGACTTTTGAGAAAGAACTCCAAAACACGAAAAAAAATTACTTTCGCGCCTAGCTAGTCGACTGACTTTTACTCTTCACGATTTTATGGCACGCAAGCGCGTCAAATCGTGCTGGCCAGTTTGATTTTTAAATCGATTTCAATTAACATACGATGTGACTGCGAAACAAATAGTTCGATATTTAAAATAAAATCTTCATAAATTCTAATATAAATTGTTTCGATTCCGATTCGAGTAAATAATCGATAAAGAGAAAAAAAATATTAACTTTTAAAAAATATTCTTCTTGCAGTATGAGTATGACAGTAAAGTTCTTTTTTCAAATTCCAAAACCTATGCTGTAATGTTAACATTACATAGAATGTTTTGAAACCTATGCTGTAATGATATCCATACACCCCGGCATTCAGGGAAGTAAGTGACTACTTACAGAGCAAGAGATATGTAATAGTAGTTTATGCAACTGTCATATAATGAAGGGTATTAAAACACGAGTGTGAGTTTATGAAACGAGCGCAGCGAGTTTCGTAATAGTAACGAGTGTTTTAATACCCGTGTTATATGCAGTTGCATACACTACTTTATCTTCACTAATGCAATTAAAAATTAAATTCACGCGTACGTGTATAATCACAGTGATTTTGCCGCCATTAAAATTTAACCAATGAGAGCGCAGCTGCGCGCTTCAATAAAACGCGACCAACCTGATTGGCCCTGCAATCAAGTTGGTCGCGTTTTATTGATGTTATAATGAGATTTTACGATATCGATGTGAATATTATACCATCATGTGAAATTGCTTAAATTGAGTGTTTTGTTGTCTGCGCTATAACAGTAGTAATTATAAGTCAAGTATTGAAAACATAAGTAGAATGTTACAACATTAGTGTAGATAAAACTAATTTCGAAGCTGCTGTTTTAATTTAATATTTCTAGAATTAAAAGTTCCAAAATATGTGACGCCACACTAGGCAGGGGGGGGGGGGGTAATGTAACCAACTGTGACAAGAACGGGGAAGGGGTCAAAATATCACGAAAGTGTGACTACTTTATTGACGACCCCTGTTGTGAACTAATTCTGATAGGTAGCAATTTTGGTTCCATGGTGGTGGCAACAGTCAAAAAATTCTTTTGAGTTTTAGAAATGGAGGATGTCCCGTTTCCTTCACTATTTATATGAGAAAAGCACAATATTTGTAATTTTATAAACCCCAGCGATGTGTGGTGTCTTTTTTTCAAAAAAACTTGTGCCTACGCGTTTACTGCTCAGTTTGCAATAGAAAAACGGTGGCTCCTAAACAATTTGGGGCAAGTAAATCAATTATCAAGAAGTTTATAGGTTATGATTCTTGTAAACAAATACCAAAAAATATATTTCTTTGCAGGTAAATACCAATAATACTAATGAAATACATTCAGAATCATAGTTAATAGTTATTATATCAATGATTCAACCCATTTAGCAAATGTAAAGCCAGCTATTATTGCTGCAATTGTAAGTGAAGTAAAACAATGTTCCTGGGTACTTGCAAACATCGGTTTTATTTAATAAAATCGTAATCATACATTGTAACTCGCATTTCTTTGGGCCTAAAGCCCGTACCTATCTCAAAATAGGTAAACAGCAGCACTTAACTACCCAGAGTCAGCCCATAGGATTGAACTGGGCAGATCTGAATAGACAATTTAGTTTTTGGTGATAGGAACCTTCAAGTAGTAGTCCCGCAGCATCATGTTATGCTCATAAAGCAGCTTCGTCTCGAAACTGGAATAAAATTACTAGAGTTCATTGTAGAAATAGTATGATTTTATGAGTAACTTTATATGGTACATAGTGTGGATAATTTTACAACGATTTTCGATGTTTCTGAGTACACTTTCTTGGAGTAACTTTCTTGAGTAAATCTATCATTTTACACCTTATAATCATTAAATCAGCCAGTAAACAGGTATTAAATATTTTGTATGTTACTTTTGTATTAGGTACAGTCTGTATTCCTTTTGCGGTATACGAAATTTGCTTTTTCAGTTTTGGTACTTATATAAACTAACTTTCCATTTTTTAGCTTAAAGCATTTCATGACTTTTTTATGTCGAATTTCCATCAAAAAATCAGAAAATAAGCAACACTAAAAAAACAAAACAAACATTGACGGGGCAAATCTCAATGGCGCCATCTGTAAATAGTTTCGTGTTTCCATCTCCATTAGGGTATTAGACATTAAGGCCGACGCACCACTTCTTAAATGTCACTTAGACGACTTTTGTATGTAGAATTTTAGCTAAATGTTTAAGCCACATAAAGAAAGTGGTGCAAGCCGGCCTAAATACCATCTAAAAATTGAAACGAAAAAAAGGTAAAAAATCAGCTCTAAAGATAATAAAACTGAATTTTAACGGATATTTACTCGTTTACTTTTCCATTTTACAATTTTCCGAGGTTTCGGTACTTTTGCAAGTACCGTGGTCTCGGTAGACTGAGGTGACAGGCGTCTTTTTCAAAGCATTAACTGTTAGTATACTACCCTCGGCAAAAATTATTAAGTTACGTACCAAAAATACTTTCGCATATTTTTAAATTGAAATTGACACTACAATAATTTTACATAAACTCAAAAATACTGATTATTAGTTATTGAAATTAAAATTATTTTATATACACTCAAAAATATTGATTATCAGTTATTGAAATTAAATCTACAGTCACACTTCTAGCAAGGGGGTCTCATGCACTTAAGCACTGGTTCCCATGCTTAAAATCATCCGTTACAAATTCGGGATTTATTATGTCTAGTGCTCGTGTTAACTTCAGAAAATACCAGCTCTAAAGAACTCTTCTCTTTTCGTAACTGTCAATTTGTTATTTTTTCCAGACGGTTGAAATGGCTAAAATTAATCGGTCGTGAGGATTTGATAAATAAAACTATACGACATATATATGTATGCCAGATACATTTTAACGAACAAGACTTCAAAGTGACTACAGCTCGAAAAACGCTACAGAAAGGATGTTGTCCAAGTTTGCATCTGCCAAGGCCAACGAAAGTGGATAAAAAAATACAAACTGAAATACACACCGTTGATTCTTCAAGTCAAACTGTATTCAGTACCGCAGGTTCTTCAAATCAAAGTGTGAACTACACTTCAGACCAAGAAACTGGCACTTTGGTTCAAGTAACCGCCACTTCACATCAAGGCACTTTTAGTCAAGAAATAAATATTTGCAAGACATCCGAGACTACAACTCAAACCCCTGTCAAACTTTCTGCAGGCACTCCACGCAAAAGGAAACTTCAAGCTGACGTATCTGGTTTAAAGAAACGGTTAAGAATGTCTAAGACAGAAAAAAAATCACAAAAAGAAATGTTTCATAAATTATGTGATCGCTTATTATCCACGAATTTAGCGGCACTGGTTAAAGCTCAAATATCCTTGAAGTCAAGTCATAAAGGGAATCGATATACTATTGCGTACAAAATGTTTTGCTTAAATTTATATCACGTTAGCCCACAAGCGTATCGATTATTGGGAAAAACTCTTAATTTACCATCGAGAGTAACCTTAAATAAAGTTTACATCCCGATTTCCACCCAAATAAACGATGATTTGATGGCAGCGCTAAAGTTAAAAGTAAATAATATGTCTGAACGTGAAAAGCATTGTTCTATCATCGTAGATACAAGGAGTCTCAAAACGAATCTGTTTTATGACATTAAAAATGATAAGATAATTGGGTTCCATGAGATAGATGGCGTACAGTCTCCTACACCAGCAAAGTATGCTCTAGTAGTTCTATTACGAGGAATTTTTGTGAAATGGTCACAGCCAATAGGGTTGGCGTTGTTATCGAATTGTAAAAATGATAATGACCTTTCACAATGGATTGATAAAATTATATCTAAACTTTTCAATATTGGATTGAAAATTCGAATAATGATGTCAGATGTTGGACCAAACCTACTAGTCGCAGCTAAAAAAAGAGGAATTTCCATTGACAAAACATACTTTGAAGTCAGTGACAATAAGATCTATTACATTTTTGATGCACCTCATTTGATAAAATTAGTCCGCAATAACTTAATGGCATACGACTTTCATTTCGAGAATAACGCTGTAGCAAAATTTGAACACATTGCCAAATTTTATGAGCTAGATAAAGAAAAAACGTTTAGACAAGCATATAAATTAACAGACAGCCACATCAGACCATCAAATTTTGAAAAAATGAAGGTTTGCTTTGCGACCCAACTTCTGAGTCAAAGTGTAGCATCCGGTCTATCAACTTATGTAGACTTTGGAATAATTGACCAATCGGCAAAGCACACTGTTGAGTTCGTAAAAAATATGAACGACCTTTTTGACGTTCTGAACTCCTCAACTCTGCGACATAGTAATTCAAACAAAACTGCATTCTGTGAAAGTAAATCACAAATTGATTTGTTTAATAATATGATGATGTTATTTCAATCATTAAAGTTGATAAATCCTAAAACGGGATCGGACATCACCAAGACTGCGAAATTGATTAACGGTTTCCAGATTACAATGCGATCTATTTTAAATTTATTCAAAGATTTAAAACAAGAAGGTTTTGATTATTTAAAAACCAGAAATCTAAATCGGGATATACTTGAACAATTTTTTGGTAAAATCCTTACAAAAAATGGTGTGTCAACTGAACCAACCAGCAGGCAATTTATATCTGCATTTCGTAAGATTTTTTTTGCTAATATGGTTCAGGCTCCAAAAGAAAGGAACTGTGCAGACGATTCAGTAAAATTTGTTCAACATTTAAACGATTTCAAGGGTTTCGTGGAAAAAAATGACGAGAATGTAGCTAGCGTTAATGGCTCAGGTGTACCAGATAACGATTTACGCGAAATAATGCGATCACATTATACAAATTTTGAGGTCCCAGAACACAACGCATTCTTTTATGTTTGCGGAGCTTTATTACGGAAATGTATTGACCGCCACGACTGCAAATTGCTTGAATATTATCTAGCCAATCAACTTAAAAATTTAAGTACTCAGTCTACGTATCTAAACTACAGAAACTCTGCGCCTGGGAAAAAAATACTAGTAGAGCCACCTGAAAGCTTTGTCAAAAATATTGAGAAGATGGAGTACGTATTTAAAACAGAGTTCGAAAAAGAACACATCAATTGCAAAATTGGTATGTCCATATACGAAAAAATACAAGACTTACCATTTTTAATGCCGTGTCCATGTTTTCCGAAGCAATACTTGCAAAAATTATACATAAGAATGAGAATATATTTCACGTTAAGTATGAATAACAAAGCTTTTCGCACTAGCCGCAATCGCAGAAAATACTTTTCAGTAGCGAACCTATGAGTAATTTTAATAATTTATAATATGTCATGTATAACATAACTTTTTAACACGTTCGCTCATACTATCAGATTCAGAACATAACTGTAAAAACCGGCCAAGTGCGAGTCGGACTCGAGCACGAAGGGTTACGTACCATTATCTATACAACATTAGACACAAAGATCGAGAAAAAACCGCAAAAAAAACACGTTTGTTGTATGGGAGCCCCCTGGAAATATTTATTTTATTTCAATTATTTTTGAAGAGAATATAAAATTTAATATTCGGTGAATATTTCAAGCGTCTACCTGTTGCCGTTATTAATATCTTCTCTCTTAAATATTTATTTTATTCTGTTTTTAGTTTTTAGTATTTGTTGTTACAGCAGCAACAGAAATACATCATCTGTAAAAATTTCAACTGCCTAGCTATCACGGTTCATGAGATACAGTTTGGTGTATTACTAAGGTATTACTAAGACAGTGAAGTCTTAGTAATAGGGTCCCATTTGGCACACTTCGGGTACGGAACCCTAAAATGTAAATCATTTCATAAAATCGTGGCAAGTGACAGTCCACGGTCTCTGCCTACCCAGGTGCGACAAAAGCGATATAAAATCTGTTGAACCGTTTTAGATAGATAGATAAAGAACACTATTTCACAACCAGGTGAAAGATATTACAAATAGTTTCTTATATCTAAGTAGTGGTATACAATTGGCGGTCTTATCGCTTAGTTAGAGCGATCTCTTCCAGACAACCTTTGGATGGAGTGGATTGCAGCAAGAATATAGTCGGTAGATGGATGTACATAAATAAGAGAATCTGAAATATAATGCTATGTGAAGTAACAAATATGTATAGCGAGAGATTAAAAGAATATAAGTGCTTATAATTACCTATTGTACCAATAATATACTTCCATGAATACCCCTCAATTCACTACCTACTAAAGTATAACACAATTCACTAGTATGGGTCCCATGGACCCACGTTTTTGACAGGTAAAAAAAATTAAAACACGTGACATTTTTAATCAAATATTCTTATATTTTAAAGGATTACTCTCTTACTCATTTAGTAACTGCCAAAACAAACTTAAAAAATAGCTATTTCCCCTAGTAAATGAGTAACATTTATATCTTATAATAATAACCCTTTTTTGGCATGGCACGGCTTTAAAAAATCACATTTAAAATTATAAAGAATTAGGAACTTCTTTGAGGTAATTTTTCTTAAATCTATTACTTATACAACAAAAAAAAAAAAACAAAAAAACCTAAATATATTCTATACAAAAATTCAAAACGTGCAATGGTTGAACTTAGTCCCTTACAGAACAATGCTTGCATATTTTCTAGCACATGCCAAGCATATAGGCTTCGAACAAGTACAACAAATATAAACAGTCTTGGTTCTCTTTTTATAGTGACAGGTATAACAATTTTTTCTCTCGCTTCTCGCAAGTTTTGCTGGCTGGTCAGTGTCAAAATTTTGTGGAATGGATTTTTTTGTGATGCTAGCAATAGATAAGCGAAGCTCCATTGGCAGTCTTTCGTTGTAAAGTCGTGACGTGAGGTTGGACCTATTTAGCATTTCCGAGAGAGTTTTGAGGAAATTCAGTCTTGTCAATTTTGGAGCATTTCCTTGACCTTCGTAAATCACTTGCGCATTATGAGCAGCCATGTCTAAAATTCTGAAAAATATTGCCATAGGCCATCTGGCAGTACGCCGACTACAGGAGTATACTGAACACTTCTGATCAACAACATCAACGCCACCTTTCGTTGAATTGTAATATTCTATTATTTCGGGCTTATTCGACTCCATCACCGTGCCATCATGATGCATTGAGGAGTAAAGGACCACAGCTTTATTTTTTTTAGGTACAAAGCTGACAAGAGTTACATCCTTGGTAAAACCAAACAATGCACTTTCTACTGTCCTGGATCTGTTCGGGCGAAATTCAGGGGGTATTTCCCTCTTATTTTTCTTCAGAGTATCTACAGTAGTAAGCCCCCTTTTTTCAGTTCTTCCAGAAGTTCAAGCGACGAATACCAGTTGTCGGTAGTTATGTTTATGTTTGTGTGATAAATCAGCTTCGCTAAACGTAAAACAGTTTGGGTTGGGACGGACATCTTCTTTTCATCTTCACTTAATCCCAAACCGTCAGAGCCTTTACCTGTATATAGGTACACGTTATTTAGATAAAAAGTTTTTGAGTCAACCATGCACTGAATTTTTTCACCATATTTTCCTGGTTTACTGGCCATGTACATTTTGTGCTTCGATCGTCCTCTAAATTCGACCAACATTTCGTCGATAGTGGCATTAGAACCAATCACATAGTTACATAGTTTTTCTGGCTGTTTTCCACAAACATATAAAGTATTTCTGATATTTGACAAGCCGGATCGACAGTTTTTCGTGTTTCGCGATCAGAGAAGTCATCGAATCTCAGTGCGAGCAAAAGTGCCTGAAATCTATTTTTGGACATGGAGGCTCTGAATATCTGCCGGCCAGTACCATCAGTAGCAAATATCGAAAGAATGCTTTCCATGTTCGATTTGAAAATTGCGCTATAAAGCAAAAGAGAGAAAAATCCTTTCAGTTCAATTTGATCAGTGTCTCTGAATGCTAAATCATTTGGATATTTTTGACGTATATTCGCAAATTTCTTGTTGGTCCATTTCAGCACTAGTTCGATCATTCTTTGGTCGAAAATAAGTTGGAATGTGTCCATAGGATTCATGACACCGCCGTCAAAATTTTAGTCATCAGGTCTTCTTATTCTTGGCAATCTCAGAATATTATGAGAAACCTAACGTTTCTGGACGGTGGTGTATTGGACCATTTAAAACGATTTTTTCCATAATAGTAGTTCAGAACTCTGTTTGCTCTTTGTGGGCCATCACCGTCGTCATCATCTGATGACATTTCCGAAAACTCAGAATTTGTATCATGTTCACTCGGAATGTACTCACCATCTTCGTCATCAGAATCCAAGTTCTCATAAGCCAAATGAGACGTATGAACAGGTGGTGGTGAGCTAGGTGTGCGAACTTCTTCGTTATCTGTCTCGCCATTTTCTTCCACGAGCCAATTATTTATTAACTCAGATGCTTCATCATCATTTACGTTCACTGAGCTCGGTCCAGGTCTATTTCGATCCATGTTTGTATCCTAAAACACGAAAAAGAAAGATTGTAATAAAACTGATAACACTAACACAATTCACTAGTATGGGTCCATGGGACCCATATAAGCAAAAATACTCACCTTGCGAGCGGCGCGTACGCACGTCCTATCGCTGTCGCGTTCGGCGCGGCACTACAGGAAGGTACAGGACCGCGCATGAACTTGAGCGCGAAAAGTATGAAATAGCAAGTGTTTTAAGATTTGGTATGGGTCCATTCTCAGAACACAAAAAGAAGGAGAAGTGCCATATGGGCGTGGCACTGTCGCTCAACGTTAGCCCGGTTGGGCTAACCTCGGCGAAACTTTTAAATATGGCCGTCAATCGCCTCGCGCCCGCTATCGCCGTAACATATGTGAAAAATGCCTGATTACCTACAGAAATCGCAGTGATACATGCTATTCAAATAACAGTGCAGTGTGTTTTCACCGGTAAGCCTATTTTACTCACTATGTCCATCTTTAAACTACGAAAAATCATAATTATAATAATTTTCCTGTGCAATATGCATTCCAGTACTAAGAACATAAATGAGACGTATTTATAGCGTCGGGTTTACTCCACTGCTGTTTTTATGTAGAATTTTCGTGGAGGTTTTCTAACATGGAAAAGCAAGCCCGCAATGGACCGTCTCGCGAAACTACCTGTTGTTCCATGCGATGAATTGCGATGTTTCGTGGTACGGCCGCATGTATTTGCCGTGAACTGTCAAAGTCACAGTAGGTGTCAGCGGGAGTCATAGTGATGGGGTAGTTGCTTTCTTTCCAGACTGATTAAGTATCGATACTTCGTCGCATTTACACTCGTTCGTCCAGACTTCCAAAATTACGACTAGGTAGCTATTGTCCGCGACTCCGTCCGCGTGGACTTCAGTTGCTAAGGAAGCTTCTACTTTAGTGGCAGATTTTGTCGTAATATAAACAGGCTTAGTTTTCATCACGTATTTCAAAAAGTTTTTAATAAAGATTTAATTTCAGGTTTCCCAAAGACCCTAATAGGAAGGATAAATGGATTGAAACTACAGGGAGATTGCTTAACTGGCTTCCTCTCAAATCAAATACCTGTTGCTCCATCCATTTTACGGAGAAATGTTTCCAGATGCTAAAGAGTGGAAAAAATATTAACGTGGGCAGGTCCTGCTTTGAAAATACCAGTAATAAGGAGTTCCATAAATGAGAGGTACCAATATACCTAAAATCACGGCATAATTATATTTTACATGGCGTGGAATATTCGATTGTTACTTTATTCTGATTCTCTATTTGAGGTGACAATGGACGCAACGACGCATAACTCTGCAAAAGAAAGTGTTTCTAAAGAAACAAGTCAGGTGATGTGGTTATGATACTAAATAATATTCTTATACTCTTTTATGAGCCTAAAATTCGATTAATTTAAAATAAAGTAAATGAAGTGTTTTCAATAATTTAATAATTTATTTACTATTTTAGATCCGTATTAGAAAGTTTCGGATATTGTTACTGTTGAAACGTTCCTGAAGAAATAACAGGTGACCAGGTAATGTTTTTAATAATTTCATAATTTATTTACTATTTTAGATCCCCTTGGAAGTAACGGATATTTTTTTGTCGAAAAATGCTGCGAATGTCAAAGACCCCTGTAAATAATTGTCAGACATAGAGGAATGTCCATTCGATTGAACACATAATTTATCGGTCATATAGCGCCGCCACAGACTAGAAAATCGAAAAATCATATGAACAAAGTTGAAGATATAACATCGAGTTTTCAAAAGTCGTAAACCAAAGTTGTTGTAAATGACTTACTTTAATTGACGTGTTTCAGGAATTGTGGTAACTTAAAAATGGCCCTGTGTAAATAAAAAAATATTAGATTTTTTACAAATGCATACTTTTTGTATTTTAGATACAGCAACGAGTTGCCGAAGGCCCAGAAACTGGTAGATTTATGTCGATTAAGGAAAAACTTCAAAAAAGAAATCACGCAAAACATTGAACAATGTCAACAAGTGACAAGTTCTAAATAAATATTTACCTTTTAAGGGAACAGTAAAATATTCTTTGCAGGATCTCAGTCGGATGATGATGTTATCTTTTTAATGTAAATGTGTTTCGAAAGTTTCTTTAAGTTTATGTTTCACAAGTTTCTTTTGGCCAGTTTCTGAATTGAGAATTTCGCTAAGTAAATGGTTAATTGTAGTGCTGTCTCTTCGAATTTTTCACAAAAGAGCGTGACAGAACGTTACTTATGTTTTTACTTAGTGAAATTCTCAATTCAGAAACCGGCCCTTTGAGTTCTTACTACCTAATGTAATAAAATATTATTTATGTGATATTATTGAGAATGTTTTTTATGTACCCATCACAGTTGTCACCCACCAAGGCAATGAAAATTTTAATCCAAACTCAGAAACATCTACCAGTCACTGCTCATTAATTCACGAGTTAAAATAAGTAGTTCTAGATTTTTTAAGGTGTGCGCTATACAAAAACGCGCATAAGGTGAAGGCAAGGCGCAGGCATCTTGCCGCTTCAAACAAAAATTACGCAGGCGATATGTTTTGAATTATATTCAAGCGGCGCGGCACAGCCAACGTCGTTTCGTCGCCTATGTAGGTTTTGCATACCTATATTTTGTAGGTAACTCAGCAAATGTTCTCTAAACTTTGTCATTTACAATAATTGTATGAAGACTTGTATGTTACGATGAAACGGAATTCACGAATTATACGATAGGTAGGTATGAACAAAACTGACATATTTAGGAATTAACACATTGGTAGGCAAAGCCTGTAAAAATAAAAGCTTAGGCAGCCTTTTGCAAAGGATTACTACAACGAAATAAAGTATTTACAGACTACGCGACGTAGAGAAATAATTAGTTACTATTTAGGTATAGATGGCAAGAAAAAATCGACATAATGTACAAAAAAGTTTTTGTACGATGTACGATTTTTTTTAAGTATAATCGATAATGTACTTTTTCGTCCCCATCACTAATGTTGTGCTGCTCTTCTCATTGGCTGTTTCATTTGTGTAAACAGCGAATAGTGAGCCGGTTGTTTATGTTGTAATCAAATAGAGATTATGAGGACAATGTAGCTGTGTGAGTAAGTGGCGACATCGGTTTTCTAGCAAACGGGCCATTATAACACTTCTCCTTATTTTTGTGTTCTGAGGGTCCATTGGACCCAGGTAGTGAATTAAGGGATACCTAAAAAATAAATACAACATTAAATACATATAAGTAGCAGTTTACATGTACATAATATACATGAATACCTACAAAATAAATACATAATTAAATATATATAAGCAACAGTTTACAGTTCAAACAGTGAGGTAGTGCGATTTCACCAATGCCTTAAAACAAGACAATGACTGCTTTTCTAACCTCCGTTTGGTTTTTGGTGTTGGGCCAAGATCCTGATATGGAGGATTCAGGTTTGTGTCCCAACTATTCATTTTAACGAAAAAGGTTTTTTAAGTGAAAATTAAATTTGTACAGAAAGGTTATGTACCTCCTACTGTTAATATCGGCTAAGTTATGGAGCAAATCATTCTTATAAATATCATCATAAGTTATAATTGGAAACCTCTATTTTAAAGTACATTTAAATATACCTACCGCCTAAAAATAGCGAATATTATTATTAGTTTGTGGTGTCCTTGCCTGGATACCGTAACACATGGTATCCTAGTTTGGGACCAGAACAACTGATTTTGTCGTATGATTGTTATATGTTATTGAATATAAGATTTTCGATTTTTTTACTTATTGATTTTTCTTTTATGCCTCCATACCTTTAATTACAAAATTTTACAGCATTACAGCCTAAACTAATGAGCCATAAAACTAAACGTATATGATTAGATTACACAGATCACATTAAAATCAAATGAACAGCGATACAACAATTAAATAAGACAGAAAATTATCATGCATCTCCATCCTTTCTCCCGCAAAATCTCAAACACTCACTGGCCATTCATCGTTACCTAAACACATCCCAGTCAGGTGCTGATGCGAGGAGCGCATTGAGGTAATGCACAGTAAGCGCGGACAAGCAGTGAATTACCATGCGACACAGTTCGAGTTGACGACGGTTAACCGCTAACAGATCATTATGACGCGGTCGGAAATTGTATCTAGTCAGGGGGAGGCACGTATGACCTCAGCAGCAGCACGTAGGTATAACCTCCCACTAGTTCAGTTCAGGACAATCCGAATCGCCGCGGAGAACTACACGCTGTTGATAACAGACATTGGTTACGCCTTACTTCGATGGAGTTAAATCCCAACATTCCAAGAAGAAACATGGTGGGGTAGAGAAAAGAGTAGTAGGTAACCATACCTATGTTTTTTATATAAAAATCTTAGGAAGGCTTTTGAACCTTTTCCAAAAGCAGAAGGCAGGTGACCTCGTAGTGACGTCCTCTTGAAAAGAGTCACAGTAAATATGACTTCCTGACATCTATTGGCGAGTAGTACCTAATATTATTGTATTTTTAAAGCTTTGGCAAACATAAACTGAAAAATGGTATTCTTCCTGGCATCCATTGGCGAGTAGTATACAATTTCATTTTTTTTAAAGCTTTAGCAACCAGCGGCATCAACTAAACATAAACTGAAAATATAACTCTTCCTAACATCTATTGGCAAGTAGTAATTATTATTTATTATTTTTAGGGTTCCGTACCCGACGGGTGCCAAACGGGACCATATTACTAAAACTTCACCGTCCGTCAATCTGTCTGTCTGTCACCAGGCTGTATCTCATGAACCGTGATAGCTAGTTGCCGCTATAACAACAAATATTAAAAACAGAATAAAATAAATATTGATGGGGGCTCCCATACAACAAACGTAACTTTTTTGCTGGATATTAAAAACCCCAACAGGTAGACGCTTGAAATATTCACAGAATATATAGTTCTAATTAGCTTCAAAAAGAAATAATATATTTAAAGATGGCTCCCATACAACAAACGTGACTTTTTGCCGTTTTTCGAACCCTTCGTGCGCTAGTCCAACTCGCACTTGGCCGGTTTTTTTTATAATGAGTAAGTGCGCCGCGGACTAAAAGTAAAAAGTTTGGGAGACCCCGTACTAGTATTTATAGTAAGACACTGCCTACCTGACCGCTGCGTCACCTCGTCAACCCAAAGTGCCAAACCGCGCCCATACACAGAAAAAAAAGATATCTTGAAACAAGTAATATTATTCAACTTAAGATCTTTTGGGTTTTCCATATAAGGAAACTCGAAAATGTCTTCATATGAGATAGAATATGTTTTGTACTATAGTTCTCAGTCGAAGAAATAATTTCTTGTAGTAATATGTAGGGAAATCTTCTCTTAAAAACGAAATGATATCACCTGAAGAGCGAAACTGCTTTCAATTAACGTTTTAAAAGTATTTTTTTTAAAAACGCTTCATCTTCGCCCAAGAGCGAAACTACTTCAAGTCAAGCATTTGAAGTTCTTTTTAAAAAACTTAGCTACAATCCCAAGAGCGTAACTATTTTGATTTAAATATTTCACTCTTTTTGTCACAAAATAAGAATTTCTTGTAGTAAAAATATTTTAATTTTGACGCAAAATAATACAAAATATTCTGTGAAAAACTAAACTGTTGAGTCAAGAGTCAAATGATGTAAATAAATATTTTACAGTTTTGACAGGAAATTTTATGTTATTTGATCCAAAATATTTACTGCTTAGACCCAATAGCTTTGGTTTTTTGTTTAAGAAATTAATTGCTTTGACCTAATAGTTTTCGTGTTTTGTTTGAATATGTATTGTATACTGCTTTCACCAAAAAGCTTACGCGTATCGGTTACAGCGAGAGTTTAGCTCTATGTCCCACTACATCGGAATAGGATGTTCCTGACACTAAAACTCATCGGCTGCCACCGATGCGCATGATTCCTGAAAACAAAGCATATATAAAGAGCCACGAAGATTAGTGGCATAGTCTCAGTGGCGCCCTCTATATTTTTTTCAATGTCGTGGAGCACGATGAAACCTAGCTAGATCGATAGAGGACAAAAAAGTAAACAAGAAATTATTAAAGTCACCATGTCCTAAAGTGGCACGTTTAGGAGTTATTGAGCTTTGAAGTTTGTATGGAATTTCCACTAACTGAGTTTCATCACTGAATTTGTCACTTGATATGAGTTTTCTCGGGGATTCAAACCTACTTTGATGTTTTTTAAAGTCTGGGTAGCTATGTCTAGTAGGTACCTACCTACTTATATACATATATACATGAAATTATAGTATTATTCATGCATCCAATTATTGTTTATTATTATAAATAACTACCTAATTATTGTTTAACTGCTAATATTTAATCAGATAATGCTTATAACTAAACACAGCCACCATAAAACTTAATTTAAGTACAAATGTTTCTTCCGGTACCTACTTCTCCGATCAATAACTCGCTCACTGTTCGGTAGAATGATTTAATGATAAGTAATGCCTAATTGTATATTGTAATTAGTCTAGCAGCTAAGTGTAATTTGTAATTAAAATAAAGAAATATCTTGTGAATTTTCCTTTAAATACACTATTTTATTTATTTACCTGATAGGATTGATGAAAAGCAGATTTATAACTCTGGTAAAAGCTCCCGTAATACCCTCGCATTGTAAGCATCCTCGCTACGCTCGGGTGCCTTAATATACGGTATCTATAATAAACTGTGTGTTTTTTCTACGACTTATTTAGCAATTTAGTCAAGAATCGGCAACGAGTCACAGGTGCCAAGCATATAGTCCAGTATTTAGTGAAAAATGATTCAAAAGTTAAGTTTTATAAGAATCTCATACAAACTTCAAAGCTCAATGACTCCTAAACGTGCCACTTTAGGACATGGTGTCCTTAATAATTTCTTGTTTACTTTTTTGTCCTCTATCGATCTAGCTAGGTTTCATCATGCTCCACGATATTGAAAAAAATATAGAGGGCGCCACTATGAACTATGCCAGGCCCCATACAAAAATCTTCGTAGCTCTTTATAGGTAATTTTGGTTTGAAATGAAAGGTATTATATATCATCTAAAATTTTTGTTTATTTATCATTATCTTAATATTATAATTGAATACATGAGTGGAAGGTAATATTTTTAGCATTTTGTTGATCGTATGTCATCATACAAATAGATATAGATCTGTAGCCCGGGGACATTTATATTACTAAAAAGGTTACCGTTTGTCTTTGTTAAATTATTATAGATTTCGCCATTTTATATAGGTACTAAAAGTGAGGTCTTAATGACCGTAACCCGCCGTAATTAAAAAATCTCTAAGACAAAAAGTTATTTAAATTTTTGAGTTATCGTTTCAAATTTATACATCTATTAATAGGCCCTCTTGATAAACCATATACCTATTTTAAGACGATTTCTGTGGCCGGTTTAGATTTTAAGACTCATTTCTTCATCATGGACCAAATGAGTCTAAAAATCTAAACCGGCCACAGAAATCATCTTAAAATAGGTATATGGTTTGTTCAGAGGGTCTATTAACCTTTTCACCGCCAAAGTCTGATATCAGACGTTTAAGTTTCGTGCCCTCGCCGCCAAAGTCTGATATATCAGACAATTTTTTTTTTAACTTTAATAGCGTTCACAAAGCGTTCGCCACAACATTTAAAAAAATTTTTTTTGATGTCGTGGCGTGTGATGGGCGTTTTTTACGAAAACTCTTGGAGCTAAAAGGGTTAATAGATATATAAATTTTAAAACGGTAACTCAAAAATGTAAAAAAAAACACAAAATATGGATACGGTCATTAAGATTTCACTTAAGTATATATAAAATGGCCAATCTCAATTTTGCACTCGGAGCACAACATTTTGCGGACATATGATACTGTTTTTAATATAGCTGCGATAGTTTCCGATAAATGGCGCTACGACGGTACTACTTCAAAGAATGCTTTACTTGGCTTAAATCTCTAAATTTAAAATATCTATTATATATGGTGGGATAGAATCGTAGACCGTATTGATATTGAACACTTTTTTTTGGACAATTAAGTAGAGGTACTCAGCGGCGCGAGGATATTTGGCGTGGAACACATGGTACAATTTAAAGAGCAGGTCAAAAGCCTTCGCGGCTGACTGCATGTGGTATTTCAGGTCGTCGATGACTATATATATTTGTGAAAAGTTGTGAAGCGGTCCTTGTATCAATACGTAAGGTTGCACAGTATCTCCTTGATCTGCAGCCTTTTTTTTACGCTTAGATATAGCGCTGTCTATATCTCCAGCAGTCTGAAATAAAAACAATTAACTAAAATCCGTGTTCGTGGTGACAATCCTTCAAACTGTGATATCGCGGGAACGGGACTTTTCGACACTGAGGCATAGAATGGAAATCAGATGCTCCTGGCACTTAATTGGTTATTCCCATCCACTGACATCTCCAATGTGACACTTTAGCTGTCTGGGAAATATTTCCAGTGTTACTCAATGTCACATTCTTAATGGACTGTAGCGTCACGTGGTTCTTTAGACACTTGATGCTCTACCTACCCCGGGGAATTTAGACGTGAGTCTTCAGTCATAAATGGGCATAACTAAAAAAAATACGAAAGAATAAATGTACAAGTACACTTACATTTGTTTGAATTAATAAACCCTCAATTGTTTCTGTCGTTGAATATTTTACTTTGCGCGATTTACGCCCTTTGGGTGGTATGAGGTAACCCAAAAGGTATACTTGGACAGGTATTTTTTTATCTGAAACAAAATCAATAGCCTCGTAAGTCTTAACCTTAATATCATAAAAGAACATTCAACATAAAACTACATATACAGGGTGGAAGAGAAAGTACTCTAAACAATGAAAACAGCACATTTTACTCAAAGGAAACATGTCTTTTTTTTTTTAAATATATAAAACTGCACTCAACATCCTTGAAAATACGTTTGCCACACCTGGGAATCGAACCGACCGCCTAAAATCCAAAGAAAGAACACCAATCTACTCTTTCTAAAAACACATTGTATGATACATACCATTGTCAGCAGTTGATTCGAGTCTTTCAATTAATAATCTTGCTTCTTCATTAATCACAATTTCTTGTCTGAGTCTGAGTATTTTTAAAAAGAAGGCCTCCCAATTTTTATGAAAATTTAGTGATTTTTCTTTGAACAATTCTTCGAAATCCATAAGAATCTGAAAATAAAATTATCCATAACATAACATAGTAAAACATCCAAATATTTATGTGTATTAAATTAATATTATTTTTAACAACAGAAAAATAAATGACTCGTAGACACCAAAGATCATGACCACCTAACTTTAACCTAACATATTACTCTAACCGAACTGATTAGTTTAAGTATAAGTAAGTAAAAGAGTTAGATTTATAAGTCAAAGAAAACTAGGTGATTCAAACTTAGGCCAAAAATCAGTCACACAATTGGGCCATGGTGGTGGCAAATAGGCATAAAACATCACATCATATCAGGACGTCCACTGCTGAACAGAGGCTTTCTCCAAGGATCTCCACGATGATGACCGGTCCGGTAGGTTCCGGGTGCCCCAAACCATGAGAATGGGACTTGCACGTCACTTGCAAATACAGTAGGTAGGTACCTACGCTGTAGTCCTTTTCGTTTGCGTAGGGCGTAGTCAACCATGTACCTACTCTGGACCAAGTATAATGTGGGTTGCCCTCGCATCATCATTATCACAACCTGCAGCGCAAAAAAACTTAACGAAAATCACAAAAATACAATTTAACTTACTTATTAGGTTCTCTTGAACGTCTGGTGGTAATTCCCAGGTTAGGAAAATGGTATTGACGTCCATTTTTTCTGGAAACAGCACAACTTAAACACAGTTCAAATCACGCAAAAACTTAACATGACCCGCCGACCCAAAATACTAAAAAACACTGTGCATGCACATAATCCGAATTCAAAATTCGAATCACTTAACAAGTACTGACATGCATGGCGCCTAAGTATGGGTTGCCATGTGCTAAAAAAAATACCCCGCCCCGCGAACGCGAACCAAATAATCTGGGATCCCATTTTTTTCGCTGCCAGATATTTTTTTTAGAAAACATTAACAATTTATTACTTTTGCAAAATTATCAGTCACTTATACAATAATATAATTATAGTAGGTATATATAATATATATGCGTAAAAAATATACTAACCTAAATTAAAATGTTTTATTGGGCTTATCTAGACACAGGGTAGCGTGTCAAAACCAAGTTCAAGAAACTGGCGAGCTTTACACGAACCATTTGGAGCCACTTTTGACCCCTTCACAACTCAAAATATTCCACCACGCTGGCCCAATGCGGGTTGGTGGACCGCTCGTCTTTCGAAACTGAATTTTCTTGGACCGACGGGTTTCATTCACCGTTAAGCAAGTGATAATTAGAAATCCGTACATAAATCTGAAAAGATGAATTTAGTGGTAGTGGTACAGGCTCGCACCAGGATTTGAACACGCGACCTTCCGATTACAAGTCTGGCTCATTGCCAACTGGGGTATCACATACGTGCTCCAAATTTTATAAACATACCTCGAATGGTTATTTAGATATTAATGTCCAAAAATCGTAATTTTTATCACTGACCTATAGATCAAAACTATAACCCAGACCCAGATGACCTAGAAAGTTCAAATTTGGCATCCAGACAGGTAGTTGGGTGAATACAAACACGTGAATATTTAACGAGTGGAATGCCATTCTTAATTTTTTTTTAATCCATACATTTTAGTTTTAGTACTAATAACTAAGAGTATAGTCGACTTTCGTTATAAATAAGGACCTACTAATAATTTCTGTACAAAATATAATGATATCCCATCAAAAACATAAATGTGAAATGAGAGCCAAGTGGAATATTATGATAGATGCCTTGGTTGTTGACTTCAATGACAAACCTACTAATAATTTCTGTACAAAATATAATGATATCCCATCAAAAACATAAATGTGAAATGAGAGCCAAGTGGAATATTATGATAGATGCCTTGGTTGTTGACTTCAATGACAAAATAAGTGAGATCTAAATGGGTGCCAAGTTTAATGGTCAGTCCTGAAATTTATTTATAACAACATAAAATATTTAAAAAACCTAAAATATTCTTTGTTTTTATAACTTAGGATAATATATTAAAGCCTAAGAGCTGACTTGGCTCATATACGAATTATGTTATTGCCTTCGCAAGTTCTAAAGCTGTAAAAAAATTTGGCTTGCTGGTAGAAACTCGTCCATGACTGTTTAGTAGGTACTTTATAATAATTCTTATATGAGAGAGAACTAGCCAAGTCAGACCTTAGGTTTCAATATATTGTCATCTAAGTTATAAAAAAACATAATATTTAAAGTTGTTATAATATATTTTATGCTGTAACTAGCTTTTTCCCGCGGCTTTGCTCGCGGAAAGAAATTTTTTAGTCACCCGTTTCATTCTCCAAATCGTGCAACACGTTTTTTTTTGTTTACGGTGGTACTTTAAGGAATGGGAAGTTTTTTTTTTCATTTCTTGTGTAACTTATATTTGTTATTGTGCAAAAATTCTGTATTCTACAATCGAAGCGTTGATGAAACAGAAGGTGATTCATCACCTTGCATTTTTAATTTTGTTTAATCCATTTCGACTACTTGGAGGATGTTTTTACAAAAAATGAGAAATACATTTCATTTTGTTTGTCTCAAGGCGTATCTTCACGAAGTGTCAAGTCAAAATATCAAAAAAAAATGTTTTCTCCATACAAACTTTGAACCCCCATTTACCCCCTTAAAGCTTGAATTTAAAAAAATCTGAAATAAGTACCTAACTCATTATTTTTGCCGTACTCAATTTATATGAAATTTCATGCAAATATGTCCAAGGAATAAAAAGTTTCACACAAACTTTTATCCCCTATTTCACCCCTGGGGGTCGAATTTTGAAATATTCTTCCTTAGTGGAAGCCTTCGTCATATAAGGAACGCGTGTGCGAAATTTCAATTTTAGCCTTAAGGGATTGGCCTGTGCGTTGATACATCAGTCAATCACCTTTGGTCAAGACTGACCATTGAAATTGGCGCCCATTTAGATCTCACTTCTTTTGTCGTTGAAGTCAACAACCAAGGCATCTATCATAATATTTAACTGGGCTCCTATTTCACATTTATGTTTTTGATGGGATAGAATTAGACACAGTAAATTTTAAAGATTGGAATTTGACCAGTAAAAGGTAGATCAGCTGTTATCGAAAATTGATCGTATCTTTAAGATAATTCATGTTCTAGAATCTAGACTAGGCTGTATTAAAGATTTCACTATTTTCTATAATAAAATCATCTCAATCAAGACTTGGCGCACTTTTTTCAAAATGTTTTCGTTGGGATACAAGCATGACAAACACAGTACACAAGCATGATAGCCCCTCGGTGGGGACGACGAGCTGCTGATGAATATTCTTCAATTGTATTAGTACAATTTGTTCAAATATTTGTATGTATTTATTCCTTATTGTATGACTAAAAATGAAGAATGGCCGTGAAAAAGCTGTGATTTCATTGTGATTAGGTGTATTTCGGGCATTAAATTCAAATCATTATTTTTTTCAAACATTACTTTGCTTTGTTGTCAGCTTAACTAATACTAACAACATGTAATATATTCATTTGGGATTGACATGCAACCCTACACTTTGAACTAATTCACTCGTTGTGAAATATTTGTTACCAGTTACAATAAAATGCAATATTTTAAAATTAAACTGCCATTAAAATACTATAAATATAAATATCATAGTATTTTTTTTCATTTTTATTAGATTTTTATAAGATTTTGTAAATAGTGTACAATGTGCGTCTTCTTTTTCCTTTTTGAAATCCACACAATTTATTTTTCCACGGCATTTGGGTAAAATAATGATATATAGCAACACTTTCAACGGTTTTTTTTTATTTTTTTAACTTAACTTTTGTGTCAAATAACATAACAATCACTTGAAGAAATCTTGAAGTCTTCGTTAGATCATTGAATTAATTCTTCATACAAAAATTATAAGGGCATTGATTCTTGGAAGAAACAATTCCTGTTTTATACTGAGTAACATATTAATTGTTTGAAGATATCAAATGCTTCGTTAGATGTTTAAATTAGTTCTTCAGTCAATTATGTCATTATTTTGATATAACAATTATCCTCTTGTGTAAAAACTGAGAAGGCGATCAATTATGAATCTTATCGCAAGAAACACACTATTTTCATTTGAGTAATGAAATGGTTGTCACAAGAAATTTATTCTTAAATTTCAATAATTTGGCGCTCTTGATACGTTAGTGTGATTATCTTACTCTGACACGTAAATATTTACAACCAAGAGATATCAGTTGAAACATAATGGGTACTTGTTTTAAGATATCTTTTTTTTCTGTGTACAATCTCGGAACTTACAGCTGCGGCGAGATCCATTGTGCATTAGAGTTCACCTTATGTAAGAATTTAGTATTAAAGAGCTAACTTCCTCTGCCTCCGTTGGACTCGGCTTGGTATCACTTTTACAAGGCATTGCAAAGATGTCCGAAAAAAATTTTGAATAAAAAATAAAAACCGACTTCAAAACACTACAGCACTAAAAAGTTAGAATACCTTTCTATTAGATGTATAACTTTTTAGTGCTTTAGTGTTTTGAAGTCGGTTTTTATTTTATATTAAATTTTTTTATTTTAAATTTTTAGGTGGGAGCGGGAGAAAAATAAACAAGCCCCTTGTAACCATAATTTACCCTAAATTACATACTTCGTTGCTTTAAAATTTTAAGTTCTCGATTTCCATCTCCGAAAGTCTTCACCAGAACATCACCAAATTACCTTGGGACGTACCACGTTCCGTTTTCCATCTCAGTCTTCATCAGATTTTCACCAAATTAAAATAAGACCAATGGGACGTTGTCTATTCGAACAAAAAAGAATTGTCGAAATCGGTTAAGATTTGACGGAGTTATGCGAGAACATAGCAAAAAAAATATACGCGTCGAATGGAGAACTTGCACTAAAAATGTTTTAATAGAATAGGAGATGATATGTACGTTAAAAGATAAATAAACGTGGTATATTTTTCTCTGCGACTAATACTTTTTATAATAATATAACCAGTCGAAAAGTCAACATAGTCACGTGGTACTAAAACGCGCCATACAAACCGACCTTAGACTGTGACGTCACTCCCTAACGTAACGCTTATAATGTATGACGCGTTTATCAATATTTGAGTTATCTCGTAAAATGTTTTTATGCATGTACACCCTTATAAGAAGACGTTCAGAATTCAATGACAAAACGAAATCTAATAAGTTTTATGTTATTTATTAGAGTAACTTTATTTTTCGCATATTTTGCGACCCCAAAAACCCCGAATTTTTTTTTATTTTTCCTAGGTTTTTATATGATTTCCATAATATAAAAGCAGTCAATAAAGTCTAAGTTAGACGCAAGTTGGGGAACTCGTAACCTCATAATCTCATTTGGTTCATAACCTGCTCCTTTTTTGAAGTTGATAGAATAATGAAAAAAATTTTTGAAAACAAAAAATAGGATCTGCGACATTTGTGACAACTAGATTTGTGGTCATTTAGTAGACAGTTTGTTTCAACTCATGCATTCTTCTAATCTACAAAGAATAAAAAGTTTACAATGTTAACATTTTAATTAAGTAGTTGTTAATCTTCCATTAAAGTAAAATATCATTATGGTAATATTTTCTAAAGTAAGGTATGTTAATTTAATATCGTATCGCCATTTCAAATGAAAACCTGCTTAGATGTTATACATCAATAATTTATTAACATTAAAATCACTCGCACATTTCTGTGCATTACATTGAATGTTCAGGCGTCGTCTGTTCAATGCTTGACAATAAATAATGTATCTATGTACTATGATGATGTCATGTAATCCTATTGTAACACAAGTTAGTGTGCAATTACACAAGAAATTACCAAATAAGGTACATAATTAACGATACTGATTGGGCTAAGAGCACTGGGCAATTTGGTAACGTTGCCCACTGCTCTGTGTAATATTTCCTAGTGGTGAACAGTTTTACTTAGTAGCTGACTTGAGGTAAGCGATGAGGTCTGCCCGCTCGTTGGCCTTCTTCAGGCCGGCGAACACCATCTTTGTGCCGGGGATGTATTTCTTGGGGTTCTCCAGGTACTCAAAGAGGGTGTCCTCATTCCATGTGATGCCTGAAGGGAACATAAAATAGCTTATTTTAATATACTTTATACCACACTTACTCAAGTCTCATTGCTCGTTTATAAATGTGTTACAAAGTTCGTCATTTCTCCCTTATAAGTATGCGGCGTGAAAAGTTGTATAAAAAAACTCATTCCTGCCCTTCTAGCGTTCTTTTGTTTTATAGCAGCGACATTAAAAAAACATACAAACATCAAATCTCAAAAAGGTTTTATATCAAATAATTAATGCACATAAATGCACAACGAAAAAAAAACAAGTGCGACAATTTGTTCTGTTTTGTTAAATTTTGTTTTTTCATCATCATCATCAGCCATTTGACGCCCACTGCAGGACATAGGCCTCTCTCATGGTTTTCATAACCATGAGGAGTTTTGCCATATCGCCACGCTTGGCAGGCGGGTTGGCGATCGCAGTATGTTGGAATCTCAGGAAGACGCTGCTACCCGTCTCCTGGTAATTTATTTCCTTAGTCGCCTTCTACGACATCCACGGGCGGAAATGGATTCTAAATAATTTTAATTTCCTCGTAGGAGTAATATAAAGCACTATGTGTCACTCGGGAGAAAGTTCTATTACGCTCGAACAGAAATAGATCGTTTTCTCCCCTCGGTGTACAATTTAGTATAACGCTTCTAGTGCCAGAAGTAAAATAAAATTATAAAGCTATACAATAATGGCCATAGATTTATGTTCAGTTTCAAGGGTAGGTAAACAGCTGTCGAATCACGATATCACGTAAGCGACGCCCAATCCCGTGACCTATATTTGCAAGTATGTGCCTACAATGTAATAAAGAAATGCTTGCATTTTGTAGAGATGGTCTGGTTGGTTGGCCAAATTTATAAAACAAGGAATGGGATTTTTTTATGTTTGCTGCTATAAAACAAAGAACGCTAGCAGGGCAGGAATGAATTTTTCATACAACTTTTCATGCCGCACATTTATAAGGGAGAAATGACGACCTTTGTAATGCATTTATGAACGAGCAACTAAAGAGCTACGAAGATTTTTGTATGGGGCCTGGCATAGTTCATAGTGGCGCCCTCTATATTTTTTTCAATATCGTGGAGCATGATGTAACCTAGCTAGATCGATAGAGGACAAAAAAGTAAACAAGAAATTATTAAGGTCACCATGTCCTAAAGTGGCACGTTTAGGAGTTATTGAGCTTTGAAGTTTGTATGAGATTTTTATAAAACTTAACTTTTGAATCATTTTTCACTAAATACTGGACTATATGCTTGGCACCTGTGACTCGTTGCCGATTCTTGACTAAATTGCTAAATAAGTCGTAGAAAAAACACCCAGTTTATTATAGATAGATATCTTGATAGAAAATAACTACACTTTGATGGGCAGTTAAATACTCTTCTGTAAGCAGATTTGAACAAATTCGCACATGTCCATTTCGGCGAGGTCCACTTACGAGACTTCGATTACAAAAAAAACATTGTCGAGATAAATCTGCCATTTTTCAAACAATAAACCAATTACTAAGTCAACAAAATGCTTTGATTGAATTTTGGAAAATGAAAAGAAAACGAAACAAATGAGGTACTTACTTTCCAAATATAAATCAATGTTGACAACGTCACTTCAGTAGTTTACCCACTCACCAAAAAGATTAATCTCAAAGAAGTTTGTAATAGGTAGGTACCTCAGTGGGTAGGTCCGTAGGTTCTTTCTTTGCCCAACTGAAGATGAAGGTACCTACCTAATTATTGGATATTGCCTACCTACTACGCTACGTCAGGAAATGGTATTTATGTTGAAAACATGGTTGAACATAGTTTTACGCACAGCAGCGGTTTAAGTTTCTAGCGATATGTACCTATCTACATTATTTATAGGTACCACCTATTATTATTATTATTTTTACCTACCACCAAAACCTATCTAGGTATATTAATTAAACTGTAGGTTTTATATTGACATGTTTTGAATTTTAATCGAATTGAACGAATTGGATGCATGAATAATACTATAATTTTATGTATATATGTATATAAGTAGGTAGGTACCTACTAGACATAGCTACCCAGACTTTAAAAAACATCAAAGTCGGTTTGAATCCCCGAGAAAACTCATATCAAGTGACAAATTCAGTGATGAATCTCAGTTAGTGGAAATTCCATACAAACTTCAAAGCTCAATAACTCCTAAACGTGCCACTTTAGGACATGGTGACTTTAATAATTTCTTGTTTACTTTTTTGTCCTCTATCGATCTAGCTAGGTTTCATCGTGCTCCACGACATTGAAAAAAATATAGAGGGCGCCACTGAGACTATGCCACTAATCTTCGTGGCTCTTTGTAACCATGTAGAACCAAATTACTAACATTGGCAATGAATGTTGTCTTATCTTGTCTTATCATGTCTTATCTTATGTCAGTGATTACATAATCTAGTACGTAAGTGGCCTATATTAAGCATTAACTAATCATGGGTTTGAGTGATTATGAAATTGAAAGGATTAGCTCTATAAAAAAAAGATGAACAACCACATAATGTTCGAACTTAGACTTTCGTAAGCACTACACATTATGAACGTAATCACATACATACATAAACTCACGCTTGTATCTCAGAGGTGTAGGCAGAGACCAGAAACTGTCACTTGCCATCATCCTGACAGATCTTCGCTTCTTCAACATGAATTAAAACTGAACTTAATTTCCGGACTTAATTCAGTCAGACGAGCAACTGACTACTCACCATGATCAAGCTCTGCAAATTTTCTGACAAAGTAAGACAAGTGCAACTTGTTGTTGAATCCTCGGTAACAAAATTACCTACTAGAAATGTCCAATTGATAGACTGCCTCGTTGGTCTAGCCGTTATGGCGTTTAGCTACCAAAACAGAGGCCGTGGGTGCAATTCCCACTGGGGGCCGCCATACATTTGTACAAATGGCCTCAGTCTGGATGTATTTTCATGTTTGTGACGTGTCCTATCCTAGTTTGAGACCAGGTCAAGTGAATTTATAGTGAGGAAGTTATAAAAAAAATTTACAGAGAAATTAATAACCACAACTTTAGCTAGCATGCCTGGAAAAGTTAGGAGAGGTTTATTTACTTACAATTATTTATTTATAATCATTGCTACTAAGAAACCTGTCTAGCCTCAATACTCACCTTTGGCTTTGTTAGCATCTGAGTAGGAGAAGCCGGCAGCCTGACCAGTCTTGCGTCCAAACATGCCGCTGAGGTTGGGGCCAACCTTGTGTTTGCCGCCAGATTCAACCTGAAGAAAAAATTAGTATCTTTTGTAAATGCTTATATAGACAAACAACGTGGAATTATTTTAAGGCATCTTTTGACAAATAACTAGTTGTAGTGGTTTAACCAACCTAGCCTCACAATTAGTTGGTTGGGCGAAAATGAGTGACCATGGTTGAAACATTTATGTTTTGGTTGCAAAGTTGTCCATAACCTATCTGAGTAGACTTCCTGCATGTACAGTTTGTAATGCTTAATCAGCATACAATAAAAACCAAAAAGTTACCTTTGTACAAAGTTAACTTTTTGGTTTTTATGTAAAATGCTAATAGGTTATTACAAGATGTGGTACTTAGTAAATTATTGACCATTAGTGATGCGACTTCCCAAGATTAAGATTCAGCAAAATTTAGTTGAAATTTGAATAAAAAGTTGATTGAACTAAATAATTAGAAGCGTCAGACTATGAGTCAAACATGCATGGAATTTCCCAAAAGAGCAGCTTGAGGTGACTTACTGTGTGGCACTGGGCACATCTTTGGACAAAGATCTTCTTGCCGTTTTCAGCGTTTCCAGCAGGTACACCCATATTTTATCTGAAAAGGTTGAAATTCAAAATATTATAATTTGTATTGGCGGAAAACTGTAACTCCTATGACCTTGACCAAAGGTGCTTTGACTTAGAATTGATAAGTTTTCAAAAGGCGCGAATTTGTTTTATGTAATAGTTTATGTAAAGCACTTGTAAAGGCGGTTTTAGGTCAGGATCAATGTCACTGAGCATGGCACTGGTACGAGAACTTACAGTGACGAAATAGTTACGTAATTCACCGATACTGGGATTTTGCTGTAAAAGCATTTGAATGACCGTAGGAAATACATTTTACAGGCATAATGCCATCAGAATAATGCATTACATCACAAAATAAAAGAACCCACATTTTTTTCTCATAAAAAGTTAGGTTAGTCCAAGGAGTCGCGGCAACTAGATTGAACTTTTAATCAGTGCAACACCCACCCATGAATGATACTCATTTGTAAAAAATATGATTATATTACTCACATTTTATTTATAAACGAAGAAGAAAGCACAGCAAGACCGTCTGCTAAAACTGACAATTATTTCTATCGGCTTGTTCCGTTCCGTTCGCTGTAGAACTGGAGCTGAGCTGTCACACGCAGTGTTGCCAACAACTCAGGACCTGACATCGCCATTTTTCAAAGCTTAAGTAGCCTAAAGTAGGTAGCCGAATTTTGGCTGAGGTAGCCTAGCTAAGTAGCCTAAACTCTAAACGCTATAGTAAAATAAAAAGATAGTTTTTGACAATTTATTTATATTTTATAAAACAGTTTCTGCATCATCTGCTACTACCAATAACAAAACATCCACAAGGTGACAAAAAATTCTTTTCTTTTACCAACTATTGGTATAACACAGACAAATTACAATGGTTATTAACAGCGAAGCAAATACTAAGAACACTATTACATACATAATTGGGTTAAATAATAGTTTGCCTTTCTTGTGTGCTAGGCTGACTAAGCTGCCAGGATGGTATAGGTGCTGGGCAAGCCTACTTCATCTAAAAAACAGGCACTGGTCCCTTCACCCATCTAGTGTGAGTGAAGGTGCCACTGGACGCTGTATAAATCATCTCATTACAGTTAGCTACGACGAATTTGGGATATTCCCTGCAAGGTGTGGCCATCATAATAAAATTATTCTCGATAATTTTCGCACTACTTATTCCGTGATCATATTTTTTTAAATTTACATTTATGTTGTAATTAGTTCGGCTAATTTAAGTACTTAGTTGTCCCTTGATCGAAGTAGCCTAAACGGCGAATTCACATTTTTTCGTCGCCGATTTTATTTCCGATTAGCCTAAATGGCGAAAAATCGCCTACGTTGGCAACACTGGTCACACGACTGAAAACGAGGTTACACGAACGAAGCGTGAGTCTTATCATAAATTCAATAAAGTGGACCCGACTACACGGTATATCTTTATTTAAATATTGAGTAAAGATTTTTATATTTCTATATTTGCAATTTTTAGCGAATTCAAAAGTATTTCTCATAGTCTTCGAAACACTTATTATAACCCATAATTTTACATTCAGGCACAGAAGCTTACCCAACGTGTGCGGACACGTGGCGTGTGGAGGTGACGGTCTAGAGCAGACTATTTTCACAAGATAGTAGGTATTTGAATTAAGTACATTTGTAGCTATAAAGCATAATTATATTTATTACACGGGTCAAAAATATTTTTTGAGTTTTTTGTTGTGGCGGAAGCGTGTCGTCGCCTCGAGCAAGCATCTGTGTGTGAACGCTACTTTACAAAGCTGTATCAAAGCTTTCATTCGGATGCAGGCAAAAAAAAACTATAAATATGCTACACCCACATCCGTTTCCGTTCTGGGAATATTCATATTGTGGTTTAGTACCTAGTACCTATGTTGCTTGCGTACCTACGATATAATATTTTCTTGCGATAGATGTAATAAATAATAATACTATTATGAAAATGTCTTGAGACAAAAAGGAAGGATTTGGGTAAGTACTATGCTAATGCTGACTTACCTACATATTCTTTTCCTTAACGACCATCACACAGTTGTCGGTAAGTACCTAATTAGTATGTTTAATAACGCAGAATTTTGTTTATGTGCTCCATAAAAATGGCGCTGTCATTTTAATTCTATTTTTAATGACCACAGATTAAAAAGACAAATTAATGACAGTGACATTAAAACAAAAGTAGGTCACGTTTATGAAGTGACACCTTCCTTCGTTGAATCCTCAGAACACATTGTGTTCCACAGACTATATAGAGATACTACGCATTGTGTTCTGAGGTTGAATGTCTCTAATACACGCTCATTCTACGATGTCACAGCCTCCCATCAGCCTCCAGTAATAATTCAAATCATGAATGGCCTACATAGAAGAATTTACGTTATTGAGGCCTGTATTCACCTTGATTAGTGTGAGTGCAGGTGATTAGTAATGGAGAACTTGCACTAAAACTTGCGTTTTACTGGACATAAATATATTAGCTGTTTCCCTTGGGATTCGTTTAGAAATTTATTCGACAATCAGGGTGAAATCAAATGTAATTTCTGAACATGTAAAACTTTTATTTCAAATTCGGTAAGCTAGAGGCAGTGTTTTTAGTTCTAAGAAGCAAATTGGAGCAAATTTTTTTGTAGTATTGTTCTGTGAGGAAGCTTTTACAAGTTCCACATCACTTGTAGTCAGGAGACATGATGCATAATCTTGTTGATGTGTCAATATAAATCGTAGTTTTATGAAACGCGGCCCGGCCTGTACAATGGATCGCAAGACCGAAATTAAAAAACCCGTCGGTTTGTAGTTTATTTAAGGCTAGGTAGACATTTTGAATCTGCTTTCCGATTGTCTGGCAGTCGTTACCGAGCATTAAATGAAGTAATTACTACCTAGTGGTTTTGATTATAATTTACCGTAAATACCATATGGTTAACCTCTCGTTACGACACCAGGTACCGATACTTCTAGGACTCAGGGGTTACTGAGGGCTGGGCTTTCAACACATCTAGCGAGCTCAGGCTCTGCGTCAGTCCTTGTTAGGCGATTTAAGGCGTTTTCCATGCACCACAAATTATTCTTCAACGTCCATAGGGCGAAATAAAACTCAATGGCACATTTAACGTCTTCAACGTTGAATGATTGAATACAAAGCACGAAAAAAAAAACATAGAGCGCAATTCCAGACAGAAGAGCGAGTATTCAGTTTAGAGCACGAATCGCTACCAGGCTAGATAAACTTTTATCGATTCAAGATGTGTTGTGTGTAAGAAAACTTGTATTATAGTATGAAACAAAATGTGACCACAAGAAACAATTTTTTGTTTGGGAATATGTGGAGCAGTCCTCTTTATTCAAAGTTAACGGTCTTATTTGTAAATAACACGATTCCTTGAAACACTCCTCAGAGCCCGTTTAAATAGTCTGTGGTAAAGGGAAAGTTGTAACCACAGATTATTTAAACTGCCTCTGAGGGGTGGTTTAGAGGAATCACGTTTTCACGTAGTTGACAAGGAACCTTTATAGTTTCGCCATGTTGTGTCCTCCGTCTGTCTGTCTGTTCGCGGCCTAGCTCAGAGACGATTAGTACTAGAAAGCTGAAATTTGGCAGCTGAAACGGTTGGGCCCAAAATTACTTCGATGAGGTTGTTAGTTCTGTAAAGCTGGTAAAAACCCCTCCTTCTACGGAACCCTAGACTGCCCGTATCCCGATACGCACTTGGCCGGTTTTATAAATAACACCGTAAATGTATGGTAGGTACCCGGCTGCCTTTGACTCTATATGCCTCACATGTTCTCTTCACGATTGTTTTATCTCTGTTTTGTTGACGTTGTCTTTTGTTTGTGTACCTTTTGTTTACTTTGTGTTTCTGTGACAATTTAAATAAATATCCTCTTTCTTCTTTTTTCTTCTTTCTTTCTAAATATTTATATGCCTATTAGAACCCTATACCTACCTTTGTGCTGCGTACAAGTACTACTAGCATACGAGTAGTACCACCAGCTATACGCAGAAAGGTATGGAGTTCGAACAGGCCTATAAATTTCTAATAGGCCTATGTCATGGTAGATTCAGAAACGTCGAAGGCGTTCGCGTTTGCTCAGCCAGCATACGAATAGTGCATCCAAGCATGCAGTATGCAGCCAGCCTGAAGCATCACAGAATTCACAGACGAATATGCAACGTAGACGTTGAATTGGACCAGCTCGATATTCGAGCCTTATTCAGACTCGGTTTGAGTTACCGACAAGTATTGCTCCCTTTTAGCTGAAACAATAAGTCTGTGCGCGATTATTTACGCTTGTGTTTCATAGTTCGTTACTACCCCCCAGTTGATCCTAGCGACATCTTCTGATTCAATATTTGATTATCAATGAGTTTCAGGTGCCCGTTGGTTTATTTCGATAAAGGGACAACTGAAAAATAAAAGATTTCGAATGAAGTCAGTGGCTATTCGTGTAACCATATGTTTTATAATAAAGCATGTAAAAGAAGCAGCACTGCAGTTTGCCCACTATAATATTATCTAAGACTTCTAATATCTAGCGTCTTTGAATATTGATCAATGTATTCAAGCAATGTATTCTCGAAACACCGATATTTCGCTGAAAAATACCAAAACCTGGGTTCGAACAGTGTGTTGTGTTTCACAAAAGGACGGGCGTTTTCACGAATGCATCACAGACATAGTAGGTATATACACCTACCGAGCAATCTTTGTTGGCGATTCATAAGCGTCACTACTTGGGTACGACAGTATCTACAGTTGAAAGCACATCTACACCTTTACATTTTAGTTGAAAATTTATCCGTAATAAGTTGTGCGCCCGGGAAATCCCCAAAAAACCTTGATAAATTGACGCATTAGGTACATACTTACAACTTACAATTGAATAGAGGCTGAGCCCATTTTGAGACCTTCCCCGACCATTGTGCCGATAAAGTAGCTAGTTATGTTGGATTATTGTAAGAGAAATATATTGTTTCCCTTCGCCACCCTAAATAACAGGCTACATTAAACAGGTCTACTGTTACAAAGATCTATGGAAACATTTTTCTTGTCAACGCCCTAAGTTAATTGTTATTTTATGACTCTGACAAATTGAAATAAGTGAGGTACTACATAGCTCGAGGACAGAAAAAAGTGGCGTAGGTACCTTGGCGGAATATCTATGTTCAGCAGTGGACGTACCTATACGGGCTGATGGATTTGATTGAGTGTAGGTTGGTAGGTATCTCTGTGATCTTGGATACGGGAGTATTAAAGTTGTTGAAATAAAATGTATACCTATCTAGCTAAGATCTTTTCTTTTGATTCTATCTTGCTCGCGCATCCAAAAAGCATCTATCTTATCAGCCCCTAAACAGAGCCCACTTTTGGGCATACGCCTCTTCTCTTTTACGCCTACCCATCCGGTCTCTTCCATCCAGTCCCGGAGACTCGCCCCTCAGGGTTTCAGCATTTATTTTATCCGTTGAGGTAAGGTACAACTCGTATAACTCAAGATTTCTCCCTCGCCTTCCGGCTTAAGCCTTCCTTAAGACTTCGCACTCCTATCACAGCTTAAACTTACTTGTTTCTAACTCAACTTAAATAAGAACTTGGTTTTATTTTCTTCGTTAGACTCGGCATCGGATAAGAATAATAACAGCCGGATTGTTGCCAAGTCAGCCTATTAAGTGGTTTTAACTTGGGTTTTACGATCTCGGAGAGTCTGATAATGGCGTGCAGTAAATTCGCTTTCGGTGGTTATCTGTTTACGTAGCTCCCTTTAATTGTTTCAGAGCCTTCGCGGAATTACAAATTAATGCGTCTGCCTAAATTTGGGTGAACTCGGCAATATATTTTTGCTGGGCTCTAATAAGTTTCATATTGATGTTTGCGTCCGGATGGTACCCGCTTGGTCTTTGGGACTATTCGAAGCTCGTACTTCCCATCATACCAACAGCTTGCGCAATCTCCTACTTAAATGTAATTTTTTATGTAGCTTATATACGTCCCACTGCAAGGCACAGGCGTTATCTCAGAGGGAGAGAGCGTGCCCACCACGGATTGGCCATTTAAAGGGCTAGTGTGTGAACACCTCAGACACTCAGGTTTCCTCACGATGTATTCCTTCACAGTTAGCGAGTGGTGTTGCTACTACAATTTCACAAATGTTCGTAACTTTGAAAACAAAGTCATTGGTACATGCCGGGATTTGAACCCACGACCTCCCGGATGTGAGGTTCTACCGCTCCGCTACCGCCGCTCATAAAATTGTTCATACAAAATTAAAGTACCTGGATGAACGAGCTTTGCTCGGTATAATTATTGTTTGGTTAATCGTGTTTTTTGGAAATTATATTTAGATACGATGGGAGAAAAGGGGGAAAAATAACCGCACTCTGGACTCGAACCGGCGTCTTCTGGTTTCAGAACCGCCCGATTACCCACCTGAGCTATTACAACCTTGTAGAGATGGTGGCGAAATTAACCTTCGTATTCTAATGATATTCTAGCAGTTTTTCATTGCCTGAAAACACGGTTAAAACGACGTTTTCTAAAAATTAAACCTAGCTAGATCGATTTATCGCCCTCGACACCCCCTGCATACTACATTTGATGAAAATCGTTGGAGCCATTTCCGAGATTCAGATTATATAATAATTATATACAAGAATTGCTCGTTTAAAGGTATCATTGAAATACATTGAAGAAGTGGTCTGCTCCAGAAGTTTCCGTACCCGAAAGTGGCCAATGTGTCCCCAGTACTATGTCTACCTACAACCGACGAATGGGGATTTTTCTCTGTAACTGTGATTGGTAGCCAGAAATTTTCTCAGAATGCGTTATTATGGCTATTATGGTAATTTCCCAATAAGTTACATAAGAGAGACTTTTATAGACTTATGAATCACTGTTTTAATGATAGAGCAAATAGCAAAACACGTCTCAATTATGGGTGCACCCAAATATATATTTTCAAAATATCTTACGATACGTTACGTTACGGTACGTTACAAAAATTATTATATTGCATATTATTATATTGCAATGCAACAGAAAATGCTTATTGCATTAAATCCGCCGCCTTGTACAATTAGTTTAATAGAACATTTTTATTTTTTTATAGGAATATAGATAATTTTTATCGAACTGCCCCGAAGCGGCTTCACCGATTTTTATGATTTTTTTTGTATATATGGGGGGACTGAGAATATTTCGTAGCCTAACTAATATGGCTATACAACGCTTGCCAAGTCAGCTGGTAAGACTATAAATATTTAGATTAGATTAGATTAATAGTCTTTGTTACATACCATACATTATAAAAGTATAGATCAATAAATACCCGCGTTAAGAATGAAGACGCAAGTTGTTAATAATTTTTTCATCCCCCCATCTCGGAAAGAGTATTTTTGCTCTTCGATATCTGAGTGCAAAAGCCGTTTGTATCTGCTAGAGGATAAAGTAAATTGAATATAGAACAACGAGTGCACTAAGTTTGTAAATTCAAAACATCATTAAACCTATTTACTTCTACCTCTATGGTGCCGAATTTTTTTTACTACATTTTTTAATTTGTTATAAACTCAGACTCGGAACCTCCTTTGTGTTTTTTTGCATTTAGTCATTTCCTCGCTGAGGTGGGATGAAAAGTTACGTGTTGCACTCGAGTGCAAAGATTTTTCACCTCGTGCTCTTTTGATTCCCTCGCTAACGCTCAGGATTCTAATTTTTAAATTACTCACTATAATTTTTCAATATAATCTCCCTAAAGAGCACTTTTCGTAACGTCCGGCCCTCCCATTTTTTTAAACTTTTCAAAAAGTACGATGTCTCAAACTCTTCGAAATTGGGCTCTGTTTTGACGATGATGGCGCTGATTTTTTTCCCCGTGAGCCACGTTTTCATGGTGGGGAACAGAAAGAAGTCGCAGGGGGCCAGCGGGCGTAGCACGAGCGCCAATTTGTCTATTCTTAACTGTCATCTTAAACTTTCCAGAGTATTAAAATGACGAGACAGGCGGTTTCTCTACGCATGCGAACATGAAGACGCGCAAGCTCTCTCTATTACATTATTTTTTTCTCGGATTTGTCTCCGCCGCGAACACTACGGTATTTTTTTCTCGCAAAATGACCGCGAGTAGAGATCTCTGCTATTATCGAGGGTGCAGACAAAACTTTTATAGGTTCATTTTTTTCTGCGTACTGCGGGCCTTTTTTATTTCAATCAAAAAGTATTGTTGACTTATTATGAAATAGGTATTTGTAGTAGGTATCTGAAATATCTGACAGAGAAAGAAGGTCGAAGATATTAAAGGGAGACGTCTCACCCCGACGATATTAAGAGGAGTAGAAAATTATAAAATAAGCTGGGAGATGATGCTCATACTGCGGCCAATAGCAGCTAGAGAACTAGCTAAGACTATTATAAAAACAAAACCCGATTGCCGGCGTTATATACCCAGTAATACATGCGTCGTAAACACCTTTTATTTGACATTTCATTTGTCAAAATCGGTCAAGCCGTATGTCCGTACCATACATACCCTCATTTACTTTTACAATTAAATTGGCATGGCATATTTGAGTTTAGGTTAATACCTACCAACAATTTTTACACTGGGATTTATTTGTACCTATTCATTAATTAGTTTCTAAAATGATTTTTTTCGCGCACCCGCCTCGTCACAAAAAATGCTATTGTATTTTGATAAAAACATTGATTTACCTCTAAAATGAATTCTTGCGCGCAACTGCGCCAAAAAAGTTAAACCGATAATGTATTTTGTCTTCAGTCACTCCATGTTCGCACTTATTACTATTGACCGTGGAGACAAAACGAGCGACAAAGAGCCACGAAGATTAGTGGCATAGTCTCAGTGGCGCCCTCTATATTTTTTTCAATGTCGTGGAGCACGATGAAACCTAGCTAGATCGATAGAGGACAAAAAAGTAAACAAGAAATTATTAAAGTCACCATGTCCTAAAGTGGCACGTTTAGGAGTTATTGAGCTTTGAAGTTTGTATGGAATTTCCACTAACTGAGTTTCATCACTGAATTTGTCACTTGATATGAGTTTTCTCGGGGATTCAAACCTACTTTGATGTTTTTTAAAGTCTGGGTAGCTATGTCTAGTAGGTACCTACCTACTTATATACATATATACATGAAATTATAGTATTATTCATGCATCCAATTCGTTCAATTCGATTAAAATTCAAAACATGTCAATATAAAACCTACAGTTTAATTAATATAGATAGGTTTAGGTGGTAGGTAGGTACCTATAAATAATGTAGATAGGTACGTATCGCTAGAAACTTAAACCGCTGCTGTGTGTAAAACCATGTTCAACCATGTTTTTAACATAAATACCATTTCCTGATGTAGCATAGTAGGTAGGCAATATCCAATAATTAGGTAGGTACCTTCATCTTCAGGCTTCCCTTACCTGGTGTAATAGACTGTACTTGGACTTGGGGAATGAGGATATATGTATAAAAATTACTTCTGTCAGCCAATAATTACCTACATTGAAGTGACATATGTTTACTATGAAACCATATTAAACATAGAAACAGGGATTAATCATATTTTCAGGTCTAACTACCTAATTATTGTTTAACTGCTAATATTTAATCAGATAATGCTTATAACTAAACACAGCCACCATAAAACTTAATTTAAGTACAAATGTTTCTTCCAGTACCTACTTCTCCGATCAATAACTCGCTCACTGTTCGGTAGAATGATTTAATGATAAGTAATGCCTAATTGTATATTGTAATTAGTCTAGCAGCTAAGTGTAATTTGTAATTAAAATAAAGAAATATGTTGTGAATTTTCCTTTAAATACACTATTTTATTTATTTACCTGATAGGATTGATGAAAAGCAGATTTATAACTCTGGTAAAAGCTTTCGTAATACCCTCGCATTGTAAGCATCCTCGCTACGCTACGCTACGGTATCTATAATAAACTGGGTGTTTTTTCTACGACTTATTTAGCAATTTAGTCAAGAATTGGCAACGAGTCACAGGTGCCCAGCATATAGTTCAGTAATTAGTGAAAAATGATTCAAAAGTTAAGTTTTATAAAAATCTCATACAAACTTCAAAGCTCAATAACTCCTAAACGTGCCACTTTAGGACATGGTGACCTTAATAATTTCTTGTTTACTTTTTTGTCCTCTATCGATCTAGCTAGGTTTCATCATGCTCCACGATATTGAAAAAAATATAGAGGGCGCTACTATGAACTATGCCAGGCCCCATACAAAAATCTTCGTAGCTCTTTATTGCGCGTCGTGCCGGGTGCAGGATATTCCGCGCACGCTTGTGCTGCGTCCACAGGTAAGGCGAGTACGGTGGATGCAATGAGGAAGGAAGTCTTATTAGGTCTGTGGGTGGATGCGGCAACAATCGGGATGGCAACTGTCAAAAAATTTAAAATGGAGGATGTTCCGTTTTCTTGACTATTTTCATGGGAAAAGCACAATATTTGTAATTATATAAACCCCAGAGATACGTGTAGTCTTTTTTCGAAAAAATTAGTGATGATGAAGTTGTTATTTTTGTAAAGCAGGTTTTGATGAATTTGTTATTTCTGTAAAGCAGATGAACATACAATAATAGAAAATAAAGGAGTGTGCGTGTGACAATGATACTATTTCAGCGTTTGCTATTTCAATTTGAAACAGCGCTAAGTGTAGCTATAGAAAAAAAATAGAGGGATTGGCTCGATCAGCTGTGTTAAGTAATCACAGCCAAACCCAAACGCTCGCGGCCTTCTCCTACATACTTTTTTAGAAATTCTATTTTTCTCAAAAAAAAGTTCTTTAGGCAATATATTATTTAGTTAAAGCACAAAATGTTGTGCAAGTCTCTCCCCGTAGTAATTGTTAGGTTTTGTGGCAGTGGTAGCGAAGTTCTAACTGAAACTAAAGATAATAAAGGAATGTATTCTCCGTGTTTGTAAAGAATCTTACAGTCGATAGCAGGTCAATCTTATATTTTTCTTGCAAATGTCGCCCGTATCTTTAACATGAATCGTTAGGGACCATACTCGGATCACTGCCTATCACTATCTCTTGTCAAATTTTACAAAGCGCAATTAGATATGTACCTAGCTTTATTTTATAGTGAAAACCATCTATTTTAGACGTGTTTATGAATTTCTAGTTACATAAACAATTTTGTGCTCGTTCGGAGTCTTTATTTTTATAGTGATTTCCATTAAAAATAGGGGATGTAGAAAAGCGCAAGATAAAAAGTTTTGGTTTTGGAACCGAAACCTTCGTAAGCACCACACATTATTAAATTGGAGTCAGTAGAATTCCAAAACATTATACGGTCTATATCGATGTCTACAATATCATAATCAAAATCAATTGTCGTGCTCTGGGCCTCGATTCTGTTAGTGCAATGTAGTATAATGACAGGTACACTGTCGGGTCACGTGACGTGTTTTTTCGTACCATTGACGCCTAGAAGGTTTGATAGGAGTGCCCGCGTAGACTTAAAGCAGCCATGAAATGAAAACCGCCATGTTCATGCAGTTGTCATGTTACTACAATGCATTAACAGAATCTAGGCCCCTGTAAGAACATTCGCAGGGCGGCTGGCAAGAGCTGGATGAGAGTAGCTGAGGACCGTGCTCAGTGGGCGTGCAATAGGAGGCCAATAGGCCTATGTCCAGCAGTGGACAAGCGTAGGGCGATGATGATGATGATTAGAATATTACATTGCATAAACTCACGCGGGTGTCCCGGAGAGGTTGGCAGAGACCAGGGTGTGCCACTTATAACGATCGTGACAGACCTCTTTTGCTTACTTTTTCTATTAGAACTCGTATTAGGTATAGTTAAAACCAAAACGTTATACCCATAGATTCTTGCCAGTAAGCTTTTTCCTGATTTCTCGTACACTAACAATGTCTTAATCTACTTTTAACAGCTGTCAGTTGGCAGCTGTTAACAACAGCAGATTAACATATTGTTAGTTTACGACAAACTAAGGATTAATTACTCTACCTGGCATAGTACCTAAGCATATTACGAGTACTTTACTTTACTTTAGTGTGACTTAAGGTCCATATAAGAGGCAAGAACTCCTACATATTCCCAGTGTATTTGGATTTATTGCGAGACTGAGGTAGGATTTTATGTGCGAATCCCTTCAGAGACCACACTGGAGAACGGCACTAACATTTTATTGTATTTCATATTGAAGGAGGAGAGAACAGGGTGCCATCAAATAAATCGCCACCTGACATAATCCGCTGAGAAATGAATGGAGAAATTGATTCGAGGGCCCAAAAACCGTCTCAGTGATTTTTGGCGTATACCATGGATAAAAGCGGTACTTACGAAACGTTTGGTGTGTTTTGTGTTTGAATATTTTTTTTGTTATTGACTTCCACGATATTTTATTTATTTATTGATACTTTTATTGCACTTAAAAAAAATCGTACAGTGCGGCGGGCTTAATGCCATAAGCATTTTCTACCAGTCAAGCGCAGGAGGTAAGGGAACAAGTTGGTAGGTTTCTTATTGACCTAAAACAGCAGGAAAATAGTTGAGAAGAGTCTTTATTATTTCACAATTTTCAATTTATTTTTCGACCTGAGATATTATTAATTTAACAAAAAGAACTCGCTACCATCAGCTCTCATAATCCCCGCTGTAGACTTAAATTAATTATTATTATTAGTCAAGTTTCTATCGCACCCCTCCGTCTCTCAACTCGCATTCTTGTAAACAAATGAAACTCGTGAAATGCATGAACCGGTGATTATTTATTTTGGAGTTTTGTTTAAGTCAATGGACGGTTTCACATGGGACGATAACTGTGACGACAGGATATCCCGTTTCATACATTTGGCCGGCCGTTGTATGAAAAAAGCGGGTGGGGCTGTGTCGGGTTACACGGCCATTGGTTTAACGTGAAAGTAAGCGTTCATTTTTAGCTCGAACTGCGCAATTTGTTACGCAGCACTGGCGCCATCTAGCGGCACGAGTCAAGAGGATCTGAGTAATGACTACTTTGCTCTACTCAACGATTTCGTTGAGTTCGATACCGTTCAATGGCCGGTTTTGGACGTTAACCGTAGCTTCACGACATTGTTGGACTAGCATTTACACCATTTTCGCACAACGGCCTACATAAATGATGAACCACAGAGTGGTATGAACTACCAGTCCGATAATCGTCCAATGTAAAACGAGCCAATGTCAAGCTCTGACCAATGTCCTCAGTAATAATATTAGATAAAAAACTTGTCATGCAATTTTATTTGAAATTGCTCTATATTTTACAATAAAATTGTAATTATTTTGACACAACTTATTAGTTCTGGAATTCATCCCGCGCTGTTTAAACAAAATACTTTGTGATAGTGACAACCACTAGGGCACAAATATAGAACACATTTTGACCGTTCAGTGAGAAGGCGCCGTTGCATAAATCTGAATGGCAAACCGAACATTTGGCGTACTTAGGAGTGACCCCGGGAATAATGTTGTCATTACAGGACGTACCGCAGTCTCGGGTCAGGATGTCAATTCCTGGAAGCAAAAATGTAATCGTAATAAGATAACTCTATGCGGCTTTGAAGTATATATCTCGTAATCAATAAAACATAACACGACTAGCATGCATCACAATCACTTATTTTGGTCTAGAATACCCTGTATTGTGGTAAGCAGAAAAGGGCATCACAAGAAACCCTCAGACTGAGGACATTTGGTACAATTTAAAGTACGGCGACCCCCAGCGGCAATCGAAACCCTAAAAAATAATTTAAAAAATCACTGACTTTAACCTGTTAGATTATGACTTTGAAAAGAACAATTAAAAACCATTGATATGGTTGCCCGATCGGGTCCTTTAGAATTCTACAGATTACAATATTATTGGCCACATGACAAAATAAAGAAAATATTCGATATAGGACATTCGATACAGACGAAGAGTAGTCTTAGTAATAGGGTCCCGTTTGGCTACCCTAAAAAGGTTCTCGAGTTGGGACCACGGACTGGCAATTGCCCTTCAGCTGGCTGGACAGACGATCTGAGGCAGATTGCTGACAGTGGCTGAACGACAATGGCTGAGGTCAGAAGGAAGTGGCTTGTCGACGAAGAGGACGACGAAAGCTTGCTTCACATCCGAGAGGTATTGGGTTTGATTTGTGAATTTGTAGTAGGTCTTACTTCACTCACCAACTTAGAAGAAAAACGTCGTAAGGAAACCTAATAGCCTTTTCGCTCGGTATACCTAAAACGCAGTGAGCCAAAGTTGCGTTATGCCTAGACCAAACGTGAATTAGGACAAATACGCTTAGGCCCAACACAATTTCGTTAAAACACGAATTAGGTACAACACTATTTAGATCAAACGCAATTTAGGCCGAAAATGATTTAGACCCAATTCGACATAGACCAAATTCGTAACTGGGGCCTTATTGCGGTTCTCAATGAAAATGGTTATCGATTTGACGTTTCATACTTAAAAACGTAATATCTCGGAAACTATTCATCCTAGACTATAGTTGTCAGCAGGAAGTTATAGATCTCTTCAAGACCTTCATTTCGGATGTCAGCTGTCAAACTTACAAAATTTCATATTTTTTTTCGCCTCCATTGTCTTTTCAATACAGAAAATACACATTCATCATCATCATCATCATCAGCTATTTGACGCCCACTGCAGGATATAGGCCTCCCTCGTGGTTTTTATAACAATGAGGGGTTTTGCCATAATCGCCACGCTTGGCAGGCGGGTTGGCGATCGCAGTATACGGTTGGAATCTCGGGAGGACGCTGCTGCCCATCTCCTGGTAATGAATTTCCTTAGTCGCCTTCTACGACATCCACGGCAGGAAATGGAGTGACGCTATTCTTAATCCGGCGCCACACGGAACAAATACACATTAACATGACAATATAGATCTAGCAATATAGATAGATCAATCGGTTTATGTTCAAGTGGCCAGTAAAGACAATAAATGGTAAAGAGTTTGTATTACAAACTAGAAGAGGTTTTATGCATAACGCGATTTAGACTAATTGAAAAATAGGTGTATAGCGAAATCAGCTTTAATAATTGTAGGCAAAACGCGATTTAGACTGATTGAGAAAGAGGTTTTCCACGAAATGGGCACATAGCCACTTGGCCACAACGATAATATTAAATGACATTTAGGCATAACGCGACTTTGGCTCACTGCGTTTTAGGTATACCGAGCAAAAAGGCCTAATAGTCTGTAGTTTTCACATACCCTCAGTTCGTGAAATCGTCTCCTTGGTGGAAATAGCCCTTCTGTGGTGGGCTCTCTTATACTCTCTCTCTCTCTCTCTCTCTCTCTCTCTGAGAAAAAGCCTGAGCCCTGCAGCAGGACGTATTTGGCTTAAAAGCTTTTTGTAATAGCACTCACCGTTAGCCTTGAATACTTTGGTGACACATGAGTCGTGTCCCCTGTGACAGTACTTGACGGTAGTTTGTTTATTGGGCTTCAAGCACGTGGGATTGCTGGTGGAGCTGCATGCGTAGCAAACTCTTGTATGTTCTCCGATTAAGACTTTTTGTCTGCGTCCAGATTTTGCAGTGACATCAACTTCTTCAGCTTCTCGATTTTGATCATTTTGGTTTTGAGCTAGTTGATTTGGAGCTTCTTTACTATCACAATCAGCATCTTTTAAATCTTGATTATTTTTAAAAGTACTTTGAGGTTCATGTATGACTTGTGGCAAATTATAACTGCGTCTGCTTTGTAGGTCACTGAAATCGTCTTTATAGTCTTTTACATAGTCCTCCTCAGATTTATATTCATCGGGATTATAAACATCCTCTACGTTTTCAGAACTTCCTGCTTTGCTCTGGTGCTGATACTGTTTACTGGAACTATTGGCAGCTTTTGGGAGGACTTGGCTGCGAGGGGAGTTCTTATTTTGTTTACTGGTTTGGCTATTTTTGTTCACCGTTTGATTGTTTTTTGGTACTTTATTGTCTTTACCAACGTCCATGTTTTGATCTTCTTGTTCATCATAATTTTCATGATCCGCTTGGCTAATAATTTGTTGTAATTTACGAGGTTTCTTCACTGTCTGTGTATATTCTTTAATTTTAGGTTGAACCGATTGTTGTTTAACATTTTGACTAAAAGTACTTTGTCCTTTGTCATCAAAGTTATCATCAAAGTTAGTAGGATTTGCATTCTCTATTATTTTTTTTGAATTACTGACTTGAGTATTTCCCTTATTTGCTCCCTGGTTCTTTGTACCCTTGTAGTAGTTAGGATTTCGACTGGGTGGACTGTAAACTTCAAACTCATTTTGGAAAAGTTGGTCATCAAAATCTTTGTCGGTTTTTGGACTATTTTTGTGCACCAAATTTATTGCTTTATTATCTTTTAGAAGACCCTTACGGCTCTTTTCTTCATAATCTTCATTCAGTTTGTGATTAATAAACCAGTACAGTTCTTGTGAACGTCTACTTTCTTCATCACGATCATTTATTTGATTTGCTAGGTGGCAATTTTCCTTGAATCCCTTTCCATTATATTCGTTTTTACGCTTTGTATTAGAGTCTTGCCTTTTATTAGATCGCCGAGTATCATCATTATTGGTATCGAGTGAACGGTCTTGTTGGTCGTCACCAAAATGTTCATTAGCCTCAATAGGAGTTCGTAAATTTTTATATTGGTTAGCAACATTCAAGTTTTCTGCTAATCCCTGTTTTTGGCTTTGAAACTGATTGGCTAAATTATTGAAGTTATCGAATTGATTGCTCTTAGCGGTATTATCAAGCTTATTGGGGTAATTAAAATTAAGAGGTATATTTCCAGTTCCATATTTCGTTGTTTCAAACTGGCTGGCAGTTTTTCCTGTATTAATAGCGTCAGGAAGGTTTTCTAGATTAGAAAAATTATTAACTTCAGCAGGATTACCTACATTCATATTTGTTTGGTAAGGAGTATTTGCTGCGTTAGTCACATTTGCTTTAATAGCCGTATTGGGATAATGACTAAATCCGGACTTAGGATTTTCATATTGTTTTGCTGAATTCGGAACACTGGCATAGACAAGTGTAGGTTGGTCTGCATTAGCGTCACCTGGGGCGCCATATTTATAATTAATCTTATGTCCATAATTACTGGGGGCTTTCAAATTTTCGTTTTGAGCTGATTTTGCATTCCCGAATGGGCTTTCCTTATTCTGCGCCCAATGTTCACTCTGAGCAGGACTCGGATCCACCTGGCCAGCTGTTGATAGGTAAGCTATATTATTGTTTGCAATTAATCTTGTAGAGACACTATCTTCAATAGTTATTTTGCTAAGAAGTAAATTTTCCATCTGTCAGTACAATATGAGATTAAGTATAGACAGAAATAGATGAGTATGGTAAGTTTTTTTCCTACTAATTGTCATCGTTACACACATTGTATCACGTCTCTCATTATTTAAACTTATTTGTTATCCCATACACAAAGATGCGAAAACTTCTTCTGGGCAGAAGACCTATCAAATTACCTCCGGAATGACTATGCCGCTGGCAAGGCGTTGCTTGTTTAGTTAATCGGGCTTCGGGGACATTATACACACCTTCAAAATTCTGTATATTCTGCGGCAGGGGACTGTTCACTTCGTTCCGGTATGGGTCAGCAGCGTAGTCGCTGGCTGCACCTAAAATGGAGAAAATTTTTACTCTTCGGTTTTTTTAAAGATGTCTAAAAACTGTCGATGCAAAAAACTGTCCTATTCCCGAGATCATATAGAATGACATAGCGTATAGGCACTTTGTAATCTCTATATTTAATAGATCGATAGAGTTGAAGCTATAATTTATGACACTATAATCATCTTAATTTCATTAAAAAAATTATATGCTCAATAAACCTGCTAAACAAAACACCAAAGGTGCCACAAATAGGATCATCGCACCGTCAGTTTTCAAAGACCACTCTCAAGGAGAATCGCAATCGACTGACACCTTTTAAAGTATCGCCTAACAGAAACCTCTTTCGTGGAGAAAATTTTTATCGGCTGTAAAATAATATCAGCCCCATTGTAAACAGGCGATCGGCGGAAAGTTATTCCGTGTAAACAATGGCTGTTCCGCAAAAAATAATTGTGTTGTTGCGGAACGGTGCCTTTAAAAAATCTGATCGCAGTTTTACATGCTGCGTGAATTTACAGAGTTTGTAGTTGGAACCTATGACTTTTTCTTAGTAATTAGGTATGGTTATTTGACACGTAGCGAACTCTAATGATAATAGGATTCGTATCCAAAGGGTACCAAGGGGATCCTATTACTATGCCTACGAAGTCTGTGTGTCTTTGTTTTATTCCCATAAGTCCCAATAAATTCCAATAATCCAACAGACTTAAAAAAATTACAATAGACATGTAAGCCTTTAACGTATTTTGTTTTCTAGTATGTACAATAAAGTTTTCTATTAGATTGGGTGATCTAATCTAGTCTAATTACGAAATGTTTTCTTTGGCTGTAATTAATATGCCAATAAAGGGTGAAACCGTTTTTGGTTTGATTATGCAAAATATTATCTTATAAGAAGATTATTTGGCTAAAAGCGTTCCTTACGCTACCGAAATCTTTATTCGGAGCCGGGTGCTCTACTTGGGTTCATGGGCACACCACAAATTGGTCTAATGGTACTATCAATCCTCTCGCCTTCGTCTCAGCTGGGTTCTTTAAGAGGGTTTAGAGAAAGTTTAGTTTTAGCTGTAGCAAAGGATGTTATATGGTTTGTTTTGTAAGCAACAATTTAGTTAGCCTAAAGCATTAAAAGGCCTATATTCGTCTTACAGAACATATCGTCGGCTTATTGCAAGAACTCATTAGCCGACATATTCACTATTGGGAGAAAAACGACTTTTTAGTTCGTGTTAGTTAATGGTTGTATTTCCTCTTCCTTATTCCCTATAAAATCGTTAAAATAATGCCTGATATTAAAACACCACTATTGTATCATTGTTCAATAGGTACATCTATATGTCCATACCTTTAAAAAAAGCGGTTAGTGAGTTTTTGCAGTTAATGACTTCTTGCAATAAGCCGACGGTATGGGCGTGCCCACCGCGCCAAATATGTGAATACCTCAGACACTGGATTCCACGTGATGTTTTTTCGTTAACTGTAGCGAGTTGTACTACAGGGTGACTTTGAAATCGTTTACTCTATTTTAGGGGGACATTCTAACCATGATTTACAAAAATATGGTGCTAGTTTTGATAAAAAATACGCGTCAAAAAAAAATTTTACCCAAAATTACTTCACTTAAACATATACAAAAAATAGCAGGACGAAAAGTAATAGAAATCAAAAAAACTATGTTTTGCGTGCCTTATGGTCGGCGCCAGCCAACTCTATTGTTTTTTTAATTGTATATTTAAAAAACATATGATATACTCTTAAGCATTTAACATTTAGAAAAAATTTTTCAACGTTACGGTGTCCTACTATATAAACTAGTATAATCACACGCTGCACGCTGCTTGTATAATTTCTTCTTTAAGGATTTTATTGCCTAAATCTATTTTTCAGGGTTGAAAAGTAAAGATCAATATGAAATAGCTAACTTAACCGACTATATCCAAGAATAACAGAACAATACCTTGTGATTACATCAATGGCCTCAATGGTCACATCCCGTTTCGCCCGTGAATTTTCGTCGCTTGTGGAAAGCTAACGAAGCTCTTTCATAAAAATTGCTGAAAAATGTCACGCAGTTTCCTTTGCACGCGTTAAAAACAATGTTTTCGTAAGAAATCAACACTTTGAGATTTTACAATCACCCGCGCGGTTAATTGAAGAAAGGCCCTGAATAGTTTCTTCTTGTTTACACAATACGTAAGCGGTGGTAGCCCATTGGGTAGAACAATGGACTCGGAAGCGAGAGACCCTGGTACTATTCCCAGTGCGGGCATGTACCTACCCATGACTTTTCTTATTTTAAAAGTTTTTTTTTATTTTATTTTATTAGGGGTAATAAACAGTTAGACAATATCACATGATTAACAAATATACCTAGTATGAAATAGAATAGGTAAGAGTAATCCACCACATACAATCCGCCATCCGGATCCGCCAAAACAATTTTTTCTATTTTTTTTAATGACTCGACAACATTTTTCAACACTTTTCATCATTTCTTCAGTTACTGCTTAGGGCGCGCTGAGTACGAGTCGTCATTAGTGGATGTTCTTCCCCTCTTAAACTCAGCACACCAACGCGCAACCGTAGAATAAGGAGGAGTATGAACCCCTAAGGTATCTTGTAAGTCTTGATTTACTTGTTCCGTAGTATAATTTTTCAAACATAGATATTTAATTACCCCGCGAAATTTAATTTTCTCCATTTTTGATTACTCGTTGCGACAGAACACAAGGTAAGAACCTCCTATGATTGAAAAAACAAAAGAGCATCCAACTTTTTTTATTTTATTATGAGGACAAATAAGTGAGCTGTGCCGGCCAGTATTTTCTTTTTCTGTATCCTAGGAGTTTATACCTCATTCTCACCACTTATTGAACACCCCTCGTATATATATTATATTATATATATATAAAGCTACAATCCGGTATACTCACTCACTGATTCATCCATACGTTTTCTCCGAAACGACAATAGCTAGAGGAAAATGATGTATGAAAAAGTTGTAGGAAATGTATGAATTACAGCCATCCTATGAAGCCGATTTTTGAATTTCGAACGCGTTCTCCTATACAAATGGGCCAACTCTTTTGTTTACCGGCCGATTTGGATGAAATTTGGAATAGTTGTTTGTTTCGTGATCTAATTGTGAAAAAAAATTTTGAACGTTCGAAATTCAAAATAGGGGCGAGAATATGGCCGCCCAAAAAATCGACCTCTGCGCAAAAAAGTCGGCAGCCAACTGGGCACATGCTGGAGACGTGCCCTAAACGGCATCGGGTTGTCGAAGAACCCAGGTATATGAGAAAAATCGGACATTTTGACATTTCAAGATGGCGGCCGAGATATCGACGATTGAAAATGAGAAAATTTTGTATGGAGAATTTGTACTGAAAATCGACTTTTAGTACAAAATTTTAAACAAAACTGAACAATTTTTCAAAAAAGCAATTTTTCGAGGCTGAAGCGGGGACGAGGAACCTCGCCGCGGCGAGGCAGAAGGCCGAGCTCCATCCAGGCCGAGGCCGAAGGCCGAGACCATACATTTTCCGGCGAACAAGCAACAACGCAAAAGCCAGGTGGGACAAACTTGCGAGGCCGAAGGCCGAGCCCCGCGAAGCGGGCCCTAGGAACACCGCCGCGGCGAGGCCGAAGGCCGAGCTCCGTTCAGGCCGAGGCCGAAGGCCGAGACTATACATTTTCGGCGAATAAGCAACAACGCAAAAGCCAGATGGGACAAACTTGCGAGGCCGGAGGCCGAGCTCCGCGAAGCGGGCACGAAGAACCCCGCCGCGGCGAGGCCGAAGGCCGAGCTCCGTTCAGGCCGAGGCCGAAGGCCGAGACCATACATGTTCCCACTCAAACAATCCCAACGTCAAGTGTCTAGCGAGGCCCTAGGCCGAGCGCCGCGGAGAGCGAAGCTCGGAGCGGCTGGGGGTTGGCGCGCGAAGCGCGCAGGGGGTTCACCCCCTAGTTATATATATATAAAGCTACAATCCGGTATACTCACTCACTGATTCATCCATACGTTTTCTCCGAAACGACAATAGCTAGAGGAAAATGATGTATGAAAAAGTTGTAGGAAATGTATGAATTACAGCCATCCTATGAAGCCGATTTTTGAATTTCGAACGCCTTCTCCTATACAAATGGGCCAACTCTTTTGTTTACCGGCCGATTTGGATGAAATTTGGAATAGTTGTTTTTTTCGTGATCTAATTGTGAAAAAAAATTTTGAACGTTCGAAATTCAAAATAGGGGCGAGAATATGGCCGCCCGAAAAATCGACCTCTGCGCAAAAAAGTCGGCAGCCAACTGGGCACATGCTGGAGACGTGCCCTAAACGGCATCGGGTTCTCAAAGGACCCAGGTATATGAGAAAAATCGGACATTTTGACATTTCAAGATGGCGGCCGAGATATCGACGATTGAAAATGAGAAAATTTTGTATGGGGAATTTGTACTGAAAATCGACTTTTAGTACAAAATTTTAAACAAAATTGAACAATTTTTCAAATAAACAATTTTTTGAGGCCGAAGTGGGGACGAGGAACCTCGCCGAGGCCGAAGGCCGAGACCACACATTTTTCGGCGAACAAGCAACAACGCAAAAGCCAGATGGGACAAACTTGCGAGGCCGAAGGCCGAGCTCCGCGAAGCGGGCCCCAGGAACCCCGCCGCGGCGAGGCCGAAGGCCGAGCTCCGTTCAGGTCGAGGCCGAAGGCCGAGACTATACATTTTCGGCGAACAAGCAACAACGCAAGAGCCAGTTGGGACAAACTTGCGAGGCCGAAGGCCGAGCTCCGCAAAGCGGGCACGAGGAACCCCGCCGCGGCGAGGCCGAAGGCCGAGCTCCGTCCAGGCCGAGGCCGAAGGCCGAGACCATACATGTTCCCACTCAAACAATCCCAACGTCAAGTGTCTAGCGAGGCCCTAGGCCGAGCGCCGCGGAGAGCGAAGCTCGGAGCGGCTGGGGGTTGGCGCGCGTAAGCGCGCAGGGGGTTCACCCCCTAGTTACTAATATATATAGCTACAATCCGGTATACTCACTGACTGACTGACTGACTGACTGACAGATCATCTATAGGTTTCCTCGGAAACGGTAAGAGTTACGTGAAAATTTTGTATGAGAAAGTTGTAGGGAATGTATGATATACAGCCATCCTATGAAGCCGATTTTTGAATTTCGAACGCCTTCTCCCATACAAATGGGCTAACTTTTTTGTTTACTGGCCGATTTGGATGAAATTTGAAACGGGTGTTTGATTTGTGATCTAATTTAAAAAAAAAAATTTTGAACGTTCGAAATTCAAAATAGGGGCGAGAATATGGCCGCCCAAAAAATCGACCTCTGCGCAAAAAAGTCGGCAGCCAACTGGGCACATGCTGGAGACGTGCCCTAAACGGCATCGGGTTGTCAAAGGACCCAGGTATATGAGAAAAATCGGACATTTTGAATTTTCAAGATGGCGGCCGAGATATCGACGATTGAAAATGAGAAAATTTTGTATGGAGAATTTGTACTGAAAATCGACTTTTAGTACAAAATTTTAAACAAAAATGAAATTTTTTTAAAAAAAAACATTTTTCGAGGCCAAAGCCGGGATGAAGAACCTCGCCGCGGCGAGGCCGAAGGCCGAGCTCCGTTCAGGCCGAGGCCGAAGGCCGAGACCACACATTTTCCGGCGAACAAGCAACAACGCAAAAGCCAGATGGGACAAACTTGCGAGGCCGGAGGCCGAGCTCCGCGAAGCGGGCACGAAGAACCCCGCCGCGGCGAGGCCGAAGGCCGAGCTCCGTCCAGGCCGAGGCCGAAGGCCGAGACCATACATGTTCCCACTCAAACAATCCCAACGTCAAGTGTCTAGCGAGGCCCTAGGCCGAGCGCCGCGGAGAGCGAAGCTCGGAGCGGCTGGGGGTTGGCGCGCGTAAGCGCGCAGGGGGTTCACCCCCTAGTTTATTATATAATAGCACTCACGCAGCGAAGGTTCCATACCAACAAAAATAGTAGATTGTACAACAAGTGCATAAAACGCACCATTTTACTCGAGACGTTTATCCATCCGAGCGAGCTTGCGAGCGAGGATAGATATAAAGTCGAGTGTAAAATGGGTTTTATGGACGAGTTGTACACTCTACTTTTCACTTCGATTGCGAGGAAATGAAACAGCAACATGTAAACATGTAGTAAATGCTAATTTAATTAAAATTGAAAGTTACATTAGAGCAATGAGAAATATTTAAAGTAATCGTTTTTTCTGGCATATTTAATGTTGTATTAGATTGTATTTGTGATGCGATATTTGGCATATTGTCAACTTCAGGTTCTTTTGAAGGAACGGGATTACCTCGACGAAGATTTTACTTTATGCTCTAGAGCATAAAAAGCGACTTTATGTCGCCTACGCACGACATAAAGACGAACTTTTAGAGCATGAGAAGTGAAAATAATATTACGTATTTAGACCGCATGATTGTGTTTTCTTTTATTCATTTCAAGACCCAAAGCGGAGTCCGACACACTCTTGATCAGTATTTGTTACATTATATGGAATCCACTGTAATCACAAGTTTGACACTAGCTTGTCTGTATTACTGTTTTTCCGATAGAGCAAAAACAAAAAAAAATACGCAAGTAACCGGCCAAGTGCGTGTCGGTCCACGTGCACAGTAGACTTACCTACTTTCTAGAACTAACAACTTCATCAAAGCAGTTTTCAATGGAATTTGTTTTTTAATTTGAAGTTTTCTTTTCATAAGTCGGTCAACTATTACTCGTCAACTTGTAAAGACTACTTAGCTGTGATAGTTTTTCTTTTAACTTCATTAGGTACATGAGTTTCTACGCTGTCTCTACATATACGCTCATATACCGAAGTTAAAAGGAAAACTATCACGGCAAAGTAGGCGTTACAAGTATGCGAGTAAAAGTCGATAAACTTATAAAAGGAAAACTTCATACAAATTTCATACAAAATTAGAAAGAAAGAAAGAAAGAGGATATTTATTTAAATTGTCATAGAAACACAAAGTAAACAAATTATAATTAAACAATTACTTTGATGAAGTTATGTAATATAATTAAAATAAAATCCTACTATCGATCAAAAACCGCTGTCTCTAAGTTCTGTATTTTGACGACCTATTGCGGTACCCTACAATGCGTGTGGCCCGATTTTTCATTGTTTGATTGAAAACAAGCATTTTCTTGTGAAATAGTGAAATATGAAGCGTCAGCACGCCCGGTGGCTGAAAACTCTCCGTTCTTTGGCAAGCGAAAAATACCTTCAAACATTAGCTTATTCGTTCTGCCATTTGTGCTTGACGTAGTACTAAGCCAATGAAACTCCGGGCATCGAACCCCGATCATTCGTAATCCGGGTTTTATGCGAGTGGAGAATATTTAACACACACAGACGAAGGTTTAATTTAGAGTTTGTTAAAAAAAAACCTGTTTGAATTACTTCTTCCCTTCTGTTTCTTTGCGGACTATTAACGTATTTAGGGTTATTTTCCAGGTGGTGTGACGATCCGAATCCGAATGCATGTATGCGGTAACCCAGCATCCTGGGATGGGCTTAGACCATTTTCAAGTGGGGGCGTCCCATCTGCCTTCCCCCTATCTACACCAATGTTGAGGACGAGGATCAACTCAAACACCGGATTGTAGAAATATGAGGTTAAACTACCCTCAATGTTTGAATGTTTGTTATTTTTGCATGTTAATAAATAAATTGAGTTAAATTGAAATTGCGACTGAAGCATTGCGAATAATAGTAAGTACCTACTTTTTTAAATGTAAATAAATGTGCTATTTTAAGTAACTTAACTAAATGTAACCTACTATACGGCGGACTCAATGCCATGAGCATATAGAGGTAGATATAATATATATCTCCATATAAGGTGCACATGGAAGGGCCGGTAAGGGCCGTCCCAGGCGAACTTACGTCGACCCAAAAGAGAAATTATTAGCGAAGGCCAAAACAAAAAGTAGTACCGCTTTGCGTGCATGCAGATTAATGCATGTCGATGAAGCGAAAGAGGTTTGTCAGGATTGAGCCTAGTGTGTAACCCTGGTCTGGTGGTTTTGTATGTAAAATCCATAAGATTAAGTCCATACTCTCTCTCTGAGGGAATGCCTCACAGTGGGACATTTATAGGCTGCATTAAGGACTTACCATACGGCAGCTGTAATGTAAAGATGTATATTATAGCACGATAATCTCATTATATCTTTCCATAGAAATCGTCAGGAGACCACACATGACAGCTATAATGTATATTTCTATATCTTCGTATCTTAAGATACAGAGCGATAGGAAAATATACATTTATACCTAAACAGCTAGAAAGTGAGACATTATCATTGGAATGAAGGGAATGATTGTCTGTTGTGTGTGTGATTCTTTAATATAATTTGAAGCTATACATCCCGGGATGCAATGTACTTAATATACATTCTAGCTGCCATGTGTGAAGCGCTTTATACCCAGAATGTGTGTGAGGGTTTAGCGTATGTATCGCTTTGTGCTACATGTCCCGCGTGTTAAAATAGGCAACCTTCAGACCCCAGTAACAAAATGTAAATATCGTCACAGAAGGTGCTTTGAGAAATTGCTTCTTTGTGTCTCCCTTCACATTAAGTCGTATCGTCTAACGAGACGCCAAAGGCAATTAGTGTTGTTGCACCGTAAATGAATATGCGCTTTAAGTAAAATGTTAAGCGAAATTAAAGTGGATGGCACAAAGTACCTACAGGCAGAAGTTGCGAACGCCAAGTATGTTTATGAGCCCAGCTAGAAAAAATGTCAGCAGGACCGCGTTTCATGTATAATTTACACAGTTTGTCATGACAATCCGATGTACATTGCGTAGCCGAGTCTTCCTACTGTGGGTTAATCGACTTTGCAATGTACATCAAAATGTTATACTTTGGCCTTTGCATCTACGTAATGAGATGATTTATACAGCGTCCAGTGGCACCTTCACTCACATTAAATGGGTGAAGGGATCACTCGGAAGCTGCAGTGCGTGAGAAAACCCGCGGCCTGGTTGGCTCCGCACGTATTGACTCGTCTTTCCTGTGGGCTAGGCCTAGCGTATATGTACAAATTGTTAGGTATTTACATACATCTTATAAATAGTTCAGGAATCGAGTCTGCCAGTTGTTCCGAGCTTTTCCCGAATTTAAAAAAAAATCTTTTATGATTGAATTACGAAGGTATAGTTTTGAGTTTTTTTTACTGTATTTGTAGTATACGACGATATTACTTGCATACTCGTATTACATTCATGTATTATATATCTTTTAACGACATTACTTTCATAGTTCTAGGTCAACGGAAAGTACCCTATAAATTTTGATTCCCTTGAGAGTGTCGAAATATACGTTTTTTGCGGCATAACCGGCCGTAACTTTTTTTTACGTTTTAACAAACATAATGTAAATTCTTTACGTTGTAATAGATTTTTGATTTCTGATTTCCTTAACTAAAAGTACCTACATCAATTTCTGCATCTATATATTATTTGTAAAAACACGATTCCTCTAAAACACTCCTCGAACGCAGTTTAAGTTGTCTGCGCTAAAGGGAAAGACCAACTTATACTGAATTTGTAGAGTTTTATAAGGAATCGTGTTTTAGTAGTAAATAAGACAGATAGAGTCGATGTAAATGTGAGTGAGTGCTGACCTAGTCTATTTGTTGTAAACATAAACATTCCTAAAATGCAGTTTAAATGGTCTATGGTAAAGGGGAAAACTCTACAACAGGCTATTTTATCGGCATTTGAGGAGTGATTTAGAGTTTTCGTGTTTTTAAGGTTCCGTACCTCAAAAGGAAAAAACGAAACCCTTATAGGATCACTTTGTTGTCCGCCCGTCCCGTCCGTCCCGTCCGTCTGTCTGTGTGGTAATTTCCAAGTTAATTTAAAAAAAGCCCTATACGCCCGTTCATGCCGCAAAAAACGTATATTTCGACACTCAAGGAATCCAAATTTATCGGATGTACTTTCCGTTGACTTAGAACTACGAACATTTGGCAAGTAATATCGCCTTACACTAAAAGTACAGGGAAAAATCTGAAAAGTATACTTTTGTAATTAAAAAAATTGTCTTTGAAGTTCGGGAAAGGGTCGGAAAAAACATATTTATAATATGTAAATGCCTACCATTTTGTGCGGCACCCACGGTGGGTGAGTCCGACTCGCATTTCTCCGGTTTTATTTAAATAAAACCCAAAATCTCAAAATAAAATTTGGCTTGCTGGCCTCGCTGACTATCTGTATGAATTTATTTTATAGACAGTAGGTACCTGGGACGTAAAAGCAAGAAAGTAGGACGTTAAATAAAACATTGTTAAATAGTCGAGCGGAATTTAATTGTCTTTTCGTCGTGATCACGGCCATGGCGACATCCTAACTTTCGATTTAATTATAGCCTGTTTGTTGGAACGCTCGATGTGATAATTATTTTATGTATGTTGAGTGAGTAGACTATGTCAAAGAGAAGACCAATTTTGAACACCCTGTGTGCTACCATTTTTAAGAGAACTACAATGTGTTATTGAATAAACGCCAAATCTGAAAACCGTTTCTTTAGTATTAATAATTAAATGCTTAAGTGAAGCATTATTATTGTATAAAATAATTAAAAATGATGAGTGTTTTTCTATACCAATTAACACCGTCAAGTATCAAGATTTTAATCTTTTGCTTATTGGAAGTGGTTTGATTATGGAATTTGAAGAAACGGTTTTCAGGTGCTACCAACATCTAACAACAACTCTATACATGAAAATTCGCCTTTAGTGCCTGTCTCTACCGTACTCGAAAGCGTCAGAAGCTAGTAATGACCTCTCTGGGTGGCAGTCCTTGTGCCTAGAACAGCGATTCCTAAAAAGTGGGTTGCGCAAGAGTTGCGTGAAAAAATAACTAGGATTTCGTGAAATAATATTTTTCATTGAAACGTTACATATACTTTATAGATAGGTACCATTCTAAAATTGTAGTTTTAGATTTTCTAGGATATTGCGGGCTGGTGGGCCGACGACATTGTGAAGGCGGCTGAGAGATATCGGACGAGACCAGCAAAGGGCCGGATGGGTTGATGTGAAAGAGGAGAGGTCTATGTCCAACAGTAGGCTCTTATGGGCTGTATAAATAGATAAATAGACTTCATCTCCATGAAATGTTTTTTTGTGTTATTAACTTAATTCTGAAGTCACTTACTTGATTTGTCGAGTATTCCGTTACCTTAAAAGCTTAGGAACCGCTGGCGTAGATCTAGTTTAACTGGCAGTTCAAGTTTGTTTCACGCATCGCTTCCTGCTGCCGACTTCCGGACCACGTCGCACCGTGGTCTCGATTCTGGCATAAACGGTTTAGCTAGTACTTCACGCCGCGTTCACACTCTTCATATAGGGTGGTAATTTGAGACCAGCCAACAAGAGGGACTACATAACTTTTGTGGTTACTGGACTGGAATGTCGTTTGCAGTTTGTCATTACTCCAAAAACTGTGTGGTTTACTATAAACGTTCTCCAGTAGCTACAAAGTTTCAGGTGGGTAGGTGCCCCGTCTCAAATTATGCATTTGCCAGTTCGTCGTCTCTACTCGAGAAAATTTGCACCCCATCGACGATCGGTTATTCGGCATATCTGAACAGCGCTCATTGTACCCCCCCGAATAGAGGCGTGACTTTAATATATATTATATAGATCGATAGATAACACTATTGCACAACCAGAAGAGAGAATTTCAAATAGTTTCTTATATCTAAGAAATGGTGTACAATTGGCGGTCTTATCACTTCAAGCGATCTCTTCCAGACAACCTTGGGGTAATCAAGATCTTTGGATACCAAGAATATGATTCTTAGGTGGATGAAGGTACATAAATAAGAGCATCGGAAATATAATGGTATGTGAGGTAACAAGTATGCAAAGTGAAAGATTACAAGAATATAAGTACTTATAATGACATATTACATAATGTACATATACTTAAATAATAAATAATATACATGAAACCTACAAAACAAATACATAACCGAATACATACAAGCAACAGTTTACAGTTAAGGAGTGAGGTTGTGAGATTTTACCCATGCCTTAAAATAAGACAAGGACTATATACGTAGAAAACTCCCCTGCGACGTTTTCTCCAGTCTTTAATCTCTTGTATTTGTATTGGTTGTCAAATAATGTGACGAATTCCAGTAACTTCACTTAACTACCTTAGAGCCCTTAGGGGTCGTCCATAAATCATCTAAGACTCGAAAGGAAGGGGAGGGGGTTCGGGAAACTAGCCCGGCACGCCCCAGAATCAAATTTGATTGCACTGTATTTAAGGCTGGGTTCTCCGATATTACTCCTAAATCAGGGGTTTTAAAATATATTTCTCTCACTAACAGTTAATATTAAAAAACTGAAAAAAAAAATTTCAATGTCCTAAGGCCATCGGTCATTATTTTTATGATTTGTTGAACTCTAAAGCATAAAAAAAAACGGTAAATATGAGTCTAAGTTATCATGGAAAGTGAAAGATTACAAGAATATAAGTACTTATAATGACATATTACATAATGTACATATACTTAAATTATAAATAATATACATGAAACCTACAAAACAAATACATAACGGAATACATACAAGCAAAATTTTACAGTTCAAGCAGTGAGGTTGTGAGATTTTAGCCATGCCTTAAAACAAGACAAGGACTATATACGTAGAAAACTCCCCTGCGACGTTTTCTCCAGTCTTTAATCTCTTGTATTTGTAGTGGTTGTCAAATAATGTGACGCATTCCAGTAATTTCACTTAACTACCTTAGAGCCCTTAGGGATCGTCCATAAATCATCTAAGGCTCGAAAGGAAGGGGAGCCCCCCCAGAACGCCCCAGAATCAAATTTGATTGCACTGTATTTAAGGCTGGGTTCTCCGATATTACCCCTAAATCAGGGATTTTAAAATACATTTTTCTCACTAATAGTTAGTATTAAAAAACTGAAAAAAATATCTTTTAATAACTAATTATATAAATTATTATTATAACAATTCGAGGTATTCGAGGTCTATTTTCTAATCTGGGGGTTAATCGACTTTGCAATGTACATCGAATTGTTATAGTAAACCATGAATTGTAGTTCTATGAAACAGGTCCCTGGGCTCCTATGACCATGCTTATAAAGTCTACATTCATTACAGATAGTTATCGTTCTCGCACCCAATTTCACATTGCCATTCATTATGCGAGATAAATTGTCTCGGCTCTAAAGCGCAAACACAACCCAAATTCATCACCAGCCCTATAGAACTGTGAAGATAATTACTGAAAGTTAAACACTGCTGAAATCCCCTAATGTCATTAATAAGCTAATCTTGTTGAAAATTTATGTTTTGGTCCCATTTGCTATTCTCTGAGAGAAGGCCTCTGCTCTTATGTAGGACTTGTTATATCTAACATATAAAAATCTCGTGTTACAGTGTTTGTTATCGAACTCCTCCGAAACGGCTTCACCGATTTGTATGATTTTTTTTGTGTATATTTGGTAGGTCTTATGGCAAAACAACGTCTGCCGAGTCAGCTAGTATATTAAGAGTTATTCAGTGCTACAGAAGACTCATACATACATAGGTGCAGAGATAGATACATACATATATGCGGTTACAAATTTAACCCAAAAAATGTTAATAGTTTTTGTTTTGTTGACATTTTGTGTCATTGCTGATTGTTAGAAAATTTATTGGTTGATTGATTGAGTGATTAAAAATTGAGTCCGTATCCCTTTTAGTAACGCGGTGGTAGCCTAGCGGGTAGAACATTGGACTCGGAAGCGATTCAGGTTCGACTTCCAGTGCGGGCATGTACCTATGACTTTGTTTTCTAAGTTATGTACATTTGTGAAGTTATAGTAGCAATACCACTCGCTAACGGTGATTAGGAAACCTGAGTGTCTGAGCTATTCATATACCTCAGCGCTTGAAATCGCCAATCCACGGTGGGCACGCGTGGTGATTAAGCCCATACTCTCTCCCTGAGAGAAGGCCTGTGCCCTACAGTGGGACGTATATAGGCTGTTTATGCGATGCCCTTTTAGTAAAAGTTCATTCTCGGAAATATTTAAATCTATATTGGTGAGCATTTATCTATTTTAGGAATATTTTGGGACGGTTTCATTAATTTTCAATTTATTTTTTATTTTATTCAATAAAAATTAGAGACAAGGCGATCCATTTTACACACTTTCAACTTTCTCTGAGCGGAATCTCTGCATCCTCCCGCCCTGAGCTTTAAAATTAACGTGCCCCGGGGACTTAATTTGTCGTTGTTGAATGTGATTACAGGAGTTTAGTTGGAATGACAAATAGAAAACTTTCTGAACGCCGACAGTTAAGAGACGGCGTTAAGGCAGATTTTGAAACTTGTTGCGATTAAATATGTTACTTACGTCCTGTCTTTTTATTTGGGAGATTAAAATAAAACTTCTGCATTTAAAGGGGCTTATGGCGCCGGCATTTTTGATCATTGTCAAAGAAAAAGAATAAGAAAGTTTTCATTGCGAGTAAAGAATAAATATACTTCTGACAAGTGTAGAACACATCGGTACTAAACAATAAAATTACCTTCTAGGCGATAGGTTTTAAAAATAGCTACCTCGATTCCTATTACTTTTAGACCTACTCTGTACCTACCTATTAAGCTAAGAAGCAAATGTACAAATAAAGTATTATTATTATAATTATGATAATATGTTTTTTAAATTGGTGGCGCTAAGTAGCTGTAATTTATAATTTGTTTATAACGCCTGTATCCCAGAGGGGTAGGCAGAGACCAGGGATTGCCACTTGCCACGATCCTGACAGATCACTTTCGCTTCCTCAACATTAATTAGTCGTTGCATGCACGCACGCCGGTTTCGGGTACTTTTTATCTTGCCCTTTGCTAATACATCTCCTATTTGATGGATGTATGTCCGCCTGACTCGTCCCCTATCGACCCTTCCACCCACATTCGCTCGATATTCCTATTTGTTTCGTCAATCTTTCTTTCTTCATCCTCTCCACATGTCCAAACCAACGCAACATTCCTTTCTCAATTCTAGTCACTCTAGTCGCTACATCCTCTTCCAGTCCACAACGTTCTCTAATCAAACTATTGCGTATCCTGTCATTCAAAGTACCACCAGACGTACTTCTCAAGGACCTAATTTCTACTGCATTAATCCTTTTTTTCTTGCTTCTTTTGCCATACCCAAGTCTCGCTACCACACATGAGTGTTGGGACCAGCACTCCATTGTGGATAGCCAATCTAGCTCTTGTGGAGATGTTTTGCTCACAAAGGAGTGCAAGGCAGCGTTTATTTATTTATTTGTTTAAGGCACACAAACAGGTAACACACAAGTATTACACTATAGCTATAATAGAGTCTATTCTAGTATGTTGGCCAACTACAGGTGGGCACAACATTATCTTAGATTTTTTTTTTAATACTGTTGAGAATACTTTGGGAGGTCTTGACACTATGCTAAAGCATCAGACGGTATTGGGCACAGTATTAACTATAATTTTAACTATAACTAGATATAAACCGTTTACACAATTTCCTGCTTTTACTCTTCTTTCTATATCACCTTCACACTTTCTATCCCTGGTAAAAGGCTCCCCAAATAGACTAATTATTTCACTTGTTCCACTCTTTCACCTCTAATCCTTATCTTGCACTCAGTCATTTCATCATCTTTTTCGAACACCATTACTTTCGTCTTACTCTTGTTGGTGTTCATTCCTTTCCTTTTATAAATTAATTATTTATAAATTAATAGACGTTATTTACAGAGATGTATCAAGGGGCGGTAGACAAAGGGAAATGTTCATTCATTCAACCCTTTGCGGTGCGTAAGATAATGGTAATCTAATTTCAAGATTGCTTCCTCTTTTCCTCGGGGCTATTGATGTAATAAAAGATTTTTAATCTTTAGGGTAAGGGTATGCAAACCCCTTATTACATCAAATATCTTCGGGATTTTTTATGGACGGACATTCACTGTTTTTAAAGTTTATTTTTATTGCCTACCTAAAATACCTGCCGCGTAACAAAGTGAAAACATAAGCGACGCCACAGAATATAACAGATGACAAATGTCATTTCTGTCATGAGTAATAACTCATCAAAAACTTCACCAACGGAGATTTTGTAACACCTATAATAAACATCAAATAGAGATTCGTTAAGAGATTTCTTTAAAGAAACTAACATCCTAACAGTTGCTAGTCAGTATATCTATGAAAATATTATGTATGTTAGGAAAAATATCAGTGACTTTAAAACTGTAGGTAGCCAACACAATGTAAATACTAGAAATAGACAAACTTTCGTTCCCAAAATTTAGGCTGGCAAAGGTTTAATACATCCTTTATGGGGCATTGTATACGTTTCTACAATAAGATCCCTAAGGATATAATAAGCTTGCCAGAAACGCGGTTCAAAAAATGGGTGAAGCGCATTGTGCCAAAAAAGCTACTATATATAACATTAAAGATTATTTAGATGACAATGATGTCTGGAATTAAAGCCAGTTCAATGCATGAGTTTTAGAACATTTATATAAATCCTGTAAATTAAGGACTTGAAAAGACTAAGTTTGGAGTTTTTTTGTCCATTTTTTCTCCAAAATGATCTAGATTTTGAAATGGACACCTAGTTTAACTTGTAACGTTCATTAAGTCGCAGTTTCTGTGCTACTTTGAATAAAAAATTTGATTTTGATTCCTGAAACATTCTTAAGACAGAGTTAAAGTCGGTTTATGTCAGGAATTCCTGCTGTAAACCGGTTATTACTCCGTCTTAAGAATGCTTTAGTGGAATCGACTTTTTATAAATAAGACCGTTAGTTTGAAAAATCAAATCATAGATTGGTTATGCATGCGTCTTTAGTGTTAAGTTAAACGCGTTTAACTTAACACTAAAGACCAAGTTTAAATTAAAGCGGACAACTTACAGCGTTTGGTAATGAAGTTGCTTCTAGCGGGACTTCGGGATACGAGCGAGTCACACGTACAGGCATTAAGATCACCAAATGTCTGAAAAGGACTAACTGGGGCCTGCTTCGTAGAACTACAGTTCGTGGCTTACTATGACAATTCGATGTACACTGCAACGTTAATCAACCCTCAGACTAACAAGTAGGAAGACTCGGCTACCCAATGGACATCGAATTGTCCTAACAAACTATGAATTGTAGTTATATGAAAGTTTCACATTACATAACCTTAACTGCGACACATCGTTGTACTAGTATTTGTGCAACGTTCACACAGAGTTCGCGCAAAGGACTTAGTAAATGTATGAACTAAACTTTAGAAGTACGAACTTTTAACCACCAGTCCGATAATGTCGTGTCGTATCGTCCAATGGGAAACTGGCCAAAGAGTTGCCGAGCGCGAGAGGGAGAATCGCGGCACAGTTCTTAATAAATAAATAACTTCCACACAACACAATCACTTATCATCATCATCATCAGCCTATGCTTGTCCACTGCTGGACATAGGCCTCTCCTATTGCACGCCACTGAGCACGGTCCTCGGCTATTCTCATCCAGCTCTTATCCCGGTCCCTAACTAGGGTAGCCTGTGTTGTGGTAACCAAGCAAGGCAAAGACATCACAAACATGGAAATACATGTAGATACACCCAGTTATCATTTATACGTCCCACCGCAGGACACAGGCCTTCTCTCAGAGAGAGAGAGTATGGGCTTAATTTGAGTTGCTCTCGTAATAAAAGATGTTCGTATTGATAATTGGAATTTATTCTAGTTAGCAGAAATGCTATGCTTCAGAAATGTCTTAAACCCCCGTTTCACCAGACATTTCTGAAGCATCCTGAACATTGTTCATAATTTAACAGTTAGTAGTGGGCAGCCATAGACAGACTCAGTCGAAAATAACAAATGAAAGACAGTGGAGGTTTAGCAATGGGGCGTACACACAGAAGATACTTATTTTCTCTGTTCTGTGGGCGTACATAATATGCGTAACAAAAAGTACATTTTGAATTCCTAAACAAAATCTTAGGCAATCATCAATTATTACATAGAAAGGTCTCGTTTTCGCCTTCTATATTATTTAGTTGAGCAGTTATATAATAAAACCTATTTAGGGACGAGAGTGAAGTTATTAAAGTCATTTTCAATGAGCTACGTAAAGGACCGAGGTAGTGAGTTTGCTGAGCTACAAAGGTTTCCGTCGTCCCTTTTGTTACCCCATTTCAAATTACCTCCCTGTATTTAGTTTGTTCGAAGGGCAGGGGCTCGCTTGTGGAAGTTCGTGGTGATCCAACGACAGCCTTTGACTTCAAGGTGCAGTCGACAACACATCAACCTTTACACACACTCTACTCAGTTACGTTACGGGCTATTTTGCAAGAAGAATCGATCGACTATCAAATATTTTAACATAAGAAGGACAAACTTTATTTATGGCGCTGCACTTCGGAAGGAACCAATGGTTTTCAATTTTACGCCCCAGGCGAAGGGTCATCCGGCACGGTCGTATAAGTAAAGCAATATCGTGAAGTTACATATTTATGAATCATCCCTTTCCTATATCGAAATCTACGTAGAATTTATTTATTTGGGTGGCCGATAAAAAGTTTTATATCATTTCCTAAGTGGCACAGTCTGTTTGGGTTTGTATTAAAAGTACAGCAAATTTGTGACAGTATATAATTACGCGGAGAAGTGGTTACATTACGGAGGAGTAATGGGAGTCAAGAAGAAAGTACTGAGTATAGCGGTTTTGTTTGTGCATTACCAGATTCACCAGTTTTACCAAACCCAAATAGTTTTTAGTCCGCCCATTCGAAGGTTAAGGTCATAATTTGAATGAATCTTCATGAATTTTCTCATGTACATGTTTCAAAAGATTCCAAACCTTTCGATACATTTCTGTTTGTCTTGAGAATATACTCTAATACCGATAAAAAATTACGTTTAGCGCAGCGTCTACTTTTAATTGTGCAGGCGTTATTATATCACGAAGTATGACAGATGCCTACTTAATAAGACGTTGCTATTACAATTTGTCAGGCGCCTATTCCTCGATTCAATTATAATGAATGACATTTTTTTTGTCAATGTATTTAGAAGCTAAGAATATTAAGCGAGAAACTAGCAAATTAATAGCGATTATTGGTACTACGCAGGTTAAGAAACTCACATTGCTTTAGTGGTAATAGTTTTTGACCAGCCATTCAAACCTCAGAATGACTGGTCATAAAACAAACTTATTCCCAAAAATGTATTTATAAATAGCAGTTTTTTGCAATAGATAGCAAATACTAGCAACTAGAATGGCCAATGGGGCCGAAAAGTTCTCGAATGGAGACCAGATATCGGCAAACGCAGCGTAGGACGACCAGACACAAGATGGACAGATGACCTCATCCAAGTGGCAGGAAGACGCTGGATGCAAGCCGCTTGCAACCGGTCTTTTTGGAAATCCATGGAGGTGGCCTATGTTCAGCAGTGGACTTCTTGTGGCTGAATGATGAAGATTACTAGCAATTAGATAGCAATTCTTGAATAAACTCTCACAGTTAGGCGCTACAGGCAACCAGCCATTCTGACGATTACGAACATAGGCCTCCCCTAAGGTACGCCACCTCTTTCCACTTCTTTTTTTACTGTTTAGCTATTTATTAAAGATTTTTTTTTGTCGTATACAAACAAAATTAACATAGATAACTTAAACTATACGACGAATAAAATTCATAAATGTTTAGGTTCGTTTTATTGAGTTGCGATGTTTATAGATAGTTATAAAATTTGAGGGTAAACATTTTAATAATCGCGATTGAACCCGTTAAATGTATAAATATACATTTTTAGTAAAAAATTCTTAATTAACTTCTTACAATGGTAAGGCATTCTCTGTACCAGATGGTACCGTTCCTTGATTTTATTTCCATTTTATACAAAATGCTGGCGTCAAATTTTACGACAATCTTTAATCTGAAAATCTTCAGAGCTTGCGAGCATCCGCTTGAAATTTGAAAAGCAATTGAGGCGCCTCTCATTTCCCTAAACGCTTAATGTTGATGGCGTTATCACACAATACAATGGAGTTGCCCAGAAGCCTAGATCTACTCATTTTGAACCTATATATAAGCTGATGCTGGTATCAAAAAAAATTAGAAGACCGGCTATTTGAGCAAGATCATCTTATAGATATCCTTATATGCGTGTGAGAGTTATTATTATTATTATTAATCGTTTATTTCGGATCATAAAATCCATATAACTTAACCTAATCTTTAAAAACATAGTTAAAAAATATTATTAATTAACTAATTACTTAAAACATAATAAACATAAACGATCCCGGGATATTTATGAATAGAAACCTACGTATCCATTATGCATAAGGAATTACCACAATTTGACCCACTTTATTCACTTCACATGAAAGATTTTCGGAATCAATAGTAGATGAGTATAAAATCCTCTTTCGGCTTTGGCTTTCTTGCGCTGGTCCAGGCTTTTCTGTAAATAGGAACTTTGCCAAAGCCACGTATTTCTTGCACAAACTTTTCTAAGGAACTTAAGAAAATATTGCGGTTCAAATCATCTTTTTTGTATATATTCACAGAAATTCGTCAGAGGCAGAGATAAAACGTATCCGGAACCGGCGTGCGAGCATGCAGCGACAAATTCGTGTTGACAAAGCAAACGAAGATTATCAGAATCGTGCAAGTGGCAAGTGGTGTCTGCCTATCCTCCCGGGATACAGGCTTAATGTGATGTAAATTCATCTAGTATCTTAAAACGAATATTTCTTTCAATGGAACTAAATATATCTTCAAATTTTCAAGCAACATTTTTAATCTATATAAAATTTATAGCTGTCGTCTGTCAAGACATTTAAAAATAAACTTGTATTGATGTCCACACAGTGAACGTCAACCAATGTAATGGGTTGTGTGTGATGGTTTACGACCCCGGCACATATCAAAGTGACAGTTTTTTTTGCATGGAATTAAGAAACAGACTTTAGATACATAAAACTAATAATTGCGGACTTAAATAAAAAAATCATGATTCAAAAAACTGTTTCTATTCATGTTACATTATTTTGGTGTCTATGCCTAGTTTTCAGGTCTGCCCCTATAGGTATACGCGCACTATATTCTGAACAATTCCAGTCGTCTAACTGTAAAATTTCATACAAATTGCTGTCATAAACGTCAGGATTCCGACAGGATTTGATACGCATAATTAGGCCCCTGACGTTAATCTTTTGACAGCGTGTAGTGTGTGGATGCGATATTATATTTCGTGGTAGTAAGTAAGTGGCAGTTCTATTCTTTTCCGTTTTACAGCAGCATTATCAAAAACATGTCTCGAGCCAGCATCCAAATAGCTTATTATTATGAGTCTCATTGTACAGTGAATTTCAGTATTCGCTTTCTCCTTTGAAGCCGTTTGCAAAATTCAATAAATTGAACAGACTTTCAATACGAACTTTGGTCAAACGATTTACAATATCTTTGAGATAAGTGCTTTATCGACTCAACTCGATTATTGTATTAGAGAACTTTGCAAGCCTATAGAAAGCTGATCGGTATTGCTTTGCTTGTTGAATTTGGTAAAGTTGTATTTACCTATTCGAATTCATACCTACATACCTACGTGCTATGTCAGAAGCTATTAAAATGTAGCAGATGCTTTTGCAACTAATATCAACAATTTCCAACAATTCTGTTGGAAAATGTTGATGTAAATGACTGACTTCGATTGACTAATAAAACAGATACTGTGGATTCTCACTTATTATCTGCAACGTTTGTAATGTCCTTGGTTTGAATTATAGTAAAAAAAAATAAAAAAGTATAGCTAGTAACGAACTGAAAGACGTTATACCTAATTGAAAATTTTACCTAATTTAATAAGATAATCTGCACCTACTTGAAAGAAAACAAAATTGCGGATATGTTGGACATATTTTATTTTCATATACATACTTATTTATTGATACAAAATCTCCGACATTACCCCTAAAACACCTGTTTTAAAATACATTTTAATATCTAATGGTTGGTTTTTAAAATCTGGAAAAAATATATACTACTTTTCAATGACCGTGCGGTTGATGTGGTTAAGTCATTCGTAGTCGGCAGCACGTCAAGCTTTAATGGGCTCCATGCAGGAACACTAGGTACCAATGGATAAAACCCTATCTTTTTTACAGATCGTTTCTGCAAAGAGTGCCAGATCAAACTCTCAATCATGTTAATAGTGATTTTTAGGACACGGCGGTTTTTGGCATAAATGCTGTCAAGTCCCAGGTTCTTCTCGGTCATGGGTCCTTAAAATCACTGTTAACATGGTTGAGAGATTGTACAGACACTTTTTGCAAACACGATGTGTAAAAAAAGATATGATTTTTTTCCATTGGTACTGTTACTGCATGGAGCCTCTTAAATTTTTGTTGCAAAGTCGCCGGTAGCGAAACTGAGTAGAGTGCACGGACGTCAAGGTTCATGTGCTGTCGACGATACAGTCAAAAAATCGGCAATTAAACCATCTGGTTTGATAGGTATTCATATAATTATGTCACACACACGTGGTAACCTGGCGAGAAGCTTCCGGTGTCATTAATTGATTTCCTTGAACGTGGACGATACCAAGATGATTTTTGTTTTTGTAGTTTTTGATATTCCTTATCCCATCTTCTTCTTATGGTGTCGGTGATAAAACCCGTTAGATTTTATTGTCCTAGAACTCTGCCACGTACACTCCAGCATCGGTGGCCTCTAGCTAGTATTCTCGAGTGCATGTGGACGAGCACAAGGGACACACAGAGAGGTGCTCCATAGTCGGAGGGGAGACTTCGCGACAGCACAGTGGTTTCGCTCCTCCCCCATTTAGCCCCACCTGCGTAGATTATTTTTACATTTGCCGACCTGCGTAGGTTATTTTTACATTTGCCGACCTGCGTGCGGAGTCTTTTTAGTCCCATATATCCCATGAGTGCCAACAAGAGATTTTTTATTGTAATAAATGAATAACACAAATATGTTGAGTTTTGTGTTATGATATAGATAACGGACTGTTTTATGAGATGTTTTTAGCAGGAAGCGCGTCTTCAGACGGTTTCCGCTTGTGTAAAGTCACGAAATGCAGACTATGGCTAAAACACATGTAAGATTTCATTCCATAGCGATCCCGAACCTTTGTTACTGTCCAGAGGCGCACAATGAAGGCTTTTAGTGCTGATTTATTAAGTTCTTTCACGAACATGCGGCGGGAGGAAAACGCACTGAAAACGCCTTTATTTTGTATCTCCTGAGTTATAGCTCTTATGTCACACGATATTAGTGCGTGCTGTAATGCGGATGGTAAAAATAAAATGTTTCCTGATCAGTTACTCTCTAGTTCCGAAGTCAATATGTATGTTTACCTCTATTTGATATAGGAATTCTCGATGACTTCGAAATAAATGCACGAGAACTGAGTTTTAATTTAAATTTTTAATTAAGTACATTAGGTCACCAGTCTGCTGTGTGCATTTGTATCATTAATAACGTTCAGCGGGTTTATTGCTTAAATAAACGCACTTAACTGAAATGCAAAACGGTCATATCGATTGTAAGATGGTTGTCCTTTTTCAAATTGATATATCTAGCGTGAACGATACGAAGTAGTGCGTAGGTATCTATAATATGTAATACATCAACGCAGCCACTCGCCAAACTAAAAGTAAATACAACATCCCTCCACCCCTATTAAAAACAATCAACTTAGGTAGGTTCTGTTTAGTGTCAGCTCCTATACTACGCGCACCAAATTCTGAACGATTCCAATCGTCTAACTCTCAAATTAGTATGGAATTCGGTGCGCATAACTAGGCATAATTAGGCCCCAGATCTGCCCTTATATTACGCGCAATAAATCCTGAACGATTGCAATCGCCTAACTGTTGACAGTTCCATACAAATTGCATGCAAACGTCAGAATTCCGACAGGATTTAGTGCGCATAAGTAAACGTCAGATCCTATATTCTGCGCGAAGCAAATCCTGAGCAATTACAATGGTCTAACTGTGAAACTCCATACTAAATGCTATCGCAAACGTCAGGATTCCCACAGGATTTGGTGCGCGTAATTATGCCCTTGACTTGCCTTCGCGATAGCAGAGCTCCGTCACATTCACGTAGTGAAATAAAGCCATTGAATTTTAAGTAGACTACTTAAAATTCAATGATAAAGCAAACTGTCAAAAACGTGCAAAAAAGCCTAAATTATTAAGGATAAATTTAGAGGAAAAAGATGTTATTAAAATAATGTTGACGGGCCTAAAATAAAGGCTATTATAACATTAAGGACTATTTGGAAGACAACATGTCTGGTATTTAAATAATTTTAATGTAACTGTAAGTTGAAAAGAATAAGAATAAACTTTATTTGGCAACATTACAAAGAATTACATACAGTAGGCACATAAGCCAATATCCTTACAAAGAATTACAAACAATAGGTGCATAATTAAGTTAGTAAACCATAGGACACATTTTGACGAAATACCTGTACCTAAGTACCTACATGAAACTTAGACACACAAAGTTGCCAAAAATTGGCCAGTCTCAGCATGATGCCAAAGCAGGGCTTTGGCGCTGGTTTTCAGACCGAACCATGAATGAAAAAAGATGGCTTGTTTTACAAATATGTTTTCACCTCACTAGCTCGTAAAAGCTCTGTTTATCATTCGAAATCTGCGTGGAAAATCGCACTTTATCCGCTAGCGTGGAAAGTGTTTTTAAAATTCGAATATTTTTATTCAATAAAGGTTTCGTACAATAAATTACATATATATAGAACCTCATTGGTTTCGTAATAGTTTATATTCTCTGCAGCCAGTCCATTGATGATTGAAATGCAATTACTTATTTCATGTCATGCGCCAGCCTCATTTAAAGAATCGCACTGGCCGGCAAGAAAATTTGATTTAAAAAAAAAAATTAACTTTCAATATTACCAATTGTAGTAATTTTACTTTCACGCACAGTACAAGTGCAATACAAAACAAGAATAGAATAATTTTACTTTTAATTTTTGAAATACATAAATAAACAGTAATTTAATATTTATTAAAACTGTTTTTCTTGCACCTAACATTTTCCTCGCTTTAGTGAGGTGAAAAGTTGTGTGTTGAAAAGTTGTCTCGCTACGCTCAGGATTCTATATTTGAACCACTCGCTTCGCTCGTGGCTCAATCCTAGAATCCTTCGCTTGCTCAGGTTTCAATACAAGGTACTCGCGCCAAAAATTAACTTTGCAGCCTTGCATAACAAATAACTATTATTTTGCAATTACTGGTGTGCAGTCAAACAAAGTTCAAACAATATAATTCTGAAGTTTCTATTATAGCTGAGTACATTTTAATTTCAGTTAAGTTCTTAATTACCTACTTGATACGTAATGACCTTGAGCAAGCAGGTGAGGGTGTATTAATGTTAATGCTTGATAATACAAAAACTTCATTAAAAAGGGAAATCGCCGCTAATTTGCGCGCTGACAACTCTGTTCATTAACTTAAAACGTGTTTTGAAAACAATAAATGTGGAGTTTCTTGTTAGCTTCTTCTCCAAATATTATATTAATTCTGAAACTAACAGCATTGACGTTCATAAAGTAAATAAAATTTTAGAGTTTGAGATTCAGTCTATATTATACCGCCCAGGACAGCAACCTTGTATATTTAACATATACATATTTAAAAGATATAGAACTCTAAATAGGTTTCGTCTTAATAACGTATGACGTAAGGTTACCGACGCCCGGCCCATGGCTTACTATATTCTTAACTACTCCTCTTAGTACCTAACGTATTTTTCAGAGTACAAGCAGAAGTTTGAAATAATTGGTATCACCTATTTAGTCTGTTTATTAAGGCGACAAAAATTGTTTATAATCTAATGTACGTGCCTTTATTGGACCCAGATCCCAGAAACAGTAATCTAGTTGCCAGAAAAGGATTTTATTTGGGTGCAAAAAAAAACTGTCGCGGGCTTGTTTATATTTGTCGATACCCTATCTCTTATGGCGTCATAACTTCGAACCGTTTCACACAGGCTCGTGAATTTTCGAGCCAAGATAGGTTTCGATGTTATCGGCAGGGAGTTTTTTACTACCTGATCCGTAGTCTATGTCTTGCCGTAGTACACTGTGTTGTCAACGTGTGTCTATCAATAGTGAAAATACACAAACAGTGTACGAAAATTCCCATATAGGTACATCCGAAAATGGGGAGTTCTACTCATCAATTTTTACTATGGGGAAAATATTAAGTTGCAATGTGGATGTTTACCCCTTGCTACACCATGTATGTGCACTTTGACATAAACGTGAAAATAGACGTACCCAAATGGGTTATAAAAAGCACTTCGAAATTGCTAAAAGACATTAACATTCCAATACAAAAAATAGTGTACGACGGCTTGAATATATATTCAATAGTTATTCCTAAAATAATGGCACGTCCCGATATTTACACAAATATAACATTAAACCAAATTACTCTTGACTCCACTTCCTTCCGTCGATGTCGTAGAAGGCGACTTCGGAAATCAATTACCAGGAGACGGGCAGCAGCGTCGTCCCGAGATTCCAACCGCATACTGCGATCGCCAACCCGCCTGCCAAGCGTGGCGATTATGGCAAAACCCCTCATGGTTATGAAACCCATGAGGGAGGCCTGTGTCCTGCAGTGGGCGTCAAATGGCTGATGATGATATTTGTATTTGTTTATGTGTGCTATTTTCATATAATAACATGAACAGAAAAGTTATGAATGCGTCATAAAAACTAAGAGAAAAGTAGGTATCCGAAAAAGAGAGCAAATACTGCACCTACAGCAAAATTCGAACAAAAAAATCAAGAAACAAAATATATCCGACAACATAAGCACATAATGGTAGCGTGCGGTGAAGTACTAAACCTGTGTAATTTTCTGTTTTATGTATAGTAAAGTGTTCTATATATCTATCTATCTGTCTTAACGTTTCCCTTTTACACGTATGCTTAACCCCTGAAAATATACCGTTCTGATGGCGTTTGAGTGGCTGAAATGGCTTCAATGATGGCTTTCCCTTGTTTAATGGACTTCGAAATGAGCCCTCAGGCAAATATATCAGTCGACATATCCGCGGATAACGTCCTGGAATGAAAACAAAAGGCGCGGAAAAGTCTTTCCTTGAAACCGGCTTAAGTCGAATGCTCCTTACCTGTGTGTGTTAAGACGTATCTGTTTTTAAAGGCCGTTTTATTGCTTAGGTAGATTCTTGTTAAGCGAACTACTGGATTCCTTATTTTAAAAATGCAGGTAACAAGTCAGTCAGCTATACTAATTACTTCCCTCGCGACGTCTGGCTTAAGTGAAAACTGTCGGAAAAGAGAGTTCAAAAAGCCAAGGAGCTGTATAAGTATTTCATAGCACTAGGAGTGCTCGTTTGTTACCGGGTCGTCGGAACCACAGACTGTGAAGAGAGAAACGGTTCACTATACGAACAATTTTATATTGAGGTTCTCCTCCGAGGCATAAGAGTGTGCTGTAGTACTAGACCAATCGGATAATTGAAATAATTAAATTAGTAATTAATTACGCAGCCCAAACATGAAACCGATCTTTTGGATAAAACTTTTGATGTTTTTAATGCATCACAATGCGTACGTTTAAATAGAAAACGAATTTTGTAAATAAAGATGTGACAATGTCCTGTGTGTGTTCTGCAACAACGCCTTCACGTGTCTCGATGCTGAGCGCTTAGCACGCACGCTTCGAGAAAGGCTATACTCTCTAGACAGGAATTTTATGCACACGTAGCAGACGAGAAGGGGATGGCGTGTTTGTTCATTTTGACCTTTCTCAAGGTGTGAATTCTAAGCGCTGTGGGTCTTATTAGAGCGAAGTGTGCGACTTACTTCGCTATATTGAATCACATTTTAAGCTCACGCTAAGCTAAGCTAAGCTTATTAATCTGTGAAAAACGGTCAAGTAACAAAAGTTTGTCCTTCTTCTTAAAGTGCCTCTCCATCATTGGAGGTTGATAGCGAGTCCTTTAAACATTCCCTGTCCCGTGCAGTTTTAAATAACTCATACTTAAAGTTGGTTATAAAGGGCAAATACTTATGAATTGACGTATTTAAGTTCTGTATTATTTGAAAATAACCCTGTCTAACGAGAGTCTGTCACTCACCAAGTACGGTCAAGCTGTGGCGCTTATAAGAGCGCGAAGTTTGACGGGACACTTACAATACGAAAAATATATACTTCACTGGAATCATCATCATCAGATCCTGCAAATCCTCATCGAGGACATATTGGTCATACAAGACAGATTTACATCGTGGGCAATTTTGCGCCTTCAACTCAAGCTTTTCTAAACTCGTGGTGAATTCCTCGCTTCATAAACAGGGGCCTGTTTAATAGAACTAAAATTCATGGTTTACTGTGACAATTCGATTTACATTCCAAACTCGATCACCCCACAGATTAACTTGTACGAAAACTCTGCTACGCGATGTATATCGAACTGGTATAATAAACTACGAATTATAGTTTTATGAAACTCAGTCCAGGTGTTATTTGGACCCAGAATGCTAATGCAATAATAGTCCTTCTGTCTAGCTGCAAAGCGCCGGAATTACTTGCGGGGGTCATTACCGCGGCGAACAAAGCAGCGAGGCCGCCGTCCATCTGAGAACTAGACCTGGAATAGCCGTCGTTTCGGATACGCTTTTTATGTCGGCAGTTAAAGTAAACACGGTGCGGTGGGGTACTTATGTTCGTTTTGCTGTTTTATCGCGGAGTCTTCAGTTTGAAGTCGTGTTAAGAGAATTTGTCACGTCGTTCGTTTTTTGGCAGGTACAGTACAGTACATGATGTACTTTGTTATGCTTTTTGAGTACTTCGACCATTCTTTCCATTATATTACAACATAGGCACGCACGTATCGTGTGTTCATAGTGAAAGATAGAAAGTAAATTTATTGCCGGAAAGCACAAGACATATTAAATTATATTAGGTGAGGAAACATCACTTCTAGGTTTAGGAATCAGGAGAATAACCTATACGTAACAGAATCATACTGCCCTTCAAGAGGTCGTGGGTTCGAATCCTGTTACGTATCAATGACTTTGTATTCTATAACTCCCCCACTTGCACACAACACAATCACTTCATCTAGTCCCAAACTAGGATACCTTGTGCTATGGTTACCAGGTCAGGACATAATCATCATCAACATCGGCCCATGCTTATCTACTGCTGGACATAGGCCTCTCCTGCACGCCACTGAGCACGGTTACTCTCATCCAGCTCTTGCCAGCCGCCCTGCGAAGATCATCGCTCCACCGAGTCTAAGGACGTCCTACACTGCTACACTACGTTTACCGACCCGCGGTCTCCACTCAAGAACTCGTCTACCCCATCGGTTGTCAGTTCTTCGGGTGATATGGCCGGCCCACTGCCACTTCAGCATGCTCATCACTAACATGAAAATACACCCAGAGTGAGGCCATTTGTACAAATGTACGGTGAACCTCAGTGGGAATCGAACCCGTCGTCGTCTGTCTTGGTAGTTAAGGGCCTTAGTAGTTAAGCGCCTTAACGGCTAATCTACCGAGGCAGTCAAATAAGTTATGTAGCTTTGTAAATTGGTAGTACTACTACTACAACTATAACAATCGCTAACTGTGAAAGAAAACATTATCAGAAAATCGAGTGTCTTAGATATCTCACACTTGAAATCGCCAATCCGTGGTGAGCACGCATGGTGATTAAGCCAATACTCTCTCTCTGAGAGAAGGCCTGTGTCCTGCAGAGGGATGTATACAGGCTAATTATATAACAGAACCGTTACATAACTTCTAAGTTCAGAGCATGGCAGAGATACTCGCAGAATTTAGTCTCTGTATGTCACAAGACTGACTATGAATTAAACCAGCCACTATGTTCCGTTTTGCATTTAAATTGGATAACTTCATGGACGGTTTTCCGGCAAAACCCGAAGCCTCGAAGGGCATAGTAAGACGGGAGGATGTAAAATATAAAAGTTAACTGTTGTTGTATAATGCATTACATATAACAGTCTTCCGGAGGCCCCATGAATAGTAATGTGACAGTTGGTAATGCGACGAGACAAAGAAGGAAAGGCGAGACAACCAGATGGTTCCGACCGATACTGTCAAGACGATGATTTAACAAAATATATTTTTAAAACAAAAAATCTTACTGTTAAAAATAGCTTAATAATACGTATTACAGCTGACGTCTGGAACGTTTTGTAACGTCAATAGCTGGTAACGCTGGCGTCGCCTATACTTTTAAGGGGGTCCAGGGGGTAACACTAGCGCCACCGAGGAAAAAAAAACATAGTATTATTATTATTAATTCTTTATTGCACAAAGACAGCGTACAAAAGGTGGACTTAATGCTGATGGCATTTTCTACCAGTCAACCTGCATATCTTTTTGTACAGATCAAATTTGCAAAACGTGTCAGTAAAATCTATCAATCATGTTAAAAGTGATTTTTTGGACGCACGAGAAAGAATCTATGCAGCAGGTCCTTCTTGATCTGTCATAACAATATTTGCACTAGCTGCCTAATGCAGCAACTCCATCATCTTCTTTCGCAGAATCCTCTTCAAAGTTAGAGCTTCGTCTAAGACGCAGTCAACACAATCACTGTCTACATCTGATAATAAAACTTTTTCATGTTCTGGCAAAAAAATCCTTAATTTGACTATTATTTAATACTAAAAACCTATTTAGAGGCTAAAAATTCCACCCATGCCGGGACATGAACCTGCGCTGGCACGGCTAGCCAGAGGTAGCGGTTTTTATATTTTATATAATATTATATTATATTATATATTATAATATATAAACACTAAATAGGTTTTTAAAATTGTCCTCAGCAATAAAAAAAAGTGCAATAAAAAAAATATTTTTTAGTATGATATAACGATAAAATAAAATAATAATAAGTATCTGAAAATAATTATATGCATCTGTAGATAACAATCAACTGTTTCTGTAAATGTCAAATGACTCATAGACGTACAATGGGCTCATAACTTGTCAGTATGGGTACTTACCACAGTGCCAAAGCCGTCTCGCGTTAGCTCTGGCCATCGACAGAGTTGGTTTAAACAGGCAACATAGAAAGAAATAGTAATATATTCACGAGCTATACGTCTCTTGGACGTACATTATCTATCTAGTAAAATAAAGGAAAAAAAAATGTTTCAAGCCAAGGGTCGGGTGAAAATATTTGTAAGTCAGAGGTCAGAACACAGTTGTATTGTCTTTGTTGAAGAGATTGACACGCCAGACCGTTACTGAACTAGTTAAACCAGTGTGAAACCGATGTTTTTATTGCAATGTCGTTTCGAAGACACCATGCATTCGTAAGTGTGGACTTAAATCGGTAATATAATTAAAATATTTGTCATAGATCTTAGTTTAATGCACTTGCAGAATCTAGGGCCTGCCGGTGTAAATTTTCCTCAGAGTGATTTACTAGTGCGCGATATGACTCCCATCCTGTGGTGGATGAAGTATCTTCCTTCATAGATCTTAGTTTAATGCACTTGCAGAATCTAGGGCCTGCCGGTGTAAATTTTCCTCAGAGTGATTTACTAGTGCGCGATATGACTCCCATCCTGTGGTGGATGAAGTATCTTCCTTTGCTCAAAATGAAGATTAAGAGCTGTAACATACTAGGACTATTCTATAAAATGGTCCTAAATGATATTCCACTGCTGGTGGAACGGGATACCGATTGGGTAGATACTTAAATCCCAAGAGCAATGAATATCACCATTGATATTGAATATTCTGTTTCTGGGCCTAAGATACTTACTCGTAAGTGATTTGATTTAGCCTATAAGACAGAAACAAACCCAAAGATACCGGACGGACAAGCAACACAACTAAGGAGTACAGACAACAACAACTCTCCCAATTCGGCTGGTGCCCGTGGGATGAATATACCGAAACCCTATAACAAGTCGCCAAATATATACCAAATACTCCAAGTGCTCCATACGAAAAGAAATTCGAGAATCGACACAGCAACACTCGATACCAGAAACCTACATAGAAAGCCTAATAGAATTGGAAAATGCACTCCAGGAAATATGATAGCTGGACCAAATTGCTGAAGCCAGTGGAAGTCGTTGGAGAAGGCTTATGCCAAGAGGCACACTGAAGTTAAGGACACAATCTAAAAATATGTTATAGGAAAACCAAATAGTTGTTCAAAACAAATTAATTAAAAAGAAAAAACATAAAAAAATTCAAAAGTGCTATTCTGTTAAGGATTAAACGCCCACTAACTCGCTTGACCGACGACGGTCTGAGGCACATTGTTCGTAGCGGTGGCGTGCCTTGGGTGGCTTAAGTTCAGTATTCCACGAGTACAGACTGATTGATATCAGTACCTAAACTCGTTAGTTACTTTACGGATACGACATTTCGGAATTTTGTATTTTACCCTCGTATGTTAGCAACATATTTAGGTACTAATAGTACAAATACCGTGTCATTTGTGTACAAGTCAAATCCTTTTAGTCACCATTTCCCGGATTCAAAGTTGACGAACAGTCACGGCTGGCATTAGGCAACTTCTCGGTACACCCACATCGCGTCGGAAAGTTCTGTCGTAGTAGGCCTAGCATGCACTCTACAAGGTGTGACAAGTGTGAGTAGGTATACTCGTGAATCCGAATGTACGCAAGGGATGTGATCACATAGGTACCACGGTACATAATAGGTACAATTTGAGTAATCAATTTAGTTTAGTGAGCAATGTAGCGCAGTACTACTTTTATGATGAAGATAACTTCGAAATCGCAAAAATTTTACTAATACTTATACATCATCTTAATTTCACTTAAACGTAACCACCTGCTGCGGCATCAAAAAATCTTTGAAACAGCCCGATATCGTTTTTTTCGTAAGCAGAACTCACCATTTTCGGATGAACATGGGGGCTTTGTTACACCCTGTATAGGTGTGTTCCATACAATGAGTGATTGTTTTTAGGGTTCCGTACCCAAAGGGTAAGGGACCCTAATTACTAAGACTTCGCTGTCCGTTCGTCCGTCCGTCCGTCCGTCCGTCTGTCTGTCACCATGCTCTCATGAAACTTCATAGTAATTAGACAGTTGACATTTTCACAGATGATGTATTTCTGTTTCCGCTATAACAAAAAATACTAAAGACAGAATAAAATAAATATTGAAGGGGGGCTCCCATACGACAAACGTGTTTTTTTTGCTCGACATTAATAACGGCAACAGGTACCTAGACGCTTGAAATATTCAAAATATACAGGCTTCTAGTTTTATCCACAACGAAGTTATAGAGGGTAGAAACGGCCTGAACAGCTTCGAGAAAAGAACGGCAGTGCCGTTTTTTTGCTCGACTTGGCGAGGGCACTGCCGTGACCCCAGAAAATATTATAAAAATACTAGCTGACCTGGCAAACGTTGTTTTGCCATATCAATTATCTTACAAACTATTCCCAGACCTACCAGATATAAACAAAAAAAATGTCGGAGGAGTTCGATAACACTGTGACACTAGAAAAAGTAATTACCTACATGGTTTTAATCAGATTACTTTTAAAAATAGAAACCGGTAAAAAGTGGAAGCTCAATAGACACAATTTACTGGTTTGGTAGTTATCTACATGGGCGCCGGTAGCGTATTCGCATTGATGACTCCTATTCTGTGTTGTGCATATTATGTTACTTATGTGCTTATTTTGTTTCTGTGATGTATCTTGTTGGTATAATAAATGTCTTTCTTCTTCTTCTTCTATTCTACCTGGTGTGCTACCACTGCCGGAGTCCCACAAGTGGCGTCTTGTCTCCTCTTCTTTTCCCTATTTTTATCAACAGTATTTCTCAAAATCTTACATCTTCCTGCCAACTTTACGCAGATGATTTCCAGATTTACACACAATCTCCTGTGAATGATCTGCATCTTGCAGTCTACAAGACCAACAATTATCTCGCTCATATTTTAGAGTGGAGCAGATCGTATGGCTCAAAGATAAACCTAAGCAAGACTCAAGTTATCGTAAAAGGCAGCCCAAGAATTATTTCAAAGGTCAATTTTGCCAGTTATTCCACAAATTATATCTGACGGCGTTCAATTTCCATATAATAAGAAGGTGAATAACTTGAGGATCATCATTGACAGGTGTTTGTCCTGGGCACCATAGCAAGCGGAGGTGAGTCGGAAAATGTTCAGCGGCTTCTCTAAGAAGGTTACATAATTTTCTGCCAACTTCGACTAAGATTGCGCTTAGGAAGTAAGAGAGACTGCTCTCTTACTTCATATCCTCGACTATGCTGATGCCAGCTATCTTGACCTCACCGACGAGCTACTAAATAAGCTTGAACGCCTCCAAAATTTCTCTTTCCGGTTCATATTTGGCTTGCGAAAATATGACCATACCTCCGATTATCGCGTCAAACTCAAGTGGCTCCCTATCCGCCTCCGTAGGAATTCTCACATTCTTTCAATCCTCTATTCAATCACACATCTATATCTCAAAAATCGTTTTTAGTTTTTGAGTGATACGCACAGTCGGACTTTTCGATCCGCTCAGAATCTATTGCTGAAGATACCAAGTCATTCGACAAGGTTCTTCAGCAATTCCTTAACTATCACAGCTGTCCGCCTGTGGAACGATCTGCCTTTGGCTGTAAGATTTTTACCGGCCCTGTCAATATTTTAGAGCGGAGTGCAAAAACATTATTTTGCCTTAATTGAAGACTTTTCGTTCGTCTTCTCATTCCATAAGGACAATTTTATTTATGTATGTTTATTCTTACCGTTTATCTACTAGTATGTGCACTTAATACAGAAATATCTTTCTTGGTATTGTTTAGTACACCGACTACCCGTCATTTAGCTTATCAATTGTTTTTCGTCAATGGTTGTCTGGAAGAAATTACTTTTAGTAATAAGGCCGCCAATTGGACTAAACTATACTATTGTTTAATTCTCAACTGTCATGTATTTCTTTGTGTACATATAATAAAGAATGTTCTATCTATCTTCCTTGTATAGGGCAATAGCCCCTAATACCGACCGTCTCATCTGCCGCCTTATACATTTTACGCCAAAATCATAGAAAATAGATGTTCCGAATATGGCGGCAATAACCCTTCATTTCTTTAAACAGTCGCGATAGAAAGCTTGACCGGAGCGGAAGTCTCCTATTTTGGCTGTTTTTGTGTGCGGGTCGCAGTATTTGGTATTTTTGAGTGATTCCGATACGATTTAGTTCAAGACTTATACAAATTAGGTTATATTATAAATTAGGCTCTAAAAGGCCTATATTAGTCAAAATTTGAGTTTCTTGACATAATAGGTGGTTAATAACTTTTTTTTTGTTATGTTTTATAATTATTTTTAATATTGCTAAATTATTTTCAATTGTGCAATCATATCGCACCTACAACCAGCAATCAACATCACGGGACAAAATAGCCACAATGATAGCCGACCTCCGATAGGAAATGGCACCAAAAGAAGATGAAGAAGAATTGCTCTTTGGTAGGTATACATAGTTTTCCTGCACATGAAAAATAACGTAAGTCCTGAGGTAGCAGATTAAAACGCTATACTATGCTAAAAGTTAAAACCATTGATGGAGCTGATGTAAGGCGCTACTAAAAGCTCTAGTTTTCTCACTTTAATTATCATTTATATTTAAAAACAGATCTAGGTAGTTACCAGTGAAATATAATTAGTACCAGACAGACAAGAGCCATAAATTTTATGCAATGTTAACGCGTAAATGAGAATTGCAAATGTGATTAGGTAGACCACGGACAAGACGAGGTATCCTCAGTATTTTAGGGCGTGGAGGCAAGGTAGAACGATATAAAAGGTTCACATCAGTCTTAGACTTACGTTAGCTGAAATCCGAAATAGTATTTTGATCACTAACATAGTTTTGATTCGAGATTCAATGTTAATTCTCTTCGTCACGAATCTCTATGTGAAACTCCAGGTGAATTTAAATGTTGAGCTTTGTTAATGGACTCTGAAAATAAAAATGAAATACTCGTAGTACCTAAAACCTTCGATGAGACGTAAGTAGAGAATACACACACACACACACACACACAATTAATTTAACTCATAATTGTGAAGAGACCTATGCCCAACAGTGGGCGTCTTTCATGGGCTGTATATATAGATAGATAATTAAAATTATTGACAAAAAATAAACAATGATTTTAAAGATGTAAAATTATAATTATTTTTAAAAATGTTAAATTAATTAATGATAACAGTTAATCAACTAAATTGCAAAATTACTCGACAAACGTAGTAATTAATTAGAAAATTGAGATTTATCTTGGAACTCTTACATTAATTGAATACTTAGAAATGGATTAATTAGAGGTATTTAGTTTTTAACTCACTGTTGATTTGTTTAAAATAAAATAACAACTGCATGAATGTACCTAACTTAATGAGTATCAACCTAGTAAAGGAAGACCTGGCCTTCCTGGCACAGGTGTCTAAACACTTAATAGGAAGTCCCTACCACAGTGTACAATTAATGATAAGTTGGTAACGAATTAAAATATAAATTTTTTTAATTTTATTATTTATTGTAGTTAGAGTTTTCCGTATTCGTCACGCGCTGTAACCGCAATTTCTGTAAAGCTAACAAAACGAAATCTGAAAACAGACGAAAACTGTTACGCTTTCGCAGCTTACTATATTTTGAGTCGCAAATAATGGCAGAATTTATGGCCTCAAAGTTTTGGCCATTGTGCAGTATCACTGTGATGTATGACGGGCATGCTTTATTTATTAAATAAACCCTGTCCCGTTCTTGTCAGACATTGGACATTATTAGCGAAGGAAGGTCCCAGAGATACGAACAGTTGCGTCTATCACGTTCTCGAGCTTAGTAATAATCGAGTAATGAGTGTACAACAATGAAACGCAGATCCTTGTATAGAGAATAGATCCTACGTACAAGGGTCTGCATTTTGAAGTAATTAGAAGACAATTAAAATTAATGGTATCACTAGATGGATAGAGACTTATGTCCCACTGCAAGGCACAGACCTTCTCTCAGAAAGAGAGTACTGGCTTAATAACTACGCGTGCCCACCGTGGATTGGAAATTTCAAGCGCTGAGGTGTGTGAACGCCTCATACACTCAGGTTTCCTTACTATGTTTTCTTTCACCGTTAGCAAGTATTGCTACTATTACGTCACAAATATACGTAACTTAGTAAACAAAGTCCTTGGTACATGCCGGGATTCGAACCCACGACCTCCCGAATGAGAAGCCGGTGTTCTTCCGCTCCGCGACCACCTAGAGCAGTGGTCAGTCAGAGAACATTTTATTATTCATAAAAAGGAAATTACACAGATATTTTTGACGTATTTTTGCAAAGTTAGTTTTCATTTGACAGTTAAATAAACATTGTTTTAATTTCTTCAATTCAATTAAATTCAGTTTGGTTCATTCAGTGTATAACATAGTGTAGGTATGATAGATCTTTGGTATTAGATATAAGTTTACTATGCTATGCCTTTGGGCGTACAATATTGCATAATATTCTATAATAATAATTACGGCATGCATTAATGTATTGAATTAATATAGCCATAAATAAACAGAGCCTTATGGCCCTTTTACGCCGGGGCAACACTGTAAGGCATTGCGGCATGCCACAAGGCCGCATGCTACAATAATTAAAAATGTCGCACATTGTGGCAAGAATCGTGCGGCATGGCAACACCTTGCGTCATGTGGCAGACTGTCGCAGTTTGTTTTGTATTTGAACCTGAGATCTGAACACGATGGATTCCATGCGACATTTTTGGTGCATCAAAACAGTTCCTAGGTTATGTTTTGTTTGTATTTGTTTTGGAAAGTAAAGAATTTAGCGAAATAAAATTTTTCAACTAATAACCTTCGTAACTCGTTTTTAAACATATTTAGACTCAGGACTTTAATTTCTGCCTGTACTTTATTAAACTTTTGGAGCCATATATAGCAGACTATTTTGTTTTAATCCTGTTTATAGGTGGTCAATCTATCCCTATTACGCATATCTCTATCATTTTTTATTGCCACTATCCAAATGACTAAACATTATCATAAGTTATAGTTGTTAACCTCTATTTAAATAGGTATACATTAGAAGAAATGAGACAGGTAAATGGAAGTAATCAAATAGGATTACGAAATCCATTTGTATAGAGATAGATGCAGTGTAAAGAATTTCAATAACCAGCTTTAATCAGCCTATCTATGTAGTTTATTGATGCATTTACTCAGCCATGTACTGCTTAATTGAGTTCAATTATTTTTTTACTTTGACACGTAGGCACTTAGGAAAAGTAAAGTAGGAAGGCACGATAGATACTGATCTCATTAAAAAAACAATGTCAAGTCTCTTAATCCATTAATTTGAAGTTCTATAGTAGGTACTAATTAACTAAACTTTTTTTCTCAACAAGGAATACCGAAATCAAAAGCGGATAATAAAATAAGGTTAAATGTAGAGTTTTTCTTTCTTTCTTTTATTTCGGTGGCAGTGACACCCGATAATGCCCGACAGATTACTTGCACAAAAATGAAAAATAAAGAGCAAATTTTTTTATATTGTTTTTTAATTGAACTAAACAAAAGTCCGAAGAATTGTAAGTCGCATCCAGCCAATATGACCGAAATAACATTGCCTTAGCTTGGGCTAAGGTTACGTAATTTTTTTGTCGGGGTTTGTTTGTTAGTTGTGTAGTAGTAGCACCACTCGCTAACGGTGAAGAAAAACATCGTGGGGAAACATTAGCGCTTGAAATTGCCAAGGCGCGGTGAGCATGCGTGGTAATTAAGCCCATTCTCTCTCTCTCTCTCTCAGAGAAGGGTCTCTTCTTATTCTCTTAATTTTAGTTGAAAACGGTATTTTCGTTCAGTGAAATCCATGTTGTACCACTCAAACAAATGTCCTATTCGAAATCACACACGCTTTGAACAAAGGGATGTTAACCCTTTCGACGCCGAGCCTGATGGAGCGAGGACGTAGGATTGATGGGAGTAGCAGATAAAAATCTTGTTCCCAGTGACCCGGTTCACCCACTCGCTCGATAAATATATACATACCCATAATATAAAGTTGGTATATTAGTGGCTACTTACTACTATTATTTACGGTCCATTGAACTCAGGTTCTGTCAAAAATTATAGTCCGCTTTGAATATTACGTTATTAATATTCAATGCTTTCAGTAAATTTTTGTTCAGATAGTAGCGCAGAACATTTGGTAAGAATGATTACCAAATGTTCTGCGTGAATGAAATGAAACCTTTTCTTGCAAAAATGGTAGAGATATGATTATTGTTTTTTGATGGCGCTCGCGCTAGTTAGACCCTGTTAGCCCCTGAAAATCCTCATTCGGCCTGCAGTTTTCGTTTCTTTTATTGTGCCCGAAAACAAAACATAGTGTCATTGTCAGTGCACATTACTGGCTTCTAGTCCGCATTGCGAGGCTTTGAAAAAAAAAAAAAGAAGAAGAAGAAGAAAGACATTTATTATACCAACAAGATACATCACAGAAACAAAATAAGCACATAAGTAACATAATATGCACAACACAGAAGGAAAACTAAATACACAACAGACAAAACGAATAAATAAAACAGGACTATAGATGTAGCCTGCTCGCAATAATTTAGAGTGCTTGTTAAAAGGTCATAATTATGCCCAAGTGGCCTTATGGCAATTAAAATTATTCGCTCGATAATGTGACTGTCCACTAATTACCTACACTACATAGGTATGCCGTATGCGCGGCTCGGCATTTCATGTAAATGCCTCAATTATTCGGCTAGATTGGCAGTGGTCTCGTTCAACTCGTTTGACACGGTGTTTGGGAGCCTTCACCCGAAAGCGAAAGCAAGAGAGGGTTAAATTTTCCGCAAATTGGAGAGATTTTCTTTCCTATTTTTAAAGTGAAATACCTCAGTTTTATGTATTAATTTCAGCTCAGTGATTGTTGGTGCGCGGCATTTTGAATGATACAGACCCGACGCGACGCTAGCATGGGCCGGCAGCGGATTGAGGATTACCCCCTCAGCATACAAAGATCCCCACGAACTAGCTCATGACCATAAGGGAGTATGCGGCAAAATGGTATTTTGCGTTTAAAATAAAAAATACAGTTAATTTGGAAAAAAACACTTACTATCTGGAAGTTTGTGTTTAGTCTAATCTAGGTAGGAATGTTTAAGGATTTAATCGGTTTCGTTTGCCTGAAATATGAGAATCTCTGTTTAAAAAGGGATTTGCGAGATATTTTTGCATCTCCTAAATGGGAGTCAATAAAACTAAGAATCTGGGCATGAAGAATCGGTTTTCAATGTTTTCCAATTGCTGAGAAACCTCGACATCTATGCAACCTAAACCGAGGCTTCGTTTTAACCCTACAGTGGTCGCGTCCCTAAAAATAACAGAACTGGTCGCGCGGATTACATATGTAGTCCGTTTTAGTTTCAAGTTTTTTTTTAAGAATGAAATAAATTTTTATGCCATTTTCTTTAGTAATATTTCCAGAAAACTTATCTACTATTCAATATAAACTGAAAAGAAACTCAAAATCAAAATAACTCTTTTAAAAATCAACAAAAACATAAACTTCTTAAAAATCGTCTTTGAATAATCACTTTGGAGAATATAACATCAAAAAATAAGTATTACTTACATTTATTAATTATTTTCTAAACATAAATTGCACACATGTCTAGAATGGTCCGGACAAATGTTTTTGCTGCATATATTGCAGCATTTTCGGGTGCTCTTATTAATGTCAATACGTAACAACACAATCAATAAATGTAAAAATATAGGTCGCGCGGATTACGTATGTAGACCGCGCGCTTTCACAACCTCTCCCGAAACAAAAACCCGTCCCCAATGCGCGAGCGCAACTTAGCGGGGGCGGGCACTATCGAGTTTAAAGTACATGGAGTCTGAGCTAACAAATTCGAACCGTCTGCGAAATATTCAGTATTTTACCACCCTGGATTACATATGTAATCCGCGCGACCACTGCAGGGTTAATATACCAGCAGTGGACTAAAAGAAAAGGATTAGCTTCCGCTGCTATCACTCAGTTACTATGCATCGTGCGATAGTAGAGAGGTATTAAAGTGCATGGAGTGCAATTATATCGTGTTTAATAATAGGGTTCCAGCATTGCGTGGCCCTTGTCCTAACCTGGTAACCTAAGTAATACATATACCTTGTCGTTCAATTCAATCTCCATATTTATAGCCCCTGATACGACCCTTAAAGGTTATGATGCTTTTGATCTAGATCCCGCGAAGGGCCTACGTGCGCTCAATGCAAATTACACGCATGAAATTATAATGTCTGTGAGTGAAACAGAGACATAATTTACTAAATTAATTGCTCATGTTCTACGTGCATGAGGAACATTTGTTGCGGGTTGGTTATTTCGCATAATCATCGGTTGAATGTAGTGAGCATCTCACTCAACCATAGACGTTAACGTCTACCTCAATTCTAGGATAGTTGAGTGGTTTCAAAACATCCCTTTGAAAGTAAAGGTTAAATTCACATCGTACTATACAATTATCAGTCTTCAACAAAGCCGCGTCCAAAACACATTCCAAAATTGACTCTCTTCCATTATTTCATGCGGAATTATTTACTGCAGATGTTGCAGGGAAAATCAAAGCTTCTCTGTGATAATAAACCTCGGTTTTTATTGGTGACTGTAACATTTTTAGTGTCGAGATTTTTGAGCAATCTGTATTGTTGCACCGAGTTAATTTGATTTCCATTTTTGGTCGGCGTAAACAAACGATAAAATGTTGGGTGCTTTTTTTTATTTTTGATGGCCACATGTAGATATTTATGTGATCTTTTGCTGCTGTTTTATTGACTACTCATAAAACCGAATCGAATGAGCAATGACGGTTGTTAAGAAATAATTGCCTCAGTTTTTGCTCCCTTCACTTACAATTGGACCAATAATGTTTTACAATCACAAGTGTACTTACATTTATGCCAAATTACCGTTAAAACTTACGTGAGAGCTTGTTGAAAAAAAAAAGCCGAATATAGTTCATTGCTTGTAGACTACAGGAAAACCTATAAGAATTCTATCAATTGAAAATAAAGTGGTAAACTCAATATAATACGTTCACTTACGGAAAATTGTTCATTAAAACTCCACTAGACAGCGCTAGTAGTAGTTAACTCGCGTCGTCACAGTAAGACGGATTTCAAATGTGATGCCACAATTGAATAAAAACATTTGACTTTGGCATTCTACGGAACCCTCTCCACGCGAGTTCATCTCGCACTTGGCCGGTTTTTTTAAATAAAAAATTAGCATGTACTCCCACAAAGGTTCGCCACCCCTGGCCTAGCATGTTCCATTGCTAAAGAAAGTAAGACTGACTAAACATAGTAAAGTTTTCCTTCTCCTTTACTTAGTGTGGGTTGGCTGATAGAAAATGTCCGCAGCAATAAAGGAAAATATACAAAGGGTGAAAACTCGTATATTTTTTTCTGCAAGAAATAAATAAAAATAAAAATTTCATCAAAACATTTATAACCATAATAGCATTAATAACTAAATACTAAAATTCATAATTACTTCAAGTGAATGCAGAAGAATATAAGAAAAAAAGTGCTAATTTCATCACGTACAGTGGTAGAAAGAAATGGCAAAATATTATAGACCAAATTATACTTTAAAGAAATACTACTGGAAAATTATTAAGAGGCTTATTCTTTCGATAAAAAGAAAATCGTAAATTATAGATTTCTGCAGGAAAAAAAATCAAAAGCGAAAATGCCTGAGCTGTGTGTCGGCGAAAGGCAACGTAATTAAAAAAGTTGTGGACAAAGTTGTTTTACTCAAAGGTATCATTGTAAACAGCCAGCTGGCAATGTTTAGGAGTTTTACGTACCTACCTAATTCTTGTTTCTTATTAACTTTGTTTTTTTTTTATTATTATGGTCGCGGTTCAACTTGGTGCTGGCGAGCTTATTTTTTGCGCGTAAATTTTGTAAATATTACATATTTTATATTACCAATATTATACATAAACTCATGCCTAAATCCTCGAGGGAAAGCGGAGATCAGGGCTTAGCACTTGTGTCGATCCTAATAAACCTCATCAACATTCATTCATCATCAGCCATTTGACGCCCACTGCAGGACAGGCCTCCTCCGTGGTTTTCATAACCATGAAGGGTTTTGTCGTAATCGCCACGCTTGGCAAGTGGGTTGGCGATCGCAGTATGCGGTTGGAATCTCAGGGAGACGCTGCTGCCCGTCTTCTGGTAATTGTTTTTTTTAAGCGCCTTCTACGACATCCACATAAGGAAATGGAGTGACGCTATTCTTAATCCGGCGCCACACGGAACATTCATTGCATGCACATATTTCGGGAAGATACATTTGGTAATATTTAGATCTAAAATAAACTATTAAGTACTTATACTGCTATAAGTTACGAAACCAACAACCTAAGTAACTACGTAGGTACTTTGTTACTGCTGTAATTTTGGTGAAATACTAATTAACTCTATTCACAACTTCGCTTTATACAAATGTTGCAACGGTGCCAAGAGCTTTTAATGGAGACTCAGTTTTATTGAGACAAAGCCAGACCGAGATCCTGAAATATACTAATTTCTAAATAATACGTGATACAACCAGACTGTAAAATATTCGGAGGAAACATTTGATAACTCAAACAAAACAGAAGGGAACAATAAACCCTTGCGACTTTACCTCAATTTATTTCCTGCTTTTCTTTGTCCGAGGGAAGCAAAAACAATCAGAATTGCTTGCCATAAATATAGTCTGAAATTACTCTCGTCACGGAAGCTAAAAGTAAAACAATCTTTCATATTTTGCGGACGTAACATGAATTGGCGTGAAACAGTTTTTCATTTAATTAAAACAAAAACACTAAAAGGGCCTGAAAATACGAACACTAAATTGGAATTTGTGTTGATTTTAGTTGCCGAATTGTGGCGAAACTATAAGGGTTCCTTGTTGACTATGGAACCCTAAAAACCTGTATATCTGCGCTGAGCCAAATTTCAGCTTTCTCACTCTCGCTTGGCACCTGAAAAAATAAACAGCTTTTTGATATTCTCTACACGCGGATATTGTAATAAAAATAATTTGCACCAAATAGAGGAAAATAAATGTTTTTTTATAGGGCGATTTAATGGGCATGCAAAAAATTTATTTTGATCCTATTGGACAGACAGATAAATAATTGTGATGAAGATTTTTCTTTGCAACTGGTACATACTTTTCACAATTATATCATCATCATCATCATCATCATCATCATCAGCCATTCGACGCCCACTGCAGGACATAGGCCTCCTTCGTGGTTTTCATAACCATGACACAATTTCACAATTATATACTATGTACCGAACTCGGCAAACGTTGTCTTGCCATATTAATTAGCCTACGACCTATTATCAGACCTACTAATACAAAAAAAAAATCATAAAAATCGGTGAGGCCATTTCGGAGGAGTTCGATAACAACACTGATACGAGATTTTTATATCATCATCATCATCAATAGCAGCCATTTGACGCCCAATTGCAAGACATAGGCCTCCCTCGTGGTTTTCCAAGCTTCCCGGTCCGGTTCCCAAGTTGTGCCACCGTAACCCGGTTGTCCGACTATCTGGTGGGGGCCACATATCTCGGAGAACTGATGACCGGACGACGCAGCGTGGAATTTTTATATAGTGGATTATATTTGGTCGAAGTCTATTTTATCTTAGTGGCGTGAAACAGAACGGTGCATACAAATTCGACCACAAACTATCGACGTTGTTTCTATGTTACTAATAAATGTAATATGAAGCATTGGTGAATATTTGAGTTATCTGGAAAAATAATGTTTTATGTGCCTATAGGCACCATCTTACAAGGAAAGCTTAGAATAAATTCAACTAGATCTAATAAGTTTTTAATTAAAAGTATTTAATGAAAAATGAAAAAAAAAATACGCATTATGCAATTTTGAGACCTGTCAAAACCTGAGATATCATTTTCGTTGTTGTCTTTTATGGTCTAAACACAATGTCACTCCAATTTAATTGTGAAGCAAGTTCCCCGTTCGACCGTCTATTTGGCAGGATGATTTCAGAGGGCGAACGGCGAAGCGCGGACTGAAAGCTGTCAGGCGCGGCCCGGGCGGCGGCGGCGGCAGCGCAGCCCGCGGGCCCCGAGGCCGCTAGTCCCGCGACAGACGCCGAGCGTCGCGCCGCCTCCCTCACGTTCGCAAACACGTAACTTCCCCGTACTTTCCACGCTCGTGAATATTTATTTATTTATATATTTTAGTCTTTCAGCGCGCGGGTTGAGTGCGTCGAATTTCGGAACGAACCCCTGCGGTGGTGTTACGCTGGATTTGTTTGTGCGAAAGGATTTCCTATGCCGCATCTCCTGTGATTGGTATGTTTAATGCTTTGTCACTTACAATCGAATTTATTTTGTGAGTTTGTTTAGTGAAGCTTTTGTTTTGGACAGTGGATTTCGGTAAGTAGGTAATTAAAAAAAAGGCATAACAAATGAGTTATACCTACCTTATTATTTTTGATATTATTTATATATGTTTGTCACTGAACTACGGTGTGATGTGTTTCGATGACATTTGCCACACAAACACAAACTATTTCTCAGATGACCCGAATACCCATAGGATACCCGAATCCGCTAGTTATATCATAATTAAAACATAGATAAAAAATTAGTTATGTGTTTCCCTAAGTTTTGTCATTTCTATATTCATAAATGTTATTCTTTCTTCATAAGCTTCATTATTTCTGCATAATATAAGTATTTCGCTAAAATATTGTCTGCTTACAGTAAACGGTTGACGTTGACGGCTCCATGGGAGGAATTCACTGAAGCGTTTGTGCGTGTAGTGCGAAATCCTTCGTCTCGGGGGATTGTAATTAAACACCCAAAGTGTCCAAGTACCTACCTAGAAAATGCCTTGTGTTTAGTATTAGTGGAAACTTTCAAAGACAGCACTGTAAAATTGAAATACTGAAATCCCTAGTTTTACTGAATACAAAATAAATTAAATGATTATGACTAGCTCTCACTGCGATTTAAGTCGCGTGGGACTTGCATTAAGGGCATCCTATGTTTTAACTGAAAATCAGTTGAACTATTCTCGCTTAGTTTAATTCAAAGAATCTTTTTTACTATCGACAATAGTTCAAAATTAAACAATTGTTTAGTTTCAAAATATAAAAGAAATCGTGGAACCGCTATTTCATTCTTGTCTCAAACGGAAGTTTTTTTTTGATGTGGTCTCCACTCTACTTTCCTTGATTCTTAAGCAAGACGAAAATGCGCAATTTCAGAAACACCCCATCTAAAGTTTGTGTTTTAAAACTTTGTTCTATGAGCTTTTTCTCTGATTTATACTTTTAGAAATATCGGTGTTTACCCTAATTTATATATACGTCCACTGCTTGTTTGCTTGCATGTTAGGAGTTTTACTGCGTGATCGAATCAGGAATGAGGAGATCCGCAGAAGAACCCGAGTTACTGATATAACTCTAAGAATTGCTCAGTTGAAGTGGCAGGCACAAGACCGGGAAGCTTGGAAAACCACGAGGGAGACCTATGTCCTGCGTATACCTCCTGCTGCAAGGTACAGACCTTCTCTCAAAGAGAGAGTATGTGTATGGGCTTGATTAGCATGCGTCACACAGTCGATTGTCAATTCAAGCGCTGAGGTATGTGAACACCTCAGAGACTCAGGTTTACTCACGATGTTTTATTTTACGGTTAGCGAGTGGTATTGCTGTAGTTACATATTATTAACCTCTTAAGTCCTATTGTTATTAAGGAATTGTTATTTTCAAGGTCAGATCTTACAATTAAGGTGGGAAATATTATGTTATCAAAAAAAGCACGCAACTGGCTCTTTTAATCTCAGCATTTCTTTTTCGCTTATATTAGACGCAAAAATTCAAATAAAAAACTGTAAAGGTTAAAATTCCAAAGAAAAGCTTGAAAACCATAACGTTTCTGGGAAGAAATGTTTGGTATGTAATAGCAGGTGCATATCTGCAAAAAGACAAAAAAGTGCCGCTTTGCTATTCAATATTTCCTAACCAGCTGATATCCCAGACATGGTATCTTTGGAAAAAAAATCGCAGTGACGCAGACATTACGTGGATTTAAAAAACGGCGTTAGTAAATAAAACCGGCCAAGTGCGAGTCGGACTCATGCACGAAGGGTTCCGTACCATTATCTTTAAAACATTTGAATACTTCAAGCGTCTACCTATTGCCGTTATTCGTCATCATCGTCAGCCACTTGACGCCCACTGCAGGGCACATGCCTTCCTCGTGGTTTTCATAACCATGAGGGGTTTTGCCATAATCGCCACGCTTGGCAGGTGGGTTGGCGATTGCAGTATGCAGTTGGAATCTCAGGAAGACGCTGCTGCCCGTCTCCTGGTAATTTATTTCCTTAGACGCCTTCTACGGCTATTAATATCGAGCAAAAAACGGCAAAAATATCACGCTTGTTGTATGGGAGCTTCAACAAATATTTATTTTATTCTCTTTTAGTATTTGTTGTTATAGTGGCAACAGAAATACAGCATCTGTAAAAATTTCAATTGTCTAACTACCACGTCTCATGAGATACAACCTGGTGACAAACGGAAGAACGGACGGCCGGACAGCGGAGTCTTAGTAATAGGGTCACCTTTTGGGTACGGAACCCTAAAAATCTGATAGTGATACTTCTGTTGAGCCAAGAGAGGAAATCCAAACCACAATGACATATCATGTCATGTATGTCCATTTGATTTTCAGTCTTGGCTGTGTTTCGTATGCGATTTTTCATTATCAATTTTTTGAATCAAAGGATTCTTATTAACCGATGGCTGTAAAATTGAGCATAATAGACGATTAGTGACAATATTCGCCGTCTACGTAGAGTCATAGGTCTCGCCCACATTAGCATTGCCTCCCTCTCGTAGCATATCCGACGCAATACCCCTTAAAGTCGGGCACACGTAATTTAGCCAATATTAGCATGAACGTGAACAATAAACAGGCTTTTAAGAGTTTCACGCATGCGTGTGTTGTAACGGTTATTTTCATGACGCCGGATTATGTAGGACAGAAAGACGGGTGGTAATAAGATGATGGTGTATAAAAGTATAAAGGTTGCGAAGGGTCTTCATCAGACATTTTTCGATCAAACACAGGCTTTATTATCAGAAATAACAAAAATAAAGCAGATGAACTGCGATCCGCCGGTTGATAGCGCAAACGGTCCTCACAGATTAACGCGGATATGAATTTCACTATTCTGTTCCTGCCACAGATGTTTTAATCCGCGCACTGTGTTCCGTCTATACGCACGAGCGTTCCGCAAGAGCTTCAACTCTTTCATCTGCTAAGAGACACCCGCGACAATGCGCCGTCACGGCCAGACTGACTGTCGCGCGTCCTCGCGTGACTCATCTAGAACAAAGAAATAATGTTTAGCTTCCGCTCGTCCATATCTGACAAAAAAATACAAGTTCTCCAGTTGCCCAGACATGGACATCCCTACAGGGATCTTCAGACCACAGACACGGACCGGGCATCACTGTCCCTTCGACCCTTCACAACACAGGCATGGACCGGGCGTCAGCGCCCTTTCGACCATCCTCAACACATAGGCATGGACCGGACGTCAGCGCCCTTTCGACCATCCTCACCACACAGGCATGGACCGGACGTCAGCGCCCTTTCGACCATCCTCACCACACAGGCATGGACCGGACGTCAGCGTCCTTTCGACCATCCTTACAACACAAACATGGAGCGCAGCTTCTGGAGATGGAACCGATTTCGTAGCCAACAGTTTTGACAACATTGCTTCCATACTGGTTAGCAAGTTTTTGGCAGCATCTTCATTGGGATGTCTGGTGTCCTTCGGCGCGTAGTCCTCGTATCCCACTTCTGATAAAGGTTGCGAAGGGTCTTCATCAGACATTTTTCGATCAAACACAGGCTTTATTATCAGAAATAACAAAAATAAAGCAGATGAACTGCGATCCGCCGGTTGATAGCGCAAACGGTCCTCACAGATTAACGCGGATATGAATTTCACTATTCTGTTCCTGCCACAGATGTTTTAATCCGCGCACTGTGTTCCGTCTATACGCACGAGCGTTCCGCAAGAGCTTCAACTCTTTCATCTGCTAAGAGACACCCGCGACAATGCGCCGTCAAGTAAATTATAGGTAGATATTTAAAAATAGATTTAAAAATCCGAATCTTGGAAACGGCTTCAACGATTATCATTAAATTTAGTGTCCAGGGGGTTTTGGGGGCGATAAATTGATCTAGCTAGGTTTCATTTTGGCAGGCAAAACATATGCCTTTGGGCGTAGATATAATTATTTTATGACATCTTGTATAATTTGCCTATGTTTACAAATAAATATTTTTGATTTATTGATAAGGGTTGGGTTTTCATATTATTAATACTTTTATGAAAGAGGGTTTACTGACTTGAATTGAGAAAGCAATGTTGCGTTGGTTTTTTTATTGGTTTAGTCGTTGCATGCACGCACGCTGGTTTCGGGTACTTTTTATCTTGCCCTTTGCTAAGTCATCCCCCATTTGGTCGAAGTATGTCCGCCTGAGACGTCCCTTACCGGCCCTTCCACCCACATTCACTCGATATATTTTGTTTCTTCAATCTTTCTTCCTTCATCTTCTCCATTTGTTAAAAGAAAGAAAGAATAAAGAAAGAAACCATTTATTTACATACCATTTTTTAGTACTGCAAAAGAGACTACTACGGAACCCTAAACTGCGCGTGGCCGGACATGTACTTGGTGGATATTTTTCTTCTAGAAAATGAACGAGTAGTCATATAATGTATACGTGTTACACATTTTCATCTTTAAGACACAGAGAAAAGTCTACAAATGTAATGATAAAATATAATTTTGTGAATAAAAACATATTACAAGGCGTAGATACGTATTAAGAATCTAGTAGTACTACTCGTAGATTTAAACTTCTACACAATATTTGATAAAAGCTTTGTATAATAAAAGGAAGCATTTTACTCTGTGACACTGACAAATCCTATCCTTTATCATATCATAAAAAAAATCTGTGAGTAGGTACACCTTAGAGATTTCGCCATTCCATGCAGAGTAATTGGGAGTAATTAAGTACTTAATTACGCAATTACTGTAGTACTTGGATTTTCGTGTCACTGCGCTGAATACGTTTAATTTTATGGGTGCATACGTTGAAAGTTAGCGAGCGTAAATACACTGGCCTGCAAAACTAAGTATCACACTTTTAAAATTGCAATAACTTTTTATGTACACAAGATATAATTTAGAAATAAAAGGGACTGGAAAAAAAGTTTTATTTTGCAGTATAGTTTAAAAGAAAGCTAATAAAATTAGTTGATAAACGTTTTTTTTATTTTAAATCTTTAACTTCTATAGTTTAGAAAAAAATATTAAATGAAAAGTGTGCAGGTCAGTATATATTTTTATGGCGTGTAGAAATTGCGCCCTAGAAAAAACTTTTTGGGAAAATCAGCGAAAAAAATATTTTACGCGGGGCAAAGTTGCGCAAATGTGCTGAAATACTGCTCTCGAAGGGGTAATTAATTACTCTTACTTTAAATTCGTGCAACGAAAGATGAAAACTTGCCTTATTTTGTGTATTCAAGGGATATCATTAGTTGCGGTTGCTCTTTGTTTTCAAATTTGGACTACTTGACGCATTTTGATATTTGGTCACCGACAGCCGGAGAGTTTACGAATCGTCTACATTGATATTCGCTATTTTTCAGTACCAAGAATACTGACAATCATGCGGAGATTCAACCTTGAGAGAGGGTAACATAACAATCCGTTTTACATAGTTGACTGAAGGTTGGCACTTGATTTCCCTAGGGTTGGCAAAGCGTTCCACTGAGCAATTTAAAAAATCATTTTTAATTCTAGCCTAATATATAATTAACGAAGAGCAAAGTCTATCCGGCCCTCCGAGATGTGATTAGGAGTTTTCTTCCTTCCCGAAGGGTCATTTGGAAAATTCTGTAAGCATTATCCTGTTTGTTTGCCGGCCCGTTCTTACGATAATGGCGACCGGAATAATAATAATTGTATCCACTGTGCTGAACGGAATGTAAATATTTTTAATCGCCGAGGAGACTGAGGGGCCCGTATAGCGCAGCTTGTAGTATAATACTCACGTAAAAATAAATGAAAAGAATAAATTTAATAACACTTGAAGTTATTAAATTAAATTTACCGACTTCAAAACACTACGGCACTATAACAGAAAAATCATTTGAATGAATATGGCCTTTATTATTGTTCCTTATTTGTAAATCTGACTGCACAAAATAATAAAATTACCTGTAATATTCATTGTGACAATAATAGTGACTATACAACATCATCATCATCATCAGTCATTTGACGCCCACTGCAGGACATAGGTCTCCCTCGTGGTTTTCCAAGCAAGCTTTCCGGTCTTGTGCCGCCCGCGTCCAGCGACTCCCTGCCACCGTAACCAGGTCGTCAGACTATCTGGTGGGGGGCCTGCCCACGCTGCGTCGTCCAGTCCGCGGTGGTCAGGTCAGAACTTTTCCGCCCCAACGGCCATCAGTTCACCAATTTATTTGCTCCGCCCACTGCAACATGAACTGAGCAATTCTTTATGCTTAGTAACTCGGGTTTTTCATTTCATTTATTTCATTTCATTTATTGCCATAAATTACAGTATTCATAGATATTATAATTAGATATTGCACGTGTAATTTTACCAATATAGGCGTAGCAAAATACTTAAAGTAAGGATTTAATTTAATTAATTTACAATACATACATTAAAAAAACAAAAGACACCTATCAAAAGGAGAAAGAATACAATTAAATAAAATACTTTATCAAAATTAAGTCACAATAATAAAAAATCATTGGGTGCTTTCATAATTATTAAATTCGAGGATACTATAAGGACACATTTCCATTAGGTAATCTTTTAGAGCCTTGATGAAATGATTACCCGAGAGAGCTTTAATTTTTGTTGGAAGCTTATTATAAATTGAAATTGCCGCATGCTTAGTACTTCTACTGTATGAGGTTGTTCTGCATGCCGGTACGTTCAAGTTAAGCTTGTATTTTTCCTGTAACCTTGCGCTCTTTTTTTCGGTGCCAATAGGAAACTGATCTGGAAGCCGTCTAACCATCTTGCAGAGCTCCAATACGTACAGCGCTGTAATAGTGTGGATCTTGAGTAGTGGAAATAAGTCGCGACAGGATACTCGATTTGACTTAATGCCACTTAAAATTCGAATACATCTTTTTTGTAGGGTGAATATTTTTATTATATCCACACTACCACCCCATACTGCTAACCCATATAAAATTCGCGATTGGAAATAAGCATAATAAGCATGTAGCGTAGCGTGTTTAGTCGCAACCTTGGCTAAACAACGCAATGCATAAGTAAAGCTGCTCAGTTTACCTTCCAACATTTCGATATGATTTTTCCAGTTCATATGCTCGTCAGTGACAATGCCTAAAAACTTTGCCCTTTCCACCATTTCAATTTTTACATTATTTACGGTAACATCTAGGTCCATCTTTGTAGTATTATAATTCCTGAAATGTAACATTTTTGTCTTTTTTATGTTTGTACTTAGACGCACGTTTTGTAACCATTTCATTAAATGCTCTATTGATTTAGATATCTCATATGTCAAAAATGAAGGCGAGCTATCTTTCCTATCAAATTTGAAAAATACTGAGACATCATCAGCGAACATAGTTATTTTATTATTTACTATTTCTAATTCTGGCAGATGATTTATATATAAAATAAATAGCAGTGGACCTAAAATGCTGCCTTGTGGTACGCCAGACCTTATGTCTGTACTTAGAGACTCGAGATGAGAAATAATTTTTGAATGGTTATCAATATTTGGTAAAATAACACTCTGCGTACGATCTGTTAAGTACGATTTCAACCAATCCAGACTCAAACCTCTGATACCATATCGCTCAAGTATGACTGCCAGTATTTTATGATCTACGTGGTCGAATGCCTTAGATAGGTCCAACAACACTGTCACTACATTTGACTTTTCATTTAGCGAATCAGCTACGAAATCCGTCATGTCAAAGATGGCGTCTATTGTTGACATACCTTGCTGAAACCCAAATTGTTGTTTGGACAATATACTGTATTTTATTAAAAAAGACCTTAGCCGCTTCTCGAAGAATTTTTCAAAGATTTTTGAGAGAGTGGGTAACAGTGCGATGGGTCGATAGTTCCGGACATCCAAGGCACTGTCACCTTTGTGTAGTGGTACGATGTGGGCTTTTTTTAATCTTTGTGGAAATATTCCTGTACTAATTGATAGATTTATAATATGAACCAAAACATCAGCAATAGTCACTATCACCTTCTTTATAATGAAAATTGGCAGACCATCATACCCAGTTGACTTTTTGTTATTTAAACGTGAAACAATTTGGAACAGTTCAGATCTAGTTATAGGGTTTATAAATAGTGATTCTGTACGGCGCGCAGGAAGGTCAAGTGCACCATCCTTGTATGCATCATTACACGCTTTAGATATGCTTGTAAAAAAGTTATTAAAGAAGTCAGGTGCCTCCGACAGCTTAGTGATTTTGTTTGTACCATCTGAAAGACCCTTGAAGTTTTCAAACTGTAGTCTGTTTTTAAGTTTCCCTTTAATGTTCTTATTTATTAAATTCCAAGTAGCTTTGATTTTATCTTTTGACTGCATTATTAGGGTTTCATTTTCTCTCTTTTTTACGTAAGTTATTACTTTATGTAGCACCGAACAATACTTTTTATAGAAGTCTTTGTCTGAAGAGTTACTGTCTGATTTGTTTATATTAATAAAAAGTTCACGCTTTCTTTTACATGATTTAGTTATACCAGGGGTAATCCATTTGGGCTTTGAGGACTTGTCGTCAGCTCTGACCTTGATTTCAGGGCAGAACCTGTCAAACCCACCCAATAGTATATCATGAAAAGTGTTAAATATCTGTTCCGTATCTGGGCCCTTATATAAAGAGCTCCAATCCACAGAACTCAAGAAGTGGTCCAATTTAGCTATATTTGTCTCAGAAAGGTTTTCGGCCTGTACACGCATATTACGTAGATGCCGTTCCATGAAATTCCACAAATTTCAAAAATGTTGGTAATGGAAATTGCCTTCAGAGACAACAATTCAGTAAAACAAAGGTCGTTATGTAAAAAAATACAAACACCTCCCTTGCTGTTTCGGTGCGTACGACAAAATGACGAAGCCAGTCTAAAATTGTGTAACACCACCCTATCGAGATCGTCCTTGATTCTGTGATGTTCTGTTATACACAATATTTTGACTCCACTGGCCTCTTCCGATTGAAGCCATACTTCAAGTAGAGACTGCTTTATATCATTTAAACTTTGAATGTTTATATGGGCTATTTTTATACCTGACTGTGACGATTCTACCTTTGTACAGTTTTTCTTTTTAGTATCGAAAAAACATTTCCTTTTCTGTAACGTTTTCTTTCGTGACTAAAAGGGCTTTTTTTCCAAAGTAATAAGGTATTGTGCCTTTCTTTGGAAGACTAGATTTTACTTGTTGCTGCTGCAGCAACTTTTGCTTATTTTTTTCATCTTGTTTTTTGAAAAGGTAGGGTATAGTGCCTTTCTTGTTTTGGTTGTCTGTTTTAATTAGATTCCTAATGTTTGTGATGAATACTTCTTCATAATGTAAATAGTCAATTTCAATATTTATTTTTGTACAGAAATCCAAACCCCTTTTTTTCTCGATGAATTTGTCTTTTTTGAGGTTAGTAATCATGGTTTTGATGTCTTTTTTTAATTTATTGATATTTAGAAAATTGTTTTCTTTCGTTTCGCATACAAAGACTGTTTTGTTTTGGTTTTTCTTTAAAATAGATTCTAATTTGTAAAGAAAATGAGTTGTCCTATCATTAGCACCCAAAAAAATTATGATAATGTCATTGTCGGAGACTCGGGCAATCAAATCATTTAGGTCATTTAGAATTTCTGAAGACATTGCGTTTGGCTTTACCGTGGCAGATATCTCGTAAGAAACATTTCTTTGATTTTCCCTTAAATTAATCAGCTCTGATGCTATACCACGCGCACCTTGATCCCCTAGTATGTGGATCGATGGCTTTGGTTTTAAGTTGTTTTGTTTGTTTATTTCCACCTTGAAACCATTTGCTAATGACAAGGCACCTCTGGATTCTTCTTTATTCTTCTTTTCCTTGTCCGTAGCTGTGCTGTTGCCCGTCCTTGAGTTTGAAGATTTAGGCGCTGTTGATGTAGATTGTATGGGTGGTGTTTGGGGTTTATCCACAGTATCGATCTTACATTCGGTATGGCTAGTGCCAGATTTTGGCGTGGATTTAAGAGGAGTATTCTCCAATACGCTTTTCCTCTTAGAAAGCTTCCTAGGTCTAGAAACAGACGCAGGCGCTGCAGCTTTTGGCGTAGAAGTGGTGATCTCCGAACTTATTTTAAGTAAAAGAGCATTTCTTTTGTTGAGTTCTTGGACAACTAATGTTAAACTAGTGTTTTCTTCATTCAGCCTAATAATTTCCTCGTGAGCACTGTTTAAGTCCATAGTTAACTGGGAAATTTGTCCCTTCAGGTCTTGTACCAATGATTCGTTCAGCTGTGACGAAACAACGTTTGGAAGACTTTTTGCTGTATCATCAAGAAAGCTTGAACTTTTTTCCAAATCATGAGATAAATCATCCAACGAGTTTCCTCTTTGCACCTGGTTAGGTTTATCGGGACTTAAGCGTTTAGCAGCGTCCGATTTTGAGCTTGTCGGAGCTTGCTCGAAACTCAAAAAATCATTCGCTGTGCTTCTAGACTTTGACTTATTTATTTCACCTGACTCTAGGAGTGGGGTACTGTTTTTTCTTAAGTTTTTCCCACGACCCAAAGTAATATTTGAACATGGTTCGCATTTCCATTGCTTTTTAGTTGCGTATAGTACGGAGTACTTCGCAGAAGTTAAGTTTAAGCACTGATAGTGATATTGTCTTCTACATGCGGCACATTTGAGTAAATCACTGAGATTTATCAGTTTGCGACACACTTGGCAGTTCATTTTAAAGCCCACAAACCTCCGCTGGAGTGAGAGTGCAAGTGAAGTGGTTTAAACGAGGCTTAGGTGTAACGCAGCGATGTAAACGCGCGCCGGCTCGCTTCCCTCGTTCGGTCGAGCTGCCGCGTCTCGCGTCGCCGAAGTTGTCGTAGGTCAGGAACTGTGTAAAATTAACGGCCACTTTTCGCAAATAATCACTTGTATCTTCGGAACCACCACGATGATCTTGATGGGATTTTCACCACTATGAAGCCTAGACCTTAGTCGACGCGTTAAGATAGCACTTTACACCAGAATTACTGAATTTATTATTTATTTCGGTTGAAATACCGGGAACGAGAATTTACGATACTGTCCGTTCTGACTGTTCTGAGTTCTGGTTTTTCGGCGGATCAAGAACTGAAACTCCTAACATAGCTCTCTCCATTGCTCGTTGGGCTACCTTTAGCCTTCTTCATCATTATGATCATCAGCCTACCTCTGCTGGGTATAGGCCTTTTCCTCATCACGCCATCCCGTCGCGGTCTCTCGCCATGCGCATCCACGGGCCCCCCGCCACAGGTCGGCGCCCGACCATCGGGCTGTTGGTCTACCGACTGAGCCTTCTTATGAGGCCTATAGTCAGCACCCAGGTCTCACATCCACAAGTCATCACTGGTAACACACCTTGGTCTTGAGACACTGAGGTATTGTGGAAACGAATGTGTTTTAGGTTCCCGAACCCTGCCCATCTCAGTTGGATTTGACGAGTGACCTCTTTCTCGAAGTTGGACTTCCCTAACTGGAATGTCCCAGGCATACATAGTGGTCGACAACTTCGAGGTCAGAGTCGCCAACGTTGATAGGAGTGGGTGCTACATATGTTAATTCCTTAGTCTTGTTAATGTTCATTTTAAGGCCCACTCTGCTAGAAGCTCTGTTCAGGTCATTGAGCATTAAACACAAATCTTTCAGGGTCTCAGCCATAATCACTATGTCATCGGCGAATCGAAGATGAGTGATGTACTCGCCATTTATGTTGATGCCAGATCCTTCCCAGTCCAGAAGTTTGAATACATCTTCAAGTGCAGCTGTAAACCGTTTCGGCTTGTTTCAAACCAGCTTGTTCGGGGGACTGGATGTCATCGACATTGCATGCGAGACGATTGACTCTTGAGAACAGCTTATAGACATGGCTCAGAAGTGTGATGGATCATTAATTGTTTAATAGGGTGTTATCTTATCACCTTTCTTGAAGAAAAGTATCACCACACACAAATATCCGTTCCATCCCTCTGGCGTTTTGCTTTCGAGAATGACAGAATTGAATAACTTTTGGAGACCCCTCAGAACCGGATTTCCTCCAGTTTTGAATAGCTCAGCTGTAATTTCGTCATCCCCTGGTGTCTTCTTGTTCTTAAACTATTTGAGAGCCATTCTAATCTCGTACATGGTACGCCGATCTCTCCGTACATCTCTTACTCCGGAATGTCCTCGGTGTAGTGACGGGTTAGTCTAGCTCTAGGGTCTTGGGCTAGACCTGTATCAGGTTTTTGTGAGGACGTATATAACTGTCCGTAAAATCTTTCAAAGTATCTGGACCTGACGAGACCATGCTACCATCGTCGGTCTACAACTTTGAGAGTCTGCACTATACAACATATCGAGTAGTAAATAAATAAAACCTAAAGTGTTTTTTTGTATAAAATAAATTAAATTATTTACATGTTTCATTAAATTTTTTGTTGGAAGTGGGTGGGACGGGGAGAGGTTTCTGTTAGTGATTTTAGGAGTCTAAAATGTGCGACATTGAATAGGATATTGTTTGCGAGGTTTAATTCCAAATATAAGTATATTATATAATACATAGAAGTAAATTTTGGAGGCAGTGAAAAAAAAATGAGCCAGATTATACGTCACCTACGTTGACTCCTTTTTTGAAGTCGGTTAAAAGGGGTCACGTGCATATTTCCCACTTTCAGCGCATGCCCGCCTTGTTGAGATAACGGTGGCCTCAAGAGCCTATAAAAATGCAAATGGAACGAAAGGTGATGTGCTATTTGCGAAAAATGTAAAGTAAAGGGAAGGAAATACGTAATTGTGTATTAGGAGTGAGGTCGCGATTATGCTACTGCCGAGGTTTGATGGCATTTTTTAGGATCGCTGTACCACGATATAAATTATAAACAAACAAGTAGATTAGATCAAGATATGACAAGATTACTACGTTTGCACCTGCGACATGGTTCATCTGAAAATGCAATAAATTGTAATAATTTGTAGTAGATATAAATGGTAATAATTGGTAATATAAAATAAATTGTAAATTATTTACAATATATGTAATAATAATAATAATAAGATCCACACAAAACAATCACTTGACCTGGTCATCAAACTAGGATACCCTGTGTTATAGTAACCTGGCAAGGACACCACAAACATGGAAATACACCGAGACTGAGGCCATAATTAAGGATAACATTACAATTATTTTAATCCCCTATTAACCCCATAAGTTCCAATCCTTTTTTTCTTCAATTCCAATTTTTCTTCGACGTCCAAATTAAAATATGAGATGGTTGGTAAAAGTACCAAGATATGGGTTTTCTTTTAGTATCACTCTGTACAAAAATGTAGCTTTATAAAAATATAAATATGGCCGAACAAAAAAGATTACGTTGTAAATTACGTCTTTAAAAAAGATTACGTTTGTGGTCACTACGCGCAGATGTGCGCGCTACGCGGATACGCAACCGCGTGTAATCCGCTATTCTGCGCGTTGGACTCGGTAACCATGCCAAGCATTATCTTTTAAAAAACGGATTCTTTAAATTATACATCATACCAACAAATATTTGAATAGGCTACATATATCATTTCAAAATCAGCGTAGTCTACATGTAAACAAACAGTTAATAGAAACCGTTAAAATACGGGAAGCAATAATGTCTATCAACTTATTTCCTCGTCCTAAGTTATTAATTCATCTTAATTATTCAAGAAATATCAACCCCTACTATAAATTTCTTGTCGTAGATAGTATTTTAAAAATATTTTTTTACGTCCGGACCAAAACTGAATAAAACGAATTATAGGAACATGGTATCCGTTGGTGTGGTGGTCCTTAGTTTTATAAATATCCGATCAATTGCGAGGCGCACGGTGAGGAAAACATAACTGAATTTTTCGCACGTGATTGCACAAGTCAATCTAGCGTCGTTATTCCTGTGTGCATCTTTATACAGGCAGGAATGTAGGCAGGCTGAAATCTGTGTATTCATTAGACCCTTCTGGCTACGGATCCCCAAAACGCAGAAGAGGCTTAGGGCAAATTTCCAAATTCACTCCGTGAGGTTTCCTAGCGTAGGAAGCGAGCTGGAAAAATGAGATAAGATAAAGAAACCCTTTTTGTATTATATGAGTAACAGAATTTGTGGTCAGCGAGAGGATACGCACTGATCTCATTTTAGGTGGACAAGTGAGGTCCATTTGTTCTTGGCGTAGTGTTTATTGTCCGGCTACTTTAAGAGTTTTTAGTCCATGGGCCAGATAGCCAAATTTAAGAAAATGGTATAATTTGGGGGTACTAAGTTTCCTCCTTATAGTAGTTAGACAGGTTTATTAAGATGTGAAAAAGCCATGATTGCCATCTCAAAGTAGTAGCTAATAGAAATGGCGGCCAATCCAAGATGGCGGATCTCGAGTTCTAAAAATCAACTATAACTCGAGAATTATTCGTCCGATTTCATTATTTTTTTTTTAAAGTTAAGTTCTACATTATAGGGTGTATTTAAGACCCGATGCACGGTATTCAGCAGTTATGTAGTAGATAGATAGATAGATAGAGAACACTTTATTGCACAACCAGGTGAAAGATATTACAAATAGTTTCTTATATCTAAGTAGTGGTATACAATTGGCGGTCTTATCGCTTAGAGCGATCTCTTCCAGACAACCTTTGGATGGAGAGGAATGCACCAAGAATACAGTCGGTAGATGGATGTACAGCGAGAGATTACAAGAATATAAGTACTTATAATTACATATTGTACCAATAATATACTTACATGAATACTTTTCGACAGCACCTTTTTTATCAAAATTATGAAAATTTAATAAAACATTATTTTCGTACGCTACAACTTCTGTCTGCAACTTTTTGATCTGTACGCAGTTATTTAGTCAACGGTGAATTTCAACGGGAGTAAAAACAAATTCATATTTCATGTTTTTTCAGCCATCAAACACATACATGTTATACATCAAATTAAAGATAATTTAATACACTACTTTGCCTCATTTAAATATTTTTTCTAATGCGCAAGACATTTTGTAAAAACATGATTTAAAAAAAAAATATCACAAAAATTTTAAAAAAGAAACAATATTTATTTAATTACTAATTAACCGGTGACTTTACCGATACATTACAAAATTTCAAGCACAACTAAAGAGCTTTAGTTTAAAGAAAAAAGTATTGAAATCGGATGAATATTTTATCGAGTTATGGTTGATGTTTTAGAACTCAATATCCGCCATCTTCATGGATTGGCGGCCATTTTTGTTAGCTACCATTTTGAGATGGCAATCATGCTTTTTTAACATCATAATAAACCTATCTAACTGCTGTGAAAAGGAAATTCGATACCCCTAAATTATACCGATATCTTTGCTGGCCCATGGACTATTTAGAACATCATGGCTCTACAAGATGATATTATTTAATAAAATCTAAGAATTGATTTATAAAACAATATCATCTTTAAAACTTGAACATCTGGGCTTGCGTTTCAAATTACTAACTTTCAAAAAATTTGGAATGAAAGGACCAAGGCCTGGGGCAGTGAAATTGATTTTCTCATCATGGAACCGAGCGGTGGCGCCCCTAAAGATTTCGTTAAAAATAAAACCGCTCATTTCACACCCATTTATATTAAACAAAAAACGGCTTTTATAAATCGTGCAACATTAATTATTCACTCAGCTTAAAAAGCTAGGTGTTAAATTGAGCTTGATTAGGGTACCGAGAATTTAGAAACGCTATCTGATAATAATACAAACTTGTATTCTTTTGGTGGGCGAGCTACCAATACGATTACGGTGAAAATAATACCTTAATGAGATTTGAATTATTCTCGTCGTGATCGTCGAACAATGACGTTTGTGACAATCTGTCAAAATTTGTTTTTGTTCACCAAACTGATCTAAATAAAATCCTCTACATAACACTACCTTTTTTTTTTTCAAAATTCATAGTATTTACGGAGTTACGTAATCGAACATCGGCGGATCTGATAATTCAACGTAGAACAAACATGTATCTGCGCATGCGTCTTTGTGCTTTGTTTACCATTTGCCCCCGCCCCCTCGCTTCATGTGACGGATGTTTAGTCTCGACCGTGTTCTTCGCAAGACCGCACGCTGTAGATTTTGCAAGAGTCTTAGAAATGTTTACTTGTTGATGTTTATTAGGATGTTGATTTCTAATTAACCTGGCGTTAACCTTACGTTACAATGTTTTCAAAACGGACAAAACATATACTGGATTTGGTGAAAAATGACGACAACAAGAATATTATTCATAACGAGGACGAAATTCAGAGTAATGTTTCAATCGACCAAGAATACCCGAGTACCATTTCAGGTAAGCATTGTTTTCATCTTGTTTCAGCCGTAAATTTATTGTTTTTATCTATAAAATTAAATTTTATCGATTTTTCGCTTATAAATGACTGTTTATCACAACCGTCCATGTACTACGGAGACCGGAGAAAAAAAACTGTGACGCATATGCACATACGTCGTTATACTAGGGAGGTTTGAGATAAAACGTAATGTCAGTTTAATAATTTATTTAAGTTATTTTAGAGTTGTTTTAAGAGTACAAATTGATGAAACTGTCGTCTGTGATCAGTTTTTTTTTGGTGGCGGATGTACTGAAGCTACAATGCTCTAGGGACTAGTAGTCGACATATGATGATAACCGGCGTTGTACATTGGACATTTTTATAACGGATGTACACAACCGTCTTTGTTCTTGGGACACCACTTGTAACTCAGTCGTTGTTCTATTTTTAAATTAATTATTTGGTAAAATTAAAACATAAGCTTGCAATTATTAAATTTTTATGTGCTTCTTTCTAACGATACTAATTAAATAATGTTTCTTGTGTTTTTTTTACCAAATATTTTTATCCTAAGTTGCCTCACTACAGTCATCATTGCTTAAAGTGTTTTTTTTTTAAATAATTTAAATTTATTTCTTATTTAAATGTTTTTTTTTTCAGATGCGCCACTTGCCCGGTCAAATCAGCCATCTCCTTTACCCTTGGGAGCAGATCCTGAAATTCTTCAACAAGTGGAAGATCTTATCGGTGCTGATGTTTTCTCTGATACTGAAAACAATCAAGCTGGAGATGATCCGCCTGTAGCAGCACAGCAGCAGCCAGAGCTAAATAGCGTATCGTCACCGAAAACTAATCAGCCCGAGTCTGTGGTTCTGCATGATCACTTTTTGCCTTCAGAAACTCTTACACCTGACATGATTATCAGCTGCCCTCCATCTGTCAATTCTTTTAATCTGAACGTAGACTCACCGGTACTGACACCAATTTTTGATGACGTTCCTCAATCGTCACCTCAATGTGAGTCACCATGTAATCAGGTACCAATGCCGTCCCAAATGAATAGACTTGAGAATTTCCAGGATCCGTCTCAATGTCTGCGTGGTAATAAAGAAGTTGACCAACATAAAAGTGAAATAAAATCCAGCCAACCATTTTCAGAGATTTTGGTGAGAAAAAGAGAACGAAATTATGAGAGAGAAGGTAAAAAGAAAAGACTTACAGATGGAAGTAAATCTCATAGTTCAAAAGAGTATCGAAGTGATCAAAAGAAAACTATGCATAAAACAAGCTGCCATAAATCTAAATCTACGGATAAAACTTTAGAGGACACGCCTGAAACTCATCAACCCGAGTCTGGATCCATACATAATGACTCTTTGCCTTCAGATACCCTTATATCTGCCAATTCCTTACATCAGAACGTCGACTCATCAAACCTCAATCCAAATTTGGGTGACATATCACAAACATCGTCGCCTTGTCGGGTGCCAGAAGATGAGACACCAATGCCATCTCCAATAAATAGACATAAACATTGTCAGGATCAGTTTTGCTGTCAGCATGATGATAAAGAAGTTACACAACTTATACAGAACATTGAAATAAACTCCAACCAATCGTCTCCAGCACCTTTGGTGAGAAACAGAGGTAAAAAACGTATCCGAAACCACAAGGACTGGGGAGAGATTAAAAGGAAGAGGCTTACGAATGAAGGCAAAACGTATTGTTCAAAGAGGGGTCATATTGTACAAGAGAAAACTATGCGTGAAGCATGCCGGTGCAGATATAAATGTTCGGATAAAGTTTCGGAAGATACTCGAAAAGACATTTTTAAAAAATTTTGGGCACTTGGAGACCGGGCTAAACAATGGCTCCATATCGCCAACTATACAAAACAAGAGCACAAAAAGAGAACTTATTTTGCGAGGACAGAGAAACACAAGAGAATCTATACATACAAATATTTTCTGCCAAAATACGAAGAACAATCTCACACTAAAATTGAAGTGTGCAAAACCATGTTTTTGAACACTTTGGGTATCACTGAGAGAATGACTAGGACTGCATGGCAAAAGTATGATGGCACTACAACTGTAGAAAAAGACATGCGAGGATTCCACAGCCACCACAAAAAAATTGTCGATGAACGTATGATTGCGTCCGTATGCGATCATGTTAAGTCCTTTGTACCAGTAGAGTCGCACTACTGTCGTAAATCATCAACAAGGCTGTATTTAGACGGTAGTCTAAGTATTGCACGGATGTTTATTCTATATAAAGACTGGCTCAACGAGGAAAGGTATGACAATCCAGCCAAAACTCTACGCCAATACCGCGATATAGTTAACACACACTTTAATTTGACGTTCCATATTCCAAAGAAAGATACGTGTGACCAATGTCACGTTTTCAAGAATACAGAAAATCCATCTGACGAATTAAAAACTGACTATGCCAACCACCAGAAAAATAAAAAAGTCTCCCGCCAGTTAAAAAACAAGGACAAAGAAGACGCAGCTCAGTCGAACGGACTGATTGTCTGTGCAACATTTGATTTGCAAAAAGTTCTATCATGTCCACATGGTCAAATGAGCATTCTGTATTACAAACGGAAGTTATCTTGCTATAATATGACTGTGTTTGACGCGGCTATGAAAGAAGGTTTTTGCTATGTTTGGGATGAAAGTGTTGCAAAACGGGGTGCTAATGAAGTCTCTAGCTGTCTGTACGACTTTATAAAAACTTATGCTGAAAAGGGGGCCAAAGAATTCAGGTTGTGGTCCGACAACTGTGCTGGACAGAATAAAAACCGGATAATGTTTGCAATGTATGCTTACGCGGCTGAAAAATTTGGAGTGAAGATAACCCACCGTTTCCTTGAAAGAGGACATACTCAAAACGAAGGAGATAGCGTACATTCAGTCATTGAAAGGGCTGGGGAGCACAAAGTCATATACACTCCAGAAGAATGGAAGTTATTAATAAGATGGGCCAAGACTACTGATAAACCTTACCAGGTAAAGGACGTTACTCAAGAGGTCGTTATCGATTTTAAAGGGCTACTATCAAATAAAAACTGGACAAAAAATACGGCTGGCCAAAAAGTGGCGTGGAGCAAAATTAAGGAGGTAGTAGTAGAAGATAACAATACTCTAATGTACAAGTACAATTTAGAGGATGAATCGATGACCCTAGTCATTGGCAAGAAAACAAGAAACCGTGGCGACGATACTATAGTTCTGAAAAAAGCTTATTTGCAACCAATCCCGATTTCGACTGAGAAGTATAAAGATCTCAAAAGCCTTGCCGATTCAGGAATCATACCTAGCAGATATCACAGCTTTTTCCTAGGGTTGCCGCATGGTCGAGTTACAGAGATGGAATCTGATTCTGATGAGTAGAGATAGAGCTATTTAATATAAGACGGCTTAAAGCAGAAAATGTGATAATTTTGGAACAGTCTGCTGTAGATTAAAAAAGGTTAAAATAATTTTATTGTGTTACCTATTAAAGTACTTTTATGATGGAAAAATGTTTTAAGTTAAACTTGAGACTGAAATTGTTACCTATAAGACTACAACGTACAAAGATGTGTTATAAATAGTTATGTAAGTGAAAATTGAGACTGTTTCGCATGTAAGAGAAGTTATTATTTTGATACACAATTTTTTTCTACGGATAACACCCTAATTAAGTATTAAAGTTGTATTATTGTCCTTCTAGTTACCTACCTGTTAACTGTTATGGAGGAGATAATAATAATTATAGTTTACGGTTTGTCTGTTGACAATAATTTAGGATTCTTTAGAGATAGATATTATTTTTGCCAAGTTGTTATTGAATAAAAGTGGAAGATGTTTCTTTGTATGAATAAAAATGGTATTTTATTTAGTTCCTCTATATTTTTTCTTCAACATACGACAAAAATTCTTGCAAAAGTTCCGTAGAATATGGACTCAAAAGTACTTAGGTCAAAGGATAGATAGAAAGAAAGCGTAGAACAACGACGGATTATCACATACATACCCGAAATGTCCATAGAAAATTGACTTATGTGATTTTCTGAAAAAACTAAGCATTTTAGGAGATTATTTTGTAGTTGATATAAAAAAAGATGTAGATATTTATTATATTGCAAAATTTTAAGTCAAATGGCTAAGTGGATTTTTGGTAGTCTCAAAAAAACCTGTTTTGAAACTTCAAAACGCTCTCCTGGAAACTAAGCAGTTTGCACATCCGTCTTTGTTCGACGATCACGACGTTCTGTTCGGTGCGGACATGAAAGGTCACAATATTTTTTAGAATATAAAGAGACAAAAACATGCTCAAATATCGTCAGTAAAGTGCGTAAGTAAAAAAGTCTAGTATACATGAGAGTAATAAAACCATATAAAGCTACCCTTTATATACATATTTGCAAGCTTTGCAGGATACCTACTGTCATCGAATCGGTCAGCTATCTCCATCTATTAGTTAAATAAAAGCGCATGAACTATCTTCATCGAAACCGGCCAAAAATTATGTTAACTGCATCAGCAGTTCATATAACAGGCGATCTTGTTAAACTGTTAGTTGTCAGCGCTAAAGCAGCAAAACAACTTTGGCGCCGTACTCATAAGATAAGGATAAGGATAAGAAGGTCCGGCGGGATCAAGGAACTACATGCCAGCACGTAAGTCACAAAATAAACCTAGGGCGTAAAAATAAATCTACAGTAATTCGCCAGACACTCACGTCCCTCTTTTATTATCCACCATTTTAGTTTCACTCTGTTTCCGTGGGATGTGCTTTGAGGGACTGAAATATTTTTGCGGAAAAATGCATTCACACGGTTCTTATATGACGTGTTGTAGAAATAACTAAGAATTCATTCATTGCAAGCGATTTAAATTATCGTAATTGCTTATTGAAGCAAAAGTTAATCTTTCTTTTTTCCATAGAAATTCACTGCGTCTAGTTGCGTTATACCACGGAAAATAAATAAACTTCTCTTCGAGAGAGTATGGGTTTGATCACCAGAGTGCCCACCGCGGATTGGCAATTTCAAGCGCTGATTTATGTGAACACCTCAAGCACTCAGGTTTCCTCACGATAAGGTAAGAATATTCTTTATTGTACACCAGAGCACATGACATAACAATTTGCAAAGATACACAGTACAATCGGTAGCCTTTTTGCTAAAAGCAATTTCTTCCAAACCACCCTATGACGAAAATTTGCTGAAGGAAAATAGAGACGCAATATTTTCTTTTGCAAGTAAATTAAAAATTCTAAGATTTTTTTTGGAAGTGGTTTCATTTATCGTTACTAAAAAAACTGTTTTCAGGTTTTGTGTCCCTCCAAAAACACGTTGTTTAGAGATACTTAATTATATACAGTCTGAAAGTGACTAGTAGAACCCTCACTCACCTGTAGATGGCACTTCAGTTTTTTTATGGCCCATTCTCCTTCTCTTTGTCATGGAGGGTGAAATGAAATGACCACCGAGTAAGGATCAAACTTAAATCACAATCCTGTCCTCATATCCTGCTCGAAGACAAGTTCTTTATGCGTAAAAGTTCCCCGGCTGCATTGCAGATGACGATTTTGTTGTAGCCGCGTGAGTTTGTTGCTTCGCTCAACAGACGACTCGAACAAAGACGGAGTCGTAATGGAATTTCCCGCGCAAACAAAATACGAACCCTTTCACCAAGTTTAGTCTCAACTCAGAACATTTCTGGCCCAGGAAAAATTACTTGGCGCTTGTGGAGTGAACGTGTATGGTGGGTAGGTACGATGTATGTTAATTTCGCTCGTGAAAGTCCAATAAAAGTTTTGTCTCGTAGGAAGGATTGTGACAGTCAGCAGTTGGTGGTAGGCCTATTTTGGCATGAAATTCAGACAAGCCCGTAAAAAACTTTAGAAAGCACAGCATGGCACTTAAACAAAGTAGTTAACTGCTGCTGTTTTCCTCGTATCCCGAAAGCTGGAACTGACGTTTCATAAAGTGTCTGAAATTCGCACGTAAATATAGTAAGTATAATACCTAAGTGGTGGTCTTTATACTCGTAACAGAAATTTTAATAACTTGCAATGAAAGAAAAAAATCCTTCGGTGTGCTAATATCTAGGTAGGTATGGCAATATTCACAGCGAGACCGCAATGTGAGGAGATATAACGACAGTTTCCCAGGAACTCTTTAATATCGACGCGCCGGGATTGGCATCGTGAAATAGCCTGTTACATTATATTTTCCTACCCGCCTCGAGGTACACATGTCGCCAGCAACATTCAAATTTCGAACAAAATGTTTTCAACCTTTCGTTTTGTCCCGCTTTATGATTCCTCTTCGGCCCACGTTGTTTTTTTTTTTGCCAAGTGGGCAATTATAAGCTGCCAGTCTGCTGTATGTGTATGATGTACGACGGATGTACATAAATAAATTGCGCTTCATTCTCTGGGTCTACATAATATCCGGACAGATAAGAGCGTACCCTCTTCCTAATGGCACCCACTTAAAGGGTTCTTTAAAAATATTTAAAATTAATGAAATTATTTACTGCACAGCAAAAATAATTTTAAAAGTAGATTAAAATAAAAATCATTTTAGACAAAAAATGGCTCTAATTCAGATAATGCTACTTTGGTGCGTGAAAAAGATGTACTGAAATAAAATAAACACCCTAAAACAAAAATACATCGACTATTTTTGTGGTATATCGGGTGGTATTTTCATCCGTGCCTGGTTACCATAGCACAAGGTATCCCAATTTGGGACCAGGACAAGTGATTGTATTATGTGGAACATCGGACTCGGAAGCGAGAGACCCAGGTTCGATCCCCAGTGCGGACATGTACCTATGACTTGGTTTTCTAAGTTATGTACATTTGTGGAGTTATAGTAGCAATACCACTCGCTAACGGTGAAAAAAAAACATCGTAAGGAAAGCTGAGTGTCTGAGCTATTCACATAGCTCAGCGCTTGAAATCGCCAATTCGCAGTGGACACGCGTGGTGATTAAGCCCATACTCTCTCCCTGAGAGAAGACCTGTGCCCTACAGTGGGACGTATATAGGCTGCTTATGTATGTATGTTATGTAACCAAGAATTGAGTTGATAATAATTAAATAAGAGAGATTTCCTGTAGCAGCCTCTATGTTGTGGACACTAATTTAGCGAAATTATGTTTATTTATTTAATCATTTACCCGCATTCAGTTTCTAATGAATAGAATAGAAATAGAATGGAAACACTTTATTTGTTGCACACAAAACATGAGTCTAAATTATCATCAGATATGGCTTTATTTGAGGGTAGGTACTGAGTTTTGGATAATAAAAAATATATCAAAATTACTATACTAAATCGACGTTAGTCGTCAAAATTAAAAAATGACACTTTTCCCCCAATTTTTCGCTCGCGCAGCGTAACAAGTCCCATACAAATCCGTATGGGACTTTTACTCGGATTTGTACCCGGGACTCGGAGAAACCAGCCTTAATTGTGGCGCAATTTTAACGATAATATTCGAAACAGCCTTTCTGTTCTAGACGTTATTTAAGGAGGGCCTGTTTCGAAAGTTTTCGCTGGGTAAAAACCGCTCTCCTCGTAGCATGTAAGTGAAAGAGATTGAATTGGATGCAACAGGAACGCCCCAGGTTTCTGCCAGCAGCGGAAATTCACTCACGATATGGCTTGGCAACGGACCGAGCGCTTGAGTCCGACAAAGAGAACATATTATGTTTAGAGCCCACTGCAACGTGTCACGGGCTGAGGCATTGTCCCAGATACAGGAACGCTCTAAATTTTATACTGAGTCATGATTATAGGGAACGGAAATTTTGTTTGTGGTGAACAAAATTTCCGTTCGTATAGAGTATTAGTGTACGTATAGATTTGAAATCGTTGTCGTTGGCATAGTGATGAGACGGGGAGAATTTTCTGGCGTAACCTTATAAATTGAAAACGTTGTCTTCGCTCAATAAATTTTGTTCAATTATTCTCTGTAATCCACAAATATCCGAGTTTACTGTAATTTATTTATTAAGTTGCGAGAACATTGTCCCCCCATTACTAGGAAGAAAATATAGGTAGATATAATAGCGTTATAAATAGGCGTGTGGGTGCTCATTGTGTTTACTATGTTCTTCTGTCTTACAGACATGAAGTTCAAGCGATTCCCCCAATTTACAGTACGTTCTTTTAAACTGAAAAAAAAACGTACTAAAAATTGTATGGGATTATCGCTCCGGTGAAATATTGCCTTACGAAACAAAGTGACATACCAAAATTACGAGCTCAATCAAGTGCGCGTGTTAAACGTTTATTTATACAGCAAACCAATATGTTTTTTGACAGACCGATAGCGCAGGAAGATCAAAGCATTTTATTAACGCCCCGCGTGCCAAAGTAAACCCCCAGCCTGCAACTAATTAAGCTCCCGTAAAAAGGGTGGTGATACGGTGTGACAAACACTGTTTAGTAAAAATGTTATATATAGCTGAACGGTCGTGGGTTAGAACCCCGACCGTCTTTGTTTTCGAAGTTACGTACATTTGTGAAGTTATAGTAGTAATGCCACTCGCGAAGGGTGAAGGAAAACATCGTAAGGAAACCTGAGTGTCTGAGGTGTTCACGCACCTCAGCACTTGAAATTGCCAATCTGCGGTGGGCTCGCGTGGTGATTAAGTCTGTACTCTCTCTCTCTCCGAGAAAAGGGCTGTGCCCTGCACTACAGACGTACAGACGTATATAATATACTTAGGCTGTATAAAAAAAACCCTTGGACTCGCGAACGAAGGGTTCAGTACCATTATCTATGCAACATTAGACACAAAGATCGAGTAAAAACGGCCAAAAATCACTTTTGTTGTATGAGAGCCCCCCTTAAATATGTATTTTATTTTAATTTAATAATTAATTTTTAAAGCTAATATAGAACTAAATATTCTGCGAATATTTCTAGCGTCTACTTGTTGCCTTTATTAATATCGAGCAAAAATCGTCAAAAAAATCACGTTTATTGTATGGGAGCCCCCCTTAAATATTTATTTTATTCTGGTTTTAGCATTTGTTTTTACAAAAATACATCATTTGTGAAAATTTCAGATGCCTAGCTATCACGGTTCATGAGATACAGCCTGGTGACAGACAGACAGAGACACAGACAGACGGACAATGAAGTTTTAGTAATAGGGTCCCCTTCGGGTACGGAGCCCTAAAAACGAAAAAGCTCCTCAGCGGCTAATCACAATGATCAATCAATCATAACTAATTATATTAAACGTAGTTATAATACTTTATAAAAAATCTAGACCGCTGCAATTGGGAAGGGTTTCCAAGATGCTCGCAGCATTCCCTATTGGAATGGCCAGGCTGATACGCTGGCCGAGATAGCCTGACGAGTCGATTAGGCGCTATTTCGATTAGGTGATATGTCTTTGCAAAGTTTACGCGTCTCGGGCCCCCGTAGACCCACAGGGCTTCAACACTATATAAAAACTAGCTGACTCGGCAAACATTTTTTTGCCATATTAATGAGCCTACGACCTATTCTCAGACCTACCCAATATAAACAAAAAAACTATAAACGCTAGACACGACATTATTGTAAATTAGATGATCCCGATCATATTCGGCTACAGCGACTGGGATCTGACTATCGAGAGGGACTGATATAGTCAATTTTGGCAGAGAATTTGCGACCATATTCGCTGCACGCTAGCACAACTCCGACGTAGTTATAATGAATGGATAATTCTAATGAGCTCTGTTTCACGCGCCACGCACGTGTCATCAAACATATTGAAATCGCGCCCCATGCATTTTGCCTACGCTGCCTTTCATCATACGCATGCAATTGAATTCATAAGGAATTATGTAGCCTTTCTTTCGCGGGATCCTTCAAATTAACAATATTTTCTAGCTTTCTGGGAACAATTGCAGTTTCTAGGCGAGTTCAGTGCAGGATGAAGAAATGGGGCTCGCTTTGTTTCTAATTACCACCACTTTAGGTCACTGCATACAGGCCCGCCATTCCACAGTCTCGTCCTCATTACATATCCATGACTGTTTACGATCGTATTTGCAAAAAGTGTCGCTGCAACCGGCCGTTTTTGGCATGAATGCTATGTAGCCCCAGGTTCGTGCGTGATCGTAGGTTCTTTGTGGGTACTAAAAATCACTATTAATTTGATTGAGAGATTGTACAGACACTTTTTGCAAATTCGATCTGTAAAAGAAGATATGATTATTTTTCCTCGGTGGTGCTAGTGTTACTCTCTGAAGCCCCTCAATGCATGACAGCATGACAGTTTTGTCATGCCGGTGCATTGATTTCTGTTTCCTATCTACCGCTCCATCCCATGCAACGTAATTTAAAAATGGGCTTGGGTATGTTGGGTGAAAATGAGAGTGTGTTCTGTGAGTTTGACTGATAGTTGATCGTGATCGTGAGCGATTTGAATTGTATTTGGATCATATTTTTCCTCAATTCTCTGTCCTAGTTGAGCACAACTGTCCTGTAAATCTGGGCTTGGATGATAGGTGTGTGCTAAAATGAACACTAACAACATGAGTTTCAGCTAAAGCATGTTTATATTTAGTTCCATTAATATGGATCTAGTAAATTATGCTACGTGTGTCCGGTACAGCGATGGCATGCGACCATATTTTCTTCTGAATGTAGAGAAGAAAAGGTCAACTATGTATAATCGCGGGCTTCGGGCGCAGTTCCAATCTCTTCGGCAATATAATCGCTATTTTATCGTGTCTCCCGACGACTATGTAACACTTACTACAGAACCTTGACTTAATACTTGCCTAGCTTACAGAAACACTTACTACTCAATATTGTAATTATAAATTTCTTTGTTAAGTGATTCCACTAAAATCATTCGTAGATAGAGCTGCCACTTGCTATGAATCATTAGTCATTTGCTACTATTTTCGACTACTTTACTACTGTCTTGGTATCATTGATAAGCAAACATAAAATATGACTCGCATAGCTATGGCATTAATAGATAGAATAGATATCCGGGTGATCCTAAGTTGGCCTTAGTCTCCGCGCTGGGAGTAAAGGGTTGAAGATACTATAATTTGTCGGACTCTATGTTCCCTCATAACTGTTTACCAAAACGTCAGATGTTGATAAATAGTATCACAAATAAATTGTCACATAACTGAAATTGAAATAAATTTATTCACATACCACGACACACATTAAATCTTAAAAAATCGATGGCGAGACTGAGAACACACCTAAAGTAAAATATGACAGTAACTGCACGCGTCTCATGGACTATAATTATCAAATCAGCATATGTCTAAAATGGTGGTGCCCTGGTGGGTAGAACATTGGACTCGCAAGCGGGAGACGCAGGTTCAATTCCCAGTGCGGGCATGTACCTGGGCGTTTTCAAATTAATTGCCCATTGAAAATAACCTTGTCTCATAACTTCAAACTAATTTTTCTGCTGTTTGTTGCTTAAATATATACTATTTATACTAAAAAAACATTAAAATATATCAAAACTGATTGAATTATTAAAAATTTAATAAAGAAAAAGGTACCAAAGAAGATAAAATTCTCAGTGTCCCACGCAGTTTGTGACGTATGGAACTTTTTGTTAGATATGGCTAGGTAAAACTATGTTTCCTATTGAAACCAAATAATATTAACATTTATAGGAACTGTAATAATAAAATTTTACTTGGCTAGTGCTATACAACAATTTGGTTTGGAGTCAATTTCTTATTTTTTTGTGGAATTCCATTACAATACATGCAAAAAATTTGAAAAACGCCCACCTATGACTTTGTTTTCTAAGTAATGTACATTTGTGAAGTTATAGTAGCAATACCACTCGCTAACGGTGAAGCAAAACATCGTGAGGAAACCTAAGTGTCTGATTCACATACCACAGCGCATGAAATCATTAATCCGCGGTGGGCACGCGTGGTGATTAAGCCCATACTCTCTCCCTGAGAGAAGGCCTGTGTCCTACAGTGGGACGTATATAGGCTGCTTATGATTATGATGATGTCTTAAATAGAAAACGAAAAAATACCAGGCGGGATATGAATTGAATATTGCGACCCACCCTCATTATGGTATTCAACGGTTGTTAACCATCTGGAGTAGCGAATATCTTATGTCCGAACTATAAAGCACATGTGTAGCTGTGCTCCCGTTTATTCTGTACGCAATACATGTCATTTTGTAGCTATTTCGCTCCTGCCAAGTAAGAGTAAAGAATCTAAATTGAAACTCACACCATAAGATTAGAGCTCTTTATTGCACACACTAGAGGAAAGAAAAAAATAGAGATAACGATTTTTTTTGCAAAATATAAGGAAAAAGTGGTTGTTATTGTTAAGGATGCTTTGCTGCATGTTTTGCCATTTGAGGCGTACAAATATTTAAAATGTCAAAACATAGTTCAAATCATGAAGTATAGAGAAAAAATATTATACAGCCTTACATATCTAAGTTTAGTTTTAGGCTTAAAATTTGTATAAAAATCAGCCGTTGAACTGCCATGCGCCAGCACCAAGCAGGATATATAAGTAGGGGAAAGTGGGGTAAATAGGAACACCTAACTCCAATCCCCAAAAATAATTCAAGAATGTTACAAATTCAATAAACTTTTATTGCAACTGTAACTTTTTTAATCTACCTACATAATAATGGTAACAACAATCTTCTAAATTACTTTTATAATCAAAATTTTTATGGAAATAAAAAAAAACATAATATTTCTAACTACCCGAACCCGTATGGGGTAATTGAGATCAGTCTAAGGGGAAATAGGAACGAACTGGGGTAGAAAGAAACTTCATCATTAAATCTGTAATTAACGAAATATACAATAATAACATTTCTTTGTTTGGCACAAATCAGCAGTACATTTTTCATGAACTCAACTGGTGCAAATGATGCACATCACCCAGTCTTTTAATTTGGTTCATATTTTTCACTGCAGAATATATAATAAAATTTCTTTTCGTTTTCTTTTCGCCGCTTTTGACGTGACTATGTGATTGTGTCATCATTCTGACTTATAACTTGTAACTTTCTTATTGCTATTATACATCTAGTATAAATTTACTACTATTAATGAAATTCTATGTGTGTATGTATTTTTATTTATTTATATTTATGTAGTTCTATCGCAGTGTAGGTACATTATTTGTTATCAATATGCCATAGCCATGCTCATGGGACAGGCGCTAACTTAAAATCAGTGCTTAGGAGTAATACCCTCCGCAGTATGCTGAATCAGGTACCTATTGCAGCAGTAGAAACACACCGTGACCATTGTTTGTTAATGTTTTGTTAAGCATTCTGTTTTGTAGTGTCTCAATGTATGAAGTTGTCAGTATGTCTAATGTTTTGTGTAACTGTTGCTGTAATAAATGTGTCTTCTTCTTCTTTTCATTGTCTTCAAGGGCATTCCTCAAATTCTTCTATATATTAAATATAAAGTAACAACCTTTTTTTCGTTTCTTAAATATTGTCTTCTTTAGTTGTTTAAATAATAGGTTGTTAAATAATGTTGTTCTGCTACTGAGTATTTTTGGACGCAGTTCTGCCCAATGTGAGCTTTTTACTCTTGACATCTTCTGGTGCTTGTCGCCGTTTTCTGTTTGTAATTTTGAATAAAACAACATTATGTAATTTTTACAAGGAGAAAACCCTAATAGGGGTAATTAGGAACTTTCTAATTTACCCTCCTGGTGTCGTTCCTTTTTACCCGAAGTAGGTACTTAAAACGTTTTTGTTGAATTTAACTGTGTGGATATTTGAAGTAGGTAGTATAGAAAAGGGTATAACGTAACACGACGTATTTAGAATTAAAAATGCGATGTCTACATCGAGTGATACAGGCAATAAAAATTATAACAAAAATACAAAATTTCTTATGGGGCTTATCGTAGCAGCACACGCGCGATCTTACATTCTAAGCTTTGCGGGTGAATTAAATGGTGCTTAATACGTCTGTTGAACCTGCGTCGCGCGGAGTAGTGCGGGGGGAAATTCAGATATCGCATTGTTCCCAATTACCCGCCGTGCTCTATTAGGAACCCCACTCTCCCCTACATGCGCGTATGATGCGTAACCGAGATAGTCATGAAAATTGTTCGCTAAATTACGTTCCTAGAGACTGTATCTTTCTCTGTCTGGCGTTTTATTTAGTACACAAGCTCTGGTATGTAGACACAGTATTTGCGGCGGTCAAGGCTCGTGTGAATTTGATTTATGTTCCCTGTCTGGATATTGACAGGCGGCGGAATAAATTGACCAGTATCAATGTGCGAATGATACGTATGGGCGATTTCACGCTTGTACCTCCCCTTTCACTATGATGATGCCTATGTAGTTCTCAATTAATTAATTACTAATACTTAATTAGAGTTTATTTTTGCAGTAACTTTTTTTCTTTCACAGTTGATTTTTTTATATCATATATTTTTCACATAATAATCATGCAGTCTCCCGTAAATTAATCATGAAAGAATGTCCATTTTATTCAACACATTATTTTAAGCGCGTTTCTAGGAAACATTACTATTTACTTACATCCCACGAATATTTCCATGCAAACAACCCACAAATATATTCAGAAAATTTAAAATTCTTAAAAAGTTTTAAAAAATCTCAGACGAAAGCTGTTTTAAATGACGAACTCTGATTCAGGAATTGCGCATTTGCTAGATAACCTTATACTGGTCAGAAAAGACTGGTGAAATTTAAGGGGATTATTCTATTCATAGATATACACCATTTTTATTATGAGACGAACAACAGCAAATAAAAGTTGTTTGTATTCATGAATTAACCCCCTTTAGTTTCGCCCGATCTCTCTGAATCACTTTGTATACGAAGTATACAATACGAAGTAAAATAACGCAAAACTCGAAAACCGTTTCTTTCCGGTCCGCACAGTGCTATATTTAATATATAAGACAGAAGGGAGTCGAAAAAGGCTGGCCTTTTCCGACCCCCTTCTATCTTCGAAGCCGGTTATGTCATGGGAGTTAGTAGTGTTTTAATAAACACAGAAAAATATTTTGCTGATCATACTTAGCAAGTTGCAATACCACTCGCTAACGGTTCATGTTCATGGTTACCAAGTTTTTTGATTGTACCACTATTCAGCATCTTTTAAACACTTGTCAAGTTTGGTCTGTAAATTTTAAAGTAGCACGTTTTCCGTGTTTATCAAACCACTGCTAATTCTGTGAAGATGCTTGGCAAGTTCCAAAATATCTATTTCGTTAAGTTGGCCAGTTTCTGTTTTCATTTATGTTTTGGGATTTCAGTATTACGTGGACTTACATTAGGTGTACATACAGTGTATTTGGTATACATCAGTGTAAAGCAGAATTAAATGAACATAATAAATTTTCCAATTTATTAGGTCTTGTCATGCGAGAATATCCTCGGTGAACTTTCTCCCCGGCCCATCAAATCAGAAATCAAAAATTTATTAAAACATAAAGAATTTGTGTTCTGTTTGCTGAATGTCAATGTACTATGTTAGCCACTGCCTTCGGACCATTTTTTACTGACATAAAAGAAAAAGGAGGTTCTCAATTCGACGCGTGGCGATTATGGCAAAACGACTCGTCTTGGTTATGAAAACCGGGAGGGAGGCCTATGTCCTGCAGTGGGCGTCTAATAGCTGATGATGATGATGATGATATATAAATTGCTATGTTCTAGCATGACTCCGTCAAATCTCAACCGATTTCGACAATTCTTTTTTTGTTCGAATAGATAAAACGTCCCATTGGTCCCATTTTAATTTGGTGAAGATTTCAGAGATGGAAAACGGAACTCTTCAATGGGCAGCAGTAAATAAGGCCTGATTGGGTATAGCGTAAAAGTAATCCCAGGGTAACTTGGTGATGTTCTGGTGAAGACTTTCGTAGATGGAAACTGAGAACTTAAAATTTTAAAGAAAAGAATTTAAGTTTTGATGTTATAAGAACTTTGTTGAAATAATTTTATTCAGTAAGTCATTCTCTGGTGTCTGGTGGTCATTGATGCATTCGTTTTGAAGATTCTAAGCTTCTACTCTAGATATAAATATTCAAATATCCAGTTTCATTGCTTTTTCTCCCGCAATAGCATGGAGGACCACTAAAATTGAAAAATATTTTTTTCTAAATAAAAAATAAAAACCGGCTTCAAAACACTACAGCACTAACAATTTTTTAATAATTGAAAAGAATACCTTTCAATTAGAAGCATGTATTGTATACATGTAGTCGGTTTTTATTTTTTATTTAAATTTTCTTTTTAATGGAGTAAAAGGCAACGGCAAAAACTCCACTCTGACCATATTTTCTTACATCGTCTTAAACTTAATGCATCAGAGCCTGTATGATAAGATTCCATGATTGCTATAAATAACTTTAAAAGCCAAAATATCAGTTAATTTTCTTATAAAATTAGAAAAACATTAATGCTGCGGCCAGACACACGATCAGTAATTCAGCACCCGTTCACGAGCATAACGGATTAGTCAGCCATCACCAGCCTCAACCATTTTAGAGGGCGATAGGTGACCCGGCCATCACACCACCATTCGAATGACCTTAAGCAAACCTGCAGATTGAATTCTTGTCAGTTATAAAATGTATGATATAGTTTAATAAATTATAAAATTAACAATTACATGACAATGAAATTGCAGTGGAATTGGTTTCCTACCATGGTCTTAGATCGTTCATTTACTCGTCTATTCTATAATAGGCTTTTTTACATAGCGACTTTTAAATGAATGTTTTTCAAACAAGGATAGACAGACATGCTCTGGAATTCTGTTGTAGAAACGAACGCAATAGCCTACAAATTATGTATTTACCTTGGCTATCTCTTGGCATCTCTAGGCGAACCCCTGCAACTGGGATCGTGTACCCCATTTTGAGAAACTCCTCAGGGTCTGTTATTCCATTGGTATAAACCGCGCAAACAAAATAGGCATCTCTCGCGAAGGAGATCGAATTGCGCGAGGCGCCGAGTTAAGTTGCATGGGTTATCTGAAACCTTTCAACGAGCAATTCTTATATTCAGATTATATATATATATATATATATATATATATATATATATATATATATATATATATATATATATATTTACATCCTTACACTGATACTGCGTCCGTCCGAAAAACCGACTTATGGCGTCCACCACTTCCCGTGGGTTTAGGAGCAATATCTCGATGTATATTGGCTTATCTATCTCATCTAATGATCGTGGTCAACTTATTTTTTCGATAAGAGTACAACTGTGGATATTCAAAATCCAGTCATAACGCTATACTTATTGCGTCATTTACATTTCTGCGTCCGGGTGTATATTTTTTGTATATTATGAACCATAATGATAATCTTATTACGTCTATAGAAATAACGATTAAGTGCGCGTCCTCTAATATACAACTGTTTAATAAAATTTAATCTGGTATACTTCATGCATCCATTTTGAATTTGGTGCCAATTCAATTCAATTAAAATATTTTTATTCATTGTAAAAACAGAATGTTTACTTAATGAGCGTCAAAGTTGTTAGTTTCTCAATTAATGGATTATGTGGAGAAGAAGCTAACAAAGAAACTCCACATTTATTGTTTTCAAAACACGTTTTAACTTAATTAACAGAGTTTTCAACTTAAAATATTAGTCATGAATGTGTTGAACACTAGTCACAATCGTCCTTTAAATAATATTAATCTACTGTTTAATGCCAAACATCTTTGTCTTCTAAACAATCCTTGATGTTATAGTAAGCCTTTTTGCACAAAATAGGCTTAACACATTTTTTAAATCGCGTTGGAGGTAACTCTAATATATCTTGAGGAATTTTGTTGTAGAACCTTATACAGTGCCCTATAAAGGATGTGTTAACTTTTGCAAGTCTAAATAGTGGAAATGACAATTTATGTTTATTTCTAGTATTAACATTATGGTGGCCACCAACATTTTCGAAGTCTTTGATATTTTTTCTAACGTACATAATATTTTCATAAATGTATTGACATGCAACTGTTAAGATGTTGGTTTCTTTGAAGAAATCTCTTAGCGAAACCCTACTACCTAACTTGTAAATAAATCGGATGGCTCTCTTCTGCAAGATGAAGATAGTCTCAATATCTGCTGCCCGGCCCCATAGTAGTATACCGTAGGACATAATACTATGGAAGTAACTAAAATAAACAAGCCTAGCAGTTGCAACGTCAGTGAGGTCCCTAATTCTTTTCACTGCATATGCTGCAGAGCTAAGTCTGTGTGCTAATTTTACAATATGTGGACCCCATTGTAGTTTTGCATCGATTGTGATGCACAGAAATACAGTATCATCTACAAATTCTAATTTTTCATGACCAATTACTATGTTGTTCTCAACTACTCGTACGTAGGAAAACTTTATACATTTTGTCTTTTTAGAATTTAGCAGCAGATTATTTGCTGTGAACCAATCTAGTACTTGCGAGAGAGCATTATTTGCATCGTCAAGATTATTTTCTTGTCTCCTTATTTTAAAAATAAGTGACGTGTCATCAGCAAATAACACTATCTCAGACATTTTTTGTACCATAAACGGTAAATCATTTATATAGACTAGGAAAAGGAGCGGCCCTAAGATCGATCGCTGCGGGACTCCTATTTTTACAAGTGAACCCGAGGATTTAATACGATTTACGTCTGCTTTTTGGACCCTTCCTTCTAAATACGATCTTAAAAGATCTAAACCTGCACCCTTTATTCCGTAGTGTTTTATCTTTAGGAGTAGCGTTTCGTGGTCTACATAATCAAATGCTTTTGATAAATCACAAAATCCTTGCGATCCTCCCACGCGCTGAAAATATGTTTAAGTAACATAACTCCGGCGTCTGTTGTATTCCGCCCTTTAGTAAAACCAAATTGCTGGCTATGAAAGGGTTGGTAATTATTGAAATACGTAAGTAACTGATCTAAGATGATCTTCTCAAATATTTTACTTAATACTGGTAGTACTGAGACGGGCCTAAAATTGGTTGGATCGTGTTTATCACCGCTTTTAAATAAGGGTACTAGTCTACTATATTTCATGAGGTTCGGAAATACTCCCTCATCTACACATTTATTGAAAATTTTTGCTAACGGTAAAGCTAGGACATGGATCACTGAACTAACAATTTTTACTGACATACCCCACAAGTCTTCGGTTTTTTAAGATTCAATAATTTAAAATTTTTAAGAACGTTATTGGGCTCAATGTAACTAAATGAGAAATCGTGTTCGCACGAGGAGACATGGTCTTTTAGTAAGGTTGTTGCACGATCAGGTGACGAGTCTAACGGAGCTGTAGTCACGATTGGAACATTAGTGAAGAACTGTTCAAATGCTGCAGCGATACCTTCATTTGTCGTTATTATTTTGTCATCAATCTTAAGCGAAATATCTCGGTCTCCTAATTTTGTTTTACCCGTTTCTCTATTTATTATTGTCCAAATTGTTTTAATTTTATTCGGTGACTGTAAGATTTTATTCTTTATATGATCGCATTTAGTCTTATGGCAGACGGCCTTAAAAAATTTTGAATATTTTTTGACGTGCTGTATGAATTTGGTGTCATATGTATAAGTCTTTTTGTCATACAGTTCATAAAGTGTGTCTCTACTTTTCCGGATACCCGAGGTTGCCCATTCACTAAATCCTACTTTATTCTCATTATTTGTTAGCTGCCGCAATTTAAAAACTTTTTCAAAACTACCCGACAATTCTCCTTATTTGTTAGCTGCCGCAATTTAAAAACTTTTTCAAAACTACCCGACACGACTTTAATGAGCATTAGCATTTTGGTAATTTTCTTGAGTTTTTATGCTACTTTCAAGGTCTACTTTAGATGACTCTAATTTTTTACTTGTTACGGGCCGGCAGAGGATAACCTGTTCTGCGTTTTTTCTATCTATTTCAAAATGAACAATTTGACCACTGTGGTCTGACTTCAAACAATTTACTGTAGAATTATCTGAAAAGTCGCAATCGCAGTAAACATTATCTATGCAGGTGGCAGTAGTTTCGGTTATTCTAGAAGGCTCCAAGAAAATATTTACTAAATTAAACGACTTGAAAATTATTGTCAATTTGGTATTTAAAGCCGAGTCTACCAATAAGTCGACATTGAAGTCACCACAGACTATGACTTTCTTATTACTGCTACAGGCTACCTTCAAAACATCCTCTAATAATGATTCAAATGAACTGTAATCGCTGGTAGGGGGCCTGTATATGGCTACTACAATGTGTCTAGACAGTTCAACACATGCTTCATTATAGAAATATGTATTTTAAACACATGCATTAAAAAATAAACCCGACGCAAATAGGTAGGGACAAATAGGTGCATTTATTAATAAGTAAACTTTGAACAAGCAAAATCAATAAGTGTGTTGAGGCGTAATCAAAAGTATTTCTGTGGCTAATTTTGGTCACCGCTTGCAGCACATTATTGCTTTGGCTTGTTTCATCGACTCGATAAGAAGAAGAAGAAGAATTTATGTCTTTAGGAGAAGCAAATTTTCTTCGCAAGTGGCGCTGTTGTTCAAGCTATAGGCACCTTAAGAGGGTAAAAACGGTAAACGCTCACTCCATACAAACGAAGTCCTGTTTTCTTTCTGGATAATACCTCTGGCTAAAAGCTATCATTATTATTTTTCATGAAATCTAGGATTACTGACAGGACATGCACAATTGCAGTCCTAGATTTTATGAAAAGAAAACGATAGCTCTAGAGGGACAAAACATTTGTATAGAGAAAACGTTGACGGTCACGTGATCCCCTAGCCTCTTAATATAGTTTGTTTTTATTTTTAACCGACTTAAGGAGGTTCTCAATTCTTCGTGAAGTTTTATGATTTTTTATATGTGTACACTAATCAGTTTTATGATGTTTTATGTATACAGGTTGTTCGGTAGAGGAAGCGACAAAACAAATTGGGGGATTGGGATACATGTTTTTTTTCTTAATGCCTTAATTACTGAGGTAACAAACAAAAGCTGTTTTTTAAATAAAATCCATTGCATTAAAGTGCATTGTAACTTTTTTGTTTGTGGTTGTAATTGTACAAAATAAGTTTTGACCAGATCCCTGATGCATACAGTTGTCTAAAATAATTTAATTGGCACAAATTGAATGAAGTCACTCTTTATTTTCGACAACTGAATCTGGTAAAAACTTATTTTGTACAATTACAACCACAAACAAAAAAGTTACAAGCTGTCTCTACCGAACAACCTGTATAGGTACTCTAAAAAAAACCTAAGCTAAGACCGGTCTCAGAAATGTCAAAATGTACGTGATGTTGAAATTTCTAAGACCAGTCTTTGCTTAATTTTCGTCTCTGAATGTCAGCCTAAGTCAACCTGGATACACCAACCCCCTTGCTAATAAAAAAGTTAATCCATGAACTAAGTTAAACCACACTGTTGTCACTATCGCGTGACAGTGATGTTTCATATGACAGTAAGAGACAGCAATGTGGCTTAACCTAATCCATAGATTCTGTTTTATAAGTAACCCCCAAATTACCAAATCAAAGTAATTTGAACCCCCGTTACATATAGAAAAATTATCATTGATAGAATAAACAACATTGTAGTCACTTTCACAAGGCCGGATTTTTCCATATATGATAGTAAGATATAAGACATCAATGTTGTTTGGTTTATCAAAGTAAAGTTTTAAACTAACAAGTAGTTTCTTTTCGATAATCACAGCGGTAATTATGCGTCCGCAAAGTCCACGCGCAAAGTGAAAAGAAACATAAATAAACAAACGGTGTCGCGTCGCAGTACTCGCAGTACTAACCGCACACGAGCGGCAACGTCGCGATTCCACTGCCGCGCGAAGTGGCAACGTTGCGCACAAATTAGGCACGGACGTGGGAGAGGCGGTAAAATGTACAAAAATATTCGCCAAAAAAATATACGGCAGATCAGCGCCTCTAGCGGCAAATCGGTGAACCTCAATATACTCTTCCAGACACCTTCCAAAAAAAAACTGCGTCCGGCCAACTTTTTGCCTATAGATAGCTAGAAATAATAGCTATGTTCTGGCAAATTTTGAAGGAAAACAATCTTGCGTCCGTATATCGGACGCAGTAAGTCGGTGGACGCAGTATTACTATGGGATTTTTTGGGGGTGGACGCAGTATTTCTTCCAGGATGTAAATATATATATATATATATATGTTACAGTCAGAAGTCTTAAACGGTCAAAACTAGTTTTGACTGTAGAGATTGGTTAAAATAAGTTTTGACTGAAAATTATTTGTCAATAGTACTTATGACTGATGTTTTTCAGTCAGAACTAGTGTTAACTAAATCTTGTGGTCAAAACTGGTTTTGACTACAAAAGTGTTAGTCAAAACTAGTTTTGACTACAAGAGCTCGGTCAAAACTATTTTTTACTACAAATGTTTAGTCAAAATTTCTTTTGGCTATAAAATTATCAAATTAAATAATTCACGCTTAATAATTCAAAACCAATACTGACCAGAAGCTTTGGAAAAAAGTACTTTTGACTGATTTTAGCAGTCAAAACTAGTTTTGATCGTTTAAGAGTTTAACAATACACTGAATCTCGGAAACGGCCAAAACGATTTTCGTAAAATTTAGTGTGCAGGGGGTTTTGGGGGCGATAGATCGATCTAGCTAGAAGTCGTTTTTAGAAAACGTCGTTTTTAGAAAACGTCGTTTTTAGAAAACGTCGTTTTATCCATGCTTTCAGGCAATGAAAAACTGCTACAATATCATTAGAATACGAAGATAAATGTCGCCACCATCTACAAGGTTGTAAAAGCTCAGGTGGGTAATCGGGCTGTCCCGAAAACAGAAGGCCCCGGTTCGAGTCCAGTAGTCTCCAGTTCGATTATTTTTTTCCCTTTTTTTCATCGTATCTATATATAATTTACAAAAAAACACGATTAACCAAATAACCATACCGAGCAAAGCTCGGTCATCCAGGTACTACCACTGGAATGCGACTGCTGAGTTAACTACCAATAGTTTCATTTAAACAACCATTAACGTATCAATATCACTCTATTGAACAACTACACACAACACACACGACAACAACACACAGTATCACATCCGGCTAAATATGTAAACCTAGTTTTAAATATCTATGTATTTCTTTGGTTGACTCTGTGTTAAAATTCTTTTGTGTGTTTAGTGTGCAACAAATAAACTGTTTCTATTCTATTTCTATTCTAACTATGCATTTAAAAGACTCGCCCCCCAAATCAAAATCAGGATCCCCTGGGTAACACAGGGCGTCCAACCCAGATGTGTTTTTCCACATAATAAAATCCAAACGAGCCGTGAGCAATGCTTGTAGTGTAGGTACCTATGTACCTACATCATTGCGGACGAAAATCAATATAGGAAGTGGCAGTTTTATTCCTTTTCGATTCTCTTATCGACTCTATTTATCTGTTGTAATGTTGTGAGTTCCGATGATACAAAATTCATAGGTCCATTTCCAAGAACCCAGCTCTTTATTGTACTTACGTTTGGTAACTTCGCGGTAAAATACAAATTGTATACATGTGGTTTGTATCATACAATACATAGCTAAATTCACTTTTATTTGAACAGAAGCTTTAATCGAGCAGGCGTCGAATTGCTGTTTCATTCGTTATTTCCGTGGAAAAAAATGTACGTGGTCACGAAAAAAAGCTGATCGTTTTTTCAATAATATTTCATGCAGAATCTATCATTGGAGTCATCTGACTCAATACATTTTACAGGTATAACACATTTTATTAAGGTCCGTGTTTTTTACGTTGCTTATAAATTTCAGCTCACTTGTTAAAATAAGTCCTAAAATAAATTTTATAACGTGCTGAGGTATAGAGAACAGAAGCATCACTTTAGAATTTTGATTGCAAATTTACCCGTAACGTAACTGAGTAGAGTGTATAGATGTATGTAAAGGTTGATGTGCTGTCGGCTTTACTTACAATTTTATATACAGGATATAACAAAATACCTATATACAGGGTTACATTTGAAGTTATTGACAACAACTTTCGTTTTACGAGTTTTAAATTGTTTTGTTTAATTTACCATTATTTCACATTTTATGTGGTTTTACAGTTTTTCTGCTTTGTACCTCATGGTGCTGTCTGGTAATACTTAAAACCATTCATACGTATCAAATAGAATTGACATTACAGTCATGAGGGACAGTGATTTACCGGAGGGTGCGACTTTGGTAGAGCGTGAATGAACAAACGAACAAAAGTGGAAAAACGTAAACTTGCGCATTTTAGAGGTATACCTACCTACATTCCAAAATGGGGGGTTCTACGTGACGAAAACACTTTTACAATAAGAAAAACTTCGAGAAAAAGTATATCAGCTGTTCCATACATTTTAATACCGTAGGAGCTACGACGTAAGCGGTAACTTCAAAATTAAAAAGCTGATAAAATCGTTTTTTTTTTATTTTTCCATTTTGTGTCGATTTTGTGTAATATTTCCCATATTAAAAGTTGTTCATATTGACGAGTATAACCCCACTTTTTAGGATCTATATGAGAATTTTGTTTCAGTCTGTGTAATTTTAAATGTATTTCTGCAAATCAGTCGATATCGATAAAAGTGATGGGATAGATATGTAACTTAAAACATGGTTTTAAGTTACATATCTACTTGTAACTTAAAACCATGTTTTAAGTTACAAGTAGATATGAAATGAACTGTTAAAACTATTTCAATGGGGCGCATTTTGAATGTAGTAAGTATAAAAATCCCGTGCCACAATGATTTTTATGATTTTTTTTTGTCTATATCTGGTAGGTTTGTAAATAGGTCGTAGGCTTATTAATATGGCAAAACAACATTTCCCAAGTCAGCTAGTAGGTACACAATTTGATAACTTTTTGTTGTTCTTGACCTTTCCTTTTCGAGCATAATTAAATAATGCTGTGTTGTTCTGGAGCAGATCGTATCTGACTAAACCATATTTTTGTCTGTCCAATATTGTTTATAAGCTATTTTTTATGCTATATAAATGTAAAATGTCGGCGAAGTGCGATTTGGACTCACACACCGAAGGTTCCATACCAACATAAAATATACGTAATATTACGTATTAGGAAAGGCGTGATTTCTTTAATTCAATTCGGGAGTAGTGGCACTCTCACATTTGCCGGTTTTTTATATTTTTTATGTTTTAAGGACTGACTATAATCACACCACTCTTGAATATACTAGGTACTATTTTTACGATACAGCAAAAACAAAACAAATATTTAAAATAAATTTTAATCGAATGGGCGATACCTCAGCTCATTTCTGAATTTTTTATAATTTTTTCGTCATTTCGCCGTAATAACATGTGAATATTTCGATTGGTACAAGAGCCTTTTTAGGTCAGACACGCAGCAGACGTTATAGGTCATATAGGCACCTTTCGGCGGCGAAACCCTAATAAAATAGGTTGTTAAGTCGGTTGATCCCCCAAAGGCCAAACAACGTAAAAGTTTTGCTTGTTGGCCTATTTTGAGCGACTGACACAATTTCAATTCCCTTAATATCGTAACCAAGTAGCGATGTTCACAACTTCAACCATCAAAGCAATAAAGGAACCTCACTCAAAGAACAAATTATTCTTGGAAGAAGATTAACTCCGCACTATAATAATTCGGTACAAAAATAGATAGATAGATAGATAGATAACATAATTGGTGATTGTGTGCATCAGACATTATTACAACAGAAACTAGATTCATACCACGATTTTTATTTAGTCTTCTACAGTGGTAATCCCATTTCTTTTACAACTAAAACCTCACCGTGCCTAACATCATTCGCATTGGAACCGTCATTTACAGGCACTAGATTTAACAATCCAGCTTCTTTGCACGTATGCATGTGTGCTCAGTAAAATAATTAGTGAGTTAAACCCCAAGGGTGAGTCTTGTGAACGCAGCCTTAAAACTACAGGACACTGTCCCTTTCGCAGCCGCCCTATAAGCACGTAATTACCAAATAGGTAACAGAATAGAGTCAGTAAAGCCAACATAATCGAAGCTTATTAAGGCTCAATATTGGAATGCAGACCAATTTATCAAAATGCAAGTGATTTCCGTTTTTGTTGCATGAGTCACAGGATAAGGAACACGTGAGTTGCATCCCTGTTTTGTTAAGTAAATAAATAAGTATGGTATAGTGAACGAGTTCAAAGGCTGATGTCATATCGAGTGTAGATACTGTACTCAATTACATACTTGAAATGTATATTTGAAATGCAGCGGCAGTGGGCGTTAGCATCTGAGATAACAGTGTTTATCACTAGTTCAAATAACATAGTTTCTCCTTAACTGTACGTGCGTACTACTAGCATCAATAATATGGCGTAAGGAATCTAATTGTGTTCGTTTTAATGAATAACAATTACTGAAATAAACCATTACCCCTGAATATGCGATCTCACGCTGGTAGGTGATAATTCGAGGTTCACTTCAGCAAGATAACTTCGGCCTTCATTAGTTTGGGTAAGTACCCACTGAAGCAAAAATATGAACAGACAAATGAATCCGCAAATTAAAAGCTCCGTACCTTCAACCCATCTGTAACCGCACAATAACGTCGCTCCACAATATAGCGAGCTCATAATGAATGCGTCGAAAAGGGGTATTGTGCTGGGATAGGATTAGCATCAGCCACAGGGGGCCTGTCGCGAATCAACCGGGATGGTAAGAACAATAAGAAGCCTAGATATTTTAGTACGCTGGGTAGAAAAAAGAGAGAAGTGAAAACTTGAACATATCTCTAAATTCAGATGAAGATTGAAACCGTTTAGTATATCCGATTCAGTGATACCAAACAAGCGTGACGTCAGTTTTATTCACTGCTTAGGAGAAGTGCGCCTAAAGAAGTATTTACTTAAAAATATAATTAGATACATCATGTCCATCTTTCCAAGCGTACTCTCTACTCAATTACTTTAGGGGCGTATGTAACGAAGATGATTTGATCATTGCTTATCAAATATACAGATCATGCAAGGGCACCATAAGTGAGCAGCCTGTTGCTGGCAACTGTCTCAGTTCTTGGCACAGTTTATCTATCTATCGCTATCTATCTACGTCCACTGCTGAGTGTAGGTCTTTTCCCTTTTACACAAACTTCTAAGGTTTACTGCCAATCTTGTCCATCGCTTTACGGCGGCTCCTGAAGTGTCCCATCAGGTCGCTAGTCTGCCTACATTTGGGTGGGCACATTTTTTATGTTGTATAGATTTTATCAAAAGTACTATAACAACAGGCAAGTTCACATACTTAAATCGTAACCACAGATATGCCTTGCCAGACACTAATCTTATCATGAAGTTACAGTGGTTTCGCTATAGGCCCTTTGAGCGTTTATCTTGACAACGACGACATAATAATGACGACACCCTGACGGGACGTAATAAACAGAACTAGCGAGGATTATTCATGAACAATGCAAGAGTTGTACTGTAATTAAATAGTCTAATGGAAATTACCAACATGTTGCTCGTCACTGTGGTCGGACTGACACCCAGGCTGATTTGAGTCCTTGCGGTGTTGAAATACCTTATGAAAGGTGTAATAAAACACCACTGTATACTTACGAGCCTCAATTGACGCAAACTAAAAAAGAAGAAATAACAATAACTTTAAAGATTTGAACGAGCGAGATTGAACGGTTTCCCATTGAAGAATTACGGTATCTACATTTTTTTTCATGCAACGGCCGGCTAAGGCCGTAGTAAAGGTATGAAACTAGATAGGTAAGTGTCGTTACGGTTATCGTCTAATGTGAATCCATTCATTACCTGAACGGGGCAGTTTTGATTAGCGTTATACTAAATATACTATTATTCCAACGTTCTACTTATTAATGCAGAGGAATTTTATTTTTAATGTAGCTACCATAATTACCTTACTAGCCTTGTCTATCAAGGAGAAAGAATCTTCCATATTCGGATAGATAGTTAGATAGATAGTATATTATTTATTGTACACTAGATGTGAACCAAAAAAATATTTAACAATCCTTTTCTCATTATTGGATCACCTCTCTACGATCGAAGATGAGTTACAACTAGTAACAAGTCGAGACTAATCAGAAGTAGGTACCTATAAGACAATATCCACTTTATAGCTTTAGGCACACGGCATGTCAGCAACAGTGGTCGTGCGATGATCGCTCACCCTGACAAGGGTTTGCCCCTCTGTGCCTTACACAATCGCTGAAATATTACCGCCAAGAAGGCGCAGAGGCACCTATCATGATTCATGAGGCATATTTAAATTATCCTTCGATATTGGAATGTTTCGCCCAGCCATAAATCGTAGGCTCTATTGAGATGGACAAGCAGGGATAAAGTTTGTCACTCAATAAAAGCGGGTAAACCGTTTCGTCCGTTGATTGTGAGCAAACATCCCCCGTGAAATGATAGTGTGGGTAGTCCGATTTGTGTCTTGACAAATAAACATGGGAATACGTTAAAAATTTTTTACGTTGCCTATATACGCCCAGTGCAGGTTACGGGCTTTCTCTCAAAGAGAGACTACGGGTCGCGCGCACCGCGGATTGGCAATTTCAAGCACTGAGTTACGAGCAGCTCAGACATGGGTTTCCTCACGATGTTTTCCTTCAGCGAGTGCTATAGGAAAACATCGTGAGGAATCATCTTCTCAAATGTACGTAACTTAGAAAACAAAGTCAGGGAAATGCTGGGATTTGAATTTGAAGCCGGTGGTCTACCGCTACGCTACCACCGTTCACACACTATTTGTTACCCATAAATAGCAGAGGTTAATCACAAAGTTAAAAATAATTCAATTAACTGCCTCGGTCCAGCGGTTAACACGCTTGACTAACAAAGCAGAGTTCGAGACATGAGCCCTTGATTTGTAGAAATGGCCACAGTTTAGTTGTTTTTCCATGTTTGTTATGTCCTTGTTTGGTTACAATAGCACAGAGTATCCTAGTTTGGGACCATCACGAGTGATTGTGCTCCGAGGAAGTTAACTTTTAACTTTAACTTTCTGTGTTGTCACACTACGGCAATTTACCATTTTCCAAAACACAATCGTCTGTTGTTGAAGACTCCTTGAAGTCATTTTATGATTTTGTATATTTTCGTGTGATGCCGGATTAAGAATAGCGTCACTCCATTTCATTCCATGGAATTTATTAGTATTTACCTTTAATTCGTTTTAATTGAAGGTACATACTAATAAATTAGGGTTAGTATTACCTTAGACTTCACTCAATTTCGATTACAGGAAGGAATTATTGTATACCGTGTGGCGCTGGATTAAGAATAGCGTCACTCCATTTCCTTCTGTGCATGTCGTAGAAGGCGACTAAGGAAATAAATTACCAGGAGACGGGTAGCAGCGTCTTCCTGAGATTCCAACCGCATACTGCGATCGCCAACCCGCCTGCCAAGCGTGGCGATTATGGCAAAACCCCTCATGATTATAAAAACCATGAGGGAGGCCTATGTCCTGTAGTGGGCGTCAAATGGGTGATGATGATGATGATATTTTTCCTTTCATTGCCTTTTCTTGCTAATGTCACTCATTCTGTAATATTCATACTACTTTTACACTTCATTTTACCCGTTTTCCATTCGTTTTCCTTAGTTTTACGGTCCTCTCCTCAAAATTGATGCCTTGTAGAATAACTGCAAACCTATTAGTGGTCTTCCTTAGTGACTTCGTTGTTTGCAGGCCTTTATCATCCAAAGATTTTAAAAATATGTCCAATTATAACCGTTGGCCAACTAATAACGTGCACGTGGCCAAATTTATTGCCAACAGTAAATTATATTAGTTACTCCTCCGTATTGCTAAGTCGGGTCCATATGAATTTTCAATGTATGTTCCCAATAAACCGAAACGATAAACTTACGACGACAAAGTATTGTATACAAACTCGAAGTGATTTTATTCAAAGTAACACAGAAACTGCGACTGCAATTAACGTTGCAAGTTGAACTTGGTGTCCTTTCAAAATCTAGGTAATTTTGGAGGAAAAGAAAAAATGGACAAAAACTCCTGATTCTGAGTTTGTACTTTCAGTTTGAACCGTAATGAAAGTATAGGAAAAATAACTCTATATTCTTATTTAAGAAAATAAAACGTTTCTTCACTTACTACATGTTGCTTCTGCTGGCTCGGCTACGGAATGTAGCCTTGTCGCTTAAAAACCATCACCGTATTCCATAACGCCTTTTCAATGTTAATATTTCAACGAGTCACTGTGGAAAAAATAATTTTAACATACAACCTTTGGGACTGATTCTACTAAGATTAGGGTCTGTATAATAGGGCGCTTTTACCCTGGACTCCCGGTTTCTCTAACACTAACAATCAGTTAACCTACTATTAACAGACTGTCTATGCACTTTGTCCAATTGGCAGCTGTTAACAGTAAATTAGTAGATTATTGGTGACCTCTTGTTACTCGTATACTAACAATCTCTTAATCTACTGTAAGCAGCTGCAATTTATAATAACTAGTAGCTATTAATTAGTGTACGACAAATAGGCGGTTACCTCTGAGATCGCTTTTGATTGAGCCGTCAAATTTAATAGATCTTACGCCACGCTTTATTAATAGATCTTACAGTCGTAGGGGTTTTAATTAATGTAAGATATCTGAAATTCCAGCACAACTCACAAACAAATTGTAAGCTTCACGAATAGGTGATAGAAAAAGATGATACGTCATCTTTGAGGTAACCGAGCAATGCGCACGCATATAAAATTGTATGTGTTGTCGACAGTACATTTGTCTATGTCTTGATCCCCTCGATGACAGTGGTAACCGTTGACTTTTGTCTAGACAAGTATGTTGGCTTCTCTTTCAAGTTATTAGAATATGACCCCAATTGTAGGTGTCATTTAGACCAGTCATATTGTAAGATCAAGGGGCGTAACCGGGCGTGATGTAGCCCACACAACTTTCAAAGGCATTGTTGAGTTTTGTTGCAAACTTTCGTGTTAACGTATATTATAACGTATGTAGGTATATTATAATATTTCCTCTTCCCATATTTAATTTGATTATTAGTATGTATGTATGTCTATTTATTCAAAAATTTATGTGTGGTTTAAGTTTATGTATTTTTTCAACTCATAACAACTTTTCTTAATTGCACCGACTACCCTTCTCTAATTTCTATCTTGCCTGGAAGAATTTGCTTTTAGTAATAAGGCCTTCAATTGTACTTCGACGTATTAAATTTCTGTTAATGTAATTTCTGTGTACAATAAAGAGTATTCTTATCTATCTAACGTAAGCATTACATCATCATCATCATCATTATCAGCCATTTGACGCCCTCTGCAGGACATAAGGCCTCCCTCATGGTTTTCTAAGCTTCCCGATCTACTGCCGCCCGTATCCAGCGACCCCCCGCCACCGTAACCAGGTCGTCAGACCATCTGCTGGGGGGCCTTCCCACACTGCGTCGTCCGTTCCGCGGTCGCCAGGTCAGAACTTTTTCGCCCCAACACCCATCAGTTCTTCGAGCTATGTGCCCCGCCACTTCAACTGAGCAATTCTTCGAGCTATATCAGTAACTCGGGTTCTTCTGCGGATCCCCTCATTCCTGATTCGATCATGCAGTGAAACTCCTAACAGTGTAACGTTATTATTCTACAAATAACGTTCCACTTTTAACTATCGTCCTGCCCATACCGCTACCGATACCGGTATGTCAACTGGCATTACGCTTGACACTCGCGATGCGACGGTGACGGTTTTCTAAGCTATCACTCCTCGTTGACGACGACGGCACGAACTGGACGCGAGACTTCTCGCTAATTTCTTTGCCGCTCTTACGTCGAATCATTCCCAAATATAGCGCATTTAAACCTTTTTTTTTACTACTTAAAGTACTTTATATTTTTATGGTGTTGTGTTCCCAACACTGATTCGGGTAAGTGTGGACAAAGTATATAATATGTATAACGCAGATCATTGTAGTTACTGTTGATTAGTTGATGGGTAATTAAATGTTTTACAATAGATCTCGAGAGGAATCGAGGAATCCCATTGTAAATTGGTCGTCCGCAATATCTACTCTCAACGACGACTTACCTGACATGCCTGTCACGATAATTTTATTGTTCATTCCTTAATTTTTTGATTTCTGTGGATGTGTTACTTTTTTTCCATTGAAATACTATAATTTTAAATCACAATACTCATCTGCTAATAGTATTTCATACAAATTGATTTTATGTTGCAGCTAGCTCGCATTTTCTGCTGCCCTTTCGCCGGCCTGACCTGTGCTATTTGGATACTGCATTCCTGGTTCTTCGTCTACAGTCTTCATCAGCGGACTAGGACAGTATAGCAATGTGTTGATCCAAAACTGTATCACGATACTGACCAAGGTCCCTTTTTTATCGCACGACCTTCTATCGAGCTGTTTTTTTTAATAGAATAGTTCTTTCCATTTTTTATTTCTACCCTACGTAAATTTATTAAAGTTATTTTTGTAAAATTACTTAAATTTCTTTTATTTGCAAGCCTTTCAAGCTAAGCCCTTTCTGCCGCCTATAAGAGTTTCAATAGCTTTCTCCATTGCTCGTTGTACGACCAAGCATGATAAGCATTACAGTTCGGGATAAAATAAAAACGTAGCTATGCAACGCTCGTGATAGTCTCTGTTTGCGAACGAATTATTTAAACAAAAATATTGCTGAAACTAGGTAGGTACTGGAAGTTGAGTTAATTCCCGCCAGATTTAGGTCCATCATTTTCGCTAATAACATAACCCCGTTTATTAATTAAATCCTACGAAAATTGTCCACCAGTCACACATAATAATAATAAAATACGTCATAATACGTAACCCCGCCGACCTAAATATGGCGGGAATTAACTCAACTTCCGGTACCTACCTAGTTTCAGTTAGCAATATATGAGATACTTTAGTATCGCTGGTCATTTCGGTCACCATCATAATAAGCCGTGCGATCGGATCATGATATTACGACTTTTATGTTCTTTTAATGTGGGAGTTACGTTTAAACGACGTGACTTCTCTACCAACGCTTATTGCATGGCCCTTGATGCCTTTTTAATATTCCTTCAGGAAAATTGATAGGAAATTTAATTGGGTTTTATTATCCTGTTGCTTCCCGCCCACACCATGTCGTAAAAATGGCGGCCCTTCGCTGAAAGGGCGCAGAAAATGACACCATCGTTCAATGGCGGACGAGGCCCTAGCACCGGCGGAATGGCGAATAAATCGAGCGATCTAATTTGAGATTTAAAACTCATTCCATGCGAATTGTGTTGTTTGAAATTTTCCTTGACGTCATTATGATGAGATGTTTATTTAGGAATTTTGCGATTACGACCTACTTTGACGTCTAAATTCGCACGGGTCGAAGCAATTTCGGCATCTTCAGCCGAATTCTTTTTAGGACTGAAATAAAGCGGCATTAAAATGAAAATAAAACTCACTAACATTATCATAGAACACATAACTCTTCATAGAGTCAGCAAATTGAAACAAATGCATGCAAAGTCTAGTGATGCAGCGTTCCAGAAGATACCTGTGACGTCACACCTGCCGGTGCCCGCCCGAGCCTCGATGAATAATGTTGGCTATAAATTAGCCAGGCGTCCGAACGTCTCGTGGGGACCTATGTAGGTTACTACTCCGAAGCATCCAATGTAACGTCTATCCAAGCAACAACGTCCAAGCCAGGAGTGCATTGTGTTGTTGTAAGAAAAGAGTACTGACAGGATACTGGCTCTAGCTACACTAATTGAATGGCCAACGAAATACTCTACTTTACTTAAAGACTGACTCTAGGGCTGATATTCAGAAACGATTTTGAGCGTGAGCTCAATGTGAGTCCGGGTCTTCCAACTGTCAAAATGAAAGTCTCAGGGATATTTTGTATTCACAGTTGAGTTTTAGATAACAAAAATTGAGCGCAAGCTAAGCTGAGACTGAGTAGTGGATTTCGGCGACTTAGCTCAGACTCAAGGTGGCAATGACGAAGAAAGTAGCAACACCTTTCGCAATTCGAGAAATCTAACTAATCTGTGGTGAAGTAACCTTTTTTTTATTCACAATTTGACATTTTGCATGCTCATTTTCCTTCGAAAAGTTAAATTGTGTTTTTAGAGTAATGAGAAGTCAAAATAAAGTATAAAAAAGTTTCGACCTTTGTTGCCATCTCATTCACTCCTGTGGATTATTGTATGCCTTTCATGTAGCGTTAACAGATAATATAAACCGGTAACGTCAAAAACTGTACCACAGATTACACGTTCGAGTAAGTTCAGCTTGAGCTGTGGCTTAGCTGAGTTCGAGTCGAGATATTGACTGTGAATACAAAATTCTTGAGTCTTTGTTGAGATTGATCAACCGATGCTCAGCTTAGTGCACGTTAAGTGTAGCTCAACGCTGTGTTTCTGAATATCGGCCTAAGAACTTAGCTGTTATAGTCAAGGATAGATCTAATTCACAATTTCGATGAGACAATTATTCAGGTTTATCTCAAAATGGTGCAATTCCAGAAACACTTTTATTAGAGTTTGTATTTTGCAACAACTTTTGTTCTGGATTCACTTACTTAAATTTTTATCGGAATCCATCAATCTAATGCAACTGTAAATCCATCAACTCGCTCTAGGAATCTCTCTACATATGTCACGGGTGTTTTAGTCATTACAGAGTAGCAGCTCGAGATACAAGACATATTTTATTAGTACGAATTAGAGGACACGTGTCCAAAATCTGGCGACAAGTTCTTTCATTTCTTTAACTTTTATTATTAGGAAAGTGTTTGACATCTTTCAGCGAAGATTTTATGTTGAGGCAACGTGGCAACGTAAAGTCCTTGTAAATGTTTTATTGGTTTATTATAGCTGAGAAAAGTATTTAACTCTTTAAAATGCCGCGTAAACAGCCTAAGAAACATGGTTCTTTCTGCTTTACAACCTGTGTTATTCTTCTGGCTGCATGGTTCATGCATTATGCAAATTTCAAACTAGGTATCCTTGCCTTGGGATTTTAATAAAATAAACAGTGGATGTTCTTTTCGTACAAAGAAAACCAAACTTAGTAGGATCTAGACTATCTCACGTAAATTTATATAAACATAAAATATTAAACTTGCTCATGCTAGAAGAAAGCGTGTTCTTCGTAAGAGCAAAGTTTTTCATTCTTAACCAAGTTTAACTCTTGACGATGCTCGACAAAAAGCTTCCCGAGACATAAAATAAGTACAAAATTCAGAGGCAGCGCTGTCAGAATATTTGCGCTAAAATAAATATAGCAAAATGCAATGGTCTCCGAGCGGATGCTTCCAACGGAAAACTCTTCAATTTTCCAGCCACACGCACAATTTCTCACAACTCGTATCTTATCTGACGCCCTCACAGACCTCTTTGTTGATTCATAGAGCATTGGAAATATAAACTACCATCCATCAGTTGTGTGTATTTAATCACGAATGAACGGCACCACTAGCGACGAAACCTTAAAACGAGGAGTTGCTTTTACATTAGCGACATTGGCTATTGTTGTCATTGTCCCAGAGTTATGCGGCACTCGTAACATAGTGCCCGTGCCTTGGGTACTACGAATCATCTAAGTGAATACGGCCCTGAATAGGCTAAAAGTGCTTTTCTCTAAATGTGCACGACTTGACTGTGATAACGGATAACATTATCTTCCGGGCTGGGTCAGGTACAGAGTAGTACCTACAAAAGTTTTGAATGGTCTCTCTTGTATTCTGAAGAGCCTACTGTACCTAATATCGGTGGATGAGTTCGTACAAGCAATTCACTGAGTAACTTTCATCGTTGGTTGTACATAGCGCGCTCTTGCAATCACTCCGCATATTCACATGGTGGCAAATGGCGGCGGCAGTCTGCTAATGAGGCCTTATTCTTTCGGGTCACGTATTAATGAAGCCCCTACCTCGCATTGCTTACTTCGAATGCTGCGCTAATGCGGACTTAGGTAAATTATTCACGAGTGCCCCTGCGGCAGTGTTTGCTGGTAACGTGAGTGATTTGCTTTTATTTTGGGATTAAATAGTAAGTATGGGCGCTACCGTATCGTAAACTAGAATGCTATGCTGAAGGCGCTATGGAAAAGATTTTGACGTCCATTTTAGAGTCTGCCACAAGCCGGTTGATCCTATATTTGGTATCAGTAAATAATTCTTGATATTTTTGGCAAGAGGGTGTTAGTTTAAGCAGATTTGTAACGTTCATGAAATCCAAGTGTACTTTCTAAAGAAAACTTTTTTCCCACCGTAACTATAATCTATCGATTAGAACCTCTCGAATATTAAGGAGAAGTCGGCTTTGTTCCTGTACTGGGCTACATGCCAGAATTGATTTGTTTAAGATGCTAGGCATGACCTGAGATCCAGAATATGCTAATGAAAAACTCAGATATCTGAGAAATCAATTACCAGAAGCCCGGTTAACAATATAAATTAATCATCCCTCATATCACAAGGGTTATCTCAAATCATTATCTCGTGGTTGTTACCCTATCCCAGAGGGATAGGGCACGAAGGTCTGATTACGTAAACCGAGTATGTCGACAAGATGTTAATTAGATAATTTGTACAATTACAGAACACACACACACATACATTGATTAGTGATCAAAATAATAGATAACATACAATTATTAAGTAGGTATTCTCAGGTAAGCAGAAACACAGAGAGACTAGGAATGAAATATATGAATACAAAGAAAATATAGTATACCTAAATCCGTATGACAAAATAACCTCGATCAAAGTTTGTAGACGCGTAACATTCATGAGGCTAAAATATAGCGGATGGCAGTCACCTACTTATACAATCTACGTACGATGTTTTCCTAGAAATGTGGAAGCTATTTAATCTAACGGTAATTAGGAAAGGATAAAATTACTAAAGGCAATAATGAAGCAGGAACTCCGTAGATCAATCAATTCCTTCGTAAAGGACATCGTTTCGTTCATTCATTCGATTTTCGTAATGACTTTCGATATCGACCGTGACAAGAGCATGAGACGCCTCGGTATGAATTCCAAATTGACCAAAGATGATTCGACAATTTCAAAGCGCATTTTGAAGTTACTTTCTACTCCGATACCTATTGTTATTGATTCTCGCAGTAAGATGTAAGTTGATGATGTATGTTGGTGTCTTGATTATCTGACATTTATAAGGATACGATCTTACATGCTTTGCAAATGCCAAACAATACAAGTTATTTTTAATCTATAGAGATAATCCGATAGCCACTTAATACACAAAAAACATTATGGTGCCATACTCTTTTGGTTGTTCGCTTGGTTTCTGTTTTTTTTTTCACCCAAGTTGCTCCATACTCACTGGGTACCATGGAAATCAGTGACCCATTGATCATAAGTTTTGACCTGTCAATGTGAGGAGCCAAAAAAAAACAAACCTTGCGATCACCAAGACTTGCCTATGACAGAATCCGTAGTCTATTTTCTTATATGTGATCCGTAGAAGACACAAATATTACTATTATCATTATTTAAAGCTAAATAACCGCATATCGGAATCGCTCGTAGCCCCGGCTGCCTGAGTGATCACGAAGGTTAAGCAACACAGGGCGCGTTCAGTGCATGGATGGGTCGCCATCTATGCCTAACGCTAGTGGCATCTTTCCGAGCGGTTCCGTGCTTCGCAAGGCACGTTAAGCTGTTGATGCCGGCTGCCGTCGATAGATGGCAGTCGTTAAGCCAAGTCAGAGGCCTTAGGGCGGCTTGACAACTTCTGACAGTAGACGAGCCACTAGTCTACAAGCCTCCACCAATCTGGACTTGGCCCCCGTGGTGGAGTATGGCCTATACCTTCCTCAGGGAAGAGACCCGTGCCCCTCGGTGGGGACATAATGGGTTGATGATGAATGAACCGCATATCACCATTATAAAGGTACATATTTCATTTGTCTATCTTTCAGCTTCTTGTTTCTTCTATCATTCCATCTGAAACCTTTAAAACTAGGCTCCATGTTGTACTTCGACTTCATGAATATTCTTAATGTGCTTACAAAAGTTTCAGTACAATTTTACTTGTTACAGGTACATCAAAGTGAGCAAGAATGCCCTTCAAAGTGGTGCTAATACTCGTAAATAAAGAGACAAAAAGTGACCATTAACGAGTGCTGTGCTGTGGTCAGTGGTGGCATAGTGCTGGGATGTGGTGTGGCGTGTGACAGGGTCACTAGGTGACGGATGCGGGGGAGCGTGTACAGGTGAGCGTATACAAGTTAGAATGAACTGGTACACAATACTTATTAATTATTCAGCTTGTGGTGCCGTCTCATATCGGACGTCTGCTATCATTGTGGTCACTGTGACCCGTGATGTGGCGGCTAGGGACAATTTAATTCTGCCTATCTGAAACCATTCAGCCAGGTTTTGTAGCCAGTGAGTTCATCTAGTTACTAATTTCAACTGCCAATAAAAAATAGACCAATAACATACCACCTATTTGTTAGTCATGAAAATTTGCACAAAAGATTTACAAAAGGTACGTCATGATCCGCTGACAAAAGACTCGCTCTCAAATACAATCGTTATGAGGAGTTTCCTTGATTACCATGTTTCTGACAATGACTGAACACGCACTAAATCCGGCGTCATCGTTTCAGTGTAAGCGAAGGCGTGGAGCGGTGCAGCTGCGCGTGCGCGAGGTAGCGCGGGCGCGGGTGCGGGTGCGGCTGCGCGCATGCGCGGCCGATGGACAGTGCTGGCTGGTGGTCGCCCTCGCCGTCGGCCTCGCCGCCGCCGCCGCCCCGCGCCCCGCCGCCGCGCTGTCGCTGCCCGCGCCCCTTCTCCTCTAGCTATACCTGTCTGCCACACTATGGTGAGAGGTTTTTCTCTGATGCTGACGCTGTCTACTCGTACACCCGCGTTGTGCATTATGGTAAGCGATGCGGCACCAAACTGGGTACCACTATTGCTGTCTGATCGGTGTGTTGGTAGATGCCGCAGACCAATATTTCTTGTCTGAGGGCACAAGAATTTTCTTAGAGAGAGAGAGATAGAGAAGGAAAGAGAACGGCGCGACCGATGGCCAGCGTCGGCTGATTGTCGCCCTCGCCGTCGGCCTTGCCGTCACCTGTCTGCCGCTATAATTACTGACTGCCGCACTATGGTGCGAACTCACGGCCCCCAGGTTTTTTACTGACGCTGACGATTTGTCAAGGTTTTTAATCAGTCGTTTTGACAGTCTTTTAAAGTAGGTAAGGCTGTACGGGTGTACGAGTACGAGTAGTCAGTACTACTCGTACACCCGCCTTACGCCCTAACGTGAGCGCTGGGGCACCAGAGCAACTAACCCTAATACTCAACCACTACTCAACTTAGTTCTGTCGGTCGTAAGTAATAAACGTCAAGCCCTTAGAGTTAACACAGACTAAAGGTAACCGAAACGCGCTCGATTGTCTGACCAAAAGCGCCACGGGCTCACGTTTCAATACAGTGAAGCTTTGATATCATGATATCAATGACAATCGTAAAAGGATATTACCACACTTCATATGACTACAAATAATTTATTGTATTCATGATAATTATTATTACATACATATTTGGCGAGCACTCTTGCTCCAACATTCCTGCATCGCGCATGCAAAGTGTTTCGCAGGACGTACCATAAGACCGTAAAATTATGAATAGTCTGACGAACAACATTACAGTTGGACCGACTGTCTCCAGTCATGCGATCTGCCTGGGCCGGAAATTTTCCTTTATAGTGGTAGAGCACGATCACCCGCTCTTTACTGTAAATTTTTAAATAATATAAGCTTGTTTCTCAGACGGATGGCCTGAAGGCGAGGAGGAGTCAACAGCGGGCGCGCTGCGCGAGCGCGAGCTGCGGTCGCTGCACCGCACGGTGCCGGCGCTGCGCAGGCGCGAGTTAGACACCAGGGCCATCAAGCACCACTTCTATCCCGAGGGCGGCTGGGGGTAAGCCTGGCATCTTGGCATGAGCAGCATTAAAATCAGCCAATCTTCTTCGATACGTTCGAACGTCGTCGAAAGTTTCAGAGGAAACTGCCTACTGTTGGCCCGTTGGCCCCCATAATACAAGCTGCCACCGTCCTTTATTCACTGAGCTACATAAGATATAATTAGTAATAAAACTAAATTTTAACGGATATTTACTCGTTTACTTTTCCATTTTCCATCCGTTAAAATTAAGTTTTATTATGTCTAGTGCTCGTGTTAACCTCAGAAAATACTATACGTACATAAGATATTTCATTAATTTTCTGGATGTTGTGTATTATATTTATTTATACAACGACTGTTTTTACTAAAATACACTTTTGTTGGTATTCACTTTTTCGTAATGTCCTTCATCTTCATCCAAGAACATTAAGACACAACTAGCGTCCCCCGCCAATGAGACCTGCTGCAAAGTTGCAGTGATTTTGTCAAGTTTTCGTCGTAGTCGAGTTTCGGCACAGAGGTCGCAAAAGGTGGTCTACTTTACTTACCTCATTTACCGACATCATAAGAGTTTAGCCTTTGCTAGATAATAAAGGTTTGTTAGCCTGTACCTAGTTATTGATTGAGAAGATTTTATAATAAAACTAGCTGACTCCGCAAACGTTGTTTTGCCAAATTAATTAGCCTCGACCTATTCTCACACCTACCAAATATACACAAAAAACTACATAAAAATCGGTGAACCTGTTTCGGAGGAGTTCGATAACAAAAACTGTGACACGAGATTTTTATATATTAGATGATTAGTTTTGGAAACAACTTTTCTTAATCAAAAATTAAGTAGAGAAAAACCAAAATGTATTTAAAATGTCCTATATTCTTTATCTATCAAACCTCATTTATCAAAAGTAATATTTTTTTCAATCACTAAAAATATTAGAATGTGCGAGCGAGATGGAATGCTACGTAAAAGCACCCTTAACGAGAAGAAGTACTACGGTGCGTGTAAACTTCCCACTACATAATACCTATCTCAAGTCTTTATCATCAAGTGCTACGTAACACTGGTAACACTGCAAGCATTGGACAACATATTAAGGTAACGAACAACAAAAGCCCTTCTTCTCTTGTAAATATGACCTGATTCATAAGCAGCCTATATACGTCCCACTGTAGGGCACAGGCCTTCTCTCAGAGTATGTGCTTACTTACCACGCGTGCCCACCGCGGATTGGCGATTTCAAGGAGGTATGTGAATAGCTCAGACACTCAGATTTCCTCGCGATGTTTTCCTTCACGGTTAGCGAGAGGTATGGCTACTATAACTTCACAAATGTACATTACCTAGAAAACAAAGTCATAGGTACATGCCCGCACTGGGAATCCAACCTGGGTCTCTCGCTTCCGAGTCCAATGTTCTACCCACTAGGCTACCACCGCTAATTGACGTGGTTTGCAAGATATAATTATACACACTTCCTGTTTATTTGTCAGTTTGCCCCCGAACAATACACCTACACAGTCAGCCATCGTTTCCGCGGAAATGAGGGATTCGCTTTGCTGAAGGGCTCTCACAAATACTAGGAGAATGTTTGCGAAGGACTTGTCTCGGGAGGATAACAACATTGCAGCTTCGTGTACACACAGATGCTTCTGAGTATTCGTTGCAGCTCCGCGTGTTGACAACAATGCAGTCGGAGTACCTTCTAGGGCGAGTGCATATTGAAACACTTGATTTAGATGTGCTTGTCTTGTGCTTGCTGATGTCTCCACGGATGTGCTTTTAAGTCTGGTATAAATTATGACAAGTTGAGATCTCTGAAAAGAATATGGACTAATGATGTTTGTATCGAACAGACAGAAAACTGCATCTTTTTGAAAAACAAAATTGTACTAATATAAATTAAAATACCGACCAAATGCAAATCGTCCTCGCGCACGAAAGGTTCCGTACCATTATCTATACAACATTGAAATATTTAAAGCGTCTACCTGTTGCCGTTGTTAATATCGAGCAAACAACGGTAAAAAAATCGCGCTTGTTGTATAGGAGCCCCCCTTAAATATTTATTTTATTCTGTTTTTAGTATTTTTTGTTATAGCGGCAACCGAAATACATCAACTGTGAAAATTCCAATCACGGTTCATGTGATACAGCCAGGTGACAGACATTGGAGTCTTAGTAATATGGTCCCTTACCTACCCTTTGGGTACGGAACCCTAAAAACGGCTTCTTCTCTGAGGACGCCTGTTTTCGTTTTTCTGCAATCGTTCCTCGAACCCAGAAAAAGTATCTCAGCTGGTCTGTCCCCTGTCAGTTTTCCAGTAAGTCAATAATTTTAAACACCTTGTTGTACATAATAATGTACATACAAGCTGAAGTAACAGTGGGCTGGTCACATAAGAACCGATGGACGACGGGCTACAAACATTCTCGAGTGGAGACCATGAACTGGCAAACCCACCAGCTCGCTAGACCATCGATCTGAGGCCGAGGACGGAAAGAAGTGGCGTGCCTTGGAGGAGGCCTATTTCCAGCAGTGGACGATTAGGGGCTGATTGATGCTCTATCTTACCGTGTTGCCATACAAGCAAGAAAGTGCCCGTGCCAAAAAAAGACAATATATGTAAGGTATATAAGCCAGCTTGTCGTTATATTTGCTACGATGAGGAAACTTTTGTGTCGAATGACTCTACTGTATTTATGTTCAATTAGAAGACACAGACACAGTTAGCTAGACAACAAAGTTTCTAAGCTGAGAAATAAATCTTAAAGAGTTTATCTAAAAAGGCTGGTGAATGCGAACATACTTCAACCAAATCAAGGCGAAGGACCAAAGAGTACCTACTCGAGTGCATGTAAAGAAAAATCGGCCAAGTGCGAGGCAGACGCGCGCGAAGGGTTTCGTACCATTATCTATACAACATTGGAATATTTTATGCGGCTACCGGTTGCCGTTATTAATGTCGAGCAAGAAACTGCAAAAAAAATCACGCCCCAATTAAATATTCATTTCATTCTGTTATTAGTAGTTGTGGTTATAGCGGCAACAAAAATACATCATCTCTGATCATTTCCACTGTCTAGCTATCACAGGCATACTGACAGACAGACGGACAGTTGAGTCTTAGTAATAGGGTCCCTTGCCCTTTGGGTACGGAACCCTAAAAATAATGTGTATGTAGGACTGAGGTTACAGCGAAAATAAAGGCTAGCTTTTGAGTAAAAACAAAGAACATGAAAATCATCCAGTACGTAGGTACTCTTCACGAAAAATATAAGTATCAAAGAATAAGCCTTTCTGTAAGGAGAAGTATATTTCCCTAAAAGTCAGCGCAAATAAAACGTCTCGATGAAAGCCTTTGTTCCACGAAACTCCCAAATGGCAAAATACTCGTAAGATCCTTTTGCGTTTCAGTTACACGGGTGTATGTAGCGTGTATACATAATTCAAATTCAAATTATTTATTGCCACTGAGTGTATGTACAAAAGTATTAATTATAAACAGAGTACCTACTTGGAAACTTAACCACCTTTTACAGGTATTGCAACATGTAACTTATATGCTAGAATAAGACTGTACTTGTTATAACTAGGTAGATAGATATATAGATAATCGTTTACTAATGCCAACAATCATAAAAGTAAAATAAAAAATACACGCATGCTTAGTAAAGAAAACATTTTTGTTGATAAACAAAGGGATGCCAGCTCAGCATGTGCTGCGTATGATGATTGGAGGCATTATGTCCACGCTGATTTTAAGTCTGCTCCCATTTCTCTTGAAGCTTAATACTATAGGTACTGGCACAAAAAACTCTATACACATTGTGACGATGATGATGATGATGTCCTCTACGACGATTCCGTCGACGGCGACACCCCGACAAGGACCCATTTTAGACCCGAGCGTGTGATGACGGTCACAGCTGCCGCAATACAGTTGACTGCTAGACTGACTGTTGACTGTAATTGTACACACACACACACACATACTAGGTATCTACTTACAATAGTATAAGGGTAATAAAGTAACAGAGCGATGGTTTGGTGCATAATTGATGTCATTTGAGAACAATCGTTTGAAAATTAGACCCACAATTTAAAAAAAAACAGCCAAGTGCGAGTCGGACTCACGCACGAAGGGTTTCGTAAAAATATCTATACAACATTAGACACAAAGATCGAGAAAAAACGGCAAAAAATCACGTTAGTTGTATGGGAGCCCCACTTAAATATTAATTTTATTTTAATTTAATTATTTATTTCTGTTGTGGAAATAGAACTAAATATTCCGTGAATATTTCAAGTGTCTACCTGTTGCAGTTATTAATATCGAGCCTACCTTTGTTGTATGGGAGCGACCCTTAAATAATTATTTTATTCTATTGTTATAGCAGCAACAGAAATAAACTAAAATTTCAACTGCCTAACTATCACGGTTCATGAGACAGACAGACAGACAGACGAACAGTGAAGTCTTAGCAATAGGGTCCCGTTTGGCACCCTTCGGGTACAGAACCCTAAAAATAATAAACATTTTAACTTCTCCATGTGTTACTTATTCACTGTTTATTGAAAACAACCAACCACGAGCTCCAGGGGCGCGTATCATAAACCGTTTCATATTCATAGTTTATTATGATAATTCGGCGTATATTATTACGTAGCCAATTAGCACAATAGTCTTCATTACATTACATAAAGTCACGCCTGTATCCCGGAGGGGTAGGCAGAGACCAGGGCTTGCCAGTTGTTACGATCCTGACAGACATGCATGCACGCACGCTGATTTTCGGCACTTTTTATCTTGCCCTTTGCTAATAAATGTATAGGTTGCTAATAAATGTGTAGCTAAATGTGCGTTTTCATGTGTAAATAATAGGGGTTAAAGTATGAAATTGCCGTTTTATTGCAATAGGTTCTTTGAATTGACATAGAATCTTCATGGTTTGAGGTTTTCGAATGAAACTTTTTTCAAATGGTTTCTATGATGTTCTTTTTTTAAAAAATGTGAAACATTTGAATATCGACTTTCAATTGTTTTTGTTATTCAATTTAGACAAGAAAGATGGATACTGCGAAAATTCGAGTGATTTTTGAATACGAGTTCCGACGCGGAACTAACGCGGCAGAAACAGCCCGCAATATCAATGCTGCGTTTGGAGAGGGGTCTACTAATGAACGCACCGTGCGATTTTGGTTTAAACGCTTTCGTGATGGAAATTTCGACTTAAAGAACGAGCCACGAGGAAGACCGCCCACACAGGTGAATAACGATGAATTAAGAAAGATAGTGGAAGCCGACCCCAGTCAAACTACCCAGGAATTAGCGGCATGGTTTAACGTTACCTTACCCACAATATTGACTCACTTGCGTCAAATCAATAAAATAAAAAAATACGAAAAATGGGTGCCTCATAATCACTCGAATTTTCGCAGTATCCATCTTTCTTGTCTAAATTGAATAACAAAAACAATTGAAAGTCGATATTCAAATGTTTCACATTTTTTAAAAAAAGAACATCATAGAAACCATTTGAAAAAAGTTTCATTCGAAAACCTCAAACCATGAAGATTCTATGTCAATTCAAAGAACCTATTGCAATAAAACGGCAATTTCATACTTTAACCCCTAATAAACATTATCTTATCTTATCCTATCTTGTCTCCTCTCGTCTCGTCTCGTCTCGTCTTGTCTTACTTATCTTAATACATCCCCTGTTTGGTCGAAGTATGTCCGCTTGGAACGTCCCTTACCAGCCCTTCCACCCACATTCGCTCGATATATTTCTGTCGTCAATCACTCTTCTCATATGTCCAAACCATCGCAACGTTCCTATCTCAGTTCTATTCACTACTTCCTCATTCAGTCCAGAGTCCACATATCCACGTTCTCTAATCGAACTATTGCATATCCTGTCATTCAAAGAAACACCACACATACTTTTCAAGGACCTCAATTCTACTGCATTAATCGTACTAAATAATTAATTTTCCCTTGTTAATCTGCTACGCAATGTACATCGAATTATTATAATAATAAACTATGAATTGTTGTTTAATGAAAAACAGCCCTGGTAGTAAAATTAACTTAATAATTAATTCGCTTAGCTGGCAAAACAGAGATCGTGGGTTCGATTCCCAATGGGGGCCGCTGTACATTTGTATGAATGGCCTCCTTCTGGGTGTATTTTCATGTTTGTGACGTCCTTGCGTGGTTACTATAGCACAGGGTATCCTAGTTTGGGACCAGGTCAAGTGATTGTATTGTGTAGAAGTTATTATAATTATTAATTGTATTAAAATCCGATGCCAGTTAGACTATGCCAATTAGGTTATAATACAGAAATACGTTAGTATTTATTTACCGAAAACAACATATTCTCTGTCAAACATACGTGTTACGATAGTCATTTTTACACTCCTAGAAAGTAAAGAGCGGCATTGCAATACGTTAAATTGGGCTGGGCAGAAATCGAACGTTTCTAGCTAAACTTTAGTTTTTCCGAAAAGTGGCCTTTGTCTTGCTTGTATGTATACAATACACGTAGTTCGGTGTGTTAACGTGACAAAGTGTCAGCTACATCGGTTCATTAGCAGTTGATAAACTTTATATTTTTACTAGCTCGGCAAACGTTGTTTTGCTATATTAATTAGCCTACGACCTATTCTCAGAACTACCAAATATGCACAAAAAATTTGATAAAAATCGGTGAAGGCGTTTCGGAGGAGTTTTTTATATGCATATTACGAGATTTTTATATGCATATTAGATTGCAATTGCTCCCGTAACGCAACTACAAGGTTCACCGGGTTATACGTCAAAGCACTTCCATTGGAGTTTACCATTGACAACAACTGTTAACAGTTAGTTAACGTATTAACTTGGTCGGACTCTTCTGACTAAATAACAAGTGAATTCTGTCTTGAAAACTAGCATTACACCTAATACGATGTCAGAGACAAGACCCTGCAACCTTACCCTTAGGTACCTACTTTTACGAGCTGGTCTCTGCCTGCCCCTCCGGGATACAGGTGTAACTTAAAAAAAAAATGATTTGTGTTATTGACAGCTTAGTTACACGTTTTCATTATTATTCACTTATTACATAAGCGTGACTTAATTCTATTTCTTTAAGTATGAGTGTACCCTCTGACCCTACTTTATTATACTAGTAAGTTCTTTTTAATTTTGTACAGTCGACACCACATCAAACTTTTAGTACATTTTAGTTGCAAACTTGCCCGTGACGTAACTGTGCACGAGTGCACAGTTGTAAAGGTGGATGTGCTGCTGACTTTGTGCCAGTATGCGGAATCGCACATATAGTCCGAAATAAAGTATTGTTATTATTATTATTATGCAGTGATGCTAAGTTCGTCGATCTCATTGTTCGCAAATGTAAATGGATACCCGGCTGACATGGGCCGGAGGAAAAAGCATTTTATCAGACGGAATAATCCTGTATGCTCTGGTTTTATCTTCCTTTCTCGTTTAGGGGACGACCGAAACCGAATACCGTGAAAAGTAGGATTTATTGACTCTGAATTTTGTTGGTTACATTGCTGATGTTTCTAAAACAGCTGATGTACACGGTGGTGAAGACCGTGGATCTATTTGAAAAAGAAGCTAAGTAGGTCAGTAATTTAGTTACATAGCTTTTACTGTGCAATTTTATTTTGGTTTAAAAATAATCATATTGCTACGGTCGGTCAATGAACTGAAGATGTTTTCAACATACCTAATAATATTCTGTGTTGTAACCTCACTGATCGTCATGTTTTGTCAGAAGCGTATGGTAAAGGTATAAGGTTTTTTCGGAAGACATATTTACGGCTGGTTAATCAGTATATTAAGAAGATGAATCCTTGAAACTCATTAAGAATAAAATTATTTAATTATTCAAAAAAAAAAAATATCAATTATTCCAGCACGCTATTCAGACTATTGAGTACCTTAGCTTCTAAATGCCTGTCACAATGTTCAAACTCTAGTCTTAAAATCCGAAAACTCGGAAACGAGGAGTGGTCTGCTATATATTCAAGCGGAGTGAGAACCATGTTAGTAACACGCAATCTGAAGCCGTCATAATCTGCGTCATAATCTGTATGTAGCCTAAACCACGCATATAAATCGTGAGACAAGAGATCTCTAGGCGTGAACACGGTTTTAGGATTTCCCCCGTGGCAACGTGACGTGTGACGAGATGAAGACGTGTTATCGCTGTGACAGCGCCCTTACATCATATTTATCTCACTGCTAACGCACTGAATAGATAGATGAGAAGTCACTGAGTTTGATAGGTATTGATGGGAAGACATAGAAAGTCCACTTTATATGTAACGAAGCAGAGCTGATTAAAATACCAAACAATTGTTTCGTCGTCTTTCAAGGATGTGGTAGGCGTTAAAATTTAAAAATCGTTGAATGACTCGCCAAGTTTGCTGCCCTTTTACGTCCATTTTTCCTTCAATACGTAAATGTTCATGCTCCAAGTACACTCCAGCTGAGGGTGATACTGACTCGATTGACCTGCTGCCGTCCACAAGCTAAAATGTCGAAAAAAAATCTCTATCGATCCCTAAAACCCAATTGTTTCTGGCTTTTATACTCCCAGAGTTAAAAAACTGAAAAATGCCGATATTTGTGATTATTAAATAATTATAGTGTTTAATAACGCCAAAAATATTTGTTTTAAGCTGAATTTATCGTTACATACTAATTAAAGGTAAAGCTATTTTGAAGTACTCACAAATCTATATGTTGATACCTCAAGTGTAGTCAAACTATGTATAGTTATCAAGTAGCATATACCTATTTTTATTATTTTCGTGGTTTTTTGCGCATAACTAGAAAGTAGATTTTTGGAGATAACGGTGTTTTAGCTTGTGGAGTGCAGCCTGTAAAGAAAGTAAAGTAAACTGTACATTTGCATCTACGTGATGAGATGATTTATGCAGTGTCCAGTGGTACGTTTTTTTCACTTTGTTAGATAGGTGAAGAGACTACTCGGACGCACCGGGACATTGTTTTAGGTGGAGTAGGCTTGCCCAGTACCTATAAAATCCTGACAGCTTAGTCGGCCAAGCCCACAGGAAAGACAAGTCAATACGTGCGAAGCCAACCAAACCGCGGGTTTCCTCACGCTAACGGTGAAGGAAACTGTACCAACGCTACAGTATTTAATCTGAAATTTAGTTCTAAAAGTCAAAACAGGACACGATTGCACTTCGAACCAACCAACCACATCGATCGTACCTATGCCACACCAAAAGCCAATTCGAGGAATTGCCTGAAGAATCCTTCACTGTTGCTGATTGTAGGTAACGAGCACACGTTGTTAACTAATTTTGCTCTACTTACATTTTAGTTTTCTCTCGTGTAACATTTAAAACGTAATTATAGTCTACACATACTTTTCAAATGTTTTTGTGGTCTCGAATTAGTTACGCTCGTACGAGTATTCGCCGCAAACCCACACCCCCACACATTATGCCTGAATATCTTATCAAGAATCCCATTACCGGACAGCTCACGAGGGTCTCAATAACAACCTTTGGTGAAACCTTTTAGCAGTAATCCTTGGAATTTCATGAGCCACTGATCGGGTGATTCAAGCATTGGTTGGTTATTTTCCAAAAAGAGGCCATTGTTTCTCTATAAGTATTTGGAGCAATCTAACTCAGCTCAGTTTTCAGTGAAAAAAGGCATAATAGGTAGTGGAATTTTCGACCTTTTGTTGCTTCAATGTAGTACCCGATGTCGCTTTGCAGGTGGATTGTGTGTGGAGCCGCGTTCCTGGCACATCTGCTGTCAACCGGGCTGCAGCTGGCGTACGGCGCGCTCCATGTCTACGCTTTGAGACACCTTGGACCCACCAACCATGCAGGTCGGTAGATATCCCTATTCATGGTAACAGGACAAAGGTTGACTGGCATTATTGATTGCGAACAGTCTCTTTGATACACAAAGGCAATCTATCAATTTGCAATTCAAATGCTGAGAGTCACTCAGCGAAGTATCAAAATTGAAATGACGAGGAATTATTTGTAACTTTTAATGAGTATTGTTTAGGAAGTCGCGCTATAAAACAAACCTTCGATGTTATACTCGTAGCGTTCAACTTTGCCGAGGTTATTAATCACGACTATTTTCATGTTTCCATTCCAGCAAAGTAATACAATTTATGTTAACAACCGAGCATTTGGACAAGGCAAATTATTTAAGATCTTTAGGGAAGCGAAATTAGCTTTCGCAGTTACCAGTAAATGTGGCTTGTGGTGATTTATCGAATTAATTTTACAAGATTCACGGCGGCTGAATATTAAGAGGCTGAAGCAATTTCGGCTATGAGCGGTCTTTGTTGTCAGTTCGCTGGGCGAGCCGACCGCCCATAACTCTGTTACCTTCTACCGTGCCTGCTAGGGATTCAGGGACGCTCGGTTACTTTCAGCTAACCCGTTTCTTTTAGTGAACTGACTAAGAAATACTAATGTCATCCTCGCCATCTACCAGCAAGTTATAATGGAAGGTATCACATTATTGTACTGTACTATATTATTGTTAGAAATCAGAAATCAGAAATCAATAATTTATTTCAACGTAAAGAATTTACATTCTGTTTGCTGAATGTCAATGTACTATGTTACTATGTTAGCCGCTGCCTTCGGGCCGTATTTGTAGTGGAGAAAAAGGCAGCGGGAAAAAAAACTCCACTCTGACCATCTTTTCTCAAATCATCTTAAACTTATACATCAAAGCCTATATGATATGATTCCGTGATAGCCACTAATAACTTTAAAAGCCAAAATAACACTTCTTACAAAAGTAGGAAAAACAGTAATGCTGCGGCCAGACACACGAACAGCACCCGTTCACGAGCATAACGCAGGGGTCTATTAAATTCTATTAAATTCTCATATGTAATTCCTGGTGTACATACAATAAAGAATATTCTATCTATCTATCTATTATTATTGCTACTTATCCCTTTTTAGGGTTCCGTACCTCAAAAGGAAAAAACGGAACCCTTATAGGATCACTTTGTTGTCCGTCTGTCCGTCCGTCCGTCCGTCTGTCAAGACCCTTTTTCTCAAGAACGCGTGGAGGTATGAAGCTGAAATTTATATCAATTACTCAGGTTTACTGTCCCTTGAAGCTGTGAAAAAATCAAACTTCTAAGCCAACGCAATCAAAAGATACAGCCGTTTATGCCGCAAATTTTCGACACTTGCAAGGGAATCAAAACCTACAGGGTGCTTCCCGTGAACTCAGAATCTTGAAATTTGGTACGAAGTAACGTCTTATAGCATAGATAAAGGAAAAATTACGAAAACCATAAATTTTTAGTTACATCACATAATATATTTTTTTTTAATAATTTTAAACTTACTACCCATTTCCTCATAAACGCGTAGAGGTATTAAATTGAAATTCATACCAAATACTCAGGTCTATAATACCTTTAAGCTGTAACAAAATCTAACTTCTATGTCAACGCAATCAAAAGAAACAGCAATTTAAGCTGCATATTTTGAAACTCGCAAGTACTCGCAAGGGAATCAAAACCTAAAGGGTACTTCCAGTCGACCTAGAATCTTGAAATTTGGCATGAAGCAACGTTTTATAGCACACATAAAGGAAAAATTCCGAAAACCTTAAATTTTTAGTTACATTACAAAATATATATTTTTTAATAAATATAAACTTATTACTTTTTTCCTCATGAACGCGTAGAGCTATCAAGTTGAAATTCATATCAAATACTTAGACTAATTGCCTTTAACCCGTGAAAAAATGTTGTTGACATTGCAGGTTTGTACGGAACCCTCGGTGCGCGAGTCCGACTCGCACTTGGCCGGTTTTTTTTTTTTTTAAACTCGTACGTAATTTAGCTAATATCGCACGGTATCTATTACTCTACATACTTCATAAGATAAGATACTCTTACTGTAAACCACAGGAAGAATATATTATCTTATCTTATGATAGGTACAATTACTGTACGCTGTATCTTTCCAATTTTTGTATTATTGGCGGTCTTATTGCTCATAGCAATATATTCCAGACAACCCTGTGATCGTATAGTGGTGTCAAAGTGCTTACCTCCGCGAAAATTTTTTATCGGGATTCAGCGGATGCCAAACTCCTCATGAAAATTACGCACGTACTATCCTTTGCGCATTATTGTCATTACACTGAGCACACACTGCGGCTTACAATGAGGAAAGGCATCTACTGTTGTTTGGGTAAATTGCATCGAACAATTACTGTGGTAGTACTGAAATGTAGAGTAGAGAAGACTAGTGTAAGCATAACACTAGTATGGTTCTTTTTATAATCCTTGATAAGTAGTAAGAACCTAGTTACTTTTAATCTTGTCACTTTTCCATATTTGTGTATATGTTTTTTAACCGTGTAACTTCATAAATATACCTACATAATAAATGAATAGGAATTAAAACAACTACTGCTGCTGCAGCAACTGAGCAGCCTCATCGTATATTTAACTAAATTGCCGAAATAACAAAAATCTACTGCTGAGATGTTGATGGAGCGCTTAAAGCTCGAATTTATTAAAATTATGTAAACCCTGATATTGCAACATAAAATTAATCAAAATAAAGTCAAAGAACAAAAATTGCAGCATTTTAGAAATTACCTTGTACACAATGTATTGTTTATACAAAAAACCGGCCAAGTGCGAGTCGGACTCACACACGAATGATTGAGATAAAACGGCAAAAAATCACGTTTTTTGTATGAGGCTCCCTTTAAATATTAGGTTATATTTAATTTAATAATTTATTTTGAAAGGAAATATAGAACTAAATATTCTGTGAATATTTCAAGCGTCTACATATTGCCGTTATTTATATCGAGCAAAAAATGGGAAAAAGATACGCTTGTTGTATGGGAGCCCCCCTTAAATATTTATTTTATTCTGTTTTTAGTTGTTATAGCGGCAACAGAAATACATCATCTGTAAAAATTTCAACTGCTTAGCTGTCACCGTTCATGAGATACAGCCTGGTGACAGACAGACAGACAGACAGACAGACAGACAGACAGACAGACGGACGGACGGACGGACGGACGGACGGACGGACGGACGGACGGACGGACGGACAGACAGACGGACAGACGGACAGACGGACAGTGAAGTCTTAGTAATAGCGTCCCGTTTGGCACCCTTTGGGTGCGGAACCCTAAAAAAATTCAAAATTTCTTTATTTTATGAACATTTGACAGGGGTTGGGACTCTTGTTATGTCAAAAAACCTGTGTTAGGAGAGGGCCTCTCCGACGCATATTATACCTGTATTAAAGGTGTAAGCTAATACTAAGTTAATGTTAATTTAATACAACTAGGATTGAGTTTCAGTTTATACTAATAAGAAATTAATATTAAATGCATACCACAGTAATACACACAAAAATTTTTTTTAAATAAAAAATATAAAACCGACTTCGAAACACTACAGCACTAAAAAGTTAGAAATAATTTAAATAATTAGAAGTATTTATACATGTAGGTATTGTAGAAGTATTATTTGGAGCCGGTGCCCAAAATATATATGCTGGTCTTGAAACTGGTCACCGACTAGAAATTATACTTCTACAATACCTACATGTATAAATACTTCTAATTATTTAAATTATTTCTAACTTTTTAGTGCTGTAGTGTTTCGAAGTCGGTTTTTATTTTTTATTGAAAAAAATTTATTTTTCAATTTTTAGTGGGAGAGCGGGAGAAAAATAAATAAGTCCCTATAACCATAACTTAACCTACTTAATTCGTTGCTTTAAAATTTTATGTTCTAAATTTCCATCTCCGAAAGTCTTCACCAGAACATCACCAAATTGACTTGGGACTACTTTTACGCTATTTTATGAAATATACGTATATTACTAAAGGATGGGCTCCATTAGGGCTTATTTACTGCTGTCCATTGAAGAGTCCCGTTCTTCATCTCCGAAAGTCTCCATCAGATCTTCACCAAATTAAAATGGGACCAATGTGACGTTATACCTGTTCGAACAAAAAAAAATTGTCGAAATCGGTTAAGATTTGACGGAGTTATGGAGGAACATAGACAAATAAAGAAAATAAAAAAATATATATACGCGTCGAATTGATAACCTCCTCCTTTTTTGAAGTCGGTTAAAAATGATGTTAAGGACCTCTTCGGTCCTGAATGAATCCTTTTCAATAATTTAGTTTTGTTTGATTGTCTGTTTTGATGTATAATGACTTTTGACTAGAAAAGATGTTGTTTTAAGAATTTTCCAAGTGGTAGAGCGATTTTGTTGCAGGAAATATAAAATAAATAGTTTTGCAGCACATTCTGGGCTTTACCATTTACAGCGACCACCACAACTGGCGACCGTTATGGAGCGAGCTAAAAGCTACTTTTCAAAGCATACAAAGACAGTAAGAACCCTAGCGTGGTGCATCCGATTTATTGAGAATTTTCGTAATAAAACTACCAAAAAACCTAAAATAACTGGAGATATTAAAGCCGAGGACTATGAAAAAGCAGAAAGACAGTTATTTAAAATAATCCAGAAAGAAGAGTTTACAGATTTACAGAGTTTAAAAAAAATGGAACATGGAAATTATTGAAGACAAAGATAAACTGTTGAGAGTTCAAACTCGTTTGACTTTACGGGAAGATACAGAAAGTTTTATTTTCCCAATCCTACTTCCCGGAAAAAACTCTTTGATTGAAAGTTTTGTGCGTCAATGTCATGTTCAATTATGTCATGCCGGATCTTTGACATTGATTAGTAAACTACGTGAAAATGTTTGGATTATTGGAATTAGACTTTTATCAAAGAAAATAGTGAGAAATATGTCGAAGATTTAGTGCAAAAAAATGTACAACGGCTCCTGCCCCACTACCTACAGACCGTACAGCGTGTGGGGATGTATTCCAAGTGACCGGAATTGACCTAGCAGGGCCTATACAGTTGCGAAGCAAAGTAAAATTTTGGATAGTTTTATTCACCTGTGCTACTTACCGAGCGATTCACCTGGAGTTATGCAGAGTCTGTCGACTGAGGAATTTATTCTAGCCTTCAGAAGGTTTATCGCTAGACGTCGCAGACCAAGTACTGTTTACACAGATAATGGCACCAATTTTAGAGGTACTGAACGCTTACTACGCACTATAGATTGGGCTAAGATTGAAAACGAGACATCAGTGATGAAGATTAAATGGCAATTTAGCCCTCCTTCTGCGCCGTGGTGGGGAGGATTTTGGGAGCCTCTCGTGAAAACGGTCAAAGAATCGCTCCGAAGAATACTCGGCAAAGCTTCTGTTGATGCCGTGACCTTAGAGACAGTGTTATGTGAAGTAGAGTCCATAGTCAATTCGAGACCACTTTCCGGTCTATCGGGAGAAACTGACGATGTTGCGGCACTCACCCCGGATATGTTTTTGAGTGGGCCCAAGATGCAAACCCCAGACCTAGATCACGTAGACTTACACGCATCTAACAAAAGAGTTGTGAATCTCAGAGACCAGCTTAAAAGGCGTTTCCGCTCAGAATATATGTCCTTATTAAAACAAAGCGCCATATCCGGAAATACGTCTACTATAGAAGTTGGTGACGTCGTTCTTGTAGAAACACAGAACAAGCGCGTTATGTGGCCTCTCGCTAGAGTGCTGGAAATCTATGAAGGGCCAGACGGTCATAAGAGAGTGGCCAAAATCAAGACAGCGCATGGCGAGCTGGTGCGTCCCTTACAGCGACTCTACAGTTTGGAGCTGCCGCGCCCTGCTGGCGCTCCTGCGGCCGGCGGAGGATGTTAAGGACCTCTTCGGTCCTGAATGAATCCTTTTCAATAATTTAGTTTTGTTTGATTGTCTGTTTTGATGTATAATGACTTTTGACTAGAAAAGATGTTGTTTTAAGAATTTTCCAAGTGGTAGAGCGATTTTGTTGCAGGAAATATAAAATAAATAGTTTTGCAGCACATTCTGGGCTTTACCATTTACAGCGACCACCAAAACTATATTATCCAGTGATCAGCACCTGCCGGGCGGCCTAATCAATTTGTCTTTCTATTGTTAAATTTTTCGGCCTCTGACCCTGACCCGTAAGCTAATTGGTTTGGTAGATGCCAAAGTAAGGTTCTTGTCGTATTAATTTTACGCTGACCGCGTTCCGAATTACCCCGCTCGCTTTTACGGTAATGTGTTTTCTGTCGAGATATCTCATTCAGTGTGCAGTGGAAAAGGCAATTAGCATCGCTGCCCTCAACCGAATTACGGCAGGCTAAGTGATATCGGATTTCCTTGTAGAACTGCAGATAACAGGGCGTAACGGCCGCTGACATAGCTTTGTAGGGGCAATTACGCTGTAACTCAAGCAGACGCTTCTTAGAACCGTGTACATAAGGTTGAGAAAATTCGTGTACAATAAAGTATAAATTAAAGGTAGCCTGCTCTTAATTATTTTGTACAGAAATTATTTTGTACATATGTAGAGTACATATGTACAAAATAATTTCTGGTGATAGATAGAGAAAGTGAAATTGAACTACATTTATTGCCAAAAATACACTTTATACATAAATATAGACATAAGCTTACATAATTATCGTTATCTTTAATGTTTTATAGAAAATTACAACACAAAGGTGCTGTTTTCTGGTGTGTACAACCAGGAATATGCTTAGGCTATTTTCTTATCTTAAAGTTTTTGGCAAATGGTCCCATGCTCAGCAAAATGCCGCGCGGAGATGCATGCAACACCGGTCGGCGCTGATTTTCAGCATGAGCCATACTTTGTAGCAGGATTTTTGCAGCTTGAAATAACATATCTAAGAAAAAAGTAATAGAACAAAAGTAATGTAAAGATAGCTAGCTACTCCTGAACTATACTTAGATACGAAATCATTTCTGGTGATGATAGGTAGATAGATAGAAAACACTTTGTTGCAAAGAGTTTTACAGTTTCAAAATTTTAATATGAGAACAAAACTAAAAGAACAAAAGCTAACTCTAATTAGGGCGTTTCATAATTAAATAGTAAATTGCATACCTATCTTATGTATCTGGCCGACGTTAAACGTAATTTCGCCCGAGACTCTACTTAAATGCTATCAATTCTCAAGAGAACTCGACAGAAACTCCAAGCTACCTCTTGATCCTCGATAACTAAACGTCTTGAGTGTTAATCCACATACGAATATCGATTGAACTGGTGTCAACCCTTTAATATTAATTGCGTTTGTGATAAGAGCCGGTGTTCCATTAATGTCTGCACAAATGAACAATGAGCAGTTCCAATCACTTCATCTCTACATTATAGGAGAACTATTATGTAATAACTTAGTGCTGTTCAAAGCAAGATTACCAGGAATGTACTTGTACTTCACATTTACTAAGATTTGTTAGATGAATTGCGTGAACTCCTTATTTAAGTGCAGAGAAATTCAAAGTCGCATATTTTAGCGAAGCTAATTTTCACTGTTTGATTTATTATCGATCGCTTAGTTTTGCGAACGCCTTCTTTGGTTGCAGCAAATTGCGCAGTCGCATATTTTAGCGAAAGCTTTATTTATGTTTTCATTATCTATTCTATGAAAATTTTGTTAATTTTTGCCATGTACCTACCGAATTTATCGAATACTAGCTGGCTACTTTGTTTACTGTGGCCTTAATCATAACAACGTTGGAAGACGTGAATGGCCTTCAGTTCCTCGTTGTATTTCATTATGTACCTACACATGCGATCTATGCTAAGGTTGGCTGGAAGAGATATCTCGTGAGATAAGTTCGTGTTTGTAAAAAAAGTTTACTATTTGCAATATACATTACATGTATGTATAATAAGGAAATATATAACCAGAAGACGGGCAGCAGCATCTTCCTGAGATTCCAACCGCATACTGCGATCGCCAACCCGCCTGCCAAGCGTGGCGATTATGGCAAAACTCCTCATGGTCATGAGGGGTTTTGCCATAATCGGAGGCCTATGTCCTGCAGTGGGCGTCAAATGGCTGATGATGATATATATAGTAAGTTCGAAACATATACCGTAATATAATATAAAAAGAATACTAACCATTAGAGAGTGAAATGTTTTTTAAAATATATGTTTTAGGGGTACGGTCGGAGAATAGCATTTCATTTAAAATTAATTAGGGTAGCATAATTTGCGATGTATCAACTCTTCAATAAATCAATTAAATAAATAATTAAATCAATTGACTAGACTAGAAACTAGCCTTCAATGTATCCTGTAAAAGTCCAAGCTTTGATTCTTTGTTCTACCCACAGAGTTCCACCCAGTGTGGGCGGGCGCGACATGCGTGAGCCTCTTCCGGGCATAAAACAAATGTTGCCTAAACTAGGTTACTTTAATGCATCCTGTATCAATTCAATTCAATCCATTTTATTGCAATAAATGACAGTTAATTTATGTGTAAAAAAATAGTGGTAAAAGCGCAATTTTACCGATACTGGCACATCAATTATCTCAGGCTTTAATGTATCCTGTTAAAGTCCAAGCTTTGATTCTTCGTTCTACCCGCAGAGTTCCACCCGGTGTGGGCGGGTGCGATATGCGTGGGGGTTTCCCGGGCGGCGGGCGCGTTGGTGGCTGGACGTCGGCGATCACCGCGGCTCATAGCGCTGATCGGTGGATTACTCGTGCCGCTGGCCTGCCTCTTCACGTCCTTCGCCACGCAGCTGCATCAGACACTGCTGAGCTATGGTATGGCCTAGTTTGTAACTTGACCTTTCAGCAGCTTAGGAGTGGGTCACACAGAAAGGACGTGGGGCGAGGACGCGGAAAATACGTGGCGCGACCATAGGGCGACCACAAAGCAATGGCTGTGGTCTGTGACTCCATAATATGCGTCACGTCTTTTCCTCGCCCCACGTCCTTTCTGTTTGGCCCACGAATTATGGTGTTGTAGACATACATAAACTTATGGCTATTTCTCGGCGGGTTGGCAGGGTTTTCCATTTTCCACGATTTTGACAAACCTCAGGAAGGAACCTCAATCCTCCACCGCACCGGTGTTTTTCTATAAAAACACGATTTCTCTGCAGTCTGTGGTAAAGTCTCTCTCTTTACCACAGACTGCTCAAACTTCATTTGAGGAGTGTTTTAAGGAATCTTATTTTTATAAATAAAGTTGTTAGAGTTCCAACTATAGCAGACAGCACGGCCGTGAGTTAACATAAGTAAGCCTATTTTAATCTCATTCACCTTAGCAAACTAATTTACGCTGCCAGTATCTTGGGAACTCTTCCCAGTGCCGGTGGTCAAGATACATTTTTTTATGGATAGATACCATTGTAGATAAGTATGTAAGTATTAAGATTTAAATAGTAGGTAACTAATAATAGGGGTTAAAGTATGAAATTGCCGTTTTATTGCAATAGGTTCTTTGAATTGACATAGAATCTTCATGGTTTGAGGTTTTCGAATGAAACTTTTTTCAAATGGTTTCTATGATGTTCTTTTTTTAAAAAATGTGAAACATTTGAATATCGACTTTCAATTGTTTTTGTTATTCAATTTAGACAAGAAAGATGGATACTGCGAAAATTCGAGTGATTATGAGGCACCCATTTTTCGTATTTTTTTATTTTATTGATTTGACGCAAGTGAGTCAATATTGTGGGTAAGGTAACGTTAAACCATGCCGCTAATTCCTGGGTGGTTTGACTAGGGTCGGCTTCCACTATCTCTCTTAATTCATCGTTATTCACCTGTGTGGGCGGTCTTCCTCGTGGCTCGTTCTTTAAGTCGAAATTTCCATCACGAAAGCGTTTAAACCAAAATCGCACGGTGCGTTCATTAGTAGACCCCTCTCCAAACGCAGCATTGATATTGCGGGCTGTTTCTGCCGCGTTAGTTCCGCGTCGGAACTCGTATTCAAAAATCACTCGAATTTTCGCAGTATCCATCTTTCTTGTCTAAATTGAATAACAAAAACAATTGAAAGTCGATATTCAAATGTTTCACATTTTTTAAAAAAAGAACATCATAGAAACCATTTGAAAAAAGTTTCATTCGAAAACCTCAAACCATGAAGATTCAATGTCAATTCAAAGAACCTATTGCAATAAAACGGCAATTTCATACTTTAACCCCTAATATTATAATTGCGGCCTTACTATAGTTTTAATTGAAAGGAATAAATTAGGGTTAGTATTACCTTAGACTTCACTCAATTTCGATTACAGGAAGGAATTATTGTATACTGTGTGGCGCCGGATTAAGAATAGCGTCAGTCCATTTCCTTCTGTGCATGTCGTAGAAGGCGACTAAGGAAATCAATTATCAGGAGACGGGCAGCAGCGTCTTCCTGAGATTAAAACCGTATACTGCGATCGCCAACCCGCCTGCCAAGCGTGGCGATTATGGCAAAACCCCTCATGGTTATGAAAATCACGAAGGAGGCCTGTGTCCTGCAGTGGGCGTCAAATGGCTGATGATGATGATTATTGTATACCGTACAAACGCCTCATCGTTGTGATACTATTACTGAGATATTTTGAGATGTTACTCTATAAAAGTACCTATACAAGGTTACCTGTAAACCAATTTTGTAATGGATACTCACAAATTAACAGCTTATAAACCTGTGTCTAGCAGAACTAGAATATAGTCTATAGGTATAGAATATCAGTTTATGAGACCCGTCCTTTCACGTCGATCGATGCAATCGGCATTAGTCAATGCATCCCCGTCCGATCCGAGGAAACTGCTCGGACTGAAGGCAACTAACAACATTTGTGTGGAGTTGTGGATCTTTCAGCCCCGATGTCACCGTAAAAGTTGAAGGCGGTTTATCGCAAAACTGGTTTGAGAGTTTCTCGTAAGGTTGGAACAGGGGCTAACTACATCGATAAAAAAACATATCTGTGAAAAGTGTAATGGCAGAAATCTCAATAATTATTTTAAAAACCCACAGTCAGTCAGTCCGAGCGGCACCAATGAAAAAAAAATCTCTTATGTATAGTCTGTTTTTTCAAAAAGTTTACATCGTGGGTCTCAATAACTGTAATAGCTATTTTTAGAATCTACAGCCTAAAGCCTAGGATAAAGTTCTAAGTTATTGATCCTAGGTTCTAGGTTGCATCGGTTTCCACTAAAAACTGTCGGTTTTGGTAAAAGTGCTTCAAAGTCCTAGGTCCTAGGTTCTAATAACAGCTAACGCGCTGCAAAAATGAATAATAATTAACTAAATTATAAGAGAAATTATGATTTTTTCATTAGCGCTTTAAGGGCGGCGTCATATTTGGAATAGGCTAAGACATAAACTGGGCTTAACTTCAATAGTGTAACTGAGCGTAGGTTAGAGCCCGGACCGCAGGACTTTGCCCCACGGCTAGACTAAACTAAGGCTAGGACCACTTCAACAACGGGTGTTTTCTCAAATAGCTTTTTTCCGATGCATGAGTGAACCGATCTAAAGATTATTATTTTGCTGATTGCTTATTTCTTCGATATTGAATTGCTTGCGAGAGAAATGAACTGTCCATGACTGTGACTGGACTGGATGTATCCCTTTTGTCTTCGTTGTGTAGAAAACAAATTGGCGGGAATCGATTCTTCTCTTCTTTATAGAACCGTTCCACCTACCACTACTTTCACTGGCACTAACTTGCACTGCCTTCTTAGTAGACAATGCTTAAAACCATATGTGTTAATAAAATGGAAACCTATTCTTCTATGTAGTGCAATGATTTATTGAAGGCCACGACATTGGTAGTGCTAAATAACTCCTAAAACAAAGGCATTGTGAAATACAAGCTCCAATTGGCATGTTTCACTAATTGCGCATTTTAGAGGTAACCCTGCATAAGCTACATATTAGGCTTATTCTGTACTGCAGAGCTCAATATGAAGAGAAAGCGAGAGTCAGCAATAAAAGTGACATGACTCACATATCATTTTCATTACGTCAGTAAATATTGCTGCTGTTATTAATCAAAAGTTCGAGGTTTGAGAACTACCGAGGAAGATATATATATACATACATACATACATACATAGATAAACTCACACCTATATTCCGGAGGGGTAGGCGGAGACCAGGATTTGCAGCTTGCCAAGAAGAAATAATTATATATTTCCACTTTAGAACTGGGCTCTTAAGAACGTTCTCCAGTAGCTGCAATGCTTTATCCCCCTGCTGCCCCATCTTAAATTAACACTGAATGCTCCTGCGTTTCATATTTTTCTTCTTTTTAGTACTAGCCTCATGACTGAGGGACGAGCCTATGAGGCAGCTTTCGCCACCAACGGTCTCCATTCGGACCGATTATGCGTCAAATGTACGCTTATGAAAGAAGAAAGAAAGAAAGAAAGAAAGAAAATATATTTTATTTACGAACACAATGTTAAAAACATACTTACATACATATAAGAAAGAGAACGGATGAACAACATTGAAACAAAATTCAAACAAAACACAAAAATAACAACATGCGCACAAAATAAAAAACCAATTATAATTAAATCATCATCATCATCATCATCAGTAATTTGACGCCCACTGCAGGATATAGGCCTCCTTCGTGGCGATTATGGCAAAACCCTTCATGGTTATAATTAAATATTTGCATACCAACTGCAATTGGTTTTCAGTATTAAGTCCTAAAGTGGACTCGACTCAGGATGTGTTGCGGGAGTGTTACCTACTCACAACCCTGGTATTCTGTCGAGACCACGTCAGCTTGATACACCGCCTCCTTGTTCTCCAGGTGTAGTGCTCGGTATAGGCTGCGGACTGGTCCGTGAGGCGGCGGGACTGGTCCTGGGCGCCTACTTCCGCAGACGCCGCCAGTTCGTGGAGTTGGTGGCCCACGCCGGCGGCGGCGTCGGCATTGCGCTCTTCAGCGTCGCTTATAAGGAGGCTTTGGGGTACGTCGATTTTTGTTATTTAATTAAATTTACAGAGATCGAGCCCTCACCGTGACCGAATCATCGGTCTCGAATGCAAAAGCGTTTGATGATATAACCTATCAAATATTATAGCAGTGTATTGGGCTTCTATTATGAACTGCAAATTTGTTAGTTTTAGAATTTATAATGTAATTGATAGTCTTAAATATTATTCCAGGTTCACTTACTTGAAGTATGCTCGGTCTCGATCTGTTTCGCAATGATATATTAAAGTGTACTGCTTAAGAAAGTTTGATTTAAAAAATGTATAATGCCAGATTATTAAGATAATAATTTAGTTAAAACAAAGAGCAAAGCCAAGCCCTTATCGTTTTAGAAGTTTAGCAGAATTTATTGTATTTATTGTTAAAGAACTAGGTAATAGTCTCAATAAACACTACTTACTCTATACAAGCGCAAAATTGCTTACACCAAAATCCAACGAGTAATGTCCTCTGATAGCGCCTTATTTCAAATCACAACCTAAAGACAAATTAAAAAGTTATGGAAGCCCGACAAATTGTATATACCGACCAGTATCCCAAGTTGTCGTAACCGTTAGTTTCCTAAGCTTAATTTAGGACTGGAACCCCACCGCGCGCTCAGCCCGCATTCTGTAATTTACAGCATAAGGAAGACAGACTTTGGTTCTACAAATTCATGCTTGATTTGATCTTTTTTGCTGCGTAAATTATAATTATTTTTGGTGCCTATCCGAATCTTTAAAGCTGCTAATAGTCAGTTGTAAATTTTTAGTAACAAGACTGGCTAACCGTGAAGGATAATATCGTGAGAAAACCCGCGGCCTATTTAGCTCCGCACTTATTGACATTGTTTTTCTTGTGGATTAAGCAGACTGAGCCGATAGAAGCTGGGCAAGTCTACTCCATCTAAAAATTGTCTCAGGCACTAAAGAAGCGCCTGTACCGAGTTGCCACTAGATGCTAACTAAAATAATCATCTTACATAGATGTTATAGGCCTACGTTTATTTAATATTCATTAACTTTTGTAGGAAGTTAGGCTGGCGTCTCGGACTGCAAGCAATCACTGGAATATTGGTGCTGGCGTTCTTCCTCAGTGCAGTTTATCGTAGCGCTTCGTTGTACCATCCTCAAAGACGGGCGATTCTACATCTCAAGAATCAACGACGTAAGGTATTGATTGTTCCCTCTGTTATATAGCTTTCACCAAGTACTGTCAAGAACTCTGATAATTCCTTTTATATTATATGAGTACTTTCACCACATACCATGAAAGTTACTGTAGCACACGGTACGACTGTTTAACTTTGACGAAGTAATTACGGACCCCAGAAAAGCGACTTACGCGAGGGTCGTTTACAACCGTGAAATTGAATTTTTCGAGGTGATCCTGAATTTGTTAATTGTGCGGCAGGTGAAAGAGAAGAAGGGCCTAAAAAGACCTCCGCTAATCGACCTCAGCGCGCTCCGGTCGCGGCCGGCGCGGGTTTTGCTCTGCGCAGCCGGAACTGCGGCCTTCGGACTTTACACACCCGTCTTTTTTCTGGTGAGTGCCTTTTTCAATTAATTACACCTTTGTGCTGATGTGGCTTTGAAGTATTTAGTGCACCCTTTGATTCGGGGTTGGCATGAATGAAGTACAGCCAACCGCAGATCATAATTTTAGTTGCAAAGTCACCCGTAATCGTAACGTATCTGAGTAGAGTGCTATTGTACTATTGCTTGCTAGATTTGATTGTGTACTGTAGAATTCTAAGTGACCCGATCGCATCACCATAACAATGGTTTTTAATTGTTCTTTTCAAGGTCATAATCTAACAGGTTAACGTAACGAGTGAGATGATATCGTGACTGTAAACCGATGTATCGAGGTTGACAAAAATATCATACTCATAAGCTGATCTGCTGCAACATCTTTAGTGATATTGTTACATATTATTTTCTTCCACAGTTACAGGTGGGCCGTTTGGATACAAGTCGTAGTTGCAAAGTTAAACCACCTCTTTTCTTTGCTTGCTGCCAGTAAACAACTGCCGCCACTTTGTTCTGATTTCGATTCGAAAAGCTAAAGACGAAAAGGCGAAATCAGACGGTTGACTTAACGTTAATTTTTGTGTTTCATTCCACAATATCTTCTACTTAGAATGAATTATCTAAGCACAGAATGAACGTCAAATTCCGAATGAATTTATTCCAAGTCTCCTGCATGTTTTATTCAGAGTAGCGCAGAATCTGTGACTTGAGTGAGTGAAACGTCTAAACACCAAACGAAATGTTTTTTTCATTTGACCGTGTTATAAAAATAAACGTTAATTTTTCCTTCGAGAAATGAACTCGAGTTAACATTTGCCTTAAAGCTACGTCTGGCATGCTGTCTCGCTCACACAATCTAACAGTTTTAGTGATTGTAACAAAATGAGTATACTTTTACTACCTAAATGTGGTCCGAGGGTTTGATAGATAATAATAAATAAGGACATTCAATACATATACAGATAGATAGATAGAATATTCTAGATGTATGAACACCAGGAACTACAAATGCGAATTAAATAATAATGTAGTACAGTACAATTGGCAGCCTTATTACTAAAAGGCCTTATATTTTATAATATATTTTTTTCTGATCCTGTACCTTTTTTTTAGAAAACTTGACTAAAATTAATAATTAGTGGCAGACCCTGGTCTCTGCCTAACCCTCCAGGATACAAGCGTGAGTTTATGTTGTGTTTTGTAAACAACAATCAAACAATTCTGGAAAGAACTTTATTAAAAAAAATGTTTAAAATGTTTAAAGGCTCATAATATTTTTCACTTCTCATGCTCTAAAAGTTCGTCTTTATGTCGTGCGTAGGCGACATAAAGTCTCTTTTTATGCTCTAGAGCATAAAGTAAAATCTTCGTCGAAGACCAAGGCAATCGCTGCAACAGCCACACGAACATCTTTAACTTCATACAACAACCTCTTTATTTTATTTCGTTTCGTTCGTATTCTAAGACCAAGGCAAAGATACCAACAGCCAAAGTAAACAATAAAACTTCATGAAATAAACTTATAATTTGTATTTCGTCTCATTTATTATTTTTTATATTTGTTTATTTTTCAATTTAGTAGATCAGTATAGTATTTAAGCCATAACAACAACTTATCATAGTTATAAAAAGAAAATGTTTTTATAACTGAGCAGTATGTAACGACCTTAAGTCAGGTGTCACGTCCCTACAGAAAAAAAAAAAGAAAAAAAAGTTAATTGGCGGGAACCATAATTATTTTTACATGTTGCTGTTTCATTTCCTCGCAATCGAAGTGAAAAGTAGAGTGTACAACTCGTCCATAAAACCCATTTTACACTCGACTTTATATCTATCCTCGCTCGCAAGCTCGCTCGGATGGATAAACGTCTCGAGTAAAATGGTGCGTTTTATGCACTTGTTGTACAATCTACTATTGTTATCTATCAATTATTACAATACTTAAAAATTTTAGATTGCGCGAGCGAGACCGCATGCTCCACGTAAGAATAATACTGCAGAGGTTTTCTCTTAAAACTACTTTGCCAAGATTGGCTACACTGAGTGTTCCATTTTTAAACTAGGTATTTATATTTTGTTTCTTTCTTTTTCTATGTGGCCAGGCGCTACAAGGCTTCCAAGAAGGCCTAGAAGAGAGTGCCCTGGTGTTGCTTCAGACGTTCCTAGGGTTCGCGGCAGTCCTTGGTTGTGCCGGCTTCGGGCTCGTGCTGGTGCGACCTTCAGCTCAATGTCTCGTCTCCAAGCAGTATCTGTGCCAGACAGCTATGCTGGGAATCGGTAAGAGACGATTCAAAGATATTCGGTATCTACTTACTTGTAATCTTCATACAGGAGTGCAAAGTATGCCTACAAGGTATATGTCCGTCTGACTGACATATAAAGTGTTTTATCTCTTAAACTGTAAAAGGTATGTTGATTTTTTTATAGAATATATGAAATTGCGGCGGATAGACCAACAAACATTAAGAATTAAGGAGGAAAAAAAACTATTTTCGTTTTTACTCTATCTTAAAAACAGTAAAACGTACCTAAAAGTTTGATTATAGCTATGGTATACCAACAAATAATAAAAACTGGCCAAGTGTCAGTTCGACTTCTGTTAAGAGTCTCGAACTGCATGAAAGAAAGCACAAAATTATTCGTAATTTTGTATTCAGGGTGGTATGGTACGGTAACCTCAATGCGCGAGTCCGACTCGCACTTGCCCATTTTTTTCCTCAGTCACACACGCGTTCCTTCATCCTATTTGTTCTTTTCGCAGGTATATCGATGCTGGCGCTAAGCAGTGTCCAGGGTTACCATGGTTACGTACTCTTTGCGTGGATGTATGGCCTTTGTTTAGGAGGGTACTTGTACTCAATCAAAATGTTGACCATGGAGCGGGTACGTGGACGACACTTTGCTAAAGTTTGGGGTAAGTTACCCTTAACCCTTTGACAACTTTTTGTATTAGGGTGATTTGAGAGGATTGGGGTATTCTACTGGATCACCTGTAGTTCTTGGTAGATGAGAGAAATATATCAATCACAACGTATAAGATTTGTTGTGTTCTTATTTATGTTATTGTTATTGTTAACCCTAGATTACGGAGGGATGCAGAAAGTTACTGTACTCATGAATATAAAAAACTTTTGTAAAAAGAATTAACTAAAATTCTTTTTACAAAAGCCATTTAGCAGAATATTACAAAGATAGTCCGCCTGGGACGTCCCTTACCGGCCCTTCCACCCACATTCGCTCGATATATTTCTTTCGTGAATCTTTCTTCCTTCATCCTCCAACCAGCGTGCGTGCATGCAAGTAATGAATGTTGATGAGGTGAAAGAGATCTGTCAGAATCGTGGCAAGTGGCAGTCCCTGGTCTCTGCCTACCCCTTCGGGATAAAGGCGTGAGTTTATGTATGTATGTATTACTAAGAATTGTGTTGGACCTGAAACATTTTCTTTACCTCCCTTAGGCTTCGTGCAAGGTGCGGAGGCGATTCCAGTGATAGTCGGTGTGCCCGTCACTGGTTACATAAACCAGCAGGCACCCCGAGCCGGCTTCTACTTTTCGACCGCCGCCACGCTAGCTGGCGCTGTGCTGCTGTTCTTCGTCGGGTTCTCGAAGCGAGAGCCTGATCCGCCGCCGGTGCCGGCTCCCACAATAGTCGAACCCTGTCCTTGCGTGACGCCCCCTCGGTGTGAACCCGCGTGGTGCGCCTGCAGCGTCGGCGGGACCACCGCCTACTGCGCCTGGCCCGGAACAGCCTGCAGCACTAGACTGCCTAAGTCTTTATCCTACGCAGCGCCGCTGGATAGGTGCTGTCCAGCGACGCACTACCCGGAATGCTGCAGAAAGCCAGCTCCCTTGAGGTCTTCTAGAAGCGTCCCCGAGGGCTTGGCCCGCAGAGGCAGTACGTGGAGTCGCGGCGGCTCCTGCAGAGCGCACTCTTGTCGGCGACGCGAGCACCACTTGATTGAACAGATAACCACGTCGGTATGATATTGGATTGCGAAGTTCCGAGCGCTCTCTGTGCTCACTCGCGCCGGCTCAAACAGAACCGGCCGGAGTGTCGGACGTGTAAATATTTTAATTTCCAAAGTAGTGATATTTGTGTAAAAGAAATAAGGTAGATAGGTAAAGGTGATAGTGTTTCCTAGTTTTGAAGCAATAATTGAGTTTGATAGAGAAACTTTGCGGTATATACCTATGTTTTGTGTTGAAGTTTGAAGTACCGAAACAGTTTTAGTGAGGACAAACGATGTGTTTCAGCTGAAATGAAGGGGTAGTTAATAACGCTACATTAGACACGATGTTCCCCCAAGATGCGTGTTTCGCGTAGAGTTCATCACTTGAGTTGTGTTCACATGTTTATACTAGCGTATCTTTAACCTACTTCTTTAATATTTGTGGGACCTATGTCTTTGTAGATCATATCTACTGGTATAAATAACATAATCCACTAAATTCGAATAGCGTTTTATTCAACCAAAGACTCTCAACGTATTGAACTGTCTCTGATATTACTTTATTCTCATTCTCCAGTGGTATTTCTATATTTAGAAGTAAGACGATATATCAATAAAAAAATTATTGAAACTATGTCAATTTTACTGATTCTGGAGTAACGTATTTATGCGTACCTACTATACTATATATATAATATAAAGTGCTTTAGAGAGTTTGTTTTCTTGTTGATATCAGTATACCTTATTGTTCGTTACATGTAATATGTTCTGTTGTTAAACATCGTTTGTTGAGTTTAAATTTTACCAAAGTGTGATTTACAATTTTATGATCGACTCTTAAGAGATTTTATTAAAGAATTTAGAAAACACTTTATTTCTATTATTTCATGTTCTATTTCAACGCTGTAGCCCGTTTCATTTATATTATTCGGGGGCAGGTTTTTATAAAGGGCTAAAGAAAGACAAAATAAGAGCAATTTTGAAATTTGCATAACACATGAAATATTTACATTGATCTGAAAAATGAATTCGGTATGTACGCTCCGTGTACCTACTTGTGCTAACATTCGGTGGAATACCTACAGAGAACTTCGCAGAGGCTATATTAAATACAGCTCAGACTGGAACCTCTATTTGATCAGTGTCTGCTTTTACCGTGCCTCGTTTACATTACCACCACTGCACTGTAAGTGAACGATGAAGCTTGAACATTTAACCACTCGTCTGCCGTGACACAGATCTGTGTCCAACTTAGTATGGGCCGCCTATACGTTCCATTACGCGAGCGCAGTTCAGGGACTAATAAAAATAATGAAATTAACTCCGAATGATCAAAAACAGAAATGCAACTGTTATCGTATCGATTACATACCGCACAATTATACTCAAGGAACCTTTTTGAAATTATTAAGCTTTCTTCTAGAAAACTGATTTGAAATTTAAAAGGTTTAATGTATTTAGAACATAACGATCTCAAAATAAAAACGCCATAAGAACGCTGAAAGATCCGCGTCCATTGCGTACTAACCTTTTTGATCTCTTTAGTAAACAGATTCTTTTAATTGATTTCCAACCAAAATGTGACGAATAAATTAGTTCGTTTTGAAGTCCAGTATAAGCAGCTTTCGGATTGACCTACACTCATGGTTGCAAGAGAGTTCATACTCTGCAAAGTTGCACTTTACTGCAAAGCCGTAATCGTTAAGCAGTTGTAATCGTTCTGTTCGGAACCCTGAGGCCGCGAGTCCTACTTGCACTTGTTGGGATCTTAAAACCAGTTAAGTATATTTTTTCTTATTTATTGTTGGCTATTCTCGATGCTTCTGTCTCGAAGCTTCTGTCTGCTTAACTTGTCGATATGTTTTGGTATGTAACTAGCCTATATATGTATGTCCCACTGCAGGGCACAGGCCTTCTCTCAGATTGAGAGTATGGGCTTAATTGCCATGCGTGCCCACTACAGATTGACAATTTCAAGCGCCGAGGTTTGTTTGACCTTAGACACTCAGGTTTCCTCACAATGTTTTCCTTCACATTCAGAGCTATTGAAATATCGTAGGAAACAAAGTCAAACGCAAGGGCCTCGATGTAAATGGGGGACGTTACGTTGCAAGTTCGAAGACGAAAGTTCTTGATCGATATAAATTAATTTCAAACGAGCCTGAAAAGAAATTTAAGACATTATAATACTGATTACTATGACTTTCAAGTTGCTAACAGAAAGGATGTCTAAGGAATTACTTACAATGAAGTCTTAAAATATGAGAGACCTTCGTAAAGAATAAGCAAAATAAACTTGCCGGAAATCTAATGTCAGATCTCGTTCAGAGGGCACTCGAGAAACTGGGTCACGACGGTTGTCTGAAGAAATGTTTGTTTATTTGTCATTACTTTTCCCGCTTTATCTTGTAGTTCAACAAGTTGTCGCGACAACTGCACTGAAAGCATAATACAACTGGAATCTGTTAAAAACTTCGTAAATGGCTTTGAAACAAAGACCATCCCAGCGTGTGGAGGAACGGAAAACTCTGATTACCTACACGAGCTTTGTACGTTACGCACACATGCGTAGCTGAACTTGCCTGAAAGTTGGTCCGTTTCTTACGCACTTGATTACGCAAAAGAGTTTTGGCAGTTTTCTTTTTCTTTAACATAAAGTTAGGATTTTATTTGATTTGCAAATGGTACGTCGTATCGTCTCCTAAAATGCAGAACATATGAGTCTACTCGCTAACTCACTAGGGGTCATCAGTAAATAAATGCTTATTCTGGTCTTCCTAAGTTATGAGAGGAGTTTAGAACAAACTAACCTTCGACACATGTGCTAAATAATGCCTCGAAAGACATCGACTTGAATTTCAACAATATGTCAATAGGTATCTATTATGCAGAGTGTTTCAGAAGGGTCCGGTAGAACTTAAGGGAGTTATGATACTCATTAATACTCATTAATACTCATTAATTACCTTGGTACTCAAAAATACGACAGACTTCAAATACGGATTATATATACGGTTTGCCAGAGTCTTGACTGGTCTATGAATCATATTAAAAATGGTCTTTGAAGTTCGGGAAAACCTCGGAAAAACTGCGAGACTCTAATGCTGAACTACCTACAAATTTAAAAACCTATTTAGAATAATATAAAAACCTCCTTACAAACTTCTTTGTATTACGTACGTTTGTAAGGAACCCTCGGTGGGCGAGTTCGACTCTCAGTTGTCCGATTTTTAACTTATTAATTAAGAGCTAAATCAGATGCACTAAAGCGAAAACAGATTGCATTTTGCAATAAAAACCTATTTAGAGGCTATAAATTCCACCCATGCTTGGACGGAACTTGAACCCGCGACCTCTGGCTCACCGTGCCAGCGCTCTCCCAACCGAGCTATGGGCAAGTGCAACCATCGATGAAATTTCGAGCCTCCTTACAAACTTCTCTGTATTACGTGTTTTTAAAATTGTCTTCGGCACGGGTTAGTGCAACAAAAAGAATTTATTCCATTTTAGCAACCGCACCTTAATGTAAACGCAGTCTGTGACGCAGTGCAGGACGGAGACGCCCACTATCTCGCTGGACCGACGATCTTTGTTGATAGCGGCTGGTTAAGAATGACCGAGATCCGAAATCATTTCATGTTAAAGCAAGATCATGTAGTGGGTGTTACATTAACTGTTGCACGTTAGACAAACGTTCGAGCCAGAATACAACAAACTAGAAAGGTAAGATAAGAATATTCTTATTAGGTATTTTGATAACAAACGGTTCGGTTCAAACTGTAAAAACCCATATTGATGACGGTGACATTACTTCACCTGTCAGGGGATGGAACCATCAGCGCAGATCCTCTCTGATGACCACCATTACTCATTATAATGCGACGCAGCCAAGCCTAGCCCATGAATATCATACATATTTCCACTCGGGGAAAACGCTCCGGAAGCTCGGAGCGGAGGTAAAAATATCTCAAAGTTCGCACGTGTGATATTACGAGGTGAGGACACAAAATAGGCTATTGCAAAAGCTTTCTTGATTCCGAAAAATGTACGTATTTATGTAGGTCAGTTGGAAGGTGTATATAAAGTTAGGTGCAATTCAATTTTTGCTCTTTTCCGTTTCTAAATTTTCTCAAATAGAAATGTCTCATAAATACGTCTCCCATAGTCTGCCAGAAAAAAAGTACCCGAAACAGGCGTGCGTGTATGCAACAACTAATGAATGTTGATGAAGCGAAAGAGATGTGCCTACCCCTGCCTACCTCTCTGGGAAACATGCGTGACCTTATGTTATGTTAAGTCTCCCACTTCTCGTCAAAGGCCTGTTCTGCCAGGCGTACAAAAAATCAGTTCTTCTGTATTTAGCTACATCATGTGAAGTTGTGTGGGTCTGCTGTGAGCGGGAGAATTCCGCCACCCTATTTAGCCGCTTATATTTTCGCGCTGAATTTTGTAAGTACCCACTTCGTTTTCTACCAGTACCTGCCTGCCTTCAACTCATTTATTTTACTTCATTTCAAGGCAAGTTACTGGTATCTCCACTGATTATATTCGCAAGCTTTTAGCAAACATTTTATTTCGGGTATTCTTCTGCTTTTAATGTTCAAATAATAAATCACGCTCTTTCGTCTGAATAGAAGAGATGAATGCTGCCAAAATTAGGCAATTCCTCCGAAGCTTTCATTGTGTTTTTCTTTAAAGTCGAGACGTTCTCAAGAAGGTTCTTATCTAGTCTAGATGTCGAGCATGCTTCGATAAGCATGCGATCATTTTTATCGATACTTTGTGGAAAATGCTGATCTGTAAAATTGTCAAGAGGAAAAATGGAATATCTGGAATGGTTATGCAGATCACAACTTCAATATTAAAGTTTATGCTCGACCTAACACGTAAATATGGAAACTACTGCAATAACGTTGTCTCAATATGGATATTGTCTACTTCAAATAGATAGTAGGTATGGAGCATACGGCCTTGCTTTATTATTTTCATAACATGAAATTATTGGTACGTGCCAAGTCTCTAATACGACGTGTTTTTACAATAAAGTTCAGGTAATAGCATTTTGTTCTTTAGTAAAATGTGGTGGTGGTAGCCTATTGGGTAGAACATTGGACTCGGAAGCGGGGACCCAGGTCCGATTACCAGTGCGGGCATGTACCTATGACTTTGTTTTCTAAGTTATGTACATTTGTAAAGTTATAGTAGCAATACCACACGCTAACTGTGAAGGAAAACATTGTGAGGAAACCTGAGTGTCTGAGCTATTTATATACCTCAGCGCTTGAAGTCGCCAATCCGCGGTGGGCTCGCGTGGTGGATTAAGCTCATACTCTCTCCCTGAGAGAAGGCCTGTGCCCTACAGTGGGACGCGTATATAGGCTGCTTATGCTATAGTATGCTAAGGTTAGCTGTAAGTTTTCCTAAAGGTTAAAATAAAATATATATCTGTAGCTTTGTTAATGTAGTTATGTAATACCAGTCGACAGCATAACCGTACACTCTACTGAGTTACGTTACGAGAGACTTTGCAAATAACATTGTAAAGGTTGCTGTGTTGTTGACTGATGATCAACCTTTCTTTAATAGTAGGCGCTACTACAAAATTATTTTGGAATTATTATGGCATCAACTATACTATCAAAATAATGCTGAAGACTGACGATAAGAATTCATTACTTGCTCAATGAGGTAGATAGTATGTACTACGTACTAAAGTCAAAGTCACGATATTTTTATTCGAAATAGCAAAGAAACTATTTTGAAACTAAATCGCAAGGACTTCACGAACGTTATAAGTCAAACATAGGTATCCACTTAAAGACCTCGCTAGATCGCTTTGGAGAAAAAATGGACAAAAATATTTAGCCTTCGCATCTACGTCATGAGATGATTTATACAGCGTCCAGTGGCACCATCACTCACACTAGTTGGGTGAAGAGACCACTCGGACGCTGCAGTTCCTGGGACATTGTTTTTTAGATGGAGTAGGCTTGTCCAGCACCTGTACGGCAGTACCACAGGAAAGACAAGTCAATACGTGCGGAGCCAACCAAGCCGCGGGTTTCCTCATGATGTTTTCCTTGACAGTTAGCGTGACAACATAAACTTACGCCTGTATCCCGGAGGGGTAGGCTGAGACAAGGGTCCGTCACTTTCCACGATCCTTATATATCCTTACTTACTCTTTCATTTCATCAACCTTTTCATCAGTCCTTGCGTGCACGCACGCCGGTTTCAAATAATTTATAACGCAAATAGTTTTTGTGTGGCAAACTTAAGTTTTTGCATAATTTACCGCCGAGACCACACTAGATTGAATAATTTTTTGGCACTTACTTGATTTTAAAATAGTTCCATACTTACTTTTATTGCCGTCGGGATAGCCGACTAGTTTCGACCTCGTCCGGAAGTCTATCATGGAGGAGAGTCGATGCGTTCGCCGCGGCTATCGATCTCTCATTGCGGGCTCGCAGGCGCTGCGCCCGCGCAGAGAGCTCCGTTCATACAGTACCTATTACAATATTGAATGGAGTTTTTTTTATTATTAAAATTTAGACCAGCATAGGTAGTACGACGATGCGAGTCGCGCGTTTTAAATTTGCAACACGCGACTTTCTAGTCCATTGGTTTTCAAATTTTTACACTTTAGCGCCACAAAGCGCGTGACTCGTGCCATGATACTACCTGTATTGGACATTATTTGGCTGTAGGTAACTTATGGGACACACAACTTATCCAGTAACCTTATTGTACTGATTCAGGGACCGAAGTCTCGATGTTACTGTTTTCACAGTGGTTTTCTACATTTGCTTTTATTCTGTGTTCTCCCTCGGGCTGGAAGGACGCAAACAATTCCCTCTAAGCACTACTGCGCAACATTATGTAGATCCCACGATTGCACCGCACTTCCCCTCTCCGTTTACATTACATAATTGGGACCTTGCCTATATTGACCGCGACTCCGACGCCTCGGGGTATTTGGTATACCCGCGCGCCGACGCAAATCAACGACGAGCTTCTTGTGCAAGGTGTCTCTATGCAGGCATTGCTAATCTGGAGTTCGCCTCAAAATAGGAATGCCGTAAAGGAAAGAAAAAAAAATCATACGTTTTATTTTCGGTGTTACAGTTTTACCAAGAATTACTCTAACAATAATTTTAAAAAGTTACAATTTTGAATTATTTTTGTCAAGTTGGCGCCTTTTTGCCAGTTATCACCGCGTATCATTGCAGCTTCCTTCAAGGACCAACCTGGAAGTTCTTTATTTGAACTATTATTATTTGACCCTGATTACAATAATCGACGTATGGGAAAATGTCATGTGTATGCATGATCAATAAGCTAAGTTTACATAATTGGAATTGATTGAGGTGAGTCTCCATAGACGGAGGCTCCCCTGTGACGCGGCATCGAAAACAGATAGGTAACACGGCATAACTGGAAGGAGCCGGTAATAAATCAATTTACTTATGCCATTTTATTGACGCCTTATTAGTATCTTGTCAGCCTAAATACGCTGTGTGTAAACTATCCGAGAATTCCTGTGGAAAGGCCTAGAAAACTGAGAGGATAGGTACTAAACAAGACTGGTCTATCTAAAAATAAAAACACACTTCAAACTTTATTTCTGTGTTTTAGGTGCTGTTGTTTTGTCAAATCGGTTTTTATTTTTTAATTAAATATATATATATTACACGTGTTTTTGTGAATTTCACTACGACTCCAACGAATTGTGTTTTTCGCAAGCAAATGCAAGAGTCACTATAAAGAAAACCAGCCAAGTGCGAGTCGGCTTCGCGCATGAAAGGTTCCGTACCATTATCTATACAACATTTGAATATTTCAAGTGCGTACCTGTTGCCATTATTAATATCGAGCAAAAAACGGCAAAAAAGTCACGTTTGTTGTATGGGAGCCCCACTTAAATATTTATTTTATTCGGTTTTTAGCATTTGTTGTTAAAGCGGCAACAGATATACATCATCTGTGAACATTTCTACTGTCTAGCTATTATGGTTCATGAGATACAGCCTGGTGACAGACAGACACACTGACTGACGGACAGTGGAGTCTTAGTAATAGGGTCCCTTAACCTCTTGGTACGGGACCCTAAAAACACCCAAATCGCTTCAATGAGCCTTTAAAATTTGAAGAGTTTCCTCATACCAAGGATGGATAGGATGATAGGATACCAGGATCTTGACTTAATGACTATGAGACCACCGAGGAAGTCTACCCAAATAAACAAACAAAACTCATATAAGTTTTGTAATGTACTAACCAAATATGAATCTTGTTGTTCGAGGCAAATAAATAATTAAATTAAATATCAGTCCGCGTCTTCGAGTAGTCGGGGAACATACATTAAAAATAAAATAAAAAAGACGAATTTAGAACCTCTTCCTTTATTGAAGGAGGAGGTTCAATAAAGGAGGTGGTTCTAAATCGGTTATGTAAAATATACGAGAAAACTGAAAATTTAAACAAAATCCCCTTATGTATCTGAAAATGGATCGTTAGTACGAACAACTTTTAGGTACCATGGGGAAAACCTCGAAATAGCGAAAAAAATATCAGCTGCTGTCAGCAGGTAGTATAAAATGTGCAATTCCTGAAACACTCCTTTTAAAGAGTGTGTTTAACAACAACTTTTACTCTTTGAGTTTTTTCTGAGATTTATATTTTTCAAAATATCAGAGTCTACAAAATTTTGTTAAAGTCACGATTTATGCGCTCTGCCAATGTCGCCGGCTTCAGTTGACGACTTACTTGACACCCACTCACCCAAAACATACAATGACCCAACTAGGTTTCGATTTCACGTACGGAACCCCTTTGAGGCTACGTGCGAAAATCTGAGATTCAACTAGGCGTTCCGTGTGGCGCCGGATTAAGAATAGCGTCACTCCATTTCCTTCCGTGGATGTCGTAGAAGGCGACTAAGGAAATAAATTACCAGGAGACGGGCAGCAGCGTCTTCCTGAGATACCAACCGCATACTGCGATCGCCAACCCGCCTGCCAAGCGTGGCGATTGTGGCAAAACCCCTCATGGTTATGAAAACCACGAGGGAGGCCTGTGTCCTGCAGTGGGCGTCGAGTGGCTGATGATGATGATGAACCAACTAACTCTTCATGTTCACGCCACTTGCCGCCAGTCGGCTACATTCTTAGACCATATGGCTGGTGGTCTACCGTCTGATTATCGGCTAGGCATAAAATTTACATTGTCCGATTTTTCACTAGTTCCGTTTACCGTATACCTATACGATTAGTCAATCCTATGTTGGTGGTCTCGTTTGTCAATTACCTGTGTGATTGGGTAGTTTGAGTTTCTGAAGAGTAATTTAATTGCAGGGGATAGAAGTAGTAGGTATTATTTTTAAGAAACAATACAAATACAATAGTTATATAATATAATACAATACAATAATATTAAAACAGTCGTTATAGTGATTTCAGTGCAGTCATAAATCTAGTTTAAAAGCAATTTGGTTAATGAAAATTTTGCTTTAGGAACTGGACAACGCTTTATGTCGCATTTATTCGTGACCCTTTTGTATAATGTCGATGACGCTGTATAATGTCGATGAAAGGTGGTTTTCACAGGCTCATTTCCCCTCTTGAGGTTGTCATTCCGTTATTGCCTTGGTTCACTTATCGTCAACCTTCCCAGCTAAGAGCCCATCTCCATTTTAAAACAAATATCCTTTCCACAATATCTGTCTCTCTTGCCCGGCTTCCTATAAAATAATTTGGTACTCAATTTCAAGCCCTACGCCAAGCAAGGCACGCTCCAAATACCGAATGAGAGGGGTTAATTGTTAATTTATCAGGTTGTAGCGCACCCTCATCAATATTCCATCCAAATGAACCGGGGACGCAATCATCGTTATTATCTTAGAGTATAACGTTATATTTCTGTTGTTGTTAGATATACCCAGCTTACCGCCATTTTAATTGGACATCGAGCGATTACTTACAGACCATTAGTGTCTGAGAGGAGCTGTGTAAGTACTGATTGTTATGTAATGTATGCTGACTTAATCCCCGGATTTTGTTTTGTATCGATTAGTACTAACTTAGGATAAGTATAATTTCTCTAAGCAGAAGTAATTAATGAATTAAGTAATAAGCGGAATTAGTTACTATCTCAGAATAACTATAATTCTAACACATTATGGACATTATTAACTTCATAAATAAATTAATAAAATTACTGTTAAATTTACCAATCTGAAGGAAAAGACCTTCCGGAGAAATGTGATTTGTACAATTCAGAAAACTGAATTGTTACTAGTCATATTATAATGTAAAAATGCGTGCTTACCTGAAAGAGGGAAATAAAAGGCTATATTATTATTATAGATTAGTACAACCAAATTATTTGAATCTATCTGCAAAGGCGAGTTTAGAACAAAAAGGATGAAAGCGTTATTATTTAAATAGAATATGAAGAACTGATAATTTATTTCCTAAAATAATTTTAACCCCTTTCGGATCCCCTACCCCCAACCTAAGACAAAATAAGCAGAATTTCAAGCACTAATACACGCTGAATTCTGTGTGGTTTGAGAGTCGCGGTTTTGTTATTAGTTATTAAAAATTTAATCTAATTAAACTGTTATGTTTAAATAGATTGCACTTAAACTTTAAGTACCTATAGACGTAAAATAAAAAATAAATTGACAATCTTGTTTCAAAAAAGAAAATTGAGAAAGGAATGTTGCGTTGGTTTGGATATGTTTAGAGGATGAAGGAAAATTGACGAAAGAAATATATCGAGAAAATGTGGGCCGGTAAAAGGACAAGAGACGTCCCAGGTGAACATACTTCAACCAAATAAGGGATGTATTAGCAAAGGGCATCATAAAAAGTATCCGTATCCGGCGTGCGTGCATGCAACGACTAATGAATAATACAAAGATAAATACAATGTTTGGTCCATTTTTAGGAGAGATGTGGTTGTCTACAATACAGAGTCGCCCTAGCGTAGGCAACTAACGACGATATTTTCTTGGAAAAAATAGTTATTTAAGTTGTAACACCATCGACGTAAAAATTTTTTGTGCAAATAAATTTCCATTTCATTTTAATATTCATTTCAATGAATGTTGACGAAGCGAAAGAGATTTGTTAGGATAGCAAGTGGCAGTCCTTGGTCTCTGCCTACCCCTCTGGGATACAGGCGTGACTTATTGTTATCTTGTTTATTTATTTTCAGAAAATTCGCAAACCGATAGTATAGCCTCACCGTCGATCACAATGATCCTCGGAACCGCGGCACGCACGTACCGCTATGGTTGGCTAATAATGGTTCTCATCGAATCGAGTTTGTGTTTTGAAAGGTGCCTTTTAAAAATAACCAATCTATAGCGTATTCAATAGCTATTGTTCAGGTACGATTATTTTGGTACGGCTCTCATACCACCCAAAATTCAAGGTGTATGAAAAAAAGTAAGACTTGTTCGGACCCCGTATCGTCTTACGCAATAAATGAAAGTCACAAGAGGAAAGTCTACGGAAAAGGTAAGTTTGACTTATAAAAGTAGCTTCTTTGCTTCAAACGTATTTGTATTGAAGACGATACCACGAATGTTCCTTGCTTCCGCAAGAATATTCCGTTCAGAATATTTTATTCCTATTTCCAGTGTATTTTTCAGCATTATTTTCGGTAAGTTGATAGATACTAAATGCTAATGCTGCCGTCTGTACTCTTAAGTTAATAAATATCCATGTAAATTCCTTTTTTGTGTACAATAAAGTGTTCCCTAACTCTATCTATCTATATAACAGAACAGCAGCAAAGAAACTGAAAAGTTTCGAATACAAATATTATTCAAAGACTAACTTATAATTATTCGCAAACAATGGATTTCCATCCATTTTACTCTACTAAAACAAAATATTATACTGATTGGATGAATTTTATAGATATTTTATAACTATTGTAATAACTATCTTCTGGCAATAAATGTATTTTTATTTTTTATTTATTTATAGCTTTTATAATTGCTATCACACACATCACTTCCGGGTGCCCCTATTACTTGCTCGGAAGTCGACAATACTCCTACAGATTAGGTATAAAGATGTGAAGTTGAGATCTGTGTTTAAGTTGTGGGCTACCCAAACTAGAGCGTCATCATTACTAGCACCCCACCAAAGAAAAAAACATTCAAAAAGAAAATAGTGGACTGACAATCTGAATATTGATAATTGTAACAGACATTTTTCAGACCTACAACCTAGAACCTAGCACAATAATGTATTTTCACTAAAAACAGAAGTTTTTGACAAAAATGCATTAAATTCGTACCTAGGTGAACTTAGATTCTATGCTCTAAAACTTTGCGTTTGCATCTACGTAATGAGATGATTTATACAGCGTCCAGTGGCACCTTCACTCACACTAGATGGGTGAACTCCAAGCTCCAGCATTTCAGAGACATTCACTTTATACGAAAACGTCTTATAAAAGAAATATTATTTATTATTGGTGACACTGGTTCGGGTAGCCCCTAGGGCGTATTTATGGGAAGTCATAAACCAAGAATGATTTGAAATCAATTATATCCACGTGATATTCGCTTGCATTAATTTTTCACCGAACGCGTGATTTCTAAACCCATTGTCACATGTTTACTTTCCTTCATTCGTGTTACGCCCATACCTCTACAAGAAACAACTACAAAAAACTTGGACATGACGATGACTTATCACGATGCTTAACTCTGTTATATTCCATAATTTAATTAGGATATGTATTACAAGATAGCGTTTGCGAGTTTGGGTAAAGTGGGTATTTAAATGTTTTGTCAGCTGTTAAAGAAGGAAAAAAGAGGGGTCCTTTTGGATTTTTTCTAAATGTTTATAAATAATAACACCAATATAATTTGAAAGTCAATTACCGTATTGTTATTTTACTTAATGTCTGGTTCCCTACATCAAAGTTCTCTCTTCTTCTATCCATTGCCACCCCTATACCGAGTGGTCTCTCTCTACCCCAACCCCGGCCCCTCCTACTTTTATGGAGGTTTTTATCCATTAGTATTTCCACCTATAGCAGAGGCAAACGATAAACGATTTAATATTTAAAAGCTTATAAACGTTGATAAAAACACACAGAATCCTAGCGCTTTTGCGGAATGGTTCCGTAGAAGACTTTTATTTAATTTGGATTGTTTTTTTTTTACAGAATAAAATATGTTTAATTCTTTACGTTTAGCCATTGTGATGTGACCGATGCGCCAGGAGAAAAACTAATGGGAATGGGAAAATGTAGTTAGACATTTTTTGTGTAAACATATTTTATGCACTTTCGACCTGTCGTAACTTGCCCAGCGAACTAAAAAGGGGACTGGAATTTTGGTTCTTATAATGTTCCAACATGTTCGATTTTAAATTTCCAAGTAGATTGTGTGCGTGGCCGTGTTCCTGGCGCATCTACTGTCAACCAGGCTGAAGGTGGCGTACGAAAAAAATGGTTTCAACGTTAATGAATAAAAATGGTATTCAACGTTACGTTTGCGGCGTACTGAAAATTAGTTGATTCGAACTAATGTAGCGTACGTACATAGAAGGATAATGTTCAGGCTACTCAAGTGTTAAGCAATAAGGCGTGCTAGCAGATGGCCTTAGTGTGTCACCAATTATAGAGTCGACATCGCGCAATTATTTTGTTCTAATAAAACTATAAGTATTTAGCAATTTGATATTAATACACGATCATTTTCACGTCTATTGGTTGTTTTTTTATAAAGCGGATTAACGGATTTTTAGGGCTTTTTCAGTTAGCGAATTTATTGGAAATGTATAAGCAACTGTATCAATATGACGTAACACAGACATGTCTGTATGACGGAAGGAGAAAAGGCGCGCTGACACAAAAGAAAAATGTAGCAAGAAGCCATTCAATTATTACGTAAGCACTACAGGGGGGCGGGGGGTATTTGCTTTGCTTATTTTTGATGACATGGAGCATAGATTACTATGGAGGGTGAGGGGGGGTCTGGATGGTGATTACGTCAGCAGTAGGTATTTATTTTTACTTTCGATTCGATTTTGTTTTGAACACATATGGTAACTCTACTTGTCTATGCTTGAGGGGGGGTCTGGATGGTGACGTAGCAGTAGGTATTTATTTTTTTACTTTCGATTCGATTTTGTTTTGAACACATATGGCAACTCTACTCGTCTATGCTTGAAAACGATACGCATTTTCAGGGATTCCCAAAAATTATGGAAACTCGCATTTTTTTAAGACTTAAATAAAAAAATCTTGTTTGGAGTTGAGAAATCTTGTTTAACGCGCGAACAATTAGTACCGCTTCTCCGTCTAATAGAACAGCGACCCGCGGACACGCGGCACGCACGTACCTAATAGATTCGAGTTTATGTAGAGATATTTTTGAAAAGTTCGTTTAAAAAAAAAAACAAACTATCGTATTCGATAGCTAGTATCAGGCACGTTGATTTTGCTGTCTTTCAAACCAATCTCAATTAATGGTGTATAATTAACAGGCGAAAAGAAGGTGGTATGGTCGCAGGTAGGTCTCAAGTTTTCCATTACTAGAAACGTGGAACCCTAAAAGCTTGGTTCAGCAGACGAGTGAGCGGGGCGTCGGCTAAACCCAGAGGCGCGGAGTTAATCGACAGCTCCGAAACGTGCTCCCTGATCGACGATTATCCATTTATTTGCCCGATGTTTCATGTTTTCCCCGATGCATCGCTTTGATAATTGTGCACCTGTTCAGAAAGCTGTCATTCTAAAAGGGTCACCTCGTATATTTTATTTCTGGCGTCATCGTCTCTCCCTGGGATCGTTATATCCCATAGAAGTAAAGAAATTTTCTTGAAGTGAGAAAATGAGCTCTTACCACGCTTGTCGAGCTGTTGAACTATAATTCTCAATATTGAAAAACATTCAAGGCAAAAAAATTCTTTTGCCCCATTTGCTTATATATAATCATGTCTTACGTCACAATACCACAGTGGATCTATCTCTCCGGCTTCAAATACACAAAATATTTAAATTTCAAATGACATTTACATTCCTGGTTCTGAAACGTATGTCACATAGTTTTTGTGTTACCATCAGCGTAAAGAGAAATTGTGAAACTGCAAAAGTGACCCTTTTGGGGAAATGTTGTTTTCTTTATTTGTTTGCTTATTTAGCTGGTGCCCTAATGAAGTGCGTCCCTTCCTTTAACACTTCATTCCTCCGTCCCTTTGTCACCGTCCCAAAATTGATTTCAGGCAATTTGGGAGACGCGTTTATTTTTTGCACGCCTCACTAAGAAGAGCGCTATTCTTTTTGGACAAATGAATATTTCACTTTGCATAATGGCCCGATATTGCGGCTCTTTACTATTTCGTTTTCTCCTCTAATGGCTTCGCTCAAACGCGTGTCCTTTTCCCGCACGTTTTACGCCAACTCAATGAAAACAGATCTTAATTTTGCCCTCGGGCAAAAACATCAGTAAAGTAAACTTACCGTGTGGCGTCGCGCAGAAATAGATTTCACTATGACAAACGGCAGTATTCCCGTCACGTTTTTGTCGACTCTGTATAAGTTAAGTTCGGGTCGGATATGACAAGGATAAATCCTATTGTCGCGCGTCGGCCTGCGCTCCAGAGGTGGAGTAGAAATAGGAACCCTGCTGGTGACCAATCTTAACCTGACATAGGTCGCCATTGTTGGATTTATATGTTTGCTTATGGATGCAACTTATGTTGTGTGGGATAACTCAATGATGATAATACTCCAACGTGGTGACAGTGGCGGTGGCGGTCAATACATGCGTAATTTACTGCAGTAGTATTTTTATGGACCACTCGGACGCTGCAGTGCCTGTGACATTGTTTTATTAGACGGAGTCGGCTTGCCCAGCACCTATACTATCCTGACAGCTAATAAAACAATTGCCCAGGTACAGTAAATCGAAAAGAAATCTAAAAATAAGTAAGGTAATTTTAAATTTTGAGTTTCAAATGATAAGACAGAATGAAGGAAATACAAAAATGGTGTAAAAAACTTTACACCGTTACAAGCTTAAGCTAATCGGCACTGCCTGTAAACGTCATGCCCCGCATGTCCTGGGTCGAGTTTTACAAAACTACAATCGTAGTTTATTATATCAATTCGATGTACATTACGTAGCAGAGTCTTCCTACTTGTTAATCTGTGGGTTAACGACTTTGCAATGTACACACGTAGTTTTATAAGACAGGTCCCTGGAAGCATATTCAAGCAAGTTAAACCTGCATAATACACGGAATCACTGAACTTTCTAAAATCCAATAGGGAAGCACAAGATTTCATTATTTTATCAAGAGAGTCAGAGATTGACGTCGCATGTTTGTACTCAAACATGGGACGGGATACTTCCCTACTACGTACTCAGAAGAAAAATTGCCATTCTCCGATAACACGTTTGTCACAAAAAATATGTCATTTTTCTTTGAGCACGATCCAGTGACGCCACATTAGATTTCCATCATTTGCATGATTTTGTAGAAGGAATAATTTCCATAGAAACATAACATTTTCCACTTCACGTAAATCGCTTAGAGAATCTGTTTGGTAGATTTACATAAAGTGACATTGTTCTGGCGACACCGGCGCGATTACATTTTAAATAAATTATTCAATTGTTATGTAATCTGGATAGGGTGTTACAAAGTATTTCCTATTTCTTTATCCATGTTATGAACCTCCAAAGGATTTGTCAAAATTGTACAAAGGGCAACAGAGTACCAAAAACCGGACATGTGCGAGTCGGACTTACCCACCGAGGGTTCCGTACAAATTTGTCGGTACTTACATTTATTTATTTATTTAGATTTGTAACTTACAGCTAGTGCCAAAGAGCTACAAACTTAGTAATTACTAAACTTAAACATCGCAATATACAATATAAAAGACATAACATTGCATTAATCATTATACTTAACTACTAAAAACAAAAACAGAATCATCCGTCTTGAAGCATTCCCTTGGATTCTTCAATCATTTTTCCAAACGTACCACACTGCGGCACCACCCTGAGCCAGGAGTACATATTATAATTGTTTCAGGAATCGAGTCTCGCAGTTTTTTCTGAACTTTTCCCGAACTTCAAAGAAAATTTTTCTGTTGCAAATGTATAGTTTTCAGATTTTCCCCTGTACTTGTAGTATAAGACGATATTGCTTGCCAAATTTCAGTTCTAGGTCAACGGAAAGTACCCTATAAATTTTGATTCCGAAATTGAAATGAGTAGCGAAATATACGTTTTTCGTGGCATAAACGGCCTAATCCTTGTTTTACGTTTACTTAGTTTGATTTTTTCACAGCTTCACGAGTCTATAGACCTGAGTATATGGTTTTAATTTCAACTCGATACCTTCCGCTTCCTCGAGATAAACGGTCTTGACAGACAGACGGACGCACGGACGGACAACAAAATGATCCTATAAGGCTTCCATTTCTTCCTTAGAGGTACGGATCCCTAAAAAAGAATAACCTATTTTTGATACGTATTGATATTTACTTGTGGCAATCATAACGTAGATAAAAACGCCTTTACAATTATTGAACAACTTTATTCGCGTTTCCAATAAAAGGGTCATGCCTGTCGCCCTACGCTACATTATGGGGTATTTTTGGATTGGTTGTTTACAAATATTTTAGAAGTAGTAAGACCATTTTTGATATAGGGTTCCGTTTGCGAAATATTAAGCTTTAAAGCGCAAAATTTTGTTAAAGTAGAATGTCCCCGTCCCCCCCCCCTCCCCTCGCCCGGCTAAAAAATCAAGACAGCAAATAATGAACTTAAAAGGAAAACTATCACGGCTAAGTAAGCTTTACAAGTTAACGAGTAATGGGCGACCAACTTATGAATGGAAAACTTCGTACAAAATCCATTGAAAATTACTTTGATGAACTTGTTAGTTCTGTAAAGCAGATAAAAACCCCTCTTTCTACGGAACTGTATACTGCGCGTGGCCCGACACGCACTTGGCCGGTTGTTTTGTTTTTGTTTTAACTGCGAGCTGAAATCGAAATCTTGAAGCGAAACAAAAAAAGCTATCCACCTCATGATGTTGAAGATTTCCATTTGTCTTCAGTTATGTGTGTAATGAAAAATGACGACACCGAACGGCGACGACGGCATCTCATGTAAGTGAAATTCTTGCAACATTGTTCATATTCAAGCTCATATTCTCTCTCTTTTAGAGAAGGCCCGTGCTATGCTATAGGAAGTATATAAAGTATAGACTGTTTCTTATGCATAGCGACCAGTATTTAATCTATCTCAGCCTCAGTCGCTTCGAGACAAACGAAGCTGGCTCTGGTGGGCTCTTTATTAGTTGTTAGCTAAGTTAGTAAAGGTATAATGCCCGACAAATAACTTGAACCGTTGTCTTTGACTTTGCATGGACATATTTCGGGTCTCATTGACGGGGGACGCGGGATCTAACTAATAATTCTACGGAATTTAGTTTGGACAAAAAAAAATATTTAAAAAAATGCTCTTACGTGTCCATCGCTAACTCACACCGACTGCTTGGATTTTTGTTGAAATTGTCTGCCGGGCACTATACCTAGCTACACGTACAGCTATACTTACACTTTTCTGCCCATTATGCGCAATATTCACTAAAAGACTAGGCACCGGTCGCAAAAGCAAAAACAAAATCTTTTCTGTTTAGTTAACGTAAATCTTCGAATAGAACCTCTGGGCGACTAAGGACAAGTCGGCTTTGTTCCTGTACCTGGCAACTAGGGGTTAACGTGCGGTCATTGGAAAACTGTGAAAGTTCCTGAATTAGAAAATTATGCAAAACAGGGCACGCAGCCTTATTGGTATCTGCGTATGGCGGACGTGACAGGAATGTGCTTGACAAGTCAACCGACGGGAGAGGTGAGGAAATGTTCACGGTAGATATTTTTTCCTGAAGATAAAGTTTATTTAGTTTTTCGTCTACAATATATTGCCTTAGGAAAGAAACAAAATTGTTATGCTAGCAAATCTGCACGTCTTGTCGCGCATCTCTTTAGTGAAATGCGATCCTTCAAATGTAGCTACACTAGGCTACACTATACTACAACGGGCCGGCGACGTGCGGGCGCAACGATACGAACTAAAATAAACGTGAAATACTTTTAAAGTTAGAGACTAAATACAAGCGTATAAAATAGGCGGCTGACGGACACGATAAAGAGATTTTTTCACTAGTATTGTAGTCTTCACCTTCGTAAGTAATTAAGGATTATTTTAAATTGCAGCCCGCACGTCCCCAGGCCGTTGTAACGTGAATAGACCTAATTGTTTGAATGGTAACTTTTTTATTTTGTGAGGCTCCGAGAGGCGTGCGGACTCCGCAGACAGAATCCGCTCGAGTGGAAAGCCTTTTAGATTGATGCGATAAAAGACCGTTCATTATTCTGATGCACTGGCCTTTTTTCTTCGATTCCCATTATTGGAAAGCAAGAAAGGCGTCTTTGTTTTCCCTTCATCTATCACAATGCTTCACGAAATTTGAAACCCTGTTGGTGTATCTTTGGAAAGTAGATACGTTTTTGGAGAGAGGTACCTTTTGAATTATTGAATGTATTTTTCGAACTAAATATCTAGATTGAATATCGATTAAAACAATGGCCAGCCAAAGTAGTGTTGTGTTTTCCATAAATATGTTATGATTGTACATATTAGGGGTTTAAGTATGAAATTGCCGTTTTATTGCAATAGGTTCTTTGAATTGACATAAAATCTTCATGGTTTGAGGTTTTCGAATGAAACTTTTTTCAAATGGTTTCTATGATGTTCTTTTTTTAAAAAATGTGAAACATTTTAATATCGACTTTCAATTGTTTTTGTTATTCAATTTAGACAAGAAAGATGGATACTGCGAAAATTCGAGTGATTATGAGGCACCCATTTTTCGTATTTTTTTATTTTATTGATTTGACGCAAGTGAGTCAATATTGTGGGTAAGGTAACGTTAAACCATGCCGCTAATTCCTGGGTAGTTTGACTAGGGTCGGCTTCCACTATCTCTCTTAATTCATCGGTATTCACCTGTGTGGGCGGTCTTCCTCGTGGCTCGTTCTTTAAGTCGAAATTTCCATCACGAAAGCGTTTAAACCAAAATCGCACGGTGCGTTCATTAGTAGACCCCTCTCCAAACGCAGCATTGATATTGCGGTCTGTTTCTGCCGCGTTAGTTCCGCGTCGGAACTCGTATTCAAAAATCACTCGAATTTTCGCAGTATCCATCTTTCTTGTCTAAATTGAATAACAAAAACAATTGAAAGTCGATATTCAAATGTTTCACATTTTTTAAAAAAAGAACATCATAGAAACCATTTGAAAAAAGTTTCATTCGAAAACCTCAAACCATGAAGATTCAATGTCAATTCAAAGAACCTATTGCAATAAAACGGCAATTTCATACTTTAACCCCTATTATTTCTTCATTTTAATGTTACTGTCTTAACATTAGTCACTACACAGATGTAGAGTCAGTGATTGCTGTAAAAATTCGCCTAATTTCGTAATGATATCAGTGGTAAAGCCAAACGGCATGGGACGTTTTTTCTTATATTTCAATTAACTTCGTAGATCTGCTTTTAATTAAGTTAGATGAGGCACCTCAAATACTCATTGCTTAGTTATACATTTAACGGGTGTAAGCTCAGTTATTACAATCGGGATCGCAAGTTATGGTCTTTACAATAAATGGTTTGCTCTATTATTTTCTGTTGGTAAGACAACTTTCTCTTGTTAAAGCTTATAACCTGCGATTAGACATTTAAGTTTTATTTTATATTAGAAACCCAAGTTTTTTGGGCGATTTATTAGTTTATAGTGTCAGAAAATTATTTTGTACTCAGATGTATTTTTATTACCAGGGCTTTATTTATTTTGAGTGCGAAGTACTAGCATTTCTTTGTTAAAGGCAAATTTGTATAGTCATCATCAGGCCACATCTGCCCACTACTGCATATAGGCATTTTCCCTACCACCCCATCTTTGTATAGTGATTTCTATTATTTTCAAAGAGCGTTTGAATGGGTCCCATTAAAAAATACTATGGATAGTGCTGCTTGCTGCCCTTCATTCTGAGTCCGAGTGGTCCGGGTGGAGAGCTAGATCGGTTTATCGCCCCCGAAACCCTCTGCATACTAAATAGTATAAGCCGATTGTTTTCGGGTAAAACTAGGTCTAGCCGGTATCATTCCGACTATAACAAAGTCCAACGAAAGCCTATTGACTGATATAAAAATTATTCTTTGAAGTTTGGGAAAAGCTCCGAAAATCTACGAGACTACAAATTTGTACGGAACCCTCGGTGGGCGAGTCCGACTCGAACTTCATACATATATGTATGTTACGGCTAGAACCCGAAGTGCAGCTAGGCCTAGTTTTAGCCGGTTAGAACTAGCTGTAGCCTCTTACTGTTGGTTAAATCTAGTATAAGCCGATTGTTTTCGGATAAAACTAGGTCTAGCCGCTATCATTCCGGCTATAACTAGGTCCAACCAAACCTTAGTGGCTGATACTAGGTCTAGCCGATATCATGCCGGCTACAACCAGATTCAACCCAAAACTTGGAGGCTATTACTAGGAGTAACCTATACAGGTTTATTACCTTAAGTGAAAGTTGTTCTACTAACTCTACAGAGCCACGTATTTGTAGCTTTTTGTGTTTATATAATTTGGTACGTGTATAAATTATTTTTCTGTAAGTATATTAATGTAAAGTAAATTACCAGTGTGCAATAAAGAGTTATCAATCTATCTATAGTGCTCAGTTTTTTTTTATTTTAATCTTTATAATTATACCAATAACTATTTACATTTACAAACATATCATTAAAAATAACAAAATATAGAAAACTGCGCCCAGATCGCCGCCTCTGGGAAGGGTACCCAGTATGCTGGCTACGTTACCTCGTTGGATAGCGAGACTTATCCTCTGCCCGAGGTAATAGCCAGCCCTGGGGTCCCTGGTCGTGTCGATGAGGCGCGACGATAGTTCTTTGAAGAGCAGTCGCGCCTCGGGCCCCCATGGTCCTAGTGTCTCGACAACAAACGGCACAAATACGTGACTCTGTGTTAGAGTCCCGTACTTGCGCCGCTTGATGCCTTCTGCACTTGATGCCGCAGCGCCGGCTCTTGTGGAGGTGGCCTGGATGTGGGACGGTGCTAAAGTGTCCGCGCATGTTGCGTCCCACACCAGGGTTTTTCCATTTTTCCATGGGATCAACGACATCCCATCTGGTCTCTTGCCATCGTCCCGGGCTACACCGTTTGGCTCTAGAATGGCCGGGACGTTGATTGTGGCAAGAGCTCTCCGGATGATATCGTTGATCGACGCATGGCGTGGAAGCCTGCCGGCACTCCGCTGGCATGACAGACCGTGTTGACCCCGACGGTCGACGTTTTCTCCGCAGAGGCAGCGATGTGGCACAGTCAGTGGTGCGCCGAGTCGCAGGCCTACGGCTAGCGTCAGACTCATGTCGTCTAACATCATTCCAACGCTAGGCGATGGCAATGCATGTAGCCAAAGTCCGGATTCCGGCTCACTCACTGCTAAGAGGCGAGCACGCTCTGTAGGGCTTTTTGCATTATCAAGCAGTTTGTTTTTAACCACTTTGCAGAGCGGCTCGTCCCACAGCCTTTGTGAGTGAAGCACGGTCGGTAGGTCTTCCCCCGGACAGGCCTGTACCCAGGCAGTCATGCCCTCAGCCAGCCGCTCGACCTCCGCGTTACCGAGTGATTGGTTAGTGATCTTAACGAAGAGGTCTTGCACGCTGTGAGCCGCGGACAGGAATGCCGGGAGGGCCACACTGGAAATGTTTCTTATGCCGAGTCCACCGTGGCGGATCGGCAGCGATGCCTGCTCCCAACTCTTTTAGTCTAACTGACAATTTAGAATTTGGGTGAGGGATAGTTTTAGAATTTTGTCAAGGGGCTCCAAAAGGTCTTTGTGTTTCCAAAATGGGGAACACCGTAATACATAAGTAAATTTAGGGACGAAAAGGCAAAATCGGACTATACATAGAGCCATATGAGTGTTTATTTCTCTGAGTCGAAAAGAGGAGGATTCAAACTGTTTGATGAGATTTTCAATGAAGCCAGGCATCGCTTCTTCTAGAATTGGGGCACCAAGGAGGTGAAGTGACTCTTTACTGAGAATTTTTATGTTTGGTGCTGTATGGTTGAAATTTGTTGTGATTTGGTTTCTTGTATTTACGTCTAATGTATCGGGTATGTATAGTTCGCATTTGGAGTATAATTTAGTTCAAGACCTATTTTCGCCAGATTTTCTGAAAGGAGTTTTAAGTCTGGTACCGTCGTCTAAATACCAAACGTTGAATTTTGGATTTAAGTTACTTATGGTCGGATGTATTGCCAAACTGAAAATTGCTGGTCTGAGGGGGTCGCCCTGCTGGCAACCAACTGCTGAATGGAAGAGGTGGCCTTTAAAAATCAATTTGGAGGGATTTTTGTAGCTTTGCCATAAGTATTTATATATTTTCGGTGTATTTTCTTGTACTTGACTCAGCAGGGCGCCTCTGTCTACCGAGTTAAAAGCGTTTTTGACATCGACTTTCAGCATCACCTCTCCACCGCAGCCCCGAAGGTATGCGCGGGCTGCGTGTACAGCAGCCTCACAGCCGCCTTTGCTCCCGAAACCAAGCTGTGTCGGCTGGAAAATTCTCGTTACATTTGGCAGAATATACCTGCAGCATACCTTTGAGGCTATCCGTCTTAAAGTGTTACCGACTGCGATAGGTTTTATTCCACCGTCTTTTTTCTTAAGGGCAATAAGGTTGGCACCATATAATATGTCCGTTATGTCCTCCCTCACGCTTCCCGACAGCATGAGATTTATCAGACGCGTCAAGTCCTCCAAGAGGGCCCGGCCAGTATTGCCGGTGACGCCGCATATTAGATCTTTAAGATGTTGCGGCGTCAGACCATCGAGTCCACCGGCTACTGATCCATTCTTGAAGGACATGACCGCGTTCTGCACATCGTCAGCTGTAACGGTAAGCGCGGGGTCTGACGAGGACGGTAGATCTGGAAATTGACAGAGAGGTGAAGCCGCAGGATGTTTGGACACTAACGCCTGTACTGTCTCAGGGCTAGAGAAGATTAGGGTTAGAGAAGAGGACCTGAGCGGCTCCCTTGATATCTCCGTCGTTAATTTTTATTTTTACTATTGATTTTAAAGGTTTTGAACGGTTGAATCTTTCCGGGGTAATGTCTGGGGTGTTTGGAAGAGCTTGGTGGCAGTTGTCTTTAATTTTTTGTGTAAGGGAGTCACTGTCTCTTCCCCGACGCACGTGCAGTTTCCTGTAGGAGAAGGTTATTAGTGCTCAGTTGTATATTTAAAGGGTCTAATCGCAAGTGATTATAAAACAAATACTACGGGCAGTGCCGCTTGCTACTCTCAATTCCAAGTCCGAGTGGTCCGGGTGGAGTGGTCGCGTGACACTAGCGGCCCCTTAACCGGCGACTCGCGCTCTCCACTCAAGTGAACCGGCCTCGCCGAGAACCGAGTCTAGAGTAAATACAGCCGTGGTACACTCGACAGCAGATCCACCGCTAAGCTGGTTAAGTGGCTGGTGTCTCTATCAATTTATTATTCTTATTAATATTCTTTATTGCACAAACAAAATGTCTGGTACAAAGGCGTACTCGATGCTAATTAGCATTTTCATCCACTCAAACCTTCGTTTGTAAATGATGGCTGGGTGGGCAGAGCAAAATACTAAAAGTAGGGAAGGGCGGTTAATGTGTTTTACACTATTCTGTAATACTGCCTCTTCTTACATAACCAGCAGTGAATAATGGAATCTGATCACTTCAGCAGGGGCTTGCCTAATGAAGTGCTCAGGCACTTATCTTCTGTATTCTAAAACAAATATTTTGTGAAGAGATATCAGGGGTCGTCGCGTGTAAAGGTCGATGTTCCGTCGACTGCTGGTACACCTCACAGATAAGGTATAGCTCTACCGCATTAGCTTTTTGTAGTGTGCAAATAGGACCTTATTACTTTGACGACGACGTCTGTGTATCTAGCCTATAAAAGGCTTTATCTTTTGAAGCCTTATTTATTATATAAAAATAAAGAGGTCCCTACAAAAAAAAAGGGAATTTTGAACGTAATTTTGTCTCTATCATAAATAAAAAGTATAAAAACAAATAATGAAAACTGGCCAATCTGAGTCGAAGTCCCGCTAACAGTCCGTTTTATTCATGTTCTTTTTAAATGATAAAACATTATGTATATTACGAACTGACTCGGAAATCGTTGTTTTGCCAAATTAAATAAGCCAACGACCTATTCTCAGACTTACAAAATATACAAAAAACATTCATAAAAATTGGTGAAGCCGTTTCGGAGGAGGTCGATAACAAACACTGTGACGCGAGATTCTTACTTATTAAATTATGTACGAGTCCCTCCGTGCGCCAGTCCAACTCGAACTTGGGTGGGTTTTTTTAACACTCTCTCGTCTGACCTCGTCTTACGTGATGGATAATTGAAGAGGTCTAAGTGTTACGTGCTTGTCCTTAAGACAATCCATATTAAACCACGATATCAAACTAAAACAATCCTTAAACCTATAAGGTTAAAGTCTACCCTCTGAAGCTCGGCGACAAGCATGAAGCCGTGCTTTTTTTGCTCTGGTATTGTAAATCTCTAACCTGATAAGTATTTCAGGACTATTCTAGTTTGTATCATTGCGGGCTCGTTACGTGGATAGAATTGTAAGGTGTGGCTAGATCAGGCATCACCCTTAAACCTTGCAAGTTAATTTGCGGCTTAACTTTATCTGGTGGGTGAAAGGGTTAATAAAGCGATTCCTGGCACTTCCATTTTCGGTTTTCCCAAGTGACCGAAAAGACTACTCTCTACTTATCAACATAACGTAATCTCTTGCCAGTACCAAATTGAGTCGTTATAATTCCATTAAAATTGAAACTGTGCCTCTGGTATATTGATTCTGTGTCTTGAATGCTGACTCGACACGTTAGAGGTCGATTATGTCGCTCTGGATAGATGTTAAGCAATTCAGCATCGAAATTGGTGCGATTACATAATGCCAGGAAATTTATTTTCGTGGATACGAGTATGATTGTTTCATGCCATGCTTACACTATCACGTTGTCCTCGTTTTATCTCCAAAATTCAAATGGAATTTACACATGAAAACTCACGCCTGCGTTCCGAAGGGGTTGGCAGAGACCAGGGTTTGCCTATTGCCATGATACTGACCTCTTTCGCTTCATCAACATTCATCAGTCGCTGCATGGCGGCTTATAATACTTTTATCTTGCCCTTTGCTAATACTCCTATCTGGTCGACGTAGTGAGATGGAACTTTCCTGTAAATATCCCGAGCTGGGAAGAAATTATAGTCCCGTCAAATATGCCTAACGAACAGTGATATTACGGTTGCTAAAATTGGTCAAACTGTATTGGAATATGTTGCTAATTTAGATCCAGTAGATGACTGTATTTAGCTCTCAAGTCAGTTTTCAACTTTAAGTAATAACTTTTAACTAAGCTTTTCAGTTCCATTATTTTACTGGTGACTTTGACGATATCCTCTTTTAAGGCTTGTGGTTAAGATGTCAGGATTAACACTGCAAGTACTCTAACTTTGTAGTTGTATGGTGGTTTCTCCAGCGATATATAAAAATATCGCCTTGACATTGGTATAAAACACAAAATAGCTCGCCTTTTCTGTCGTAGTGAAAGAAAAATAGTTTATTATGCAATTAGTGAATAAAGGAGGGATTTAAAGCGAGGGTCATAGATGAAGCACAAGCCAGTGAAGGATTCTAACGACTGAATCACGACCGTAGGGAGTGATTCATGATGGTTGAATCACGAGCGTAGCGAGTACTTCTACTTCTACTTCTAGTGTGTTAGAATCCTGAGCGACGCGAGTGATTCATGGCCCTCAATGTAAATCCGTACTTTATTGAAGAGTTGTATACTATACTTTATACCACGACTACGAGAAAAAGAAATAATTTCAGCGAAAATAGACATTTAATGAAGAAAAAAGGAAGGTTAAATTAATTAAAATGCACATTAAAATTGGAGCAATTACTAAACTTAAGAGTAATTTTCTTATTATTATTATTAGCATAGTCAACACCACAACACGTATCTTGCAGCTCTTAGCTTTCAATGGCAGCAGTATTAAGGTGCTTTTTCATCTGGCATTGCTCTTGCTCGCACATTTCAATAATTTTTAATATCGTAAAAATGAGCAACTGAGGTCTGAAGGTTTACTAGAAAGTGAAATCAAGAACATTTCATTTAATTTTTGATGAACATATTGACTACCAAAATTATGAACTTCTTACGCCATGTTTCTTCATCACAAGCTAAGTATGTAAAAAATAAAACATTTCTACAATGTCCGTAATTCTATTATTACTGTTGTTGATACTTTTTGTATTAATTTAAAACCTCTTTTTTATTTGTTTGAATATGAAAGTGTTCGGAAGTTGGTTATTTTATATTGCACTCAAAAATAATTTTTTTACAACTCACAACCAGCAGGTCATATTTTTTCATTTGAAATTCCAACAATTACATTTGTCAAAAATATACTTTTACAATCATAAAATATGTTAGAATGTACCAGACGGATGCCAGATGTAGGAGTAGCTTTAAGAGCAGTCCATTATCGTCGCATTCCTCCCGCAAGACAACCACTCATAGAGCTCAACAACGGGAGCCGAATTTATAGGTAAGTATAATTGTCCTTTTGATGTTTGATTTACTTTCGGTTAGAACATACATGGTATTCTCTTTATAAGTCCAGCTTTATTAACAAGAACCAAATTTATACTAAAACGTAGAGTCGAAATATTTGGCAAATACCCCGCGTGGTCATTATCATTATCAGCCTAACAGGTTTAGTCCAACTATAATCCAACCAACCGAACTTGAGTGGACTGTAATCCCAAAGTATTGAAAAATAGCTTAAATCTTCTAGCTCCTGAAGCTCAAAGTCTATGTAGAAGTGATTTCAGTGAAGAGATTACCGCGTGTAGTTGCACCATCTATTTATCAAACGTAGAGTTGCAGCCGAAAGCGAAAAGTGACAGGGATATTAATCACTAATTACAAAGGCGGCCCTGTCTTGCGAGGCTGGTGTTTTCTGTGATGGATGCTGCAACCTATACAGCGACGCCTATAGGCATTTTTGGCTGAACTAGGTCTACGAAATTTGTTCAAAATTTTTAGTAAAACCAACCTTAAGAAGTCTCACTGTAGACTCCACAAGCCTTCTCCTAAAGAGAGAGAGGGCTTAGTCTACGATGAGCTTCGTCCAAAAAAAAACTTAGCCTTTGCATCTACGGAATGAGATGATTTATACAGCGTTCAGGGACACCTTCACTCACACTAGATGGGTGATGGGACCACTCGGACGCTGCAGTGCCTGGGATATTGTTTGTAGCTTAGTATAGGGCCAGAGAATTTACGATCTTCTCGAAATGAAAAACTCAGGCACTACACATGAGACACATAACATAGATAGATAGAGAACACTTTATTGTACATAAAAATGGAAATGACATAATTATGTCATGTATAGCACTTACGAATGTTACATGTGTTATCTGCCTATAGATGTTTTCCTGTCATTAGCGTGAAGGATTGTTATTAAGTTAGGGGTAGCAAACAAAGTCATGGGTACATGCCGGGATTCGAATCCACAATCTTACTCATGTGAGGCAGTTCTTCCGATACATTATGACCGCTAGAACTCTAAAATTATTAGTACAATAAAGTTAAAAACCTATTTAGAAGCTAAAAAGTCCACCCATGCCGGGAGTTGAACCCGCGACCTCTGGGTCACCGTGCCAGCGCTCTCCCAACTGAGCTAATGGGCAAGTGCAAGCATCGATGAAATTTCGAGCCTTTTTACAAACTTCTCTGTATTACGTACAGGCAGCGACATCTGACCGAAGCGATTTACATCACTTGCAGCCCCGATTAACCCTCTTTGCAGTTAGGTTTTTTCATCCGAATGATATCGCTGTACCTACATGATTATGAGTACAATAAAGTTTTCAGAGTTAGCATCATTGCGTTATTTTATTAAGTGTTTTGTGAAAAAAGAAAAAGTGTATAATTTTATCATTTATCTACAGTGTTATTTATAAAAATACATTTAAATGGAAATGTCAACTTAAGCTGCATTTTAATAGTTTTTTAAGGGATCATGTGTCCATATATAAAACAGAGGGTAAAGTACGTTTGTTTTTATGTTTTTTGAGCTTTATTTATTTGCGTCATTTTGTAATTAAACTATAAAGAATCTTGCTAAAACCGAAAAAAAAATCCGGCATCCAACGTATTTTATCTGTAATTTTTAAAATGTTTCAAGATTCAAACGTGAACACGTTAATTATGTCTTCCCTCTCTCCAAGAAATTATTCATCGGGCTCATTATTTCCTCTGTAGTTCTATAAACAGAATCAATTACAGCGGGTGGCATTTCACTGTGCTGGAGGATAATTAACGAGCTTTTTATGAGACACCCTGTCCCTTATAAGCCAATTATTTTAATATCGTTTGACAGTTTATCTATTCCTAAATAGACTAGAGCAATTTTGGTTTTACTATAATAGATAAAGGCAAAAATTTTATTTATTTAGAATTCCGCACCCGAATCCTGTTGCGCAAAGTTGATCGAATGACTTAACCATCGCGTTAAGCGAGTAAACGTCAAACGCATCGAGAATCGAACTCGCAACAAAATGTCAAGTGAGACCGTTCCACTTGTGACAGCGTGTTCAGTCAAGTTTGTGAAATTAAATGTCAAATTAGTATCTTAAACTCGCAAAATGCTCCAAACCGAGCGATAACGCTGTCACTTTCGAATGATTGTCGATGGTCACTACTCGATATCGAGCGCGATAGAACTGAGAATCGCCCTTTTAGTTTCTCCAAGTGACAACTAGGTGGCGCTTTGTCACTCCTATACTAATTGAAAACGCTCTCGCTATCGAAAGTAAAATGCAAAAACTCAGTATAAGCACTTCGTCTGATACGTAAAGAACGTTATTTCTTGATTCGTAATAGGAAACTAGTTCAAATTTTCACAGAACATGCGTTATCATGGCAGATTTTTCAACAAAAAATACAAATTTAAGGGGCTCTAGATCTACAAATAAAATTGAGGTACCTACAAATTAATTTTTTGCTCTGTAGAAAACGCGGTAAATCATTCAAGTGTCAGACTTGGTGTAATTTTAGTGCATTTGCTAGTTTATATCGACAAATTGTGTAAACTGGCCAAATTTGAATTGAACTTCGGCTAGGGGTCCGAACTGAATGAACATGCATTATTGCTAAGTAAGACAAATATATACAGTTTGATTGCATAAGTACATATTAAATCCCGGAGAGACCAGCGTTTGTCACTTGCCACTTGCTACGATCCTCTTTCACTTGATTAGTCGCTGTATGCAGGCAGGTTTCGGATACTTTACAAACATATGTTACTAGCTGCCCCGGCGAACTTCGTACCGCCACAGAATCCGTTTATACGATTTTTGCACAACGCCATGCATTTTTTAAACACAACTTACTCATTTATTAATAAAGAACTTTTTACTTTTACGTTCACTAGTTTTCACTTACCTTACGTTACGTTCGCTCGCACAACGCCATCTATTTTTAACTTAAAATAAATATTATCCCACGGGAACGCATTACCGGGATCCCACGGGAACGCATCACCGGGATATCAAGTATGCTATATCTTAATTCAGGTCTTTGTCTATCTGTATACCAAGTTTCACGTAAATCCGTTCAGCCTTTATTGCGTCATTGAGTAACAAACATCCAAACATCTTCACAAACTTTCACATTTATAATATTAGTAGGATAGGATGTACATAACCCCTCGGTGCGAAAGTCCGGGTCGCCCTTGGTCTCCTTTTGTATTACATCTAAGAAATGTTCATGTCTTCGTCCAGTATCACCCTTTCCCCCGATTCTGTTTCACCCTTTTCACCTTCAATACCTAAAAGTTTTTTGAGTGCAAGAGAGAGATACCCTTTAATTAATCTCTCTAAAAGCCTTATAAAGTTTTCAACTGAATAAGTTAATGAATTTACAGAAACGTGATGAATGGTTGTTTACTTATAAAGGGTTTTAGGATTCTTCTGCAGAGCTGACTCCTCCTCTAATAAATATCACACACGCACGGCAGAACTTTACGATATGAGTAAACGATAACTGTGTTTTTATATAAAAGGCTGGTAGTTTTTCTAAGTAATTATTCTAACACTTTTAATTTCCTGCAGTGTTCACATCCTAAGTAACGTTCTTTGTAAATTACGTGTTGAAATTACAGCAAAACCGAGTGGGAGTTCGATTTTTTGCCTAGATAGATAATAATTTTACATAACAGATTTACATTTTTTTTCTTGGTCACAGACTTGATTTCTTGAAGTTTTGACATTAGCTTAGGTTCATCATTAGCCATTTTGACGCCCACTGCAGGACAAAGGCCTCCCTCGTGGTTTTCCCTAACCCTAGCTTAGGTTAGACTGCGTTAAAAAAAAACGTAAAAGGCGGTTATTCACGACTCTCAATTCCTAAAATGCCCTAAAGGAACGATTTCACCAGTTTTCCACAGCGTTCAACTTTTATCACTCGGTCTTATACCATCTTATGTTACAATATGTCCGAGTTATTCTATCTCCGTTTTTAGGAATGTACATTTGTCAATGTTAAGTTTCAAGTTTTTCTCTCTCAGAAGTTTCAGCACCTTTTCTAGCAAAACTAGACCACATTCAACGTCATCTGAAAGCAAAAGAAGGTCATCCATGAAAGTGAGTATGACCTCCTCGTATCTTAATGCTCCAACCCGCTCCTTACCAACGGTCCACCTCCTGAGACCACCTGGGTGAACCGTGGGTTTTTCTTACAATGGTTCATCTCTCTGATAAAACTTTAAAAAGCTCAGGTCCACCTCAGACTTTGAAGAGTTTCGATGTCACTGCGTTTAACGCAAGGTATTCTACACAGATTCGGGTGTTGCCATTCTTTTTCTTCACTAACACAACTGGTGACGCATAGTTAGATTGCGATTCCCTTACAATTCCGGCGTCAAGTAAGTCCTTAACTTTAATTCTCACTGTATCTAAATCTTTATGAGTCAGTCTATGAGGTCTATGAAACACTGGTGTGGTAGTTGTGAGCTCAATATTCATTTCAGCTAAATCTGTCTTCCCTATGTCTTGAGCTAAAACAGGGCCTACCTTCACCCTTCACGTGTTGGACATAGACTTCCTTCAGATGAAACTAGTTGTAAAGGTTGTAGTGCTGCCCAACCGCAGGTTTACATAAATCATGATTCTTCCGCTTTTCGTGTGGCGCTGGATTAAGAATAGCGTCACTCTATTTCCTCCCGTTGATGTCGTAGAAGGCGACTAAGGAAATAAATTACCAGGAGATGGGCAGCAGCGTCTTCCTGAGATTCCAACCACACACTGCGATCGCCAACTCGCCTGCCAAGCGTGGCGATTATGGCAAAACCCCTCATGTTTATGAAAACCATGAGGGAGGCCTATGTCCTGCAGTGGGCGCCAAATAGCTGATGATGATGATGATGATGATTCTTCCGCCTAGGTAGAGAATAAAATATATCCCCGAACTTCCACTTTTAGTCTTTTGACTATATCAACGTAATCTGAATCATTCTTTACTTATTTCTCTATAAAAACATAGCGCTAGTACCGACGGATACATTCGTCAACATGACCATCAAACATTGTGGCCTCCATTTCCCACCATCAAATATATTGTTACGCTCTAGGGGTGGGTTCGTGATCGGAATAGCACTTTATACACCGATGAATAAGAGTAAGATTTATTTCCGCACTATTTCTTAACTTCACAACACTTAAACAACAAACACTTTTAATCACACTGCACTGATCCGATAATACTCGTAGTAGGTACTTCTTCCTTCGCTTGTACTTCCTTTCGCTTCCGCTTCCAAAGTAAAACTGACTCGCGGCACGCGTCGTCCCCGCTTATATACCGATTGAGATGTTCTCGAAAACTCCATAAAGTCGTGGAAGGTTCTGCCGTCTCGCTCGATCGTGATGTCTCTGTCACACATTTCCGGAATGTTCGGACTATAGCTATCCCTCTCTAACAGTGCTATCTCTTTCACTCCTATTGAAAATTTCGTCATATACTGAAATGTACTTCAAGGGCCCATAAGGGGTCCTGAAAATGCACGAAAACGGGTTTTCAGGTTATGACGTCATCGGATAGAGGGTGGCCTGAAACGGACTGAAAACCATGGTAACTTGGGTGAAATTTTGATAAACTAGTATGTGACAGAGCACCCTCTGAAACGGCCTGAAACGGTTTTTCAGCCTGCTGAAAACGCCTCCAAGGCACGGAAAAACGCGTTCAAAGTTTTACCTTCTATCCACCGTCGTAACAATATCAATATAGCACTTAGCTGTTTACCCTTGATGGCTTGGTTGTCCGCGTGGCGCGGTCAACGCAAACAGTGCTAAAATCGCGCCTTAGTGTTCCACGCACTGAGAGCGCTCTATGCCGACGGTGCCCCACACACTTCGAATCTCCTTTATAGGTGCTAATGGTTTCTTCTCCTTGTAAATTCTTCGACAGTGACAAGAGTAATGTCACTACGTCATTGTCAAAGAAAGAAGGTAGAATGTTTACGTTGTACGACCTTTGTAGAATAAAACGAGAATGGGCTCATCCAATAGAGGTAAAGCTGGAAAAAGGTCCAGTTACTTTACTTAGGATAAGAGTGGGGTGATAGATTAAAAATGAGTTTGCCAGGATTATTAGAGAAGCATCGTGAACAATTTCGGAAGTTCAAAAGAAGATTATGGATGACCAAGTCCATGAGATGCTTGACATCAGGGTGCAAGTAACAAGTAAGTTGTCGCCGTATTTGTTGATGTGTTCCAGAGAACCACCTTTTCGGCCTAAAGCAGACGAATATGAATGATCGGGTCGTACCCGGCGATATTGAAGATTTAATAATGATGTTTTCCCCTATTAGAATCCCTGAAAGAAATAGGAAATTCTGTGGATTATATCCATGTAGGGTACACGCACTTCCCCAGTAAATTATGTGGTTGTAGGAATTAATAGATAGGCAGAGAGGGTAGTACATGTCTACCGGCTATTAGTGTGGTTATGACTGTACAAATTGTAAATATTGTGATCTAATCTGTGTTTATTTTAAAATTTGGTAGAGGCGCCAAATGTAACGACTTATTTATTAAATAATACTTTTTTGACTTGCATCGCCTAGCTAGGCTAGAGCTAGGGATCGACTGACATCCTAAACAAAACGTAACAATTCCCTCCAAATAATTTAAAATCTAGCTAGACGGCTGCGACGGCCAGCTACTATAAAACGGTATCGTTGCAGTACTTTCCGTTGATCTAGAAATATGAAATTTTGCAAATAATATCGTCTTATACGACAAGCACAGGGAAAAAATCTGAAAACTATACATTTGTAATTAAATCATACAAAATTGTCTTTGAAGTTCGGGAAAAGCTCGGAAAGAAACTGCGAGACTCGATTTCCGAACTATTTATCAGTACCTACAAAATTGTACGGAACCCTCGGTGGGCGAATTCGACTCGCACTTCTCCGGTTTTTTCCTAATAAACTCCATAAATGCCACTTGAAACGTTTTTCAGGAATTCCGTTCTCTTTTCAATAAACGTTTAGACTTTCATTCACGCGGAAAGACGTGAACTTAAGACAAAGAGCGTTAGAAAAAAACTCTAAGAGCAAAACCGAAATAAATTAAGAATTTCACTTTTGCCCCGATAAAATCTGGGCAAACTAATTACGCCGTAAGGAAGCAGGGACGGCAAAACGTGCTGGGAACTTTTCTGTATTAGCTCATTACCCTGAATAATTCTTCTGTTTTATATTCAGAGAGCGACGCCGCCCGGAAGTAGAGCCGCCTACGCTAGAACACACTAATATCCTATACAACATTGCAATCTAGTGGAGCGCTGCGAAGAAAATTTAGCAAAAGGAGGCTTTACCGGCATTTGCGTGTTTTGGGAACAAATTCAAAGTTGTTATTACGAAAAGCGAAGTTCTGAACACTTGTTACTTACGAACCATAAAATTGAGTGTTTTTGTCGTGTCTTGCTCATAACCAGACAGAGACGAGCCAAATTAGTAATTCTTTGAACGAAACTTGATTCTTAGGACTTGAAAAGTACCGTCTATATTAATCCAATACAAAATACGCTTTAAAACTTTTGTGGTATCAATTACATAAACATCAACGAGTAAATAAAAGAAAAGAAACGACATTTTTACCATGTTATTACGTATATTTCGCTACCGGGGAGGAAGCTGGGTCCTAGCCGGCCTCCCGTGAATTTATAACTGTGAAGATATTGAAACTTAGCGACCTCTGCAACGGTGTCAAAATTTCGGGAACTCAAGTACTAGTGGAAATAATATCGTTTATTTTACAATTATGCCGAATAAAATGTGTTATTGAAGTTACGCAAAAACTGACAAATACTCAATTTTTTTCATAAAATTGGTGGCGGTCTATTTGTGTGAAAAATAAAAACCAATTTAAAATGTCGGGCCACGCACATGTCGCACATTGGTTATAATTGTGCTACAGCCCTGATTTTTTCACTTTTTTACAATGAATCGTTTCGCCGGGAGAGGGCGTGGGTGGGAGACGCCCTATTCTACGGACGGACAGACAGACACATTGCATATCCACAAACATTTTATCAAAAAGTAAAAATTATAATTCTTGTGTGACCTTCTGAAAATGGCCGAATATGAATACCTTATCTTTGTGAACTCAACGTCCGATAATTTCTCGGTCGTGAATTATGCCCGTGAAAAGGAAAAGGACAGATGGGATCTCACGGAGGTAACGCGAGTGTCATCCATCGTGCGCCCCATGGCCTGAACAACAGACGCAATGGGTACCTTTATTTATCATCAGCGACCAGTCCAGAATACCAAGAGACAGCTGTTATAAATGACTGAGCTATAATCGGCCATACCAAGTTTTGTTGTATTTTTTTTGTGTTTTTGCCTGGTGTCTTATTATGAGATGACGTTACGTGCCAGCCAAAGACGATGTTTCTTACCCACGTGTGAAACCAAATCCCTTTTTTTATGTAGCCTATATTCGTCCCACTACTGGGCACAGGCTTGCTCTCAGAGAGATAGTATGGGCTTAACCACCACGCGTGCCCACCGTGGATTGGCCATTTCAAGCGCTGAGATATGCGAACACCTCAGACACTCAGGTTTCCTCACGATGTTTTCCTTCACCGTTAGCGAGTGATATTGTTACTATAACTTCACAAGTTTACGTAACTTGCAAAACAAAGTCATTGGTACCTAAGTGCCGGGATTCGAGCGCCGAATGAGAAGCCCGCGTTTTAACACTCCGCTACCACCGCTCTTTCCCACAATCCCAAATCCCATATACATCCTAAAATGGTAGGGTTTTACTCGTTATTTATTACTTTTCCTAAACACTTTGAAATCGTAAAAAAATTTCAGCTGTGCCATACTAAATGTATAGAACAGCCTCCTCTTAGAGACGCGTGTCCACCGTGGATTGGTGTTTTGGTATATGAACGCTGGAATAAAACCTAAAAACTAATTTTACCAAGTAGGTACATTTTTTCCCTAGATTGATAAGATAAGAAGATAAGAATATTCTTTATTGTATACCGGAAAAAATGTTACTGAAACAGCAATGACAAAAGAAAAGAACATAATTACTGATATTAGTTTCAATTTCGGTCAAACAAATATCAATTAGCTACTTATTTACTTGAGCGACTATCTGTGAATTACTACGATTACAATTGACTAGTTGTGAATTGACAACTGTGCGACTTATGTTGAATTATAATCCCAATACACTTTTAGTCTCATTTATAAAATGCATGATTTAAGTAGTTTATAATTTATGTTTCGATATTGTCACACCATATTGGTAAAATTACATTGAAACTGACATGTATATATGAACAACCCTGCACATGTAATTTATGACAATAAATATATGATTGATTGATTGACTCTACCCGTCTTTTGGCACATTTTCTCGGCTCTACAATACGCTTCATTCTCTCCTTAGATATTTCAGCATCTCGTGATTTATGTTCAAAATCCAGTACGAAATGAATCAGATTTTATTCCGATAGCTTAAATTATTAGACAAGGCAAACCGCGCTGTGCATACGTGTACGGGTTTTGCAAAGTATCATATTAGCAGAGCATATTGAATTCTAAGATAAATAAGCCACAAAAAGCTGTTAACTTTAAGTACATTAGCGCAAACGAGCGCTTAGAAAGAGCTGACGCTCTTGACCAACCTTTTACTCGTATGTGCAAGACTTGCGGAAGGTCCTGTCAGTTCTCGGAGTAACTTAATAAACCTATCTCGCGCGAATATTATTATTATTATTATAATACACTTTAATAAACTTATTATAAAAGTATTTTTATAAGGGCGTGCTTAATGCAACAATCAATTTCCTCTAGCAATCCTTTGTAATTGAAGAGTATGTCGAGGGCAGTAACAAACGAAAAGAAACTTGCACAAATGTATTGAAATACACTAAGTCAAACCTTTCAAAGGGTGGTGAGAGAGGGGTTTGGGAGAAGTAATCATCATCCTCATCAGCCATTCGACGCCCACTGCAGGACATAGGCCTCCATCATGGGTTTTAACCATGAAGGGTTTTGCCATAATCGCCACGCTTGGCAGACGGGTTGGCGATCGCAGTAAGCGGTTGGAAGAAGTAATTTTTTTTTATAACAAACCTATATGTGAACGTTTAAGTATATTAATATTATGCAGAAACGTAATACAAGGCGTATTACCGAGACGAGTGAAAAAGCTATGCTTACTATGGTCTGCGTTTTTCGAAACAGTCTCCTCGACGAACATTATTTTGTCTTCTGGTCTAAAAGGTCAACTGCTAAATGTTTTAATTCGAACAAACAAACCTAAACTTATTTCAACATGCCGTCATGCTGAACTAATTTAAAAAATACAGACAGTTTAGTAGAAGCAATACGAAATACGAGCGATCCCAAAATTGGGAATTACTCACGTATTAAGTGTGTATCTTTTTAGTTACATACTTAAATAACGTAGGCGATGTCAGTGCGGTTCTGTTTGTCTGACTGTCTTCTTGACTTGAGTAAAACGTCTAAGCCTTTGGTGCGTTTGCGACACAGTATTATGAATCTGCTCGCTCGAAAAAAAAACAAGCGGAGCTAAAATATATTACCCTCCTAGTAGACAAACTCTTTGGTGGATATGACGGACAAAAGAAAACGAACACTTGTTCAAACACTTTTTCCAGCTGTGACACTCTATATTTGTTGTGTTCATATTATAACCCTTCGGTTTCACTATACTTAAAATTAAACGTGCAGTTTGGTACGTAGGAATACACCAACTTTTAAATAATACTTCCAGTATTATTTGGTGTTCACATGTGCGTGTGCGTGGATCCAAAAATATTAAATTAAGCATCTACCGAATGCCTCCTCATTGCGTAAGCTTAGTTACTAATAAAGGTTAAGTCTTCCTACTTCTAATACGTATATGGACTTTTTCTGAAATAATCTCTTGAAAAAACACAGTATAAAACAAAAATAACAAAACTTCTGAAAATAAAACAACAAAAATTCTCACAAGGGTCCAACATCACTCAAAGTTTTCCTCAAAACTTTGCGCTTAGAGTGACGCTTTGATGGTTCTGGTGGGCTTTTCACACGCTTGATTTTCTGTCCTCCATTTTGCTTTTGAAAATAATATTATAAAGTGAAAAAGTTTCAACTATTAAAAAAAAAACATTAGAGAATTATAGTTAATGGGTCTAACAGATCTGAAACTGTTTGTATGGGAATTGTGGACAGCGGGTCTCATGGACCCCGATCAGATTTTGATAGCATAAATCTTACGTACTGAGTGCCACACGACGAGACCTTTACTATCCTTGATCCTTGAGTGCAACCAAAACTTGAGCTATTGAGCCGCTCGGATCCGGTGCGTGAGGAGGAGGGCTTCATTTCCCGAAACTCAAGTAAGGGTTTGTGGGATCCCAGGGTCAACAGTTGAAGGTTAATTTATGAACCTTTGTTACTTATCTTACAGAAGTGAGTAAAAACACAACAATAAAGCCTAGGTAGGAAAAAAAACCGGGTGGGCCTGTGTCGGGTTACACGTCGGCCGTTGGTTTAACGTGAAACGTCTATACCTAAGTAACCGCAAATATGTTACGCAGCACTGCCGACATTTAGTGGCACGAGTTAAACGTATCTGAGTAGTGGCTACTTTGTTTTACTCAACGATATAGCTGTAGCTATATATATATATATATATAGCTGTAGCTATATATATTAGTAATTGGACACTATGCGTAGTTACAGAGTTACAGCCCTCGCCCAGGCGACATGTTTCCGTTGCATGCGGTTTTAGCAAGTGACTACCGAACTGAATGACGTTTCACGTTAATATTTCCCTTAGAAATGTGACATTTCACTGAGATACTGTAATAATTCAATTCAAAAATCTCTGCTGAAAGAGCCCCTCTATCTGGCGGGCCGTCTCATCAACCAAATTAACATAAACTGTTAATTAAAATTTTCACTGTGGGCGGAAAACAGAGTGTCCTACAGAAGTCCCAACCCAAGTGATGCGTCGAAAAACCTATACTTATCGCTTAGGTTTTTACATCTAACATAACGTAACATCCATACAACACAATTACTTGCAAACCCCAAATTAGGATATAATGCCCGACAAATAAGTTGAACAAATGAGTTTGACTTCTCATGGACGTATTTAGGTTTCATTGGCGAGAACGAGGTATGTGATTTATAATTCTTCGGCTTAATGAATAATTTAAAACAAAATTACTCTTACGTCTCTACCAAAAACTCAGCCCGAGTACGCAAATTGTTGGTCTGAGGGCTAAGGCCATGCGTACAAATCAAAATCCCCAGTGGAAATGGAACCCACTATATTTAGCATGGTAATCTAACGCGTTACCGATAGACCAACGAGGCAGTCATGACTCGTCGTTAAGCGTGGATATATCACTTAGAATATATTCTATTATACCTCGACGCCTGCCTCCTAACTAGACTAGAAGATGAATTGATCCCTCAGACGTTGTAGTGCCTGGTATGTATTGCTTAGGCATTCCCAGCGCCCATATCATCCTCTCAGCACAGTCGGCTTAATCCACATCCTAATCCCTAAGCGATATATACTGAGCCAACATTGGGCATTGAGGTCTATAATGCGTCGACAGCTTCGGTGGTGCGGTCACGTATCTCGTGTGGCGGAGGAAAGAGTGGCGAAGCGCATCTTCTATTCTGAACTAGAGGAGGGCAAGCGGAATCATGGCGGTCCTCTCCTCCGGTACAAGGATGTCCAAAAGCTACACATGAAGAGATGCAACATAGAGCCCTCGATGTTAGAAAAAAATCAATGGTGAATGTTTTTTCCTGTCTGTCTGTGAAATTTTAGTAGTTTTTATTTTAATATTCTTTCTCAAGCAGATGCTGTATTTTTCAGTTAGTCAGTTACTTCAGTTAATCAGTGCTAACTCCTTCTGTCTAGACTAATATTATGAAGAGGAAAAGTTTGCAAGTTTGTATGCAGTGGGTGATCTCCGAAAATATCTGATTTCAAAATTATTTCACCAGTATTCAGAATGGACCTTCAGGGTGGACATAGACTATGGGCTATATAATCCGTTTACCACGCGAACGTAGTCGCCGGCACTGCTAGTACGATATAATTTCAACTGTGCCTCTGTACTTTCAGAGTAAATAAACTTTGCACAAAAATTAACTATTATTACGTACCTCATCTCTATAAGAAGAATAAGAATAAGAGTAATTTGTTTCCAGATAACTTACAGTATTGATATAATCTAATACAAAAACTAGTTTATGAATCAACATTATTACATTAGCTTCTGTTGCTGTAGTAGGCATGACACCTGTATTACAGCAAGCAGTACCAATTCCCTAGTGGAATGAGTCAGCTTCTAGTTACAGCCTTACTTTATTGCTTAGAAAATGCTACCTATAAAATTACTGATGTGCAATAAAGAGTTACCTATCTATATATCTATTTTGCTGTCCTTGGCTCTCGATACTAAAGTGCTATGGAATTGAATCCTGTTAAACGAACCTCTTGTTAATTAGATGTTATATTCTAAAATAAAACTCGAAAGTAGGTAATTGCAATTAAACGAAAACTATGACAATTTTCCGAAACTTAATTTTGCTGACAACCATCTTGATTAGTTTTCTTTTTAACCTTCAACCTATCATTCAGCCAAAGAGTTCGGTGTTTACCAAAGAGGTCGGAACATACCTCATTTCTGTCAAATTATTATGAAATAACATGAATTATGTAAATAAACAGCTAAGTAATACCATAAATAAATACATTACAGTGTTTCAAAAAATTTCCGAACATTCTGAATATACACAAATTTTATTCTAATAGTATAGATTTTTTTGCCATCGGATAATATTTAGAGGTCGCCCAAAGTGCGAACTTAGCATTTAGTGCATAGTAATTAGGGTTATAACAATACGTAACAGTACTGACAGATCTGGTCCTTCGTATTTCGTCTGTTGTATTTGTATGAGGTAGGGGCTACAAAGTTGCCCGTAACTTTGCTTTCGGCAGCGCAGCGGGTGTCGCCTCCATTCATTAATCGTAATCCCATGAATAACCTTATGAGGTTCCATTTTCATTCCGACAGAGCATTTTTCTGTTCCGTGTGGTGCCGGATTACGAATAGCGCCACTCTATTTCCTTCCGTGGATGTCGTAGAAGGCGACTAAGGAAATACATTACCAGGAGACGGGCAGCAGCGTCTTCCTGAGATTCCAATCGCATACTGCGATCGCCAACCCGCCTGCCAAGCGTGGCGATTATGGCAAAACCCTTCATGGTTAGGAAAACCATGAGGGAAAACCATTAGGAACCTATGTCCTGCAGTGGGCGTCAAGTGGCTGATGGTGATGATGATGATTTTTCTGTTTATTGTATAGGACCTTTTTACCTCTTAGCCCCAGTAGGTAAAAATTACTGTCAATCTTCTAAAACTACGCACTTAATTAAAAAAAAAAACAAATTGTCCAAAGAAAATATGAAAGAAATATTTGGACCTACAATTGATTTTCCAGATTTCCTACTTTAGGTTCATTAAAGATTTTTTCAAAGTCGGAGCTGCAATTTTCCTTGCAATAAGTCCCATACAAATCCGTGCCCTCGGAGAACCCAGTCTTAATTATAGTTTCAGGCAGAGCCGCGTGACGACGTCTCAGATCAAAGAAGATATAGAAGGCGCATCGCAAGCGAATAGAGACGCGCGAGTTTAACAACTTCTTCTCTCGTGTCGAAAGCGTCGACTCCTCCTCAGACATCTCGCTCTCAAAACCGTGAAACTGCAACTGCGCTGGGTGACGCCTCCATCAGATCCCGCCAACCGCACTGCGGAGCCTCGGGTTTAACATACCTAAATAGCATAACCTACGTTATTTCTATCTAGATGCCACTCACCTATTGATGGAGATTGATATGTGATACATAACGTTCTGTTATTTGGATTGTCTTTGATTTGTAATAAGAATTAAATCTTCAAGCAGTAATTTGCATAATACTCACCGTAATAAACTGGCTAGAACATTAATTACAATTCGGCTAAAGCTGCGCTTCTCGCCTTCCCTGTTTATCGCCATTTCCTCTTTCAAAACTAACAAAGGCCAGCGAGTTCCCGGATAAAATCCCAAGTTAAGAAGTCCGGTCCACAAGTTAGCCCAGCTGTAGTTAGGGGTTACACAAAGGCAACTTGTTGTAGCAACAAACAGTCGCGGCGCTTTGATCTTTCGTCAAAACAGCTTGATGAAACACCGATAACGCAATTACTCGTAGTTAGCGTACCGCGGCCCGAGACGAGAAACAAAACAAAACAGAGTGTTTCGATTTCAGAGTTCCTGTACTAATTTATATTTGTCAGTTTCTTTATCATAACATTCAAACACTTGGAACTTAGAGCTGTAGCTTAGATACGGATAGTCAAGCTAGGGGAGTTGCACTTTCAGGATCACTAGGCTTTAAAAGGCTGTTTACTGTATTCCGAGACTTTTCAGAAGACACAGCTCCAGGTTTTTAAAACTCTTGGTGGGTAATTTTTATGAGGGTAAGACGTCAGAAGACTTTTGAAGCAAGTAACTTTTTACTGCAACATAAACAAACTTCGAAGCACTTTCCTCGTCGCTGGAGCTTGACGCTATAAAAAAATCTCGCGGAAGCAGTATCAAAAAGTACCGACGACATTCGCGGTACTAACAAGAGTGCCCGTTTTATAATTAAATGTTAAATTAGAAGGCAACCCCGCTTATACAAGCTACACCATGAATTTAAGCTTTTCGTTCAACTCGCGCTCTTATGATGCTTATGATAAGAGCCGCGGGGCTGTATTATTCAGCTTGCATAATAAATTAATGGAGCGGGCTGACGCAGCATCTTCCGGACGCCCGGTGGATATGGGGAGATAAGCTTTGCACAACGCCGTACTGCCGAGTACAGCTTAGAATGGCACAGAGGTCAGAGGTTAAACCGCTGAACCGCGTGGGAGCCTCAGTTTGCATTATTGCATAATATAGGCTCTGATAAGAACAGGCAACAATATTTTCCAGGGTTCAATCGTACTCGTATGTATTTCCTAATACTCTCATCTCGTTTATAAAGTATCACGAGAATCGAACAAAAAAATCGAAATAATATTAAAAGAAATGTTCTGATTTCCTCGATAATTTAAAAATGAGATCCTTATCACACAGGTACTACTTGTGCCCCAAAAATATCGTTCCTAGTTTTGTCAGATTTTATAAACAATGATCAATATTCAGACTTATCGATCAACTAATGTATTGCACATTGCACACAGCTGCGACAAACCAACAACGGCCCACAAAAAGATTGACGAAAGAAAAATATCGAGCGAATTTGGGTGGAAAAGCCAGTAAGGGACGTACCATACGGACGTACCATGACGAAATAGGGGATGTATTAGCGAATAGCAAGATAAAAAGAACCCGAAACCGGCGAGCGTGCATGCGACTAACGAATGTTGTTGACGTGAAGAGGTTTATCAGAATCGTGGCAAGTGGCAAACCCTGGCCTGCGATATATAGCCGTGAGTTTATGTATGTGTATACAGCTCTGCTGTCCCAAAAAGAGACATCACCATCATTACCATCTTGTTTATTTTTGGGACAGCCGAGCTTTTATCAAAAAGCATATAATTCTTATAAGTGTTATATAAGTTCTATAATTTAAATAAAATAAAATAAAAATAAAATATTATTCATATATTAGTTCTTTATTACGATTGGTTTCAAATGACTTAAGTCCACCCTGCTGGATCCCGCAAATACCTGGATTGAAATGATATAATTATTCTTGCGGGATTGCATTCCCTAGTTGTGCTAGTGTTGTTCACGTCGCATTCTCGGTTGTGTGTATTCCCTCGGCTAACAACATACACAAGCGTCTTTGGATCTCACGAAGCACGGCTCAACACATCCCGCAAATATAGAACGGTCGGTCGTATGAAAATATACTGAAACTCGCGCACTTGAGGTACGATTTTTTCATTTCATTCACACCCACTCGCGCGAGGTTGCGCGAAAAGGTCTATCCACATTTCAACCAGTTGGTGACGTGCGAATGAACGTCATAATCTTATTAAAATTGGAAGAAAGTACAAGATGCAATAGGAAATTAATACTAATTACAGTGGGTCCTCGAGTGTTTTGTGTACAAATCATCGTTGGAGAGCCAACCACAAGTTTTCAAACCCAAATTGTTTTCTAGAACAGCGTTCATTTTACGAATAATTTCCTTATATAGTGTGTAAAGAAAGTTTGCGTTACATGATAACAAGTCTTAGCGACTTGACTTGAAGACTTGTTATCATTACGGTGAAGGAAAACATCGTGAGGAAGTGTAGGAGGAAGAAGTGTCCGAGCTATTCACTTACCTCAACGCTTGAAATCGCCAATCCGCGGTGGGCACGCGTCGTGATTAAGCCCATGCTCTTCCTTTAAGAGAAGGCCTGTGCCCTACAATGGGACGTATATAGGCTGCTTATGTAAGTCTTCTTTAACACAGCTGAGTAGAGTGATCTCAACTATGTACCTACCAAACAATCGTTTTTTTTAGGTTTGGTCGGATTGTTTAAATACGGATAGGTCATTCATTCATCTCACTAATTCAAGAAATATCAACCTCTATAGTCAATTATTTGACTTTGATATAGTATTTCATTTCTTTTTGCTTACACACGGACCAAAGCTGAAACAAACGAAACATACAATAAAGTTGTTAGAAACGTTTGGTAGTGTGCTGGATTAAAAGCACTAACTACCAATACCTACTGTGCAAAAATACGTTCATGCGAAATTTAATTAATTAAACTTCTAGGAACCCCGCTCTGTAATGACGTCTCATGGCGAAACAATTCTCTCTTTTTAATAAATTGGAGCATAAATTGTTACTTCTCCGGTAATAATTAATTCCAGTCGAGAAACTTTATTAACCATCTTCAATTCATCTATCGTTTAAAGAGAAGACTTTTTTACTTATATTTTAAGGAGCTACCCGGAACTAACTAGTGATCATATCAGATTTTTAACACGTTTTTGGAAAAAGTGAACGTCATAATTTATCTCAATGATGGCGATAGCTATTTTTAGAACTTATAGCCGAAAACCTAGGGCCAAGAACCGAAGGCTTTGTATTTTTGTATTGGAAGGCGATTAAAGTCCTAGGTTCTTGGCCTTAGGTTTTAGGGGTTACAGACATGACATAAAATATAACTCAAACTCACCCCTGTATCCCGGATGGGTGGGCAGAGACCACGGTCATGGATCACGGACCTGGAACTAGATATAGCATTTATGCCAAAAAATGGGTATGTTTGGCGTTAATGCTTTCTAGTCCTGAGGTTTTTGCCATGTCTACCTGTTGCCGTTATTAATATCGAGCAAAAAACGGGAAAATAAGTTAGGTTTGTTGTATGGGAGCCCCCTTTAAATATTTATTTTATTCCGTTTTTAGTATTCGTTTTTATAGCGGCAACAGAAATACATCATCTGTGAAAATTTCAACTGCCTAACTATTACGGTTCATAAGATACAGCCTGATGACAGACAAACAGATAGACGGACAGTGAAGTTTTAGTAATCCCGTTGGGCACCCTTCGGTACGGAACCCTAAAAATGATATAGTTTTGTTTCCCATTGGTGGCGTTTAGTGTTACCGCATGGAGCCCCTTAAGCTTCAACTGCAGAATCAGTCTGAAATCGAAAAACTTCTGCCCACTTTGATTCAGTCTTTTTTTGTGCCCCGACTCATTTGGAGAGCGACCGTCTTCTCTTTGTTTTTAAAGTTGTCATATTGAATAGAGCTTTTGTTCGAGTAAGATTCTGAAGATAGAAAATCGAGAGACTTTTATTTTATGTTATTACAGGGCCCTTACTATGAAAAATGCGACATTATTGGAAGGGTCGTCAACGTCGCACTTCACTCAAATCTGGCGGCAAATACGGTTCTTTTTGTGAATAGCTATTGTTATTCAACTAAACTATTTAACTATTGAAACTATTCAAAAAATAATCGTATTTGTCGCTAGATTCGAGTGAATTGTCGGGCTCAAGCGCGACGTTGACGACCCTTCCGATAATGTCGCGGCTTCATACTAAGGGCTCAGTTGATTGGGTTAACAGCATCAGTAACGGTCACAGACCTGTTGATCTGCGTTATCATGCTACGATGAGGTAACCCTTAAACAACTTTTTGTGTTGGGTAACCTTCACACGTTTTTGGTGTACACATGACAGAAGGTCAACATTTTCAGCATTTTTGTTCCAAAGTCTGTGTAGACTGCACGCATCGACGAGTCTTGAGTGTACTTTATCCATACACTGAGTTCTCTCTGCGGTGGTAGCCTAGTGGGTAGAACATCGGACTCGAAAGCGAAAGACCCAGGTTCGATTCCCACTTGTTTTCCAAGTTATATACATTTGTGAAGTTATAGTAACAATACCACTCGCTAACGGTGAATGAAAATATCGTGAGGAAACTTGAGTGTCTGAGCTATTTACATACCTCAGCGCTTGAAATCGCCAATGCGTGGTGGGCACGCGGAATAAGTTTCTTCTTATCGTCGGAAGCTCTACCTACACAGGGTTTCTACCTAGTTGCGTAAAAAACGTATGGGGGCCCCTCTTTTATATTTATTTTGTTCTGGTTTTAGTATTTGTTGTTACAAAAATACATAATTTGTGAAAATTTCAGATGCCTAGCTATCACGGTTCATAAGATACAGCCTGGTGACAGACAGACAGAGAGACAGACAGACGGACAATGAAGTTTTAGTAATAGGGTCCCGTTTGGCACCCTTCGGGTACGGAGCCCTAAAAACCGTAAAATCGCATATAATATTGGAAAAGTGTAAAAATTAGACTTTTTTGGTGATTTTAGAGTTCGTCACTAAATGATAGAGCCGAATAACCCCTTTAAGTTTCATCGGATCTTCTCTCAGAGAGAAAGTATGGGCTTAATTATCACACGTGCCCACCGCGGATTGGCATTTTAAAGAGCTGAGGTATTTAAACATTTGCAACAAAATATTCCAGCCGTCTGTAACGGTGTCTTTTTTTAAAAATATACCATTGTATATTTTTTACGTAAGACACCGTGACGAACTGTTGAAAATACTGAATTAGGGAGAGTAATTTCAATTTCAAGGACCTTAGAGGTACCGTAAGAAGTCTTCGCAAACATTGTTATAAACACAGCTGTACCTCACACAGCTAAGGAAACTGAGCCTTCATTTAGCTAATGGAATAAACTGAGAGAATAAAATAAATGAATGAATCAAGTGAACATTTATTTTGTCCCTTTCTCTTAGCCCAAAATATGAACCAGCAGAACGTCAACTTTTTTTCTATGTAGCCTATATACAGGACACTGCAGGGCTTTCTCTCAGAGAGAAAGTATGGGCTTAATTATGGGCTTAGTATGTGAACGTCATGTGTATGTGAACGTTCAGAATATATCGCTTTTATGTTTTTTTTTTTTCAGAAAGTTCTCCACTTCCTGACACGGCTCATTAGAAATGCTTCGGTTGTGTTTCATAAGCAATTCTTCACTTGGAAAAATGCATTACAAAAATGCCTTTAAATCCTTTAATTCCCTATAAGATCTGAAAACATGGAATTACACACTGAGTCACAGACTTCGGCCATTTGTAAATATCAAGTACGGCGGCCTCCAGTGGGAATCGAAGCCACGATCTCTGTTTAGGTAGGTAGTCAAGAAAGCGTTTTAATCGCTAGTCAAACAAAAAATAAAAATATGACTATAATTACCATGCAACTAAAATATAAAGTTGAACTAAGCCTAACAATCATTGAATTTATTGGACACTTTCATTCAACATACATAACATTTAAAATGAAACAGCTATTGTTTGACGTTATCAGTCGTGACTATTGTAGCTCTGTCTAATTGTCCATGTGGCAAAAATTTCAAACCGCATCCTAGCAAAGAAAACACTCCAGCGTGGGTGGTACGGTGACGCTAGTCGCGCGTTTTAAATGTCAAAAGTCGTGACTTTGCAGTACATTGACAAATTCTGACATTTTAGTGCCACAAAACGCGTGACTCGTGCCATCGTCCTACCCGTGCTGAAAAGTTTATTACATGACTTCGAGTTAAACAAACGCATCCCTTCCGCCGTTTCTCATTATGGAAATTGAAATATGATCCGTCATTAGCTAAGAGCGATTTTGTGGTGATTAATGTGTCTCTCGACTTCTTTTATAAAACGTCTGCGCTCAGATTTAAATAGGTTGGGAACAAATGGAAAACTAGATTACTTCATGAAATCAAATAAAAACCATTTGCCATAAAAACTTATAATTATGCGCTAGGGCCTTATTTTTTGGGAATTCAGATAGGATTGGAATATGCGTCACAGCCATCATCGCCAATCCGCAGTGGGCACGCGTGGTGATTAAGCCCATACTCTCTCCCTGAAAGAAGGCCTGTGCCCTACAGTAGGACGTATATATGCGTCATAGTACATTGAATAAATATTTATAAAGATACAAAATATTTCACTTTCTTTCAACCAAAAAATATGTTTTTAATGGCTAACCCACATTATGGCGGGTATTAGGTGTCCTCATTTATTGCGAGTTATCATTATTATTAAGATTCTTTATTGCATAAAATACATGTTTGATGCAAAGGCATACTCAGGCGTTCTATGCTAAATAGCATTTTCTACCAGTCAACCTCCGTCAAGTCAAGTCCGGGAATCGGACCCAAATTCTAATAGCGGCCTAACTCCGAACCGAACTCTGAGTTCAAACCTAATTAGGGACCACCGCTATGGCTAATTATCATGTTACTAAATTCCTATTATAATAAATTTACAATATTACTAAATTTGCTGATCAACTGTAAACTGTAACACAACCTCCATAGAAATTCATAACTTCCCCCGAACAGTAAAACAAATTAACCAAGTTTATGCCGCCATGAATTAATAGAACAGTAAATGACGAGCTTTGTCCACATTCCAACTTTATCACACTTTCTTGCTGATAAATTATTAATAGTTATTTTGCTGACAATCGAGCTTATTGTGCGGATATAATGTACAGACAAGCAATTCCACTGAAATGCCACGCACTAGAACACAACTATCAGGAAAAGATAAATGTCCGTGAGTAATGTCCGTTTCGGAAGGGCTGCATTAGCGAATTCTCATTCACAAGTAAAATCTTAGCCGGTCGGTTGCTTTCTTAAAGACGAAAGCCCCAAAAAGCTATTGATCCTTTATCCATCCCTTACCTTATCCATACGCTCGAACGAAGCTTTTACAACATAGGCAGAATATTTATTTACTAAATTGGTTAAAGTTGTGTACTTGTCTTTAGGTTCCTGAATAAATACAACAAAAGGAAACTAATATTGTAGTACATATTTTTTTCGACAAGTTCACTGTCACGTTGAAGCACGACATTAAACATTATACCTTTTTCTGTTACATAGGAAAATATAAATCTGAGCAAACTCTCGTACAACAATAGTTGCTGTAAAACACAAACTCCAATTTGGGTGTCAGGAATTGTTAACTTTTCAAGTAACGCTTTATATTGAGAAGTAAAGATGTTTATTTGCTAATATTTTTCAACAGTGCCCTGTCGAAAACTAATTTCGATCTATTCCGACCTTGGAAAAGCCTAATAGTAATATCGTGAATATTAAAATAATTTTATAGAGAGAGATGTCGAGCTCTCTTACTCTGGCCTCTTTCGCCGAGCATTAACCCGTGATTATACTGCCATTAGCCATTCCGCTGAGCCATCGTATTTATTGCGTACTTCCCAGCTCCGTTTACACTTATTCCCTGTCCAATCTCCTAACTAGCACTAAGAAGTACCCAAAAGCCCTAATGCCCAGTGAATAAGACGCTGCCTAGGGTTCTAGTGGCTGCAGAAGTGGTTGCGAAAGCACGACAAAAATTTGCTTGTTCCTTAGAATCATTCCGCAAAGTGTCGTATATCTGTCTTTTATTAAATTTCTTGAGTTTTAATCTAATCTGATCTATATCAGAGAAATATTAATTTAGGTATTATGGCTGAGGACAGAAAAGAGTGGCGTTCGATGGAGTCCGGAGCCTCTAACATTTGTAATAGCTCAATATACATTTATAGACAGATAGGTAACACTGCACACCAGTAATTATAGATATTTTTATAATAACTTCCTAACTTTTACTATAATATTTTTACATCCTACTGTCCGAAGGTGAACTCCGATGTAATCCCGCGTAAGTCTTTCGGCGTCGTATGGCGAGGCCCATGTCCGGCAGTGTGCGAATGTGGTCTGATGAATTCGATTGAAAGGGTATGAAACAGCGCGAGCAACATGTTTACACTGATTCACTTTTCATTCCTTCGTAAAGGCGCATAATGTAAACCTGATAACTGCCCCCCAACTCGAACGTATCTCGGAACGGCTTGGTTATTGATTTGCTTGAGTATACCTACGCCGGGCTCGTTTGTCTTTAGATTGTATCTCGAGGCAGCCGCAAATGAGCAATGTCCGATGCCATTATTTATCCTTGTTAGCCAGCTAGGTACTTATGTGTAGTGCTCTCCGCTAACGCTCGCGCTCCACATGAGGAATTGACCTTGTTTGTTATGAAATAGTACCACATCCAACAGACATTTGTCTTGTACCACAATCTGCGGGATTATTTCATTCCTTTACAGACTTATGTAAGTCTGTCTGTATACCACACACTACCCACCGCAGGGCACAGGCATTCTCTTAGAGAGAGAAGTTTGGGAGGTTTGTTAATATGATGAACATAATTTTTTTCTTAAATATACGTATTATTAAAATAAAGCAAAATCCGAAAACCATATTTCTTCACTATCGATAAATTATACCACTTGCAATAAGCAAAAGATTAAAACTTACTAATTTATTTTTAAATCTTTTATACTGACCGCGCGTGCATGCGACGACTATTGACTGTTGATGAAGGGAAAGAGTTAGGATCGTGGCTGTCTGCTCTGTCTACCCCTCCGGGATACAGACAATAGTTTATGTTATGTTGATAAGTACTGACTGCATCAAATTTAAAAGCTGTATGAAAAATTTGAAAAAACGCTTGTTGAATGGGGTTTAATTATCGATACTGTGAACAGGTTTTGGTAGCTATCTCAGTTTTTTTTTTAATTAGGCCGTGTTGACACTTGGCCCCAGCCACGCCTGATGGTAAACGAAGGCGAGATCTGATTTAAAAATAAAATTACTTAACTCTATGTTTGAATTACTCAAATGAAAATTATTTTCTATGTATTAACATCGTCTACATCTACGGATCAAGCCGCCTAGATGACCAATTCACTCACTGAATAAACTCCCCAAAAATACCTTACCTAATGTCTCGTGAAGATAAGATCTAGAGTCATTGTCCGATCAATTCGATTAAGCGAATTCGCGGCCCTATTTCCCCAAAATGAGCTTGGCGAAGTCTTTAACGAGTTCTTTCACGTCCCCGACACTTCGCACGGGAGACTTGGGGAAGCAACGAAAGTTCAATTAGCCCTTGTGCAACGCCTTCGGATTAACATCCCTCGAACTCGCAATAACTGAAGGGGAACGTCCTCGAAAACGAGTTGAAGCTCGTAAAACAAATGTTTTTCGCCAAACTAATTATGCAAAGATCGGGATAGCACGCGATTATAAAAGTGGGATCAGATTCTGATTCATTTGTGGACAGAGCCAAAGGTAGGTACTATAATTTCCTTGGAAACACATTATCCTTAAGCATCGCAATTACTTGAACAGATAGAACTCATTAAACTCTTATCGATAAATTAAATCCGCACCGAGTTCGCTTTATAAAGAGATCCCACAAAAATATTACTCCCGATAACTTTATCAGAGCTCGAACAGTCGCCGTGATATTATTAAATAAAGTTTCCGAAACTCGATCGCGTAGTTTGATAGCAAATTTTTCAATCAGCGACGTGGCTTATATCCTGGGTTGATTCAATTTTGACAATTTATAGCTGCGCGCTGGGCTGAAAGCCTGTGGTGTTTCGAACAGTGGGGCTTATAATTTCCGTAAATCAGTAGATTCAATTGGATAATTAATAGAGGTTTTGTAGCGAGCCACCGACGCAGGTGCGCCCAACCAATTAAGTGCCGAATAGCCGCAGCGAGCGTGAAGCCTTCATTTCATCCCCCAAACATCGGCGGGTACATTTACACGTGATTGAATTTGCCTATATGTTTAACTTGTAAACTACAAAAAAGTTTTGTGCTTAAGTTTCACAATTCAAAGAATGGAAACAAGAAACACTCAATAATCACAAAGTTTCCGTATTTCTCTTTATTTTCTTTTTTCTGTACAAATTGTGTAGAGGTCCGGCGAAACTATAGAGTTTGGTGCTACTCATGAATTTTATTAATTCATTAATTTTTTTGAGACAACTCCAAAATAATGAAAAATATGAGCTAGTACATACATTCGCTGGAGCAAATATAAGATTTTAATATAGCTTACTTGTCTTATATTGAGTGTTCCTTAGAGTCGGTTTTATTTTACTTTCTGCATTCAGATATCAGACTATCTGAATTAGAAATTGTGTAAGCAAACACAACATACCTATTATGATAATTATTTAATTTCATGCCCAAAACAAATATAAAACATTACATCTCCCCGCATTGTTATCAATGCCCAAATGAATAAGCAATAAGCTTGTTGTTTACGGATCGTACGCACCGATGGCTCAATTTACTTTTCGATAATTCGGTATTTATCGTATCGGTAGTAACGGATAACCGTGCACTACTATACATAAGTAGTGCAGAGTTCGGCACTCAAACTGAACGCGAATTGTCCTATTAAACTACATCTAGAGTCAACATGGATTTAGTTTGCACCCTAGACTAGTGTGAAATTGTAGTTCTTGAAGACTTCTAAACTTACGTAAGGATCAAGTACACGATAAATCAAAGAAAGTAATTGAAAAACTACAACAGACGTGTATTGTGGGAGTGAGACGCTAATAGTAGTTAAGTATTTTTCATCCCCCCCATCTCGGAAAGAGTATTTTTGCTCTTCGATCATCATCATCATCATCATCAGCCTATGTTTGTCCACTGCTGGACATAGGCCTCTCCTATAGTACGCCTCTTCGATATCTGAGTGCAAAAGCCGTTTTTATCCGCTAGAGGATCAAGTAAATTGAATTTAGAACATCGAGTGCACTAAGTTTGTAAATTCAAAACATCATAAAGCCTATTTACTTCTACCTCCATGGTGCCGAATTTATCATACTACTTTTTTTAATTTGTTATAAACTCAGACTCGAAACCTTCTGTGTTTTTTTTTATTTAGTCATTTCCTCGCTGAGGTGGGATGAAAAGTTACGTGTTGCACTCGGGTGCAAAGATTTTTCACCTCGTGCTCTTTTGATTCCCTCGCTGACGCTCAGGATTCTAATTTTTGAATCCTTCGCTTGCTCTGTCATCAAAACTGAGCACGCGGTTAAAAAGCAACTTTGCACTCTTGTATAACAAATAACTATTTTCATTAACTGTGCTATATCAATGTTGCTGATTTTCAGAATGGTACGAATTGCTTTAAATATAGACTCAACAAAAACCTATTTACATTGCTTCAACCCAAAGTAAGACTTGTTCAGACACCCTCCCCTAATAACACACATACATACATAAACTTACGCTTGAAACCCGGAGAGGCAGGCAGAGACCAGCCTTTACCACTTGCCGCGATCCAGACAGACCTCTTTCGCTTGATTAGCATTCATTAGTCGTTGCATGCACGCACGCCGGTTTCGGCTACTTTTGATGTTGCCCATGATATATTACATAATAAATGAACAGCCCCTAAGTTAACTATATCCGTGTGAGGGTACCGGGGCTAGGACTGTAGGCAGGGATTGCACCGAAACCTAGACAATCCGGCGGGTAATCGAATGTCGAACACAGCAGCCCGATGGAGCTTAGCCCGCAATTAGTGTTGAACATTGCTCTTAAACCCAGCTGAACCACTCAATACCTGACAGCCAGAAGGTCCGCGCAATAGAAGGCTTCGCTTATCTTACCTTAAGTGTATCAGAATGGCTAGGGATTGCGCATCACAAAGAATAGGGTTGAGCGAGTCTGACACATGGATCCTACTGGGTCGAATTGCTAAAGTTCTGTATGTGGTTTCCTATCAGTTAAGCTATTACAACTTTCGCGTAGCAGTTTCCTATCTGCTGGAAGGAAGCCTCTTTTTCCCATCGCTGCTTTTTTATCACCCCTCTCTTACACATCTATAAAATTCGTACTCAGTATAGAAGAGCCTAAAATCGTACCAGATTCATATTCATACCGAATATTCCAGACAAGGTCAATTTAAAAAGAAAATACGGTTTAAATTATTTGAGGAGTGGTTTAGGAAATTGTGCTTTCATACATTGTATTTGTCTCTAACTGATTTCAGATTAATCTTAGGTGTTAAATGAACGCTTTCCTTCTGTATCTTCCACTTTTGTGTGGTAGGTACTTAGCCTTGGCGTCTCCTCTGCAGGCATTGGAGTTCCGGGTAATTGAAAGAAAGAACTGTAAAAAAACTATCCCGTTCGATAGATATGTTTCTCTTTTTGCGTCTGCTGGAAGAATTGGCTATAGCTTTGATTCCGTTTTTAATTTTGATATACTCAACGACAGAGACTTGTTCGAAGGGTTCCGTAGTCAACAAGTAACCCTCATAGTTTCGCCATGCTCGTCCGTCTGTCTGTCTGTCTGTCGGCGGCTTAGCAGCGAGACGACAAATACTAGAAAGCTGCAATGTGGCATAGATATACATATTACCTACGCCGACAAAACCTTATGACAAAATCTTTAAAAAATATTTTTAGTGTACCTCACCTACACCTAAATTAAGGGGCGGGGGCGAAAAAAGTCATAAAAAAAGAAACGTTCACTATTTATTTAGGTACGCCAAAAACTACATATTAAACAATACACTAGTAATAAAGTCTATGACCAAATTTGTGGTATGCAACCCAGTTAGAGGCGTCCAGATATATAAATAAAATAAAAATTACTTATTTCCCACTGGACCATCTTCACGGAATTGCAAAGTTCCACGATGCCTAATTATGAAAACCCAACGTGAAAGGCACCTGAGGAAATTCGCGGTAAACTAATTTCCGATTCGGTTGAAGTAATTTTTTACGAACACCTTGCGCATCGGTCACGCGCGACGACGCTATTCGTCTTCGTTACTTCCAACCGACGATGGCCAAATATTCGAGCACTCTTATTACATTGCAACACGGGATATTTTTGATAGAAGCAACTGCACGTTTGGAGAAAAACGTTGGCTCTCCACGCACCTCCATCATCCATCAACAAACAAACCTCATACAAACCTGTATTGCATAGGCGATATAATGTTTGCGGTTACACCTGTCGGACACTATGAATGATGGTGTTTCGAGTTCTCGACATGGGAATTCAACATCTGAAGTTTCACGAAATGAGGTGTGAGTGCGCAATATTGTTATGTTAACATTGTTAGCTATTACGTTGTGAACCGAAGGAGTTAGCGTAGAGTTTCGAGCTATTCTAAGCTCTATGTCATACAACAATGTTCCGCCTAGTTATTTTAAGCTAACACTACAACAATATATTATTCGAAGTAATATGCAGCGCGTCATACTATCCAGTCAAGAGGAGTGAACTAGATGGATGAGTACATCCGTGAGTCTTCATTATAAGAGTTTTTCCCCCGGTTTCCCGTACACTGACAATCTGTTCTTGGTTAACAGCCGCCAAATCTTTTAACAGTATATCAACAGCTCGTTAGCGTACGAGAAGCCGGGGATTACTAATGGCGGTACACGTATTGAAACTCTTGTTATTAGCACGATCTGCTATAAATAATATGAATTTGAAACTCCTTCGAATAAATTAAAGGCGTTATATCTCAATTAATTAATCACCAGATATTAAGGATATATCTGGTTTAACCTGAAGGATCTTAATAATCAAATTTGGATTGCGCAAGAAGCTGGTATAGATATCGCTTTATTTACGAAATAGTAATTCTCAATTGGCTGAAGACGAAAAGATTGCTCAATAGATCTGAAAAAGTGTTATCGTATGATCTAATTTCATGATAGATAAAAAAGTAACGTCGTCGTATGGGAATTGACTTTTACTTACCACCCTAAGACGATATATAAAATCTACTTAGCGCCTCTTTCTTTCTACTATTCACTATCACTGGGTAGAGCATCTGCTATGCAAAGTCGAACATTGGACAACGACGTATCTACTTTCAATATTTGACATATTATGATTATTTTTTTGAAGATGATATCTACCTTCTCTTCAATCTGGCCAAAATAGCTTCGCCTTAGCCTCCCTATACCGCTGTTTCCTTTATAAAGTTGGCGTCTCCCATACTCTTCTCAAAACTCGCTCATCTGTCACCTTTTCTATCCAGCTTCATAAGCAGCCTATGTACGTCCCACTGTAGGGCAAAGGCCTTCTCTCAGATAGAGTATGGGCTTAATCACCTCGCGCGCCCACCGCGGCTTGGTGATTTCAAGCGCTGAGCTCAGGTTTCCTCACGATGATTTCCTTCACCACTAGCGAGTGGTATTGCTACTATAACTCCACAAATGTACATAACTTAGAAAACAAGGTCGTAGGTACATGCCCGCACTGGGAATCGAACCTGGGTCTCCCGCTTCAGAGTCCAATGTTCTACCAACTAGGCTACCAGCGCAGCTTTTATCCAGCCTATTATATTCATTTTCCTCCAACACCCACCCCTTCTTTAATGCTTCCAGGTAGTCCTATTTCCTCTATGTCATGATCCACGTTTGACACACATAAATTGCCATGGGCCATATATAGGAAAATATAAATTTACCAGTGTATGAAAATAATTTTTCTTTACTCGTTTAAGACACTGCTTAGATAGTACTGAACATTGTAACTAGGTTTACTATTCAACCTCCGTAGCCCGACACTTAATTTTAATGAGGGACTAATTCGTAAACTTTCCTTAATTTGTTCTTCCAATCCGACTTAGTTCTCAACGACTAATTGTAGCCTTTGAGCCAGTCACAACAAGATCTGAAATTGATTGGGCATGAACATGGCGGTTTGTTTAACCAACTCCTATATCGAAATAAATTAAACAAAAGGGCAGTTCCGCATCCGATTTTCGATTAATTTGGCATGAGGTGGCATGATCAATTTTATCACAAAAATACTGGATTTATTAGTGAAGGGCAAGACAAACAGTGCCTGAAACCGGCGTGCGTACATGCCGCGACTAATGAATGTTGATGAAGTGTTTGAAGGTTTGTCAGGATTGTGGCAAGTAAACCCTGGTCACTGCTTGCCGCCATCTTAATGCTTTTCATATTTGGACATTTAAATGTTCGTAGTCTATGGATAAAAATTTAAATGCGATACATATACAACGACACATCTCAATTAAAATTAATCAACTTTATAAACATAGGTGACGTTTGCACGAGGGAGTCGGGCGTTGCTGATATTTGAGGTGCAGTGCGTCTTTGTGTAAATGGCGGCTTAAGTTCCGTTTTCAGCCAAGTTCATTTAGATCCTTCTGGCACCTACGAAGGAATAGAATAATGTCGATTATTCAAAGGCATTTGCTTTCGCAGTGACGTTCACACTGATGCTGAGAATTTCGTATCACTCCTTCATCTTACTAATAAGGCCGCCGATCGCATTATACCTTTTAAAATATTGAATGTATTTCCTAGTGTATACTAACGAATATTCATATCTTATGTTATCTTAATATAAAATATATCATCGTCATCATCATCAGCCATTTAAAGCCCACTGCAGGACATAGGCCTCCTTCGTGGTTTTTATAACCATGAGGGGTTTTGCCATAATCGCCACGCTTGGCAAGCGGGTTGGCGATCGCAGTGTGCGGTTGGAATCTCAGGAAGACGCTGCTGCCCGTCTCCTGGTAATTTATTTCCTTAGTCGCCTAGTTATCTTAATATAGTAAAAAATATATATATGTATAAGTAGATAATATATAAAAAACTAATGTTGGTTGAATGTTTGTCACTCTGAAACAGCTAGACATAGACATATACATAATTTATTGGTAATATACATTACATGTCAAATTGAAAGATAATAATTACATTTTACTATTAATAATAATAACTTCCACACAACACAATCACTTGTCCTGGTCCCAAAGTAGGACACCCTGGGCTTTGGTAACCAGGCACAGACATCACAAATTATTACCTATGTTATGTACAAGATAATAAAATCCTTTTAATATTTTTTATCCAATCCCCACTCGATCGAAGCCGCGAGCAGAGCCAGTCACAAATATTTCTATGTAGTTTTTCTGTTCTACGCAACTAGCGAACTCCAAATATGTCAGTCCAATTATATGGGATGGGAGCAAGGAATTATTTCAGTCCAATGAGACAAGCGGCTTCATGTTTCACTTATGCGTTTACCGCTCTCTGAATTTGAATCCGCTCTTGAATTCACATTAATATCACAACTATGCCACTTACTCAGTGAAACCACAGTAAAGGAAGTAGATACTGTTTAAAGCCCGTTGCTGTTATAAAAAATAAATTTTATTTATAATTTATTATTTTAAAATTAGTTCTCGAAATAATGTTTAACGGACTTATTTATAAATGCACGATTCCTTAAAACACTCGATAAACGTCGATTAAAATAGTGTGTGGTGGAGATTTTGCAAGGAATTGACGTAACCATAGGAACACTAATCTGTTTTATGAAACACTGTCCACAACCCATTTTAACGGTTCCAGAGTGTCAAAATATGTACAGATTTGACAGTTTGGAGTAGGTTACATAAAACGAGTCTATACAGTGGAGAAGCTACGTAATTGTTCTAGAAAAATTGAGTATTATTTTTTATATATTTTTGCGAGTAAATAGATAATTTTAAAGCTATTTTGAGGGTTATTTCTGCTACCTGATTTTCGATTCTAGCTGCTACGAAAGTACGTAGACTCTACGAGCTGTCCGTTTCTAGTTATACCATTACTCGATACAAGAACTGTTAAAATAAACAAAACTGAAAAGACTCCTGATTCGTGCAGACGTAAGAGATATATTTATTAATATTAATCCTACTTTTATTCACGCGTGAAACAAACGTTAGAATGTCGAAATTAGTTCACACACTTTTTCACAAAAATAAAAAAATCTGTGAATGTTATTAATTTATAATCGTAGCATTATATATACTGATCCTTTATCTTTTATACCTTTAGAATGAAGTATCACTTGTCTATTGTCAATATTTAGGACAATGGCCATTGCGCCGCAGGTCAACCTTTATATTGGACATTCTTATCATAAAGAAATGTAGTTGAAATGGATTATCTGTGTAGGTACCTACCTACTTTACCAAATAACATACAAAGCAGTGAGCTCGACCAAAGAATTCTACGTCATTCCCAAGAATTTCACTAACGTTTATGTTAATCTCATAGAATTTTCATATCCTATCCCCGAAACCCGTGAAGAATAAACCATTCTCTCCACTTGGCTCTCTTTCAAAAGCGTTAATTGAATCACACAAACGCTACAGAAGGAAACGCGTACAAAGCCCAATTAGATTATTAAAAACATGACAAAATATCCATAGGACGGAAGGCTGGCTTTATATAAATTTTTAAGTGGCCGTGTTTGCCACAGTTCCGTAAATGGGCATTGCGCTAGAAAAATTAAGTTTTGATTTTAGACTTTTTTCTGAGAAAATAGGTAATTTTGAGAGTCTGGGCTGAATATTTGGATTTGAGCTGCTTTAGTTAATTTTTAAAGCAAAAAAAAGAACCAGTGTCTGCGAAACCGCCAATACTTCATGCATGGAAATAAGTTATCAATTGCGATCCTACGCGATGTCAGTCAGTAGTGATTTAGTGATACCATGACTCGATGCAAGAACTGTTTGAAACTTTAAATAAACAAAACTAAAAAAACTTCTAAAAGAGATATTCAGTTTTTATTTAGATGAACAGTATATAATGCTACAATCATAAATGAATAATATTTACTGTTTTTTTAACCTATAAAAATATAGAAAAAGAGCGGTAGTAGTGGAGCGGTAGAACGCCGGCTTCTCATTCGAGAAGTCGTTCATTAGAATCCTGGCATGAACCAATGACTTTGTTTTCGAAGTTACGTACATTTGTGAAGTTACATTAGCAATACCACTCGGTAACTCTGAAGGAAAACATCGTGAGGACATCTGAAGTTGGCGCTTGAAATTGCCAATCCGCGATGGGCACGCGAGGTGATTAAGTCCATACTCTCTCTCTGAGAGAAGGCCTGTGCCGTACAGTGGGACGTATATAGGCTGAATACAAATAAAATCAAAATCAAAATCAATTTTTTTTATTCAAAGTAGCACAGAAACTGCGACTTAATGAACGTTACAAGTTAAACTAGGTGTCCATTTCAAAATCTAGATCATTTTGGAGAAAAAATGGACAAAAAAACTCCAAAATTAGTCTTTTCAAGTCCTTAATTTACAGGATTTATATAAATGTTCTAAAACTCATGTATTGAACTGGCTTTAATTCCAGACATCATTGTCATCTAAATAATCTTTAATATTATAGTAGCTTTTTTGGCACAAAGTGCGCTTCACACATTTTTTGAACCGCGTTTCTGGCAAGCTTATTATATCCTCAGGGATCTTATTGTAGAAACGTATACAATGCCCCATAAAGGATGTATTAACCTTTGCCAGCCTAAATTTTGGGAACGAAAGTTTATGTCTATTTCTAGTATTTACATTGTGTTGGCTACCTATAGTTTTAAAGTCACTGATATTTTTCCTAACATACATAATATTTTCATAGATATACTGACTAGCAACTGTTAGGATGTTAGTTTCTTTAAAGAAATCTCTTAACGAATCTCTATTGCCTAGCTTATATATGAATCTGATCGCTCTCTTCTGCAGGACGAAGATGGTCTCAATGTCTGCTGCCCGACCCCACAGTAGTATACCATAGGACATAATACTATGGAAGTAACTAAAATAAACAAGCCTAGCAGTTGCGACATCAGTTAGTTCCCGGATTCTTTTAACTGCGTATGCTGCAGAACTGAGCCTATTTGCCAATTTTCCTATATGAGGACCCCATTGAAGCTTTGCATCAATTGTGATACCCAGAAATACAGTTTCTTCTACAAGGTCTAGTTTATCATTCCTCAATATAACATTGCTGTCAACCATTTTGACATTTGGTAGTGTAAATTTTATACATTTTGTCTTTTTTGAATTTAATAATAAGTTATTAGAAGTAAACCAATATAGTACCTTAGAGAGAGCATTATTTGTATCCGCAAGGTCATTTTCTTGTCTCTTAATCTTAAAAATAAGTGACGTGTCATCTGCAAACAATACTATCTCTGACATATTTTGAACCATGAACGGCAAATCATTTACATATACGAGGAAAAGGAACGGCCCCAAAATAGATCCCTGTGGCAGAAAACTGTGCCCATATCGCTGCCTCCGGGAGGGTCCCCAGTATGCTGGCTACGTTGCCTCGTTGGATTGCGAGACTTATCGTCCACCCGAGGTAATAAGCAGCACTGGGGTCCCTGGTCGTGTCGATCTGATCTTTGAAGAACAGTCGCGTCTCGGCCCCACGGTCCGAGTGTCACGACACCAAACGGCACATAATATACGTGTCCCTATGATAGAGTCCCGTACTTGCGCTGCTTGATGCCATCTACACTAGATGCCTCAGAGCCAGCTCCTGTGGAGGTTGCTTGGATGTGGGACATTGCTAAAGTATCCGCGCATGTTGCCTCCCACACCAGGGTTTTCCCATTTTTCCATGGGATCAACGAAATCCCATCTGGTCTCTTGCCATCGTCCCAGGCTACACCGTTTGGCTCTAGAATGGACGGGACGTTGATTGTGTCAAGAGCCCTCCGAATGATGTCGTTGATCGAGGCATGGCGCGGAAGTCTGCCGGCACTCCGCTGGCATGACAGACCGTGTTGACCCAAAAGGTCGACGTTTTCAAAGTCAGTTCTTTGCCGAGTCGCAAGGCTACGACTAGCGTCAGACTCATGTTGTCTAGCATCGTTTCAACGCTAGGCGATGGCAATGCATGCAGCCAAAGTCCGGATTCCGGCTCACTCACGGCTGTGAGCACGCTCTTCAGGGCTTTATGCCTTATCCAGCAGATTGTTTTTAATCACTTTGCAGAGCGGCTCGAGCTTCACTCACAGCCTTTGAGTGAAGCTCGGTCGGTAGATCTTCCCTCGAATAGGCCTGTACCCAGGCGATGATGCCCTCGGCCAGCTGCTCGACCTCCACGTTACCGAGCCGAGGACAGGAATGCCGCGAGGGCAACACTGATTTTTTTTCTTATGACGAGTCCACGATGGTGGATCGGCAGCGATGCCTGCTCCCAATTATTTTCGTCTAACTGAAAATTTTGAATTTCGATGAGGGACTGTTTTAGAATTTTGCCAAGGAATATTATATTATATATTATCAAGATATATTAGTTTTTTAACGGAACCCCGAGATGTAAATATCTTGGCGTAAAATACACGAATACAGTTATCATCATCAGCCATTTGACGCCCACTGCAGTACATAGGCCTCCTTTGTGGTTTTCGTGACCATGGGTTGGTGATCGCCTTGGTATGCGGTTGGAATCTCAGGAAGACGTTGCTGCCCGTCTCCTGGTAATTGATTTCCTTAGTCGCCTTCTACGACATCCACGGAAGGAAATGGAGTGAGTGAATATTATTAATTTATAATTGAGGCATTATATTTACTGACCTTATACCTTTAAAATGAAGTACCTACCTACCATTTGTAACTATTGTCAATATTTAGGACAACGCCCATTCTATATTACTTTCAACAAGCTGTTGAAATCAAAATTTAGGAGAAGATTGTTGATTTATCTATCTACCTATTTATTGCCTTTAAGAAATTATGTCACATTTTCTGAGACGATAGGTATTTCTGGATGGTGCTAATATAGGTATTTCTAGGAGGAATGAATGTCGCTAGTCGTTTCGTGTTAAAGCGTGCTACCTTGCACACACCGGGCGCAGCCGTGACGCAGCACCGCGACCTCGCTAGTACCTAGTCCGGTGTGGGAATGTTCCCCACTTGACCTAAATTAGCTAGTGGTCTTGTTCAATAGCATTTTCGTTAACTGAAAAACAAAGAAAAATTTAAAATAAAAAAAAATAGCAGAGAAAAACGTACCTAAAGCCCCGCTTTTGTAAATAAATCGGAAATTACTGTACTATAGACAAATCTGTTTGTGGTATATTTTTTAATACAGACATTTTTTTTATGCAGCCTGGTATACGAAGGCCTATGTCCTACTGCAGGGCACAGGCCTTCTCTCAGACCCACGGATTGGCAATTTAAAGCGCTGAGCTATGTGAGGTACGTGAACACCTCAGACACTCAGGTAATTAATCAAACATTTAATTATAATTTTTATTTCATCATCATCATCATTCAGCCACAAGAAGTCCACTGCTGAACATAGGCCTCCTCCATGGATTTCCAAAAAGACCGGTTGGAAGCGGCTTGTATCCAGGATCTTCCTGCCACTTAGAGGTAGATGAGGTCATCTGTCCATCTTGTGGCTGGTCATCCTACGCTGCGCTTGCCGATATGTGGTCTCCATTAGAAAACTTTTCGGCCCCATCGGCTATCAGTTCTGCGTGCTATGTGCTCCGCCCACTGCCACTTCCACTTACTAATCCGCTGGGCTATGTCGACGACTTCTCATCATTTGTGATTCGATCTCGTAGAGAAATTCCGAGCATAGCCCTTTCCATAGCTCGTTGTGTGACCTTGAGCTTTCTTATGAGGTCCATAGTGAGAGATCACGTTTCAGTGCCATAAGTCATCACTGGTAATACACACTGGTTTATTAGTAATATTTATTTAATAGTCAGTTCGTCAACTCCACTCAAGAACAAAAAAAAGGATAAGTTTTTGTTAACTTTTTACTTTATTATCAATAATACTTTTTTTGTTCTTGAGTGGAGTCCACGAACTGGCAAACGCAGCATAGCACATCCACCAGCTCGCTGGCAGCGGCTGGATGAAAATGGCAAAGGACAGAAACAAGTGGTGTGCTTGAGGAAGGGGCGGTGTCCAGCAGTGGATGAGTACGGGCCGATTGATTAATTGAATTTTTTCGCCGTTTTAGGGTTCCTTACCCGAAGGGTGACAAACGGGACCCTATTACTAAGACTTCACTGTCCGGATCACAGATGATGTATTTCTGTTGCCGCTATAACAACAAATACTAAAAACAGAATAAAATAAATATTTAAGGGAGGGCTCCCATACAACAAACGTATTTTTTTGCCGTTTTTTGCTCCATATTAGAAACGGCAACAGGTAGACGCTTGAAATATTTACAGAATATTTAGTTTTATATTCAATATTTAAGGCGGCTCCTATACAACAAACGTGATTTTTTGCCGTTTTTTGCCGAACTTTGTTTCTAATGTTGTATAGATAATGGTACGGAACCCTTCGTGCGCGAATCCAACTCGCACTTGGCCGGTTTTTCTATTAAACTACGACAATCGAACCTAATCTAACCTAAAGAAAGACAAGGAAATCTGTCTAACGGTACTGTAAAATGACTGGCATAAATTCTCTGGCTTAGTGCTTCCTTTGAGCTGGACATTTCAAGGGTTGCGGCTAATTGAATCGTGTGATTTTAAAACGACACATGTCCTTTCATTACAAATTTGCAGGAAATAGAAAAAACTGTTTTATTCAAATACTAATATCTACAACAGCAATATTTTAGCATATTATATTGATTTCTGTATGAATAAACTACAATTTTTTTTCTAATGTAAATCAATAGGTAGGTGTAAATAATTTAATAAAAAAAATGGGCAAGTGTTATTTTAAAAACACATGTGACTTGTGTTGTTTTAAAATCACACGATTCAATTGGTTTAAGCGGTGCCAGGCGTGGCTGGCACGAGTATCTATCTGTCAACGAGAGCGTATAATTTTTCGCGGAAATCTCACGGTGGGCGAAAAGTACCCGGGTTTTTTCTAAAATTCACAATTCCTTAAATACTCCAATTAAAGGTTTTGTTTTACGACTACTTTTTTGCTACAAGTTTGTTTTAGGGTTTGCATTTTATCAGGGCTGTCATAATTTTATTATATTCGCGCTTTACACGCTCTACCAATGTTGCGGCTTTCAATAAATTATTATCCTAAATAGAAGCATATCCATTCTGTCCAACACATATGGTTTTAAGCATTATCTATGAAATACCCCCACTACAAAGCAGAAACATTGCATTTAGTATTTGAAAAATAGGGTTCAACAATAAATTTTCAAAAGTCATAGAACAAAGCGACAAACTCTAAAGGATGAAACACACCAACGTGGTGGCGATGGCGGTTCATAATACGTCCATATTAAGACTACTTCAGTAAATGACGCCACCGCCCACCGCGTTGGTGTGTATCATACTTAACGGAAATGTTTCAAGAATTGCGTTATTTATAAATAACCCTGCATTTACGTACCTTCTTCATGCTGTACCCCGCAGTATTTTCGCCTCGTGATCCTATTCTCTTTTATTCATTATTTTAATTGTTTGTGATTGCTTGACTAGTTTCGCAAGACGCTTACGCATGTGATGATGCAGTAGCTAAAGGTTTTAAGAAGCAAAATCTATCTAGGTAATACCTATACATATAGTTCACGGTTTTGATTTAAAGTGACCTTGAAGAATTTATTGACAGGATGTTAGGCAGGTACATTTTTCTTACTGCCCAAACTAGACCCACCAAGCCACAAAGAAATATCTCGCAAAGGTAGGCTCTGGCTATTTTTTCCCAAACAGCAAATTCTTCAAAAAACCGCCACCCTTTTCTTCACCTCTTTGACAAATCACAGATTGTTTCTAAAAGGGATTGAATAACAAGCCAAAATTGTAGATTCGCAGCGACAGCTCATCCACAATTCGGAGATAGAATAGGTATAGGTACTTTTCGAGAAGGGTAGTAGAATGAAAAAAAATACCAATTTTAGGATAATGTAATTAAAATGGCAGATTGTGTCACAGTACCGTCAGCAAAACCAGACGAAGTGATTGACTTGATTCAGTAATTGATTTTTTTTTCGTTTGCTTAACGTTGTTTTTCTTTTAAACTATTTATAACCTGCAAATGAAGGTATTTTAAGCAAACATCGTAAAGTAGACATGATCAATTTTAGATGTTCAGTAAAACTTTTTCGGGTGATTTAAAATACTTTTTAAACGTAGGTACCTATAATTTTCCGCAGGTGCGTGCAATCATCGATAGAAATAGTTTGCAAGGCAAATAAGAGCGCCGCCATTTATCCTCCTGACATTGAAAATAGCAATTGAAAACCATTATTGGACTTCACGCTACAAAAATGACTAAATGACGTAACGATGTGATCGCATCAAGGATATAATGATATCCATTTGATATCTATGCTACCATACATTTGTCTTTTCCATAGTTTTGTTATATGTAGATATACGAGGGGTGTTCAATAAGTAGTGAGAATGAGGTATAAACTCCTTGGATAGAAAAAAAGAAAATACTAGCAAGCAAGATAGATAGATAGAGAACACTTTATTGCACAACCAGGTGAAAGATATTACAAATAGTTTCTTATATTGGTATACAATTGGCGGTCTTATCGCTTAGAGCGATCTCTTCCAGACAACCTTTGGATGGAGAGGAATGCACCAAGAATATAGTCGGTAGATGGATGTACAAAAAAAAAAGCAAGCATAGCCCACTTAATTGTTTACATAATAAAGTAACAAAAATTTGATGCTCTTTTGTTTTTTTCAATCATAGTAGGTTCTTACTTGTGTTCTGTCGCAACGAGTAATCGAAAATGGAGAAAATTAATTTTCGCGCGGCAATTAAATATCTATGTTTGAAAAATTATACTACGGAACAGGTCAATCAAGACTTGCAACATATGTTAGGGGTTCATGCTCCTCCTTATTCTACGGTTGCGCGTTTCTAATAAATTTAAGAGGGGAAGAACATCCCCTAATGACGACTCGCGCTCAGGGCGCCCTACAACTGCAGTAACTGAAGAAATAATTTAAAATGTTGAAAAAATTGTTTTGGTGGATCGTCGTACTACTGTTCGTTGTATAGCTGAAGAACTAAAGATTTCAGGGTGTGTTCATAATATAATACATGACCATTTGTAAATGAACAAAGCCTCAGCGCGTTGGGTGCCTAGAATGCTAACGGCCGAACAAAAACGAACCAGGCTGAGAATTTCACAAACCTGTTTGGAACTGTCATAACAAGATCCTAACCGGTTTTTGGCTCGATTTCCAACTATAGGTGAAACATGGCTTCGCCATTGCGACCCTGAAATAAAAAAAACAATCCATTGGAAGAGCCCATCATCACCAACCCCTAAGAAATTCAAGGGCGTTCCATCCGCCGGCAAAATCATGGGTCCTTTTTTTTGGGACAGCCACGGGGTGGTGATGATTGAATTACGGAGACTATTATGCACGCAGAACAAATCGAAAAGTTGCGTGACGAAATACGCGACAAACGGTATGGCAAACTCGCTAAAGTTGTTTTGTTTCTTCAAGATAACGCCCCAACGGACAAGTCCAATGTTAAGATGGCTTTCATCAATGATGCCAGCTTCGAATTGGGGACTTTATCTATTTCTGAGATTGAAAGAATATCTAAGAGGCCAGAAATTCGACGATGATGACGCAGTGATCGACAACATTTTTTAGAGAATCAAGACGAAGATTTTTTAAGAAAGGAATTTTAGGTTCAGAATAAAGATATGCTAAGTGTATACAACTAAAAGGTGACTATGTTGAAAAATAGAATAACATTTGATAAAAGTTAATTGCATCTTATTCATTCTCACTACTTATTGAACCCCCTAGTATATTATTTAATGTGTACAAATATTTACATCTCTGTTTATTTAGATAATAATTTATTAGTTAGCAACAGGCCACACTGCGCTCTAGAACATTCAAGGCTAAGAGTTCTCACCCTTAGCACCATGCTGAGTCAGCTGCCATTTGCAGCAGCAGAGACACACCGCGACAAAATTTGTAGTCTTTTTTTCTATTTTTTGTCCATATTTTGTTTTGTTTTGTCTTATGTTTTAATTATGTGTGTGTAACTGTTGTTGCAATAAATGTTTCTTTCTTTCTTTCTATTCACTTAATTCCGGATTCACTTACTTGCTTTTTTGTCGGCAGAATCCGACCAGGTTTCGCTCTGATTCGCAGAGCTTAATCATGGAGTAGAGACGGAGCTTGCGTCGTCAGTTGCTCGTCCGACACGAGTGTGTAGTGCTTACGAAAGTTTTAGTGTGAAAATTGAAAACCATTGGTATTTTCAAGGCTAGGACTAAAAAGGTTATTGTTATTTTCCATACATAATTGGATTATATGAATGATGGGAGAGAGACCATTCGCTTATTAAGTGTCATTTCTAGCTTAATCGCTTCCTCTGATTCATCGCACAATGTGATTTATTCATTTTATTTTAATGGACTCAAACTTGACTCAAACGCTAACGGCGAAGGAAACATCGTGAGGAAACCTATGAACCTGAGTTTATAATTAGGTCACATGCCATAGCGCTTGAAATTGCCAATCGGCCGGTGGGCACGCGTGGTGATGAAGCCCATACTCTCTCTGTCTCTGAAGGCCTGTGCCCTTCACTGGGTAGTATTAGTCCTATTTACTTCGTATAAGGCTGCATTATAATATTATCAATCAAACTCATACTTACGAAGTTAGATAACCGAAGTTAGATGTTATGTTAACAACTCATCAAAACACCTATACTGTGCGTATATAAAATGCGTATCTACGTGAAACAATCTCGAAAGAAATTTCTGTTTGCCAACGAGTAGCTACTACCTACAAAGGGACGACATAAATGTCTTCGCATCTTTTCCAATCACAAATCTTTGCGCCTTCCCGGTGAGCTGTGAAATACATTCTCGCCTTTAAAAACTTTATGCATAAAACGACACGCGAGTTTTAATTTTTCGTGGAAGCGGAACCGACTTATTAAAATCACGTTGGAAGCGTGAATATGCGGTAGAAATCTCTTACTTATTCAAACTATATTTCCTTTAAAATTACACTTGAAACTAAAAAGAAGATCGCACTCTATTCTACTGCCTGTCTACATGGTAAAACCAAATACAAGGCTCTACCTACTAATCACTACAAACAAATTGCAATGTGGAGATTTGAAATCGCAAAAAAAATTTACTATTCCATTCCAAATTAGTTACCGCGGCGTTAAAATGTAACAAGTGGAGAGGCTCAAGGTCGCCCAACGAGCAATGGAGAGAGCTATGTTAGGAGTTTCCCCGTGTGATCGAATCAGGAATGAGGAAATGCCAAGAAGAACCTGAGTTACTGATATAGCTCGAAGAATTGCTCAGTTGAAGAGCCAGAGGGCGGGGTACATGGCCGTTGGGGCGAAAAATTCCTGACCTGGCGACCGCGAACCGGACAACGCAGCGTCGGAAGGCCCCCTACCAAATGGTCTGACGACCTGGCACAAGGTCGGGAAGCTTGGAAAACCATAAGGGAGGCCTATATCCGGCAGTGGGCGTGAAATGGCTGATTACAAAATAGAACAGCATGGGTAGTACGACGGTGCTAGACGTTTTAAATGTCAAAAGTCTCGACTTTCCCACTATGAATGCCCCTTGTAGTCAGGGAAATAGTGGCATCTCTTGTATGGGAAACCTGCATTAGGAAGCCGCTTGGCATAGTTATTCCTTGTGATTCTGAGCCGATTTAGACCGGGAGCCGTGCGGAACCACAGTGCGGGTAGTTGCGGGGAGGGGGGAAGTTTGCTTCCGCCACGCCGCTTATGAAGCTCTCTACCTACCTATTTAAAGCTACTGGGGCAAGTTTGGCATCACTTTTAGGTAAATAAAGGACGAGAAATTCATTTCTGAAACAAAAAAGTACCAACTTTATAATAAAAACCCAAAATATTTGATGAAAACCAAAAATACAATGCGTAATCCCATATTTCGAAGAAGTTTATAATTACTAGCTAAGTTGTTGAAAAACACGCAAGCCCATACGGTTTATATCTCGAAAAACCGAGAAAAGATTCTTAGAATAAGTCTTGACCAAAGAAAAGGAAAAGTGCCTTACAAAATCTTGCTTCAAAGGTTACTGGAAAAGCCTTTGTGTGATATAGTAGAACACCGGGTACCTCATTCCTTAGAGCGCAGTTTAACGGATGACTTATTGACTTATAACAGAGCCATACTACCTATACAACGGAGTTGAGTAGCAATAAAACATGGAGCCATTAAAAGTCCGACCCGGAATTCGTCATGGAGATACAATTTCTCCTTAGCAATAACCAAATCATCGAAAATATGTTTTGATTTATTGATTTGGCAAGATTTGAATGTCAGAACATAACATCCTAAATCCTTTATCTAGTAACTAAAGGATAAGCTGAAATAATGTATGTGAGACACTGTTAATGTAAGAATACAGGAAGAAGATAGTTACAGAATACATATTATACTTCATCCAAACAATTAATCAGTCGACGTATCCAGCTTGAAAGGATTTTATTCGAAAAATCCTAAACGTAAGTAACTAGCGAGGCCCTAGGCGGAGAGCGAAGCTTGGGGCAGTTGGGGGTTGGCGCGCGAAGCGCAAAGGGGCGCGCCCCCTAGTTTTTAACATAAAATCCCAGTAAAGTATTCATTTCTATAGTCTAAGTGTGGCTCTCCGAATATATTTTCATTTTGATTTTTCATTTCGATATACCTGATATTAAAACAATAAACGAGGTTTATTTGCAAAAATCTTCTTTGAGATGTTTTGTTTTCATCAAATATTTTGGTTTTTTATTATGAAATTGGTACTTTTTTGTTTCACAAATTAATTTCTTGTCCTATATTTACCTAAAAATAATACCAAACTTGCCCTAGTAGCTTGAAATAGGGAGGTAGAGAGCTTCATAAGGTGCGCGGCGGAAGCAGACTTCCCCCCTCCGCCCACCTACCCGCACGGTGGTTCCTGATTGGTCCCGGTCGAAATCGGCTCAGACTCACCCAAGAAGTGCCCACTGTACTTTTTTTAATCAACAAATGCAGGATTCTGCCTCTATTTCTCGGACTATTGTAGATATTAGAATATGAATAAACAATAAATAAACACTTCCATTGAATGCAAATTCGGATTTCAATCGACGTAACCTATTATTTGAATAGAGGTTGCCGATACGTTGCCACAACATGAAATTTTGGTTTGCCATAACCTTTAATAAAATTGTACTAAGTAATGCTTAATACCCGGTAATTTTTAACCTTCCTATATCCGCGCGTTGTTCTGTGGGACCGACCGAACCAATTTACGCATTTATTTCTTTCCTAAGAAAAACTGGGAAGTTGAGTCTTTAGCTGCCGGAGTTATTGCTAGCTTTACTCGTACTACACTTTAGTATATATCTCGAGTTCGTGGGATATTCACCTATAGTCGCAATTGGCGCCAATCGGTCCGTCAGACCGGCGCGGGTATAGGTGCAACTTTTTGTGTAAGTAAAAAAAAATGTTACATTCATTGTTTTTTTGTATTTTTGCCGGTATTTGCTATATTTTATACATATTTCAATAAATTTATTATCTTATAAGCTTGGATTATTTATTATAGGTAATATGTATTTCACATCAAGATGGATGAAATTTAAATAAGACTGCTGTTGGAGGAAGAAAAGATTGTGTGGAGATAAAAGAGGAAAAGTAGAATTTTAACCAAGAAAATGACGATGAAGAGTAAGGTGAGGGACAGCACCGTAAAAGGTCCCACAAAACTTGTTACAGCAGTGCCACTTGCCAAAAAATAATAATTTTATCTGGAACACGCTGTCATGGCATGCCGTGATTGTTATTATGGTATAGGAAGGTTAAGGAAACGATGCTTAGTACCCGGTAATTGTGAAGGAACTTATTTATTTTCTATGTTCCTCTAGGCGATTTAGGACAAGTCAGCTTTGTATCTGTACCGGGACAAGGGTTTACCACTATACGATGTAAGTATAAATCATGTAGAATGGATGTGGCATAGACATTTATTGCTTAATCTAGTAGAAACAAAATCTTGCAAGGGAACCACTACTACAAAATCCGAGATAATCTTTTTATGCCGTCGAATTCACAAAAGCTTTTTAATGACGTTGCGAACAAGTTTTTACGCAACTTATAGCAAAGTTGTGGTCAAACAAGTACCTATAAAACCAATAGAAATACCTTCAATAACTTCATAAACAATCGCACAGCGGTCGGTCCCCAGTCCCAATGCAAGTGAGTTTGCGCGTCTTTCCCTAACTTATCGCGATCTGGACAAACTTCACATTTAGAAAGCAGTCACCATTGTCATCTCTACCACTATTAGGTTAAGGACTAATTTTCCATGAAGTTTTATAGACTTGTCTCGGGGCTCTAAGTGCTGGACAGACGTGAGCGTTAATCCCCACCGTCTTCCGTGAGTTAAATCCGTCAGGACACTTTGCACGGTTTCCGTATGAATCATAAAACTACGGGGTTTTTTCGCTTTGGATTAACAGCTACGCAGAGGGGAAACATTGTTAGTTCGCCTCCTTGCAATCATTCTTAGCTTTACTTTTGATATCGGGGCTACTATTTGAAAAAGTGAATCACGATGTCACAGACGCAACAAATATACTGGGTAACCTACATAAATCCCCTTATGTCCACATTGAATAAAAAAAATTAAATAAAAAATAAAAGCCGACTTCGAAACACTACAGCACTAAAAAGATAGAAATAATTTAAATAATTAGAAGTATTTATACATGTAGGTATTGTAGAAGTATAATTTGAAGTCGGTGCCCAAATATATGTGCTGGTCATAAAACTGGGCACCGACTACGTCGACGATTTTTATTTTTTATTTAATTTTTTTTATTTTTCAGTTTTTAGGGGAGGAGCGGGAGAAAAATAAACAAGTCCCTTATAACCATAATTTAACGTACATGATTCGTTCCTTTAAAATTTGATGTTCTAAATCTCCAAAAGTCTTCACCAGAACATCACCAAATTAACTTGGGACTACTTTTACGCTATTTTATTAAACATACGGATATTACTAAAGGATGGGCCCCATTAGGGCTTATTTACTGCTGTCCATTGAAGAGTTCCGTTCTCCATCTATGAAAGTCTTCATCAGATCTTCACCAAATTAAAATGGGACCAATGGGACGTTATATCTGTTCGAACAAAAAAAAATTGTCGAAATCGGTTAATATTTGACGGAGTTATGGAGGAACATAGCCAAATAAAAAAATAAAAAAAAATATAAGCGTCGAATTGATAACCTCCTCCTATTTTGAAGTCGGTTAAAAATAGGGGTTTACTGGTTAACACAAACAACTTTCATTTATTTGCAATCACTAAAAATGTTATTTTGTGCGAGCGAGACAGCATGCTCAACGTAACAGCCGCCTAAAGTTAACACAGTCAATAGCTGATAAACCTTTACATGTGAGATGCACCCGTAAAGCAACTAAGTAGGGTGAATACTTACCTATATATTCTGTCGAATGTACGAGGACAGTGTAAATGCCAATACCTACTGACTCATGCTAGTCTCGCCACATAATCTATGGTGAAGTTATACAGCGTTATTTCTAAATGCGCAGTTTCTGAAACTTTTACAACAACATTTCTTCTACCACTTTTGATGTTTTGAAAATGATATTTTTGATACATTTTTTTATGAATTTTCGATGTCTATCTATCTATTTAATAGTGGCGTTATTTGATATAAAATGCTTAAAACCATATGTGTTGCATAAAATGGATGTTCTTCTACGTAGCACAGTGATTTATTCAAGCCTGCGACATGAGTACAGCGCGTAAAGCACCAATTAAAAAATGTATAAACCCTGATAATCAAAAATTAAAAATCTAAGAAAAACTCATAAAACAGAAGTTGTTGCCAAACACAAACTCTAATTTGGGTTCAAACAAAAATATGTGTCGATATTATCGGGGGTGAAGTAGTATGTGATAAGAAAGTCATTTATAAAAAATCACGGAAATAGATCTTTTTTTTTCGAATTTTTTGTTATGCCAACACTACTTATCTGAGTAGAATAAATGAAAACTGACATGATAGTGTTGTTGACCTTGCTGAGTTATCAATTCGTTAGAAAGAAAAGTAGCGTTAGCATAACATAAAATAATGAAAAATGATCGATTTCCGTGATATTTTATAAATTTATGAGATCATTATCACATAATAATATTTGACCTTATATAACTCGTATACAAAGTGTATAACGCAAAACCATAACCAAAATTATAATTTAAATAAATTTTAGTAAGCAAACATTTTAAAACTGTCTTTGTAAACTCATTTACCGCATTAAGTTTTTATATAATTAGACGTTTTTAGTGCTTATTATTGAAAGTGTTCAATCGTTTTTATTGATTCTTTGAATTTGGGAAACTAAATAATACTGGATCTTTATTTATAGAACCTTTATTAATTTCTTCAACTCTGTAGTATAAGTAAATTAATTACGTTCAGGATCTTAATTAATTTACTCACCATACTTCACATAAATGACCTCAAGGTCTACATTTAGCGAGCATCTTAAACACCTATAACTTTCTGGAACTGCAGTAGTATAATTAGGTACGTGAGAAGAAGGCTCAAAAACTTAAGTGGGAGCGAGATGTCGATCTTCAGCATCCCCAAGAGGGAGAGAGACAAGTCATGCTCCTCGGTCAGGGCCAACATAGCACGGGCCACGGAGCGCTTAGATTTGTCTGTGAATAAACACACATTGGTTAGTCCATTTTTGTGTTCTGTGGTTAGTCCTGTTATAGATACCTATCAGCCTTGATAATACGTCCTCTGTACCGTATTATCCATTTTGACGTTTCCGAAATGTCAAAATAAGTATGAATTTGACCCTTCGGAGTACGTTAAATCTGACGAGTCTGGGACGCCCCAGGTCATTGAATATAAAATATTCCAATACTTAACAAAGAGGATAGCGAAAAGTAGTACAGAAAACAGGTAAAATAGATGTTGAAGATAAAACCACGTTCCCGTATTGAAGGCAGTAATACAGGTATTTCATATACAATCCTCACAGCTTAGTTGACATAAATACACGGAAAAGACGTGTCAGTACATGCAGAGCCAACTAAACCGCGGGTTTTCTCGCGAAGTTTTGATTCCCAGTTAGCGAGCGTTATTGTTACTTCAAATAACTTAAAAAGTCAAAGACACATCGTACGTGCCGGGATTTGAACCCACTACCACTCGCTTGTGAGGCAAGGGTACTACCGCTACAGAATACGCTACGGACGTGAATACCTACCCATTTTGTTTTCATAGAGCCTGGAAGCCAGCAGCGTCCGCAGCCGGCGCACTTCCACGTGTAGCTGGTCGCAGTATATGCAAGGAGCAAAGAGAGCGAACGTATTGCCGACCAGTACGCTGACGAAAGCTATGATACGCCACACGGGCATCTCCTGAGAATCAAGCACATAACTTAAATTCAGCATTTAACTAGACATGGTAATCTCAACGTTTTGTGTAAAACGTGACTGGATTATGATTTATGAAAAATTGTGGTCAAAAAGTAACCAATATATTGGTTACTTTGCATATATGCACACTATCAGGTGACCGTGATTTTATGTGACTACCGATTGTGAGAGTATATATGTTGCAACACTTGGATATAAGTGTTGCAAGAATCAGAAAAATTGCATCGCTAACCACTACACGGCACTAAACTTGTCTGAAGCATACGTCTAATAAGCACCGCCAATAATAGGGTCATCTACGCGTATCGAATTGCAAACATACTTGTGAAGGTCGTAGTTACCTCACTCCACTGACTTTGAAATTATCTGTCCAAAATATCGGGATATCCGCAGCTATCCCATTGAAATCTGTGAATCTGACCTAACTCAAAAGTAATAAGAAAACTCTCGGGAGTCAACACAAGTGACCCGCGTACCTCTCGATCTTATCGGACCCCGTGTGTCGAGGGAAAAACGCATTGAGGTCGCAGAAACCCTTTGCGAAAGGTCACGAAATATATACAAAAAAATCGTTGCTTTTCTAGCAGCAGCTGAGAAAGTTCTAGGTGCAGTATGATCAGTATCAGACGATTACGGATCTCATCATAAGTATTTAAGGATTATTTTAGATTGAAATCGTTCCGCCCGCACGTTGCTAGCCGTAACGTGGCTATAACGTGGACAGACCTTTACTATACACATGAATACCTACAACTAACTCTCAATCACATGATGAGACAAACTTCTACACAAAAAAATCATTTATCCTGGTCCCAAACTAGAACTGATTTCTGTACTGGTTACTAGCGGTTTCATGCTTTCGCTAGACCAAACATCAAAATTTTATATGGAACCGGTGATATTTACTCCACTAAAATGAAAGTTGTTTGCCTTGATCAACTGAATCATTCCGCAGCACTCCGTGTAAGTCACGGGAAATAAAATATAGTTAGTCCGAGCATTGTGAAATATATACTGTGCCTAAGGCCGACTTGGGTCACTTCTTGAAAGTCACTTAAACAGCTACTTTAGAAGGAAGAATTTAAGTTAAATGTTACTTAAGCACAATTTAAGAAAGTGATGCAAGTCGACTTTAGTTCCACCGATTCGCACGAAGCACGATCCGCGAATTGATTTATAATAAGAACAGCGTTGCCGTCTCCTGTTTTTCCTGACACATACCTATAACCAGCATGCGTATTCTGTGACTGTCCATTGTATTGGGCTATCCACTTTGAAGTTACTAAGAGTAAAATTATGTATCGACAGTTCGGAGTAGGTTAAATCGCACGACTCCATACAGTGGAGAATTTACTTCATAACGCCCCTGGGTGCCTTTAGAACTAGACTTAATCGGCGTTTTAACAGGCAACACGTAACATCTCAAACCCCGTCTTAATTACCATCAGGCGTGACTGAAGTCAAAGTGTTTACCTATCCTGATAAAAAACATAGTTTTATAAGCTAATTTCGATATTTAATTCCACTTTAAATATATCATGCCGCGTGTTAACTATCACTACCAATCTCACTAATAGATACTTTCGTTGCATGATCGGTAAGATAAGATTTGAATACTCTTTGCTTTCGTAGCTTCTGCTTTATAGCTTTGAGTATCTTTGAATATGCAGAGTGAGAGCCATCGCAAAGAGAAAAAGTGCCGTGAATACTCACATCCTTTCCGAGGAATATCAAAGCGTTTTCGTAGGTAACAACTAGCGTCGACATGAACGATATTGATAGCATCACTAGGAACTGAAATGAAAGCGCGATTTTGTGGTTAATAAAACAGCCATTTTAGAATCGCTCGTAGCCCCGGCTGCCTGAGTGATCTTAAACGATCACGAAGGTTAAGCAACACAGGGCGCGTTCAGTGCATGGATGGGTCGCCATCTATGCCTAACGCTAGTGGCATTTTTCCGAGCGGTTCCGTGCTTCGCAAGGCACGTTAAGCTGTTGGTGCCGGCTGCCGTCGATAGATGGCAGTCGTAAAGCCAAGTCAGAGGCCTTAGGGCGGCTTGACAACTTCTGACAGTAGACGAGCCACTAGTCTACAAGCCTCCACCAATCCGGACTTGGCCCCCGTGGTGGAGTATGGCCTATGCCTTCCTCAGGGAAGGGACCCGTGCCCCTCGGTGGGGACATAATGGGTTGATGATGATGTCCCAAAAAGCCTAGAATAATAGAAGTTAAAAATAAAAAGGGACTTTTTTTCAAATCCTTTAGGTACGCGACCCTCTTGAAGCGCATTTAAGTGTCGTAAATAATAAGAGTACTATAGATAATTATAATGAACTCAAGCATTTTTAAGGTTGCGCATAAACACACGCAATAAAAATGGTCGGTCACAAGACTCACAACACCATTTTTTTTCTTTTCTATATTCAGTTAACGTTAATCCATTGAATATAACTTCTAGGCGATTTAGGTCTGACCCACCCCTCCGGGTTACAGGCGTAACATTATGTACAGTAACCATACAAAGATGTAACAAAGTCCCCAAATACATAAGAAAATGTTGGGTTTCAATCGTCAATACGAACCAATTTACAATACATATTTCTAAATTTCCAATTGACTCACCTGCCATTCAATTGCATTAATTAGACAATCAAAAGCGCTTATTACAATTTGATACATCTCCATAAGACCGTCGATCTCCCAATTATTTTTCTTCAAGGTCTTAGTTGAGTAGTAACGGAATCTCTTTAGCTCGTTAGACGTCTCGTATTTGTTACTCAGAGAGGCTTCCATGTGAAAATTAATAAGCTCTAATCTCGGGCTTATGAGACAGAACAAATGACCGTAGAAATATAACTCAATATAGTGGGTCATGCGTACCGTCAGTATTTGTAAAACAGTTTTTTTGTTAGCGTACGCTGCTATGACGATAGTCAAGGCCACAATAACGAAAATGGCGTGCAAAATGAAATTTCTCTTCAAAAACTCGCTTGTACGCGGCTTACATCCGACCATGGCGTCGAAGCGATTTATTTTATTGAAGTAACATACTAATCGCTTTCTTGTTAGACAACTGAATACCATGCAGAATGTGTACTCTAACAAGTATAGTATAGCAACCTGGACTTTACGATAGGGCACGGTAATGGTGGTTAATGTGATTGTCATGATTACCAACATGATGTTGTAGGCGATCATAAGCGATCTTTTGACGCAGTTTAAATCTTGTATCATTGGAAGCCTGTTAATTCCGCACAGAGCTTCAATTTTGATGAAGATCTTTGATATAGGATCCACATCTGCCTTCATAAAGGTATTAATTCGGAGCTGCGGCGGCGACATGGCTCAAAGACGTTCAGTCCACAACTGTACGGCTTTCCCAGCCAATATTAATTATCGCCTGGAAACTTTTCATTACCCTAATGGAGACCAACTAGATAATATGATTGATTAATTATTGTTTCTTCACGTCCGTCCCGCATGTCGGAGCCTAATGTAATTATTTCACTTCGTTTGGTTAATGTACCTTCGATACAATTCGTATTCTGACATCCCAATAATCCTAGTCGTAATAGAATTTACCCGGTGTATTACGAGTACATTTACAACTAAATACGCCAAAACATATGACGCAAAATACGCCAAAATATATAACGCGTTTATCCATCGATTGCAGCGTTGAACCCCGTTATTGTGTTATTTGTGCAAAATTCCGAAACTCCACCGCACATTTACGTCCCCAATGCAGCAGTCAAAATTTGATTCTGCATATAAAATTGTGAGCGTGCGGCGTATCCGCTCGTACGACATGTCCCCAGGGTCTTCGTTTGATCCGCGAGGACGAATGTTTACAGGAACCGTGTCTTGATTGGGGTCGCGAGGTGGTTTGCTAACTTTACTAGTTTTGAAGCTCCGACCCGCCCATGTGGGGTTGCAACCGACGACGCAACATTGAAGCAGTACGAAGATGGCCATCAAATAGCGAACATACTTTACCTGACTCGTATACCGTACTGTGAATGTATCATTATTTATCTGTCAGGATCTTGCTCAACCGCTCTGCCCTATTTCTGCAGCAAATGGAACATTTTATTTCACCGTATGGGGTTATGTTGTAGGTGGAGAAAACCGACCCAGACGATAACAACCTCACCCAATTTGGTCAGATTCATTTCGTTGTATTTATTTGGCACTGTGTATAATTGGTAAAGTCGTTTTGACAAACTGATAAAAAGTAAAGAGAAAGGGTGATTAGACGGATTCCTTCCGTCTCTCTGCAAATAAAACGTCTCTACGCTGCGACTTGGAAGCAATAAATCTTATCTGAACTGCTATTCTTAATTTCTTTATTTCATGGTGCTCTTTAAATCTGGTTTTCAGGCTTGAGTAAGTTTTCTCATTTGCCTGAGTGCTGAGAGATTTTCCTGTAATTTACATTTAAAGGCCAGCTATTTATTTTGCGGGTCTCGCCTCATATTCGAGACGTAACTAGCTCGCGAAAAATTCTGTAGTATCCTGTCTGGCCGTGTTTACTCTTACATCCCTAAACTCCATTCGCACTTTCCCCGCTTCGCGTTTTGTCCCAAATTAACCGCGAAAAAGTTGTAAAATGCTTTTGTTTTACAACTTGTGGAATATACAATGTGAAATTACAACCCTGACGCAGATATATTTGGACAGAAAAATGGAAAATTAGGTGGAATAGCGCCCGAGACAAAGGACGTTAATTTCCTACGTTCATTATGTTTGCCGTCTTTTAGATCTCCTTGAGCCATCTTTTGTTCAACGCACAAAGGCAAGATTTCGCGCCCTGGCTGGGATAGCGACGGCGCGCAGCCTAAACTTTTATTTTCATTCATATGGACTCAACCGCAACGCAGAGATTTATTGCTACGCTTTGAATTAACCCTCTACCAAGTAGATTTGTTTCCCGGCCAACTTATACCCGAAACTTTCGACCCCTTTGTTTTCGATCACGAACTCTGCACCAATATAAAACCGAGCAAAGCGTAACTTAATTTAAGTGGAACGCTTTTCCTGGCATACTTAAAAACCGAAACTAGCTCGAACGTGTTTTTGGTGACTGTCCGGGAAAAAGTCACTACATTTTGTACCGGTTACATTTTGTCAGTCAGGTACCTGTGCTGGGAACTAAATTACCCTGCAGCTGCAGGGCCTCACTTGCCGGCCACAGACTAGTGTCCGATTGTATGGCGAGTGGAAAACGGGTACCTACTGTACGAAGCTTCGCTTCACGTTGAATGAGCACAATCCTCGGCTCGATGGCCATTAATATCGTATGCGAATGTATACGGTTTTGTAAAGCTATGCGTGAGCGATTTTGTCACGATGCAATCAATCCGGCATAATGCTCGAAGACCTCAGTTGAGTTTCCCTTAAAATGAACATGGACAAAACGAAGGTCGTGTCGAACGCCCGTGTTGTGCCCCCTTCAGTAATATTTAAGAAGTGGTGCAAGTCGGCCTTAATCAATTAGAAACGTGGTTCACAATATCTATAGATAACCTGCTATGTAAAGTGGGTTTGGGTTCGACGTCAAGTGTATTACTGACATAACCCTTCCAATTAAAGGGCTATACTAGCACTGTGAAGACGTCAGACATATTCTGACGTGTTCTGTGCAATGTACTCCCCTAAATCAAATTATACACGTCAATCTATTATTATGGACGATGTATGAATTACACACCTCAATCTCTTGTAGTTACGTCGGCAGAGGGCCCACTGATGTAGAGGGCGAGAGACCGTAAAATATGGCGTGATGCTGAAAAGGCCTATACCCAGCTGCGCCCAGAGGTGGCTGATGATGATGAATCTAATATGAACATTTATCAGTGCATTGAAGGATCCAGTAATCTGTAGAATTTTAAAGGACCCGATCGGGCCAACATGACAATGGTTTTAATTGTTATTTTCAAAGTGATAATCTAAGAGCCTCTCTTTAGCAATATCATGAAGCGTATTTCTTAGTAGTAGCTATATTGCTATTACCATATACCTTTATATCGCAATTCTCACACGACTGCCCAAACAATAAAGAGAGTTTTGTTTTCCGGGTTCATGTGAGTATGTTTGTCTGTTTCTTTATTCCATCATAACTTCTAAGAACTGATCAAAAAGTGTGTGATATTATTTATAAGATCTGAACTGGTCATAAAGTGTGTGATGTTATTAGAATCCTTATGCCACCCTGTACCTAAACCAGAAGTCGTGTTCCTTAATTTTATGATGGTCTTTTCTAGTTTCATCGCCAAGATCATGGCAAAAGATCTATACTTTTGTGTCATAGCCCCGTTACCTACTTAACCGTTTACCCGTCATACAATATTTAACTAAACCGATGGCCGCCAGTTTCCTAAATGAAGGCCGTCTTGAATATTGTATTCTATAGACACCAGAGATAGCTTCCTCAAAGCTGGGAACAAACAACCGTCATTGAATTTGTTTCTTAAATTTCACCACATGGCTTGTCTCGTACTAAGTTTGAGGATAATGAACAACTACGCAAATTTACACAACATTAGAATTTTCACTTTTGAACTTTATACCGGAAACTCATTAGACCGATTAAAAAAATATCAAAATACATTATGTATCACCCTCCTGAGAGTGTGTGTCTTGTCTAACTTACACAATTATGAGCACTTAAGTCTGCTGACGTGTGCTCCTAGTGTAACAAATAGCTGGTGTTCGCTCGCAGTATAAAATCGATCAATCATCCCCTCCGCGCGGTGACGTGTCCAGCTGTAATTGTCCTTTGTGACCAATGTAACAAAACGCTTGGGACTTCTCTACTAAAGGTAGAGAAAACGGCTGTCCTAATTATTACGATATACCCTGTAAGTAATGTAAGGGACACAACCGTATTTTCCTATGTTTTACTATGGAAATAGCAGAGTTCCCTTTTTGAAATAAAATAATTAACATTTATATTCATTACATTCTCATTTATATTCAATCGTATCACATTATCAAATAGTTAGCATTTATTCATCACCAAGATAACAAAATTATTGGTCGAGTAATTTATTTTACAAAATTACAACTACCTACGTCCTTCCCACCAAAAAAATTACAAGTTAAGATGGCGCCTACCTTTCTTTTTTTAAAGTAACGTCATCACATGAAAGTTTCATACCTTCATGTTTATCTAGATGGCCAAGTAAATTTCAGTACGAGTAAATTAGTGAAATTGAATACTTTTAAGTTATTATGAATACAATAACATTTCTTAAGATGCTTGGAAATTTGAGCATTATTTCGACAACCATCGTCGAGATAAATCGAAATTGCTGTACTGGCCAATTACACGCGAGCAGCGGCCGGAAAAAGTTCTATGAAAATTCATACCTAACTGTCGTGTTTTGCGGCCAAATAAATTACATACTAACCCATATCCTCCTAGTGTTCGATTTTTCGAACGCTTGATTAAATTTTTTTTTTTTTTAGTAAATGTGAACGCATCCATTGTTCATTTATTAGTGTCGGTAAGCCTGAACTAGTGGCTATCAAGTAGTATTTTTGACGTTTTGCAGTTCGCGCGTATTTTGTTGTGCTTGAAGTGTTGTTACAGAAGGTTTTCCTACAAAAATATGTCTCACCATAAAATGTAAGTATTTCTTATCATTCAAAATACATAATTTTTTGTTTTTGTGCTATCATACAGGACATAGTGTCCGCCAAGGTATTATGATGTATTACAGTAAATATACATTTAGTGTGGGTAGCATAAAGGATTCTTTATGTAGTGTTTGATTTTTCGAACAGTAGGAGAATACTAATTATTTACCCGTGTGATGATTTTTATGTTGAATTTTTTGTTGGTTTTGTTCCAGCTTGTCCGTAAATGAAATTATTTCAGATCTAGAAGAGGACACAGATTTTTGTAGGCAGAGATTTATATCACACCTCCTGCCACCGGGCAGTTACAGTTTTTACATGGATAACTTTTTCACTTCTTTGTCGCTGCTGGATGAACTAAAAAAATTAGGGCACGATGCTACAGGTATTATTAGGGCAAACAGAGTGGAAAATGCGCCCTTGAAAGATGCGAAAGTAATGAAAAAGACCCAAAGAGGATCCTATGACCAATGTACCGATGTATTGTCTGACATTACGCATGTTGGTTACAACGACAACAACATTGTTACCGTTGCTTCTACGCAGTGTGGTGTGCAACCTGTAGGAATGGTCAAACGTTACTGTGACAAACAACAAAAGGATATCTTTCACAAACTATAATAAATATATGGGCGGCGTAGATAGCTTAGATCAAAATGTGGGATGCTACCGAGTTTCTATTAGGCTGACGAGATGGTACTGGCAATTACTTATGTTTTCTCTCAATGCATCTATGAACAATGCTTTTCAACTGTATAAAATGTCCCCAGCATCGAGAAACGGCAAGAGTTCTTACGATCTTTTGTCATTTACGAGATATATTGTATCAACATACCTACTTTCTCATGAAAAATTCTGCCAACATGTCCTCTGTTGCTAAAAATCCCGTGCCTAAGTCATCATTGGCTGTTATGAAACGGGTTCCAGATGCTATAAGACTCGACAGAAGGGAACATCATATTGTCAAGCATAAAAAACCGACCCGATGTGGCTTGTGCCACAAAAGCACACTTATGAAGTTTATTTATTTTTTCTTATGAAGTGTTCGAAGTGTATAGTTGCTTTACATAACATCATCTTTCTGTTGATTTTCATTCAAAGTAGTATTCATAAATGTATGTAAAGTATAGATTCGTTTCGAATATGTAAATTGGTTTTCTTGACTAATAAAATACACTACACACTACATAGCTTTTTATTTCTAATAAATAATATGAATATTCGCATAACACTTGTATATATATTCCTTCTGTTCGATTTTTCAAACGGTTTCAAAACTAAAAAAATTAGTTATTTTTTATTTTTTTTATTTTCCATATACCTTAACAATTACAAGAAGTTGCTATGTTATGAATTTGATTGAAATCGGACAATTCTAGATAAGCTTGGGAAGATATGGGCTAAACTCATATCTGTCGTGTTATTTAAAAATGGAACGATCTTTTACTCCGAACAACGACAACCAAGGTAACTTATCGGAGGTTTTATTTAAATTTCGAACTGGCTTGCGATAGAAAGCTGGATATACCTATTGACAAAAAAGAACACTTTAACGCGGCAAAAATTATTGTTGTTCGTTCGTGGTTCGGCTAATTTTGAAAGTTTATTGAATTATTCAAATAAAAAGTTTTGCCTTAGTACTACTTAGTTTTAATTCCCGCGCATTATTTGAGAAAAATCATCAAGCCTTGGCCACAACTAGGCATTGATGGACTCACATATGTGTGCCTCGGCTTCGCGTCGGCCCATTGATGGGTAGGTATTTAAGGGGCTACAGTGTGCTGGAACTGGCTAGCAGACGTTTTTGAATCGCTTGTGACATCCTCTAGGAACATGGCAGACCGTTGAAATTTATATATGATATAATTTAACTCCTTGATTCCCTATTCGATGTTTGACAACTGTCATAACCTTACGCCTTCTATGAGTAAATATATTCCGTAAGAATGCTTAAAAAAAAGCTAAGAATTTATATACCATTTTAAATGCGCAGTGGATTACGTTTAAGCTTATACAGTCTTACGGGCAATATCAAAATCTTGTATGTTAATGTTTAAAACTAACAGGAACCATAGTTACTCATTCAGAAAAAACGTTTTCATCAATTTATCACATTACGCCTTACGAGGAACGCCCAGCCTACTCGTTGCCTGTTGTCTGTGAACAGGCGCTCTTCGCATCACCATTGATTTCATTGTAACTTTTCATAAGCGATTTATCAATCATAAATCAACCTTCCAAAGTTCACCTCGAGCGCCATATAGTGAAATTAATTCAAAGTCTTTTAATTATTTCAAACATAAAATAAGAGACTTAATTAATATATAAATGATAAAAATATACAAATAACTAATTTTTAGTAGCAATTCTCATACAAAATTACCGATTGTAGGCCAAGGACGTGGGGCGAGGGACCGAAAAAGACGCCGCATCTTTCCAATTCACTTTCGTACAAAATGTACTGGGTCAAGTTTCATAAAACTATAATTTCGTAGTTTATTATGACAATTCGAAGTACACTGCGCAGCAGAGTCTATTTGTTAATCTGTGGGTTAATCGGCTTTGCAATGTACATCGAATTGTCATAGTCACAATGAATTGTAGTTCTATGAAACAGGCTCCTGAAGGGATGGGTCTTTTCCGCGCCCTCGCCCCACGTCCCATGTCCGAACAAAACAAAAAAATATTATATAGCTATTAGTCCAATCGGTGGAGACATTTTCGAGTGTTTGCAAGACCAACGCACGGCAACTGATTTTTGTAGTAGTGATCGAGCTTCAATCGTTAGAAAAACATACAATATAAAATCCCAATTCTTGTATTTTTTTATTTAAGTAAATAACTAAAAAAGAAAAGTAAAAAGGAAACCGATCATTTTACTAGTATTCGAACCAAGAGCTCTCTGCCATTCAAGGGACGCCTCTTCCCATCCGAGCTATTGTAACATTACCAACCTAAGCGAAACATCGTTTTACTATTTGTGCCTAAATCACGGTAAAAGTGAGGTTCATTAAAAATTAAACCTAACTACCTATGTATTATAATCCATTTATTGTCGCGATTAGGTCGGCCGCACGCGGCCAGACTTGTTGCTCGAGCCTTGTAGTCTCTAATTACTAGCATTTAAGGTTCATTTTAGTTTGATTGAGTTTTGTTTCACGCCTTGCGCTCGCACTTCGCCTCCTCGTTAGATTGTAGGGTACATAGGCGGTAAATAATGTGTTGGTAAATAATAATTTCGATTGGGGCGTTACGAATAATACTTGATTCATAACCTTTGAGTGAACCAAGCCGAATTACAGTACTTAGTATTTCCGCACCGCTCACTTCCGTAGCGACAGAAGAAGATAGCGCTATCGAACTCGGCTCGGTCGTTCCCATCCGGATATATGTATAGAAAAATATTTTACATAGTTATATGAATTGTGTCAATAATGTTATGTTTAGAACCTTTTCTAAACATACAAAACGAATCTGTGTAGATTTCGTCTCTGAATTTTTTTTTCTATCTGCCTGACATCATTTTCTGTTTTAAATAAAATAAAACGCTGTATATTTTTATCACGCATTTTATTGTACATGCGGAAGTATTTTTAGAAGAATCAATGGCGTAATGCTAAAAATTTTGTAGGAATTATAATTTATATACTACGTGTGTAGGTACTTGTTTTTAGTTTTTTTATTTTCTCGAAATTCCGCTGTATTGGGATAAGTTATATACACTGCAATAATTATGCTCTTTACCTTCCCTACATGTAATATAAATCACACTTCCATGACATGTATAAGTTGATCCTATTCAATTGTTTTTGCTAGGGTTGGCACAAAATCCGGGTTTTTTTTATTCAAGATTTATTCGGTGCTCATTTTTAGGTACAACGTAATTTAAATATATAATTTAACGCGCATAATATTTTTTGGGTTCCGTAATTATAATGACAACAAAAGACAGTAGGTAAGTTTTTTGTACACGTAACAAAAAAAAACAACTGAAACCTTAACAAAAAGGAAAAGTGTAACAAAAAGTAACCAAATAGAAATAGAAGTACTGTATCACACAGTAGATTAAACAAAAATCTGCGTTCCTGGTTTACCGATATTACATATTTTTATTTAAGTGTCACAATGAATAGTTTAATGTATCTTGAAAATATTCGTCGGTGGGGAGTTCCAAAATTATAATAATAATAACGTCCACACAACGCAATCAAACTAGAATTCCCTGCACTATAGTATAGATAGTTTTTAACTATCAGCTTTAACGCCAAAAATCACTTAAATGCTGTATGTTTCCTGTGCTATTGGAATGAAATAATAGAAATGGTATGAATTACACTATTAATACAATTATCAACAGATTAATCTGTTATAATATACCAATATAAGTTAAGACGAGGAGGCACTGTTGATTAATAATTATATTTATCAGTCTTTGTGCTGAAACAAGGATGCAGGCCAAATAAGCACTCAAATCCATTTGTAGCTCTTTTGCCAACATCCTTAGCAACGAAGTCTTTTTCCATTTTCATAATTTTTGTTTTATTTCTTTGGTCAACATCCATTTTGAAATGTTTTTTTTTCTTCTGTAAAAAATTAATTATTTTGCTTTTGTTCTTAAATTTTTTATAATTTTGTTTGTGTTATACCATAGAAAAAAATTATCCAGTCAGATTTGCTCAATGGACTATTGGCCACACAGGCACGATAGCGATGACACATATTCACCCTTTTGAAACCGCTTTAGTGAATGCGCGTAGTGTAAAATAAAATAAAAAAATGCGTAAAGTCGATGATTTAAATTCAAAGATTTTGAGCCAAAATCTTAATCCAAGCTTCAAATTTATCAAAATTTCCACTCTTTTAAAATGTTTATAAAAACCTCTGTATTTTTACACTATATTTTAAGTTTTCAGCAGCTTTTGTAAAGAAACCTCTCGAGTCATGGAAACACAAGAAGTCCACTGCTGGATATAGGCCTCCTCCATGCATTTCCAAAAAGACCAGTTGGAAGACTTGGAAGCGGATTTCATCCAGCGTCTTCCAGGCACTTGGATGAGGTCATCTGTCGGCTGGTCGTCCTACGCAGCGCTTGCCGATATGTGGTCTCCATTCGAGAACTTTTTGGCCCCATCGGTCATTAGTTCTGCTTGCTATGTGCCCCGCCCACTGTCACTTCAACTTAGTAATCCGCTGGGCTAAGGTGACTTTCGTTCCTCTACGAATCTCATCATTTCTGATTCGATACCGTAGAGAAAGCATAGGCCTTTCCATAGCTTTTTGCGTGACCTTGAGCTTTCTTAGGAGGCCCATAGTGAGAGGCCACGTTTCAGTGCCTTAAGTCATCACTGGTTGTATAATTTTGTATTGAGCGATTGAGGTATATTAGACGAAAGGACTTTTCTAAGTTTCCCGAATGCTGCCCAGCCAAGTTGGATTCGACCTCTTTCACAAAGTTGGACCGGCCTAGTTGGACTGTTTGTCCTGAGTAGACGTATTCGTCTACAACTTCGAGAGTCGAGTTCCCCAATGTTATTGGGGTGGGCACAAAACGAGCATTCGATATGACCTTCGTTTTGTCCATGTTCATTTCAAGGCCCACCCGTTGGGAAACTCGACTGAGGTCTTCGAGCATTATGCCGAGGTCTTCCATCGTTTCTGCCATGACTACTATATCGTCGGCAAATCGAAGGTGAGTGATGTACTCGCCATTGATATTGATGCCGCGTCCCTGACATTCCAGAAGCTTGAAGGTATCTTCCAGTCCGTTTGTGAACATTTTTGGAGAGATAACGTCTCCCTGTCTTACGCCCTTTTTCAATGGAATTGCCTCCGAATTCTGTTCCTGTACTCGGACCGACATAGTGGTTCTGTGGTCATAGTGGACTGTTGTACAAGCATTTCAGCACCTCGATATACCGATAGTCAATACGGCAACGCTGGAGAGACTCGAGCACTGTCCATAACTCGATCGAATCGAAGGCTTTCTCAAAGTCCACAAACGCAAAGCATAATGGCAAATTATACTCCTCAGTCTTCTGTATAATTTGCCGCAACGTGTGGATGTGGTCTAATGGTACTAAAGCCCTTTCGGAAACCGGCTTGTTCGGGAGGCTGGAAGTCATCAAACCTGCGTTCAATACATGGCGCAGAGTAGTCATCAGCGACCGCAAAAACCTCCAATACTAATTTTCATAGAAAAACGGAGCCAGAGATAAAAATCAGAATTTTTAAATTTTTAGGAGCCAGCTTGAAATTTGACCTACGCCATTTTGTAAAAAGTAAGTTAACGTTGTCATCCAACCCAAGGTCTTATTCAACATTTGTTCGACAAGACTACCCCGTAATGTTACCGTTTTCTCAGGCTTTGACAAAAAAGCTGTAGAGACCGGATTTTCCAAGTCAGATTTTTCTTATCGGTTTGAGGGATCACCCTGTAAGGATGGAAATTCCAAGTTTACACGATATGTGGAACTTGGAAATCTTTTAGCACCTGATAAGACCGAAATTAGAACAACCAAAAATTCAAGAATTTTCACACGTCTAGTTATTTTAGCATTCAAACGCTGTGTGACTATAAAGTTGATACCATATTAGTCCAGCCGCTAGACCAGCGGGGCCCGGTGGCAAAACCTGCATTAGGTGTTGGTTGAAAATTTAAGCAATTTAACTTTTCAATCGGCACTATTAAATTTGCCATAAAAATTAATTTACGTCACCGTCCTATCTAGGGTTTATGCAACGAGTTTATGTTGTTTTAAAAGACCACCCCTAAGTGTTACCATTATCCCAAGCCGTTGAAAAAAAAAAGAAACTCATGGAGACCAGCTTCTCCAAGTTTTCGATTTTCTCCGTCGGTTTTAGCAAAAAAACTAATCGTATAGAAAATTTCAAGTTAGTAACATCAAAATGGGACAACAATTTTATCTAGGTGTTTTTCGCTGATCAACTTTATGTACCTATATACATTCTTCACGTCACACCGTGTACATAAAGTTGTTATATGCGATGTATATCATGTTACTATTTTAATTAATATCAATAATAACGGCGCCAGGTATTTACATATTTTTTTCAAAATCAAATCAGATCCGGATTATAAATTACTATCTGAGAGCGTGACAACCCTAACGACGTAAAATCCGGATAACAATTAAAATGGTCGTAATTTCTACTTTCCATGGAATTGGCATTAGAAATATATTTTTTTATTTCATATGGGGAAGTCGCTTCCTACGTTCCAATTCTGCCACTGAGTCCCGAAATACATCCATGTGAAATCAAAGTCAAATTCACTTTATTGAAAAAAGATAAGATGATTTTTTTCACTTTTTGACATAAAAACCTGTTGTTGTGCAAAAACATGTACTATTTCATAAGTAGGTAGGTAAATAAATACGTACTTACTAAACATGTGATTTTTGTTTGAAAGCTATTCTTTCTACAAAGCATAGATAAGTTTTGAAGAGATGTATCTACCTTTATCTTTTTTGTTTGTAATGACGCATGCTATACAAGAAGGCATTAGATTGAAGTCTATTCAATCTACGCGTACGCGGGCGGGCTGGCGAGCCGGCTAGAAAAGTAGAAACCGCTCGGCTCGCTCGACGCGTTCGAAATTCGGCTATATATGTGTGCCTTTGGCGGCGTGTGCTTACGCGAAGGGAATGAGACTGTGTGTGTGCGGCAGCGCGAGCGTCTTTCTATGGAGATTACTACTAGGAATTAATTCAGTCGTGTCATCTAGCGGTGAAATGTGGAAGTGCTGCACACCTGTGTCAAACGCTCAAGGTCATCGGCACAGGGAAAAATCTTAAGTTATAAAGCATCGCTGACAGTAATTATACGTTTTAGACATTTTTCAATAGTCAGATCATACTTAGCTTGAGAATAAAACTCATGTTGTCACTGTCTTGTCGTATGATTTAGACAGTGATAGCACTTGATTCTCCAGTTAATTTTTATCTGACTATTGAAAAAAGGCCCTTATTTAATTAACATAGTGTTATATTTCTAAAAACCACAATTCTCAAAACATAACGGTTAATGTTTGTCATTTACGACAACTTTTGTTCTGAAATTTACAACTTTTGTTCTACTACTAAGTTTTTCGATTGTCACGATTTTTCTGCTTTGAAGTGGCTCTCATTGACAGATTTTACTTAAAACTTAAATGTGTTAAATAATATTACGGACATTCTTTTTACAAAGGAAAATTATTCACTGTAGGCTGCAACATTGGTAGAGCGAGTAAAGCGTGAATTTAATACAATTACAAACCCTGATACTCCGAGACTTACAAATCTCAGAAAAACTACAAGAATAAAAGTTGTTGCCATATACAGACTCTAATTTGATTGGGATCTCTCAGGAATTGCTCATTTTAGAAATAACCCTTTATTGGCAATTTCCATTGAGTTGCAATTTGAAACAAAGCTAATTCCAATAACGTTCAATCATAGAAATGGAACTATATACTCTAAGCCTAAAAACAATAAATTATTATTATATTCTTTTTGTTGCACTAACCCGTGCTGAGGACAATTTAAAAAAAATGCATGGGTAGAATTTTTTAACCTCTAAATAGGTTTTTAAAATAAATTATTACTTTGCATACAACGTGTTACGGAAATCGCGCAAACCCGAAAACCGTCTTCATATCAATGCGCTCTTTCCAAAATGCAAATATTTTACTATGTACCCCATATAACGGGACGAATTAGAATTTTAGTTATAAACAACTTTGTATCCATTGTGTTAATCACGTTGGAACCTCTAAACGATGCTACGTGTGTACACGTATCTTTGATATCACTCGCTGCGCAATCGCAATTGCTTTTAAAACGCTTGCAAATGGCCAGTGTGATAGTGCTCAGTTCAAATAAATATCTGTCAGTCCATGGGAACAAATTCGATAATAACAAAAATTCATTTCACAATAATTAAATTTTCTACTTAGCTTAGATAAAAATCCGATGTTGAACATCATTTTGGTGTGGCATGTTTAACTTCGTAGCTTGTATTCCTTCTACACTCGTAGCTTGTCACCATCAGTAGCTCGTAGCACCCTCTATGCTCAATATTCTGCGATTACGATCGTAGTAATAGGAACTACGAGCCTAAAGCAGATACTACGACGTAGGTGCCTATTCTACAAGCAACACCTCTGCGCCCGCAGTACCAAGCCATTTTAGGGCATTTGACAGATTTGATTATTTTTTCTGAGTTCATATGACATAAAACTATCGAATAGACGTTTTAGGACAAGCCGCTTTTGCTAATCTAATTCGTTGAAGACTTGATGTTCAAAAAAATCTTTAACACTTCGGAAATTCTCTCGCACTTCTAATTACTACAATTTTGACCACCGACATCACTAACTCAATCAATGACAATAATTTTGATATATTTTTGATATACCAACTCTACCCTTGTATTTTTTTGTGTTTATTGTTTTTTCTGGTGTACAATAAACAATATTCTTCTCTTATCTTATCTCAGTATTAATAGCTCAAATAAAAACCATATTTATTATAAATTTGGACTGATTCAGACAGCTGCTTTTCTGCTGTATAGATTAAAAAATCATAAAAATAATAACCAACGGCCTTAGGTAAGACATTGAATAGTTTATTTTTCAAATTTTTAAATACTAATCATTTGAGAGTAAAATGCATTTTAAAATACCTGGTTTTAGGGGTACGGTTGGAGAACCTCGCCTTAAATTCTACTGGACCTTAATGCAATACCCCGATAATCTGAGATGCGTTTACCTAGAATCAACAAATGCAAAGTCATCATTTTAATTTATTCACCGGCCTAGTGCCCATTGCAAAGCCTTTACTTTGGAAACAGTATAAATTAAATGTAAATATTGTCGCCAAGTTTCAGTTTTGCTGAAAAGTATCGTTTTTCAACCTCCCAGCACAGGAAAATCACAACAGACGTTCCGCTTAGGACAGCGGCAAAATTTTATACAAAATTCAGCTGGTTGTTGAGTTCTGTATACAACTCAAAAGAACTCAAATAAGTTTTAGCTTTCGGCTCGAGCTCCGTCTCTACTCACCATGAGTAAGCTCTTCGAATTAGAGCCAAACCTGGTCGTCAAAAATTCAAGTAAGTGATTCCGGAATAAAGTTAACAAAATTTAGTATAGGCACTTATTTAACTTGTTAGATAAATACTTGTTTTGTTAGACCTTGATAAGAACAATTGAAAACCATTGTTATGGCGGCCCGATCGAATTATTTAGAATTCTACAGATTTATTACCTATATCCGCATAGCATTGCAAATATTTTAATTATTTTTATGGCAATAAGTTTTATTTTAACCATGAAATATCGGCAGAAAGTCTTTCTCCACTTTCCTTCCACCGACTCTCCTACAGACCAGATTCGAAGGTAGCTTGTGTCATTGAACAACAGAATGTAAATTCTGTAAGTTAATACAGATTTCAAAATATCGAGTAAAAGCAATATGCTATTCAGTGAGAGAAACTTAGATTTATAGTCAAGGATGAAGAAAAAACAAAATATGCTTAATTGCAGCGATATTTTTAAGAAATACGAGTAGGTAATTTAAAAATCCGGGCGATAAGCGTCATCGAAAATTATTGGTTTGATAACATATTAAGTTATAGCCGTTTTGTATGAAGTCTCGCTTCTGTTACAGCTATTATGATACGCAGTTTCGTCGTGTAACGTTCGAAGGTCGTTTATCATGCTTCAGCTCGACAAGACACTTATTGTCTGCCGAAAATTTTGGGCAATATCAGCGCTGCACAACAGATGATGATGGTGATTAAACGATTCACTCCCATCGATAGATAAACATGTTTTATTCTCAAAACAAGGGGGCTAAGTAGTATTTTTGATAAGAGAGGCTACAGCGAAGTTAGTGGAAGGAAAGTTACTGCTAATTACCCCCTAACGGGATTGTTACGGAGCCGAAATATCGGCAGCTCTAATAAATTAAGAACCCCGTTTCTTTTAGAAAAATATCTCTCTAGAATCGCGAAAGTTTAAAAAGTACCTATGTTTGGAGTAAAACAGTTATTAACTACCAGGGTTGTCTAAAAAAAAAATCGCTATCAGCCATCATTATGATCACCATTAAGCCCATACTCTCTCTGAGAGAAGGCCTGTGCCCCACAGAGGCACGTATTATAGGCTGCATTATTATTATGATCACCATCATGATCATCATATTATGTTTCGTGAGCAATAAAATATAATTAATTAATATACCATCAACATCGCCAGATCACTGCGTTTTCCATCGGCACCCACGGACCCTCCGCCGCCTACACCTGCCCCCTGACCGTCGTCTTGTGCTCGGTCGCCACTCTGTTATTGCCCTTGGTCCACCTGCCGTCTTCCCGGCTCGCCAGGTGTCCTGCCCGTTTCCACTTCACTCTCGAGACTGTTTCGCCAATGTCGTTGACCTTTATCCGGCAAAGCTGCCGTAAGGCCGTCAATTGTACCTTGTCTCTTCTTAGCTGCTGTCTCTCTTATTGCTGTCTAGTATAAAATAGAGAATATCCTTATCTTAACAGACCACTTAAGCATCTTGGCCACTTTTAAGAGTGTTGTATGGACATGGTATATCCTTATTACGAAATACTTTTACTTTTTTTTTTCAGCGTAATAGACAAAAAATATTTGAAATTGTAGTGTTGGATTTTGCTGAGACTTTATGTTCTTTTTATTTTTATGTACTTACACGGAGTGCCTTTCAGAAATAAAAGGCTAAAACCACAGATATGTCAATGCTCTGAGGCTAAAACTATTTCGGTTAAAAATTGCTGCCAAGGTAAGTTTACGAAACTTCACGGTCTAATTAGGTCGTAGTAGCACTTCACTGTGTTATTCGAAGTTACTTTCAGTGACAGTTCGGTGTCCCATTACAATAAATAAGGGTCGAGAAACATGTTACATGAGTCATGTAACAATTAGAGAGAGGGCTCTGTGTGGCGACTGGTGTCGGATGTTAGCCGCAAATAATAGTTATTTGTTATACAAGAGTGCTCAATTTTGATGACAGAGCAAGCGAAGGATTTTAAAATTAGAGTCCTGCGGAGGGAGCATGAGATTTTATCGAGGCGGTTTATCTACAAAAAATGGCCGTTTTAACGAGTTTTGACGTCTATAGTAGGTTAACTTATCGTCGCGAGCACAATGCATCGTTTTTATACCAGTGCCGTGAGATAAAAAAACATCTGTCACTATAAGATAAACCCTATCGCAAATGCGAGCATGATGACAACATAAAAAGATATATTATCGACTTTTGACAGATGTTTCATTTAAATTTATCCCACTTTTGAGAGGGGCATATAAACTTATATCTAGCGTTTCTGTCAGTCATTCTACGAATAAAATCATCACATTTGTCATGATTTGTCCACTGGTGCCTCTTCGCGCCACCTACGCATCCCATTCGTGCCCTTCCTCTGTTTCTGCTCACTGACCGACGTCCAGTGGCCGTCTCCAGGGATTTAAGGACCCGCTCACTGACCTCCGTTCAGCCCTACTCCACGCAACCAAGCACCCTCTGCCGTCCTGCTCAGACCGTCGTCCAGTGCCTATCTCAATTAAAATAATAGTAGGTAAAATGTACCAGTCAACAAAAAATTTTAAAATAAGAAACTTTAAAACAAAGATTTAAACCGACACACTAAAAAGGCAATAATTATTTCTTTCTAATGAACTTGCATCCCAAGCCATTTACTCACCCCACAAATCATACCTAACTTCTACTAAGTACCTAAGTATGTATGGTGTATTTACTACAAATGTATGGTTTCTAGGAAGTTTTCTGGAAAAAGCTTGACACAGACTCCTCCATTTTTTAAGTCCGTTAATAATAAAATGCTTTTGGTTATAAGTAAATCTAATATTTATTTTGTAACTTTAAACAATGAAATAGGTGGTTTACTACATAACTGGGTACCCAATGGAGAAAAGAAGCATGATATGTTTTCTTCTGAAAACGGGAAATTGTTACCAAACAAATTAATATGTTCATCACCTTTGATGTAATCTGTAACAAAAAAATAAGAAGTAAAAAAAAATGTAATGCATTTCCTAGGAGACTCTGGATATGCCTTTGAGCCTGCCTTGGCTGATGACGCCCATCAGAGGAGAGGCCGAGTAGACTCCCGAGGCTCGGTACACACATTGCCATTGTGGAGCCTGAAACCCAGTAGAGGAGGAATGGCCAGCTCAATGGAACATTCCCTAATTATATTTAACCCTTGAATGAATGCCCCTGTGCATGTAATATAAAAAAACTATAGTGGAACTTGGGTAATTAAGCATCCAATTTTGAGTTACTATTTTGAAAAAATACAATTCGTACATACATATTCCTTCGTTTTAATATTTGATTTATTTGTAAGATTTGATTGATTGTAGCATAGACCAAATATTATTGTAGTCAGCGCGTTCAAAATATCCTGTAACAAATAAAGAGCATAATTAAAATGGAGTCCAAAACATTCCAATATGATGTAATAGCTTAAGACGAAAATGATTTTAGATGCCCCTAAGAGCAAAAATTGACGCTATACTGGATAGACCTCTATGGTCTATTTATCCAAATACTGTAGGTATTCACTGAGCATTGCCTAAGTACACATTTGCATTAGTTTGACAAGCATATTATTTACCTATTGTACTCGGTTGGTGATGGTGAGTCAAGTATTGAACTTAATTTAATATATCACTAGATAATAAGTACTATCAACACTTACATTCCGCCACTGCTCCAGTCGTGTCGGGACCATGCTCCTTCGACAAGGCTCAATGCGCCCCACTCTTTCAACAACCTTTCGCTTCCCATGGGGCCAGAAAACTCATTGTTGGCTAAATTACTGTGGAGCGTCATATACTCGAACGAACCCCAGTTGATTTTGTTTACTGCGCCCTCTAAAACAGAAAAATATTATAGTTCTTGCCGATGAGTGACTTGTATATGATGTGATGTCCGTATGAGCTTGTAGGAAGGATCTCCAACTATTGTAGTATTGTATAAATTAACTGCAATGGCTATAAAGTTTGTACTTACTTCATTTTCGGCATCTAAGCATCTATTGTCCGTTATTTGTTTGTTTAATTACATTTTATTTGATACCTAGCACAGACTAAGTAAAGGAAAGATCACAGACAGATCAGATTTCAATCTGTCAAAAAACGCAAATTGAACGAATGAAATTGTGATTTTCGTCACATCCCTATTTGCCGATTCAGTGTTGTCATACCAATAAGTAGATAAAATCTTAACTCCTATCTAAGGAAGATATGTATATCGAAGAGAAGTCATGCTCGCGGGTGGGATATAATATCGTAATGTTTTAAAATTTTAACCTATCTATCTAGATAGGATAAGAAACTCATGCTCCCCCCGCTGAGCGTTAGCGAGGGAATCAAAAGAGCACGAGGTGAAAAATCTAAATCTTTGCACTCGAGTGCAACACGTAACTTTTCATCCCACCTCAGCGAGGAAATGACTAAATGCAAAAAAACACAAAGACGGTTCCGAGTCTGAGTTTATAACAAATTAAAAAAGTAGTATAATAAATTCGGCACCATGGAGGTAGAAGTAAATAGGTTTTATCTACACTAATGTTGTAACATTCTACTTATGTTTTCAATACTTGACTTATAATTACTACTGTTATAGCGCAGACAACAAAACACTCAATTTAAGCAATTTCACATGATGGTATAATATTCACATCGATATCGTAAAATCTCATTATAACATCAATAAAACGCGACTAACTTGATTGCAGGGCCAATCAGGTTGGTCGCGTTTTATTGAAGCGCGCAGCTGCGCTCTCATTGGTTAAATTTTAATGGCGGCAAAATCACTGTGATTATACACGTACGCGTGAATTTAATTTTTAATTGCATTAGTGAAGATAAAGTAGTGTATGCAACTGCATATAACACGTACCCGTCGCTGCGCTCGTTTCATAAACTCACACTCGTGTTTTAATACCCTTCATTATATGACAGTTGCATAAACTACTATGATGTTTTGAATTTACAAACGTAGTACATACACTCGATGTTCTAAATTCAATTTACTTTATCCTCTAGCGGATAAAAACGGCTTTTGCACTCAGATATCGAAGACCAAAAATACTCTTTCCGAGATGGGGGGATGAAAAAATATTTGTCCTCGGCCAGCATTTGGCGCCTTTCAAAGAAATCAGTGAACATTCTCTATTACAGGTACAACAAAATACCCGGCATTCTATACAATACCTAGGAAATGTGTGAAGTGATATTGAATGTTCAAACTATTTTACACTTTACCTAGGAAATGTATGGAATACCTAGGCATTGTATAGAATGCCGGTTGACGCATAGGTAATGTATGTAACGTGTTTTTTTGCGTAGACAGCGTTTCTCACATAGCAGTTCCCTTCGGATAAACATTTACATTTACAACGTACAGTCAAGTGCACGTAGAGCTTTACATTTTGACATTTCCACCTCTCTTATCTTCTGCGATATTATATTAGGCAAGGGTAAAGGTCTAAGTGCACAAAATCGAATAGCAAGTGTAAAGGTCTAAGTGCACTTGACCGTACCAAAAAATTGCTGCAGAAAGTCGTCCTGTTCATTTCTTACCACTTGATTATGGAAATTTGATCATGATACAAAAAAAACTATAAGTAGAAGCCGATTCTCTGTTAAGTAAAACCTTTCTTTCATCAGTAAGTACCGCTGATCAGTAGCCATTTTCCATTCAATAATGACACAAACAATGAATGATCACACTCTCAGTTTAGAACCAATGCATAAACTAAAAAAATACGTCTGCATAAAACAAATGAGTGCTGTGTACTAACACAACGAACGAGTTGCAACTTGTTTACGGGGTAGTCCCGCACGCCGCGTACTCGCCTCTTTCCCGTGGTCGTACATTACACATTGCCTGATGCGCTTCGGGCATTTTATACAATACCTAGGCAATGTATGAAATTAATCGTATTATACACATTGCCTGAACGTTTTAGGCAATGTATACAATGCCTAGGCATTCTATACAATGCCGGATTATACATATATCCAAAAGAACCTCTAGGCGATGCAGGAGTAGTCTGCTTTGTTCAAGAACCCAAATACTATGAACAGTAGATGTAAATAATGACATGAAGAACGAGCGAGCACATATTTAAATACTTCTTCGTTCCCGGCTCTGCGCTTGTTACTGCCAAAGTCGTTAGTATTTTTCAAGAGACGTGCTTCTCTGCGTTTTTAGGGTCCGTAGTCGGCAAGGAACCGTTATAGTTTCGCCATGTCCGGCCGTCTGTCTGTTTGTTCGTCCGTTCAGCCGTCCGTCCGTCCGTCCGTCCATCTGTCTGTGCCTTTATCTCGGGAACGCGCGCGTCAAGTTAAAATTAAAACCATATACCCTGAGTATATCCACAGTCTTTTGAAGCTGCGAAAAACTCAAACTTCTAAGTAAACGAAAAAAAAGACACGCCCGTTTATGCCGCAAAAAAACGTATTTTTCGACACTGAAGGGATTCAACATTCATAGGGTACCTTCCGTTGAGTTAGAACTATGAAATTTGGCAAGTAATATCGTCTTGTATTACAACTACAGAGAAAACTCTTAAAACTATACATTTATAATTAAATCATAAAAAATTGAGAATTCTGAACTATTTATAAAATGTTCTTGTAAGTACCTAAAATTTTTACGGAACCCTCGGTGGGCGATTACAACTCGCACTATTACGGTTTTTTATTTAGGGTTCCGTTTGCGAAGTATTAAGCTTTAAAGCGCTTATTTTTGTCCGAGCAGGGCGTCCCCTCCTCCCCATTTTCCTGGGTAAACGGTTGATTTTAGAAACAAAAATTTTCAGGGTAATAGCACAGAATGCACTTAAAAGGAAAACTATCACGGCTAAGTAGGCTTTACACGTTAAAGAGTAAGAGGCAACCAACTAATAAAAGGAAAACTTCGTACAAAATCCATTGAAAATTACGTTGATGAAGTTGTTAGTTCTGCAAAGCAGATAAAACCCCCTCTTTCTACGGAACCCTACACTGCGCGTGGCCCGACACGCCTAGGCCGGTTTTTTTTGCTTATGTTGAAAACGAAGAGAGTGCCGCCACCTACTTGTATAGGCTCTCTCTTTCCCTGTAGCTCGAGACACCCATCATTCTTAACTGACGTGATAGCTAAGCATACAGGCAGATATTCAAAGCCTAGCTCCCGGAAAAGCAACAGCTCAGCTTGGTAAGTGCGATTTTTACGACGAAAACATCTGGCCTCTCTTGCGGAACATTTTTATGTTCAAATATAAAAATTGGCGAAGAAATTTTAAGACTTTTTAACGCTCTGATACAATGTATAGATAACTTTTATGAGAAAAAGTTCAAGATTGCCAATTGGTACATTTTGTAATTAAAATCCGACGTTAAAGAGGTTACACGCGAGGTAATCCACTTATTGCATATCATATGTAAGCTCGTAGAACGTAACAATCCCGATAGCTGCGGAAAGTTTAAATGGTGGGACCTTAGGCCACTTTCAAAGTTTAATTGCTGACCTTTTCTCTATGATCCAGTACCTTTTCTAATTAAGCCGCTGCGACCTATAACTGGGAACACCGACAATTAAACAGATTTTCACATTAATCGAGTTTTCGTCGCCCAAGATTTATCTTGATTCCGCTGTTTTGTTTTGGGAGAGACTTTTATAAATTTTTTGACGCTCTCAATTTATTCAAAGATTATTATTTAGATAAAAAGCTTTCTGAATCCACCCGCTACTTATTTAACTTTGCAAAATAACTTGGATTACCATTTGTTTTCGTTTTACTAAAACGTTCGACTTGTAAACTTAGCGTTTGAGCTACTTACTCGCAAACCCACCCAGTGCAACAGAGTAGTAGCAACGTTACCTTTGCTTTGAAATCCCTATCATCCATAATTTCATGTGAAGCAATCTAGCGGGAGAACGAACAATATTTCCTCTTGTGGAGGCTATTTTATTCGGAGAAAAATCTTGATTCACTGCAGCAGCGAGTTGCGCAGGTAGTAACACGTCAATAGTTATATTTTATCGTTTTCCAACTGGGCGCTCCGAAGGAGAAAATGCTCTTCATTTTCAAAACGCTTCCCGCAATGAAAAAATAACAATCTACTAGTTCATTTTGTAGCTTTGTACTTCAACCGTGAAAAAGACAGTTAACAATGCGACGAGAACTATGGTTTCTCCTAACAATAAAATGAGCAAAAAAGAAGCTTCAAGTTTTTCCCACAAATTGTATTTTTCTACTTACGTTGGTAGAATTGTCGCGTGCCTTCTTGTAAAATGCGACGAGTTTTCCCTCCCACTGCCCTCCCTCCTCCCCCTCTACCGCCGTCCACCTGACACTTGCTCATCTTTTTATTCCTCCACTGATACCTCGGAATTAATGACACTTTGTTGTTCGTCGCCGGAGTTATAAATATCCCACTAGGGTCCCGCAATTCTTTTAGGCCCCTGAAAGGAATAACTTCCCGCTCAAATGTAGGTACTTCTATGACAGAGACAGCTCTAAATTGCTTTAATGCTCTTTTGGAGAGAATGTATTATCATCTATACAGTAAATTATTGAGGTCATCCCCTACGAACGACCCCGGCGCGGCCGCAACAAGCAGTTTAAATTATTTAAACAACTTCCCACGCGAAAATGGCTCCCAGTTCCGCGTCGAGCTGAAAAGAAAATACTTTAATTTATGCATTCGAAACACCGTAAGAGTCTTATCTTCTTTACTTTTGGCTTTCTTTCGGACAAAAAAAGTTTTGGTCTCCGCAAAAACCGCGTAAGACTCGGCCGGCACGAGCTTATAAATCTACAATCTGAGCAGTTTATGGCACTTGCGCTTTGATTTATGACGGCAATAGGGCACACCTTTACGACCATATTATGAAATGTTTATATGGGAACTCTAAATAAATAAGTCAGGAGGCCAAGTGAAATGTATACGTGGAAGGCGTTGTCTGCGTACCCGACGCAATTGATAAGCAGTAGGTGTACATATTATAACCATAAATACAAACCTAGTAGTACAAATATAAATTAGATGTTAATTTCGGTAAGAAAAATAAAAATCAGAGCCTATTTTGGTAGAATTTGCCAAAACAACTTTCTTTTTCCTAATTGCAATGTGATAGACACAATGTGAGGACGTAATTTGGTGATTTTATTTTGATATTCCTTCACCAACCCCGCCACGGCACTGCAAAAATTATTCATTTTGAACTCTATTATAGTATCGTAAACTAAATCGAAGCAGTTGACAATCCCTTCGATTGTAAAACATTGTATACTCGTTCGTATTTACAATTCAGAGTATGAAGTTAAAAACAATGTAGCACCCCGCTTCACCCCGTACCTAAGTGCTACGAAAATCGATCAACAACTTATTCAGCGTTTAGTTGGAGCTTTCAAGCCCAGTCGAGCGTACTGCTAAGACTCACACAACCACTACAAACTTGATAAGAAACTTCCCTCAATGCACGAACATCATCCAACATCCGTCGGATTTGCCGTCTTACCGCACTGCCACATAATGAAAACAAAAGAACTGTGTAAGTTTCTGTTACGTGTTTTAGACTCGAAATTGGCCTCTGTACCCGAGTCCAGCACTAAGATTATTGACCCTTTGAGTACCTATGAAATGTCGTAATAGTAGATTGTTTACCGAGGGAGTAAAATACAATTTTTAAGGCGAGAGTGTATCTTTGTTATCCCGAGTGCACGAAGGATTATAGAGTAGAATCCTGAGTGCACGAGGGATGAAAAGTACACCATTCGAGCTTAAAAATAGTTTTACTCCAGAGGTGGACACTCTACTTTTGTCACCCTCTATGAGAAAATAAGTGAACGCAACCATATTATGAATAGTGTTATTTATTTTTTATGACAACATAGAAATGATTAGAGGTTAATGTTTATATTTGAAAAATATGAAAGTGCATCGTGACAGTTTTATTACTATCCTTTAGAGTTTTACAAATAGGAAAAGATTTTGTATCACATTGTTAGCGTCTGATACGATACACCCCGGAGTTAATATTTCGTTATCACTGCTTGAAGACGCACTCTTTTTTACTCTAGTAAAAATAACAATGAAAATTAGAGAAACGAAAAGACGGAATGCATTAGGCGCCTTTTACCAGTTTTTTTTTTGCTCGCGCGCGGTTTTCTTTTAAACAGCCAGCAATTTGTGCAACATTGTTTGTGTTCGTGAACAATGTTGCGCTGTGAACTTAGCAACAATAGTAACATGCGCGTTCCAAATTCAAATCACTTTTATTCCCTCAGGGAATAAAAACACGTTTTAGTCCCTGTTCCCGGGGAACGACTAGGTCTTTTCGAATAGATGTGATAAAAAAGCCATTTTTGGTGAAAATGGACTTTGAATGCAGTCTTACTCAGTTTTTCAAGCTCTTTCAATCTGTATATTTCGTTTCCCCAAATTTGCAAAAAAATTGCTTTTAACACCTTGATTTTTTAACAGGCTTCACAGTTTTTTTTTCTTAAAATATGCTGTAAAAGACACTGACGCTACTTAATTTTTGTAGTATGTAATACATTTTCTTCGGGCTTATACTGCAATTATTTTATTACTAGCAATTCAACTTATTAGTACAATTTAGAAAATTTTTTGCTGTGAAAGCCATTGGATGCAGGTTTTTTTGTAGTATAAGCCATGCTAACTTTGAAACTACCAAAGATATTGAATTTAAAGTTGAATATCTATAAAACTCGTAACATTTTTAGTATGTCTGTAATCAAAGAGAGTTTGTCTGTAATCAAAGAGAAAAGTTTTTTTGTTTTGTTATTGTGGCGTGTGCACTGTTTTTATAATAAATGTTTTTTCTTCTTCTTCTTCTTCTTCTTGTAATCATAAAAGATAAAACCATTTTTTAATGTTTTTTTTTATTATTTCTTCCCCAGAGGGTCGTTATCACCCTTGCTGTATAATCCAAAATTCGAGTTTGTATTTTACAATATTTTTTGTTCTAAAAACCTATTTAGAGGCCAAAAATTCCACCAATGCCGGGACCCATAACGAAAGTACAGTTGAGAAAACGTCGTCGCCATGGCAACTATTTTCGTTATATTCTTTTTGTCGCACTAACCCTGCTGAGGACAATTTAAAAAAATCTATTTATTGGCTAAAAATTCCACCCATGCGCTCTCTCAACTGAGCTAATGGGCAAGTGCAAGCATCGATGAAATTTCGAGCCTCTTGACAAACGTCTCTGTATTACATACAGGCAGCGAATCTGACCGAAGCGATTTACATCACTTGCAGCCCCGAGTAATACAGAGAAGTTTGTAAAGAGGCTCCAAATGCTTGCACTTGCCCATTAGCTCCTACATTTAATACATTAAAACCATATATTTTTGTGCTTAGTTTTATTGTATCAGTGTACTGGTTGTTCTGAGTAAATAAAATAAAATTGAGCGTGGTCGCCTGTTAGGTACGTGTAAGATCAGGGCCTCGATTCTGTTAGTGCATTGTAGTATCATGACAGGTACACTGTCGGGTCACGTGACGTGTTTTTTCATACCATTAACGCCTAGAAGGTTTGGTACATGTGCCCACGTAGACTTAAAGCAGCCATGAAGTGAAATCGCCATGTTCATGCAGTTGTCATGTTACTACAATGCATTAACAGAATCTAGGCCCTGGTGACACCTTTCGCGGCAGTTCTGATATCCGCAAAAAGGACTAGCACTAGGTAAAATGGACTTGAACAATTTATTTAATTAAATTACACTATGGTTATTATTATTATTATTATTATTAAATCCTTTATTGCATTTAAAACAGGCAGTTTTGCACATAGGCGAACTTAATGCTACTTAGCATTATCTACTAGCTAACCTAAGTTTAAGAGAACATTAGCAGAACATGGTTGTGGTTTTAATGCTGCAGGTTTCAATGGTGCGGCATACTTTAGTAAGATGAACTTATATAGAATACTGCTGATATTTATTTCGAAATTTTGAAGTTTTCCACAGTTTAAATTAATATGATTTTTTTACACCCTATATAAGTAGTCTAACCCCCGATTTCTCGTACACTATGACTAGCAGTCTGTTAATCTATTTTCAGTATTTGTTTACACACTTTGGCCAACTGGCAGCTGTTAACAGCAGGTTAAGAGATTGTTAGTGTATAAAAAACCGTGGTTAAGCCTGCCGGACGAATTAAAAAGTTGCTAAAATGACCGTATGGCAAAATTTTGCGACATACGTACGAACTTCTGTATTTTACGGTCTGTTTTCTTACTCGGCTTTCCATACAAAACTAGATCCTAAGCTGCTTCGTCTACGAGTTTCAGCAAAAAATGTAAAATAGAGAGGTTCTCCGCGTTTTCTTGGTTTCTTAAAATCAGTTTTTTCGTCTCATCTGGTTGCCCATAGACGTCGTTTTTGTAGTTTCTCTACAATTTTCTGTATTTATTACCTAACAAGCTAGGTCACAGTACTTTCCTGTACATTTTGCTTTTGATTTCTGACTTGGCACCCCGAGATTTATCTAATAATCTAAGCCTTACTTAACTTAGTTAATACCCGCCGCTATGCGTGCTAAGATATTCCGTGTATCATTTCACAGGAAATATCATAAACCTGTAACATACGTGTAATAATGCAGACGCTTAAAGGTCCACAAAGCTAACTCCTCTTCAAAAGGTACTGTATATAGGCGGCTCTCATACTTAACATTAAAAAAAACTGTGCGCCACCGTCTTCTGCACAAAGACCTCCTTACCCAAATATTGACCCCTCTGTGGAACACCGCATAGCGATAAACTATTACCTCTAAAACTTTTATCCGACCAGTATACGCTCTGATTCGCCGTCTATCTCGCTCAGATCAGTCTATCTCGCTACTTACAACAAATACAATGCAAAATGTTGAAAACTTATATTATGCTTACCTATATTATTATAGGCTTACCGGTTGTTTTGCCATATTAATTAGCCGACGACCTGTTCTCAGATCTACCAAATATATACGAAAAATTCATAAAAATGTCGAGTTCGATAACAACCACTGTGACAAGAGATTGTTATTGTGATATTATGTAAAAATCCTAACTAGGAAAGCCATGTGTAAAGTCACTTCCTAAATTGTTAACTTGCTCCATCAAAAAAAATCGGAGCTCGTGTCGTCGGATTCTCCTATCTGACTGAGATGAGCAACCGACGATGCGAGCTCCGTCTCAACTCGCCAGTAATGCTCCTGGGCCCTTATTGTGAAGCAGCAATATGTTCGGAAGGGTCGTCAGCTCAGGTCGTCAACGTCGCGCTTGAGCCCGACAATTCACTCGAATCTAGCGACAAATACGGTTCTTTTTTTGAATAGTGTTGAAATTTCCTGCCACTGAGTAATGAACGCTAGAAATGCATGGCTCTTTGTTAGGCCAATGCACAGATAGCTCAATATAGGGAGATGGGACAAATTGTCTGATCTGTATAGAGTTTGACTGAAGTAAGTTCAATTCATGCATACAAGCATGGTTAAGTAAACACAAGATACACGCACACATGTTAACTACGCACAAATTTGTACCTTCGCTCTAAGTAGTTAGTAACACGTACAAAGCAGTTACGTGTGTGTGTACATGCGGACGAGGCGCGCTTTGTGCAGCAAGCACGCACACAACTGCACCGCGAGATACGGTGGTGAAGTTTCGATAAAAAGTTGTCGATAATTTCATTAACCTACATAGTAAAATTAAGACGATAACCACTACTCGAGTGGTTGTAGTCTTAATTTATTTATTGTATGTGGACAATTTTATAACTAAACTATTTTTGCTGAATTCGTTTCCGCTGAATTCAGATGGTGTGATTTTACTATGTAGTTTTTGATATTATTTGTTTAACCAGTAAAATTTTATACTTCGCAATATGTTTGTAAGTGGTTGCAAAGTGCAGAAAATGTTAGTAAAATAAAACGAAATGAGATACGTGGGTCACTCAGAAAGTTCTGCGAAAACAAAATAAAGTAAATATTTTAATAAGTAAATATTTTTTCATTAAATCTTTTCAAAGTACTCTCCACCAGCCTCGATACAAAGTTTCACAAGACCAATTTTCGAAACACTTTCCAGTCCGCCAAAGACACCTCGTTTACAGCCTGCTGGAACGCTAACAGCGCCCAATTTAGAGCATTTTTTTTTTTTGTTTTCGGGAATAAAAGGAAGCCACACGGTGCTCGGTCAGGGCTGTAATGAGGGTGACCCAGGCGTTTGACCGGCGTGCTGTCCACGAAGTCCCTCGTTTTGTAGTTGTGGTGGAGCAGCAGCCCACGGAGCCCTGTGTTTGGTCGCTCATTGCTTACAAGGTGTTTTAAAACACCTAAGCCGTCGGCTGGCGCTTCGTTCCTGGATCGTATTGAGAAATCCAGGACTCATAATTATATTGTAAGCACACTGAGACGAGCCTGCTTCAAATTCGTTTCTCATGTGGTAGTAAGTAGGTTTCCCACGGTCGGGAATCGAACACGAGAAGTTTATTAGATTTAGGTTTGATTTCAGAAAACAGAAATTAATCATAGAAGAGTGTTAGGTTGAGCCAAAAAATTAAAAAAGGTATGTAATTTAGCAATTGAAAAGATAATTTACTGATAGAAAAATATGTACAAATTAGATTAAAAATAACTTAAGTAGGCAAGTGTAAGCTAAGCAAACGCGCGTGGAGTTTCGCGGAGTGCCGTCAGTCGGCCGCGGCCGGCTCGCAGGGCGTCCGAAGTGGAGAGACTCGGAGTGCCTGGCGGCGCGGGCGCACGTTTTTGTTCACATCGATGATGGCGAGCTAAGCTAATAATAAGCAAATAACTTGAACTTTAACTATTTTTGCATAGGACAGCATTTTGGAAAAGTAAAGCAAACTATTGACGTTACCTGTGACAACCAACATGAGCGCTTGCTCGAGTGCAACGCGGCTGACCGTTGTATGACTACCGGGCATACAACGGTCAGCCGCTACGCCCAATGCCATCATAGGTATCTTGAGATACGGATTTGTAACCATCTCGCTACTTACGATAATGTCGCATTTTTCATAATAAGGGCCTTGGCATCCTAAGTGACGGATAACCGTTGATGAGACAGTAATAACAGTCAAGTAGCCCTTAGAACAGATTAGTAGTTCTAGTAGATAATCGCAGTACGCCTTAAAACTTGGTGAAATCGTGTATAACATGCTTTGGTTTCCGAATCGTCTAACTCAGGGCAGACCCACAGAATAACACAAAAGGGGACCGCGTCTTGCGTTTTTTCGAGCAAACCGCAAGACTTCAAAGATGGCGAGACAAAAGCTTAGACTTCGTTATTTCGCGCCTTAGCGGTCGCTGGAGGCTTGTACTTGAATGAACTGCCAGAAGTGTAGGCATAGGGTTGCCTGACTACGAAGCTATAAAAAGATACTACAGACTACATAGCGTTGTGGTGATAATGCTTGTTCATTGTTGACATAGCAATAAGCTGAGCCCATTATTTTTTCCACAAAAATAGGGAGCAAGTACATCCCGAATAAAAGGTAGGTAGTTTGATGTTTGGGTCAAATAGCCATTAACACGTCGTTATTGAAGTTCCGAATAAAGATCTTGATCTTGCATAGTGCATATACACGAGTAAAACATCAAATGAAAAATAATGTCGCTAAATGCCACATTCAAACTGGCATCGTTAAATGACAATAGTACAACTGAAAAGTATCCTGGCCTCGAGGGAATCAAGCCAACGGGCAAAAGGTAATAAACAATTTAAGCGCGTTGCCATTAGATATTGAGCGAGGCAGTAAACTTTTGTGTTTGTAGGCTGGGTTATGCCAGCGACAAACTTTGGCATTTAGTGACCAAACGGACTCAAACATTCCAAATTCACAATAAGTTCACAAAATTCCTCAAGATATATTAGAGTTACCTCCAACGCGGTTTAAAAAATGTGTTAAGCATATTCTGTGCAAAAAGGCTTACTATAACATCAAGGATTATTTAGAAGACAAAGATGTTTGGCATTAAACAGTAGATTAATATTATTTAAAGGACGATTGTGACTAGTGTTCAACACATTCATGACTAATATTTTAAGTTGAAAACTCTGTTAATTAAGTTAAAACGTGTTTGGAAAGAATAAATGTGGAGTTTCTTTGTTAGCTTCTTCTCCACATAATCCATTAATTGTGAAACTAACAACTTTGACGTTCATTAAGTAAACATTCTGTTTTTACAATGAATAAAAATATTTGAATTGAATTGAATTGAGTTTTATCCGACTGATGACCCTAATATCCCGGAGTGTGTAGACAAACGGTGACAGATGTACAAAGAGGCGAGCTTGAGATAGGAACACGTTGTCTTTACACACTAGAGATACAGTTGAAATACAGCGAGCCGATATTGAGATTCCGTGTAGCGCCGGATGAAGAATAGCGTCACGCCATTTCCTTCCGTGGATGTAGAAGGCGATTAAAGAAATCAATTACCAGGAGACGGGCAGCAGCGTCTTCCTGAGATTCCAACCGCATACTGCGATCGCCAACCCGCCTGCCAAGCGTGGCGATTATGGCAAAACCCCTCATGGTTATGAAAACCACGAAGGAGGCCTATGTCCTGCAGTGGGCGTCAAATGGCTGATGATGATGATGATGAGATTGACTCAGCGTAAACTATACATCGAACTGATAAAAAGGAAACCGATGCCATATAAAAAAAATCCGACAATAACTTGACGACAATGACTTCTAGACGTGACTAGGATCAAACGGATCAAATTCAATGTTCTCCTTGAATAGTAGGTATCACTTACCGAAAACATTTTGTATTAAGTAATTTGTGAACATAATATTTTCTACAAGTTATATTATTATATTATTTTTGTTGCAGTAATCCGTGCTGAGGAAAATTTTAAAAACCTATTCAGAGGCTAAAAATTGCACCCATACCGGGACTTAAACCCGCGACCTCTGGCTAATCGTGCTAGCGCTCTCTCAACTGAACTAATGGGCAAGTGCAGGCATCGGCCTCTACAAACTTCTCTGTATTACGTACAGGCAGCGACATCTGGCTGAAGTAATCGTCGCGGGTTGAAATCCAGGCATGGGTGGAATTTTTAGACTCTAAATAGTAAAAACCACAGAACACAAAAATAAGGTAAAAACCCATTAAGTTATATTATGTTAACATTAGTTAATGCCTATTAGTCGTATGTTATCCAAATTGTATGATATTTGATATTATTATATTGTCTATTTTATTGTGTTGGTATCGCCAGGGGACAAGTAATTTGTTTTTATTAACATAATTAGATCACTACGTGTAGTACAAATCACTCCAATCAAACTTCAACGCACGTCCCCCATTCAACTCGCAATCTTCAGCTTCACGGAAAGCCTCCAATTGACTAGACGACGTCATGTTTTATAGCACAAGGCGAGCTAAGGGAGAGCGCTCTGGAGGACTGCAGCCACTTCAGTGTGCCTCAGATTATGCTCGCTTCATCGGCTACGAGTTGCGACTTATTCGAGGCACGGTCGTGGCTTCATTAGACCTCGCAATTGGAAATATCTTTTTCTTCTGTAAGTCTTCTTTTCTTCCATCTCCAGTAGCAATGGCAAAGTTATCATAATATCATTATTGCAAGCTAAGGCGGATTGAATAGAGTACACACACTTGTCTGTACTCAGATTGAACATGAAACGGTACAGTGTGTTTTGTACAAAGTGAACAAGAAATAAAATTATAATAGGTAGAAAGAACATTTCACGTACACCTTCCTACTCTCTTCATCTTTCAGTTCTATCCATTCCGAAGTTGTCTGGAAGAGGTGTTTTTAGCGATAAGACCGCCAATTGTATACTGCAAAACTTGGATATGCAAGGCTTTTAATTTAAGTTTTGCTAGTGTGTACAATAAAGAGTTCTAATCTAATGTAACAGTACCTGGATGACCGAGCCTCGCTCGGTTTTTTGTTTGTTAATCGTGTTTTTTTTAAAATTATATTTAGATGCGATGAAAAAAAAGGGGGAAAAAATAATCGTACACTGAACTCGAACCGGGGTTTTCTGATTTCGCGACCGCCCTACCTGAGTTATTACAACTTTGTAGATCATGGCGAAATTTACCTTCGTTTTCTAATGATGACAATATTGTAGCAGTTTTAAGCACAGAGCAATCCATATTTCCATGTCATAAATTCAAGTCTTTTATCTCGTGTCACAATGTTTGTTATCGAACTCATACGAAACGGCTTCAACGATTTTTATGAATTTTTTGTGTACATTTAGTAGGTCTCAGAACAGGTCGCAGGTTAATTAATACAACGTTTGCCGAGTGAGCTAGTACTAATGTAATAAATGCGAAAGTTTGAGTGGATGGATGTTTGTTACTCAAACCATTCCAGAACAACTAAACGGATCTGGAATAGCTTTTAACCCCGAACAATACGAATAAAAATGTTGCGGTAACCGCTAGTAACAAAACAATTTGGAGAGATCTTTAGGCTTATTTCATCATCAGCTGTTTGACGCCCACGGCAGGACATAGGCCTCCCTCATGGTTTTCCAAGCTTCCCGGTGTTGTGCCGCCCTTCCATCGACTCCCCGCCACCGTAACCAGGTCGTCAGACCATCTGGTGGGGTGCCTGCCCACGCTGCGTCATCCAGTCCGCGGTCGCCAGGTCAGAACTTTTTCACCCCAACGGCCATCAGCAATTAGGCTTATTTGAATCGATTTTTTCGTCTCTCTTTTTGGCGTTATTCATTTAAACCAGGTGTGCGCGCGACTTCGTTGCGTTTCATTCGAGTTACAGTAGTCTATTTGTGTGCGAAGTTTCATTCAAATATGTTCATTCGTACATCTAAATAATATATAAGCTTTCACATTCATAATAAGGTATTAGTGGGATAGAATTTTTTGTTTAGGTACCTCTTGACCAATTTTTTCAACCTCAATAAACTGAAATACTCCACCAATCCGGACTTGGCCCCCGTGGTGGAGTATGGCCTATACCTTCCTCAGGGAAGAGACCCGTGCCCCTCGGTGGGGACATAATGGGTTGATGATGATGAAACTGAAATTGGGATAACTTATAAAATTCTTCTACTGGACTCTTTCTCGAAGTTGTTTTTGCATAACTGCATGGTTTGCCCGAGGTAAACATACTCCTTAATAACTGCGAGAATACTGCCTTGAAATGCAATGGGCTCCGGTTTTACGTGTTCATTGAACATACCCTTGGTTTTATCCAAGTTCATCCGGAGACCAATGCGTTGGAAAGAATCAGCTAGGCCACTCAGCATATGTTGTAGGTCGTCTGCAAATCGCAAGTGTGAAAGGTACTCGTCATTTATGTAAATGCCGTACACCTTCCAGTCCAGTGTCTTGAACATATCCTCCATTGCATTTGTTAACGATTTGGGGGAAATAACATCCCCTTGTCTCACACCGCGATGGCTTGGCATCACTGCATCACTGCAAAGATTCCAGAACAGACCAGGTTTTTGTTCTGAGGCGAGCATGTACCTATGACTTTGTTTTCTGAGTTATGTATATTTGTGAAGTTATAGTAGCAATACCACTTGCTAACCGTGAAGGAAAACATCGTGAGGAAACCTGATTGTCTGAGCTATTCACATACCTCAGCGCTTGAAATCGCCAATCCACGGTGGGCACGCGTGGTGATTAAGCCCATAGTCTCTCCCTGAGAGAAGGCCTGTGCCTTACAGTGGGGCGTATATAGGCTGCTTATGTATGTTATAAACTAAAGTTAATTTTTTTTAGTTAAATTTTAACAGACTAAGGACCAGTTTCTGAATTGAGAATGTCACTAAGTATATAGTTAACTGTAGTACTGTGTCTTCGAATTTCTCAGAAAAGAGCGTGACAGAACGTTACTTAAGTATTTAAGTACTTAGTAAATTTCTCAATTCAGAAACCGGCTCTGAGTAAAAAAACAACATTTAAAAAACTAAACAAAATTTTTACCTTCGATTTATATGGAGTATTTTTGTGCCACTTGACCAGAATTACCTTTGGATGGTTTGTAAACAGTAGTAGTTGAAGCAAAAAATCGAAGTCACGATTATATTTATGGACTCTCCAAGATCAATGTAAATACTAGAAATGGACATAAACTTTCGTTCCCAAAATTTAGGCTGGCAAAGGTTAATACAGCCTTTATGGGGCATTGTATACGTTTATAAGAGCCCTGAGGATATAATAAGCTTGCCAGAAACGCGGTTAAAAAAATGTGTAAAGCACACTTTGTGCCGAAAAAGCTACTATAACATTAAACATTATTTAGATGACAATGATGTTTGGAATTCGGTATTTGACACGATCAACAATAAATTATTTCATATCGATTATAACAAAAATTACAAAATTTCTCGGAAAATGTTACTAGTTATTACAATTTTTAAATATATTAAACAAAAAGGGAGTGCTCTGAAATGTGACGTCATAATCCAGTATTTTCATACAAAATTCCGTTTTAAAAGTAACTCATTTGATATTCTATCAAATACCCAATTAAAGCCAATTCAGTGCATGAGTTCCAGGTTTTAGAATATTTATATAAACTCTGTTAACTAAGGACCTGAAAAGGACCTAAGTTCGGAGTTGAAGTTTTTTGGAAATTTTGAAATGGACACCTAGTTTAACTTGTAACGTTCATTAAGTCACAGTTTCAGTTCTACTTTGAATAAAAAAAAATTGATTTGATTTGATTTAATCACTATTTTATTATTATTATTATACTTTACATATCTCTTGCTCTGTAAGTAGTCACTTACTTCCCTGAATGCCGGGGTGTATGGAGATCATTACAGCATAGGTTTCAAAATATACCATGTAATGTTAACATTACAGCATAGGTTTTGGAATTTGAAAATAGTAGATTGTACAACAAGTGCATAAAACGCACCATTTTACTCGAGACGTTTATCCATCCGAGCGAGCTTGCGAGCGAGGAGAGATATAAAGTCGAGTGTAAAATGGGTTTTATGGACGAGTTGTACACTCTACTTTTCACTTCGATTGCGAGGAAATGAAACAGCAACATGTAAAAATAATTATGGTTCCCGCCAATTAACTTTTTTTTCTTTTTTTTTTCTGTAGGGACGTGACACCTGACTTAAGGTCGTTACATACTGCTCAGTTATAAAAACATTTTCTTTTTATAACTATGATAAGTTGTTGTTATGGCTTAAATACTATACTGATCTACTAAATTGAAAAATAAACAAATATAAAAAATAATAAATGAGACGAAATACAAATTATAAGTTTATTTCATGAAGTTTTATTGTGTACTTTGGCTGTTGGTATCTTTGCCTTGGTCTTAGAATACGAACGAAACGAAATAAAATAAAGAGGTTGTTGTATGAAGTTAAAGATGTTCGTGTGGCTGTTGCAGCGATTGCCTTGGTCTTCGACGAAGATTTTACTTTATGCTCTAGAGCATAAAAAGCGACTTTATGTCGCCTACGCACGACATAAAGACGAACTTTTAGAGCATGAGAAGTGAAATAGTAGATTGTACAACAAGTGCATAAAACGCACCATTTTACTCGAGACGTTTATCCATCCGAGCGAGCTTGCGAGCGAGGATAGATATAAAGTCGAGTGTAAAATGGGTTTTATGGACGAGTTGTACACTCTACTTTTCACTTCGATTGCGAGGAAATGAAACAGCAACATGTAAAAATAATTATGGTTCCCGCCAATTAACTTTTTTTTCTTTTTTTTTTCTGTAGGGACGTGAGTCTTCGACGAAGATTTTACTTTATGCTCTAGAGCATAAAAAGCGACTTTATGTCGCCTACGCACGACATAAAGACGAACTTTTAGAGCATGAGAAGTGAAATAGTATATTTCATTACAAGTGTGGAAAGGCTGTCATTGCAAAGAGTTCCGACAAATGTCTACCCGAGCCGAGGCGCAGCCGAAGGCGAGGGTTGACAGTCGGAACAAGTTGCAATGACGGTTCCGCACGTGTACTGAACGACTATTTTTAATACAGTTGCGAAAAAATGAAAAACTATTTGCTTTTTTCTCTTCTCTCCACGCAATAAATTCGTCGTATGTAGATATGTAGCGACTTTTTGACTTTTCCGGTAAAATATTCTCCGAAGCATTTTGTGCAATTATACCTACTGAGTTCCGATGGTGTTAATTCAAAAAAACTAGGGTCGAAATTACTCATTTTGTGCAACAAACAACTAAACTCGCAAAGAAAATTTCTGAAAAATGGCGCCAACCGTAGAATATAAGCAGTTTTTTTTTCTTCTTCACCCATTCTGGTAGGCAAAGGAAACTATGCCCATACAGCCAAGTCTTCAGTAGAAGTTTTTTATTGATATGAAATGAAAATGAAATTTAATGAGATGAAATGAAATGAAACCTAACCAAACTCATTCAATCAAATAATTAAATCTGATATTGAAACAAATTAGTAGCTTCTTTTTAGAAATATACGTATTTGCATGAATCATAAAAACTTCTATGATTTTTTTTAGTGAAAACTTCATGGTTGGTTATTCTTTTTAATAGACATTATTTTGACAGTTGGGAAAGAGAACGCACGAGTGCGGGAAAGGTAAAAAAAAAGCACGAGTGTGTAATAGCCCACATCCCGAACGCTATACGTCCCTGCAATACGCCACTTTTTGAGCAACTGTATTAAAAAAGAACTGTCATACTCATACTGCAAGAAGAATATTTTTTAAAAGTTAATATTTTTTTTCTCAGTATCGATTATTTACTCGAATCGGAATCGAGGCAATTTATATTAGAATTTATGAAGATTTTATTTTAAATATCGAACTATTTGTTTCGCAGTCACATCGTATGTTAATTGAAATCGATTTAAAAATCAAACTGGTCAGCACGATTTGACGCGCTTGCGTGCCATAAAATCGTGAAGAGTAAAAAAGTCAGTCGACTAGCTAGACGCGAAAATAAATTTTTTTCGTGTTTTGTAGTTCTTTCTCAAAAGTCCTGCTTTCTTGTTTTTTTACTTACCTCACAATCGATATGTAAAGCAGAGTGTTACCTCGGGTGTAAGCATCAATTGCATACTCGGGCTAAACCTCATATGCAATTGATGTCATACAGCCCTTGGTTAACAATCTAATATTATTGCACACAAGACATTTAACAGGACATTACATAAGAAATTACATGTACAAAGGCGAGCTTATCTCTGTAAGAGATTTCTTCCAGCAAACCTTCGGGTATAGGAGAAGATTTTTTTTGTATGTTCCACTAACTTTCACTGCCTACAAGCGGCAGCGTAGTACTGCTTACTACGCCACAGTACTAAAGTGTATAGCTGCGCACGTAGCAAACTACGTAGCAAACAAGTCGAAGCGACAGGTTAGCTACAAAGCGCGTAGCCAGCCAGTGTTGCAAAGTCTTCTGATTTATCAGGAGATTACATGATTTTAGGCCTAGTCTCCTGGTCTACTGTTTTTTTTTCGTAAACGGAACGTTTTCTTGTCAAGTGAGGTGAGTACGATTATTTATAATACCTACGTTAAATTTCGTATCTGTGCTGTGGGATATAGTATCTGCTGTGTCTAATCTGTCGAGTTGGATTGGAGTTGAGTTGCGAGTAAGCGAGTCCGAATTGAAATTAATAAATATTAGCGGTAATTTGAAACATTGTTTGTAATAACATAAAGTAAGTGCTAAGTGTTGGTTGTGTGTTGGAACAATCAAGTTTTGGTTTGGCCTTTTTTTGGATGTGTTATTAGAACTCAAGGCAAAGATCGTTTCTTGCAAGCTGATGAGTTTATTGGCTTCGGTGAAAAACACAGAAAATGTAAAAACGTGCTTACTACGCCATTTTCAAACAAGACAGTTCAGTTGACAATTAATCCTCTTTAGAGTTTCACACATTTTATTGCCTAACTACAATACCTCCCCTCAATAAAATACATATAACAAAACTAACTACACACATTGAAATTTCCCTTTAATACACTAACATGCCCTTAACATAACAAAATCTTCCTTTAACATAACCTCCCCTTAACAGGCTAATCTACCCTTAATAAACAACAAACACAAACAACGTAACACACAAGTTACAAATAAAGTTAAAACACTCTAATATAACTAATTTTGGTAAACAAAATCGATCTAATTAAACAACCTTCCTCTTAAATCTTTAAACATTACACCACCCAAGGGTTTAGTTAAAATGTCGGCAATTTGGTTACTGGAACTTACGTACTTCAATACAATAACGTTATTGTCGATTTTTTCTTTTACAAATCTTTGTTTAATATCTAAGTGTTTAACTCGTGTATTTCCAGTAGCCATGTGAGCCATTTTGATAGTAGACTGGTTATCTTCATAAACTACAATAGGCCCCAAATCTAAGTCGAAATCTTTTAATATTGATTTCAGCCAGCAGGCTTCACTCGTAGCATGGCTTAGAGCAATATACTCAGCTTCTGTTGACGACAGAGACACAGATTGTTGCTTTTTGGATACCCAGATGACAGAACACCCAAATAATTTGAAACAATACCCTGTTGTAGATTTTCTATCATCACTCCCCCCCCAGTCACTATCAACATGGCATGTTATGCCCTCATTACAATCCCTGTAATATGTTAAACACAAATCTATCGTTCCCTGTATATACCTTAGTACATTTAGTAACATTTTATAGAGTAGTTGACTAGCGTAACAAACATATCTGCTCAACATATTAACTACTACACATAAATCTGGCCTGGAACCAGTAACTACATATAACAGTTTCCCAATAAGTGCTCTGCACTTATATTCAAACTGACTGTCAGACTTTTCTTTTTTTAGTAAATCAAATTGAAAATTCTTATCAATGGGTAAAGACAAAGGCTTACAATCAGTCATACCATAATAGGATAGAATTTTTTTCAAGTACTCTTTTTGACATATTGTTGTATAGCCCTTGACCAAATCCTGCTTTACTTCAATCCCCAGAAAGTTGCCTACATGTCCCATGTCTCTCATTTTAAAAGCGTTACTCAAACTTTCTCTTAACTTTAAGAACTCTTTTTCAGACGTACTGAAATAAAGAATGTCATCAACATACAGTAACAAGAAGGTTTTGTTACCGTTTTCATGTTTAGAATACAGGCAATAATCTTTGTCTGAGCTTTTAAACCCCTCCGCTCTCATAACCGCATCAAAAGTTTCGTTCCAATATTTTGGAGACCTTTTTAAACCATAAATTGACTTGTTCAGTTTGCAGTACTTATACTTAGTGTCCACGCCCTCTGGCATTTTTAAGTAAACGTCTTCGTCAATTTTGCTGTTTAAAAAAGCGTTACATACATCCAATTGACTTATTCTACAGTTCAACCTAGTAGCCACCGCCGTGAAGATCCTAAATGTATTAAGTTTTACCACTGGGGCGTAAAGATCAAGATCATCAAAATCACTCTGTTGGAATCCTCGTGCCACCAACCTTGCTTTATAAAATATTTCTCCTTTATGATCTTGTTTCAGCCGTAATACCCACTTAGTACTGATGATCGCTTGACCTTCTGGTACCTCCTCTTTAAACGTCCAGGTATTCTTTTCTTGTAGTTGTTCTAGCTCCTTGTCTATCGCTTTTTTCCAGTTATCAGCATCCTCTCTTTTCATTGCTTCTTTGTAATTTTCAGGTTCACCTTTGCCTGCAACGAGTATGTAATCATCCAATCGTCTAGGGCGTTTCACTACTCTGCCTGATCTTGTCGTTATCGGCTCTTCAATCTCCTCCTCCGCTGACTCAAATGTTACACTTCCAGTCTCATTTTCTGTCTCTGACGTTAATTGCAGATTCTCTCTGTCTACCTGCTCTTGGTGTCTTTCAATGTTCAGTACTTCCTGCGATGTCTCTGATTGTTCGAGTGGTCGCTGTATGTTCAGATACACCACCTCTTCAGGTACTGTCTGTTCGAGCTCTTGGTCCAGGTGCACTACCTGCTTAGTATTGATCTCAGACACCGGCTCTGTATTATAAATAAATACAACGTCTCGCTTAACCTGAACCAGTTTCTCTCTTTCATAAAAAATGCGGAAGCCCTTACTACCTTCATATCCGACAAACATGCCTTTTTCGGCCTTTGAATCAAGTTTGCGCCTTTTCTCTTTCGGAATGTGCACCCATACACTCGTTCCAAACACTTTATTCAACTTACTGATATCATAATCTTTCCCCGTCCATATTTGGTAAGGCGTCTTTTTTCTGTGTCTGCTTTTACTTGTTCTGTTAAGCACATAGACTACAGTATTTATGGCCTCCGCCCACAACTCTTTGCTCACCCCCTTAGCAATCAGCATGGTTCGAGCGGCCTCAACTAGTGTCCGCATATCTCTTTCGGCCTGACCATTTTGCTCAGGAGTATAGGGCACAGTAGTTTCTTGCCGTATACCTTTCTCATTAAAGAAAGCCTCCATCTCCTTATTCACGAATTCTTTCCCATTATCTGATCTAAATATTTTCAGTGCACAGCCGGTCTCTCTCTCTGCTGTTTGCACAAACAACTTAGAAGGTAAAGTTGTTTGTGCAAACAGCAGAGAGAGAGACCGGCTGTGCACTGAACCTCTGACTTTTTCTCAAGAAAGTAGACGTAACGAAATTTTGAGAAGTCATCCTTTATGAGCAAGAAATATCTCGATCCACCCAGTGAAGTAATTTCTAAAGGCCCGCAAACGTCCGCGTGAACCAGCTCCAAAGCATGTGTTGAAGTACTCGTTCGCTCTTTAAATGGCAATCTATGTGCCTTGCCTTGTAAGCAATCTGTACACTTTTTGGTGTCACTTCTAAACGAAATGTTATTATTGGACAACACCGTTTTCACATACTCCACGTTCTGGTGACAAAGTCGCTCATGCCACTCGCTTAACGAGACTGCCGCGCATTGAGCATCGCTTCTTGTGAAGTTAATAACATAGAAATTTTCTTCCCTGAATCCGGATGCACATACTTTACCATTCATCTTTATTAGGCATTTGTCCACCATCAAATTAACTGTGTACCCTTTACTTGTCGCACAAGATACCGAAAACAAGTTTAATTTCAACTCTGGTACGAACAGAACGTCACATAGTTTATTGTCCTCGAATATTATATCTCCACTTCCCAAAACTGGTAATTTTCGCCCATCACCAACCATAACAAATCGATCCGACGTCTCATCCAATGACGTAAAAAGGTTTCTCTCAAAAGTCATGTGTTGACTTGCGCCACTGTCTATAATCCATTTGCTTGTTGGAACTACATGAAGTCCGCTGTCAGTAGTCATCGCATTTGCTGTCATAACTGGGAATGCATTGTTATCCTTCTTATAGCTCGATTTATTATTCGTATTCTTTGGACACTGCGATTTTAAATGACCAGCTTTATTGCACAGGAAACATCTCCGGTTTTCCTTGTTACTTCTGCAATCTTTTGCGAAATGTCCCACCCGATTACATTTGAAGCACTTTGCTTGGGTTTTTGAAACTAAAGCGATATTGTTCTCTCTGTTATTCTCCGAAGTGCTCAATCTACTCCTCAACCTCTCTTCCTCCAACAATAATCTTCCAACTAGGTCATCCAGGTTTTGACGCACTGGATCAACCGACTCCCAGGCTGAGACAAAATGTCCATATTTTTCTGGTAACGACATTAGTAACTTCGTTATGAGAAACTTCTCGGATACTTCCTCTCCAGCTTGTTTCAGTTGACTAGCCATCTCTTGAATTTTTGAGACAAACGTTGACATGTCCATCCCTTCTTCATATTTGAAACTGAAGAATCGTTGTTGAAGAAGATGTATGCTCGTGCTTGACTTCTGCTCGTATATAGTCAGTAGTTTGTTCCACATTTGACTGACCGTCTCACAGGTGGTAATGTGGACCATAGCACTTTCCGACAATCTAGTGACGAGCAATCCCTGAGCCTTCGCATCCTTTTTAAACCACCCAACTGCATTTTCCCCAGTCTTCACTTCCGTGCCATTCACGACTGACAGCAAGTCTAGTGATCTGAATAGCACTATCATTTGAAACTTCCACAGACTCCAGTTTCGTTGCCCCTCGAGTTTGAAAACCCCCACCGATCCCGCCGACATGAGCTGATCCATCGTCCTGGATTGAGCTCGCCTTTCGTTGTAGAAAGCAACAAGGTTGCGTTAGTTGCAGTACTTTTTACTCCAGTACCGCCAGCCCCCAAACGCAGCTGCCCGTCCCTTGTCACTAAGCGCCTCTCCAACGAAAATCAGCTTGCCTCCCAAAACACCAATCTTCACCTAAACAGAGTCACGAAAACGACTGGGCCCATAACCTGTTATTAGAACTCAAGGCAAAGATCGTTTCTTGCAAGCTGATGAGTTTATTGGCTTCGGTGAAAAACACAGAAAATGTAAAAACGTGCTTACTACGCCATTTTCAAACAAGACAGTTCAGTTGACAATTAATCCTCTTTAGAGTTTCACACATTTTATTGCCTAACTACAATAGGATGGTGTGGTGCTTTTGCTTTTGGGCGGTTTTTGGTATATAAATAAACAAAACGGCCGGTGCGAAAAAAACTTTTGTTTTCTTATTTCGGGAAAAAAGGTACTTAATTTTCCTCCTGATTTTTATTACTGTCTCCTGGTTTTTTCGTTTACCATCTCCTTTTTTCTTGCAGTTTGGAGTTTGCAACACTGCGCGTAGCACACCCGTGGCGTGGCTACGCGTAGCAACATTTTTGCTTGTACTTTGGTACTTAACTGATATTTCACTTCGTATTTGCGTCAAGAGCACTTGATTTGTATCTGTATTTTTTCATAAATTAAATACAAAAGGTCAGCGTAGAATCACACTTAAAATTATGGGTTTGTAAAACTTTCTTTATGGTTGTTACCTTCATGACCGAAATCTTGTATTATTTACTCTTATTATTTAACTAGCTGTCCCGGCGACCTTCTTACCGCTACAGAATCTGTTTATACGATTCTTGCACAATGCCATCTATTTTTAGAACACAACGTTCGCTCGCCCAACGCCATCTATTTTGAACTTAAAATAAAAATTATCCCACGGGAACCCATTACCGGGATATCAAGTATCCTTTGTCTCAATTTAGATCTTTTTCTATCTGTACGCCAAGTTTCATGTAAATCCGTTCAGCCGTTATTGCGTGATTGAGTAACAAACATCCAAACCTCCAAACATCTTCACAACCTTTCACATTTATAATATTAGTACCATTATTTAGCACTGGTCTTTTTTGTTTAAAACCGTCATTCGACAGATTAAAAAGTAAAACAAAATCTAGCATCACAGATTAAAAATGTGCTGTCATTGTTTTAATTTGACATGTAAAGATTGTTACTCGATGGTTATATAATTTCTGTGATTGAATCTATGAACAAAAAAGAAGCCCAAAAATAGTTGTAATGAACTCATAAACCGGCCATAGATTTTCACTAACCTTGAATAAGAGCCTCAAACCTTTTCACTCAACAGGAGACATGCTCAAACAGAATTCTTCAACGCAAACCCAAACCCGCAAGGAGACGAAGATAGTCCACCACATACTCCCCGTTCCCTCGGTCAGCAGACATGATGAGTTCGAGAGCGTATGCACAGGACCTAACTCCGCAAAGACTGAAGCCAGTACAGTAGCAAATAGGTTTGTGAGGAGAAAATATTTCTAACATATTTCTGCATCACGCTTGCAAAGTTCTTCGCAGAGATATCATAAATACGTTAACACTAGCCGTGTTTTATACACTAGAACTGTCTTATACAAAGTGGAGAAAACTAGACTCTAGTTTTTAACACAACTAATACTAGCAAAAGCGGCTTTATCCTTCCATTCCTCGTTAAGATTTACCTACTAATAGAACCGCCCGTATCCCAAGTAGAACAAGCAGAGCGGTTATCCGTGATCTGGCTTTTAGTCGGCCCGGCACCGGTTGTAGCTTCCCGACCTCGTGGTCCCGCGGGATACAGACATCGAATTGACTGTACGAAAATAGAATTATAAAATAGGAAAAACAAATTTAAAAATTTTTGTTGCGAATAACAAACTCTAATTACGTGTTTCAGAAATCGCGTTGCATATTTTTAAGGTAACCCTGTGTATCGAATGTCATGCTGGTTCGTGCACAGATGTTGAATGGAGAACTTGCACTAAAAATATTGTAATGTAATAGGAGAGGCCGTGTTAAAAGATAAATAAACGTTGTATTTTTTCCTCTACGACTAGTTTCGTAGTATAACCTGTCGAAATGTCAATATAGTCACTTCGTACAAAAACGCGCCATACGAGTCGGGCTCAAACTAGGACGTTACAACTTGCACGTAACGCTATAAAATGTATAAAGCGTGTATCGATATCTGAATTATTTCGTAAAATAATGTTTTATTCGTTTACAACCTTATAAGAAAATGTTTAGAATTCCTAAGTTTTTATGCTTTCTACGGTATAAAAGCAATGTCACTCCAATCTAATTTAGACGCAAGTTCCCCATTGTTGTATTCAACGCCTATACATGACCTGTTTAATTTTAAACAAACCTATTTTGAAATTACTCACCTCTTAAATAAAAGCTCCATATCGTCGCTCAGTAAACATCACCGCTCAAGTCGAAATTTGACAGTTTTCACAGCCGAACGCAGCCGCTTTTCAAAAAAATTGTAACACCGCGCAAATATTTTTTTCTATAGAACACCGCAGAAACTGTTCACAACATTTAAAAATTTTTTGTCTCTCCTGTAAAGTGGTAGGGAAAAATGACTTGTGATGTGTTGTTTGCTAAGCGACAATATGAACTTAGTTTAAAATTCAAAATTATGTTTTAATTTGACTTAGATGTATTGAAGCAAAGTCGGGCCTGAGGGTTGGAGGCCTCTTGCAGACATGGGCAGATTTGAGTAGGATTAACTACTTCTCCTCTATGCCCATGGATATTGTTAAGCGAGGTAAGTTGAATTCCCTGGTTTTTTTAACTAACTGGACCAACAGACGTTGTTCAATTTATATCAGAATTTTATTACAAATTTTGGGCATCTTTTCTTTTTCTATATTCTTTGGTTTTAGCCTATCAGGTACAGTGTAGTACCATCAGTTATAAATAAGGGTATCAACATTAATGTGACTATACTGCAGTCCCTATATTATAAATGCAAATCATAACAAACGAGTCTCTCGCTAAAGCACCCGAACTGAATGAATGAAAACTCTTTTTTGCTGAGTAAATACGTAAATATATACGGTTTTTTCTATTTATATGATATTTTTTTTGTATTGTCATCAAAATTGAAGTCGGCCTAGGAGACGGTGGAGAGATGAACGTGAGGTTGCTGGGTCTGAGGTGGCCCGGAACCGAAAACCTTGAACTGAGGTATTTATTTTAAAGGGCTTCCTTTTACCCAGCAGTGGAACACAAACATACAGGTTGCGTAAAAAAAATCACCACCACCATAAGGATACCAAATGATTTTCAGGTCAAAGTTTCATGAGAAGACGAAGCACGGGGGTAGAGGACCTCACGCCGCTGGACTTTCCTACACTTCTTAGGCTTCAAACCGAAAAAGAAATATTGGAGGAAAAGGCAAGTAATGCAATATTTATAAGGTAATATTTAAATGGCACAATCATTAATAAAACTCAAACCAGCTGTGAGAACGAGAAACCATCAACACTTCCAAATACTTCGAAGCGCCTCATTTTAGTTCTCGAAAAATTTTGATCAATTTCGATTTTGCATTGGCATCATGAAAATCATAAAAAATGCGGTTGCACTATGAATATTTGTTTATTTGTTATTTTCATAACTACAACGAAAATAAAATATTTTTCAAATGCCTTTTAAAGTGTAAGATTTTACCATAAAAAATGTGCAATTCAGAATGTTTTCCGATAGATTAATTAATTAATCACACGTCCTTGCCAAGAAAATAAGTAATTTAATTGAGAATATGTAAAACAAAGGTTTTAAAGACCTGCGAAAAATTCGCGCCTTCCTTATTTGACAGCAGCTTTAAAAAAGATTTTTTGAATACGTCCAAAATGTTCTAAACGGTTTATACAGTGTGTGTGTGCGTGCTTGCGTGCGTGCGTGCGTGCGTGCGTGCGTGCGTGCGTGCGTACGTGCGTGCGTGCGTGCGACACGTGCTTGCGTATAAGGGACCAATAACAACACTATTGAAGCTTGCTCCTGACAAGGCAGTTTAACAGAGTTATCAGACCTTCATGATTTTAGAATTACTTAGTTGTAGAATTCCTTAGTAGTAATGAAGCCAATAAACCGATGCAAAGTTAACCATCTGATTGTAATGTTCTCGAAATGAAAGTTTATTGTCAATATAATCACAAGATTTCTAACAGACATCTTACGCTCTAAGGTAACCGTTCATTTCACTAAACGATGCCTTAGATCTTTTTGTACGTGAAGGATTTAACATGACACTTTGCGATGTTTAGAAGCATTTTGTAACGCTGACACCAAGCAAGCACATTGTTGTCGTCCTGCTGAAGAACAAATTAATGTCGCCAACACGAGTCAGTCGATCCACTTTCAAACTTTTACGTACAGTTCACGAAACGTGGGTGACTTAAAAAAAGATTCTAGCAAAACTATGCTTAGATACTTAAAAGCACAAAATTATGTCTCAAAGCACACGGCAACATAATTTCGACTTTAACTTCGTCTAAGTTGCCAAATTTTCCGGACATGCGGGTATTAAATGCCTTTGTAACTTAAGAGTTCTGTAAACAGAAAATCGGAAAGTTTTCCTCCGTCGAGCATTCGTGTAACTTGCTCATTACTCATAATGAAATATTTTTCGTCAACGGCAGAGCGACTTGCTCACTCAGCCCTACCCGGAAAATGTCAGGAAAAATATTCGTTGCGTTTTAAATTTCGCATGAATGGCGTAAATCGTACCTACGTTTCACCGTCAATGTTAATGTCCCTTGAGTAGGGTCACATATCGTCACACCGTTTCATTTCCGAGGCTTAATGCCGCGAGGGAAATTGCGGCCTTCCCCCAATGTAAATGAAAAAGTTATCACAGTTATTCGGTATTAAAGCTGAAATGGAATCTGTAACCGTATTATGTAAAGCTGCATATTCATTTACGCGAACAAATTGCGTTCGAAAGAACAGCAGCTATCAAAACTGAATTCCTATGAAAAGATCGGAAATTTGAGACGCAGGCACGTCGACCGATCGCAATCGCAACGGTTCGCGATAACATTTCTAAGTCTATACGCAAGCTAAGTAGAAAAGGAATCGCGTTATTGGCAATAACATCCGATATAATACAAGGAATTCCCTATTGCCTCGTCACGCAATATTAAACAGACGTAATGACAACTCTCCAACGGAAACGATTGGCTACAAATCCTAGGCTTCGACAGCCATAAAAAGATAAAAAGAAAACAGGAGGCAAGGAAAAGCTCTTGATATAGAGTACACTAACACGTTATTAAACCCACAGTAGTCGTTGATATTCGCTGCCATAAAGTACCCGGGAAGGGCGTGTATTTTATGTTTGTTTGATCCCTCTGTAGCTGCTTATATACTATCGCTATCATCACCAACTCCATCCTCCAGTTGGCTTGATTTTCAGTTTCCAGTGAACGTGACGACATTGATGAACGAAGACCAGTACTGGGGATGCTTCTTCGTATTCCCTGAACTCTACGAGAACGTTTACTCGCCTGTCATTCAGGTTAAGTATTGCCCTAATGTCATAGATGTGACTGTGCTTTGCATATGATTTTTACTGTTAATCTTCTTCACCAAGTAAGTTACGCCTACCAGCATGAGGAAAACATTAGGTACCTACTTGTTATTTTAATTTATCTTTTTATATTTACTCGCCGGATCCATATGATTCACATAACAATCTGGACTGAGAAAGTTTCATAAATTCACATACCGAGAAGTAATGCCTCTGTTAGTTCTGGACAAGCCTGATACACATAACCGTGTCCACAGCTGCTTCTGTTTCACATTACAACTTCTGTTTCGTTTGTTTTATAGTCCTCCAATTGTCAGATTTTGAAAAATTGGGTCTCAATCGAATCGTTTTGAAAGTTAAGCAAATGTCAAGCAGGTTTCTTAGGAACAAGCAGCATAGTTTGATTTAGTATACCTAACTTATCAATATAGTGAAGTAGTTAGCCATCTCATCCAGGTCCTTGGGATCGAAAGTGTACAGAGGCTCGTAAATGGAGTGTTGACGCAAGAAATGGTCGCTGCGTGTCTCAGCTACTTGAAACGCACGCCCATACTTGGGGATCTGGTGCTGATCAAGCTGGATTTAGTTGCCAAGGTATGATGTTAAATTATTTATTCACAAAACATTTTGTTAGTAGGTTGAAAAGAACAATTAAAAACCATTGTTATGGTGGCCTGATTGGGTCTTTCAGAATTCAACAGATTACAATCCGTATCAGTGGATATCTAGTCTGGATGCAGTTGCGCGATTGCTATTGCCGCGTTCGCAAATTATGATTAGCAACGATGTCTTATCACAGTCAGTTGGTACAGACGTGTGGGTTATCCAGTCCGTTTCTTAAATAAACCGTATTTTTTACTATTTAATTGCACAGTAAATAACTTTCCTTACAAAGGCGTACTTAACGCTAAATAGCATTTTCTTCCAGCAAACCTTTAGTTTGTGGATAGTGTGGCTTGGCAATGCTGTATAAGTACACGTGAGTGTTACCGGGTATACGGTTATTACCGTAGAAAAACCACCGTGTAAAATTGTTTTGTTTTTTAAGCAGCCTACATACGTCCCGTTACAGGGTACAGGCTTTGTCTTAGAGAGATAGTATGGGCTAAATATCAGGGGTCCCTGCCGCGGATTGGCAATTTAATTTAATTTTATTTATTTAACAGAAATCTACAGCAATACAATTACAGTAAACAATAGGTGCTTAGTAATTTTTACATGCAGCCAATGATGGATTTTACTATGTAGGTTAGAAAATTATATTTTACTTATCCAACGGGACCCCAAAGCCATGTTAAAACTGTAATGGAATCCAATAGCCTTCTTACTCTCGAGGCGCAAAAAGAATGCAGTAGCTTCTTTGGAACCACATAGAGCTTTTATTGCACTGGTTGAGTTTCTATATTACGTCTCGCTTGCCCAATACAAAATCCGATCCCTAGGATGCCAGACAAGTAAAAAAATACAAAACAATATTCCTTGTTGAGAGCAGAGGACCTGCCCACTGTTCCGTAACTGTGTACCGTATCGGGTCATCCATTTTGACGTTTCTGGAGTGTCAAAATATGTACGTATTTGACACTTCAGTAGGTTAAATCGGACGAGTCTATACGGTGGAAAAATTACGTAGTAGCGCCCCAGGTTTGTCTTCATTACAGTCGCTGGTGAACATCGAGGTACTGCAGTACTACAAGTACCTAGTATGCTTGGATCTGTCATCAAACCTACTGACGGATATATCGGTGCTCAGTAAGCTCCCGTACCTCCAATACATCACGGTCAACTTCAACAGGCTCGAGACCGTCCTCGAATACGATCCTCGTGAGTCATAAGGAACGTTATTGCAGAAATGGATTTACATAGATATAACTTTAAGTTCCCATAATTCCGACTGTAACATAAATTGTCAAACTTAGGAGGTTTCATAAAATGATCAAAACAATAATATTGGTACCTTGAAACCCAGTGTTTCGTATTGTGTTGTGTCTCGCTTTTCTCTTTTAAGCCAAATTAAATGTTGGTTTCTGCTGTGTTATTAATATTTGTGAACAGGTGTTATTCCTTAGCTTTCAGTAAAGCCTGCCCTTATTTTAGTCACAAAATACAACAGTGTTTCCTTTCAGCCCAGTGGTTTCTTTCTGAAGTACACTACAGGTACAACTCGGTAAAAGTCATCAACGATTTGACGAAGTTCTGGTCGATAACGATTCTTGATTTGTCCCATAATAACATCAAGGCTATATCTGGATTGCAAGACTTGAGGTTAGTAGTGAATAGTGATTAATTTTTGTGCACCAATAGACCAAGCCAATGGTGGCAACCAAGTGAAATACGCAATCAAGACCATAATTTATAAAGCTTTATAAAAATAATAATGCTGATTTTATTAGAATCTATTTCATTAAAACCTCGCTGTCTGACAGTCCGGCTGTCTCGCTATATGACTACATTTCAAACCGGATTATTCATTTGTTTTTTTAGATACCTACGACGCCTAGATCTTTCATTCAACCACATCCAGAAGATCGAGAACCTGAACAACCTGCGACTGATCTGGCTTGATCTGTCATACAACAATATATCGTGCTTCGAGTTCGGTGCCTCCAGTGGTCTTTGGACCTTGTTGCACCTGGAGTACCTCAACGTCAATGAGAACAATCTTACGTCGATGAGGATGTTTTCTGGAATGTACAGGTATCCTAGAATTGTCCGGCTGAGAATACCCGTGACGTTTAGTTTTTCATTTAATTCTAGGGCTGTTAGTACATTTTATGACTCGCGATGCTCATACATAGTTATACATTTAAAAAACGGGTCGCGATTTTATTTATTAAGTAAAGTAAATTATCTTAACTCCCGACGTTTCGGCAACGATGCAGAGCCGTGGTCACGGCTAGCTAGACTGAACTGAAGTGGCGAGTACAGTTTATAACTTGGGTATCCCCACTGAATGTGCAAGGTCAGCTCCATCTGGCGTCTAATGTTGTAAGTCAAGTTGGCGCTGACGCACCTATAGTACACCCCTTACCACTACAGTTCATCTAAAGTTAGTTGGCGTGCGTTACAGCCGTTAATGGCGCTGCAGTCGCTGTAGTTCGTTTGAGTTTGAGCTCTGTTTGCTTCTGCGGTCTTTAGTTTCCTCGTAGCATGGCTACTGTCAGCCAACTGATCGTAAACGAATGTAAGGTCATCGGCATTTTTTAGAATGGCGACCTTATGATATGAAAGTGGAAGTTTGTATGTTTTGATATTTTCACGAAATCAAGCACGGTTGAATGGATTGGGAACTTTTAACAGACTGATAGACCGTCCTCCTGTATCTAGTACGTTTTGTACGAATTTGTTACATTGTTAATCTACTGTCAGCAGCTGTCTGTTGTTTTTTCTGTAGGCACTTTTGCCAACCCAACAGATTATTAGTGAACGAGGAACTAGGGCCTTATATTTCATTAAAACATAGAATATTTTATCCAAAACCGGTCATTGCACAGCTTAATAATGTAACCCTGTCTTGAAATTGTTTATACCGTTTCGATGTTTTTCAAGTTCTAGGAAAGCGGAAGTAAAATCCAACAGATATATTCACTGTATCTAAATTGTATTCAATTATGTCTTTGAGGTAGACACTCGCCAAATCTCCTTTAGATGTTATACTATCCCTGAAATCAACCCAATAATATCAAAGCCCATTCGTACAGTTTAATTTCTGTGTAGATATGAATATTATTCTATAGTAATACATTTGGAGATAATTATTACCCGACAGCGGCGGAGCCCCAAAGAAGGGTAATGTATTTGGTTCATATGTATGTAAGTATGTCCGATTCTAGATTCCCTACATCCTCCTCCTCCTCCTACTCCTTAAGCAATAGTCAGGTTTTGACAAATAATATCTCAATCGATTCGTCGTGTTTGTGCGAGTATCAAAGGCTATATTAAATCAGCATAAATCCAATCTAGGCAATGAGTTACATTGTTAAATTTGAGTCCCGTCTGCTTAGTGTCGGGTTGTTGGTTATTTTTTAATTCAGTTTTTTATTTGATGCAGTTTTTTTTAGTAATCTATAAGATAAGTTCGGGTAGTTAGACCATTTGTAAAGGATAAAACACACCAACGTGGTGGCGGTGGCGGTCATTTACTGCACTAGTATTTGTATGGACGTATTTACACCAGCGCCTTCTGACCGCTACCGCAGCAATCATTTAATACTGTTGCCTGAGCTTTACTTCGATTACCGCTTTTTGTCACTTTGGAGGCCTTTTCGTAACGAAAACGCAATTTTTCTTCATCTGAATCTTAAGAATTAATGTTCTTATGTTATCTGATATCTGATCACTCTGATGTTATCTCCCAATTCTGCCTGTTTTCGAAGGAAACCATGTGGCCTAAATATTAGTATACTCGTCAGAGTATTTTAATTTTCTCCTGCTCATCTACAACAACACTACTTTTTCGCTGTTCGTCATACAGTCTTTCTCTGTTTCTATTTATCATTAGTCAAATCCCGCCCTGAAGTGAATACCTATATAAGTTCGTCCATCTAACCTGACAAATATTCATTTTTAATATTTTATTTTCTTTGAGTTTATAACTTAGTGTTTTCTAAGGTTAACACGTTAGACAAAATAAAAACTGAATTTGCACGGATATTTACTCGTTTATTTTTTCATTTTACAATTTTCCGACTAATAATATTAATATTTTTTCTTGTCTTAATTATACATTACCCTTTTCCTCTAGATAAACGTTATTTATAGATTCAAATCGTTCCTTTTTAAGGTTCTGGACCCAAAGGGTAAGGGGCTCTATTACGAAGACTCCGCTGTCTGTCCGTCCGTCCGTCTGTCACCAGGTTGTATCTCATGAAACGTGATGGTTAGACAGTTGAAATTTTCACATATGATGTATTTCTGTTGCCGCTATAACAACAAATACATACGACAAACCTTTTTTTTTGCCGTTTTTGCTCGATATTAATAACGGCAACAACTTAAAATATTCAAATGTACGGAACTCTTTATGCGCGAGTCCGACTCGCACTTGGCGGGTTTTTTAACGTTACTCGTTGTGGCAACTCTTTTAATAGAGACGTCCCTAATCTGAAGAAGAAGAAGAAGAAGAAAGACATTATACCAACAAGATACATCATCATCATCAGCCAATTGACGTCCACTGCAGGACATAGGCCTCTAACCCTGTAACCATAGTTTTCTAACCCTGAAGGGTTTTGCCATAATCGCCACGCTTGGCAGGCGGGTTGGCGATCGCAGTATGCGGTTGGAATCTCAGGAAGACGCTGCTGCCAAAACTGTCAAAATTGTGGTACAAATTTTCATACGGATTTTCAGTTTTCAGCTTGAACTCCCTATTTTGGGTGAGCTAAATTTAATTCATGGCGTGAAGAACTCAAATGACTATCTTAATTTTCAAAAATATTTTGATCACAGTTGTAGATACGAGCCAGAATCCTCGAAACATTCCTATTAGCAATAATTAATATATATAATAATGCTAATATCGTTATCTATTTAAGGGCTGGGGGGGACCGGCCTCCCGTAACTTCGTCCTCTAGTGCTAGTTAGCGACAAATATTAACGGGCTCAGTATGCCCGATAGTGAGGAAATTCATGATGTTGTGCGATGACACCACGGGAGATGTAAGTAATGATTCCTTAATAATGAAATTACAGTGCCTTTGCGTGCTATAATGTAAGTATTATAGTTCGTAGTACAAACATGAATTTTGGTACGCGTACCAATCATATGGAACATTTACCATTGACCTTAGCGTACATCGCTAGCAACATCACTAGTGGAACGCGAAACGCTACCGCAGACCGCCACCGCCATCGCTACTGGTGTGTTTATCCTTAACTCAGAACGGCTGTACCGATTTTCATGATCTTTAATTTATTGTATATGTCTCCGCCCTAAATAGCAACTATCTATGAAGAATTTTACGCATAACATAACATAAACTCACGCCTGTATCCCAGAGGGGTAGGCAGAGACCAGGGACTGCCACTTGCTACGATCCTGACAGATCACATTCGCTTCCTCAACATTCATTAGTCGTTGCATGCACGCCCGCCGGTTTCGGGTACTTTTTATCTTGCCCTTTGCTAATACATCCCCTATTTGGTCGATGTATGTCCGTCTGGGTCGTCCCTTACCGGCTCTTCCATCCACATTTTGTATGGAGCGCATAAAACTTTTTTTATCATATTCCGTGTACGGAACACATATTGATTACAACAAAGTTCGCTAAGGGGAAAACTTAACCACAGACTATTTAACCTGCATTTGTGTAGTGTATTAGAGGAATCGCGTTTTGCACCTTCAACCGCGTCCAACTCCAACAGGTTACGTGAGCTCCACGCCCGCAACAACCGCTTCGGGACGCTCCTGGATTTGGCGGTGTACACCCGGCAGATGAGGAGGCTCATCGTGCTGGACCTCCGAGCCAACCCCGTCTGCTCTACGCCTGGCTACAAAGACGTGGTGCTCAACACCTACCCCGCGCTCCTGAACCTCGACAGTGAGAAGGTGGATCCCGTGGAACACGTAGGAGACTCTTTATATATATTCTAGATAGATTGCTCCTAACCTTTTAGATCTCGTTACCGCTACAGCCTACTAGTGAAACTGGTCTTACCTACGAATAAAAACCTATAGAAGCATTTCTTCCTACAAAATTCACTCTCAAAAACGGCCCCTGTCCTCTCGATTAGTCTGTACCAATGAAATGAGCGCAAGATTTGCTGTAGAGTAAACACTCTGTAATTGGTTCATTCCGTGCGCCATGTAGAACCCGTTGAAATATCTAGGTACCTCGCAAGATGGCGCGGTCAGAAGGTGAAAGGTGAATAGATATTTTTCCGGGTAATACTGAATTCACTCCGATTGGTAACACAATTAACAAGCCCCGCCCGCCTTACCACAATTAAACGTGGGGTAATTTTTTGGCGCTCGTTAGACATCTTGTTTTTAACTATCACTGGGTTTTACATCCCCGCACAAAAGATATTGATAGCCACACAAATTTTCAGTACGAGAGAGCGCAATCCACGTGGTGCTTATTTACCTATTTTTCCAACCTATCATCACAGAATAAATATATTTCATCCCCCAATCTCGAAAAGAGAATTTTTGCTCTTCGATATCTGAGTGCAAAAGCCGTTTTTATCCGCTAGAGGATAATAGTTATATATGATACACGTGCGGAAAGTAGGTTATTACGAATAAGTCCCATGCGTAACTTTTTTTAAGTAATTGGACTCTTATCTCTCATCTACTAAATATTATATTATTTTAACATTTAGTAACAATAAAAACCAAATAAAAAAAAAACTAAACCGATATAATTTTCTTTTGACAATTTTAGATGTCTCCATAGGTGACATAAAAAAGAAAACAAAAATGGAAACTTAATTTGTAAATACAATTATATCGAGTAAACAATAAAAATCTTCTATAAACCGACTCCTTTAATTATCGACTCTACCGCGGTTTTTCACTGAGCGCTAGTACAACCACCATCTAGAGCCGGCTCTGCTCTAAATAAACCTACAATCGTCTTTAAGTTAAAAAGGATCAATACGTCACGACAGTCCCGCGGGGACTGACGAGTCATTACGATCCTCTGTCCTCTGAGACAGTGACCTTTTTTCTCTAGCAACAAACGTTTGGAAAGCGAGTTTGGAATTTATTTCCCGAATTACGCTTTTCTGGTTCTTTCCTTTCTAAGAAGTAACAACGGTGATTTTTCCTTCAAACAAATGGTCCAACCGTCCCAGAAGTACCTAAGGAATATACTGGCGAATTGCGAGCGCAATCTATTTATTTTTATGGTATACTTAGCTCAGACAAAAATGTTTTCAGTGGCACGCATTCGGAATAAACTTTTACGCTAACGTGTCATACAACATTTTTCATGTATTTTGCGAGGAAATAAAACTGCTAATAACGGCTCACCGTGCCAGAGGTCGCGGGTTAAAGTCCCGGCATGGGTGGAATTTTTAGCCTCTAAATAGGTTTTTAAATCATTAAACCTATTTAGTTCTGCCTCCATGATGCCGAATTTATCATACCACTTTTTTTGATTTGTAAAAAACTAAGACTCGGAACCTCCTTTGTGGTTTTTAAACGGTTTTATTTAGATCACCCCGTTTGTTTTATTCTTGGGTCAAATTTAGTAATTCAAATTTCACCCTCTTCCTGTCAACCGATTAATCTGAAATTTTGTATACACTTTGGATTTTGGTGACAATACAATTGTGTTTATTCATTATCATTATAAATTCAAGATGGCCGCCGCTACAAAATGGCGGATAATTTATGTTTTATTAATCCCATCAATATGGGTATCAAATGAAAGGTCTCAACAAGTAGAATACAATTTACTATACTATTTATTGAAATCTAAGATGGCCGCCGCTACCAAATGGCTGATAACAATTTTTTATCAATCCCACCAATATGGGTATCAAATAAAAGGGCTTGACAAGAAGAATACAGTGCACTATACAACCTCAATATTTAAGATGGGCGCAGCCACTAAATGGCGTATAATAATAAGATTTAAATTTAGAAATTGAATCTGTAATTTAGGTATCTGATTAATCCAGCCTGAATCCACCACCCAAGTCAAGATTTTGTATCGTGTTGAGGACTGTGTGGCTAAAAATTATACGTCGTTAGCGGTACACCACCCAAGTAAAGGTGAAAGGTTAAAACGCGCCGAGAACTGTATGGCATTAGGGTGGATAAAAATGATATGTCGTTAGCGTTTTCCCCTCAAGACTCAGGCGCATCTTGTTGTACATAGCCTTGCCCCTTTATTGGACCTCTGGGGGGGTCGACCGTTTAAATGTCCATTACTCGTGGGAACAAAATGGTAAAAAAAAATATAAAAAATACAAACACAAATAAAACAGAAACTGCAATACAACGTAAACGAAGGCTTCAAAAAGCGAAAGAAAAGTATAAAGCAAAACGAGCTAAAGAAAGTGAAGGTGATAGAAATAGTCGATTACAGAAACGACGGGAACAATTAGCGTCAAAAACACCTGAGCAATATGAGGCCAGGTTAAAAAAGCAACGTCAGCGATATACACAAATGACGGCGTCAGAAACGCCTGAAGAATATGAAGCCAGGTTAACAAAGCAACGTGAGCGATACACACAGATGATAGCGTCAGAAACGCCTGAAGAATATGAAGTTAGATTAATACAAAGCCGCGAAAGACAAAGACAGCAGTTGGGTTCAGAAACGCCTGAACATCGCGATACGAGGTTAAATAAACAACGAGAGCGTACCCAGCAATGCAGAGCTAATAATCTGCAGGCATTCGAGAATGCTATTAACACAATTTGTATACATGTTTGTGATATTTGTACCAAACGTTGTTATCCTAATCAAGTTCGTACAGTTCGGTACAACGCTGCTGCATTAACATACTTACCTGTGGAGTTAACTTCGAAAATATCATTGTTATTATGTTCCCGCTGTCAAACACATGTTACTAGTAATAAAACAACAGCACCACCAAAAGCTTACTGGAATAATCTGGATCGTTCTATACCAGACGTTATTCAAACATTGACACAGGCGGAACAACGTTTGCTGTGCAGAATTATTCCCTTTGTTAAAATCGTGAAATTTAGTGGCCTCTATGGGCAGTACGGTTTTCGCGGACAGGCAGTTTTATTTGCCCAAGATATCTTTGAAGTCAGTGAAAGACTGCCAAGTATGCTACCAAGATCTGCAAGCCAGGTAGGCATTATTGTAGTAACCGAACGATTAGAAAATTTGAACATCACCAGGGAATTCACAATATGTCGCGAAAAAGTCTATAGTGCTTTAAGATGGTTAATCAGAAATAACCCGCTTTACAAAGATGTACGTATTGACGACAATGCCCAAATTAGTGACCAGGAGTTAGTATGACTTAGTGTGTCCGAATTGTCTGAAGATGAAGCGTCCGAAAGGAATGAAAATGAAATTCGAAATGCATTCATTCCAATTAATAATGTTACAAGAATTATTCGAGCTTCATGGCATCAAGGTGACCACAACGTCTTTACTTCGCAATATGCTGGTGTACAATGTAGTGCTATGTCGTTGGCGAACATTGTCCGAGCTGCAATCCTAAGCCCTAATCAATGGGACGTCAATATTCTGAATGCAATAATGAAGCACTAAATGAATTAAACAGAATGCGAAATAAAAACTAAAAACTAGAAAATAAAAAATAGGTAAAAAAACTTTTTAAGTTAAACGGTTTTATGTTAAACATACATTGCAATGTTTAAGATAAATGTACTTAAAACCCAAAAAATAATAAAATAGATACAGTCATGGGAATTATAAACATATGCATAGACTAGACTAAAATAAAACCGTGGGGCACGTCAATTGTCTACAAATTATCGACTTAATGTGCGATAGAAGAATAGTTTAATTCGTCGTTAGGCAGTTGGCCCGCAGACGGTGAGGAAATTACTATTTTCTTGCTCATGGAAATTCCAATAGTTATACACTCCATGTAAATAAAAGAGATGTTTCAACTAGTTTATCGTTGGACATTCACACTGCTGGCTGGCGAGGAATCGTTTCACTGCTCGTAGTTTGTCTTTAATCGACAAAACATATGATAAAAGTACTACTCGCTCACCACTATGAAACCCTAAAACTCGCTTATAATCGAGCTTGCTAGCTTGTTTCCACATTCTAGCCCAACTTATCACACGTCCATCGTTGTCGGTTGAACAACTGCCTAATTATAGTGTAACATTACAAAACAAACATTTTAATCAACGATTGTAGACAATTGACGTGCCCCACGGTTTTATTTTAGTCTAGTCTATGCATATGTTTATAATTCCCATGACTGTATCTATTTTATTATTTTTTGGGTTTTAAGTACATTTATCTTAAACATTGCAATGTATGTTTAACATAAAACCGTTTAACTTAAAAAGTTTTTTTACCTATTTTTTTTGCATTTAGTCATGTCCTCGTAGAGGTGGGATGAAAAGTTATGTGTTACATTCGAGTGCAAAGATTTTTCACCTCGTGCTCTTTTGATTCCCTCGCTAACGCTCAGGATTCTAATCCTTAGCTTTCTCGGTCATCAAAATTGAGCACGCGTTTAAGCAACTCTGCACTCTTGTATAACAAATAACTATTACAAACAGGTTAGAAACCCAGGTTCTAGATTGTTCTTTTATATTATCTTTTTTTATAATTCCGGGCCTTGGAAGCAGGAAGAACTTTTTGGGATCTATCTGAATAATCACTTCAATGACATTTTTGCCACTCCTACCATAGCTAAGTATACCATAAAAATAAATAGATTGCGCTCGCAATTCGCCAGTATATTCCTTAGGTACTTCTGGGACGGTTGGGCCATTTGTTTGAAGGAAAAATCACCGTTGTTACTTCTTAGAAAGGAAAGAACCAGAAAAGCGTAATTCGGGAAATAAATTCCAAACTCGCTTTCCAAACGTTTGTTGCTAGAGAAAAAAGGTCACTGTCTCAGAGGATCGTAATGACTCGTCAGTCCCCGCGGGACTGTCGTGACGTATTGATCCTTTTTAACTTAAAGACGATTGTAGGTTTATTTAGAGCAGAGCCGGCTCTAGATGGTGGTTGTACTAGCGCTCAGTGAAAAACCGCGGTAGAGTCGATAATTAAAGGAGTCGGTTTATAGAAGATTTTTATTGTTTACTCGATATAATTTTATTTACAAATTAAGTTTCCATTTTTGTTTTCTTTTTTTGTCACCTATGGAGACATCTAAAATTGTCAAAAGAAAATTATATCGGTTTAGTTTTTTTTATTTGGTTTTTATTGTTACTAAATGTTAAAATAATATAATATTTAGTAGATGAGAGATAAGAGTCCAATTACTTAAAAAAAGTTACGCATGGGACTTACCATGTTAAAGAGAAAGTTGGGGTTCAATTCTCTCTGGCTTTCCATGTTTTTGGGATCTCTTAATCTCCTGGAAGATTCACTGGCCCCGGCACTGGCTAGAAAGGTTGATGTTAACATTCTGCATCTATCGGATGACGTAATTCAATTTCTTTCGGGTGTCGGAAAAGCCTGCCTAATAGACGTTTTACGAACTTAGTTGCGATTTTGCGAATAGTGTCGTTTTCACACTTCACCACTCGCAGTTTTTAACTCTTTATTAATAGTTGCCACATAATCTACAGAATTATTCACTGACCAAGTTCCACATTTCTGTAATTATAACTTGTCCACCTACTTATTTACCTATTCCTCTCAGACGAATCTGCTAACACCACTGAAAAGAACAAAAATTAGAGAAATTATTCAAGGCATTCCTAAATGGTTATGGTCTGAAACCCACTAGCGGTTATTCAGCATTCAGTCAAATGTCGGTATTCATAAAATGTAGGAAATGCTGGCTGGCGCACTTACGGTATGTTTTTTTCATTTCATACACACGCACGAGGTTGCTTAAATGAGATGTGCGTTTAGTCCCTTAAACTTGTAAGTTGTTTTTATTATTAACAACTTCGACACAACAATATTTTAAATAAGACACAATATCTGCCCGTGACCACCTACCCGGTAGAAAGGTCGTGAAGTCGTCTCGCCATTTCCGCGTTGTTGGCCACGTTCGTGACATCCGTCGTTCGGAACCCTGTCAATGGTGATTGTACTACACTAGAGAGTGCCATTTGATTGCCCAGCCGTGGGGCACAATTTATCGAAATAAATATACATCCATTAAAGTAGTATTGGATTGAAAAACATTGAGAAACTGATTTTGACCGGTTGCCACCTTAACAAAGTTAGTAAATCGTCGAATTTTGGGATCTTTCTCAAAAAATCTACAACCTACCAAGAATTTTTAAAACTGTAAGACTTTGTTTAGTGGTAAACGTATTTACTTATGTACCTAAATAGTTTTCAAATGACCTTAGGTATCCACCAATACCGTTAAATAAACCGTCGGCCAAACACCTTGTTTTAATCCTCCTTAACGGACGGACGGACGGACAACAAAGTGATCTTATAAGGATTCCGTTTTTTCCTTTTGAGGTACGGAACACTAATTACTAATAAACGATTAAAATTAAAATTTCCAACTAATCCCGGGCAGTTAAACTAAATCAATCCTGGACAATTCTTGTCGATTAGCCACGAGAACATATAAAATTTTACTACGTACCTAATAACTTTGGGATCAATTTACTGTGATGAACATTTGTAACTATTGTGGCTAGAGAATAGAGATACCGCCATGCGCAACATAATAAATACAAGGCGCAATTCCGCCGCCCGATCAGTAGACATCTATTCTGTTGTGTAAGTATGATTTGTCCATACACTTTAAGCACTTTTAGACGACCTCGTGGCGCAGCGGTAGTGCATCTGCATACCATGCGAGAGGTCCCGGGTTCGAATCCCGGCTGGGGACAAAAATAACCCCAGGTCTTGGATGTTTACATGTTTGTGATGTCGTTGTTTCTGGTTCCCACGACACAGGGTATCCTAGTGTGGGACCAGAAGCAATGTATGTGCCTGTATGTAAATGTTTATGTTAGTAATAGGACGGCAGAATTACAAGAAATATGGCACTAGCTCCACCAATACGTACGGCGGCACTTGTGAAACCTTGTGAAACCCACCAAGCACTAACCTGCCGCTGATGGCTGGCAGCGGCTGGAAGAGGCTGGCCAAGGACACGAAAAAGGGGTGTGCTTTGGGGGGGGGGGGCTTATATCCGCAGCAGATAGAGACATTGTTTCTACTGGGCTAATACTGAAACATTTACACATACACACGCACGCACGCACCCGCGCACACACAGGCTGGTTCTCGAGGGCTGGTTAATAGATTTGTATGATAATTTTAGAGCACCATGATATTGTAAACTTGATACGTGTTCAAATAACGAATTGACTAACTTGCCCTCAGCGGAGCGCCCAGATGGACTTCAATCCGCGCGTGGAGGCGTTCGCCGCGCGGCGGCTCATGCGGCTGCTGTACGTGCAGCAGCTGCTGCGCGCGCGCGTGCCGCACCAGACGCCGCCGGCCGACACCACGGCCGTGCCGCTCATCGTGCTCGTGGGCTGCGAGGCCGTGGGGAAAGGTGAGGGCCATAGATTACAATGTATTAGGTGAGGCTACTGGAAAGGCTGCTGTTACATGACGTGCTGTCTCGCTCGTACATTCTAACATTTTTATGATTGTAATAAAATGAGTAAACTTTTGATAAATATGGTCTGAGGTAAGACATATTTTTTTATCCTGTACCTAGTTTTTTATTGACAAAAATTGATACTAAAATTAATAATTTTGGAAATAACTTTTCTTTATTAAAACTTAAGAAAACTAAATTGTATTTACAATTTCCGTGATTTTATTATGAATCAAACCCTCAGACCATATTTATCAAAAGTATAATAATTTTCTTTCCACAATCTACAAATGTTAAATTGTGCGAGCCTATCTCACTCGCAGAGACGTAGAGAAGGGGGTTTCTGAAGGGAATTACCGTAAGAATGTAGTTTTTATTAATTTACAAACGTCATGGCAGTGAAATTTTACCAAATACAAATCGAGGAAGGTTTGTGCTTTGAGTTAAAAAATAAATTCTCGGTAGAAAAGAAATTAAAGTCTCATGAACTTTTCATATAAACTATCGTAGAAGGCGACTAAGGAAATACATTAGGTACCAAGAGACGGGCAGTAGCGTCTTCCTGAGATTCCAACCGCATACTGTGATCGCCAACCCGCCTGCCAAGGGTGGTGATTATGGCAAAACCCTTCATGGTTAGGATAACCGTGATGGAGGCCTATGTCCTGCAGTGGGCGTCAAATGGCTGATTATGATGATGATGATGGCAGTGAAACTTTACCAATAGGTTATAGGTAATTTGACCAAAGTCACCTTTGAAAAAAAAAGATATTTCGACGAATCGCACTATTGACAAACTTAATTTGACAAAAGGCATCTGTGACCAACAGGGTATTTTGACCAATCGCACCCTTGACCACAGGCGGAAAACCTTTTTTTCCCATTGGTTATCAGTTAAGGAAGAGGTCCTTGGTAAATGTGACCAGCCCACTGGCACTTCAGGTTGCTTAGCTTGTAAGCTATATCAATGGCCCCAATTGTTTGGCCAATTGTGGTCTCATTTCTGATACCTGCGGGTCGCTTAGCCTCGTGATCTAAGAGGCCGTAGAGAAAGGTGATAGATAAGTAAGGTTCAGATAAGCTTGGTTCAAAGGGAAGCTAGATACGACGGCTAGCTACCAGTACCTTATCTAACCTAACACCGCAGGTACCTTGGCCCGTCGCCTAGCAACCGAGTGCAGCGATCACGTGGAGCTAGGCAAGCTACACACGACTGCCAACTATCACTACGAGGGCCACTACATCGAGATAACCCGACAGAAGTTTGACGACATGATCCTCGCGGGGGAGTTCCTCACCTATAGAGAGAGCAATGGAGAATCCTATGGGCTAAGTGCGTTTATTTACATTCATAATTTTAAACTCATTTTTGTGTACATTTAGATGACCTTAAAACAATTCCTTTCCGCCCTCGTAATTGACCTTTCGTAAATGAGGGAAAAAAATTCTTTGTACGATACCAGTTTCTAAAGAAAGCATTATTTTATTCCTCATACGTAATTCGGTCGCCGTCATGACTGACTTTTCGTAACTTATTATGTAGGAATATTTTTTTCTACTATAAGGTACGGTATGTAGGTACCTATGTAATATCGGCCCCGGGTTCCGCGGAGGAACAGTAGGATAACTACTTCCATCAGATCAATTCAGTATACTCTCCTACGTAATGGTAAGATTAGTTGTTATACTTATAATTATTTACACGAACCCGTTCGAGCCTTTTAAGCCAAGTTCTCGGCCGGCCCCGCACCGTGCATATATTTACACGAACCCATTTGAGCACTTTTCGACCCCCTCTATCTTCGATGCCACTTATTTTGCTAAGTATTCTGTTACGTACTAATGTGTAAGCGGTGCGCCTCGCTGATTAGCAGGGTGTAGGCCAGCTCCAATATCCCGAGCATTAAATCCGCCTAAATCACCCTAAATACGTTCAGTATCCACCTTCTATTAGGTATGTGGCCACCACGTGCCACGTAGCTATTGCTGTTATAAAGAAAATCCGAACAAATTCGAGTCGGACTCGTTCACTGAGGGTTCCGTACAAATTTGTAGGTATTATAAATAATTCAGGAATTGTGTCTAGCAGTTTTTTCCGAGCTTTTCTCGAACTTCAAAGACTATTGTTTTAGATGACTTAATTACATATGTATAGTTTCAGGTTTTTCCCTGTACTTGTAGTGTAAGACGATATTACTTGCCAAATTTCATAGTTCTAGGTCAAGGGAAAGTACACTGTAAATTTTGATTCCCTTGAGTGTGGAAATATACGTTTTTTGCGGCATAAACGACCGTATCTTTTTTGTACGTTTACTTAGAAGTTTGATTTTTTCACAGCTTCAAGTAACTGTAGATTTGAGTATATGGTTTTAATTTCAACTTGATACCTCCACGAGTTCCCGAGATATAGGGTCTTAACAGACAGACGAACGGACGGACGGACAACAAAGTGATCGTATAACAAGGGTTCCGATTTTTCCTTTTGAGGTACGGAACCATATAAAAGAACATAGGTATTGCTAAAGAACATAGATATTGCTGTATTTCGCTGACCCAAAGGTCTGGACTCTCTCCTTGAGAGAAGGCCTGTGCCCTACAGTGGGACGTATATAGGCTGATTATGTTACGTAAGGTCTGGACCAGTCCGTGATAAACCCGGGCAAAGTGCGGCTGGTCTGCATGGAGCTGCTGCCGGCACTGATGCTGACGCTGCGCGGGCGCCGCTCCGTGCTCATCCTCGTCACGCGCGACAAGGCCAAGATGGCCAAGGAGCAGATTCTGCGGAAGAGGTAGGAGAAAGCGAAATCTTTTTCTCCTATGCATATCTTCTTCTTGTGGTGCTATCTCCTAAACTAGGTTGACTATGACTGTGGTCCTGTGGCCCGTAATTTGACGGCTCAAAACAAATCTAAGGTGCCTATCTGAAAATATTCAGCCAAGTTTTCTCTGCGACTCGATTAGCCGACCTACATGGAAAAAATCAAGTTCGCTGGGCCAGCTAGTAACTACAAAAACAATTTTTTTTTAGTTTGTTTCTTTCTCATTTCAATTTTTTCATTCTGGTCAGGATCCGGATAGTGATAACAAGAAAATACATTCCTTAAAAAAACAGATTTTACGTTGTTACAGTCGAAATGAAAATCGTCAAAGTGAAATTGAAAGTTTTTAGGCAGCTTGTTAATCGTCTCTTACTTAATAGGCTATGCTGATAAAATTCCCAGTAAAATTTCAGGTGTCTACAATAACTCTACCATTCCATTTCTACTTCTAGTTAATAGGTACAGTCGACAGTAAGATAAGATAAGAGTATTCTTTATTGCACACAAAAAACAAAAGACACAAATAAAAGTACATCAACCTTTACGCGGGTGCAGTCTACTCAGTTACGTTACAAGCGACTTTGCTACAAAAATATAAAGGTTGACCTGCTGTCAACTGTATTTACCTATCTGATGGCCGTTGGGGCCGAAAAGTTCTGACCTGGCGACCGCGCTCCGGACGACGCAGTGTGGGCAGCCCCCCACCAGATGATCTGACGACCTGGTTACGGCGGCAATGAGTCGCTGGATGCGGGCGGCACAAGACCGAAAAGCTTGGAAAACTATGAGCGTATGTTCTGCAATGGGCGTCAAATGGTTGATGATGATGACATTGACCGTATTGACACAACATCATCGGACTGATAGTTTCGCATATTTACTAAGGCCGTTTTGTGAAAAAGTTTTATGAAACTAGTCCAACAATTTCATGCAGTTACTCGTCCAATATGATCCGGCCAATTGTAGCGACATTTCAGGGCTCGCGAAACAATGTGCCAGCGCAGTATATTCGCGTCACCTCTAGAGAAGTCAACGCTGCAAGTTCTGCTGTCCGGACGGATAGTCATCACCGGCATTCTGAATGAAATATTGCTGGTAAGCAATACTGATTAAAGACGTAGGATAAAAAAACTACATAAATCCCCTATCAAACTTTCGAAATTGTACCAGGATAATAAAGTGTAAATTTTGATGAAACGACGTACTTCTCTATCCTCGCTCTACCTAAAAAATGTATGACTTCACACAGTGATAGTTAAAAACATAAATGTCTAACTAGCGCTAAAAAGTGACCCCACGTTCAATTGTAACGGAAGGCGGGCGGGGCTTGTCAATTGTGTTACCAATCGCAGTTCAGTATTATACAATAGTACAATTAATAGGCTACGTTCTATATGTATTGCTACTAACAAAATATTGGATCACGTTGTCTGTAAATAAAGAAATAAATAAATAATAAAATTACCTATTAGTGTACAAGAAACTGCAGGGTTAATCTTCTTAACCTATGAATGGTAAACGACGTTCGCCAGTCAGCGTTAACGTCGCTGAGGGTGCGAAAGACATGATGTTTCCCAGAGCCTACCAGTCAAGAATCATAGCCCTAGTTGTTGTTTCCCAGAACCTTCCAGACGAGAAGACCCGGAGCGAGTTCCGGCTGGAGCCCGAGTGTTCGCTGCTGATGGACAACGAGTCCCGGCAAGCTGCGCGCGAGCACGCCCGAAGGACTGAGGGCATGACGTCCTCGGCGTTCTCGGTACTGTCTTATTAGCCAATTACTCTACATAAACTCAGGCCTAGACCTGAAATCGCCTTGCGTGCATGAATGTTGATGACTCAAAAGAGATTTTTCCGGATCGTGGCAAGTGGCAAACCCAGGTATCTGCCTAATTTCCTTTTTTTATGTACAATAAATTGTTCTCTATTTATCTATCTAGGTATCTATTCATCTACCCCTCTGAAATTACATCAGGCTATTATTTCTAGAGCCAGACGTCGGTGCACATGCTAGAGAGTGGCCCCACCCACCAAGAACAGGAGAGTATCTTCTCGCTGTACAAAGACTCACAGGGCACCGAAGCCGACGCCGACAATAGCGACGTTGGACAGGACAACTCTTATAGCAAAAAAAGGTTGCATTACCTAAACTTCAATATGCCTATCTATCAACTCCGTAAATAGACGCTGATGCTAAGTAAATAAATACCTTGTCCCAATGACGCTAATCTCATTCACATCAACGTCTTTCTTACTTCATTCTTAAGTGTAAAGTATATAATCCCCAGAAACCTGAAAAACTAGGACAAACTCTAGTAAAGATAATGTTGTGTGGGCCGATAAAGAGGCTGAACGGTAAAGGTAAATTGAAACTGTCTTTACAAGTGCACCAAGTACAGTAGGATACTTCTGCAGCAGGCGAGGAAGTTATAAACTTTACACTACTTCATCGCCTTTCACTACTGCATAGTTACCAAAGCAAAGACGTAGAGCAGTAGAAGTAGTAGACTCCCATCTCTCTCGCTGAGTATCCATACAGAAAATTTCAGCCAGTTTCAGTCGGTACCCGTTGTAAAAGTTTCATAGCCCAGATATACCGCATACATCTTGTTGATAGGCAGGCAAGCATGGGTATCTATCTTTTGTAATAAACTCTCAAGTGACATAATTTCTAAGTATTTCAAATTTCCAGGCAAACTATACAAGGTGATTTAAAGGAAACAGTCGAGATAGAAAAAAATCGGAAAAGTGTGGACTTTAGTCACTACACCTCCTCTACTTGGAAAGGTAACTCACTTACTGCCTATTTCAAGCCGACAACTAAATACGACCATTGAATTTTAAGGCATGACACGTCATCATCGTAGGTTTGTTATTGCAGGTCACTCCTCGTCAAGTAGCATTAAGTTCTTCTCTGTTTGATAGATACAACAAATTAATAATAGATAGATAAGATAAGATAAAAAAGTATTTACTGCCTCATCGAAAAAAAAAACTTAAAACAAAGTAAGGCTTAGACTTAATAGAATGTACAGTTAGGGTTTACCAACCAACCCAAGCGAATTTATTAGACTCGCTGGAATATTTATTATTTTTTAATTAAATGCCTCTGAGATGAGCAAAAAAACTATCATTGACTTGATCGCCGGAGCCATTTTACCTCCAGTCGAAGAATGGCTCAAAGGAGGGGGAGAAGAGTGTGTGAGACGGAACCTAAGTTTCTGAAGCAATCGCTGACGTCCCTGCTCACGCACTCTACAGCTCCTTTATTGACGGACTGTATAAAGATAAATTAACTAAAAATCATTGTAAATAATAATTAACAATTCGTCTTCGAATTGTTAATTATTATTTACAAGGCGGCGGTGGTAGCCTAATGGGTAGAACATTGGACTCGGAAGCGGGTGAAGGGAAACATCGTGAGGAAACCTGAGTGTCTGAGCTATTCACATACCTCAGCGCTTGAAATCGCCAATCCGCGGTGGGCACGCGTGGTGATTAAGCCCAACTCTCTCTCTGAGAGAAGGCCTGTGCCCTACAGTGGGACGTATATATAGGCTGCTTCTAAGTAGTGTAATCCCTGCTCACGCACTCAGCTACAGCTCCTTTATTGACGGACTGTATAAAGATAAATTAACTAAAAATCATTGTAAATAATAATTAACAATTCGTCTTCGAATTGTTAATGATTATTTACAAGGCGGCGGTGGTAGCCTAATGGGTAGAATATTGGACTCGGAAGCGGGTGAAGGGAAACATCGTGAGGAAACCTGAGTGTCTGAGCTATTCACATACCTCAGCGCTTGAAATCGCTAATCCGCGGTGGGCACGCTTGGTGATTAAGCCCAACTCTCTCTCTGAGAGAAGGCCTGTGCCCTACAGTGGGACGTATATAGGCTGCTTATGACTTCAGTGAATAAGTAAACTAAGTAGTGTAATACCTAATCCATAGCTTAGCTGTCCGGTTCAATTCAAATCAATGGTTTTATTTGTGAACATGTCGACATTTTTCCACATTAGTAACTACCTACATTTTTTTATTTTGTTTTCTTCCTCTCTTTAGGAGATGCTTAGCTGATGGAGCAGCTATTCATTTCTGATTTGGGAGCTGATACATATCCATGATAGTCTAATATCACACTAGAATAGGTGTCAAAGGATGGACAATCCTTATATTATTTTAATAACGTAAGAGCTTTTCTCTTCATTATTGCATCCACATTTTTTATCCGTCACGGTCTTCAGTTCCAGAGAGATCCAAGTCCTCTAAATCGGTGACGTTCACTCCGACCGAACAGGATCAGTTGCAAGTCCCCACCACCTCGGGGATGATGGTGGACCCCCCTCTTTTGGAAGGTAAACCAATCGATACAGACAGGTAGATACCTGCATAAAGCTACACTAGAACGACAATCCACTTAAATACCTATTTGACATAGTTCAGTTAAGTTTAATGAACATGGGTAGGAACTGAAGTATAAGGCGCGGCAGGGTAAACTCTCGAGCTCGAAATCTCAATCATAAATTGGAATATTGGTTTGAAAATGCGTTTTTCCACGTTTTCATCGAACCCAGCACAGCTGCATCCTTTGCCAACGAGCCGCGATTTTATTACGTGTTATACTTAGCAAAATTTTTAACGCCTCAGCCCACTCACAACAAAAATCAAAGGCCCAGAGGTCGATAAGCACAAAACTGCCGTGGCCGCCCAAGCTTACACACACGCCATCCAACGTGTCCGTGGACGAGGACATCTGGCTCCACTTCCTGGTGGACACTGGCCTGCTGCGAGCGAGCGTGGGTGGCGACAAGGATCCGATCAGTAAGTATTTGCCCATAGACATACCACAAAAAGACAGTGTCTCGAACAAAATTCCGCTCAAAAGCGAGGCGAGACACGCATAATTAACGTAGCATTTGTGTGTTAGCAAAGAGAATATACACTCTCTTTGGTGTTAGTGACGTTTGCAGTTACGCACACATTTGCATTAATACTGCAATCCCCTGACAGCCAGCTACGCTAAGCATGCCAATTTGGCTACCAAATCGTTGCCTCACTTTGGAAGCTCCGACTGCTGTATTTACCGCTCTAGGATCATAGGATTGTGAAAATATGAGACTGCGCGCCCGGCTGTTTTTGCAAAAATGCCTTAAAAGCCTTTGTTCTTAGCCTTAGCTACTATGGTGATGCCTACATCGACGCTTCTAGAGTTAATTCCGTCAGCTGTACACTTCAAGGTATGGATGTACATAAACAAATCTCGCAAGTGAGTAGGTTCAGTAATGAAAATGTAATTACACATAACATAACAAAAACTCACGCCTGTATCCCAGAGGGGTAGGCAGAGACCAGGGACTGCCACTTGCTACGATCCTGACAGATCACTTTCGCTTCCTCAACATTCATTAGTCACTGCATGCACGCACGCCGGTTTCGGGTACTTTTTATCTTGCCCTTTGCTAATACATCCCCTATTTGGTCGAAGTATGTCCGTCTAGGTCGTCCCTTACCGGCCCTTCCATCCACATTCGCTCGATATATTTGTTTTGTCAATCTTTCTTCCTTCATCCTCTCCACATGTCCAAACCAACGCAACATTCCTTTCTCAATTCTAGTCACTACATCCTCTTTCAGTCCACAACGTTCTCTAATCACACTATTGCGTATCCTGTAATTCAAAGTAACACCAGACATACTTCTCAAGGACCACTTGTTCCACCCTTTCACCTCTAATCCTTATCTTGCACTCAGCCATTTCATCATCTTTTTCGAACACCATTACTTTTGTCTTAATCACATTAATGTTCATTCCTTTCCTTTTAAACGCCTCATCCATTACTACTATTTGTGTCTGCAATTCTTCAACCGACGATGCGAACAAAACCTGATCGTCGGCGTATAAAAAGCATTTGACCAGTAGCTCACCCATCCTTATCCCAATGTCATTCTCTTTCAAATCAGTCAGGCAACTGTCCATGAATAAGTTGAACAACCAGGGGGAGGCGACACATACTTGTCTCACACCCCTGCGGATGCTAAACCAGTCAGTATACGCCCCATTAATTCTAACGCAAGCACTGGAGTCTTCATAGAGAGACTTCAGAGCTCGCAGCAAGACGCTGTCCACCCCATACACGGACAGTACCGACCACAGGTCATTCCTTACCACTCTATCATAAGCCTTCTCCAAGTAGACGAACGCACAGAAAACCCTCTGACTTTTGGCCAGAAGTTTCTCCACCATCCGCCTCAAGGAGAAGATTTGGTCCACACATCCCATTCCCTTTTTAAAACCCGCTTGAACATCCCATATATTTTCTTCAGTCACATCTAGTAGGTACTCTTTCAATCAAAACCTTTGCATACAGTTTGCCGACAATGCTGAGAAGGCCGATACCGCGGTAGTTTTTGCACACCTGCTGGGACCCTTTGCCTTTATAAAGAGGCACTATGACGGCCATACCCGTCCTTAGGTACCCACTCCTCCAGCACTTGTTGAAAAGCAGGTATAGCTTGCTAGCTACAATGCCTTCACCAGCCCTCAGCATTTCTAACGACACTATCATATCCCGCAGCCTTACCTAGTTTCATTCTTTTCATTGCCTTGACAATGCCTTCCATACTTATAACGCTAGCAACACTAGGTTCCGCCTCACAGTCGGGATCACCCTCCATGAGCCGCTCACCTACGAATAAAAATATCGTAATTACCTATTTCTGCTTTCAGTGTTCGATACACACGCCACTATGAAAATGGACGAGATGATAGACCTCATGAACTATTATCTGAAGGTAAAGCGGCAGATTTCCTGATTTCTGTCACGATTAGGTTCCCACTAGCGTTGCCAGACCTCCCGTAGGTATTTCCCGGGACATCCCGTATTTCAGGCATAATTTTAAACGTCCCGCTGCGCTGGGACAGACTGTCCCGTATTACTCCGAAAGTACTCCGGACTTGAAAAAGAGCGAATTAATGACCGTTTTCAACAATGATTATAGATGCATTGAATTTTACAAATATTACGATCTTCTTTAAAAATGTAACTATTAACTAGGAATAAAAACAACGTAAAATTGTTTTACGTGTAAATAAACGTGTAATAAACGTGTTTTTCATTTGTCCTGGAGAAAAATGTAAAATCCCGTTATTTTTTGCCAAAATGAGCATTTGTCCCTTTCAGTATCAAAAAAAAATCTAGCAACCCTAGTTCTCACAGTTCAGCTTCCGAGAAAGTAGTACCTACTTTTTATATAGTTTAATTGAAGACCCTCGATGATCATACATAATAAATTATACATTTAACGGTTCTAATCGCGACTTTTATTAGGTATTGTTACCTTAGCTTTGCGGACTTGCAATAACTTTATCTAATAAACAATCGATTTGCGAGAAAATTATTGGAACCAAGTAGGGAAGAGGGCCTGTATCTTAAAATGGAGTCCAAAATAGCAATCAAAAAGTTCTGAAAAGTCGGCTAGGCTATAAGGTACCTACCTATGACAGGTCTTAGCGTAACTTCATAAGCTGATTTTACATAACGAAAGCACAGTTGAGAAAACGTCGTCGCGATGGCAACTATTTTCGTACTCTAAACTTTCGCGACGGCGGCAGCAGCACTGCTTTCGTGACGTCGCGACGATTTTAAAGTCGTGCTCTCTCTGCCCGATTTTATCTCGAATTATATGAGACTATAATTCGAGATAAACATTTTCGATACGTGTTTCAAAGCGACGAAAATACCATCGCAACAATAATCAGATTTAGGTACAGGGAAGCCAAGCTGACTCTTCTTTTTAATGTTTCTAGATTTCATATGACACGCAAACAACTACAAATATCCGAGATGAGTATGAAGATGTACATCGAAATGCTGCGGGCACTTTTTTGGATACAGTACGTGACACTCTAGGCTCTCTACACCATAACTAGCCTTACCTAACCATCCTACAGTTCAATCACTCACCCTAAGAATGCCGATAGTGTTTCACTTCTATTACAAAAAATCAATAAAAGATTCAAGACAATTTTGTATTTAAAAAATGAATGTATTTTGCTTTCAGTTGCTTCAACTCAATGGTATTTTTGTATTGGTTAACACGGTTAACACGTAAAATAGACAAACAATGAGATTAAGTTTTGGAAAGTTGTGGGTACTCTTATTTTTTAAATGCTGTCAGCGGAATTGTTTCATAACATTGAATTTAAAATTCAATGTTACTGCCGATCTTTGAATTTAAAATTCAATGAAGACGTATTTATTTATTAAACCGCACAAATCTTTTTCGCGGTAACGTGAACATACTCACAGATCGTTTGCATTGCACATCGCTTCGCTTACCAGTGGTGTTATACATGCCATAATTATGGTACATGTACCATATTTTAGCTGCTCCTACCATGTACCATAATACATCCATTATGGTACGCGAAAGTACCATAATTTTTGCAATGATCGTGACAGCCTTGTAATAAAACACAATGGTTTTGCAAAAGTTTCGATTGCTTTTGCTGTTGACTTTTTGTTTTTCCTCTTTTTCTTTTCAAAAATCCGTCATTGTAAGAATCCTACACAAGCCACAATCTCAAACTCGAGTTAATGCTTTTGTTAAAAGTTAAACGCTAAATTGGTCAAAATTTTTGATGAAAATCATTTAAATTCTGTAAACCAAGCAAAAATCTTATGCCTGCGAAAAAAAAAAAATTTGGCGCCATTTAACTAAAAAAAATCTTTTGGTCCATAGTTTTGCCTAAAGTACCATAATTTTGTGTAACTGGTGCCATAATTCCGGATTTGGCATATAACATCCTTGTCGCTTACTGTCTTTACAGTGTTTGTGTGAGTAGAGTAATGGAGAGGTTAACAACACGAGCACTAGACATAATAAAACTGAAAACAGTTATTCAGTTAATGCTTTCACTAAAACGCCTGTCTCCTTAGTTTAGGTACCGAGACCACGGCACTTGCAAAAGTACCGAAACGTCGGAAAATTGTAAAATGGAAAAGTAAACGAGTAAATATCCGTTAAAATTCAGTTTTATAATGGACGTAGTGTGATGCGTAGGTAGTGAATTACTATTAGTCAATTACTCACACACACTAAAGACCATGAGCTATGTGCAAACGATCTGTGACTATGTTCACGTTACCTCGTAAAATAGATCGAGCGCCAACAAGATCTATGCGGACTATACCTCTCAGCTCAGTGAATCAGCAATGATTTGGCAATTCTTAATAGTGAATATGCATCGTCGATCTAAATGTAAATAGGCTATTCAAATCTTAATCAAATTTTACATCCTCCCAGATCTGCACAGATAATCCTAAGGAAGCCTTCAGAAAACTCAAAAGGATTGTCAAAGATATTGTCAATTCCCAAAAAAGATTCAAGCCAATGTTTGACATAGACTTCACTAACTTGGACCATTACCCCACTGTGAAAAAGCGATTGAAGAAAATACGTGAACAAGTAGCACCGAATTGTCTATTCCATTAAACACTACTATAAAAGAACTCGTTTTATTTCGCAATATAATTAGGTAAATTAATACAAGTATCATACAATGAGTGGACAAGTTTGTATAACAGTACTGAGAAATGGGATTTGCATTATTTGCCACTGTACTATTACTTTATAGCCTTAATTAACACTGATATTAGCCACATGCAAGCATCATTTGAACACCATGGTGTCAAGCATCGCTCCTAGACTTTGTACTATGTTGTTTGACATCAGCACATCAACTTTTTCTTCTAAATGCCTCTTGGGATCTTGTTTGCCAACATTCTTGATAGCTAGCTGCTCTGGTGTCATTTTCTCTTCATCTTCTAAGGCTTTGTTATAGTTCTTGGCTAGTTCCAGCATGTCAGTAACAGTTGTATCATTAATGGAACAGTGTTCCTTGTAGTCTGCGAGTGTGAGGCCATCCATCCAGGACTTCTTGTGGAGATTGAGAAGCATCTTTTGCTCAAGCTCATTCTTCCGGTAGTTTATGCTAATGGAATAGTAGTGACGGTTAAGGCCATGGATGAGGGCTTGTACTGAGGGCTTCTGCAGGTGGCCCAAGTTAGAGGTGGTCTGCCGGGGTTCCTGGCCCAAGACCATCATGTTAGGGTTAATTAGGCGGAAGGCATCAATAACTACTTTGCCTTTGACAGACTGGATAGGGTCGACGACCACGGCAACGGCTCGCTCAGAGAGAGCCTCAAATGACTGCTGGGTGTTGATGTCCACACCAGACAACCAGCAGCCGAAGCCAGGATGTGAGTGGTACCTGCAATTTGTGTTTATGTTTTTTATCAAATATGTGGTAAATCACAGCTGCCATTCGACAGACAGTTTCTTAACTTGGCCATACAAAAAAGTCAAAAATACTCAAAATACAATACTGTGGTTTGTGGTAGAGGCAAACATCTTAAGCAAAAAGCTGCACAAAAGGGCAAAGAAAGTGCAGCATGGTGTGCAGAGACAGACTTATCAACCAATTATGTGGCTTTTAACCCTTTACCGCATATGGTTCCAGATTTGGAACACTTACAAAAAATATTCTTAGCGTTATATTAAAACCAAATCTGTGGACAAATTAATGTTAATTTGTAAGCTAAAGGCATATTTAAAATACATGTTGACAGATATCAATGCCAAAAACTGACATTTGCTAACTTTTCTTTGCAGCCAAATAATTCGGGTCGACATTTTTGTGACATTGACGATTCGCCATTCTTTGTGATGAGATATTTATTGGTTTTATTGAGATAATTGGGAAAAATTTAAATTCTTTATGTACGATAATAGATTGTCAACATTTTTATGGAAAAACACGTAAGAAATATAGTCAATGTAGACCAAGTATCAACTAGGTTTCGAGCTATATCAATTGGACCGTGTTACTCTGAAACATTCCAATCTTATTGTGGATTGGTACCTAACTTTCGAGAAAAAGAAACGCCTTTTTATGTACGATATTTTTTTGGTCCGTGTTTTTGTTTAGACGTTTAATATTTGAAATCACTATAACATAAAACACGTCTGAACAAGAACATGGAAAAAACAATATTATAGGTACATGACCAATCATTTTTCGCGAAAGTTACTTATTGTGGGTTGGAATGTTACTGCGTAACATGGTCCAATTATACCTGACATTAGCGATGAATGCTATGATTTTTTTACTTAGGTAATTGTAGGTTCTTTTATGATGCATAGTTTTCTTTTCAAGTAAGAAAATATACATATCAGCAATGTAATGTTTAAAATACAAATATTCGTTACAATTTTTACTTATTCAATTTTAATTATTCATAACAATATTTGTAACACCTCCTGCACTGCATGAAGTTCCAGATTTGGAACACATAAATATTTACCCGAGTGCATGGGGTTCCATATTTGGAACAAAGTTATTTCCTAAAATAACTAATTTAAGTATTAATACTTTTAGATTTTTATTTGTATTTTTCCCAACATTTAAAAAAATCCATGCAGTAAAGGGAGATCCTCTCCTGCCCTGCTTCACCTTCAGTCCAGCAATGAGACCATTGTATATGTCTCACTGCAGAGCACAGGCCTTCTCTCAGAGTAAGAGCATGGGCTTAATAACCACATATACCCACTGCAGATTGGAAATTTTAAGCACTGAGGTATGTGAACTGAACACCTCACACTCAGGTGTCCTCACAATGTTTTTTGCTGTTTCCTTCTAATGACCTTCTGATACAGAGAGGTAACTTAGAAAACAGTCATTAGGTAACAGTCATTAGTACATGTTGGGATTCGAACCCACGACCTCCTGAATGAGAAGCCATTTTACCGCTCCGCTACCACCGCAATATATTACTGTATCTAAATACATAAGAGATGCATAGCTTACCAGCCCACCACCATCTCTGGGCGTCCAGTCTGCTTTAGCATGTCCAACATCTTGGCTTGGAACACAGGGTCGACGGCCTCCACAGACACGCCAGTGCCGGTCTGGGGCATCGCAAACACGTCTATCACTCTCACCGTGTAGTCATCGACAAACTCGCCTGAAACATGACAGGTAGCCTTGGGTAACTCAGGAGCCAGATATGAGAGGACACACATCTCCCTTGCCGTCAACTGTGTCCCAGTTATATCCCAGAGATGTCAAATATATCTGGCTCCCTCACTATACTCTCAACTCAGTACGGTAGACATCTAGCTCCTGCTACTTTATCCAGCTCACACACAGTGCGCGAGAGCGAGACCGAGATCGGCTGAAATCGGATGCGTTCGGCCGCATTTCTCGTCGCAGTAATAAACGAGAGACGAGAAAGGGGTCACCAGACTCCTACAAATGTATTGACTTGGTGATCTTTTTGATCGCTATTGGTACGGATGGCTTGTTTGGTCAACATCGTGCATTTGGTCGCAGTACTCGTACTAAAAAGATGAACGGTAAAGACGATAATCATACATGCTTGTCACGCTTTAATTGGGTTCAAAGATATTTATTTCTCATAAAGAACTTACAGTTCACTTAATTAATGAGAAAACCTATACAGTGTCAAAAGTTAATTAATAGATATACGTTTTGATTCTGGTTTGAACTCCTCTTATTGAAATAGACTGATAGTATAAAAAAGAGCGCGTCAGCTGGATAAAATAGGAAACAGATAAACTAGACTCGCTCACCATTTGTGTCTTACGGCTCTTGTATCCAAACACACTCACTCGATCGTATGTCGTATGAGCTAGGATACAAGTGGTGAGCCAGATATGATACAGATATAGTGTGTCCCGATGAGCAAAGATATGGGATATAACAACTCCCTCTAAGGACACACTTTGCGCAAGTCTAATGACAGGAAAAAATATAACATATATTGCAACTGATGTGCAATGCTTCAATTTCGAACATAATCTAGACCTTAATGACATATTTACCCAACATGAGACCCATCACCTCCATGGGCACGCCAGCGCGTCCATGTTTTAGCATCTTCAAAAGGGCTAGTGAAGAAATGTAAACTTGCTCGGCCGTATCGACCGCTGGCGCGTCTGTAGGCGGCGGGGCCTGCGATAGGCCCGCCATGCCACCACCCAAGCGTAAAAGACGATCCATTACTCAGACACAAACTTGTATTTATCTAAAACAAAGCAAAAATTGTCAGTTGGCAAATGCCGAATGGAATCACTTCAATGAACAAAGACTTGAGCGTCTCCATGAACACTTATTTGTTTACTAGTTTAATAAAACTCACTATAATGTAAAAACGTGCAAATTCATTAAGTAAAACTATTATGTTTGTGAATTATCTTAGTTTTCTATCCCAAAATGAATACGGGAAAAATGACAAGCGGTATACGTCGAATCTGCAAGCTCACGTTGGAATCACAGACGATATGTTGGATATTCTCTGTGATGTTGGAATGAAAATAATAATGTTGCCAGTAAAACAAAATCATTCATTCACTTTCACAGATAAATTATGAATATGTCAAATATCACTCACGTGTTCTGTGTCCGTGTCGAGCAGCTTTACATTTTACGTGCATTTTACAATCAAATCAATGTTTTCCGCAGAAAATTGGTTTTTTCAATTTCAAGAATATTTTTAAGCAGTGAAATAGTACATAATCTATAAACAATCCCATGGCAGCCATGGCTATAGATAAATCAGTTCTACCTAAAAAGTTCTCCGAAGGTCCTCTCGGTCTAGGTAAGTATTTATTGAGAATTTTACTTTATTGAGAATTTTACCAAGTCTATTCCTGTGTTACCATTTAGTGTGTCGCTCAATCTGTTCAGCTTATCAATGCCTATAAATTACAGGAGATCCTGATGATAAATCCCTGAGAAAGGTGGAAACAGAAGTGATGATCCCGAAGCTAATGAGAGAGAAAGCTAAAGCTGAAAAATGTAGCAAGGAAGTTATGGAATTTGAGAAGTGTTGCAAAGATTCCTCCATACTCATGGTCGTAAAATGTAGGAAACAAAACTCGGCACTCAAGGACTGCTTGACAAAATGGTACCAAAATGATGAATTCAGAAACTTATGCACAGAGCAATATTTGAAGGAAAGGAGCGAATACAGAACAACTGGTATTAAGAAGTCAATGAGGAGAGCTTAAAAGTGTTACTTTAGTTTTTATATGTAGTGTAATAAAAGTTAGTTTAATCATTATCATCATTTATTGTAACAGGAATATTTCTTGATAGTACTATTTCCCTTACACTGTAGTTATGCAATCCTTGGGGCAATTCAGCTGGTTCCTTTAGCACCTCAGCCACCTTTATCTCTGCTATTAATATTTCCTACAACAGATAAAACATAATCTCAAAGGAAAGTTTAAGAAAAATATAAATTTGCAAAACATAGACTTGTAGTCACCTTGACAGTGGTTGTTGCCATCCGAATGTGACCTAAGATTGTTGTCCAACTGCAGGCTGTTTTGTTTTTATCAGACTTTATTACAACTATAAAATCAGCATGGTTAATCCCTGGGCCTTCTCTATATAATACTGAAATAAAAAACAAAAATTATTTTATACTTACAGGGATAGATATTAGGGGCTAAAGTATGAAATTGCCGTTTTATTGCAATAGGTTCTTTGAATTGACATAGAATCTTCATGGTTTGAGGTTTTCGAATGAAACTTTTTTCAAATGGTTTCTATGATGTTCTTTTTTTAAAAAATGTGAAACATTTGAATATCGAATATTGAATATCAACAAGGCAACACAAGTTTCAACACGCGTTTCTTTCTGCAGATCAGTCAAATCATGAGGCACCCATTTTTCGTATTTTTTTATTTTATTGATTTGACGCAAGTGAGTCAATATTGTGGGTAAGGTAACGTTAAACCATGCCGCTAATTCCTGGGTAGTTTGACTAAGGTCGGCTTCCACTATCTCTCTTAATTCATCGTTATTCACCTGTGTGGGCGGTCTTCCTCGTGGCTCGTTCTTTAAGTCGAAATTTCCATCACGAAAGCGTTTAAACCAAAATCGCACGGTGCGTTCATTAGTAGACCCCTCTCCAAACGCAGCATTGCTATTGCGGGCTGTTTCTGCCGCGTTAGTTCCGCGTCGGAACTCGTATTCAAAAATCACTCGAATTTTCGCAGTATCCATCTTTCTTGTCTAAATTGAATAACAAAAACAATTGAAGGTCGATATTCACATTTTTAAAAAAAAGAACATCATAGAAACCATTTGAGAAAAGTTTCATTCGAAAACCTCAAACCATGAAGATTCTATGTCAATTCAAAGAACCTATTGCAATAAAACGGCAATTTCATACTTTAACCCCTATTATTAATACTTATGCTTAATATGTATGTACCTACCTACAAAATAAATATGGGAGGGTCTGTATTACTCATCACAAAATTTAAATCATGTACATTTTGGTCATAATATTCATGGCCAGTAAAATGATGTTTACAGCCTTCATATACACTAAGATATTGAATCAATACTGGCCAATAGTTTTTTACTTACAATAATCTCCACCAAACTTAATTCCAGGCTTCACAATGTATCCCTTGGACCTAAAATAATGGTAGACCACATACTTGTCCACAAAATTCGTATCAGTCTCTGTGAACTGTTGCCAGCATTGGTCTATAGACAGGATATGTTGATCATCATCTAATATTTGTAGGCAGCCCAGACCGTAAACCAGGAAAAATGCTTCTTGGAGTGTAAGCATCAGCTTTTCCTGCAATCTAACCTTGTTGATACAGCATTTGGGCTTGAAATTCTCAAAGTAGTTCTCGCCCTCTGAGTCACTATTAGAGACAATCACCGCCATATTCTGAGGGTCTTCACTGCTCATGGAATGGCGGTTAAACTCATTAGGGGACAATTCAGCAATATCTTCATCACTGGATACCAAGTCTATAACATCTTTGTTTAATTCCTTGTCACCATCAGCTATTATTTTTGCTGTTAGAAAGTCTATTTCTTGCAGAAATCCATCAGCTTGATGCTCAGGAGTCCCCCCAAACTTCTTAAGCCAAAATACCCTTTTGAGGAACTGTCTTTTTCGCATAATTTTGGGGCTATCTTGGTTCTGGTCAAACTTGGGTCTAGATCGAGTCTGTGAGCTCTTCCCAAAGAATCCCATGTGGTACAGTAAAGCTATTTCTTCTGCCGAATGTAGTTCCACACTGAAGCCATTATAGAAACCAGTAAATAGGATACGCATTGAGCTATCTAGCGGTAACCGTAATTCAGATTCAATAGGAAATAGGTTATTTGGCTGATTAGTTTCACAATTATCTTCAGTCTGCATGGTAACAATTTACTGGCCTCCTTGCTTAAGTAATGAGTGTCTTCTGTGCAGCTGTGTCTGAAAGTCAAAATCAGGCACATGACCTAGTTTTTGTTTGAAAATTGTAGAAAGTACTTAAATTACCCAGTTAATAATGCAGGAAGAAAACCAGGGGGGAAATACTAAAAATAAAGAACACCAAGGTATAAAGGATACCATACATACAAAAACTCACGCCTGTATCCCAGACGGGTAGGCAGAGACCATGGACTAGTGATTATTTTCTCTGTGCCATGGACTGCCACTTGCTACGATCCTGATTCCTGACAGATCACTTTCGCCATATAGTATCTATAATAATAAGTTACTTTATTACTTGCACACACAGGACAAGTTTTGCAGGCTTCCACACACAGGACATAACGCTATTAGGATATTCACTATGAATGAACAACAAAAACAGGATAAGACTAAGACCTACCTACCTATTCAATCAAATTCGGGCAGCAATCTATAAATAAATCTTTCGAACCAAACTTCAAAGATGTCACTGGTTAATCTGTGGCCCGTTAAAATATGGTTGCGTTAATTTCTTTTAGGATTATCGATTTTTAAGTTTCTGAACAAACCTACGTCTGACATTTGTTTTTCGTAAATTGTCTATTTTGTAAAAACCAGTACTGACAACTGAATGTTTCGTCTCTTTCTTTTCCAGCAAAAAGGGAATTCATAACAGAAGGTAAGAAAGAAATAGTATGTAATCGTAAATGTAGCTAACTTCATTCAATGTAGTCACAAGATCTCTCAGCTGAGGTTGAGTTTTTTTGGAATTGGAAAAATCCTGGGGATTTTATCCCAGTTGTGAAATTCGTGGCGTATGAGTGAATAATTCGCCATCATGGCTAACTATAACGATAATGTGAGCAAACTAATACCCTCGCTGGGGGAGGATAAAATCGGTAAGTAGTTGCGCAAAAGTTTTGTTCAATGAGCGATTGGTCTTTTCATTTGCGGGGTTTATTTTCTTTATCATGGCGCCTTTTCGTGATTTACAGACATGATTGCCGCTACCAGTGTCTTGCAGATTAGGGCCACTGAAATTCGCGCCCTGGATGTGAACTGGACGTCATACCTGCAGTAAGTATTGATTAGGAATGTCATGCAAAGCTCACTTATACCCCCGGTTTCTCGTACGCTAACAATCTTTTACAAACTTGGTGTGATTATAGTGCCGTCATAAAGAATAACAGCAAACCAGTCGAGAGTGTGACAGTCTCCCGTTAAGGGCCTAGATGCATGGATGGATGAAAGAACAATTTTATATATTTAGCAAAAACACATTTTTGTAGGGTGATGACCCCAGTAATCAACAAGCACCCAATGATCGACACTTTTTTCTTCAAATAAAAATAATAAGGTCTGTGAATTGATTTTTAATTATGGAAACACATGTCCATAGACTTCATACTTCCTGCTGTCAATTTGATTAACATGCCGAAAATCGTCCACTTCATTTCAAAATGGCGACATGGAAGTTGTGCATCCTGCGTGCTCCTTCTGGAAATATAGTTTTCTTAGCTAAATCGTCAAGGAGGTGAGTTTGTAATTTTCATAATAACTTCCTTATTTAACTTTTTATTTAATCTGGTTTGATTTTTTAGTTATGTATGTAGGTTGATAAGATATTTTAGTGTGAATGAATTACGTGCAATAGGTAATATTTCTTTTGGACCCGATGTTCAGCACTGGGTATGACAAATTAAAAATCTCCAGTAATGGACAGGTGTCGAAACTAATTATTTTCTTTACTTTTGTCCTTCTTGCACAATTATGGCTCATTTTCGAATGGTGATTTCACTCATATTTGAACGGGGCCGTTTAATGAACTGGTACCAGTAATGAACAGTGTCCAAGATTGGGTATTATAGGTGTTCATAATTGGTGCATTGGTGTCCATGACTGGAAAATTACTATTGTCGATTATTGGTTCCTTGATTGTTTTAGATGGCACCGAAAAAAGATTCTACCACAGAACAGATGAGGAGAGCGATCGAAGCAGTAAAAAAGGCGAAAAGGTGGCAACTGCAGCCAAAATAATATGGAGTAGGTACCGCGTGTTACACTCCTTTATAAGGTTAATTACCTTAGATAAATTAATTAATTAATTACATAATTACCTATTGTGCCTAATAAAGTTGAATTAACTTTTATGAAAATAATAACAATGAGACTGATTTTATTTAGTTCAAAGAAAAAAACGGTGTAATACTTGTAATTGTTGGTAGTTATCATGTGATTATAGTTACTTTGACACTTATTTTGTTAGTAAGAATTTAATTTTTGTGTTACATTTTCATGTGGCCTATAGTCCAGAAATATAATTAAAGCACATTCCTCGAAATTTAATTGGTTTTAATTTTTAATTTCCTTGAAATCAGAAAATATTTCTAGGTTGTATGTACATCACGGGGCTTCTGGGGAATGTTGATTACTGGATGTTGATAGCTGGTGCATGTCGATTACTGGTTGTCGAAGACTGGAAACTAGGTGTCTATTACTGGGGATTTCGGTAATTTTTAGTTTTTATATTATTTTCGCAATTTTATGAATTATTTTTAAACTATATGTAGCTCCAATAACTCTTGACTATACTTAGAACAATATTCGATTCTAAATTTCGTTCTAAGTAAACACAAAAAAATATAATTTTAGTTCAAAATTACCAACTCCCTTAAAGTGTCGATAATTGGGGTCATCACCCTAGGAGACCAGACATCTTGGTGGTTTTTGAAGAGATCTAGGAGGATAGATATTAAAACATCAATCATCATTAGATCAAAGATCATTTTTCCCTTGTGGTGGACTTCTGCTTTCAGTAGTTCCAAGTTTCGGCAGATGAGAAGAGGTTAAAATAAAACCAATCAATTCAACTCCCTTCCAGAGGCCAGATGATCACCCAGAACGACCATGACTTCATTGTGGCTCTGGACAAGGGTGAGAAGGACTTGCCAGACAAGAAGCCCGAGATGTGCGCGGCGGTCTTCATGAACCTCATCACTCACATCAGCAAGGACTACACCATCCAGTATACCCTTGTTATGCTTGATGATCTTTTGTCGGTACGTTTGTTTAACATATTCTGTTAAAAATTTTAGAAAACATTATGCATTAGACAGAGAATCATTGACATGTGGTTTGTGTTAATTATTTGTCTGTGAGTGTGAATGTTTTATTTTGGTTATTGTTCATGTAACCTATAGTAACTAAACAGTAATGGTGATATAGAAAGTAATAAGCATATCATCATCAGCCATTTGACGCCTACTGCAGGACATAGGCCTCCTTCGTGGTTTTCATAACCATGAGGGGTTTTGCCATAATCGCCACGCTTGGCAGGCAGGTTGGCGATCGCAGTATGCGGTTGGGATCTCAGGAAGACGCTGCTGCCCGTCTCCTGGTAATTTATTTCCTTAGTCGCCTTCTACGACATTCACGGAAGGAAATGGAGTGACGCTATTCTTTATCCGGCACCACACGGACAAGCATAAGTGGTCAAAAAATCGAGTTATGATTTCATTTTTTAAAGTGACATATTTGAATGGATGGTTAAAATTTTTCTGCAAATCAATTAATACTGTCAAGAACTGAAGCCAATCAGGAGTTCACTCTGAACTGAACTAAAGTCCCACATGACTCACAAATATGCATGCACCCTTAGCCGAAACATTTTTTTTAAACTAATACTTTCGTAAAAGGCGACTAAGAGAATACCCGTGCATATTGTTACCCAGCACATACGAGTCGTACCGGTGTCGGGCAGCAGCGACATCGGCACGTATACGGTCTGCGATTGCTAACCCGCCTGCTCAGCGTGGCAATTACGAGCAAAACATCTATGGCAAGTCAGAACGGACCACGGCCCCCAGTTCCCGATCGCCCTGCTATTCCTAATCAAGACGGCGGTCACGGTAACGGCAGGGCAGGGGGTGCAAAGAATCCCCGGGCTACGGGAGGCCGCCAAAAACAACTGACCTTGGCGACGTATAATGGACGCACGTTACGGCTAGACGAGCACCTGCCATAACTGGAAGTCGAACTCGAGAAGGTAAAGTGGCACGTTCTTGGGTTATCCGAAGTCTGAAGAGAGGGGGAGGACACTGTAACCCTTGAATCAGGCCACCTTCTATACTTTCGAGAGGGAGACCAGTTGTCTCAGAGTGGCATAGGGTTCCTGGTCAATAGAGCTTTCTGCGACAACGTTGTAGAAGTGTCAAGTGTGTCGAGCAGGGTTGCGTACCTCATAATTAAATTAACTGAGAGGTATAGCCTCAAGGTTATGCAGGTTTACGCACCGACCTCGACACACTCGGACGATGAAGTGGAACATATGTTCGACGACATATCGAAGGCTTTACACTCCACCACTAAGGCCCACTACAATGTTGTCATGGAGGACTTCAACGCCAAAGTGGGAGTACAGAATTGCAGCGAATCGGTAGTAGGATCCCATGGTTATGGAAACAGGAATCATAGGGGGCAAATGCTAGTCAACTTCCTCGAAAGGGAGGGGCTATTCTTGATGAATTCATTCTTTAAGAAAAAGCCTCAAAGGAAGTGGACATGGCAGAGCCCCGACACGATGACGAAAAATGAGATCGATTTCAACATAACGGACAAGAAGCGTATATTCAGGGAAGTCTCCGTGATCAATAGGTTTTATACCGGAAGTGATCACCGACTTGTGCGAGGCTCTCTGAATATCAATTTTAAGCGCGAACGCGTCCGTCTGATGAAATCCAGGCTCCGACCAACCCTGCTCCAAACTATAGTGGGGTCTGAAAAGTTCCAGTCTAATCTGGAAAACCGATTCGCTGCCGTGGAAACCACAAATGGCGTTGACATTGACCAGGCCCTCGAAAATGTAGTCGCTATCCTCAGGGAGGAAGGGATGAGATTTTGCGAATAGCAGCGTAAAGGTAGGAAGTCGAAATTTTCCGAAGAAACACTCAAGCTCATGGAAGAACGACGTGAATGCCCACCAGTCACTGCGTCAGAAAGGCATGCTCTAAACAAGAGAATTGGCAAACTAGTTCGACGCGATCTCCGATGCTCCAATACTTGTTCGATAGAACGAGCAATCGAGCAAAATCGGGGATCTAAACTGTTTGTCCAATCTCTTGGGAGAAGCCATCTGACGAAGTTAAACACCACGGATGGAGTTGTCGTTTCTTCCATACCAGAGGTTCTTTCGGAAGTTGAAAACTTCTACGGCCAGTTATACGCTGCGAACGCATCTCGGCCTGATCCTGAAAATGAGGATTCTAGAGCTACATTGACACGCCACTATACTGAAGACTTGCCAGAAGTCAGCCTGGACGAAATCGCGATGGCTCTTAGACAGCTTAAAAATGGAAAAGCCTCTGGAGAGGACGCTATTACAACTGAGCTCCTGAAGTCGGGCGGTAAACCTGTAATGAAGGAGCTCCAGAACATATTTAATGCTGTCCTCTTTGATGGCAGAACTCCGGAGGCGTGGAGTAAGAGTGTTGTCGTGTTGTTCTTCAAAAAGGGTGATAAAACCCTCCTGAAGAACTACCGACCTATTTCACTCTTGAGCCATGTCTACAAGCTGTTTTCAAGAGTCATCGCGAACCGTCTTGCGAGGAGACTTGATGAGTTTCAGCCACCTGAACAGGCCGGCTTTCGAGCCGGTTACGGCACCATAGACCACATTCACACAGTGCGGCAGATTATACAGAAGACCGAAGAGTATAATCGGCCCCTGTGCTTAGCGTCGGTGGACTATGAAAAGGCCTTTGACTCGGTCGAGACCTGGTCTGTTCTGGAATCTTTGCAGCGATGCCAAGTCGACTGGCGATACATCCAAGTGTTGAGAGGTCTGTACAACGCCGCTACTATGGCTGTCCAAATCCAGAACCGGCAGTCTGAGCCTATCCCCATACATCGTGGTGTGAGACAAGGGGATGTTATTTCCCCCAAATTGTTCTCAAATGCATTGGAGGATATGTTCAAGACGCTGGACTGGAAGAGGTACGGCATTAACATAAACGGTGAGTACCTTTCACACTTGCGATTTGCAGACGACATCGTCATCATGCCGGATACGCTGCAAGATCTACAACATTTGCTGAGTGGCCTAGCTGATTCTTCCCAACGCATTGGTTGAGGCAATTGCAGTTCAAGGCAGTATTCTCGAAGTTGTTTACCTCGGGCAAACCATGCAGTTGGGTAAAAACAACTTCGAGAAAGAGGCCAATAGAAGAATACAGCTGGGCCACAGAGTCTCAAGACGAAAGTCTTCGATCAGTGCGTCCTACCCGTCATGACATATGGTGCCGAAACGTGGACACTCACGGTGGGGCTAGTCCACAAATTTAAAGTCGCTCAGCGTGCTATGGAAAGGGCTATGCTCGGGGTTTCTCTGAAAGATCGAATTCGAAATGAGGTGATCCGACAGAGAACCAAAGTCACCGACATAGCCCACCGAATTAGCATGCTGAAGTGGCAGTGGTCCGGCCATATCATCCGAACCGATGGGGTAGACGAGTTCTTGAGTGGAGACCGCGGATCGGTAAACGTAGTGTAGGACGTCCTCAGACTCGGTGGAGCGATGATCTTCGCAGGGCGGCTGGCAAGAGCTGGATGAGAGCAGCCGAGGACCGTGCACGGTCGCGTGCAATAGGAGAGGCCTATGTCCAACAGTGGACAAGCATAGGCTGATGATGATGAACATCATAGGGTTGTCTGGAAGAAATTGCTGTTAGCAATAAGGCCACGAACAGTTCTTTGTATCATTACATGTTTTTTATATCATGTGCTCTGGTGAACAATAAAGAATATTCTAATCTTATCTTAATTCTGGAATCACATACTAATTGAATGTTAATTGCAATTTTTTTTTTACTAAGATTTCACACCTTAGCATTGACTCCCCAAGGTTTGCGGGAAGTAATCTCTCACAGAGACAACATTGCCTTTGTTCATCTAATTTCTTATATTACATCGCTCGTATTGTTTTCCTGTGATACGTTTGTATTCGACATTAAGTGAAACCTTAAGCGTAAGCGAGCTCAAAGATATTACGAGCCTGTTAGATGTCTATTTATACATTCATGTCTTACATCTGGAAAATGCTAGGGACATTTTACATAAAATAGTAGTTTGCCAGCCAGTAACCAGCACGAAAATTCCAGGAAGACAAATCGCGCGTGAACATCTTCCGTTCAAGCGGCAACGTGTGGAAACCACTGCTGAATCTGCTGAACCGTCAGGACGACTTCATTCAGCACATGACGGCGCGCATTATCGCCAAGCTGGCTTGCTGGAGCCATCAGCTCATGGACAAGAGTGACCTCAACTTCTACCTCTCCTGGCTCAAGGACCAACTGAAGGCCAATGTAAGTTCGCTGGAGTGGAAGTTGTGGGGGTGGCAATGGAGAGGAGGGCTTGTACCAATACTGACCAATTTTGATTAAAAAGTGTAATTTTGTTACTAAAATGTGCTAAAATTTAATAAGTTATTATGAATTTGCTTGTTTTGTCAGAAGAGAACGGCCAGGCTTAGGTCTAATGCTCGGACCACAAATCCTAAAAAGAGTTATGGAGAGCACTATATTGATAGTTGACTGACTTGACGTTGAAGTTAACAGCCTCTGTAAGTCACCTCAATATCTCTTAAAATGCTTTTCACTATTACTGGCTTTGGGCACTATTAGGCCCTGTTAAGGCATAGTTCTTTGGTGCACTCTTAACTTAACGCCGGGATACCACAAATCACATCTTTTGATTGTGTGGTCTTGGCTATTCTTCACAGATGGATGGGTGGTTAGGCAGACAGACAAGAAAGTGATCTTATAAGGTTTCGGGGTTTTTCCTTTTGAGACGTGGAATACCTATTAAAAATACTGCACAAATAAATAAATCGTTAATTAAAATAGAAAGTATGGTGGCAATATTGTATCGTAACATAACAATATGGATATCATCACAAAAGACTGCATTAAATCTGATAATCCCTATAAGGGATTAATAAAAATGTTAAAAACACCATGTAATAGATGCTTCACTTTTAGCATTTTTACATTACCGAGGGAAGGCGAAGTGTAACACAGCACGACGCGACGCCTTATTTCTAATGACTCCCGATGCGTCGTTAACGTCGGGAATGGGCATTGTCCTAAATATTGACAATAGTTAGAAACGATACTTGATTTTAAAGGTTTGAGGTCAGCGAATATAATGCTGCAATTGTAAATTAATAATATTTACTTGGGTATTTGACAAAATATCAAATGAGTTACTTTTAAAACGGAATTTTTAATGAATATACTTGCTTATGACGTCACATTTCAGAGCACTCTTTTTATGTTTAATTTATTTAAAAATTGTATTGTACATTTTCCGAGATATTTTGTAATTTTTCTTCTAATCGAGCATATGATACAATTTATTTTTGATCGTGTCAAATACCGTCTTGATAGTTTATTTAAAGAGTTCGTGTATCACTAGAAACTGACAGCTCGGTTGATGACGCATTTCCGTGCATGACGTAGTTCCGGTTTCGTCGACTCTGGGTCTTTTTTCCTTTCTTTCCTTAGGTACTACTGGTAGGCACTACCAACAGTGTCATAGAATATATTTATTTCTCATGACTAATTTCTCATTGGTTGATTAAACATTAGCATCCAAATTCTCCTTGAATTATTCCATTACCGATGGCACTACCTACTTATACATTATATGTTAGTTAAACAAAATATTCTTTTGTTAAATATTTAATTCATTCAAAACCAAAAAGTTGTCTCTTCTATAACGAAATTAAATTGTCATTTAAATAACCTAACTTAAGTAAAACATTATCGCAATTTCTCCAACGCGTAACCAATCGATATTTCTCCGTTGATAAATTCAAGAAGAATGTTGATTATATTATGATCATCATTGTCGATCGCTATTTTAGTCCGCTTTGGCCCTTTGGTCTTTTGTTGTTTTATACCATCTTTGTGTTGTGGAACTCCCTCAGGAGTTTCAGCAATTGTGGTATTGTGATTGAACCTTTCGTCACCCTTTTAGTAGTGTTCCGTAGTCAACACCCTTATAGTTTCGCCATGGGCGTCCGTCTGTCTGTCTGTGGCTCAGCACAAAGACTATAAGTGCTAGAGAGCTGAAATTTGGCATAGATATACATATTTATAGTAATTTTTAGTGACTCGCGATGCTCGTCTCAAACTTAAAAGGAAAACTATCAAGGCTTTACAAGTTAATGAGTAATAGGCGACCAACTTATAAAAGGAACACTTTCTACAAAATACATTGAAAATTACTTTGATGAGGTTGTTACTTCTGTAAGGCCAATAAAGACCCCTATTTCTACAGAACCCTACACTGCGCGTGGCCCGACACGCACTTGGCCGTTATTTTAGAGTGCCAACCCTCCAAAACATTGTAGGTTCTATGACGAAAACCACAAACACTCAACATTTCACTGAAGGTTGTGTGATAAAAATTAGGTAGCCCCCTTGTGCCGCGAGAAATAATATTTCCCGTGTAACTACTGGCAACAGTGTAGTGTCACTGGAAATGCAATGTTACCCGTGGCACTACCAGTAGTGTCATGGGAAAATAAAATATGCCAAGCATTAGTACCAAAGAAAGGTCTTTTTTTTCGCTTTAAAAATCAATTAAAGCAGCCCAAATCGAAATATTCAACTTCCCTTTGTTTTTTATCTGCCATCAGTCGTCGACTTTTATCAGATTTGATGAGTGGCGCCGCGTTCAGGCTTCGCATCCAATGATGCAGCTGCCTCATTTTGGATCCCTCATAATAAGGTTATGTTACGGCCAGTCTTACATTGCATATTCATTTCAGACTTCCCTCAAACAGAAGGAATTCTTACAGCCACATTTGCTGATGACACAGCCGTTATGGCAAGAAGCAAAGATAGCTCAAAAGCCTCCCAAGTGCTGGAAGAAGGACTGAACAAGATTCATAAATGGCTACAACAGTGGAGAATAAAAGCGAAAAATAATATAAAAACAGCACTTAAGTTTTTCAGAACTATGCCCATTAAGGCTGGGTTCTCCGAAATTACTCCTAAAACAGGAGTTTTAATATACATTTTACTGTCTAATGGTTAGTATTTAAAATTTGAAAAAAATAATATTACTTTTCAATATCTTATCCGCCGGTCAGGGCCGTCGGTCACTATTTTTATGGTTTATTAAACTTTATAGCATCAAAAAAAACGCGAACATGAGTGTAAGTTATCACTAGATATGGTTTTATTTGAGCTGTACTGAGTTTTGGATAATAAAAAATATACCAAAATAACTATCACTAAATATGTTAGTGACGTCGGTCGTCAAAATTGTATTTCTGTAAATTCAAAAACAAGTACTTTTCCTCCAACTTTTCGCTCGTTCAGCACAACAAACCCCAGTAAAATCCGTGCGCTCGGAGAACCCAGCCTTAAGGTAAATAACATTTTACTTAATAAATAAACGCGGTTAGACCCGTTCATTTCAAATGCGTTTTCTAAAAGAAAGCTTCAAAATTTCCATGTGCCTCCTTTGGAAAAGTATGTTCTTAATGATAAAGAGACTCCGATTAGGGCTTTAGTAAATTAACACTCGGTATTCATTGTGGAGTCCCTGAAGTACTATTGGTTATGGTTGGAATACTACTGAACAAAGGTCTCTGGTAGTCTTGGTACAAGTTAAGGCATTGTGAAAGTCTCCTCAGTTGCCTCCCTCATGAATTTCTTATTATGTTAAACATTTAAATACTCTTAGCATGTTTTTGTTAAAGAAATTGTTGTTTAAAAACTTTACAGATATTCATTAGCATGATTGTATGTTTTATTTTTTTTAGCATATTAATTATTTTTGTCAGTTTTGATTTGTATTACGTCTAATGTTAATTGTATTTTTTACAAGTATTATCATTTTACTATCTCAATTAATTCATTAACATCATTACCGCTTTGCATGTGATTAACCAAACTCTAGCTAGACTGGATTAAGATCACAGTTTGTACACAAAGAACCGACTAAAAACCTGAATATCTTTTTTTTATGCCTTTTGGCCAAGAGGCAAGCCATATTTTGAGTTTCAATGTTATTTCTAATTTTCATACAAATATATAGATAATTCCCAATATTCTAAGAAATCGGTCCTAAAAATCACTATTAACGTGATTGAGGCTTGTTACAGATTACAGAGAGTTTTTTGCTGTAATCTGTAAAAAAGATTTGATTTTTTCCCTTAGTGGCGCTAGTGTTACTCTGTGGAGCCACTTAAAGGGGGAAATCAGTGGAACTAATGTTTTATTTATTTTACTTATTTTCTCCTATATGATGCTCCAAACTTGTTTTCGCCACACGCCATTACATAACAATTACTAACATTGTTACAAAAAATATTTTAGAAACAATCTATATTCTAAGTCCTTTGCTAAATGTAGTTCAACAATTTTTTCAAATTCAAATATTTTTATTCATTGTAAAAACAGAATGTTTACTTAATGAACGTCAAAGTTGTTAGTTTCACAATTAATGGATTATGTGGAGAAGAAACTAACAAAGAAACTCCACATTTATTCTTTTCAAAACACGTTTTAACTTAATTAACATAGTTTTCAACTTAAAATATTAGTCATGAATGTGTTGAACACTAGTCACAATCGTCCTTTAAATAATATTAATCTACTGTTTAATGCCAAACATCTTTGTCTTCTAAGTAATCCTTGATGTTATAGTAAGCCTTTTTGCACAGAATGTGCTTAACACATTTTTTAAATCGCGTTGGAGGTAACTCTAATATATCTTGAGGAATTTTGTTGTAGAACCTTATACAGTGCCCCATAAAGGATGTGTTAACTTTTGCAAGTCTAAATAGTGGAAATGACAATTTATGTTTATTTCTAGTATTAAAATTATGGTGGCCACCAACATTTTCGAAGTCTTTGATATTTTTTCTAACGTACATAATATTTTCATAAATTATTCACATAGAACAAAATTAATATACAAAACAAATTCACCACTTAATCTCAACAATTATTTACGTGCAACGAAATTATTATTTCTAACACTGTACTCAAAACAAAACTCGCTACAAAGTAGAAGGCAACTTTTCTGGAACAATTGTACAAGTGAATAACATACTTATCAAATTAGTAAGAGATCTAATATCTAAACATACCAATTCTAATGCTTGTATTGTATCCTGAAATTTTCCTTTGTAGTTTATAAATAAATTATCTTCGCTCTGTGTCTAAATGTAAAACCAACCTACTATGCCTACTTACTTTTTCTTTTGTTCCATTTTCATTCACAAACTGAATAAGATCGCAACTATATGTTTAAACTCTTTGGTAATCAATTTTGTAAATATCATATCGAGTGGGATCAAAAGGCATTCCTGAATTTTAGCTTTACTAGAAATACCTCTTCTATTTTTATTGGTTGTACCTTGTTTAGTATCGATATTTTCAGATAACATTAACAAAGAGTCCCATCAGACCACTGTAGTCTCGCCGACCGATAACTTGTTTCCGTATTATGGAGACGGGCAGGCAATCTGGGTTACACTTGAATATATTTAATGCAAATCTTTAATTATGTAAACACTTTTTTGCGTTGTGTACCCTGGACACGCCCACGTCACGTTAAAGACGTCAGTCCCTTCTCCTAATGGGCATTGTCCTAAATATTGAAATTAGTTACAAATGATAGGGCATTTTAAAGTTATAATCGCTGATTTCTTGTTTATTTGTCAATAAGTGTCTTCTAACGTTCGCTTCACACGTGAATAAAAGAAGTTTTAATATTTTTGTATATAAGACAACAAGATGTTGACATCTCGGTACTGTTTAAAAAAACAGGATTATTTTTATTTTTCTTTGTTTTGATGACGTACTTCCGGTTCCGTTAACTAAAATTCTTTTTTTTTCTTTCAAAATTAATTAAAGCAGCCCAAATCGAAATATTTGGCCATATATTTTCTCGAAAAAAAAACAGAACTTTATTTTTTAGAACAATGCCCATTTTACTAGGTGCAAATGTATCATTATGGCAAGTTCAATACGATTCTCGTCACTCGAACAGTGTAAACATAGCTTATGGCCATATGAAGAGATAAAGAACATAACCTCACAATTCCATTTTCTTTCTCGTTTCTTTTTATCGACCCTATTACTAAGATTTCACTGTCCGTCTGTCTGTCTGTCACCAGGCTGTAACTCATGAACCGTGATAGCTAGGCAGTTGAAATTTTCACAGATGATGTATTACTGTTGCCGCTATAACAACATACTAAAAACAGAAAAAATAAATATTTCAAAAAATCAAAATCAAAATCAATTTTTTTTATTCAAAGTAGCACAGAAACTGCGACTTAATGAACGTTACAAGTTAAACTAGATGTCCATTTCAAAATCTAGATCATTTTGGAGAAAAAATGGACAAAAAAACTCCATTTAAGGGAGGCTCCCATACAATTTTTTCTCAATATTTGCTTGAGATTTATAACGGCAACAGGTAGACGCTTCGAATATTCACAGAATATTTAGTTGTATATTCGCTTCTAAAATAAACAATTAAAATAAAATTAATATTTAAGGGGAGCTCCCATACATCAAACGTGATTTTTTGCCGTTTTTTCCGATCTTTGTGTCTATTGTTGTATAGATAATGGTACGGGACCCTTCGTGCGCGAGTCCGACTAGCACTTGGCCGGTTTTTTTTTTTAATTTCATATCACAAGGGTAACCTATCCAGCCAGTATTCTGAGAGAAGAGCTGTGCCCTGAAGTGGGACGTATATAGGTTGCATTATACATATATTATGTAAGTATTTAATTATGAAAGTGTGTATTAGTCGTAGAGAAAGATCGTTCTCACGATTGTTTTCCTCTCCAATGAGATCAAAATATTATTTTATTGTCCTCAATTGTGATGTTTCGTTCTTTACTTCTTTATTCGGCTCAAGAGCAGCTCGCGCTTTTGTTCGGCGAGGCTGCACGCAAGCTTTGCCAGCCAGCATCAGTCACTACAGTAGTTGGGGCGTGCCGGTGTCACGTTTGATTCTGAGGTTTGTTTTCTCGCGGAAGGCGGAGATAATGTCCGAGGAGCTAGCTCACGCCGAGCAGGTTATGTTGGCGCACGAGCGGCCGGTGCACTTCATCGATAAACACCATAAGCACCATAAGGACAAGCCGGATGACGCCACGCAGAAGTACTCGAGCCTTTACAGCTCGTTCGACAAGCTGAAGCCGCACGAGGAACTCCCGCCCGGCTGCAACAAGGTATACGAGGCGGTGACGTCACTGTCTACCGTTTTTCTACGTTGTCACTAAACGAGAGACGCCGAGAACAGTGCTAACGAAATATGTTGTGTTACTAACAAGTTGTTAACAAGTTTATACGTAAAATATTTAGCTGGGCTGATGGGGCAAGCTTTTTATACGTGTACTAGCTGACTCGGCAAACTTTGTTTTGCCATATTAATTCTATTAGCCTAGGACCTATTCTCAGATCTACCAAATATAGACAAAAAATCATAAAAATCAATGAAGCCGTTTCCGAGGAGCTCTATAACAAACACTGTGACACGAGATTTTTATATATTAGATTTTAATTTAGGTAGCCCCGTCACAAACTATTCTTGATAGTTGAATATTACAACAGAAGTATCAAAAGCCTGCCCTATTCTCGTCCAACATGTAATTTTAAGGCTTAATTTTGTATAACCTACGTATTTTAGGTGTTATCCAAGTAAGTACAAAATCACATGTAAACTATAGTAGTATAGATATTTTAACATGATTGCTTTGATAAACCAATGTTCAGCCAATATTGTTAACATGGCACTCGACGGTTGTATTTAGATTTTACACTATGTAAGTAATTCCACTTTGTAGTAAACAAATGCAAGTAGGCAATGTCGTAAAAAAAATATACAACGTACAGGCTTTAAAACTACTTTGTGGTAAACAAAGTTTAGACAAAACCTAGTAGGTGAGTAACTATAGTAAAAAGTATTTTCTATTAGCATTATGTACTGTTGAGACCTATGTTAACAGGTCAGAAATCAATATAGACTCTCTAAGCCAAATTGACCTCTCTCAGAGTAATAGTTATTTGTTATGCAAGGCTGCAAAGTTAATTTTTGGCGCGAGTTCCTTGTATTGAAACCTGAGCAAGCGAAGGATTCTAGGATTGAGCCACGAGCGAAGCGAGTGGTTCAAATATAGAATCCTGAGCGTAGCGAGGGTTTCAAAGGTACGAGACGCTAAATAACTTTGCTGCCGAGCGCAACACACAACTTTTCACCTCACTAAAGCGAGGAAAATGTTAGGTGCAAGAAAAACAGTTTTAATAAATATTAATTTTTTAAATCAAATTTTCTTGCCGGCCAGTGCGATTCTTTAAATGAGGCTGGCGCATGACATGAAATAAGTATTTGCATTTCAATCATCAATGGACTGGCTGCAGAGAATATAAACTATTACGAAACCAATGAGGTTCTATATATATGTAATTTATTGTACGAAACCTTTATTGAATAAAAATATTCGAATTTTAAAAACACTTTCCACGCTAGCGGATAAAGTGCGATTTTCCACGCAGATTTCGAATGATAAACAGAGCTTTTACGAGCTAGTGAGGTGAAAATAAAATTGTTATGTAATGGAGTTGCAACTGGAAATAAACCAAAAACTACCACATTCTTTGCACCTTCTGTGCACAATCGTAATGCCTATTGTAAACTTAATAGGCTGATTCAGTAGGCTTTGTTTATCTGAGGGGCTTTTTATCATAGTTTGGGTTTTATTTCGTCGCTGGGACCTCTTAAAGTAAGGATGCTGAAAATACTAAATGCATAATTGTTAATTGTTGTAGTCTGAATCGGCTAACCAAATGTTTAGTAGACTACAAAATGGCATCAAATAATAGCCATTGCCGCGCTAATATCACTTACACAAGAATTATGCGCTTAGTAGACTAGTTCCAGAGGCCTACGTAGAACTACAATTCATGTCAATTTTTTGTACATTGCAAAGTCATACTAACAACGCCGCTTCAAACTCCGTCTTACAAATGTTGCTCACTAAAGTCTCCACTATTGTCTCAACAGAACAACGACTACATTCAGTCCGTGGCGCGTTGCCTGCAGATGATGCTTCGTGTGGACGAGTACCGCTTCGCTTTCCTCGCCGTGGACGGTATCTCTACGCTGCTCTCCATCCTGGCCTCCAGGGTCAACTTCCAGGTGGGTCTGCTTGCTTTGTGTCGAAAGCGTCGACCCTCCTCAGAACATCCCGCTCCCAAAACCGCGCTACTGCGATCGCGCTAGGTGATGCCTCCTTGAGATCCTGCAAGCTGCGCTGTGGAGCTTCAGGGCAGACATAAAGATACGATGTTGTATGTGCAGCTCCACGTCGGCACGAGATTTCTGCATGTTCAGGCTGAGGGATCCTGCTTTTTCAGGTTATCCCTGGATCGAGCAACACCCCCCTGTAGACCCCAGGTGGTTGTTGGGTGAGAAGTATCTTTGTGTAAAAGCTGAACACCCTGCACCCAGTCGCTCTAAATCCAGATTGTGGTTCATAAGTTCAAAATAACCGATGGATTTGTGACGGTCTGCGGATCATTTTACGATTTGGATCCATGGTTTTCGGGAAGATTTTACTTAAGTAATTATTATTAATACGTTTATTGCATATAAGTAATATATACAATGACAATGCGACGGCCTAAATCCTGCAAGCATTTTGTACCAGTCAACCGTAGGATGTGAAGGAAAATAACTGATGGGCATACAGAAAAGATTGCCAATTCTTTTTTGTGTAATCACCGTCTACAATAACGACGACGAGTCTTAATGCTTGACAGTTTCAAACGGGCGACATCATTCCAGGTGCAATACCAGCTGGTGTTCTGTCTGTGGGTCCTCACGTTCAACCCACTGTTGGCGGAGAAGATGAACAAGTTCAACGCGATCCCGATCCTCGCGGACATCCTGAGCGACTCCGTCAAAGAGAAAGTCACTCGCATCGTGCTCGCAGTCTTCCGCAACCTCATCGAGAAGCCGGAGGACTCGCAGGTGAGAGGGAGACGGTTGAATACCCACAGTGCCGTCCCGACGACGATTGGCTGTGCTCAAAACCAGTGCATCTCAGTCTTCAAGCGACCAGGATCGCTGAGTTTTCGCGGATTATTTATTTATTTGCTTAGCTAAATCGGTACGATGCTGCTCCATAGTCACGTTCCCACAGTCATGGGGACACGACCAGAAAGAAGAAGAGACGATGATTGGTTGTGTTCTGAACCACTGCATCTTTGGTGCTGTTTTGTATTCACCCTGGGTCTTTTCGAAATTAAACACCAAATTACACTTTGACAGTTATATTGTCTAGAAAACACGAGAATACACGTAACATAAATTAAACAGGAAATTTAGGAGCTAAGTAAACTGTGAGTGTTCGGCCGGACTGACTGTCCGCGTCCGCAGAAATTGGTTTTTAAATAAATCTATACCAAACGGTGATTGCTGACTATTGCATTTACATTGTATTGGAATGGGGTTATAACATCTCCCCCCTTTTGACGAAGCTTATCACTTTAAGGGTGATAGCGAAGTATTTACAAAATTAAGCTAAAACAAACAGTAGCATTAATGATTCAAATTTCTGTTAGACAAGTACTGTGGTTGGAGATTAGATTGTTCGACGGAATCCGAGACATTGGATATTTCAGTAATCTTCTTCTTATACAAATACGACAAAGTGACTGAAAACAGGCAAAATAACGATAACATTTACAAAATAAAAATATTAAAACTAAAACTATCATAACATAAGTAAAAGATGAATAATAAGATCCATATTTAATAAAATGCGGTTGATCTCTGATATGGTTAATTTCGGACTCTAAATTATCTAATTTATGAGAAGAATGTTTCAAAGACTCAAGGTCAACATTAGTTAGAGATATTGGGGAAAGGTATGGCAATGACTTATTAAATATGTCTCCTTTACAGCAAACATCTTGAGTTATATCGAAGTTTACTTCTAAATGGCTCTCGATGGAAAGATTGTATACAGTACTCGGTATAAGTTGCATGGTTTTGCAGTAAGCGATACAGTCTTGGGACAGAGTCAGTACACCTGTACCTAATAATATATAGTCTTTGAACTTTGACCCACATTTAGTCGTCAGCTTATTAGGTTTAGACTGTACGTAGATCCACTTATTGTTGTTGAGATTTTGCCAAATATCTATCTGACCATACAAAAGTTTCGAATTACATTCTTCGGGCAATGACACCGTGACTTCAGATAAAAGTCGCGTCTCACACGACGGGTTGCTTATACTAGAAAACATAGAGTTACGAGGACAAATTGAATAAGCATTAGCTATGGAATTACATTGGGTTTTGTCATCAAATAGGGTGTAACTTAATCTATCATCTGTAATAGCTAAAAACATTCTGGTCGGATTTATCAGAGCAAAAGTCAGAGGTTCGGATTGCCCGTGGGGTGTAGGTAGAGGAATGTTTTTATAAACGTTAAACTTTGCTGAAGTAATTAGAGGAATCTGAAGCACAAAAATTAATCTCTTATTTAAATAATAAGACGTTAATTTAGAAACATCAATGATAGTGTGAATGTTATCTAGAGTAAGACTTATAGGAAAATCTACCTTTTTGTCAATATATTTCGATTGTTTTTCGAGCTCTACAAAAAGGGTTGACGGACTTAAGATAGAGGGATGCAGAATATTTGCTTTAGCAAACAAAATCGAATTTAAAATAGTATCTAAAATATTGGAAATAAGTAATAGAGAGCTTTCTATGATATTGATATATCCATTAATTCTAGCAATAGCGTTGCTAGACTTAGCTAAATTATTTAGTAGGTAATACATAGTAGTTAAGCGATTATTCAACTTATTCTCATTTTCGTGGAGTTTCAGAATAGTTGTATTAAAACTGTTTATGGTAGATTGGATCAATAGTAACGTTGGCCAAAACATTGCAAGGCATGAATCTGAAATAGAAGGAATATAAATAGTTAAGGATGAGCCGGTTTTAATTCATTTACGTGGTACTTGGTACTTCTACGACCAACTAATAAGGTGGCGTTATTTTTACCGTTCATTTTGATTATTTTAAAAGGGCCCTTCCAAATCGGAGATAGGGCTTTACGTAAGCGGTGATGATGGCGTAAGTATACCAAATCACCCGTTTTATAAGTGATTTCGCGACTTGTGGAATCGTAGTATTTTTTAGATCTCTCCTTACTTTCAATTATATTTTCAAGTGCCTTTTCACGACTAAATTTCATTCTATATTGGAGGGCGCGGATATACTCGTGATAGGTGGAATTGGAAGTTGTTTCAAACAGTGAACTAGGGATAGACGGCTTATAACCGTAGAGAAGTTCGAATGGTGTAAATAGTGTTGTGCTATGAGGTGTTGTATTATAAGATAGGATTGCCGTTGATAAATAGTTATGCCAGTCGCTTTGGTTTTCATTGACAAACGATTTAAGATATTCTTTAAGAGTGGCGTGGCTGCGCTCTAGTGCTCCATTTGTTTGGGGATGGTAAGGAGTGGTGAACAGAGATTTTATTTTGCAAATATCTGTTATCTGCTTGAATAATTCTGAAGTAAAGCAAGTACCCAGATCGGTAAGAATAGATTTTGGAAAGCCAAACAAGGACATGAAATGGATGATGCTTCGGGAAATTTCCTCACTTGTGGAAGAGGCCATAGGGTAGGCACAGGAAAACTTGGTAAGATCGTCCTGGAGAGTGAGAATGAATTTAAAATTTGGGGAACCAGCTTCAGGTAGAGGGCCTACTATATCAAGAGCGAGTCTTTCAAAAGGCCTTGTGCTGGATGATGTTATTTCCATGGGCACCTTGTTTGTTTTACGTAAAGGTTTATTTAATTGGCAGAGTTTACAATCTCTTACGAATCTTTCAACGTCGGCACGCATATTTCTCCAGTAATATGCCGCCTTAAGACGATTATACATTCTCGAGACGCCAGGGTGTCCCGCAATTGTGGTACCATGGTTTTCCCGCAGTATTTTAGGGACTTCCGCAGGGGTAGGATAATGCAATTGGTTTCTATAGATATGCAACTTTATATTAGTGCAATGGAATATAAAGGATAACATGTTGTAAATTTTTACGTAAGATAATTTTGAAAATGGGTCAAAAAAATCAGAGATAGCGAGATCCATCACGCTTGTGCCTGGTTCGAGAATCTTGTCTCGAAGCTTCACCAGTAGATCGTAAATTATTTGATAATTTGTTTCTTCGTAGTGATGCACCTTAGTGAATAAGAAATGGTATGTTCTATCTTTAGAAAAGCATGAGCGCACAGTATGCACTTCGCGCTCAGCTGATAGTAAGTCAGCAGAATCGAAGCCAGACAATATGTCTTCGCAATTCGGCATAGAGTAGTCAAAATCCAGAGGAACGGGACAAGCAATATTCTTCTGTTTGGAATCACTTAACTTTTGAGAATATTCTTCGATTCTGGTATCATTATCAAGCGATTTAGTAAGTTGCAATTTCAAATATTCGTTGTATGATTCAGAGTGGATATTTTCAGAGTCTATAGCATGAATTGGGATTCGAGATAAGGCATCGGCGTTTGAATTGAGTCTGCCCTGTTTGTATTCGATTTCATAATCATATTCTTCAAGTTTTAATCGCCAACGGACCAGCCTACTACCCGGGTCCTTTACGTTAAATAACCAAACAAGGGGTCTGTGATCGGTGACGATTTTAAACTTACGCCCATAAAGGTAAGGGCGGAATGTGTTAACGCCGAAAATTATCGCAAGAAGTTCTTTCTCTGTCGTAGAGTAGTTTCCTTCTTGTTTGTTTAGAGTTCGGGACGCGTATGCAATGGGTTTATCTTTACCTATATCACCTTGGGATAAGACTGCCCCGACAGCGTAATTGGATGCGTCTGTGGTGAGGATAAAAGGTTCCTTGAAATCGGGGTATTGGAGTAGCGGTGCTGTAGTAAGTTTTTCCTTAAGGGTATTGAAAGCATGGTCTTGTTCAGCGTACCAGAAGAATTCAGCGTCCTTTTTTAGTAAAGAGGTCAAGGGCTTTGTAATTTTAGAGAAATTGTCGATGAAGCGGCGATAATAGCCAACAAGACCTAGAAATGACTTTACGTCCTTGGGATTTTTAGGGGTTGGATATTGAACAACGGCTTTGACCTTTTCGGGATTTGGGGATACACCCTTATCGGTGATTATGTGACCGAGATAAGCGACTTCACGTCGGAGAAATTCGCATTTATCGGGCTGCAACTTCAAGTTGAACTGGCGGAATTTGTCGAACACCATCTTTGTTTTTTCCAAGTGGGTTTCAAGGTTATGGGAGTAGATAATGCAGTCATCTAAATAAATATAGCAGTGAAGGCCTTGTAGCCCGGATAAAACAGTATTCATGAGTCTTTGCAGCGTGGAAGGGGCGTTTTTGAGCCCGAAGGGCATTCTGGTAAATTCGTAGTGCCCAGAAGTGCTAGTATTAGTCAAAACAGTGAACCCGGTTTTTTCAGCGTCATCAGGGTTCATTATAACTTGATGGAAAGAACTTGCGAGGTCCAGAGTACTGAAGTACTTGGAGTGGCCCAATTGGTCAAGGATGTCATTGATTAGAGGCAGTGGGTAAATTTCGGTGACAGTTACATCATTGAGTCGGCGATAATCTATGACTATCCTCCACTTTTGTTTACCGGAGGCATCAATTTTTTTGGGTACGACCCATACAGGTGCACTCCATGGCGAAATAGATGGTCGTATTATGTCTTGGTCGAGCATTTTTTTCACTTGTTTATCAACTTCCTCTTTGTGGCACTCAGGGAAGCGATAGGACTTAACGTGAATGGGCGGTGAATCACCCGTCTTGATCGAGTGCTGAATTGCATTAGTACTGGACAGAGGCTCACCCTCTAAATAAAATATATCTGTGTATTGAGAACAACAGCTCAAAAGAGATTCTTTCTCTTGGCTGTTTAAGTGTTCAGTGCGAATAAGGTCAAGGACTTGATTTTTTCGATCAGACTCTGAAATAGAAACGGTGTGTATATTTTGGCAAGTCTCAGGAGAGCCCGAAGGTTCTAATTTATCAATTGGGGTCAATCGGACTTGAAAATCTTTAATTTCGATACAAGATTCAGTGGTATTTAATATGGAAATATTTACCCTTTTATTTGGTTTTAATGAAACGACGCAGTTTGCGACGTAAACACCTTCTGAAATAATATGGTCAAGAACTAGCGCTTCTTTTAACTGACGCAGCTCGTCGGGGTCATTAGACACGGCGCATTCGATTATCGCTTCAGATCGAGAAGGTATTAAGTATGATGGTTTGCTAAAACTTATTGGCATGCAATAACCTTGAATGCAAAGTGATTCGGTCGAGTATTGAATGTCAGCATCCAGGCACCTTAAGAAGTCGCTGCCTATAATTCCGTCGTACTGAAGGTTTATGTCGTCACTTATTGCATGAAAAATGTAATGAAGTGATGTTGTAGAATTTGAAGAAGTTGGAAATTCACAACAAAGTTGGAAAGAGCCCAGGGTTTCGCAAATAGCGTCTGTGTTGTTTATACCTTTAAGGTGTATTTTCTTAGTATCAAGGGGTGGTCTCTTTGTAAGACTCGATAGTTTTAGAATACAGATGCTTGCGCCTGTATCGACAAGGAAACATAGTGGTTTTTCTGAATAATTAGTTTTTATACTAATATGTGGGAGAGAAATCTTATGATTCAGCAAGTTTATTCGGTAAGTCTTATTACCGGCGGAGTTAGAATCACTGCCGTATACTATTTGTATAGGAGATTCGGTAGTTCGTGGCTCACGTTTTTCGCTTTGTGTTTGCATTCGTGGCAGAGGCTTAGTAGAAATAGAAGGAGAAGGAAGACTCAACGGCTGAGGTTGAGATGCAGTGGACGTAGTAGATTTAGAATTTCTCAGTTTTTTTACCTGATAGGCATAAGATTTAGTATAAGATCTGGTACTTGAATTCAACTGCTTTGGTTGAGATGTAGAAGATTCAGTGGACTTAGTAGTCGTGTCATTTGGTTTTTCAGATTTCGGCAGACACAAATCCGAAACCGATTTTAGTTTTTTTCATCTTCGAAAGCGGCCGCGGAGCATGCTGTGCATACATTCACCGCGGTCGTTGCACTTGCACCAGGTGCACTATCACGTTGTGCGGACTCTGCGTTTTCGCGGCGACGCATGTTGTACATCCGCTTGATGCACTCATTAATTGAGTGTCCCAAATTTTTGCAATAATTACACGTTTTTATGTGAGTTGGATTGTCTGCATTAATTGACTGAGAAGTACTAGGCGAGTTTGGTGAAGATTGAGTGTGATAAGCCTTTTGAAGAGGGAACCGAATTTTGTTTCTGAAGCACTCAGATGTATCGTGTCCCTTTCTATCGCAAATTTTACACTGCTTCGGGACTTTTATCGAAGCTCTGCCCAGATTATAGAGTTTTTCTTCTTCTGTGGCTTGTGTAATAGCTTCGCTGAGCGTTTTAGGGTTTCTGCATCGGACAATGAAACCAAAATTGGAATTGAGGCCCAGCAAGAAGGTATTTAGAGCTAGGTCCTCCATTGCGGCTATTCTCCCAACAAGTTCAGCCTTTTCATTGCAGCTGTAGTGTATATCGGATTGGAGTCGTGTTAGACATGACTCCACTCTAAGAGAGTATTGAACTACAGATTCAGAGGGCTGCTGTTTGCAACTCTGCAGCTCGATCAACAAGTGCGAGGAGTGTTTTTTCTCACCAAATGTTGACCGAAGAAACAATTTTAGTTCTGCCCAAGTGGCGAAAGTTTTTAGAGCACACGCCAACTGAGCTTTTCCCTCCAACTGGGAAATAATGAATTTGCATAAGACATTATGCTGTTCATTGGTAGCTAAAGAAATTGCGTTATCGCAATTGGTAAGGAAAGCCGGAAGCGAATCCTTATCACCATTATAGGGTTTGATAAACTTTGTCAGGACATTCAGTGTTATTTTTTCAGACATTTTTTGTGCCGATTCCTTTAATTTAGATTGTGGATTATCAGATGATTGAGAGTTATCTGAACTCGCAGATGATAATATTGTCTTGGGGTCAGGTTTTACCGAAAGCTCTGATTTTTTTATCCGTCATAAAACTACTAGATATTGATAACTACAGTTTTAGAATAAGATACAGTGAGATATAGAATAACGACACAGTGAAAGAAATTGAATAATATATAACTAGCACTTTTTAGAGATAGAAAAACAAAAACACTCACAGAATTATCACCAGTATCGGCAGGACCATGGTAACCTTAGAATCAGGAATGTCTCAGGAACAGAGTCTGTGTAGGTAGGTCCCAGTGGTAACGCCTTTGATATGTTAGCGGCGTCTGGTGTTGCGTTACCCAGAGCGCGCCGCAGATCGGGAACCGTGAGACTCAAAGAGTCGTATAACGGCTGCAGCTGAAGGTGATGTGCACACGCTGTTAGCGGAGAGTTATGCGTTGACCAAGAAGTTATCGTGTATTGGTTTTCCACGGATCGTGCTCACGCGCAGGAGCGGAGTCTTCCACAAAACTGTAGTGTAGGCGGCTGGTACGGCCTCACGCCGATGAGCAGTGGAGGTAAAGTCTTACCGTCGACCACTGTTTCAAGTTGACCCTTGGATGGAGCGGGCGGAGTTCTGGTACTAACTAGGCGAACTAACTCAGCACCAAAATCCAACTTCTGACACCAGTTGTTTTGTATTCACCCTGGGTCTTTTCGAAATTAAACACCAAATTACACTTTGACAGTTATATTGTCTAGAAAACACGAGAATACACGTAACATAAATTAAACAGGAAATTTAGGAGCTAAGTAAACTGTGAGTGTTCGGCCGGACTGACTGTCCGCGTCCGCAGAAATTGGTTTTTAAATAAATCTATACCAAACGGTGATTGCTGACTATTGCATTTACATTGTATTGGAATGGGGTTATAACAGTGCGCTCGGTCTTTAAGCGTTTGGAATCCCTGCGGTATCGTGGGGAAAGAATGCCCGTATGAGGCCAAATAAACATTTTTTTTTTCAGCATTGACTAAATGTAACATGGATACTGCATTATGTTCGATCTGGGTTTGCAAAGGGATTATAGACACAAATTCGTTTCTTCCGCCTGTCTCAGCCAAGGCATCCTCTAAGTACGAAAATGTTGTATTTTTGTAGCTTCAATAATCGAAATGTTTCGCCATCCATTATGTGTACCTAATCACCTATTTACTGAATGACAATATCATAAGCATTCATCCGCATTTCATCCGCATTCCGTCTATGTAACATTATCAGATAAAAATATTATTTATTATACACACCAGAAAATAATTACAGAGACAACAGTTACAAAGGAAGAGGTCGGTCGGTAGGTCATTATCGTAGCCAAGTCAAACAGATTTAAACATGCCTGTAGTCCAAAGCAATGGATCTAGGTAGCTCTAGTTAGACCTGATATTTCCGCACTTCTGCGAACCTGATATTTCCGCCGCATAGTTGGGCCATTGTAGGTACGTAGCAAGCGCTGGGGTGTGTCAACAACTCAGACGCTAGGGTTTCCTCACGATGTTTTCCTCCACAGTTAGCGAGCGGCATTGCTTTTACAACTTACAAATGTACGTAACTTACGAACCCACGACCTCCCGATTGTTAGGCCGGCGTTCTTCCTCTGGGCTACTACTGGCGCTGAGGATTAGATTAGATTAATTCAATTCAATTCAAATATTTTTATTCATTATAAAAACAGAATGTTTACTTAATGAACGTCAAAGTTGTTAGTTTCACAATTAATGGATTATGTGGAGAAGAAGCTAACAAAGAAACTCCACATTTATTCTTTTCAAAACACGTTTTAACTTATTTAACAGAGTTTTCAACTTAAAATATTAGTCATGAATGTGTTGAACACTAGTCACAATCGTCCTTTAAATAATATTAATCTACTGTTTAATGCCAAACATCTTTGTCTTCTAAATAATCCTTGATGTTATAGTAAGCCTTTTTGCACAGAATGTGCTTAACATATTTTTTCAATCGCGTTGGAGGTAACTCTAATATATCTTGAGGAATTTTGTTGTAGAACCTTATACAGATTAGATTAGAACACTGTTGTACACGCCAGAAAACAAAATACATTAAAAGGCTTACATGTCTAAGTTTTGCCGTATACAATTGGCGGTCTAATTATAAAGTTGAAAATTGTCCGCAGGTGTCCAAAGAGCACTGCATCGCCATGGTCCAATGCAAGGTGCTGAAGCAGCTGTCGATCCTGGAGCAGAAACGTTCCGACGACGAGGATATTATGAACGACGTAGACTTCCTCAACGAGCGGCTCCAGGCTTCAGTGCAGGACCTCAGCTCCTTCGATCAGTACGCCACCGAGGTCAAAAGCGGACGGTATGTCGCTAGAAAAGTCATTAACTCTTAGAGATATCTTTATATCTATTTTAGTAAGTTTATTGTGCGTGTTTGTTAGCTATGTATATATATTTGTCTATGTATTTGTTGAAAATTGTAAAAACAATGTCCCAGGCACTGCAACGTCCGAGTGGTCCCTTCAACCAGCTAGTGTGAGTGAAGGTGCCACTGGACGCTGTATAAATCATCTTATTGCGTAGATGCAAAGGCCAAAAGAATTGACTATGTATTTATCTTTTTGGTATTTAACTCATTTATGTACTTATGTGTATTGTGCATTGCCCAGCGAAATTATCTGAAAATGCTATTTAGCATAAAGTACGCCTTACCAAATTGTTTATTGCATTCAAAACATGTTTGTGAAGATGTTTGGATGTTTGGATATTTGTTACTCATTCACGCAATAACGGCTGAACGGATTTAGATGAAATTTGGTATGGAGATAGTTTGAGTCCAGGGGAAGAACATAGGTTACTTTTATCCCAGAAATTACTCATTCCATGCGGACGAAGTCGCGGACAAAAGCTAGTTTAATAATAATCTTTTATAGCCCTATACTCGTGTTGACAGTGCGAATATCTAGTTAGACCGCACTTAGCCCCATAGTTGGGCCAAAGCATGTAGCAAGTGCTGAAGTATGTGAACACTTAAGACACTCGAGTGTCATCATCATAATGTTTTCCTTCACCGTCAGAGTGGTATTGCTACTACAAATTCACACATGTATATGGAGGCACGAGTGCTGATACATATTTTAGTCTGGTTGGCAAGTCGTGCCCAGATTTGTATATAAACAAAAACCCATCTTTGTTCATAGTTTCGATAGATAAAAAAATCGGACAAGTGCGAGTCAGACTCGCCCACGTTCCGTACAAATTTGCATAAAATTTATGCCAGCCAGTTGGTCCATTTCTTTTTTTTCGTCAATTTTGTTTCGTCATATAGTAATAATACCTTCCACACAACACAATCACTTGTCCTAATCCCAAACTAGGATACCCTAGTGCTATGGTAAATAGGCAAGGACAACACAAACATGCTAATACACTCCGACTGAGGCCGCTTGTATTGTCCAAATCGGGAATGACGGTCTACAGTGGAAATCAAACCCTATGACCTCTGTTTTTAATAGTCAACCGCGTTAACAGCTGGACCAAATTACTAAGATGATTCATTCGAGAGTCTACTAACCGCTCTAAACACGTCCCATTTCGTCACAGGCTGGAGTGGTCGCCAGTGCACAAGTCTGCCAAGTTCTGGCGTGAGAACGCGGCGCGTCTCGGCGAACGCGGCCAGGAGCTCCTTCGCACTCTGGTGCACCTTCTGGAGCGCTCCAGTGATCCCGTGGTCCTCGCTGTGGCCTGCTACGATGTGGGCGAATATGTGCGTCACTACCCCCGCGGCAAACAGTGAGTCACACTTTCTATTCTTAAACTTAAGGACAGCATACTAGTTGCTAGAAGCTTGAAAAGGGCTAGAAGATTGTTAAGAAGCTGATACCTTTTCCGGAGCGCTTCAGTGATCCCGTAATCCTAGTTGTGGCCTGCTACAATGTGGGCGAATATGTGCGCTGTTATCCGCCAAACAGTTACAGTCAATTCAAAAATAATCAACTGAAATTGTGCGGTACGCCAATTTGCACATAATGCATCCAATCGAAATTGTGGCGTTGGCAGCACACGTGATTGAAGTTGAACGAGCGGTGCCAATAAATATTAGGTACATTATTTTCAACGCACAATGGGTATGTTGTGTTTAAGCAATGTATGTTACATGAAAGCAATGCAAATGATTGTCCAAACTCAGACCAAGCGCTTCGGCGTACTACTATTTTGTCTTCGATTATTCAATCACTATCGAATGAACGCAATATTCGGATGTGTAACTATCGGCGATCGCTAAGGTCACAGTGGTAATTGTTGCAGCATCATCGAGCAGCTTGGCGGCAAGCAGCGCGTGATGTATCTGCTGAGTCACGACGACCCCAACGTGCGATACGAAGCCCTGCTCGCCGTGCAGAAACTCATGGTCCACAACTGGTAAGTTACCGTTACGGGGCCGTTCATTAATTACCTAAGACGAATCGGAGAGTAGGGGTGTGGAAGGCTTATTTTGTCGTACGTGGGGTGAAGAGTGTTAGAAAGTAGTTTAAATAATTGTCTTAGGTAATAAATCCTTGCTAAAAGTAGGATACCAGACAAGGACATCACCAACATGGTAAAACGCTTAGACTAAGAATGCTATTACGCCTTTTAATGTATTTTGTTTTCTCGTGTGTACAACATTATTTTATTGTCATTATTTATTTATGTATAGTCTTAAGGCCATTTGTGTAATGTGAAGTACGGGGGACCCCTGTGGGAATCGAACCCACAATGCCTGACCAGCGCTTAATAGCTACGGTCTAGATACACTTTGTTTCGCGTTTAGCAATGGTATTAATAAGGGGTATGTGGAACTTTAATATGTTTGATAAACTCTGTTCTAGTCGAGAAACTCGCCATGTGCGAGGCGAGGCAAGACTAACTAGGACTTTTAGCTGTTAACGTGTTAAAATGTTTATTCTATTCCGTAATTCCGGAGTCCCCCTTTATAAAACATCAATGGTTCCTCATCTTCATAAATTATATCCCCAGAGCGCATATTAAACTGTTCTCCTTTCAGGGAATACCTCGGAAAGCAACTAGAGAAGGAGCAAATCGACAAGCAGAACCCCAGCGGTGTCGCCATCGGCGCCAAAGGCTAAGCCTTGTTATACCTGTTAATACATACTACTGTTAAATATTTACAGTCCGCTGCGGCCCTTTGCCGCGCCCCACTACATCCGTGTGATAGTCTACAGCCACAGTCATACGTAGCGAAAACAAACAGCAGCAGGGCCTTATTTGATAGAACTGCAATCCATTATTTACTATGATAATTCAATGTACATTGCACAGCCGATTAAACCACAGGTTAACAAGTAGGATGACTCGGCTATGCAATGTACGTCAAGTTGTCATAGAAAACCAGGAAATTGTATTTTTATGAAACGCTGCCCAAAGGTCACAAATAGCTTCTTTTAAATTGACTTGACCTTGCCTGCCTCGCATTCTAGGTATTAGCTTGATATTATTAGTTTGGCTGAGGCTTAGCTGTAAATAGTTACTTTCCAATGGTTTGGCCTATATTCGGCGTCGTGAATTGTCAGTAAAATTCAGTGGCATTGACTAACGGTTGTTATGCTAACGATGACTTTCATTATCAGTTTTGGGAAATCTATTTTTCTTTGTTGTTAGTGTAAATAAATAAAGCGTCCTATTTTATCTAACGAAATTATTTTAAATTGTCTTGGCTTTAAGATATTATTCAGCTGCAATAACTTGTGTCCAGAAATTTAACCATGTTTAATCAATTGTAATTTTTACAACCCAGACTAACACATTCCTAAGCTAAGAAAATATAATATTGTTATTAAAATTTTAATTATTATAGCAATTATATAGAAATACATAACTTAGATCATTTATAATGTATCTATTCCAAACGTAGAAGAAATTGTGGATATTTGAGATGCGTAACAATCTACGGCAGTATTGATTGAAAATTAAAAATCATGAATAGATGATGTTTATTTCCTTCAGCATGCCTTTTGGTTTGTGGGCGAGGTCGCCTAAAACCCTTTAGCTCATCAGCTTACAAAGGAGTAAGTTTCTCTTTTATTTTAAAGAAAAAGTCTAACAAAAAAAGAATCAGCTTACAAAGAAGCTAAAAAACCGGCCAAGTGCGAGTCGGACTCACGCATGAAGGGTTCGGTAGCCTTATTTATACAACATTTGAATGTTTCAAGCGTCTAACTGTTGCCGTTATTTATATGAAGCAAAAAAAACATGTTTATTGTATGGGAGCCCTCCTTAAATATTTATTTTATTCTGTTTTTAGTTTTGTTGTTATAGCGGCAACAGAAATACATAATCTGTGAAATTTTCAACTGTCTAACTATCGCGGTTCGTGAGATGCAACAGACAGACGTACGGACGGACAGCGGAGTCTTAGTAAGGGTTCCTTACCCTTTGGGTACTGAACCCTAAAAAGATTTGTTGATAAGAACATGGTTCCTTACAACACTCCTTAGAGGCAGTTTAAATAATAGGGGTTAAAGTATGAAATTGCCGTTTTATTGCAATAGGTTCTTTGAATTGACATAGAATCTTCATGGTTTGAGGTTTTCGAATGAAACTTTTTTCAAATGGTTTCTATGATGTTCTTTTATTAAAAAATGTGAAACATTTGAATATCGACTTTCAATTGTTTTTGTTATTCAATTTAGACAAGAAAGATGGATACTGCGAAAATTCGAGTGATTATGAGGCACCCATTTTTCGTATTTTTTTATTTTATTGATTTGACGCAAGTGAGTCAATATTGTGGGTAAGGTAACGTTAAACCATGCCGCTAATTCCTGGGTAGTTTGACTAGGGTCGGCTTCCACTATCTCTCTTAATTCATCGTTATTCACCTGTGTGGGCGGTCTTCCTCGTGGCTCGTTCTTTAAGTCGAAATTTCCATCACGAAAGCGTTTAAACCAAAATCGCACGGTGCGTTCATTAGTAGACCCCTCTCCAAATGCAGCATTGATATTGCGGGCTGTTTCTGCCGCGTTAGTTCCGCGTCGGAACTCGTATTCAAAAATCACTCGAATTTTCGCAGTATCCATCTTTCTTGTCTAAATTGAATAACAAAAACAATTGAAAGTCGATATTCAATAGTTTCACATTTTTTAAAAAAAGAACATAGAAACCATTTGAAAAAAGTTTCATTCGAAAACCTCAAACCATGAAGATTCTATGTCAATTCAAAGAACCTATTGCAATAAAACGGCAATTTCATACTTTAACCCCTATTATTTTTTCAAACATTTAAGACAGTGATAGTTGAAAACGGTTTTTGTGAAACGCATTATAGCCGCGCCGCGCCGCTTCGCTGCAGCCACAGGCTGCAGCACCGCTATAGTGCGTTTTATTTCATATGGTTAAGCAAACTGTTTTTCCAGTGACAGTGACAAAACCGTGCTGAGTTGCTGACGAAAAAATGGAAAAGTCTGCCAGTGTCAAAAGAAACATCCACACACAAACGCTTCTCCACGCTTAAGTTCCTTTGGCGCTTTTGGGTTTAGTATTGTGGATGGGCCTTAATGTTGCATCTACATAGTCTGTTAAAAAAAAACGTCAAAACAAATATCACCGGACTTTTGTGTGTTTTTGTTTCGGCGAAAATATTTAATTAAATAAAATGGAAACTGAAAGTGTGCTGGTTCTCAAAGATTACAAAACTACTCCTGATATTGTTCACGAATATGGCCCTGCCGTAAAATTCGGGCACATTCCTTTAGTCATCGATAATGGTACGTAAAATCTTTTGCTTTCACTCATACTTTTTTAGTAAGTTTTTAAGATATAGAAATAAACTTCGTGTGTTTTAGGATCTTACCAATGCAGAGTTGGCTGGTCTATCAGTGTTGAACCGAATCTGATCTTCAAAAACCTTATAGCTAGACCCCGAAAGGACCGAAGCAAAAAAGATGCAGAGCCTCCGGTTACTCCTCCTATACAAATTGGAAACGATATTCTGAATATAGAGGCTGTCAGGTACGTTAGTGTTTCTGCCCAGAATGTGTTTTCATCATAATCACAAACTAAAATTAACAACAGTTTTGAAAAGAGCAGGTAGATGTGATCCCCACACTAGGTAAGCCTGTATCGCAGAGACTGGATAAAGTTAGGTTAATATAAACCTTTCCACTGGCACTGGAATAGTCTATGTTCATCTATCTGTTTATTTTCATTTTCAGCATAAAATTGTAGCCGACTTATTAATGGAATAGATCTGTTCCTCAAATATTTATATAATATTTTGAGTATTGTGCCGTTAAATAAATGTTTTATCTTTTTATCAAATGTGGACCCTGTGGAAAGGTGTTGCTTTACTACTGTAATAAATGCAGTCCATGTTAGACTGAGCTATTGTTATCCAAAATATATTTTTCTAGATGACCCCGTGAACTTCATACCACCTACATCAATCTTTTTTTCTTCTCACTGTTCAAACCTTCCCTGTACTTCCACAAATTAAAAAATAAAAATTAGCCAAATTGGCTCAGCTGTTCTCGAGTTTCGGCGAGACAAATGAACAGCCATTCATCATCATCATCATCAACCCATTATGTCCCCACCGAGGGGCACGGGTCTCTTCCCTGAGGAAGGTATAGGCCATACTCCACCACGGAGGCCAAGTCCGGATTGGTGGAGGCTTGTAGACTAGTGGCTCGTCTACTGTCAGAAGTTGTCAAGCCGCCCTAAGGCCTCTGACTTGGCTTAACAAACAGCCATTAATTTTTATATATTACTAGACTATACTAGATGACCCGGTGAACTTCGTGTCACCTACATCAAGCCTTTTTTTTTTCTTCTCACCGTTTAAACCTTCCCTGTACTTCCACAAAAATAAAAATTATCCAAATCGGCCCAGCCAGTCTCAAGTTTTAGAGAGACTAATGGACAGCGATAAATTTTTATATGTAAGGATATATTTTATATAGTACATCTTCACTTTATTATTGTGGCAAAGCTAGGGTTACCCTAGGATGATGGGTTATTTTAGTAATATTTAGTTTATGGTATGTACTTACTGTGTTTTATCATTTGCCTTTTTTTTTCAGGTTCCAATTGAAAACACAGTTTGACAAGAATGTGGTAACACACTTTGAGGTCCAAGAGCAAGTGTGTGACTACATCTTCTCCCACCTAGGTGTGGACAATGAGGGCAGTGTGCCACACCCAATTGTCATGACTGAGGCCTTTGTCACACCTAACTATTGCAGACAGTGTAAGTTCTTAAATATTTAGGTGTTTTTACATAATGCCATAAAGTTCACAGCATGTACCAAGTGGTTTACGTGAAAGAAAACTTTCCAATTTGAAGACAAACAAACCCTTGACTCAAAACACTGGTAAAGAAATGAGGTTTACACTCTACACTCAAATAACATAGTAACATGGGAAAATGGGATAAAACTCAGTGACGCACAATTTTTTTCGAATCTGTGGTGTGAACCTTAGGTGTGTCCATATGTCACTTTGTGATTGGTTTCCCTTTCTTTCCTTGGCTTTGACAGCTGGGTCACCAATATTTGTCCTTAAAGGTTAATACGCACTAGAACGACTGCAGCGGAGAGGAGCGTCGCCTGAAAAATATTGTTTCCACTGTTTCCTATGAAATAAAACGCACTATAACGGCGCGGCGCGACCTAAATTATTCACTCCAATTGTACAGCCATGTTAGTTATCATATACTTAACTTCTTGACTACATGTACTACATTTTAGTTAGAATATTTCTGCACTTAGCCTCATGGTTGGACCATTGTACTTAGCAAACTTCTTTACTATTAATGTTCCATTGCATAAATACGGTAAGATCCACTTCTCCTATTGTAGGATTATACTGTATTATATAGTAAATATCATTGTGCATGCTCTGGTCACCTATACTTCAAGTAACAAATACTGTCATAATATTGCATCCTTATGTTTAAGTACTAGCTGTCCCGCCGAACTTCGTACCGCCACAGAATTCGTTTCTACAACGATTCTTGCACAATGCCATCTATTTTTAAAACTCAACGTTCGCTCGCACAACACCATCTACCTATATAATAGGGGTTAAAGTATGAAATTGCCGTTTTATTGCAATAGGTTCTTTGAATTGACATAGAATCTTCATGGTTTGAGGTTTTCGAATGAAACTTTTTTCAAATGGTTTCTATGATGTTCTTTTTTAAAAAATGTGAAACATTTGAATATCGACTTTCAATTGTTTTTGTTATTCAATTTAGACAAGAAAGATGGATACTGCGAAAATTCGAGTGATTATGAGGCACCCATTTTTTTATTTTATTGATTTGACGCAAGTGAGTCAATATTGTGGGTAAGGTAACGTTAAACCATGCCGCTGATTCCTGGGTAGTTTGACTTAGGGTCGGCTTCCACTATCTCTCTTAACTCCTGAACTGCCCTCGCGGAACGCAACGTATAGGTGGCCCATACTAAGTTGGACACAGATCTGTGTCGCGGCAGACGAGTGGTTAATTCATCGTTATTCACCTGTGTGGGCGGTCTTCCTCGTGGCTCGTTCTTTAAGTCGAAATTTCCATTACGAAAGCGTTTAAACCAAAATCGCACGGTGCGTTCATTAGTAGACCCCTCTCCAAACGCAGCATTGATATTGCGGGCTGTTTCTGCCGCATTAGTTCCGCGTCGGAACTCGTATTCAAAAATCACTCGAATTTTCGCAGTATCCATCTTTCTTGTCTAAATTGAATAACAAAAACAATTGAAAGTCGATATTCAAATGTTTCACATTTTTTAAAAAAACAACATCATAGAAACCATTTGATAAAAGTTTCATTCGAAAACCTCAAACCATGAAGATTCTATGTCAATTCAAAGAACCTATTGCAATAAAACGGCAATTTCATACTTTAACCCCTAATATTAAACTTAAAATAAATATTATCCCACAGGAACGCATTACCGGGATATTAAGGATGCTATGTCTCAATTGAGGTCTTTGTCTATTTGTACGCCAAGTTTAATTTAAATCCGTTCAGCCGTTATTGCGTGATTGAGTAACAAACATCCAAATCTCCAAACATCTTCACAAACTTTCACATTTATAATATTAGTAGGATTTTTGTGTACTGAGTTAAGTTTAGTATTATTGGTGATCCTATCGTGTCCTAACTGATAAAATAAAAATATTATAAATCCAGACTGTATTCTCTATCCTTATTTCCAGTAATGTCAGAGCTTCTCTTCGAAGGCTATGGCGTGCCAGCTATCTGCTACGGAGTCGATTCTCTCTTCAGCATGTACAAGAACGAGATTGGGGAGAATGCCCTCATAGTTAACTGCGGTTATCACACTATTCACTTGATACCAGTCATTAGAGGGCAGGTGATATATGAACATGCTAGGAGGATTAATTTGGGTAAAGTATCATGTTCTTATAAGATTTTATTACAACTATATTATAGAATTAGAGCAATCCAACTTCATATATCTTGTGAATTGCTCTTCACTAGTACAGAATACATAAGACCATCATTATGTTTCTTTTTCAATTCAAAGCCACTCAATATTGGGTGCAAGGCTCTTTTTCTTCACACCATTTCTTCGGTATTGGGCTTTTTGCTTTCAGTCTGTTTCTACCACATTGATTGCCAACAGTCCATCATTCTAATTGTGTAATCTTTTCTGTAATCTTAATTGTGTAAACATTTCTGCCCCCTGTAATAATATCTCCAATAACAACTTTTCTCAAGTGACTTTTCTCTTTTGTAATACAACTTTTGGCCCCCAATTATAGCTTTCTGGTGCAGGATAGAAAATATTCTTAACTTATAATATTTTTAAATTCTACAACTTTCCAGGTGGCAGTGAAATGGTGTGTTACCTTCACAAGCTGCTGCAACTGAAGTATCCGGTCCACGTGAATGCGATCACCATGTCTCGGGCGGAAGAGTTACTTCAGGAACACTGCTCCATAGCTCTGGATTACCAAGAGGAGATACGGAAGTGGGCTAACGGAGAGTTCTATGAGGCTAACGTAAAGCGAGTGCAGCTGCCGTTTGTGCAGCCGGCCGCGGTCACCGCTGTCTCAGGTTAGTTTAACTTTGTTACTGTTTTAATCTACTGCCGCGTTGATCTAGCGACTCATTGGTTACCATGAAAGAGGTCATGGGTGCGATTTCTACTGGGGGCCGCTGTTCTTTGATTTATATAAAAGGCCCGAGTGTGGGTCTCAGGTCAACAAACTCAGGGTGTTTTCCATGTTTGGGATGTCCTTGTCTAGTCACCAAAATATAAACATAAACATTTACATACAGGCACATACATTGCGTCTGGCCCCACACTAGGATACCCTGTGTTGTGGGAACTAGAAACAACGACATCACAAACACACGAAAATTCTACCTTTACAAATTAATTACAACTTTTTACTCATTTCCCGTATCAAACCATATTAGTATAATCTTTTCTGATCTTCAACAGAAATAACGGACTAATATGCGAACCGCTAAAAAAGCCACTCTTTGTTCGCAGCGGAAGCCCAAAAGGAGCGCAAGAAAGAGATGGCGCGCCGTCTGCTCGAGATAAACGCGCGGAAGCGAGAGGAGAGACTGGCGGACGACGAGGAGCAACTGAACCAGCTCCTAGCGATCAATGATATGATCGAGGACGGCGACGCAGATGAATTCAACGAGGCCTTGAAAGGATTCGACATCAAAAGTTATGAGGATCTTCAGGTGACTATGGCACCATTCGCTGCTTTCCATCTCGTAGTCCACCTCTTGTACACTTTCTTTTGTGCAAGGAAGAATTTATTAATAGTAATACGATAAAATAAGTATATTCATTATTGTACAAAAACGACAAACACAAAATATTTACAAAGGTACACAGTACAATTGGAGGCCTTATTGGTAATTCAATTTCTTCCAGACAACCATACGATGGAAAGTTGCTGAAGGAATGATATTTTTTTTTGTCTTCTTAGGTGATGGATTTTTTCATTTCATTGACTCTTCAAGTTGGCATAGCTAGAGATTAAATAGAGAATCCATTCGAGACAAGTATTGTCTTGAGTTCGATTTTTCGATCCAATAAGAACTTACCCATACCCCAACACCTTATTAGAAAACGTTTAGATTTAAATAAATAAAAAAGCTAATGAGAAAAAGATTAGAATTAGTTGAAAAAACGAAGTCGAATAAGTTTTTTTATTGTTAGAGTAACTTGATTTTTCGAAATGTAAAATTCTGAAAAAATATGTTTCAATGGTTATATTTTTTGAGTTTTTCTATCTCTATGTGAAAAAATATTCGTCGTATCGTTAAATAAATGTTTTCCTATTCTTCTCTTTTAAACACATCACAAGAGAAGAAAAGTATAAGTCAACATTGTTCACCTTCAAATAAATTTCCATTCTCCAGCGTCAAATGTCGAACCTGAATGCTCGCATAGAGAAGAACCGGCAACGCATCGCGGCGGCCGCGGCCGGCGAAGACGCGCCTGCTGAGCCCCCGCGCCCCACCGGTCGCCTACAGCCCCCACAGGATCCAGAGGCCTTCCAAGGCTGGCTGGACGACCTGAAGACCAAGGTATCTACTGCTGACTGCATATACTACAGTCAAAGCTTAGATAATCAAATTTATATGGACCACCTCTGATGCCACCTCTGTTATAACAAAAAAAAAGAATGAATGAAAACAGGAATTATTACTGAACTGATAATAAAAAACTGAATAAAAAATAACCAACAACCTGACTGCTGAGCATTAACTACTAAGCAGGTGAGACCAACATAAGTAGGTACATTGCTGAATTTGGGTCCCGTCTGCTTAGTAGTTTTTTTTATTTTTGTCTTTTTAGTTATTTTTTAATGTTGATTTATATATAGCCTATGGCACCCGTGTATGATGTTTTACATACATTGCACGTGATTGATGTAGTTAAATAAAAATAAGATCGAGTACCTATAATAAATTAAATATAACAGCGCCATCTAGTGACTCATGATTGTACTATAACGTTACTTAATAGCGATTTTTGTTTTTTGTTACTTTTCTGTTCCATTAATGCTAATTTAATAGCCTATGACACTCGCATAGGGATGACGAATCGATTGAGACATTATTTGCCAAAATCTGACCATTGGTTAAGTAAAAATATAGACGAACTGAAAACCTCATCCTTTTTTTTAAACGATTAAAAAGTGAATACAATACGAATACTCACAAAATATTTTTTTAACGTAACAGTTCGACGAAACTCAGCGCCTCTATTACAAATTCGGCCCGAAGGCAGCGGCTAATATTATACATTGACTTTTTATTGTGCAAGTCTCTACTGAGTTGAGTGACGCTGATTTTTACTTTTTGAAAACCAGTCTAGAGCCAAATACATGCATATTTTAACACTTGGAATTGTTAAGATAGAATACCCAATACAGTGGACAATTACACAGTGGCGTAACTATAGGGTGGCAGGGCTGGCAAAATGCCACGGGCCCCCGATCTGAGGGGGCCCCCGAGCTATGAGGCCGTGATCTCAGAAGTAGGTAACTTAAAATTTTTAACAATTACTTGTCCATCTGTTGCACTCTTTAAGTTCAAGCTGAAAGAGCACCTTCTATCTCTTTGCTAATATTATAATCTATCTATAATATAGTAGTAGGATAAATTATTGTATGTAGTTTATTCCTTATTTATATTAGTTGTAAGTAGTTTATGTAATGTTATATTATTTGATTTATTATTTGTTTTATTCTTTATATTATGATATTTAACTTTTATGTGTATGTTTATATTATTATTATTATATTATTACATTTTTTTTAATTCGTTTAATGTGCACACATTATTCCCCTACCTCTTTAAAATCATCGTCTCACAACTGATTTGGTTGGCTGGAAGAAATTTCTATAGAAATAAGCTCGCCTATGTACCCGTTCTTATTGCTTTGTTGTATGTGTAACATATTTCTTTCTTGTGTACAATAAAGTATAAAGTAAAGTATGTTTAGATATGAATACTTCAAAACAATTAAAATTGAGGCATATATACTACAACTAAAGACCATAATATATATTTTTTTATTTTTACTAGGAGGGCCCCATCCAATGATTTTGCCACGGGCCTCAGATGGTATAGTTACGCCACTGCAATTACATAAACTTTGCCTTTGCATCTACGTAATAAGATGAGTTATACAGCGTCCAGGGACCCCTTCACTCACACTAGATGGGTGAAGGGACCACTCGGACGCTGTAGTCAACAATGTCCCAGTTGTTTTAGATGGAGTAGGCTTGTCGAGCACCTATACCAGACAGCTTAGTTGGCTCGGCACGTACTGACTTGTCTTTCCTGTGGGCTAGGCCATCATCATTCATCATCATTCAGCCACAAGAAGTGCACTGCTGGACATAGGCCTCCTCCATGGATTTCCAAAAAGACCGGTTGGAGGCGGCTTGCATCCAGCGTCTTCCTGCCACTTGGATAAGGTCATCTGTACATCTTGTGGCTGGTCGTCCTACGCTGCGCTTGCCGATATGGGGTCTCCATTCGAGAGCTTTTCGGCCCCATCGGCCATCAGTTCGGGGGCAAATTGTCTTGTAACATACAATAATACATACAATAATAAAAGTGGGCCGTCTGATTTCGCCCTCTCCTCCCGCCAGTACCGCGAGCTGATGGGGCGGCGAGAGACGCGGCGCGCGCGCCGGGCCGACATGGCGCGCCGGCGCACAGCGGCCGCGGCCGAGCGGATGCGGGTCATCTCGCACTTGGCCGCCGCCGGCGACGAGTTCGGCGCGCAGGACTCCGACTGGGACGCTTACAAAAGGTACGCCTATAATAGGAACATGGTGTCGGACGAGACCGAATGGTATGTGTTAGTTACCGTTATTACGATAGAGCTATAACAAAAAATTTAATGTAAAAAAACACGTTTCTTCTCAGCCCCTTTTTAGGGATCCGTACCTGAAGGGTGCCAAACGGGGCCCTATTACTCTGCCTCCGCTGTCTGTCCGTCCGTCCGTCAATCCGTTTTCACAGAATATGTTTTATTACGGCGGATTACTTAACAAATAATATAATAGCTCTTCAAAGAACTATCGTCGCGCCTCATCGACACGACCAGGGACCCCAGGGCTGGCTATTACCTCAGGCAGAGGATAAGTCTCGCTATCTAACGAGGTAACGTAGCCAGCATACTGGGTACCCTTCCCAGAGGCGGCGATCTGGGCGCAGTTTTCTATATTTAGTTATTTTTAATGATAAATAGTGAATACCATTAATTTATGACTGTAAAAAAAACACTAGCATTAAATATAGTTATAATTTTGCGGTTTCCACCGACTTAACCGAAAAAAAAAACAACTAATATAATTTGTTTTTTCGCCGTTTTTTTTATGGTCTATCTTAAAATGGAGGCATCAAACTTGCCGTGATTGTGGGACTTCTTATATATTCTAACGACAAATAATAAAAAACGTCCAAGCGCGAGGACAGAACCCTCGGTGCGCGGCCGGATTTTTTTTTGGCCAAGCCACAATAAGACATTCTGTGAAATTTCAGCTCTGTTTCTTTTACGGCTCATGAAATCTCTTATAGGTCACCGACCATAGATTTATTCAGTGTCGAACAGCCGCACAAGGTTCCACTGTGAGACAACAAAATGGTAGCCAAATTAGCATGCTTAGTGGGAGCCTGGCACACTCTTGGCCGATTTTATTTATTTATTGTTATACTATATTGACTGCACTATTCTCATATCAAGTTTGTATTACCATTTTTACAATGGAAAAAAAAGTTAAAAAATTACGTTTCGTTTCGTTCCTTTATATCGTGAACATTTTAACTGGCTAACTAATACGGTTCCAGATATCCTCTACAGGTCAGACTGGTAGACCGACGCAAAGTCCCCTTGACACCCTTCAGATACTTAGCCCTAAAAACAACATTTACAGCAGTGTCAACCACATTGCTATCTTATCTTAAAGTGGTCGGGCGGGGCCGACCGTTAGTCGGCGACATTTCGACCTAGTGGGATCTGTTTTGTCTGCCTCTTGACCTTACACCTAATAACTGACCTAATGCTCAACGAATTAGGTGCCTAAAGTCCTCCGGTTTGGGGTAAGCCATTCCCAGAACAATCATTCATTTTCTGGCAAGAACATCACAGTCTTTGCTAACTGGACTTCATACTCCCCGATCGCAGCATCAGTCGCGAGGCCGACTCCGACTCGGATGCAGACGGGGAGCGGATAGTAGAGCTGGAGGAAGCGCTGCGGGAACACTCGCCGGCCTGCGCGCCCTCCGCGCAGCGTCACCACCAACTGCACGTGGCTATAGAAGCTTTGAGGTGAGTGCAGGGAATTTTGAATGAGAATAAGAACTTTATTTATAGCCAAATACAAAAAAGGCTTCAATATTCATAAAGTATGAATAAATAGACGGCTGACAAGGAACTAACTTTGTGGGTCCTCTGTACAACAGTGGACGGCCACTATACACACGAGTCCAGGGGGGAGATTATCTTAAAAGCATAATTGTTCAATACAGTGATACTAGTATCATAATGGTTTTTTCATTGTCACTATTGGTAGTCTGCTAACCAATAGCATTGTCTGATGCCTATTTAATTTACCCGCGATATACTATTGAAATGGCATTGTACCTCAGAAAATAGCATTACCTATTTTTGGTAAACCTTATAATTATTATGGCTTAAAACTAAAAAAGAACACATGAAACCAATTCATATAGTACATTACTGCAGCGGCCAGCAAAAGAGGCATTGATATACGAACGTGGAAATGTGGGCCGAGGCGAAGCCGAGGCACACATACGTAAGTCCATCAATGCCTAGTTGTTAGTTAGAAATTTAAATAAAGCTTCTGATAAGTTACCTCCTTGGTTGTCATTGTTCGGAGTAAAAGGTCGTTCCGTTTTTAGGGTTCCGTACTCAAAGGGTAAAAACGGGACCCTATTACTAAGACTTCACTGTCTGTCTGTCCGTCCGTCCGTCTGTCTGTCTGTCTGTCACCAGGCTGTATCTCAGAACCGTGATAGCTAGAGAGTTGTCACAGATTATGTATTTCTGTTGCTGCTACAACAACAAATACTAAAAACAAAATAAAATAATTATTTAAGGGGGGCTCCCATACAACAAACGTGATTTTTTATCTCTGTGTCTAATGTTGTATAGATAATGGTACGGAACCCTTCGTGCGCGAGTCCGACTCGCACTTGGCCGGTTTTTATTAAATAACACGACAGATATGAGTTTAGTATGTAATTTATTTGGCCGCAAAACACGACAGTTATGAATTTTCATAGAACTTTTTCCGGCCGCTGCTCGCGTGTAATTGGCCAGTACAGCAATTTCGATTTATCTCGAAGAAGGTTGTCTAAATAATGCTCAAATTTCCAAGCATGTTTGAGAAAAATGTTTTATTGTTGCTATTATAGAACAATAGGTACATAGTGTAATTTTTCTTATTAGTCTAATCTGACATACTAGCATCTTCATCATCTTGGTCGTCACTTTCTTCTGATGTTTCACCTGTGTCTTTGATTCCTTCAGTCAATGCATCTATATCAGCGTCACGGCCATCAAATCGCTTTTCTTCATTAATTGTATGATTGCAAACATTAATCCACTCTAGTGCAGTGATTGCATATGTTCTCTCCATGACCAATCTCATCATGTTATCAATAGTCATTGATCCACATTGATCGATGTATGCTTTTATTGTCGCATACATATTTGTCAAAGGATTAAAATCTGGATGGCAGGGTGGGAGTCTAAGAACACTGTGATTATGTTCTCTGAGCAAATTATCCAGTTTATATTCTGTGAATCGATCTCTGTGTTGCATTATCAGTTGATACAGTTGTGGTTTGAGCATTGATGTTGAATGCACAATATTTCTGAAGTGGAGCCAATCAATCATTTCTTGTTTGCGAGAATTTGAATTAGGGACAGGATTTATCAACATGTTGTGGTAAGGTGCATTACCAACCACAACAACACTATTTGGCTTTAGATTTGGTATCAATTGTGTTTTCAACCATTGTGTGTAAATCTCATTATCTATATTGTGACGAAAATCGCCTTTTGCTTCTTTTGCCTTGAACATGTGTAATGAATATGGAATGAAACCATCAGCCCCACCCGCATGAATGATTATCAAACGTTCGGAATGGGACTTTGAAGTTGTTTGAAAGGTATCCATGTAAGTTTCGTCAGTATAGACGATAGGCCGGCCCAGTGCGCGATATTCGGCGATTTTAACGAGAAAGTTTATCCGTAGATACCGTATCTCATGTTTCTCTAGTAGAATACTGTGTTTATTATCTATCTTCTTCCACCTGAAACCCAGAAGCGATACTTCTTTGCGTAGCGCCCAAACAGAGCCTTGATAATTTATCTGTGGTTTCACCTTTTCAAACAATACATTCATCGTGGGTGCCCCTTCGTAAATTATCCGTCGAATCACCGCTTTCTCCCAATCGCCGATTGCTACAGTACGATCCCTGCATTTCGTCTTTTTCGGTGATCTGAATTTCAACTCTGCACCTTGCTGCAGACATAGCTTTCCTTCTCTCAGAACCCTTTTCACACAGCTAAACGGGATGCCCGTGGCGTTCGTTACCAACTGGGTCGATGTAATAACACTCGATTTGTCCTTCTCGTTGACTTCTTTAAAGTAATTGTTTAAGTTAAACAATATTTCTTTCGACTGGGCACTTAGTGGTTTTCGTATAGGTGCCATTTAAGTAATAACAATTTCCGCTAGAGCGGAAACAACTAAATACAATACACCGCAATAAATACAAACAATCACAAGTCACAACATCAAATGTCTACTCTTTGTACCGTAATTCTAGTCAGGATTATTTTCTCTGTGCTAGTCAGTAAATAAATAAATTGACAATTAGAACTGTCATGTTAGTGTAAAGGGATGCCAGCTAAAATAGGTATGTCCATTATTCGATCGATTTAACAACATAATCAATTATTTTTCGTACTATTGTTGTTAGTGGGCTTAAATTACAGAATGGAAAATATTTACGTATATTTTATTAACATGAAGTAACCTAAATCATTTAAAATATGTATTGTCATGTTTGTCGTAAAATTTTATTTTCTTAGTTTATTCTGAAATACAAATTATAAGCCTGTTAATGAAATAGTAAAAATATAAACATAAGGATCAGGTTGTGTATATTTGGAAGGTTTAAGATGTAGCAAAACAACTATTAAGTATATCAAAATGAAATTGAATGGAAAAAAATATTCGTCATAAGTTTATTTTCTTTATTCTGAATAAGGTGAGACTGAAGTATTATCGTCTGTATCGTTTACATTAATTATAAATGTATCTACTCCGTCATCTATCAATTTGTCTAATCTCCTCATTTCATTATCAACTTTTTTCGTGTGCAATATACAGTCTACCCAGCGTTGAAGTGTCACCATACTTAAGCCATGTATTTTACATTTTAAGTAAAAAAACCGGGCAAGTGCGAATTGGACTCGCGTAAAAGTATCTAACATTAGTTCATAGTGATCCTGCTAGATAACTATGAAAAAAAACTAAGTCGATATTTTATGTCGATTGTGTACACCCCTATTATTTTTTTATTAAAAACTAGTCACACCGCAAATGTCCTTTTACTGACTAAGTTTATGGAACAGAGTTTAGTAGGCTTGATAAAAATATCGATAAGTAAGTATATCGATATTTTTTCAGAAAATATTTGTTATAAGTATATCGGCTATTTTATTTTCTATCAAAATCGATATATTTAAAAAATTGGCTCAAGCTTCAGGTATACGACCAATCCGATCTTAAAAGAAAAGACTTGGTAGGCTGCATGGGTTCTGTTTCATTCGCCTAAACAAAAATGTATACAGTACGATTAAAATCAGTTAACGATTCGGCCAACGTCGGTATCAGAAATCAGAAATCAATAATTTATTTCAACGTAAAGAATTTACATTCTGTTTGCTGAATGTCAATGTACTATGTTACTAAGTTAGCCGCTGCCTTCGGGCCGTATTTGTAAATAGAATTTGAGAGCTTCGTTTTTTTTTTTCGGCTGGCAACCCCAGACCGAACAGCTGACTTCAAAAGCAGCTCAGTAGTTTTATTTAAAATAATTTGTAATTTTAGTGTATTTAGAGTCCAATTAAACATTAAATCATATCAAGAGTTCGTAATAGTGCAGTTACATTAAAAGTTAATAGTGAAAATCAGACAATTACAAGACAAACGTACTATAATTGTACCGGGCCACCGAACTGTCAAACGGTTCGAATTGCAACGACTAAACCGGGGAAGTATTGTTTTAATCCTGTATTTTACGCCTCATACTACACTCCTTACTGCTTAAACAAACTGTACATAACCTCACGTACGTGAGACACGTCCCATACAACCACTCCGGCTCAGTTTTGGCTCTCTTTACTTGACGAAAAGTGGAAGCAAAGTTGAGACAAAACAACTAGCCTCAGCCATCACAAAACTCACACCCCACATCTATAAACGTACTATCTACTTGTTATCGGTCAATCACATCTTACATATTCCGACACTGACACCGATTCCCGGTTTTTTCCAGGTGACAGTTAGCATGTTGACCCGAAGCAAGATGACTGTACGCGACATGGAGCTGAGGTTAAAGGCGACCCTGCTCGAGCTCAAAAAGAGCAAAGAGCTGTGCGACACGCTTCTTCAAGAACGAGAGGAAAGTGAAGAGGAGATCCGTAAACAGAACAAAACCAACTCAGCGCTCAAAGAAGAGCTCAATGAATTGGACATCCAATGCCAGGACCTAAGTGCCCAGCGGGATGAGCTGCAACATCAAGTCCACTCGTTCAACAAATGCCATGATGTCCACGATGTAGCACTACAACGTATACGCTCACTTGAACACCAGCTTGCTGAGGCACACCACGAGCTTCAGCAAATAAGTGAGCATGAACAACAAAAAGAGAGCGCTAGAACCATGGCTTTGTATAATGAAGTTATGAGTGACACGGGGATACCAACTGTCGACCTAACTACAGCCAGCAGTAGCAGCAGTATAAAAATGAACAGCGTAAGGAAAATCAAGAAATATATTAAAACAAAAAAATATATACAAAGGGTACAGAAACTGATTAAACGAAGCCGGAGGAGTATAGAAAGTATACCAATTCACCGTCAAAAACTACAGTTAGAAATGGAAATGGCCGAATGTCAGAAGGAACTATTCACTAACAATGTGGACCACGAGCTAGCGATGGCTGAACTACAAATACAAGTGGAAGACCTGCAGTTTCAGTTACTGGACATCACCTGCAAGTACTCAGCTATACAAACTCAGTACAATGACTGCATTTCATCGATGAATGGGTTGATTGCACTAAGCAAGAGCAATCTGGAACGTGTTGAGTCCAACTTTATCCAGGACTTGGAAGACTCAGAAGGCAAATCAAGCTTGCTGTCCCTACAACCACCATCTGCCGTGATTGGAGACCCAGCCCCTCTACAGCTGAGCACCATGCAGCCACGGAGCAGTGAAAAGGGCAGTCAGAAGCTAGGCTTGCTTACACCGTGCCATGTGCCCATCACACCGGCCCCTTTACCGTTGGATCCGGCACAACAGCATGGAGGTGAGCTAAGCGGACAGCCTGCACCATCAAATGTGACAGCGGAGACCAGTGCGCCGTCGACCTGTGATGCAAGACCTGGAGTACAACCCACAAATAGACCAACCAGCAACTCAGTTCCAGTCAACGAGCGGTGCAGTGCCACACCGACCCCTGATTCCATACTGGATGGACAGCCGCAGTCTAAACCCACCACCTGCAGAGTTCCTGACAATCACGCCCAGTACAAAACCATTATCTATTCAGATAAAATAGGTGTAGGGTTAGGCAGTATACTACAAAATAATTTAAAGCAACATGTTGAGAATATTTGTATGCCCTATGCATCTTACATGCAGATAGTCAACTGTATGCTTAGTAAGGAGTATGATAATAATACCACTGTTGTGTTATTAATAGGGGACAGCGAAGGAATACAGCGCGATGATTTGACAAATTATTATGATTCTATAGTTGCTCTTCAAGCAAGGAAAATTGTAATCTGTGCTTTTCCTTATTCTAAGACTCTATCAGAGACACAAAATGCCCGGATAGATAAGTTAAACCGGCTATTGTATAATATGACCTTTGGCCATCGAGACCAAGTATTGTATTTTGATACGAATAAATTTATTCGAAACTTTATATTGACTAGGGACACAATGCATGTGCCCCTTTCTTCAAAGCGACAGATTGCCAAATTGTTGGCATTCAATATTTATGACCCTATTATTGTTAAGACAATAAAACAGGGACCAGTCGTGGATACAAACTGTAGAAAAAATTCTACTTGCAAACCTCTGTATTCTGAGGCTGTAAAAAAACCTAGCATAAGTAGGTTAAGCTTGACTGCTGATTTAAACTGTCAGCGCAGACAACAGAAAAGTCCCCCTTAAACAAACTTGTCTTAGCTAACCAAAATTTACAGGGTGGCTTTTCTGGTAAACTACTAGAATTAGAGTTGTTCTTAGAACAACATAGAGTGAATATACTTTGTGTCACAGAGCACTGGCTACTAGAGTCTCAAATGAATTTTGCTATACATAATTATGAAATAGCCAGTTGCTTCAATAGAAAGTCTGCATTGCACGGGGGATCCTTAATAATAGTAAATAGTAGTTTAAAATATAAAGAACGGAAAGATATTTGCAGACTTTCTGTTGAAAAAGTTATTGAGCTCTCATGTGTTGAACTGGCTAAGCACATTGTAGTAAGCGTATACAGGCCCCCCGCCAGTGACTACAGTTTATTCGAATCAGTACTAGAGGATGTCTTAAATGTAGCTTCAAGTAGTAGCAAGAACCTTATAGTCTGTGGAGATTTTAATATCGACTTGCTGGTAGATTCCACTTTAAATACTAAATTAAAACTTATTTTCAAGTCTTTTAATTTAGTTAATATTTTCTTAGAGCCTACTAGGATTACCGAAATCACAGCCACCTGTCTTGATAATGTATACTGTGACTGTGAATTTTCGCACTATTCTACAATAAATTGCTTAAAGTCAGACCACAGTGGTCAAATTGTACACTTTGAATCTGATTTTAAAAAATCAGAACAAGATATACTTTACAGGCCCATGACAACAAAAAAATTAGAATTATTTAAAACTGATTTACAAAGTAGTTTACATACCGAAAAAAATAAAACCATCAATGCTAATGCCCATTATGGAGATTTCTTTAAGGTCGTTTCAGATAGTTTTGAAAAAGTTTTTAAATTGAAAAAGCTATCTTCGAAAGGAAATAAGGTAGAATTTAGTGAATGGGCCACTGCCGGCATCCGGAAAAGTAGGGACACACTTTATTCACTATATGAGAAAAAGACATACACATATGACCCTAGTTTTCTACAGTATGTTAAATTATATTCAAAATTATTTAGGGCCGTCTGCCACAAAGCTAAATGCGAGCATATAAAAGCCAAAATTCTTAAATCGTCTAATAAATCTAAAACCATTTGGAATATAATAAATAAGGAAACCGGTAAATCCAAATCAGCGGACCCCGAATTTTCGCTTAAGATAGATAATAAATTAATAACGTCAAATGAAGACGTTGCCGCGGCTTTTGAACAATTCTTTACAAATGTTCCAATTATAACTACGGCTCCTTTAGATTCATCTCCTGATCTTGCAGAAAGTATTTTGAAAGATAATGTCCCTCCCTGCGATCACGATTTTTCATTTGATTATATTGAAGCTCATACCGTGAATAAAGCGTTTAAAAAGCTTAATCTTAAAAAAACTGAAGACCTGTGGGGTATGTCAGTAATAATAGTTAGCTCAGTTATCGATGTCCTAGCACCCCATTTGGCCAGAATCTTTAACAAATGTTTAGATGAGGGTACATTCCCTGACCTAATGAAATATAGTAGGCTCGTTCCTTTATTTAAAAGTGGCGACAGGCAAGATCCCACAAATTTCAGACCAGTCTCGGTTCTACCCGTTTTGAGTAAAATATTCGAGAAAATAGTTCTAGGTCAACTACTTACACACTTTAATAATTATCAACTTTTTCATAGTGAGCAATTCGGTTTCACGCAAGGGCGGTCTACGACGGATGCTGGTGTCACATTAGTTAAACATATATTTAGTGCATGGGAGGATCGGAAGGATGCTATAGGTGTTTTCTGTGACTTGTCGAAGGCATTTGACTGCGTAGACCATAAAACACTTCTCTTAAAATTAAAACACTACGGAGTGAATGGGAGGAGCTTAAAACTTATGAGATCATATTTAGAAGGGAGGGTTCAAAAAGCTGACATAAATAGGACTAAATCATCCGGGTCGGAGGTTAAGATGGGAGTGCCACAGGGATCTATTTTGGGGCCGTTCCTTTTCCTCGTATATGTAAATGATTTGCCGTTCATGGTTCAAAATATGTCAGAGATAGTATTGTTTGCAGATGACACGTCACTTATTTTTAAGATTAAGAGACAAGAAAATGACCTTGCGGGTACAAATAATGCTCTCTCTAAGGTACTATATTGGTTTACTTCTAATAACTTATTATTAAATTCAAAAAAGACAAAATGTATAAAATTTACACTACCAAATGTCAAAATGGTTAACAGCAATGTTATATTGGGGAATGATAAACTAGACCTTGTAGAAGAAACTGTATTTCTGGGTATCACAATTGATGCAAAGCTTCAATGGGGTCCTCATATAGGAAAATTGGCAAATAGGCTCAGTTCTGCAGCATACGCAGTTAAAAGAATCCGGGAACTAACTGATGTCGCAACTGCTAGGCTTGTTTATTTTAGTTACTTCCATAGTATTATGTCCTATGGTATACTACTGTGGGGTCGGGCTGCAGACATTGAGACCATCTTCGTCCTGCAGAAGAGAGCGATCAGATTCATATATAAGCTAGGCAATAGAGATTCGTTAAGAGATTTCTTTAAAGAAACCAACATCCTAACAGTTGCTAGTCAGTATATCTATGAAAATATTATGTATGTTAGGAAAAATATCAGTGACTTTAAAACTGTAGGTAGCCAACACAATGTAAATACTAGAAATAGACATAAACTTTCGTTCCCAAAATTTAGGCTGGCAAAGGTTAATACATCCTTTATGGGGCATTGTATACGTTTCTACAATAAGATCCCTGAGGATATAATAAGCTTGCCAGAAACGCGGTTCAAAAAATGTGTGAAGCGCACTTTGTGCCAAAAAAGCTACTATAACATTAAAGATTATTTAGATGACAATGATGTCTGGAATTAAAGCCAGTTCAATGCATGAGTTTTAGAACATTTATATAAATCCTGTAAATTAAGGACTTGAAAAGACTAAGTTTGGAGTTTTTTTGTCCATTTTTTCTCCAAAATGATCTAGATTTTGAAATGGACACCTAGTTTAACTTGTAACGTTCATTAAGTCGCAGTTTCTGTGCTACTTTGAATAAAAAAAATTTGATTTTGATTGATTTTGAATTTGATTTTTCGAAAAGCAGCGTGTTAAAATTTTTGAAGGAAAACGACAAGCTCTCAGATCAGTCACCTAAAGATCAAGAATCCAAAGAAGTGCCCGGCAAAAAATATCTTTTGAAAATGGATGATTTTGATTATTGCGTGATCCGACGAATGATATTGTAAAGAGCTTCCTACGTTGCGATCACTTCTGCATAATAAATTTCTTAGGTCTACCGGTTAGTAATGTCATCTTGGCAGGTGCTATACATTGCGTTTATGATACTTGAAATTGAATGCTACCTAAAAGAAATCTCGGTAATGTATTTCGTGTCCTTTCCGTCTCGGGATTTAGGCGATGATATCCGAGAAAAGCCGAATCGTTAACTGATTTTAATCGTGTTGTATAAGCCTGTTTCATATACTACTACCTTTATGTCTATTTGTGGTCTGCGAATTGGTGCTAACTATGACCATGACCGTCATATGATCCGTCATGGCCTCGAGGCGATTATGATTGAATATAATATTACGAGGAGATGTTGGTCATGCATAGAAATAACGCAGTTTTGACACCTCTGAGTAGATTAAGTCGAACGAGCCGATACAGTGGAGGAATTACATGAGAGCACCTCAGCCCTTCTATCACGCAACTGTCCACTCTATTCGGTTAACCTATTTGACATTTCGGAGTAGGTTAATCGGACCACTCCATACAAAGGACTTACGTAGTAGCGCCCCTGGACAGTCAATCAATCAGTTAGTTTGGTTGGAGTCACTATGTGTCTGTGACTGGGTGTGTCTGTGCGTGTGTTTGAGTTTTTAGAGTTCCGTACCCGAAGAGTGGCAAACGGGACCCTATTACTAAGACTTCACTGTCCATCTATCTGACAGTTGGTCACCAGGCTGTATCTCATGAACCATGATAGCTAGGCAGTTGAAATTTTGGCAGATGATCTATTTCTGTTGCCGTTATAACAACAAATACTAAAAACAATAAAATAAATATTTAAGGGGGGACTCCCATACAACAAACGTTGTCTAAAGACAGCGCTCGCCATCTAGCGGCCATCTAGGCGCCATACAGCGTCGATGTCAATGTTAAACGCTTTTTATTGGTTTCTATAGATGGTACTGTTCTCAAATTCGATATTTGTCTAATATTGTATAGATAATGGTACGGAACCCTTCGTGCGCGAGTTTGACTCGCATTTGGCCTGTTTTCAATTTTTTTTGCAACCGATTTGGCAAAAATATCGATATATCAATCTTTTTGGTCGATATATACCGATAAAAATATCGATACATTTTTTTCTATTTGAACATCCGTAATGTCAAAGTGACAGACGAAGCGAGTTGCCATCGTCGCGTTTGTAGTGTTGTCAGATGTAATATTAACAATAATGCGTTCGCTCTTGTGTCGTACGTTTGTAGTTTCAATGGGATGTGAGTGTAATAGGCCCCCGAGACCCTGGAGCCACCTAGGCCGCGTTTCATTACAATTCGACGTACATTGCTTAGCGGAGTCTACTTGTTAATCTACTTATCAATCAACTTTGCAATGTACAGCGAATTGTCATAGTAAATTATGGATTGTAATTTTATAAAACAGGCCCCTGTGTTTACTTGCAGATAATATAATATGCCATATTTTTAACAGCAGATGTTATCTGCAGATATATTTGTATACGCAGATAATATTCTTACCATCTTCCGATACCTACTTTACCATAAAATATAAGTTATCTGCGCCGTGTGTATTAATTAATTCATTGAATTACATAGAGAGCGATATTTAAAGGTATGTGCTCAGATACATATATCTTATCGTGTCTGCATGAGTAGTATGTGAAGCGCTTTATATCGCAGTTGGGTGATTCCGATTCAGTCGTGTGACCAAAATAAGCATACTATATAGGGTCTAACAAAAATTGGTATACCTAACGTTATTTTTGTGGGTCAATTAGTATGTGAATTTGTGATAAACAATTGAAAAAACAAATAGAAAATGTTTGATTTTGACGTGAAACGCATTTCAGTTATCCGTGTGCCACCGGATTAAGAATAGCGTCACTCCATTTCCTTCCGTGGATGTCGTAGAAGGCGACTATGGAAATAAATTACCAGGAGACGGGCAGCATCGTCTTCCTGAGATTCCCACCGCATACTGCGATCGCCAACCCGCCTGCCAAGCGTGGCGATTATGGCAAAACCCCTCATGGTTATGAAAACCACGAAGGAGGCCCATGTCCTGCAGTGGGCGTTAAATGGCTGATGATGATGATGCTGATTATGATGCATTTTAGTTCGTTGGTAAAACCGCATGCAACGAAAACATTTCGCTTCGGCGAGGGCTGTAACTCTGCCTGTAACTACGTGTCGCCGAGATCAACGATAGTTCATTTAAATATCGTTGAGAAGAGTAAAGTTGCCATTACCCAGATCCTTGATAAGATTCAGCGGTTCCTAAACCTTTAGGGTAACGGAACTCAACAAATCTATTTTAGGGAACCCAACATAAAAAAATATTACAAAAATAAAATAAAGGACTTAAATTAAAAAATAAGAACTAAAAACCTTGGGAATAACAATACACATGACCTTTGGCAGGCTGTTCCTCGCATCCTACCGCGTCTTACCAAGCCATAATTTGGAACAGAATTGTTGCAAGTTTATTTCACGGAACCCTGATGACTTCTCCACTTCTTGGGTCAAGCGACATGTATTATTGGTTTCAGAGCTCCAGAGCTGATGTTCCAACCTTCTATGATGGGAAACTTAGAAGCTGGGTTAGCTGAAACGATGGAGTATGTGTTCAAGCACTTCAGCCCTGAAGATCAGCTACTTCTAGCCAACAATGTTTTCCTAACTGGAGGATGCTCCCAATTTCCAGGTATGTATATTGTTAATAAACTAACGCCTTCCCGAAACCCATATACTATTGAATTTTAAGTACTGTCTGTCATTACGATATTTTTTTCCAAACGGAAAATTTCACGTCATCGTTCATTCATAACTTTTTTCTATGCCTGGGAATATTCACAGCTTAGATATTTAGTATTAAACCCCAGTTTATGAGATATCAAGTCTCCCTTTTTTGTTATGTTTTGCAGAAACATTACTGTCGCATCTGGACATTTTTTCTCAAGAAACCTTAACCCAAGAAAACATTGTGATCTCAAACAAACGAGCGCTGCTTTAGACTACCCCCGTGTCATAAGAACGCATCCATTGCTAACAATCCGTCTAGATTTTTCCGGACTTTGGTCTGCATTTTGTTAAGATTTTTAATTTGTGCAGATTTTCTACTAAAAAATGGCATGGCAGATGCGGCTGATCCCCACCTTGTAAAAAGTATGCTGCGCGTAGGATTATTATCTTAATTTTGTAATTACGAAATGGTAATGTTAATTGCTTAATTAACCATTTTCGTTGTTTTTTTTTTTTTTTTTTAAAGCCGGATCCGCCACTATTTATAGTGTGGCGACCTTTGTTTCTATAGTAAAATTGTGACAGTTATATAATAAAAAATCCTTAGTCTAAAATTAAAGTTATACAATAAAAAAGTCATATTATTAAAAACTGTAAAAATTAAAATGATAAAATCGTCAAAAGTATAATAAAAAGTAAAATTGCTATGTCAAAAATTAAAATTATATAATAAAATGTCATATCGTTAAAACTGTAAGAAATAAAATCCTATGTCTATTGAAATAAAAATATAAGTGAGAATAAAATTCTCTGTATGCCCCGACGCCTTGTCTCTGACTACTCCTAAGAGTAGTGACAAGCAAGGCGCCGGGGTTAAAAATAAAACTTAAAAACATAGAGTAAAATTGTAAAAATACTAAAAATTTTAAAACTTTCGCAAAACTTAGATCGCCCTCCTCTCGCCCGGCCTGTCTGAAAGTATTAGAATATTCATGAATAAAAATGTCCGTAGGAGTAAAATAAAAATGTAGAATAAAAAAAAAGAAAAAAAAATGTAAAGAACCAAAATAAAACAAGTTTAGATCCGGCCCCCATTGGCTTTAGTGGCCGCTTTTGTCACTGCCAGGGCGAAGGGCAGGAAGACTTCTCGACTCTTGGAGTCGGCCATAAAGGCGGCGAAAGCCTCGCACCTCACCGCTGCTCCCAGGAGTATCTCGCAATCGGCCCGAGCAGCTCCAAAACGGGGGCACTCCTCCAGCAGGTGCTCGAGCGTTTCGGGAGTCACGTCATCACAAATGCAGGACGGACTCCCCGCGAGCTTGAACCTGTGGAGGTACGCTCGAAAGCCGCCGTGCCCCGTCAGGAGCTGCGCCTTGGCATTGACCAACGAAACCATTTTCGTTGTTGTAATTAATACACAAACTCTAATTAGAATATTTGTAAAATTTCATGACCCTGTATATTTAGTAGTTTTTTTTTCTTTTGGGTTAGGCGTTAGTTGCTAGTATTTTAACAGTGGATCTGACAAGTCTGTTGAAATCGAATGATGCAGTGATTTAAAAAATGTACGGAACCGTATCATTTACATAGATATCTCTGAATTTCAGGACTCAAAGAAAGGCTAGAAAGAGAACTCCTAGAAATGAGGCCCTTCCAATCGACGCACAAAGTAATTGTGGCAAAACATCCCAGCCTAGACGCGTGGTACGGTGCCAGAGACTTCGCTGGCAGCAACGACTTTGAAAACAGATGCGTAACTAAAGAGGACTACTACGAAATGGGAGGCGAGTATTTGAAGGAACATCACGCTAGTAATAAGTATTTCAAGAGTCCAGCTACGATTGATAACACATTAGCGCCGGCAGGAGACGCGAATGTAGCTAAGGAAGAGATTGTAGTGGATTGTTGACCGAAATAAATGGAATCGAAGGAGCGGCTTGGTTTCTTTTTTTATCATGTCGCGTGATACCCTGCCAGTTAATTGTTGAGAACCTAACTACTGAAATAAAAGCCGCAAGTTTAGTAGCCACAAATATCATGGCACGTTTATTTTTCTCCACTACATGGCTCTAAAACGAATCGTGACTGTCATTTTGCATTTTCACATATTTATTTTTTCTCAAATAGAATAGGGCTCAGCGACAGGAGCCTAAAGATAATTTTACAATGTTTATAAATTGTTCAGATTTATACATAATTTTCATAAAATTAAATAAACTCTGTATTTTGATTCCTTTTCAATATAAATCGCTATGCACTGAAAAAGAAAATAATCGCTTTGTTAGTCTTGCTAATTAATTATATGTTGATGATGAGACTATATAATAAAGAGTACATTTAAAAAATCACAATAAAGCATATACATAATGCTGACTACATTAACACTCTTACGGCCTCGTTGTACACACGACGCTAGGGAGGGCCGTCTGCGAGCTGCGGGAACAACAGAACCGAACGAACCAACAATAAGGAACAACACTTCCACGAACCGCCCCACCTCTCCATAAACCAAAACTCTACAAGCAATATCACATGACATCAGACTAAAGTAACAGAGTGCAAAAGAGGCCGTAAGAACTGATTTCACGTGCAGTTTAATACACCACAGTTAACAAATCTAACTTATGTAAAATATATAAACTAGCCTAAAAATTTTAACAATAAAAAGGGTTTTTTTCATTAAACTCAAACATTGGTCATCAAAAACTCTGAAGAGCTATAACTAAATGACGAACATACCAAAATACATCATGCCATGATGTTTGTTTAGAAAAAACTTTTAGTAAAAAAATCCAATTCAAAGATGTAAAATACTTCAAAACCTTTTTGGTTACATAGGGCTTAAAGCCATTAGTAAAATTTCACTTATTAGGTATAACATTATATTACTATAAAGTGTAAAAAACTCAAGTGACTTAGAAATAGCTCTCAGCATATAAAAAAAAGAGTTAAAATCCTTAGGCTGTACTCTCGTAAATGATTATAATGTAAGCAACGCAATAATGTTGGCAAAAGCGGTAGTTGTAACTCTAATGATACAAGAAAACTAAATAATTATGTACCTTAGACATTAAGATTATACAAGGCTCACTGTTATTTGCTCATAAAACTACCACGTCAAGTCTACCTGGCCTCGCGGCCCGGACTAGTGCCTGCCTCGATACAAGGGAAGTATAATTACACTCACGGGTTAGGATATGTACGTTTCCTTAAATGAAAAGGATCGAAATGGGATTACTAAGAAGCCTGTTGGTCCGTCGCCACAACCTTCCCGATGGTGCTTTCCGCTTTTACGCTGACAACATTCTGGTGAGTATTCTAAATGTTGTGGACTCTTTTTTTTCTTTAAAGAAATTCAGTCTTTTCTATGGTTGAACATAAGTAGACAAAGGAGAAATTCTAACGTAATAATTATATGTATGACGAGTTTACTATCTATCTTTACGTAAATTCAAATGGCTCAAGTGTTACTTTTTTCTTCTTAAAATATATAACTAACATCGGTATGTAAAATAGACACGACAGCGAAGGCACACCTTACAGATCCATTTTACACCTAGGTATATTAAATAAATTGCTCTGATGGATCGCATAATATTGTGTCTTCACTGTTTCTACGAATATTATTCATTTACGAGGCAATCCGTTGAGATTCACGTCCAAGGCATGTAAAAGTCAGTGGACCCGGATATACTCGTAAATTTAGAGACATTGTCATGTGATTTCAACAAATACTAACTTGTCAAGAGTGAGAAGACAAAAACAAAACTGTTAATAGATATAAGCAACAAAGAGACGTTAACAAAAATATGCGTCATTGCATCCTATAAAAAAGGATTCACCCTGGGCAAGTCAATAATAGTAGTCGATCACAGTATACATATTGTTTATGTATATGAAACTTTATGTACCTACTTCCTAAGTTGGTGTTTTCTATTTTCATTAATATTACCTTCATATAAGTACAACATTAGAAGCACTTTCAAGCAGTACCTGCAATGTCTTTACCAACTATTGTAATTGTAAGTCTAGGCTTTTAAAATTGAAATGGTGATCGGTTTGCCTATTCTCCATAAATGGTATCTGAATTGTATCACTACTTGATAAACTCATACAAGTTCTAGGTCTCCTAAATAATACTGTTGTCAATGGCTTGGTAAACTAACATTGGAAATTAAAGAGTTCGGTAAAATCTTATTATTGTTATTGTAGGTATATTAGTATATTCGAAATATAAGTGAATATAGCTATCCTATCTGTAACTCAACTTGTGTACTAAATGCGATATAAGTATCTAATTACTTGCGAATTCAATTATTTACTATTTCCAAATGATAAATGAGATATTGGCCTATCTTTTTTGTTTCTTTCAAATACAGAACTATCAAAATATAAAAAAATATTGAAGACTATCAAACGACATTTATATTATGTACATCTACAAGGAGATAGATTTTACAATACCCAGTTAATAGTTCTGTTATATTTTTTCTTACGCAGTACTTCCAATTATCTCAGTTCAACAATTACGAAAGTATCTTTTGAATTGTTTTAATAATTCTTATTTTAAATAAATAACTCCTACTTATATTTACACTTTCGACCCAGCACACGGACACACGCAACGTGGAAATAAAATAATGTATAATGTGAAAAAACAATAACAAAAAATACAATATCGTAATAAGAAAAAAATAAAACATCTAACTCAACTTTACATAAATAAATAACATATACAATGGCTCTGTACACGAGTTCCCCACGAGAAGAAAAATGAACTTTTTCCTTACAATATTTTATTTCCAATTCTACCCTGACCAGCAGACTTACCTAACTTACGCTACCACATCAGTTACATAGAAATGGCACCAATCTATCTTTGATATCATAATGGCAAACCATAAGGAACCCCGCAGCGGGCGGCAGGCCGCTACCACGCACCTGCTGCTATCGGTTAGTTTTGGAAGACTACTGCGCTATACTCTATCGTAACATTTACTTGTACAGGGAATACAAATGAAGAGACTTTCATAACAAGCAGAAATCCTTTTAACACGTCTATGTTGGTATCACACTAAATTATGACCATAAAAATACATCGGATGATAGTTCTATGTGTATAGGTATTTATGTATGTATGAGGTGTAATGAGTGGTGTTATGATTGATATCGCCTAATGTTGCTATCCGCTAGAAGGCACACAAAGTTTAGTAAGAAGCTTCACAAATGATACGCCTTGCCGCGCGATCTTTACACAAACTGTCGAAGGCATGTCTCTGCGCGAGACATCTGAGGTGAATATGCGACTGACACACACATTGAACATTGAACCTAACTTTTACTCACTCTGAAAGTAACACCATTTAAAAAATATTGCCAAATTATGTTGCAACAGGCACTTCTCTGGATTACTCCAATATAGATCATTATTAAAAGTAATTATTATTTTGTGAAGCTTTCAAATATTGCCTCCGAAGGACTCTGCAAGTTAACGGTTTATTTGTACTTATTGTTATTATTCATATTATGATTCCAGCACTGGCCGGCTTGCGGCAGTGCGGTCAGGATCCCTTCGCGACTTAAAGAGTCCTCAGTCCCACCTATCAGGTAACAATTCTATAAAATTATTGAATTCCATATACACTGACGACTTCTAAGTTAAAGCATCGCAATAAGATATTGTTACAATTTCACTACGCCTAATGAAGATGTACACGTGACAAGCAAATGGTGAATGTTACAATTTAGAATTTAGTCAAAGTATTACCACTCTGGATCCAAGTTTCTCATTTTGATATTTTTATCACTAAGCAAATTAGAATATGAGATCAAAAATTTAGGCCTACAATCTATAAAATGATGAGACTTTAGTGATTTATGCATGCCACCACGAAGCCTATCATAATGTGATGGTATAAATAAATCACAGCTTGGATATATAAATCACAATGCATGTCATAGGCGGTATCGCTACCTCACTAAAGCTACGTTATGTGACGTCCCCCGGTGTGGCCCGCCGTGGGATTCCTGAAGCGTAACGTAATAAATGCGCCGTCGCTCCTGTGCCTCCGACTTCAACCTTAATCCTTTACGTCATGGCGGAAGAACTTAACAGCGAGTAAATAAATAACAAGAAATTAAAAATAATAGAAAATCTGTGCTTTTAGTCCATGGCGGCTCACCCACCCGCCGTCGTGTGTTGATTATATCACTCCGTGCGCCGCTGCCGATGGCTGCCATCGTTTCTGTATTGCACTTGCGGCCGCTCTAGTCAACCGACAACTGTGAAGGACAGGATATTTTTTACCACACTGCGAAGGCAAAAGATGGTCGTTTTTCGCGCGATTTTTTTTGTGACCACGCAGAGTATTTACTGTTGGACTAATTTTCACAAAGGAGTTGCCAAGTGAAAGGTATTGACATCGCGATTGTCACTGGCCATGACATCACGAAAAAACAAATCGGACGGGACCAAACGTAGTATATACAAGAGGTCCCGCCTGCTGAAGTTTTAAATTCAATGGACTCATTTGAGCTTCATTTAGGACTTTTTAGCAGTCTGGTTTTATTTTTCAAGAATAAGTTTTCTAAGGCAGACTTGTACTTGTTTAAACATTTTTTTAACACGTTTTAAATGTGGATTAAGTAGCAAAACTTAAATCCTAAAAACTGTTTTTTGTCTCTCCTATGTTGGGAAAAATTACATGTGCGGTGTTGTGTGCTAAGCGACGATATGTGATTTGTAAGATCTCATTTATTAACAATAAACCTCATTTGTAGAGTAGCTAATATTTTTCATACAAAATTTCATTTATATGGAAAGTGAAAAACATTTATTTCCGTCCTAACACAAAATTATAACAAATTTACGGAGAGACGTACCTAATACAATCATGCTATGGCTATGTAAGTCACAAAGGATGGTGCAAGGCGGTGTAAAATTTGAGTTGATCGCTACCTAAGATGCTACCAAGGTCATCTCCACAGACTATATATCTGTGGCCATCTCTTTTTATCTCACACATTGTTTATGTAAAAGGGGAATACGACATATCTTACCTCTGGCGATCAGTCGGCCAGATGCATCTGCCCCGACATCTGCGGCTGGGGCGTCGGGGTGTGCGGGGGTGGGGGCGAAGCTGGAAGAAAAGATCGTAAAAAGCGTTAGACTTATTTCTTTACTGGAATAATTAGTAACGCTGAAAATTATTGTGTATACAATCATTTTATCACGTACTATGTAAACATACACAATTTAAAAAATATGTGCACCACACTATAGCGACGGTGTCCACTTTACCTATCTAGCGTAAATAAATCTTGTTTAAAATAATACGAAAATAATTTAGTGTATAAGTGTGAAAAAGCTTTGATCTTGGCAATAAATGGTTATTCATTCATTCATTCTTTTGATGTAAAGATTTTTTATTTCCGAGCCAGAAACAGGGTCCCTCGCTGTTATGCTCTCACTACTATTGCTGGTAAAATCTGCGCCGATTTAAATATTGTCCTGGGCACTAATATTTATCAGTGCTTTCAACAAGGCCATGATCGCCATGGGTTCGGTCCGATACTAGGACGAATCAAATTGCCCTTAATCCGACATGCGATCTTCCCAACAAAAATTGGACGTATAAGATGAGTATTCTCTATCGTACACCAGGGCTCATGACATAAAAATCCCCTATTAATCCGGGAAATAGTGGCAGAACCCTGCATTTTTTTTTATTAAAGCAAGCCGCTGATCACAGTTGTTCCTTGGATGATTCTGGGGGGGGTTGGTTTGCAAGCTACTAGGGCAAGTATGGTATAATAAATACTAAAATATTTCATGAAAACCGAAAATCTCGAAAAGACTCGTAAGTTTCCGGAATGCTGCCCAGCCGAGTTGGATTCGACGATTGACCTCTTTCACGAAGTTGGACCGGCCTAGTTGGATTGTTTGTCCTAAGTAGACGTATTCGTCTACAACTTCGAGAGTCGAGGGTATGGAAAGGGCTATGCTCGGAATTTCTTTGCGAGATCGAATCAGGAATGATGAGATCCGTAGACGAACGAAAGTCGTCGACATAGCCCAGCGGATTAGTAAGCTGAGACCACATATCGGCAAGCGCAGCGTAGGACAAACAGCCACAAGATGGCCAGATGACCTCATCCAAGTGGCAGGAAGGCGCCGGATGCAAGCCGCTTCAAACCGGTCTTTTTGGAAATCCATGGAGGAGGCCTATGTCCAGCGGATGCAAGCCGCTTCCAACCGGTGTTTTTGGAAATCCGTGGAGGAGGAGGAGAGAATGATGATGATGATGACGAAAATCTCGAACTAGATATTTGCAAATAAACCCTGTTTATTATTTTGCTATCGGGTATAACGAAATAAAAAAATATATATTGGGAAAACCACCCTTCCCCATATTATAGAAATACATACTTTATTTGGATATATTTTAATGGGATGAAAAAAAATCCACTGCGCCGCAGTATTATTAATTCCAGGAGAATGCAGGAAGAAGAGTCACAGAATACATGTACTTCATCCAAGAAATGAATTAGTCCACGTATCTAGCTTGAATGAGCTTTATTCAAAAAGTTTTCTGATGGAAGTCTTCCCGATATATCTTAATCGAAAACATTACAACAAATCGGCACTACCGCCTATGACACACTGATACATGGAACTAGAACCTGGTCTTTCACCATGTTAAACGTTTTCTAATTTCAGATAACCTATGAAAGATCATCATCATCAGCCATTTGACGCCCACTGCAGGACGTAGGCCTCCTTCGTGGTTTTCATAACCGTGAGGGGTTTTGCCATAATCGCCACGCTTGGCGGGCGGGTTGGCGATCGCAGTATACGGTTGGAATCTCAGGTAGACGCTGCTGCCCGTCTCCTGGTAATTGATTTCCTTAGTCGTCTTCTACGACATCCACGGAAGGAAATGGAGTGACGCTATTCTTAATCCGGCGCCACACGGTAAATGAAATAAGTATATAGGCACAGAGAAGCGTATATCGACAATTATCCACGCTATCCCCAGGCCGTGGCATAATAAAATCGCCAAAACCACATAAAACCTTGAAAATACAAAGTCGTTGTGTGGAGCTTTTCCTTCTAGTCCTAGGCACAGAGGAAAATCTTAGGGCCAGTTTCTGAATCTGTAGTGCTGTCTCTTCGAATTTCTCAGAAAAGAGCTTGACAGAACGTCACTTAATTATTTACCGGCCCTTAAAGATTCAGTGTTGGTTCGATTCCACTTGATCTCCAACAGGCTAAAAAGGTAGAGAGCTCCATAAGGTGCGCTCGGAAGCAAACTTCCCGCCCTCCCCCACCTACCCGCAAGGTGGTTTAATAAAAAAAATGCAGGGTTCCCATAGAGGAGGTACCACTATTTCCCGGACTATGTGAAGAATTAAATACTTACATATGGAGGCGATAGATTGCGGCGACATGGCCGACATCTTGCTCGTATCTTGCATAGACACCTGGGTGCCCTGGGACGTCATGTATCGGTTCACCATGGGCACGAAGCTGCGACAAACGCAAAGTTTATAAAGTAAACCTTTAGTAGGTTTTTTTTAATGGGTTTTCCAATAAGAGGTGTTATTTTCAATCAATCAATTCTTAATTATGAATAGCCTGCTATTTCGGTAGATGTCACTTTTGAAGCTCTCATTTTTTGACATTTGACAAGTAGAAACTACGCCATTTGATCTGGACAACGTTTACTCAAAGAGTATGTAATCACTACGTTCGTTTACTTTCAACAAGACGGCGCTACGTGCCACACAAGCAACGAAACCATTGATCTTTTATCTAAAAATTTTCCGGACCGTGTTATCTCTCGAAGAGGTGAACACAATTGGCCACCGAGATCTTGTGATTAACACTTTGTGACTTCTTCCTTTGGGGCCACGTGAAAGAGAAGGTCTACGCCAACAGCCCAGCGTCGATTCAAGACCTCAAAGATGGAATTCGTGATTCTATCGAGGACATAGGGCAGCCACTTTGCGATTTGGTTATGGAACATTTTACGAAAATGATATGGTCCTGTAAGCGTGGTCATGGTGGTCATTTGCCTGATGTTATTTTCCACTATTAACGGCTTACTTTCCTCTTCATAATGAAATAAACATCCGATCATTTATATTAAAAAATGGCATTTTTCTTTGAATATCAATATAACATCTCTTATTGGAAAACCCTTTGCAACGGCTACATAACATTATCTTGTTGCAACCAGTTGATTGGTGGCTCAAAAAGACTAGATCGATAGTTGAAACAAAGCAAAACATGAAGTGCTTTTGAATTTCTTCAATTCATTAATGTAACCTCGAAACACGCGATAAAAACAAAAGATTAAAACGTCTGTTTATACAAAGTGGCTAATTAATCGATTCTTAACATACGGATTCTCAAGCTTTGCGTTATTTCAATAACACTAAAAACCACTCGTTCGCCGCGACACAGATCTGTGTCCAACTTAGTATGGGCCACCTATACGTTCCATTCCGCGAGGGCAGTTCAGCTAGGGAAAAATTCGAAGCACCTCTTCTGGCTCTTCACTTCTGCCCGAACCATAATAATTTATATCCATACAACACAATAGTATAACATATAACTAACTAGAGACTCTTCTCTAAGTTAGAACGTTGTGTTTACCTTAAGTCACAAACGCCGGGCGAGTCGTAGTTGCTGTTAGAGTTGTTGGTGTTGGTCGCGACACTGTTGATGGTGCCTATGCTGTTCGCGGAGACGTTGCTGTGGTTCTCGCGATGTACTCGGTTGTGATGTCTGTCGAGGTAAGCAGGCGATTGTAGACAATATGACTTGGGTGTTTAACGGCAGATTTGCAAGAACGCTTTGAAAGCGAATTAAAGAAAGCACTCGTATGATCGCGTCCTTGTTAATGATCTTCAGAACTACACATCACATCGTCCCTGTGGTTCAGTTTCCTTCGGCAACCTCCGACGTTCGGAGTCGACGATGACGGAAGTTCCAGAACCGGTTGGGCGGGTTTGTCTTTTATAACATGTTTATAACTCAACTGCTACAAATCGCGAACGATAAAGGAAAACATTGCAATGCTTTCCGCAGACACGATTCACGATGTATAGTGAGAAAACTTGAGTGTCTGAGTTTTCACGTAGGTACTAGAAATCCAATCCGCGATGGGTTCCCGAGGTGAAGTCCATAGCCTCCCTTTTTATACAACTCAGTTGGATCCACGCACATATAATATTCACGATTTTAGGCCATGGTTGTAAGCTCAAAATAGTAACATGACGTAATAGCTTGATCTGGAGAGGTCACAAATATGAGTGCGGGCTTGAGGGATATGCACAGCAAACTGCGAACTGATGCAGCTCTTGTTGTGGGGGCATAGGATAGCTTACCGTATGAGATAGCTGTCCCGGACGAAGGTACGACCACAGACGCTGCACTCGTAGCATGAACCGGCAGTATGTGTGCGGATGTGCAGAGCGAACTGCGACTTGGAAGTGAAAGTCATCGAGCAACGGTCGCAGTTGAGAGGCTTGTCCGCAACGTGCGACCACCTGAGAAAGAGTAGCATTGGTTCCTGCGATCATATCGACCAGTTTTCAATTGTAATAGACATTGACATAACTTGCTTTTCTCATGCTGGTGTTACCAAAGATTTATATGTACACATCGCATGAGAAAGATCCATGAGATAGTGATTAATATGAATGTGAAGAAAGGTAATCACTTTGTATTCGATACTGGCGCTTATGCTGCATGCAATAAGAGCTGCTAGGTCCAATCCGTTCTCTACTAGATTTAATTTCACAGTTGCATATTTTACACGCGTAAAGGGCGTAGTGGATACAAAGAAGTAGCGAGTTTTAGGGAAGGCCTATGTCCAGCAGAGGACTAGTACGGCTTAATTGACTGAAGAGCGTAGTGGGTGCGGTAACATTAATTTTCTCTTTTTTTCTATTTGTTGAGTCATTGATAGTATGTTGAATAAAAATAATCGCTATGTATGCCAACCTTTACTGCACAAAAAAGTAACTAACCTGTGCGCTGTTACGTAGCTCTTCACGGCAAAACGTTTCTGACAAATATCACAGGCATACGGACGCTCCCCTGTGAAACGGTTTAGATTTTTATCGTAACTGTAATGAAAATAGTCACACGTTGTGCTTTCCTGAGTCACTCCAAGAGGGCCGGTCAGCTTTGAAAATTAACATTTGAAAAGAATATTGTGACACTGTTGATTCATGATAATCATGATACATATTCTCAAAGCGAAGCAGATAAGACACTCCGTGTGGCCGTAACATTTTACATTTGTTATGGAACTACGCTTCTAAACTATTACTATGAAATGCTTTTGAACAAATCAAACGATGGAGAAAAGCAAAATGATGTTAAAAAGACGGCAAGATGCAAGGTAGTCTGAAATCATAATAGGACAATTACAGTGAATGATGATGTAGCTGATGATAACGAAATGAGAGTAAAATTGTCGGTGCCACATCACTGAGGTAAGTTTTAACATTAATTTAAATGATATACCTTACGTCGCAGCTTGCCGTCTTCCAAATCTGCAATCACCGCCTTTAACTAACTCACTCCGAAGTACCTACATCTACAATCTAAATACTGACTATTTAATAAAGGTTTTTACATAACATCCTAAGACATTGGGTAGATATCAAAAGTAAATTAGCTATACAGCTTGACTTCAACTTCCATGAAAGAAACTCAAGGACTATCCAAACAGCAGACTAATCATGGAGCAATGATTTTATATCAATCCGTATATCAGCACTTGAAGTCCAAAACTAGTGGTTATTGCAGATATTGTCTAAAGAAGTAAATGCATAGCATATTGAGTCCTTAGCACATTTGGGCAGGCCTTCATTCCATTTATTAAGATTATTACATTGTAGTATCGTCCCCAAATTTAAAATGCAGTAAGTACTAAAACATCCTATCGGAAAATATGCAGGAAACGTCTTTTAAAAAGGGCATGGTATGAAGCGTAATTGCCTAGGAAGTAAGCGAAAATACCTAACACATTACAAAAAGTACTTAATTTTTTTGCGTTTCTTTTTTTAAGTAGTTTATGAACTATAAAAAAATATTCGGACCACACGCGGCCAGCACCGCTTAGAAATCACCGCTTCAAAATCGCGTCTGGAATCCCCGGATTTCCCCCGACAAGAAAAAAAGCCCCTAACAGCCCGCATACAACACGTGGCCCAAAACGTACGACTTTCCCGCGTCCAAATGTAATCCGGAGACGAAAAATGCGTATCCAGATGCCTGTAGTCAGAGCCTTGAGGGGCGCTTACACGGGCAATTTTTTGGGAAATAATTGCTTGGCAACTAGAGATAATGGAGTAATCTAGACCAATGTAAGCCAATTGTTTCTAATTTTCCTCCATATACTCCATAATAACGCTCAATACTGGTGTGGCGGTATCTCTCGTCACAGTGACTAGGTACATATTTCCAACGCAGCAAATTTCTTAATGTTGTACCGAATTGCTTCGATCAATATCAATTGCCCGTGTAAGAGGCTCTTTAGGTTCGGGTGGGCAATGCAGGGCCGCTACTACGTAAGTCCACTGTATGGAGTAGTCCGATTTAACCTACTCCGAACTGTCAAATACCGGTGTGAATGCGCTTGTGAATGTTGAGCGTGGACTTCTGCGTGAACCGCTTGTAGCAGACGTCACACTCGAACGGCCGCTCGCCGGTGTGCGTGCGGTTGTGGATCTCGAGGTAGGGCTTGCACGTGAACGCGGCGGGACACTCCATGCATTGGTAAGGCCGCCCTTGCACTGGGAGGGTGGGATCTTTGTCAGTCTTTCGTGGGTACATTGAGCGTCTGTTCAACTTATGCTTGGAGCAATGGAATGCTGGGTGGAACAAAATCTCCATATCCGAAATTAGGGAGGTCGTACTTGTTAATACGAACAACTTTTGCTAAATTGCAAAATTGCGAAATAATTATCGGCTGTTCCATAATTAAGTTGCGCTACCCGCGGCATTAAAATTTATGAAAAATCTGATATTTTTATCGCCATTTTCAATTGAATTTTCTCCATTGTAAAAGTTGTTCGTATAGACGAGTAGAACCCCCTGTTTTGAGGTGTGTATAGGTATTTTGTTAAACCCTGTATGTATAAGAGACTGATTGATTGGATAAATAGTAAGAGATTCCGATATGCTACAGACGCGATATAACTATTGAATATGTACAAATTCAGATGCTCTCTACTTCTGTTTACATATTACAATGTCCTATAAATTGCATTTTTACATTTGAAAACAGATTGCTGACAAACAAGTAGGTGAATCCGGAATTAAGTTAATAATAGATTGCCGACATTATTTGATATCTCCTAATACGATATTTGGCATGATGATAAATTAGAGGTACGTAATCCTACCTTATTATAAATTAGCGTACTCACTGACAACACAACAATTCAAAATGTGGCACCGACAACTTTGATAAAGGCTGATGAAATTAATACAAAACACGGTTAATCAATGTCAGATTTCAATGGCGGAAATGGATAATTTCATTGACCAAGTACTCAGTTCCACTGACCTGTGTGCGTTCTTTTGTGTATGTTGAGTGTGGACTTTTGCGCGAATCTCTTGAGGCAGTGGTCACACTGATAGGGCCGCTCGCCGGTGTGCGTGCGGTTGTGGATCTCCAGGTATTGCTTGCAGGTGAACGCGGCGGGGCACTGCAGGCACTGGAACGGCCGCCCCTGCACTGTGGGCGGAGACACGTTACAACCGGCTCGCGAGTCCACCTCCCGCATCCACGCATCAGTCTGTAGTAGCCCACATATCGTTCATTCTTCCCTATCATGCCCACACCGAACTAGGCTTAAAGTTACTGTTGGGGTCCCCACTAAGAAGCGTATTCCGGAAAATACTAATTCTTATGATGTCACTAAGGGCGTTATTTAACCAAACACATTCATCGTGATATTAGTCACTAGTTTTCAGGAGCGCGCTTCTGTGAACCCGACCGTGTGGATCGTGTACCTGAGTGCGTCCGCTTGTGAATGTTGAGACTGGACTTCTGCGTGAAGCGCTTGAGGCAGATGTCGCACTGATACGGCCGCTCGCCGGTGTGCGTGCGCGTGTGTATCTCCAAGTACTGCTTGCAGGTGAAGGCGGCGGGGCACGACAGGCACTGGAACGGTCTGCCCTGGACTGGCGCCCAACACATACATTATAGCAGCGGCGACACGTCGGGCGCTACCCGCCCCGAGTGGCGCGGCGCGGACTGCGGCTGCCCCCGCGAGCCCGCTCCCAACTGGTGCGTACTGCCGTCGCTTGTGGCTGAGGGCCGCAGAGGCGACTCCACACCACCTTGAGCAGCCCCTCCTCTACTAGACGTTACGGTGACGCAGACAGCATACGTTTAGAGTTAAGACGATCTTGTGTTAGAGATGTTAAGAGAGGCGGTGTTCCCAATCAAAAAGGATGCTAACGAAAGAGTTCATAGCTAAAGACGGCGGCTCTAGAATACTCTGGTCATCGCAGCGTCTAGCGCACGGTAGGCCCTCTCCCAGTACGTACACCACTCGGCTCAATGTTCAGCAGACGAGACTACAGCCAGACATTGGCAAGCGCAGGCCGAAGCGTCATCGCCGGGGAGACGGGGTTGGCAGCGGGCGGGCGGCTGCTAGTCCGCCCCGCGGCGTGACCCACCTGTGTGCGTCCGCTTATGTATATTGAGGCTCGACTTCTGCGTGAAGCGCTTGAGGCACACGTCGCACTGATAGGGCCGCTCGCCTGTGTGCGTGCGGGTGTGAATGTCCAGGTAGGGCCGGCGGGCGAACGCCGCCGGGCATTGCCCGCACGTGAAAGGTCGCCCTTGCACTGCGCCCAGTGCACACACAAAAGCGAGTAACGCACGTCGCCGACGCAAGCTGGCCACTTGTGCCAATGCTTTGCTCTGGTCGCCCGCCCGCTGCCAATTCATCTCGGGACCGCGCTGTGCGGCCCTCAAAGCGAACCCCAATTTCGAATGCCAATTATGCGTCATTGCGGCGATTGCATTACCGCTTTTGTGAACAAATTAATATTCACGAAGAAATAATGGTTGTCAACAATGGAATACAATGTGAAATAATGGCATAGAGAGAATGGAAGTTGTTTGTATTGCAACGATATGGTTTTGGAACTACAATCCGCTAAAGACTATAATGATTTATCTAGTTAAATGTTAAGTGCAGAAGTATGTTAAAGCGCGCAGTTTGGATGAGTTAACGAGATGTTAGTCGGAAGCTGCGAGTCTTGAGGCTATCTAACTGGTGGGATCGCAAACTGAACGGGTTAGGCAACGCAAACGGGAGTAAAGCATGATGCTAAATGAGAGTAGATGAGCGAGTGTCGAATCAAAGGAGCTATTGCACAACGAGTCAAGTGGGAACTGATGTAAAATATGTGGGCTACTAACCCGTATGTATTTTTTCGTGCAAATTGAGCGCGCACTTCTGCGTGAAGGACTTGAGGCAGACGGTGCACTGGAACGGCCTCTCCCCTGCGCCGCGGTGCGGGGCGGGCAACGGGGGGACAGAGAAACAAAACAAAACCACGATGGACAAATAATTCATTAACTGTGCCCGTGGGCGCTAGCTACTCTACCATGAGGGAACGCGAAACTTTTATTTGTCCATCCAAACTTCCTACAGTCACTTGACGCAAATCATCGCACAACGTACACATGCTTTAACTGTTTGTGAATAGTTTTTGAGCGTGCGCACCTGTGTGGTACAGATTTAGAAATTAGTAAATGGCAAAAGAATAATAAGGGTAAACACGTCCGAATCGCTAACCGTCTTGCAATCAACACAAACGCAAACTCTATCATGTCCTTGGGAGCCCTTTAAAACTATTCACAAAACACAGGCGTCAGAGTCACAGCAGTCGAGCGGAGGCGCACTCGAGTACTGCGGCTGAGAGACCGAAATTAAAATAAAAGGAAAAATTAAGGGACCCACCAGTATGTATACGCTTATGAGTGCCAAGACTCGACTTCTGCGTGAACCGCTTGTCACAGATGTCACACTGATAGGGGCGCACTTTGTTGATCAGCGATTGGATGTGCTCCTCTAGAAATACCAACAAAATTCAGCTACAGCAAAGGTTCTCGACAACTGTCAATAGAGTGCCTATTATAGTGTGGACTAGAAAATAAAAAATAAATCAAATAATTGTCTACTAGTAAGGATTGTTAGGGCAAAATGCCTACCAGTATGTATTTTCCCATGTCGGCCCAGGCTGGACTTCTGAGTGAAGCGCATAAAACAGATGTGGCACTGGTACGGCCGCACTTTCTCTAACAGGGCTCGTCTGTGCTCCTCTACAATACACACACAACGATATAGCATCACCGCAAACGCGCGACAACAAAAAACTTAAATCGTTAGTTCCTAGCGACTCCATCCGCTCTCATTCGCACATTCAGGGGGAGGTAGACTACTCGCTCCGGACTACCGGCACGCCGTAACAACTAGGACCCACCGGTGTGTATCTTGCCGTGTCGGCCCAGACTCGACTTCTGCGTGAAGCGCACATAGCACACGTTGCACTGGTAGGGGCGGTCCTTAGCCAGCAGCGCTCGCTGGTGCTCCTCTGAACAAACCAGTCACAGCACGTTAATCGAGACAACTCAACAATCGTAAGGGGTGGGTGCCGGTCGGAGCAGGGTGAGGACTGAGACGGATCGTGCGAGGCGGAGCTAGTTAGCGACGGGCGGTGCGAGGAAGTAACCCACCCGTGTGTATTTTCTTGTGACGGTTGAGGCTGGAGCTCTGAGTGAAGCGCATCTGACAGAGCTCACACTGGTAGGGCCGGTCCTTCATCATCAGTGCCCGCATGTGCTCATCTAGAAGCCAGGCCACAAACCCTTTGCTCCGTGTATCGCTGGAAGCACGCACAGGGGCCACAGGGGTCCGCTGTGAGTCCTTCCCCTCCCCCTGTTTACTACTACACATCAACAAAGCATTCTTCACGCCCTGATTGGTACCTGAACTCTCGCTACTAGGACACAACTCAAAAACTATTCACAATCTTTTTTAAGGCATATGTATTGTCAAATCTAACAAATCACTGTGGCGCATCAGTGTATTGCACTATCATTGATATTATTGTTGGTTTAAGGTAATAATAAATACAAATCATGACTAGAGGCCGCAGTTTAAGGAAACATAGGTATGTAAATAAAAGCTTAGACGTACTGCCGTACGTAATAGTCTCATGTACCTGAGTAAATTTTGATATTATAGGAAGGGTATTGTGAAGAGATAAGAGATTGAAAATTATAGGCGGTTAAGAATTTCAATAAAATAATAAACAAAACAATCATAGAAAATAAATACAATAATTTTAATTTGGAAAATTATGGACAATACATATTTAGGAATTATTAATTTTAAAACAATTTTTATAAATCCAATTCATCAGGGCGTTAAATAAATAACACATAATATTTAAGTGCAATTTGTCTACAATGTTGATGAGAATTGTTCTCTGATTTAAGAAAAAGCAAAAAGTAAACAAACTTAGCCGAATTTGAGGAAACAGGAGGAGGTTTACTGGAGTATAATATGTGTATTTATAAATCTCAGCTTATTTATTAGCAATCTTCTCATGGTAATCTTGAGAACATTGTACTACTTGTCACTATGACTGTGTTGTAATGTAACTTCCATATATGCCCAAAAATAATAAAACTCAAAATAAAACCTCCAGCCCATAAAAATATAACTAAAATTAAAAGTTTCCCTAGGAGTGTGAAACGTATTTATGTATAGGTAAGGATTTTTTTCACTATTTCGATTTTATTTAACTACAGCCTTTATTTAAGTTCACGTCTAATTAGTCCAAGTTTTAAAAATCAAAATTTCTCATCTTCACTTGTAATATGGAAATTATATAAGTCAAAATGTAAACAATAGTAATGTATAATTACTGCTGTAAACCATACTGGCACTTTTGATCTTTAGAAATTAAAAAAATCTTTTTTTTAGACAAAACTGACAATTTGACATGTATTTTTATAGAGGCACAAATGGATGTACATTGTACACCACAAAGTAGCAAACGGAATGGGTCCAGTAAAATACTTGTTTATTTATTCATCTTTGTTTTGTTTGCTGGAACAATGGAGTATAGAAATAAATTCTTTTATATGTCTTCTAACGCCACCTTGTGTCAACGCGGAAAATCATGGACCCGATCTATTGCTATATTTTCCTACCAGTAAACTTAAATGTAACAGTGATCTCGCTGTTGAAACATTAGCTTACCAATCTCGGACAAAAACCAGAGTCGTCATTCCCATTGTTACCTTCGATTTCTCGTACACTAACGATCTATTAATCCACTGTTAACGGCTGTCAGTTGTTTGTTTTATATTCTATGGCCGATAGCTGTTAAAAGTAGATTAAACATCGTTTTTTAGTGTACGAAAACAGGAGGTCTCGCACTGTCATGGTCATACTAATTAACCACAGGAGATTGAGTGAGACGCCCAATGGTCTAGATAATTATCGATGACCACCAGTCAACAAAATCCCAGTGGCTCACAGAAAAGAACACAAGTTTTTAAGGCGTGTTTCCCGGCAAACATTTTACTTGAAACAAGTGACAAACTTGGACCACAATCCGGTCACTAGGGAGACAAAAAATCCTTCAACACTACACTGCTGAACAGCTGTTGGTTGGATAAAGGGAAACGTCAGATGTGTCAGGCATTTTTATGTAAGAATATTGTCAGGAAAGACGCCTGTATAGCCCATTAACACGAGGCCAAGACCTAAGACGGTCCAGTAGGCCAAGATATTCAGTGGCGTTGAAGTTTGAAAATATTCTAATCAACTGGAAAAGGGGTCGCGTCTATTCCGAATTATGTTTAGATTGGCTTAATGGATCGTATTAGCTTGGAGGCTCGCGTGTCAAGCACTAAGATTTTAAAGATTTTAGGAGAAGGAAACTCACCGGTGTGGACGCGTTTGTGCGTGTTAAGACTGGACTTCTGTGTGAAGCGCTTGAGGCATAGATCGCATTGGAACGGCCGCTCTCCCGTGTGCGTGCGCATGTGCACCTCTAAGTAGGGCTTGCGGCAAAATGCCGCGTCGCAAACCTGAGAAGAACCAATTGTATTTGTCAAATATGTAGTCAATAATGCTGGTGCAAATATTTAGTCAATAATGCTGGCGCAATTATGTAGTCAATAATGCTGGCGCAATTATGTAGTCAATAATACCTACTGGCGCAATATGCAGTCAATAATGCTGGCGGTGGTAGCCTAGTGGGTAGAACATTGGACTCGCAAGCGAGAGACCCAGGTTCGAATCCCAGTGCGGGCATGTACCTAAGACTTTTTTTTCTAAGTTATGTACATTTGTGAAGTTATAGTAGCAATACCACTCGCTAACTGTGAAGGAAAACATCGTAAAAGTGCCTGAGCTATTCTCATACCTCAGCGCTTAAAATCCGCGGTGGGCACGCATTGTGATTAAGCCTATACTTTCTCACAGAGAAGGCCTGTGGCCAACAGTGGGACGTATAATAGGCTGCTTATGCAATGCTGGCGCAAATATGTAGTCAATAATGCTGGCGCGAAAATGTAGTCAATAATGCTGGCGCGAAAATGTAGTCAATAATGCTGGCGCGAAAATGTAGTCAATAATGCTGGCGCGAAAATGTAGTCAATAATGCTGGCGCGAAAATGTAGTCAATAATGCTGGCGCGAAAATGTAGTCAATAATGCTGGCGCGAAAATGTAGTCAATAATGCTGGCGCGAAAATGTAGTCAATAATGCTGGCGCGAAAATGTAGTCAATAATGCTGGCGCGAAAATGTAGTCAATAATGCTGGCGCGAAAATGTAGTCAATAATGCTGGCGCGAAAATGTAGTCAATAATGCTGGCGCGAAAATGTAGTCAATAATGCTGGCGCAAAAATGTAGTCTATAATGCTGGCGCGAAAATGTAGTCAATAAAGCTGTCGCAAATATGTAGTCAAATAGAGCTGGCGCAAAAATGTAATGGAGGCGCTTCACTTGGCTATTCGTATTCGCGTATTTGCCGACTTTTGTATATTGCAGGTTTTATAGAAACCAAGATTAGTCAGGAAACCCAGCAATGGATGGTTAATATTTGCCAAATACGAGCGGTCAAGTGAGGCGCCGGCATAAAAATCAATATTTAAACAAATATTGACTTCCAGACAACACAAACACTTGACCTGGTCCCAAACTAGGATACCCTGTGCTATGGTAACCAGGCAAGGACATCACAAACATAGAAATACACCCAGGCCATTTGTACAAATGTACGGGGGCCCCCAGTGGGAAACGAACCCACGACCTCTGTCTTGGTAGTAAGCGCCATAACGGCTAGTCCAATGAGGCAGTCATTTGTCCAATTTATTATTTATTTAAATTCTTTATCCACTGATATGAACTGCCCCGTTTGTCTAAGGGTATCACGGATGATTACTAATAGGGTAATGGGTTTAATTCCCGTTGGGAGCCACCGAATTGAACAAACGGCCTCAGTCTACCAAAACAGAGCTCATGGATTTGATTCTCGATGGAAGCAAATGTTATTCCATGTTTATGTTGTCCTTGTCGAGTTAAGATCTCACGGGGAGTCCTCTAGTTTGGGACCAGGATAAATGATTTTAGTGTGTGAATGTTATGCGATGAATTTAGATAACAATAAACCTGAAAATTGTAATGGCAATGGAACTGGATATTAGAATTTACTTTTACGCCATAAACGATATTGCGGCGATATCCTGTAGGCGCGATAGTGTACCACAAATATGTGTAACGTCCAGACCGGCAGCGGCATAAGGAATTGCCCCCTGCAGGGATTCAACTTACAACTTCTGTTTCACAAGGCCAGTGGCTTTTGTCACTAGTCTACATCCCAAATTCAGAATGACATTTATTACATTTTAAACGCGCACTGTACTTTAAATTTTAAATAGAACGGAGATAAGTACTTACAGTACACTGAAAAGGTTTGTTTCCTGAATGCAACTTCATATGGACATAATATGAAGATGCTGACGATAGTACCTTGCCGCAAACCTGAGAAAGAAACCAGAATTAAAACTTAGTAAATGAATTCATGCTTAACATAACGTAATCATTCCGAAAAAATAAACTTATTCCTTTGCTTACCTTACAGGCTTGTGGTTTAGAACGTGGTGTGGACGGTGTGCCTCCATTAGGCACCTCCATTTTGGTTTGTACTTGTACCATGTCGACACCCATACCCTAAGCAAAATAAAACATCATCAGCATGCTTTGTCTCTATTAAAATAAGTAGATTTGCCATCACCTAATATTTACCTGAGAACACTGCCTACTATCCATTTCCATCTCAACCCCTTCATCTTCCATTCCTTTGAAGCTCAGCTATGAAATGAAAATGCATATGCTTAGCTTAATAGTCGAAGAGTATTTTAATCTGATGTTTAAGAATAAACAAGTCCAACCGCCTTATTATGCACACCAAATGCTGAAGAATTCCTAACGATTTAAGAGAATGACTTTAAGGAGGGAAGAATTAATTTGTCACATCTGCAGCAGTCGCACAATGGCGTGTACAGTCGGCAGTAACATTTAAGCAAAGTCCCCCGTAACGTCGAGTAGAGTGCACGCGTGTAAAGGTTGATGTTCTGTCGGCTATACTTACTAACGAACTTATCACACTTCGTCACATACATCTGCAATATATTCCAAGTTCTGCTATGTGTTAAAGAAGGAGAAGATCAGCTTACCTCATCCTGATCGTGTTGCTGCATTTCCTGTTGCTGGTGGTCAAGCATCTCTTGATGCTGCACCTGTTGTTGAACGATGAGGCTATCCTTGGAGTCCTCTTGCGGGTGGTGCATGTTGATGATGCCATGGCTTGAGTCTGAGCGGATTATAGTGGGCGGTCCAGAGTGAACATGCGGATGGGAGTAGAAGCTGTCGACAAAAGGAGGGTTTAGGGCTCGTCCTAAGCATAAGCAGCTTATATACATCCCCCTTCAGGGCACAGGCCTTCAGAGAAAATGGCACAAATAAAATTCCCAATCATGTTTGTCATGTCAAGTTCTTCACCTGGTAACCAACTTAAGTAGGACCATGTCCTCTCTCTCTCTCTGTCTGTCTAAAGCTACTTCCTGCTGAATAGAGAAAACGAGGCTTGGACAGGAAATGAAGACTCACCTCATAGGCTCAGCCTTGATCTGCTGTTCGAACATGGAGATGGTGGCGAGCAGGTCGCCGGGGGGTGGCACGGGGACTCCCACGCCCCGTGCCACGCCCCCGACGCCCACGCCCCAGTGCGCCGGGAAACTAATGGCGGTGTCGGTGTGGTGGCCCCATTCTCAATACCACCTGCGTGCAGAGAGAGAAGAACCAAGTTAGTTATGCAATAATAAGGCAGCCAAGCCCTTTTCGAAAACTTGAGTCGAATTGATGACGGTTGAGGTGATTTACGTCGCATTTTTGAGCTGGATTTGGAAGAGGGCATGGGCCTTGGACCTTCTCATAAAGCTACGATTAGTAATAAACTTACAATTCTCAGTTATTTTCGCCCAACCTAGCTTCACAATTGCTAGGGTGGGCGAAAATTATTGACAATGGGGAACTTTTCTGAAAATTAGATTGGTGTAACATTGTACCTACATATTTATATAAGGACTTGGAAAAACCCAGAAAAATATTGACCTGTGACTTTAATTAAATATTCTTGAGTTTTTAAAAGGCTGTACAGGTAATATCTTACATTACATCAAATTACTTCAAGAGGTATAGTTGATTCATTGTTTTTAGGTTCAGTAACACAGGTATTCACTATGTCGCTTTAAATTATAAATAATTTAGGTTTTTGAAAAAAGAAACCAACACATATCTACATAGCAATTTCTTTTTCTATTGTTGTGATGTTTGTAGATTTCCGTTTTTAAGCCACTACTTCAAATTGACTGCATGAGATAGGTACCTAGGTACTTGTCCCCATGGACCTACCTGTGGGTATACCCGGTGGGACCACGGGTCAGGAGGGTTATTGAAGTATGTAATAAATAGTTACTATACGCATAAATCGAAGAGATATTTTGCCTCAAAATAAAAAGAGTAATATGTTTCTAACAAGATTTCGACCAGATAGAATCTTATAAGAATTTCAATGATATTAGAAAGGGGTTTTTGCTTAAATAAAACTGGTTTTCATATTAGAACTTATTATTAAGATATTAGGCCATATAAGTATTATCAAATGTTTAGCTACAATTTATTTACTTTGCTTTATGTCTTGACCTTATCCCCAGATCACTGACCTTTAGGTGTGCTCTCTACGGAGTCTTTAAATCTATCAACATTTGCAATACCCATAAAAACTAAATAGCTAGTCTAATTAGCAAAGTAAAGATCATGTAATTATCGAGGTAATTAAATTTAAACTTCAAGCTAAACGGGAAAACGAAAAAGGACAATTTGTTTAGTAGAACTGTGCAAGTAGCACATTTTCTTACAACTAAGAGGAAAGTGGTGGTGATGAATATAAGTAGAATGAAAAATGAAAACCAAATATTTATCACAAAACAATAAAATGTTTATTGCAAGAAATGAAAGTAAACAAAAAATAAACATACATAATCAAAGAAAACAATAAGGTAAGTGACCAATACAAAACAAAACACATTTATATTCTCATAATCTCATTAGGTACTGCACTGTAATGCACATAATTTTATACAGAGGCCATTGACTGCTTACCCTGAAGTTCTATAGCTACACTCACAAACTAAACCTATATGTATGTTTTTTGTACTTACATAGACACCTACCTATAGTGCGCGCTTACTGTCGCACTCGGTGCATATTATTTTACGTGTACGAATCCATGTGCGGATTTGCTTTGATCTACTACCACTAACAGAGAAACTACGGCGAAAAGTAAACATAAGAATACGCAGTGTTATATGCCTTTTTACAGTGAAATAATGGCGGAAGATCACCCGACAGTCTCCACCCAGCCTCCCCCCTCGGCCATCAATAAAATGGCCAATTCGTTATTGAATTTTGTCCCCAACTTGCAGGCCGAGGCTGCGCGACGCGCCGGTAGACGACACCTACCAGGCAACTGGCGGCTTAATATCGATAGTGTAAACAAAACACTCACTAAACACACTTTATTACGGGAAATAGAAGGAAAGTTATGTCATAGTAGGCATACTAAATATGAACGACAGTTCGCGGTTCGATAATTTATGTTCGTAAACAAAAACAAAAGCCCCCTTGTAATTTTTGATGAAGTGATAAGCTTTCTAATGTTAAGATAACGACGAATTAATTATACATTATCGTCCAATAGTAGTGATGATTTCAATGCGTAAGGGTAAAATGATCAACCTTTGTTATGAAAACATGGAAATTACTCACATAAGTAAAGAATCACTTATTATATATGGCGTATACAGAATCACTTAGATTATATCACTAATTACACAATTTTGCTAAGATTGGCCATTCGAATTATGTTTTTCTCTATACACCGACATAAAATGGCTGCTTCTACCTCATTGTTCTGCGCGTTCGTTCGTGCGCATAGAAGCCGAGAACGCTTGGGACGACTTCTCCACCAATTAAAATTATGGCGCGAAATTTAATGCCATAAATTTAAATCTTTATTTTACAGTTATATCACAAATGTTTATTATGGCAGGAATGTAACTAATAAAAAACAATAAACGTAAACTGTTATGATGATCGCAATAAAAACAGGGACGTAGAATCTTAAATTAAACTGTAATGAAAACTCGTTTGGAGAAATGCTGGCTGCTGATTTGTGTGATGGACACAGTAATTTGTCCCTGTGTCGGATACCTTCTAAGTGCTGGTTTAATTGATTTTCTGAGTTTGTGAAGATACTGCATCTTCGACAGTAAAACTTTTTATACTTCTCACTTATATTACCGGAGACATTTTCTTGTTCTTCCATAGCTCGTAAAACAACCCACCACTTTTTATTATGTATTGAATTTAATTATTTAATTCTTTGTATATTTTTCCAGAGTACTTCCCCGCTCACACGTGCTTGCCAAAACCAAAATTGGACAAGTAGTATAACTTTAAATTGCCGCCATAAAAAAAAATGTTGAACCTACCCACTCACAATAGTAACTCGTTTGGCGATTGAATGAAGTTCCTGAATAAAATTCCTGTGCAAAGACTAATTTTAGGTAGTGTTGCCGCTCGATAGGCCAATATCGATTGTCTATCGATAGCCTATCGATAGTTAAAGAAAACACGATAATATCGATAGTCAATCGATAGTATCGATACTATCGATAGTATCGATAGCATCGATTTCTCTTCTACTGCAATACTATCGGTAAACTGCAATACTATCGATAGTATCGATAGTTTCGTCGCTGCCAACCAATGAACTATCGATAGTATCGATACTATCGATAGTATTGCTCTTTAATATCGAATAGACTATCGATAGTATCGATACTATCGATACTTTTGTGCTATCGATAGTGATATTTATTTCAATAGTATTGCATTCAGTATGCAAGCATAATGAGTGGTAGAAATACTAATGTATACCACATTCCAAACCAAACCAAATAAACTAGTGTATTGACTTTTTTTAAGCGCACTAAATTCTGTTCTCCGCCTTACTCCTACCTTACCTGCATGCATACTTCATTCAATACTATTGAATTAGAGATCTCTATCGATAGTACAAAACTATCGATAGTATCGATAGTACAAAACTATCGATAGTATCGATACCATCAATACTATCGATAGTCTATTCGATATTAAAGAGCAATTACTATCGATAGTATCGATAGTATTGATAGTTCATTGGTTGGCAGTGACGAAACTATCGATACTATCAATAGTATTGCTGTTTACCGATAGTATTGCAGTAGAAGAGACATATCGATAGTATCGATACTATCGATAGTATCGATACTATCGATTGTCCTATCGATCGTGTAGATGATTTTAGCGTTTTACAATCGATTGCAAAATTATCGATTTTTTGGCAACACTAATTTTAGGTGTCAAAGGGGAGCTGCGTGGGGGTCACTAGGGATGAACCGGTGTTGAAAAATCTTATCACATGTCATGTCACACTATTCGTCAAGTGGTTGGAGAGATAGATCGCTGAAAGGAACGAAAGTGCAGTGATAAAATTGAAGACAGAATTTATAAAATTTATTTTATTCAGCTGAACCATCTACTTCTATGGAAGTCGTAGAACCTCGTCATCATCATCAACCCATTATGTCCCCACTGAGGGGCACGGGTCTCTTCCCTGAGGAAGGTATAGGCCATACTCCACCACGGGGGCCAAGTCCGGATTGGTGGAGGCTTGTAGACTAGTGGCTCGTATACTGTCAGAAGTTGTCAAGCCGCCCTAAGGCCTCTGACTTGGCTTAACGACTGCCATCTATCGACGGCAGCCGGCACCAACAGCTTAACGTGCCTTGCGAAGCACGGAACCGCTCGGAAAAATGCCACTAGCGTTAGGCATAGACGGCGACCCATCCATGCACTGAACGCGCCCTGTATTGCTTAACCTTCGTAATCGTTTAAGATCACTCAGGCAGCCGGGGCTACGAGCGATTCGCATAATGTCCACCAACGGTTACGCATACTGTCCACCAACTCTAGTCGGTGCCTTTTTTACATTATTTTAATATGCTCATAAATTAAATAAATTTTTACACTATGTACCTTAACTGCAATAGAATTGAGTGTAGTGCAAGTGGAAGCTCTAGGTACGTCACAACCACATCCGGATCAACTGGGCGAACAATAAATTACCTCTCTGAGGAATTGAGGTAAGTCCCACTTGGTTACTGAATAGGAAATATAAGCAAAAACAGACTTAGTGTATTCACAATTTCGTTACTGATAGGTTCAAATGGCTTTAAATCCGACTCACAGCGCACCCTATTTCCATGCAGTGGTTGTGGTTAGCTCCCTAGAGAGTATATGAAAAGCCGGAGGCGCAGAGGGAGAGCAGCCCTCGCCTGCTGTCACAAAGCATAGGTACTCGTGCGAGCCGTAGCGGCTCAGGTTGGTCACCGAAAGCCGAAGATGCGGAGGTGAGCAAACGTGCCTGTACTTACGCAAGGGTGAGGGAGTGCACTTCTCGCAGCACCGGAGCTATTGCAATAGTAAAGTTAGGCCATTTACTGACTTTTATACAAAACTGTATATTTGGTTAGGTTGACGGTGACAAAAGCAAAAAAAAAATTGTCTTTTGTAACATACTTAATCTTCTTATTTTGTTTCAGGTCGCACTGTGAAGAAGTCCTTATTTATGTGAGAATGTATTAGCATAGTGTATCTTTACTTAAACTAGGATAAGGTTTCCAGTAATAAGCTGATTGAAATTTTGTCAACATAATCTCAAAATTTGTTTTTTTATTTTTCTCAAAAATTATTAGGTTTCAGCATCCCTGCTTCCCAGGGAGGCTTCCCTCCTCGCCCCTCACAACCCACTCCCAACCCTTAACTAATCGGATGATATTGGAAATACCAACCCATAGCGTACGTCAACAAATGTATAGTCCGCACAAATCTTTTTGGCGGTAACGTGAACATAGTCACACACAGATCGTTTGCACATCGCTTACTGTCTTTACAGTGTATGTGTGAGTAATTGACCGGTCGGAATAATTGCTGGTTGTGCAATTACATAGTGTAAATGTAATTATTCTATGTATTTAACCATATTGTACAATTGTTTGTTTTCTTTCAATAAATAAAAATAAACATTGCTGCGTATCGCACTTTTCTTTTTCTAGACGCCATTTAAACCTTTAACGTCTCTTAAACCTACATGATTATCTTATCTGTGTGTCTGTCTGTCATTGACTGTCACTCCAGCTGTTCTAGATAATCTGTGGTTTCTTTTTCAAAGTCTTTTTTAGCCATGGCGGTGGGTGTTTTGTGTTTTTGATATAAATAATCCGTTTCCATCAATTACGTTTACGTCGATAATAGTTACTAAATCAAATAAATACGTTCTCAGTTGAATCAGCTCTATTTGTGTGCTCAAATTTCTATCGTAGACGTCTTATTTCCCTTTCAAATGTTATACCCTGAGGTCTATCTACTGAATCCAGTTGACGACAGAAATGTTTGGTGTGGCATTTGAAGACTGAAGTTATAAATAAAATCTTGATTTTCAGCGTGTACCACCACCTGCGAATCCTGTGGCGAAGAAGGTTCGGGTAAAGAAGGAGAAGAAGGCACCAAAAGACGCATCTAAGAATGTTATGCGGAATCTGCACATTAGGAAACTCTGCCTGAATGTCTGTGTCGGAGAATCTGGTGACAGACTGACCCGTGCTGCTAAGGTATGTTCTTGATTTTATAACATTGGTACTCTTACGTCTTTGCTAGCTTGTGTTTATTAACATTTGAGGTTATTAGCATGATTACCTCTCAACTCTATGCAAGTGCAATATTTTTTTATGTGGGCATTTAGGGACTTTTGCTCTATAGTTTTGATACTCTAATAAAATTCCACAGAATTAGAGGTTTTTTATCTTAACTATACTAAACAAAAAACTCTGTATTCTGTTGTATGATCCGCTCTATGCCTGGGTTATTGAAAAAATGCTGATGACACCATTCGAAGATTAATAGAAAGTACCTAACTATCCATAATGTTTACTATTGTTCATCTATTTCACATTTTTACTGATGCAAACAGGACATTTCTAAAAACCTATTTAGAGGCTAAAAATTCCACCCATGCCGGGACTTAAACCTGCGAATTAATTTACATCATTTGCAGCCCTGAGTAACCCATTTTGCAGTTAGGTTATTATATCGGAATGATATTGCTGTACCTACATGATTATATTCTTTTTGTTGCACTAACCCGATCTGAGGACAATTTTAAAAACCTATTTAGAGGCTAAAAATTTCACCCATGCTGGGACTTGAACCCGCGACCTACAGGCAGTGACTTAATACAGAGAAGTTTGTAAAGAGGCTCGAATTTTCGCTGATGCCTGCACTTGACCTTTAGCTCGGTTGGGAGAGCACTGGCACGGCTAGGCAGAGGTCGCGGGTTCAAGGCCCGGAATGGGTGGAATTTTTAGCCTCTAACTAAGTTTTTAAAATTGTCCTCAGCATGGGTTAGTGCAACAAAATGAATATAAACACATTTCTAGAACTTTTGCATTTAACTCACAATTTTCATTGCATCTTTGTAATTGAATAGAAAGGATCTTGATTATTAGCTGTATTGCTAAAATCTAAATAGTGTCACCAGTTTTCAGTGTCCATAATTCATGTCTTTAATTATAAAAAATATGAGTACAAAACCATGACTTCTCCGTTATTCTAAATTAATAAAGTTATACAATAATTAATGCTTCCAGTTTAACGACCTCTGTCATCTTGATACAAAGCTATTCATCCATTCACAGATTAACCTCAAATCTCAATCTGTGCATTCAACAATGTACCTAGTGTTGGCACCCAACCGACCGGTACTTTACAAATTGAATGATTAGATACAGGGAAAAAATAGGTATATTATTTAGCTGAAATAAAGTAGGTAGCATAACATGACTTGAATCGGACATTGTATGTGGTTTTTTTATAGCAATATGACTAACATTTATGGAAAACGTCCCCATACCTTACCTCATTCCAAAAAAGCTAAGCATAGTGGCAGATTTATACTCCTCGGTCTTTTGTACATTGTACAGTCCAACGTACTAAAGCCTTTTCGGAAACCGGCTTTTTCGGGGAGCTGAAAGTCATCGAGCTTGTGTGCTCTAAAGTGGGAATGATTCGTGCCCTAAAGTGGGAACATAACGTAATCAGTACCTACGCATGTAAAGATTTACATGCGTGACTGATTATGTTATAGATGAATTTGCAACTAAAATATTTTGGTTTATCTACATAGACTGTATCTATATGTTATTATGTAAAGGTGATATGAGGCATAATCACTGGGCTTTCTACGCATCATCAGCCATTTGACACCCACTGCAGGACATAGGCCTCCCTTGTGGTTTTCTAACCATGAAGGGTTTTGCCATAATCACCATAAGAAGACCTATACACATTATAGTAGTTTACTAGAAATAATTAACTACGTACGAAGTTGAAATGTTTTCAAGCATAAGATTTGCTGTCAAGTTGTTACCGAGTGGAGCGCCATTGATTGCGCTCCTATGAAACGAAATTCAGTACAATGCCTAGTACTAAATTCAATGAGTGCGAAAGAGAAACATTGGAACGGCCCGGTACGTGAAACAAAAGATTTCATATGAGAAATTAGCCTAATCTGGAGCGCCGCTCATGCGCTACGTTGCCAAATGGGGCGAGGTGACAATGCGGTGCACGCACAGTGCAGCTAATTTTGAGCTGTTGCCGGTCTTATGTAAATAAACAGACGCGTCCCACCAATCTAATCAAGTAATCACATCAAGTCAGTCGATCACTTTTCGCGCGAATATCTACGACAGTTTTGTGTTATTCCGCTATTTAAATTGGTTTTTGTGCGTTATTTGTGCTGAAAATGGAACAATACAATGTATGTTATATTAAAAACTGTGAAAAGACTAGAAAAGCGTCTTGACCTAAAATCAAAGGGGCTACCACAGCCTGAACTCGCCCTGACACAATAATGTCCTTCAAAAACTAAAACTTTTACGCGTGTGTTTAAACCCGAACAAGTTGCCCAACTAGCAAGACTTTTCAATCTTTTTGTGAACACCCATAAAATAAAGTCACGAGCCGCCTCTGATGACGACGACACAAAATCGTCAGAAACATTTTCCTATAGCAGTAGACAGTTGTATGGAAACAAATGTTTTTGTTTCATGTTGTTGTGTAATGTTTCAAAAAACACGCTCAGGAGACACGCTTTTAGCATGAGTTGTTCGAGTTTCACACACAATTGTGTGTTTCTTTGTAAATTCATGCAAGATTATCATTTCTCATTTGCAACTTCTAAGCACTATCTTCTTACTGCTTAGAATACTCGCAGAAATAACATGACTATGCAATCAACCTCTTTGTTATTCCTACTGCACAGACTCAACATAAAGTTTTATTTGTTCATTTTACATAAACCCACCTGTATCCTGTAAGGGTAGGCAGAGGCTACGGTTTGCCACTTGCCACTATCCTGACTGATTAGTTTGGCTTCATCTTTGATAATTCTGCCCTAATACATTATAGATGATGGTGCAAATGATTATCTCAGTAAAATTATCAGTTTCTCAGCACAATTTGTCTTGCCGGCAAAAAAAAAGAGATGTACTGATATTGTCAATTGCATCCTTTTTTGCGTAGGTACCTATTAGTCTACATGCACACATGTCATATTCTTTTTTATAAATTTTAGGTATTGGAACAACTGACTGGCCAGCAGCCCGTTTTCTCGAAGGCGCGTTACACTGTGCGATCATTTGGTATCCGTCGTAATGAGAAGATTGCTGTCCATTGCACGGTACGCGGTGCCAAGGCTGAGGAGATCCTCGAGAGGGGTCTTAAAGTGAGTTGAAACCAAACAAAATACACTAGTAGGATATTATGTACATTTTGGGGCCGCTGAATTGATACTTCAAATTAATACTGCAAACATAGCTCTTAATATGCTAATCAGTAAGAATAAATTTTACCAGAGGAAATTCTTATTCTCAGCGAAAATAACTAAGACAACTTTGTACAAAGGCGAGCTTAATATTAGATGGTATTGGAAAATAAAAAAATAGGTTTCACACTTTCAAACTAAAATTTATTAAAAGAAAAAATATGGTTCTGAAACAAAGCAGCCCTCCTGCAAATGGAACTTGGAGGGCAAAGCCTCACGCCACAAAAAAAAGCTTTACCCCAGAACCTGTAGTTAGGTTATTTTAGGTTGCTTGTGAACTCGCACACTCACAGAGCACCATTGTTGTTGCAATATTTATGTAAATAAAAATAAATAAATAAATAAATTGTAATAACTCAATCAATTTTCAGCAGCCCCATATTCTACAGTCTCTCCAATCTTTATATTGAATTGAAACCCTTGTGCATGTGTATGTTTTCCTCACCTCGCTTGCGTTGTACTTCAACCCCAGTCTCGGTCTGTCATGATACTACACATGTTTGCATTACCTATGTATGTCTATTTTGTTTATACCCTCTTCTGTTATGTATTATTAGCATGAGTAGTTCAAGATTCAGACATACTTGTGTGTTTCTTTGTAAACTCATGCAAGATTATCATTTCTCATTTGCAACTTCTAAGCACTACCTGCTTACTGCTTAGAATACTCGCAGAAATAACATTCACACAATAAAAAAAGTCATTACCAAATAATGTACTTGTACTTTTTTTTGACAAGTATGATCACTGATCAGTGATCGGAGTAGGTATATTGATTTTTCGTACTTGCATCATGATATCATAACGAGACAAGCCAAGGAGGCTCTACCAACGATCTCGAAACGTCTTTCACGTAGCCTGCTGCGTCTGAGAAGGGATAATCTGCGCAAAGCTGTGGCTCACTAAATAGACATTTCCACAACATGGGACTAACCAACAGCCCGCTTTGCCGGGGATGCCTCAAAAAAGAGGAAACACCCGTCCACGTGACCATTCACTGTGAAGGCGTGGAAAAGCAACTGGACGCCTGTAGTGACGTCAGAGCACTGCTGGCCTTCTGGAAAGAGATAGGCTGGCTGGAGTGAGCTCACAGCTTTGCTACATACAATGGCCCAACCATGAGGCTAAATGCAGAAATCTCAGGTCTAACTAACTATGATATCATGGTATCATAACATGGACATTGGACATGCTATTTTTATTAGTCTTAAACGTCATTGCTGTTGTTATCATTACCATTTGTTTTTTCGTAAATGATCATGATGAAATGTAAACAATAATGATGTAAAGTGTGTTTTACATGACATAATTTATGACATACATGTATTGCTTATTCACTATTACTAAATGAAAATATCAGATTTAGACAGAATTTATATAAGTAAAACACACATTACGTCATTACCGTTTACATTTGGCAATGACATTTAAGACTAAGAAAAATGGCATGTCCATATTATGATATCATGATGCAAGTACGAAAAATCAATATACCTACTCTGATCACTGATCATGATGATGATGAAGAAAGTGTATGTCTAACTTTGTTTTTTGAGTTGACAAAACTCTTACCAAAACTTTCTCTTAGTACTTATCACATATTACCCCCACTTTCTCTTACACTAACAATCTGTTATTCTACTCTTAAAAACTTGAATTGACACCTGACACCTGGTTAACAACTGACAGAGGTGTTTTTCTGCACTTTAGCCAACTGACAGGAAATTAACAGATTGTTACTGTGAGAGAAAATGTTTTCTGAAGCCTTCACACTAAAGATAATTTTCTTTCTACTTCCAGGTGAGAGAATACGAATTGCGTCGTGACAACTTCTCTGCGACAGGAAACTTTGGCTTTGGCATCCAGGAGCACATTGACTTGGGTATCAAATACGACCCCTCCATCGGTATCTATGGTCTGGACTTCTATGTAGTGCTGGGCAGGCCTGGTAAGATTTCTTTTTATTTCAAGTATGTCTCAAGCCTACTCCATCTAACAAACAATGTCCCAGGCACTGCAGCGTTCGAGTGATCCCTTCACCCATCTTTGTGAGTGAAGGTGTCACTGGACACTCTGTATAAATCATCTCATTACGCAAAGCACGAAGTAATAAAATAGGATGTATTAGCAAAGGGCAAGAACAAAAGTACCCGAAACTGGAGTGTGTGCATGCAGCAGTAAATGATTGTTGATGAAGTGAACGATTTTAGTCAAGATTGTGGCAAGTGGCAACTCCTGGTCTCTGCCTACCCCTCTATACAGGTTAAGTTAATTACGTATGTATGTGTTAATATACTATAATTATCTACCAGTTGATCACACCCATAGATTACTATAGATTTTACCCAATATTTAAGCACATTTGTTCAGGAGTGCAGACTTTTTTACTTTGGCTACACTCTGTAAATCATGTGCTATAGTAAACTTTACTTAGGAGAATATTATTTATTCAATAACATTCTTACTAAGAAGTAGGAACATGCACCATGTTGTTGCTTCCACAATGAGAGCTATGTAGTGTGGGCCTTAGGGGCCATCCATAAAGTACGTCACACGAATTTCATGATTTTTAGACCCCCACCCCCTCCTTGTCACAGGTGGTCACATTTGTGAGACCCCCCCCTCCCTAGTGTGACGTCACAAATTTGCAATTTTACATCTAAAAATTTTAAATTAAAACAGCAGTTCCACAATTAGTTTTATTTCCATTTTAATTACTTTTTTTATAAAATCAACATCAAATACTTGAAAAAATAACAAATCCATAAACTTTTGAATATGGACATTTCACACAATGCGGTTCATGAAAAAACACTGATACTATGGTCCGCTTGATAGGTAAACTAAGCGGCCCACACGATAGAAGAAGAAGACTATGCGTCGTCTTAGAGTGAAAAACTCGTGAGTGCAAAAGATGTAACTTTTCAGGAGGAAGAAAAAACTGCGTCCTGAAACTTTTTTGTACCACACATTGTCTATTTCTGTCCCATTTTACTTACAAATTTAATGACTTTTCATATTATTCAATGATAAGTTTAATATATTGCCCAAAATGCATATAATGCTACTTCAGAGGTTTTCTTATAAAAAAACTCCGCATAACACATGCATGTACTAGGTTTTCACTGATACGAAGAAGTGAAAATTCGTTTGTTTTCATATAATTATCTTTATTTAGATGTGTTATTTAATTTAAAAAATGTATTTAACCATAACATTCAACTGGTAATACCTATATTTCTTCCAAATGAACTTACGGAATAGTAAAAACTTAAAAAAAAACACTTAATTCGGTTTATAGAACGAATATCTATTTTCCATAGATAATAATATCAAAGTAATTGGCGTAAGGTCAGTCTCTACAGTTTGTTATAGAATAGGATCATTAGAAAAACTTTATTACTTAGAAAAACATATAGGTACCTAACTTTTTTGTTAACATAATCAGTACCAAAATGAAATTGCACACTGGCTTACAGTTAGTAAAATCAGTACAAAACATAAAAAAGCACACTGGCTAACAAATTAATAAATCAGTACAAAACTTAAAAATCACAATGGCTAACAATTTGTTAACTCTTAAGGTATTTCAGTCTTAACAATTCGAGTCCTTACCTTGCTTTATATTTAAATCTAATAGGTATTCAACGTTTAATCAATATCACATTGTTTTTAGGTAGTAGCAGTAGTATAAATCCATACATTGTCGTGAAGTTAATATTAACGTATAAAAAATTAGGAAAATTAACGTTATGAGGTTGACATAACTTAGAGTTTTAATGATGCGTGACATTGGAAATTATAGCATTTACTTAGAAAAACATATAGGTAGGTAACCTAAATATTCTGTTAACAAAATCAGTACCAAACTGAAATTGCACATTGGCTCACAGTTTGTAAAATCAGTACAAAACATAAAAAGCACACCGGCTAACAATTTGTAAACTCTTAAGGCATTTCAGTCTTAACGATTCGAGTCCTTAACTTGCTTTATACTTAAAGGTGCGAGTTGGTAGCCGACTGCACGCAGCAGCAGCAGACGACGTGTCTTCGCGACACTACCGGTTCGTATGCATTTCTATGAAATACGTTCCGCACCAAGCGACACAAAGTTTTCATAGAAATACATACAAACCGGTAGTGTCGCGACGACCGTCTTCTGCTGCTGCGTGCAGTCGGCTACCAACTTGCACCTTTAATCTAATAGGTACATGCCTAATCAAAATTCAGTTAATATCACATTGTTTTTTGAGTAGTAGCAGTAGTAGTAAATTCAACAGCTACTACATAGCTACTATAATTGTTGTTGTAATTAAAAAGTGATAGTAACAATTATTCTGGCAATACTACTCTTCTGCATGTACAACAGTACTTCTGCAACAGTACTTACCGTTTTCACAAAAAAACACAATTATACAATATTAGTTGATAAATTCCGAATAATATTTTTTCAAACAGAAAACGAAACGTCCGCTACAAGGTATTCACACTGAACTAAGGTTCGCGAGTATTTACGAGGTTCTCATGACAATTCATAGATGGCGTTACGAGTATCGGATGATTATAGGAATGAAATCAGAACATGCGCTACGAGATTTTCTTTCCAGAAACGTAAAAAAGTATTTTATTTCAAAATTGTATTTCCGAGGTTTTCACTCTAAGACGACGTATGGTAACTTTTACTTTCGCTTTTATTATATATATATTTTTTAAATAAATTATATAAAATATAAATAAAGAATCGCTCGTAGCCCCGGCTGCCGAATCGCTTGTAGCCCTGGCTGCCTGAGTGATCTTAAACGATCACGAAGGTTAAGCAACACAGGGCGCGTTCAGTGCATGGATGGGTCGCCGTCTATGCCTAACGCTAGTGGCATTTTTTCGAGCGGTTCCGTGCTTCGCAAGGCACGTTAAGCTGTTGGAGCCGGCTGCCGTCGATAGATGGCAGTCGTTAAGCCAAGTCAGAGGCCTTAGGGAGGCTTGACAACTTCTGACAGTAGACGAGCCTACAAGCCTCCACCAATCCGGACTTGGCCCCCGTGGTGGAGTATGGCCTATACCTTCCTCAGGGAAGAGACCCGTGCCTCTCGGTGGGGACATAATGGGTTGATGATGATAAATAAATAAAAAAAATTATAATATAATGCAATTCCAATTAATATCATGATTAAATCGTGTCGTTTTGAGGTGAAAAATCGAACTTACTTTTCCCTCCTCCTCCGGCTGTAGTTGTATTCGTGATGTTGACGACGAAGGAATTTTCGAAAAAAAAATTCAATAATGTCGCTTTTTTTTCGTCATTTGTATCTGCAGCTCTTTGATTTTAGATTCCACTTCACCTTCAATGTTTTCACTACTTTTCAAAATTTTCCATAAGGAATTAACTTCTTCTTGTATATGCTGTTTTTTTTTATCAGCGTAAGTTGCACTGTAAGTTTCATACAGTTTACGGTAAAGATTACCTATATCTATCTTTTTGTTCATTTTGAACTTGTTTAATTGAAATAAGTTGTAAAAAAGTAACTGTATCGACAAAATAGCAGATCTGAAAAAACGACGTCGTTCACTGGGAGAAAGTCAATTATCGAATGAAATAGAAACAATGAAATCACGCGAGGTCGCGCGTGCGGTGCGTTTGGCGGCATTAGTCAAAGGGCTCATAGTCGGCGCGTGCTGCGTGTCACTAGAGCGGGTATGAAGTCGTCAACAACAAACAAAACATTTCAAACCGTATGTTCATATAGAGTAGAAATTATTTTTTAGTTTTAATTAATATTTCAAATTTCTTGATTCAATTTATTAAATTTGAAATGTGATGTCACAAAACTTAGGACCCCGCCCACCCCTTGTCACACCATGTCACACTTCGTCGACCCCCTCCCCCCCCCTTTACGTGTGACGTACTTTATGGATGACCCCTTACCTGTGGTGCCTGTGGTCCAGTATGCTCCACACATTCTTGTGAATGGAACTGACTGTACTGAGGGGATGGTATAGATAGATAGAGAAGACTCATCATCATCAGCCTATGCTTGTCAGTCCTATTGCACGCCACTGAGCACGGTCCTCGGCTACTCTCATCCAGCTCTTGCCAGCCGCCCTGCGAAGATCATCGCTCCACCGAGTCTGAGGACGTCCTACACTACATTTAACGATCCGCGGTCTCCACTCAAGAACTCGTCTACCCCATCGGTTATCAGTTCTTTGGATGATATGGCCGGCCCACTGCCACTTCAGCATGCTAATTCGGTGGGCTATGTCGATGACTTTGGTTCTCTGTCGGATCACCTCGTTTCGAATTCGATCTTTCGGAGAAACCCCGAGCATAGCCCTTTCCATAGCACGCTGGGCGACTTTAAATTTGCGGACCAGCCCCACCGTGAAGAGAAGACTATAAGCGAGAAGATAGAGAAGACTACAACTGGAAAAAAGAAATACAACTATGATTTCTTAAATCTAAGTAATGTTATACAATTGGCGGTCTTATAGCTTAGCGCGATCTCTTAGGTGGTGATGGATGAAGGTGATGGACAAGCCTAAAAGTATGTTCGTGGCACTACAGTATTTGGACGGTGACTTCACCTATCTGGTTAGGAGTTCCCATTAGACTCTGTATAAAACATATATGTAAGATAGTTGGAAAAAGTGTATTACATCAGTGCATTTTATTCCCAGGTTTCAACGTAGCGCACAGGAGACGCAAGACCGGCAAAGTTGGGTTCGCCCACCGCCTGACAAAGGAGGATGCTATGAAGTGGTTCCAACAGAAATACGATGGTATCATCCTTAACAGCAAAGCAAAGTAAAATAAGTAAATATACAATTTAACAACAGCATCTGTCTTTTATTTATTGTTATAGTTTAGTCAGTATATAGACAGATAGAATATTTTTTATTGTACACAGAAATTACATTAACAGAAATTTAATAAATCGATAAATATACAGATATTTTGATGATTAGTTGATGAGGTCTAATCACCCTATTGAAACAAGGAAAACTATATTCTAGAAGTATTTGGTATTGTGTTCTGTGATGGAGACCTCTGGACAATACCCACAGACCTCCATAGTACCTATCATGGAGGTCAGTGGACCCCACCACATGACACTGACTGGAATGACCATTCCTGAATTTTTTAAAGTATCTAAGGCATTTTTGTTCTACAAGGTTTGAAAATGTTTAAAATTTGTTTTTCCATTTAAACGAAATCTATTTTTAAGGTTTTTTTGCTTTTTATGGATAATGCATTATAAAATGCGGAACATATGGCTTACATATGTTTTTAATAGCAAAGAAGAACATTCTTCTCTATACATGACCAATGATTTTCCGAAGGCTGCGACATTGGTAGATTTAGTAAAAGCATGTAAATCATATAACCCAACATCATTGGAGAGACGAAATCCCACCGAATCCGTTGGCTTGGTCATATGACCAATATAGAAAGATTGGAGAGGATCCGGCGGTGAAGTGGGCATACCTGGGGCTGCCCAGCAGTCAAAGACCGGGTGGCCTCCCCAGATATCGCTGGAAGGATGAAGGCTTCTGGCAAGAGACCGCGCAAGACAGAGACAAGTGGCGACTTCTTGTGTTGGAGGCCAAGACCCACTTCGGGTCGCTGAGCCAGCGGAGTAAATAAGTATATAAATCCTAATATTTCGAAAAATATAAACCTGAGAAATAATTCTTAACACAAACTCAAACGGCCTTATTTATAAAAACACGATTCCTTCCTCTAAAACCAATCTAAAACTCTGTTTATTTAATGTGTGGCTAACCCCCAGTTTCTCGTACACTAACACGCTGTTAATGTGCATACTTAGGTACTGGACAAACACATCACTGATCAAAAGAAAAAAATAACCAAGTGAAACTGGATGCGGGCAATTATCAGTTGTTCCAACTGCCTGCCCGTCTACAAATAATAATAAAAAAAAAACCACTGACAGCTGTTAACAGTAGATTAACAGCTTGTTAATGTACGAGAAACCTGGGGTAAATCTTTTCCTTGTAAAATCTCCACCACAGACTTTATCGGCGTTTTTAAAGTGTTTGAAGGAATCGAGTTTTATAAATAAGACCGAAACTCTTTGTGGTCACCTGCTACGAATAAGTCACTTAGTATAGTGCTCCTGTGGTATAATGCACAGGGAAAATAATCACTACTTACGTATAATGAAAGAACACTTCTGGTTCTGGCGATGACAAGGTTGCACACACGCTGGCCACAAAAACTGAATTAGTCGTCATGGTTACAAAAAAAAACATGCACGCGCGCAAGAGTTGCTCTTAGCAACGGCAACCATTTTGGACGTGGCCCTGACAGGCTGCGATTGACTGTTTTATTTTTTAGTCTGTATTATTCACGATGGCGAGTGCTTTCGGTAATTTCGACGACGACGAAGACAACGTGCTTGCACCAAAGGAGCCGCAAGTGACGTCCTTGGATCCGGATGAGAGGAAGGCGGCCCGCGCGCTTCGCATCAAGCGACGGCAGGAGGCTCTCAAAAGGTACTAAGCCGTTTTTATACCTGCATGAACATCTGTGCCGGCATGATTCTCATTTTAGAGCTTTATCTCTTCTGAAGATAGATGTTACAGTCACCGCTTGCAAATTCCCTGCCTACCCCTCTGGGATCCAGGCGTGAGTTTATATTATGTATGTTTCCAAGTTCGCATTGCTTAGGTAAACATCGATTTGTTGTCGTGTGTACATTATAGAGGATTCCACAGAACAGAGATGTTCTGTGGAGGATTCAATGGAAAGGGGTGCCTGATGAGTGCAATATAACACACTAATGCATAGTTATGTTGCACTTATCAGACGCGCGATAATATCAGCCATGGGAGGGATATGCACTCGATCGATGGTTTATCAGTCTTGTGACTGAGTGCAGAACTGTAAGTCGACAGAATTTTGAACTTTGCTATCGTGCCCTCTTCTTTGAAAGGTTCAATAATATAAAAATTGCTAAACTGAATTGGATGAAAGGCACAAAAAATGAAGATAAATATACTTCACATTCGAATTCCTTACGAGCATTGTATATTTTGTTATCTCATAAGCAACTTGCAGGAGAAGGGATTTTCGTTAAAAATTAAAATAGCTTCGATCAGTGTAGCCTTCTACCATTGGAGTATCTAGGGTTTTTATCCAAGGGGGCATGTTATCAGCATGTAAATCGAACGAGTCCTTGCAGTGAAGAAGTTACGTAGGTAGGTAATAGCGCCCCAAATGATTGGTATTGTGTGAATGTTATACAATTGCGACCACAGGGCGGAGCAGCCACCCGAAGAGGCGGCAGCAGAGGAAGAGCCCACCGTAATCGAAAAGGCAACAGTCCAGGCGGCCGAGGACCTGCAGCGGCTGACGCTAGAGGGCGCCGCCAAGGTCACCAATGTCAAGGTCACCACCGACGAGCGCGAGGTCACACGCCGCTCGATCTTCAACGAGAAGGCGCTGAGTATGGATGAACTTACCGTTTTTTATCTCTTGCGCCGGTTGCATACTCACCTATCCCTCACGCGAGTACGTTGTTATTTATTTCTCGCGCATCCTACGCTCACATATCATTGGGTTCTATAACTATCACTGATTGGGGTTTACTATGTATAGGGGAAGGGGCGGGCTTACTCACACGTAGGGTTAGGTACCTACTGCATACCTACATCCATTGGCGATTCGGCTCACCCTGGAAATTAAGAGCGGCGTAGCGCGAATCAATGTTTATTTCTCACATCTGAGATATGAGTAGAATTAATGCAACCGCCACGGTGCTCTTTTTAACAAAACAGCTATGTTCACAAAATACGATGAAGCTAAGTACCTACGAATAAAAAACCATAGAAGTATTTCTTCCTACAAAATTCACTCAAAACGGCCCATGTCCTTCTCTCAATTAATCTGCACCTACCAATGAAAATGAGCGTAAGATGTGCTGTAGAGTAAATCACTCTTTGTTTGGTTCATTCTTTACACCATGCGTGACGACGTGAACTTTCATTGGGCGATAGTAAATTAGGTACTTTGATTTTATACAAAAACGTCAAACCATTGACACAGTATAATGATGAACCAACATTATTATTTCAACTGTGCCATTGACTTCATGATGTGTAAACCCGTCTGAATATCTAGGTACCTCGCAAGATGGCGGTGGGTGACGGTGGCAAGTGTATATATCTATCTTTTGCCGGCTAATCCTGAACTCGCTCCGATTGGTAACAACACAAATCACAATTGACAAGCCCCGCCCGCCTTACCACAATTGAACGTGGGGTCATTTTTTAGCGCAAGTTAGACATCTGATAATTACGTTTTTAACTATCACTGCGATGAAGTCATCACATTGTCTCTCTGTTGCACTCTACTGAAGTAGATGAAGGTTTGAGGGTTCTTGATTGTGAAAACACAGGATAAGTAGGTATAGGTACAGGTTTATTCTTGTGTAGTCGGGTAGAGAGTGTATTCAGTTTACAATAGGTACAGGTTTATTCTTGTGTAGTCGGGTAGAGAGAGTATTCAGTTTACATGGTACAACTTATTTTAAATGCAACTTATCGCTAACTTAATACTACTTATTCGTCGCCGTGACGCGGTAACTACACTAACAATTTACTTAGGTATCTACCACATACCTATCACTAGTTTGGGGAAGGAAGTGACACCATTGAATCTTCGTTGAGATTTGAACGCTTATTTCCTCAAAGGATAATTAAAAATGTTTTTTTTTTATTCGTAGGGTGTAGCCCTATATGATAAGCAGATTCTATACTCCATTCCACGAAACGAGTTCCCTAAGAAAATCGTCCATGTGCGCCCATTGGTTAATGCGTGTGACCTTCGATGCATGTAAACCTACCCTATGGAGCGGAACGTCTTCCCTTATTGTTTCGCTTATGTCTAGCCGCGCGCATTGATCAATGACATGCGAATATTTTTTTCCGTAGGAGTTTGACTCGTGGAACGGAGTATAGGCAAGTCCCACCCGGCGGCGCCCTCTCGCCCCGTATTTAAGCCCGACGGTAGGCTGTGCCGTAGAAATTAGTGTCTATTCCCTTCTGTCACTTCACTCGGTAAGAAATGCTACGCAATTCAACAAAACTCCCTCAACACAGTCAACCTGGAAAAGATCGAGGCCGAAGCGGCGCTGTCCCAAGAAGAGTACGAGGCCATATCGAACAGCTGGGAGGTCGTGTTGGCCATCAAAGACCCGCTGGATATCGACGTGGCCATGATCGAGCAAAAAGCCAAGTGTGACGAGCTACTGAAACATAAGAACTCCTTGATTGAGGAGCTGCGTGCTGACCTTAAGACCATGGACCTGGAGTACTATGACGATTTGGAGAAGCAGGTGGGAATCCGGATACTTACAGACAGTAGGAGTGATTTTATTTGAAAACAGCTTAGTACCTACATACATCGTGTCATCTAGGCTGGGAGCAGGGACAGCCATCCCTGACCTAGAGCATCTGTTTAGCAACCTAATGTCCTAGAGATGGGTTTATCTCGTATAGGATATTGTCTCTTACTTTGTAAGTCGCCTACTTGCCTTACCTCTATTTCATCGGTTTCATCCTGTAATTCCATATTCCAGGACCACGACATCAAGGAGCTCTCAGAGCGGATAGAGCGGCAAGTGACGATAATGCAGCGCGCGTACGAGAAGCAACTGGGACTGGTGGAGACCGCGATCAGCATCGAGCGTGAGGCCACGATAGAACACAATAACAAGCGATGGGAGGCGCTCTACAAGCAGCGTGATAAGGAGGAGCTGGCGCATATGGACTATAAGATGGAACAGGTGCAGTTAGGTACCTTAAAACACACGTCCTCAGGCGAAAACCGATTACGCACCGATACAGATCAACTAAGTCGCGGAAAAGAAAACCGCCAACCCGCACGACGAAACTCCTATTCCTAAAGATGATCAGAAATCTGTTCACGTGCAAAGAAGGTGATGTAGGTACACGGTACAGTCGACAGCACATCAAACTTAATGCGCGTGCTAACACGTTACGGGCGAATTTAGAACGAAAATGTCAAGGTTGACGTGCTGACGCTTGTACATTCTTTCATAGTGCCTTTATTTGTATTGTGATAGTGCACTGCGCGTACACATGCCTATCACATCACACACTTTTCACAGAGACCAAGTGTCCGTCATCGTCACTGACGCTTCGCGATAATGCAGCGCACTATTTCTCAGACATATCTAAGTTACCTATCAATTTCTAAAACCGAAACGTAACAAACTCGTTGCCTTCAAAGTTGGAGGAACACAAGACGCAAATCGACACGATCATGTGGGAGCACCACGAGAAGTACCGCGAGGCCAAGATCGAGCTGGAGACGCTGATCCAGGAGCTGCAGAAGGAGCTGGAGAAGCTTAAGGCCACCTGCATCATCAACACCGAGAAGATCGGCTATAACTATCAGGTATTCACGCAACCTTTTTTAATAATTGCATCTATACGTGCGATAAGAGTCCAGCTGGGAGCTACCGTCATCGTCATCGAGAGCGTATTGGGCCTTCAAGCCGGACAATACGTAGTTTTTGTGGCACGTGGCGTAAGAGCGAGGATTATTTATTAATTTAATTAGGTTTATCAATATATATGGATGTAGACGTGCTAACAGCATATAATATATGAGGTTATGTTGAACTAGATTTATAACTATGCATGACAAAAGTAGTTAGGTACCTACAGCTAGATCTTAATAATAAGTAACTACAGTCTAATAATGTTACTTATGTGCTTGACAAAAAATGATAAATTATTGTTTATTGTAAAGTTGGCATATACGTGGAATTGGTCAGTTCTGGCCTAATACGGTTTTTCTGTAAGAGACAGAGAGGACGGGGATTTGAACTAGGGACTTTCGATTATGAAAATTCCCATAAATTACTTGATGGTACAAACCCATCCTATTTCGCAACCACCTTGTGGGGGATAAAACTTTGGATAACTCCCCAACAATTCTAACATAACATAAAAAAAACTCATGCCTGTATCCCAGACGGGTAGGCAGAGACAAGGGACTGCCACTTGCTACGATCCTGACAGATCACTTTCGCTTCCTCAACATTCATTAGTCGTTGCATGCACACACGCCGGTTACAAATTCTTACAAATTCTGTTTTTTTGAAATCGTTTGTCCAAACTCTATTACGACTAATGAATGTTGAGGAAGCGAAAGTGATCTGTCAGGATTGTGGCAAGTGGCAGTCTCTAGCCTCTGCCTACCTCTCTGGGATAAAGGCGTTAGTTTATGTATATATATATTTCTTCCGTTTGTGCAATAAAGTGTTCTCTATCTGCATATCTATATTGAGCAATCCACCCATTGATCATTCAGTAACACGCGCAAAACCCGTCTATGCGCCTCACACATCAACCCCCCCGGCAGATCCTCAAGAAACGCGAAGAGGAAAACGTGTTCGTCCGCTCCCAGCAGAAGCGCAAACTCAACAAGATGTCGGACGTCGCCAACGCGCTCCGGCTGAAGATCCGTAAGGCGGCAGAGGACGGCGCGGCTGAAGAGATTCGCGCTGACGTCGAGATAGTGAAACTAATGCAGGCCATGGACGATATTGAGAGGAAGTCCGACCATTTTTCGCAGGCAAGTCTAGAGTGAGGGTCTGGGAACACAGTGAGGAAATTGCGGACCTGCGGGTTGGTCTGTATTCGATCTTTTTAGCCGTTTATGACGTACTTAGTTAACGCGCTCTGGCCATAGATCCGAAGATAAAGATTGTGCTATGTGGACATTCTATCTCTACGTACCCACGTGGTACTACGAAGAAAGAAGGTGTCCAACTTCTAGGTCCCTTGCCAGTCTCGTCCATTTCGATTCTGCCGCTTTCTTAATGTAATCGACCCATCATCGGGCAGGTGGCCTACCTACCGTGCGACGACGACCACCTTCTGGCGGGATAGCTTATGTGGATTATCATTTATTTATTAGTGCTTTTCTATCACTCCCCCTGTAACTGTCGAGGCAAAGCTAAGCTTGTGTGCTGATCTTAGCAATCTCGCGCTAGCCCGCACTGTTATGGTTACAAGCTCGGTCTTATTTAATTTATAAAACCGGCCAAGTGCGAGTTGGACTCGCGCACGAAGGATTCCGTACCATTATCTATACAAAATTAGACACGAAGATCGAGAAAAAACGGCAAAAAATCACGTATGTTGTATGCCCCCCCCCCTTAAATATTTATTTTACTTTAATTTAATTATTTGTTTTTGAAGCGAATATGGAACTAAATATTCTGTGAATATTTTAAGCGTCTACTTGTTACCGTTATTAATATCGAGCAAAAAACGACAAAAAATGGTTTGTTGTATGGGAGCCCCCCTTAAATATTAATTTTATTCTGTTTTTAGTAGTATTCGTTTTTATAGCGGCAACAGAACTACGTACATCATCTGTGAAAATTTCAACTGCCTAGCTATTACGGTTCGTGAGATACAGCCTGGTGACAGACAGACAGACGGGCAGTGAAGTCTTAGTAATAGGGTCCCGTTTGGCACCCTTCGGGTACGGAACCCTAAAAAACACGATTCCTTAAAACGCAGATTAAAATAGTCTGGTGAAAATTTTACAAGGAAAAGTAACCACAGATTAAATACCTAATCGACTCTTAGGAGCGCTGGAATCGTGTCTTTTTTATAAAAAAAAAAAACCGGCCAAGTGCGAGTCGGACTCGCGCACCGAGGGTTCCGTACAAACCTGCAATGTCAACAACATTTTTTCACGGGTTAAAGGCAATTAGATCTAAGTATTTGATATGAATTTCAACTTGATAGCTCTCCGCGTTCATGAGGAAAAAAGTAATAAGTTTATATTTATTAAAAAATATATATTTTGTAATGTAACAAAAAATTTAAGGTTTTCGGAATTTTTCCTTTATGTGTGCTATAAAACGTTGCTTCATGCCAAATTTCAAGATTCTAGGTCGACTGGAAGTACCCTTTAGGTTTTGATTCCCTTGCGAGTACTTGCGAGTTTCAAAATATGCAGCTTAAATTGCTGTTTCTTTTGATTGCGTTGACATAGAAGTTAGATTTTGTTACAGCTTAAAGGTATTATAGACCTGAGTATTTGGTATGAATTTCAATTTAATACCTCTACGCGTTTATGAGGAAATGGGTCGTAAGTTTAAAATTATTAAAAAAAAATATATTATGTGATGTAACTAAAAATTTATGGTTTTCGTAATTTTTCCTTTATCTATGCTATAAGACGTTGCTTCGTACCAAATTTCAAGATTCTGAGTTCACGGGAAGCACCCTGTAGGTTTTGATTCCCTTGCAAGTGTCAAAAATTTGCGGCATAAACGGCTGTATCTTTTGATTGCGTTGGCTTAGAAGTTTGATTTTTTCACAGCTTCAAGGGACGGTAGACCTGAGTAATTGATATAAATTTCAGCTTCATACCTCCACGCGTTCCTGAGAAAAAGGGTCTTGACAGACGGACGGACGGACAGACGGACAACAAAGTGATCCTATAAGGGTTCCGTTTTTTCCTTTTGAGGTACGGAACCCTAATTAAGTAATTTGGGAAATTTTTGAGCAAAACGCTATTTAAGCCCTAAAGAACCCCGCAAATTGCTCTCTTGCATGCTCTGTTGCTTGTACCATTAAATTTAACAGTTCAAGTTGTACTTATTATTGTTGCTCTTTTTGTTTGCCTACCGCGTTGTCTACTTGCTGTAGGTACAATTTTGCTTTGTTCTGCTGGTGTTATTTTTTATTGTTATATAGTGTGAATCTCGTATCAGTATTCTCGAAGTTGTTAAGGAGTATGTTTCCCTGGGGCAAACCATGCAGTTAGGTAAAAACAATTTCGAGAAAGAGGCCAATAGAAGAATACAGCTGGGCTGGGCAGCGTATGGGAAACTATGTCGAGTCTTCACATCGCCAATCCCACAGAGTCTCAAGACGAAAGTCTTCAATCAGCGCGTCCTACCCGTCATGACATATGATGCCGAAACGTGGACACTCACGGTGGGGCTGGTCCACAAATTTAAAGTCGCTCAGCCATGGAAAGGGCTATGCTCGGGGTTTCTCGGAAAGATTGAATTCGAAACGAGGTGATCCGACAGAGAACCAAAGTCACCGACATAGCCCACCGAATTAGCATGCTGAAGTGGCAGTGGGCCGGCCATATTATCCGAAGAACTGATAACCGATGGGGTAGACGAGTTCTCGAGTAGGGACCGCGGATCGGTAAACGTAGTCCTCACGTCCTCAGACTCGGTGGAGCGATGGTCTTCGCAGGGCGGCTGACAAGAGCTGGATGAGAGTAGCCGAGGACCGTGCTCAGTGGCGTGCTATAGGAGAGGCCTATGTCCAGCAGTAGACAAGCATAGGCTGATGATGATGATGATATGGTGTGTGTTTGTCCGTGTGTGTGCGCGCTGATGTACCTAAATACCTAAAAATCAGGTTTTAGTGAGATCCTGTTTCAAATGCCGCTTCATCTCCATGTGTCTCCTCCTAACTCCATAGTGTCTTAGAGGAATCGATTTTTACATAAAAGCCGTGTCAGTCTCTTCCACATTCGCAGGTGAACGACTACAAGTTCAACCAAGTGTGGCGGATGACGGCGGCCCGCTGCGGTGAGCTGGCAAAGGAACTGCGCAACGCCGAAGTGGCGCTCCACGCCCATATCCTAGCGGAGCCGCCGCCCCCGCCGCCGCCACCGCCGCCCAAGAGTCCGCTCAAGCTTCAAGGCGCTGGTATAACACTGTTAATTAAAGCCATTTGCCTCTCGCTTATACGGTAATGCCGTCTATATTGTGTAAGCGAGAAGTATAAACTATTATACTTTATTGGACGCAAGACATTACATAAGAAATAACTTGTACAAAGGCGAGCACGTACATAGTTATTCACTCCCTTACCAAGGCGAGATCAGACGATGTACTCGAATGAACGTCTTTCATAATTGGTTGCGCTCAGCGCTTAGATATTATAATAACCTAAGTACATGTCATCTCTTACCACATTGTTAAATTACGAAAAACTGGGGGATAGACTTTAGACGTCAGTGTCGTTAGCTAATAATACCTAAAACAAACTCCGTGGCTTTTCCAGACGACGACGACACTGCCAAAACTGTCGTCACTCAGAACTCTGCCAACACGAGCAACAAAAAAGAAGGCGTTTTGTCATATTCGATTTCCGCAAAAGAAGCTAAAGAAGCAAAGGACAAACTGGTAAAGAGTTTCCTATTCTCTCAGCAATTTCCTGTTTCATCATCATCAGAATTTCCTATTTTCGTGAACATAGGGCTCGAAGTAATTTTGGCCATTGCGGCCTTAGTGGTCACTGTATCTACCCAGTTTAGGTAGGAGGTGTCACAAAACTCAAAAAACTGCCTAATCACTTAAGGAGTAATCGGAACAATTATTCAGGTTCGTCACATCTTGCGTCTGGTGGCAGACAACACTGGGTTCCTGATAGAAGACCGTCTCTTCACACTCATCGAGAAGTATCAAATCGACTCGAGAAACCTTTGCACTCTGGATGCTATATTTATGGTAAGAATCGAAGAGATAAATGAGGTATGAGGGCACGAATAGATTTTAAAGTTCAGTGTTAGCGTTGATGTCTAATGTATGCGTGAATCTAATTAATTAATATACCTACCTACACGATTATCAAAATATTATCTTGACACTTTTGATTGGTGTTATACGTAACTAAAACCATAGCATCACCGTAAAGGGATGAAGATCCATATCGTAATATGAGATACTCTCATACTCATCTAAGTCTTTTCTCCCGTAGGTACACGAAATTCGAAGGGGTAATTAACTAATACTACGTAGGTACTACGATGTCCAGCCGAGAGATCGATCACACTATCGTTTTTTAGGGTTCCGTACCCGAAGGGTGCCAAACGGGACCCTATTACTAAGACTTCACTATCCGTATGTATGTCCGTTTGTCAGCCTGTCACCAGGCTGTATCTCATGGACCGTGATAGCCAGGCAGTTCAAATTTTCCCAGATGATGTATTTCTGTTGCCGCTATAACAACTAATACTAAAACAGAATAAAATAAATATTTAAGCGGGGCTCCCATACAACAAGTAGTAATTATTTGGCGTTTATTGCGCGATATTAATAACGGCAACAGGTCAAGAACAGGTAGAAGCTTGAAATATTCACAGAATATTTAGTTCTATATTAGCTTCAAATCTCTTCATAAAGAATTATGCTCTTATTTATAAAAAACATGATTCCTCTAAAACACTCTTCAGATGCAGTTTAAAATAAATAGTCTATGGTTACGTGTTTCCCTTAATCACAGACTATTTAAACTGCATCTGAGGTATGTATTGTATAGTCGTGTTTTTTTATAAATAAGACTGTTATGTTATGTTTGTTGAATGTCCAAGTACAATATTAGCAGCTGCCTTCTTCGGGTCTGTAGTGGAGAAAAAGGCAGCAAAAAATAGCTCCACTGTGAAGATATTTTCTCAAATCCTTTTTTATATCAAATGCGTACAAAAAACACACACACACACACACCACACACACACACACCACACACCAAACACACACACACACACACACACACACACACACACACACACACACACACACACACACACACACACACGTCTCTCCGCTTTTAGGCCGATATTCAAAAACACAGCGTTGAGCTACACTTAACGTGCACTAAGCTGAGCATCGGTTGAGCAATCTCAACAAAGACTCAAGAATTTTGTATTCACAGTCAATTCTCGACTCGAACTCAGCTAAGCCACAGCTCAAGCTAAACGTACTCGAGCGTGTAATCTGTGCTACAGTTTTTGACTTTACCGGTTTATATTGTCTGTTAACGCTACATGAAAGGCATACAAAAATCCACAGGAGTGAATGAGATGGCAACAAATGTCGAAACTTTTTACGCGTGGTTATACTTTATTTTGACTTCTCATTACTCTAAAAACACAATTTAACTTTTTGAAGGAAAATGAGCATGCAAAATGTCAAATTGTGAATAAAAAAAAGGTTACTTCACCGAATTGCCTACAGGTGTCGCTACTTTTTTCGTCATTGCCACCTTGAGTCTTAGCTAAGTCGCCGAAATCCACTGCTCAGCTTAGCTTGCGCTCAATTTTTGTTATCTCAAACTCAACTGTGAATACAAAATATCCCTGAGACTTTCATTTTGACAGTTGGAAGACCCGGACTCACATTGAGATCACGCTCAAAATCGTTTCTGAATATCGGCCTTAGACTCAGCTCTGGAGATCCAATCGGAGGAGTACATCGAGTTGCTGTGCACGAAGTTCCTCAAGTTACGCGTTGTGCCCGACCTGCGTGGGCCTGGACACCATAGAGGAACTTATTATACTGGAGACCTTACCTTTATACCTTTGCAACTTTGCATTTAGTACAGTCGTCCCCAGTCAAGTGATTGTGTTTTGCTAAAAGTCAAGTCTCTCCGGTCTTAGGCTCTGGAGATCCAATCGGAGGAGGACGTCGAGTTGCTGTGCACGACGTTTCTCAAGTACGCATTCTGCCCGATCTGCGTGGGTCTAGACACCGGCGACACTGACGTGGGCGACGCGTCGCTCTCCTTCGCCGAGGATTTGCAGGCCGGACTCGTCTCGGCACGCATTAGTCGTGGTATGGTACACGTAATAATTTAAAATTCAATGGTAACAAGATCCACTTTTTACTATTATTCATTAATAGATAAATATTAAAAAAGTATCTAAGTGTAGCGACACACCTGCGGAACGTACCGCGCCGAACCTTCGGCGGCGGCTGAACTTGCAGTCGTAACTCGTAACGTTCCGTTGGTATGACAAACCAAACGCTCAGAACGCTATGTCTTGTTCAGCGCGCTACGCGACGGAACGTTACGTGGTGTCGTCGTCGTCAGTCGGTTTCGCTACATGCTCTTCGCTTGCCGCCGCGCGGCGAGAAGCACACCGAACGTTCAACTACGCGCGCCGAACATTCGGTCGCGTAACGCGTCGTATGATGTGTCGCTTGCTATGCAAAATACGTTGAATGCGTATTAGCGGACATAATCGCTCGAAGGAAGGTTCGGCGAGCGGACATAATCGCCCGAAGGAAGGTTCGGCGCTACGCCGAACGCGACGTAATTTCGTCTGATGTGTCATAGGGGAATTGAAAAACACTGCGAGCGTATTCAGCCGAACGTTCAACGCCGTACGTTACGCTGGTGTGTCGCTTAACACTTATCAGCTTTAAGCTGATGCGTGTAATATTATTTTCGTGCCCTTGTAAAATGTTTATTAAGTCCTTTTTTAAATGAGTTCACTGTGGGAGCACTAATTACTGTCTGGCAGTATACGATGAAAATAAAGTGATCTTCCGAAATAGCAAAGTATCCTATCAGATTAAGTGACCCATCAGGGCCATCACCCATCCGATTAGTCATCTGAAAACTTTTGAAAATCTATTCCGAAACACCTGAAAAAATTAAGCGACCAATAGAATTGAACTGATCTACCGGTTGGGGTCCCTCGGTTAGGACAAACTTTCGGCAGTTTCGGCACGCATAAGTCGCTATTATTTAACTATATCAGCTCCATTGTTTATTGAACCAATTCGCGGTTAAACTGTTTATCCTGTCTGTCAGCGTTTCCAGCCCTCCCCATCCGGCTTCCTTTTGGCTTCCCCAAATAAGTAAATAGATTTGCCTTATAAAGTACCCGTATCGTTTCAGCCGACAGGATGTCGATTCGACCACGGTCCAGCGTAGCCCGGAGTATTTCCATCAGCACGTCTCGCTCCGCACACATTGCCTTCAAGTTGGTTTACAATACTTTTTATAGAATCTTTCGTAGTTCGACATGAAAAAAAACATTAGTTAGGCAGGAATTAAATTTGTGTCAATTGAAAAAGAAAGGTGTCTGTTCAATCACTCTGCCTTAGTGCTAATGTGCTATCTAGCCCTAAATATGAAGCCCAATTTTGGGAATCAGCGTCTTCCCCGTCACGCCAACTTATTGCTTTGCTAATCTCCTTCACTGTCCTTCAATCACGTGGCTTTTTTTCCTTTTTTATCACATACCGAATCTAATTTCGTCTCACAGGGGTCACGACATGAGCGCATCTGAACAACAGTTGATGTTGGAAGCCGAAGAAATCATGCAAAAGTGCGGCGACCCTCAAGGTACACGCTCAAACCGCTACTATAATGCTCCGAGCTGATAGCAACAAACTGTTAATAAGATTACCTAAATACCTACCATGAAGCCCGATTAGCGGTATGGAATTGATTAACGTGTCACATAATTAAAATACCACAAATACGGATAAAAATACCAAGGACTTGAGCTTTTTCCCTGCTTGCCGAAGGTTTAAACGGTGAGAAGAAGAAAAAGATTGATGTAGGTTATACGAACTTCATGGGGTCATCTAGTAACATATAAATAACTTATTTTATTTTATGTTTCAAGACAAATTTAATGTGGTAGTGATAAGCTGTTAGTTTTCCCAATAAAATTAAATAAATAAATTACCACGATTTAAATGTTATGTATCCATCGCATTGTCACTTCGTAATTCGTCGGCAGTGGTGATGGAGCACTCGATACGCGCGGCGACGTCCGACGCGATGTCTCTGAAGCGCGGACGCGGCGTCACCGTTACCTCGCAGCGCTCCATCGTTGAGCCGAAGCCTGTCAACCCCTATATGTGCTCACGTTAGTACCCTTTAATATGGCAAGGATTTTTCACCCAACATCTCTCTAAAAATCAGCGAACAGCCTCTGAAAAACTCATCGGAGCGGGCCTTTGTTCACTGAACAGACGCTTGCTAAAGTAGTCCGACGCCCTGTAATGCCAGGCTACCCTATGAAGAAATTTCTGATTGTTTTACTGCTAGAGAATCGTTAGATAAGTAAGCGCCAGTGAGTAGCATCCTGTTGGTTTCCATTTTGCTGTTCTTCTGGAGAACCTGTTGCATAGAATATTTATGTAATATGAAGTCGGTTGGATACGCCGTATAAGTCTCATTCTAGTTGGCAAAAGAAGATACCTACTTATTTCTCTTTTGCAGTGGGCCATTCTCTGGAGATCGAACCGATGCAAGTACTGACTGCGCTGGGCGAGTTCATATCGAACTTCGTGCCGCCAGAAAAGGAAAAGCTCTACGACATATTGTAAGATCCAAATTATGTAGTCATTTCCAGCCAGGTGACTTTTCGTGACGTAACTACTGCGAAAAGAAACATTGGTGCATGACGACGAGTTCGCTCGTGTCGCTTCGCTAAGTGACAGATCTCGTCTCGATCTCATCTCGTTGGAAATACGCTGCAAATGTTATTTAGATGCATTATTATATTAATTGCGATGGTTGGGCAGCTATGAAATCAGAAATCAATAATTTATTTCAACGTAAAGAATTTACATTCTGTTTGCTGAATGTCAATGTACTATGTTACTATGTTAGCTGCTGCCTTCTATGTTTAGGTAGATCTAGCAATGGGACAGATGAATAGTTTCGAGTAGCGTTTGAAAGAGGTCAGATGTAGGTATCGGAGTAGGCCTGAGGTCAAACTGGCCCAGCTGTTGAAGTAAGGAAGAAATGTCATAGGTACCTAATCATCCCATCCCGTATCAGGGGCTAGGACTCGGAGTAATTTTCACTCGTTCGTTCTTCAACTCTTGCCATATCAGCTCGAGGGTACCTACTTACTTGAATGACAAAAAGCGCTGCCATGCCGTTTTTGGACGGGTCCTGTCTCATTTGCCGCAAGGAGTCCACTTCAGCCCGGGTAATACGATGGCACGAGTCACGCGTTTTGTGGCGCTAAAATGTCAGAATTTGACAATGTAGGTACTTACTGCAAAGTCGCGACTTCGACATTCAAGACGCGCGACTGGCGTCGTCGTACTAACTATAATGGGCAACTTTGGGTAAAAGTTGGCCTCTGGATTCAATGTCGGTCACACACTTTGGGCGAACCTCCGAGTCAACAGTCCTCTGTGTGGTCAACTTCCATAGTTAGGTATAAGCAGTAAATGGTTCGCGGCCAGAATAGGTAGGTATCCTTAGTAGGAAGTTACTAGGTACGTTCAGTAGAAAAAAATATTTTTCATATAATGCCAACAGAGACGACCTAAAGCCGCCCAACTTCACGACGCCCTCCCGCCTTCTCAAGCGCACCGATATTGAACAATACTGGGGGCAGTGGAAGGCTATGTTCCCCGTCGAGAAGGAACGCTTCTGGGACGGCATACTGGCGGGACTCAACAACTACCTCGAGATACTGAAAGGTGGGAGAAGAGACCGCTAGTGTAACTATAATATGTGATAGAGAGATAAATCATTTATTTACACTTGCACACACGCACACACACACACGCACACACGCACGCACGCACACGCACGCACGCACGCACGCACGCACGCACGCACGCACGCACACACACACGCGCGCTAAAATGTACAAAAACAAAGTGTCAGGTTGCAAGGTTCGTTATGTGCGTACGTCAAATAGGTACGACCATCGACTTAATATTGCTGTGGGTGCGGCAAATGCAAAATGGTACTGACTCAGCATGTGCTGAAGAAGCGAGCTACTTCATCGTGTTTTTATAACACTGTTTCCCTTTCATTCATCAATAGCCCACCGTTGCCCACTGGGTATGGGACTTTGCCCTGTTTTTCTTTACCACACACTATTAATTTAAAGTGCGTTTGATTTGAGGAGTGTATTAGAGGAATCTTACTGTTATTAGTTAACGAACATTGTGTTATTATTACGAGCGGTGGTAGCCTGGTGGGTAGAAAATTGGACTCGGAAGCGAGAGACCCAGGTTCGATTCCCAGTGCGGCCATGTACCTATGACATTGTTTTCTAAGTTATGTACATTTGTGAAGTTATAGCAGCAATACCACTCACTAACTGTGAAGGAAAACATCGTGAGGAAACCTGAGTGCCTGAGCTATTCACATACCTCAGCGCCTGAAATCCCAAATCCGTGTCGGACACGCGTGGTGATTAAGCCCATACTCTCTCCCTGAGAGAAGGCCTGTGCCCTACAGCAGCACGTATATAGGCTGCTTGTGCTTATGTTAAAAGCCTATTTAGGCTAAAAATTCCACCCATGCCGGGACTTGAACCCGCGACCTCTGGCTAACTGTGCGAACGCTCTCCCAACTGAGCTAATGGGCAAGTCCAGGCATCAGTGAAATTTTGAGCCTCTTTATAAACTTTCTCTGTATTACGTACAGGCAGCGACACCTGGGCCTAGATTCTGTTAATGCATTGTAGTATCATGACAACTGCATGAACATGGCGATTTCATTTCCATGGCTGCTTTAAGTCTACGCGGGCACGCTTGTCAAACCTTCTAGGCGTCAATGGTATGAAAAAACACGTCACGTGACCCGACAGTGTATCTGTCATTATACTACAATACACAAACAGAATCGAGGCCCTGGCCGAAGCAATAAATAGCCTCTAAATAGGTTTTTAAAATGGTCCTCAGCACGGGTTAGTGCAACAAAAAGAATATAATTATGCTTATGTGTTATTATAAATTTTGTAAAAACACGCTTACCATAAGACACTCCGCAGTCTTTCCCATGAAAAGTCTCAACCACAGACTATTTAAACGGCGTTTATGGAGTGTTCTTAAAATGAACCCCCCCCCCCATTCGACTGTAAGTTCCCCTGTCGCCAGAGCGCGAGCGCCTCAACGAGGAAGTTGTGGAGCTACGAAAGCGCAACCTGGCGCTCCGCAACCTGGTCCGCGGCACGCTGCCCGACATCGCGCCGCCGCCGCGCAAGTACCAGCGCGAGCCCCCCGCCACCATCGCGGCGCCGCCTATGGACGGCAGCCCCTTCGCCCACGAGCGGCTGCCCCGCATCGAGAGGCCGCTGCGGTGTCCCACGAGAGATTACCCTCCGTGCAGAAGCCTTCAAGATCCCTAGTAAAATAAAAAATTATTTTTAGGGTTCCGCACGTCGAAAGGAAAAACGGAACCCTTATAGGATCACTTTGTTGTCCGTCCGTCCGTCTGTCTGTTTGATTTGATTGATTGCCCGTCTAGTCTGACTTGATTGCCCTTATCTCCAAACGTAATATTTTTTATGCTATACAATAAAAATGAATGTTAAATCGATTTCTTTATATTGATACCTAGGTTATAATAAAGTAATACGTTCAGCGCTCTTATTATTTATTTTGGTAATTCTTAAGTCAGTGATAGTTAAAAACATGACCCCACGTTCAATTGTGGGAGGCTTGTCAATTGTGTTACCATTCGGAGTGAGTTCAGTATTAAGGTGTTTTTAAACGGCGTGCAAACACCGGCAGCCGAGCGAGGCTCGGCGCGTGATTCAGTGGGCTACGCCGCGTTGCGGGTCGGCAAAGTTCGTATTCGTAGGTACAACGTGATAGAAAATGCGTTTTTCATAGGTTGCGTTAGTGATCTATTTATAAAAACTGTTAGTTTGGATTCTCTGGAAGTAAACAGGTTAGGAACACAAAGACGTGTTAATCTGATGTAATGTGAATAATTATGTTGAAGTTCTCGTCTGAAAAGAGGTTTAGTCTTCCTTTTATTTCTGACACTATGTTATTTAGCAAAAAATAATCCTTATGATGAAGCCTTTCGATCGGTATGAGAAAGCTATATACCTACATTTTTTTTCTCGTGTAGAGGGTTCGATTCCCGGTTCAACCATGTAATTATTTAAAAGACTAATGACCGCCAGTTGTATACTATTATTAGACTTAGATATTTAAGATTTCTCATGTATCTTTATAATGTATGGTGTGCAAATAAAGAGTATTAATCTAATCTTTCAGTAAAATGTTCCATCTACAATATTCAAGGTACTTCCCCTCCATGTGGCATAGCCGTGGGACACCCTGTATACTTATAAAAAAAGCGAACAATAAGTACACTCGTCACTCTAAGCGCTGGCGCTAAAGCTCTGGTTTCCTCCAAAAGCGGTGGCGTCATGAAGCGGCCGTAATACAGCGGTGAATGACGTCACTAGAACGTTGTCTCTGTAAACACAATGGCGCGGTTTCCTAGAGAACTTAATGGTCGCCCGGTGGAATCATATCTCGAGAACAGTTCGCTGATCATTCTCACTGACCCCAGGCACACCACCAAGTTGTGGCCCAGGGTTACCGACGTCACGTCACCGTATGTAGCTGCCATTTTCAGGTAAGTCGCGTGTGGGGCCCTGTTGCCCAGCATCCACGGCAGGTAGCCCACAACCGGCAGTCCCCATGGGCCTTGTTAATGAATTAACATAATTTCAATAACGATACCATAAAATGTTCCTTCGACGTAGTTCAGTTAGGATATATATTTGACACTGGACCACAAGTAAACTGAAGCTGACAAATTACTTAAGTAGGTGGTGTAAGGATTTTTTCACTCACCAGGAGGAAGGCGTCGATTGTGTTTAATTACACTTGTGCCATAATAAATTAAGATAGCAAGAAACAAAGCAATGAAAATCTCAGTTATTGTAATGTTTGCGAAGTAGCTGGCCAAGCATAGCACTAAGTTCAACCCCTTGTTCATCATGATATCACAGAGATCCATCGCGATCATTAGATAAGTTACGTGCTACCTGTTACAGTGTACGCATTAGCAATGGCGATCGTAGATGAATTTTGCTTTTATATATTAACTATGCTCATTGCACTTATCGCATCAAGGGTTATTGGACGTCTAAGAATCATGCACGGAAACCACAGATCTTTAACGATTGCTCAGCTCAGTAACTACAGGATGATTTAGAAATCGTTAGCTATATTTTGAGAGAATGTTGTTTTCATTATGGAAAACAAGTATTATTCATGATTTATCTGTAGGTAATGGTATAACATTTATGTAATAGACCTTTTGCTCGAAACTGTGAATCCGAATTCCTTGTTCGTTCGTTAAAAAATCAAAATCAATTTTTTTTTATTCAAAGTAGCACAGAAACTGCAACTTAATGAACGTTACAAGTTAAACTAGGTGTCCATTTCAAAATCTAGATCATTTTGGAGAAAAAAATGGACAAAAAAAACTCCAAACTTACCTAGTCTTTTCAAGTCTCCTTAAATAAATAAATAAATAAAAAAGTCCTTAATTTACAGGATTTATATAAAAATGTTCTAAAACTCATGCATTGAACTGGCTTTAATTCCAGACATCATTGTCATCTAAATAATCTTTAATGTTATAGTACCTACATAGCTTTTTTGGCACAAAGTGTGCTTCACACATTTTTTGAACCGCGTTTCTGGCAAGCTTATTATATCCTCAGGGATCTTATTGTAGAAACGTATACAATGCCCCATAAAGGATGTATTTGCCAGCCTAAATTTACGGTGACAAACAACGCTCTTTAGGAAACCACGCCATCTTTATTAAATAAAGATGGCGTGATTTTCATGGCCAACGTTTCAGTGACGTCATTTGCCGCCAAATGGCGACCGCTACATACAAGACGCCGCCGCTTTTGGAGGACTACAAGACGCCGCCGCTTTTGGAGGAAACCATAGCTGATGAATGAATCATATTATAATGAATCTTTTCGCATTTTTGTCACTCACACACGCCGACACGTCTGCCTAATAGTTCCGTTTCACTTGCGGCACGTGCCGCGCTGTTTTAATGCGGCGCGGCGCAAAGCGTGCGGTATCTTTTTGGCAAATAGTAGATAAGTACCTACTTACTGGATTAACAATTAACCTAACAGACTCGGGGAAAATTAAAGGAAGTTAACGAGCCCGTTAACATTTTTGTAAAGTTAACTTTAGTGCCCTCCCTCACCAGGACGCCATGGCCACGTCGCCGGCTACGCACGCAGCCATGGCTACCTCTGGCTACTTTTGGATGCCAAATGGAGTAGCCATTGGAGTGGCCAGGCCCGTCAGTCAGTCGAACAAAAGTCTTGCTTGGCGGACCGTTGGCTACCGAGTGCAGTCTATCGAAACTATGTAGAAAAAAAACAGTCTATGAAACGGGGTAGAATTTTAATGGCGGTTATAACTATCTCACTCATTTCCGTTGACTTCTCGTTCTATTATGTCAATTATGTCATTGTCAGATAATTATGTTGTCAGATGGAGATTGGCGTTTTTTTATATCGTGTTTGTTTTCAGTTTTATTTGGATTCTTTGTAAACTTTATATTAAATAACGTGGTTGGTGGCTAAAGTTGCGATAAGAGAGGACCAGCCAGACAAATCGATTGTTTGTGTCTAGGTAAAACTGTGCGTCATGAAGTATAGAAAGTACGAGATATGTGGAATGAAGACCGAAAGGAAAGAGGGACATAAACGTTTTTTTATGGCTCGGTTTCCCCTGGAGGAGACACGGTAATTAAATTTATTTATTTATTTATTTAAGGAGAAAAAACAGAATTGACAAACTTATAGTATAAAAAATATTAGAGTCAATATAGTACATTTTGCCAATTCCTCAGCATTTCCCACAGATAGGTAATACTCAATATAATAAATAAGCAAGAGGCGCAACACAGGACTTTAGATTAAGTTCTAAGATCAAAATGAACAAACACTAAAGCAACTAACTATTTTAGAAAGAGACACATACACAAACAATCATTAATGTTACATCAAGGACTATGCAATATGTACAGTAATTTAAAACCAATGTTACTCCGAACATCTTATAAGTCCTAACAACAATGTTGATTCATATTTTCCTACGAACAGTGCGGTGTGTCAAAACATTTTATCGATATCGATTTTTTTTAAACAGATGTAAGAAGTGGGTCAAGGTTACTGGAAACCAACCTCTGGTTTATGTCAGTGGATACATTGCATTGGCTGTAATCAGGCGTATTCACTTGACGTGTTCAAAGTGCTTATGTTCTTTGACAACAGATTCGCCAGGTGATCAGATTTTACATTAATATTTTCATTACACTCGAGTTACCATTATTTTCTTTCGCCTTTCGCGATTTTATTATTACAGAAGAGGGGAACCATTTTACTAATTTTTTCAGATGATGTTAGGTTAAGTTCTTTTGGCTTGTTTACAAAGCTTAAATGGTTTACGGCAAAATGCAAAGTACTCTGTGGTGGCAGTTATTTTTAAAAGATGTGAAACAAAGTTCAAATCAGTAATGTTTAAATTGTTTAAATGGCTACCAAGTCAACTGCCAGTACGTACATTGCATGCAGTCGGTTGATTGATGTGATACTAAGTGCATGCATGCATGCACTCATTCGTTGGTATACTTGGATTTAATAAAATTATTCAGCAAATTTACCTGTGTTGCAGGAAATGAAGAAATGTACAAATACATTGATTTAAATGAGTGGCAGAGCGACAGAAAGCTAACTTATCCCACTATCAATTTATGCTCAATGGTTGCAGATACTCTCAAAGTATTTGAAGAGGAAGTACGACCCTGCTTACATCAAACGGATATCGCTTCATATTGTCGCGTCTTGATGTTGAAGGTCGTTGATTCGTCATGGATTTGTGATATACATTCTGATCAAATTTTAGAACAGCTGTTGGTGCAGATTTCTTCGCTCTTGATCAGAAATGAGTGTAAAAAGATGAATCAACACTAGCGAAACAGAAGAATTATGCGCAGACTACAATAAAAAAGCTCAAGTGTTAGGTTTTAGAAAGTAAACTTTATTTCCAGTATAACTTCTTATTTATTACCTGTATTTTTCATGATAACTGATATCGCGGCTTAAAATATTGCTTTCTATTTCAGTTTCTGATTTTGTCTGCTCACCGATTGACCCGAGGTTATTAGTTTTCAGTTCATACTATAAAAAAGTGACTATATAAAAGCTAACCACCCCGAGTCAATCGCAGAGCCGAGACAAAATCAGTAACTGAAATGGAAAAGCAAAATTTTAAGTGTGTTATCGATATCGATAAAAAATTTAATAAACAAAGGCAGACAACACTACGTAGCTTCGTTCTGTTGGCAGCACTGGCCGGGTGAGCGTATCCGTCTTTTTAAATGTTGGCTATGATGTGAGAACCCTGTTTTGACATTTTGTTGGTTCATTTTATTCTGTGGTAGTTCCGACTCTTAAAACGTAGTGGTTATATTCTCTTTGACCGAGTGAGTGAGACGCAACTTGCTCGTATACATTTCTTTGGCGACGCTGCGGACGCTGCCAGGCTGCCAAGTATCCAGTCTCCACCCAGGCCCTCGTCACTCCATACAAAAAATATTATGAACGTACTTTGTTTGTGCCAACAATGAAACAAAAAATATAATCCTGCTAAAACAAAAGGCATTAACTCCGCAGTGAATCACGTAGATGTATCATGATTTAAAATTAAGTCGGGTTATATGTGAAATCTAATGTTGGTAATGTTGGTATTACGTATTTTGCAAAAGGCCGGTAATTTTGTTCGTTTGTTGTTTTTGTGTGGCATTATTTTATTTATTTTAACTTTAGCAATAGGTGTAGTGCGTGAAAAGTGATTAAACAAGAAATATGGGAGGAAAAGCATTGAGGAAATGTTAAATTTGTGGCATTAGAAGAGTCAGAAATTAATGTACGTCTGGCATACATATTCTTAGCCAGATATCCACTGGAGCCAAACAGGTGAAATTAGCAAGTTTACATAATAAATGTACGCAAATTTTGATATTTAGTTAATGCGCTTGGATAAAACAACTGAATTTAGAACAATTTACGATTTTGACAAATTTAAATTAACGCCGGTTGTAGTGCGGTACCCATGTGGTAAATTTTTTATCGATATTTTGGACGATTGATTTCTGCCAGATATTTCTACATGCTGTCTAAAATTGATCACAACTACTTAATTTTAAACGTCGAACACCACACAGCAAGAATAGAAATGATTTATGTTGTTTTATTTTGCTCAATTTTGCGGTATAGATAATATATTTTTTGACTTATTGTTTTGTTTGTTGCAGACTCCAAAGATCTGAAATTCGACCTAAGTGCAAAGTTTTGATAGCGACGTGACGCATTGGTGACATTGTTTTCTACACCTGATGCTAAATAAATGATTTGATTTAAAAAAAATGCCTTTTTCATTATGAAAGTAAGCGATAATCCATTCACACCATGTCATACTCGAAATAATTGAGTTGACCTACTGTGTTGGGATTTATCGCCTACTTTAATTTTCAAAGCATGAAAATGAGGTAAGGGGAGAGACGTCTCGAATTTTTTTTATCGATATCGATAAGCAGTCCATCACTAATGTTTTGCAATTTCATTCTCATGTTGGTATTATACTATTTTTTGTTAGGTTGGTACAAACTACGTTCATAATTTTGAAAACGTGTTGTTAGCAAGTGCCGACTCTGGCCGAACCGTCGCCAAGTGAGTGAGGTGACATACATGTCAATACTAATTGTTTGGACACGTAGCTGGCGACGTGGCCATGGCGTCCTGGTGAGGGAGGGCACTAAAAGTTAATCCGTTCGTCGAAATTTTAACTTCGTTAATTAACGATTAACGGATTAACGAGTTAATGCCCAGCTATGATGGCGCACAAAATGAACCAATTACAGGGTTATGTACTCTACAGCACATCTTATGCTAATTTTATTGGTGAAGACTAAACGAGAGGGGGCCGTTTTCGAGTGTGAATTTTGTAGGGAGAAATAGTAGATTATGTATAAGAAACCAGGGGTTAGGAATAGCGAATCGCGACGCAGAGAGAACGCGACATGTGGAGCAAAGATACTCTATGATGTGGAGATTTGCACCAGTGTTACCGAACCAAAAAATAAAAATTCGGTAGAAGCTCCGCCTAAAAATCGGTAGAATTCGGTAGATTCTGAAAATGTATGGGAAATGTGCAAAATTAAAGAAAATCGTTTTTAAGAGTTGTTTTTATTGAATATTAACCTAAAAATAAACATGTATCAAATCAACATTTATTAAAACGTAGTCATTTATTGAAACGAAGCGTAAAAATCAACATTTATTAAACGTAGCGTAGTGTAAAAATCAACATTCATTAAAACATATTGCAAAAATCAACATTTAAATATCGCTTTAAATATGAATACTTAATAGTAATTAGTGAAAATGACCCATAATCACTTTTGACGGGACAGGGATTCTACGATGCGTTCAGATTTTTTTTAAAAAAAGCTATCCAGCGTTCGTTTTCTTAAAAAATCGGTAGATTTTGGTCAAAATTCGGTAGATCGGTAGATTGAGGCCGAAATCGGTAGATCTACCGATTTTTCGGTAGCTTCGGTAACACTGATTTGCACTAATAAAGTTCTCTCTGTGGTTTGATGTCGCACACCGGCCAGTGTTGCCACCTTGCAGAAAACTTTTTCACCAGTTTTGGTCTGTAATATCACTAGATTTAAGTATATTTTCTACTAAAAAAGTCACTAGAATTCACTAAATAATTTAAAATCACAAGGTTAACTAGTTTTGGTCTGTTATTTAGGGATATTAAAAATAAAAATGTAACATTTAGGGATATTAATGGGTTACTTACTTAACACCAATATTCACTGAATAGGTAATTTAGAATGAAATTACAAAGTAAATCTGAATCAATATTTTAATTATGACTTCAATTAACAAAAATGAACTTAAAACAATTAAAATTCAACGGCCAAAACTTCTGGAGGTATGTCTTTATAATTTTTGTCGCGGTATACATTTGATTGATTAGTCGGGGAATCCCCAAGCATAACCAAATAAAGACCAGAGATTAAATTACTCTATAAAGTCGTCTAAAGATACGTTCCAAAAAAGTAATTTTTAATTGGTACTATGAAAATTTTACGTTGACCCAAAACTAAAACAACATTCGATAAAAATCACCAAATAAGTCTTCTGTGACTTTTCTTTTAAAATATCTCTGTCCAAGGCTTCAAAATCACTAGATCTAGTGACAAAATCACTAAAATGGCATCACTGACACCGGCCCCCACGCACGCATACTCCTATGTTACGCGCACTAACATGACATCTGTCACATCTGGTACTAGCAAACGCAGCGCGCAAACCTTTATACTTTGAATAAAGGGTTATTACATACTCTGTGAAATTATCATAAATTCAGCGCTGTAAAAAAAAAACCCATTGGTCTGGTCTATGGTGACCAGTGTTGCGAGTCGGGTCTCGTCAAAAGTCACCTGAAAGAGACAAAAAAGTGACCTTTTGTTCTAAAAAGTCAGCTAAAACCGTTTTTAGAAATTTTTATGCTTACCTGCGGGGGGAGCATGAGATTTTTATCGTATCTAGATAGATAGGTTAAAATTTTAAAACATTACGATATTATATCCCACCCGCGAGCATGACTTCTCTTCGACATACATATCTTCCTTAGATAGGAGATAAGATTTTATCTACTTATTGGTATGACAACACTGAATCGGCAAATAGGGATGTGACGAAAATCACTATTTCATTCGTTCAATTTGCGTTTTTTGACAGATTGAAATCTGATCTGTGTGTGATCTTTCCTTTACTTAGTCTGTGCTAGGTATCAAATAAAATGTAAATAAACAAACAAATAACGGACAATAGATGCTTAGATGCCGAAAATGAAGTAAGTACAAACTTTATAGCCATTGCAGTTAATTTATACAATACTACAATAGTTGGAGATCCTTCCTACAAGCTCATACGGACATCACATCATATACAAGTCACTCATCGGCAAGAACTATAATATTTTTCTGTTTTAGAGGGCGCAGTAAACAAAATCAACTGGGGTTCGTTCGAGTATATGACGCTCCACAGTAATTTAGCCAACAATGAGTTTTCTGGCCCCATGGGAAGCGAAAGGTTGTTGAAAGAGTGGGGCGCATTGAGCCTTGTCGAAGGAGCATGGTCCCGACACGACTGGAGCAGTGGCGGAATGTAAGTGTTGATAGTACCTACTTATTATCTAGTGATATATTAAATTAAGTTCAATACTTGACTCACCATCACCAACCGAGTACAATAGGTAAATAATATGCTTGTCAAACTAATGCAAATGTGTACTTAGGCAATGCTCAGTGAATACCTACAGTATTTGGATAGATAGACCATAGAGGTCTATCCAGTATAGCGTCAATTTTTGCTCTTAGGGGCATCTAAAATCATTTTCGTAACATGTCTTACCTTTTTTCTTTTCGTCTTAAGCTATTACATCATATTGGAATGTTTTGGACTCCTTTTTAATTATGCTCTTTATTTGTTACAGGATATTTTGAACGCGCTGACTACAATAATATTTGGTCTATGCTACAATCAATCAAATCTTACAAATAAATCAAATATTAAAACGTAGGAATATGTATGTACGAATTGTATTTTTTCAAAATAGTAACTCAAAATTGGATGCTTAATTACCCGAGTTCCACTATAGTTTTTTTATATTACATGCACAGGGGCATTCATTCAAGGGTTAAATATAATTAGGGAATGTTCCATTGAGCTGGCCATTCCTCCTCTACTGGGTTTCAGGCTCCACAATGGCAATGTGTGTACCGAGCCTCGGGAGTCTACTCGGCCTCTCCTCTGATGGGCGTCATCAGCCAAGGCAGGCTCAAAGGCATATCCAGAGTCTCCTAGGAAATGCATTACATTTTTTTTTACTTCTTATTTTTTTGTTACAGATTATATCAAAGGTGAAGAACATATTAATTTGTTTGGTAACAATTTCCCGTTTTCAGAAGAAAACATATCATGCTTCTTTTCTCCATTGGGTACCCAGTTATGTAGTAAACCACCTATTTCATTGTTTAAAGTTACAAAATAAATATTAGATTTACTTATAACCAAAAGCATTTTATTATTAACGGACTTAAAAAATGGAGGAGTCTGTGTCAAGCTTTTTCCAGATAACTTCCTAGAAACCATACATTTGTAGTAAATACAACATACATACTTAGGTACTTAGTAGAAGTTAGGTATGATTTGAGGGGTGAGTAAATGGCTTGAAATGCAAGTTCAATAGAAAGAAATAATTTTTGCCTTTTTAGTGCGTCGGTTTAAATCTTTGTTTTAAAGTTTCTTATTTTAAAAATTTTTGTTGACTGGTACATTTTACCTACTATTATTTTAATTGAGATAGGCACTGGACGACGGTCTGAGCAGGTGCTTGGTTGCGTGGAGTAGGGCTGAACGGAGGTCAGTGAGCGGGTCCTTAAATCCCTGGAGACGGCCACTGGACGTCGGTCAGTGAGCAGAAACAGAGGAAGGGCTCGAATGGGATGCGTAGGTGGCGCGAAGAGGCACCAGTGGACAAATCATGACAAATGTGATGATTTTATTCGTAGAATGACTGACAGAAACGCTAGATATAAGTTTATATGCCCCTCTCAAAAGTGGGATAAATTTAAATGAAACATCTGTCAAAAGTCGATAATATATCTTTTTATGTTGTCATCATGCTCGCATTTGCGATAGGGTTTATCTTATAGTGACAGATGTTTTTTTATCTCACGGCACTGGTATAAAAACGATGCATTGTGCTCGCGACGATAAGTTAACCTACTATAGACGTCAAAACTCGTTAAAACGGCCATTTTTTGTAGATAAACCGCCTCGATAAAACCTCATGCTCCCTCCGCTGGTTTTCAAGCTCATCTTTTCAGACAAAACTTTAAGTAAAATATCTTAACACAAAATAAAAGTGGAAACAAACAACCAACGGATGAACTCGACGAAAGATCGACTAAGTGAGGTGCTTTGGTCTTTGTTAGGTTAGGTTACTACCTACCTTACTACTTACCTAAGGCATGCATTAATAATGCATTGTTAACGTCCTGAGAAAGACGTATTTAAAGGGGTTTCGCTGACTACATGAATGAACGAAACGAAAATGATGCTGACTTGCTAAAATTCCAAAATAAAAGAGCGTTGCGTTTCGTTTTACATTTGTTGCAAGTAAAAACAAGCCTACAAATGGCAAAAAAATCACCTAAAGTAACCTTTCGAGTCGTAACCTAGAAGGCATCTTGGTTAAAAATCACCTAAAAGGTTACAAAAGTAACCTACTGGCAACACTGGTGGTGACTTTGTCACTACAGACCCTGACGGTCGGTTGCACTCACAGAGTACTTTACTGTATGTTGCACTGCACTAATCCCTAAATCATCTGTGCACTGCACTTCGTGTTCTCAGTCTCAAAAAGCCGTTAAACCTACCGTGTTCTCAGTGGTGCCAACTTGGGGGTTTTCCCCCTAAATTTAGGGGGAGGAAGTGTAAAAAGGGGGATTTTTGGGGGCAAGATTTTTTTGGGGGTTTTTTTAGGGGTTTGTTCTGACGATTGAAAGTTACAAAACCAGTGAATTGAATTACATTACTAGTCCTGTACGAAGATGGAATTTTATAAAATTAAAACAGTTGTATTATTTAACGAACGCTGTCAATATGTATTTTCAAACCCAGCCGAGAACGACCGACCGAACGGCACGCTTCATTCATACATCACTCATGATCAACTTCCTATTTCATTATAATTTATTTCGATTCGATTTCGAAACTTATCGCGAACGAATATATAAGTTTTTTGATTTTTTTTAATATTATCTTACCACAATTAACTTAGAATACAGTAGGATTTTTAATATATATAAATCCGAGCCCTAATCATCATCATCATCATCTAGGGTTGCCACCCCTATTATATAATATAGTATCCTACTATATTAGGAGCTCAAATACTATATTTCTAAACTACTAGTAGGCGAAACTACTATATCTTGCGTTAAGCGGATCCCAGCCTTAATCTTTTTCTAAAGCTCGCTCTTCAAGTCTAAGTCCGTGAATTGCGCGGCACAATTGCCGCTATTTTTTACCATTCTTTTTACCTTTATTTTGCCATCTACTATATTTTTATAGGTAGGTAATAGCTTCGAAAATACTGTATTTGTTAGAAAAAAAGTTGACAACCCGTCATCAGCCAACTGCTGCCCACTACTGGGTAGGTATAGGCCTTTTCCCTCGAATAAAAAATATATTTAATCAAAATATTGCGTTTTATTTTATAAGTGAAAACTGCTTATGAAACCTACACATACTGATGAAATGTTATTTGTGGATATAACAATTATTTAAAAAAAGTTGGGGGTTTTTATTGGTATTATAAGATTTTCTTGGGGGATTTTTTCTGTAGGGGTTGGCAACACTGCGTGTTCTACTTCTGTTCTGTCACTTCTGCGGCACTTCGGTGGTTTAAGTTCTTGGTTTTGTGATATTTCATTCATATTTTTACACCACGATTTCACAAAACCTCCTCTATAACAATTATTGAAATATTTGACGCAACGTTCCACATTCATTTCCAGGACGCGTCGTAGCAGTAATAGCGACAAAATGTTTTTGAAATTACTATTTCATCTCGTTGGGGCTGTACATTTCTTTTATGGGTGCTATTTCGACTATGTCTACGTTATTATACCCAGCACATCAAAAACAGTCACTCCATATGGTGGGAAGTTCAAATATTTGACCTACCTCGATGCGGTAAGTTAATATCTCGTATGATACCTTTAGCTTTGGACTCTGACTGACCTTTGGATTATGAAATCTATAGACTTAACTAGTGAATAAATTAATCATCTGTGCAACCGGTTTGCACCTGCTAAGTAGTAATTACAATGCTTTATTTTCCAGATGATACAAACAGCATACTTTACAATTGCCCTGATGAATGACCTGTTTGGAAGCAATGAACCATCACCCTCCCAGAAGCCCTTCATCCGACGTGTGAAAGATATTGTGTATAGTGCTCTTGCGTTCCCGCTGGCTATGTTTGTTGGTGTCTCTTTCTGGGGTATCTATGCTGTAGATCGAGAGCTGATTCTACCACGAAGCTTAGATGCTTACTTCCCCACATGGTTGAACCATGTAATGCACACAAATATTGTCATATTCGCTCTTATTGAGCTTGTTTCGTCATTCCGAATGTATCCAAAGAAGAAAGTAGGTTTATCCATCCTGTGTACTTTCATGCTTGGCTATGTTATCTGGGTGCATATTATCTATGTTAATTCTGGCATATGGGTGTACCCAATTTTGAATGTTCTTAACTGGCCAGCTAGGGTTCTTTTCTATATTTTCAATCTTGTGAGTGTTTGTGCCTTGTACTCACTGGGAGACAAGCTGAATACAGCCATCTGGTCTAGAGAGGTTGCTAGCACTGTTAAGTCTAGCAAAAAGAAAGCAAAGTAAATATTATTATTTAACAGCCTTATGACTGTGGCCGGTGGCTTTCAATACAAATAACTTACTGTGCTAACATGGAAATTGCAAAAAACTATCAGGTAGTGGTTTTGTATTCATAGTAGAAGTTGTTTCTGTTGACGAGTAGAAGCCCAGCATTTTTGACGATTTTGTTACACCCTGTAGATGATTTGGATGTTGGTAATCTATTTTATAATTTGTTTGTTAAGAGCCATTAACCAGTGAATTTTACTCTTAGCATTTTAATATTAGGATTTCTTGGGACTAGATATTTAAGGACTAGATGTAGAGTACTAGAGCCACTTAACTGACGTAAAACGATAATACTATCTTGAGGCCTGAGATAGGATAGGAAAATTATATTGCAATAAAAAATATTGAGCATTTAGGAAACTACTTAATACAAAAATTTAATATGAAATGTCACAATGGTCTTATTGGGAATCTCTAACTTGTTACATACCATTGAATTGGTTGTGATTGGTGTTGATATTGATTATAATGTTGTAATTTTAAAAATGATGGCCTCTAGTTTGCCTCTTATAACCAAAAAAAGTTATAAAAATATAACGTTTGTGTTTGATATAAAATTGCTAAGTAGAAAGTAGTTTACAAAAAATGATGTAATAGACTAAGAAATGAGCATTCCAAATATTAGATAATAACTCTATCATTATCATACTGTATCTTGTACATGTACATACTGTGTATGTACTTCCATAATCAGTTGCATGATTACTGTGGCATTATTAAGCAATATTCGCCTCATAGTTACGTAATTACTTATTAATGGCCTTTGCCTCTATTATCATAATTATAAAAAAAAAACAATGCGCTTTGCGACATGATGTTGCGTAACTTTTATCATGAACATTAATTTTATAGAAAATGGCTTGGGAGTAAAAAAAAAAAGATACAAAATAAATTGTGCTTGCAATCAGCATTCAGAATAGCAGTGATCCCACCTTCTCATTTCACTGTGACTTTCGGGAGTCTCTGTAGTATAATTACTTTGTTAACTAATTATTGTTATTACTTTCCTTGTATCTGTGATTGATAAAAGAAGTATAGATAAGTGGCTTGAGTGGATCTCGTGTGATGTGGGCTCTAAGGAGTTGATGCGAGCGTGGTTTGCCAAGTGCTTTTAGACAATTTAGATTTCATTAAAACCCAGAGCACAGTTAATGTTGTTATTGAGAAACATTTTACAAAATAAAGTACTTATAGAACAAAATGGCCGTTCTTTCTTACAATGAAAAATTGGGTTGTTGCATACAATTTTTATTGTAGTCACATTTATTTACAAAACTTATGAAATCAAGTAATGTTATATTAGATTTATATAACAAAAAAAAAAACGTGATTCACGATTCACGACACATAAATTCATCACTATATTTTCTCGACTAGATTTTATTTGCCTATAAATAGTTCTTACACTTATCATGAATACGTATAACATTATTATACTTTGAATAGCAAACGAGTTCAAAGAAAGCAACATATAATGTGTTTAATTATTTTGGATAAACTTATAATTTTATACAGGAGTCTGCTTAGCAATAATAATACATTTATTTTAAATACTTGTGCCCACCAAACAATGAGATATTGTACGAACTTGGTACAGTAGTTCAAACGTGGTTGCTAAATTCACATATGGACAAAGTGTTAGATTAAAACACCTTAACAGTAGGTTATGTGAGAAGTGGCTAATGAATCTTGAAAATTATTTTGATGTCAAATAAATCTGTTGCCAGTGCAGGCTTGGTCGCTATTGAGTTTTCATTCAACATTAACATACGGCGAAAATAGACTGCAGCAGATTTACAAGATTTGGAAGTAGTACAGTCGATAGCAGGTCAACCTTTACATTTTTATTGCAAGTCGTCCGTAACGTACTTAACCGAGTGGAGTGCACCCGTGTCAAAGTTGATGTGCTGTCAACTGTACATGATTTAAAATTACCTAGCTTTCAAATAAACCAATTGATGTGACAAAACTTCACTTGGTCGCATGCTGGTTTGTACTCACTTAAGCATTTCTTTTGTGCACTGAATCTAGATTCTAGGGGCCTCAGGAATCTGACGTATTATTAAAGTAAAAAAATAATAAGAATTAAGTACATTTACTCGAGCGTAAACTAGTTTTCATCGATATAGCATAGCATGGTAGGCGCCTTGACTGCACTTGCCCCAGACGTGTAAGGGTAAGTACCGATATTTTGGGTGTCAAATAGTACTTACCTATGTGATAAGGAACGCATAAAATATTGGCAATATTCCCTTGGCTTTGATCTGCGCTTACCCATTCGCAATATATGGGAAAGCGCAGACAAAAGCCAAGTGAATATTGCCAATAAAGAGGCACTGATGAAACACCAACAAAAGTAATTTTACATTACGTTTATATTTGTTTAGGCAGACCGATCCAGTCCTTCTAATCTGAACTTTAGTGCAACTGCATACCTTTTAAATTATTTAACAATATGATAATTAGGAAGTTTAAATATTTTTCATGGAATCACGCAGCGTAGGTACAAACGGCTCAATGGATTTTGGTTAAATTTATCACCCAAACTATGTTGTGCAACATCCAATTGTCCTGGATTGAAACAATACTTTTATTCGAATCGACACAGCTAGTAAGTACATACTAATTTACAAAGTCTAGCCATTGACGTATGTCTATGTACGATAAAAACATTTTTATGGTAAAATAATCGCACTTAACAGTGGAGCAATACCGCAATATTGACGCCGAGAGTCGGCGGGACCCAGCCAAGTAAGATCTCTAACTCTGCGGACGTAGCGCGGTCCAAGGGAAAATGTCCCCGCATCCGAAGAGAATTCTCTTAGGATAAAAGTATATCAACCAAATCAGTTCAACCCCTGAACTGCCCTCGCGGAATGGAACTTATAGGTGGCACATACTAAGTTGGACACAGATCTGTGTCGCGGTAAACGAGAGGTCTATCCACATTACATTGTCCAGGGGCCGCGCAAGTGCTATGATATCTTAGTTATTCAATTTGAGACTGCAATACGAGAACAAATTTAGGCCCGGTCCGTAAAGCATCGTCCCCGTCGATGGTTTGGGAGTTTGTTGCCGGACTTTACCGGGTACCCAATCCGTAACCTAGGATTGTGGGCGTATGACAGGGTTATTTCTAAAATGCGCAATTCCAGAAACATGTCGGTTAGAAACTTATTTAGAGGCTAAAAATTCCACCCATGCCGGGACTTGAACCCGCGACCTCTGGCTAACCGTGCCAGAGCTCTCCCAACTGAGCTAATGGGCAAGTGAAGGCATCAGTGAAATTTCGAGCCTCTTTACAAACTTCTCTGTATTACGTACAGGCAGCGACATCTGGCCGAAGCGATTTACATCACTTGCAGCCCCGAGCAAGCCACTTTGCAGTTTGGTTTTTACATCGGAATGATATCGCTGTATCACGGGTTAGTGCAACAAAAAGAATTTAATATCGGTTAGAGTTTGTCCTTTACAATAACGTAAATTCTACGACTTTTAAATTTTCCATTTTTTTATTAACATTAATTTGATAATTTTTTAAGATTATTCTGCTTTAGAGTGGCACTGTCCTATTTATCATATAACGCCACTCCATAGCAGAAAAACCTGTTATGCTATAAACAGAATGATAAAAACTGATATTTCGAGAAAAAAAATTAAGAAAAATCTCAAACAACAAAAGGCTGCCAAATACACTCTTATTGGGTGTTTTACAACTAACCCCGTGCAAGTTTATTTACCAGGGCGCATGGCCCTTCAAAAGGGATGGATGACACCGAAACCCCCTTTTTAAGCCTCTTTTTAAAACTTTTTTAATGACAAAGAATACTTTCAGAATGATATTTTTGCGGTTGCACGGCCTCGGCTCCCCGAATGTGAATAGACCTTAAAACCACCGATTTTGGTAGATCGTTTCATTACATTGACGCCTCAAAAATTTGATGCGCTGTTAACTCGAAGTGGCGTACCATATTATACAATTTTATGCCTAAACTGCAGGGCACAGGGCTATTAATCATAGCGCGTGCCCACCGCAGATTTCAAGGTATCCTTTTGAGTGGCATTCATCCGCTGTGGGCAGATATACAATGTTCTTTCACATGGCGAGTCATGTGAACACCTCGGACACTCGGGTTTTCTCACGACGCTTTCCTTAATAGTTGTATTGCTGCTACAAATTCACGTATGCGCTAACTTGAAGCGGCAATGAAATTAAAATTCAAATGGTTTCTTGCTTTCAATTAGCTCAAAGTAGAAGCATTATGCAGAGTATAACAAAACCCTTTATCTGTCCCTAATTGGGGATTTCTATGCTTCAATACGAACAACTTTTACAACGGGGAAAATTTCAAAATCCATATGTTGTAATCTTGTAGGTGGTACATAACTGAAGTAATTAAATAAAAATTATTTATTTACCAACTTAACCTCATGAGGGTACTTCAAAATTTATAGCACTTGAGCATGATACGATTTCCAGGGGCCTCCGCACGATTGATGCTGTCGCTATAGTAAAAGTTATTGCATTGAAGAGTGGAACCCCCTCTGTTCGGAGGAGTTTATTACAATTACATCCTATGCTCCGTTGGTCCATTCCTTGTGTAAGTCGGGTCTAGGGCCCGGTCCTACGTCTTCACCTTACGCGAGCCTTTATAGTGCCCGTTTTTCTTCCAACCGCTGCTAGGGGGGTCCCCGTTTAACATGCGAGTCGCGAATGAGGTGGTCTTGGTCTTAGACTCGAAGAGGACGTCAGAGTCCGTCTCTGACTCCGAGAGGTCTTTGCCTGTGACTGGAAAGAAACGGCGAGTGTACTTAAATAAAATTTAACATCGATCACTGATGCTAACAATCGTGGGTTCGATTCCCGCTGGGGTCGCCGTAATTTGTAATTGATTCAGAATGATTAATTCATTATTGCACAAAAGAAAGTGTACAAAATATGGAAATAATGCAGTTTAAGTCAACCAAGACTTCCTAAACGCTAGTATTATACTTACAAGGCTTATGCCCGAGCTCAGTGCGGGGCAGGAGCCGGTACTGCGGCAGGGGCAGGGAGTGCGATTATATGGTCAAGATGGCGCGCATTAGTTATCACCAGTAATTTTGAGGCAAGTTTCAAGACTTCCGAGCACAGCTCCAAGATGGCGCTCAGCATTTATGTTATCCCATGTAACATGGACGCCAGTTTAAATTATTCAAGACTTCCTAAGTCTTGAATAACTTAAACCTACACTCACAAGGCTTATCCTCGAGCCCAGTCCGAGGCAGGAGCCGGTACTGCGGCTTCGGAGCACAGCCCCAAGATGGCGCTCGGCATATGTTATCCCATGTAACATGGACGCCAGTTTAAGTTATTCAAGACTTCCTGAACTCTAGTCCTATACTCACAAGGTTTATCCTCGAGCTCAGTGTGAGGCAGGAGCCGGTACTGCGGCTTGGGGCGCGGCGCGCGCGGCGCTGCGAGGCGGCGAGCGGCGCGCGCGACCAACGAGCACAGCCCCAAGATGGCGCCCAGTGTCGCCACGCCGCCTAAACTCGCGTATACCACGGACCAGTCTGTGGATGCGGACAATAGAAGATGTTTGATATACAGTGCTCAGTTATTATATTGTAACGCTTACCGTTACGTTGCAATTTACATTAATTTGTAAATAAAATAAAAATATGTATACTTGAATAGAACAGAATATTATTTGTTGTGCAACCAATCAATAAATTATTTATTAACATAAATTACATTGTGTGTAAAGTGGCGTTAGTAGGTTTCAATGCGATTTTAGAGGCGTGGCAAAAAGGGTCATTAACTCATTATATTTAAGAGGTACACTTGTCCATGCAGCATCTTCGGCGCGCTCTGGTCACAAGGAAGTTTCTTCACCGGCTGGCACTTCACGACATCCATGTTCTCTTTAATGAACAAAGTGGTAGATTTCAAATGTTCTACTACACAAGATGGCGCCACAGTCTCACCACTATCGTGCTGCGCGTCCGACCGCAGCGCTGCAAACAGACTCTCCATCCAGAAGGGGTCGCATCTACAAGCTCCCGTGGCCTGCTCGCACACGTCTTGGCAGGAACACTCGCTGAGGCAACGCACGGAGCGAAGCCCTTTAACTTTAAGATAGCTCTATTTCGAATGAACTACACAAGACAGCGCCAAAGTCTCACCACAATCAGGCTGCGCGTCCGGGCGCAGCGCTGCAAACAGACTCTGCATCCAGAAGGCGTCGCATCTACAGGCTCTCGTGGCCTGCTCGCACACGCCTCGGCCGGAGCACTTGCTGAGGCAGCGCACGGAGCGAAGCCGCAGTACGGCCGCGCCGTAACCGCTAGTTCCCGCGCCGCGCACTAGCGACAGTGCGCGAATGCCCTCCACTGCTTTACCCTGGGGGCAATAGTTTAGAGATAAGCAGATGCGGACTTGCCTAAAGGCCGAATAGGCCCGGGCCACGGCGGCCGGATAATAAGGGCGGCCAATACGCTATTGAACTCTTTTTTTAAATAGGTTTAAATTTGTAGATAATGGGTCTATTAGACGTAAAGTAATATAAATATTTTATGAGAGAAAACTTGCATTTTAAATTCGACTTTTCATGAACAGACAAAACCGCTGTCGGCCATGATGAGATCACCTCTGCCATGACGTCACGTAATTTGTGAGCATATAGTTAGCGATTCGTGAAAAACGGATTAACGTTCTTGATAGTGGATAACTTCATTACCTTAGTGCCTAAAAACAATGTCCCAGGCACTGCAGCGTCCGAGTGGTCCCTTCACCCATCCTACTGCGAGTGAAGGTGCCACTGGACGCTGCATAAATAATCTCATTAGGTAAATGAAAAGGCCAAAGTTTTGTTTTACCTGCCTAATCTTCCCGGATATAGTGATGAACAAAAGACGGATGTCTAAGGTCATGCTGTGAAAGTTTACATTAGAGTCAAAATAGAGTCACAAACCTCTTCAGAGAAGAAGAAAATCAGCTGCGTGTTCCCCGTGTCAATCTCCCCCCTCACTTCCGTCACGTTAACTTTTATATCCTCCTTCAGTAGCAGCGCCATTTTCTGCACCAGCGAGTCGAGCTGGCTCTGCGTGAAGGTCGCCACTGGTACGTTGAGGGTCATCTCGAGTAGGTGGAAGTCTAGCGGGTCGGGTTTGACCTGGACGCTGACCGTGTCGCGGTCAGACTCGCCCTGGTCGTCCGTGACCGTTAGCTCGAACACGTAGCGGCCCGGCTCGATGTTTGTCAGCTGAAACGTGTAATAATTTTAAGTCGCTGGGATACTTGCAGGGTCGGCGGAATAAAACACGCACGTCACATCGTCGTTAAATTTTTATCCTATACAATATATAAGTAACTAGCTGCCTCGACAAACGTTGTTTTGCCGTATTAATTAGTCCACGACCTATTTTCTCAGACCTACACAAAACATGTCATAAAAATCGGTGAAGCTGTTTCGGAGGAGTTCGATAACACACAGTATGACACGACCTTTTTATATATAATATTTTTATTTATAATTTTTATTTACATCTTTATATGTTGTGCCGGCTGCCGTCGATAGATGGCAGTCGTTAAGCCAGAGGCCTTAGGGCGGCTTGATAACTTCTGACAGTAGACGAGCCACTAGTCTACAAGCCTCCACCAATCCGGACTTGGCCCCCGTGGTGGAGTATGGCCTATACCTTCCTCAGGGAAGAGACCCGTGCCCCTCGGTGGGGACATAATGGGTTGATGATGATGATGTTGCGTACTCGTGAAATCCTTATGCAGTTAGTCCAATATACGACATCAAATTATAGACACGCGTCTCATTGAATACCACCCGACAAATAAGTTCCTTACACCTTCATATTATATTACAAAAATTATTAATTGCATTAAAAAATCTTTTAACACTATTATGAATGTTTTAGCATGGCTCCTCCAATGATTTTTGTTTACATCTACACGACGGTGTGCCCGCACGTCTGCAATGTGGCAGAACCTTTACAAAAAACTTTGGTTATGCGAGCGCATCGACGCCCCCAAAACAGGACTTGAAGTAGACGCCGTGACCGAAATCGGTCGAGACCAACATCATCATCAATTCTCACCATGAGCACAGGCTGAGTGTCGGATCCCAGTACGACGGTGCCGGCGGCCAGGCCGGAGGCGGCGCGGTTCCAGCGCCAGGACACCACGCGGAAGTCGTCCGAGGACCGGGAGCCGTTCAGGGTCAGCAGCGGCAGTGGCAGGGAGAGCACTTGGTCGCCGCCCGCGTCCGCCTTCGGGGGACTGTTCTTGTCTGAGAGGGCGAAACAATAAATAAGGGTTATCTTAAAAATGTGCAATTTCTAAAACACGTCAATTGCTTTAGATTGTCGATTTTCCTGATTTCTCTGTGATGCTATTTTTATTTAACCCGCGTAGGTGGAAAAACGGTAAGGGCGGGGCTTGTTACGAAATAAATAATAATTTGAGTTTACATTTTCCAAAATCTTGTTTCACAGATTTTGATAACTTTTAACCAAATTAACATTTTTTTTAAATATTTTACCGCTTATCTCTTAAACTTAACTTTTGATTGGAAACGCCTCGCACCACAAAATACAGAAATGATTTGGAATCCTTTTATTTAGGGTTTCCGTACCGCGAACGGAAGAAACGAAACCTTTAGATCACTTTGTTGACCGTCCGTCTGTGAACCCCATTTTTGTCTCTAAAGTGTGAATGGCAAACAACTCCTATTCTAATATATTCAAAAATATGTTCTATTAGCAGTAGCATTTTGATGAGTTGGACAACTCCCCAAAACGATATGTTTAATAAGACAGTTTTTTTCCCCGCCACACCTACACCTACCTCGCTAAAAGACAAAGTTCATGCGTTAGTCATAAAACTACATAGTAGTGTCATGTTATTTCACAAGGAACATTATTTACAACAAGTAAAACAAGACAACCACTTACTCTGTGTAACCGTAACTACGACGTCATCGCTCGCCGAGTTACCATTATCGTCCAGTACGGTCAAGATGAACTTGTACTGTCCTTTGGTCAGGCCGGTGGCGTTGGCCACGGACTCGTTGTAATTCAGAATTGTGGCATTCGTCGGACCGTCAACGCAGCGCCATGTGAACGCGACTATTCTGTGGTCATCGTGGGAGGCAGAACCGTTGAGCTCCACCCAGGTTTGCGGCAGAGATATGAACTAGAAGGAGGTATTAGTGAGGGGTTAGGAGGAGAGTTAATGTTAGTCCAATGAATCCCATGGGGAAGACACCACGCACCTTGCGAGACAGTGAGGTTATGTCTGCATGCAAACTGAATAATAATAACAACTTTCGCACTTGTAACTTGTCCTGATCCCAAACTAGGGTACTCTGTGCCGTGGTTACCAGACAAGGGCATTCCAAACATCGAAAGACAGCCAGGCTGAGGATGTTTATGCAAGGTATTTTAACTAATATACGTTTATATACGTTGAAAATATCTTCCCAACCGCTGTATTTGACCATGGTTTCTAGCATTTTCATACTAGCATTTCAGTGTTTTGACGCTTACGAATGTGTTGCAATTAAAGCCAACGACGAACTCGAAAAACTTGCGCCATCTAGTTCAACGTCGTTCAAAAGACTAGTGATTTATTTCATTCTACGTAAGTGGAAAGACTAATGTAACGGACTACGTTGAGCAGGGTACTTAGCTTTCCCATCCTCATGCTAAGAATGCAATGTAGATGGACCTAGGAGGTGCCCCAAAAGGCCGCGAGAAGTGAAGGCTCCTTCTACGAGCCCTATATCCCTGATAACGAATAAGACGACACGATCGTCATGCAGTGTCGTGCAAAGATTATTTATCAAATATTTTAAGGCCGCCGGCTGTACTCTTAAGTTAAGAAATATCTATATTCCATATTCCATTTTTTAGGGTTCCGTACCCAAAGGGTAAAAACGGGACCCTATTACTAAGACTTCGCTGTCTGTCTGTCCGTCCGACCGTCTGTCTGTCACCAGGCTGTATCTCAAGAACCATGATAGCTAGAGAGTTGAAATTGTCACAGATTATGTACTTCTGTTCCCGCTATAACAACAAATACTAAAAATAAAATAATTATTTAAGGGCCCCCATACAACAAACGTGATTTTTTTTGCTGTTTTTTTATCTTTGCGTCTAATTTTGTATAGATAATTGTACGGAACCCTTCGTGTGCGAGTCCGCCTTGCACTTGGACGGTTTTATGTACAATAAAGTGTTTTCTATCCTGTGCTTTACATGAAAATTGAAGACGTCACAAGGCACTCACCACATCGGCGCCTGCGCTGGCCACGGGCGGCGTGTTGGTCGGCGGTTTGACGAACACGTGAACCTCTGCGGTGGAGGACTGGCCGGACGAATCCGTCACTTTGAGCACGAACGTGTACATTCCTTCCGAGAGGTTGGACAGCTGGTGACGAGTGAAAGAGGGGTTAGTTTCCATTGATGTATGGATTATTGAATACATTAGATTTGGGAATACATTAAATTAAATTAAATTAGGTTTTTTCACATTACTTTACCTAGTGGTTAGGAAAACTAGGAAAGCTTGTTTATAATAAAACTTTGTTGATTGTTGCCGACTAATGATTTGTGAGTCAATCCAGTCGGGCTAAGATGATAAACGTAACCTCGGCTTGTGTCAGACGTAGACTCGACTAGTCGACTCACGTGCCACGTTACATAGAAAGATACAGTCCGGCGTTCTTATTACAAGAAAAGAAAATGTATTTACTATCGGTTCAGGATTACAGAAACCATAAGATTATTAAACTAATTAATTAAGAGGTTACCCGGAGCTAACTGCCACCACCAAAGGAAAAAAATCTTCCTTTAAGATACGTTTTTTTGGAAAGAGGACAATGTAGTGGATAACCCCAGGTCTAAGCGAGCAATAAAGCAGTCAGAACCAGTATTAAAAATCCGCTCAATTCCAGAAAGCCACAAGGCTCACTATCCCACCTGCAAATAAGGCGAGTGCGTGTTCTGCATATCGACGGCCTTGTTCTCGTCCTGCGCAGCCTTGGTCCACTCCCAGGAAGTGATCTCGTGGTCGTCCGTGGATAAGCTGCCGTTTAGCGTCAGGTTGTTGTTGGGCAGGTAGATGATCACGTCTTGCCCTTAGTGTTGGGAGCAAGTGCATATGTGAGACAATGGACCTGTCTGAGATGCCGGCCGCCTCGCTCGCACATTCTAACATTGTTAATGATTGTAAAAAAATGTATGCTTTAGATGTATTCTTAATAAGTTTTATTTCTTAGGTAACGACTACTGTTAAGTTGGCGAAACATCGGGAAAAAGATAATCACAATTAGTTAAGAAACCTTGGTTCCATTTCGGCATGTTTCAATGGATTTGTTTTCCACGTTACGTATATTTGTGAATTTGCAGTAGCAATACTAACCGCTAAAGGTGCAGAGGAACGTATATAGACTACTCATCTTAAGAAACCTAATGAGGTTTCATGAGCGAGTCTCAGGCACTGCGACTTAAAAATAGAGACGAAATTTTCGTGAAAGAAATAAAGCAAAATATCAAGTGCTTGTTCCAAAAATAATGTCCATAAAGTAAATAATACATACTAACAATGAATCGATTTATTATTATGAGGCTTACCTTTTTACGCTAGATAGGGGTAACATTTTTAGGGTTCCGTAGTCAACAAGGAACCCTTATAGTTTCGCCATGTCCGTCCGACTGTCTGTCTGTCTGTCCCGCGGCATAGCACAGAAACGATAAGTGCTACATATTTATTACGCCGAAAAAACGGTAGAATAAAATCTCGAAAAAGATTTTTCTTTAGGGTGGCCTTTGTGGGGTATGGTTGGATTGGTCGTTTAAAAAATATTGTTGGTGTAAGAAGACCATTTTTTGATTTAGGGTTCCGTTTGCGAAATATTAAGCTTTAAAGCACAAATTTTCGTCCGAGTAGGTCGTCCCCCCCTCTCCCGGCTAAACGGTTGATTGTAGAGACGTGAAAACATTCAGGGGCGTAGCACAAATAATGAACTTAAAAGGAAAACTATCACGGCTAAGTAGGATTTACAAGTTAACGAGTAATAGGCGTCCAACTTATAAAAGGAAAACTTCGTACAAAATCCATTGAAAATTACTTTAATGAAGTTGTTAGTTCTGTAAAGCAGGCAAAACCCCCTCTTTCTACGGAACCCTACACTGCGCATGGCCCGACACGCACTTGGCCGGTTTTAATGTACAATTTTGGACCATTCAGCGCACTGTGACCAACCTTTACGTCCTTTAAATACCTGCATTAGCTTCCGGCGGATAATCCGTATGATTCAGAACCGTAATATTGGCCGCGGTCGAGTTCTTAACATGATCCGAGTCCTCCACAGTGAGTTTGAATGTGTAGTTGCCCGGTTGCTTAAGGTCCTTTAGTACGAGGGTGGGCCCGTCCTGTAGAGGCGGCTGGTAGCCGATCGGTCCAGCCGTCAGCTCCCAGTGCCACGAGATAATTGCGTCATCGTCCTGGGATGGGATGACATTTGTGATAGTAGTATAGATTTTATGGGATAAGGGGATGAAAAGAGGTACTTGTTTAAAAGGATTCAAACCCATTACGTTACTCGCTAATTCACTTTACCCTACACGTTTGTAACGTTGTCATAACTTTCGATAAGGCCACCGTCTTCTGTAGGTATCTTAGGTTAAGAAATATCTGTGTAATTTCCTTGTTTATGTACAATAAAATTTTCTCCATGTATCTAATGTTAAAATTGTACATATTTCCGGATTCACTTAGGTACTTGCTTGAGACGAGCAACCGACGACGCGAGCTCCGTCTCTACTCACCATGATTAAGCTCTGCGAATCAGAGCGAAACCTGGTCGGACTCTTCCGACAAAAAAGCAAGTAAGTGAATCAGGAATTAACTTATTAATGTGTAGTGATTACGTAAGTTTTACTTAAGAAATGCTCCTGAATAAAACCCAGCGGTTTTTCGTGCATAGCAATGGGCGACAGCTTTGTCGATGGCGATTAGGGCAAATTTTGTCTATGTTTCATTAGATTACCTACTTATGTAGGTAACGCAACATACCTTGCTCGCGCTTCCATCGAGTACAGCTACAGAATTGGGCAGTTTCACTGTCTGCGTCTGCGGAGTGATGACCACTTGAGGTGGCTTGTTGATCCTCTGAGGCGGCAGCACGGTGACGTTCGCGTAGCCCTCTCCGTAGGCGCTGTTGCCGCTCACAGCCACTTTGAACCGATACTGGCCTTCCGTCAGGTCAGTTAGCGTGACCGTCGCGCCATTTTGGTTCATGTTACCTGTGCGTTAAGGGGGAATTTTCGAGAACGGATCATAGGAAATGAGTGAGGAAGTTGGAAAGACATGAACACACTGCAGTTTGTAATATAACGTTTCTATTCGTTATTTATATTGGAAAAAAGAAAGAAAGATGGTGTAAGAGGCTGTTCTTTTCGTTGGTATAAGAATCTACGTAAGTTACCTGTAAATCCGCCTTTAGGTTGGTCAACTAATGTCCAAGCATAGTTATAGTGACTCATCGTCGCCTTTTCGTCTGGAATGGTGTAAGCTGAGAGAGTTACCTCATTGTCAGGTAGCTGGACCTATGATGAAGAACAGTTTTTATGAAACCCAGCAAAAATAATATTTTTTAGCATTGTTTAAAGCTGAAACAATCACAATGAATATCCAATGGCTTAGTAGGACCTCTGTAATTCATAATTGCGATTTTTTAGTGAAAGTAAACAGTACATATAAAATTATATTTACTTCACAGGTTATACTGACTGAATAGGTACTGTATATTCTCATATTATTTCATAAGCATAACATCGCTCTGGATTTGTGTAAGCACCTTTTATATTTGAAGATTTGTTGTGTTTTGGTTTGTGTTCTTTGGCTACTTACCTCTTTAGATAATATTGAAACAGTCAATTTCTGTACTGCAGTGGGCAAAGAAGATTCCACTTTGGGCTCAGCTCCTAACTCATCACTTTTTTTCACAGATTCTATATCTGTTGGTCCTTTGGCATAAGGCCTGATGCAAGCACCTTGAGCATTCTCCTCTGTGCCAGGAATGCATTTGCACAGGCCATTACGGGTCTTCATGCTCAGTGGTATACATTCTGCATTATAAGGACAATCATCAGTCGCCCCAACTTCACAAGGAACTTTTTCTAGAAATGTCGAAGCATCCATAATCACATCACTATCATTATCTCGGTATTTTTCATAGCTCCTTGACCCATCATCTTCTATTGGCAGTTTGGATAGGAAGCGCGAGAGGAAGTTGGTGTCTACATCATCAGTCAGTAGTTCACTGCGGTGATTGTTTGTATATGGGGAGTAAATGGCATCATCTTCAGGAACATAGTTGTTGTTTGTCTCTCGGAAGCTTGACTGGTCTAACATATCTGACCAGTTCTCTATAAAAAAGAGTTATGATTAAAATTTTGCTAACTTCAGCAATATGCATTTGATCTATTCTTAAGCCGTGGAGTTGATCTATTTTCAGAACTAAAGTGATATTACAGAATAAGACTTAGAGAACCGATCTATTTCACACATGAGTCAGCTGTTATTTTAGTACTGAGAAAAGATCAATTCCAATGCAAGCAAGAAGGTGGCTTGCATTAGAGGCAGTTCGGCTTGGAAGAGGTGCGGGCCACCTATGTGTTTGTGCAACCGAGGCCCTATTTTCAATAAGTTAAAATATTGATTCTTCTCACCATCGGGCAATACTGGCTACACCAATATTTTCAATTATTTTCAATAAGTTAAAATATTGTTTCTTCTCACCATTGGGCAATACTGGCTTCACCAATATCATAGACACATGCGACTCCCATTTTCTCTGGCCCGTCCTGAGCAGTGGCAGACACAGCTCGTCACTGACACATTCAACATGAAAGCACCTTCCATTGAGCATAAACACAATATTGCAGGACTCAGCGAGGCAGCAGGCCATCACACACTGTCGCAGTCCTTTGAGGTTGGTCTTCTCTGAGTAGTTGCCAGCAGTGAGGTTGCCTGGGAGAATGTGAGATAATTTCTCAGTCATTATTAACCAATTTAAGTAGGTACTATTTTTATCAAGTTAGATGGTTAAAGGGCCATAATGCAATAAATTGCCAAGCTCGCTAAAACTTCCTCAGCACCAGCGTGAACCAGCCCCCATTTAAGTAATCAAGTAAGGCTGCCAGTAACTTAGTAATCCATTTTCTGATGTTGGGTAATGAATAAGTGGATGTGATAATGAATGAATATCCAATGTAAAGTGTAACAAACAAACAAATTTATTTTATTCGAATAAGAATACTCACCCACAGGCGCATAATTATCAAAATTCTTGGGATAAAGTTTCGGACATCGATTGCTTTCATATTTTTCGTTCCATGGTTTGTTGAACTGCGATAGACAAACTCTGATGTTCACGATCAGCACAAGGAGCACAAAGTTCGAGAATAAGGTGTTTAATGAGCTCATTGTACGTCTGGACGTTAATAAGTAAGAAATCTAAAGAAGAGCATCAAGACAACGTAGGTATTGCTAACAAAGCGAAATCTAAAGGGCTAACTGCGCGTAGAGCAGACATTTATCGCGTTCGGATGAGCGAAACCGTTTCAGATATTAGTGGAACATGCGTGGGCGACGTGATAAAACTTCAGCTAAACATTTGTATGATAAAATAAGTATTTTTCTGCAATAAATTGATTTGTTTGGTCATCTGGCATTGACGTTTGATTGACTACTTTAACTTTTGACAGATGTATATATTTTTTTTGTACTATTTTTTCCTTTATGGAAAAGGCTAAGAGCTTAAGCCCATACCGCCTGGTCTTATTTTAATTTCTTTTCTTCTCTTCATATTGATTGAGGCTAAAAGCCTTGTCTTTCCGTAGGTATTTTCTTCAATCTTTATTGTATATTCGAGGCACAAAGTCTTGTCTAACGTAGGTATTTATTCTTTAACTTCATAATCCAGTATGTTTAGGTCAATCCGTGTTGTCAAATCAGGTATCTATTTTTCCTCCAGTATTTTAGGTCACATCCGAGTTGTCAAATCAGGTAATATAGGTCTATTCCCCTTGTATTATTATTTTTCAAATAACTCCAATGCTAATCTTGATAATATTATAAATAGGGTAAAATGCTTCGTTATTCTTAAGGAGATCCTGAATAGAGCGCGGGACATCCAGGGCATCTTTGTAAATGTTCAATAAGATGTCAATAAATACTAGTCTTTGTATATAAAAAAATATGTGATTTAGAGATTGGTTTTCAGAATTACAAAATGTACAATTTGGGGAAGGAATCATTTTCAATCTATGTAAATGTTCATTAAATCTGCCATGTCCAATTCTCAAACGACAAATTGTTGTGTAAAAGTTTCTATGTACATATTTTCCGACGATAAACCATGGTCTCTTAATGTCCGAGTTAATATAGCTGTACCATTTTCCTTTTGTGTCGTTTCTCTCCAATGAAGCATCCATTGATGTTTAATATTCGCTCTAATGTCGGTTTTTCAATCTGAAGCTGGCAACTTAATGTTCTTGACAGGTATTTGGTGAATATTGGGGTTTTTTACTATAGAGCTGGCAAGTTTATCAGCGAGTTCGTTACCATTACGGTGTAACGTTTTTCCTTTTTCTTTTTTAGAAGTCTTTTTCGTGTTAAGGCCGAGGCCAAATCTTTGTGGTAATTTTTTAATTTGTCATTTCTTGTTACGGCAGATGCCAAGTCACATTTTTTGTTCACAGTCACATTTATAGGTCTGGGTCTTTATCAGTGACAGAAGTATAATAAAGTACCTACTCTGTGTGGCAGAGATGAACGTCATGGACAAGATTTTTAAAGTGATGTACTTAAATACCGATTTAGGTAGCGTTAACGTTATTCTACCGTTACAGCAGCATCTATTTTTTTTTGACTGTGGTGATGCACAAACAAAGTCATTGGTACATGCCAGGATCCGAACCCACGACCTCCCGAATGAGAACAGGGGATGTATTAGCGATGGGACTTTACTTTTTTCTTTTTTTTTAATATAAGGCCGCGAGCTCAGAAGTAACTTAACATTTTTAACAAAAATTTGTAACAATTATAGTGTTTATATATATTATGAGTAGTTACTTGAAATGAATTAAAGTTGGGCCATATAATATACTACAATTAAAGACCATATATTGGCCAATTCATTGGCCTTCCCAGTAAAAATTACCTTTGGTCTTCCTACTTGTTGATCTGAAGTTTAACCAGCTATGCAATGTAGGTGCAATGTATGTACTATGTAGTACATCGAATAGTCATAGTAAGAAATATATACCTATATATATATGAAATTGAGTCCCTGCTGTCCTGTGTACAGGGCGTAGTGGTACGTCGCGTCGTTCGGTCGCGGAAGGCTTCTTTCACTCTCGCGCCCCGTAACGTAATAACTGGTGTACTGACATGCCATCGAATATCCTTAAGGTTTCCGAGGAAACATAGTTTGCTTTTTTTGAGTAAGTAAATGACACGTAGTAAACAGCGATTAATTGATTGTTAATAAGTCGACAGAACTTAACTTTACTTATTTACTAGCTTACGAGTAAGTACAGCGATTTTGTCAAATTGAAGTTAGACTAACTGTCGACGAGCCTCGTCGGACGTGGTATCTTGTTTTTCAGTTAGACACTCGCAAAGAACTTGCCTCTTTGTCTCATTCTACAGGGTGGCCCGACCCGTAAGCTACGCATAAGAACCGAAACGAACTACGTGGGTTTCGGGAAGGAGCATGGTAAAACCTCGCCCTGCTCAACGAGTTTGTTACCGAGGTCCAACATGTTGATATCTTTGTTGATTCCATGTACAATACAATACATATAAGATTACACTTATGTAATTAGTATAGTGTATCTACAATAGTTATATTTGGGTAACTGCAAAGTCTTATGGTAAAATAAATCAATAAATAAATAAAAATAATACCTACTCGCTAAGTCTGTTGACTGAACGTTGTTATCAAACGTAAAGTTTAAACATCCGGTTACAAGAACAAAGTTTGCGGCTGAATAAGTTTGTTATGAGTTCTTTCTTAAGACCGTTAAATTAATTTTTTTAGAGTGATTTCTACTTTCTTTTATTTGTGCTTTTGCTTTACTTTAATTCGGAAGAATCTTTGTAAGTGAAAATGGGTGCAGGGCAGATTGGGGGCATTGCAACCTTGTGTAAGAATTGGGATATCATGTAAAACTGTTCGAATTAAACCAGACTGAACCCGTAGTAATAAATAAATATATTTTTGCAGTGGATATTGATTTCATGAATGCACCCGGCTTCATAGGTACGAAGGCTGAAAACATTGAAGGAAATTATATGGTTTGTAAACATCTCTACGTAATATCTACCCGCCTTTTGCTTACCCCCGGTTTCTTGTACCTACGCTATAAATCTGTAAATATATTTGTATTAAAAGTACTAGATGACGAGGCAACCGTTGTTTTGCCTACTCAGAGATACCAAATATACACAAAAAATTTCATTAAAATCGGTGAAGCCGTTTCGGGGGAGTTTGATAACAAACACTGTGACACGAGATTTTATATCATCATCATCAACTCATTATGTCCCCACTGAGGGGCACGGGTCTCTTCCCTGAGGAAGGTATAGGCCATACTCCACCACGGGGGCCAAGTCCGGATTGGTGGAGGCTTGTAGACTAGTGGCTCGTCTACTGTCAGAAGTTGTTAAGCCGCCCTAAGGCCTCTGACTTGGCTTAACGACTGCCATCTATCGACGGCAGCCGGCACCAACAGCTTAACGTGCCTTGCGAAGCACGGAACCGCTCGGAAAAATGCCACTAGCGTTAGGCATAGACGGCGACCCATCCATGCACTGAACGCGCCCTGTGTTGCTTAACCTTCGTGATCGTTTAAGATCACTCAGGCAGCCGGGGCTACGAGCGATTATATAGATATACAGAGGGTTGATTTGTAAAACAACGCCAGAGTCAGAAACGATAGGTTACATAATATAGCTTGTAACTAACACATGGTTTTATTTTTTTCTTGAATAATTATGGTGCACAAACGACCGTGTTAATTTTTTCCTAAGATGTGGACAGTCCCGGCCGGTCCACGATGCGCGCGCGCGCCCTTACCGCGCGGTAGATAGCGGCGTGGAGTTTTGCCTGACTGTGCACACCGAAACTATTATAGTAATACATTCATACACACACATACATAAACTCACGCCTGTATTTCAGAGAGAGACCAGGGACTGCCACTTGCCACGATCCTGACAGATCACTTTCGCTTCCTCCACATTAATTAGTCATTGTATGCACGCAATGTAGTATAATAGGTACTTAATTAAAAATATGTTTGATTCGCCTTTCCCTTCATACTTTTGCGGGCTCAGGACCGACTTAAGTTTTTTAGGCCGGTCCCTAACTCCCTACTGTAGCAATCTCACGACCGATGTTAGATATAAATACTCTTTAAAACTCTAATTAGTCACTACTCTTAGCTCTTAGTGCACTCTAATCAGTTACGTTAAGGACAACCTTGCAAGGTTTAGGATTAGATTAGGCAAAAAAATGTAAAGGTCGACTGTACGTTCCAGTAAAATCTACCTAACAAACTCCTATTTGTTCGCGTTGTAAAAATCCGGTCTCGCGTTTTTCTTTTTGTCTTTATCTATCCTATATCCATCGAAAAATTGCTCTATTCAGGACAACATAATAACGATGAAACGACTGGCTTACGATTGGATTCCTCCAGGTGTACTACCTATCGCATGTAGTGCTATTCTGTACGGGCGCTCTCATAGAAGCGCACGTGGTGCTGACGCCCGCGATATGCGTGGACGGATGGCTCTACCAGTTCCAAGTGACCGGCGGCACGCACCGCTTCCTCGAGGGCTTCGGCGTCAAACGGGTAGTCGAGAATATTTGCATGCATCGAGGTATGTAGGACAGCTTTCCTGAATTTAACCTTCCTAATAAATTCATCAATATGAGTCTAAAGTACAATTTGATCGCCTATCATGTAAGTACACTGCCCATCAGTTAGTTGTGGAGTTGTCAACTTTTGTTACTATTGATGCTGTGCTAAGGTATTTACACTTCTCGCAACTAGCTAAGGATTGTAATAATGGCAGCGTATAATATAGAAGACAACGGCCTCGCTTTGCGCGGTATTATAATATTCTTCATTGAAGAGGACATAACGGACAAATATGTCCACTTGGAATACGAAGTAACGTCGATCCTCCGCCTAAGATTACCAGTTCGTATGTTAATTTAAGTAACTTCAACACAACAGAATCACTTGCAATAGCCACCAAACGCCCCTATACTATGGTAACCAGACAAGAACATTACAAGCTAGTATGTTAATTTTCAGAGTACAACAGAACGACGTATGAGAACAACATAGCGCTGTTGGTGCTGAAGGAGCAGTTCTCGTTGCGACAGCGCGAGCCACATGCAGAGTTCACCTTAAATCGGCTGCGCTATGGGCGCGCCATCGACGGCGCACCAGACCTGAAGAAGGGGATGATGTGCGAGTTCATTGGCTGGGGCAGCAGGAGAAATGTGAGGACTTCTTATTACTTCTCATAGCGCTACAACACTTAGTGGGTGTCGGCCTCCGCCACAATCTTCTTCCACGTGTCTCGGGCCCTACTCTCTCTTCAAAGTCGTGTATTGTGTTGTGTGTCTAATGAATGTTGAGGAAGCGAAAGTGATCTGTCAGGATCGTAGCAAGTGGCAGTCCCTGGTCTCTGCCTACCCCTCAGGGATACAGGCGTGAGTTTATGTTATGTTTGTTTGCCCATCTTTCTGAGGTCTTCTTCAGTACAGTCGATCCAAGGCTTTCTGGGCCTGGGTCTCGATCCCTTTTGCTGCGGCAACCACCACGAAATATCTAGGCTATGCGCCATTGCGAGGATTTTTTCTTACAAAGTAATTAAAGCAATACAGGAACGATAAAATGAAATAGAGTATGCATAGATCACAGATCATTATAGATCATTTTTCATTTTCAGGCTAAGCATATATAATTTCTTATTTTCAGGGGTTCTTGGTTCCTCTGCTGATTCAATCTAGAAGGGTCCAGATGAAAATGTTGGACCCAAGAAACTGTGACCTTATGTGGAACTACAATAGAAGCTATCTTTGCTTTGAAAATCCGACATGCAAGGTATGAATCGCATCGTCTACATATTCTACTGGGTGTTTCAGAACGGTTCGGGGACGGGGGGCTTCTGATCATAAACAGGGCCGGATTTAGGCAACCGGATTTAGGCAACAGTGAAGGCAACCGCGGCTGCAGCCCTGGGGCCTCCACATGCTAGGGCCCCCACAGTTATAGATGAAATTTTCCACCTAATGCCACAAATAGCGAAGCTAATTTGTACAAAAAGTAATGGGACCTTCACTCCTTTGTTGCGCCATGGCATGCACATTTCTCAATCCGGCCCTGATCATCAATAAATAATTTTGATTATGAGACATTTTATATATGCTAAAAATAAAAACATAACATAGCGGACAAAGTACACAATTATTAATATCTCCTCATACATTCGACAGCACGTACGTGCACTCTATAATTTAGTTACGTCACTGGTGAATTTGCAACAAAAAATATGAAGGTTGATCACAGGATAATCAATAGAAAACTTAGTAAGAATTTCGATGGTAAAAAGAAAACAAAAAATAACAAAAATCCAAACCGGCTTTTACATAATGTACATAATATGTTCAGTTCAAAGTATTAACCCCTGGTCCCGATTCAGCATGTATGAAACAAATAATGTATGAAACAGCTGATATTTATTTTTTATATTTCTGAATTGCTTTCATAATAAAAGTTGTTTGTTGAGTAGATTGCCATTTTTGAAGCAACTCGTGTACGTAGTGCATGGAAGCTCCTTACACAGGCGCAGCTTATCTACTCTAGCTCAGGCCTTCTCCCAGAGAGAGAGGGAGAAAAGGTTATGAAAAATTGTGATTAATTGAACACTCAACATTAATAATTTTGGAAACAACTTTTCTTTACCAAAAATTGAGTGTATGGGAACAAATATGTATTTGAAATGTCAGTAATTTTATTAAATTTTTAGAAATTTATCAAAAGTATTAAAATAAAAAAAAGAATTTGTTTATGCGAGCATGAAGTTTTACGTCTTTCACGTTTTATCCTTTACCTAGGGTAAATAAGTTGAAGGTGAATAAGGTACTTAATAACATAAAATATTAATTAAACTTAAGTGTACAGAAAGATAATATTTTTAACTAACAATTAGATAAGTACATTTACTTCGATGGTGAAGGATCCAGGGCACAATGCCATTAAGGTAAGTGTACTTAATGGCAATCTATTTAAGTACCTACATATTAAACGGGTAGGTAAAATTTAATTAAGTACCGTAAATTTTACCTAATAAATAATAATCGCGATTAGACCAGTTTATATTCGTAACTACTAGCTGACCTGGCACACGATGTTTTGCCATATTTATATTAGGTGTATGAGCATCGCGAATGAATAAGTTGAAGGTGAATAAGGTACACATAAATCATTAATAAAATTGAGTCGACTTAATTCACACAGGTTATTTCCGGTTATTTCTGGGTGTATTTCCATGTTTGTAATGTCCTTGCCTGGTTACCATAGGACAGGGTATCCTAGTTTGGCACCAGGACAAGTGATTGTGTTGTGTGGTTCTTATTATTATTTGACTCGGGGTGAATTAACTCCACTTTTAGTCGACCTTATTCACCTAGATGAACTACCCTAGGTGAATTAAGTGGAACGATCCGAACTTTCGGATGTAAGGCAAGCGTTTTGTTGATACGCTACCATCTAACTATTGACTATCGGTTTTATTTTACAGAACGACAAGTTTGGAGCTCTTTGTCCGGTAAGTTCAAAATGAAAAGCAACACAGCTAGCATGTAGAGTTGTCCCAAACATCACAGCGATCTAAACCACACCACAAGCCAATTCAACACCGAAATCTCGAAGCAGGATCAAAGATCTGGAAAGCTAAATGAATTGGTTGGCCTTTGATCTTCTTTTGTTGACAAGAAGGTTTTGTCATGAAAATATCAAGAAAAAAAGGGAAAAAAAACTCTTCATTGGCATATTACGTAGGAAAGTTACATTATCTAGAATTGATTGACTGAGGTCTTTGCATTTACATCCAAGAATTTGATTTCTGTTTCTGAGATTACTTTCAGGCGGCTATCTTCATTTATCAACAAAATGTTATTCAATTCAGGACGACTTAGGGTCAGTCATGGTGTGCCACGGCTACGTGTTCGGGTTGATGGTCTCCCGCTTGGCAGATCGGCCCTGTGGGATCGGCTACCTGAAAATCGCGCCTTACACCAAGTTCCTCACGTGCGGAGTCGACGATGCGGACGACGTCTATGAAGCAAACCTCAACTACTACGATCTGGACATGGCATCGCCACCACAGCCGGAAGAAGAAGTTTCTACAGTCACGGTGACCGTCCCCGTCAAAGAGACCGAATCCGAATTGCCTGAGCCAACGCCCATGCTGGAGGAAGAAACGAAGAAGCCTGAACAGAGAAAGAAAGACGAAACGTGGTAGCCGTTGAGTTCTCTTCAATAAACACTAAGCGGTATTTTGGTCTCAGCCTTTGGATATAGGGCCTCATCAATTGAATTATTTTATTGATAAAAATAACTTTATTTATCTACGAGAAGTTGGCGAAGAAAGTTGGCGTGACAGGGAAAACGCCTATGTCCCCCAGCAGTGGGCTCTATTCATTGGCTGGATAGATCGATAGAAAAGTGTTCTTCAAACAAGATTTGCTTTAAAAATGAATTGTTTAATTGAAAATTATTTATTGAACAAAAACCTAGGCGAGCTTAATAATATACTAGTAAGTATTTAAAATATTTAATTATGAAACAAAGATTACCCTAGTAGAAGAGCTCTCGATGCTGATACATTGAGCGATTGAGATTGTCATAATATCTATTCTTGTATCTCAATTTGTATCTATTCGTACCTAGAGTAAATAAATAGTGTCCAAGGCTGGGCATTGGCTCCTCTCTCTACCAATTCCTTTTGAAATGCCAATTACATTAGCTATCGCCATCGAACAAGCTTGAAATAACCCTTAAGAGTCGTCGAATATCACAAAGATATTAAAACTATAAAGAAAAAACAAATTGCAACGTGAGCTTATGAATTATCTCCTAGTAATTTTAATCTGGTGGCCCCTGATGGGAAACAGAAGCATCTCGATCTTTAATGGACCTATCTCGTTTGCCTCGATCTTGTAGGACCTCAGTACACTGGACACGATACTCTTCATTATCAGCATTCCGAAGTTGCGACCTGAAAATTAAATGTGTCGTTATATGATATATAAATAATACTTTGGCAGTCAAAAAAGGATGCCATAATATTAAAGTATACAAAAGAATCTTAGATAAACGGATACAATCTGAATGCAAACTCTCAAAACACCAGTACGGATTCATACTCGGTATTTCCACAACGGATCCTAGGTTCGCGCTAAACACAATTGCCGAAGAATATCGCTCTAAAACTCCCCTTTATATTATGTTGCGTTCTTGGATACGGAAAAAGCTTTTGATCAGGTACTTGGGACTCGATCTAGTGGAGTATCCAAAAGCAAAATGTCCCGGAAAAAATATATCAATGTCATCGCTGACATGTACAAGAACACAAAATCTGTAATCAGGACAGTATTGGGTGCTTCAAAGCCTATAGTAGTAACGGAGGGAGTGCACCAAGCTTAGTTCTAAGCCCCTTTTTGTTTAGCTTGGTCCTACACACCCTCACCGAAGATGTGCAAAATCGAGCGTTGTGGACGTTTATCTATGCTGATGATGTAGCAGTCTGCACAAATGACAAGGTCTCACCTCAGGATACTCTTGGAATGTACCCCATTTTCAAAGGGCGGTCAGTGTATAGTTCTGTCAACGTCGAACATAATATTCAGCACCGAATAGCAGCTGTATGGCTTAAATGGCGGGAAGATAGTTGAAACAACCCATCCACAAGTCGATCATACGGCCAGTCCTAATGTACGGTAGTGAGACATGGACGGTAACCAAGACCCAAATCAGAGCGATTTAAACAACCGAAATGAAGATGCTCAGGTGGATGTGCGGCGTATCGAGGCTCGATAAAATAAGCAACGAGTTCGTTCGAGGAAGCCTTGGAGTGCGCAACATCGCCGATAAATTGCAAGAGAGTAGACTGAGATGGTACGGGCATGTGAAACAAAAGCCTCTTGACTATATTGGCACCGAAGTGCTACGTCTATCAATTCCAGAGGAAGAACGAAAACTAAGCAGATGGTGGTAGATATTAAAAAAGGATCTCACAGAATGCGGAGCCTCGATAAACGAGGTCATGAATAGGGCGAAGTGGAGAGAGAAAATAACGAAAGCTAACCCACCACCATGTGGGACTAAAGCTGGGAAGACACCGAGAGAGAGAGAGAGAGAGAGAGTCACAAAATTATTTGCATTAATTTTTCGTTGACCAAAAATTACGATGTTCTAAACTTTATAAAAAAACAAGTAAGTGAATCCAGAATTAAGCTAATAGCTATCAAATAGTCTGTAAAACTGGTTAAAGTCTGTGAAATCGGGCCAATACAATCAGTTACCAATACAATTTCGTGAGCCGTAGCTGAAGGGCACGAAAGCGGCCGGGTGTCTCCCGGCCGAGTTCTCGGGCAGGAACCGGTCGGGCTCGAACCGGTGCGCCCCGCGCCCCCACGCCGCCTCGCTGCGGTGCTGCGCGAACGCCGCCACCACCGCGCCCGCCCCAGCTGGCACCGTCACGCCGCAGTGCGCTGGGGGGGAAAGAATCCTTGTACCTATAAGTATTAGCTCTCCAGGCTAAACTTCCATATTCCTGGTAGGTCTCTTAGATATAAATATACATTCCACACACCCATCCCCTCAAGAAATTACAGAACAAACTCTTTCCTTTTCCGAGCTTGCTCAGCATTCAACAGTTTAATTGATAGCCCGAACACTGACTTCGATGTCAACCACGACTCCGTTACTTCAGTTAGGCGAAGGTTGGCTGCAAACTTCTTCGGTAGCGAGTTGCCTGCTACTGGGTGATGGGCTTGGTTCTTTTACATTGTTTGTTTATTACATAGGTGATGGTTAGATTTGACTGTTTTGCTAAACTTATTTAAGTATGGATTTGTTTTCGATATTGTAAATCTTTGTGTGCTCTGAACTACAGTGTCGCTATAAGTGAAAACCTTTTAATGACTCTCAGTTTCTATAATGTACAATGTACCTTTTTATCATGTTATTTTTAGTCGATGGTTTTCCTAAAACTCAATAAATAAATAAATAAATATTTGCTGCAAGTACCTGTCGAGGAATGCCGAATTCCTCCGGGGAAAGGATCCTTATGTACAATGAACATTTTCGCGCATGAAAACTTCAAAGTTTTCGTTCAAGGAAGACTTGTTTTTGACGGTAATAAGGGAAAGAAGTATGTAGTATTACTACAAAAACAAGTTAGCATATCATTTTGGGGTAAAATCGCCAGAACTATTTTTAAAAAGTATCAGGATCTGTAGAACTCAGCTGCATGCTATAAGAACTTACTTTTTCTTTCGATTTTCTAAGAAGTGATATGCTACGGGAAGATAGCATATCATTTTTTTAATTGATTTTTTTTTACCCCCGGAACTATTTCTGAAAAGTATCAGGAACTATAGAACTCTGCTGCATGCAACAAGAACTCTCATTTATTTTTGATATGCTGGAAAATTATATGCTAAGTTCACTGACATCATTTTATGTTCATTGAAGACATCGCTAATATTAACCTCCTCAGTCCTGGAAAATAACAATTGAAAGCCATTGTTATTTTCAAGGTCAGGACTGGAGGTTTTATAAACATGAACATTCGTTCCCAAGATTAAGGCTGGCAAAGGTTCTCCTTCATCTATACCTAACTACAATAACTCACAGTTTTTGCGCTCCTTTTTGCCGTTTCTGCGAAAGAAACTGCGAAAAAAGTAAGTACCTAACTTGATTTAGATAGTAAAGGAACTGGTAAGCTTTGAGTATGAGAGGGCTTTACGAGTACTGTATGTCGTTAAGTTAACCTTGACGGTACTTGCGAATAAGTCACAGTTTCTACGGTATGAATAAAAGTACCTACCTAATTTAATTTTGATAGGGTAGAAAACTAGAAACCGGTTAAACATACAAGGGCACTCTACGAGTACTGTATGTCCCACGTATGTCCTTACGTAAGTAAGTGTCCTTGTCGACGGTCCTTGCGATAATGGGGACGACAGTATAAAGCCGCATGCTCTCCTTCAGAACCCGCTCCAAGTACGGCATCTCCTGGAGGTCTTCCCTCGTAGCGCCGCTTTTAGAGTCGCCGAAGATCTGGCGCTGCCTGAAATGTAACTTCCATTTTTTTGTCTGTTCGTTCATAGAATAATAATAATGCATTTACTGTAATAATAATTCCTATTCATGTATCCTATAATTTCTTCCAGTGTAGGAATTTACTTATATCTAAGGTTTATAACTGTATTTCACCTTTTTTTCTAGCCAGTCCTGTCAATACCAATGGTTTGCTGAAAGAGAATGCTTTTTCCTTCCTTGACTAGTAGGAGCGGGAGACTCATAATACGCAAAAGTCGTGCTTGATAAGGATTTTCTTACTCCAAATACTTGCTCTCTCTGGCCTTCTGATATTTGTACATTTTGTGTTCTATCTATGAGAAAGAAGGTTTCAAGGCGGGACGCAGCGCGGAAAGGCCCCCCACCAGATGGTCTGACGACCTGATTATGGTGGCGGGGAGTCATTAGATGCGGGCGGCACAAGACCGGGAAGCTTGGAAAGACACGAGGGAGGCCTATGTCCTGTAGTGGGCGTCAAATGGCTGATGATGATGATGATGATGAAGGCGGGATCTAACCTACAGGCTGCCATAAAACTCCTTACTCCTGATAAGCTCTCTCCTGTGCCTCCTGATGAACACCAAGCAGCACCAGAGTGTAGGCGATGACCAGCGCCGTCGTGTCGTTCCCAGCGATGGTGATAGAGTCGATGTGCTCGCGCAGTTGTTCGTCCGTGAACTGGATCTCGCGCCCAAAGAGAAGGTCCAGCACTGAACGCAATTTGCCGCTTTCTGCGGGAAAGGATGCAAGAATGCATTTAAAATATTTTTTCCTTTGATTGTCTTGTGTTTTGTCAAAAAATGATAAAAATGGACAGTAGAAAAACAAGTTAACTATTTTATCTGACAGATCTAACTTGCCTATATTTTTTGTCTCAAATAGCCTTTAATTCAAATGGAAAATTAAATTTTACGATGAATACTGTAAAAAGTTTAATACCCTCCAGAAAACGTCTTTGTGGTACGACACATAGTTTATTAGTTGGGAAGTATATGCCTTTTTCCTGACAAGCAATAATTTCTTGCGGTCTCTCGCGTCATCCGAATGACGCGGGCATTTTGCCGACTTCCCTATATGTAGGTACTTATAATGTATCCGGGCATTGAATTTAAAATTCAATGATCCGGGGCTTGGTTAAGGCTGTTCTTACGTGGAGCATGCTGTCTCGCTCACACAATTTAATAATTTTAGCGATTGTAATAAAATGAGTATATTTTTGATAAATGTGGTCTGAGGGTTGTGTTCTGTGGAGGGTTCGGTAGACAATAAAATTGCGGACATTCATCGATTTCTTAACCTGTACCAAATTTTTGATTAAGAAAATTTGATTCCAAAATTAGCAATTTTGGATAAAACCTATCTTTATTAAAAACTACGTGTAAGAAAACAAGAATAATTATGTTTAAAATGTCCATAATTTTATTATGCATCAAACCCTCAGAAGACCTTATGCAAAGTTTACTCATAGATATTATTACAATATTACAAATGTTACCAATCGGAGCGAGATTTGGCGAAGAACGGGTCGACGGGCGATTGGCAGATCACCAGCCCGGTGGGCCGAAGACATTGTGAAAACGGCTGCGGCAACGCTACCGGCAAGGGACCGGATGGATTGGCGTGAAAGACAAGAGGCCTATGCCCAACAGCGGGCTCTGTTTATGGGCTGATTAGAATAGATAGGAGCGAGGTCAGCATAACCCGGCAAAATATCTATGCACCTGCCACCATCAGGCCTTCATCTTGCGAGGTACCTAGATATTTCGACGGGTTATACACAAGAACGTCCTTGGTTATACATTAATGAAGTCATTGGTTTAACGTTTTTGTATAAAACCAACCATCCGTTACGCTGTCACTTACTATTTATTGCCCAATCAACGTTCACGTCACGCATGGCGCACAGAATGAAGTGAAAGTGACAATATTTTATTTACCATAAAATCAATGCTTACAGGATACAAATCAAATAAATACAAGGGTTCATTACCCGAAGGGTGCCAAACGGGACCCTATTACTAAGACTTCACTGTCCGTCTAACACGCACTAAAAACGTCAATCCATCCGTCCAAGCGGTGGTAGCCTAGTGGGCAGAACATTGGACTCAGACGCGGGAGACCCAGGTTCGATTCCCAGTGCGTGCATGTACCTATGACTTTGTTTTCTAAGTTATGTACATTTGTGAAGTTATAGTATCAATACCACTCGCTAACGGTGAAGGAAAACATCGTGAGGGAACCTGGGTGTCTGAGCTATAGCTATAGCTCAGCGCTTGAAATCGCCAATCCGCGGTGGGCACGCATGGTGATTAAGCCCATACTCTCTCTCTGAGAGAAGGCCTGTGCCCTACAGTGGGACGTATATAGGCTGCTGATGACTGTCCGTCTGTCTGTCTGTCCGTCTGTCCGTCCGTCTGTCTGTCACCAGGCTGTATCTCATGAACCGTGATAGCTAGGCAGTTGAAATTTTCACAGATGATGTGCCGCTATAATAACAAATACTAAAAACAGAATAAAATTAATAATAGGGGTTAAAGTATGAAATTGCCGTTTTATTGCAATAGGTTCTTTGAATTGACATAGAATCTTCATGGGGGCCGTCCATAAATTACGTCATCGATTTTTTTCAGATTTTAGACCCCCCCCCCTATAATCATCCTATCGTCATTTCTTAATGACCCCCCCCCCCTCTCCCAAAATTGACGTCATTACTAGTTTGACAAAATAAAACATTGCAGATTTGAGAAAAATAGGGTATTATATGATTAAAACACTTGGTTATAGAATCACCTTTTATTATTTTTACTTTGGCAATAATCATTGATATAATATAACTACTTATATTTTACTTTTCTTTGGATACTTGCAAAATATCACAAGAACATTATCTTTCCTTAGTATGAGACATGTATTTGAGTATAAGTATAGTATTAATATGTACTTTTATTAATTATGTAATGTTGTAGTTATTATTTAAGTGTTGTGTTTATTATCAATACATAGTATAAAACAAAGTCGCTTTCGCTGTCTGTCCCTATGTATGCTTAGATCTTTAAAACTACGCAACGGATTTTGATGCGGTTTTTTTAAATAGATAGACTGATTCTTAAAGAAGGTTTATATGTATAATACATGTAAGTACCACGGGCGAAGCCGGGGCGGGCAGCTAGTATTTTACTAGGTGTGCTGGAAGAAATTTCTTTTTAGAAATAATCTTTTTGTACGTGAAAATAAACTATAAATAAATAAATAAGAATGACGTCAATTTCGAAACACCCCCCCCCCCATCTATCATGTACCGTCATCCGCAGACCAACCCCCCCCCCCTAATTTAGAATGACGTAATATATGGACGGCCCCATGGTTTGAGGTTTTCGAATGAAACTTTTTTCAAATGGTTTCTATGATGTTCTTTTTTTAAAAAATGTGAAACATTTGAATATCGACTTTCAATTGTTTTTGTTATTCAATTTAGACAAGAAAGATGGATACTGCGAAAATACGAGTGATTTTTGAATACGAGTTCCGACGCGGAACTAACGCGGCAGAAACAGCCCGCAATATCAATGCTGCGTTTGGAGAGGGGTCTACTAATGAACGCACCGTGTGATTTTGGTTTAAACGCTTTCGTGATGGAAATTTCGACTTAAAGAACGAGCCACGAGGAAGACCGCCCACACAGGTGAATAACGATGAATTAAGAGTGATAGTGGAAGCCGACCCTAGTCAAACTACCCAGGAATTAGCGGCATGGTTTAACGTTACCTTACCCACAATATTGACTCACTTGCGTCAAATCAATAAAATAAAAAAATACGAAAAATGGGTGCCTCATAATCACTCGAATTTTCGCAGTATCCATCTTTCTTGTCTAAATTGAATAACAAAAACAATTGAAAGTCGATATTCAAATGTTTCACATTTTTTAAAAAAAGAACATCATAGAAACCATTTGAAAAAAGTTTCATTCGAAAACCTCAAACCATGAAGATTCTATGTCAATTCAAAGAACCTATTGCAATAAAACGGCAATTTCATACTTTAACCCCTAATATTTAAGGGGGCTCCCATACAACAAACGTTGTCTAAAGACAGCGCTCGCCATCGTTAAATTTTAAAAACCTATTTAGAGGCTAAAAATTCCACCCATGCCGGGACTTGAACCGGATTTTTTAGCCTCTAAATAGGTTTTTAAAATTGTCCTCAGCACGGGTTTTTATAAGATTTTTATATGCGCCAATTTACATTGCCCTGAAAAAAAAACAGTAGTTTAATACTACAATGAAATTTATATTGTTTGTATGGACTAAATTGTCGATCTCATTTAAGCTTATAAACTACTGTTTTTTTTTCAGGAACATATAAATTTGTGCAAATAAAAGTCTAAATTATTGCAGATACCTATACATAATCTCAGTGTAAATTATGTAAATTTTTTAACAAATTTGAAAAAAAAAACATTTGTATCTGAATCGTCCCACTTTAAGGCGCAAGTGTTAGATTTTACAGTAGTACATTCGACAGCCCATCAACACATTTTTTATGAAGGGTTCTCTATCTATCTATCAACATTTATATACACTTTAGTTGCGAGGTCACCCGTAATGCCCGAATAGAGTGCAAGGTCCGCCAAGGACGCAAGGACGTTAAGGTTGATGTGGTGTCTAGTGTGACGAGGTCACATCACGCATTGGTCGAGACGCTCTAATCTAATAAAAAATTGCGCTAATATTTTGCAAACGGATCCCCAAATTGAAAAATGCTTTTCCTAGACTAATAGTATTTTTAATGACATATCCAACGTTACACAAGCTATGGTACCTATTAGCGAGAAAAAAAATTACATCAATCATTTAGGTAAACTATTTTCTTTTAAATATTTCATCCTACCGTTTTGTCGGCGTGATTAATATCCATGTATGGCTATGCCAAAACTCAGCTTTCTAGTACTTGTTGTCTCTGTGTGAAGCCGCGGACAGACAGACAGACGATAAGGGTTCCTTGTTGACTACAGAACCCTAAGAAGACTACGTAACCTACGCTAATGTTATCCCAAGTACCTACCTACCTAATATATTTATTTACTTACCCATATTTACTTACTTACTTTGCATTGTACATCGTGCGAGGTTAATTTGGTTAGGAGTTATGTGAATCTTTTGCTATTTACAGTATACGGTGTACTTGCGAATTAAACATGCAAATACATAGGTGGAGTTCTACAGGGTGACTGAATTCGTTCACCATTTTGTAAGGGGACATTCTAACCATGATTTAGAAACATAATATGGTTATAGTTTTGAAAAATATTGCAGGTCAAAACAAAAAAAAAATGTTGTTACCCAAAATTACTTCACTTGAGCATAAACATGGCCTCATGGTCGGCGCCGGCCTCTCAATTATTTTAAAATTATGTACGCATATCGGACGTCAGACTTTGAAGCATTTAATATATTAAAAAGAAAAATTTTTCAACGGTGCGGTACTTCCTACCACTTCGATTTTGATTCACAGTTTGGAGCCAAAGGTCGGAAATCGCAAATATTTACAAGTATGTTTTACGATTACGATTTAATCATTAATAATACAGTTTTCCACAGTGAAAAGAACATTTCCTCACAACACGGTGAACGAATTCAAACTCACCCTGTAGAATGAACTCTTTTGTCCTAAATTGATTTATTTTGAGTGTCCATCAATATAGTTAATATCGTCTGGACCTATTTGGAAAATTCTTGTTTTGTTTGAAAGGGTAGACATCACAGGGGGTCCCATGGTTAACAAGTCAGGATCTGATGATGGGATCCTGGAGAAATCGAGGGAACTCTTCAAGTTTTAAGGGCGCACTTGAAATGATTTCGGTGTTTTTTACAGTCATTCGTGCATTTGCTCTCGGAAAACACAATTTAGTGGAGTCATATCTAATTATCACGATCTTTTTGTGTAATATTATATTTCACAAAAAATCGTGAAATATAATATTTTTAAATAAAAAATTATAACCGACATAAAACATTGCGGCACTAAAAATACAAAAATAAATTAAACGAATATGACCTTTAAATTTGAAGTCGGTTATACTTCTCCAAATTATAGGTACTTCTACAATAACTTTACGTAGGTACGTACCGACTTTGAATTTAAGGGTCATATTCGTTTAAATTGTTTCTGTGTTTTTAGTTTTAAAGTCGTTTTTTATTTTCTATATATTAACCTTAGAACATTAATATGTTTCTCCGCGTCAGCTGGGACCATATCCATAATCCAACTGATTTAGATTAGAGATGAGTCACAAAAAATTCAAGAAATACCTACTGTTTTAATGCATCTCGAAAGCTACAAAAAATCGTTGAATATACATGGGGCTGATTTGGATAGCTCTGGGGGTTTTCTACCTATGGCATTTCTCATGATTTTATTTTTCGGAACAGCCTGTATGCCCATAAGTGCCTACTTATGTTACATAATTTAAATTGTTGTCACAACTTTGTTAGTTTTACGACATCCATTGACAGGAGAATGGCATTAAAATAAACACTTCAGCACAAGAACAATGCGCCTTAAAAGCTATTTTAATAAACACCTAAGAAGTCAGCCCATAAAAACAAATGTATGGATTTACCTGTGCGAATGTTATCGCTGCTGATCCCGTTGTTGTACTCGGAACGACGTTTTTTGACCACCTGAAAGAAATAACAATTTTATGTAGGTACATAGATAAACTATTCATTTAGGTACATTCACACCCTCAAATAGGTACACAAAAGAGAAAAAGGTACATTATGTACCAAAAAGCCCACTACAAGGTGAAAGGTGATGTGGTAAATGTTGATAGCAAATGTAAAATATCTTCAAATTTTGGGAGCCACTTTAAAGACATGGTTAAGTACCTATGTAAATCATAGCATAGTATCGATAGATTTTCAGTTGCTACATTATATTTTTCTTTACTGTTTCTGTCCAGATTTATACCTTGAGTTTAACGCCCGGTTACTATAACAGTTCTGACTTCTTAACAGCTGTCAGTGGTTTTTCCTTGTGCACTTCAGCCAGCTGTTAACAGTGCATTTACAGATTGTTAGTATTCTAGAAACAGAAATCTTAAGCGAACAAAAATCCGACAGATTTGACACTTCCACAGTCACGTAGACGGACTATTCTGGAAAGCCAAACTGACCTCGTCTGTGAACTTGTGTGTCAAGTCAATATTGTCCTTCTGCTGTTTGGCGTAAGGTGTCAAGTTGAAGAGGCAGTCGGGCTGGAGCCACACTTTGAAGAGCCTCATATTGAGAATCGTCATCACGATGTTGCGCGCTTTCAGGTACGGGGTCTCCGGGCTATGCTGGACGTCCATCCGCTCCCCCATTGCGGTCTCTGAAATTCGAGTTAAATCTCAGTTGAACTGACTGCAATTTTTCGTGGTTTTAAATTTTGAATGTGAATAAATAATAATTATATTCTTTTATTGTTGAGCCAATGGGTAAGTTAGGAGAGCGTTGGCACGGTGAGCCAGAGGTCGCGGGTTCAAGTCCCGGCATGAGTGGAATTTTTAGCCTCTAAATAGGTTTTTAAATAATAATTGTTTGTTGAGATTTCTATTGATTATGTGATTTGAATAATAATAATAACGCGCCCACAATACAATCACTTGACCTTTATGGTATGCAGGCAAGGGCATCACAAACATGAAAATACAAATTTACAAATGTATTTGTACTTGTACTTGTATTTGTACAAATGTACGGCGGCCCCCAATGGGAATCGAACCCACGACCACCGTTTTGGTAGCTAAGCGCCTTAACGGCTAGACCTAGGAGGCAGTCAATAATTAACATTTGGACTCAAAGGACCTATGGAAAACCACGACGAACTATTTGGTTCCAATTTTATTAACAGAATAATTTCGTTTCTAACAAGATTCTTATTAACCGTGCATTAAACTTGCTAGACATATTTGTCATCCTTGGCACTATGCTGGCAGCGGCTGAATGAGGATGACCGAGGACAGAACGAACAGTGACGAGCACGGGCTGATTGATATTTGTCATCTAAATAGACAATACAATAAATACAGTTGTAGCAACACGAACATTCACCGAGTCCCGCTTATTCCCGAATTTCAATGTCTTCAAAATATTACCAAATACAATATCGAGGGTGCAAGCAGTAATATACTTGAGCACGTCGAACTCTCCCCGGTTGGCTTGCTCGCCAAGCCTCTCTACCAACACGTCCGATTGCTCGCCAATCACTCCCACGAACTCGCTGATGATCTTATTGTGAAATACAGGCAGCAGGACTTTTCGGTGAGACTTCCATAGTACCACTGCGGGATAGAGCAGCGGGCGTGAGTTTTCAGCGCTCTTCAGGATTAAGATTAAAAAATAACAGTGATGTGATAGGAATGTGCAGTCGACAGCACATCACCATTTACAGGCATGCACTCTATTCTTTTGCATTATGGGTGACTTTGCAGTAGCCAAATAACGAATAAAAAAAGAAAATCTGTTGAATTGTTGGTTCATTTTTGCCCTCAATATTCGTACTTTATGAGTAATCATTAATCGCTATGTAAGCGTAAAGAATTTTTTAATACAGTTGCTCAAAAAGTGGCGTATTGCAGGGACGTATAGCGTTCGGGATGTGGGCTACTACATACTCGTGCTTTTATTTACCTTTCCCGAACTCGTGCGTTCTCTTTCCCAACTGTCAAAATAATGTCTATTAAAAAGAAAAAACCAACCATGAAGTTTTTATGATTCATGCAAATACGTATATTTCTAAAAAGAAGCTACTAAGTAATTTGTTTCAATATCAGAATTAATGATTTGATTGAATGAGTTTGGTTAGGTTTAATTTTCATTTCAAATCAATAAAAAACTTCTATTGAAGACTTGGCTGTACGGGCATAGTTCCCTTTGCCTACCAGAATGGGTGAAGAAAAAAAAAAACTCTGCTTATATTCTACGGTTGGCGCCATTTTTCAGAAATTTTCTTTGGGAGTTTAGTTGTTTGTTGCACAAAATGAGTAATTTCGACCCTAGTTTGTTTGAATTAACACCACCGGAACGCAGTATAATTGCACAAAATGCTTCGGAGAACATTTTACCGGAAAAGTCAAAAAGTCGCTACATAATATCTACATACGACGAATTTATTGCGTGGAGAGAAGAGAAAAAAACAAATAGTTTTTCATTTTTTCGCAACTGTATTAAAAATAGTCGTTCAGTACACGTCGCGGAACCGTCATTGCAACTTGTTCCGACTGTCAACCCTCGCCTTCGGCTGCACCTCGGCTCGGGTAGACATTTGTCGGAACGGAACTCTTTGCAATGACAGCCTTTCCACACTTGTAATGAAATATACTATACTTCTTCAACGTCAATGTATAAAGTAATAAAGCTGATAATGCATCAAGTTGACAGTTGTCGTGTGTACAATGAATGAAAGACCGTAAAGTCAAGATTTCTGACAAATCTACGTTTGTCTCAAGACAAACATGGTATTTTCAATTATGTGTATGTTCTGTGCGATTGACTTTGTTGACTAGGCAAATATAGTAGAGTTAACTATTACTTACAGGGAAATGTAAATATTGTCCTTGCGGGCAATACGTTTTAACATGCCATAGTGCGAAGTTTACATGCAAGGCTCGAAAACCATACTAAGCTGTCTATAATTGAATAAGATCATATCATTTCATATTTAATCACGTGAACACACTTATCCAGATGACGCACCTATGTTCTTAGTATGAACATTGGCTCTGAGTGAAATAGCTGGAAAGATCGTTGGAAATAGCCTTACGGTGTAGTTTATAAAAAACACATTTCTTGAAACACTCCATAAGCGCCATATGTTCCATTATGATTCCCTATCTCTATCCTCTACTAGGGGATTCAGCGACCTAATGCTCCCAGTCCAGGATTTAGTCGGGGACTCGGCCAGCCGAAAGCAAAAAATATCTTATAAGTACTGAAATCTATAAGTAGTAGGTAGTATAGTTCCTTCGATGGAAACAGAGAACCTTCCCTTCTTAAGGTTCGTTAAATAAAGTTTAACGGCCTTATTTATTAAGCGGTGGTAGCCTAGTGGGTAGAACATTGGACTCGGAAGCGGGAGACCCAGGTTCGATTCCCAGTGCGGGCATGTACCTATGACTTTGTTTTCTAAGTTATGTAGATTTGTGAAGTTATAGTAGCAATACCACTCGCTAACCGTGAAGGAAAACATCGTGAGGAAACCTGGGTGTCTGAGCTATTCACATACCTCAGCGCTTGAAATCGCCAATCCGCGGCCCACTCTCTCTCTGAGAGAAGGCCTGTGCCCTACTGTGGGACTTATGCAGGTTGCTTATAATAATAATTTATCAAAACACGATTCCTCTAAAGCACTCCTAAGTGCCAGTTTATTTAATCTGTGGTTACGATTTTTCTTTGTAAAATCTCCACCACAGCCTATTTTAATCAGCGTTTTAAGGAATCGTGTTTTTTTTATTATAAATAAGACCGTTGGTATTAGATCATAGGTACGTCAATTTAATGTTATTTATCGAAGCAAATGGCTCTGAGGTGACAACGAAGAGGGGGAACATACTACGAACATATGTATTTATATTTATTTGAACTATAAACCTGTGTACTGGCAATGTGTAATACACATTAGAGTGCAATACACATTATGTATTGGATAGTATCTCTTTTTAGTCTGTGGTATTGAACGTTACGTCTTTGAATAAGAAAGGTCCGAAGTCCATAATGCAAAGGTTGACCAACCTTGCCGTGCTTAGTTTATAGTATTATGATGTGGCATAAAGAATCTGTAATTAAACCACTCTTAACAATAAAAAGTTTCAATGTCAAATTTTTTTCTTTATAGATACTATCTTCAATTGCGTATGACAAATTAATAAAATTACTTTTTTGTATATTATAATTGGTCAAAGTGGTTAGACATTCTATACACCACACCCTGTATGTATAGCCACTTGTATACTTGTTCTAATTTAAGACTAAGTGGTAGGTAGGTACTCACAAGGTGCAATGAAGAGCCCATGGCCCAGCCACGGTCTCATGAAGCGGTACACTACGTCCTTGTCTAAGCAGTTCTCCAGGATCACTTGAGAGTCTTCTGGATTTGCTATGGCTGTGGAATACAGTATAATCTATGAAGTACGTATTTGCTTTGGCTTGGACTTACACAGAGAGAGAGTGATGAAAGAAATATGTCGACCGAATGTACGTGAATGGAAAGGCTGATAAAAGACGTCCCTGGCGGATCTTAGGTCGACGAAGTTCGATGTAAAAAAATCATAATCAAAGGGTTTTTATTTAAAATAACACAGAAACTAAATGAACGTTACAAGTAACACCAGGTGTCCATTTCAAAATCGAGATCATTTTGGATAAAAAATGGAGAAAAAAAAAACTCCAAACTTAGTCTTTTCAAATATGGTCCTTAATTAACAGAGTTTACATATTGTTCTAAAACCTAAAAGTCATGCATTGAACTGGTACCAGTTTGCACGCTGCCTGCGTGCTTTACTCGAAAAGTACCCCAAACAGGTGAGGGCTTATTAAATGCAGCTACTAATTAACACAGAGAAAATAATCACTACAATTAATGTTTTCGTAATGAAAGAGGCTTGTCAGGACCTTGGCAAGTCTGGCTGATCTCTGCGTACCCTGGGATGCAGATGTGAGTTAATGTGTATACTAACTGACCCGGCAAACGTTGTTTTTCCGTATTAATTAGCCTACATTTTTACGTTTTGTGATTTTCTTGACAAACAACGATGATTCGATAAAAATACTTTATGATCGCTCGCCACCTTGCAAATGCAGTTTTATTTGTTTTCCGTAAAGGTTATACCGGTCTTTTTGGAAATCCATGGAGGAGGCCTATGTCCAGCAGTGGACTTCTTGTGGCTGAATGATGATGATGAAAGGTTATACCGCCTCATTCGACTTAATTTTTTTTAAGTGTCTGAAATAAAAAGATTACATAGCCAACATAATGATACTAAGAAAATATAAACATACGGTCACTTATAGTCTATTCATCCTTACTTGTCCAATTTAGTATACAAGATTCTACCCGCAAAGTATGACATTTTAGTCGAAAACTGCCATATTCCCATAAATGAAGTAACCTGGGACACCATTTTGGATAAGGGGCCGTCCATATATTACGTCATTCTAAATTAGGGGGGAGGGTTGGTCTGCGGATGACGGTAAATGATAGATGGGGGGAAGGCGTTTCGAAATTGACGTCATTCTTATTTATTTATTTATAGTTTATTTTTCACGTACAAAAAGATTATTTCTAAAAAGAAATTTCTTCCAGCACACCTAGTAAAATACTAGCTGCCCGCCCCGGCTTCGCCCGTGGTACTTACATGTATTATACATATAAACCTTCTTTAAGAATCAGTCTATCTATTTAAAAAAACCGCATCAAAATCCGTTGCGTAGTTTTAAAGATCTAAGCATTTTTATTTTATTTTATTTTTATTTTTATTTTTTGATAGGGAAATCAACAGCGAAACTAAACAATATATTACATACAAAGGTACTTAGAGTAAGGCCAGTTATAGATTTCCACGGAATTACTAGAGAATAGGTTTCTTATTAGCACAAGGAACAAGTGTAAAATCTTAAAGACTAGAGAACAAACAATTTTGACTACTAGATGCCTGAAAGGTACAGTTTTTAATTGCTTACTTAATCTAAATTTATATATAACATGAAGTTCGAAGTTTATACTATTTACGTACACTTTCACAAAACAAATATATATATATATATATATTTATTTATATATTATACGATAGGTAGGTAATAAAAAAGTATATACCACCGCTAATCAAAGGCATACATAGGGACAGACAGCGAAAGCGACTTTGTTTTATACTATGTATTGATAATAAACACAATACTTAAATAATAACCACAACATTACATAATTAATAAAAGTACATATTAATACTATACTTATACTTAAATACATGTCTCATACTAAGGAAAGATAATGTTCTTGTGATATTTTGCAAGTATTTAATGGTATTAATTATTGAACTCGTTATTTATTTATTTATTACAAGGTCAAGGCATGTCTACATTATTTTTTTAAACTATAAATAACATCGTACCTATGAAATAGGTGATTCTATAACCAAGTGTTTTAATCATATAATACCCTATTTTTCTCAAATCTGCAATGTTTTATTTTGTCAAACTAGTAATGACGTCAATTTTGGGAGAAGGGGGGGGTCATTAAGAAATGACGATAGGATGATTATAGGGGGGGGGGGGGTCTAAAATCTGAAAAAATCGATGACGTAATTTATGGACGGCCCCTAACACGCTGCTATGTTTATAAACAAAGTGCACGAACTTGCAAGAAAATATCGAGTTTCGGCATCAAATGTAAATTTTGAGGTTGAATATTGTTTACTAAATTGGACAAGTAAGGATGAACAGACTGTACCTCCGCAACGTAAAGATTTGACCCCCCATTTTGTCTGGTGCTAAAAAAAATCTTAATGAAAAAACAATGTATTTTAACAAATAAAAAACAATATTGAAACATTTGTCATATTTTATGCAAATATAAACTATGTGTGATTATTTGTGGTGTTACTAAATCAAAAGATAATGATAAGATTATTTTTTGGTCACAAAATCTTATTATGTTTCGGAACGCAACTATCAGGTTTTTTTGTTAGCATTCTTATGTTGGTTACATAGATTTTTAACTTCTGATGATTATATTCTAAATAATTAATTTCATAGTTCTTTTATCTTATTAAATATGTTTTATACTAATTTTAAAAGTTTAAACGTCATGTTATGATAATTTAACAAACATACTTATAAGAAACTATATCGTCTCGCTCGCCAGTGAGAGGTTGCCATAGCAACCGGCTGACTCGGCTACTACCTGGGGCCTGCTAAAATTCATGTTTACTATGAAAATTGTATGGACATTGCAAAGACAACTGATCCACAGTTTAATAAAACAAATATGCTACGCAATGTACCTCGAATTGGCATTATAAACTACAAATTGCAGTGTTATGAAATTCGGCCCTGAAAGCTCAGAGGTCATTGAGTAAGTATTTGTTTTTCTACAGTGTCGGATACAATGAACCAGTTTATGAAGATATTTATAGTGTTTTTCTCGCCCCCTGTAGACTTATGCGTGATGTTATACCTATAGCCTATAATATGTTACACGGGAATCTGAGCTATACATACCTAATCTTGGTATGTAAGTTTATTAAATTCCCTTCAGTGGTTTTTGCGTGATGCGCGGACAAAGAATTAGAGTGAGACAGACATATATGTCAGACAGATACAAAATTTACAGATTTATTATAATTATGTATGGGAGGCAATAACGCGTCCCAATAACGCACACCCCGATAATGTACAGCCGTGCACATGAACACGGATTATTGGCTGGACACTATCGGGGTGCAAAATCGGTACGGGGCAATAATCCGTGTCCAACCATATACAAGAAAATCACTTGATAGAGTGGTGCCTCGTTTACAGAAGCTATTTTGATTTACTTATTTTCAAAGCTGCGTTCAAAATAAATATAAAATAATTGTCAGGCATGTTTCTGTTTACGCATCAGATTAACTAGGTATTTTAAAAATTAGTATTTTTATACGTAAGCCGAGCGATAAGTAGGCTGGGCAGCATTCGGGAAACTTAGAAAAGTCTTTTCGTCTAATATACCTCAATCGCTCAAGACAAAATTATACAACCAGTGCGTGTTACCAGGGATGACTTATGGCACTGAAACGTGGTCTCTAACTGTGGGCCTTATAAGAAAGCTCAAGGTCACATAACGAGCTATAGAAAGGGCTATGCTCGGAATTTCTCTACGAGATCGAATCAGAAATGATGAGATCCGTAGACGATCGAAAGTCGTCGACATAGCCCAGCGGATTAGTAAGTTGAAGTGGCAGTGGGCGGGGCACATAGCACGCAGAACTGATGGCCGATGGGGCCGAAAAGTTCTCGAATGGAGACCACATATCGGAAAGCGCAGCGTAGGATGACCAGCCACAAGATGGACAGATGACCTCATCTAAGTGGGAGACGCTGTACGCAAGCCGCTTCCAACCGGTCTTTTTGGAGAAGGCCTATGTCCAGCAGTGGACTTCTTGTGGCTGAATGATGATGATGAGAAATAAGTAAACGTAAGACAAACAATATCAGCCGGATTATGGTTGGAGACAAGTTCTCAGACCAACCTTCTTGTGACTGCTATGGCTCGTGGTGCTCCATCTTGAGCGAGAGCATTCCATAAAGGATTATCCATATTACACTCTGTGATTACAATGCGGTGCCGGTGACGGGCTGGCGCAACGGTACAGACTAAAAAAAAAACTTTAAATATATTTACATGCGTAAAAGCTATCGTAAAAAATGCCCGATGTAATTAATCTTAACTTTTTTTGCGTACTTCCTCTGCATCTAAATTAGGTATGCAATTTCTCGCCTACACACACTCACATACAATGAAAATGTGGGAAAACAATTTTTCGATTTAGGAATCGGTTTTCGAAAATTAAATATTTAGCTTTGAAGCTCATATTTTGGTTCGAGTTGGGCGCCCTATCTTCTGGATACAGGGTTAGAAACGTGAAAAAATGTAAAATAGTAGCACATAATAATGAACTTAAAAGGAAAACTATAACAGTTAAGTAGGCTTTACAAGTTACCAGGCGACGAGAATGAATTTGTTCTGACCGTATACTACTTTTATGTTTAGGTTAAACTATCTTATAAACTTACAAAATTTCAGTTGAAATCTAAGCTAGTCTATACTCGGCGTCATGCTGACCAGTAAGCTGTCACCTAGTCTTCCGTGGAACACGAAATGAGTTGATAGCCAAAGATCACTTAGAAAGGAGGCCACATTTATTGGCTATGGCTGGCCGCTCATACTATAAGTTTCTTGATGCTCATCGAGGAAAACACTCCTTAGATTGCGAAGTGATAGTGTTAATTCAGTTCTATTTTTACTATGCGTATTTCTATCACACAAGCAGCTGAGGAATTATGTTAATTTGTGTACTTAAATCTCTTAGCAAAGAAATAATAACAAGTATGTAACATAAATAAAAATATATACTTATGCCGTCTTGCACCACTTTATAAATATCACTTAAGTCACCATTCAAATCGACTTCTGTAAGAATAAGTGTAGTTAAATGCTGTTTAAGCCACATTTAAGAAAATGGTGCAAGTCAGCCTTAAGGACAAAAAATATTTATTGTTTATAAAAAAAGATACACTTCTCCTTATGGATTATGGATCAGTACCTAAATGGTTTAAAGAAAATTCTGTGAAATTATAAGTAAGAATAGTCCGTTGGCACCTATTCTAGGGTAGTTAAATTACACTGTACTTTAAAGAATAGTCTAGTTTCTTTCTTGGGGTATAAAATACTATTACTATGGTTTCTTTACAAAGAATAATATGTAACTAAGGTTTTGGCATTGCAAGTTGTTGATTGCACTCATGATGGGATCTTGTACTCATGCCAATTTATGTTTTACTTAGATGTAATAGGTATGATTTTAGAAAAGATTAGCAGTGGAGTTTTTTTTTCTGCCTTATTCTCCACAACTCGACCATAGGGCAGCGGCTCAAATTGTACCTAGACATTTAACAAAGAGAATCTAAATTATTATTTTCACATAAGTTTCTGATTTACGTCAACATCAGAAGAGTAGCTTGTGTGCAAAGTAATACAATAACTACTCAAGCGAATTATTGTTATCTGGCTCATATGTAAGGATATGGATGAGTTCATTAGTAGAGTTAATGAATAAGAAACTTTGTCAGGCATCAATCACAGCGCTCGTGATAGACTGGTGAAGATAAATGCAACACGAGAAGCTATCCTTATATTGTCCACGTTTGAAACTTCACGGACAACTCAGCAGATGCTACATGTAGGTTCATAAACCTGGCTCATCTCTCCATTGATAGATTTGGCGCGGGAACCGGCTACAGGAAGACAGGAAGGATGTCGGCACCGGGATGAAGGCGTAGGCAACGAAACTTGGTTTCGGGCATTTTAATTTAGGCATTGCGATCAGTTGTAATGGCTGACACGCCGGCACCCACAAGTAATCTGTTTCTCATACTGAAAAACGCGTCTTTCGAGTCTCAGCTGAGCTAAAGCCGTCAATCATCATGACGAAGAGTAGGTACCCATTAATAGGGATTTATTATTTATTCGGTTTTTTGAATTGAATGATTGAATGTCAAAAACAACCTAGATTATGGAATAAATTTCTAGACGAATCCTGAGCACAACAGCTGATTTCATGTCAAGTAAAATGTGCTAAGCATATGTGAACGGGGCACCATATGGACGCCAATTATTGGTAGTACAAAATCGTGCGTGCATTATCGATCTGTACTGATATTGCGCGACCCGATAACGTACGGGCAATAATGCACACACCAATAATTGCTGTCCCTTGGGCACGAATTATCGGGGTGTGCATTATTGGCTGTACGTTATCGGGTCGTGCAATATAGTGACCCAAAAAATACTCGTATAACTTCCCTAATAAAAAATAGATTTACTTACCGATGTACAGTTTTGGTCCTAACCAAACTTTTACAACGTTTTTGTTCTTATGTGCAAGCGCGGCTATGTCCTCCAGGTTTTGTAGGATTTCTAAAAATAAAAGATTATTATTAGACTATTTTATGCAAGACATGGATTTAAGCCTAAACTAACTAAGTAACATATAAGAAAAGAATGGAAAATGGTGCTAAGGTAGCGTATCGGTACAGCCCTTGTCTCAATGCGAGAGGTCGTGGATTCGAATCCCGGCTGTTGCTTTTAATTTTTAGTAACAATACCATTCGGTCACTGTGTAGGAAAAGAACCGCGGCCTGCTTGGGTCACTGGGCAACTTATTGGCACATGCTGAGATTTGAACCCAAAACTTCACTTTTACGCTGATGCTCTGCCAGCACATGTAAGGCAGTCGGTATGCCGATATGCGGGTACTCACTCTGAGCGTCCCCGATGAAGTTTAGCGCGTGGCCCAGCACAGGAAGGGCGGGAGGGCTCGGGAGGGAAGCAGTCATGCGGTCCATACGCCGGGCTTGGACCGACCAGTAGAGCCACGCGGCTGCGACCACTACGAGCAGTAGGGCTACTGTTATCATGTTAAAGCCTTTGTACCGGGGCTTTGGCTTCTGAGCTTATTTCTGCAAGAGATAAAAGCACATAATTTTGATCTTGCCTTGCTAAGTTTGGCTCAGGTAATTTTGAAGTGTTTCACGATGAAAAAATTGTATGTTAGTAGGTACAGCCAAGCTTTCCTTTCTCTTTCACTTCGACCTTTACATTTTGTCGCAATGTAGCGCTGATTAGAGTGTACGTATGTAAAGGTTGATATGCTGTCTGTATTGTGAGAATATTGTTTGCACATACGTAAGGACTTACGCAGTACTAAATTAATAAAACCGGCTAAGTGCGTGTCGGGCCACGCGTAGTGTAGGGTTCCGTAGAAAGAGGTTTTTTACCTGCTTTACATAACTAACAACATCATCGAAGTAGTATTTTTCCTTTTATAAGTTGGTCGCCTATTACTCGTTAACTTGTGAAGCCTACCTTAGCCGTGATAGTTTTGCCCTACTTGATTTTTTTCACGTTTCTACAATCAACCGTGCTCCCGGCATTCGCAAACGGATCCCTAAATTGAATCCAATCCAACAATACCCATTAAGGTATAGGCGACAAAAAAAAAAATTTAGGTGAGAGGGAGGTAGATTTATAGATACGTTAGTTCTTTTTTTGTTAACCGCTATGCGTTACGCTCTAAGTAAGACTGAAGGCAGATGTGGGCAGGGCACTACTCAGATCCTCATGCGGGTCCGGGTGCATCATATGAAAAAATCGTACCACAACAAAAGCGCAAGCTTCAGCACAATTTCCTAAATTATATAATTTCATTCAGTCTATAATTTTATCCCATGCTAAGTAACAGCTAGTACGTTAAGCCCTAATCTCGTACATCGTACGCTTTTTAGGGTACCGTACCTCAAAAGGAAAAAACGGAAGCCTTAGATCACTTTGGTGTCCGTCCGTCTATCTGTCAAAACCCTTTACCTGGGGAACGCGTGGAAGTGATGAGTTGAAATTAAATCCATGTACCTACTAGTCTTCAGTACCATGAAGCTGTGAAAAAAATCAAACTTCTAAGTTAACTTGAAAAAAAGATACGGCGGAATCAAAATTTATAGGGTAGCCTAGAACGACTAAATTTGACAAGTAATGTTGTCTTATACTAAAAGTAAGCACAGGGAAAAATCTGAAATTATACATTCCTAATTAAATCATAAAAAAAAGTCTTTGTAGTTTGGGGAAAGCTCGGAAAAAACTGCGAGACGTGATTTCCTGAATTATTTATATCATGTAAGTACCTACATATTTGTACGGAACCCTTGGTGGGCGAGTCCGACTCGCATTTGTCCGGTTTTTTTCCGGATGTACATGTACTTACTTAATTAGACACAAATAAACATTGCCACTTACATATGCTTAGAAAGTAGGTATATATAATCGAAGCAATAGATTCCAATAATATTTTTCCACGCACTTTTGGCTTTCGCAAACTGAGATCATCTATTCACGCGTGACTGACAAGTGAACCATGTGAGAAAAGGTTGGATACTGACCACTAGGGGCCACTACACTTGCCTGATTTGCTTTAAATCAGTTTACTCTTTTATGTCAATATTTGACATCGCTATTGCGCAGACAAATTTTTGGTCATTTATTTGGGTATTTAATTCACAGCTGCTGAATTACACCTATACAATAATTTCCTTAACGTCACTAAACGAAATACACACATTTTCAGCGAAGGTGTCATTCTTCAGTTAAAACTCATGCGTTCCGCGAGAAAGTACCTAACGACACAATGCCATCTAGGGGCTTTTTAGTGAACTATTCAAACCAGTGTCTTCAGCAAACATAGGCCCGAGATTGTAGGTTAGATGGTAGGTAGGCGGTACTTACCTCCATTTTGATGATTTTTGTTTAGTGACGTTAAGGAAATCAAGGTGCGGTATGTCTACTTTATGTAGGAGTGGGTCGAAGGGCCGGTAAGGGACGTCCCAGGTGGACTTACTTCGACCAAATAGGGCAAGTTGACAAGTAAGCGACTAATGAATGCTGATTAAGCGAAATAGTTTTTTCAGGATCTTGGCAAGACGCAGACCCTGGGCTTTGCCTACCCCTGCGGGATACAGGCGTAAAAGTGTCGGTGAATGTAACAGTAAAGTATGTTCCTAGTAGTTCTGACAATAAGACTCCAATGCAAATAATAATTAGGGATCAAGGGAACCTGCATACACATAAATTCATCCAAAAAAAAAAAAAAAACATTACAAGAACATCACATTTTATAAACTTAGGCAAGCTAAAAACAACTTTACCTACTTCGTTAATTATTTTTTACTACAAATTTCCTAAATTATAATCTCAAATAAAAATGGATCTGGGCATCCTAAGGCACCAAGTTTATTAGGCTCTTCGTGGATAAGTAGATAAAGTTTACTACTTAATATACAAAACCTGGATGACCGAGCTTAAGTCAGTTTTTTTTTATTCCATCGTATTTTTTTGAAATTATATTTTGATACGATGAAAAAAAGAGGGGAAAAAGGAAAAAACTTAATAATCGGATACTGAAATCGAACCGGGGTCTTCTGGTTTCGGGACCGCCCGATGTAGATCAGGGATCCCCAAACTATTTTGGACAAGTGACCCCTTTTCCAAAATGAACTGTTACCTTAGACCCCCATGGCCAAATTACCTACTTTTAAGATCAACCCCCTTATTCATAATGGTCCGCTAACTTAAAACAGCTGCTACAGAGTGTTATTTTTCATTCTGACTTAGGTCAATAGAAGAAGACAGAGTGAGAATTAGAAATGCTTTAAGTTAGCAGACTATTATGAATAAGGCCCCCTTATCTATCTTTAGTTTTTTCCTATTGATACAAAATATATCTAGGTACTAAGGTACCAATTTGAAAACTTTGCACTTAGTTAAGTGAGTGAAGTTGACTTCATTTTCTCATCAAAATTTAACAAAATAAAAAGACATACAATTCAGTAAATATAAAGTTTAATTTATAATGATTATTACAAATTAAGTACATAAAAAAGAAGTAGGTAGGAAATTATATTTTAAAAAGTATTAATTCCCAAAGAGAAAATAAAACATTCAGTGTGATGGATGAACGTGACTATTTACCAATCTAAATCTCTACGTTCGTTGATTTTCAAACGGTTTCTTTGTTTCGTCAAAATGTTTGTTACCACACAAAATGTTTGTTGAAGTTTTTTTCAACTAGGTATGATCATGGAAAAGCGATAAGGTGTTTTTCAGCAATGTTCCACAATGTAGGATACTGTGTTTCAATGTTGCGAGATGGGCGCCGAGAATATTCCCAATCTTCTCGAAGTGGAAACTTCTGAGAAGATTGAGAAATTACCGGTAAGTTTCCGTATCTTCTCATTTTGGTGAGAAGATAAAATATTATTAAAAAATATTACTTTATTCATCAAAGATGCGTTTAAATTTGAAGTAGAATGCATTTTAGGCTACACACAAACATTGCCTACCTGGCGCACGTGCGATCAATAAAGTTTTTATCTTTAGAAGTTTACCGCATGAGATCTTTTGTACGTGGGTTTCTATTGTTCTTCGTAGAATTTTGTTACAGTCTCGTATTCAAGTTTTCTGGGAAACTATTCGACCCTTATTAGTACGAAGCAGCTGTTTTATGACACTATGTGCTCAAACATGTCTTTTACTTCAGTCTGTTATTAGTCTTCTGATAGTCTACTGCTGTGCCGTATGTCTTGAAGGATACTGTTTCGATCACGCTTGTTTATTGGACTCTGATTCTCATTTATACGACGACTTGGCTTGTTAAATTGTTACTGTGACTGTTATCTGTGATTTGGACTATCAAAACCGGACACTGGTGAATACTTCTTGATTCGTAAGTACTTTTTATTTTATTATTTTAACATTTTGCACACATTTAGAATATAACATAGAATCCTGTTGGTACCTTTGATTCTTCTTTATTTTGCAATCAATAAATGTTTTATTTTCATTATCTTTGTAAATAATCTGTACTCATTCTAATAGAGAATAGATTTTATTGTACAAAATATATAGGTATTTATTCTAACCATATTCTAATTGCTCTTAATTTTTTATTTTCTATGTATTGTATGATCTTGTAAATTTATTTTTTGGGCAAATTTTTAAACATAAGAATATTAGTTACATTCATGGTTGCAAAAAAGTTGACGAAACAATCAGACCCTGGTTTCACCTCGAATTTCCCTGAATAATAAATAAATAAATAAAAAGAACTTTATTCAAAAGTAACAAATTTGCTGCTTATGTTAAGAGTAATATAATTTAGTATAGTTTTGAAATGGTCGGAGCCTCAGCATTAATGCTGTTTTTCAGTATCCGCCGGGATTTCTTACACTTAGTCTTTATAAATAAAAAACAGTTAGGCATAAAGTTAGGCATTAAATAAGTAACAAAAATTTGGAATAAGAAAAAAAGCATAAACAAAATAAAATAAACAGAATAAAATAAACGGAAGAGACCAACCGGTACCCCATGTAAGCAGTTTTTTTAGGGTCTCGTACCCAAAGGATAAGGGACTCTGTGACGGACCAAGCTCCGTACAAGTGCTCACGATCGTTAATATCATGTTGAATTGTGTTCTGCACGAGAAGATTAAGGATAGAAGCTAAAAGAAACCGAGAAATGATAATCGTATACTTATATAGGGATTGTAAAACATTTAAAGAGCGTATTATAGAATCGGATAAAGCGCTAAAACGTATTTGGTTCCCCAACATAAAATAAAGCTAGGTATATTTTGTTTGTATAATTTGTAAACATTTAAGCAGTTCTTGTGAAATATTGCGTTGTCTTTTGTAGATTAAATTATGCAACTTGTTTTAGGGATGGTTTACGATAATTGAGGTTAATTACAATGACATCTCTCTTGCAAAATAGCACAACTAATAAATTGCGGATTGAAGAAAGCTGTTACTAAACCTATTACAATACATGGCAGTTCATCACTTTGTTCATAGAAGACACTTTCTTAATTCATTCTCTAAAATAAAACAAAAAAATTGCATCCGAAAAGCTCGGTTATCCAGTTACTAAATAAATAGGGAACTTAAATCATATAAAACTTTAACAAAACAACATAGACTCGCGCCTGTGTCCCGGAGGGGTGGACGGATGTCGGGGGCTGCCACTTGTTGCGATCTTGACGGATCACTGTCGTTTCCTCAAAATTCACCCGCGTGTCTGGGCCGCGTCGGCTTCCTTTGTTTCTTTTGTTAAAAGCCGCGGCGTGTTAAGGTAATAAATTTTAAAGGGATATTATGACAGCTAATGGGATTTACGAGTTAGACAAATAAAAATAAATTACTTATGTTAAAGTCCTTAAACTAATAGCAATAAGGAATAAAATTAGTTTTGTTATTGATTTAGCAAGAGGGCGAATTTCTTTTGTAAGAAGCCGCGGCATGCTAAGGCGGTGAATATCAAAGAAACGCTATGACAGCAAACGTAATTTATGAGTTAGACGAACAAAAATAAATTACTTATGTTGAAGCCCTTAAACTAATAGCAATAAGGAATAAAGTTCTTCAGTTGGTATTTCATTATTGGATTAGCGAGAGGGTGAAGTGGCACCATATTAGTAGTATAAAAGCGGGGTTCGGGAACTACTCAGGGCTTGTTCCGAACAGAAAATTGAGAAGTAGATACGTCTGTTGCGCTTTACTACGTTTATGCGGAAGTGAATTTGTGCAGGTGCCGGTGACAAGGGTATGTACTTATGCTGAACGTTGACGTTCGCAGCAATACTCCAGTTACTGGAAGACTTTTGTACCGATAGGAGCCATATATTACACTGTTTTTTGAATGTTACCGATATTTAATTTTCCAAATGCTTTATTTTGTAAATTTTAATACTTAGGACGAATTCAGATTATTTACAGAATAAAAAAACCGTTCTTCAATCTTATTATCTAATCTAATAAAATTATTGTTCATTGATTTGATCACTTCGTATTATACTCATAAAGATACTTCAACATTATATTCTTAATATTTCTAAGACATTTGGACGTTTAAAGATTCAATCTCTGAAATAGACCTTAAAAAATATGCTGTTTTTATAGTAAGTCATCTTGTTTTCAGACTTAAACATGGGGAAGCCGAAAAAAGAAGTTATTTGGAAACATTTTAGAGTGAGAGATGACAAAACCATTATGTGCTCTCACTGTGACATTAAATACACTACTGCAAATGTAGTCAGAATGGAAAAACATTTGCAGAAATGTTTGAAATGTCCTGCTAACTTCAAAGCTGAGATATTAGAAACACTGTCGAAACCCAAAAAGAATGCTGATATTGTCAAAAAACCGTCAATACCAAGAGGTTTCAGAGTTGATGAAGGACAAAAGGAAAACGTTTCACCAAATGCAGAGAGTGCTACACTTATAATGCCATCAGCAAATCCACGAGTGAATCCGTCGTCAAAAGGAGACAAGCATGACTTAGATATGGCTTTATCCAAAGCTATATTTGTCACTGGGTCACCCTTCGTAATGGTGGAACATCCACTTTGGATTGAATTCTTTGAAAAACTTCAACCATTGTATACTCTGCCCTCCCGAAAAACATTGTCAACAACATACTTAGACAGGATTCATGGTGACATGCGGAAAGAGACAATTGAAGATCTCAGCATGCAGAGCTACCTACATCTGCAATGTGATGGTTGGAGCGATGTTCGCAATGAGGGTATAATAAACTTCCTAATTTCAAAACCAGAGCCAGTATTTGTGAAAAGCTTGGATACTGCCGACAATCGCCACACCAGTGAATATCTAGCTCAGGAAATACTGAAAGTTATGAACGAATACGGAAGAGATAAATTTTTTGCATTGGTGGGTGATAATGCCAAAAATATACAAAAAGCATTCAAGCTTGTAAAAGATTCTCAACCGCACATAACCTATTTGAATTGTGCTGCACACACACTTAACTTATTATGTCATGACATTTTGCGCACAGAAAAATTGAAAATAGCTCTGGACATAGCCATTGAATGCGTTAAGTCGATAAAAAAAGCCAAGTTTTAACTTCGATTCTGGCATCGGCGGTAAAGCAAAAACAGGCTGGAGAGACCCTGAAACTGCCATGCAAAACACGCTGGGGTTCATATTGCATTAGCTTGCAAAGCCTAATAAAAACTAAACTTGCCCTACAAACTTTAGCAGTCCATGAAAAGGCTTCAATGTTACCAACAAACACAAAACATAACTTGCTAAACGAAGATTTTTGGGATAAAACAAAACAAATTATTGATATTATAAAACCGGTAACGCAGGTTATTTTTAAACTTGAATCAGACAAGCTAAATATGCACACTGTTTTTCTGACATTGCGAAATATGAAGTCTGAACTGGAGTTCGCTTTGCTGCAGGTGAGTATGCTGAATGAAGATGAAAAGAATGACATTCTCATGGCAACATTCCATCGAATGGCAATGTGTATAAAACCAATACATCTAGCTGCCTACATGTTGGACCCAGCTACGCAAGGATCTGAACTGGATTCTGAAGAAGAGGTGGTAGCTATGGAATATATTCACACAATCGCAAATCAGCTCAACATAGACATTGCAGAAAATCTTGCAAGCTTTAGAGCGAAAGATGGAAGATTGTGGGGAAAAGCATTTGTATGGAAAAGTGTGACATCTATGAGCCCAAAGACCTGGTGGAAAGGCATTTGCAGCTCCACTTCACTGAGTAAAATCGCTTTGCGTATTCTTACTGCGCCCTGTACATCAGCTGCTGTTGAGCGCTCTTAGTACACATGGGAGGATACATAATAAATTAAGAAACCGCCTTACAGCTGAAAGAGCCGCCAAAATTGCATACGTTGCATATAACTGGAATTTATTAAACCGTAGTATCACATGTCCGGTTGAAGAAGAAGTGGAAGAAGATGAAGAATATTCCGTAAATTCTTCAGACAACGAGTCATCAAATGATGAAATCTCAGTCCTTACCGAGATTCCGTCGCTAGATGCTTCATTGTCAGTGGTGGCTGGTCCAAGTGGTACACAGCCGCACATGGAGTTTTTCGATTGCGATAATTTAGATAGTGATTCTGATTGAATTTTGTTAGTTTAATGTAATTTTGTTAATATTTGATTTGTTTCTTTATGGAAATTTTAAATAAATGTTTGTAATTTAATATGATAAGGTCACCCGGGGCGAAAGCAACTATGGGGCTAAAGTGACTAATTGATTTTACTCGCAATCTAATTATTTTTGTAAAACGTGCCATCTGTTGAAGAGTAGAGCAATTATTACTTTTTTTTATAAAGTCTAGATGGAGCTTTTAAGTCGCTAACTGTTATACTGACAGAGCATTTTTTGACAACCGCCATTTTGGAGCAACGTTTTGCGGCGCCGTCTGTTTAGTTTTGTGCCATAAAAAATATTTCACGTTATTTCCAGACAAATTGAAGGTTCATCCTAATATAAAGATAAAACGTAAGTGCTTTTGGTATATTTGGTTAAAGGTTAAGTCTTTTAATTACCATTTTATTGACATAGTTACATTAACCTCAAATTTTTGTGCAGATGGGTAATTGCAACTATTTTTGCAGTTGCAATAGCCCCATTGTATTTGTATGAAAAAATCAAATCACTAGTGAAGTTCCGTGTCGATATTTCAGCAAGTGAAGTTCACTATCTATTTGCATAAAATGTTTACCTTGGTATCTGTGACGTATTTTTTAACTTATTTATTGTTTTTGTGAATATTTTAATTGTTTTTATTTACATAGAAAGCTTAATAATACGTGTCATTGAAAGGCAGATTAGGCGTGCACAAAATCGCACAAAATACATTCAAACTATAAAACTATGAAAGCTTTTAGATAAAGTTACGATTTTGTTATTAATTTAAAAGACAAATACCAAAATTTTGTTACCTTTTTCAGATGGTTCGGAACTATAAAAGAAAGAAGGAGAAAGCTTATACTCGAGATATGCTTCTTGAAGCTGTAAAACTAGTGAAGCAAAAAAGTTAAACAGTTATGCTGCTGCGGAACGATTTAGTATTCCTCGGTCAACAATTATATCTCATGTATATGCTACGCGTGGACAAAAACAGATAAACCCTGGAAAAGATACTGTATTTTCAAGATCATTTGAGCAAGAAATATCTTCCTATTTGAAAATAATGGAAAAAAACGGATTTGCTTTGACGACAAAAGAAGTGAAGGCATTGGTGTCAGAATACGTTAAAAGAAATGGTATAATCACGCCATTTAAAGAAGATATACCAGGTGATGAATGGCTTCGAGGTTTTCGCAAAAGAAATGGTTTATCAATAAAAAAACCGCAGTCAGTTGAAATGGCCCGTAAACGGGCATGCAATCCGTACACAGTGTATGAATATTTCGATTTATTAGAAGATGTTTTGAAAGATCTTGATCTTACTGTAAAACCTGAAAGGATATATAATCTTGACGAGACCAGTTTCTGCAATGATCCATCCAAAACCCGAGTCATTGGTGAAAAAGGAGTTCGATGCACCAGAACTACTAGTTCCCCGGGAAGAGATAACACAACTGTGTTATTGGCAACAAATGCAGTCGGAGATAAAGTCCCACCGCTTATTATATTTCAGGGCAAGCATTTGTGGAATGAGTGGTGTTACAAAGATCAAACAGTCAAAACTGCTTATACCGTTAGTCAGAAAGGCTGGATGGAGACATCCATTTTTGAAAAATATTTCAGAAGCGTATTTTTACCTGCCATTGGAAATGACAGGCCCGTTTTAGTAATCTATGACGGACACTCCACTCATGTGGACTTAAATGTCATCAAGCTGGCTCAATCCGAAAACATTACCATAATAAAATTACCACCACACTCATCTGACACTCTTCAGCCATTAGATTGCAGTGGTATGAAACCAATGAAAGATAGATGGGATGAGGCCCTCGTTAAATGGCAAAGGCTGCACATTGGTGCCAAACTACCAAAAATGGAATTCTCAAGAATCCTGACCGAAATATGGGCCAATTTAAACCCAGTTATCCTTCAAAATGGATTTAAAAAAACTGGTATATACCCGTTCAACCGGCATGCAATATCTAAAAACATATTTGATCCTTTGGCATTAGCCCAGTGGGAAAAGAAACAAGCACTCAAACATGCCGAAAATAACGAAGTCGTATATGCAAACTTAATTTTCGGGCCTGATGTTGAGAACAACGTGGAAACATATGATGAAACTGAATACGATTGCACCCATCAGGTTGTGGAAAATCAAGTTTATGTTACCGTACCAACACTATTAAGCTTGACCCTTCAAATTTTTAATAAGAGCGAGTTTAGTCTGGAAGATATTGGATCTGACGGGAACTGTACAGAGGTGAAGGTAACAGAACATAAGGAAGAACTAGTGACTGAAGGAAATCCGACTAAAGTAGATGTGGTTGGATCAAAGATTGAACAGGAAATTAACGAAGGAACAATGGGTATAACAGAAAAAAATGAAGGGATAAATACTATAATAAGGAAAAAAGAAAAACTAAAGCGAAGAGTCTATAAGAAACAAGAGCCGGGATATTTTTTCACCGCACAAAAACAAAATTCCTTTGAACAAGTTCTGAGAGTTACATCTGATGATAATACTAAAAGCAATACATCTTCAAAAATACGAATACTACAAAACATATTAATTGCACCTGCAACGCCACGTAATAAAGAAAACTTTGAAGTGAAAAAGGAAATAGAAAAGCTTAAGACGTATGAAAAAAAGCAGCAACAATTTGTGTTTGGAAACAACAACGAATCACCAAAAATAGATCTAAATCAAAACCACTCAGCAACACTCACAAAAGGCTGATACATGTAATCGAAACAACCTAGAAAAGGCAGAAACACAAAATATCATAAATGTGTCATTTCAGACACTTCTATTAGAAAAAATTGCTCGCGATGATCCACCCAAAACAAAAAAAGGCGTGTAACTAAAGGGGCCGAAATCTTAACATACAAAGAAGTAATTGAAAAAATGGAAAGAGACCAGGAAGAAAAAAAAAGGGAAACAGAAATGAAAAAAAAAATAGAAGAAACGTAAAAAAGGAGAATTTGGGGAAAAAAGGAGAAGTTGTTGATCGAGGAGAACAAGAAGCGAAAAAAGGGAAAAAAAAAAGAGAAACATGTCGGATCAAAGAGGAAAATAGTGAAGAAGAATATGAAAAAGAATAATATAGCGAAGAAAAAGAAAATCCGATATGAAACGGAAAGTGATACGAGTGGTTCGTACCAAAGTAACATGTCGTCAGAGAGCGAGGACGCAGAAACTTTTTACAGAAGATTGGTGGAAGATAACTCGATCAATGATTCTATAAATATTGAAGAAGATCTATCTAATTTAACAAAAGAAATTGATAAAACATCTAAAAAAGAAACAAAGAAGACGAAAGGAAACCTTTCTGTTGAACCATGTTTAGAAAAGAGGAAGAAGATAAGTAATGAAACAGAAAGTTTGATAAAAAAAAGAAAATCTGTGCATAATTTATAATAAGTTGGAAGACGTACCATCGACGTCAAAAGATGAGTTTGTATGTATGCCAAAAGAAGGTGACTTTATACTAGCAAAATTTTGCTCTGCTTTGGGAAAGAAAACTTACAAGTATGTTTGCTTGATTGAAGACATTTCTGAAAATAAAGCTGTCGTGAAGGGCATGAAGTCTTATAAACAAAAAAATACGTTTAAATTTATTAAAAATGACGTATCGATAATAGATTTTACGGATATTATCAAGATGCTACCTCAGCCTGGTTGCGTAGGAGAACTTCACATGTTTTCGGAAAACATTGATGTGATAGAAAAATAATTTATAGCTTCTTATTTTATCGTCTGTTAGACTGAATTATTATAGAATTTACTTAGTAATTTAAGTTTAAGTTTAATATCGACTGAGATTGAGGCCCGGTTTCTGAATTGAGAATTTTACTAAGTAGATACTTAAGTATCGTTCTGTCACGCTCTTTTGTCAGAAATCTGCAGAGACAGAACGATACTTACGCATCTGCCCAGTGAATCTCTCAATTCAGTAATCGGCAGTAAGAATTACTGGACTGATCAATATTATCCTAGGTTTAATGATTACTCACATAATGTGCCATTATTAAATGCCAATATTATTAAGTCAGCTAGACATTAAGCAAAAATGTTGATGTTAATTCCCAAAAAATAACTTTAGCAAGACTGCGTTTTTGTACTTACTTTCATGTTACCTATTATACTTACTGTCCTTAGATGTTTATTTGATTATAAGAAATGTGAAAACCTTTTACTATGAAGATTTTTTTCTTAAATAAACACAAGATATTGTAATTAATATTATGAATCGCATTTTAATTCTATACCTTAAATCAGACTAATATTTTTTCGGTACTTTCATCGAATTTTTTTTTCACGAAGATTTATCGATAAATTTAGTAGTACGTATCTATCACAACACTAGCTAGTATGGGAGACAGTCGCATTCGCCCCATAAAAAATTTAAATTAAATTTTCTGGAAACTGAGCCTTATTCCCAGCACCTAGATACCAATTTCAGATACCTGTAGTGGGAAACTATATATACTCTTATTCCAAACGTATAGATTACGATTACAACAAGGTCATTTAACTGATAGTTGCATTAACCTCAAGGTGGGGTAAATGTAACTTTTAGTGCTCTTATTGAACAAGAATGTAAATTATTCAATAACTTAAGCCTATTTTTAACGTACTTTATGTCGGAACTATTCAATGAAAGGCGTGGAATAAAGTAAGTTCATTTAAACAACCATCCTAATTAGGTAGCTAATGGTAGAGGAAGACAAAGTACCAATTTATAAATTTTTAGTTGCTTTCGCCCCGGGTGACCTTACCTCCTTTTATTTATCTTTGCACATTTATATAGTTCAGAGGTTTTAATTACTGTTTTCATAAGACTGGATTAATTTGTTTAAAACAAATTAATAATACCTTCATATAAAATTACCTAGCCAGATATTTCAAGTACTGAAAACCATAGACACACATACACCTTTTAAAAACTTCATTCCAATGAAATCTCTCCCCTATCTCTAAACTACATCCCTGCCAAACTGCATCTTCAAATATAACGTAGTTTCTGCGATTTCGTTATGAGTGTGTTTCACTTACATAAAACTTAACCAATAATCCAGTTTAATAATCATAAATACGGATACAAGTACACTGAGCTTAGTAAAAAACGCACATTTCTTGCATCTTAGACCAATAATATGCAAATACTCCAATGAGCAAAAAAATTTAATAGGAACATTTTATCTTCTCACCAAAATGAGAAGATACGGAAAGTTACCGGGAGGATATCGGAAAGTTTCCACAAAATGGAAAGTTCTCGAGAAGTTGCCCATCTCTTGCGTTGCAACCAGAACTTCGGATAGCCTTGGTTGAACTTCTGCTTAAGCCTTTCGTCTGTGCTGATGGTAATCAACTCTTCTTGCATTATCACATTGGCTTCTTCTATGGCTCTTGTATTGTACGGATTATCCATTGAGGAATTTGTAAATTTAAAAGATCCTCAAACCTCTCCGTAAAATCCTTGTGATGCGTCCAAGTGAGTGACATATAATAAAATATCATCATCATGAAGCATTTCTGGTAATTTTGACAAATGCGGAAACTGCGAATATTCTTTTCTGCCTAAATTTTGTTTATAAAGGATTAGTTTACCCACGAAGGCCGATATTATTGATTTTGTTTTAATCAAATTAAGATCGTCACCCTGCAGCTGCAAATTAACTTTGTTGAACATTCCAAAGATATCAGTCAAGTAATTCGCCGGCGTCTCAATATCTGTTTTACAATTGTTCAGATTTTCTTTTAAATTCGGATCTTTTTCTTGTAAAAACTCCAACACAGATTAAAAAATGGCTGAAAATCTTTCTAAGCAAGATAAGAAGCCTCTTGATAGTCAGCGAGCTTCAGTGTGCAGAAGTAATCGTGTAAAGACTTCGTCGTTTTCCTCACATAGCTGAGCAAATAACCGAGAGTTCAAAGAATTGCTTCGAATCTTGTTGATAGCATATTACATATTGTAAAGACTTATGCAATCTAGGACTCATCTTTTTTGCTACTAAATGCTGCCTGTGAATCACGCAGTGAATGACCAGTAGATACATCAGGCAGTTGTCGCTTTAAGTAAGCTATAAAACCACGATGACGACCAACCATAGACGGTGCACCATCAGTCGCAACAGAAACAATGTTCTTTCATGGAATAGCTTTGTCAGTAAAAAAAATGTTCCACTGGTATCGGTCTAAATACCTATGTAGCAAAAAGCAGTTCTTGGCACATATTTTCATCTTTGATATATCGAACATATCCTAACAACAGAGTTTCATTGCCGGATAATGTAGACTCGTCCAACTAGAGAGAGAAGCTGTTGGTCTGTAAGAAATTGCATAAAATGTTTTCCACATCGCGTCCAAACTCCCATCTCGTCTATGCGTCTCTGAACTGGACGGTGTTATTGCTCAAAGGTATTCTCTTTAAAATATCATGTGCGGGTTTGCGCAATACATTGTTAAGGACCTGCTCTCCAATTGTGTGGGGTTTCCCCGACTTCGCTATTAGTAAAGATATATTATAGGATGCGACTGAATTCGCGATCATGAATTCGTTCGTGTTAAATCGCGTAAGCGTCAAATAGAGAGCAAGTCAAGACGCGCCTGAAAGACGTACCTACCCCCGAACTCATTATATACACAAACTTGTCCACACTGACTTGCCGAGTTATTCATTTTGTACGAACTTGAGACTTTACATTACAACAACAATGCTATTTCCTACAAAAATATTAATTATTCTTAGTACACGTAACACAACATAAACAATACAGTAAGGTCACCCGGGGCGAAAGCAACTAAAAATAAATAAATTTGCACTTTGACTTCCTCTACCATTAGCTACCTAATTAGGATGGTTGTTTAAATGAACTTACTTTATTCCACGCCTTTCATTGAATAGTTCCGACATAAAGTACATTAAAAATAGGCTTAAGTTATTGAATAATTTACATTCTTGTTGAATAAGAGCATTAAAAGTTACATTTACCCCACCTTGAGGTTAATGCAACTATCAGTTAAATAACCTCGTTGAAATCGTTATCTATACGTTTGGAATAAGGGTAGATATATATAGTTTCACACTACAGCTATCTGTAATTGGTATCTACTAGATGCTGGGAATAAGGCTCAGTTTCCAGAAAATATAATTTAAATTTTTTATGGGGCGAATGCGACTGTCTCCCATTCTAACTAGTGTTGTGATAGATACGTACTACTAAACTTATCGATAAATCTTCGTAAAAAAAATTTTCGATGACAGTACCGAAAACTTATTAGTCTGATATTAAGTTAAAAAATTAAAAAGCGATTCATAATATTAATTACAATATGTTGTGTTTAATTAAAAAATAAATCTTCATAGTAATAATAGGTTTTAACATTTCTAACTGCAGTTTTTTTATCGATAAACAATTTCTTTTGCAAAAACCTCGAAGCCATTCATCACCTGGTATATCTTCTTTAAATGGCGTGATTATACCATTTCTTTTAACGTATTCTGACACTAATATCCGTTTTTTTCCATTATTTTCAAATAGGAAGATATTTCTTGCTCAAATGATCTTGAAAATACAGTATCTTTTCCAGAGGTTATCTATTTTTGTCCACGCGTAGCATATTAAATCGTTCCGCAGCAGCATAACTGTTTAACTTTTTTTGCTTCACTAGTTTTACAGCTTTAAGAAGCATATCTCAAGTATAAGCTTTCTCCGTCTTTCTTTTATAGTTCCGAACCATCTGAAAAAGGTAACGAAATTTTGGTATTTTTCTTTTAAATTAATAACAAAATCGTAACTTTATCTAACTAAAGGCTTTCATAGTTTTATAGTTTGAATGTATTTTGTGCACGCCTAATCTGCGTTTCAATGACACGCATTATTAAACTTTCCATATAAATAAATGCAATTAAAATATTAACAAAAACAATATATACCTAAGTTAAAAAAATACGTCACAGATACCAAGGTAAACATTTTATGCAAATAGTTCACTTATTGAAATATCGACACGGAACTTCACTAGTGATTCGATTTTTTCATACAAATACAATGGGGCTATTGCAACTGCAAAAATAGTTGCAATTATCTGCACAAAAAATTGAGGTTAATGTAACTATGTAAATAAAATGGTAATTAAAAGACTTAGCCTTTAACCAAATATACCAAAAGCACTTACGTTTTATCTTTATATTAGGATGAACCTTCAATTTGGCTGGAAATAACGTGAAATATTTTTTTTGGCACAAAACTAAACAGACGGCGCCGCAAAACGTTGCTCCAAAATGGCGGTTGTCAAAAAATGCTCTGTCGGTACAACAATTAGCGACTTAAAAGCTCTATCTACACTTTATAAAAAAAAGTAATAATTGCTGTACTCTTCAACAGATGGCACGTTTTACAAAAATCATTAGATTGTGAGTAAAATCAATTAGTCACTTTAGCCCCATAGTTGCTTTCGCCCCGGGTGACCTTACCTACCTGCCTATCTTGAAAGTTTTAAATAAGAACTTGTGTTAATAATTTAATAGGGGTCGATTTTTAGGCCTCGTCGACCCCCAAAATCAGTTTTCGTTTATGTCGACCCCTAGGAAACCGATATCGACCCCAAGGGGACCCCAAGGGGAATCCCTGATGTAGATAGATGGATAGATGAATAGATTTATCTATGTCATATCATAGGTAAAATTGATCAAATTCAAATTTTGGCACTACTTAATACTTATTGAATAAAAATAATTTGCTCTATTGTCATATTTTGTAATATTATATTGCCTAGTTTAGACATCAGGCATTCATTATTTAAGTGTAAACCGTTGTATTTCTATGTAGAGTACATACATATGTTATTGTGCCATGACTGTGTGTATCTCTGATTATGATGAATAAAATATTATTTTTATAAAAATTTTAAGTTTCTTCAAATTAGCGAGGAATTGGATCGGAATCCCGGAATATTATCATAATTACATTACAATATAAATGGTTGTAATGAATGAATGACTTAATTGAGATCTTTAATGTATTTATCTACACTAATGTTGTAACATTCTACTTATGTTTTCAATACTTGACTTATAATTACTACTGTTATAGCGCAGACAACAAAACACTCAATTTAAGCAATATCACATGATGGTATAATATTCACAGCGGCAAAATCACTGTGATTATACACGTACGCGTGAATTTAATTTTTAATTGCATTAGTGAAGATAAAGTAGTGTATGCAACTGCATATAACACGGGTATTAAAACACTCGTTACTATTATGAAACTCGCTGCGCTCGTTTCATAAACTCACACTCGTGTTTTAATACCCTTCATTATATGACAGTTGCATAAACTACTATTATTTTTTCTAGCAATGTTATAATGACTAAAACTTACAAAAACACACATAAAAAGACAATACACATTAAAATACAAAGAAATAATAATAATCGATACAAAATACACCCGCAGGTTTCGTCAGGCAAAATGGTAAAATAAGAAAGAAATTTTACAATGTCAAAACACTATTGAAAATAAATAATAATAAATAATACCTATAACCTAACCAAATAAATCGCCCGAGCCACATCCGGCCCAAAAGTCCCCATGATACCTTTGAAATCCTTTGGCTCAGATATACCCTAGAGCGAACGTCCATTTCACGGTCCTTCAATCGGCGGCCCAGCTCCCGAATAAAAAATCTGCCCTGAGTGCCCCAGCCCCCATACACCAGTGGTTTCGATAGCCAGCGGCACAAAAATATAATTATTCATGAGCTGACTATACTTTAGGCACTTTTGTCTTTTAGCTAGTTCAGCTGCGGCACCAGCAATAGCAGCAGTAGATGCTACATTTGACGGCACAAACATGCACACACACGTCGCATCCCACAACAAACTAAGACCTTTCTCCCAAGGAACCAAAGTTGGTCCGTCCGGACGTTTCCCGCCATTCCAAGGTTCCGAGGTTCAAGGACAGAAGGAATGTTTGCCGTGACCAGAGCCCGTCGAACAAGATCATTATGCAATGATGTCGAGAAATCCTACCTGCACTGCAGACACAATGCAGACCGTGGCGACCCTGGGCATCCACCTCCACGCCACAGACACAGCGATGCGGTTAACAGACTTCTCATCCTAAGCGCAGTGCACCAGCCACCCCGAGAGAATCGCTGTCCAAAAAGGTCCACAAAAAGGTGGGGAAGGCAAAGCATGAAGCCATATTCCCGATTCTGGCCTCGAAACGGCACGCACCCGCGCGAGCTCAGCCCCGGAACTAGAGTTCAACAATCCGAGTCAAACTATTCGAAAATCGAATAAATCGAGTAATTTTGCACAAAATTTCGTGCCACGCACACTGAAGTTCCGGCCGCTCTGTCAAGCCACTCCCAGGACAACGAGCCTGCCATAATCCCAAAGCTTCATCAAAGAAAGGGATGCGAAACTCGGCACCATTATTATTTAGTATACGAGTGACGAGATCTAACACCCCATGCGACGAAGCCAGGAACGCTGGAAGCTCGGTGTCCTGCAAGCGGCGTATACCCAAACCGCCATGCCTAATTGGAAGAGCACTGCCTTGGCACCACTGTGTTGACGTCATCCTAATATTAAGAACTGTTTCTAATAATTCTTTTAAAGCCTCATCATAGTCCGACGTTTTATCCCGGCATAACCACACAGGAGCAGTGCGAACTGAGTAAGTCAACCTAGGAAATAACAGGCAACTTGAGATTAATTTAAATAAACAAAATTGTTAGCATTTTAATGAACATCCACTTATTATTATATTTAGCTTCAACAGTATCGCGCGTTCGTCTATGTATAAGTACTTAGATACCTAGGGGGAGGCGGGGCACATTGATGCACCAAGGGTATATCATAATAAACTAAATGTATCCAAGTGGCCCTATCACTAAAAAGTGTCTATACATGTGTGAGTGCAACTGCCGAGGCCGCGCGCCCGACCAGTTAGCCGTTGGCGTTTGACATGAAAGAATATGTTTTTAATGCAGCAAACTAAAAAAATACTTGCAATTTAGACGTGTTTTGGCGATTGTCTATGGCATCACGTAAAAATCTATACAAACTTAAGGTAAGTTAAGACATCCAGGATTACGAGTTAATAGCTTTTTTTTGGAATATTTAAAGTGATTTAATTTGTAGTCTTCAATTTTTAAAATATGTCTGTTGGGGCACATTAATACAGTAATGCTTAATCAATAATCTGCCTTAATAGTGTATTTAAGTGCCCCCAAATACTTTCATCTCATTTACGGTTTTATGTGTTCTCCATCAAATGGTGCATACTTACAAACCAAAGACTGATTGAAGCAATATAGACGAAAAAAAATTAAAACTACAATGTCCGAAGTAATTTCAACTCGAAGTAATTTCTCAGTCGAAGTAACATCAAGGATATTGTCTATCCGAAAATGCAGCTCAGAAGTACGGTATCAAACGAGGTACAATGCAACATCGCTTTGAAAAGTTTCGAAAATCTCATGAAGATTTTTCAGATTACTTTACATGGATCTAAGTACTCTGTGGCTCAAGTTTTCACAACAGAACAAGAGAAGGTATTTACAGAGTATGAACCAGTTATGAACCAAAAGAAATCTAGGAAGGGAATTGAGTAAGGAAAATCCAGGGTTTATACTGGAACACCAAAAAAAGCAGAAAGCGAAAGAACTAAAAACGGCAAAGAATTTATTGGGTCCTACAGAAACTAGAGAACCTAAAAAGAAAAAAGTCCGTCCGTGTTTAATATTACGGTCAGATTCCGATTTCAGTCAAAACGAGTCGTTGAAATTAAGCTATAACAATGATAAAGATTTTGAAGTGCCATCTGACGCGGAAAGTAGAGAGGAGTTTTATGCTCCTAATCTTGAACAAATAAACGTTGGTGATTTCTTGCTAATCAAATTTGCAAAGAAGAAATCAGTTGACTTAAATGCATACAACATGCAATAAAATCATGCGCATTGCAATAAGAGCATTGCTATGGTTTACATACATTTTATATGCTATTTTTGTTGCCTGGCTAATTAGGATATGCAATGATTCTATCTTAGTTTTGTCTAGTTTATAGTACCCATAGCCAACCTTTTTTTTTTGTTAAAAAGTAAATCTTAAAAATTGTCAATAACGAAAGACAAATTTTGATCTCTCTAAAATAAAAGAAATAAAAATATGAAAGACTTCTAAATTACTTATTTCCCCGTGTACCAAAGTGCCCCAAGCTATGTATCAACAAGCTATGTACATGTATGGGGCAGAATGATGCAAAAACGATTTTTCATTTAAAACGTAAAATATATTTTATCTTGTGACTTATTCAGGTTTTATTATTTCTATTTTAATATTGATAAATAACCGAATGGACTAAGCCTGAAAAAATTGCAATTTGTAGGTTTTATCGTTTGAAATTTAACTTTGAATTTTGTTGCATCAATCTGCCCCACCTCCCCCTACATACTCCTTATCTTGCATTCATAAAGTGCGAGCTATTAGAAATACCATCACAATTCTTTTAGTTTCTGTGTCTTTAACCGCGCCGAGGTTTAAAACAGAAATTGATTTTTTTTTCAACAAAAATAGAAAAGCTGTATCTAATAATGATAACAGGCGTTCTTATAGTCGTTTTAGTGTGTGTTGTGTATTTATTTGACTTCAGGAGAAGGCGTAAGGTCTTTTCTGACTTGTGCAATGGTCTGCCAAGTATCGGTGCCCATCCAGTACTGGGACACACGCACAAGTTCATCGGGGGGTCCGAAAGTGAGTTGTTGTATGTATTTTACTTATGTAAGGGCAGAGACCCATTTCATACAACTACAATTAATGTAAATTGCACAGCCGACTCTTCCTACTTGTTAATCTGTGGGTTAATCGGATATGCAATGCATGTCGAATTATCATAGTAAACCATGAATTGTAGTTCTGCGAAAAAAAGCTCAAGTGGCGATGTGCCGCGCGACAGGGCCGTAGCCAGTCGGTGTCCGACCAACCAACTAACTAGTTGGTTAGACCTGAGATTTCCGCACTTAGCCTCATGGTTGGGCCATTGTACGTAGCAAAGCTGTGAGTTTACTCCAGCCAGCCTATCTCTTTCCAGAAGGCATGCAGTGCTCTGATGTCACTGCAGGCCTCCTGAAGGGATCCCAGCTTCCCAATCCTGGCGGTCCGTTGCTTTTCGGACCACGGAATCCTAAAGAAGTATACTCTTAAGACGGAGTTAAAGTTTAATGGCAGGAATTCCTTTTTAGTGGAATCGACTTTTTGTAAATAAGACTAAAACACTCCTCAGAGGCAGTTAGTGGTTCTGTGGTTAGGTGTTTCCCTTAGCCACAGACTATTTAAACTGCCTCTGTGGAGTGTTTTAAGGAATCGTGTTTTTCTAAATAACACCGTTAGTTAATGACATTTTTCTCATAAATTATGTATTATTAGCTGACTCGGCAAACGATGTTTTGCCATATTAATTAGCCTACGACCTTCTCGGACCTACCAATTATACAAAAAAAAAATCATAAAAATCGGTGAAGCTGTTTCGGAGGAGTAGGTACGATAACAAACACTGTGACACGAGATTTTTATATTATATTGACGTGGAAAACTGTGCGGGGGACGGATACCTATAGGCTGCATTATTTGTTTTACTTCTTGCGTTTCAACACTATAATAATTTGAAGTCAAAGGATTGTCAAGAGGTTTAAATAAAAGATAGATCTAATAGATGTAGGTAGGTGATACGAGGTCATCTAGTCTTACATATTATGAAAGGCATACATTTATATCAAATATTATTATATTTGATATATCAAATATATCATTTGAACCTATGACCCCCGAATGTCAGGCCGGCATTCTAATTTGTTAGGTGCCTATTTGAAAGTAACTAAATTGAGAGTAAATCTGCCAACAAACTATTACTTAGTTTGGCGGAAATGAGATTATTTAAAAATGTATGCACATTTTACATAATAAACAATTTTTTTTATTTAACGCTCCGCTATCAGCGCTTCAATGTAAAGTAACCAGCTGACCCGGCAAACGTTGTTTTGCCATATTAATTAGCTTAAGATTTATTCTCAAACCTACAAAATATACACAAAAAAGTTCATAATAATCGGTGAAGCCGTTTCGGAGGAGATCGATAACAAAACACTGTGACACGAGATTCTTTAATATTAGATTTACAAAAAAATCTTGTTTTTATTCGTACCAACCCGTTTTCGTGTTACCTTCATAGAATTAAATTCAATAATTGAACTGAGTGATAAATTCAGTTTAAAATTGTAAAAAATTGTAGAATTTATCTAGTGCATGAAAACGCTTGAAACTTCAGAGAGCGTTTTGAAAACTGGATGCATATTTTGTTAAGTTTATAAATAAATGCACTCAATTGATGCTCAATTGTAACGAAAGTTGGCTAAATTAGCTTCGAGAGTAAAGGGGCTGGCACGGCGTGGTGTAGTCGCTCTTAAATCCCGTGACATAGCTGCTCATAGAAGTGTATAGGTACTTTACTTTCTTTTTGGTTTGTTTCAGAAATACTGAATACTTTGGAGGACGTCTGCAAAAAGGTCGAACATGCAGGTGGTAATGGAGGAACTTGGGTTGGATCTACCACGGTTTTAAGTGCGTTAATTTAGTCTTAAAAAACAATATACAGCTATTATAATTTTTGTTGTTTTTTTCAGTTGTAAATAATCTTGATGACGTAAGCTCGCTCCAGAAAACTGCCAGGATAAGAATTTTGCGTACTATCATAATTTTTGTTTTTTTTTTCAGTTGTAAATAATCTTGACGACGTACAGCTCGTATTAGAAAACTGCCTGGAAAAGAATTTCGCTTACAGATTCCTGAAAGGCTGGTTGGGTAACGGTCTTTTCGTAGCTCCAGGTTTGTAGACATTTTAAATTCAATCATCAGCCATTTGGCGCCCACTGCGGGACATAGAGGCCTATGAATCTGCATGAAATTAAATTAAATTCAATATGAAACTTAAAATTGACAGAATATCAACGTTTTAATTTTCGTTGCAAAGTTGCCCGTAGCGTAATTAGAGTGCGTGTGAAGATTGATGTGCTATCGACTTAACATGATCGGCGGCGACATGTACTTAGGCAATAACTTTACATCATGAGGGGTGGATATAGCCCATCCGGATCCCCGCTATCCACGCCAATAGACGTTTTACATTGGACGATAACCGTAACTGCACGACTTCGTTGCAGCATAGTATACCTACAATAAATTTACTCAACGTTCACACAATGGCCATAGCAAATGTACCAAAAATACCAGTCTGATGATTTGTGTCGTTACCGTTATCGGTAACCGTCCAATGGTCTCGAAACTAGGACAGCTAAAACTTCAAAAATGTTTCAGTGGACCTCTGGCGTCAGCACCGCCGCCTGCTGCTGCCCGTGTTCCACAGTCGGCACGTAGATGAATTTATCGGCGTGTTCGGGGCCCAGGGCGCTGTACTGGTGGACAAACTGGAGGAGCGGCTGGGCAAGGGCCCCTTCGATGTGTTCGGGTACATAACGCGGTGCACATTGGACATTATGTTCGGTAAGGCTGGCTGAAAGAAGGGCGTCGATATGAGAAAACTGTTGAGAATTATGATATCACTCTTTATCTCCAGTGGAAGGGATCAGCTGATACACAATAATAACATGTAGATATAGTGCTCAAATATATATTAACCACGATAACAATTTACAGCCTCTGCTGACATTAAATTTTCTCCGTCAAGATACACGCCGTCATTCCATTCAAACGTACATCATCAGTCATACCTGCCAGTCTGTCCACAATTGTCCAACCTCTTTCTCTAACACTCCTCCTCAATTGTTTCCATCAGACTTCCATCCTCATACAATCTCCTCAAGTTCCTTTCACTCACTAACAAACAACCTTCAACACACACCCATCTCTCCACGGCAAAACTCATGCTTCTCTCTTGATACGGCTTTTGTTAAAGCATCTGCAACCATTCGCTTCGTGTCCAAATACTTTAGCATGATTGCACCATTTTCAATTGTCTCACGGATAAAATGGTAACGCACATCAACATGTTTCGTTTGTTGATGTTGCACTGGGTTTTGTGCAATTGCCATGGCGGATTGGCTGTCCGTATATATGATCATGGGAGACTCCTCCTTACCCATGATTTCCTTAAGGAACCTTCTTAGGAATATGGCTTCTTTGGCAGCTTCCGATAGGCTCATATATTCTGCTTCAGCTGTCGACAAAGCTACACTTCTTTGTTTCACACTTTGCCATGATATGGCTCCTTTAGCCATCTTGAATACATTCCCGGAATATGATTTTCTGTCAACCATATTGCCACCGTGATCGGCATCAGCATATCCCTGTATGTCTCCACATACGTCCATGGAGTATTCGAGTCCCATGCACTTAGTACCTTTAAGGTACCTCAAAATTCTCTTTGCAGCAGACCAGTGAACTTCTTCATAACAATTGCAGAACTGACTCATAAAATTCACTGAGTGTGCTATGTCTGGTCTTGAACACACCGCAATATACATCAGTGATCCTATCAGTTCTCTATAGGGAATCATCTCATCAGGTGTATATGGCTTTGTTGGTTTCTGTAATCGTTGCCCTGCAACTCCTGGTGTACTAACTGGTTTACAGTTTTCCATTTTAAACCTATAAAGGACTTTCTCAATGTATTCCTCTTGATCAATTTTTATACGGCCATTCTCTTGTGTTATTCTCATTCCAAGGAACAACTCGGCCTTTCCTAAGTCCTTCATCTCGAATTTGGACTTCAGTTCTTCTTTAACCTTTTTAATTTCTATCTCGTTGTTATAGAAGATCAAAATGTCATCCACGTAGACAGCTAGGAAGAGTATATTACTGTCTCCTTTTCGAATGTAGACACAGGATTCGTTTTTGCATTGCCTGAAGTTAAGGCCCTCCAGTTCTGTGTGTAATCTCAGGTTCCAAGCACGAGGAGCTTGTTTAAGTCCGTATAAGGATTTCTTTATTAGGCACACATAATCTTCTTTTCCTTTCTCTTCAAAATGTGGTGGCTGCCTCATAAAAACTCTCTCATTCAGATTGCCATTCAGAAAGGCAGTTTTTACGTCCATATGGTCAATTTGTAGACCAAGGTTTGCTGCTAGAGCAATCAGCATTCTCAGAGAACTGTGTCGCACTACCGGCGAAAACGTTTCGTCGTAGTCTATACCTCTTCTTTGGCTAAAGCCCCGTGCTACCAATCGAGCTTTATACCGAGTTTTATTCCCCGCCTCCTTTTTGATTTTGAATAACCATTTGGAATCAACAACGTTGCTCGCTTGTTCGGGCTTTACCAGAATCCACGTTTCGTTTCTCTTTAATGCGTCTAACTCCTCCTGAATAGCGTCACTCCATTCTTTAGAATCATTCCTTGACAGCGCCTCCTGTACTGTTAACGGATTGTCCTGTTCTGCTGTCGCTTGATAAGTTATAGAGTCTAGAAACTTAACAGGCTTTCTATTTCTTAATGGATATCTCCGTTCATCCGGTAACGGCACAGTCTGTGGCTCTATATTTTCTCTCTCTGGTCTTTCTTCACACGATGTCCATTCTTCTTCTTCTTCTTCACCTTCAGCTATTTCATTCATTTCAGTATTCGCGTCAATGTTGCTTCTGACATCTGATTCTACAGACTCTTTCTGAATTGACTGTTCTCTCTGAATGCTCTCCATTTCTCTTTGCTGAGGTGTGTCTAGCAGATTTTCTTCATCGTGTCCCATATCGATAGTTACATAGTCATCTTTCTCGGTTTTAGTGATTTTGACATATGTTTGATCCTCAAAGAACACAACATCTCGGGCTCTGTGTAGCTGTCCGTTTGAAGGATCAATTAATCGATAGCCTTTCGATTCTTCGCAGTATCCCACAAAGACCAGTTCCTTGCTTTTGGGATCCCATTTGGTTCGTCTTTGATCCGGAATGTGCATAAAGGCTTTACACCCGAAGACCTTCAGATGTGATAGATCTGTCTTCCGTCCGGTCCATGCCTCTTCTGGCGTCATCTTCTTCACTGCTAGCGTAGGACTTCTATTTTTCAGATAGACAGCGGTGTTCGTCGCTTCTGCCCAAAAACTTACGGGTAGTCCTGCTTCTTGTAGCATAGATCGAGCTTTGTCGGTTATGGTGCGATTTGCTCGCTCAGCAACGCCATTTTGCTCAGGTGTGTATGCAATCGTAAGTTGGTGTTTTATGCCATGATCCCTCAGGAACTCGTTGACTCTCTTGTTGACATATTCACCTCCATTGTCAGTTCTCAACACTTTCAGCTTCTTTCCGGTTTGAGTCTCTGCATAGCTCTTAAACTCCTTAATTTTCTCAAAAGCTTCACTTTTTGCTTTAAGAAAATACACGAAAGTTTTCCGCGAATAGTCGTCGATAAATGTGATATAATATCTATGACCTCCCATAGATTTGCCGCTCATTGGCCCACTTATGTCAGAATGTACCAACTCTAGAAGCTCTCCAGCTCTAGTAGCCTTGTTGTGCTCAAAAGACTGTCTCGTTTGCTTGCCCATCAAGCAGGCTACGCAGTCCAGTTTGCAATTATTAATGATTGGAAAACTCACCCCAGTAGCCAGCTTGTCTCTTAATAAGGTGAGGTTACGAATACCCAGGTGTGCCAACCTTTTATGCCATAGCTCCATCTCGTTACTCACTATGGACGCTAGTGCAGTTGCCTGTGAAGAACACTTAAGTTTATAGACACCTCTGTCAACCACTCCTGTCACACAAGGTTCGCCTTTTATTGTACATTCACCAGCATTAAAGATCTCGCAACCCTTTTTCGAAAAAACAACAACCTTGTCTTTGGTGTTGACCATACAACTTACACTCAATAAGTTCGAAGACAGTCCTGGTACATACATGACATTGCTCACATTAATGTCAGGTGACTCATTCGCTACAGTACCAAAACCTTCTCCAAATACCTTACCTCCATTTGCGCAACATACTTCTACCTTCCTGTCAACTTTCACAAAGTTATTCATCCAGTCTCTTCTGAAGCTCATATGTCCCGATGCTCCTGAATCCAGAATCCACTCGTCTTGGTGGGTCTTCCCTTGATTCGTAACCGTTAGTGCCGTTGCCATATGAGTTGTCTTTGCCTGACGTGGGTTATGTAGACAGTCGCAGGCTTTATGCGGCCCCTCGCAGATGAAGCACTTCAAAACTTTCTTCTGTTTGTTCCTCTGAACAAATTTTCTATGGGTCTTCGATATGATAAGTGCAGAACTCGGGCCTGGAGTACTTGAACCTGCGGAAGCTCTGGTGTCATCTAGTTGGAGGAGTTTTGTCTTGATATAGTCTGTTGTCAATGCCATGTTGGTATTCTCCAATGCCAACCTCATAGGTGCATACTCCTCTGGTAGCCCCTGTAGCATCAGTGCTGCTAGTAACTCGTCATCAATCTCTTTTCCTAAATCTGACAGTTGGTTTGCTGTATGCAGCAACTCTGTTACATATTCGGTTATCGAATTAAACATATTAAGCTTCAGGCTCACCAGCCTTGATAGTAGCCTGCATCGATTGTTAATGCCTTTGTCTTCGTAAGCAGTCTTTAAGTTCTTCCACGTCTCGTACGCTGTAGTTGCCTTACGAACATGTATCTTACATTGGTTCTCGATTAAAAGACATATTTTGGTGCGCGCTCTCTGATCATTGCGCTTGGCAATCGCATCCGCGTCATCACGGATATTCTCTACATATTTCCACAGATCATCGTGGACTAATATTAGCTCCATGTCAAATTTCCAGGTGTTATAATTGCTACCTCCTTGTAGCTTCTCTATCGCTGGAAGCCCGGATCCCGTACTTGACATTGTCGCGGTTATATCTCTATTTTTTACGTTGGTGGTAGTAGGAACTTGGTAGATATCACCGTTTCCCTCTCGTTCTCCCATCAAATATACGTTATTAGCACTCTCAGTACTCTCCAAGTGCTACATGTATCGTACCTACGTGTTCAGTAAGATACCAATGTGCCACCCATAACCTGTTGAGAATTATGATATCACTCTTTATCTCCAGTGGAAGGGATCAGCTGATACACAATAATAACATGTAGATATAGTGCTCAAATATATATTAACCACGATAACAATTTACAGCCTCTGCTGACATTAAATTTTCTCCGTCAAGATACACGCCGTCATTCCATTCAAACGTACATCATCAGTCATACCTGCCAGTCTGTCCACAATTGTCCAACCTCTTTCTCTAACAAAAACAAGCCCAGATAATCACGAAAGTCGATGGAGCGATTGAAGTACATATAAGACGGGATCGTAGCAAGTGGCAAACATTATCGCTGCCTTCCCCTCTTATAGAGTTACTAGCCGACCCGGCAAACGTTGTTTTGCCATATTAATTAGCCTACGACCTATTCTCAGACCTACCAAACATAAAAATAGGTGCAGTCGTTTCGGAGGAGTTCGCTAACACTGTGACATGAGATTTTTATATACCTATTAGATTATATTATTCTACCTCAACACGCCCTTTTCCGTCGGCACGGCTTGTAGCTCGCTCAAACTCACTCCAGCAGAGGGAGCATGAGATTTTATCGAGGCGGTTTATCTACAAAAAATGGCCGTTTTAACGAGTTTTGACGTCTATAGTAGGTTAACTTATCGTCGCGAGCACAATGCATCGTTTTTATACCAGTGCCGTGAGATAAAAAAACATCTGTCACTATAAGATAAACCCTATCGCAAATGCGAGCATGATGACAACATAAAAAGATATATTATCGACTTTTGACAGATGTTTCATGTAAATTTATCCCACTTTTGAGAGGGGCATATAAACTTATATCTAGCGTTTCTGTCAGTCATTCTACGAATAAAATCATCACATTTGTCATGATTTGTCCACTGGTGCCTCTTCGCGCCACCTACGCATCCCATTCGTGCCCTTCCTCTGTTTCTGCTCACTGACCGACGTCCAGTGGCCGTCTCCAGGGATTTAAGGACCCGCTCACTGACCTCCGTTCAGCCCTACTCCACGCAACCAAGCACCCTCTGCCGTCCTGCTCAGACCGTCGTCCAGTGCCTATCTCAATTAAAATAATACTAGGTAAAATGTACCAGTCAACAAAAAATTTTAAAATAAGAAACTTCTAAAACAAAGATTTAAACCGACACACTAAAAGGGGCAAAAATTATTTCTTTCTAATGAACTTGCATCCCAAGCCATTTACTCACCCCACAAATCATACCTAACTTCTACTAAGTACCTAAGTATGTATGGTGTATTTACTACAAATGTATGGTTTCTAGGAAGTTTTCTGGAAAAAGCTTGACACAGACTCCTCCATTTTTGAAGTCCGTTAATAATAAAATGCTTTTGGTTATAAGTAAATCTAATATTTATTTTGTAACTTTAAACAATGAAATAGGTGGTTTACTACATAACTGGGTACCCAATGGAGAAAAGAAGCATGATATGTTTTCTTCTGAAAACGGGAAATTGTTACCAAACAAATTAATATGTTCTTCACCTTTGATGTAATCTGTAACAAAAAAATAAGAAGTAAAAAAAATGTAATGCATTTCCTAGGAGACTCTGGATATGCCTTTGAGCCTGCCTTGGCTGATGACGCCCATCAGAGGAGAGGCCGAGTAGACCCCCGAGGCTCGGTACACACATTGCCATTGTGGAGCCTGAAACCCAGTAGAGGAGGAATGGCCAGCTCAATGGAACATTCCCTAATTATATTTAACCCTTGAATGAATGCTTCTGTGCATGTAATATAAAAAAACTATAGTGGAACTTGGGTAATTAAGCATCCAATTTTGAGTTACTATTTTGAAAAAATACAATTCGTACATACATATTCCTACGTTTTAATATTTGATTTATTTGTAAGATTTGATTGATTGTAGCATAGACCAAATATTATTGTAGTCAGCGCGTTCAAAATATCCTGTAACAAATAAAGAGCATAATTAAAAAGGAGTCCAAAACATTCCAATATGATGTAATAGCTTAAGACGAAAAGAAAAAAGGTAAGACATGTTACGAAAATGATTTTAGATGCCCCTAAGAGCAAAAATTGACGCTATACTGGATAGACCTCTATGGTCTATCTATCCAAATACTGTAGGTATTCACTGAGCATTGCCTAAGTACACATTTGCATTAGTTTGACAAGCATATTATTTACCTATTGTACTCGGTTGGTGATGGTGAGTCAAGTATTGAACTTAATTTAATATATCACTAGATAATAAGTAGGTACTATCAACACTTACATTCCGCCACTGCTCCAGTCGTGTCGGGACCATGCTCCTTCGACAAGGCTCAATGCGCCCCACTCTTTCAACAACCTTTCGCTTCCCATGGGGCCAGAAAACTCATTGTTGGCTAAATTACTGTGGAGCGTCATATACTCGAACGAACCCCAGTTGATTTTGTTTACTGCGCCCTCTAAAACAGAAAAATATTATAGTTCTTGCCGATGAGTGACTTGTATATGATGTGATGTCCGTATGAGCTTGTAGGAAGGATCTCCAACTATTGTAGTATTGTATAAATTAACTGCAATGGCTATAAAGTTTGTACTTACTTCATTTTCGGCATCTAAGCATCTATTGTCCGTTATTTGTTTGTTTATTTACATTTTATTTGATACCTAGCACAGACTAAGTAAAGGAAAGATCACACACAGATCAGATTTCAATCTGTCAAAAAACGCAAATTGAACGAATGAAATAGTGATTTTCGTCACATCCCTATTTGCCGATTCAGTGTTGTCATACCAATAAGTAGATAAAATCTTATCTCCTATCTAAGGAAGATATGTATGTCGAAGAGAAGTCATGCTCGCGGGTGGGATATAATATCGTAATGTTTTAAAATTTTAACCTATCTATCTAGATACGATAAAAATCTCATGCTCCCCCCGCAGGTGGAATAGAATACTCAATTTAATAGTGATTTGTCATTTATATCTGTTTGCGAAATATTGACAAACGCAGCATAGGAGGCCATCAGCTGACTGGCCCTGATGAAGATGGCCGAGAACAGAATGATAGTGCTTTTTGGAGGCTTAAGCCCAACATTCAGGCTCGAACGATAGATGTAACGATAGATTAGATCAGACTGAGCTACCCATACTTCGTACGAATTATCATTTGTACGCACCATCATAGGTAATAGGTAGTAATATAGTTTTAATGCAATCGTAGTCGCAAGATCGTGTTATTCTCTAACAGTCTTAGGTCATGAACTTGGCAGGAGTTGGTGCGCATTTTAAAGAGGGTTTTAATTTTTATGAAAATACGACGATTCGATTATAGTAGATTGTGTCTCAAGGGAGCAAAATGATAAATTTACGGCGAGGGCGGTATATTGAATCCTGAGTGAAGCGAAAGATTCTACAATAGAATCCCGAGCGTAGCGAGGGATTCTAAAGTAGAATCTTGAGCGTAGCGAGGGATTCAAGTGTTTACGCCCAAGACGGAAATAATTTTGCCACCGAGTGACACATACTGCTTTTCACACCTGCTATAAGGAAAAATTATTTATGTGCCGTGGAAGACAATTATGATCGATTGCAACAAAATAAAAATCGAATTGGAATTACATTTTGTGAAAATCTGCACACGGATCATGCTGAGGGCAATAAAAATAAACTAGAATATCAGGGAAGAAAAGTACAACTTTGATCCCTCATTTGAGGGAATCAAGGGATCTTTTCTGAATAGCAGGTGTGAAAAAATCTTTGCGTCATAATTAACAGACATGTCGCTCGCCAGTGAAAGGCTGCCATAGCAACCGACTGACTCGGTTACTTTCTGGGGCCTGTTTTATGAAACTAAGATGTAAGTTTAATATTTGATGTACCTACATTGCAAGGCCGATTGATACACAGCTTAATAAAACGAATCTGCTACGCCATGTACGAGTACCTCGACTTGACTACAAATTGTAGTGTTATGTTTGGCCCTGAAAGCTCAGAGGTCATCGAGTATTTGTTTTTCTATGGTGTCGGATACAATTAACCAGTTTATTAAGACATTTGTAGTGATTTTCTCGCCTCCTGTAGACTTATGCGTGATGTTATATAGCCTATATGTTACACGGGAATCTGAGCTATAATCATGGAAAGTTTTATTCAATTCCATTCAGTGGTTTTTGCGTGATGCGCGCACAAAGAATCAGAGTGAGACGGATATATATTATGTCACACAGAGAACATTTACAGATTTGTTATATTAGGTATGTATCTTAACCCTGGTCCACCTCCTGAGACCACGTTGTGAACCGTTGTGTATGTTTTTTTTTATAGCGGATCGCCTCTATTGAGAATCATCATCATCATTGAGCCACAAGAAGTCTACTGCTGAACATAGGCCTCCTCCATGGATTTCCAAAAAGACCGGTTGGAAGCGGCTTGCATCCAGCGTCTTCCTGCCACTTGGATGAGGTCATCTGTCCATCTTGTGGCTGGTCGTCCTAGATGCGCTTGCCGATATGTGGTCTCCAACTATTGAGAATAGGTTACAAATTATGCTTAATTTTAAAGGTATAAGGTCTGAAGAACCTTGTAAAACCCAGACCCTAACTGAAGTATTTCAGGTATTGCGCAGTTTACAGGTAATTAACAGTTATCGAGTTTTTCTATATTTAACAGAAACGGCGCTAGGCGAACGTATGGACCTACAAAATGCGCCGGAGACTCGCTACGTGCGCGCACGCAAAACTGTCCTATCGATGATCAACATGCGGATATACAAGGCTTGGTTGTCAGTCGACTGGCTGTTTAACCTGACCTCGTATGCTAAGGAACTGAAGGCAGGCGTCGAGATAACACATGAGTTTACTGACAAGGTACCTTATCCAGATAGCATTAGGTAATTACTTTACGATAATGGCACTCTTGTTCCGTGTGGCGCCGGAATGAGAATAGCGTCACTCCATTTCCTTCTGTGGATGTCGTAGAAGGCGACTAAGAAAATCAATTACCAGGAGATGGGCAGCAGCGTCTTCCTAAGATTCCGACCGCATACTGCGATCGCCGACCCGCGTGGCGATTATGGCCAAACCCTTCATGGTTATGAAAACCACGAAGGAGGCCTATGTCCTGCAGTGGGCGTCAAATGGCTGATGATGATGATGATCATGATGAATGGCACTCTTATGGGTATGACAGAGGAATATTTTAGTAAGAGCTCGTATACTGAATGACTTCGATGAAAAATTGTAAATACACGCAAAAGTTGTATGTGATACAATTATTTTCAGAAAAGTAAAAAATTGAAATTATTGTAATTATCGTTCGATATGCGATACAGGGTGAACATAAGTATAGGGGGTGTGCCGTAATAATAACCTGAATGCCGCATCTTCAGTATCAATAATGAAACCACTCCCAACAAGCAAAGGTTTGAAATAATTATAAAAAAAATTATTTTTATACATACATACTATCTTAAAACTTGGCACGGAATCTTTTTTTGACCTTAGGTATCTGTTTGTTTACTTAGCGCACAATTGATTCCACTTTTTACATACCTACTTACATCTATCAAGACTTCTCTGAGATTTACATTGTTCAGCGGGGGGAGCATGAGATTTTTATCGTATCTAGATAGATAGGTTAAAATTTTAAAACATTACGATATTATATCCCACCCGCGAGCATGACTTCTCTTCGACATACATATCTTCCTTAGATAGGAGTTAAGATTTTATCTACTTATTGGTATGACAACACTGAATCGGCAAATAGGGATGTGACGAAAATCACTATTTCATTCGTTCAATTTGCGTTTTTTGACAGATTGAAATCTGATCTGTGTGTGATCTTTCCTTTACTTAGTCTGTGCTAGGTATCAAATAAAATGTAAATAAACAAACAAATAACGGACAATAGATGCTTAGATGCCGAAAATGAAGTAAGTACAAACTTTATAGCCATTGCAGTTAATTTATACAATACTACAATAGTTGGAGATCCTTCCTACAAGCTCATACGGACATCACATCATATACAAGTCACTCATCGGCAAGAACTATAATATTTTTCTGTTTTAGAGGGCGCAGTAAACAAAATCAACTGGGGTTCGTTCGAGTATATGACGCTCCACAGTAATTTAGCCAACAATGAGTTTTCTGGCCCCATGGGAAGCGAAAGGTTGTTGAAAGAGTGGGGCGCATTGAGCCTTGTCGAAGGAGCATGGTCCCGACACGACTGGAGCAGTGGCGGAATGTAAGTGTTGATAGTACCTACTTATTATCTAGTGATATATTAAATTAAGTTCAATACTTGACTCACCATCACCAACCGAGTACAATAGGTAAATAATATGCTTGTCAAACTAATGCAAATGTGTACTTAGGCAATGCTCAGTGAATACCTACAGTATTTGGATAGATAGACCATAGAGGTCTATCCAGTCTAGCGTCAATTTTTGCTCTTAGGGGCATCTAAAATCATTTTCGTAACATGTCTTACCTTTTTTCTTTTCGTCTTAAGCTATTACATCATATTGGAATGTTTTGGACTCCTTTTTAATTATGCTCTTTATTTGTTACAGGATATTTTGAACGCGCTGACTACAATAATATTTGGTCTATGCTACAATCAATTAAATCTTACAAATAAATCAAATATTAAAACGTAGGAATATGTATGTACGAATTGTATTTTTTCAAAATAGTAACTCAAAATTGGATGCTTAATTACCCAAGTTCCACTATAGTTTTTTTATATTACATGCACAGAAGCATTCATTCAAGGGTTAAATATAATTAGGGAATGTTCCATTGAGCTGGCCATTCCTCCTCTACTGGGTTTCAGGCTCCACAATGGCAATGTGTGTACCGAGCCTCGGGAGTCTACTCGGCCTCTCCTCTGATGGGCGTCATCAGCCAAGGCAGGCTCAAAGGCATATCCAGAGTCTCCTAGGAAATGCATTACATTTTTTTTACTTCTTATTTTTTTGTTACAGATTACATCAAAGGTGAAGAACATATTAATTTGTTTGGTAACAATTTCCCGTTTTCAGAAGAAAACATATCATGCTTCTTTTCTCCATTGGGTACCCAGTTATGTAGTAAACCACCTATTTCATTGTTTAAAGTTACAAAATAAATATTAGATTTACTTATAACCAAAAGCATTTTATTATTAACGGACTTCAAAAATGGAGGAGTCTGTGTCAAGCTTTTTCCAGAAAACTTCCTAGAAACCATACATTTGTAGTAAATACACCATACATACTTAGGTACTTAGTAGAAGTTAGGTATGATTTGTGGGGTGAGTAAATGGCTTGGGATGCAAGTTCATTAGAAAGAAATAATTTTTGCCCTTTTTAGTGTGTCGGTTTAAATCTTTGTTTTAGAAGTTTCTTATTTTAAAATTTTTTGTTGACTGGTACATTTTACCTAGTATTATTTTAATTGAGATAGGCACTGGACGACGGTCTGAGCAGGACGGCAGAGGGTGCTTGGTTGCGTGGAGTAGGGCTGAACGGAGGTCAGTGAGCGGGTCCTTAAATCCCTGGAGACGGCCACTGGACGTCGGTCAGTGAGCAGAAACAGAGGAAGGGCACGAATGGGATGCGTAGGTGGCGCGAAGAGGCACCAGTGGACAAATCATGACAAATGTGATGATTTTATTCGTAGAATGACTGACAGAAACGCTAGATATAAGTTTATATGCCCCTCTCAAAAGTGGGATAAATTTAAATGAAACATCTGTCAAAAGTCGATAATATATCTTTTTATGTTGTCATCATGCTCGCATTTGCGATAGGGTTTATCTTATAGTGACAGATGTTTTTTTATCTCACGGCACTGGTATAAAAACGATGCATTGTGCTCGCGACGATAAGTTAACCTACTATAGACGTCAAAACTCGTTAAAACGGCCATTTTTTGTAGTTAAACCGCCTCGATAAAATCTCATGCTCCCTCCGCTGGACAACAGAATAAAATTTTGTTCTGTGTTCAGGACCATAATAGATAGCTACTGCCCCTATATTACGCTCACCAAATCCTGAGCGATTCCAATCGTCTAACTGTCAAATTAGTATGGAATTTGACAGTTAGACGATTGGAATCGCTCAGGATTTGGTGCGCGTAATTAGGCCACTGAAACTTAATAATGAGCAAATCATATTTTATAATGTGTGGAGTCGGAGACTTTTACTTGAATTAATTACTATTATAAATGTGCCATTTAAGAACTGCAAGTACCTAGATATACCCTTCATAATTCAATAAAAAAAGTTTTGCAACTTTCGTGGTTGTACATAGACAACCAAGTTGTAAAAGAAACATGATTCTTACCATAATTATGAAATGTTTCAGGTTATTAAGGAAAAGCGAGAAACGTTTGAGAGCAACCGATCCAGTGACAAAAAAGGTAAGTACCTACCTAAGTGACAGAAAGAGTCGTATTCTTGCAGCCAAGTGGACCATTATAGTAGAACGCAGTTTGTAACTAAGTATAGCTTAGTAGGTACCTACCTGTTATTAAAAATGCTTTAATCTCGGGTTTAAATGGTGAATCTTTGATTTTATGTATTTTATTACGTATGGTGTACAATAAAGAGTTCTAATCTATTTTCCCCAGGTGCGACTGATCTCCTCGAGTTGCTGCTAGAAAAAGACACGAAGTTCTCTAACGAACAACTGCGCGAGGAGATAGACTCCATCACGTTGGCGGGAAACGACACCACTGCGCTGGTCGTTGCTTACGCCTTGGTGCTACTGGGGAAGCATCAGGACGCTCAGGAGCGGGTGTATCGAGAGTAAGTTTGCTGGAAGATAAATTATTCTTGCATTAAGCACACCCACGTGCATTTACGTATGTAATTAGTGCACCAAACAATTAAAATAATAATAAGTGTGAATGGTATTAAGTTTTTCTGTACTTAAGCTGATTGATTTTGCGAGTTTGCTAGCGAGACAGTATCATTGGTATTATGGAGTGAGTGCAATTTATAAATTTTTGAACGAACAAGATTATATCTTATTTCGAGGGCCTAAATTCTGTCGCCGTACTTAATCCTGACGTTTGCGATAGCAATTAGTATGGAATTGAACAGTTAAACGAGTGGAATCGTTCAGGATTTGAGAGAAAACGGGAATATTTCATGGAATTTTAATCTGACTATCCGACTTTCACGAGGTTCCGTGGTGGTTAATCGGAAAGAGAATATTATAAAATGACCCTAGATAAAATATCTCTGGTAAAACTTAGAAAGAACTTAGAAGTAAATATTCCCAAATAAACACTTATCTGATTTTTTCGTTGTTAATTACATATTAAAACTTATTTACTCTTATTCACGGGTCAGTGCAACAAAAATAATATAAGTACATATTAATAAAAATATTTTAGTACCACTCCAAATAGCTGCACACTGGGACTAAAAAAAAAATATCGTGGCTGCATAAATTACAGAAAATATTTGTGGTACCTATCAATTCAAGTAATTACGTCAAATTTATGTATATATAATATGCTTATTATTATATTATTGAAATAAAACTGTAATGTGTTGCTCTGAAAAGAGAAATATTTTTTATTTCCCAAAATTAACACAAGAATTCCAAAAACTAATTACAAAGAACTAAACTAAATATCTTACCTGAAAAGAGAAACAACATTTTCAGCTAATATTTCGTCAATTAAATCAATATTTCTTCGTTTTTAAAATAACATATTTTCGCAAGCTGCTTTTTTATTTTCAATGTCAATAAATCAAGACATTGACAAACATGACACGCATAGATAATAAAAGTAGTTTAAATAAAGCACTAACCTCTTTATTTACATCTCCCCCCCAAGAAAATCCACAAACAAACAAAATATTTCATGCACACTATATACCTATATACATTTTTATTCAATTGTAACTAAACAATGGAACAAGTTTTGTTATGTGGAATAGATTAGATTCACATTTTTTATGCCCTGTATCCAATCTGTAAATAGAGTTCGATAACTTTTCCACTATTTTATAAGGACCTATTTTTAATTCATCCAGTTTTTTTCTATTTAACCTATTACCGTTTTCAACATATACCATATCTCCTGTTTTTAACTCGTATTTTATCCTGTTTTTATCAAATTGATATTTATTATAATTGTGTGATTGCAAACTGTTTTTCAAAGCGACCTTTCTATCCTGTAATAAATCATTATACGTTCTTTGTGTTTTTAATTCGTCTGGTAAATAATCAATATTTTTTCCTTCCAATAAATACTTGGGAGAAAACCCTGTCACACTATGTTCGGTTTCATTATACATTTTTGTACATTCATGAGCTATTGTTGTCCAAGCACATTTTACATTTTTTTCATTTATTTTACATCTAATTTTATTTACAAGCGTTTGATTCAACCTTTCATTTAATCCATTTGAAAATGGCGAATTCACAGCTGTAAAAATCAAAGGTATACTTTGGTTGTTTAAAAAACTTTTGAAATCTTTTGAATTAATCCCTGGATACTGATCAGACAAAATCATACCAATTTTATTTTCCTGTGACACTTTTTGAACCAACTTTATAAAATCATCTGCATTTTGAGATTTTGACGTCAAAATATAAGCAAATCGAGTGAAGTGATCTACCAAAAGATGCAAATAGGTTTTTGTCGAACGGGAGCCACCAAATCCACCAATTGTATCTATAGACATAATTTCATAAGGAAACGTGGCAGGACCTAGGTGGGACAGTTGTCCATATTTATATTTTCCTCTCGACTTGTTTTTTAGACAAATTTCACAATGATCACATATATGAACAATATTTTTTGATAAATTTTTTGCTGTATAAAATGGTATAATTTTCTTTTTCATTTGTTGTATCCCTAAATGACAAAAGTGATAGTGTATATCATTTATGAGTTTTTTACTGAATTCTTCTGTGAGAATAATCTTTTCCTTTTTATTAATTGTCTTATAATATATTTTATCTATTAACGTCAATTTATCTTTATTCCGTTCAATGTCACAATTCCTTTCTTGATCCTTTTTTATATCTTCTAATTTAATTAAATTTACGACTTTTAAGCTTTCGTCTTCATTTTCGTTTGGCTCCAATACCGGGTTCCTACTTAAACTATCCGCCTCTAAATTGTATTTTCCTGGAGAATATATAACATCGAAATCAAACTGTGATAGATAATATGCGAGATCGCCCAGTTCCTCATCAGTTCTTGCTTTAATGTTCATTTTTTCTAACGGCTTATGATCCGTGTAAACAGTGAACTTTTTCCCCATCAACCAAATTTGCCAATATTTTATAGCTTCTTTTATTGCTAAACATTCAAGATATATAGCTTTTTTCTTCTTTTGATATTCATTTAATTTGCGTGAAAAATATGCACATGGTTTTTCTTCTCCGTTCTCTTGTGGTTGTTTTAAAACTGCGCCTACGCCTTGTAAGCTAGCGTCTGTATATATATTAATTGGCAATTGAGGGTCAAAAATTGTTAATATAGGTTGTGAACAAAGTAAGTTTTTTATTTTTTCAAACGATTTCTGACACTCCTCTGACCAGATTAATTTCTGTTTCTTTCGTAGTAAATTATGTAATGGATCTAACACAGTTGTTATATTTTGAATGTATTTCCCATAGAAATTTATTTTTCCTAAGAACTGCCGCACATGTTTTTGTGTTTCCGGAACCGGAAAATCTTTTATTGCCACCAAATTATCTTTCAACGGACTAATTGTATTATTTTTTATTATATGGCCCAAATATTTTATTGAATCTTGTGCAAAGTTACACTTTGAGAATTTTAATCTAAAGCCTTCTTCTAAAATTGCCTCCAATAGCAATGATAAATGTTCAATATGGTCCTCGAATGTTTTTGAAAAAATCAAAATGTCGTCTATGTAATTTACCGTAAAATCCGATAATTTATGCTTTCTTATAATACTACTCAAAATTCTTTGAAAAATCGCAGGCGAGGTCTTTAAACCAAAAGGTAAACAAGTCCACTGATAGTGTCCCTCTTGGGTGACAAATGCAGATTTGTGCCTGTCTTCTATTTTTAATGGAATTGACCAGAATGCTGAGTTTACGTCTAGTATAGAAAATACTTTACAATCTCTCGTTTTGAGCATTAAATCTTCGATTAGCGGAAAGGGTTGTGATTGAGGTACGACATTTTTATTTAAATCGCGAAAATCTATACATAACCTTGAGCGTCTCCCTTCCTCTTTTTTATATGCCAAAGTTACTGGGGCGGCAAAAGGACTGTATGACTCTTCAATTAATTTATTTTGTAACAGCTTAGAAATTTGCTGTTCTATTTCTTTTTTATCTTCCAAACTACATCTATACGGTCTTTTGCTGCAATATTTCTCTACTATCAAATCAATATGAGCTTCGTACTCTTTTACTGTACCTATGTCATATTTATCTTTAGCAAAAAGAGATTTGTATTTATTAATTAATTCATCTATTTGTATTTGTCTTTCAACATTCAGATGATTCACTGTAATATTGAAATTATTCACTTCTATATGTTCATTGAAATTAATTTCATATTTGTTTTCATTTTTATTTGGTTCTTCTTGCTTTATAATTGTATATTTTTTATTCTCATTTTGTTTTATATTTGCGTTACCTGTGAAGCCAGGAATTTCGCTTTTTTTAGTTTTATTTATTTCATCTATATCATTTATTTCTTTTTCGTGTATATTTTGTGTAATTTCCAGCTTTTCATTTTGTATGAGATTAAATTTTTCTATGCAATCCAATCCCACCAAAAAGTCATAGTCAAAATTCTCCTCGTCTAACACGAAAACATTAACATTTTTTTCGATATTAAGTATTTTCAGCTTAAGTGTTACGATGCCTACCGCTTTTTTCACACCATTAATAGTTTTCAAGTTTGCATTACTGTTTACTATGGGATTATTTCGTAAAGATAGCAATCGAGAATTTATTAACGATACATTGGAACCTGAATCGTAAATTCCATAAATTTCCAAAGTATCATTAAGACATAACTTAATCTTTATTAATGGCGGAAATATTAGTTTTTTGGATTAATTTGATTCAGTTCAGTTTCCAATTCGGAGTTATTGACGTGCCGTATCTGGTCTCTATTTGGCTTACCACCATTTTTGTTTTTGAACCAGCACATTGCTTCTGGATGATACCGGCTCCCTCTATTTTCCTTTTCGCAAATACTGCACGGCTGATATCTTTCATTTATTTCTGTAGTCTTTCCGAAAGTTTTTGTCTTCCTTTCCAAAATCTTATTGTTTGCTAAATGTTCCAATCCTCTGATACTATTGAATAAATCTTCTGTCTCCTTCATATCTTCTCTGTCAATTTTATCCGCTATATAATTTGGCAACCCTGTAGCAATGAGGTCGATCAAAGTTGGTATATCTATTGACCTGTTTATCTCCAACATAAGTCTCTCCTTTTTCAAAGCATAATCAAGTAACGAACCCTGTCTATACTTGAACGTAATTGCATACCTTATCGGTGTCCAACCTTTGTCTGCATATGTGTCACAAAAACTTTTTTTCCACATACACCATTCTGATCTTATCGTGTGTTTTATAAGCATGGAACTGTACCAGTCAGTACACGAGTCATCCAAGAATAGCCTAAGGGCCTCGATTTTCTTTATATCTTCGTTTATTTCTAAGCGAGTACATTCACCTTCAAAAATAGCCATCCATTGAGATGCACTTGACGTTTTTTTATTGAATTTTCCTATGACAAATTCCCCTAATAGTCCTTTTATACTGTCTTGTTTACCTGTATCTCCTTTCATTTCACTAATTCGCTCCAAGATCCGTGTTAATGTTTCTTCAGTAAACTCACCCGAAGTCACCTTTTGTTTTGTTTCTGATGTACTCTCTTCTAATAAATAGTCCCCAAACTGCATATTTCCGTCTTCATCCATGTAGTACTTTGCTATCTCTGGAGTAATTGCAATCCATACTTGTCTCTTGTCGTGTCTTTTTTTCAAGGTATTCTTTACTTTGAGAAATGCTGGAGTCTTCAACAGTGCTTCATGTAACCCCACCGGTTGGAATTTATCCGGGAAAAGAAAGGTCTGGTTGTTGACATTTGTAACCGAGGTTACGCCGATGATGTTCGATTTGGTATCTTCTCCAGCTTTTACCACAAATTCAAATCTTAGCTTCTCCATGTTGTTTTATAATATGCTTATTATTATATTATTGAAATAAAACTGTAATGTGTTGCTCTGAAAAGAGAAATATTTTTTATTTCCCAAAATTAACACAAGAATTCCAAAAACTAATTACAAAGAACTAAACTAAATATCTTACCTGAAAAGAGAAACAACATTTTCAGCTAATATTTCGTCAATTAAATCAATATTTCTTCGTTTTTAAAATAACATATTTTCGCAAGCTGCTTTTTTATTTTCAATGTCAATAAATCAAGACATTGACAAACATGACACGCATAGATAATAAAAGTAGTTTAAATAAAGCACTAACCTCTTTATTTACATATATTTTAAAACATTCAATTAATATAGGAAAATTACCAAAAACATGCATAAAAATCTATATTTTTTGAAAATAAGTAATGCAAAATATGGATCTTCCAACGTATTTTAGTTCTTAATTTATACATGTAAGAATGATGATTTAAAAGCCATGACCGCCATAAAGTTACTAAGTAGGTACCTAGGTAGGTAGGTATAAGGCTTACTAATTTATATCAATAAGTCACTAAGTAAATAGGTACATAAGGCTTACTTGTAATACAGCTTTATCGAGCTCTCTAAATGGTTGCAAAATATATATGTTTTAATTATGTATTTGCTGTTGACGGAACATTTTAGGTAATGTATCTACCTAAATAACAATATCATGTCTCATTAACATTACTAGGTATTTGTATTGAGCTCATATTATGCATTTAATCGATGTAAGCACCACAGCAGAATAATTTGACATTACCAACGTAAGTCAAGGGCAAAGAAGGATTTAGCTTCACCTCTTACATTACATCATTCCATATTTATTCTCCGTCATTTCCATTATTTGCCAAGTGCGGTAGACAAATGGATACGTACCTACCTGACGCATAGCTACGTCATTTTCAAGGAGATTATGAACTTCTCGAACATAGGAAAAGCTAAAAAAGTTGTTGTAAGTCCAAATATCCCATACTTATACCTACGTACGTCATAATTTCATCCAAAGATAAATATTCAAATCAAACACAAATATGCTCGTTTACGCACGCAGTTAGTTAGATACATACCTAAGTGAAAACATTAATGCCTATGATGCCACGTACTTATAGCACGGTTAACTATTGCCCTTACGGTCACACAATATACGGCAATATTGTATAAACGAGAGGCAAACAGTTGCCCAGTTCCTCTCTTTAATTATCAGTGGGACGTCATCCTCTGAATGTATTTGGGATTGAGGTTTGATACTCACCTAGTAGGTTCAAGTAATTTTATCTCATTTCAGGCTTATTGGAATCTTTGGGGAGTCAAACCAGATTCCAACAAAGGAAGACCTAAACAAAATGGATTTTCTCGACCAGGTCCTGAAGGAATCTATGCGGCTGTATACGGTGGTGCCCGTTATAGGTAGAAAGACGCAACACACGTTGAATCTATGTAAGTGACAATCTGCAAGAAGTATTCTTCTTTAACCTATAGCCACCCAATGCTGAGTGAAGGTCTCTTCTAATGCACGCCATTTACTTTGGTCTTGGGCTTTTCGCATCCAGTCTTTTCCTGCAACTTGGACCCGTCAGTCCATCTCATGTCTGCCCACACTTCTGCGCCCATCTCTAGGTCTCCAGACTAACATTTACGCCCCATATTTTGTCTTGTTTACGGCATATCTACAAGTACACGTTACACTAATCCCGTTAACTGTTTGTGGAATTTAAAATTAATTTAAGTATAATTTTTTTCTCATTCTCTCCCGGTCAGCTGCACAAATCCAGACAGTAATTTTTCAATTAAGTGTTTTCACAAAAACGGTTATATTATCAAAGTGGTTGAATGTACATAAGGCTATTTTATTCTATTTCAGCAAATTGTACAGTTCCAGAAGGTGTTGATTGTGCAATAGTTCCCTTTGTGATACATAGATCGCAGAAGACATGGGGCCGAGACGCAGATTTGTTCAACCCAGACAGATTTCTGCCTGAAAATAGTGTCGGTAGACACCCCTGTGCATTTATACCATTCAGTTTTGGATCGAGAAACTGTATCGGTAAGTAGGTCCTTTTCCAACCGACTGCCTTGGTCTAGCTAGCGGTACCACGTCAGATTACCATGCCGGAGGTAGTGGGTTCGATTCCCACTAGGGGCCGCCGTACATTTACACACGTGGCCTAAGTCTGCTGGGTGTATTTCCATGTTTGTGATAACCTTGCCTGTTACAATCGCACCTGTTACTATCCTAGTCTGGGACCTGGGCCTCGATTCTGTTAGTGCATTGTAGTATAATGACAGGTACACTGTCGGGTCACGTGACGTGTTTTTTCGTACCATTGACGCCTAGAAGGTCCGATGGGTGTGCCCGCGTAGACTTAAAGCAGCCATGAAATGAAAACCGCCATGTTCATGCAGTTGTCATGTTACTACAATGCATTAACAGAATCTAGGCCCAGGACGAGTGGTTGTGTTGTGTGAAGTTTATTTTTTACTGACTTAAGTGTTAATTAAAATAAACCCCAACAGGGTTTATTTTAATTAACACTTAAGTAGGTACCCTCTTCATCCAGTTCCATCCACCCTACCTATCCCTCTCTGGGAGTGATCAACTATAATTCTAAGGCCGCTAGTTGCTTACGCCAAAACTTAGATATTTAAGACATTGTACTGGTGAATTAGTTTTGGTGTGTACAATAAAGAGTACGAACTACATTAATTACTTAGCACGTGAAACTGACAGATTTATATAAGATTTGGCATAAGATAGACCATGTCCTGGTTTAACTGTAGGTGTCTTCAGGATATCAATCGCAACCGATTTGTAGATATGAAATATAAAGTTTGTATGTTCACATGTGTGTCTTGTAATTTAAGTAGGTACGAAGTTGCCGGCACAGCTACTTATTTAGTATGAAAATATTTTTGTACCTTTTGCTCCATCGATTTATATATTATTAGTAATATTTAAACAGTCATTAGAACGATCTAAATTCCCATCTACGTGGAAATTGGCTAACGTTACTCTAAATTTTAAATATGGTGACAGTTCGTTTGTTGTTAATTATAGACCCCTATCGCTCCTTTCAATTTTCGTTAAAATGTTTGAATGTTTAGTTTATTCAGTTCTATTTAGTCAAGTCAGAAATAGCATCACGCCTTCTCAACATGGATTTATGCTGAATAAATAGACAACATAATGTCTTATGCACATTACAGATATTTCTAATTGGTTGACATGGGAAATCAAATGGATGCAGTTTACACTGATTTTCAGAGCGCATTTGACAGGGTCGATCACGGTATACTCGTTTACAAATTAGAACATTTTTTCGGGGTCAACGGTAGGCTGTTAAACTGGATGCTGTTACTTCTGGAGTCCCACAGTCGCATCTTCGCTCACTATTGTTCATCTTATTTGTAAATGATTAATGACAGTTCATAAAACATTGCAAAGCATTATTATTCGCCGACGATCTAAAATTATACATGGAAGTAAATAGTACCTCAGATTTAAAACTACTTCAAGAAGAGGTCAACAGAATAAAGATTGCTGCAAATGTAATGGTATGTCGTTGAACGTAAAAAAGTGTTTTCATATTAAATTCACTAAAAAACAAATCCGATGATACGAACTATGCGTTGCGAACTGATACTCTACAAGAAGTAAACACAATACGGGATTTGGGTGCAATCCTTGATAGTAAGTTGAATTTCCGTGCACATAACGTCCACATAATCCATTAATTGTGAAACTAACAACTTTGACGTTCATTAAGTAAACATTCTGTTTTTACAATGAATAAAAATATTTGAATTGAATTGAATTGAATTACATGAATCACGAGCGATTGAATCGCTCGTAGCCCCGGCTGCCTGAGTGATCTTAAACGATCACAAAGGTTAAGCAACACTGGGCGCGTTCAGTGCATGGATGGGTCGCCGTCTATGCCTAACGTTAGTGGCATTTTTCCGAGCGGTTCCGTGCTTCGCAAGGCACGTTAAGCTGTTGGTGCCGGCTGCCGTCGATAGATGGCAGTCGTTAAGCCAAGTCAGAGGCCTTAGGGCGGCTTGACAACTTCTGACAGTAGACGAGCCACTAGTCTACAAGCCTCCACCAATCCGAACTTGGCCCCTGTGGTGGAGTATGGCCTATACCTTCCTTAGGGAAGAGACCCGTGCCCCTCGGTGGGGACATAATGGGTTGATGATGATGACATGAATCACGGTATGTAATAAAATGCTTGGGTTTGTAAAGCGAATGCGAAAGCACTTTAAACGGACTCAGAGCCTACTTACAATATTTAACTCACTGGTACGCTCACATCTAGAGTATTGCAGTCAGGTTTGGAATCCATCTGATAAGGTGCACAGTGATAGGTTAGAGAAGATACAGCGATCTTTTACTAAGTACCTCGCCTTTAAAGACCACTATCTTGGTAATGGTCGTCGTGCAAGCTACGAAGAGAGACTTGAACATTTCAAGATGAATACTCTTCAACAGGGCAGGTAATACCTCGATCTTTCATATTTACATAAGCTTTTAAACAACAGAGCATCAGAACCATACCTCCTGAGCAAAATTAATTTCCGCATACCTCGTCCCAACACACGCCAATCACGAATAAGAACATTTAGCCCAAACCAAGCTCGTACAAATGTGGGTAAATCTGTATCTCACAACAGTCGGTGTCGCGCCTTAAAAAAAAATACTACGGTGGGTAGATATCAAATGATTACAAACGGTTAAAAACGATTAATTTAATTTTAACGTGGTTTCATAGTCCCTACACACACTCCGTCAGTCACTTCCTGGTTGGTAGGGAAAGGCACTCCCCTGAAGCCGGCAGGCACGTAGCGTGACTCGCAGGCTCGCAGGAGGTCTTCCGTCCGGTGTTCGTGATCCGGGAGACTGCAGAACGGGGCAGAGGTCTACAGCTCCAGTTTAGGGCGACCCAGGATAGACCGGGAAATTAGTGCCCGGAGCCTGGGTCAGTTGCGCGGGGGAACTGCAGAACGGGGTAGGGGTCTGCAGCTCCAGTAGGCCAATCCAAGTTAGAACGGGTGGTTAACACCCGGTGCCTGGGTGAGTCTCAGAGTCTGTACAATGCTTTAGAAAATCCACTTGAACTAGACGTTTACAATGATAAATTAGTAGCGTGGAGATCAAAAATGTTGCAACCGAATTGAATTTGATTTTTGTTCAATTTTTAAATGCTGTTTTTTTTCTATAGTCTATTTAGATTTAATTTCAAAAACTTGTGATAATTTATTAACGTTTTGTAAGTAAGTGTCAGTCAAGAGTTTAGTTGCACACCTGTAATTGGGTGTTAAGATAGATTATAAGTTCTATCATCATCATCATGAGCCCTTTGACGCCCGCCCACTGCAGGACATAGGCCTCCCTCATGGTTTTTCATAACCATGAGGGGTTTTGCCATAATCGCCACGCTTGGCAGGCGGGTTGGAGATCGCAGTACCTATCGCAGGAAGACGTGCTGCCCGCTGCCCATCTCCTGGTAATTGATTTCCTTAATCGCCTTCAACGACATCTACGGGAGGAAATGGATAAGTTCTATAATGTGTCTGTAATATTTTTCTAACTTAACATCAGCTCTGCTGTTGGCTGTGTCTATTAAATGAATAAAAAATAAATAACATAAAAATGTTAGAAAGTAACGTACCTACCTACCAGAAATACCAGATCTCAATACAGAAATGGTAGCGATTGCCTCACATGAGTGGGTCCTGGGGCCGAGGCCTAGCGCGCACGAGCAACTTTTGTCTCCACAACTATTTTGTCTCTCACATCATATGGCCCCGACGCACTATTATTCTTTTGTAGGTAAGTATGTTTGTGGCAATGAATCATTAATTCATTCACTAATATAGGGTCAGAATTGTATCCCGGGATGTACTTACAATACTTTTCTGAGTTACACAAGTACATTTGTTCATTTGGACTAAGAATACGTGAATAGTGAAGGAAAACATAGTGGGGAAGCTAGGTTTATTATGGATGGCAGAACATGCTCTTATTGTTTTATTTATTGCAGGACGACATTTCGGAATGCTAGCAATGAAAAGCATAATGGCCAGCATCGTCAGACGATACAAGATACACGCAGAACTGGAATCCTGTAATCAGCTGAAAATAGAAGTGCTTCTCTTTCCTGTACAAGGTCACCAAATTTCTATCGAAAAAAGATAATTTTATATAAGTACTTATGTCTCAAATGCCTGTAATTTTATTATCTATCAAACCCTGAGACCACATTTATAAAAAAAAGTAAAAGTAAATAGTAAAAAATATTTATTCAGGAGAAAGGACATAATTATAAATTTTAAATAAACTAAGAATTAAGAAACAGGTAGAATGGCACAAAATATAACTTCGTATAGCCTGTACCACGGTTTTAGTTTTGTTTAACAGTAGGTAAGTGTGGCGTGTACTCACTTATAAAGTTATATCACGGTGGCTATACACATCTAATCTAAAAAGGAATTTAAACCTAAAATAAGTAAATACGAACTTTTAAAATATTTGGAACAATTTTTTTGTGTTTTTTAAAACAACACCCTATCAACTCTAGTGGTATAACTCTTCATTTAAAATATTATAGTATTACTAGCTGACTCGGCAAAAGTTGTTTTGCCCCTTTTTTGTGGTCACGGAGGCACCTGAGGCGTTTGAGGTCCGAGGTGGCTCTGCCGTTGACTCTATATGCCTCACATGTTCTCTTCACGATTGTTTTGTTTTATCTCTGTTTTGTTGCCGTCGTGTCTTTTGTTTGTGTACCTTTTGTTTACTTTGTGTTTCTGTGACAATTTAAATAAATAATATCCTCTTTCTTTCAAATTAATTATTAGCCTACGACCTATTCTCAGACCTACCAAATATACACAAAAAAATCATAGAATTCGGTAAAGCCGTTTTGGAGGAGTGCACTGTGACACCAGATTTTTATAAAGGGTGGTCAAAAAAATTCTCTTAATAATACAAAATCTATGGATGTTTCATAGGTTCAAACTACTTTTACGAAGTTCAGCAAGTTGTCAGCTTACCAAATATTTAAAAAAAGTTTTTCTTTATACGTGATTTTATTGGACCAGATAGTGGCGCTGTTGGTTGGCTGCGGGACCGGGGTTGCTTAACCTCTGGATAAAATTGGAAATAAAACGGAAATCTTGATTAACGAAAATATGTTTTATGATTTTGACACACAAAAACAGAAGTGACAAGTGTCACACTAAAATATTTTCCTTTTGAATTACAAAGGAGTTAAACTCTTACGCTTCCCTAATGCAAAACTCTCCTAAATCTTTATCATCTGGTCTTCATCAACCCTAAAGAGATATTTAGGGACCAGAAAGTCGGGAGTGGCAGTGCTTTGCTGAGCATGGCTGCCACTTGGTCAGCTCTTCCGATTCTTTGAATTGTGAATGGATCCATCTGGATTCATCTTAGTTCTCAGAACCCATTTGCTTTCCTACCTTTTGGCAAAACACAGGGCGTCCATACGCTGAGATGTTTTAGTGACTTCATTTCATTATCTATTGCCATTTTCGATTGTTCGCAATCTTTTCTAGTCATTGCGTCGGAAATGTTTGATGGGTAGTGGAAGCGTGCTGGGCCCATAACCTATTGGAGCAGATAGTGGCGCAGTTGGTTGGCTGCGGGTTGCTTAAACCTCTGGATAAAATGGAAATAAAGCGGAAATCTTAACTAACGAAAATCTATTTTGACATACAAAAACAGAAGCGACGAGTGTCACACTAAAATATTCTCCTTTTGAATTACGGAGGAGTTCTTAAACTGTAACAAATTTTACGACGAACTTGGCTTCCGAACTTAGTTCTTAGGTGAGAATGCACTAAGAAAAAATTTGTCAGAAAAAATTGTTTTAGCATTCTTTTATTAGAATCAATTAGAAATAAAACATAAATGAAGTTAAACTGGGGCGTCATTTTGAAAATCTTCTCAAATAAACTTACTTGCGAAGATTTTCAAAATGACGCCCTTCAAGTTCAATAGACAATCGGCAACGTCTTAAAAAATATCTTCCAGTCGCTGCTTCTCTCAATTTTCGTCTCAGTTCTTCTACGGAGTTAATCTCCCGGGTATTGATTATTTGTTTATAGTATCCACAAATAAAATCAGGTCCGGTGAACGTGCAGGGCATTCGATTGGGCCGCCACGCCCAATCCATCTGCCCGGGAAAGTTTTATTAGGGTGCCCCCTTACATGGCGTGCGTAATGGCAAGGAGCGCCGTCATTTTGGAAAATCATATTGCTTCTTCCACGTTTACATCTCCCAGCAATGCAAAAAGGTCGTTCTGCAAAAAGTTTACGTATTTAACGTTCATTCAACATAGAAGGTAGCTCGAAAGGCCCAATCAGTTCTCCATTTACAATTCCCTACCACACGTTTATGCTGCATCGATATTGAAAATTTGATGCTCTTGCAAGGTGGGGGTTTTAAATTTCCCAGCTGGGATAATTGTGAATATTAAATACTTCAGCCCTTTTAAAACAGGATTCTTCGGTCCATAAGGTCTTATTAAAAAGATCTGGGTCTTCCTGGGATCTTTGTAACATTATTTCGTAGAAAGCAACTCTTCTAGGGTAATCTGAAGCTTGTAGCTGCTGGACGCAAATACTCTCGCTCGGCACACTGCTGGCACATGAATAAATTTATTCATTTGCTACTGGGGCGCAGTGTGGACATCGCGATCGCGTAAGTTGTGATGTAAGTTAAGCACTACTCAGTGGTGTGTTGAGGAGTTTTAAATAAAAAAAAAACAGAACAACGTAAGTATCCCTTTTCAATATTCTTAGAACTGAGGTCCGTGGTATTCCAGTTCTGGAACTCGTAGGAGGGTCTCTTTCAACTTCTGCCACAACGTCATCTCATCCGTCCGGATCTACTCTGGGTACTCCTTCGTGCCTTTAGTTACGACCGGGGATTTGTTTATTAATACTGAACTCATAACACGCCTGGCCATCAGCGTAACGTGTTATGAGTTCAGTATTAAAAAATACCCTATGGTCCGGGTAATGGTCTAGTATTTCTCTTCACCGGCCACGCCAAGTAATAGCGCATTTACAAAATTACTCATGTTGCACCACAAACGCAATCCAAATCAAGATAAGATAAGATAAGAATATTCTTTATTGCACTCAATCAACTAAAACCTAAAATTTTCACTTTTGACCTTTTTTTCGGTAACTTGCAATCAAGAATGTTGTGTACCTAGTTCATTATAACGTATGAAAGAGTAATTCAATACAATCAAGTTGAATAAAAGGAAATAAAAAACCTTACTATTAAACAAGTTATGATTTTTTTAAGTTGCTCCGGCAGAAAACTCGCAAATACCTACACATTTAAAAAATAATAACGTCTACATAACATAACATAACATAACATAAACTCACGCCTGTATCCCAGAGGGGTAGGCAGAGACCAGTGACTGCCACTTGCTACGATCCTGACAGATCACTTTCGCTTCTAAACCGCTAAAAATCGCGGAACATAGGTACATGGGGTATTTTCGAATACACCCAGCGTGTGAGGAATCTAAAAAAAAAATATTGACGTCAGTTTTTGGACCACCCTGATAATAAATAGGTGCTGTGGTAGGGGAGCGAGCGGTAGAACGTCGGCTTCTCACTCGGGAGGTCGTGGGTTCTAATCCCGGCATGTACCAATGACTTTGTGTTCTAAGTTATGTACATTTGTGAAGTTTTCGCTACTCGCACTCGCTAACGGTAAAGGAAAACATCGTGAGGCAACATGACTGTCTGAGATGTTCACATACCTCAGCGCTTGAAATCGCCAATCCGCGGTGGGCACGCGTGGTAGTTAAAGCCCATACTATCTCTCTGAGAGACGGCCTGTGCCCTGCAGCTTAAGGCTGGGTTTTCCGACATTACCCCTAAATTAGGGTGTTTTAAAATAAATTTTACTCTCTTATTGTTAGTATTTAAAATGTAAAAAAATAATTAATTTTCAATGTTCTATCTAGGGCTGTCGGGCATTATTTTTATGATTATTTTTACCTATATAAGTCACCTCAGAACACAAAAAGAAGGTAAGTTACTCACTACCTATCTATCAAGTTCACTCTTGAATACGACCTACACTATATGACCGTTCATGATGATCTCTAATCTGTGATGTACAACTTTCTTGACAATCGAGTAAGGAACAAAGAAAAAGAAATAGAATTTTTTTATTGTCTAAAGAACAAACAAATATCTTTCTTTCCATTTGTCCGTACCTAGTTAGTTTTTAAGTTGTGTGTAATGTAAAGTTTACTTAATGCATTATTCAATAAAAGTGATTTAATCATCAATAAAATTGTTTTCATTGAGGTCCTGTGGCTCAACATAAATAGTAGTTTATGTGACTGTCACATAATGAGGGTTATTAAAACACGAGCGAGATTTTTAAAAACGAGCCTTGGCGAGTTTTTTAATAGCATTCGCGAGTGTTTTAATACCAAGTTATGTGCAGTCTCATACACTACTTTATCTACACTCATAATGAAATTTTTGAAACAAAATGGCGCAATTTCGACAAAAGCAGTGTTGCCAGTGGCAGATAGTCAAATATAACACGATGCAGATCAAAAAGTAACATTTTCTCGAGAAAAGTAACATAACCTTTTTTATTGTGGGAACCGACACAATACTTATTACACAAAAAGTTAAATAAGTTTCTTGTCCCATTTGTTAAACTTCGAAAAAATCTTAATAATTGTTGATCGAATAAACGACCCGCGATGCTAAAAAAGAAAAAAACACAATCAATGTGTGTCTAATATACCAACCAATTTAAAAATTTCTCAATACTATAACCTGCTTTGTCATCAATGAATATAAAAAGACGCCATCATATTATATTCGCTATCATAATAATAGGGGTTAAAGTATGAAATTGCCGTTTTATTGCAATAGGTTCATTGAATTGACATAGAATCTTCATGGTTTGAGGTTTTCGAATGAAACTTTTTTCAAATGGTTTCTATGATGTTCTTTTTTTAAAAAATTTGAAACATTTGAATATCGACTTTCAATTGTTTTTGTTATTCAATTTAGACAAGAAAGATGGTTACTGCGAAAATTCGAGTGATTTTTGAATACTGTTGTGGCATTTGACCTGGGGTCAGCCATTGCATTTTCCTTTTCCGGTTATCATAAAGAATCCACTTTTCATCACATGTTACAATTCGATCCAATATTCCTTCATTTCTGTACCGGTTCAACAAGGCAACACAAGTTTCAACACGCGTTTCTTTCTGCAGATCTGTCAAATCATGAGGCACCCATTTTTCGTATTTTTTTATTTTATTGATTTGACGCAAGTGAGTCAATATTGTGGGTAAGGTAACGTTAAACCATGCCGCTAATTCCTGGGTAGTTTGACTAGGGTCGGCTTCCACTATCTCTCTTAATTCATCGTTATTCACCTGTGTGGGCGGTCTTCCTCGTGGCTCGTTCTTTAAGTCGAAATTTCCATCACGAAAGCGTTTAAACCAAAATCGCACGGTGCGTTCATTAGTAGACCCCTCTCCAAACGCAGCATTGATATTGCGGGCTGTTTCTGCCGCGTTAGTTCCGCGTCGGAACTCGTATTAAAAAATCACTCGAATTTTCGCAGTATCCATCTTTCTTGTCTAAATTGAATAACAAAAACAATTGAAAGTCGATATTCAAATGCTTCACATTTTTTAAAAAAAGAACATCATAGAAACCATTTGAAAAAAGTTTCATTCGAAAACCTCAAACCATGAAGATTCTATGTCAATTCAAAGAACCTATTGCAATAAAACGGCAATTTCGTACTTTAACCCCTAATATTATGATCGCCAATCCGCCTGCCAAGCGTGGCGGTTATGGCGAAACCCCTCATGGTTATGAAAACCACGAAGGAGGCCTGTGTCCGGCAGTGGGCGTCGAATGGCTGATGATGATGATATTATATTAATGGAGAAAGGGTAGATAACGTCCAAATACCTATATACATTTAATTCACTGTCATTCACATAGACAATAATAAAGAAGTTGGAGATTTATTGGCACAAAAAAACCATTTTACCTTAATATGGCTGAGTATTTCAGGGAAAGTTAATTTGAACTGGTGGAACCTGGAAAAAAAGCGTTTATATTAGCATCGTAGTCATGAAAAATTGTTGCTTAAGACTTTTTGAGGTTTAAAGAATATTGTGAAAATTATTAGTAGTCAGTACCGTCACCACTCATCATCATCATCAGCCATTTGACGCCCACTGCAGGATATAGGCCTCCCTCATGGTTTTCCTAACCATGAAGGGTTTTGCCATAATCGCCACGCTTGGCAGGCGGGTTGGCGATCGCAGTATGGGGTTGGAATCTCAAGAAAACGCTGCTGCCCGTCTCCTGGTAATGTATTTCCTTAGTCGCTTTCTACGACATCCACGGAAAGAAATGGAGTGACGCTATTCTTAATCCGGTGCCACACGGACCACCCATACTATATGTTATTTTTGGATGCATCATTGCTTTCGAAGGAGAACCATCAAAGAAGAAATGGTTGCAGTGTTTAGCCTGTTCCTATTTTCACATTTTATTAATTTAAGTTGACTGAAAATCCGTTCCACGCTTGCATTTGAAAAAGGAAAGACAAGCAGAAACCCGATAACCTTTTTTAAATTTGGAAATAACGAAGTACTAGTCAAATCCTTCTGCTTCAAAATTTGTCTCCAATATTCTTCAACATTTTGAGGCAAGCCTAAGTCGTTATGGTCGAGGACTGAATGCTTTTTCCATTCTTTTTGTTGCTCCACATCATTAACATCATCTTGAATGTTTGGGAATCTCTTCACCACGCTAGATAAATCTTTTATTTCAAATTTTTGTGCTACGCTTGGCTATAATACACAACAACACAAACTTCGAAGAAAGTATCGAGTCGAGTGATCGATTCGCTGCTAGTCACCTCTCACTTGCTCGCACGCCTAAGTAACCGGGATGGAAGATTGATAAATACACGCGAGTGAGTGAATATGCGGTACGACGCAGTCGACAGATTTTCGCTCTGCTCCGATGGACCTTTTAGACGAGGCCAATAGGCGAGACAATCCAATAAGCGAGTCTAGTAAGCCAATCCAGTGAAAAACGCAAAATTTTCTTCATGTCGTTCACACACAATCCAGTCGATACCGATATAAATAAGTAAAGTAAATAAAATTAATTTCTATTAACGATGGACAGACGTAAAATTGCTTTAAGAGCTACGTTCAAAAATGTTATTAAGCTAATGCATGAAGAGATTTTCGATATGCTAGAAGAAGAAATAAATTTTAAAAGAAACCTAAAAATAAAACAACACGTACGACATGACATGTATTGGACTGGCTTACTCGCCCGGGACGGAAACACGTTTCACATGAAGCCAATACACAAGCCAATCCAATGGGAAAGTAGTGGGGGAAGCACTAGCGCCAGCAAATTCGAAATCGTTCTAATTCACTCGACTGGCATAAGCTATTAGCTTGGGACAATCCAATGCATTCGCCTGGTTCCATTCACACGAAGCCAATATTCGCCTGGCTTACTCGATTGTCTCGTCTATTGGCCTCGTCTAAAAGGTCCACATCAGTCAGTCCACAAAATCAAGTCCGCCAACATGACGAACAAAAAAAATATCGTTCTTGTATGCGTTCCGATTCACAATATTTTTTTGTTTGCTGAAAAATCTAAAAAGTAACACAAAAGTAACATATTGAGTCGTGTAACACGGAGGTAACATAAGAGGGTCAAAAGTAACGTAAAATGTTACTTTTGTAACATTCTGGCAACGCTGGACAAAAGTATCTTGACATTCAATCGTCTGCACTCAGTTTTGCGCGCGCAATTTTAGGTATTTTTAGTTGCACTTTTGGTACCACGAAAATGAAATTAGGTTTTTTATAGAGTCAACTTTTGACATTAAAAAAAAAAACTTAAGTTTTGTTCCGTGATCACAACAACACTTTAAAAAAAATAACTGTAACATAAAGTGAAAAATCTGACCTTTATTGTAACTTTATATTACACTTTTTATTTTTTATTTTCTTTAAAGTTATGTATATTGGTATTCTCTCCATTTATAAAAGATCTATGTAATTTTATAAAAAGCAACAAAATTCTATTGTGATTCTATTACTAATGTATCTGGTTTCTTATGTATTTTATCTTTTTTGTTATTACTACATCACCACAACTAACTTACGGGATTTTGTTAAATATTAAAAAAAAAACTTGCTATCTCCAAAACTAGAGTATCCTTGCCAAAACTCGACATTGGCAAAATCCTTAGGGTAACCATAATTAAGAATTGAATTGAATTGTTTAAAGCCTGTCAATATGTGTTTACCTTTGAATTCTTAATTTGAAGATTATGATATGTAGATAAAAGTCATTTTGTCTACACCCAGAGAGGTGTAGTACGAAGAGCGATCCATAAGCGACACATTTACTAAAAAAACGGTTTCCGGTTTTCCTCTGGGAAGCCAGAAAAACAGTGCCAAAGTTTTTGTCTATGGTGATATGATACGATAGTGTTGTCAGGGATGTTTGAGATTTTAACGTTTTTTTTAGGAGCGCATCACTAAATAACAACATGGCTGACGCTTGTGCGTTGCGTTTCGTAGAATAGGTTATTTTGTGTCCGCTTCTAATATTTAAGAACATTCAAGCTATAAAACATAGTGTTGAGTTAGAAGAAATAAAGTAAAGTGTATGTTTTCCTAAAGAAAAAAGTGAAAAATGTTATAGCAGTACAAATTGCAAGGTGAGATTTAGTTTGCTTGAAACGTCTGATCTTCTGTTTCTTTTATTATTCCATGAGTAACGTAAATGATATTTTCCTGATTAGGTATCGAAGTAATTAACTATGGATTTCGGCCACCCTCCGCCGAACATAGGCATGCCGCCTCCTGGCATGGGGACGAACGTGGGAGCCCCGGGGCCGATGGGCCCGCCTATGCGTCCGTACGTGCGCCATAATTTTAGGCCTTTCCACCACCAGATGCGCTTTCCCTCCCAAGGGCCCTTGAACATGACTCAAGATGACTTCGATGGTAAACGCTTACGTAAATCTGTTATGCGGAAGACTGTAGACTATAATGCTGCTATTATAAAAGCCTTAGAGAACCGCGTCTGGCAACGTGACTGGCGAGACAGACATGCTCTGCAGCCTGACGCCATGTACACTCCAGATCTGATGCCCCCACCGTCTTACCCTGATAACCCAATTAATGCTGTGACTACTCGTTTTGTAAAAACTGCGACTAATAAAATGAGGTGTCCCATTTTCGCTGTCGCCTGGACACCGGAAGGTCGGCGGTTAATTACCGGTGCATCATCTGGCGAGTTCACTCTCTGGAATGGATTAACTTTCAACTTCGAAACAATTCTCCAAGCACATGACTCGCCTGTTAGATCCATGGTGTGGTCTCACGGCGAAGGTTGGATGGTTACAGGTGACCACTCAGGTTTCATCAAGTATTGGCAAAGTAACATGAACAATGTCAAAATGTACCAAGCTCACAAAGAAGCAGTCCGTGGGATCAGCTTCAGTCCCAGTGACTCAAAAATAGTAACCTGTTCTGATGACGGAACACTGCGCATTTTCGACTTCTATAGGTGCCAAGAGGAAAGAATCTTGAGAGGTCATGGTGCTGATGTCAAATGTGTTCAGTGGCATCCAACCAAAGCTCTTATCGTATCGGGCAGCAAAGACAACCAACAACCCATTAAGCTGTGGGACCCAAAGTCTGGCACAGCTTTGTCTACTTTACATGCTCACAAATCAACAGTCATGGACTTGAAATGGAATGATAATGGCAACTGGCTAATCACTGCATCTCGGGACCACTTACTGAAGTTATTTGACATCCGCAAGCTGAGTACTGAGTTACAAATATTTAGAGGTCACAAAAAAGAAGCGTCCAGTGTTGCATGGCACCCTACCCATGAAGGGCTGTTTTGCTCAGGTGGGTCTGATGGAGCTATACTATTTTGGAATGTGGGCACTGATAAAGAAGTCGGGTGTATAGAAGGAGCCCATGAGTCTATTGTGTGGACCATGGCATGGCACCCTCTCGGGCACATCTTATGTTCAGGCTCCAATGACCATACTTCCAAGTTTTGGACGAGAAACCGCCCTGGAGACCTAATGAGAGACAAATACAATCTCAATACACTGCCACCTGGAGTACAAGATGACCATGACTTAGATGAGCCAGCAGTAATCCCTGGAATGGGCCCTGAGGATAAAGTGGAGATATTCCCCTCTGACACTGATAAAGCCATTCCTGGTTTAGATTTAGACACTTCATTCTTACCAATGGAATTCGAAAAGAAGGTTAAAAAGGTACCTTACAGTAAACCTATTCCAAGAAACTTCCAAGCTCAGTGGAACCATGGTCCTGCTAATGATAGTGCAGCTACTGAGGCTTTGACACAGGCTCTTGTGGAGTCTGTGCCTGGAGCTGTGCCGCTGCATCAAATAACGCCCACAGCTATATTTATTTATGGAAAACTGATACCTGTAGAACCAGGCTCCAGACTAGAAAACGCAATCATGGAAGGACCCATGTCTCTGAAAAAGTATGTAGCAACTGGAGAAATTGAAGAATTGCATGATGTTATGCCTCACCTAGAAGATGATGCTGATGAGGAAAGTTTCACACCCTTTGAGTACCCAGATCCTGAAAAGGATGAAAATGATTATGACAATGAAGATGACAACCAGGAGCATTACGATCAAGGAGATTATGACCACGACATGGAGATGGGCGACCATGGTGACGGTGACCACACTAATTACAATAACACACCTATGAACAATATGAACAACATGAGACCTATGGCACCACCAATGGGCAATATGTCTCCAATGGGAACCATGGGAAATATGAGACCAATGATGGGCAACAGACCTCCCATGAACAATATGCCTATGCACGGAATGCGCATGCCGCCGCCGATGGGACCTGGTGGGCCTATGGGTCCTGGAGGACCAATGGGTCCCGGAGGACCAATGGGACCCGGAGGACCAATGGGTCCCAGCGGGCCCATGGGACCTGGGGGTCCTATGGGTCCTAGAGTTCCAATGGGACCTGGGGGTCCAATGGGACCTGGGGGTCCAATGGGTCCTGGTGGGCCCATGGGTCCTGGCGGGCCTATGGGTCACGGAATGGGCAATAGGCCGCCGATGGGCCCAGGTATGCCTTTCCACGACAATGGCTTCAACAAACCCCACTTCAACACGGGATACGACGACCAATCCTACCCGCAAAACAATGAAGAGTATAACGAAGAGGAGTCTTACGATCAAAGTTTCAATAACGAGGACGAGAACTATAATAATGAGGAGAACGAAATGAACCAACAGCGATGGTCCGGAGACTTTAGGAGAGGACAGGGTCGAGGCAGAGGCCGCGGCATGAACGGGCACGGCGGCGGGCGTGGGAACCGGCGCGGTAGTGGCGGGCCCCGCGGCGCCCCGTGGAACCGGCGCGGCGGCGGCGCCAACCGGCCCTTCCGACGAGGTGGGAAACCCATCCCTAACTAACACCCACACTCCAACTACAAGTTTTCCGTTAATCAAGTTTCAATCCGTGTGATAAGTGCAAAAACTATTGTGTCGCGCGGACGCCCAAAAATGTTGTACATATTTTTTTATTTACAGCTTGTATTGTAAAATTTAAGAAAAACGTTAAAATACATAAATGAAAAAAAAGACATGTTACATATTTCCAACATAGGTATTTCGCAATTTGTCAATTTTTTTTTACAGCTGTGAACTGGTGAGTTGATCTGTCTTATTTGTAAATTTATTCAGATTTCAGGATAGTTTCAAAGCGGCTTCTGTGTTTGACAGGTATTTTGAGTTGTGGATAGTAAGGGCTCGGCATCGCGTTTGGAGTTACAAGAGACTGTATGGATCGTGATCGGCAACGATTCACCGACATCCTGCAGCGTCGCCTCATATTGCAGCCATCAACTCTTCGGCAGCCTACAGCACCCTTATAGTAAGACCCTGGTACTTTTGATTTTGTCTTGTCAATAATAAAGAAAAAGAAAAGAATTTTCCAAATAAATAAAGAACCACTTTTACAATAAGTTATAATTATAACAAGTTTTGTAGGATGAGTTATGAATTAAATAAAGAATAATAAATTACATATATTTATCGTTCGTCCAAGGTATCCTATCCCTATACATCGTGTGCATTTAGTATGTTTACATATATATAATATACATACATTCATTAATTACGTACCTAACACCACAGGAAAAAACTATCACCAAACTTATTTTAATATTTGGCTACTTAATTGATTTCTTAGAATTATTACAATATTCTAGCAAAAACAACAAGAAATTAGTAATTAAAAAAAATGTAGGAGCTATTAAAATATGTTAAAAGAAACAAATGTTTTAATTCCAACGATTTTTAGGGCTCCGTAGTCGACAAGCAACCCTTATAGTCCGTCTGTCTGTCTGTCCGCGGCCTAGCTCAAATAATAAAAATCATTGTACGAGAAAGCTGAAATTTGGCAGACAAAACATATGAATCACGCCGACAAAACGGTATATTTTTTTATGTTACCACATAAATTAGGGATGAATTTTTTTTTCTCGACTACCCCATAGTGTGGGGTATCGTTGGATTGGTCTGGATTGGTTTAAAAATACTATAGGTGTAGGAAGATAATTTTTTGATTTAGGGTTCCGTTTGCGGAATATTAAGTGTGAAAGCGGAAATTTTTGTCAGAGTTGGGCGTCCCCCACCCTCTCCTGGTTAAACGCTTGATTGTAAAAACGTGAAAAAATTCAGGGTAGTAGCACATATAATGAACTTGAAAGGAAAACTATCACAGTTAAGTAGGCTTTACAAGTTAACGAGTAATAGGCGACCAACTTACAAAAGGAAAACTTCGTACAAAATTCATTGAAAATTGCGTTGATGAAATTGTTAGTTCTGTGAAGCAGATGGAATCCCCTCTTTCTACGGAACCCTACACTGCGCATGGCCCGATACGCACTTGGCCGGTTTTTTGTACCCAACATTTTTTTAATTTAATTTGCACAATATTTGCACCACACATGTACCCTATGACCTTCCTCTCCTTGGACGTTTATAAGATATTATTACAATTACAATGTTACTGGATTATTTTGCGATGCACTTTGTTAAAAATAACTCAATAAAAATCTGCCGAGCAAAGGGGTTTCATTTGATCGCCCTCGACGTCAATAAAGAGTAATTCGAAAACGAAAATGTAGTTTTAATTTATTTAGATTTTCTTTTGCGTTCACCTGCAAGGCTGCCGGCGCTGCCGCAATACTCAATAAGGTTCTCCTTTGTTGCAGATGTCCTTCGTGCGACGGTTATGTTGGCTGCTAACGGTAACATTATGTCACGGCAGCCACCAAGGCGGCGGGGACAAAAACTCTATAGCCGACATGAGCGACAATGCTACAGAGCGCCTTGAGCCCATCGCCGGGACGCCGAACTACCGACTTATCAAACCTGAGAAAGGGACGCAGTGGTTTCCCGAGCGGGAGATGAAGCTAGACAGCTGCGTGCGCCGCGCTAGGTGCGAGCCGCTGCGCAATAACACCTGCCTCGGAGCCAAGCTGATGTTTGACCACACGAGCGTTCACTTGACGTTTTACGACACTCAGGAGCAGATTGAAACGCAACTGGAGCTATACAGAGGCATTATAAACGTGCCAAAATGCTGGGCTGTTATACAGCCACTGCTATGTGCTATTTTCAAGCCGAAATGCGAACGAATACTCGCCCAAGATATGGTGTATATTCCGTCCTACGAGATGTGCAAGATTACTCTGGAGCCGTGCGCTGTGCTTTACAACACGACTTACTTTCCGTCCTTCCTCAAATGCAACGAGACGTTGTTTCCGCCGAAGTGCGACAACGCGGCGCGAGAGATGAAGTTCAACACCACAGGAAAGTGCCTCCCGCCACTCATTCATACTGACAAAACTCTTCACTTCTACGATGGTAAGATTCCTACTGAATGCTAGAATAGTTTGATAGCAATCTGCTACTGCGTTACCAAGACCCAAATATTTTCTCACTGCGAAGTTGTCACTGAGACATTTTCTTCGCAATATATAATAATTCAGAACATGTTGTTTCGAATCCGCTGGACGCCGTAGGCTTTATGCCTAGCTCGGCAATATAGGTCTATATTTATTTAAGTCGACTCATGTATCTATTCTAAATTGAAGAGCTCTTTTCCAAAATGCACTTAGTCCAAAAAAACAAAGGCAAGAAAATGTAAAATTACTAAGTACCGTTAGTAAGTGAATGACAGTGAATCTTAGTACGTTATGAGCGTGAATCGTGAACTTTGATTTGAAAATCGTACTGACTTAGTGCTATTTGGAAGATTAATCTTGTAAGGGTCGAACCGTCTCGTGCTATAGACAAAAATTAACAACTTTTCTATGGGAGTAAAAAAACAGACTTAGTACGTTTTGGAATAGAGCTCTTCAATTGTAGATCCTTGTTGTTACAAGGATCTACAATTATTGTTGTTTAGTCAATAAACTATTACTATTACCATACGTCGCACTGTAGCATACGGGCCTTCTCTCTGTTGGCTATTGGCTTAATCATCACGCGTGCCAATCGCGGATTATCAATCTCAAGCGCTAAGGTATGTGAACACCCCAGGCACTCGGGTTTCCACACGATCTTTCAAGTTTACTTGTAACTTACAAAACAAAGTCAAGATTGGTACATGCAGGGATTCGAAGCCACGAAAGACTCTTGAATGCAAGAGCTCTACCAACTGCATGAACACTGCTATCTTTGAAATACATTTTGATGTTTCCAAAGAAGGTCGCTAAATGGTTTTAAATGTTCCAGGTATCCCAGGCTGCGGGATCCCTTGCCGCGACCCTCTGTACACGGAAGACGAGCACCAACAGATCCACCGGCTGGTCGCGTGGGGCGCGGGCGTCTGTCTGGCGCTGAACCTGCTTACTGTGGCCACCTTCTTGATTGATTGGCGCAGCGCCAACAAGTACCCCGCCTTGGTTATATTCTACATAAACGTCTGCTTCGCCGTCGCCTCTATGGGGTCAGTTTTTGTTTTTTTTTTGGTTCGTTTCGACGTTCGACTTTTTGGTCTTTCAAATATGTTTGCTATTTTTACTAGATTAGGTACATACAATCCTGCGTTCGGCAAGTGCTCAGCTTGGCCGCAACAATAGAATACATAGCTGTTTTAATACGTGTCCTCGGAGGTGGGTACCTCATCTGCGACACTTGAAGACATGAATATTTTTCAGTGTTTGATACCTATTACTAAAATCTTAAGATATAAATAGCATTGTGAACGCATTAAAATTAATAAATATTCAATATATTTTTAGTTTATATTTATACAATAAAATATGAACTAATAAATGGATGTTGTCTAGTAGGAGGATTTTAATTTCAGTGAATTTTAAAATATGAAGTAGCTGAAGTTACAAATCACCCATCGCCCTCTTAAATCACATCAAGCCCCCCCGCCCCTATTTTCTGGGACCCTTAGCGCCCCCCTCGAGGCCTCCACCCACAAGGGGGCGTTATCGCCCACTTTGGGAAAGACTGATGATGTAATAAAAAGACGTAACTAGGTACATATGTAAAAGTAATAAATTAATCCTACAGCCTTGACCAATTATTGTAATTTTGATTGCTTACAATTACGACAAAACTCTATTCATATTGTGTATCAATAGTATTGCAAGTAAGTCTTTCACAAGACTTATCTATGCAACTGGACAACCTATCAGGCTATCATATGTCCTACTCACTCAGTAATTGTCATTTCGTCAAACTTACAAAAACCCACCATGGGGTACAAGGTGTAACGAAATCCTCATATGAATTCGTAAATAGGGGGTTATACTGAGCAGACAGCAAGACTAAACAGCGAGAAAAACATCAGCTCTTCCATGCATTTTAATGCCGCACGTAACTTTAGTACGGAACAGCTGTTTTTTTTTTGCACGCTTACGCATCAACGGGATACCTAGGTCCTATATATAATTCAGCTTTGGTCTCTAAACCGTTGATATAAATCGTTAAAATAACGGGAAGCAATAATGTCTATCAAGTCGTTTGGTCATCCTAGATCAGTCATTAATCTCATTAATACAACAAATCTCATTAATTCAGCCCTCAATTTCTCGACTTCGATAGTATTTCAATAAGAATATTTTTTGTTTACACTCAGACCAAAGCTGAATGAATGTAAATATTTATTTATTTTATATATTTATTATATTGTACAGCATTAAAGTTTATACCAATATTGTAAACAATATAATGTGCTGGGAATAGAAACATTCTAAAATTGAATTTGCTTGTATCGGTGGGTAATAGCAAAAGTTTTCTTTGTGACAGGTGGCTGGTGCAATTCGGCGTTGGGTCCAGGGAAGACATCGTGTGCTCGAAGGACGGTACGCGGCGGCAGGGCGAACCGTCCGCCGAAGAGAACCTGTCTTGCGTCGTCGTGTTTGTGCTGGTAAGAGAAAATACTTTCTTTTTTTTTATTAAATTATGGCCAAGAACGGGTCGGCGGTCAGTGGGCAGAGACCACCTGGGCCCTATTTCATAGAACTACAATTAATGGCTATTCGATGTACGATGCATAGCCGATTGACCAAGTAGAAAGACTAATTGTACTAATCAGCTACGTAATGCCCGAATTGTCGTAATAAACTACGGATCTAGTTTTATGAAATTTCTAGTTTTGTTTCATAAACACGTATTGTTTCGCCACAAATCGCTAAGTCGCCAACAAATTGACATCTCGGTATTACGTAAAAAAACAAATATAATGTATCTTTTACCTACGTTCGCACAGTTCGAGTCTTTTTAGTTTTGTTTATTTAAAGAGTTCTATGGTATCACTAGAAACTGACAGCTCGCTGGATCTCTGTGGATGACGTAATTGGGTATTTGACAAAATATCAAACGAGTTACTTTTAAAACGGAATTTTGTATGAAATATACTGGCTTATGTCGTCACATTTCAGAGCACTCTTTTTATGTTTAATCTATTTAAAAATTGTAATAACTAGTAATTGACTAAAAGAGATACATTTTCCGAGATATTTTCTAATTTTGTAATTATTTTAATCGAGCATATGAAATAATTTATTGTTGATCGTGTTAAATACCGAATTCCGGGAGTCCGGTTTCGCTTTTTCGCTTTAAAAATAATTAAATCGGCTCAAATCGAAATATTCAGCCCAGGCTCTGAATTGCCTATCGAAATTACCTATTATTTCAAAAAAAAAATGTACTTTAATTTCTTTAGGCTTCCGAGGACCGTTCTAGCAAAGTTAAAACTTTAGCTTTTATTGCAGGTGTACTACTTTATGATGGCCGCCTGCGTCTGGTTCGTGATATTCACCTACGCGTGGCATATGAGTTTCCGTGCTTTGGGTAAGTTTAAAACATCATAAAACTCAAATTGCGAGGGAAATTTTTTTAGTGTTTAGATCAGAAGTTAGGAACATAGTCCTGTGGTCTGAACAATCATGGAGTGACGGGGATGTTTTGGCAGACATCGAAGCGAAAACGTTGACTATGTGAAAAGAAAATGTTAGCAAAAAACTTTTTTTTAAAACATTGATACTTTAACATACAAAACAATACTCGGCATGTTCAGGCGAGTTTCCATGTTATGACATAAAAGCAATTAAAGAAGGGGGTAGGCTATTATGCATTGCAAAAAAGGGGGCCTGTTTGTGCTAATAAGTCGCCAACGCTGGGCTATGAGCATGTTTGCCCGGGGCTAAGCATCGTAACGTCACCCTTCACCAGGCAAGATCCAGGACCGCATTGACAAGAAGGCGGCCTACTTCCACCTGGTCGCGTGGTCGCTACCCCTCGTGCTGACCATCACCACTATGGCTTGCGGCGAGGTTGATGGTAGCAGTATTACGGGCATCTGCTTCGTTGGCTACGTCAGCCATCCCATCCGTGCTGCCATGCTGCTGGCGCCACTATGTGTCGTGCTATTGCTAGGCGGCTACTTCCTTGTCAGAGGTCAGTCTACAAATATTTCAGGCGGCCTTTCACGGAGCAATTCGCATATAATCGTAGTTTTGGTTTTATTCACAAACGACATGTCGGATCTCAATGACACTAGCGATATGTTTAGAGGACACAAATCAAGGTTTGCTCGTGCTTACAACTAATAATAACAGAATAAAAAAGAAATTAAAGGCTCTATAAGGAAGAGCTGGTGATCGTGCTTTTCCACTATAAAGGGAAATTTCCCGCCGATGGCTGATGTTCGTCGGACGTTATATTTATGGTATGTCGTGTGAAACATTTTGCTTGCGCGATGCAGGAATGTCGGAGTTTATAGTGCGCGCGCCGAGTTGACATGTGTTCGCCGCACCTCATAAGACTTCATAGAAACTATTCACAAGGCTATAGTTTCTTTTTGATCCAATTCTAAGCACGACCAAACATCGACTTGTATCCTCTAAAACTATTGGTAAAGTTTCATTGCAATTCGTAAATACTACGTTTCTATGGGAGTTGCTCCTTGAGGGGCTGCCTTAACTAAAGATTAGAGAATCCCCTTCACATGAGGGATGCAAAACGGGGCAGCTTCATCATTGGATGCCGGGACGGGACGACGTTCATACAAATCTGTCAAAAGTCAACGAGTTGCTTGTGGCAGATAAAGAACAGAAAAAAGTCTGCCTATCCCTCTGGGATATAGGTGTGAGTAATTGTAATCATCATCATCATCATTCAGCCACAAGAAATCCACTGCTGGACATAGGCCTCCTCCATGGATTTCCAAAAAGACCGGTTAGAAGCGGCTTGCATCCAGCGTCTTCCTGCCGCTTGGATGCGGTCATCTGTCCATCTTGTGGCTGGTCGTCCTACGCTGCGCCGATATGTGGTCTCCATTCGAGAACTTTTCGGCCACATCGGCCATCAGTTCTGCGTGCCATGTGCCCCGCCCACTGCCACTTCAACTTACTAATCGGCTGGGCTATGTCGACGACTTTCGTTCGTCTACGGATCTCATCATTTCTGATTCAATATCGTAGAGAAATTCCGAGCATAGCCCTTTCCATAGCTCGTTGCGTGACCTTGAGCTTTTTTATGAGGCCCATAGTGAGAGACCACGTTTCAGTGCCATAAGTCATCACTGGTAACACACACTGGCTGTATATTTTTATATATTTTTTTTATGTAATGCTGGTGCTAAATTTGACACCTCTGCAGTGGTAAGTACTATAATGCAGAAGTGTCAAATTGTCAGTAGATAGAGCCGGCCTGCGGATCTACCACAGAACAAAAAAAGGATCTACAATGTCATTAGAGAGACAGTTGGTTATTCGGAGTTTGAATGTCGCTGTAGAAAACCAGAGAGAATGCCGGAAAGTGGCGTCAGAATATCCCTAGACAGAGTGAGAGTCGGTCTGTGGAGCTAAAATGTCAATATAGATACAGAGGAGAGTTTGCAATAATAATTAGTGCTAGAATGTCACTTGAGAGGAAAAAAGGATTTGCCCCATTTGTTGCTGCTACTGTAGCCTAAGTGGCCTACCAACTCCTCTGAAAGCACTAATATCATATTGAAGATTTTTTGCTGCCAGTGTTTGTATGCATTCCTTTTGATATTGAAAAAACAGTTAGTTTTTTTCCCACCACACAGCCATAACCTCTAAAGACCCCATCACTTGCCCATAGGCGTGTTCTCGCTGATAGCGGTCCGCGTGTCCAGCAAAGACGTGATCTCGCCTCGCGCTGCCAACAAGATCCGGCAGACCATAATGCGGTGCTCGCTCACCGCCGCACTGGTCGCTGTGTTCATCTGTGTCACCTGCGCCTGCCATGTCTACGAATTCCGGAACGCGGACGCGTGGAGGCTCGCCTTCAGGAACAATATTATGTGAGTGCAGTTCGCTAGCAGTTCAAAAGCCTTGTCCAGCAAGGACGTGATCTCGCCGCGGGCCGGCAATAAGATCCGGCGGACGATAATGAGGTTCTCAATCACTACCGCGCTGGGCACTGTGTTCATCTGTGTTATCTGTGAGTGCTATGTCTACGAGTTTCAGAACGCAGACGCTTGTAGGCTCGGCTTCAGGAACAATACAGTATTGACAATACAATATTTCAGATACAAAAATCTCTCATACATAAGCAGCCTATAGAGGTCCCACTGTAGGGCACAGGCCTCCTCTCAGAGAGAGAGTATGGGCTTAATCACCACGCATGCCCACCGCGGATTGGCGATTTCAAGTGCTGAGGTATGTGAATAGCTCAGACACTCAGGTTTCCTCATGATGTTTTCCTTCACCGTTAGCGAGTGGTATTGCTACTATAACTTTAAAAATCCCATAAACATTGCAGCAGTAGAAGCCCAAACAGTTTGCTTATTGTAGTTAGAAGGCTACAGATCGCAAAAATGCACCAATAACTATTAGTGAAAAAAAAAAACATTGCGAATCAAATGCGGAAGTGAAGCTAGAAATGTGTTGTTTGTATTAGTATAAATCTCATAGATAAATAATTTGATTAAAGTTCCTGAAAGTTAATGATTTTTTTTTAAACTTTCTTGACTTATCTTTTAATAATCCAGGCATAGTATTTTGCATAACCTCTGTAAGATACTAAGTGTTAATTTAATAAGAAGCCGTGGAAACCACGCGTGACAAATCAGCCGCGTGTAATATTTGTATGCTGTTTTAGCAGAATGTGGAGAGTAAAGATTGAGGAGCAGTGGTATCGGAGTGGTAGAACGCCGGCTTATCATTCGGGAGGTCGTAGGTTCGTACCTGGCATTAACCAATGACTTTCTTCTAAGTTACGTACATTTGTGAAGTTGTAGTATAAATATCACTCGCTAACTGTGAAGAAAAACATCGTGAGGAAACCCAAGGCGCTTGCTACGCACAAGTGCGGAAATCTCAGGTTTAATAAGAACTAGCAGAATGTAGAGAACATAAATGTATCTACCAACTTACATATATATATCCACCTACATTCCACAAGTAAACGATTTAGTATTTGTAAACACCGTTGTCCGTGCAGTTAATAATTTCAAGTAATAATTTCTTTACGGACGTAAACTTTACCTAGTATTGCATGTTAGATTATTAAGGGTTAACTCGAGCACTAGACATAATAAAAAAAATCTGAATAATTTTTGTGCCAATTTAAAAAAAAAAAAATTACTAAAATAATTTTGGAACGTAACTAATTCTTTTTTGTCATTTTTGCCGTGAGTAGTAAACTAACAGTTAATGCTTTCAAAAAGACGCCTGTCACCTCAGCCTACCGAGACCACGGGACTTGCAAAAGCACCGAAACGTCGGAAAATTGTAAAATGAAAAATAAACGAGTAAATATCCGTGCAAATTCAGTTTTTCTAAATGTATCCACCAACTGATATATCCACATACACCGTTGTCCGTGCAGCTGCCGGCTGGAGGCGTTCCATGCGGGCGCGCGCGAGTGCGGCGGCGGCGCGCGGCCCTCCGTCTCGGTGCTGCAGCTGCGTTTGCTGAGCGTGTTCGCGAGCGGCGCACTCATGGCCTCGTGGACCTGGACCGCCGCCGCCGCCGCCGCCTGGCGCCGCTACATCGCCAGGTAAGTGACATAGTTTCTCCGCGGTTTCATATGCACCATTGACTACCCCTTGCACGGGTTGTTAGGTGGGTGTCATGTTCGGCTTTAGTCATAATCTGCTTTTAGTCATGTTTTGGTTTTGTCATTTTCATATTTTGGTCATATTTATTCCCGTTTAGCCATATTCTGTTTTAGAACATCAATGGTGCAAATGACACTACTGTGTATCGTTTGCACGATCAATGGTGCAAATGATGCTACCTTTTTTCATCTGGCCAATACTCCTTGCGCTCGTGGTCCCATTATTTTGTCCGCTTATAGTAATTTTGTTTACCCGCCTTTTTTAACACTTGCGCCATATGTTTCTGAATTATGGTTAGAATGTTCCCTTAAAAACGTCGAAAGAATCCGAAGTCACCCTGTAGAATCGCCGAAAGAGTGCCGAAGACACTCCTTCAACTAGAATCTTATAAAGTAAAAACACTTAAGGTCGTACTTTTTCGTGTAAAAGATGTGAATATTGTAAAAAAAGTATTCTGTAACACAATAAAGAATTTTGAAAATGAATCAGTCACCCCTTAATCAATCAATCAGCCCGTATTCGTCCACTGCTCGACATACGCCTCCCACAAGGCACGCCACTTCTTTCTGTCTTCGGCCATCCTTAGAACGTAACTTTTTTAAATTTTGCATAATGTTAGTTATCTTGACACTTGTATCAATAACGATGCAATTCAAATTTATGGACTCACTGCACTAAGTGCCCATAGCATAATTGTTAATTATTTTACTCTTTAGCACCGCCCGTTAACTTAAGTCCGGATTCACTAGCTTACTTATAATGCTTACGAAAGTTTTGGTTCAAAAATAATTAAAAATATCAGAATATGTCAGAGTTTTCAAGTGAAAAAGAGACTGCATCAACTGGACTCTGTGAACCGAGCCGGAAATCGATTCATTAAACCGTATTAAAAGTATTGAAGGTCTTTTTCTACGAGCCCTAGAATCGAGGAATCATTATCGTCATGAGATTTGACCAGAAGGGAAAACGAGTGGTGTGCTTTGAAGAATGGTTATGTCTAGCAGTGAGCTGATGGATTGGACGGGAGATCTGCCTCTAATTATGCGCACCAAATCCTGAGAGATTCCAATCGTCTAACTGTCAAATTCTAGACGATTGGAATCGTTCAGGATTTGGTGCGCATAATTAGACCACTAAATCAACTCTGTCGTCACAATACTAGTTATCTAAAATCCAGTATTCACCAGTCAGTTAATACAGGAAGTGCGGCTGCAGCGTCGAGACGGAGAACAACCGGCGTGCGCGCAAGCACGAGCTGATTGCGCGCGCGTACAAGCGGCGCGGCGAATTGGACCGGCGCAGTCGCATCTCCATTTCACTGGGGGGCTCGCGGCAAGACCCTGTAGGCTTGTGCATAGACCACACCGCGCCCATTGACTACCCGGAAGATGCTAAGTATGAAAGGTGAGTTTTGCTCTGAATAAAAAATTCTATAAGTACATAATCAATTAAATTTACATTGCATAGTCTCCCTACTTGTTAATATGTGGGATAGTCGGCAACGTACATCGAATTGGGATGCTAAACCATGAACTAATTGTAGTTCTATGAAATGACTTTATTGGTAAAGATGGTGGCAGAGGTGCTGGGAAGTACTGAAACCGTTCCAATTGGATGGCAAGCGTTGCCTCCCTGGAACAATTGAGCATCGGGCCAGTTTTTGGCGCTTTCTAGACATCTTTAGTTATACTAAGCTGACCTAGCTCTACAAAACATCTTTTTAAAATAACTTAAAACCTGACAATTCATTGTTCCAGTGGTGAGCTATCAACCTCTTGGGCGGCGAACCTCCCGCGTTTCGTGCGTCGCCGCGATGCGCTCGTGCTGCCAAGCCACCCTCACCACTCGCTCAGCTCTACGCCGGACCGCCGCAACTCCCAGGACTCGCAGATAAGCATTAGCCTCCGCCACGTATCCGTGGAGTCCCGGAGGAACTCCCTCGACAGTCAACTCTCCGTCAAGATCGCTGAAATGAAGACCAAGGTGGGACGGAGGCGCACCAAGCACGGCAAGGCTAAGAGAAAGGCAAGGGCCAGCGCCCGGAAGGAATCCACGCCGTCCATCGAAAGCCAAATAAGCAGATATTGGCTGCAAGCACTGACGGCCAACAATGACCCTTCTCGCGAAGAAGTTAAGTTCAGTTTCGATTAACGAAACTCATATCAACTCTGCACTCTTTAGTTGGTAAGTTGAAAGTTCAAATTAAAATTATCAAATCGTCCAAAGCTTATTTTGTTAATAGGAATATTGAGCGATTACACTGACATGTACGCAACAGATTTGCAGCAAGCGGTTTGCAAATCTGGTACTTTATTTCTGGTTGCACGTTTACGGTTAGCGCCGGTAAGCGCACTTTGTATAATTTTTTTTTATAAAACCGTAAGCGTGACTACGCAACCAGCCCGATGATAAATATTAAGGAATGTTGCAGAACGAAGCTGTAATTGTGAGCTTTGTAGGAAGACGTTCAAAAAGAAATTAAGAAAATACAATGTAGCTTTGTATTATTAAGACTGATTCGAATCTCATATTTTTTTACAATAACATGACAATATTTTTGAAATAGATTGAGGTTTGTGATACCATCAAAAAGTAATTACAAATGTGCCATATATATTACAGTGCAAAACACCATTTAGAATTTGACTGATCCTTATTTACTTAGTAGGTAGCTATTAGGATTATTAGTATTAAGAATAACAAAATTGCACATTATTATAAAATATCAATGCAAAATAATTATACTTTGTCACAACATTTTATGGTAGGTCGGTCTGTGTTTCTGTATCAAAGGAAGGTACAAATTCGTAAAAGCGGTTGTGAATTTTCTACTTTGTCGGAGGCTGTTACAATGCGAATGTGAATTATTACTTTTACAACTTTTGAATTTTTGAAGCCTCTTTGTATCGTATCTATAGCAGCTTTAAATTTTTTTGTACATTTTATAGATTGTAAGATTTTTATTACCAGTTCAAGCTTTTTTTGTATGATGATAATAAATCTACCTTTGTATTTTTCGTGTATTTTAATCAAGTCCTCTTAAACACCCTAGTAAGTCAATTATGTTGAAGGAATTAAATAAAACAATACAATGTAAAGAAATCTGCTCTTTAATCATCTAATAATGTAGGCAAGATAAATGTCAGTAAATAACAGTTGCACTATGTCATGAAAATATTATAATACTGTCATGAAAGGAGACCAAGATGAAACTTAGAGAATTCTATAACTGGGATTTAAAACAATTATGTTTATATCCATCAACTGAACTGTTTGTAAAATTGGCTATCTATACATTATTCTAGCCTTTGTTGAACACTTTGTAAATAACTAAAATTTTGAACGAGTCTACTTACAGAGTCAATATTTTGTAGTCAAGTTAATACGTAACTGCCGATTAAACGCTATGATTTGTTATGATCGGTACGGTTACGATTATTTGCATAGAAATAGAGCAAGTATTAATTTCAAATCAAATCGTCTAATCTTCACTTACCATGTTTCCAGTAAGTCAATAAACTCGTACCTACCTACGAAAGAAGGTACCTACCTATAACAATTAGAATTTCATTGGTATATTATGCGACGCAAGTTATTAATAAGGTACTACAATCACAGCTGCAACAACACGGCAAAAGGCATAGAAACTACTGACGGAATGAGTTTACTTAGATACAATACTTGTGAACTGAAGTAACTTTGAAAATAATTTAATGTGATGTAAAGTAAGGTGTGAATAAAAAATCAGTATCCTAACCACACGAAATCATGTTCAAAATTACTTGTGTATGCTACGATACGCTATTTAAAACTGTGAACTGTTTCCTGTTTGTAAGCTAATGTAATGTAAACTTACCGAAAAACTCCCATAAATTTTCTTAACAGTAGATGATTAAACTAATTATAAGTACTTAACCTTACAACATTATGAGATGCTGACGAGCATGCAAAGTAAAACAAAAAGTAACAAAAATATTAAACACAATTTAAACAAACGATAATCTTAACAAACAAGAAACATCTTAAAATCTGCCAGTGTTTAACACTAAAAATTAATAACAAAGGAATGGTGAAGTTTTGGTTGAAGCTTAATACTAGTTGCTTAAAATTGCACAAAACAAAGGGAACCTGTATCTTTGGAACTTACAGCTAAAATTACTTCAAAATCATCACAAAATCAATTCAGTGCTAGAAACAATAAAAATATTCGATTAATTTCAAAATTCGCTTAGCTAGCCGACTTTTAAAAGCTTTTACGCTTTGAAACCGTCCCCGAACGTCAGCCATATCCATATCTAAAACTAATGAAGGTGCCTAAAATCACAAAAAGAACAATAATGATCATAAAAAGATAACACAACACTAACTATTGGTTTTTTTTTTTTCGAAATCACTGTACTTTTTGTTCTATATGAAATTTAAGCCAATAAAGCTGCGTAGAATGGTCTCGGTAAACAAAGGCCCGCTACGCTAGCCACAGGACTGAAAGTACACATAAAAATATGCGTAAATTATGCCGTGACTTAGTGTAACTAGCAGCCAACGCACTGGAATCACCGAACAATAGCGTCTATCTACAACGAAGTACAATCTAACTACATAATATTATATCACACATTCGCAGCAGTCTCGAGTACAGCTCACGAGGGGCGGGCCTTGCGTATTTTCTGTTTCTCGGCCTCTGTGAAGCCGAGGATGTTCTCGATTGCATTGAGGTGGCCCTGATGATTCTCCGGGTCAGTCAGGAAGTAGTAGACAGCTGACTTGAGGAACTGTAGGGTCACTTCGGGGTCCACATACGATTTGCTGCCCTTTTGTGACTCGACAATGCGACGGTACATTGCCTGGAACAGATTGGAAGGTGTTAATGCAGAATTTTGATTTGTCCTGCCATGCGGATGCGGATAAATAGGATTAAACTAGGCGGTACTCCTCTAGTACCTACTTTTACTTTCGGAATACACTAATTGACATGACATTTTTACACCTGTGTAAAACTAATTGTAAGACAAAAAAGTACGAAATAAAGTGACAAAAACTGTCAGCGTATTAGATATACTACAATATAACTAAAATAAAACATGCTTCAAGTTATATTCATATTTTCTGTGGTTGATACATACAATATAGGTGGGTGTGTGTACTTGAGATCTAATACAAAAAAATGAATATATTAAATGTAACAGCTACCTCATTATGTTATTGCACATACCACTTACCTGTATATTGCAGTGTGCAACTTATCATTAGACCCCCCGAAACCAAAAGAGGCTGTTTCGTTCAAAGTATCATGCAAAGCTACAAGCTCAATTGAATGTGAAACTGTTATGGGTTAGTTGATTTAAATGACTAATTACTGGTTGTTATGAGAAAATTTTGCTACAGATGACGGTTAGACATGTTGGTGTTAAGTAACGCGAACTAGATGTGTATGTACAATCAGCGACACCAGGCAATACGTATTTGATATCCGAAATTCCGTTCATTCGATAGTTAGTTGTGCACTGGTGTGACTACTATCGAATGAACGGAATTTTTATGATATAATTGGTTACCGCTAAAAGTAAGTCCCACCATAAAAGGGCCGCAACTCAACCGGGGAAGAGATGTACCTATTCCTAATTCTCGTTATTTATGTATATTCCCTTTGTAATATAACATTTAATTAATTTCCAATCCCTCATTACTTACAAACAAAAATCTGAGACAAATAGGAAGATATAATTAAACCAGCCTTTGGCAACACTTTCTCAACAACCAGTGTGCTTTGAGAAGCTAGCTAGAGTGTATTTAAAAAGTTAATATAACAAAAAAAAAAAAAAAAATAGTGAGGCCAGTCCTTGGGGATAAAAGTCCAACCTTTCTCGCGCCCAGGACCCACAAAGAAACAGCCTCCTTTGCACTGAGCAGTGCCTGTGAGTCCCTCGACCTCTCCTCTCTGTACGCAGGGTCCTGTAATTCACTACACGTTAAAGCGGGGCCCGCCGCACGGCTTACGACCACGCTATAGTCCCACATCACTGGTAGGTAGATTATTTTTTTGGCTTTTATTCAGTCACTTGAATCAACTCTTATTGAAGTTGGTTATCCAAACTCTTGTAATATTTTCCTTTTTTTGAGTTATTTAAACTTCAATACATTACTCCAAACTTTTCCGATGACAAAGTGCTCCTTAGACTATAAAACACCTTCCCCGAGAGTTTACCAGAGGAAAAGTTGATGTTGGAATTTCGGTGTACTACAGAGAACTACCACAGTTATGTGTGATAGATAATGCTGAAATATAAACAGGCCAGCTTTTAATCCATCTAAATACATCCCAGGAATTGGATTTAGGTAGCTTGTTTGCATACCTACCTTGTCCTCCTATCGGAATTATTGTTGTGATATACTTGTTCGCTTGTGGCAATAAATAATTTCAATTTAATTCGATGTAACTATTTTAAGGAACAAGCATCTAGTTGAGAGAGAGAGATCAAGTGTACCAGTGTACCTATAACAAGCTGCATATAAACAAACCGGCGATAAAAAAATTAAAAAAAAAAAAAATTCAAATATTTTTATTCATTGTAAAAACAGAATGTTTACTTAATGAACGTCAAAGTTGTTAGTTTCACAATTAATGGATTATGTGGAGAAGAAACTAACAAAGAAACTCCACATTTATTCTTTTCAAAACACGTTTTAACTTAATTAACAGAGTTTTCAACTTAAAATATTAGTCATGAATGTGTTGAACACTAGTCACAATCGTCCTTTAAATAATATAAATCTACTGTTTAATGCCAAACATCTTTGTCTTCTAAGTAATCCTTGATGTTATAGTAAGCCTTTTTGCACAGAATGTGCTTAACACATTTTTTAAATCGCGTTGGAGGTAACTCTAATATATCTTGAGGAATTTTGTTGTAGAACCTTATACAGTGCCCCATAAAGGATGTGTTAACTTTTGCAAGTCTAAATAGTGGAAATGACAATTTATGTTTATTTCTAGTATTAAAATTATGGTGGCCACCAACATTTTCGAAGTCTTTGATATTTTTTCTAACGTACATAATATTTTCATAAATGTATTGAAAAATCGTTACATTACGTTAATATGTAATATCTTCTGCTTGCCTAGGTAATTTATTGATGTCACTGGATTCAAGATGTACCTACCTAATTTAATCATAATTATCTTGTTCAACTGTAATTCAAGATTTTTTTGTTACATCTATGCTGTAGATAATCTGCTATTAGATATACATTACAAGGGTTTGGATAACTAATCGATAAGTCGGTTTCGCCTCGCGTTCGGAAGACAGCGCTCGCGTGCCGTGGTGGCGTGGGCGGGGCCGTGTTAATCGCCACTACATGAACTGAACACTGTAGCTAGCCCGGTTAATTGGCCATACAACTAATTAGGAGTTGAGACTAAGACATCTAGGAGCCTTTATTAGCAAGCTTGGATGTAACATGTCTTTGAATTGAAAATCATAAATTTCGAACACGAGAAATGAATGTGTTATTCAAAATTGATTGCTTAGTAAGTTCATTTTGATATTACAGTTTTCTCTTTGGCTCCAGGAACTACAGAAAATGTTAGGATTTCAATAGAAATAGAACAAGGGACTAAATGAAAGATGTAGTTACTTGTATGATTATATCAGAAAGTGCTCCACAATATTTTTTATGAAGGAAGCTTCATAAAAAAATGAATGGATGGACCACAATAAGTAAATTGTATATCTTGGTATTCTGAAACAATTTAAGTAACTTTTGAAAATTTCTAGAAAAATCAAGTTTTCAACTGTATGAGAACTTTCTGAACTAACATACAATTTAGTGAAACATGAGTGTAATAGGTATTTCTCACATTAGAGAGGAGAGCTATTTGTATACTCACTCGGACATTCTCGAGCTCACTTTGTGTAATCTGCAGTTGCTCAAGCAGTTCCTCCACAGACACCCGGCTGGCGGATGCTGGGCGCTCTGATGGTTCACCCTCCTGAAAACCAATGGCAATATTCCATTAAAGGACTACAGATTAATTAATTCATTTCTTATATACATTTTAAAGAGGTTTGTTCATTATGGGACTATCCTAAAATTGTGAGAAATATTACAACCAGTGATATCTATTACCTTAGTATCTAAAATGTTCTGGGTTTAGATGGGACAGCTGTATTATGCTATTGTTCCATTGAGAATAAATTGAATTGTTAGTCGTGCATTGACGACAAGGCTACCATTAATAATAATAAAATGTACCTTATCTAAGTCAAACTTGGCTGCTTCCATTCCTTTGTTATACATTTGAAGGTACACTGCGCGGTGCCTACTTTCCTCATCCTGGAGTTGGCGACTTGCTTCCTCTAACTGCTTTTCTAGAATGTGAATTCTCTCCTTAGCCTGTTCATAATTTGGCAGTAGTTCGCAGTAGCGTGTGTTCACATCAGCTAGCTTCTGGAGCAAAGCTTCCACTTTATCATTATGGGCCTTCTTCAACTCCTGAGTCTCCCCCACATGGGCTCTCATCAGATCTTCTATCTTCTTCTCATAATAGTCAATCAACTTACGTCTATCCTCTTCATGCTCACCTAGATCAGTCATGCATGACGCGTCATGAGTGTGAAGAGGAATAGACTCTTTGGAGTGCAAGGATGAGTTTGTGAGATCATCAAAGTGGCCAGAGTCAGTAAAGGAACCTTGCATTTCGCCATTTCGGCATCTGGTTGGAGTTTCTTTGAACAATGGGCTGTCAGTGACATCATATGATCTGCAGGCATTCTCGTGTTTATTATCCTCTTCTACCGCAGAGGCCTCTTCAGCATTTTCTCTTATAGTTACAATTTCACTGGAGTTGGACTTTTCATCGGGTGAGCAAATCAAGGCCTTATAGAGGCGCAATTCAACTACTTCTTTGGTCAAATGGAAAATTTCACTATCTTTCTTTTCTAGGTCCTTTTTGGCATGGCTGAGCAGGTTTTTTAGTCGACGGATCTGTTTTTGAGCTCTCTGGGTAGGAGTGAGGTACTCGTCACCTGAAAGGCCAGCATGGGAGGAACAGTGTAGGACATAGCGCATGGATCTGCCACTGAAAGTGGTCCCGTTGAATGGGGCATAGTCAGCACCCACTGAGGCTGCAGTGGCAGCACTGCCATAACTATTTAGAGACTCATCATCAGGCAAATCTTCAGGGGATCCAGGGGGAGTGTGTGCAGAGTCAGTAGGGCTGAGCTTTCTATCCATGTAGTCTTGTGATTTTAAGGACTTGCTCTGCTTTTGCTGCATAGCATTCGTGCTGAGGGACTGGAAATAGAGCGTAAAACACTGATAAGTAGGTACATGCACAAGATTTTCTATCGCTTACCTACTTGAGTAATGTTTCAAAAATAATTTATATTTCTGAATGAAGATGATGCGGAAATTCTAACACACTCGGAACGGGATCATTCGGAATGCAGTGTAGTAGTGGCCGAGTAGTCATGGCAATGTTTTAGAATTAATTAATTATTCACAAGGCTGTACAGTGCAACTGCTGTACACACCTGGCTCCTGGGGCGATGATTGGGCTCAAGCCGGGCCCCATCGCTACGGTGTTTCTGGTGCGAGTTCTCCGTGATTATAGGAATTAATCTCCGGGAGGACAGCGGCGACCGCTGCACCATTTTTTCACCACGCAAGCGCAGTGACGAGGCGCGGCGGAAATTCGTCCCGTTGACATTTCCCGCGCAGCAGAACTCATCGTGAAACTCCGGCCTCCTGATTGAATTTCTGCTCATTTTCTTCAATGATCTTCATCAAAACCGCACACTGCAAAACAAACCAGCTGTTGCAAAACACAACGTAAGCTACGCAACGCAACAAAAAAATCGCGTGGATTTTGTTGACATTTGCGAATTTTGACAGGTTTTTTTTTAATTACAGTACAGAATGACAGATTGGCACTGATTTTTATTTAGAAGCCAAGATTTCAATCACCCTACTATTTTACTACTAAAACTTTTGGGAAGCCGCTAATTAGAAATACTTTGTATTACGTTTAATAAGAAAATGCAGTGAAAAGAATGATATGTATGAAAATAATAAATTATGTACGTTAGAAAAAATATCAAAGACTTCGAAAACGTTGATGGCCACCATAATGTTAATACTAGAAAACACAGAACAATAAAAACAGTTTTTTTCTGTTCCGTGCTAGAAATAGACATAAATTGTCATTTCCACGATTTATACTTGCAAAAGTTAACACATCCTTTATGGGGCACTGTATAAGGTTCTGCAACAAAATTCCTCAAGATATATTAGAGTTACCTCCAATGCGCGCGGTTTAAAAAATGTGTTAAGCACATTCTGTGCAAAAAGGCTTACTATAACATCAAGGATTATTAGAAGACAAAGATGTTTGGCAGTAAACAGTAGATTAATATTAATTACAGGACGATTGTGACTAGTGTTCAACACATTCATGACTAATATTTTAAGTTGAAAACTCTGTTAATTAAGTTAAAACGTGTTTTGAAAAGAATAATTGTGGAGTTTCTTTGTTAGCTTCTTCTCCACATAATCCATTAATTGTGAAACTAACAACTGAACGCTCATTAAGTAAACATTCTGTTTTTATAATGAATAAAATTAAATATTTGAATTGAATTGAATTAATATACAAGCTTTTTATTACCCATATCTTTTCCTTCCTAATAATCGCTCTCTAATTTATTGGTCACCTAAAGTAACAGATATTCGAAATGCCTGGTAATATGATATTAGCAAAACAATAAGTAGTAAACGTGGAGTGCGAAAGAACGAGAGCAAAGTCCGCGCTTGTGCTCAATTTCGAACGTAATAAGCAGGTAGCAAGACGATTTTATTACGTATAGCTTGCCGCTAACTGAAGTTGCGTAACTGTTCTAGAAGTTGGTGATCCTTGGTTGAAAGAACATTATTGGATGATACACAGGGTGGGCCCGGTGGGCTGCCGAAATTGTGAGCGGCTGGGAAACATTAGACGAGACTGGCAAGGGACCGGATAGGTTGGCGTGAAAGAGAAGAGGTCTATGCCTAACAGTGGGCTCTGTTTACAGGCTGATTACAGGGTGTAACAAGATCGCTATATACGGCGGGGGTTCCACTCGTCAATAGAACTGGGAAAACTTTAAACCGAGAAAAATTATATTAGCCTAAGCGCTTCGGCTACGCAATTTGTACATCGAACTATCATATAAAATTATGAATTGTAGTTTTATGAATCAGGCCCCTGATAATTTTTTTTGCAATTTCAAATTTTCCTCAAAGTAAATTGGAATTCTGTAAAGCGGCCAATGAATACCTATTATTAGCCATGTGCTAACTAAATTACAAAGACAAATAGCGTGATGGTACCTACAGTTGACGGCCAATAACCTCCATGTAGCTACTCACTGTGTTATTTATAAAAACACGATTCCTCTAAAACACTGCAGTTTAAATGGTCTGTGGTAAACATTTTCCTTTTACCACAGAGTATTTAAACTGCTTCTAAGGAGTGTTTTAAGGAAACGTGTTTTTATTAATAAGAGTGTTTCTTCTTTGTAGAGTCGACAGCCGACACATCAACTTTTACCGTGTGCCTATTCTACTCAGTTTCGCTATGGGTGACTTCGGAATAATGTACAGTACATTATTTACTAACCAACCCAAAGGTTGGCCTGTTGTCAGTGGCGTAACTATAGGGTGGCAGGGCTTGGCAAAATGCCATGGGCCCCCGACCTGAGGGGGCCCCGAACTATGAAACCGCGAGCTCAGAAGTATCTTAACATTTTTAACAAAAATTTCTAACAATTATAATGCTTATATATGAGTACTTGAAATCAATTAAAGTTGGGCCATACACCACAACTAAAGACCATAAATATGTATATGTAAATTTTTTTATTTTTGCTGGGAGGGCCCCATCCAATGAATTTGCCACGGGCCTCAGATGCTGTAGTTACGCCACTGCCTGTTGTCTACCTGTAGTGTCGATAAGCCTTCTGCACAAAGTTAGATATAAGTAAGTTATTTTCCGTCGAAATAATGCGCGACCTTGTTTTGAAACTGAAAGGTACCTACCTAACACGAGTGTTGACTCGTGATGAGTAATAATTACACGCACACGCACATAGGTTTCAAAAAAGTATGAACAGTGGAGAGCAGGTCGACCTTTATATTTTGTTGCAAAGTCGTCCATAACATAACTGATTAAAGTGCACGGATGTAATGATTGATCGATGGCTGTCGACAGTACTTACATGCATCGGTATCTAATAATTAAAACATAATTAGGCTTAGTATATCTATCATATTTTGTATTGTTTCCTTTTAGATTGTTTCACTGGATGAAGACTTAAACAAGTAACTGTCATATTTTACCACATCATAGCCATGGTTTTTCGTACACTAACAATCTGTTAATCTATAGTTTTGCAGGCACTTTGGCAAACTGACAGCTGGTAACAGGATTAACAGTTTTTTTTTGTGTACGAGAAACTGGTGGATGGAAACAGGCAAGACCCGCTGAATTCAGTCGACGCCATACCAACATTAACGGCGTTATTTATAAAAACACGATGCCTCTAAAGCACTCCTCAGGGGCAGTTTTTTAATCTGTGGTTACGTCTCTTCCTTGTAAAATCTCCACCACAGACTAATTGAATCGGCGTTTAACGAGTGTTTTAAGGAATCGCGTTTTTATAAATATGCCCGCTCGATTCGTAATTATAAAACACGATTTTCTTAAAACACTCCACAGAGGCAGTTTCAATAATCTGGGATCTTTCTCTTCATCTCAGCCGAAACTGCTGAAAAGTGTTTTACGTGTCTTTATATTTATAATAATATAAGACTATTACATGTTACTTGTAAAGTCACCCGGGCCGTAACGTAACTGAAAATAGTGCACGTTTCTAAAGATTTATGTGATTTATGAATTAGCTGAAATGTTAATACCTACATCTCTGCTATACGGAAGTAGGTACAAACAAAACTCTACAATTCGAAAAAAAATTTAAATAAAAAATAAAAACCGACTTCGAAACACTACAGCACTAGAAAGTTAGAAATAATTTAAATAATTATAAGTATGTAATATACATGTAGGTATTGTAGAAGTATAATTTGGAGTCGGTGCCAAAAATATATGTGCTGGTCATGAAACTGGGCACCGACTACATATTATAGCGGTGCGTCCTACCTAAGTGAATGCGCGGCCGTGACTCTCTGGGCACGTACATTAGGCGGCCCTATATACGTCACTGGAGTGGCATGGCAATTTTAAATCTAGTGAAAAATACGATTAAATTATAAAATAGATAAAACTAACATGCGAATTAGAAAATAAAACTAACAGAAAAACTGAATTTTATCTTAAAGTTAATCGTTTAAATTACTAAGGACAATTTAAACTAAACAGGTAAAATAAAGAATTTCCTACGCAATGACACAGTTTAACTGAGTTATCTAATGTTACATTGTAGTTAATGTCACATACATTCGGACAAATTTAATTAATTTTAGTCACATGGTATTAATGAAATAAACGTGGAGATTTTAGGGTGTTTCCCATGCAGCTGGTGGAAGACGAGCGAATAGCTTCATCGTGGGAAAGCGGCCATAAACCGATAAAACAGTGCGAAACAAAGTCTACGGAAAATAGATCACAGCCAGGGCGGCGATTATTATCGTTGAATGGGTGCAAAATATCAATGGATTACTGAGAATTGACGGCCTTACTGGCATAAAAATCAAAGAAAGCGCTTTGTAAAGAACTCAAAAACTCCATCCCTGCCATTAAAAACATTGCCTTTACGCAGATAACTACCACCCCTGTAGCCAACAATATTTATTTAAACCGTGAGAACCAAATTAATACCGCTCTGTTTATGCTCGCTAATACTCTGCTCGTGCTCTGCTTGTGCTCGTTTTTTATTTAAAATTTATTATCTTTAAATTTTTAGTGGGGGAGCTCGAGAAAAATGAACAATTCCCTTATAACCATAATTTATCCTACTTAATACATTGCTTTAAAACTTGATGTTCTCAATTTCCATCTCCGAAAGTCTTCACCAGAACATCACCAAATTAACTTGGTAATTTTACGCTATTTTATGAAATATACGGTTATTACTAAAGGATGGGCCCCATAATAAGGCCTTATTTACTCCTGTCTCTTAAAGAGTTCCGTTCTCCATCTCTGAAAGTATTCATCAGATCTTTACTAAATGAAAATGGGACCAATAGGACCTTATTCGAACAAAAAAAGACATGTCGAAATCGGTTAAGATTTGACGGATTTATGCGAAAACATAGCCAAAAAATATATATATACGCGTCGAATTGATAACCTCCTCCTTTTTTGAAGTCGGTTAAAAAACAAATGAAGATCGGATTGCCGCTTTCCCTCCTTTTTTTCTCGTCACTGAAGTTGGAACATGGTTCAGCAGAAATTTGTAAATAGAACTAGTTTTTTTAAAATAATTTGACAGCTGTTAGTAGAAAACGACTCTCCCTGGGACTGAAAAGTATTACTTTAAACCCGCTTCTCAAGCAACCGACTATGAGTGATGAAAAATCAATTTATTTCATTTATTATAGCGCAGAAACTGTGACTTAACGTAACATAAACTCACGCCTGTATCCCAGAGGGGTAGATTTTGCCACTTGCCACGATCCTGATAGATCTCTTTCGCTTCATCTACGTTCATTAGTCGTTGCACGCACGCACGCCGTTGTCGGGTACTTTTTATCCTGCCCTTTCCTTTGAAGTCGTGTACGTTACAAATTAACATATGCGTTGGTTTACGTAAGCATTGTAGGTATATAATAGTTCAGTCCACAGCACATCAGCCTTTACATTTTAGTTACAAAGTCGCCCGTATTGTAACTGAGTAGAGATCACGGGTGCAAAAGAGCACGGGTGGGTGTTGACGTGCTGTGTTTAAATCAATATACTATTGATAATATCTTGTATAATACTTAGATATACTTAGTTGCAATAAATGATATACCTAAAACTAATTTTTCAGGTACCTACGTATAATGCATTGCAGATCTCGTAAGAGCAATATTTTTTCAAAATAATTTTCATTACTCATACTCTGAAAGGGGGTCATTGTTCATCCAGGCACCGTGCTGAAAGTGGTACATGCCTCCTCTAAAGCAGAAAAGTATTAAAAAAAATATATGAATCGTAGTTTATATTGAACAACGCAATGGTAGTAACCTATACAGCCATAAAACGATTAATTCTTCATTTATTAGTTTTGTTGACATTTAAATTCTTTTTGATGTTTATAATTAATTTAATGTACTTTATGTATTTATTAGTCACTTTCAAGGCGAGATGTGATTTGCGAAATAAATTAAAATATTGTTTAAGACACAGATAAAACCACCAAATAAGCAAATTCAAAATGGCCGTCTTTCGCGGTCGCGCGCCATCTTGCGAATTGTGATGTACGGTACGGCTAGCACAAGTTGGCGCGCGCGCTATCTCTCGCCGCGAGCTAGACCATCCGTCTGTTTCGGCGTGATTTCCTTAACCTCCTCACTGAATTTGTCCTAAAGACAGGACATAGAAAACAAAAAAATCTATAAAGAAACGTAACAACTTTTATGAAATTAAATACTCATAGTGCCATCTAGCGGTATCGTGTACATGTGAAAAAGGCGATTTGTGCGCACGGTCAATGACACTTGAGCCAAAATGGCCTCCGGTTCCAGACGTGTCCTGTTGCGCTCCGGACATGGTAAGTTAAATCCTATTCAATCGGATAATTTTGCAATATTGCCCATCAAAAGCTGTTTGTATTATATTTTCTAAAAGGCAATCAGATGTTCTAAATCATTATTTACTAGAATTTCGCAAAGATTTGATAATTTTTATATGTTAAAGTTTTATGTCCTGTATGTAGGAATCAAGCAGAGTATTCATAATTAGTTAATATTGTTATGTCCTTTACAGCGGAACTTTGCAGGGAATTGTATTGATATAGATTGATGTAATTTTTTATTTTATTCTCTTTGTAGGTATTTCTGAGGCAGAAATCTTGGAAGTTCTTGAAGATTCTGATGTGGAACTTAGCGGCGATGATGACGACCAAGATCCAACGTATGAGGAGCCTTTAGAAACCGCAACTCGCGACATACGAAGGTTTGATTCCAGTGAATCTTCGAATAATAGTTCAGAGACAGATGATTTGCCATCACGAGCTACTAGTAGTCCTGCGATATCGAGCTCTTCATTAGTGCCTCGTCGTACTGGGCGAGGATTGCGGCGAGGAAGAGCCTCTCGTGGTCCTCGTCAACGAGCCCAATCAAGCCAAAGACCACTACAAGTTTCACGATCTCACCCAGACGTTGTCGACAAATGGACGGGAACGTTCAAGCCTATTGAAATAAATGTTCATGAGCCAACCTATATGCCAATTTTTGATGACGGGTGGACTTTTGAACAATATTTCATTCAATACGTAGACGATGCAATGATCTCGCATATTGTTGAATGCACAAACAGAACTGCAGTTCTTTTAAAAGGTCGATCCCTTGGTCTTACAGTCAAGGAACTAAAGGTCTACATCGGAATAACAATGATTATGGCTGCCCTTCAATACCCACAGATAGATATGTATTGGTCACGTAAGTGGAAACAGACAGTCATAACATCGGCCATGACCCGTGCTCGTTTTTACCAAATTCGAACATCACTGAAAGTCACTTATGATCCTGATGTAACTAACGAAGAAAGGCAAAAAGACAAGATCTGGAAAGTACGCCCACTCTTCGAACGGGTACGTCAAGGATGCCTTCTTCAAGCTCCCACACCCAATATGTCTATAGATGAAATGATCATCCCGTTCACTGGGCAATGTTCTATTCGTCAATATAACCCTAATAAGCCGAATCCATTAGGCCTCAAAGTATTTGTGTTGGCGACACCTCAGGGCATTGTCATTGACTTTGAAATATATCAAGGCGATATAACTCTTTCTGAAATCAGACAGCTGGGCTTTGGTCTTGGAGAAGCCGTTGTTCTTCGGCTGACAGAAGCGTTGGCTCCTGGGCATGAACTCTTCTTCGATAGATTTTTCACAACAATCAGACTGTGCGATGAGTTGCTCCGTAAAGGATTTCATGCTACGGGTACAGTAATGAAAAACCGGCTGCCGAAAGATTGTGTCTTGGAAGATGATAAAATTTTTATGAAGAGGCAAAGAGGACAGTGCGAAAAAAAAAACCGAGATGATGGTAAGCTAACAGTAACTCGATGGATGGACAATAAACCAGTGGTAATGCTCTCGACGCATTTGTCCGATACACTCACTGATGAATGTGAAAGGTGGTCGAAAAAGAATAAGGTCTATGAAAAAGTCAAACGTCCTGAAGTTATAAAAAAGTACAATGAATATATGGGAGGAGTTGATCTCGTAGACAGAATGCTGGCAGTATGCCCAACACGCAGCAGAACGAAGAAATGGACGATAAGAGTAATTTCCCATATGATAGATCTGGCTGTTGTTAACTCCTACCTCCAATACAAACAAAGAGAACAAAAAAAAGGCGTTAAAAACATCATGGGTATTCGGGAATTCAAAATAGATCTCGGTGAGCTTTTGATTTCTGGTAATGTGGATTCTACAGAATCTGATAGTGATGTCACAACGGAGGAGTTTGAACCACTCTTACCCAAGCACAAGAAACGTAAAATTTCTATAATTCCTTTACCAACCAAGGCTGTCCGTCAAAAAAAGCTGAACACATACCACAGCATAGCTCGAAACAGAATCGATGCAGACATGAAGGCTGTTACAAAAAAACAACAGTTTTCTGCAAAAAATGTGCCGTGCATTTATGTTTCACTGTACAAAGAAATTGCTTTGAAAGGTTTCATGTTCCATAATATCTTAGTTACCACTATTTAGAGGTTTTTTATTTAAGTTTAGAAGAGCAACGTTTTGTTTTTTTTACTTAGCAGACAAGCTGTTTTTTAGAATAAGATATATTGAGACTGGTTGTTAAGACATATGATAATACTCAAGACTGTTAAACTGTGAGAAATTATTTTTATTATAAGCTAGATTACAATTAAAAGATGTTGATTATTCTAAATAAAATTTATAAATTTAATTCTGTTACATCGAAATACCCTGCAAATGTCTCTTGTACAGGACATTAAATGGTTCTATAGATATCAATTACCTCCAGTTGTCCCACCGGCAGAACATAAGAAACCCCCTTTTTTTAGGTACTTAGATTTTTTTTTGTATTTTTTTAGTTAAAAAGTAGCATATAAATAACCCACATGTTTAATTTCGTTTCAATCTGACAAAAAAAGTGGTCTCAGCAGTTAGGAGGTTAAGTTTTATATTTTTTGATTTTAACTGGCTTGTGTTTACTTTCCTCGTATTCGTAATGAAAAGTAGAGTGTTTTACTCGGGTGAGAGCACCCATTTCTGCCAGGATCTCGAACATCTCGTCAGGAATGGGTGCCTTTCAGCCCTCGGTTAACAATCTACTATTGTTGGTTTCACTAAACTTAAGTACAAAGAGTTCTAAGTAACATCCTGCGTAATCGCCGATAAGACCAGAAATACGTCCATGAGAACTCAGTCATTTGGTCAAGTTATTTGTCGGGCATTATACCTATTCTAATTCGTAGCTGGGTAGGTAGCTCAAACAGATATGGTCCAATGATTGATCTAGTATGGCGTGTCGATATGTCTGTTAATGAGCTCAAGAAATTTAACTTTCACTGGATGGTTTCATCCATCATGGAACTTAATTAGTTTTTGCTAATAAAGTTATTGCACTACTAGGTAAAGCCAACTTCACGCGGAGATATAAGTTTTGTTCGACATTAGCGCTTATGCTCCGTGGGATAAAGCTCATATTACAGAAGACTAGGATGCTATGATATATCCATTACGGGTTTTACTCAATCAGTAGCAAGATATGTCCTGTAAAACCCCCAATAGATATCACATATCTATCACATATTATATAGTGTGGTGAAATATGGGCATATGAACTGTGTGTAGAGCCTTGATTTTTTGTCTGTAGCATACTGTAACTATTTTACTGGTGAACAATAAACAATAACTCTACTCTACCCTAATATACGGACATTAACATAAGATGCTACTGTACAGACAACGGCGAATCGACCTTTACATATCTACGTAAACTTTAGTCGGTTGCGTTACGCGCCACCACAAAGTACATTATGCGGGCAACTCTGCGACGAAAAAAATGTGTTGAGTAGTTATCGACTGACAAACGAAAATCACCGAAGCTCTTTATAAAACAGCCAAGGTAGGTACCTATGTTCGTTAACCTCAGTCTATAACTAACTTCGAGTAAGCATGAATCTACTTAAAATAATTACCCTCCTACGATTTGGCAGTCGGCTACATCCAGGGTTCGAATTGTAGTATCTTTTCAGATCTAATTCTAATATTTTCTAGATCTTTTTCTTATAAATACATACACACACACGCACACATTTATAACATGGGTAACATGATACAAATTTAAGGTGGGAAATATACATACATTTTGGTTGGTAGATGACAATGTAATCATTCAAATTACCTACCTCGCTACCGTGGTATGCATGTTCCAGAAGAAAATAATTTCAGTGATGAAAAACTTAAGCCGTAAAAGCGTGCTTAACTTATTTGGACACGCGATAAAAACTAAATTCTACTGTTATGTGACCAAACCAAATTACGCAAACTGAAATGCACTAATAAAAACTCCTTGCGCCTTCACACTTACACAGGAAAATTCTCTCACTAAACTCCATCGTGCAAACTGAACACTAAGTACAACATCGTTAGACACTGTTCGTTTTTCGAGACATTTAAAAAATTTTTTTCGTACTTTTTCGATACTTGGATAACAACGTTACCATCGCATAGAGTCAACCATCCGCCTTAACTTTTACGCTAAGAATGTTGCGAGCTGTTGTTGGTCGGCCGCGGCGCAGCGACTGTTAGGCCAATGTTTTGTTCACGCTCTGTGATTGGGCTGTTTCGCATTCGTAAGAGGTTCACTGACGATTTCACCTGCACATCTAACTCTATAGAGACAAGACATAGAGTCTATTTTATTGTGCAACACTTGCTGCAGTTTTCAGTGGTCTGGGCTACGTCAAGCCGTAGCTGTAGAGCCCCTCCAGTCTGTTGCAAACAAGTAATTGTGTGGTTTTTTTGTCATTCATTGTTTGTTTATCGAATGGGTAGAATGAAATTGTTTAGCAATTCTACCAGATATTGTTGTTTGCCCTGTACCAATACGTATCTATAACCACCTAGTACTTTGTAGTACTTATAGCGATAGCGCTGCAATGCAGCCACGTCGTTCAGCCTTTCAAGCAAGTTAAAGTTGTTCGAGTAAACACGGCTGGTTATTGCGGAGAACGAAAACTTTGAACCATTTATTTACAGACAATTTTCAAAAATCCTTTACGCAGTCGAATTACTGCCATAATTTATAGGAAGGTCCGGTTCTACATAGAGTAGGTAGTAGAAAGCAGACGGTTCCTAACATGCAAGTATGTGCATGTGCTGATAACGTAGCTAATTAATTTGCCATTGCCTACTTAGACTGGATACAAGATACAGCGAATAAAGCTAATCTTCCAATAGCGTCGCTGATGCGGATGAATCGATGCCGCTGGTTTTTTATCATTCAATTACGACGACATACTCTAATAACTATGAAAACATGCTGACTTGTGCCGGATCACACGTGATTGTGTCGCGTTTCTATCGTCTAATTTCTTATTGCAAATATTTTTATTATACATTGTATCAAACGGGGTATTTTTTTCATTATATTCCAGTTCCGCTGTTATATTTTTATTCGAGACGGCCAACATTCCAAAGATACCTATCTACAAGGATTTTTGTGTGCTTCTGTTACTAATAATATTTTAGACGGTAGTTGAATCACCTTGAAATGCTCTCTGAAAATTACTCGTGTTAAATACTTCCTGCCCAACCTTGCGCGCTAAAAGTAAATTTTACTACTTATTATCCAGTATCTTAAACATGTTATCATAATGTAGGTATGCCATTTTTTGCATAAGTATGTTCATAAAAAAACTCACACCTGTATCTCGGAGGGGTAGGCAGAGACCAGAGTTTTCCACAGGCCTCGATCCTGACCTCTTTAGTTCAACATTCGTTAGTAGCTGCAGTCGTTCACCAGATTCGGCTACTTTTTATGTTGCCGTTGGCGAACTAATATTAATTAAATTATTGCAATTATACACATCTCAGGTCCGCTTTAAAATAAAAACATTCAAAGTAAGATCACGAGTAGGCACACCTAAACATAAATTGGATTGGATTGAATGCTAAACCTAACGAAAAAAACAGCTCCAGTTTTTGCTAAAGCCTATTAACTTCGTAGACAGCTACAAATTATAGGTTACTACAGTCAACAGCTTAACCTCTATTGTAAAGCCACCTGTAACGTAACTGAGGACAGTGTAGGTACGCATGTAAAGGTCGATGTGCTCTCGGCTGTACTTACTTCAGTCACATACGCGTACAACGTAGATACATAGATACACGCGTATAAGTACGCATATATGTACATATTATGTGACTTAAGTACTATATTCTTTTTTTTGCTCTAACCCGTGCTGAGGACAATTTTAAAAACCTATTTAGAGGCTAAAAATTCCACCCATGCCGGGACTTGAACCCGCGACCTCTGGCTAACCATGCCAGCGCTCTCCCAGCTGAGCTAATGGGCAAGTGCAGACATCAGTGAAATTTCGAGCCTCTTTACAAATTTCTCTGTATTACGTACAGGCAGCGACATCTGGCCGAACCAATTTACGTCACTTGCAGCCCCGAGTAACCCACTTTGCAGTTAGGTTTTTACATCGGAATTATATTTATTTATTTATTCACGAATACATGGAAAACCAACAGCTTTAAACTTTCTTAGTAACTTCTAAATAATAACTGTAAGCTAATTACACATGATTATATTCTTTTTGTTGCACTAAAATAGGTTTTTCAGACTTAAATACTGTCATCATATACCTAATCTTACCGTATAATATCTTGGTTAAGTACCTACTAAAACAAAAATACATACATTTTTGCATTTTTATTCAATTTCATTAGTCGATGCATGCACGCACGCCGGATTCGGGTACTTTTTAGGGTAACTTACCTAAAAAGGAAAAACCGGCCAAGTGCGAGTCGGACTCGCGCACCGAGGGTTCCGTACAAACCTGCAATGTCAACAACATTTTTTCACGGGTTAAAGGCAATTAGATCTAAGTATTTGATATGAATTTCAACTTGATAGCTCTACGCGTTCATGAGGAAAAAAGTAATAAGTTTATATTTATTAAAAAATATATATTTTGTAATGTAACAAAAAATTTAAGGTTTTCGGAATTTTTCCTTTATGTGTGCTATAAAACGTTGCTTCATGCCAAATTTCAAGATTCTAGGTCGACTGGAAGTACCCTTTAGGTTTTGATTCCCTTGCGAGTACTTGCGAGTTTCAAAATATGCAGCTTAAATTGCTGTTTCTTTTGATTGCGTTGACATAGAAGTTAGATTTTGTTACAGCTTAAAGGTATTATAGACCTGAGTATTTGGTATGAATTTCAATTTAATACCTCTACGCGTTTATGAGGAAATGGGTAGTAAGTTTAAAATTATTAAAAAAAAAAATATTATGTGATGTAACTAAAAATTTATGGTTTTCGTAATTTTTCCTTTATCTATGCTATAAGACGTTGCTTCGTACCAAATTTCAAGATTCTGAGTTCACGGGAAGCACCCTGTAGGTTTTGATTCCCTTGCAAGTGTCGAAAATTTGCGGCATAAACGGCTGTATCTTTTGATTGCGTTGGCTTAGAAGTTTGATTTTTTCACAGCTTCAAGGGACAGTAGACCTGAGTAATTGATATAAATTTCAGCTTCATACCTCCACGCGTTCCTGAGAAAAAGGGTCTTGACAGACGGACGGACGGACGGACAGACGGACAACAAAGTGATCCTATAAGGGTTCCGTTTTTTCCTTTTGAGGTACGGAACCCTAAAAACGGAGCCCTTACCTATAGGATCACTTTGTTGTCCGTCCGTCCGTTCGTCTGTCAAGACCCTTTATCTTGGGGACGCGTGGAGGTATCAAGTTGAAGTTAAAACCATATACTCAAGCCTACAGTTCCTTAAAGCTACGAAAACATCAGCTTGAAAAAAGATACTTCGACACTTAAGGGAATCAAAATTTATAGGGTACTTTCCGTTGACCTAGAACTATAAATTTTGGCACGTAAATATCGTCTTATACTACAAATACAGGAAAACATCTTTAAACTATACTTACATTTGTAATAAAATCATTAAAAAAATAGTCTTTGAAGTTCGGGAGAAGCTCGGAAAAAACTGCGAGACTTGATTCGTGAACCATTGATAATATGTAAGTACCTAAATACACATTTGTACGGAACCCTAGGTGTGCAAGCCCGACTCGCACTTGGCCGGTTTTCAACTTACCCTTTTCTAATACAACCCCTATTTGGTCGATGTATGTCCGCCTGGGACGTCCCCTACCGGCCCTTCCACCCACATACACTTGAAAGAGGTATGTCAAGTAGCAAACCCTGGTCTCTGCCTACCCCTCTGGGATATAGGCGTGAGTTTTTGTAATGTAATGATAATTTGTTATTAAAATTGTGACACGATTGGTCGACCAACTTAAACTTATTGCATCATGTATCACAACACAAATAGTTTGAACACAGCCACTCGGTTGCGGTAACTATTCAGATCCAGGTAACCGAATGCCAAAATCTGTAGTAACCGGTTCAATGGCTCGAGGTTTTTTTGCTGCTGTAATCCGATACCACGAAGAAGGTTTCGATTCGCAAAAATCATTTCAAAAGACTGAACTTGCATATTTACCTCAATATGTACTAGCGTTGACGATTACTCATTGATGATTGAGCAGTTTCTATACTTTCGACAATGCGAGTACTTTGGCACATCACTTATCTATTTATCGTTAAAATAGTTTTAAATAATCACTTAAGTCTAGACGTTAGTGATGTGGCTTTGCATTTCTTGTATGTAGGTACTTGCCTTCTTATCCCGCGCAACTAGCTAGACGAGTAATTAAAGGGTAAGGAAGGTATTTTTATACAAGCAATGCGAGATACTGTCAACAGCTGACGGAGCAAGTTTTTTTTTTATTGCGAAGTCACTCTTATCTTAACTGAGTAGAGTGCAACGATGTACAGGTTGGCATGCTATCGAATATATTTTTCTCTAGCCATCGCGACAAGTCGCCGTTTGATTACCCAGGCTTAAGGTTAGAAAGGTTAGCCTGGATTCAATTGATCGACCAACATCGAATTTAAAGGTCATATTCGTTTAAATTCCCTTCTGTGTGGCGCCGGATTAACCATAGCGTCACTCCAATTCCTTCCGTGGATGTCGTGGAAGGCGACTAAGGAAATCAATTGCCAGGTGACGGGCAGCAGCTTTTCTCTTCCTGAGATTCCAGCCACATACTGCGATAGCCAACCCGCCTGCCGAGCGTGGCGATTCTGGCAAAACTCGTAATGGTTATGAAAACCTTGAGTTAGCCCTATGTCCTGCAGTGGGCATCAAATGGCTGATGATGATTCGTTTCAATTATTTCTCTGTTCTTAGTGTGGTAGTGTTTTGAAGTAGGTTTTTATTTTTATAGTACAGCTATCATTATAATGAACAGCAAATAAATACGGGTTTGGTCAGCAATAAAATCTATCAGCTCCCAAGCTTCACAACATATGCTCACGCCTGTACCTCGGAGGGGTAGGCAGCGACCAGGGCTTGCCACTTGACATAATCCCGACAGACAACGAACTTGTTTGTTACACTTTATTGCACAATAAAAACATTAACAAAAATAAAACTTAAATAACAGGCTTGTGATAAAAATGTTGAAATTTCGAATTCGCTGACCATGCCTGATGTAGGTATTTGCTGACCAGGCGTTGCTCTATTATTCTGCTGACCAAAGTGATTGTTGACTGATCGAATGACTTTTTTGCTGATCTTTGTTACTGATGAAATATTTGGGATAGCCTGTGTCATCGAGCAGATTCAGTGATAACGCTGCGTTATTTATAAGAAAAAAAAACACGATTCACAATGACCTTTCCCTTTATAGTAACTGTATTTTAGAAGTGTTCTAGGTACTTCTTAGAGAAATTATGTCTTTTATAAAGAAAGAAAGAAAGAAAGAGGATATTTATTTCAATTGTCACAGAAACACAAAGTAAACAAAAGGTACACAAACAAAAGACACAAACGTCAACAAAACAGAGATAAAACAAAACAATCGAGAAGAGAACATGTGAGGCATATAGAGTCAAAGGCAGCCGGGTACCAGTAATGTATGGCACCCAGCCACCTCGGACCTCAAACGCCTCAGGTGCCTCCGTGACAACAAAAAAGGGGCTCCAACTCAGCATACTTTACTGGTGTGTGCTATGGTTAGCATAACACCAGCAAAACTGATTTTCAGTTGGGACCATTCCTTGGCACCCGGAACGTGGTACCTAGGTACATACACACATACATACATACATACACACATCTCACTATAGAAATACAAATAATAATAACTACTTATATGAATACCCATAAATATGCTGTAAAATTAAATAAATGTACTAAATATACTAAGCTTATATTAAATACTAACACCATTGCAATTACGATTTACAATAAATAATAAATACATACACAATAAGTGCTGGATCCAGCAAATAGCTTCCAAACTTGCGCTTGAAAGCATATTTACTAGTAGTGGCATGGATAGGAGGAGGAATATCATTCCAGCACTTGGATGCCGCAAATCTGAAACTGCCTCGGAACGCTGCCGTTCGGTGCAGTGGCAGAATGGCCCTCACTTTGTAGTACCTAGCCTGACTAGACCAAGTAAGCTTACTAAACAAGTAAAAAGGGGTTTCATACCGCACAACACCGAACAGCAACGTGGCAAGGTGCAGTTGCCGGCGCGCCTGCATGTTTAGCAGATTTGCGTCACACAGGTACGGAGTGATGTGGGAGCGGGGAGGGATCCGGAAACAATAACGTGCACATGCGTTTTGCACACGTTGTATAAGCCTTTTTGTACGACCAAGGATACAACCATGGATGACCACATCACAGTAGTTTAGCCTGGATAATACAAGCGATTCACAAAGGTGAACACGCAAATCCACACTTAGGTAATCTCGTATATTATACAGTAACTTGAGGCGATAGAAGCAGTTACTCACAACTCGCAGTATGTGCTTCTCAAAGCGTAGCTCAGGATCAATAAGTAAGCCGAGATTACATGCTTCTTCTACCCGTGCTATGGGGTGACCCTCAATAGCAACATCATTTGTCGACAGGGCTTCCAGTGTATTCCGAATTTGATTTTTAGTTCCAAGTACTATGTACTTGGACTTACCAGGATTCAGGACTAAACAGTTTCTCCTCGACCAGGCAGCAATACGATCGAGGTCCGAATTTATGTTATGTACTGCAACAGCTGCATCCATTGGGACACTTGAAGTGTATAACTGGACGTCATCAGCGTACTAGTGGTAGTGGTCGCTGCTCTTTATGCTATCAATAATATCGGCACTATACAGTATAAAAAGCAACGGGCCCAAAATGGAACCTTGTGGCACTCCCCGCGTCAGGAGGCGCAGGGGTGACCACAATGTCCCGCCGGCCATTTTCTTGAGCCCGACCGATTGTGCCCGGCCGGTGAGGTAACTGTCAAACCATTTCACCGTAGCTGTATCAAATCCGTAATACGACATCTTCAATATTGATTTCATTTCAAAATTCAATTGATAAATTTTATGTCTTCTTCATAAAAATTCAAGAGCGTTTACGTTTAGTAACGTTTACTGTAGCTATATGGGGTATGTAATGATTATGGTCTCAGTATCTGTGTAGAATGACAGGATGCGTGCATAATGTCAAAACTCGGAGATTGTCAAATAACAAAGAGATATTACCTACCTACTATTCCTTTAATTTTTCTTTGAAATGATTGAAATGTAGGGATTTGCCAAGACCAAGAGTTAGTGATTTGCGATCACAGTCACGGCAAGTCACGGTTTTACAACGAAAAAAAGAGCCTTGAAATGAATCAAAGTCCAAAGACCTAAAGCGGCCATTATCTGGTCGTAATTGACCGCAAAGGCTGCGGACCGGCCGCACAGCCTTGCCCCATCGAGCCGCTTTCATACAGCTTTTTGTTCCCCTCGCTCGAATTCCCCTCAAGTCAAACTATCGGCGTGGCTTATATAATTTAAGTACCTACCTTGTTTTTGTACGTCAAATGCCAACAGGTAAAAAAGCTTTTAGGTATACTCTTGGAAAGGGTTTCCAGTTGAACCAGTTTGAAAATATCTAAGCAAAGTGTGATTCATACGGTGACGATTCGAAGTGTTTCTGAAGGGCTCAAGTATGAATAATATTATTTACTTATTCAATACGAGTAGAAAATAATCAAAATACTATGAGCAATGGGTATAAATAAATAATTCATTCTTCTATCGGTCTCCATACTAGTAAGTAGTGCTATTGACAGATTCAAGCCGTAAATTCTAATTTTCTTGCACGAGTGAGCACTTTCACGATTTCACATGTAGAATGAAAACAGATTTGCATGTGGCCGGCATCACCCTGTCTGATACAATTAAGTACATCAGATAAGATAATAAATGTTTGCCTCTACACGCTAGGCTGGCTGTCCGGTATTATCTTATCTAGAATAATCTGCAGATAGCCCCTAAGTAGGCATGCTTCATAATAACTGATTATAGGTACCTACTTACGTTCTTAGCTTATGGTAAAGTTGGTGATAGATTAAAAAATGTTTTAATAATTTCACAGGATGTTTTTACGTGCCATCATGTTACAATCGAATAAGTATTTACGGTTCATCTGTAGTTCACGATATCAGTACCTACAGTCGACAGCACGTAAGCCTTTAAATTTTAGTTGAAAAGTCGCTCATACATAACATAACGCAACAAGTAGAGGTTGATGTGTTGTCTAATATACATTGTACTTCCAGCATGACTCTGCGTTGGCAAAATGTGTATTTATCTTCAAATAATGCCCGGGTAACTAAATAAAACAGTCTTTGTGTTTACAACCACAGAACAGAGAAATGTTGTGTGTTCACAACTCTCCAGTTTACGGTTCATCTGTAGTTTACGATAGAAGTAAGTACTTATAGTCGACAGCACATCAGTCTTTACATTTAAGATGCAAAGTCGCTCGTAACGCAACTGAATAGAGTGCACGAGTTTAGATAACGCATCACTCTGCGTGCAAAGTGTATTTAAATCTTCAAAAAACGCCTGGGTAACAAAATAAAACAGTCCTTGTGTTCACACCTTTACAGTGTGTGGAGGACTGCACCGTAGCCGGTTTGCCGAGCATGTAAAACACGTTTTATGGGGCCCTTCTTCTGCTAAAATTGCGAAGGCGGGACCGCAGTTTGCTTTGTGTGGTATTTTTAGTTCCCCGCTCTAATCTTTCGCACAACTTGCGGGAGGCTTTTCCTTAGCACGCCTTTTACAACGGACAAAGTTTTATAGTGTCTAGTTAGGCCCTAGTCAAATATACTTAAACTTACTATCGCTGCGACTAAACCTCCTTCAGAATTTCACACCGGTATTGAAAGAAACTGAAATAAGGCAAAAAAAATCACAAAATTAGGGAAATTGCAAATTGAAGAGAAAAAATATAAATTTGTAAATGACGATCTCTAAATGGAAATCTGCATTTAAAAATGTACCCTGTTTGTTTACCGTGTTTGTTTAAATTTTTATGTACAATAAAGTGTTCTCTATCTATCTATCTAAAAGGTCAAAGTCATCTATCAGAACGTTTTGTACCTAAACGTTTTGATAGATGTCTGTAAAATGTTTGCAAAGCAAGTGTCAGACTCATAGACCAATATTTTGCCATGGTTGGTTTGTTTTTTTTTATACTGTTAATAATAATGTTCATTGAGTTCTAGGAATAAGAATTTAGGCCGATTTTTACCACTTAAATGACTAAAATTCCTCATACAAAATTAAATTTAAATAGCTACTTAAGTGATATATACAGATACAGATTTAGGCCACATTATTGCAAAATTTGAAAAAGAATAATATTCTTTTTTATCATGATGATGATGATGAAAATGCATTTTTTTTTTGCTTTTAACAATAATACCTAATAATACATCTGGGCGATTTCTATCAATTGAAAAATATTTCCGTATCAGGACAATATTTAAGATCGGGATAATAGTTGAAGACCAAATTTTGAAAGAGTAATCTTAAGTTTGTTTTGCCATTATCTACTTCTCCACAACGATCTAAATCTTGAAATGTGCTATTAGAGATGGGATATTTATATTTTCAATAGATAGTCACAGTCTCTGCGCTACCCATAGCACAGGGAATCCTAGTTTGGGAGCCAGTAATCACTCTTTTAATCCTTTTCTAAATAAAGTTTTCTCATTTTCATTTTTATATGAATAAAAAATACTTTTGGTCTTATTCATAAAACCACGACTCCTAAAATCACTCCTCAGATGCAGTTTAAAGAGTCTGTGGTAAAGGGAAAGATTAATTAAACTCTCTGAGGAGTGCTTTACAGGAGTCGTGTTTTTATAAATAAGACCGTTAGGCTTAAAAGAACAGGTCATGGAGGTATTAAGCCTTACGCAGAATCATTACATGATTGTCCGGCAAACATGGATTTTACGAGACTATAACAAGTTACTTATGAAGAACTTTTAAGTAATTATACCTGACGTTGGTTACGTGCGAGTTACATTCAAGGCTTATTATTACAAGGATGCTGCTATAGTCCGCGAAAAAAGAGAATTTACCTTGAAAGTAACCAATCCAAGTACACAATTGCTATATCTGTCCGTCAGAACTTAAGAGAAAAAATATGAATCGTGACATGAACGATGTCATGATGATAAAGAGCAATCGAGATAAGTTCAGTCACACACAATTTTTTTATCAGATATCTAAAGAGATCGATCAATTGTCCAACGTTCTTATCGGATAGGTACTGTATCACTGTCTCTTCGTTTCATATTTCTCATGAGTGCGTGAATCAGCTTGACAAATACACAATTACTGAATAGACTCTTTTAAATTACTCACTTTTAACTGGGATTTCCCGGAAAAAACAATCAAACTTCGCTATGTCGCTTTGTCTATATTATAGGATACGTTTGTGGCTGCTTTATACAGAAATCATGTGGTTGACTGGTAGAAAATGCTTATAACATTAAGCCATTAAATCAAGAGGCTTACTTAATATGATTGTTGTCAAAAATATTCCTAACCTAATTTTTCGCCCAATTTTGAATTTGAAGTATGTAGGTAAGTCTTATTTCATTGTTCGCGCTGTTTCGGCCATGTTTCGTCAGTGAAGGCAAGGTTACGTTCGACTCAAAGTTGCACAAAGAAGTGGTTTATGCAGCATTACTCACCGCAGCGAAATACTCGTATGTACTGAGGTGTGTATTTTATACCTCGGTTAAAATGCAGTGCCTCTGATGGCCTTCGCGTTTCTTGTGATATTATTGTAGAGCGGAAGTGAGAAAATATTAGTTTAAAAATATTCAGCGAATTTATAATTTACATAGTTTTGTATCTTCCGGATTTTTAAAACGAAGTTGTGTTCAAAATATACCAAAGAGTTGCTGGAACAGAATGTTTCTTGCATTAAGCACGCCTTTGTGTATTTTGTTACTTTTGTAATTATTACAATCATAAGCAGCCTATATACGTCCCACTGTAGGGCAAAGGCCTTCTCTCAGAGAGAGAGTATGGGCTTAATGACCACGCGTGCCCGCCGCGGATTGGCGATTTCCAGCGCTGAGGTATGTGAACACCTCAGACACTCAAGTTTCCTCACGATGTTCTCCTCCACGGTTTGCGAGTGGTATTGCTACTATAACTTCACAAATGTACATAACATAGAAAAAAAATTTAATAAAAAATAAAAACCGACTTCGAAACACTACAGCACTAAAAAAGTTAGAAATAATTTAAATAATTAGAAGTATTTATACATGTAAGTATTGTAGAAGTATAATTTAGAGTCGGTGCCCAAAATATATGTGCTGGTCTTGAAACTGGGCACCGACTACAAATTTTTATTTTTCAATTTTTAGTGGCGGAGCGGGAGAAAAATAAATAAGCCCCTTATAACCATAATTTACCCTACTTAATTTGTTATTTTAAAATTTGATGTTCTAAATTTCCATCTCCGAAAGTTTTCACCAGAACATCACCAAATTAACTTGGGACTACTTTTACGCTATTTTATGAAACATACGGATATTACTAAATAAAGGATGGGCCTTATTAGGGCTTATTTACTGCTGTCCATTGAAGAGTTCCGTTCTCCATCTCTGAAAGTCTCCATCAGATATTCACCAAATTAAAATGGAACCAATGGGATATTATACCTGTTCGAACAAAAAAAGAATTGTCGAAATCTTTGACGGAGTCATGGAGGAACATAGCAAAAAAAATATATACGCGTCGAATTGATAACCTCCTCCTTTTTGAAGTCGGTTAAAAACAAAGTCATAGGTACATGCCCGCACTGGGAATCGAGCCTGGGTCTCCCGTTTTCGAGTCCAATGTTCCACCTACTAGGCTACCATCGCTATTATTGCAATAAAGAATTATAATAATATAATATTACAACCCCGGTTTCTCGTACACTAACAAGCTGTTAATCTACTGTTAACAGCTGTCAGTGGTTCTTTTTGTATGCACTTTGGTCAATTGACAGCTGTTAACAGTAGATTAACAGCGTGTTAGTGTACGAGAAACTGGGGGTTTGTAATGCCTTTTAACGTCTGCAATTCTACACTCATAAAACTGGCTTCTGGGCAACTCGATCTATTTTTGCCGAGAACTAAATTACAGACTGTTGCTTGAATCGCCCGTCTCTTTCGCGCATTTTGCAAGAGGATGGTTATTATTGTTATTAAGTCTGGTTGTCTTTTAGTTATAATCCTAAGTTTAGTTATAAACGAGGAAATTTTTTTAATTTCTACAGAACCAGGAAATTAATTTCATTTTAGGGTTTCAATAACAACGAGCAGCTAGCTCATATGGTAATAAAAAACGTGTTTGGAATTTTAATTGTTTGTTTCTGGACATGATAGAACCGTATCTGTTGCATGAAGAGGCAATCTCGTGTTCTTTATCGGAGCTCGTCTTTAGCGGAGCGCAAGAAGTAGCGCGTTGGTGTCTTTTGTATCGAGTAAAGGTGTAACATTTTTAATCACACACGTTTTATTTTATCTTTCGGGTGTTCTCCAGCCTTGAAGAGCCTCCTCGCGATGATTTATACTTCCGATAACAATGTACGTTATAGATTATCTCCTCCATGGATGCCCTTTTACAGGCAATGTGAAGTATGTACCTAAGTGCTGCTACTTACGACCGCGTGTAGAGGAATACAAAGCGCGGACGTTACTTTTCGGTCATCCGTTTTAAAGTTACGTTATAAGGCTACATAAAATTATACCAAGTGGTTGTAGATATCTCTTTTCGTTGTATATTTTGCATCCCTTTCGCTCTAGGCGCAGGAGGCTACGTCATCGCAGAACCAGCCAACCAATTGACCGGTGTGCCGCCAACCTTCAGTTTTTCTTTTATTTATAACTCACGTTGGCTGAGTAAGTTATGCCGCATTTAGACGAGCCAGTCAACTAGCCTAGTGTGTTCGATGGAAAATGTTTAGTCGGTAAGTAGGACTGGTGTCTAGTGGTGTACTTATAAGGCGATGTGCATTCTTCTACAAAATAATGCTACAGACACATCTTCGCGGTGACATCAAATTCGTAAGCAAAATTTTTATGGGAAATACTGACCATGGTTTATTATAACAAACATTTTATTATTATTATTGTAAATCTTTATTGAACCATGCAATGCAATGTTTCCAGCACATCTTTGGTAATATAGAACTAGTTTCAAAACAGTATTTTATAGTACCTACCAGTGGCTAAGGGTGGAATTATGACGAAAGAATCCGGTTAAAAACCTACCAACCTTATCGAGTGAGCGCCAACCGATTTTTTTGTTTTCTCTGAGAATACGAATTTCCTCCGGGAAATGTTATTCTTATTGATAGCAAGAGCTCTATTTGTAGTTTTAATTTCAAGTTTCAATTTAGCGGCCTCATATTGCACATATTATTATTACCCCTGAAGTTTGGCCAAATTAGTCAAATTATTAAAATCCGTACCGAGCTGCTCCAAACTGAATTAGGGTTGGAAAATAATCAACATGGAAAACAAAACATTTTATTAAATTTGCAACTGCCCGTCATCCATGTCTACTTTTCGTAAAAAGATGTATGGAAATGTTTAAAAAATCCATCTTTCGTCTTGCAATCAATAGAAATGTTTGGAACAGCACGGTCTAACTGAATGACATGCTTTTTCTTTTTAAAACTAAGATTGAAAAACCAGCCAAGCGCGAGCGTTTCCGTACCATTATTTATACAACATCTGAGTATTTCAAGCGTCTACCTGTTTCCGTTATGTGGGAGCCCCCTTAAATACTTATTTTACTCAGTTTTTAGTACTTGTTGTTATAGCGGCAATAGAAATACATCATCTGTGAAAATTTCAACTGTCTAACTATCACGGTTCATGAGATACAGCCTGGTGACAGACAGACAGACGGACTAGTAATACTTACCCTTACCCTTTGGCTACGGAACCCTAAAAACGAAGTTCGACCGAGCAAATAGTTAGTTGAACAGCACTCCATGCGAATTAATGTGATATTGACTAAGAAAACTCACCGCAATGAATAAATACGAGGGGCAAACGCAGAGAAATAAAGAATAAACAAGTGACACATCAATTACCCACCACAAAAACGAAAATCACCTAAAGAACAAATTTTTTCACAAGCATGCACGTAAACAACGATCCATCACAGCACGTACTATTTGTTTACTTTATAGTTCCGAATTGATTCCCGACAAAACAATTCACTTCTACAAAAAAAAGCAGTAATTTCTGATGTATTTTTTTATACTTTATTGCACACATAAAATTACACGAATAAAACAAAACATTTACAGAATTAAAAAGTGTACATGGCGAGCTTATTTCAGCAGAAATCTCTTCCAGCCAACCCTGGATGTGGTGATACGAACATTATAAAAAAGGGAGGAAAGTGTACAATAATTATTACGTACTATATTACAACCCAGTACAATCATACATACGTAAGATATATTTATTTATATAAAATTAAAAAGTTACATAAACTTACTTATAAGATGATAAATAACTAGAATACGTAAATAAATAAATAAATAAATACCTAAGTAAATAAATAAACTAAATAAATAAACTAAATAAACCTATTGCGATAATGAAAAAAGGAAGTGCTCTTTCAGTTTGGCCTTGAAGATAGCAACAGATGGACTCTCCCTGATAGACTTGGGTAGACCGTTCCAAATACGAGCAGCACGCACAGAAAATGACTTAAAGTAAAACTGTGAGTTGCAGGCAGGAACTTGTAAGGTCCTAACATCACAAGTCCTCTGTGGCCTGGCACGTGGAGGCAGCAGCGAGAATCTTTCCCGCAAGTACTGTGGGGCACTGGGATTTCTCAGTAAATTATATAAGAAATATAATTGTATAATTATATTTTATCGTAACGCCGAAATTTGATTTTGCAACCTTATAACGTCGGTCGCTCCCGAGTCATAAAATCGATTGCGCCCACCTCGCTTTCTCATACGGCAATAAAAAGAGAACGAAAAGTAAGGCAGGTCATTGCAGCCTACCTCGGCCACATTCAGGTGCGATGAAGGCGAGCGAGACAGAGCCATTTTTGTGGGAGTGAAAGCGAGACAGAGTATTATTATGTAAAGCGGCTACTATGGCCGAAGTTATTTAGCATTAGCATTCCGGGTTATTTCGATAAAATGTATGGTGAACTCGGAGTGCCTGACATTATGACTGCAGCAAATTTGGTTTGCCCCCCCCTCCCCCCAAACCAAATTTCTACAAGGAGGACTTCTACAGGATGGACAAGGATTTCTACAGGACGGATTTCTAAAAGGGAAGCCGGTGGGACGCGGCATACATGGGCCCTTTGCCACTGGTACCTACCAAAGATAAATTTATTAAATAGACCATAATCCAAGAACGTTTTACCCAATGGACACGACACAGTTGACGTTTTCCTAGTTTCCCCGCGTGCCACTTACCGAGTTAAAATGATCACGGTCCTGATTTTGTCTTCTCAGTATGACATGAGAGATTATAGAGAAAACATCAGAAGAAAAGTGCAAAAAAATACGAAATGCGCCCTATTATTCTGTAAAAATTTAAGCAACAAAAAATTTAATGCTTCTTATAACTCGTAATTGTGTGTTTATGCATCTGTAAGCGGTATTTCTTTGGTAAATTAATAAGACGTGCATCGTAAACAACATGTAATACGCCGCAATAAAATGGTTCCTGCTTAAGGCTATTTATGCCACTTTGACATTAGCTGTAATTAGTGGTGTAATATTGTTCATTCACACCTCATTCTCTTCTTTTTGGGTTTTTTTTCCTTGCGATAGGGTTTGACACAGTCGATAAAATCGACTTCTAAACATGACGTAGAAATCATTATTATCTTACTTAAATATCCATAAAATATTCGTTCGGTGTTTTATTTAAAACGTTTTATAGATTACCAGAGTTGATCAAGCTGTCAAGAAAAGTAAAAAAATAGTTGGTAGCAGTTCTTAAGGAACATTAATTTCAAACCGAATATTTACTAAACGCAAAAATCAGTGCAGGCTATACGGAGTTTCGTCTAAAATGTATAGAGGAAAATGCGTTTTAACGGAAATTTGTGTTTGTGTTTTATGATTTCGAACAACTTTTGTTCTATGATTTCAAATTTCAAATGTTGGGGTTAACATATTTTCACTTATAAAATTTGCGCTTATAGGATAGTACTAATGTCGCAGCTTCCTTTAAATCATTGTTTTAAACAGAAGTATGTATATCCATTCTATTTATCATATCTCTGTGTATAAAAATTAATTGCCGTTCGTAAATCGCGCTGAATCTTGAGAATGGCTGGACGGATGTAGCAATTTTTTTTATTGGTCAAAGTCAAGGTGAGAACAAAAAAAGTGATACGCGTCAACTAGTGTGTCATAGAAAAAGCCGTAGAGCAAATGTTTTTTTTAAATGACAAACTATTATTGACGTATATCGGGTATTAATTTTATTGACAATAACTCTTCTTTTCCAATACAGCATTTGCTGCATTCGGATTTAATGTACTGTTATGCTCCCCTGGAAGTACACGGACCAAGAATACCATAATAAGACTATCATATTTTAATATTTCAGTCGCATTGCATAAGTGGCATTGAATTCAAATTACAAAGGAAGAGACAGAAATTATGTGGTGTGTAAAAAAATCTTCAAAATCAGTTCATTAGTTTCGTCAGATACAGCCTGTGAAAAAAATTGGTAACCTGATAACTATTTCTTCAGTAGGTATCGGTAATAAACCATACATTCCTACAATCTTTAGGTGAGAACGGTAATTTTTTAAGCTTTTGCTTATTAGAAGTAGTTTAGTTATTTATACCAAAGAAACGTTTTTATTTATTTAGGTTATCCATACAATTTTCCAGTTTTCAGTAAAAAAATAAGTTCAGGGATTGCATGAGATTTACTAAGTTCTCGGTGGTCAGTTTTAAAAACCACTAATAAAATGATTGCGAGAATAAGAAGAAACATTTTGCAGAAATTATCTTAAAAAACATATTATTTTTTCGTAACATTTGCTTTAACCTCCTCAGTCCTAACCTTGAAAATAACAATAAAAAACCATTGATATTTTCAAAGTCAGGACTGAGGAGGTTATGTATGTGTTGTGTGTGTGTGTGTGTGTGCTTTTGACCACAATTTAGTTTTGGTGTCATAGTCATACTTATTATTATATAATGTGTCATAGTTTCGAGGTGATTTGTAAACCAAATAAATAAACGAAATTAGCTAGAAAACTCAACTCTTCTTTACATTCGCAGTCCGGTTAACCGACTGGCAAATTACTGACAAATGGCCCGTAAAAATTAATAAAATAAAATGAAATTAATGGAAAGCAAACTATTTTAGAGAAATAAATACATCTAAATAACTACTTATTTGATATTTTTTATTGCCTTCAAACTACTTATTACAGATCGAATTTCGGTTTCCCTCATAAATTCATTTCGTTCAATCATCACTTATCGATAATATTCATTACATTACATTATCGACTTTTCCAAGCTCTTAAGTCATAATTTGACATTGACAGCTACCTTCCGCCCCCCAAAAAGTGGTCGTCTATGTTTTCCTACAAAGTTTCGGTCATGTCAAATCCTTTGGCTACAACATCCTTGCCATAATCAGATAAAAGTTATTAATTAAGTAGGTACATAAGTCGTCATCTGCAGCAACTACCATTGTTTACCAAGACCAAAAGAACATTTTCTTAAAATATTGTCAACAATTCCAAACTCACGTTGTAGTTTTATATGGTATTATTATAATTTTAGACAAGCACTACCTCGAGAAATGTTAACGGCTTATCTCTAATCAGCAACCGACAATCGATTTTCACTTATCGCGCTACATCACATTGTGTTTCCAACACACATACCACCAATACACGAGTTATTCTCTGTAATAAAAGACCGATAAATTTGCTTTAAAAAAGTCCTCGCAAAAAAGCATGGGCGAGTTGCTTGCTCTACAAACGCGGCACTGTACGGTTTAATGAACGTTGGTCGTCGGCAGCGCTCGGGCGGCGGCGGCGCGCACGCAGCCAGTTGGCCCCGAGCTCCAGCCGCGCGCGCGCACCGCATACGGTGACTCAGCTCCGCCATGAACGAGTACGCCGAGTACGACTGGAGGATGCACCAGGTGCAGAACGAGCGGCTCTGCGACGTGTCCAGGAAACGACTTACCGACGGAGATAGAAGCCGCGCCCTCGCTGGCTTGAAAGAAGCGGTAGATTCGAGTCTAAACCTCGCACTGAGAGACAAGAGCCGTTGCCAAGACGACGCGTTTCTGCGCCGGTTCCTTTACGCTCGGAAGCACGACGTGCAGCAGAGTTTCGAGCTCCTAGTGCAGTATCATCAATACCGACGCGAACACCCAGACCTCTGGGCGTCCGCTGATGGTGGAGTGTTGCGAGCATTGGCTGATGGACTACCAGGTGTGCTGGAACACAGAGACCGGCGTGGGCGTTGTGTACTTCTCATGTTTGCTTCCAACTGGACCCCACATGCTTGCCCGTTGCTCTCTGTCTACCGCGCTCTACTGCTGACTCTTGAGAGAACACTTCAAGATGTTCACAATCAAGCCAATGGATACGTAATAATTGTAGACTGGACAGAGTTCACTTTCAAACAGTCCTGCAGTTTACAAGCCAAGGTTCTGAAACTCATGATTGACGGACTACAAGACTGCATGCCGGTCAGGTTCAAGAGCATACATTTCATTGGACAGCCGTGGTATGTGGAGACGGCACTAGCCGTAATAAAACCTTATCTGAAAGCGAAGACAAGAGAGCGCATTATACTTCATGGCAATAACCTGTCGACGCTACATGACTCTTTGCCTTTGGACATTTTACCGGCTGAGCTGGGCGGTGAAGGACCTTCGTACAACTCGGAACGTTGGCTGCAGGAGTTTTGTCGAGGCGAGAATGTAGAGCCCGCTCCCCTCACCCCCGCGACCGGCGGACCCCCGCCGCCCCTTAAGATCGAGGATGACCCCCCCTCAGCCAAGCTTGACAAAGCATATAAGCAGAAAGACAACCCGCATTTGTTCTACGGGCACGAAAAGAGTGCCAAGTCTGAACTGCTACGCGATAAGGATTGACTTCGCGCTGGTCACGACTCGATCACGACGTATGTCTCCCGTGCGAGTGCATTGCGCTGGACTCTCAATTGCGTACTGTGGATATGCAAAATGTGATATCAAGTGAATTGCTAATTAATTGTCTAGAGACCGATAAGAAAACTCCAGTGTGGAACGCTTCTTTAGAAAGTGGCGTGGTATATGATTAGTGCATTTATATGGCCTCTATGAGTTGGGAACGTTTAGTTTGTTTGCTAAAAGGTCAGGCGCCTAATTTACGAAAGTGTATGATTCAGCAGTGAGGCGTTGCTGTGACGTAGGAGGTTTGCAGTCAGCGGCGCATCCTCCTGCCCGTGAGCATAACGGTTCCGAGCTCTCGTTCGGCGCATCCGTTCGAAACTTGAATGTCCGACCGCCCCGACACTTTTGCAAACTTGCTGTCAAATAGCGGCTTGATAAACCATGGATATAAGTAGTTAGCAACTGATTAAGGTTTTAACTGTAAGCTAAGTATTTATTCCACCCAGTGCTTGATTATATTTCCACAAATATCATTGATCACCTTATACGTAACTATTTATTTATTATTTTGACTGGATCTCGTAATTCGGGAGGCTTTACGCATTTATTATCATAAGGCTTAAGTAAAGTGACGTTTTTTACTTATCAGTGGAATCTGATAAATTAGACCGTGATATTTTTAACGCTCTCTTTGTAAATTGAACTTCTCGGCTAGAGTACTTTTGTCTCACTACAAGATTATTTTTAAAATGCGCAATTCCTAAAACAACCCAATAAGTAGGTAGAGATTGTGTTTTATAACAACTTTTGTCCTAAGATTTTTTCTCGGGTTTACACAACTTCATTATTTCTGCATTTTAGGCGCGATACCGATGTTGCAGATTTCAGTAAATCATTTTCACATATGAAAGAATATCCATTTAAGCGTTATTTATCTATAATATACTATTAATAAAAATTCATAAGTAAATTGAACGAAAGTTGTTGTCTGTAGGGAAAAACCGAACCGAGACGTTTCAGGAACTGCGCATTTTAGTAATAACCCTGTATAGTAAAGAAAGTTCTTTGCTTATAAACGCCCGTCCATTTGCTACTAACTTTATTATATAGGCATTTTAAGTAGATATTGTTAGTTAAGTAGGTATTGTGACACATTGAATTTGGACGTGTGACGTGTTTTCTATTGTATATTGTTATTGAAATAAAAGCAATGATTACAGTCGCACAATTTTACTGCTTAATCGTATCTATGGCATGAGGTGCCACCGTCATTAATGTCAGAAAGAAAGGTGAAAAGGTTAAAGGTTGTTAGAAAGGTCATTGATTTGCTTTTGTAAATTTTATACATTTCGGGTGATTAGTAAAATATTGAATTTTGACATTTAAAGCAACTTTTGTTGTAAGAGTTTTGAATTATTTTTATTTGTACTTCACGTGATTTTATGATTTTTTTGCTTTGTAGTGGCGATGATAGATAAAGGTTAACACATAATATAACTGACTTTAGTATTTTTTAATGACTCGCTATGCTCAGATACCGAGATTCCAAGGCAATTAAATTTTACCTAGTAAATAATCGCGATTAGACCCGTTCTATATTAGAACTGTCTTTATCCTATTACTGACAATCATTTAAAGGAGGCTGCGACATTAGTATTATCATCATCAACCCATTATGTCCCCACCGAGGGGCACGGGTCTCTTCCCTGAGGAAGGTATAGGCCATACTCCACCACGGGGGCCAAGTCCGGATTGGTGAAGACTTGTAGACTAGTGGCTCGTCTACTGTCAGAAGTTGTCAAGCCGCCCCCTAAGCCCTCTGACTTGGCTTAACGACTGCCATCTATCGACGGCTGCCGGCACCAACAGCTTAACGTGCCTTGCGAAGCACGGAACCGCTCGGAAAAATGCCACTAGCGTTAGGCATAGACGGCGACCCATCCATGCACTGAACGCGCCCTGTGTTGCTTAACCTTCGTGATCGTTTAAGATCACTCAGGCAGCCATTAGTATTATACTGACGACAAATTATGAAAACTATGTAAAGCATCATTCTATTCTTTTCTACAAAAATCTTCAATCCGAAAAAATACCCTTTAGAACAAAGAGCTCTATAACACAAACTTTGATGTAGGTATTTATAGACTTATATAGACAGATAGAGAATACACATGTTGTATTGTGCATTTTATAACTTGTATATGCGTGTTCCGCAGCTCATGCTCTTTACACAGTTTCGTAGTTGACTAGTTGTTAACTTCAAAACTTATTGTAACTAATTACTATTCATTGTGAAATTACATCATATAAGAACACCATGAATTCCGAATAAAATTAACTAATTTTATATCACTCTAATGTGCTAGAAGCAATCTGTTTGTCTTACAAATTAGACCATAAAAAGGTAAGAACTGACAGGCTCTAATTAACAGTAGAATCACTGGGCTTACACGCCGCGCTAAACAGAGAAACTTGGTTGAATAACGAACAATGAATTAGCATGATCAGTGATCACTTAAATAGGCTATTGTTTTCAATACCACGTTGGGTTTGTCTAATTATGACAATGGAACTAGGTATGTGAGTATAGCCAACAGATTAAAAACAAACTGGTAGATATCGCAAAGTACGTGATAAGGCAAGGTTTTGGCCAGTTTCCGTTGGTTTTGCCGCTGTTTAAGCTTTTTGCAATGTTCGAATATTGGTAGCCTATGGAGTTATTCGATACATTCTTTGAAGTGGGTACGCATCCAAGAATAGGAGGATAGTAAACATTAGAATTAGGCGTTAAAATATCTGAATTCAAATCATTGGTTTTTTTCCTGCTTAGTAATCTGCGCTTTAATCGGCTATGCAATGTATTTCGAATGGTTTTATTTTATGCAACCTATCGTCTCACTACAGACCTGAGTTGAACAAACATAGACACTCAGTTCTGAGTTCTGACTCAGGAATTGTTATAGTAAGCCATGAATGTAGTTCTATGAAATAGGGCCGAGCAGTCATGTGCGTCTCCAAAGATACTTAATTATTTATAGGATAATTGCAATCGAAAGAAGGATGTTCTAAAAATGGTTTCCAGGGAATCATAACTTTCCTGCTCTACATAATTCTGATGCAGAAATTTCCCTCGTAGTACATAATAATACGAACGAAACTCTATATTGCAGCGGAAACTGGTCAAAACGAGCAAATTATTAAAACAAAATTTGCTATCGGGTCACACTATCTTCATTGTGTGCTTACGCCATAAGTTGGTATGAGTGAGACAATGGGCAAGGCTATTGTGTACACTCAGAATTGACCAGAGCCCTATATCATAAAACTAAACTTCATGGTTTAAGCTATGACAGTTGCATAGTTGATTATCCACGGATTATCAAGTAGGAAGAGTAAATTGTACTAATCGGCTACGCAATGTACATCGAATTGTCATAACAAACTACGAATTGTAGTTTTATGAAACGCGGCCCTGAGGGCTAGTGATAGCAGTATGTGTACTGGTTTTATTGGGCTATCGCAGTGGCGCGGTTTTCGAGTCGACGCTTTCGACACGAAAGAAGAAGATTGGGCACTAGCCCAATAACTATACTATACTAACTAGTAAGTTACTATCACATAGTGGTTTACATTTGTGGCTAATATAATACCCTGTAACAAAATGCCTTAGAAAAAAAATGTCAGCCGTCCCATACCTACATTTTAATGCCACAGGTGGTAACTTTAGTGTGAAACAGCTGATATTTATTTTGTGATTTCGAAGTTTTCCCCACAGTAAAAGTTATATTATTATTTTATCCGTATTTCGTTACATCTGTATAAGCAAAACTGAATGACGACGGCGATTTGTCATCAATTCATCTCGCACACCACTGTTTTTTCTCGGTTTTACATACCTACTTTAGCGTAGCATAGTGTTAGTAGTCTATACTACACGCACATAGCACTGCAGGTAGTACTGCACGTTTAAAATTTCAAATTCGTGTTGCGTGCTTAAAAATTTCAAACAATTCCTTGGATTGTAATATTTGGGTCATTGAAAGAGAGGACGGCCAAGATTCACCTGGAAAAGATTCATAGCCCAAGAGGCCAAGCCGATCGGCTCTAGCTGGCCTGTATCTGCCGCGAACAACCGTCAGAAGTGGAAATCTGTGGTTGAGGCCCTATGCTAGGAGTACCGAAGGACCGAAGAAGGGAAAGTAATGTTTGACATACGATAATAATTGATGCATGTCTGCAAAAAATGCATAAAAATGTGCGGCTTTGCAGCTCTGTGATAGGTCTATCTCCTTACCAAGCCACTGTATTATAGTTTTTTTTACGCCTACTTTTATAGTTTTTTTACACCTACTTTTTAATATATCATCGTCAGCCATTTGACGCCCACTGCAGGCCTCCTTCGTGGTTTTCATAACCATGAGGGATTTTGCCATAATCGCCCCGCTTGGCAGGCGGGTTGGCGATCGCAGTAGGTATGCGATTTGAATCTCAGGAAGACGCTGCTGCCCGTCTCCTGGTAATTGATTTCCTTAGTCGCCTTCTACGACATCCACGGAAGGAAATGGAGTGACGCTATTCTTAATCCGGCGCCACACGGAACTTTTTAATATATAGTTTGGTCTTTCCTGCTCTTGCCCACCACTTACGTGAGGTGGGTATAGGTAGCACGACGCGAGTCACGCGTTTAAAAGTCAACAGCGACTTTCTTGTACATTAATTGTCAAGTTCTGAAATATCAGCGCCCCAAATGCTGGCGTTTCGTTGGTGACTTGCAATGATGGTTCTACTTTATAAGCACCATAAATAGTTATGAGTCACGTCATCACATGTTTCCTGCGCGCGCGCGGCGGAAGGAAGCCCCCTCGCATTCACCCACGTTTGTTCTGTGGTTATAGGTAGGTACCCTTTTGTAACCTTTGTTTCCCGTTGAATGTATATAGATGTAGAGTTACCTATATGTATAACTTAGCATAGCTATCTACTTACATGGCATTTGTTTTGAAGTGATCTACCTAAATGAAGGCAGGGTGATGTCAGCGCAGTGTTATGCATGTATGTACCTAGAGAAATAATAATATTGTATCAGAGGAAGACTAGCTATGGACATGAAATGGGAAAATTGAGATTTTTTGTGAGTGAAATTGCTATATTATGAAGTACAATGACTGTTTAGGTGCCCAATGGCACCACACACTTTAAATCCGATCGTTTAAGCGACAGTTTACAGCTGATTTTACCGTCTCTGTAACATAATATTACACTTTAATTTTTCTGTAAATGTTGTGTTTTATTTATGTGTTTTATGTGTGCAATAAAGTATGAAATTATAACCGTATGTTGATATGCTGTCGCCTTTACTTACGGCAGCACATCAACCTTAACATTCGTGCACTCAGTTACGTTAAGAGCGACTATGCAACTAAAATGTAAAGGTAGATATGCGGTCGACTGTACTTCACAAACTTTCTCTAGCGAAGAGCATACTTTTGATAATTTATTTTACTGAAATAGTTATCTTTGAGATTACCTGAATGAATTTATCAGTATTCTACTAAGATGAACACACAGGGATATTAAAAATAAATAGTTGGAAGACAAAGGAACAGAGCAAAGGGGAAGCTAAATTACCCGATACCGGCTTGCGTGCATTCAACGACTAATGAATGTTGATAAACCGAAAGGACTGTCAGAATTGTGGCAAGTGGCAAACCCATCTATGCCTAGCCCTTTGGCGTACAGGCATGAGTTTATGTAATGTATTTACAAAGTAATACCTGACTTGGACGAACGTGGAAAATAGTAAAATTGTTGGATGCGAAGTCATTGGATGAACACGAAATAACCTAAACCGCGACCTTTGTATTCATTCATTATTTGTTTTAAGAAATCATTTATTGCATGAAAGCAAAAAGGAAAGAGTTGTCACGTTTATCCCCACACGCCGCACTCTTTTCCTCTAAGTATCTAGGTAGCAAGCAATTGTTATTAACTAAGTACTTGCAGATAGGTAATAAATAACGTGCTATTTACTTACTAAAGGTTCGTATATACCTAACCACCTCTAAAGCGAGGTAGGTAATAGAATATTGCAGCTGGACCAGTGGTCACAATCGATATTTGATATTAGAACCGTGTTATTAAACCACATTAAACTTACAAACGATTTATCTTTCCTTGCCGCAAAACTACAGCGACGGGACGACACAAATGGATGACACGTGTCGACTCTACGTTGGAAGTGGTAGCGAGGGATAGTGAATCAATCGTCTATCGTAATTTTTATGGTAGGATTTCTACGTCTCTTATTGGTGCAGCATTTTCCATTACTCCTGTTACATTTCTGTAATCTGACATTTTCATTTCTGTTACATTTGGGTACGTAGAGCAGTGGTTTCCCGTTGCCTTCTGCCTTCTCATTAAGTAACTGTACACTATATTGGGTTGTCTCATATCCTCCCGTGGATGTCGTAGAAGGCGACTAAGGAAATCAATTACCAGGAGACGGGCAGTAGCGTCTTCCTGAGATTCCAACCGCATACTGCGATCGCCAACCCGCCTGCCAAGCGTGGCGATTATGGCATCATCGCGTGGCGAGTATGGTTCCTGTATTGATAATGTCACTGGTCAAAGTCTGAGAAATCTGAAGAAATAGACTGATCTTTAAAAGTTTACTTACCTACTTAGTTAAATGCTCAATTCAGCGCAGGTTTTCTAATTGAGAATTTCATACATATGTAGCAAACGTTGCTTTGCTATATTAATTACCGTACGATCCATTCTCAGACTTACCAAATATAGAGAAAAAAAGTTCATAAAAATCGGTGAAGCCATTTCGGAGGAGTTCCATAAAAAACACTGTGACACGAGATTTTTATATAATAGAAGATTACATACATAAATTATCACTTTGGTGCATAAACTATCAATGGTTGTCTGGAAGAAATTACTTTTAGTAATAAGGCAGCCAATTGTACTGTACAATATTATTATTTAATTCTCCTGAGTAATTCCTGGTGTACATACAATAATTAAGATAAAATAAGAATATTCTTTATTGTACCAGACACAGCATAAAATATTTATAAAAGTACAGTACAATTGGCGGCGTTATTGCTAATAGCAATGAAAAATAATATTCTATCTTTATGCAGTTCTTCTGGATTGTTTCGGTTAATCACAAGAAAGAGCAAGGCACTCTCTTATTACCTTTTCAGAGTACGTAATTCCTGAAGCACGACCATTGTTTCACAACAACTTTTGAATGATGATGATGATGAGGCTGGCTGGAACGTAGACCACCTATGTAGATCAGTGAAAGCTGGCGCGTAAATTGCATTCCCGTATCTCTCGCACTCGTAAGCGTTGTAGATACCTACAAGAGTAGATACATCAAGGCATTCTAAGAAATATAAGTACCTATTCCGCCCACGTCCACCCGCGCGCTTCCCACATTTAGATATCTAATAAAATTAGATGATCTACAACTACAATTTTTCTACAAATTCAATCACTTATAGAATGGCTATTTGAATATTTGCCTCCTGCTTACACACTATTTTAATCAAAATACGCAGGCGCCTGTGAAAACAACAAAGATATCACCACCAGAGATATTTTCACATTAAGCTTTTTTTATTTTCCTGGCGACTTGCAGCCAATAAATGGTACAGAAAATCTAAAAAGCAGACATGTGCTTGCCAATGTGGGGCTAAGCTAAGGTGTTTCTATTAAAGCGACCTGAGATGTTCTAAATAATTAAAAGGAAATAAACACAAAAAAAAACTTGTATTAATGAGTTAATTAGGTACTTAACTTCCTTATGGTGACGGTACTGCCGTCACCAGCTGCCAATGGCAGTTACAATTTTTGTTGAAATATTGTTCATTGTTGAAATCGTCGAATCCAACTCGGCTGGGCAGCATTCGGGAAACTTAGAAAGATCTTTTCGTCTAATATACCTCAATCGCTTAAGACAAAATTATATAACCAGTGTGTGTTACCAGTGATGACTTATGGCACTGAAACGTGGTCTCTTACTATGGGCCTCACAAGAAGGCTCAAGGTCACGCAACGAGCTATGGAAAGGGCTATGCTCGGAATTTCTCTACGAGATCGAATCAGAAATGATGAGATCCGTAGACGAACGAAAGTCGTCGACATAGCCCAGCGGATTAGTAAGTTGAAGTGGCAGTGGGCGGGGCACATAGCACGCAGAACTGATGGCCGATGGGGCCGAAAAGTTCTCGAATGGAGACCACATATCCGCAAGCGCAGCGTAGGACGACCAGCCACAAGATGGACAGATGACCTCATCCAAGTGGTAGGAAGACGCTGGATGCAGGCCGCTTCCAACCGGTCTTTTTGGAAATCCATGGAGGAGGCCTATGTCCAGCAGTGGACTTCTTGTGGCTGAATGATGATGATGATGATAGTTCATTGGTTCATTATTAACAAAAAAGAAAAGCTTTACTTTGCATTTCAGCAAATCTTTCCGCCAGGACAGAGTCACTGTGTATTTCTGGCCTAGTAACAGGTAATAAAAAATACTCCAAATAACATTTATCATTTTTTACAAACTACAGAAAAAAAAACTTACAGATAAATAAAAATTAAAGAGATATTTATTTCACCTTGTTAGCTGGCTACAATTGAAAAGGATATGCTTGCTGTAAGCTCCGTACACAAAACTGTGAATCGGCGCGATGCGAATTCGCGACGCAGAAAACTGCGACACAAATCGCTGCGATGCGATTTCGTGCGGAAAGGCATGTCCTTTCCACGATTCGGATGATCATTCCTTCCTTCTACTCCCGTATTTTGTAAGCTAGGTCGTGACATGGATCGTAAAAGAAGTGCTCACTTCTGTTATTGCTAAGAAGATACACGTTTCGCTGGCCGCACTAAAAAGTCAGGCAAAATAGGTAGGTAAAAAATAAATCCATAAGGGCCTGGCCACACCGCTATTGTTTTTCTTTCGTAAACGAAATTTGGTAAGAATTTATTTTATTTGGTAGAAATTTCAACAGTTTTGGGCCATTAAAAAGCTACCTGCTACAGCCTTTAAATTTTAGTTGCAAAGTCTTCTGCAGATAAGTTAAGAGCCGTACAGTTGACAGCAGGTCAACCTATGTAATTGTCTGCGAATAAGAATGCATGTAAAGGTTGACGGAACGCTGTAGACCGTAATGAAGAGTGCACGCGTGTAAAGGTTGACATGCTGTATGAACAGGGCCACATTTTAAAACTGTAATCTCAGTTTATTTCGACAATTCAGTGTAGATTGCGTAGCAGATTAGTACAATAGATCTTCCTGCTTGTTAAATACAAACTACATCAAAATAATCGCAGTAAACCATGAATTGTCGTTCATTGAAATGGGCCCTGGCTAGATTTTCAGTCGCGACCTGGCGACCCTCTTCAAAGAAAACCTAGACTGAGACAGCTTTATTCGCTTTATCCGATCCGAGTCTGATGACTCGGTTTATATCATAGTCGAGTTTGTGGTATGAAACCGACACTGCCTATGCGCCTGCGCCGCCGATATCTAGCCACTGAACGGTACACAACAACCGACCGTTATTTAATTACTTGCACACGGTCATTACTTCAACTCAGCGCGTTTTCAACAATTTTCCATGCGATAGGAGTCGCACTGGCTCGATTGCTGGATTTGCGACACGGTTTCAATTCCGATAGTAGCTACTGATCCAATTAATAGGCGAACTATTGTATTTATAGCTAGACAGATGGTTTCTATAGTGCAAATTGCTTGAAAATTCCTGGAAATAGCGGAGTTTGTTTAGGAAGAAAGAAAGAAAGACGTTTATTATAACAACGAGACACATCACAGAAAAAAACAAACAGATAAGTGACAAGAGTGAAAGACAGATATGAAAATAACAGAGAGAAAACGTACACAACAAACAAAAAACAAAAATATAACAATCATAGATGTAGCCCGTGGTGTGTCTCAATTGCCACAAAAGGCAGCTAACTCAGCGTTGTGCTTAGGGGAGTGAGCCCCTGCGCTGGTTTTCAGTCAGTGCCTACGGTAACTCATTTATTTTATAAGGTTCCGTTTCGGTTATTATGCTGCCTGAATTTTACAATAAGATTCCTCAAGATATATTGGAGTTATCACCGACGCGGTTTAAAAAATGTATTAAGCATACTCTGTGCAAAAAAGCTTATTATAACATTAAGGATTATTTGGAAGACACGGATATCTGGTATACATAAACCAGCTCTGTAATTTGAAAGTGGATGATGGACAGACTTTCTCATACGCAGACGATACGGCAATCATCTTTGCTGGTAAAACCTGGCATAGTGTCCGCAGATCATCTGAGAGTGGACTCCTAAAAGTAGCGGCCTGGCTAGAATCAAACCTTTTGACTTTAAACGCACTAAAAACAAATTACGTTTGCTTTACGAAGTATGATCGCACTCAGCCACCAAATGACTTTCGCATTAAAATCCATAAATGTGGAAACCCACCGAAAATGAACTGTTCGTGCGTCACTATAAACAAAGTTAATTATGTAAAATACTTGGGTGTCATTGTTGACTAACGACTCTCCTGGCATGACCACACCGAACTTATCATGAATAGAATTCGTAAGTTAATATGGACATTTAAAGCCCTGCGACATATAGCTACAAATTTACGTCTCGCTGGCGCAATCGGTTATCTCATATTGCCTTCCTATATGGGGTGGGGCCACAAAAACAAAATTTGTTGAATTGGAAAGGGCTCAGAGATCTCTTCTAAAAGTAATGTTTTTTAAACCCTACAGATTTCCGACAGAGAGTCTTTACACATCAAGTGATCTCCTTACTATTAGAAAACTATACCTACTAAACTTAATCTTAAAGAAACATAACTCTCTTCCCTATGATTCAAATATAAAGACCAAAAGAAGGAACTATAAAGTGGCCATTGAAGCGCAAGATAAATCAACTTTTGCTAAGAGGCAGTATGAAATACAATCAGGTCGTCTATATAATCTCATAAATAAAGAACTCCAAATTTATCCCCTAACATACTGTCACTGCAAAAAGACACTGACTATTTGGCTTAAGACAAAAAGTTACGACGAAATTGAATCAATCGTGCAAACGATAAGATGAATGTACACACACGCACACGCACACACACACACACACACACACACACACACACACACACACACACACACACACACACACACACACACACACACACACACACACACACACACGCGCGCGCGCGCGCACGCGAACACATACATACCTACTATTTGTTTCATTTAAATTTTTCCTATAAAATAAAATGTTATTTTTAAGTGTAACTTCTAGAAAATAGTTTATACTGCCTATGGAAGAGCGGAGTGTCCTAACACAGGCATCTATTTGCTTAAATGGAAGCTCCACATACTGTTAAGACAAATGTACCTTAAGTTGATGAATTAAACATTTTATTTATTTATTTGTTTATTATTTAAATAATGTTAACAGGAACGATTGTATCTAGTGTAGTGTAACTTTAAGTTGAAAACTCTGTTAAATTAAGCAAACCTGTTTTGAAAAGAATAAATGTGGAGTTTCTTTGTTAGCTTCTTCTCCGCATAATCTATTAATTGTTAAACTAACAGCTTTGACGTTCATTAAGTAAACATTTTGTTTTTATAGTGAATAATTTTTTTTGACTTTGACTTGACTTTGACTTTTTGAATCAAGGATATTTATTGAGAGATTAGATATGAGTTACAGAATCACCAAATCTCACCTTCACAGTTTTACTGCCATTTTTTGCATCCATCACACAATGTTATTTAAGTGTATGAGTAGATAGTAACAAAATCGAATAAATATAAAGTATTATTATTATTAACGTTACGTGTGGCGCCGGATTAAGAATAGCGTCACTCTAAAATTATACTTCTACAATACCTACATGTATAAATACTTCTAATTATTTAAATAATTTTTAGCTTTTTAGTGCTGCAGTGTTTCGAAGTCGGTTTTTAATTTTTATTTAATTTTTTTTTACCTAAACATAGATCGTGTACTAGCGTTGTTAGCGATTCCAGTGAAATGTCGCGCGGTGGCTTCCGCACCGCGTCGCAAGGGCCGACGGAGGTTGTTTTGAAACTCGACCCACCTGCGCGGTTTGCTGCGCAAAGGAGAACGGACTAAGCGTCCTTCGGAGCTTGTAGGTGGGACTTATCATAACAATCTCAGGCAGCTATGTATCTCGCTTCCTGAGGACTTACTCAGTCAGAAACACTGTCTTTGAAATGATTGAGCCTAGCTTTGAAATTAACGGAGAACTTTCAAGAACTTTTAATGCACAAAAAATGTTTCAATAGGATAGGAGAGGACACGTTAAAAGATAAATAAAAGTGGATTTTTTCTTCCCTGCGACTAATACTTTTTATAATACCTATAACCAGTCGAAAAAACGATATAGTCACGTGGTACTAAAACGCGGCATACAAAATAATCAACCTTAGACTATGACGTCACTCCCTAACGTAACGCTTATAATGTAAAGGGTCTTTCAACAAAGACGGGTCGATGTTAAAATTGAATAAAACTAGATGTGTGTGAGATATTAACGAAATTTAGTTTTTATTTAAAAGGCCCGTTTATGCCATTATACATGGAATATGACATCGTTCAAATGTCCGCCGCGGCTTCGCATGGTGGCACGAATCCGAGAGGTCCAATTTTTAATAACTCTGCTGCATAGATCCGGCTGAATCTGAGCGATGGCCTGCGTTATGTTGGCTTTCAGGGCAACGGTCGAATGTGGTTTATTGGCATAGACCTGCGACTTCAGAAAACCCCACAAGAAAAAGTCTAGCGGAGTCAAATCACACGATCTTGGTGGCCAATTCACGTCACCTCTGCGAGAGATAACCCTACCCGCAAACCGTTCATGCAGAATGTCGATTGTGTCGTTCGCTGTGTGGCAAGTAGCGCCATCTTGCTGGAACCACATGTCGTTCACGTCCATATTGTTCAATTTAAGCCAAAAGAAATTGTTTATCATTGATCTGTAGCGCTCACCGTTGACGGTGATGGCCTCGCCAACTTCGTTTTCGAAGAAGTACGGACCAATGACGCCGCCAGACCAAAATCCGCACCAAACAGTTACTTTTTGTGGATGCATTGCTACCTGGTGAACCTCATGTGGGTTGTGGTCATCCCATATACGGCAATTTTGCTTATTAACAAAACCATTCATCCAAAAATGTGCCTCGTCGCTAAAGATTATTTTTCGGCCAAAATCGGGGTCCTCTTCCAAGCGTTCCGACGCCCATTCAGCGAACACACGGCGTTGTCTATGGTCATTAACTTTGAGCTCCTGGGTCAGTTGGATCTTGTATGGATGCAGACCCAAGTCCCGACGCAAAATTCTCCAAGTTGAAGTCTGCGAAAGGCCGAGTTCTTGTGCACGGCGAGAAATCGACTGCTTCGGAGTCTCCTGAACACTCTCACGTACAGCGGCGATGTTCTCGGCCGATCTGGCGTTCCTTTGACGTAAAGGTGTTGGTTGGTTGTTTACCGAACCGGTCGTCTCAAATTTAGTCACCAATCGTTGGAGAGTAGACTTTGAAGGGCCACCGCGTCTGCCGTAAAATGGGCGCAATGCGCGCAACGTTTGCACTAACGAACACTCATTTTGATAATAAAGTTTTATCATTTGCACATGCTGCTCAACCGTGTAACTTGCCATGGTGATTTGGCATCAGTGACTGAATAAGAAAAAACAGATTTGACAGATGCCGCCAAATCAAAATGGCCGCCACAGATTATTAATATCGACCCGCTCTATTTGAAAGACCCTTTATAAAGAATTTCAAGTATTTCCGTCAATGGTTGTTTGTAAGAAATTACTTTTACTAATAAGGCCGCCAATTGTACTGTACTATATTATTGTTTAATTCTCATATGTTATTCCTGGTGTACCTACATACAATAATGAATATTCTATCTTCTATCTATCTATAAAGCGTTTATCAATATTTGAGTTACGTATCTTGTAAAATAATGTTTTTATGCATGTAAACCCTTATAAGAAAACGTTCAGAATTCAATGACAATCTAATAAGTTTAATGTTATTAGAGTAACTTTATTTTGCGCATATTTTGTGACCCCGAAAACCCCGAAACAAATATCTTTATTTTTATATTTTCCTTGTATTTTAAATGATTTCTATGGTATATTTATGCATTTGCATAGTCACTCCAATCTAAGTTAGATGCAAGTTCCCCATTGAACAGATAAGTTAGTACCTGGGTACATACCGACTAGATACCTACGAATAAAAAAATTATAAAAACACGATTTCTCTAAATCACTCCTCAGGGCAGTTTATTTAATCTGTAGTTACGTCTTTTCCTTGTAAAATCGCCACCACAGACCATTTTAATCGGCGTTTATTGAGTGTTTTAAGGAATCGTGTTTTTATAATACCGTAAGAATTTTTTCTTTCTCTAAAGCCGCCTTTTCACGATCTTAGTACGCTCGAGCCTCGGACAGAGTGACCAATTTTGGCTACTCGGAAGCTACTCGTATCGTGTACACCGGCAATCTGATGAAAACGACCTGTACCTACTGTACACTCGACAGCGCATCATCATACGGTACAGGCAGGCGTACTCTCAACTGTACGATCATAACATTCATAACCAATGTTGGGCCAATCGCAAGTCACAGTTTTCCTACAAGCTCATAAAATATCTTTTATTTTCCAAACCGAGAAAGAAAGGTAAATTAATATTTCAACTTTATTATACGAGTGAAACACGGTAGGTTTTGCAAAAGTGAAACTAATGCAATGTATATTAAATACACAAAAAGAAAAGTCCTGCCTGACTGACTCTGCAATGTTTCAACGCCCAGCTCAAACCATTGGACTTGGAAAGCTGAAATTTTGCACAGAGACGGTGCCTTATGTTAGAAATAGTGGAAAATTGAAACTGTTTGTACTCGTAAATGACAAACTCTAACCGATATGTTTCAACAATTGCGCATTTTAGAAAAAATAACCCTGTGGTACAGTTAAGCAAGTATTGACCTGGAGAGTAACTGCAAAGCTATCAGTGGCTCTCCATAAGGCCTTTTGACTATCCTTTGGTTGTTGGCCCTGCATAAACAGATGACCAAATCAAACCGTTGGTCAACCGAGACAGTGGCTATCGTTGGCCTAAGTTACCTACCTACTTCTGGCAAATTCTGGATTTTCTCCATTGGCCCTCCAGCTCTCCATATTTTTCTTTATTTACCAAGAAACAAAGGGTCAAACTCTATATGTGCGATTATTGGTAAGTGCTTAGGTACGCGTTATAAAAAATATAGGTAAAAAAAGGCACAAACGCACCACAGACCGTATACCTCACTCACATTATACACATCCATCCCGACGATCAAGCGCCGGTTATTCATCAACCGTAAACAAAGCAATGTTGCATTGTTTCTTCCGCGGTTCATTAACCGAGACAAACAGCTTTAAAAGAGACTACAGACAGACAGAATTTTTTGTGTCATATACCTAGCCCTGCCCCCCTTAATTCAGCGCATGGAGCCTTACCGTAAATAAATGGGCATTTTCATATTATTATGTAATAAAAATAAAAATAAATAATTGTTTATTCTGTAAAAGGTGCATACATTTCTAAATAGTCTCATTTCCGCCAAACTAAATAATAGTTTGTTGGCAGATGTAGTTATGATATATTGTATACGATTCTACAATAACATCCCTGAAGATATAAGGAACGCAGATGAATAACTTGTTATGTTCAGTTGCTGTCGGTCTGCAAAATCGTGCACTGCCTTTGCGGAGACCACGGCGACGAGTTGGGACACCATGCCCTATCCTGCCAAAGCAGCGTGGATCGACTGTCGCGTCATGCGTCCCTGAATGATATAATCCGCAGGGCTCTTTTCAGCGTCGCCATCCGCTACGCTTGAGCCTAACGGTAGCACGGGACGATGGAAGGAGACCCGACGGTATGTCACTGGTGCCGTGGGAAGCCGCTGGTGTGGGACGCAACCTGCGTTGACACAGTGGCGCCTTCCCATGTCACACACAACAGTAGGGCCGCGGGCGCAGCGGCGGCTCACAGCTATCATATGGCAGAAGGCCGCCACCACCAACAAAAAAATTACAATAAATACCTAAATTTATCACTGACAAATTGGAAGAATTGAAAACTACAGCATCTGCTTGAAAAGTAATAAACTAATTAGATCAGTATCTACCTATGTATCACAATCACTTTCACAAACAGACCGGGAAAAAACAATTTACAATCTAAACTTTTTTACTTCCTGGTTACTCAATCATGTACCTATAGCTAAGGATATGGTATCGAAACAAAAGTATCGATACTACACTCATGAGTAGTATCGCATCAAAAGATACTGGTATCGTACTTGTATTAAATGTATCGAGTTACTCAGGTATCGAGTACTTTTGGCATTCAATTATAGTGTAAACAAAATGACTTAAATTTAATTTAAAAGGATGTTTATTAGAATAAGATTATGTTGTATTACAATCCAAACTCATCTTCCGTGCAATCAGATAAAAATAATAATTGCTGTCCCTTGAACACAACAGGCGGTTTCGGGTCTCCGTGATAAGGGCTCCAGCTTTCGAAAATAGACGCTCCGCCGGAACTGACGTCCCCGGTAGATTGAAAGCTTATATAGTCCCGGGAACACCGTTTCCATATCTTCCCACTGCTGCAATGGGTTTGATTTTAATGGGAATCTGTATTGTACCCTGTGGTTAGCGAGATATAAATTTATCTCGTCTCTGTCAGTGGTGCGGTGCCTACTTGTTTGCGCTAATATTTGGTGGTGTCCCTAAAAGTCGTCAACCTCACTGACAGTCGACGAGTTTCCGCTTACCGTTGGTGAGGAAGCGGAATCCCTTTCAGAGTTAACTGTCCTCCTGATGAAACTTATCGCCTTAGCGCATGCGTTTGCGTCTTTGAAATGAATATATTTTGAATCGTGGGTCTAAAATTGTTGAAACAGCTAAAATGTGGTTGGGTTCGACGTTTGCATAGCGTCGTTCAATCTCTTTCGGTGCCTTTTCTTTCATCGCATTACAAATTGACAGCTTCATTTATTTCTGACGGGGACTTCCCTTAGTCCTAAAGGTGAAGATAGAACTATAATAAAGATGTATAGATACAACCATGATACAACGAAAAAAGTATCGAGTACCTACTGTGAAAAGTATAGATTCTAACTCAGTATCGTAATAAATAGTATCGAGTCCAGTACTAAATTACTTAGTATCGTAACCAAAGAATCGAGTATACTCAGGTATCGATACTTTTTGCGTATCCCTATGTATAGCCTGCAAGCTACGCAATGTGTTCACAGGTCGAACATTGAATGTGCCGAATGTGGTGTAGAGTCAACCCCAATGTAAATTCTCAATTCCTACTCGCACTTGATCAGTATTATTTGAAAGCAGGTATTCCAATTAATAGCCTATCTACGTGTCATTTGTGGTATCATTAGACTATCTGAGAGGAGATGAGGGATATATCTGTACCTATTGATAATTACAATACAATAAGTAGGTACCTACACTGTATCTACATTGGCCTCAAAATTTTTATTTTTATTTTTCGTAAACATAGATTTTGATAACATCTTTATCATCATGTCTTTAGTTGGTTTAAAGAATGTAGTCACGGTCTCTGTGTTCCTTTATCACCTCTTTTGTGGTAATCATAGCTAGCCGACACATCATGTTCCTTTCCTACTATTGAGCGTTTGACAGCGGCAAACTTCGTTCATACATAACCATGAGTCGTGTGTAAGTCTTTTTAATCTATGGTAAAATAAGCTGAATAAGCGGGAAATGCCGATAAATCACAGGTTGCCAGTTTGGTAAAATAATTTTGCACCAAATATACCTACTTATAAGGAAAATAAAATGTTTTTTTTTAAGGTGATTGAAGATGACTTCATTGAACATTAAAACTAATACAAGTTTGCTTGGAATCTTTCAAAACTGCCAAAATCTCCCATTTTAGTAGATCGTCAGCATAATCTGCCACAGTTCAAATTTTGGAGCCGAATCTGCCAAAATGGCAGAAATGTGCCACGAATGGTCACACTGGTCCTAGGGAACGGCAATCCTATTTGCACCGTTTGGGGTACAGACGATGGGTTGGGTCGTGATTGGTCGTGAACGTAGTGATTACATACTCTTTGGGTTGGGTCTGTGGCATAGAGGTGGTCCGTGGTAGAGAGCATCGTTTTTATTCGTCAAAATGTGGGAAAAAATAGAAATATTTTCTTCGCCATAAAGGTTTCGAAAAGATTCCACAATATCAATTTCATGCTCGTGCAATGAATATTTTTCTTTGCTTTTCATTATAACACGCTATCTCCTGACACCTGAAAGTTTGTGCAACCGCCTTGATTTCTACTTGTTTGGCTAAGAGAGCTCCGTTTACTGTTGATGTTATTAACTTATTTCTCAATTTATTCTTCATGATATTAACTTCGCCGCATTACTATACGGTAAACACAACACGTCAAGAGCAAACTTTGTCATATACTACTACACAACCTTTTAGATAACATGAGAGATCTAGTTCAATTTGTTTCCGTAACAGAAAACGCTCTTGAAAATCGGTTTTGCATCATTCTGCCCCATTCATGGGGCACATAGATACATACAAATACAATAGCTTGGGGTACTTTGGTATATGGGGAAATAAATAATTTAGAAGACTCATATTTTTATTTCTTTTATTATAAAGACATCAAAATTTGTCTTTTGTTATTGACAATTTTTAAGGTCTTTCTCGTTATTTTTGAACAAAATATAGGTTATAGGTACTTTAAACTAGAGAAAACTGAGAAACAATCACTGCACATTCTAATTAGCAAGGCAACAAAAATAGCAGATAAAATACATGTAAAACATAAAAATGCCTTGATTGCAATGCGCATGATTTTATTGCATGTGGTAGGTACCTACTCATTTAAGTCAACCGAAAAAGTATAAAAAGATGACGGTCGACATGTACCCTTTGACATATTTGGCTTAGGCAACTGTAAAACTACGTCGCTAAAATAAACACTTGCCTTGTCTTCCACATTTGGAAAAACGAAAACAAGACGCTGATTTTCTTCTCAGAAATGAGACCTGATAATCAGTCAAATTGTACTTGGTAATTACGATAGCAACGCAATAAACGACTGATTTATTCTTTCCGAATTTGATTAGCAAGAAATCATCAACATTTATTTGTTCAAGATTAGAAGCAATAAACTCTTCTCTACTTTTTGCGTCAAGGATCTTCGCTACTTTCTGCGTCTAGTCTTCCTTTTGCGGTATACAAAACTTTGCTTTTTTATTCTTGGTTTAAACTAGGGCGTTCCCCTTTTCAGTTAAAAGCATTTCACGACGAAGCATTTTTTTTTTATTTCCATGAAAAAATCCGAAAATAAGCAGCACTTTATAAAACAAAACAAATCTCAGTAGCGCCCTCTGTAAATAGTTTCGTTTTGCCATCCCCATTAACTCTAAACCACTACAGCAAAATGGCGACCCGGATCCGGCTGCGGAAGCATTGAACTTATCAAGCTGTAAAATGAATAGCAGCGTTCGGCTGCCGCAACATAACCTGTAACTTTCCACACTATCGGGTTAAGCATTTAGACGACTCCAAATTGTCAAAATATGTATTTATTTGACAATGAGGGCTTTTCAAAGCGTCAGTAAAATTAAAAATACAGTACCACAAGTTACCGATAGATGGTGCTGACGTCAAATAATTTGTCAAAATTGACATGACTTCGCTGTACCTTCTCTGTGGTTTCTGTCACGTTGCTCGCTTGTTTCGTTGACGAGAGGAGAGATGTTTAGATTATCATCACAGATTAATAACGATGTACAACATTTAAAACGTATGATGACATTTGTACTCCTTGCAGCGCCATCTAGTTTTTTTTTATGAAACTCAACTGGCAGCTGTAATTGAAAAGCCCTCACTCCATACAGTGGAGGACTTACGTCGCACCCACGTCGCACCCCAGATCCAGGTGATCATTTGGTAACCAGATCCGGCTGACAATTTGGCAATCGGATCTAGCTGAAATTATTGTGCCTAATCTTAAAAAAATATTTAATTAAGAAGTATGCCATACGTTCAGTGTAACTTTTTTATGTTCCTCAACGTGCTACTTTTGACGAAAACGTTGGCAACACAAATCGAAACGTCTCAAATTTGTGATTCATTCACAGATTAAAAAGACAAAGATTCATTCATTCATACATACCAAATCTCTCTGTGTTTCATATTTTCATGGGGACAAAAGTAAGCAAAATTTCAAGAATGGCTGGCTCCGCTGATGTACAGAAGTTCATCAAAGAGGCGATATCTCAAGAAAAAGTTGTAATTTTCTCTAAATCATATTGCCCTTACTGCAAAATGGCTAAAGATGTGAGTACGAATTGATTTTACTGGACCAGGTCTAAAATCCCATACAGTTCTGGGTGTATGTACCTGTAATTAACAGTAACAGTACCTATACAGTTTTTATTCGTAGTACAGAACAGCATTCATCTTCGCAAAAATCGCCATCTCCTTAAAGCGATACTTACTAACCTTTACTTCGACTATCTACCTTTACTATTTGTTATCTCCCTATTTCGATACAATCTCAATTTCGGTTGGTTGGTAGATATGCTACATATCTGGGTATTACTACAATGAGTCAAGCACTACTCATGATGTCACTGCTGGAATGTTGAAAACTAGTTTTTTTGTGACCTTCAGGTCTTCAAAAAGGTGAACCACCCTGCTAAGGTGTACGAGCTTGATGAGAGAGATGACGGGGCCACTATCCAGGATACTTTATCTACCATCACAGGATTTAGAACCGTAAGTTCTTATGATAAGCTTTAAGTGGGCTTTGAACATGCTTCCTTCTGCAGTATGTTAAACAACTTTACCCACCAACCTAGAGTTTTCTTGGAAATAATGCATTATGTTGTGAGTGGTGGTGCCACTTGCTGTGCTTAGTAGTATCATTTCCGAACAGTTGGGAATAATCCCTGTAACATATAACTGAAACTTCCCTGTTCTGCATTAAAAAATTGTGGGGCATCCTCGCAGATATCTTACCAATCCTTGTGATCTGAGTCGTTGGACTATGATGACGAGGACATCATCATAACAATAAAATAGTTATAAACTAAAATACCTATCGCCTTATTCAAGTAATTTTTTTTGTATATTTAGATAGCTATCATCCAATTACTTAGAGAATGAAATGTCAGAACTTGTATTTGCTTCCTGCTCAAACTCCATTTCCATCTATCAAACAGCAAGTGTTTAAAAATTTACATAAACATATTTTTGTGAGATAATATAATCAACATGCTAAATTTTCCTTAATTGATTGTGTCTACTTTATTTGCTTAAATTACTTGTCTATTTGCAGCCAATAAATGGTCTGAAAAACAGTAAAGCAAATAGTATAATGCTTGCCTTTGTGTGGCTATCTAAAGAATAAAGTATACAAGGTATTTCATAAATGTAACTTAAATTAGTAACATAATAATCCTTGTGTTAAAAATCACGTGTGTTGTATGGGAGCCCCCCTTAAATATTTATTTTATTTTAATTTAGTTATTAATTTTTTAAGTGTATATAGAACTCAATATTCTGTGAATATTTCAAGCGTCTACCTGTTGCCGTTATTAATATCGAGCAAAAACCATTTATATTTATTTAATTTTTTAAATTATTATTTTATTCTGTTTTTAGTATTGGTTATTACAGTAGCAATAGAAATACATCAGCTGTGAAAATTTCAACTGCCTAGCTATCACGGTTCATGAGATACAGCCTGGTGACAGACAGACAGACGGACAGTGAAGTCATAGTAATAGGGTTCCGTTTGGCGCCCTTCGGATACGGAACCCTAAAAACTAAATTCCAAAATCAATCATCTAGTTTGCTTTACTGTTGGTATTGCTGTTGTAGACCCTCTTTTTCAGTTACATTATCAGTAGTTAATTGAGCTATACCCATATATTTTAGGTACTTGCAATAACAAAAAATGCTCTTGTAGTTCATAAAATGTGGCCAGTGTGGTAGATTAGATAATGTTCAATGTTGAAACAAAATAATTTGTTTAATAGAATAAAGGTAAAGATAAGAGAAGCACCAAACGACCAAAATATGCAGGCAACTAGAACTAGGGAGCAAGCTTTGTTACACCACCAAGTTATCTTTAAACACTAGAATATACAGCACATTGTTCAAAATTATTGCAGACTTACTATGGCTGGTACCCTGTAGGGATAGCCAAAGACAATCCTCACACAGTTATATCTTTTGCTCCATCCTTACTTAATTAGTAACTGTGTGAAAATCATAATAGTCTTTGCACTTAAGGTTAACCCGACCTACGACAAGCAGTACAAGACACAATAGCTGTGCCTTTTATTTATCAGATTGTTATTTATTTGTACGTTTATAAATTTCCAGGTCCCGCAAGTGTTCATCAATGGCAACTGTGTTGGCGGAGGCTCTGATGTCAAGGCTCTGCACGAGAAGGGCCAGTTGGAACCTCTCCTTATTGGTTAGGCTATAGGTAATACAATTTATGCATTATGTTATGAGCAGTGATCGGAATGAGTGAGTTAATACATGACAACATAACATAACATAAACTCACGCCTGTATCCCAGAGGGGTAGGCAGAGACCAGGGACTGCCACTTACTACGATCCTGACAGATCACTTTCGCTTCCTCAACATTCATTAGTCGTTGCATGCACGCACGCCGGTTTCGGGTACTTTTTATCTTGCCCTTTGCTAATATATCTCCTATTTGGTCGAAGTATCTCTGGGTCGTCCCTTACCGGCCCTTCCATCCACATTCGCCCGATATATTTGTTTTGTCAATCTTTCTTCCTTCATCCTCTCCACATGTCCAAACCAACGCAACATTCCTTTCTCAATTCTAGTCACTACATCCTCTTTCAGTTCACAACATCCTCTAATCACACTATTGCGTATCCTATCATTCAAAGTAATACTAGACATACTTCTCAAGGACCTCATTTCTACTGCATTAATCCTACTTTCTTGCTTCTTTTGCCATACCTAAGTCTCGTTAGCATACATAAGTGTTGGGACCAGCACTCCATTATGGATAGCCAATCTAGCTCTTTTGGAGATGTTTTGGCCACTCACAAAGGATTGCAATGCACCGTTTACACAATTTCCTGTTTTTACTCTTCTTTGTTATTAATGTGAGTTATTAATTTGCATTAATTCTCAACAAGCTGGATTTTTTGCAAAAATTGATTTGTTGGATAAAAAACAACGCACAATTGGGACCTAGGACATAGCATTTGTAATGACATATTTAAGACCTATACGAAAATCCAACTTGTTGGGAATTAATGCAAGCTCAGCACTTAGCGGAACCAGGCAGATCAACCATTTGACGTCATTTACTGCAAAACAAATCCCTCATTCTGATCACTGTTGTACAATTGATCAAAAAATTTTTATAACTGCAACATAACATATAGATCCTCTAATGAGTTCTGTTGCTGTCGTGAAAATCTATCCTTAGAAACAACAAAAATGTATTAGAAAAGTTGAGTTTTAGCTACTAGTCATAAACTATATAAAGAAGAACCAACACCAGTACACGACACATTCTTATGATTTAAATTTTTGTTGCATCTGCATGGCAGTAATACGATATTTCATTCTAGGTATTTCCAGTTTAATTTTTGGATTTGGCAAAAAAATTATGTCAAACAACCCTAAGATTTCTGAAATTATGTTAAAAAAACTTAGGTATACATAATTTAAGCAAAATAAGTTAATATTTTATTATTCTACTCCTGAAAGTCATAAAAATCAAGTCATAATAATAAATCAATAAGTTAATGAGTGTTTTTGGTATACAGGCTTTCCTGAGTTTTTCCCACGGTAAAAGTTGCATAAATTGACCCCATTTTCGGATGTATATGGCGATACAGCCTGTATGCTTGAAACACTTATTAACTCCTTGGTCTTATTTAGTTACACCTTGGAAGTACAATAAAAACTGTAAATTATTTGTAAATTACACAAAAAATAAAGAATTGTTAGCTTTATTTTCACAGTTACAATATTTAATTTTTATTAAAAGCTTCAGCTACAATTTTGATGTTTTAATTGACTATTTTAGCAGGTACCTACTAAATAACTTAATTGTCAAGATTATGTGCATAAATGTACGACCATGTAACCATTTGCTTCCTCACTTTGTAATGCTCGCACTTCTAAGCAAGATTACTTCCACTGAATATATGGTTAGTGATTATTTTCTCTGTAGTAAGCATATAGTAATATCTATCTATTATAATTATACCGGGCCACTCAGAAAGTATTACGAAAAAAGCTTTTTTAATACAGTTGCTCAAAAAGTGGCGTATTGCAGGGACGTATAGCGTTCGTGATGTGGGCGGGACGTATAGCGTTCGAGATACATACTTGAGCTTTTTCTTTACCTTTTCCGAACCCGTGCGTTCTATTTCCCAACTGTTAAAATAATGTCTATTAAAAAGAAAAAACCAACAAGAAGTTTCTACTAAAAATAATTCATAGAAGTTTTTATGATTCATGCAAATATTTCTAAAAAGAAGCTACTAACTTGTTTCAATAGCAGATTTAATGATTTGATTCAATGAGTTAGGTTAGGTTTCATTTCATTTCATCTCATTTTTAATTTTCGTTTCATATCAATAAAAAAATTCTACTGAAGACTTGGCTGTACCTATGGGCATAGAGAGAACGGGTGAAGAAAAAAAAATTCTGCTTATATTCTTTTACGGTTGGTGCCATTTTCCAAAAAAATTATTTATTATATTGCTTAATTTTTCGCAACTGTATTAATTAATAGTAGATTGTTAACCTAGGGCTGTATGACATCATTTGCATGCGAGGCTAATTAGCCCGAGTATGCAATTGATGCTTACACCCGAGGTAAACACTGCTTTACACATCGATTGTGAGGTAAGTAAAAAAACAAGAAAGCAAGACTTTTGAGAAAGAACTCCAAAACACGAAAAAAATTTACTTTCGCGCCTAGCTAGTCGACTGACTTTTACTCTTCACGATTTTATGGCACGCAAGCGCGTCAAATCGTGCTGGCCAGTTTGATTTTTAAATCGATTTCAATTTAACATACGATGTGACTGCGAAACAAATAGTTCGATATTTAAAATAAAATCTTCATAAATTCTAATATAAATTGTCTCGATTCCGATTCGAGTAAATAATCGATACCGAGAAAAAAAATATTAACTTTTAAAAAATATTCTTCTTGCAGTATGAGTATGACAGTTCTTTTTTCAAATTCCAAAACCTATGCTGTAATGTTAACATTACATGGTATGTTTTGAAACCTATGCTGTAATGATATCCATACACCCCGGCATTCAGGGAAGTAAGTGACTACTTACAGAGCAAGAGATATGTAAAAATAGTTGTTCGTTCCGCAGAACCGTCATTGCAACTTGTTCCGACTGTCAACCCTTAGCTTCGGCTGCACTTCGGCTAGACATTTGTCGGAACTCTTTGCAATGACAGGCTTTCCGCACTCGTAATGAAATAATATACTATTATGGGGAAGAGCGGGTGATCGTGCTCTTCCACTAAAAAGGGAAATTTCCCGCCAGGCAGATCATATGCCTGAGGACGGCGCCGCCGCCGGTCCGACTAATGTTCGTCGGACGTTATATTTAGGTATGGTACCTATGTCATGTGAAACATTTTGTTTGCGCGATGCAGGAATGTTGGAGTTTATAGTGCGTGCGCAGAGTTGACATGTGCTCGCCACACTATTATTTGAGTATGAGAGACTGGCCAGTGATAATCTACTTTTAAAATATTATGATTATTTGTAAGTGAAAATAGGTAACTATGTTCAAATTTCAAAATTTCCCTCCACATTTTTTGCGGGCTAATTTAAATGATGGTGTTTCATTGAAAAACCGGCCAATTGCGATTCAAACACGTGCACCGATTCATTATTTGTTATAATCATTATTATACTTTATAACAAATAAAGTGTGCACACACGAGAACACAGTACTGGAAAGGTACCTAACAAAAGAAAATACATGTAGGGGTAAGTGCTGTACCTATGGACGGTTTTACCTACGGACACCATAAATATTTAAAAAGCTAAACAGAGCAAGCTCATCTCTGAATAGAATACTAATTACATATAATAAATAAATCTGTAAATTTTGTCCGTCTGATATGTCTTTTTCACTCTTGTTTCTGTGCGCGCATCACGCTAAGAAAATCACCATAAGCTGTGAGGTCATTGAAAAGTGGTTTTACCACAATGGCGGATTCATTTAACCAGGTTATGAAGAACCAGTCAGTGTACGCACTACCCGTCGGAAATATATTTATCTGTCACCGTGGCAATCGAAATAATTGTGTAATAAATGAAAAGTGCCTAAATAGAAACCGGGTACCGGCAGAATATCAGCGCTGAAGTTTGTCCCAATCGTTCAGCACATGCTGAGTCGGAGCCACAGAACACAATGTTCTGAGGTCGGAGCCCATTTACATTTGCCACACCTACGTTGTCTCTTTTCACCAATTGGTACATTACCGTACCATGTATTTAAAATCTAAATGCTTTTGCTCTTCATGTATGCTTCTGCTTTGTACCTACTATGTTTTCTTTGTGATGTTTCTTGTAATTAGATGCGATTATGCTTTGTATACGTGTGTGTGACTTAGTATGTAAATAAATGATTTATCTATCTATCTAAATAATTCCGCCGTATTACACTTTGTGCAAAATTGTGTCTCTTTGTAAATTCTATGAATTATTTTACTAACAAAAAATATAAAAATAAATTGCTAATGGAATGTAATTAGTACTGTACATATTTAAAGATGACAAAATAACTAAACGAAGTATTCAATTAATTATTCAGAATAAAAGTGTCGGTATAAAACAACAACGCAAACTTAATAAATAACGGGTAGCAATAAAACGAGTGACTGTAAATTACAGTTCTAAGTGTCAAAATTAATTAATTTGGGTTATAGAATTACTAAGTGAGCGACTGACTGCGAGTGACGAGAAATCAACAGAACAGCAACTTACAAACATTAATTTGAGTTACTTAAAATACAAAATGAGCAGCTTCATAATATTTGAGCGACCTAATATTTGTTTGAGTGTCAACGTTACGTCCTGCATTTTTTTCAATATTTGGCAAATGTATTTTTTATACTGAGCGGCATTTTATCTTAAATGAAGTGTTTCGAATACAAAAACCACTTTGAAAAATACACTAATGAGCAGAGTATAATGAGCTCACATTTAAAAAATAAAAATAATATGAAATAACTATTTGAAGAAACACTATTCTATTAGTTGAGAAATTTTATTATTGAAATATAAGGGTAATTAAATAAAACAATGTACTCCGTAAAAATAAAGTAATATGCATGCATTTATTTCAATCAAATGAACAAAAAATAAAATAAGACGCTTCAGTCAACTAAAAAAAAAACTTCTTATTAATACTAAGAAACATTGATAGGTATGAGGAGCCCTACTACTCATCGTCACTGGTAAATAAGTGCTGGCTTGGACTTAGTGGGCCGGCCTCGTTTTCTTTTTTGTCTAATGGGTATCATTTTTGCTTCCAGTGGTGGTGTTGTTAGTTTGAGCCGAATTGCTAGCCCCAAAACGTGTTTGCATACATATCTATTGAAAAATTCGGGACAGTCGCACGATCCTTTTTGCCAGTCCAAAGAGCCACGAAGATTAGTGGCATAGTCTCAGTGGCGCCCTCTATATTTTTTTCAATGTCGTGGAGCACGATGAAACCTAGCTAGATCGATAGAGGACAAAAAAGTAAACAAGAAATTATTAAAGTCACCATGTCCTAAAGTGGCACGTTTAGGAGTTATTGAGCTTTGAAGTTTGTATGGAATTTCCACTAACTGAGTTTCATCACTGAATTTGTCACTTGATATGAGTTTTCTCGTCGATTCAAACCTACTTTGATGTTTTTTAAAGTCTGGGTAGCTATGTCTAGTAGGTACCTACCTACTTATATACATATATACATGAAATTATAGTATTATTCATGCATCCAATTTGTTCAATTCCTGGCATTGATTTCAAGAGCCTGGGAGGAGATTTTTTAGGCTCATTTCATTCGTTCAGGCAGCTGCGTCGAACACAAATTACTTAGCTCTCACCTTCATCCCCGTCGAACCGTGTGAGTTCTTGGTTTTCGAATTATTGCTGGTGCTACTGTCTGGTTGACGTGCTAATTCAGGTGAGATGTCCATCTTCTTTTCGAGGGTCTTTAGTCGACGAAGCACCACGGAATTTCAACGTGGAATCGACTGTTTTGTTTACTCTTTTCATGTTCGCTCAAAGTTCGTACACATTTTGTTGGTGCTTATTGTTATCAAACAAATTCTATCTTTTTTCAGCTCAGTCCAAAGTTTTTTATTCCGATATGAGCTTACCCTTGACCACAATCTTGCCTAGGGCGTAGATGTTCGTTTTTGGTGGCTCTCATAGTTGTCTGCTGTCTTACTCGTAGCTGTGAAGACTGCGGCTTTATGTATCTTGTTTGTGGGATGTGATGGACTATGGATGAACCAAAAAGATCAAAACCTTTCCCTTACCTGGTGTAATAGACTGTACTTGGACTTGGGGAATGAGGATATATGTATAAAAATGACTTCTGTCAGCCAATAATTACCTACATAGAAGTGACATATGTTTACTATGAAACCATATTAAACATAGAAACAGGGATTTATCATATTTTCAGGTCTAACTACCTAATTATTGTTTAACTGCTAATATTTAATCAGATAATGCTTATAACTAAACACAGCCACCATAAAACTTAATTTAAGTACAAATGTTTCTTCCGGTACCTACTTCTCCGATCAATAACTCGCTTACTGTTCGGTAGAATGATTTAATGATAAGTAATGCCTAATTGTATATTGTAATTAGTCTAGCAGCTAAGTGTAATTTGTAATTAAAATAAAGAAATATCTTGTGAATTTTCCTTTAAATACACTATTTTATTTATTTACCTGATAGGATTGATGAAAAGCAGATTTATAACTCTGGTAAAAGCTCCCGTAATACCCTCGCATTGTAAGCATCCTCGCTACGCTCGGGTGCCTTAATATACGGTATCTATAATAAACTGGGTGTTTTTTCTACGACTTATTTAGCAATTTAGTCAAGAATCGGCAACGAGTCACAGGTGCCAAGCATATAGTCCAGTATTTAGTGAAAAATGATTCAAAAGTTAAGTTTTATAAAAATCTCATACAAACTTCAAAGCTCAATAACTCCTAAACGTGCCACTTTAGGACATGGTGACTTTAATAATTTCTTGTTTACTTTTTTGTCCTCTATCGATCTAGCTAGGTTTCATTATGCTCCACGATATTGAAAAAAATATAGAGGGCGCCACTATGAACTATGCCAGGCCCCATACAAAAATCTTCGTAGCTCTTTGGCAATGATTCGTCGCCCCGCCCCCATTCGAATTCGCGCGCATTTAAAAATCTCATTAAAAAAGCGTATCAAAATAAAAAACATAAGCCCTCAAATAGAATATCAGTAACCAATAATCATTAATAAAGCAGCTTACAAAACTCTGCTCAAAGTGAACTTTTTAGTAGTTCGCTAAGTATAACCTCACTTAGAAAAATCGAATCTATCTTAATATTGAAGTTGCCCTCTCTGTATTTCCAGTCGCTCACTTAGTAATGAAGTCGCTCGGATAAAATTTTAGTATCTGAAATGGATTTATCACAATCCACTTTTTGTAAGCTCGTTCTGGATTTTATTATAAATCAATATTCGTCGTCAGTTTAGTTAATTTTTCGCTTACTCAAATTCATACCGCTCAAGTTATTAAAACAGTATGTCATCATCAGTCGCAAAGTTTTTTTTTGTTCGCTCGTTTTATAATTCCCCATAAATAACGACCGATAGTTGCGTTCCGAAACTTAAGATTCTGAGAGAAAAAACATTATCTCTTTAATTATTATTTTACCACCAGTCACCACCCACCACGAATGATCACACATAGTTTATATATGAATAAAAGATAAAAAACGTTTCAATATTGTTAATATTTATTAAAAAACATTTTTTTTTGTCAGCCCGTTTCGGAACTGTGACCGGAACTTAATTTTTTTTTATTAGTATGTTAACTTTTTATTTCTGACATATAAAAAAGTTTAGTTCGAATGAGGAGGTAGAGCACGCACGCGTCATCACTCATGTCCTACGGAAAAGACCTTGTACGTATTGACATAAGAACGAAAATGTCTTAGCTCAATGGACTTGAGTGGTGGTGCGGACTCTACGTTTGAAGAAGTTTGCTTACCCTTCACGGGAAACTAACAAACCATAACAAACCTGCTTGTGCAAAATGGCGAGCGATCACAAAGATTTTTTACCGAATCATCGTTTTTGACATAAAAACACAAAACCATCTTTAAAATGCGCACCAAATCCTGTCAAACCCTAGAATTTCACTGTTAGAGAATAACACGATCTTGCGACGGTCTCGCCGGGCTTGATACCGCATTAAAACTATGTATAATGATTGTGCGTACAAATAATGTTTGGGTGGCTCAGTCTAATCTAATCTATCGTTCTAGCCCGAATATTCATGTTGAGTAAGTATAAGCCTTCCCAAAGCATATCACATCTTTCTGTTCTCGGCCATCCTCATCAGCCGCTACCAGCAATTTGCCTCAGATTGTCGATCTTGTGATTTAAATTACAAATCACTCTTTTTAATGAGTATTCTATTCCACCTGGGCTCTGAAGTGGTTCTAAAGGGGCTCTAAAGTCTTTTCGAGAGATCTGTCTATCGTGACCAACGTATTACATATTTTATATTACTATACCTAAGTACAATGAATATCTCTGTCTCTGAAACTTCGGACAAGTATTAATCTGTTGAATCTTCTGATGTATTTTCCGATGCCTCCTGTATGTTCTTTCCATCTCAGTGACTTATTGCACAATACCTTCTCTCCGCTCTAAAACAGCTTGAATGTCTGCTCAGAGCATTCCAGGGGCCTGTTTCATAAACCTACAATTCATGGTTTACTGGTGACAGGGTGGAATGGAATCGCAAGTACCACCGAGCTCTTTCACCTTGCGAGAGAAAGAGATAAATATGCGGAGCTGACTACCTACCAACCTTTGCAAGTTGGAGAGGCGCCATAAGAAGAAGAAGATGAAAATTCGATGTACATTGCAAAGTCGATTAACCTACAGATTAACATAACGACTCAGCTACGCAATGTACATCAAACTATCATAATAAACTACGAATTACAGTCTTTTTGTTGCATTAATCCGTGTTGAGGAAAAATTCCACCCATGCCGGGACTTGAATCTGGGACCTCTGGCTAACCGTGCCAGCGCTCTCCCAACTGAGCTAATGGGCAAGTGCAGGCATCGGCGAAATTTCGAGCCCCTTTACAAAATTCTCTGTATTACGTACAGGCAGCGACATCTGGCCGAAGCAATTTACATCACTTGCAGCCCCGAGTAACTCATTTTGAAGTTAGGTTTTTACATGATGTCGCTGAACTCTAATTAGAGCATTCATAGCGCTCGGGTAGGCAGATGTAGAAATAATTTATGCAGGTGGGGCTACATGGGTGAGGAGCGCAATCACTGCTGTTGCGGAATCTCCCCTCAGACTATGGAGCACCTCTCTGTGTGTCCCATGTGCCGGTCCACATCCACTCGAGAGGACTTGCTGGAGGCCACAGACACTGGAGTGGAAGAAGAAGAAGAGCCTTCATTGCTGTAAATTATTATTTAGTTACGAAGGGACATTTGCGAATTGAATGAAGTAGCATTAAACGGTTGCCTTATCTTATCTAGCAAATCTACAAAGAAATATAGATTTGCTAGATAAGATAAGGACTCTATGGCCAGTCCGACCCTGCCTCTAATCACGTTCGACGCTGCTTAAAATTATTTACGACCACGGATATTTCTGATGATAAGGCACATGATTTGTATTTACTTAACATTGAAATGTACCTAATGAAAATACTTTATTATCAGATAGAAGTAGCTTACAAACTTATGTACCAACCAGGTAACATATATGACAATGATAAGTTAAAGTAAGGGTAAAGGAACTTCGCATAAATTGATGCTTGTATTTCTGAGGGGTAGGCAGAGCCCAGTGTTCTGACAAAACCTCTTTCGCTTTATCAACATATTATAACCATCTACCTCACCTAATACATCTTAATCCGTTGCAGAAAGGTCCGATGAAACTGAAAGGGATGGATAGCCCACTACAGTAGACAGTTACATAATAGGAGGGGTGCGGAGGCACTGCCTTTAAATTTTCTAAAAATATTTGGATTATAAATTATTGCTCTGCCACCATTCTGCCACTCATACCGTCGTTTTCGTGATATTTTAGCTTGGGGTTGACGAATAATTTATATTTGTTGTATTTTTTCAGTGATTTTTTTCCTTTTATAAAGAAGCTTTTATAATAATTTCTACGAGCCAAGGACTTTAAGTTTGAATGTATAACTGGGAAAAAATAATTTCAAAATAGTAGTTAGCGAACTCCCTGACATATTTTTTCCAAATTTCATCAAAGTTGAAGTAAATTTACTTTTCAAGTGCAGTCTCTACGCCATTTGAAAAACGGCCAAGTGCGTGTCGAGTCACGCGCAGTGTAGGGTTCCGTAGAAAAGGGTTTTTTATCGGCTTTAATGGACTGACAACTTCATCGAAGTAATCATAATATATGTTATTTACTTATGTGCAATAAACGTATTAATAATAATAATCGTACATTGTTACACACATTTATTCTTTGGGCCTGAGCCCGTATCTCAAAATAGGTAAGCAGCAGCACTTAATTACCCAGAGCCAGCCCATAGCATTGAACTGGGCAGTGGCCTAATTACGCTCACCAAATCCTGAGCGATTCCAATCGTTTAACTGTCAAATTAGTATGGAGTTTGACAGTTAGACGATTGGAATTGCTCAGGATTTGGTGAGCGTAATTAGGCCACTGATAGGACTATTCAGTTGTTGATAATAGGAACCTTCAAGTACCTAGTAGTCTCGTATATATAATTAAGATAATTTTACAACGATTTTCAATGTTTCTGAGTAACTTTCTTAAGTAAATTTAACATTTTACACTTTATGATCAATAAATCAGCCAGTAAAGATGTATTTCATTAGAGGTATGCGATTATTTATGCAAGTAATGTTAATGAATATTTTTGAGGTTACCATTGTAGGTATTACAATCAAGATTACAATCTGTATTCCTTTCGCGATATCCAAACTTTGCATTTTCAGTTTTGGTTTAAACTATGGCTCTCCCTTTTTTAGTTAAAACCATTGATGACGTTTTTATGTTGAATTTCCATGAAAAAATCCGAAAATAAGCAAACATTGTGGGGGCAAATCACAGTGGCGCGATCTGTAAATAGTTTCGTGTTGCCATCCTCATTGGTTTTATTTTCTTAAATTTAGTTTTTTACTAAATTGATAATTTAACAGTACCTACCTACGCTTTTTATTATTCTAAAACATTTTGTGTTTCTCGTAGGTATAAAGCATTATGTATCACTCGGGAGAAAGTTCTATTTTTGACAGTATGTTTAAGCCCGACGCGCAGCGGAGGTTAAGATCGTTTTCTCCCCTCGGCGTACAATGTACTAGTACCTGGATGACCGAGCTTCGGTATCATTCAGCCACAAGAAGTCCACTGCTGAACATAGGCCTCCTCCGTGGATTTCCAAAAAGACCGGTTGGAAGCGGCTTGCATCCAGCGTCTTCTGTCCATCTTGTGGCTGGTCGTCCTACGCTGCGCTTGCCGAGATGTGGTCTCCATTCGAGAACTTTTCGGCCCCATCGGCCATCAGTTCTGCGTGCTATGTGCCCCGCCCACTGCCACTTCAACTTACTAATCCGCTGGGCTACGTCGACGACTTGCGTTCGTCTACGGATCTCATCATTTCTGATTCGATCTCGTAGAGAAATTCCGAGCATAGCCCTTTCCATAGCTCGTTGCGTGACCTTGAGCCTTCTTGTGAGGCCCGAGGGTGAGAGACCACGTTTCAGTGCCATAACTTAAGTCATCACTGGTAACACACACTGGTTGTATAATTTTGTCTTGAGCGATTGAGGTATATTAGATGAAAAGACTTTATATTGATGCCGCGTCCCTGCCATTCCAGAAGCTTGAAGGCATCTTGCAGTCCGTTCGTGAACAGTTTCGGAGATATAACGTCTCCCTGTCTCACGCCTCTTCTCAATGGAATTGCCTCCGAATTCTGCTCCTGTACTCGGACCGACATAGTGGCGTTGTTATACAAGCACTTCAGCACCTCGATATACCGATAGTCAATACGGCAAGGAGAGACTCGAGCACTGCCCATGTCGCGATCGAATCGAAGGCTTTCTCATAGTCCACAAACGCATAATGGCAAATTATACTCCTCAGTCTTCTGTATAATTTGCCGCAGCGTGTGCCCTTTCGGAACCCGGCTTGTTCGGGAGGCTGGAAGTCATCAAACCTGTGTCCGAGACGATTCGTGAGGACCTTCGAAAACAGCTTATAAACATGGCTCAGAAGCGAGATAGGTCGGTAGTTCCTCAACAAAGTGTTATCGCCTTTCTTGAAGAAGAACGTCACCACGCCTCTGTGCCATACTTCTGGCGTTTTTCCTTCGAGCAGGACGGAATTGAAGAGCTTCTGAAGGACTTTAAGTACCGGTGTTCCACCCGCTTTCAAGAGCTCTGATGTAATTCCGTCCTCTCCTGGTGTCTTGTTATTCTTGAGCTGTTTCAGGGCCATTCTAATCTCGGTTTTGCGACTGAGGTGTATAGCTGTCCGTAGAAACTCTCAATCTCCCTCAGCACTTCTGATTTGGTCGACGCTATACTGCCGTCCTCTCTCTTCAGCTTCGTCAGCTGGCTTTGCCCAATAGACATGTCTTTTGCGAACACTTTGGAGCCCTTGTTCCACTCTATAGTCTCTTTAATGCGTTCTTTATTAAAGGAACGAATATCGTGCCGCATAGACTTTGATATGTGTCTATTGAGCTGCCTATATGACTCAGCATCCTCGGAGGACTGCAGTTGCAACGAGCGACGTTTAGCCATGAGGTCGAGAGTACAGTTTGAGAGTTTTTGTGGTCTACTCGTACGGTTCGGTCTATAGAACCTCAAGCCCACTGAACGAACAGTTTCTACAAACCTGTTATTGATCTCGTCCACCGATGCGGCGCTCTCCAGGCACTCAAAGCGATTTGACAATTTTGGTATTTATTGTTTTTTGGTTAATCGTGTTTTTCGGAAATTATATTTAGATACGACGAACAAAAAAGGGAAAAAAAGGAAAAAGCATAATCGAATTAGCGACAGGCTCGAACCGGCGTCTTCTGGTTTTGGGACCACCCGATTTCCCACCTGAACTATAACGACCTTGTACATAGTGGCGAAATGTACCTTCGTATGCTTGAAATCGCCAATCCGCGGTGGGCACGCGTGGTGATTAAGCCCATACTCTCTCTCTGAGAGAAGGCCTGTGCTCTATAGTGGGACGTATATAGGCTGCTTATGATGATGCTAATGACACTTTAGCAGTTTTTCATTGCCTAAAAACACGAACAAAACGAGGTTTTCTAAGAATGAAACCTAGCTAGAGCGATTTATCGTCCCCGAAACCCTCTGCTTACTAAATTTCATAAAAATCGTTGTAGCCGTTTCCAAGATACAGATTATAATATATATATATATATATATATATATATACAAAAATTGCTCGTTTAAAAGTATTAAAATCCTACTTTAATAATATTTTTAAACCGCCAAACCCACGGTACCCCACTATGGTGTAGGCGAGAAAAAAAAATTGCAAACATTTTTTTCTTAAAATTTTATCGTTCCATTTTGTCGGTGTAATTAATATGTATACCTACCTATGCTAAATTTCAGCTTTCTAGTCAACTTGTCGTCTTTGTGCTAAGCAGCGGATAGACAGACAGACGGAAGGACATGGAGAGACTATAAGGGTTCCTTGTTGACTACGGAACCCCTATTACTATACGTCACCGTCCGACTATAAATACCGTTTTATAACGCCTATAAAACCGTCTTTAACTGTTACCGTTTTCGCGAGTTGTTGATGAAAAAAACCTCATTGTGACCCGATTTTTCAAGGTTTGGTTTTTTTCCCTAGGTTTTGGGACGATGCCTTTACGAATGGAGAAGCTTTGTGGCTTATGTTGAATTGAGAGCACATTACATACCAGTCGTAAAAAAAAATGATAAGTGGGGTTTCAAAACGTTACTTTTTGTTCCTTGATGTGCTACTTTGGACTAAAGAGCTGGCAACACTGCATCTGTCCGGTACATTATCGGTCCGTACCCAATAGTACCCATTTTGTGGGACCTAATATAGTACAGCCAATATTGCACACCCCATCCACAGTACAAAATAAACCCCATCGGTATCATTTGGACATGAATTATTTGGCCGTACATTATTTGGCTGTACAATTTTTGATCGAACATTATAGTGACTCGTGTCAAGCAAGTCGGAACGTTTAATTTGTGATTCATTCGTATTTCATATTTTCACGGGAACGGAAGTAAGCAAAATTTCAAGAATGCCTGGCACCGCTGCTGCAGAGAAATTCATTAAAAAGGCGATATCTGAAGAAAAAGTTGTAATTTTCTCGAAATCGTATTGCCCTTATTGCAAAATGGCTAAAGATGTGAGTACGACTTGATAGTTTTAGACCGTTTAAAATCTAATATTGAGAATCAATCTTTGTAAGTGCTTGTTAACCTTGACTTCGACTATCACTACTATTTGTTATCTCTCCAAATTAAGGTTGGTATGGCTAGTTATCTACTTAGATTTTACCGTTTTACGTTTTGTATTACTGCAATGAGCCAGAAGCGCAATAATAATAATAATAAATTATTTACTTTCTGAACAAATCCAATACAAATGAATAATAATAATAAAGTTAAACTAAAATACATTAAGTAAATTATATTCAATTACTTTTCAATAATTTTACTATTTACGATGATGATGTCACTGTTGCAATGTTGAAAACAATTTTCTTGTGACCTTCAGGTCTTCAAAAAGGTGAAACACCCTTTCAAGGTGTACGAACTTGATGAGAGAGATGATATGGCTGATATCCAGGATACTTTGTCTACCATCACAGGATTTAGAACCGTAAGTACTTATAATATGGTGCAAGTGGAATAGATGGTATGAACCACAGCGAGTGGCATCACCACTTACGACGAAGTGCGGGATTTCCAACAAGTCTGACTCGAGACTTTCAACTCTAAGCGACAGCAGCAGAATAGAGAGATAGACAGAGAACACTTTATTGAAAAACCAGGTGAAAGACATTACAAATAGTTTCTTAGATAGTTCAGATACTAAAACTAAACGTTCGAGGTTGAATTTTTGACATTTCATTACGATATGTTCAAGGCCAGCGACCTCACTGGTACAAAAACAGGACAGGTTAACAAAACACACAGATTAGTTTTGACATTTTAATATAGGGATGTGCGTAAGTGAATGAAAGATCGATTTGAAAATTGAATGAAAAAAAAAGTGAATGATCCATAAGGTACACTAGTATCACCACTGACAAAAAAACATAACTTCCAAATTGTTTTCGATAATCTCTTATCTATTTTAATACTGATGCATTTTAAGCGGAATTGTTGTCTCTTTCTACTTATTTCTTCGGTCGTGTGCTCTGATCGCTATCTTAACGGCTTTTTTATTTTCACTGACGTCGCTCGTGAACCTTGTGAAGCTCCTTTAGTTCATTCGAAAATTATTTAATTAAGACTAGACTAGTATGTGCCCCTTAATTTAGTAACTTGATGACTTGAAACTGTAAATAAATTATGTTAGTGGTTAATGGACTTTTTTTTTCTTACAAAATATGTATCCGGTAGCTACAGTTTCCTAAGCTGGGGTCAGTCAGTGCAAAATTACATTTTATCATATCAATCGCATGTCTCCTAGTAACAATCACCCCATGCATGAGCATTTCTAATGTAATTTTATTAGACCCAATTTATTCATTCAGCCGTAAGATAGCTAATCACGACTAGTTCATTCAGTGAGTCTCAACCCTATGAGTGTCAAATTATTTAGATACGCCATTGTTGTATTACCGTAACACTCAAGTAAAAAAAATAGACTTCAGATGGGTGAAGGGACCACTGAGACGCTGCAGTGCCTGGGACATTTTTAGATGGAGTAGGCTTGCCCAGCACCTATACCATCCTGACAGCTTAGTCGGCCTAGCCCACAGGAAAGACAAGCCTATAATACGTGCGGAGCCAACCAAGCACCAACGCCGATAAAACAGAATAAGTTATGAAAAAAAAAATGTTTACGGTACCTCCCCTACCTAGACGTAAAATAGGGACGAATCTATTTTCTCATTTTTCCCATTAGTTTGTATCGTAAAATTGGCCGTTAAAAATATTGTGAATGACTGACTCGCATTTGGTTTTTATAGATTTTTAATAGGTATTATCCAATTACTTACAGTATCATTTCCATCTACATATATTTAGACAGCAAAAAAGTGTTTTGAACATTTCTTGTACATTATTTTTGTGAGATAATTTTACTTCACAGTTTATTGTACACAAAAAAAGAAACATTCACATAAGACATAAGGTAACAGAAATGAGTAAGTAACAAAATAATGCTTTGGAGTTTATAAACTAGCTATCCCGGCGAACTTCGTATCGCCACAGAATCCGTTTATACGATTCTTGCACAACGCCATCTATTTTTAAAACACAACATTTGCTCGCACAACGCCATTTATTTTAAACTTAAAATATTATTCCACGGGAACGCATTACCGGGATATCAAGTATTATACAATTCAGGTCTATGTCTATCTGTACGCCAAGTTCCATGTAAATCCGTTTAGCCGTCATTGAGTAACAAATGTCCAAACATCCAAACATCTTCACAAACTTTCACATTTGTGATATTAGTAGGATAATTAAATGAAAAACAAACATGTTAATAAAAAACACTAATCTCTTAAAATCAATGAATAGGTAAGCCCATCATTATGCTCATGCTGATGGTACTACTGTCACCATGACTATGACTATACATACCTACCTATGACTTTATTTTCTAAGTTATGTATATTTGTGAAATTATAGTAGCAACACCACTCGTATCGGTGAAGAAAAACATCGTGAGGAAACCTGAGTATCTGAGCTATTCGGCTCTCCCTGAGAAAAGGCCTGTGCCCTACAGTGGGACTTATATAGGCTGCATATGATGATACCATTACTTAGATATAAGAAATCATTCATTGTAATTCGTTCTTCTGGTTGCGCAATAATTGTGCAATAAATTGTTCTTTATCTGTCTATAATGATAAGATAATAATATTCTTTATTGTACACCGGAGCACATGACACAAAAACCACAAGTCTAAACATATTTCACAACTACTTGCAACAGCACACAAATTATCTTGAAGGTCATCATATTTTATTATGTGGTTAGCATTGTGTTTGATTAGATAATTTTCGATATTGAAACAAAATAAACTGTTTAATGGAATAAAATAACGATAGGCGAATAATCAATAAATGCACTAAATTATATGTAAACAGTAGAACCACTAGGTACTCTTACAGTTATCGCACACATACTCCACCTAATAAGAATAAGCAGAGACAATCCTGACATGACCTGAGCCATAATTGGTCCATCCTTGCTGTATTTTTACACAACACATAAAAAATAGATACATTATCTTTGCGACAATATGTAAAGGTCATAAAGTCGTCAAAATATAAGAAGCCCGTTTTGACAGCTTCACAAAATTGCATTTTACTTTGGGTTTACTTGAACAAATACATAAAAAGACACATACTCTGGCATATTATTTAACGCTCCAAAGAAAAAAGAGATTTTGTAGCCCGAAAAGTTACTCATAGTTTAGATTTTTAATGTCTATGATCTCAAACTAGGTTAGATTCTATTGTTTTTGTAGCTGTCAACGGGCTTTTTATATTTTGATGACTTGTCTTGATAAAAATCAGAACAGTTATGTTATCTAGACCTCCACAACACGGATCGAATTCTAGCAAAATCCAACGGATAACTCTACTTTGTACAACAGCGATAAGACCGCCAATACCACTACTTAGATATAAGAAACTAGCTGTTGTCCGCGACTTCGTTCACGTGGTAATTTTGATGTGTATTTTTCCGTGATAAAAAATAGCCTATGTGCTAATCCAGACTATAATCTATCTCTGTGCAAAATTCATCCGGATCCGTTCAGCCGTTTTTGCGTGAAAGAGTAACAGACATTCATACATACATACAAACTTTCGCGTTTATAATATTAGTAAGGACTATGTGTAATTCTTTCACCCTGGTTGTGCAATAAAGTGTTCTCTGTCTATCTATCTATCTGTGCTACTACTTTTTAATATTGTTACAGGTGAGAACTCTACCATTCAATTTGTGGTTATTTAAATACATGCTTTTTTATCTTTATCTTATCCAGGTATTCGGTAGGTTGTCTATAAAAGATCACTTTTAGTGATAAGGCCGCCGTCTGTACTTTTAGGTTAAGAAATATCTGTGTAATTTCCATTTTTTTATATCTATCTATGTATTCATTTAAAGTTCAGTTAAAGTACTGTTTACAAATTTGCAGGTTCCGCAGGTGTTTATCAACGGGAACTGTGTGGGCGGGGGCACCGACGTCAAGGCTCTGCACAGTAAGGGCCAGTTGGAACCTCTCCTCGTTGGTTAGACTATTTATGGTTAACACAATCTATGCATTATGTTCATATGTAATATTCGCCCTATTTACTATTTGAATATTTCGTATAGTATACTAAACCCTATCATTCAAATATAGCGGATATTACGAATATTTGCTATTTTATAAAGAAAAGTATTTTTATTTCCTCCTAAGTCTTTATTTTTGTACTTTTGAAGGCCTCACTAAACATGGTAACAAAATCCCCATATAGCTTTTGTTTTCCATTTTAATTTCCAAAGTTTTCCCTGTAGTAAAAGTTGTATGTACCTATGTTGTTTATATTGACCCCATTTTCGGATGAAAGTATTTAGCGATTTTGCTACAACATATATACCTACTTGAAACTCTTATTAACTCGTTGGTCAATCTTTTTTACACTTTAAAAGTACAATAAATATTTTTTATAGTTCCAGTATTTATTAAAAGCTGCAAATACAATTTTGATGTTTTATTTCGCTAACAGGTACTAAATACTTACTTCTAATTGTAAAGCAACCATGTATGACACTATTGTGTGGAACTGTATACAGTTTTTCGCTGGGTCGAAGCGGGAGACCCAGGTTCGATTCCCAGTGCGGGTGTACCTATAACTTGGTTTATTTTCAAAGTTACGTACATCTGCGAATTTTTAGTAGCAATACCACACGCGAAATCCGCGGATTGGTTGGCTCCACACGTATTGACTTGTCCTTCCTGTGGGCTAGGCCGATTAAGTTGTCAGGATGGTATAGGTGCTGGGCAAGCGTACTCCATCTAAAATACAATGTCCCAGGCACTGCAGTGTCCGAGTGGTCCTTTCACCCCATCTAGTGTGAGTGAAGGTGCTACTGGACGCTGTATAACTCATCTCATTACGTAGATGCAAAGGCCTACGTTTTATGTCACTATATTATTACGTATGTGTTTAAACCATTTTTGTTCTCCAATTTGTTGTGTATCTTGTATCTCATCATCTCTGTCGCGAGGATATAATTTCCATTTTCTTATCTCGATCGCAGAGGCACCACCACGTGATGTTTATTATAAATTATGCAATTTGCCTGAAATCCCTCGGCGTCACCGGCGTCACCCTTTAACGAGAGGGCGCCAACAATCGGTCCGAATTAATTGTAGAGATTCCTCCATAAATCCTGGAGCGAAAGTCACTCGTCCCCTCCTTAAACGGTTTATTACGCACGCGGGATGAAAACATCAGGAGCACTCAAGGCCACTACGCGCAGGCCTTTAGAGGGAGATAACCTCCCTACGGCTAATATTATATGACCTACGTCATTGATAAAAGCGTCGTTTTCCCGTGCCGTCTCCCGGAAGGCAGAAACTGTGAGTGCGAGCGAGAGAGGTGAGGACGAAGACCCTCGCCCGCCCGCCCCTGGCAGCTTCCCGCGCCCTCCGCTAGTCGGCGCTGCGAGGCCGCCCCAACAAAACATGACAATATTACAACTTATTTTGTGCAGATTTATGTAAACAAATGCTTAGATTGATTTATTAAATAAGTGAACGCAAGTTCCTCGGGGTGTTGTGTGCATGTAGTGTGAGATTCGGGGACGGCGTGGCCGGACGCGAGGTAAGGGAGCTATTTCTAGGTGTAGATCAGATTGTAGAGACCGTCTGTGGTTATGTTTATCTTTAGCTAGCTACATGTGGAAAAATCTATTAAGGCACCCAAATGTTGTGGTATCACGAAACTGCGTGATAAATATTACGACAATTTATTCCTACTTTGGTAGATATACTAAATAAGTCATTGTATGAGCTTGAACAGGCATGTCTCTATTGAGGGATACCGGGAACTGATGATGTTGATGATAATTCAAGCCCATGCATATATATATATATATATATGCAAATATGTTTGCATTTCTTACTAAAGGTAGGTAATTATGACTATAGACGACGTAGCACGGTTTAACAGAACGATTCCTATTCTTCAAGTTAAGTTCCTTTAAGACAAAGCCATGCCTTTTAGAAAAAAGGTGACAGTAGATACCTTTTTAGGGTTCCGTACCTAAAGGGCTCCCATACAACGAACGTGATGTTTTTGCCGTTTTTGGCTCGATATTAATAACGGCAACAGGTAGACGCTTGAAATATTCAAATGTTGTATAGATAATGGTACAGAACCCTTCGTGCGCGAGTCCGACTCGCACGTGGCCGGTTTCTATTAGTATTGTTATTAGGTAGGTACCTACATACCTACCTTACCGTGTGGCGCCGGATTAAGAATAGCGTTACTCCATTTCCTCCCGTGGATGTCGTAGAAGGCGACTAAGGAAATAAATTACCAGGAGACGGGCATCTTCCTGGGATTCCAACCGCATACTGCGATCGCCAACCCGCCTGCCAAGCGTGGCGATTATGGCAAAACCCCTCATGGTTATGAAAGCCATGAGGGAGGCATATGTCCTGTAGTGGGCGTCGAATGACTAATGATAATGATGATGATACCTACTTACTGGAAATTAAAAAAATACGAAGTCACTTTTATTTATAAAAAACACGATTTTTTAAAACACTCCTGAAATGCAGTGTAGATTGTCCCTGGTAAATGGAGATATTATCACTGACTATTTAAACTGCAATTCAGGAGTGTTTTAGTAGAATCGTGTTTTTATAAATCACACCATTACGGTCTTATTCGTAAAAACACGATCCCGCTAAATCGCCCTCAAAGGCAGTTTATCTACGATTTCGTCTTTGCCTTTACCACAGAGAATTTAAACTGTCACTGAGGAGTGTTTTAAGGAATCCTAATTTTTATAAATAACACCGTTGGTTTTTATCCATAAAATAAAATAAAATAAAAACTTCCACAGCGCCTTACAACTCACACGAAACCTGAAACGGGTCCATTGTCTCCACATAATACGCTTTAATGTATTATTTATCGTTACGTGTAGGCGAAGCTTTATGCCAGTCACGTAAAACTGGAAACAATAGAGATCAACGTCGTGTGTTGACTACCCTTTTACTCGGATGCGGTTTGCTTCAAAGCCTGAAAAGGAACTGAAATCTTTCTGAATAATGAGTAACTGGAGATATATTTTAGCCATTATCAGTATCAAACCGAGATAGACTAAAGCTAAAACCGAACAAGTGCGAGTAGGACTCGCGCCCCCAGGGTTCCGAATAAACTATAGGTACACCACATCCGATCAAGTTTTTCATACATTTCATACGGCGACTAAAGAAATAAATTACCAGGAGACGGGCAGCAGCGTCTTCCTGAGATTCCAACCGCATAGGTACTGCGATCGCCAACCCGCCTGCCAAGCGTGGCGATTACGGCAAAACCCTTCATGGTTATGAAAACTATGAGGGAGGCCTTTGTCCTGCAGTGGGCGTCGAATGGCTGATCATGATGATGATGAGTGACTTTTATCCAAATATCAGAAATTAAAATCTATTAAAAATATTTTTACAATGAGTCAAAAAAAACTTCGGACCGAGTCTCTTAGGGCCACTTATACTTATTAAAATTTACAAAGCGCGAATATACACTAACGGTCAAGTTTATAAAAACACTCCTGAGAGTTTAAATAAGCAGTTGTTACGTCCTTCCTTTCACCACAGAGTATTTAAACTGCATCCACGAAGTATTTTTTGTAAATAAAAGCGAAAAGCTTTATTTAATTGGAAACCATCTATTCCTAAGCTGTTTATTAATGTATAGTAACAATTTTGTATACATACATACATATATAAGCCTATATACGTCCCACTGTAGGGCACTGGCCTTCTCTCAGGGAGAGAGTATGGGCTTAATCACCACGCGTGCCCACCGCGGATTAGCGATTTCAAGCGCTCAGGTATGTGAATAGCTCAGGTTTCCTCACGATGTTTTCCTTCACAGTTAGCGAGTGGTATTGCTACCATAACTTCACATAACTTAGAAAACAAAGTCATAGGTACATGCCCGCACTGGGAATCGAACCTGGGTCTCTCGTTTCCGAGTCGTTCTACCTACTAGGCTACCACCGCCAATGTTGTATGTGGATGTATTTTTAGGGTTTATTTTATTGCAGCGTAATAAGTTTGAAACAGTGGAAAGTTAATAATTTATCTAATAAGTAGGATTTTTGATTTACAAAAAAACAAACTTATCTGCGCTCTCTAATAGGTTGAGCATGCCTGTACCATCACTTTAAGTTAACACCTACATAATTTGTAATTACCATGCTTTAGCAAATAAATATTGTTATCGTTATTTTTAATCTTATTATAGTCATTATTTTTATAGTTATTTCCATTGTTCTTAAATAGCCTTTTAATGGACAAACTCTACTTGACGTGTTCAAATGTAACTGTATGTCTGCTTACGCATCACACAAAGCAATGAAAACAAAACATAATTTTCTCATTTGTCAGTAACGCCCTATCGAATCGTATCATAAAAGCTAAAGCACCGCGTGATTTGCGTTAAAACAAAGAAAATAGCCATTACTCGATGGTGATGTTATCGCTCCTATACTAGTTTTTGTTTGCCCCGATACGGATGATTATGATGAATAGCAACAATATGGAGGGATTTTGTTCTACTTCCGTCGAATACTCTACTTGGCGCCGTTGTTCATTCTGTCGGGACTATTTTCCTTTGGCCCTTGTGTGGTACCGTGCGGCTAGGGCGGGAGATGTCGTGTTTAGTGGGCGGGCGGCCGGCCGGCGCGCGTCTTTGCTTCCAGGATATAAAGCGACGGATCTGTGGCGCCAAGTCAGACCCCTCGCGGCCTTCCGAACGGACGTCACTCGCCCCAGCCGGTAAATTCGCGCCAAAACTTGGAAACTTATCCATCGACGATATTTTTCACAGAGTGGTTTAAAACTGGCGGGGAAATCACGCTTCTACCAGTTTGGTAAGGTGTTTGTGGATATTAAAATTATTGTTGTCGTTTGCTTCGGTTTTATGATTTCTCCTTATTTTGGCTTTTAGTGTTTTGCACGTGAAAAGACGGCAGCCACGAATCTTAATGATAAGTATTTTTAGGTACGATTTTTATGATTTTACCGTCGGTTTTTTCTTAAGAATTCAAATACTTAAGTATCGGTGTATCTTTGCAGATGACTCAAAAAATAACGAGACATAACGTTACCAACTTAAGTATCTATTTAATTGCAGAAATTCTTTATTCAGGAACCGGCAGAGAGTCGGCTTTTTTGTTATAATTCTCAGTTACACGCACTTCAAAATAATTGCAATTACTTAATTTAAGTATTAAAATGAAAGTACAAGGGCGAACTTAATGCAAAAAGCTTTATCTTCCAGTTAAACTTGGTTTTGTGGAGATTAAGTATGTCAGATAGCAACCTTTGTAAGAAACGACATGCTTTAGTAAACATCCAGAATTAGACGTTAAATACAAAAAATGTACCCCACATTAATACTTAAGCATGTTATTTATCTAATGTAACAAAAAAAGAGATGAATTTCTCCAAGCTAAACAAAGCTAAAGGTAGAACAGCTTAATTACAAACAACGGGAGAATTTTCACACGTGCACGCACAATCACATAAACAATGTGAGGCATTCGCGGACGAAGGAAGCTCATTACCATGCCCAGACCAGCCCTTACCTTGCCGTGCTGCCACTGTACTGAAGTGCTGTGTTTCAATAAAAGAGTACTCATAAATACTCATAATACTCATAAATTTCGTTACATGTGTTTTGGTCTTTTTTCCATACGCTGTATCTCCAAGCTTAACTCCTGAACTGCCCTCGCGGAACGCAACGTATAGGTGGCCCATACTAAGTTGGACACAGATCTGTGTCGCGGCAGACGAGTGGTTAAGTCTTATTTATAAAAATACGATTCCTCTAAAACACTCCTCAGAGGCAGTTTAAATAATTTGTGGTTACGTATTTCCCTTTACCACATACAATTTAAACTCTTTTTGGGGCTACGTAGTCGACAAGGAACCCTTATAGTTTCGCCATGTCATGTTCTGTGTGTCTGTCTGTCTGTCCGTACATCTGTTCATCCGTCCGTCCGTCCGTCCGTTTGTCTGTCCGTCTGTCTGTCCGTCTGTCCGTCTGTCTGTCAAGACCCTGTATCTCGAGATATCGTGGAGTTATCGAGTTGAAATTAAAACCATATATTCAAGTCTACAGTCCCTTGAAGCTGTGAAAAAATCAAACCTCTAAGTTAACGTAAAATTGCGGCCGTTTATGCCGCATAAAACGTATATTTCGACACTTTCAATGGAAATTTATAGGGTAGGTACCTTCTGTTGACCTACAACTATGAACTATGAACTAGGCAAGTAATATCGTCTTATACTACAAGTGCAGGGAAAAATCTAGAAACTATACATTTGCAATACAAATCAAACACTGCGAGACTCGATTCCTGATGTAAGTTAAATAATACCTTACTTAAATTATTTCACTATCGTCTTATTTTCTCTACGTTTTTGCTTCCTTAAATTTTTATAAAAAGCAGTTGATGCACTGTCGAGCTGAGATACAATTAGAACAAAACGAGTGAAGGAAAACCCGTTTACTCGCCTTTCATGTCAACAAGAGTCAGTCCCTAGTGATGAGAGCTTATGAAGTACCTACCTAACTCAACTGCGTTTTTGAGCTCTGGCTTTTTTCACGCGCCAACAAGTCGTCTGAGGATTTTAAACTTAATTTTTCAAACGTTATGTAAGCTTTGTGGCTGAACATTCCTAATTTTACTGGTGCGTTTTCCTGAAACATTTCGCTTCAGTGTTTGCTTGGAAGCGAACTTCTGCGGATGAAAATGCAAATCGGTTCAGGATACCATTAAAAATCATAAAGTTAAACAAAGTCGTTAAAGTGCCGAAGCTATCTCAACTCACCATATTTTCATTAAAACCGAAAACTTTAAGACAAAAAAACGTATTTTAATCAAATGCGCGGGTGGATCTCATCAAAAATGTATAGAATTCGTAATGATTTGCATAAAAGGCATTTTATTGCCTCGAAAGACAAACAGAATGGAATATTAGCTCCGAATGGATGTATTGCGAAGCTGCGGCGCGGGGGCGGGGCCTGTGCTTATTGCACATTTATAGCGTTCCGCCTGTTTGTATCCGAGATAGAAAACTATCTGAGACCTAACAATACCCGATACACACCTTATACACTCTAGACACACTCGGGGTGCTGTCAGACAGCTTAGACGTACTTATACATCAAATACAGCCCGGCACAAAAGTGTGGAAACCGTTAGACGAACCTCACTAATTATTTATGGGAAATTCAGTCCTAATACTAATGATGATCAACCCGTTGACACCCACTGCTGGTGTAATCTTCTTTATGTTCACGCTACAATTCACGGGATAAGCAAGCACAATACTATTTATCATTCTTTCCTAGTCCATATAGGACTATAAAAAAAAGTAGTATAAATGTTACAGTCATAGTGATTAAATAGCTATTATACATAATGACTGGTCATTATATATAAAAGCCAAATTCACTAGACAAAGTAATAAATTAATCACTTTATCTGGATATTATTCGTAATAGCGTGTCAAAGTTAGCCAAAGTAATAAATACGGTCGGTTTTATTTTGGCAAGTGTTATATAGCAAATAATTGTTTGATTAAATTTATATTTCGCATTTTGTTTGTTAGGTCAGTACACATAAGCAAAAATAGGTTCGAAGTTCCAGGATGGAGCGGAGCGCAGCATCCTGAAACTTCGGGTGTTAGTTCTTTTTTTTTTATTATCACTTTATCTAAACTGAGTAGACATTATATATAATGACTAGACAATATATATAATATCCAGATTTATTACTTTGGCTGTAACATAAACATACAATAATAGCAGATATAAAACTGTAATATTAAAATCTTACACAGTCTTATTTATCAAAATGAATTAATATAATATGTTTCCAGAGTTCTTTAAGCAAAACATTCTTAAAGCCGTTTTAAGTTACGTAGAATTTTGTTTCATAAGTCATGTTTCTCCGACTCTCCCGTTTCAACACTCCGTTGTCCGTCCGTCCATCCATCCGTCCGTCAGTCCGTCCTGGCCGTATCTCATGAACCGTGACAGTTAGACAGTTGAAATGATGTATATCTGTTGCCACTTTAACAACAAATACTAAAAACAGAATAAAATAAATATTTAAGGGGGGCTCCCATACAACAAACGTATTTTTTTTGCCGTTTTTTGCTCGATATTAACTACGGCAACAGGTAGACGCTTGAAATATTCAAATGTTGTATAGATCATGATATGGAACCCTTCGTGCGCTAAATAACACGGTTACTCTTTAGTTTCTACGCTTTTTTTGGCAGTTGTAAGTAATTTTCCCTCAACCAGCTCAAATGGAGGAACTGTATACACGTTCATAAGACGGTGGTGAAAATATAGAGGCTGTAATCCTCCTCTACTTAAACAACCATCAAGAATTTTAATGAGTTGTGTTAGAAGTTCGACAAAGAATTCAATGAGCTCGCCGTAATTATGTCGAGTAAGTTCGCGCATTCATTAGGCGGTGTCGTGTTTAATATTCATCAGTGCGAGGCGCGCAATGTTTTTACTTTATCACTCCTAAAGCCACACAAATTACACGGAAATTCGACTGTTCGAGTTGACTTTTCTCCTCAAACCATGCATTTTCCTGTACTGAAAAGATAATGTTGAAATCTGAATTACTATTTGTTTGGATTTGTTTCAGATGCTGAATCGGACGTTGCTTTCATAGAATGCGCGCTTTCTTTCCTTCTTATAAAATCAATAAAAAGAGAAGTACAAAACAAATCGAACTTAGCAACTGAGATTATTTTTATACAAGAAAAAAGAAATCATTAGCTCTATCGCTAGCACTAGACAGAGAGAATAACAAAAGCGACCCTGCCCGGTCGCCGCTATATATTTTGGTAGACGCGCGCTATCGCCGTGGTTTTATAGACGGAAACAATGGCAGAGGCTCTCATAAAGCATCGGTATCTCGCCGGTGATTTTTCCGGGGTGTAGAGTGTAGAGTGTAGACTTGTGGAGGCCGGCGAGGTGGGAGGGATGTGCGAAGACAAGGAAGAGGCGCGTGGAGAGGCGCGCGCGAGCCCGCGCCGGCCGTGCTGGGCGCGCCGCCCGCCCGCGCCGCTGCCCGACACCCGCGGCCTGTGCTGCGCCAAGCTGCTCCGGAAGCATGGCAAACCCAAGAAGGTATGTCACTTGTGCTAAACTGTTAGGCTTTTAAAGGTCTCCGAATTCCATGTCTGAGGAAAACTGGCAAAAAACAAAAAAATAATAAATATTACTTTTACAACGTGTTATTGAAATAACGCAAACCTAATAAGCTGACAACAGTTTCTTCAATCGCTTTCTTTAAACCAATTCCAAAAGGAGATAATTTAAAATTCAAGGTGTATTTTGTAGCATGGCAACCCCAAGAAAGTATTTATTTATTTCATTTTAAATAACACTAACAGCACAATATAACAGTAACATAGGAAATAGAAGGCCAAGTAAGTGGCCAAGAGCAGTATGTCACTCATACATACGTAACATAGAAAGCCATCGTTTCATCGAAATAACGCAAACCTGAAATTAAATTGTGCATGCAATCTTGATACTTGATGAGGCCAATCTGTATATTTTTTGTTTAAAGAAACCCAGAAATTAACTTCTGCTTATTTGAGGCGGTTATTTACCGATATTGAAGGAACAGTTTTTCAGATTGCGTTACTCCAGTGTAATGTTGGTCTCAATGGTATCAATGGCGATTTCAAGCGCCGAGTATCTGGTTTACACAATGCTGTTAGTAAAAAATATTTAGGTACTTGGCTTGGATATTGGATGGAAGAGCGCTAAAGGCGCGAATTTATTAGAATTATGTAAACCCGGGTATTTCGAGAAATATACATCGTAGAAAAAAAATTTTGATGAAAAGTTGTTGTAAAACACAAACTCTAATTGAGATGTTTCAGGAGTTTGAGGTAACCCTGTATAAAATTGGTTTTTAACCTACATTTAATTGAACAGAAATAATATAAACCGTATTGAGTTCTTTTAGCTGAAAGGAAAACTAGCTAGTCCCATGTAAATTACATTACTCAGAAAAGACTCAAGATTTTTGAGTCCTTTCATCTAAATTTGAAAAGAGACCTGGATCCTTGAATGTTCATTTATCAGTAAAGACTCAAGCGGGTTGAGTTTTTAATATAAAAAAAAAAATGCCTGCCATATATGTGGGTTAGTTCTACAGGGTTAAAAAAGTTGTTACCACTTAATTTTTTTACTAGCATTGTTTTTCTTAATTTTTTTAACTGACCTTAAAGATTAAATTGGTATATCTAACTCATTTTCGATCATGTGATGGGTTAAGTCATTTTTACTTAACTAGGTCCAATTAATTACAAAAATAAGTTGGGTTAGTTAAGGGGCATTTTAAAGATTCTATTTAGATCTCTTTCGCTTCATCAACTTTCATTAGTCTGAACGCTATTTTCGGGTATTTATTATCTTGCCCTTTATTCATACATCCCGTATTAGTTCGCAGTATGTCCGTCGCAGCGTAGGACGACCAGCCATAAGATGGACAGATGACCTCATCCAAGTGGCAGGAAGGCGGTGGATGCAGGCCGCTTCCAACCGGTCTTTTTGGAAATCCATGGAGGAAGCCTATGTCCAGCAGTGGACTTCTTGTGGCTGAATGATGATGATGTCCGTGATGATGTCCGTCTAGGACGTCCCTTACCGGCCTTTCCACCCATATTCGCTTGATATGTTTCTTACTACATCCTCTCCATATGTAGGTACAATCCAACGTAACCTTCCTTTCTCAATTCTTGTCACTACATCCTCCCACAACAGTAATTCGATGTAACACCACATATCCTCCTCAAGGACCTCATTTCTACTGCATTAATCCTACTTTCTTGATCTGAGATCTGTCAGGATTGTGGCAAGTGGCAGACCCTGTTCTCTGCCTATCCCTCCGGGATACAGGCGTGAGTTTATATTATGTTTCTATTAAGATAGGGTATGAGATTACAAAAAAGTGCGAGTTGGACTCGCGCACCGAGGGTTCCGTAGTTAGGTACTTACATATTATAAATAATTCAGGAATCGAGTCTCGCAGTTTCTTCCGAGCTTTTCCCGAACTCCAAAGACAATTTATTTCATGATTTAATAACAAATGTATAGTTTTGAGATTTTCCCCTGTATTTATAGTATAAGGCGATATTATTTGCTAAATTTCATAGTTCTAGGTCAACGGAAAGTACCATATAAATTTTGATTCCCTTGAGTGTCGAAATATACGTTTTTTTTTGCATAAACGGCTGTATCTTTTTTTACTCTAACTTAGAAGTTTTTTACAGCTTCTAGTGACTATATGGTTTAAATTTTAATTCGATACCACCACGCGTGCTCGATATAAAGGGTCTTGACAGACAGACGGACGGATGGACAACAAAGTGATCCTATAAGGGTTCCGCTTTTCCTTTTGAGGTATGGAACTCTAAAAACAGAATTAATTTGCAATACTTATAAACTGTAAATCAAGTTGGCAGTAGGTAAGCGTGTAGGCTCACAAAAATCATCAATCACACTTATTAGGCCTATTACATTGCTTATCCTCCTCACTTGAATGTACAAAGTTCGTCACCACCGTCTCGAGTGATCATTTGCGGAGGAGGTATTTAATGGTAGAGCGCCTTTCTCTTCAATATAATCGAAGTTGAAATCACTTGCCGCCACGGTGGTTGATTCACGATGGCTCTAATGAAACCTACAAGACGAGCCACTCACGTCACTTGAGTATCCAGCAAAGTTATTCGGAGATAGGTGCCTTCTGCCTTCGCCTATTGCAACTTTCGACCGTATATTATGTACATTGTGTTAAGGATCATAACTGGCACCGCAAATAACTTTCCTCGTCGCGGCTAAGTTTAGATCAAATTAGTTCTGGCGCTGCGCCGGCGTCTCGCTCTTCTTCAACTTTGATTAACCTCCTAGGGGAAAACAAATGAAAGCACCCCCTCGCTGAGAAATAGCTGCAATGTGTATTTGTGTTTCTTAACTAGCCGAATTAAGGGCCACTAGCTGGTTAGCGGAAAATCTAGGTTATTTTTGTAAACAAAGATCTATTCGACCAGGCTGAAATGAAGTAGAGACTTTCACGGCAAACAAAATATTTTCTTTTAAATCAAACAAACAGCATTGGAGACTTGGTTGCAGTCACCGTTTTGCAATTCTAAATTTGGTAGAGTGCTTTCCAATCCCACTAATGTTCCTGCATATAGAGTGAATGTTGGTGAATTTTCTATATTTCCTCGAGTACAGTGCAGTTGAATTTGCATAATGCACAGTCACAAAAAATGCGTGATGAGGAGAAAGTGGGTGAAAAGCTGTCTTCGGGAATTATTTCCTGCAAACTGCACTCAATTAAATTAAGCTTTGCATAATTAATTTGGATAAAAAATCGTAAGCTGCCGAAATGTGCTGAGTTTTTGAATAATAATTTGAAAAAATCCTTTGTTCGATGAAAAGCTGAGAAGTCCATTTAAAAGTTTGCCAAAAATTCTCTCGTAACACGATTCCGGTTAGCCGTCGGCCACCGATTGGATCGATGATAAGTAAATATCTGGCCTTCAGCGTAATTAAGTGCTAAGGAAGGCTTAATTTAACCCCAAAACTGAGATTGACTTTATAAGCTGCTTCTTTAAATTAAACGGATCTGTAAGAAAAAGTTCGTTAACCTAATAATAACCTAATGTTGAGCGCCTAAAAATTTCTTAGAATGCGTCAAATTCTAAAAATTTATATAAAGACGTAATGCAACGAAAGGAAAATGTGACGAAAGATATATAATTTCCTTTTGCAACCGTACGTCACTACCCTCATTTACATACTTTTTTGTTAGAATTCATCCCAATGTAGTTAGCATACGACACGTTGGCTCCGATGTGGGATAAGTAGCACTACATTTCCATAATCGCGAGATTACGCAGGCTCCAGTTAGTTATACACGGTGTAAATATACATATGATTGTTGGTAGTTACAACTACGCGCATGAAGATATTGTGGGTCGATTATTTATTTATCTATTGAGATTATTCTTCTCCAACCTTCTTAAAGTTGAAATTTCTTTTGAAGTAAAACTCTACCACAGTTTTTTATCAAGTCTGTTGGAATTTTACGCATTTCATCATCATTCAGCCACAAGAAGTCCACTGCTGGACATAGGCCTCCTCCATTGATTTTCAAAAAGACCGGTTGGAAGCGGCCTGCATCCAGCGCCTTCCTGCCACTTGGATGAGGTCATCTGTCCATCTTGTGGCTGGTACTAGGTACTTAAAATTTGTTCAAGTAATAATGAGACTGAAAGAACAGTTCTCTTTCAGCGCTACATTTTCTATTTATCAATTAGAATTCTTGTCCAAATAATTGTTGAAATTTTCCTGTCATAGTCCACTCTATTGTAGCTACATTTTACTATAAAGTACATCACATCTCATTATCTGAATGTAGAAGCCTATTTCGTGGCATTCACTAAAGCCTCTGCCTTTTCCTTCAAGTAGGTAACAGTTTTTAAATGCTGTAAAAAGTTTCGAGCGTGGAGTAGCAAGTTAGCTGGAGGGGAATTCCTATTTTTGCTCACCCGAGCTTCATTCAGAAGGACTCTTGCCTTTTTGTTCGGTTGATTTAGTTTCTATTTTTTTACGATATTTTTTCCCATCTTAATTCTCTGCTGTCAAGAGGGTATGGATTTTGTAAATGTTAATAGTTAATACAGAATTTTTTATCAGCTCTACAAGGGCATAGATCAATATTTCATGTGAATATACTCCGAGATAGCGTGTGGCTGGGTTTTAACTGAAGTGGTTTAAATAATGCTTAGTGAGTAGGTATATTTTCAGTCACGCAAGAATTATGTTTAGTGTATAAATGCTCCAAAGTCGTACATAATATCGACCACGGGTTCCCACGAAATATTTGTTACCAAAATATATTGTGGCCTATTCAGAGCTGATAGCAATAAATTCACTTTCGTGCGTCATTTGGGCGAGGGCACTCGACGCTTGGTGCTGGCTAAACGAGTGCTAATTGCCTCGCCTTGCAAAGAAAGACAAATATACAAGTCAGAGTAAAAATGCGGTGGTCGTGGGTTCGAATCCCGGCAGTACTTCTTTTCTAAGTTAGGTACATTTGTGAAGTTATACTGAAAGAGGGCCTGTGCCCTGCAGCGGGACCTATGACATTTGTGAACTTATAGTAGCAATGGCACTCGCTAACGGTGAAGGAAAACATCGTGAGGAAGCCTGAGTGGCTGAGCTATTCACATACCTCAGTGCTTGAAATCGCCAATCCGCGGTGGGTAAGCGTGGTGATTGAGCCCATACTCTCTCCCTGAGAGAAGGCCTGTGCTCTACAGTGGGACGTATATAGGCTGCTTATGTATGTACGTACCTATGTAAAAAAACACTATTTTAAAGAAGCAACTAAAGATAGCGATTTACGTCTGAGCAACATGGCATAGGTTTCTTACAAAATTTAACTGTGCAATCACAGATGGGCTGAAACTTACCATATTTTACCAATCAATTACTTCCTGGATCCATAAAATTCATCCAGATCCATCGGTAGCTACCCTGTGCACTCTGCCGACTAGTTGCAAAGTTCTAACATCTTAAAATGCGCGCCGAGCGATACCCGTTCAAATATCGAACTTGCAGTGTTCCAACATTGCTTCAGCTAACTACTTCTTCTGGAAACTTTGCTGAAAAACTGAACGTCTAGTCAACAGATGCGCAGCTGTCTTTTTCTCGATGAAAAACACAAAACGATCGAAACGGGCGCACAAAGTCTGAGAAGACAAATTTCATGATATCGATTTCATACCACAGGATCGAAACACCAGTGTAATACATCGGTATATGATTCACTAGTGCCTCATTAATTATAAATAGATATGGTATTTATTCATGTAAGTGCAACTGGGTCGTGTCGTCTTCACATAGGTAATATGTCACTCACACCGTACATTTCTGTCTACAGCGTTAGGTCGTAGGTAACTACTATAATTTAGCCCACTTTGTAGATGAGTACCTATAAATCTCTAATGTAACACATAAAGTAGCTACGTCTACCTTCGGGGAAAGGCTTACGCGGAAACTGTAAGCGAAAGATTTTCAGCTTCTTGATAGGTATTAAGTCGGAGGATAGCGCGGAGAGGGGCTCTGTGCCTTCTGAGCATGTAGAGAAGGAACAGTCTTAATACCAACGACTATAACCTTAGGCCGAGTTGCACCACTTCTAAAATTCGCCATTAAGTCGCCATTTAAATCGACTTTTGTATGAAGAATTTTAGTTTAATGCTGTTTAAGCCGCATTTAAGAAAGTAGTGCAAGTCGGCCTTAATGTCTTATTTATAAATACACGATTACGCGCAACACAGAACACAACACTGCTAAAATGCATTTTAAAATTGCTTCAGACGATTGTTGTTTTTATAAATAACACCATTAGACTATACGCTAGCTAGACCATTAAATTGAGTATCATGGCCTTATTATTATTTATACTAACTATCTCCCTATTAAACTTTTACCTTCGTAGCAAAGGAAAAACGCTTAGGCATGTTAGTCATTATACAGGGTGGTATTTATTTTATTTATTTATTTTAAATCTACGATTCTGCTGCTGACAAGGATAAAAATATTTTCTGGAACAGCTGAAAAAGTCAGAAATCGTAAAAACCTAACTCAAATCCAGAATAAAAAAATTCCAAGACCTTGTATTTGTAAATTACTCCATAAGTTAGATGAGGTCTCCAAACAACATTTTCCGGTACAGGCAATTCCATTTCCTCCATTTCAAATTACCAACCTTAATACCGCCTTTTTTTTAATAATACATACATAAACTTACGCCTGTATCCCAGAGGGGTAGGCAGAGACCAGGGACTGCCACTTGCCACGATCCTGACAGATCACTTTCGCTTCCTCAACATTCAATATGCACGCACGCCGGTGCCGGTTTACTTTTTATCTTAATGTATAATATCTTTTTATCTTAGTTATTAATTATAGGTTTTGATAACTCCTGCCATACCAATGTCACTTTCCGCTATACAACCAATAGGTAGCGCTATCACATAGTCGATACTTGCTGCGACTAATTTCGTTTGGCCCAACGTGGCGTAAGCCCGCAAGGCTTTGCAACTTTTATCATTTGCGCTGCAAAGTCACTGCGCCCTCTCTAAGCCCGAGTGCTGCAGGAGAGGAGAGTAGGTTTTAATATGCCTTCGGCGGCATTCTTCGCACGACACGCATCTCGCGGGGATTGTTGCCGTGTCGCGCTGAGGCCTCCCGACACACCGGTAAGAGATACAGAAGATTTTTTTTTATTTCGTGCCTTTCCACCGTTCCGGTTTGCATATAGTGTCTTTCAATTCTTTGACAATTTATGTCTATTACTTAGGCAAAAATAGGGAAAATGTTTGCTAAGAGATTTTGTGTTTTTCTATGTTATTTTTTTGTACTTACATGAGGTAAAAACCTAAAGCTATTTCGGATACAAATGGTAGCTATGCAGTAAAAATAGTACTCTTGTATATTACTTTAAAGGTACAACATATTTGTGCGTGCAACGTAGTACAATAAACATGAAACCTGAAAAATAAATTCCTCAGATGCCATTACTAAGTACACCACTTCCAATAAGCAAATGTTTAAAATTCTCTTTAATATCTCTTATTCATAAAATTGATTATTTTGCTCCTGAGTGTTTGCTAAGAATGTTAAATTTTGCTCATAAGAAGAGGTTATCGTGTGTTTGAGTTTCAATTTAACAACTGATTGCCTTAGGAATTCCTTATTCCTTATTAAAAAATTCTTGGGTGATATTTTTATAAGTAGTCTGTCTGTAATATTTGCACTTCCTATTAATAATAAAATGGAGAATATTTCATAATTTCTCATTTCTCAGAGAATGAAATGTGTTTGGTTTTTTAAACTAGGCAAACAAAGCAGAACTTCTTTGATACACTTTGTGCTCGGTAGATACTTGTAGGTAAATACTGCCTGACAACCCCGGCAACACTTTGGATAATACGAGACGCACTTACTTTTCTGTAGAAGCCTCTTTTTTAGTTACTACGTAATACATAAAAATGTACTTAAGATATTTGAAAGAACCGCTGGATTGTAGATGCTCTATTTATCTTTATGTCGGGTTTTTTCACTCACTGTCTATCTGGCGCCTGGAAAGATATTCAGCGAAGCTTTTATTTAATTAGTTCTGTCCCAGTTTCTATAGTTTCTTCCTACTGATCCGAAAAGTAAGCAAGTATTTGTTTATTGCTACTTTAAAATATTTTTTATCCCAAGCCTACCAAGACACCAAATTATTGTTTGTGCACCATTCTCGGTATGTTTTATGTGTCAACGTCCTCGACTGAGTATTTATATATGAAATAAAATAATAATGTGCTGACTAATAATGTGCTAACTAAAACTACTTTAAGAAATCTCTGTAATATTAATATTATTACTAACACTATGGACTTCTTCCGAAATAAATATATTGATTGATTGATTTATAAACAACAATAGTTACTGATATGTCGCAACCCCTACAAACGGTTTCTTCTTTACATAAATGAAATTAAATATATTTCACCTTTCTAAGCATGCAAAAATCATAATTAAACCGCTTCTATTGGAAGTTCAGATTTTTTTTTACTTTTCAAACATACTTAAGATAAGATGAGAATATTCTTTATTGTATTCGGGAAAAATAATAATTTATTACGTCAAGTTTCAAGACTGAATAATTAATAACAAAAATCATAGCAGCATAGGGCATTTTAATTTGGGTCTAATAAAAAGAAACATATTAGATTTCGTTTTGTCATTGAATTCTAAATATTTTCTAAAAAGGGTGTAGATTAATAAAAACATTATTTTATGATGTAACTCGAATATTGATAAAAGTTTCATACGCTATAAGGTGTTTTTTTGTTACCACGGAGGCACAATGTCCTCATTTTTTGTTAGATTATTGTTTTTTTATTCTTGTTCTATTTAGGTATATAGATTCTGTTATTTTTATGTGTGTGCTTCTGTAGCAATGTAAATAAATGGTTTCTTTCTTTCTTTTTTACTTAGATATGTAAGCCTTTTTATGTATTTTGTTTTCTGGTGTGTACAATAAAGTGTTCTAATCTAAACTAATCTAAAAAATAATCTAAACGTGCAAATTGTCATGTCATAGTTTGAGTCCGAATTGTATGGCGCGTGTTTGTACCACGTGACCAAAATGTCTTTTCGGACAGGTCACATTATGAAAAGTATTGTAAGCAGTGAAAAAAATTAATCACATGTATTTATGGCCTCAATCTGAGTGTATTTTCATGTTTATGACGTCCTTGCCTGGTTACCATAGCACAGGTATCCTAGTTTGGGACGAGGTTAAGGGATTGTATTTGTGGAAATTATTATTATTATTATTTAAAATGTTTTCACACGGCTTCTCCGATTATATTAAAACATTTTTTTTGTGCAAGTTCTCCATTGTGTTTTAAAATTTGATTGTGACAAACGACAACACCGAAGCCGAAAAAGCGACTGCAAAGGAAATAAAACAAATAAATCTTTAAAAATACTTGACTCCTATCGTTTTACGTCTCAAGACGTGAAGAAGAGAGCCACCGTGATTGCCGTGCACCTTCCATTTATCCTCGGGGACGGAACCCTCAATACAAACACGCCAACTCGCTGCCATCCGGGCGAAATTGAAATCGCTCACCGATACGTGACTTTAAAACCGATCCGGTTCCGGGGAAATCCATACTAAAACGTCGAAAATGTATACTTTGTCCGTCTGTTGTTACGTCTATCGAATTGGTTTTTTATCATTGTTGCAAGAACCCTAGGTTTTGCATAAAATGTCCAACTAGACCGCGTGGTTAAAAGTAGCCCCTGCATAAGATCTTTCTCGTAGATTGGTAGCGTTTACATACCAATTATAACAACGACGTTATTACATTTTTGCAAATTTAAAAGGAGAATACTTCGAACATGGTTTTACAGAAACTAGAATGAATCAGAGTATAATGTCGATAGCACATCAACATTTATACCTATCTGCAACTACTCGTAATATGTAAAGTTTGATATCAGTTGAACGTGGGTTTAATAAACTGTATTTGACTCATATCGAATAAATACGTATAATGTGTGCGTATAATACGTGCATGTCAGGCGGAGAAGAGCCGCATCTCCGTTCAATGTCGGAGTTGGGCGACGTTGAGCGGAGCCGCAGGCACAGCTATCTCAAATAATACTTACTTTACCAATTCTCTTTCTGGTAGCCTGGGATTTGTATTCAGGATTACAGCCTAAGCTATTTTATGCTTATGTAAATTATTGATAAACTGACGACACAGATAAATGATTTTGAATAAGCGATTGCCAATCAGTTTCTCAATGCTATTACGGCATTATTTGCTACTCTCACAGCCCGATACGGCAACATTATTCACTTGACTTACATCACCCAGATCTACGATAACTAAACACAGAAAAGCAAAAACATTTTTTCCTTTCAGTCTTGTAAATCAGGTCTGCCTCACACTGCTCTCCATTGTAATAAGACTGCTAAAAGTGCAATAAATTCGAACAACAGAAGCCTGTTGAATTCATTGTCACAATGCAAACAGCGCCGGGGTCAGCGTTTCTCGGGGCTGGCAGACGCGAGCTACAGACTAAAGTATAAGTACAGATAGATACTCGTAATACCGACACCATTATCCCATCGGCCGGTTGGCAAACACTCCTCGCTGTCACCCGGCGCCGCCGCCACTGCTCAACTACCTTTCTAATGTCGAGGGAAGGTGCAGTCAAGTTGCCTCATCCAATCATGCTTCTTGTTACGTCTCGCACACCGTTTCGCGGGCACATTATATAATTTTGAGCAAAAGAATGAGGCTACCTTTGACAAATTTAACAAATATGAGCCCTAACAAATAAAATTACAGCTTAGGTGTACTTGCTAACCTGAGAGTATTGATTGATTGGTAACGTTTTTTTATTTGTACATAAGATAGAAACATTGTTTACAATCCCAATATTAGTTAATTATCCTAGCTAAAACAGTCATAGTTCAATATGTTTAGTAGACTAAGGGCGTCTGTATAAAACTTTTGAAGATGATCATACTTTTCTTTTTTAAAATTGTTGTTTTATGTAGCTACAAGCTAATTTAATGTACTAGGATATGAGCCCTTTCTTACAGAGTTCATTTACAATCAGCGCTTTTGAGTTTAAAAACAAGTCATTATTAATTACAACTATGTAACTAATAAAAAAAATATTCATAACTTAGTAATAGCATTGTTTTGAAAAGTCATACAAAGGAACGGAGAGTGGGATAAAATTTTTTTTTTTGCTAAAGTTCATACGTAGCAGGCAGCAGTATCACACGGCAGAATATCACACGGCAGGATAGGCAGCGTCAGTATGTTGCGTCACGCACTGCCCAAGCGAAGTTAATTTTTAACACACTAGAGTCAAGAACATAGTGATATTTTAGACTAGCTGTTGCCCGCCACTTCGTTCGCGTGGAAATGTTGATGTGTATTTTTCCGGGTTCAAGTCCCGGCATGCGTCGAATTTTTAGCCTCTAAATAGGTTTTTGAAATTGTCCTCAGCACGGGTTAGTGCAACAAAAAGAATATAATCATGTAGGTACATCGATATCATTCCAATGTTAAAACTATGTCGCTGCCTGTACGTAACACAGAGAAGTTTGTAAAGAGGCTCGAAATTTCATCGATGCTTGCACTTGCCCATTTGCTCAGTTGGGAGAGCGCTGTCACGGTGAGCCAGAGGTCGCGGGTTCAAGTCCCGGCATGGGTGGAACTTTCAGCCTCTAAATAGGTTTTTAAAATTGTCCTCAGCACGGGTTAGTGCAACAAAAAGAATATAATCCAAACATACACACAAACTTTTTCGTGAGTATGAAGTATTAAGTCGAAAAGGCGAGAATAATTAATTTCATGATGAAGCTTGCATAAATTCGTTAGGAAGGGTGTGTTAAAGGCAATTTTTATTGCCTTATTTTGTATGACCTGGAGCTTTTGATAGTTGGTCTGACACGTAATGCTCCAGACTCGACAGGCATAGGTAATCACAGGCTGCACAAGGGTCGAGTACATACGTAATCTAAAAGTGCTGCTTAACTAAGGCTTTCTATTTAATACCAGGCTTAGGGCATTAAGAGCTCTCAATCCTTTTGTTCGAATTAACGCTAGGTGTTCACTCCAGTTTAGTTTTTGGTCAAGAAGTGCTCCGAGGTATTTGACAGACCGACTCCAATTGATAGGAGAACCATTTATAATTACTTTTCTACAGGCAATATCGCGTTTTCGGGTAAACATAATGGCTTCAATGTGGGTATCATTCAGTTTTAATTTCCATATAGTGAAGAACTAACAGAGAAGGTTAATTGCCAGTTGCAACCTATCAATCACAAGATCAACATCACAAGATGACGTAAAGCAGGCTGTGTGAGCGGCAAAACAGGCTAGATGGTTTCTTAGCTGCATCGGAATGTCGTTGAGGTATAGAAGAAAGAGATAAGGGCCTAAAATAGATTTCTCAAACTTCAGCTACGATCTCTAGATGCAAGTTTAGCGTCCACTTAAACGGTATGCAGTAAATACCGTTTAAGTGGATGCTAAACTGGCGACTGGTAATGTAAGAGTCGATAAGTTTGACAAGTGGACAAGGTACATTAGCATTTAGGAGTTTGTGGCCTCCGCCTTGGTGCCAGACTATATCGGAGGCCTTTTTTATATCTAAGAGAACCATGCCAGAAGATTGACCTAAATTTATACAATGTGTGACATGTTCCGCGACCCGAGTCAGTTGCTGAATCGTGAATGTTGACCACGGAAACTAAATTGTTGTTCGATTAGTGTCGGAAGTAGTTCTGAGTAAGCGTTTGTAAATTATTGTTTCAAACGTAGGAATTAGGTTTCCAATGTAGGAAGAAGACTGATGGGGTGGTAACTGGTTGGATTTACTTCATCCTTTCCAGGTTTTTTATGGTTCTAAGTTTGGTCGTTTTCTAAGTTTGGTTATTTAGTTCATTAAGTTTATAGGTACATAATGACCTAGGTGGGTTAGTACTAACATCACTTTATCTAGCATCTGAGAGTATTGTACCTGTAGGTGCTTGGCAAACCTACTACGAATTCGAACCTACAACCTCTCGCACATGAGCTAGCCTAGCGGTTCTACCGATATATCTCTTAGCCCCTGTGTCTCGAACACTAAAACTTTGTCAATCTATTTTTAACAGCTGTCAGTTTGCCAAAGTACATAATTATAAAAAACAACATCTAACAGCTTTTAACAGATTGACATAGATTAACCGATTGTCAGCGTATGAGAGACCGTGGGGTAGTAGACCAGGGTGTTTTGTGAGCCAATACGCTCACATTAAAAGCAATGTCAGAGTCAGCAGAAATTTCGCAGACGGCTGTGGGAGCTAGACACTGTACCTTCGCTTCACGAGCGCTACGCAGTTCGTGTGTGCCGTCGGAAATAGCTCGTTGAGGAGCGAGCTCTCGCCGCCAGACGAGCTGTGATTAAATTCCTAAATCACCTGTCTGTCACGCCGACACCTTTACATTAACAAGCATTAATGTGAATTATCATTTTCATGTAACAAATTTGCATTCAATTTGTTAAATTAGCTGTCTAGATATTTAAGGCAAAAGATTAATCCGAACAGGCTAAAACAACCAAACCCTGTTGATTAAATTGCGGCTAAGCAAACAGTATCAACAAGAATTGAGTATCAAATATCCTAGTTGAGTAATATCGAAATTTAAAATATTAAATTATTTACCCAGGAAGCAAACAACTATTTTTAAGGCGAGAGTGTGTCTTTCTTTTAAGGCAAGAGTGGATTCTACTTTGGAATCCTTCGCTCCACTCTGGGTTCAAAGTACACCACTTGAGCTTAAAATAGTGTTGCTCCAGAGGTGGACACTACTTTTTATCACCCTCTATGAAAAAATAAGTAGGTAAGTGCAACTTTCATAAGTTCATAAGAGTAGAATAGAACGTTTGTACCACATTTTTAGCATCCGGTACAATGTTCTCTGGAGTTAATAGAATACTTTCATTGTCACTACTTGAAGACACACTCCAAATAAAATCCAAATTTGAGTATGTACACAATTACGAACAAAGGCGGAGGAATTTCAAATTCTTTTTTTATTTGGCTCTAGCACGTTTTCTTTATCATACAGCCAGTTACTTGTTCGTGATTGATCTCTTTGGTGATTGGAACTTTTACTCGAAATATCCACGTTTCAAATCACTTTTCACGCCTAGGGATCAGAGCTATTTTGGTCTCTGTTTACGAGGACTAAATTAGCTTTTTTTGAATAGATGTGATGAAACTGTTTTTTTTTTCTATAGTATTTGGCCTGAGACTTTTTTGTAGTTACATCAGTCAAAAAATTATCAGGAATAGATGATTTGTTTATGGTTCCAAATTATATTTTTTGTTTCTTTTTTTTTTGTTAGATTGGCACACACAACAGTTTTCCATTTTGGTGCAGAGTTTGAGATGCATCTGCTATTTAGATCATATATAGTATGTATTGCGAATTTAATTATGGACCAAAACATCGAACAATTAGTTTGTCTTATATTTTGCATCGCCAATGGAATTTCGTGTTCGGAGTCACTGAAAATGTTACAGAAGGCTTACGGTGAATCGAATTTATCACAAATACGTGCTTATGAGTGGTACAAAGCGTTCAAAAGTGGTCAAGATGTGATGGAAGCTTTGCCTCGTTCTGGTAGGCCATCGACGGCTGCAAGTAAAGTTAACATCGTAAAAGTGAAGGAAATAGTAACAGAAAATCCTCATTCAAGTTTGAGAGAGAGAGCCGCCAAACTTTCTGTGTCTCACGAGTCGATCCGTACCATTTTAAATAATCACTGAGTATGAAACATGTTACCGCTCGGCTAGTACCAAAAGACCTGAATTTTCTCCAAAAACTCAATCGCATAAGAGACACTGAGGACATGCTAGAACGAGTCAATTGCGACCAAACATTTATGAAACGCACTGTTGCTGGTAATGAAACATGGGTTTATGAGTTTGATATGCAAACCCGTCAACAAGCTTCGGAGTGGCGCTTTCCAACTGAACCGAAACCGAAAAAAACACGCCAAAGTCGATCAAAAGTCAAAGTCATGTTGACTGTTTTCTTTGACTATCGCGGTGTTGTGCACTCGTAATTCTTGCCGGAAGGCTAAGCAGTAAATAAAGAATATTATTTGTGAGTTATGCTGCGTTTAAGAAAGCAAATTCGATGAAAAAGGCCAGATTTGTGAAAAGAAAATTCATGGATTTTGCACCACGATAATGCGCCTCCGCACAAGGCCATCCTCAATTCGAAAAAAGGGTTTAAATTTTTTTTGATGATTGGATTGTTCCTTAGCGTAAATGTATAGTTTCGAAAGGAGCCTACTTTGAAGGCGATAAAATAAATTTGGATGAATAATTAACATTTTGTGTATTATTGATCTTTTTCCGGTACTTACTTGACAGAGTAGTATATACATTTGGATACTCAAAAGTAGAAAATAGGATGACTGTAGAAATTAATTTTATAAGTCTAGATTTTATTTATGATCTGAAACGCCGAAAATGCTGTCGAGACGTCACACAATTTGTGAAATGAAAGACAATAGTCTTGTGGTCTTTTACCGATCTCACTGTCCTCCATGATGTCCGTGAAATATGGCATTAGCTCAGCTAATTAAGAAAAAATAATGTTGTCAGGTAAAAAGGCTTGGTTCTATAATTCCCCTGTTTTCGACTATCAAGAACTTTTAATCGGTTTTCCTCGAATCTTCATAGTTACGTATTTAGCTGTTACGTGTTTGTTTACAATTATGTGACGTTATAGCAGAGGTAATCATGGTCGACAGCATTTTTGTCTGTTCTGTCTGTAAAATAATAGTAATATTTTTTTACGGTCTAATAGCAATTCTAAACAATTATTAATAACTTAAGACCTATAAAAAATGGTCTAATAGCATATTTCCGCTATCTATACACGGTGTTGATTTGTAAATTTTAAATCAAGTGAGGGATTATTCTACCTATCCATCTCACTATACAACTTGTAATCTACGAGTTCGTAAAATAAGAAAACTTATAAAACAAAATTTCCTTAGTACGACGAAATAAGGAGAATAAAATATTACAAATCAACAAATTACATAAATTTATTCACATTAAAGTTACTTTAAATATGCCTTTTTTATTTCTACTGAAGCTTTATTACTTTATTTATAAGACTAAAGGGATTAAAATGCTGCTTTTTTGTCTATTATCCTATACGCGACCTTTTCTGTGTCACTATTTCCTAATGAAACGAGTGAACGGGAACTAATCCCGTATTCCCGATTAAGTAAATTAAATACAGTCGGGCGACAGGTTTTTTGGTCGAAGCATCGATTTGTATCCATCATGGAATCTCGCCGAGGAAGCAGTAATTAATTTGATTGGAAGAGCCTGAGCTCATCGGAATTGTAGATGAGCGGCGCAGGGACCCAATTATTAAAATAACTCAAAGATTTACACTCAAAGCGGTGGTAGCCCAGTGGGTGAAACAATGGACTCGGAAGCGGGAGACCCGGGTTCAATTCCCAGTGCAGGCATATGCCTATGACTTTGTTTATTTTCAAAGTTACGTGCATCTGCAAATTTATACTAGCAATACCACACGTTAAGTGTGAAGGAAAACATCGTGACGAAGCATGCGGATTGATTGGCTCCGCACGTAATGACTTGTCTTTCCTGTGTGCTAGGCCGACTAAGCTGTCAGGATGTTATAGGTGCTGGGCAAGCCTACCCCGTATAAAAAACAATGTCCCTCCCAGGCACTGCACCTTCTGAGTGGTCCCTTCACCCATCTTGTGTAAGTGAAGGTGCCACTGGACGCTGCATAAATCATCTCATTATATAGATGGAAAGGCCAAAGCTTATACTGAAAATTTCCGAACATCTTAGCAGCGAAAGGCGCACGGAAAATTTACCGAAGATGCCTCATTCCATTATCGCATTGAAAGGCAAAGGCTTTCTCTCACACAGAGAGTATTCACCACGCGTATCCACACAGCAATTTCAAGCGTGGGCTACGAGTATGTGAACACCTCAGACACTCCGGTTTCATCACGATGGTTTCCTTCACAGCCATCGTTACCTTTCAAAATACCAACTGCAGTCGTTTATTACTAGGACACGCTACATTTTCTTTAATTCTCGGCTATGTTCATCCAGCCGGTACCAGCGATGCGCTTTCATCCGTCCAGCAAACAGCGCGTCCTACTGAAAACATTTGACAAAAAAATGCTTGTTATGTATTACGAGAAAATCCCCGCCAAAAAAACTGAATGCATTCTATTACTCGGAAAAAGTTTTTATTTACATTTGTGTATTCAGTTGTAGTTCACCAATTCCCGGAGCGAGTCAATTCAATACTTTCCTTTTATAACATTGTTATAGGTTTCCCCGCCACTGTCCTACGTTTGGAACTTTCTTTATTTAGCAAACAAGCGGTCCTCGATAAAATCTTTACTTTGTAATAAAAAATTATATGTCGTGTGTTGGAAAGTGAAGAAAGAAGCAAGAGAGATAGAAACAACTCCAGGAAGCGATTTTCCTTTATTTTGCATGCATTCAGTTTCCCGGCGAGCGAAAGTGTTTTCCATTGTCCCCGCACTGTCAGAGAGACGAAGGTTACTTTTTAGGGTTCCGTACCCTCAGGGTACCAAACTGGACCCTATTACTAAGGCTTCACTGTACGTCTGTCTTTCTGTTTGTATGTCACCAGGCTGTATCTCGTGAACCGTGATAGCTAGATATTTGAAATTTTCACAGATGATATATTTCTATTGCCGCAATAACAACAAATATTTAAAATAGAATAAAATAAATATCTAAGGGGACTTCCATACAACAAACGTTGCCGTTTTTTGCTCGATATTAATAACGGCAACGTACACGCTTGAAATATTCACCGAATATTTAATTTTATATTCGCTTCAAAAATAAATAATTAAATTAAAATAAAATAAATATTTCAGGGAGGCTTCCATACAACAAACGTGATTTCTTGCGGTTTTTTTCTCGATCTTTGTGTCTAATGTTGTATAGATAATGGTATGGAACCCTTCGTACGCGAGTCCGACTCGCACTTGGCCGGTTTTTTAAACAGCCCCCATACGTTTTTCCTTGTGACGTCACAGCTAGTTGCCACTTTATGGCGGGCGGGTGTTTTCTGATGCAAAGGTATGACGTTTTTATGTGGGCGGTAAATAAAAGCGGGTTAGGTGTATGTAACACTTTGATAATATGCAAAGCGTGGAAAATACTGGCAGCGAACAAAAGAAATACGCGTCGACTCACGAAAATACAATTTAGGAAACAATTTTTATGCAAGTTACGATGTAGCATAACACAAATCTGAAAGAAACCCGATACTGAAACAAAATACAGTAATAGTAGCAATAGCATTTTTTGTCGGGTTGCGATGAGATAGTAAGAAGTTGTTAGGTATTGGTTCGCATTTGTATTCACTGGAGCTCCGTGCCGGGAAGGGGTTCCCAATCCGAGGCCTCCGTCTTAACGGGCTAGTTCTACTTCGTCATCCGTTACCAATAAACTATTTCTTGGGTTCGGATTTACCTTTAAATTAAACGTAAATTACACTATAAGTGACATGGACAATCCTTAGATGGGTACAGTGTGCCAGGACATTATCATAATATATTTCTCACATTTCTTCCAGAACTTACTTTAAGGAAAGCAATTCACCAACCAATTAAATCAAATGATAATAATAAATTGGGTGTACCAAAACTAACAGTGACGCAACGGCACTGACCCACGCGACATTGTCTTAGCGGAATTTTTTCCGAACCTTTAAAACTCCCGCCCTTATAATTCCGCGCACGTGATGACCGCTAATGAAAGCCTTACTTAAGGAAACTGCGCCTCAGACAGGAGTTAACAACTTCTAAATACAATTTAGTCCTTAAAACGAACCAACGACGGCGGACCGACAAAAATCGACGTTCAACTTTTTCTGACTTAGATTACACTTACACTTTGGAGGATCAAACTTCTGAATCTTCGAGAAAGCTAGGTAGTATTTACTACTATGCTGACATAGTTAAAAAAGCTTATCATTATGAAACGGCCAAATGACTGCGCTGGAAAACTCATCTGCGCTACTATTATGAAAAAAAATCTACCTCGTCGGTTTGTATTTCATCGTGGCCGCCAGCGCGGGCCTGATTGCTAATTTAGCGACAAAGAGCGCCATTACAACGGCACAGTCAAAGTACTCTGTTACTACACTATATTTTTCACCAAAAAATCAACGGAAAAACTCTGACAAATATTTTAAAACCACCTAGTCTAGCACGGACCGTTCGTAGCCGCTACAGCGTAGCATCGTCGCGCGCGTAGCAAGCGCTACGGGCTACGAGCTCGCTCGACTAACTTAAATTGGTCGAAGATAAACTTTCATATCTTCGTCAGTTTCTTAATTTATTCGCAGCAGTTAATAACTGTTGCAATTATGTTTACCTACAATTTATTCTTAAGCCAGTATAAATAGGTAGGTAGGTATATTTACAATACCTGCCTACCTATTTATATAGAATATTGAATATTTCTTACCGATCCATTCTAACATATTTTTTTGTTAAAACGTAACAGAATTTTGCACACGACAGCACTAGAATAATGGCTGATGTACCGAAGGATCACTAGGTAAACATGTTTGCGTCAAAGCGTTTTGTGAAAGGCTCTCTGAATACAAATCACATGCATTACAACATTTAAACATTTACGTACAGGAGGATACCCTGTGTCGTGGGAAGCATAGCGTTTATAATCAATATTTGGATGATTACAGTGTGCAAACAAGCCTTGTCATCAAATCTACATTGATTACGTTGTGGGAGAGTTAAATTACACGTTAGACGGTCATTATGGCACTTTCAAGGCTTGTTCAGTAATTGGTGCAGGGCAATTACAATATTCGTCAATTGAACATAATTCTACACCAAAAAGGAATATGGATTACTACGTTTGATTACTCTCTTGTCAATAATTGGAAAGAACTATCAACTCGCACTAGCCACTTAGTAGTAGGGTTTTTGGTTTTCATAATATATATATATATATATATATATATATATATATATATATATATATATATATATATATATATATATATATATTATGATACTTTATCCGTTGTTTCCTATATATCGATCAAATTATTTGGCTTTTACCATAATTTTGTTATATCATAAGCCTAATGTCACTCGAGATCGTTAATTTCACAGGAACTTTTATTTCACTAGTTTATACAACGTACATGTTATCGGGAGTCTCTAACTTGTATCTTTGATTAAACGGACTCCTCAGTTGTCTGAATCAGTGAAGTTGAACAACAGACTGCCTGGTTGGTTGTGGGTTCGATTTCCACCGAAGGCCGCTACTTTATTTTTACTAATGGCTACAATCTGGGTGTTTTTCAATGTTTGATTCCTTACCTAGTTACAAAAGAATAGCGCAGAATGAAGTTTGCGACCAGGACGAGTAATTGTGTTGATTGTAAGCTATTTCATACAAATTTGAAGACCAAACCCAGGTGAAATTAGCTTTATTACTTCGCATAGCTCGCTTTATTTATCCCCGGTTTCTTGTTTAACAAAATCGTGTGAATCTACTATTAACAGCTGTCATTTGTTTTGTTTTTGTATTCATTTTACTAAAAGACTGGTATAGTACGAGAAACAAGGGGCTCAATCAACCGTCTAAACAGACTTTTCCGGAATAAAAGTATAATTTTAATATTATGCCAATTTTCCTGCAACGTATCGGTGTCGTCGAGCCAAGCCTCATCACGGAAATCGTTTCCTTATAACTAGGGGCATGTCATTAAAAACGTTAGGCGGCATTCTGGTGAGAAACGAATTTTACCCTCGATTTGCATTCAGCGAGAACGGGCCGGGTAGGGACAGGGTCCCAAATCGAATTCCTATCGTCTCTTGGACACGGAACTTAGTTTCAGTTCCGATAGCAGCACAGAAGATGCGTTTCTGAGATTATAGCATATTTTTTCCACCGTGGTTGACAGGTAGAACATGCTCGTGCAATAAGAAGAAGTGCAATAAAAGTATTAAAGTATCACAATCCCCATATACATCCGCAAATGGGGAGTTCTACTCGTCAATCATCATCAACCCATTATGTCCCCACCGAGGGGCACGGGTCTCTTCCCTGAGGAAGGTATAGGCCATACTCCACCACGGGGGCCAAGTCCGGATTGGTGGAGGCTTGTAGACTAGTGGCTCGTCTACTGTCAGAAGTTGTCAAGCCGCCCTAAGGCCTCTGACTTGGCTTAACGACTGCCATCTATCGACGGCAGCCGGCACCAACAGCTTAACGTGCCTTGCGAAGCACGGAACCGCTCGGAAAAATGCCACTAGCGTTAGGCATAGACGGCGACCCATCCATGCACTGAACGCGCCCTGTGTTGCTTAACCTTCGTGATCGTTTTTAAGATCACTCAGGCAGCCGGGGCTACGAGCGATTAGACTACTCGTCAATACCAACAACTATTACTTTGGGGATATAATATTATCTATTCCATACTAAAATAAGCACCTAAGGCATTAAAACGTATGTGACATCTGATAATAATTTAATAATTTAAAAAAATTTCCCATAGTAAAAGTTATTCATATTGAAGTAAACCTTCCCCACTACATTTTTCGGTGTATATGGAAATTTTATTGCACTTTTATAAAATATCTTAAAAATGTATTATTTGTTTATTACAAACGGTTCAATCGGCGAAAAAATACTGCTCACTACGCATTCGTGGCTCTACTAAACAGTTCTTTCGTGTTTTTTCCTTGTACTGAGCTATTTGCGCCCAGCGAGTGTGACTTAGTCTTTGCGATGTAATGGAATTTTTACGTGAAAACGCCACTGATAACTCTTATGCAAAGTCAAAATATTTTTATTGAAAATACCATTGCAACTACGACCTAACAAACAGTACACATTAAACATAGGTACCCATTTCAAGATCTATATCGTTTGGAGATTTTACAAAACAGGGTTAACAGTAACAGTTAAGATAATCATTTATTAAATTGCCACAACAAACAAAGATATTATAATTGACAGGCAAAGCATGCTTACAGTCTATGCAAATAACAATAAAACAATACTTATTGTCGCAGATTGATCTCGACGTTGGTGGTTTTTATGAGGAAAACCACTGTGCTAATATCACTTATTTATTTAAGCACATTATATTAAAGTTGAAACAAGTTAGGTAATTAATTCTTAAATTGAACAGAGCGTGTAAGTATCGTCTCGTTCGACGCGCAGGAGCAGAGAGAGCAGCGGGGCGCGCGGGGCGAGGGGCACGAGGTGACCAACTTCGGCTGCGTTCCATTTCAATAAATGTTTCACGCATCATGGCGTAAACACTTATAATAAATCCAAGTAAGGAAGTGGGTACATGCACTGCACACCTGTAATTTGGCTGCGTTATTAGCTGCGTATTATGTGCTATGGCAATAAGAAAGGTACCCGAACTCAGCATATGCTTCAGGTATTGCAGAGCAATAGCCTGCAGCGCTGGTTTTCAGTCGGGACCTATAAGTTAGTGTTAGTGCGTTGCCTTTGTTTTTAAAGTGCTTTAATGTTGTAACTACATCATGACAGTAAGTATTTGTTGTTGTATTTGTAATGACCGGGACGGGACCAATAACAAAAGTAGCGCAAAAAAAAGTTGCCATCTCATCGGAGAGGCCATGTTAAAAAATTAATAACTGTGCTTAATTTTTTTCTCTTTGACTAATATACTTTTCATGACACGAGTATAACCTGTCGAAAAGTCATTCTAGTCACGTGGTAGAAAAACAAAAAACAAGCTCTAACTATGACTTCACAACTTGAAGGTAACGCCTTATAATTCAATCAATATTTTAGTTATCTGGTAAATTATGTTTTTTACAAAACTTTTAGAATTCAATGAACAAACTAAATCTCATAAGTTTTTTTATTAATAGAGTAACTTGATATTTCGCAATTTTTGAGACAATGAAAAGCTCGAAAAAAATATTTTAATTAATTACCTTCCTCAGGGAAGAGACCCGTGCCCCTCGGTGGGGACATAATGGGTTGATGATGATTTTTTTCTGAGAATTTCTACGTTTTCTATGGTATACAAATAATGTCACCAATCTAAGTTTGATTCAAGTTCCCCATTTAGCTTTCGTTGGAGAGGTTATTATGAATAACCTGTAACTTTTGTAATATTAAGGGGAAAAATATGTTCCTTCAGTCCCCGCATCATTCCTGTCAAATGCGTGTTTGTACGTATTAAATAGCGTCAGAATCCCTTGCTCTTCGTATATAACTGAGTTACATTATCATCATCATCATTCAGCTACAAGATGTCCACTGCTGGACATAGGCCTCCTCCATGGATTTCCAAAAAGACCGGTTGGAAGCAGCCTGCATCCAGCGCCTTCCTGCTACTTGGATGAGTTACATTAGACTATTCTTCAATAACTTCTATAAGATAAACTCCATAACATAGAAACATTTTAAAATGACGCTTAGCAACGCTTTGTTGTTCCAAAAAATTTACGCAATGTAGGCGATCTCCAAAGAGGTCGTCTACATTCATAACCTAAATATTCGGTTATGAATTGTACGATATTGACATTTCTTATTGTAGGGAAAAGTCTCGAGCGAGAAATTCGAAAAGGCCCCTAATGTATTCAAGCAATATTCCATTGACAATCTGTGCCTTCGTTATTTTTATACCGTGACGCGTCAAGCACTTGGAACTGGCTCCATCCAATTTTGGTCCAATAGCGTCTGAAAATTGTTAAAAACATAATTAAATATAAATAATGTTGCCTCTGCCGTCACCAGTAATTGTGCTTTTGTGAGGCATTTGAACTATCTACATATAACTACTGCGCCTTGGGAAGGATAAAAATACCAATATATTTAGAAATCAACATTTTTATAAATTTGATATATCCATAGAGATAGAATATCAAATAAAACTAATAAAAAAATAGTAAATTAATTTGTTCCAAAACCTGCCTTGGTGCTTTATTTGGTTTTATCACTACCTACTTGTATTTTTATATAGTTACTGCGTATTTCAATTGTACGCACATACTATTTAGGAGTCCTTAATCTTCATTGCGAAGCCATTTACCAGAAATATGTGAAACTTACCTAACTTTCCGAACTTTGGGGCCTCTACTCCAGAAATAAGTACTTCCGGGGATTTCGTCTTACAGTTTTTTTCAGTGGGGTGCCTTGATTTATCGCCACGTGACGTGAACCCACAAGAAAACCCCCATGAATTTCTATAGTGCGTCCCGGTCATTTATGCGGGGCAGTCGACTTTATTGTGCCGAATGCGTTCCTAAAACATGCATGTATTATGCTCAAAATAAAGGCAAATATTCAACCACCTCACCTAGTGGGCCCGCGGACAAAGGGGTTAAATAAATCACATTACCGACGCGTGAATTGTAAATTGGACATTACACGTTACACTCGGGGCTAGCGCGACATTGTTTTGTATGAATATCCCTCAGTTTTCCTAGCATTTGAATTCCATTTTCTAATACTCCTTTCTTCAGAAAGAAGCGTTTTTGCGTTTTTATATCAAATGCGAGCTCCTTTGTACGAAAAGAGTTTCACTTTGGCTTTCTACCGAATTCAAACTTCTTTCATTGACAGGATTTGATTCCAAATTCAAAATTCTTCAGAATCGACTTCAGCATTTGTGATTTGTTTTCCAATTTTAAATGCCTTCTTTTGCTCTATAAGGACGTTTTGAAGTAGTTATTAATGCGTCGATTTGCGATTGCTTTGATCGATCGTGCGCCTTTTGATAGCATTTATAATGGTAATTATTTCGAGTCCGACGCCGGGTCTGAGCTACTAATTGGGTGGTTCTAATTAGCTTTTATGAGACAACTCAATGCTAAGAAAATGTGTAAGGTGTTTTATTAGGGGCTACATTTTAATTAAAAGTAAAGAGAAGTTAGATATCTTTCACCGACCGTGCGGGGACAGATGTGTTACATATTGTTACATAACAAACTGAAAATAGGGATTAAAAAAGTGAAATAAATAAAACTCTCAAAGAAATAATGCAGTGGTTCGAGTCCGATAGCGTGAAAGCCAACCAGAATAAGACAAAAATTATGCATTTCTATCAGAGGGATAATACTCGTAAAGTAGAGGGATAATAACGTAAAGTTGCTATATGATAAAATAACAATTGAAAAGGAATATACAACCAGACTTTGTTTGATAATTGATTAAAACTTGAACTGGAAATGCCAAGCTGAGGTAACATGTAAAAAGCTCAGTAAATCAGCCTACGCTTTATATAAATTAAGTAAAATTGTTAGTAGAGATGCCTTACTTTCATCTTTTCATGAGGACGCTACATTTGTTAAGACTAATGAGTCATTATTTCCGTAATCTCATGAAAACATAATATACAGGTTGATACGCCATCCACACAAACTCATTGTTGAAACGTGTAAAACTTTTGAACAAATAAAAATTTTTGAATAAAAAATAAAAACCGACTTCGAAACACTACAGCACTAAAAAGTTAGAATTAATTTAAATAATTAGAAGTATGTATACATGTAGGTATTGTAGAAGTATAATTCGGAGTCGGTGCCCAAAATATATGTGCTGGTCATGAAACGGTCATGAAAGCCTAAGATTGTGCGACGAGGGATTTTCCTTCTTCCTACGCATAAGATGGCACTCCCATCTAAGGTACTCTGAGGGACTATTACTTGACAATGCCTAAAAAAAACACATAAAAAATAAACAGTTCAAGAAGTCTTAGTAACTAAGACTTTGTGAAAAAGTAGTCATTGTGGTAAAATAAACTTTTTAGACTTTGTCTTTGACTTTGTGTTTCTAAAGGCTACTTAAACAGAGCACATAGCATCTGTCTTTTAAAATTTATAACATCTTTATGTACTTGTGACTTTCAGAAGATAAATGAATTATGAAAAGAAACAAACACCACGCGTCATTTAAAAAAATATAAAATCAATAGCTACAAGAAAACTAAGGAGAAGTATAGTTAATTCACTTTTTAACAAAATTACATCTTTAAGGGAGCTCATGATATCTATAAACAACAGGAAAACATAATATGAAAACTGGCATCCACAAATCGGCCACGCTCCGGATACAGCAACGGCACAGTAACGCCAACGGTATATTTGTCAGTGGGGCGCGCCCATCGTCCCGACCGACAATCATAACAATAGTATGGAATACTGCACACAGAAGGATTCTTGAAATAAGACATCCATATTCTTAGTACCTAGCCTGTACATTTTATGTTTGGGTTTTTTCTGGAGTAAAATAAAGAATATTCTTATCTTATCTGCGTGTAACCTAGACTCCACATAAATTCCAAACATAGACCTCAAATTGTGTTTACGAAATAATCTTATGCCCATCTTGAGACTTTAGGGACTCAATACTGAAAACCAATAGCTGCTCTTGTGCAAATGTTTATTACTATTGGTTTATTTTTACGCATTTTGTTTTTATTTCATTTGTTTTATTATTATTCGAATTTTGTTTCATTGTTGTTAATCCGTTCTCCTTCTTTTTGTATACATGTTTTTAGTATTGTGTTCGTAAACAAACATATTATCTATGATCTTTCTAGTACTAATCGTATCTGCGCTAAGCCGCGGACGGACAGACAGACATAAAGACAGACGGATGTACATGGAGAAACTATAAGGGTTCCTTGTTGACTACAGAACCCTAAAACCAGAACTTATTGCAGGACAATGTCCGTTCTAGACCACAGTGCGACGGTCTGTGCTTCAGCAGTGCCATCGATCACGATCACGATTACAGAGTACAGAGTCAACTTTCTGTCAGTGAATGTATCGAGGCGTGGTGTCGCCCGGGCAATCAAACCGACGGCGCACGGTAATTGGCCGCCGGCGGAGCCCTAACGAGCTGGATTGTGCGCTGATGCTGCAAATGTAGGGCCACTGTTGGATTGTTGGACACAGAGTTATTACAACTGTTGTTCGGTAGCTTAGTAAAGGATAAACGCGTTGCGAATTCAATTCCTGTAAACGACCCAAAACGCATTGGCTCATTCATATTCATAAATTGGAGTATCGACGGCCCGAGCGGGGTCCAATAGCCGTAGCATTTTGTCGCGTCTCATCATCATCAACCCATTATGTCCCCACCGAGGGGCACGGGTCTCTTCCCTGAGGAAGGTATAGGCCATACTCCACCACGGGGGCCAAGTCCGGATTGGTGGAGGCTTGTAGACTAGTGGCTCGTCTACTGTCAGAAGTTGTCAAGCCGCCCTAAGGCCTCTGACTTGGCTTAACGACTGCCATCTATCGACGGCAGCCGGCACCAACAGCTTAACGTGCCTTGCGAAGCACGGAACCGCTCGGAAAAATACCACTAGCGTTAGGCATAGACGGCGACCCATCCATGCACTGAACGCGCCCTGTGTTGCTTAACCTTCGTGATCGTTTAAGATCACTCAGGCAGCCGGGGCTACGAGCGATTCAGAGCGAGATGTCGCGTCTGCCTCGTTGGTTTAGCGGTATCACCTCTGATTGCCATGCCGGAGGTCATGGGTTCGATTCCCACTGCGGGCCGCCGTGCATTTGTACAAATGGCCTCAGTCGGGGTGTATTTCTATGTTTGTGATGTCCTTGCCTAGTTACCGGCTTACATAGGGTATCCTAGTATGGGAACGGGACAAGTGATTGTGTTGTGTGGCAGTTGTTATTATTGTTCGTATCTAATTTTAAAAAACTATAAAATCATTATCGTGTCATCAGAATAAAATAATGTGACAAATGGTGCAGTAACACCCGATTTAGTGCAAATTAAACTGAATGGAAAAGTATAATTCAGCTGCGCGTTGATGCCATACAAATAGGAGTAGAATGGAACATTCATTATATATACCTTAATGCTTTCATAGCTACTTGGCCACGATGGGCATCAACTCGGGCGCAAAAGCGAAGACTCAGCCCATACTCAACATAGATAGAAAATGAGCTTTATTATTAAAGGGTCAGATGATATTGAAAATCATACATCGATATTGTTATTCGATGAGGCCTATTCAGTCTCCGTCTTGCCTCAGCGGGGTACCAGTAATCAGAGTTAGGCACATTGCTGACCTCTCGTTTCACATTACTTATTCTCCGAGGAGAAGACCAAGATATTCTTAGTATAATGATACCTCTGGTACGACAATAATAGTTGATATCGGCCCTTATTGCGCCCTATGACGCTCATTCATTCGCGATTTCGTTCTGATAGGCGGCCCTTAATGATATTGTGTGTGTGCCGCGAGAGTGAAGTGGAGAATAACGATTTGGGCTCCGTTAGTCGGATATTGCGAGCTTATATTGGATTAATGGTGATAACCATCAATGACACAACCTAAGCTTATATAGGTTTCCTTTCTTTGTAATGTATCTTTATTTATTTTATATCCTAAAATCTTCCAGAATAATTCTGTATTCTGTTTCTGTTTGAACAGTTTGTAAACCCACCTTTTGCTTCAGAATTGTTTTTTGTTAATTAGCCATTGCTGGAGGAAGGCCTTCCCGCCTGTTTTCCATCTCTCCCTGTCTCCAGCCACCTCGTACCATCCCGGCAAGAATGCATTTAAGTTTAGACTCAGAAATCACTATTGTTGGCTAAGTAGAGTATGTGTAAAGTACTGTTACCAAGAGATTGCCTTAAACTGCATTAGCAGTTTGGCAAATTTGCGTAATGGTTGATTTCATTTATTTCTTATGCTGGCACTTCACATCGCTATTCTTGTTCGCGTATTTGGCTTATTCGCCCAAATACGACGATGTGACGTGGCTCTATTCGTCGTCTATATTTGCCTATTCTTACGATCAAGACGAATACGCGAATACACAAACACCCGTATTTGCCTGCTTGTCGGTTTTTTGCAACATGTCAAAGGATAGCGAATATGCCGTATATGTTCGTTCGCCATCCACATATCGCTCGCTCAGTAGTGGCGCGACAGCAGCGGAAGTGTTTACTTAGTTTTGTTTATTGCGCCAAAATGGTTTTGACAAATGACCTTGGCATACGGTCGGACTTGGCCACCAATCTGGACTTGGCCCCCGTGGTGGAGTATGGCCTATACCTTCCTCAGGGAAGAGACCCGTGCCCCTCAGTAGGGACATAATGGGTTGATGATGATACGGTTTTTGGTATACTATCAAATGCATCCCAGCATAATGCTCGCAACATTCATCTCATAAAAACGATAGAGGCACAATAAAAGAGCTTGCTGCAGTCAACACGTCCATCTTAGCGTTCGATACGTTCGATACTAAATATTCGGAAATTCTCAGCATGTTCTCTGTTTATGAACGATGTGTAGACGGCGTATTTCTGTTAATCGGACTTCAACACGAATATAGCGATCAAAGCCGAAAAAAAATGCGAACGCCGAATAGCGATGTAAAGTGCCACCGTTTAAATGTGTTTAAGGTGCTGACTTTTAAATAAAATAATTGGTTGATTTCGTTGATTTTTTAACATGAGTCCCGTGTTAGGCTTGGTCAACAATATTCACGTACAGAAAATCCGTTGAAAAATGTACTTTTTATTTAGTCAAAAACTTCTTAGCAAACGACCAAGATTCCTCACTGCTACCCTCAAACAAACACGTACAAATAATAGGCAACAACTGAGAACAACTCCATATTTCACTCCGAACGAAATCCATAACCGAAATGAGCGAGTGAACCGCGCCGGTACTAAAGGAACGTAGTTTCACAGGCCGGCAAGCCGGAACAATTGTGTTATACGAGCTATTAAACCCGCCCCTGCTGCGGTGCACTGTTTTGTGCCCTCACTAATCGTTTGATGCACTTGTTAGAGCCCGGATTTGTAGAGGCAATAGCTCGGAGATCTTCCAAGCAATATAAAGACGTTACTCGCTCTTGTTGGCATTTTAATTAATTTCTATCAATCTCGATGTTTGGAGAGTATTCAAAAATACTTATACTAATATTTTAATACCTCGAGCACGCACATTGCCATTTTAATGTTTTAATATCAAACTGTTCAAAATGGTTGCCATTTCGAAATAGTAGGACAATTTCAATGTACAAAAAGGAATTGATGTTTTCTAAACAGTCCATTGATACGTAAGCTTACCGACAGTTAAAAGGGGTTTGTGCATTTTTCTATGGAAGCTGATATATCCACCCGCCGCCAATTTGATTTTTTTTTCAAAGTGTCCGCGCACGTTGAAAGTAGTAAATATAGATAGAGGATACTTATACAAACAAAAATCATATGGTACCCTAAAGTGTCACGTTTCTGAAATATTTGGGGGTAAAGATTATCGTATGAGATGAATAATAATCATTAAGAATACAGTAATTACGTGTGTATATGCATTTCATTGCATTCAAATGATAGTCTCCAGGTTGATTTAACTATTTATTAGAAGAAACTTTGAAAAAAAAAATATAGCGGCGGGTGGATATGCCACAGAGGTCCAGTCCCCTTTGACAGTTAATGCAACTGACTTGACGACTGCCTCGTTGGTCTAGATATCTAGTGGTTAACACGCTTGAATATCGAAACGGAGGTCGTGGCTTCGATTCCTACTTGTCCTACCTAAGGCCGTCGTACTTGATTTGTACAAAAGGGCTTAGTCTGGGTGTATTTCCATGTTTGTGATGACCTTGCCCGTTACCATAATACAGGGTGTCGTAGTTTGGCACCAGTATTGTGTTGTGTGGAAGTTATTTATTTATTATTTAACTTATGTCAAATATTAACTTTTGATAGGCTAACCTATCGAGGGATGAAATGTAGGAAATGAACATAAGATGATCGTAATTTCCGACCTGAAGTGTGGAAATAAAAGTTCTTTATCTAAAATCAACTGGAGAAGACAAAACAAAAACGTCTACGTTAACACTCTGTCTTGTGCAAAAAAGATCTCTATAAATAACGTGCCTCTCAGTCAGTAGAGATGGGGCATACTGAAACAGGCAAAACCTTCACTAACCAACAAATACTTAGGTGCCTACACGCGTATAACCCAGCTACTCTCTGCGGAAGTGTTCGGCATTAAGTATTGTGTCAATAAATGCTAACCACCCCTTTGTTCCATCAATGAGCGGCTGCCACTTTCCCTTTGTGCATTACGCCCTTCGCCCGCGGCGCACCGACTCTACAATAACGCGGCTAGGGCTGAACAGACTAGCTAAAAGAACAAACTTCCTCGCTCAATGAGTTGAAGTTTGACCCTAAAAGTCTCATGAAAGCCGGCGAATAAGTCTGAGCGCTTAAACGGCCATAAAAAAGAGGGAAACGTTGTACGGTGAGGACTCTTTTTAGTTGTTATTTAAAGGTAGTGAAAGCCGCGAATGAAGAATTTGTAAAGGTATTCGTGGTTGCATCAAGCTATTCTTCCCGTAGATTAAGATAACAAGTACATTAAAATGGCTGTGTTGTTCATAGTTAGCATCGACATGACCATAACAATACGATTAACTGGCAATAAGGGGCGACCCAGCGCTAACTAGAATGGAACCAGTGGAAAATAATACGTATTTTCAAAAAGTGATCTTCGTAAACCTCCCTAACCGTGATAGCAATTTTTAGAACCTCCCCCGCCCGTAGCTTAGGACCACTAAAAACATCCGTTTTTTGCAAAAATGCTTTAAATCCTAAGTTTGTTTAAGGCCTAGAGCTGGCTGTAGGCTGTAGGTTCGAAAAATAGTCATCAGATTATTAAAAGAAAAATAATTGGTATCCGAAAATTTCCCGAGAAATAAAATTACTAAAAAAAGACACAACTAATGTTACCAGTGTGATATCCAGTCTGATTTCTTCAAGAAATCAAAATAAGGGTTATTTTGATTTCTTGTTTCGTACCAATCCAAGTAGGAAAACATTTATTTAGAAAATCTTAAGAAGATTTATTAGTTTTTGGCCATTCTTTCGATTGGCATCATAAAAGTAGGGGTGGTTTTTTTAACATTTAAGTCGGTTTGATTCCCAGACGAAGCAAGTAATTTTTAGAAAATCTTTGAATGCAGAATTACTAATTTTTAAAAATAACATAGTCTTCTTTCAGCAAAATACCCTATCTACGATATTTAGGGTACTTTCCCTTCATGGCCCATAATTTCGGGACGCCCTGTATATATATAATCTGAATCTCGAAAACGGCTCCAACAATTTTCATGACATTTAGTATGCAGAGGGTTTCGGGGACTATAAATCGATCTAGCTAAGTTTCATTTTTAGAAAACGTCGTTTTATGTAATTAGAATAGGAAGGCAAATTTTGTTTCTAGAAGCTTGTAATGGCTCAGGTAGGAAATCGGGCGGTACCTAAACCAGAAGACGCCGGTTCGAGCCTGTCTCCAGACCGATTGATTTTTTCCTTTTTTCCCCTCTTTTTCATCGTACCTAAATATTAGGGTGAATATACGCGTTCCAAAAAACAGGATTAACAAAAAAAAGATACCGAGCAAAGCTCGGTCATCCAGGTACTTATTATTAGGTAACAAAGGGATGGCAGACTAAATTTTGTCGTGGCAACCCTAAAGGTGCAAAATGCTCAGCTAGGTACTCAATGATTGAATCCTATGGGAATCGCAAGTATGCTCCACTCATACGTCGGCGCTAGTTACGAATTTGCGATTGGCTCCGAGTTTATGCATTCTTCATGAACCCGAATTATTAGTTTTCTGTTGCTTATTTAGCATAGCTTTGTAGTTAGCGTGTGTCATAGCGATGGTGTGGAATACAAATTATGTTACAAGAAGTTTGGTTAATTTATCTTTTGAAGATAGAGTTGAGGTGTCTCCGAAAGTTTATAGACGTTAATTAAAGAATCAAAGGATACGTGGAAGTATCACATAACAATATTATGGTTATATAACCTTCGTTGCTTATCAATTTTTTGTTCTGTGAATTTTATAATAAACACCAATAATAATGAGCGATTTTCTGACAGCTCCTAAAAATGGTTCCAATCTTGCTACTAGCCCTTCATTGATCTGTGTTGGTACGTCACTGTCATCGTCATCTGTCATGAAGGTACTGGTAACTGGACTTCGAAACTTATACAAATACGAGCTCATGATGAAATCGAAGTCCAATACATAGACAGGGTGCAATCGTAGCGGCAAGCTAGTGTCCAAGTTGCACGCGGAGGTCAGTCGAGGAAAGAAGGTATAGAGGTCCGAAAGAATAGCCAGGGTCGTCGTAATAATTACTAGGAAAACAGGATAACAGTACATTCGCGTAACCACAGGAGAAACGGAATGATGACGATGACGGAGATAGACCACAGACTATATAGAGTGGTCTAGATGGAATGACGGAACATTCGCAGATTACAGATATATTGTGAAAAAAAATTCAAGTCACGTTTTATCTAAGCAGTCGCAGTTTCCAGAACTATATATTTTTTTAATGAGCTCTAAGAAAATCCCTCATTGTTATTACTGTTAAAATAAATGAAACCGTTTGATCACTCTGGTGCCAGCCTGCATGTGCCCTCCAATGTGTAATGTTAAATGTAATTTATAATATAATATATTGTGTCTTTAGCTATAAGTACTAACATATATAGTTTTAAGCCGACTAACTAATATGAGTGTCACTTACTTGAAATAAAATAAATATTATTATTATTATTATTCTCTTTATTTATTTTCATAACTTAGAATAGGTTTATAAAATCAATATTATTATTATTATAAAGGGTTATCTCAAAAATGCGCAATTCATGAAACACGTTAATTACAATTTTTCACTCACAACAACTTTTTGAGGTACCCTGTACTTAATTGAATTGAATTGGAAAACTTCTTTGTTGCACTAAAACACATTTGTACATAGGCGAACTAAATACTAGATACTTTAATTTAATGTTAGGAACCCAACCCCGGTTACCGTCTATAATCTATTAATAAGTATTTTACCATCAAAACCGTCGCGATAGAGTCCTCTGCCTTCGTCCGGCCAAAGCAATCCCTCAAATGACTTCGATACCAATACTCAATTATCAGATAAGAGCCACCCCAGACGCTCGCACTACCTACGAAATTAAAAAAAGATCACATCTCTATTGGCTTGTCATAAGGACTATCCAAATTACAACGGGCCGGCGACGTGCGGGCGTAACGATACAAACTCAAATAAACCTTAAATAAAGGTATACGTTAAAGTTAAAGACTACAATACAGCTGGGCTACGAACGGCCGACGGGCACGTCACGGGAACAGATTTTTTGCACTTGTAGCACAGTACAAATAAATATTTTGGTCTCTAACTACGTAAGTATTTAAGGATTATATTAGATTGAATTCAAACCGCCCGCACGGCGGCGGCCCGTTGTAGCGTGGATAGACCTGTATCCTGTCTCCAAATAATGGGCTCTCGAAATAAAAGAGTTATTCGCAAATTTAAGTACATTGTGGTGAAAAAATTATGTTCCTGAGAATATTTCTGAAAATATTTTTATCTCCGAAACGCTTAATGCGTCGAATCGAAATGCCTCGATAAAAGAATGCCAAAGATACAACTTAAACTAATCATTAATTTGAGCAACTCTGTTATTTACTTAAATTTATCAAATAGGTTCAGGGAAAAAACTCATCATAATATACTTAAAATAATTGTATTTATAATTTCAATTAATCTAGGTAACTAGCTATTCAGAAAGGTTTTTGTTTCCAATTCTCCACTTAATTTTAATAGCGCTTTCTTTTCTTTTCTTTTAGCTTTCTTCTCTTTTATTCATAACCACACTGACAGTGACAGCTTTATGTGTCAGCCTCAGTAGAGTATGTTCTGTCTATTCAATCTAAAGTAGACGATGTGCAGGATTTTTTTTTTTACTTAGAGCCGGGAATTAAATTTCATACTCAGAAAGTGGAAAAATTGCATACGACATCAGCGCAGGTGATAGGTGCGAGAAAAACCAGTTATACGCTCGTATAATGCCCGACAGACAACTTGAACAAAAATCTGCTCAGTCGGGATGTGTTTGCGGTGGACACGTAAGAGCATGTTTTTGTTATCTATTCTGTTACTTTGAGCAATTTAAGGTTGAAGATTTCTAAGTCACATCCTGCGTCCCCAGTGAGACCCTAAAAATATCCATGCGAAGTCAGAGTAACTTGTTCAAGTTATTTGTCGGTCAGTAGGTATACTATATTCATCAATCTACTAAAGCATTCAGACACTGAAAATGCCACTCCAAAAATAAAGTTAAATAAAACTGAAACCCGATTGCGCCTGTCAGTCTCGTGACGGCCGGTTGCCATGGTAACGGGAGAAAACGCCAATCATTACACCGCAAATAAAATTAATTCCCGCAATTTGTTTTGTCCTTTGTCGTGCAATTAAGAGGCTCGTCCGTCCTATTTTATTTGATACTCTCATTCTTTTCGTAACGTAATTGTATGCGTATAGACATCTGTTGATTTCTAATTTAAAGTCCAACATAGTATTAGGAACTAAAAAAATACACTACGGTTTGCCAGCGACTTTTTTCGAATCTATTTTGGACAATAAGCAAACATTTATCTGCATGATTATATATTCTTTTTGTTGCACTTACCCGTGCTGAGGACAATTTTAAAAACCTATTTAGAGGCTAAAAATTCCACCCATGCCGGGACTTGAACCCGCGACCTCTGGCTCACCATGCCATACCATGGGTGGAATTTTTAGCCTCTAAATAGGTTTTTAAAATTTATCTGCATGCCGAGTTCATCCAAATCCCGTTTATAAGCCGTTTATAAACATTCAAGTACGAAAAGTACAATTTAATATCAGTAAGTATTACTGCATAGTTAGTACGTCGACGCCAGTTATCCGTTTTAAATGTCAAAAGTCGCGACTTTCGAGTAACTACATTAATTGTCAAATTCTGACATTTTAGCGCCACAAAATGAGTGATTCGCACCTTCGTACTAGTACTCATTGTATCGAGTTTCGCATAATGTAAAACTATTTAATAATTACAGACCATTTAATATTAACTATTTAATAATAATATAGACGGACAAAGCCATCAACGTTCGACCTTTAATCAATCGCTTCTGGACAGAGGTCTGCATCATGACATACCAGCCATGCTACATTTTGGTGATAACTATAAGCCTCCAATGTCCACCATTAACTGACATCATAAATAATTTAACAAATTCTTCAAAAAACAAAATTCGCTCTAAAGATGCACTTAGCAAGTTCCTGTTGCACTCTTCGACAATATTGTGTATATTGAAGACCGCGTTAGAGAAGGAAGTGTTTTTTAAATGGACGCCGTGGCCTTTGTCCGCCAAATTGGCTGGCGGGGGCAGAGAAATTGAATCGCCCGCGCCAGGGGTTCCCCGCAGGAACCGCGTCCGGGCTGCGGGCGCGTTGCGTCTACGGAACTAACACAATTGAGAAGGCTGACTCCGTAGTCAGTTAGACCTTCATACCTGAAAGACTATAGTTTTTTCGAAATCAACGGAAGCACAAATTCTTAGTTCCCTGTCATATCTTACTCTACTCTCAGCTATCCTATCCTATCCTACTTTACTCTACCATAACCTATCCTATTCTACCCTACCGTATCTTACCCTACCCTACCCTTCTATACACTAGTCTACATTTATCTGTCACCAATACGGCAATATAAAGGACAGCCGCACTCTGAATACTGAATACTCTGAACCCCCTGAATACAATTTACAACTTTTGTTCTGGGTCATTAAAATGCCATTTTATTATTATTATTACTTTATTGCACACAACACATTTAACAGGACATTACATAAGGAATAAAATGTACAACGGCGAGCTTATCTCTGTAAGAGATTTCTTCCAGCAGACCTTTAATTACAGACCTTACTGTTAGCAATAAGGCCGCCCATTGTACTTTTTCATTGTAACTTTCATATGTTATGTCTCGCTTCTTGTGTGCAATAAAGAATATTCTTATCTTATTTTATATTTTTTGTAAAAAAAAAAACTTCCACACAACACAATAACTTGACCTGATCCAAAAATAGGATACCCTGTGGTTTTATGATTCTGCTTTGTAGTAGCGCTAATGCTTAAAACCATATTTTGTTAATAGAACGGATATTATTATATGTATGCAGGCTATAAGCGCGAATTTAAAAAATTATGTCAACACTGATATTACGAAAGAATCAATCTGAGAAAAGTCACTGTAAAACACAATCTCTAATTGCCATGTTCAGAAATTGGGCATTTTATAATAACCCTGCATTTTAATATTGTGTGAGCTGCTTTTACTGCTCTTTCTGGTGTGGAAATTTCACTCCAGCTCGCCTTTGTATTGTCATAAAACTGCAAATTGACGGTTCAGTCCGCGCCCGCAGGCGCTCGTTAACGCGCCGCTTGTAAAAAACTAACCACACAAGCTCGCGATCCGCTTTTCCTCCATTTCACCTGGCCTCTACTTGGTTGACGAGAAACGTGCATTCCGAAAAAAAAATCGTACTGTATAAGGCAAACTAAGCACAAGAATCTTAGCATTATAAAGTTACCATGTATGTACATAAAACACATAAGCAGGTGCTTAGCTAAGATAGGTCTCTAACTAAGATTAGTTAGACAAGAGAAATATTATTTTTCGGTGCATGAGGCTAGGGCAGTAGAAGACATAAGGACAAACTTTTGCTTCTAATAATATAATTCATAATACGGGCACATTGCTAAACGAAATAAAGAAAGTTCACGGTAGTTTAAAAAAATGCTTTTACCCAATTAATAATTTTTTTAACGAGAAAAGGAAGCTCTAGCAATACATGTGATTTATTAATTAGGAAAATTGATTTCACCGTATAATCTGTGAAACTGTTTTGTGAAAATGTGCGGAAAATATTTCATGGCAAGACTGACATAATGTGTGTTTCTTAATATGTTTTATCATCTACTCGTCTACTCGTCAATAGGAACCATTTTACTATGACGTTTACTTCAAAATTGCGAAAAAGTATATAATATAGTAAAATTTGGTTGTAATGAGTAAACCCCCGGAGATTTAAGGTGAGGGGAACATATTATATAGATTGCTCCAAGGTGCTTGCGTCCACTTATTGCTGAGTGATCCGAACCATTAGGCTCTAAATAGAGCCTTACCTGGGACATATTCTTGCCTAGCATCTAGCCCGCGACCTAGCTGGTTCCACATGTATTTTCATTGTCTTTGTTTCAAAGAACAGCAGCACAAATTATATAACTCGATAATTACCAACATCACGAAACCTGTTTTATAGGAAATTAAAACCTTCATTGCTTAACAGTGCCACTGCCAATAATAATCAAAGTGGCTATAGTGAGATGTGTGTATGTATGTATGTATGTGTGTATGTACCTAAGTACCACGTTCCGGGTGCCAAGGAATGGTCCCAACTGAAAATCAGTTTTGCTGGTGTTATGCTAACCATAGCACACACCAGTAAAGTATGCTGAGTCGGAGCCCCCTTTTTTGTTGTCACGGAGGCACCTGAGGCGTTTGAGGTACCCGGCTGCCTTTGACTCTATATGCCTCACATGTTCTCTTCGCGATTGTTTTGTTTTATCTCTGTTTTGTTGACGTTTGTGTCTTTTGTTTGTGTACCTTTTGTTTACTTTGTGTTTCTGTGACAATTTAAATAAATATCCTCTTTCTTTCTTTCTTTCTTTCTATCAAAAATCACTAAACCGAAGGATAGTAATAATAACAATTAAAACTGCCTGGTCAATTCTAGCACAGTCAGCGCGCGTAAGTACTTGGCGTCTGTAAATATGCTATGAATGTCGAATCTGATCAGACAATTTTGGCTCTGAATATCGGCAACTTAGATTATTTAGCCCAAAAACAACAAAAAATAAAATCTCTAATGAAGTGCGCATTAGATGTAAACGCCTCAAAAGGGGTTAACCGTAACGGATTAGATGCATTACACACTCGACTCAGGTAGTGACTGATCAGAAACCTAATGAAGCGAGCGGTACGCTGCCAAACTCCCAGAGAGTCAGGTTAATTAAATTTCGTGAGCAAATCTGCTGCTGCAATATATCTGTCGTTAGGCACTGCCGCCGAGTCTAATCATATTTTGAGTAATTGCTAGCATGTGAGTTAGCGAGGCTTTAATAAATAATTGATGCTAAGGTGCTGGATCGGAATTTTCTTTGTTAACTTGGCATGATTTTTGTGCCGAAAAATAATCATTTGATACTTCTAAATAATGCAATGGTTTTAAGCGTTTATTTGTGAAAAATACAACAGCAAAGTTCACGTCTGCCCAATCGTAGTATGCATAGACCAGTGTTTTTCAAACTGTGGTCGCGACCCCCAGGGGGGTCGCGGTCAACAGCCGCAAAATTAAAATGCAAGGTTTGTAGTTAGTGTTGCCAGTAGCAAAACTGGCAAATTCGCCAATTTGGCGGTGGTAGAATAAAAGAAACGGTCAGGAACGTTCGGGATATGGGGGACTTTTATTTTCGAGGGTGCTTTCGTTTTAAGATATGGAAATGAAAATGTCAAATGCCAAAATGTCAGTCTATAATATTTTTAGGACCATCATGAACATGTATCTGTTTTTACGGAACTAATGAATTTCCCACCGTCAATTTATTAAATTTTCAATACAGAACTCTCATTTTTAGGAGTATGAGTTCTTACGAAAATTCCAATGTCAATTCAATACATTTTTGGGCGTCATTATGTATAAGGCTGAGGTCACTTATTTTTGAATGCGCTGGGTTTAACCAGAAGTGAAAAAAATTGCCGCGCTAGCGGATGCCTATACGACAAATGTTTTATAATAGAAGGCGCTGAGCTTATATGAATATGCCACCGTCAATTTTGTAACTTCTCTCACTAGCTTGCAGGGTAGATCCTTTGTTTCTGAACGAAGTTGGCATCATAAATTCAGTAAGTTTTTGGGCGCTCGCACCTTTAAGACAAATACTTTATAATCGAAGCCGCTGATTTTTTATGAAAATGCCCTCTTCAATTTAGCCACCATAAACTCTGTGGCTAGCTCTTAGTACAGATCGTTTGTTTTTGAGGGCGCAGACTTTTAATGATACCAAATGAAAAGCAACAGCAGTAAATTTTTAGTAGCGCTCACTTGCGTCTACAAGACAGATCTTTTATTTTCAAATGCGCTGAATTCAAAATATTTATTTATCCAACTAATTCTATTGCTAAAATAATTTTGTTGCAGCCTCAATTTTTATAGTATAAATATTTACTTATTTATTGTTGAGTATTCGTCTTCTTATGTAATTTTAGTTAAAGTTATTCGTTTTATTCATCTACTTCGTATGCCTACCAGTTAATTTCTTGCACCTCCTGTGGTTGACTGGTAGAAAATGCTTATAGCATTAAGTCCGCCACATTGCCATTGTATTTTTTACTTATGTGCAATAAACGTATTAATAATAAAAGACTTAATTTTTTTTTTTTCATTGAAGTCCAATATTTGGAAAAAAGGATATGGCAACACTTCGTAGTAGGTTTTAGCTACATCATCTTTGAAATTACTGAGACTGCTAATATGGTTTACGGGCACGCTAGAACTTTTTACTTGTGAAGGGGGAGCGTCTTCAAAAACATTGAAAAACACTGGCATAGATGAACAGTATGAAACACATCCACGCTGCTAACTCGATGATGCGCTCAGAGCTCAGACAATTGAATTATTGGTAACCCTTGGTTACTCCTGGGTACAGCAAAACGGAAAGTTATAAAATATCCCCTGCGACTGTCCGAAACTTAGTGAAAATAACAGTTGAAAATAATAATAATGCATATTATAGAAAAAAAAACTTCTACACAACACAATCACTGGTGAAAAAGAGAAGACTGTAAATACAATAACGTTTTGAAACAAACAAAGACTTTTTTATATTTTATATTATTAGAGTAATCTAAAGTCCGATGAATTTTAAGTCACATCCTGTCCATGAGCAGTCAACGTAATTTTGTCAAATTATTTGACGGACATGGTACCAAGCAATGTAAAAGTCAATAAAGTTTTATACATAAGTGTAGGTTAAGCACACTACTGCAGTGTACGAACAATGTAGGTAGTCAATGGGACCAAATCTATTTTTTACCTCAGCGGGTTTCTTGTCTTGATTGGCTACGTTTTGTTGTTCTTTTTCAAATGGCTCTCTAAGACTTTAATTTGTAGTTTCTCGCTGGGCTACGATAGCTAAACTCTAATTGTAGAAGGCACCACAAGGAGAACAAAAATAGACTAGAAAATTGCTTGTTTCAGCAAGATACTTACAGTCAGCACCCCAGCATATATGCTATAGTTTTGTTCGATATTCCCACTTATGTTGCACGTGGTAAGTACCGAATAATCCTGGTACTTTTCCTCACACTATACATTTTATTTTTGGACGTCCCATAAATCAATTTGATAGAGCATGCCCTAAGTAAACAAAGTAAACGTCCCATGAATCGAGTCAACAAAGATCGCACGAGATAAAATAAAAACTATGATAATGTCCAAGATAGATAGAGTCGGGCAAACATCAGCCCGCTCGGCGACAGCCCCTGACCCCTCACGTCATATTGATTGACGCTTGAAAATGCAGAGGTTTTGTAGAGCTTTGAAATTGGAATCACTGCGTGCATTTCAATTTAATTATTTTTTGTGGCATCCCTGGTACTCTGCCCGTGTCAAGTTTTTAGAGATGACAACTGTTTTTTTTACAGAAAGATAAATAAAAAGAAGAAACAAATACTTAAGTAGATATAAGCTGTCAAACCTCCTTCGTAGACCGAATAAACATGTTTTACGATTATTGCCTGGAATTCTTTCTCTGGGGCTGCATTTGTATTCCGAACATTGCAAGAATTTTCTTCCTTCTTTATAACCGAGCAACTCTAGGATTGGAACGCTAAATTATTCATCTATCCACAAAATGGTATTTGCATCGTTACTCGGCCCTCAGAAGTTGCTCGGCCGATAGTCACGCGCGCGCACTCGAGGTGCTCCTCGGAGGGCCGCGCCGGAGTTGTCTCATAGCAATTTAACCCACAGAAGATACTGAAAAATGCAATTATTTATAGGGATTCAGATAAAAGGCATCCTGTAATTAAGGGCATTCTGGCAAAAATATGGTCAATTGTGCCAAATTTCGTCAATATTATTATTATTTATTTATTTCAGACGAAACATCCACATATAGCCTACGCTAATATATGCTTTCGCTATCACATTCACAGGTTGAAAGACTTTGAGGGATCATAGAAATTTTTAAAGCGCTGTTCTACTCAACCATACAAACAATCGAACAACCTTTGTCTTAACAAAACTTCTTAGCTTACTGCGAAACATGAAATTTCAACAAAATCCAGTTTATAAATTTTGTCTTTAGTGAACCACAGTTTATAAATCTTTATTGACATTCTCTTAATCCATTGTATTATAATGACATGTTCAATGTCAATTTCATTTCATTGCCGCTGCAAGTTTACGCGCGCACACGTATCGAGCCTTCGAGACGTCAATGCAATGAAAAAGAAACATATCACTTAGCCCGACCATGAATCTTTCATTGTACTGTAATGTTCTAACATAATTGAGTGGTTTCAGAAGTAAGATTGGCACAAAAAGATATTTCCCATGCACTAATCTCTTTTGCTGAATATCAAAGAGGACCTTCTATGTTTCCAGTCAATGGTACTGCATTTAGTGCCAGCAGTCTGGCTTGCAGTCATAATTGGATTCGGTCGGACTGCAGGCAAGACGTGACGATTGCTGCTGATAGTACTGATAGATAAGATGCCAGTTACAATGTTGCACTTTTTAGGGTTTTAGGGCACTAAAGAGGCATTTTGCTCGATTGTCCATGTTTTTAGATGGAACATGATATGAGGATAGGTAAGTGCGAGTACGATTCGTGCCCTTGGATTTTGGAAAAAAGCAGCAGTAGTAAAGTAACCCACTCAATCCAACTGCGAGGCTAAGTTTGTATTTGTTTTCTTTTTATGGAATTACTACAGAATTACACTTTTAGTACTTTTTCTTTACCTACTTGAGCTGTAAGACTTTGTTCTTGCCAAATTTCATGATTCTAGTTCAACGGAAATTGGTTTAATAGTGAGTTTGATTGTCTAAAAAACGTAACATAAACTCATTTTTTTACATATTTAAGGGGCAGTGGGTGTTGGTATTTAAAATAATTTTAACTGAATCGCACGACCCGCTCCCGAGAAAAGGATCCAACGTTTGGACAGTCAAAAAAGTTATTTATTTTAATTATTAGGAAAACAAACCAATACAGTTACTAAACATTGGTAATTAAACTGTGATCCTGTAAAGGTTTCTTTTTTTTCAATGTGTGGTTCGGAACCCTAAAAAGTAACAAAGTGCTTGCACGATTTCGTGGTAGCAGATTTTCCTGTCATTCATTCCAAAATAAGAAATATATTTTGTTAGATACTTGGTAATAGAGCGAGGACGATCTTATTTAGATTGTTTTGTGAAAAATTGTCTGTATAACTTTCAAAATATTATTATTTCATGGTCACCCGAAACCTCAAGGTAGAAGAAACTATTTGAATATTTCGCTTCAATCCTTTTTCTGGTCCTCGTAATAGTTACTAAGCTTAAATTTATTTTATTTTGAAGTCAGTAAAACAATCCCATCAGTGGGATGGGATTTGTTGTTGATTTGTGAAGCTGCTTAGGATAGATTTGGGTGACATTTGGCACAAAGATAGACGTCGTCCTGAATAGCAACTCTTCGTACTTAATCTCATCCGAACCCGAAGCCAACGAAGTCAAAGGCATAGCTAGCTATCAAAATAACGAGCAATACTGAAAATTTAATAAACATGGCTGCAAAAAACAAGCCATTATTGGCCCCACTAGAGCTAGCGGAATTGATTGCGACCTTCGTTCACCGAGGTGTCGGGGAACAACGTGCGTCGAGGACTTCTGAATAAACGATCACGCCAGCCGTCTGGACTCAAGTGCTGCAACTGCGAATAATTCACGCTGTATTTTCAAGACGATTTAATTCACCCAACGACATTTGAATTAAAAACCTAGGTATTTAACCTATTTTGAATTACATAAATTGATGAATTCACCGACCTATTCTTGTATTCAAGGCATCGATTTATTGATTTAAGGCAAGAAACAAATACACAAATCAGTTCAGGTACCTAAGCATTAATTTAGATTTAACTTTAGATCCGCTTAAATCATTCAGATTTTATCGAGAAGAACACAATAAACAAAAGACATTAACCAAACAAAGATCCCACCGAATGACCTCAGGCAATAATCGGCTAAAATGTGCAGTGTCGACAAGAGCCTTATTCTTGTTTGTTCTGAAAGAAGAGACTTTCAGGAACACAGAAGGTCCAATCACGGGCCCAATCTTATAATTTTCTGACCGGTCCTAGCATCTGAGTGGTCATTTCAACTACCTAGAGTATGATTTTGAAATGGTTAGTAATATTTTGAGGAAATGTATTTTTGATGATAATAATCAATGATTGATTTAAAAGTATTGATAACATTTTAGTAATTTTTTGGTTTCGCTATAAATTAGGATAAATATTTAAGAACTCTAATTTTGTTTACAAAACAATTATGCAAGGTGGAGAAACCCCTTTTAATTTCTGTAACCAGTCTCGGGATGGCAGACATAATTGAAACGATAGCATTATACTCTGCAATTGGACTGATCACACGAAAAGTTGTCAGACTGACATTTAGGAGCGAATATGTAGGAGTCAATGACAGCGCATCCTTCATGCTTGCGAAGTAAGTGAGAAAGTCATAAGCCATACTGCTCGGAATGAAAATGTTGTGAGCGATAAAACAGAAATTGTTGATTTACTTCAAAATCAACACAGATAAAAATCCTGTTAATCATTACTTGATACTGAGTTTAGGTACTGATTGGTATACAATTTAAACGTTAAAGTTATCAAGATATTTTTTATTAGTCAGGCTGTCATTGTACACAGTATTATATAAATTACCTAGGACGGGACCTAGACTTCTGGACTGTTCTATCCGAATATAAGGCGAGTCGGGAAGCAATTAACACTGCACCTCAGTCGCTAACGAGCGCTCGTGAAAACTTTCGCGGACGTTCAACCCGCGACTTTTCATTTGCAACACTGTTTGGCTGCGGGCCGCGCCTCGGTTTGTTACTCAAATATTGCTGTTTATCATTGCCTTGCACCAATTAAAGCCTTAAAAGGCCCTGAAATTGTTTATCAGGGGTAAAAATCTCAAATTCATAAAAAGTTTTTTATTGATAGAAACGAGAATATTTTTAAGATTTCTACCAAAATAGGCTCGTCATGTACACACTTTTATTTTTTTATGCATTCTTGTCTTTTATATTTCATTTCATTCAAATTTTGGCTAGGTTTAAACAAATTTTAGTAATTAATATTAAATCAATGTCAAGAAAATGTATCTTGAATTAATAAGATAAATTAATTACCTAGAACGAGCATACAACTTGATAGACATTATTGCGTTTAACTCTGTTTAAATATAGAAAAAAGCTACATGCATTGGATGAACTAATATATATATATTAATATTGCACACATGTATATATATATATATATATATATATATATACATGTGTGCAATATTTTTTTATGTAGCTCTGATCCCTCTGGTGGGCAATAAATATTATAAAGTATTTTATTCTTTCTTTCTAGTTGCACAACAAAAGCAGTAAAGCGTTTCCTATGCAAAGCCAAAGTTAAAATGGACAACATCGACTCGAACTCGGACTTATGGGAAATAGAACGTGACTCTTGAAATTGACGTAATCTCACCCGAGAATAGGTCGGACTTGCGCCGTGCAATACTAAGCGGATGGGAAGGAAGGATCGGAAGGCTGCTGTTACTTCTGGCATATGTCTTGCTCGCACAAAACGGAGTAAAAGTAAAATGTAGTCAACGACAGGGCTAGAAAAGAAAATTACTCAAGCCCTATTTTAATGTAAATAAAAACTTTGTTTTTTATGGAGGAAAATGGCGTAAGAAAAGTGAAAAATGCTTTAGATGATTTTTTCTGAACAATGAACCAAACTGAACTGTCACGCTCTCGGTTGACGCTGAATCGGTTATACTCGGCTCAAGTCGTTCATTAACGCTGAATCGCGTATACTCGGATCCAGTCATCATGTAATTTTGAGTCTCTCTTCTTTTCCTTGCCACTACTCTATCCAAAATTAAGAATAAAAAAATTTAAATACGTCTAAAATGGCCTCATAATATGACCACATTAACAATCGTTAAACATATTAAATGGCTCGGGTGTCCAGTTGAGACTGCCAAAAGAAACATCTGCCTTAATATAGAGTCGCAGACGGAAAAGTCGTACTTTCGGTCTGTGGGAGAAGGTTGCAGTTGACAATAGGATGTAACAATAGTCCAAAGTCGGCTAACGGATGCACCTTCCCGCCACGCTTGCGGCAAGGGGTGCAGGCGACGGGGAAGTCTCCGAATCGCGACGTATGCGGAACTCAATCATTAGTGTGCTCACTCAATGTGAAAGCGATTTCATCCTCCAAGTCTCCGCCCTTTGAAACTCGCGCAATATTGTCGAAAGCAGGAAAACTCTTTAGGGGCAAAAAAAATATTGCCGAAGACACGGCGAAGAAAATGAGAACGGAATGCCGGCAGCCAATCGAGCGCAGCCTCGAGGAGCCAATATGAGGCCGCGTTTCCGCTTTCGAAAATGTTGCGAGTGAAAAGTCAGTCGAGAGCGGAAACTGCTGCGCCCCGGGCCGCCCGCGGCTGTAAACTTGCGGCGAAACAACTTCGTTACAACCCGACTCTGTTTTGTTTCTGGTCTGCGATATTAGTTTCCGTCCAAAAGCTATTTTTCAGCTCGACGCCCGAAAGGCTTGAAAACTTTTCTAATTTACTAATTCGTACGTATTGAACGTTTCGCATGGCGTAACCCACTTTCCAAATTGAAGACAGAACCCGGGCGCCGTAAAAATATTAAATTTGCCAAATTTTGCTACGATTGTTGTGATAGCAATCGAGGGAAAAGGAAACGGTCGTTTATTTTTAGCAAATTGCTATAACAGAGATCTGAATTATTATTTGAGCAAAAAATACACGCTGATAGCAATCTCATGATATCGATACGAAAAGCTTAGGCCATCATTTCTTTGTTTCAGGTTTTGTTGTTTCCTGAAGAGGGGTGGGCGCGGAGCGCGTCTTCCTCCTACTGGACCCTGCAGCCGTGCTGGTGGAGGAAGTCCAAGTGCAAAGTCGTTGAAGTCGCAGGCACAAGGAGGTCAGTAGAGAGTAATAGTGATAGAGAGTAGATACTTCCAGTATTACTAGTACTGAATATCAAGACAAGGAATATTACAATAGCTTAACCGATACTGAATGTCAGTGATATTCACATATCAACGACTACCATGTATCACGCACCACGAACGTAAAATTTTCATATTTATATAAACCCGTATATGCTCTAAAATGCGAAATTTCTGAAACACTCCAATCAGAGTTTGTACCATGTTGTACAAACAGTACAACAGAGTGTTTCTTCTGACTTATATTTATCGAAATATCCGGGTTTATATCATTTTAGTGCTATTGTTACAGTAGGTTTAGGGCCCGTACACAAAACTGCGATGCGAGGTCGTATCGTAAAAATGTGCGAGCTCGCGCGACGCATCGCAACAACTTGCGAATTTCTTTCTTTCTTTCTCCTGTATTTTTTTTCTTCTTCTGCTTCTTCTTTACTTCTTTCTTTACAATCCATGTCATGACCTACTTTACTAAATACGTTCCGTACGGTTGACGGTCGTCTAGAAATGGTCACCCGAATCGTGGAAGGGAATCGTGAATCGTGTCTTTCCGTACGAAATCGCATCGCAGCAATTCATGTCGCAATTTTCTGCGTTGCGAATTCGCATCGCGCCGATTCGCAGTTTTGTGAACGGAGCTGATATTTAATTTAAAAGTTTAATGGTAAGGAAATATATGAGCATTTCTCCATGGGTGAGTTTTTCAGCGGCACCGCTTGAATCATTGCCAAAATATTAAAATAGAATTCTGCAAAAAATGTCACACACAGTTTGGATGGTCATCTACCTGGAGATCACGTAAGTTTTTAAAAAAGCCTTCTGAAGCATACTGAAAAAAATTCTAGAAGGCCTCAAATCTTATATTCTGTGGCGCGTCCGTCACCAGAATCTAACATACAATGGTAAATTCCTTAAAAATGAAACCATACTTTTACGACTAAATAAAGTTCCCGTATTACAGATTAGTTCATTAAATTCCACATAAACTTAGACAGTAGTATTGTCACAAAAATCATGTTTTCTGAGTGTCCCGGACCTACGCCTGATTGCGGTGGCACTTATGAACCATGCTGTAAAATACATCATTCATAAAGCATTCCAGAAGGGTGAGTGACCGACTCACCTTTAACTCAAGAAAGCAATGTCATGCTACATTAAAGAATTCATGGTTTTTTGGGATACAGTATGCGATTCTCCGGATTTGGTTCCTTGGAATTCTTAATTCTGCGCACCGGATATTTAGGACAATTAATTAAGTCGTCGAAGGCGACTAAGGAAATACATTGCAGCGTCTTCCTGAGATTCCGACCGCACACTGCGATTGCCAACCCGCCTGCCAAGCGTGGCGATTATGGCAAAACCCCTCGTGGTTATGCAAACCACGAGGGAGGCCTGTGTCCTGCAGTGGGCGTCGAGTGGCTGATGATGATGATGATGAATGAAAATCTAATTATTTGTGATATTTTGTAAAATATGTATAACAGAGCCTAAATTGTAGCAGTGAGTGATTGGTTTTCAAGTGTTTTCCATTTTAAAAAAAAAATCGAAATGACATATATTTTCTGACTTTCGTGGTGGTGACTTCCGTATCATTCGGTGGCTTTTTGAGCACCGAAGTCAGAAAATCACTCCATGGGAGTCAGGTTTCCTAAGAAAATCTTAATTAAATGTTAACTAAAACACATAATTCGCCAAGTGAGAACGCGATTTGGTGAAAATGTGTATTTCTGGAGAATAAATATGCTAACCAGTTCTCACTAGAAGGTTGTATCTTGTTTTACAATTTTCTTGTCCATATATTTTTGTTGAATGAAATTATTATGGAGTCCTAGATGAAAAATACAAAGGCAGTTAAGCAGGGTCTTTTCTAACTACGCGCTATTGACCATGCAAATTAGGACATAGTTGACGTAGCCCATAACATAGTGTGAGAGAAACACAAAGAAGAAATTAAACAGGGATTCTATGCTGAATTCAAGAAATAGGGCACCATCTTTAAATCTACTTTTTTTATATTAAACAGCAGGAAAAGTTAGAAGCCTTTAAGAAATGTGGTAATTGACCAAAGTGCATAAAAAAATACCACTGACAGCTGTTAACAGTAGATTAACAGCTTGTTAGTGTACGAAAAACCGGGGGGTAAGTCTGTAAAATATTATCATTATCAAAGCGGGTATTTGTAACACTGACATATTAATTTTTTGGGCTGCAGTGGCACAGCCATATAATTCAGTTCTTTAATTTTATTTAATTTGATAATTTTCCACGGAAGGAAATGGACGCTATTCTTAATACGGCGCCACGATGTCGTAGAAGGTGACTAAGGAAATAAATTACTAGGAGACGGGCAGCAGCGTTTTCCTGAGATTTCAATAGCATACTGCGATCGTCAACCCGCCTGCCAAGCGTGGCGATTATGACAAAACCCCTCATGCTTATGATAACCATGAGGGAGGCCATGTCCTGCAGTGGGCGTCAAGTGGCTGATGATTATGATGATGATGATGATAATAATTTTAATTATTACTAGCTGACTCGGCAAACGTTGTTTTCCATACAAAATATACACAAAAAATTCATAAAAGTCAGTTTCTGCCGTCTGTTTGTGAACATTCGTAATGAGTATAGGCACCGTGATCTCTGCCGTTCTAAAGCCATCCATTGAAGGATGGCTTTAGAGCTGCCTTTCCCATTTTTCTTCCACCTTGTTGGCAATCTTTGGTAGTTTTCGTTTTTCCACGAATTTCCATTCGCTGTTTTGCACAATATCCGCCATAGTGGGTGACTGTGAATTTGATGTATGTAAATGGTTTTTGCTGCATTTTGACTGACAAGATTCGGTCGTCTTTTGGCCCATGTATGTTCGTGATATAAAGTGGTCTCTTCATTTGACGGGGAATGATGACTGCATCACCGTGCTGTGTCGAACTTGAGAGAGATGGTTCTATTCATTTGTTTACGCGGGAGCAGGACAGCGAGGCATTAGCACGAATTTCACTGCTCTTATCAAGGTTATCTATGCTGCGCTGACATTCTGACCTTCCGATCTTCGTAACTGTTTACATTCAAACGTGCATCGTTATTTTCCGAGGGCGATACACCCATAGGGCCGCTATAGCATTCCAAACTGTCCTGCATGCAATGCTCACCTCTACGTATACTGACATAAGGTTCAGAATATCAAAACTGTGGTTAAGGGCATTTTAGCCTTTAAATTTCTTTCTTTATATCCTCATATTGTTCCTGAGTTACGTACTGACTTCCCGACGAGTAATGATCCTGAATGTCTCTGAGCTCCTTTTGGATGACCACAATATCCTTCAGTAGCCGGGTAACATCGACGTGATCGAATGTCACTGGGATCAGTTTTTGCAGTTCTTTTGCAACGAAAATCAGTAATTCTTCAAAAATCCCCACGGTAACACGGTAACTGAATGAATATGTATTGTTTCTCAGCATTCTAAAGTTGTTGTCATAGTTACTAAGATTAGCAAGCTGAAGTAACTGTGGGTTAGAAATATCTGCCGAAGAACTGTTAACCAATTAAGTCAAAACGTTTCCATTCAAACAAAGCATAACACGCCCGCTACCTCGTCAGACCGACGATATCAGAAACACTGGTGACAACTGGATGAAAATTATATATCTCCGAGAACGTCCAAAAGGGCCTATGGTCCGATATAATGCATGTGAAGTGAAGTTTCCTTTCGTGACTCTTTTCGGAATCAAACGTAAGTTTTATTTGGATATTCCAAAACATTGCAATTGGCTATTGGACCTTGTAAAATGGAAAGGCAAGCTAAAAAACCAATTATGCAGGTTTCTGCTCATACCATTTTACTTAAACATCCTGTCACTCCTGATAAACAGTTAAGATAATTTTCCATTATATCTGAAAACTTCTTATGAAAATTAGCACATTCATGATTTCGGTGCACTATTTTGTGATTTCGGTGCACTGTTTTCTGATTTCGGTGTAACCTGAATTCGTTGCTTGAAATATAAGGTTAACTTCTCGGAATCTAGTTGCCCAATTAATAACACCTTAGTCTAACAGCTGTTCGTTTCCCATACCACACAATAATAAATCCGTAAAGCTAAAAAAATCGACCACTGATGTCAGACGTCTCTCCACCAATTGGACAAATGCTCATCGGTTCCTTATTTAGCAGAGAGAGAGAGATAAAAGAACAAAGTTGTAAAACTTACCGAGACATTTTGACATCAAGATTGTCCCACTATTAGCAATGTTAATTAAAACAGAGGCGTTGAAAAAATCCCCTGGGCTCATTTAAGATGCAAATGCAATAATACCTCAGGCGCCGCGACTGAAAGGAAGCACTGAATCATGTAGCCACATTAAGCGCACTTTTCGCAATTAACCGTAAGGCGCGGGCCGCAGGTGAGTATGCTAAGACCTCGGCTTGAGAAACGGCCGGAAGTACGCGGGGGCGCCACTATCGCGCGATCGCCGCGCCCCGCCTGAGATGTTGCGGGGACGTGCCGTAAATAAAGATGGCGGAGCGCCAGCTTAGCGCGAACGAGATGGTATTTATTAACATCCCTGATGTATGCATCAGTTTCAAGGAGTTACTTCGACCCAGTTTAAAACTAACCTTATCAGGGAATTCTTAATTCGTTCGTAGCAAACTTAACAAAAAAGGGTTAAACAAAACTATAGAAGGAGCTTGGAGAAGGGGGATGAGGGCGATTAGGGCTCTCCCCGACTTGTAACAGAACTGTTAAAAAGAGCTTCGAGCGGAAAAACGACAGAGATACGCGGAACGGGAACTAAAGGAGGACCGTTAGCGTTAACGATTATTGCTACCTCTGTCCCACTATTTTATCTAAATTACTGCTCTTCCATGATAATATGAGGATGAAAGGGTCTTCTTTTCATGGTCCCTACTTTATTGACAATTAACGTTAATGGTCTTGTTTCAATCTTTTCAGAGAAGGGTAAAGTTAGTGAAAGTTTTGCACCTTTAATGACAGTCTTGGATTGTCCAACGCGATAATTGCGGTGGCAACATTCCCGCCGGTGCTTGCGGCATAAACACGGAAATACTGCCCCAAAGTTTCAAATAGTTGTCCGCCCACTTTACCTGCACCCCTAATGCCGCAGACACCAAATTTAATCCGTCGCGTTTGTCGGCGGCACACGAAAACGCAGCGTTTACGATCCGTAAAAGTAGTGCAGAAGTGCGCATAAAGGTTTTTAATTTGTTCGCACAAAGTTGGGGCCGCGAGATCTTTGAAGCTATTACAAGGCTCGCAGCCATTACATCGGCCGTTAGGGCCTCGCTAGGTACGTGTCGGCTCCGCGCCCTACTAACAGGAATACGTGCCGGGCATGCCGACGAGCCGCCGATCGCCCCATGCACACCCATGACACAAAAATCTAATTCCTTAAAAAAAGTTACACAGATCCCAGTGACCCTTCGGGTGCTATTTATAGATAGAATAGCATTTCGATTCTCGTTTCTGAATACGTGATCTGGCAGGGGTAACATTAACTGCTTCACACGTATCCTCGGCTCGTGCCGGTGCAATAACTCATGTCTGTCGCGGCATTACAAGCTACAACGTGTAGCAAGTCCCCGGCGTCGCCGCAGGTAAGCCTTTGGCGCGCTAATTTCGCGCGCTTTGACAAACGGCCGGAAGCGGGGGGCGCCACTATCTGCCGCGTTCTAAGCTCGAAAGCCTAGCGTAAATAAGAGATAGTCCCGGATTAAACTGGGCTTTATGGTGATTTTCTTTTATTTTGTTTGCAACAAGAAAATCACGCTTTGTCTAGTGTAGCACTGAGCTTAAGCTCTTATTTTTGTCACAGGCACAGCACACACGCGAGAATGGTCGTGAGCGGCGGGAATGCTGTACACATTGTCGGAACATTCAAGCACCTCGGTGTTGACGCTGACTTTAAGGTAAAATTAAAAGTTATATTTTGATTGAATCTATAACATATTGTTATGACGATGAACAAAGTTTTTGCTTTCCGTTCTTCAATCACCTGACACAGGTATGTACTCGCTTGCCGAAAAATTCAGTCATAGAATTCCGCTCACCAACCCACGCACTCATGCCAACTCTTCCCTCCTCAGCTATACCTGACGACGAACGTGACTCAAGCCGACTTCAACATGGGCTACATGATGACCGGCACGCTGGAGCGCGGCTGCCGGTCCACCAACACCTTCCAAATGACGCACTTTGCCGTCCTACGCCGCTGCGACCACGACACGCATCATCTCAAGAACGCGTAGGATAATTTCAAGCTTAGGACACGTGCGTGCAGTGTACCGGTCAGTGGTGCGATTCGGACACATACCATCACAGGGGTTTCTCTTTATCCATTCTTTAAATTTTTAGGCCTCGTACAATTTACTAGCGAGGCGCGCGACACTGAATTTGGTCTAGATTTCGTCGACGCAACCGAAAACACTGCACGAGCCTTTAGTTAGGCGTAAGTCGTACAATTGGCAGCGGCTCGGCTTTTTATTTTAGTTGCCAATTCTCCCGTAACGCAATTGAATAAAGTGTACGAATGTAAGGGTCGGTCTGCTGTCGAGTGTACCTTAGGATTTCTAGTGACTCGCTCACCTAGGCTAGTATTCAATCAGGCCCTAGGATGCTTAGAAAAGTTAGGTGCAACAGAATATCAAGCTTTATGACTTTATTTAAACATTGTGTATCGTTCTAAAGAACCAGGAATATTGTTAAATAAAAACCTTACTGAACATGTCCAACCTCCCTTCGCTATTTATACCCGTTTCAAAATCAAAAATTGGGGAAAATACATTGAATAATATTGTAAGTAATTGGATTTATGTTATTTAATGAGTGTGAGTGCAAAATTCCTACATAATACTGTCGGAATTAAGCTCTAAGTGACTAAAAGAAAATGGATTCTAAACTGCCGTTTAAGTATCCTATATAATAAGAACGTAGTCCACTGATCATGGTGAATCTCGTCATTACCGAGCAGTATTTTAGTGCGTAAGTAACTGTAGTAATAATCATGTACATTATTGATGTTCTTAGGTTAATATTGCGAAGCGATATTGTGATCTCAAGTGAAATGTTAGCTCAAGTCAATATCGCCACCACTAGTCTACTTAAACCTTATCTAGTCAAAACCTAGTCTCTAGAATAAATGTTGTTTAGTTGTATAATTTTTCGCTTCAGACGGTAACTTGCTAGAATTTTAATTGTCGTTATTTTTCTAAGATTAGTGTTATTACGTTAAATATGTTTCAGTATAACTGTGTGTAGCAATCCCATAACAATTATAAAATACAAGAATGCATAGATAAGTGTTAAAACAGTAAAATGTAAACTCCATACCAGATAGGATTTCCCTGAATGTTAGCACTGTTGATAAAAATCGTTAAATTACGGAAAATTATGTGTGTCCAGTTATTAGGCGCCTCTTAGTATATTAATCTTTTTTAGGGTTCCGTACCCGAAGGGTGCCAAACGGGACCCTAGTACTAAGATTTCACTGTCCGTCTGTCTGTCTGTCAGTCACCAGGCTGTATCTCATGAACAGTGATAACTAGGCAGATAAAATTTTCACAGATGATGTATTTCTGCTGCGGCTATAACAACAAATACTAACAATAGAATAAAATAATCATTTAATGGGGGCTCCCATACAACAAACGTATTTTTTTTCCGTTTTTTGCTCGATATTAATAACGGCAACAGGTAGACGCTTGAAATATTCACAGAATATTTATTTATATTCGCTTCAAAAATTTATAATTAAATTAAAATAAAATAAATATTTAATGCCCCCCTTAACCCCAACAAACGTGATTTTTTGCCGTTTTTTCTCGATCTTTGTATCTAATGTTGTATAGATATTGGTACGGATGTTGTATAGATAATGGTACGGGACGGGTTTTTAAGTTCATTGTTCTAAAAATAGTTTTGGTACACCTAAATTTAATTTCATATGGATTATATAGGTCATGTATTAATAATTATTTTGTGCGCCAGCAGCGCGAGTAGTATTATGTTTTCAAAATATTCGATTTTATTTCTTCGTCGAGTAGGCACATAATACGACAGTTTGCGACAAACCAAAAATGCACTTTACCTCTATGGTCAAAAAGACTCATTTCATATTTTTATAAGCATATTTATACATGTCGACTGTACGACATCAGCTCAACCTTTACATGTTTGTTGCAAAGTTATCCTTAACGTAACAGATTAGAGTGCAATTATGTAAAGGTTGATGTGTTGCCGACTGTACACACAAAATTACTCCTAACTTTTCCATCATATATTCAGCGCTAGCTGTACCAGCAACTTGGCTCGCATGGAATTCTGATCAAAATATCTAATGCTAATCCCGGGCATGTTCTATCAGTGTGTTTCATCTAAAACTGTTCAAACTATTAGTGGGATACAACTTAATGTACTCAAGGCAAGGGTAGTGATGTAAAAAATAATTATTCGCTTTTTGTGTTTTTAGTAGGGTTTCCAATTCATCGAAGTTTCGGTAAGGATATAATGAAAATTCATTTTAAAATGGCTGTGAGCGAATTTTTATATAATGCCTCTTCCACTTCGGTAGATAAAACAATATGTTGTGCATTTCGCATCGGTGAGCCCGATCAAATACAACGGCCGGTTGTTTGGATTAAATTAAATTGGAAACAAAAGAAGTGACGCGTATTGTAAATGGTACATTACTCGGTACGGGGTCAGAGGCAGTGGAGTCAAACAAATGCCTGAAAAATATTTGCTGTTGGCATTGTGTTCCCGCACGCAGGGGCCTAAATATGCGCACCAAATCCTGTCGGAATCCTGGTTTTTGCGATAGCAATTGAATCGTGTGATTTTAAAACAACACAATTCACATGTGTTTTTAAAATAACACTTGTCCATTTTTTTTTATTAAATTATTTACACCTACCTATTGATTTACATTAGAAAAAAAATTGTAGTTTATTCATACAGAAATCAATATAATATGCTAAAATATTGCTGTTGTAGATATTAGTATTTGAATAAAACAGTTTTTTCTATTTCCTGCAAAGTTGTAATGAAAGGACATGTGTCGTTTTAAAATCACACGATTCAATTAGTATGGAATTTGACAGTTAGACGATTTGCGCGTATTAAAGGGGCATGTCCTCACAGTTAAGAAGAAAAAGTAAAATCATACAATACACGCAACGTTTCATCAGTCACGTTCTTATATTGTCATTTTTACACATAAGAAAATTCGCATTTATTTGATGATGATGGTTTCTCCATTAAGTACAATGTAGGTACTTGTCAGTTTTTACTCAATGAATCAAATATTATTTTTTTATTTAATAATATATCTTTCTATTTGCATCATTCTCTATATGTTTGAGCTTAAAAGATCTGTCGACGAAGGTAGAACATAAGGGGTTTCTTATTACCGAAACGAAATAAGAATGACGATGAGCCGATTGATGAGTATACAATAGTACATTATGGTACAAGTAGGTATGTAGTGTTGGTGGTTACCGCTGAGGTAAGGGTCTTAAGAGAGCCGAGGACGATTATTACACACACACGTGTCTCATACGAAGTTTTTCAACACACTTGTGAAGAAAATAATACTAAAAAAAAATATTTTATTTATAACTAGTACTTGTAGACATTTTAATTAATAAATAACTAATTCAATTTCAACAGTGAAAACGAGTTGTGAATTTTTTTTTGCAATGGCGGGAAACATTAATCAGTTTTCCTATGCGCGCGCATCTAACAATGGCGATCGGCATTAGACTAAAATAATGTGGTTTCTTTTTTTTGGCTTTTCGCGGCGTTTTTTAGCGTTTTAGCCACGTAAAAAATGGGGAATTCAAAGTTTTCTTTATTACAGAGAAGACAAAATTTGAGTGAAAGTTTTATTTATTAAAAACGTACAAGTTCAAATTACCTATTTAAATACGAAATTGCATGAAATGAGCAAGCAATGGGTACATTCATTTATTTTTACTATTGAACACGATCTTTTTTGTATCAAAACTTTTTAAGAACAAAACAACTCAACCAATAAAATAAAAAACCCTATAAACTCACATGAACAATACCAATGAAAAAGTCACAGTTTCATTACAGGTGTCATTATGTGCCTAATTGCGGTGAAATTGAAATTAGAGGCATTTTATGAGCAAGTGTGTTGAAAACAAGTTTTATCAAGTTCAAGCGATGGTACCGTGTTGTTTTCCTCGACGAAACGTTTAACAAGGGGTCTATTTTAGCACCCCTTTTATTTATTCTATATACTGCAGATATCGCCTCGGTCGTGGAAACCAGCATGTGTCATCTTTATGCAGATGACACACAGCTATACATCTCCACTGTACCATCTGACATAAAGACCGCTGTCCAATCCATCAACAGCGATCTAGATCGCGTAGCATCATGGTCTGACAGGAGCTGTCTTGTGCTAAACCATGGTAAGTCTAAGTACATGGTACTTGGTACTAAACATCAAATCCATAATACGATACAAACCTTAGCCTCCGAAAATATAGTCATCAGGGGTGAACCAGTAGAAAGGGTTATGGAAGCAATAAAATCTTGGTTTACTGATGGATGGTGAACTCCGTTTTGAAAATCATATCAGAAACGTAGTCAGTAATTGTTTCTATCGCCTTAAGATTCTTTATAATATACGCGATTACCTGAGCACTGATTTGCGTGTCAGGCTCAGTGAATCACTAATATTATCCAGATTGAACTACTGTGACGTCGTCTATGGTGGCTGTATACTTGGTAGGACAAAAAGGTTGATCCAACGTGTGCAAAACGCATGTGCACGTTTCTGTTTCAAAATCCCTCCTAGATCTCACGTCAGCCCATACTTGGACGCAGCAAAGCTTCTGAATATGGAGGCACGTCGGCATCTCCACCTTGCCAAACTACTCTTTGGTGTGATACGGACAAAAACCCCATCTTATTTGTTCGCAAAGCTTGAATGGTCCACCAGACAACGGTATGTGCACAAGGAACGGATCCTGACACCGGCGCATCGGACCATGGCTTTCCGTGGTAGTTTCAGGTTTGCGGCGTCCAAGTGTTGGAACGACATTCCCCCTCCAATCCGTGAAGCGTCCAGTGGATGTGCTTTTGGGCGCAAGCTCAGAGCATATTTGCTGGAGCATCAGAAACCGCCACTCCCTTCCCTTCCAACCTCTCGCCGCAAAAACAGACACGAGCCTGTAATCGCATGGTAGGGCCAGGCAATATTGTATATATCTATATATTTTTATTTATTTTTCTTTAATTAAGTATACCTATATATGTATATATATTTATGTACATATAAATTTAATTATATATTCATAATTTTTAAACATTCTTTAAGCTGGCTATATACCTTTATTCATTTGTGTATGATTTTATTTGAGTATATCGTAGTTTATTCAGTGACTTAATAAAAACAATTTAAGTATATGTTTCATACTGTATACATAATACGTATCCTATTGTATATAATTACTATTCTGTATTACATAGTATTCTACTATTATTATTATTACTATTATTCTACTATTGCTCACGGTTGTACCACACCGCGGTATGTGACGCTCGCGGGGAAACTCCTGGCACTGACTGAAAATCAGCGCTGAAGGCTTGACCCTCAGCATACTGCTGAGTCAGTTGCCATTTATAGCAGCAGTGACACGCCGTGACCGTTCGTTTTCCTTTCTTTTTTATAACATTTCTGTTGAAATATTTTCTTTGTTGTTTTTTTGTTTTGTTATTGTGGCGTGTGCACTGTTTTTATAATAAATGTTTTTTCTTCTTCTTTCTTCTTCTTCTATTACGTCAGGTAGGCACTGAAACAGTGAAAAAAATATCATATGTTTCATGGATGCGCTAGAGCAAGTATCAAGTACCTTTCAAAATGTAGTATGAAACAGCTGACAGATTTTTCGCGATTTCACAGTTTATCACGTAATAGAAGTTGTTCATATCAATGGGTTGAATAACTTCCTTAAGTTCTACTGGACCTTTCTGCAACACCCCTTACGTAATTGCATACTGAGTATACCTTTTCCTCTATGAGAGAAGGTCTGTGTACCTCTTCCTCTCTGAAAGAAGGTTTGTTCCCTATAGTAGTACATAATAAGGCCTAAGCAAAATAGGTAAAGATATCTTTACTGGGGCAAAATTGTAGGTTTGTCATAGGGATCTCATAAAATATCACAGATATAGGACAACTTGTTTTTATTATTTTGATTGTTTTGCAATATAACATGCCGCAGTAAGGTCAATAAGACTACCACCACCGATCCGTTTTTCATTCATTGTAGTAAGATAAGTAGCTTTAGCATAACAAAACAATTATCGAAAAAATAATAATAAAGACTATATTTGACCCCAGAATACCCACATTGTCACCTATTTTTCTTAGACCTTATATTGGCTGCTTATGGTACACATGTTGAGGCGTATTATTAACTGGTCGTATCGCTAAAAACTCTCTAGAAGGTAGGTAACTCCAATTAATTGAACAGTCAAGGAAGAATTTAACTTTCATATATTCGTAACCGTATCTTAAGAATAGACCTAAGTACCTAAGGCATAAGGTATAATGTTAAAGGGTCGAAGAACACAAACGTCCAGTATCGCACTCCCTCCAATATATATATACAAATTTTGTAAAAAGTTTACGTATATTTTTGCTCGCTCTTAAGGCTTTCGAAGAATCGTAAACGTTAATTAAGATACTACACTACTAAGATACTATTAAGATATTTCTATTGTACTTATGAATCGTGTAAACAACTTAGATGCGAGCAAAATTCATAGGATTCGACTACAGTTAGACACGAAATTAACCTTTGGACCTCCTTGCCATTAGAATAAAACGGAGGCTGCTTTTATTAGTAAGCTTGAGTAGAGTCATTTTTATCTCTACAAGTAGGTACTTAGATAAGCCAACATCTAGAGCATAATGCAAGTGCCAAAGACAATTTAGGGAGCTCTTAAACTTAAGTTGTAACTAACTACTTACTTTAATTAATATTAAGTGAAAGTGTTGTAAATAAAATAAAAAAATGCTTCGTTAATGTTATGTATCTACTTATTTCGTATACTGAGGCAACTTTGAGTAAATGTACAAGTCGATTAAAGTTAGTTTTATTTTACAAACATGAGAAACCCAATAATTTTGTTCCTTGTAAACAAGTATCGTGATTATACAATATCAAGTCGATAAGGGACGTAGTCGTATGTATGACTAACGATGCATAGTGGCGTAACAACCTGCAGACACAAACAAAAAAGGGCCTTTCATTAAATTTCGACTATTGCCAGTTCGATACAATGTACCTAATTGCGCTACAATCTTCTACCCTCTTTCTGTACTTCGTACCACTTTCGCTAGACGTAAATATACAGATATCATCATCATGATCATCAGCCATTTGACGCCCACTGCAGGACATAGGCCTCCTTCATGGTTTTCTTAAGCATGAGCGGTTTTGCCATAATCGCCACGCTTGGCAGGCGGGTTCGCAGTAATGCGGTTAGAATCTCAGGAAGACGCTGCTGCCCGTCTCTTGGTAATTGATTTCCAGACGTATATACAGACGTAATATTCCTAAAATGCGCAATTCCTGAAAGACACCAATTAGCATTTGTGTTTTACAACATCTTTTGTTTTATGAGTTTTATCTTAGATTTATAAATATAAATAAATAAGAATATTTATTTCTTTTGCCAACTTAAGGTTCATTTTTCACTGAGACGGCGACTTCCTATTAAGTGAAGGGTTTTTTATTTAAGTCCCACTGCAGCTCTCATGCTCTCGCTCCGTGGATTGGCAATTTAAAGAGCTGAGTGAGGTATGTGAACACCTAAGGCACTAAGGTTTCCTCACATTTTTTTCAGGTTTTAAATAATTTTATTACATTCGTGCTTTACGCATTTTGCCAATGTTGCATCGTTCAGTAAATAATTGTCTTACATAGAAGAATAACAACTATACTACAAAGCAGAAAAACCGTTTTGTTTTTCAAAAATTGTTAATTGAAAAAAAAAATAACGGTGGTAGAAAAAAGTTGTTTTTAAAATGACAAACTCCAATCGACATATTTCAGAAATTGCGAATTTTAGAAATAACCATATAGCAAGGAAGTCCATACAACGTGTTATTGAAATAACGCAAAACCTTGAAGACCGTTTCTTCAGCATAGATGAATTATTATCAATTTCAATGGGCAAAGAGAAACGAAAACAGTTTTGCATTATTTTATCTTAAGACGTGATGAAAAAGCGGGACCCACCAGACACAGGTTTAATACTTACTTGGTGGGTTTCTGCGCCGTATGCTGTAACATAACTAAACGGAATAAATATTTTTGTATTTTACGTTATTTTAACAACACGTAGTATTCGTCCCGCAGCACGGCACGGGCCTGTCAGAGAAAGAGCTGCCCACTGCAGATTGACAATATAAGGATTTAAATAAAAATGTTTTTGGAAAAATAGATACAAGCTGAAGGAAATATAGCTGGATAAAAGAAAAAGGGATTTCTTGAATCAATTACTACGAACCAGCCAATGGTTGATCCCAAAGCTCTTGGAGTGCGCGCAATCAACGCAGCGTATATTTTCTTTATCCTCAAGTTCACAACTAAATCCCGAAGTATTGGAACCTTAGTGCGTCGGAACTATGGAATCCCTGTACTAGCATAGTAATGGTCTGACTACTATGCTAGAGATCGACTTACGTAGATTCAACGCAAAACCACTGAAATATCCAGCAGAAGCAGTACAGCAAAGTAAGAAGTCTTTCTGTCACTAGTTTATCAATAATTATGTGCCATACGTATATATGCTCGTATCGTAAGCGCATGACTGCATCGTCATACCAGTCTGTCGGTTGAGCGCGCGCAATATGGATCGCCATCAAGTGGTTTTAATCACTGGCGCAAGCTCTGGGATCGGAGCAGCCTGTGCCTTAAAATTTGCTCACTCGAAGGCAAAATTATCACTCGTTGGAAGAAACGAAGAAAATCTTATGCAGGTGGCGGCAAAATGTGAAGAACTGTGCGGGTTCAAAAGCCATTGTGTTATCGCCGATGTCTCTATCAATCAAGATATTGAAAGGATCGTGGAGGAAACTGTTAAACAGTATGGAAGAATTGATGTTGTCATTAACAATGCTGGGATTACTTCTTTAAATGGCGTGAGCAGTGATGTATCAGTGTTCGACAAAATAATGGCCACCAATTTGCGAGGACCTTACCTGTTGACAACTTTGTGTCTACCGCACCTGGTCAACACTAGAGGAAGTATTATTAACATCTCAAGTGCGCTCTCAACAAGGCCGAATCCCAAGATGACAGCTTATTGTATGTCCAAAGCTGCCCTGGATATGTTTACCAAATGCTTGGCATTGGAATTCGGATCTAAAGGTGTAAGGGTTAATGCAGTTAATCCGGGGCCAGTTAGGACGGAGGTTTTCAAAAGAGCTGGCTTGAGTGAAGATGAAAACGTAGAAATGTTTAAAGTAATTGAATCTATGATGCCACTGCGCAAAGTGACGGATAGTGAAGAGGTTGCTGAACTAGTTGCGTACTTAGCGAGTGACAAAGCAAGCAGTATCACCGGGTCCTGCTACGGTATAGATTGCGGATTGTTACTTGGGAATACCGTCAGGGATTAAGATACATGAACAAAGTTTCCAAGTGTTTTAGTATTCTTGTATTAGAAGGAAATGATGTTTTAGAAGGAAAAGAACCGTTTTCTTGTTTTATTTTCGCAACAAAATGCAAAGTAGCAACAGTAAAACCCAGACTCGGCCCATCCGGCGCGAGATTTTGGCCAATATCTGCCTTCGGGGTGCCGCTTTCGCAACCTTATGCTCCCCTTCAAGGTATATCTCAGAGTATTAGGTTCCGTTAATTGTGCAAGTTTCTCAAAGATACACCGCGTCATTTGTTAGCTCCGGTCGAAATGTGCGCGTTACAAAGGAGGCTTTCTGATTAAAATATGTAAAGAGCCCAAGTAGTCCCACTCCCGCAAACAAAAGGGTTCTAGGACATTCAAGAGATAAGCTGACTAAAGACGCTCTCAAGAGAGCAGCATTCAAATGCGAAGTTTCCTGCGGGATAATGGAATTTAATTCGGTTTTTTGGTTGGAGTAATTAAAGTAATACATTTACTTATCTGAGCCGTGTAAGCCTTCCCAGGTGCGTCGCTAATTCAACGTTATCTCGCGTTAATTTCCCGACGCATAATATAATCGTTCCCGTAAATTGATTGTGGAGCGGCCTCTTCGCCTTGTTTTTAAGCCAAATTATAAATGTTTTCCCCCTGGATCTACGTGAATTCTGATAATTACCTAATTATCCTCTGACGCCTTTCAACAAATTACTTTCATTGTTATAAGAGATCAACTATAGTATGCCTTGCGCTGTTGAAATTCGTAGAGCAGGATAGAGAGCAGGGTAGAGCCACTTTAATGAGTCCGATATGGATTTTCATACTCAGCATGCTATATCTAGGGGGCACAGGTAGGTAAATACTTTATACGAGTGCCCACATAAGTGTCACTGTGATCACTTAGTATGAAGTACAAGGCTGAGAGTCGTCAGCGCGACGAGACCACGATAGTATTATGTCCTTTGAAATAGAGGTACCTAATCAATTAAAAAATACTGGTAAGCATGAAGTCTACGTAAAGTAGAGTAAAAGTAAACTACATTAAATGTATTGTAGAGCATCGTAACATCTCCTCTGCGATTGAATTAGCCTACGCCTGCCATGTTAGTCCTACGTATAACTTGTCTTTACACCACTAAGTTATAATCGAAAATATTTACATTTTGCCCGTGACTTCGTCCGCATGTGAAAAGGTGTATATACAACTAATTGCTAAATACGTAAACGTATATTGACAGTTTATAATGTTACGAAGTCATATCTAACTTAACTCATTAGAGTGCATGTACGTAAAGGTTGATGTGTTGCTGAGCACCTGAGCATCACAGCACCTCTGTTACGCTTTTACAATAGTAGAAGGAAATGATGAAAAGCGTCAGAGCATGCCCCAACCTAGCGTTCTCCATTTTCTCAGTCCGTGGGCCGGGTGCGTTATCCGCGATTAATATAATTCCCTAATTTATAGGCGAGAGGCGCGACTGTTATCTGCGACTCCACCGCAGCTTTCAATTACACGAGCTCGGGGGCTTGCTGCGCTGCCTAATGTCACCTTTACCTCACGTGTGTAAGTGTGGCGGAGAGAACACGCCTTGTTAAAGATAATCGTTTGGTTGAAGAATCAGCTAGGAACATCTTCAGGGGCAATTCCCTATACGAACTTCAATGAATGAAACTTAATTTAGGGGACACCAAATGAGGTTTGAAACAAATGAACTAAAAAAAGTTTCTAATATTAAGCTCTTAACTTATTAAAAATAAACTACGTTTTTGATGGTTCCCCCTCTTAAATCATTATAATGTTTTCCTTATCGTAGTCCGACGACGGTAACCTCAAGGCTTTCTGCGGTAGGACTTCTGTGGCGGAGGGCTCGGACATGACTCGCGAAGCCCAGCTCGTACATTCAAAAATATGCTGAACCTCTTAAGTGGTTATTGTCCGTGAGGTATCTTTGTATGGAGTCTTTAATCCTTCTTGGTACCAGTAGCACCACAGAGGAAAAAAAGGAAGTATTATTGGAAATCATACTATTGTCATACTATTTCATCTACTATTGGTAATCATTGGTAGACAACTATATGATAGAGCTACAGACCCAGTAGAGATCCGCGGCCAAAATTGTTTATATAACCTATATTACGTCCCACTGCCGGACACAGGGCCCTTATTATGAAGCAGCGATAAATGTTCGGAAGGGTCGTCAACGTCGAGCTTGAGCCCGAAAATTTACTCGAATCTGGCAACAAATACGGTTCCTTTTTTAATAGTTTCAAAATTTCCTATCACTGAGTAATGAACGCTTGAAATTCATGGCTCTTTGTTAGCCCAATGACGTCATATCATATCTTGAGATGCGGATTTGCGACCATCTCGCTACTTCCGATAAAGTCGCATTTTTCATATTAAGAGCCCTGGCCTTCTCTTAAAGAGAGAGAGTAGGGGCATAATTACCAGGAGTGCCCACCGCGGATTGACAATTTCAAGGGCTGAAGTATGTGAACACCTCAAATACTCAGGTTTCCTCACAATGTTTTCCTTCACCATTAGCGAGTGGTACTACAATTGACAAATTGAATGTACGTGACTTAGAAAACAAAGTCATTGGTACATGCCGGAATTCGAAGCCACGACCTCCCGATGTGAGGCTGTGCCTAAAATATCGAAAATTCAGTTTATTTACTTCCTTATTTACACCATATTTTTATGTAATGGCTTTATAAATAAGTTTTTGTTTTTACAACTCAGTAAGTAAAAGTAATTAAGAGCCAAAGACTAAACTGAGCAAAACCGTTCTGTTACTATTGCCAATCTCTTGTGGTTCAACTAGATGACCTAAATGTCCTCTGAATACAATTAAGAACAATCTCTGACTGTCGGAATTAAGGCAGGATGCTGGCAATGGGCATTGTTCAGGGACGCATCTATTGTTGTAAAGTGAAAACCATTTCGAGGAATAAGGATAGTGATTACTTGTAGGGGTTTAAATAAGTGAAATAAAGACGGATTATTAATATTTATCGCAAAAAATCTATAACCTTCATTTGTCCTTCAATTACGTCATGGTTGGCTCTAATGCGGTAGTTCCATTGCCTTCAAATATAAAAAAAAATGCATTCGTTCGTTCGACAACTGTCAAAAGTCTCAAATTCTTAGATACAGTGAAGATAACGTCAATTCTCAACAAATATCCAATTAATTTGAATGTAAAATTCACAACTTCATTTTTGTATCTTTCATTATCTGTAGTATTATTAATTATTAGTCCTAATGTAATTAGTATTTTATTAGGTTGAGATGGGTTAGAGTTAGTTTCTTATTGCGTCTTTCAAACAATCTTGAAACTTGACACGGTCAAGGTATATGAATTTGTTTTAAATAAATTGTGAACTGTAAGCTAGTGTTTTCATTATTGATACCGAAGAAACGATTTTCAAGTTTTGTGTAATTTCAATAAACACACTGTATTTCCTAGCTAGCTATCCCCGTGACTTCGCTATCATAGGATTCCGGTAACCCTTTGTGGCAATCCAAAACATGGTTCATGATTTACTATGACAATTCGATGTACATTGGCCTATTAGTCCACAGATTAATAAGCAGGAAGATTCGGCTACGCAAATTATTAAGCCCGCCAATTGTACATTTTTTTCTGCTACATGAATTTTAATAATAATAAAGTATATCGAACTTTTATAGTAAACTATTAATTGTAGTTTTATGAAACGCGCCCCTGGTGTCGACTGTACAGTGCACGCGTACCTACACGGCGTGTTGCCGCAAAGACATCCGAGGAAGCAGGCAATAATAACCCAACTTCGACAGTCGTTTCAAAATTAATAGGATAAGTTGCCTGTGCCATATCAAGACCGTACGCCGTCCACACAGAATACTTAAAAGTAGATAGAATACTCTCTGTCTGAGAGCAGGCATGTGCCCTGCAATGGGACGTATATAGGCTACATAAAACAAATATAATAATAAAAAATGTGCTACTGCCTTGAATTTTTTTAAGTTTCTACAATAAACCGTTTAACTGGGAGAGGGGGGACTCTTATTCAATGCTCTGAGGGGGACTCCCTACTCTGACAAAAAATTGCGCATTTAATATTTCGCAAACGAAGATTCTATCTTTTTAGGTGTAAACACATACCTAATTAAACCTGGTGTAATAAAAAATTATGTATATCAATGCCAAATTTCAGCTCTCTAGTACTTATAGTCTCAATGCTGACAGACGGACGGACATAGTGAAACTATAAGGGTTCCTTGTTGACTATAGAACCCTAAAAAGCCGCAATATTGTAAATGTAGACTCCGTACCACATGGTCACATGTGGACTGTAGAGAGAGTAGAGCCGTTGAAAATCACTGGAAGAACTACGCCAAGAGTACCTTCTCTTCATTACTATTTTGTGCTATCGATGTCTATAAGAGCCTCAAGAAAAGATATGAATTTCTGTCCAAGTAGTTCTTATAGCCTTAGACGTAGAGGCTAAGTTAGAATGTTCCGAATTGCTGCAGGTTACAAGTTGCAATATCGCTGTGCACCGCGAAGTGCCCTCGTTGGAAATATTTATATGCTTGTAATGTAAGATCACGAACAATATTATGTAAAGTTCAATATTTACTGTTCCTATTCGGTTTGGCAAGTACAAGGATGTAGGTTTCATGTTTAGTTTTGCAAAGGACTTATTTCTGCTGGCAAATGCCTTAAATGGAAAAACAATCTATTTAAGAACAAGACTTAGGCTTAGACTTAAGCTAACACTGTAAGTTTTACAAGTTAACTTCTTCCTTACATAGGTAAACGGAGACCCAAAGAAATTCATGCCCCATCCGACCTAAATGTTACTACAGCTATATTTCTTTTCGGGCAACTCCGATAAATAAGCCGACAACATATTGAGGAGCGGCGAAGGTCTTTTTCTAGGCACGTGTCGTTTATTTGCTGACAGTAATGGCTGAACCTTGCCGCACCGCATCGCCGACAATATATAGAACTCACAGGCCCTAGAGACCGAAAGTGCCCGACACTGTGACCATTGTTTTTACCCATAACCTTACCTCTCCGAACAAAATGAACCCTTTCCTCTGCAAACAAAAGGATAAGAATCCTTTGCCTCGATTCGCTCGAGTGTTTTGATGCGAAAACGCCGGGCAATCGAAAGCCGGCAGTTTAAGGAGGCAACAGATCGCTTTACTTGTAATTTGTATAGAGCGTGGTGGGAATCGTAAGTAATACGAAAGCCAAGTTTATCTCCTCATATCGAATGGGTTCGGTCGATAGAGACTATTCCGAGTTAATTATCTGGGCCTTCTCGCTTCCATTTATTTTCGCTGCAATTAGCTTAGGTACTCGTAGTACTCACCGAAGATTAACAGATACCCATTACCAATTGGCGAGGAATGGCAGCATGAAATTAGTTGTAATTTTTCCTCCAAATGCCTTAAACTAAATACTGTATCGTCTTGGAATCCAGGTCAGGAAATAAATCTTGATTTTTTATTGAAAACCTCCAGCACTTGAAGGGTATGGCGTACGCTGTAGGTGGGTAATAAAAAAATGATCACGCGCAATCATATTTTATCGGAAAAGCGGTTTTTCGCCGGCGTATCCGCGGCGTCCGCGGCCGTTTATCCTGTGTAAGCTGGAATACCTTTCTCTTGAGTTATGGCTCTTATGTTGAAGAAGCAAGAACCACGAGGGTGTCTTTACGTCTACCTCGATATTGGTGGAGTGGAGATACATAAAACTGCTTGTTAACAATAACGTCGGTGCTGGCCTCGTAAGTACTCGCAGTGTACGTTTTATTTTTGTTTTCTTTACCGTCTCTTTCGTTGCGTGCAGGCTTGCCAAAAACTCATATCTTCAACCGCGCATTTAGCTCCAAACGAGTGCAAGGTGCCAACTTGCCAAGTAGGGCAGTAAGAAAACTATAAACTTTCGAAAATAAAATAATTTAAAACTATTTAGGGAAAAGGAGGAGTGACGCCTATGTTCAGCATTGGACGGATATAGTGCAATACATTGGATAGCAAAACCAATTCCAGTGCGCTGTAATTTGCAGCTTTATGATTGAAATTTTTAATTTTCCATATACAATGTATTATTGAAATAATGCAAAACCTGAAAACCGTTTTTTTAGTATCGTTAATAGAATTAAACATTCCTCCCAATAAGCAAATAAATCATGACGCTCATGAATTGTACGTATCTCGAAACAATTCATTGGGTTGGTTCCGAGAAAATAGCATGTGCCATCGAAAGCATCTTTATTATTTACGTATCTAGTGGTCTTATATTTATTCCAAGCCGTGTTAAAGTACCTACCCGAGTGAGAGGGTGTATCGGAACTTATGGAAACGTGATTTGCAGGCAACTTGACGCTATAATTCAATCAAACGAGGATTAGCGGACCTCTTCATGTTTACTAAACATCGCAACCCTTATCACAGTCTCCTCAACGATACAATAGACCCTATATCTTTCCACATAAGATACAAAACTCTGTATTGGTAAACTCACCATTGTGCCATTGCAAAACGAAATCGTTATTTCTTACGATAAGGTTTATTTTTCATCGCATTGTCTTTTAGTAGATGTGAAGCATCCAGCGCGAAAAGTTGTGGAATATTCAGCGATGAAAATCATATGGTACGCGATCCTCACAATCTGCTTCCAAAAAATACTATGTAGGGACGAGGAAAAGATAATGAAATGTAAGTGAGTGCTTACTTTGTAGAAAGAATCTAACTTTAGACAATGAAGTTCTAAGCCAAAACTATCGCAGGAATCCCAGCGCAGTATTTTTCGGGCGAGCAGACAGGATAAACTAAACGGTTTTACGAGTTAGATACTCGCGATCCGTTCCACCACTGCACGATAAACTTGAGGCAAGAGCGCCGATTTCTTTCCCACCTTTAAAAGTTTAGTGAACATCGTTTATTTCATGAAATTTATGTCCCGAGGAGGTGCGGACACGAGTCGCGCTATTATTGCATTGTCTAGCAGTCGGCCCTCCCCGGGGGTCCGTAATGGACCTGAGAAAATGTCTGAAAAATCGCAATGAAAGTCAGGAACTAGATTTACAGTTCTCTTCTCTTCGGAAATTATACCAAGAGAATTAACACCGAGTCAGCTTCTCGGACTAGAAACTCCGATGCCGGCTGTTGGTAAAATCAACTACACATCAAACTGTACATTATAAAGTGGCCCATAAATTATAGTAAATTAATATAGTGGTTTAGGGCGACTTTACATTTACTTTTACGAATTGCACCAATTGATTAAGTCCAATTTCAGTCTAACTGGACCTATAATGCAGTGGTTTAGCGATCAGAGATAGACTTTATTTCATTGATGATCAAGTCTTTTATATGCGTGCTTTGTCCGAAACTGCAAAATGATACAGTTCAGTCATACACATACCTTAACCAAATAACTTTGATCAGGTACGCATGAACATATTTCAGTTCTCACTGGCGGAGGATGCAGGAAGTGACTTATAATTCCTCGGACTTCAACTAGTCAAATGAACAAATATTTTTTTTGCTTTTAAGTGTTTATCGCAATATTATTCCAACTTCGCGGATTTTTGGTCATGTTTTACCTAGCACCCACTGACCAAACTCCCCTCGCCGTTAGCCTGCTACTGGCCCAACGAAGTGTACGAGCCGTGCTTCGGGGGCTGCGCCGAGGTGTCGTGCGACAACCCACGCAACCACCTGCGCCCCTGTTACCCCTACTGCGAGCCCGGCTGCGTATGCGAGGAGCCCTACGTCAGAGATGACCGGACGCACCAATGCGTTCTGCCGCAGGATTGTAGCCCGTAAGTGGTAGAAAAAACGTTATTTTTTAATGATGCACAAACGAATAAATAACATAGTCCAGTCCACGAGTGGTCCGAAAGATGCTGCAGAGTTTGTGAATAGGAAACGAAGCGATTTTTTCAGAAACTTGTAGAGGATGCTTATAGAGTGGACACACCAAATGTTTAGAGTAAAAATCTAGGAGGTGAGGCACAAATAAGGCCACCTTTAGGTTTTCTCGTCGTAGGGAAGGATTTTTTTTTAACCTTATCTTATCTTATTTTAAAGTTATCGTGCTGGGGCTAACCATTCGTTGTCGACACTTCGACCCACTGGCATCTGTTGTGTCTGCTCCTTGAGCTTCCATCTATGCCTCGTCGAAGATTTACTCCACGAAGTCAGTCACGGTATTTAGGGATACGTTTTCAGATAGGTCAGATAAGATATAGAGATAGGCCTTCTAGTTTGTTGTAAGCCATTCCCAAGCTTATGAAACAGAAAAGACATTAAATCCTTTCTTAACTGGACTAGTAGTGCAAAATACGTATAGGGACTATGGCCACCTAAATTGTTACTAACAGACAATTAAAGTTTAGCAGTTCTTTCATACAACTTATGTCAATAAAATTATTATGACTGTCGTAAGCTTACTATCGACAGATTGAGTATATCGTCAATTCTGTTGATAAAACATCCATTAGACAGTTAACAAGATGGATCATGTGTATCTGTTTGGTACGCTTTATTGAATAAAATATATGAGAACGTACCTACTTCTCTGGTTTATCAGATCGAATTACTACATTGAATCGAATATGTTGACCGTGAAGGCTAAACATTGAGTAGAAACCTGAGTGCTCAAGGTTGAGACTGAATGCGAAGGCCGTGGATACTATATTTTATGGTATTTTGACACCTTTTCTACTTGCAGAACACAAATGGGTATCCCAGTGGCCACAAAACGACCAAGACCAACCGCACAGCCGCCAAAATTCATCAACAGAGGTGTCAGAAATCACAGTCGTCGGGACGGAATCCCTCAAGGCTTAGAATACTCAGACGTGGAAGGGATGACAACCAATCACATGGATGACGGAAAGCGACTAGACAACTCTAGAATGGGGAACTACTTCAATATAGTGATAGCGCCTCCACCAATAAAGCAGCTGCAACCGAGAAAATTAATGCACTCAAATGTGGAGTCCAGAAAGAGAATTTAGTTTAGCTTAAAGTTTTTTTTTCATTAAATTCTTTTGTAAATTTGGTGTTTTGGTTTATGATTTACATACCCTTATAACGACTCTGCATTTTCCCCTGCAATTTCAGTTTCTCTTCATTCCCACTATTTCCGCAAAAAAGTTCATCTGAACTAATGACGAGTTTTTATTTATCATCTTAATTTTTGTTTACCTTATGTATTGACTCGTTATTTGAAAGTGACGCTATGACGTGACTAATGAGTACAGTCAGCAAATCAATATAATGTAATGTAACAGACTCGTGTGAGGTTCCTGTGCTGTCGACTTCACAAATGGAAGGATTAACGTTAGTGCTTAACATTAACCTGGATAGAGGTAGCTAAAGTAGAAACGTAAGAACGTTCAATGTTTAACAAGTTATGATTTGAAGTACACCTCGCTGCTTCCGCTGAAAAATGTAAACATTATGATCTTAATCGTTTTGCATCCGACGTGAGCGCAGTAACATTGGCTCTTTTCTCTAATTCGAGCGGGTGTATTGTTGTAGTCCAAAAAAAACTATGAAGAAACTGCAGTGATTGTTCGAAACAGTGGAACTTACATTTTGGTGCTAACAATGCGAACATGGCTACTTCTGGCGTTGTTACTTTGTAAGTATTGTTTTCTCCACATTTTCACGGAAGAACCAAGAACCACGCCACGTCACATTAATCTATATTGAACATGTCGAAATTTTTCCAGATGACTTCATCGACGCTGTCAGGTATTACGACTATGACGAGACAGAAAAGTCGCATAATCCGCAAGAGGATCGACGACTGTGGAGGAAAAAGGCTCTCCAGCTTGAAGACCGCAGGGAGTGGGGTGAGGAGCGCAGCGTCCGCAGACACGAGTACGACCGATACAATCCTGACGACTTAGACGCCCTCCAGTATCGACACGACGTCGACAGAGGCCCCGAGTACCAAATAGACAAAGAAGGAAAACCTATCTTGTATGTGCTAACAGTTTACCGTTCTTTTGTTTTGCAATGTCTATTGTAGACTTGAAACTAAGATTTGGTTGTAGTTCAGACTATGGGCGGTCTATTTACAGGGAAAAGGAGCCAGAGAAGAAGCAGATGACCTGTGAAAAGGAACATGAGAGGTAAGTGCTAAGCTTAATTTCGGCACTTAAAAGGGCGCTTCGTGAGGCGACTCCCATACAAATGTAGATTAAATGGGAAGCCGCGGATCGCAATGAAACTTTACGAGTACAAAAGGACACAAATCGAAGATTTATCGGACTTAGAATTGAATAAAGAAATTAGACCCTTTTCATAGAAACTTCTCACAATGCTCGAATTTCTTTTTGATTACTTTATACGTAATTCCAAACACAATAAAACCTCGGTTTGAGCCCTTTAAACATATTGATACAGTTTCATAGCGATCGCCGCAGCATATATACATACATACATAAACTCACGCCTGTAACCCAGATGGGTAGGCAGAGACCAGGGACTACCACTTGCCACGATCCTGACAGATCGCCGCAGCATGTTGTTTGTAAATTAAAGACAAACTACGTCTACCGTTTACCGCTCCGTAAGGCACCCTCTTGACTTCATATTTGACCATTTTACTGGTTATAGGACATGTCTGCGCGAGGGCACTAAGCCCGCAAAAAGTTCTTAAATAAATTCTGTTGTTTTGTGTGCAATAAAGAATGTAGTGAGGTGTAATGTGAGCGTGCCCGGCGAATCACATACGCGAAAGAACATTCTTATTATTCTCATCGTATAACGACCGACGCAGATACGAGAACTGTTTCGCAGGATGCGCGGCGGTGTCATGCGACAACCCGCGCGAGCGCCTGCGCCCTTGCTACCCCTTCTGTGAGCCCGGCTGCGTGTGCGTGCCGCCCTACGTCCGCGACGACCGCACACACAAGTGCGTGCTGCCACAGGACTGCACCAAGTAAAAATTGCCAAATGGGGACAAGCTCCTATAATAACCATCAAATTCCTATCGCAAACGTCAGGTTTCCGACAAGATTTATTGCGCATAATTATCGTGCGCCAATTAGCACGATTGCCGCGCACCTGCTACATCAAGTACGCACTGCCACAGGACTGCACTAAGTAAGGGTCGCCAATTAGGTACTAAACCTGAAACAGCAAAGAGATAATTCCCCGAATAACTAAGGTGACTGACGTAGCCTAGAAGATTAGCAAGTTGAAGTGGCAGTGAGTTGGTCATATATGCCGAAGAACTACAGGGTGACTTTGAATTCGTTCACCGTATTTTGAGGGAATGTTCTTCTCATTGTGAAAACCAGTATTATTAATGATCTATCTATAGGAAAGAGCTGATCGTGCTCTTCCACTATAAAGGTAAATTTCCCGCCAGGCTGGGGACGACCGGTCCAACTGATGTTCGTCGGACGTTATATTTATGGTATGTCATGTGAAACATTTTGCTTGCGCGATGCAGGAATTTCGGATTTTATAGTGCGCGCTCAGAGTTGACATGTGCTCGCCACATCACTCCCCTTCAAGGCCATAGCTAGGTCTGATAGGAATCGAAGTCTGTGCTCTAAAGCCTGCAAGTGCCAGAAGGCGCTGAGTTAGTGAGTCGACTAGCGGTTGAGGGTGTTCGGTGGCTAACAGTCACTTCACCGGCGACTGTACCATGGGGACCACGCATATGTTAGGAACCGGTGAATACTGCTGTACCACTGGCAACGTGCGCTGTTGCCGTGTGGCTGCCGTGCCGAGGAGTTGGGGGAGATCACCATCAGTACCAGTAGTCGGTGCGTTGACTGTAGTGGAACTGATGATGTGAGAAGGAAGAGGATGACTGTACAGACAATTATGTACAAATTTACAATGCTGGCCTTGCTTTGAGACTGATTGTATGTGGGGTGCTGCGAGAGCGAAGGAAGGTTGACAATGCCCTGTAGGGGTCACCACTATAGCCTCCTCAGTCCTGACCTTGAAAATAACAATGGTTTTCAATTGTTATTTTCAAGGTCAGGACTGAGGAGGCTATAGTGGTGACCCCTACAGGGCATTGTCAACCTTCCTTCGCTCTCGCAGCACTGAGGATGTTAAGGAAGAGCGGGTGTTCGTGCTCTTCCACTATAAAGGTAAATTTCCCGCCAGGCAGATCGTATGCCTGGGGACGGCCGATCTAACTGATGTTCGTCGGACGTTATATTTATGGTATGTCATGTGAAACATTTTGCTTGCGCGATGCAGGAATGTCGGAGTTTGGAGTGCGCGCGCAGAGTTGACATGTGCTGGCCACAGATCTATCAGTAACGTATGATTTATACGAAGCCAGTACGCTGGCGCCAGTTCTACACACCAATCAGCCTGCATCTTGTCGCAGAAATTCTAAACAAAAACAAACGCACATGGCTGGCATGGGGGTTGAGGAGTTAGCGGGTGGAGGCCACTGGCTTGAGAAATAGATGGGCGGTCTACTCTCGCCAGCGATGTCAGCCAGCACTGGCTTGGCATAAAAAACTGTTTCTACGAGGCCAATACTAAGACACTAGCAGCGAGCGATGGCTTCGTTTAAACAAGTTAATGGTAAAACATATTTGTAAATATTCTGACTTTCGGCTCCAAACTGTGAATCCAAATTATTTTTAACAAATTTTTAAAATCAACGAACATCCTTTTCTATCACCTGTTATTTTTAGGCTTACTCTGTAACCTACTTAGTAAGAAGTAAATATAAAGTATTATTATTAAATTCGAAGTGGTAGGAATTACCGTAACATTGAAAAAATTTTTTTAATACGTTAAATGCTTAAGAGGCGTTTCACAAAATCGCGCACCGCAAGTTTAGGTAAATTCACCCATTGCACTGCCGATGAGTCATGACCTCGAGCGCCGGGGCACAATGCCGCGCGTCGGGTGTATAGTTCGACTATGAAGAAAGTTTTTTGATACTTTTCTCCGACGTGATTTATTTCGGATGGATAAAAACAGGACGTACTCAATCATCTTACGTATGTATCTATATTTACAGGTGGTAAAAATTTAAACTAAATGAAACACTTTACCTACTAGTAAATATTTTATTTCTGTACTACCTAAATAGAACAAGTTTTCTTTCTTTTCAAAAATACAGGAATGTTTTCTTTGAGTACTGTTCGATGCATACGCATCAAACACCTTAATCAGCAATTTCATTGCAGCGTTCACCGCCGTGTATTCATGTTTAGCATTTTAGCATAATCAATCAATATATATCATTTACATTTGTGGAACTATCAATAAACCTTTAGTATAAAATAATCAAATCTATCATTTACGTAAAGACAAAACCAAATATTGGTCCCGAGGACCATATTGATGATTATGCTAAAATGCTAAACATGAATACACGGCGGCGGTTTATCGTGTACTGACTTGAAAGTGACATTTTACTTCACCGCTGCAATGAAATTGCTGATTAAGGTGTTTGATGCGTATGCATCGAACAAGTACTTTTTTCTGTCTACAATATTAAGAGTACTTTCCCTTCAGGTGGCATTACAAAATACCACCCTGTATATGTATAGGTACTTAGTCTCATAGAATTTAAAATGTAATAACTTTTATAAGCACTTTATCTGCGTAATTAACATTTTGTAAATAAAAATATTTGTTCGTATATGACATTACTGAATAAATGTGGGCTTTTTACAGTTTTTAATCTCTATTATAGTTTTGTACTTTTTCATCGACCCTTATCACAACACCACTACTTATAGTTAGAATTTATTTTATTTACAATTATGGCACTTGAAGATTCCGTATCCACCACAAACAACTCAGTAAACTCATTTGCATTGTTCTATAAACTAAAATAAAATATTATATTAACTAACCAGCTTCTTTAATTTAAATAAAAAAGTGGACTAGTAAGCAAAATAAAAAAAATTGCTTACATCAATCAAATTCGAGTTTTGGGATTTCTCTCCCGATGTCACGGTCAGTACTCCATCAGTTTTTTCTCGTTTGGAATCATTAGCAACATGTTCTCTCCTGTAAATAAAGTAAAACTTTAAGAAATTATAATGGCCGTGGTCACTAAAAGCAAGAGGGTAGATGGTCCCTCTACTTTTATTTGAAGGGGTATTCGAAAATCTTACCATACATAATATTTCCTCTCCCTTGGGAAATGGATTCGTAATATCAATTTCGGAAACGCTGTTGTTAGTTGGTCCTTTCTTTATCCTGCAATGATATATAGTAAAAATAAAACTTCACAACCATTAAAATCGGAAAAGACCGTACCAGGCCCTCGTCACTCCATACAAAAAATATTATGAACGTACTTTGTGCCAACATTGAAACAAAAAATATAATCTTGCTAAAACAAAAGGCATTAACTCCGCAGTGAATCACGTAGATGTATCATGATTTAAAATTAAGTCGGGTTATATGTGAAATCTAATGTTGGTAATGTTGGTATTAGGTACGTATTTTGCAAATGGCCGGTAATTTTGTTCGTTTGTCGTTTTTGTGTGGCATTATTTTATTTATTTTAACTTTAGCAATAGGTGTAGTGCGTGAAAAGTGATTAAACAAGAAATATGGGAGGAAAAGCATTGAGGAAATGTGAAATTTGTGGCATTAGAAGAGTCTGAAATTAATGTACGTCTGGCATATTCTTAACCAGATATCCACTGGAGCCAAACAGGTAAAATTAGCAAGTTTATCATAATAAATGTACGCAAATTTTGATATTTATTTAATGCGCTTGGATAAAACAACTGAATTATTTAGAACAATTTACGATTTTGACAAATTTAAATTAACGCCGGTTGTAGTGCGGTACCCATGTGGTACTTTTTTTTATCGATATTTTGGACGATTCATTTCTGCCAGATATTTCTACATGCTGTCTAAAATTGATCACAACTACTTAATAAAGTCGAACACCACACAGCAAGAACAGAAATGATTTATGTTGTTTTATTTTGCTCAATTTTGCGGTATAGATAATATATTTTTTGACTTATTGTTTTGTTTGTTGCAGACTCCAAAGATCTGAAATTCGACCAAAGTGCAAAGTTTTGATAGCGACGTGACGCATTGGTGACATTGTTTTCTACACCTGATGCTAAATAAATGATTTGATTTAAAAAAATGCCTTTTTCATTATGAAAGTAAGCGATAATCCATTCACACCATGTCATACTCGAAATAATTGAGTTGACCTACTGTTTTGGGATTTATCGCCTACTTTAATTTAGGGGTAAGGGGTAAGGGGAGAGACGTCTCGAATTTTTTTTATCGATATCGATAAGCAGTCCATCACTAATGTTTTGCAATTTCATTCTCATGTTGGTATTATACTATTTTTTGTTAGGTTGGTACAAACTACGTTCATAATTTTGAAAACGTGTTGTTAGCAAGTGCCGACTCTTATAACATAGTGATTGATTACATACTCTTTGGACCGTACTAGAAGATACTCTACTAAACTAACTACACTACTAACTACATAACTTATTAAAGTAATTTAGGGCCGATAGGTACGTACTTTGCTTGTCTTGCAATCAGTAAAGACTCAGTATTTTTACGCTTTCTTTTATTTAACAAAAAACGGTACGTATAATTATGTTTTCGTCCCATTGCTGAAAACATCATGAAGGATAATTACAATGATTCATGTATACAATAATAATGTAAAACAAATTCGAAAAGTATTTACTTGAAAAGTATCAAAACAGTCAGTCGCGGTTGCACGCGCTTCACTAAATTCGTAGAATCATTGAATTTAAAATTCAAAGGTAGAATACGCAACCGGCATCGGCGAGAAAATTGACGTAGGTCCTACTCGAAGGGCGCTTCGCGCGACACTGATCGATGCGCACGATTGCAGCAGAATATATAGGGAAGTAAAAAATATATTTTCCATTGCAAATTATTAAAAATGTGTATTTTTTTATTACACTCCTGTTAAGGATAAGTTCTAGTACCTTATGGTACAAATTTAAATCGATAATAATGTTTAGAAATGGTAAAATATCGAGGTAAAAATGGGAGAAATTCGCACTACTTCATGATTTTTTTTAGCCAAGTGTGAATAAAATATTTGAAATGTGATTTATTAATAAATACAATAAGATTTATATGTCCCATTCCTGCGTATTTTTTACTAGTGATTTTTACAAATTCTAATAGTACAATCACGTGCCTGAAGATACCTCGGCGCGTATTTTTGACAAAACATGCTGTGGTATTTTATCAATTAAACAAAATAAACGATATAATTTCATAAACTAAGTTGACAAATACCTGTATTAAAGGTTGTGCTTCTTGATACAATACTTCATAATTGAATATTTAGTATTAAAATACGAAAATTAGTCGCCCAAAACCTCCTAATTTGAGCAAATGATGTGAAAGCCCTCTTAAGAGCTTGACGTCCGATATGCGTAAACAACTAAAAAAACAATTGAGTTGGCCGGCGCCGACCATGAGACGCTCAAAACATAATTTTTTTGGATTTTTATTACTTTTCGCCCTGATATTGTTTTTTTATGCTTAAGTGAAGTAATTTTGGGTTTATTTTTTCGAGACTAGCACAATATGTTTCTAAATCATGGTTAGAATGTCCCCTTAAAATACGGTAAAAGAATTCAAAGTCACCCTGGAATTCTCGAGTGGAAACCACGAACTGACAACTGCACACCAGCTCGATGGACCGACGATGCGAGACAGATTGCTGGCAGCGGCTGGATGAGGATGGTCGAGGACAGAAAGAAGTGGCGTACCTTCTTCAGTGGCGTAACGTCCACTAGTGGATGAAAACGGGCTGATTAATGATTGATTGACCCTTGTCCGCACTTACTCACACTCTCGTTCGGGTGCGGCCACCCACACTCTTCAACTTAAAGAAGTTCTTGAAGGCGGATTCTTCATAACCTGGCGTTTTGCTTATTATTACAGAGGCCTTAAGGGTATACCTGACCTGGGGGATCTACCTGATGTCTGAAGATTTAATTTTAATACAAACCAAACTTCAGCGAAATAAACAGAAGTACAAAAGCTAATCGTATCGTATTATTTGACACGCGTCATTGTTATAAAACCGGGCAAGTGCATGTCGGGCCACGCGTAGTGTGTAGGGTTCCGTAGAAAGAGGAGTTTTTTATCTGCTTTACTGAATTAACAACTTCATCAAAGTAAATATTCAACGGATTTAGTACCAAGTTTTCCCTTTATAAGTTGGTTACCTATTAATCGTTAACTTGCTAAGCCAACTTAGCGTTGATAGTTTTCTTTTTAAGTTCATTATATGTGCTACTGCCTAGAATTTTTTCACGTTTCTAAAATCAACCGTTTAGCAAAGGGAGGGGGGCCCTATTCTGACAAAAAATTGCGGTGTAAAGCTTAATATTTCGTAAACTGAAACCTAAATCGAAAAATTGTCTTCCTACACCTACAAAATTTTTGAACGACCAATCCAACGATATCCCACACAACGGCATAGACGAGAAAATAAAATTGCATCCTTAATTTAGGTGTAGGGGAGGTACCTTAAAAAAAATTATTTTATTCTACCGCTTTGTTGGCTTAATAAATATGTTTCATCATCATCATCATTCAGCCACAAGAAGTCCACTGCTGGACATAGGCCTCCTCCATGGATTTCCAAATAGACCGGTTCAAAGCGGCATCCAGCGCCTTCCTGCCACTTGGATAAGAAATATACATGTGCCAAATTTCAGCTCTCTAGTACTTATAGTCTCTGTGCTAAGCCGCAAACAAACAGACAGACAGACGAACGGACATGGCGAAACTATAAGGGTTCCTTGTTGACTACGGAATCCTAAAAACCGGCCAAGTGGAAGCCGCACGCACACATCGAGAGTTCTGTATCACCAAAAATATAATAATAATATTACGTATTTATTTAGATAAAAATGTATTTTTTAGTTTATAGTTTAGCATGGGATGCCGAGTAAAAGCATGACTCCAAGATGAAGACCAAGATGCAGGACTCACACTTGACGATTTTTAATTTGTTTTTATTATTATAAAGGAAATAAATTACCAGGAGACGGGCAGCAGCGTCTTCCTGAGATTCCAACTGCATACTGCGATGGCCAACCCGCCTGCCAAGCGTGGCGATTATGGCAAAACTTCTCATGGTTATGAAAACCACGAGGGAGGCCTGTGCCCTGTAGTGGGCGTCAAGTGGATGATGATGATGATTATAAATGAGAAAAATATAATGCTAACAACTCACATTTCTTGTAACAATTTACATATCTTGCTACTCAGACATGGGGTGTTCAATAAGTAGTGAGAATAAGATATAAACTCCTTAGATAGAGAAAAAGAAAATACTGGCAGGCGTAGCCCACTTATTTTTCGACATAATAAAATAAAAAAGTTTGATGCTCTTTGGTTTTTAGGGTTCCGTACCCGCAGGGTGCCACACGGGACCCTATTACAAAGACTTCACCGTCCGTCTGTCACCAGGCTGTATCTCATGAACCGTGATAGCTATGCAGTTGAAATTTTTACAAGTGATGTATTTCATTTGCCGATAAAATAACAAATACTAAGAACAGAATAAAATAAATATTTAAGGGGGGCTCCGATACAAGAAACGTAATTTTTTGCCGTTTTTTGCTCGATATTAATAACGGCAGCAGGTAGACGCTAGAAATATTTACTAAATATTTAATTATATATTCGGTTTACAAAATAAATAATTGAATTAAATAAAATAAATATCCCATACAACAAACGTGATTTTTTGCCGTTTATTCTCCATCTTTGTGTCTGATGTTGTATAGAACGGTACGAAACTCTTCGTGCGCGAGTCCGACTCGTACTTCGCCGATTTTTCAATCATACAAGGTTCTTACTTCTATTCTGTCGCAACAAGTAATCGCAAAGTAATTAAATATCTATGTTTGAAAAATTTTACAACGGAACAAGACAGTAAATCAAGACTTGCAAGATACGGTTCGTCGTGCTCCTAAGGAGGAGAATAAGGATCCTACGGTTGCGCGTTGGTGTGCTAAGTTTAAGAGGGGAAGAACATCCACTAATGGTGACTCGCGCTCAGGGCGCCCTACGACTGCAGTACCTGAAGTAATGATAAACAATGTTGCAAAAATTGTTTTAGCAGGAACTAAAAATTTCAATAGGGTTTGTTCATAATATAATACATGAACATTTGGAAATGAAAAAGTCTCTTTTCTTAAATGGTCCATTGATCTCAGTTTAATTTTAAAAATTTTTTTTTATTGTTATTACTATGCAAAGATTTACTACATATTTTTGTACCCACCTACTAATTTAGCTCAACAAACTTTGTTTTTTTTAAAACAAAAATAATATTTGTACACCCTGACGGGTAGAGCATGCTTGTGCCATAATTTTAAGTTACCACCTACATAATTTGTAATTACCATGCTTTAGCAAATAAATACTCTTACTTACTTACTCTTACTCTCAGCGCGTATGGTGCAAAGAATATTAAGGGCCGAACCAAAACCAACTAGGCTGAGAATTTCACAAAGCTCTTTGGAACTGTTACAACAAGATCTTGACCTGTTTTTTTTTGTTTTTGGCTCGACATCTAATTATGGATGAAACATGGCTTCACCATTACAACTCTGAAACAAAAAACAATCTATGACTTGGAAGAGACCATCATCACCGACCTTTAAAAAATTCAAGGCCGTTCCATCCGCCAGCATGATCATGGCTTCTCTTATTTGGGACAGCCAATGAGTGGTAATGATTGAATACCTCAGTCATGGAGCCACTATTACAGGGAACGCAGAAGAAATCAAAAAGTTTCGTGACGAAACACGCGAAAAATGGAGTGGCAAACTCGCTAAAATTGTTTTGTTTCATCGAGATAACGCCCCAGCGCACAATTCCAAACTTGCGATGGCTGCCATCAATGATGCTGACTTCGAATTGGTAGAACATCCTCTATATATTCCAGACCTTGCTCCTAGTGACTTTTAAATTATCAATTTCCGAGATTGAAAGAATATCTAAGAGGACAGAAATTCGACGATGATGACGCAATGATCGCCGCAGTACAAGGTTTTTTAGAGAATGAAGATGAAGATTTTTTTAAGAAATTAATTTTAGGCTTAGAAAAAAGATATGCTATGTATGTGTATACAACTAAAAGGTGACTATGTTGAAAAATAAAATAATATTTGATAAAAGTTAATTACACTTCTCACTGCTTATTGAACCTCTAGTATAGACATTACGTCGTCGTAGGCATATTGGGTCCCGTTTGCATCCTTCGAGTACGGTACCCTAAAATATGACTGTTACTCTTTTAAATTGACGCTAGAATAGTTAGTTTTGAATTGCGATTAGACACAGAGGATTAAAAGGACAAGAAACTAACCCTGGTCTCTGCCTCGGAATACAGGTTTGAGGTGTGAAACCATTCCAAGGACCAAAAACCCTTCGGTCTTGGATTTTACTTGACCTAAGTCAAATCACACACAGTTTATAGCTCGTAAAGGGATAAACTTTACAGCACAATCAGACAAAACTCATTTTTTATTTTAAAAGCCTATTTAGAGGCTAAAAATTCCCCCATGGTAGAACTTGGTCACACTGCATATGTTAAACTTTTTGTGTTATTTTTTATTAGTCTCCACATGTCTAATGAAGTCCTAATAAGTTTATAAATATGATCTATCGCTATGAAACTAAAAAGTGTTATTTTGTTGTTTTTTTTGCTGACCGTACATTTTTTCAAAATCTGTAAATGCACATACACATAACTTTATTTATTAGGATAGGACTTATATCAAACTTTTTGTCTATCTATGACGGATTAGGTAGTTCCCGTCAAATTACGACCTTGTATATTACCCTTTAGTATTACCCGTTACCTACTCAATAAAATATAATGTGTATGTTTCAAATTTCAAATCTCTAGTTCAATTAGAAGTACCCTAGACTGTTGATGATCCATCAGTGAGTGAGTCAGTGAGGGCTCTAAATTGCAATTTTTGGACCCCCACATCGTCTAAACCACAGTAGCTGGAAGCGTGAAATTTAGAATAATCTTTCAATTTGGTAAACTTAACCCCTCCGCAAATTTTTAGTCCTGTGACATAACTGGTTTCAAAATGTAGAGGGTATCGAAAAGTGCTAGAATCGCTTCGTGTAAATATATGCACAGCGCGGGCCGGCCGAGAACTTGGCCTGGTGCACTCTGTGCGCCTTGATAGCGCTCATTTCAAGATGCTATTTCAAGTAAAAAGCTACGTGACAAGAAGCTCAAGAATGATCTCGGAGAACGCTTTAGCAGTTGCTAAAAATACTTTGTAAGGGTACTGATCATCTAAACCACGAATTCGAGCTGTTGTCTGGAATCGTGATTAAGGAATCGGCGTTTACTTCCTGCCATCTGTAAGAATGTAAAAATCAATGGCTCTAATTACTTGCGAGCTCTATTGTGTTACTAAGAGAGCAAATGGAGACTCTATTGTGATGAAACAATCAAATTTGTTTGTGTCTTTTTTCAGGAGTTGCAAAAAGATTTGCAACTGGTAGTTGCTGATAAGTCAGTGTAAGAAGGCAACGTGTTAACGGACAACAAAAGCTTTCAGGCTCGTGATATGTTATCATTTTATAGATATTACACGAGTCTATAATTAATGGTCATGTATAAAAGGTTCAGCAAGAGGTTCCACCGTGATGTTGTCGGGCGTTGTAATACTTTTGCTTGCCATCCGATGCGGCAAAGCTAACCAATTCGATAGTAACAAACGGTATGGTACGTAAATATCTTATTACAAAATTGCTCAAGCAAAAGTTTCCTTTTTGTGTTACTAAATCGACTCCACTGTAGCTTCAAAATTCCCTACAAACCTACTAAGTTTGGTTTTAATTTCGAAAATACGTGCTAGAGTATAATGAAACTTTGTAAGTCTAGGTGATGTGATGATGACACTAGGTTTGCAAGGTCGTGTATTGTGTAAAAATGTAAATCAAATTGTTTTCTAAATTTGAAGGATTTTTCGTTTTTACGTCAAAGGTTAAGAAGGTATTTGCGAAAAGCTAGCTAGTATTATTTTTTATATTTTTATGATAAAAACTTCGTGCAAACTTCATCAAAAATCATTAATATGTTCACAAAGTTTCATACTGCTCGGGCTAATATTTTAGAAATAAATACCAAACTAAGTTTGTGTGGAATTTTGACGGGCGCTCTTATCAAAAGTGTGAAAAGAAAAATGGTTTGGGCCTTATTTTTGATCCGCTCTTATCTTTACGATCGCTTTTGATTGGCCATCTCACGATGGTGTTCGAAACAAAACAGCACCTTGACAACGCACTCAAAAGCTATCATAAAGGTAAAAGCATTTAATTAAGACTTTTCTACTAATGCAATAGGAATCCCCTCCTCTTATCTATGAAACATTTAAAAAAATTGGTATCTACCTAACATAGTAATAAACTCTGCAACCAGCCAAATACCTATCCAATATAATGTTGTTGCAATTGCTTGGTTGCAGAATGTGGACCTCACGGAAGGTTTGAATATTGCATCGATGGATTTTCCGGCTGCATTGTTGGGTGTCACTGCTACCCGGGCTATTACTTCGACACCGAAACCAAAATATGTGAACCGAGGTACATTTCTATCTACTCCCTTTTTCGGTCAGCAAACAGATTGTGTCATTCAAACACTCCATTATAAATATATTTAGTTGACCATTCATCCAATTTATGTCTAGTCCTCAGGCAATGTTAGTTCACTGCCGGGTATAGGCTCCCCCCAGAGCACGTAACAAAGACGGTCCAACATAACCCTAAATTGAATCAAGTATTTTATTTCCCGAAAACAATACCCCACACGTTTTCTATGAAGTATTTAAGGATGTTTTCAATTTATTATTATTTGATAAAGACATAAAAATCTTACAAGAACAAGGACATTTATATATGTCCTAATGGGCATTCTCCTTCGGCTTAAGCGAAAGCATAACTTTAAACTTTCTTATTGTATTTTATCTCCAATAGCACCAAATTAATAAAAGCCTCAAGGAGGTTCTACGAGGAGCGAGAAGAAGTCTCTACGCAGCTACCAGTTCGCACTACAACGGCCGCCACCACCTCAACCACAGAGTATGTAGCCAAGGATCTGGGAGACTGGCTTTACAATCAGTTCTTCCGAACGGTTGAGAACCAGGTGGTGAACCACACCGGCGTGAAGGTGCAGACACGGCGCAGTGGCAACTGGCCGGGCCTGAGGAAGGGAAAGAAGAGACGAAGGAACTCAAAGAAAAAGAAGAAAAAACAGCAGCAGCTGCGGAGGAAAATGCTGCGGATCTCACCAGACAACAGTATATTCGATTCCAGAGACAGATCAGGCACATCGGACTCGAGCTCGGAGACGGACTCGGATGACTCCAGCAGCTCCAGCTCATCGAGCTCTGGAGAAAGCCCGCCGGACAACAAAGACACTAAGAAGCTGGTAATCTACAACAGGAGGCCAAAAATGTCATTGCCGTCGTTTCTGTTCTTGCCGAACATGGAGACGCCGTTCTTCCCCCCGCTGGCGCTGCCGCCTCCGGCGCTGCCCATGTACCCGCTGGTGCCCGTGCCGCCGGTGATGCCCAACATGTTTCCGCCACCGCCGCCTTTTCCACCACCACCTCCTCCACCGTTGACACCATGTGGTAAGTGCGCACCTTTACTCGGTTGCTTCGGTAACTATTCGTTGCTCACAACGTGTAGGTAACATATTATTCTTTATCCATTAAAAAAATATATATTAATATTTTAATTGATTTCAATTATTTTGTTTTAATTGATGCGGCACATCTTTTATACCAATAATGTCTTTCTTTTCTCAGTCTCCACATCCACATCCACTCATAAGACGACTACACCTGAGAAGGTCTCAAAAATAGTACCCCAAAGGTAAGAAACTTCTATTTGATATAGCCAACCGAGCTGGAACAACAGAAAATAATGATGCTCCTGTGTAACATCGCAGCCAAGTTATTTAAAATCAGGCTATAACGTTAAAATTCCTCAAATAGCATTAAAATTCCATTGGTTTGGTAGTCATTTCAAAAATAAGAGCCGATACGGCTCGTTTTATTAATTACTGATGTAACTTTGTAAATTTATGTAGAGGTTTGCAAATTGTTTTAAAAAATACTCGGAAAACTTTTTGGAGAAACTTTTCGTTTTCCGTGATTTGTGAAAAGCTCGTCAACTTTCTTTTTCATAGTTTCACAATGAAAAATATTTGCTAACTGCGATAAAGAAGCCACCTCGTTTTCCGTGATTTGTGAAAAGCTCGTCAACTTTCTTTTTCATAGTTTCACAATGAAAAATATTTGCTAACTGCGATAAAGAAGCCACCTTTTAATTGAGGTAACCGCCTTAAAAAAAATTAAGGTGTTCTCAATTCATCCGTAACTATATTTTTATGTATGTTCAGGACAAATTTTTAACCACTTTGTCCGATTTCATTAATTCTTTTTGTTAGAAATAAAACTTGTTCTAAAAAGAATTAATGAAATCGGATGTTCCATCCCTATATAAATTGCCCCATTATCAAGATCTGTTGACGAGATAATTAGAAGAAGTTCATCGTAGGCACTTTCCTTTTTAGTGTGTGTGTCTTTATTTAAAGTCGGTTTTATATAAAACAAAAGTTGATTTCGTTAGTTCTCTTGAAAACTATCACTATGAAAACATGGATTTAGATGACACGATTGAATTGGAATACTTTAAATAATAGATATTTCGTTCAAAGCTTTAGCAAAGTTTCGTTAAGACACATGGCTGGAAGACCTTAGCCGTCCGTGTAGTTGCTAGGCAGATTACTTCAATGTAAGTTTTCAAATTTTCCAAATTCCTTAAGTGTTCACTTAAGTAAACTTCTTTAGTTTTGGTTTCAAGATCATTATTACATAAAACAAAATCCCCAAGTTTATATTGGAATATGTGAGATTCAATGCTATCTTTACTATGAGAAAAACTATGAAATGTTACATACATTTTGCCGCATTTCAGTATGGGACAGCAAACAAATTGTTTCGTGATTTCGAAGTTTTCCCCCTCAGTTGACGAGAAGAACCCTCCATTTTACCTACTTACTTATATGGGAATGTAGTTATATAGGGATTTTGTTACACATGTATAGGTAACTAATTTATGCTTTTTGCACCATTTTAGTAATGAGGATGGTGATCAAGAGACACCAGGGTGAGTTCCTGAAAAGTTTATTTTAATTTGCAAGATAAAAACAATGTGTGATTAGTCAGGCCTAAGGCTGTTCTTACGTGGAGCATGATGTCTCGTTCGCACAATTTAACATTTTTAGTGATTGTAATAAAATGAGCAAACTTTTGATGAATCATGGTTTGATGGATCATTAAATTGCTGATATTCAAGGCATATTTTTCTTATCTCGTAGAAAATTTTTGGTTACGAAGATTTTTGGAAAAAAATATTAATAATTTTTGAAACAACTTTTGTTTATTAAAATCTATGACTAGGAAAACAAAATATGTATATTTAAGATGTCCATAACTTAATTACGCATCAAACCCTCAGACTGCATTTATTAAAGTTTACTCATTTTATTACAATAATTTAAAATGTATGGTGACCCGGTGTTAACTAGCGCTATCAATGGAAACTGACGGTTCTGAAAATTGATATTTATTATTATGGATATTTATGATGTTCACATTTTGCAAAAACGTATTATATTAGATGTATATGATATTTTTCCATTGGTGATACGAATTAGATCCGGGTCGCTCCTTAATGCAAGAATGCAGTCGACATAATTTGCGCTTTCAGGGAACCGTGAAAGCAGTTGTTTTAGGGCTCTGTACCGTATTGTAGCCAGGCGGCGGATTGCCGGACAAACAATACACAAAATAAGGGAGGCCCCAAAACAAGAAACGCGATTTTGTAACTTTTTTTGTTTTTGCTCTACTGTAAAAACGTTAATACATAATAAGTGTCAAATTAGTGTAATTATTGCTGCGAATGTAATAACGGAAATTTGAAATGGCTCATCTGAAAAAGAGTTTAGATAAAGCTTAACAGTGTTATTTACAAAAACAAGTCCCTAATGAGGCAGTTTAAATAATCTGTGGTTACGTCTTTTCCTTTACCACAGACTGTTTAAACTGCCTCTGGAGAATGTTTTAAGGAATCGTGTTTTTAAAAATAAGACTGTTACGGCCTTATTTATAAAAACACGATTTATTTAATCTATGGCTACGCTTTTCCTTGTAAAATCTCCACCATAAACTATTTTAATAGTGTTTATTGAGTGTTTTAAGGATTCGTGTTTTTATAAATAAGACCATTAGACTTTAGATAGGCTGCAAGTAACATGTGATACCTAACATTATACTCTCTATTTAGGAAAAAACTACATGGCAGACCTAGGCGTCCGGAAAAGAAGGTATGAATACTACAGGAATATGAATACTATCAAAACTGTGCACTAAATTGCATTGCTTGAGGCTTTCATAAGGGCTAACTAGCGCCGCGCCGCTAATGAAAAAAAAAACACATCTTCTCTCACGATCCGTTTTTGCAAAAAAAGTGAACGACAAAAATGTCTGTGTTGGTAACAGCAATTTTTAGAACCTACAGCTTAGAAATTAGGTTCAAGAAAGGCGGAAACGGCCGTTTTTGGCGTAAATGAAATTGAGGACTAGGCTCCTGGCCCTAGGTTCTAAGTTGTAGGTTCTAAAAATAGCTATCACCAATACAGAAAACTATGTCATTCACTTTTTTGGAAAAATGGATACAAACGAAGATGTGATTTTTTTCTCAGTGGCGACGCTAGTCTTTAGTCTTTAGAAAGCCTTAAGTCGAATAGGTAAGTGTTTACAATTTTACATAAATAAAAAAAATTAAGGTTAAATTTTCAAATTAGACAAGTTTAAAATTTGTGATTGTGTCAGATCAAAAAAAATCAAATCATTCAGATATATGTTGTCCGTCATTGCAATCACTTGAAGTAGAATTAAGTGCAATAAATGTAATGTAAATAAATGCTGTTGCTAAACGCATCACTTGAGAATGGCTGGGCTGATTTGTATGTTTTTATGTTTGAATCTATTAGTCCAAAATTCCGAATGAGGTCTTTAGGGAAAGAAAAATTGGAAATTTTCACCGGAAAATTCGGGAAAAACTAGATATGCATTTTTCTATGGGTATTTTATATTAATTCAAGACCAAAATTCAGACAGGACGTCTTTCGGGTTAGCTAATATTGAATTAGAAATGTGTTTATTCTTTACAGGTACACAAGCCCAAATTGACACGCAAGCAACAAGCACTATCTCCGGAAGACGATGATGACTACGAAATGTACGACGACGCACACATGAATGCTGTGGAACGTCCACCCGGTATGGATGAGGTCCGTTTCAAATACCTCACGCAGCTCATCCATAGGCAGGCGCCAAACATTACGAAAGGCCCTAATATGGCAGCACCACTCGGTTCTGAGCTCAACATCTTCCAACACCCAGTGGTACCAGTCAGCAAAAAGAAAAGAATTATCGGAAACAGAATACCAGGCCCGCACAAGGCAATCCCGCCGTCAAGACCACCGGCTGATACCCGACGCATGAACGATGACCCTAACGCCGAAACCGCAGATCCTCCTGCTGACAGGTTCTATAGTGACTTAGGCAAGCAAATAGCCTCGCTCATCCGAAAAGCTGATACGCAGGGAAACACGCAAGATACGCAAAGTGAAAGAGAAATTGCTATAGAAGTCAACGACATGGCAAAGGCCAATTCTGTTATCAACGTTAACAATATTCCTTCTCGATCTTACTGGGACAGATTCGTCCGATCGCCAGTCTCACATGACAGTCAGTTACCAGACGTCTATGGAGATGGCAGAGAACTGCTCTATGACTTAGAGAACCAAGTTGCCATGGTTAGTAAGGATTTACCTTCATTGAACTTAGTGCAGTTAGAAAATATTGCTCTAAGGAATACTGCCCCTCCAGATGTTTTGGAAAGCACTCAAGCACCTCTTGATAACAGTTTTAAACTCAATTTATTACCGGTCTTCAGCCACGGGTATAATGAAGCATTCTATATGAAACCATCTACCCCCGCAACCCCAATACACGAACCAGCACTGAAATTTCAAGAATTAGGAAGTACTCTAGTTACGACGCGAAATAACACTAATAGTGTCAATATTTTACCAACAGACACTGCTAAGGTGTTATTTCAACCAGGCAACAATTACCAACAATTTATTAAACCTATCAGCCAAAGCCAACAATTTTTCTATATACAAAAATTGCACAGAGCAATGAGAAATGGTAAAATTAATGGAACCGTTCTTAGAATTGTTCCTATAAAAATATCAAGAGATTTGCAGAATCCATACACAGAAATGCAGAGAGAGGTAATACGTAAAACTTTATCACAGCCTCGTTTAGAAGTCGAGAGATTACGAAATTACAATTACTTGCAAAAACGGATCATTCAAAAGTACAATTCTCCAAAAAGAATGAATAATAGAGTGTTTCATGGACCCAATTATATTTATAGAGATGGCGAAAGAAAATACGCCGAAAGAAAATACTTTTAACAACTTTCTGCAGCCTATGTTATGTGATATGTTCTACAATAGGAGTTTATACGAATAAATTTCATACGCATGATGTGGTTTATTTTTATTTTCACGAAACATGATGTAATACAGGAGTTCAGAGAACACTCTTATGTAATCAAGTAATGCATGTATAAGGGATTTTAGTAGCCTCGAATCTATCTTTAATATCATAGATTTTATAAAAAGGATGTTTTAAATCTAAACAAATTAAAAATCAAAGTTATAAAAGCAGGCTCCAGCAAAAAGATAAAAATAATAATTTAACCTAAAAAGTAGAGACATTCAAATGGATTTTCATAATCCGGTGCAGTGTTTACGATACGCGCGGGCCTCTGCCAACTGAGCTTGGCTGCAGTGCGGTGGAGGCTCCACGGGATTACGTGCGGTAGCCGTCACAACCAACCCGCAACCCAACCGCATGCATTGCCCCCATATCCATTGCGGATTTTACACAACTGTCCACAAATGCCTCTCTACAAAAGTAGCAACGAATCCTGTGTAAGTTGTTACGGTAGTTCGTAGTAAGAGTTGAGGATGAATAGGTAAGCCTGTTGTATTCTTCACAGACAATTTAATTCCCATTTCATAACGCGGGCGGGTGCATCCCGCTGCAGGGCTCCAGTCAGGCAAACGTGACGCAATCGCTATTCGCTTTAAAGCAGATCGACTCAGCTGTTCTGTCTGATCGATGGAAGACGATGCGGGTAGTCTCTTCATAGAAACAGGTACTCGTATGTGACACAAAAGTCAGCCCTCTTTTTGTCAGCCTTCGTCAAATGATAAGACGCTGAGAGGTTCGTTCAGTCAAACCTAGGTTGGACACGTAAAATTCTCTGATAGTTTAGTTTTAGATTTTGACCCAGGTACGGGATTCGACCAATATCTGCCTCAAATTAAACAAAGGTATGCCAAGGTCCTGGCAAGTACCATTATTCTTTGATTTATTTATTTATTGACAGTTTTATTGCAATACTTAATGCCATAAGAATTTTCTACCAGTCGATCACTGCAGGTAGAGGATTTATAGTCATGTTTATTATGGTTAGGCCCTCAAATCAGCCAGTCTCTTATTTCCTAAAAGTGGCAACAATTTAATAAAAACTTTTTTGAACTAATACTTTCGTAAGCACTACTAATGTTTATCCGGACCTGTTGAACCTGCGCCTCTATTATGTTTTCACTGGATTGAGTGACGCCGATTTTTATTTTTTTAGCCACTCCAGCTGTTAAATACATGCATATTTTGACACTTCGGAAACGTTAAGATGGATAGCCTAAGACAGTGAACAGGTACATATTAGGGGGGCAGGTCGGACATTTCAAAATCAGAAGTGTATTTTTGGATAAAAATTAATAAAATACTGTGTCTTACAGCCTACAGGCAGATTAATTTACTTTGATATGAGGAAATATTCTGACTGAAATGACTTTTACGAGACTGTCTTTCGGTAGGCATCGAACAAACGTATTTTCTACGCGAATTTAAGGTGAAACGATAGCAGCGTAGCGAGAAAATAAAAATATTCATGGTTTTTTTTTTATATCTTCCTATCATTGTTTACCTTTCATCCCCGCACAATAAAACGGTATTTTCTTCGCAATTCTGTACAAACTAAACTAATGAATAATATTAGCTTCCCCGCTAACCGTGAGGGAAAGCATCGAGAGGAAACCTGAGTGTCTGAGTTACCTCTGCGCTTGAAATTGCCAATCTGCGGTGGGTACGCGTGGTAATTAAGGGGATCCAGTGGGCTAACTAGCTCCACTAATGAAAAAAAATCATATTTTCTTTTATTGACCGTATTTGCATAAAATGTCTGTACAATCTCTCACTCATGTTTTTTAACGGTGATTTTTAGGACCCACGACCAAGAACATATTTCCTGTACTGTTTTTCGTGTGCAATAAAGTATTAATAAGAACCTAGTATCACGAACCTGGGACTAGATAGCATTTATGCCAAAAACGGCCGTTTTTGGCGATAATGCTCTCTAGTCCCTAGGTTTTTTGCCTTAGGTTCACGGTCATGGGTGCCAAAAATCACTATTAACATGATTGACAGATTGTACAGACATTTTGCAAATTCGATCTGTAAAAAAAGTTACTTTTATTTTCTCGGTGGCGCTAGTTACTCCCTGGAGCTCCTCAAGCTCATACTCTCTCTCTCTGAGAGAAGGCCTATGCCCTGCAGAGGGACGTATATAGGCTGCATAACTTCCACACAATACAAACACTTGTCCTGCTCCCAAACTTGGATACGCTGTGTTGTGGTGACCAGGCAAGGACACCATAAATATGGAAATAAGCACAAACTGAGGCCACATAAGTACGGTGATAATCCAACCCACGACTTCTGTTTTGGTAGTCAAGTGTGTTAACCACTACACTAATGGATGGTATTCAAAAATTATATGGCCCAATGGCGCACAGTATAAAATCAGCTGAAAGATTTTTGTTCATTTTCTTCATTGTCTCGTAGCCTACTTTTGCTGTAAGATTGAAAAAAAAAACTCTGTTTTTGTCTATTTCCCGCAACCATAAATAGCATCCAACAACTTTCAATTTTCTCTCCGAAATCAAACCTGCAGCGTGGAATAGCATGCCAGGGAAAGCTGTTATTTGTGATTGCAACTCGTATATTTTGTCATGCTTCGTATATTCCATTTTTCTTCGTATTAAATTTGTTATATTTTGTAGGAGTAGGTATCTTCTACGCAACTCTACTTTAATGACAGGCAAAAAATACAATCCTCAATTGTAAAACACAAATGTGCACTAAGTACCTACATGTCGAGTGAATTTGGGTGGAAAGGCCGGCAAAGGACGCCCAGGCGGCCAAATATCGATCAAGTGGTGGGGGATGGCCAAATATACGAAGGCTTGGCCCTCTTGGCCTTAAAACTTTCTCCTTCTCTTATAGAAGGCATGTGATTTTCTTTGGCCTCATGATAAAAGTAGTGTTTAATGATGAGTAGAAGAACCGGACCTTTTTAAAACAAGCCCAGTGTACGTCAAAAACCGGCCAAGTGCGAGTCAGACTCGCGCACCGAGGGTTCCGTACTCGCGCTTGGCCGTTTTTTATTATTTGTCGTTAGAATATATAAGAGGTCTCACAATCACGCCAAGTTTGATGCCTGTATGTATTACCGTTTTTACGATTATTTTTGCGATAAACAAAAACAAAGTGATCCTATAAGGGCTCCGTTTTTTTTCCTTTTGAGGTACGGAACCCTAAAAACACGTTTGCAGTATGGAGACCCCTCTTATTTTTAAAATTTTATTATTTGTTAGGCAATCCGCTGTAATACCACATATTCTATGAAAATTTGAACTGGCTAATCTGGCGAACCGATAAAACAAGGATTATCGTGGTCCAGCAAAATAATTCACTTTATCCGAGAACTTGCGGTCACCAGGGCACTATTCCATAAGACTGCAATTCATGGTGTATGCATTTTACATAGTCATTAAAAACCCAAACTTCTCTGTATTACGTACCGGCAGCGACACCTGGGTTCAAGTCCCGGCATGGGTGCAATTTTTAGCCTCTAAATAGGCAAAAAGAATAATTAATCGATTAATCCACAGATTTACAAGTAGGAACAATCAACTTCGCAATGTATATCGAATTGTCACAATAAAGGATGAATTGTAGTTTTATGAAACGCGGCCAAGAAGGCGCCCGCTGTCGTGTACCTAGCCAATACTCATTCTCCAATACTCATTTAAAAATGTTTGCGATAATACAAACTTTTTTGAATGAGCAAGAATGTCTGAAGTGAGATTAGTTTAGTTTATCTTATCACACACGCGCGCTATAATATAAAGGATAATTTTGTAAAGTACGCAATTCCTGAAACAGGTCGGTAAGAGTTTTGCGTTTTCATCAACTTTTGTGTTGTGTGACTTTTAATTTTTTTTATAGTACATATGGTGCTACATTACCGCACTAGTGCGATAATGAGCACTTTACGTGCCTATGTCGAAACTTCAAAGGGCCATATGTACTATAAAACGTTGTACGATACACGTGCGAATAGGTAATTCGTAACTCGTGTTGATATAAAACACTCCCTTCGGTCGTGTTTTAATTTATCGCCACTCGTTGCGAATTTCATACTTTTCGCACTAGTATCGTAATGTACTATTGCCAATTTATTTTTAATGATGTCTTGTCGTGTTTCTACTTTGTATTGATGTTTTTTTATAGATAGTTCTATAGTTCTTAAAACCAAAATTATGTTTTTCCATAATGGGAATTCGTCTACGCAAGAATATATTTTAATGGATTGGTAGAGCGCGTAAAGCGCGAATTTAATCAAATTATGTAAACGCTGATATTTTGCAAGATATAAAGCTGACAAAAACTCATCGAACAAACGTTCTTGTAAAACACAAACTCCAACTGTCATTTTTCAAGAATGGGGAACTTGCGTCAAACTTAGATGGAAGTTGGCATCGCTTTTAAAATTAAGTTACTCTAGTAATAAAAAACATAATAGATTTCTTCAAATTCTAAACGTTACGTTTTTTAAAATGGATGTGATAAGGAACATTTTTTACGAGATAATTCGAATATTGGCATAATGCTTAAGGCATACATTTTGAGTGCCTATTGTGGACATTTTGTTGTTTTAGTGATTTACTTCCTAGTCTACTGTTGTCATTTAGTGGTTGTAGTTTTAGTTGTAGTCAGCAGTGGTCATTTTATTGGCTTATCTTTTCATCATAGCGCTTTTTGATAAAACTCGTCTCATCATTTTGAAAGTGGTCCTTTCAAGGCCGGGGGCATGTTTACGCCTGAGTAGCAACTGGCACGGGCTGTTAGTTGCGAGCATATGGCGAACCGTGAGAGGGGTTCGTGGAGGCTTAGGAGTGGATGCAAACCTTGGTTTCTCCCTTCGTGGACTCCGCGGGTCAATCCAGCCAGCACTTGCGCTGGACTCCTGGCCAAACACTGTCTAAATTTGAAGTGACAATGACAACCATAAAAAATACAACTGACATACGTAGATACGTTTTTTGGATGGAATTCTAAAGTCGCCTTATTGTTTTGATCCGCATTTATATTGAAGAAACGTGAACTACTTTTGGAGTACAAGACGCCGGGACAATCCAGCGCCCACCTAGGCTGCCGTGATCGTCCTTCGTCATCCGCGGGTGTGAAATCCAGGTACGTCCACCCCAACGCTTACCAACGAGCACCCTTCTGGTGTTGTCCATTGTTCGCCAATACAGTCCACCCAGTTGCCGCTCCCGCCGCACCATATTTTGATAAGGTGTTATGTGCAAGTTGTGACGTCATAGTTTGAATCCGATTTGTACGGCACGTCTTTGCACCATGTGACTAGAATGAATTTTCGACAGGTCACATTATTTAAAGTATTAGTCGTAGAGAAAAAAATTAACCACTGTTATTTATCTTTTAACATGGCCTCTAATACATGAAAATATTTTTTGTGCAAGTTCTCCACTGCGCATTTTATAAATAACTCCCCCCCCCCGTATAGCGCTCGTGTTTGGTGCGCATTAGCCTTAACGATCGATTGATACAATCAGATCCGCAAAACTTGTCACTACTACAATTGCAGATTACAATACTAATATTGTGTACAATCCACGTAACAGTCGATTGGATCCCTATGAGTGTTCACCGCGGAGTCAGTACTCATTGTTCTACCGTGCGGGATCGTGAACATTAAACGTAATTGTACTGAAAGATACGAAACAACCTACTCCAACAAAGATGAATATAGAGTTACAGAAGTCTACATTTCAACAAGTATGCGACAGTAAAAGAAAGTAGACAAACACTTTTTTAATTGATTTTACATCAATGGAAAAAGGGTTTTTCTCTTTCTTTCTTGCGTGTTGTACTCGCATACTCGCTGAAACTTCGGACATTAAACTAGCCACAGAAAAATGGAATTAAACAACAAAAGCTGGTCTTGTGTAACTCTTATTTAAAATTCTTTATTCATTGTTAACTGCAGCCTCTCCGTCTGCTGATCGGACATTCTGTACTCACGAGTACAATAAAACCGCGAAACAAATCGCGGGCTTTCACATTAGGCGATTACGACAGCCACGCTGCGTCGTCGCGCGACCGAGGGCGACATAAAAATTAGCAACGCAGCATTTTCGCGGCTACCGCGCTACAATCGCGATAGAGCAGCGCGGAGTCACGCCAATACCTTGCGAGAAATCGCAGCGAAGCCGTGCGCAAATCGTGCTATCATAGCCATAGATACATTGGAGAGTTCGAAGTGATATTAATACAAAAATGATTTTTTTTTATTTCCTGAAATTTTCATTTACTATTTATAGTACCAGAGGTAATCATGCTACACCTATCTAAAACGCGCTACATCGTGACTGAGTCGTGCTGCAACTGCAGTAATGTGAATGTATCTGCGGCTGCGTCTGCGGCCGACTAAACCGCCTAATGTGAAAACCCTCAAATCTAAGCCCGCCACAGACTAGCGCGGCTGCGGCCCATGCAAACCGCAGCCACGTGTTTTATTTTTTGTGTCAGCCGCGCCCCACCGCAACCGCGCTAGTCTGTGGCCAACTTTAATTCGAGTATTTGTATTCGGTGGCGTATTGGCACGACAAAACGATCGCGCCTCCCAATTTCTATTATCAAACCCGAGTGGGGCATTATTACAGTAGCTTATTCTGAACAACGGGCCTCAGACAAATTAACAGTGGTGCTAGATAAGCATATATTATTAGGTTTTGTGCAGTTTTCTAGTTTATTGATGACTGCTTCGTTGGTCTAGCCGTAATACGCCTGACTATCAAAACGGCGGTCCTGGGTTCGATTCCCGCTGGAGGTCACCGAACTTGATTTGTACAAATCACAATCATCCAGACTGAGGCAGTGTAGGTGTGTTTCCAAGTTTGTGATGTAATTACCTGGTTACCTTATCTATGGGGTATCCTATGGATGGATTATAAAATCTATGATAACTCACCAATGAAGAATGCTAGCTTAATAAAATAAAATAGTGAAATAAAGATCATTTAAATAGTAACATTCTTAAAAACCTATTTAGAGGCTAAAAATTCCACCCATGCCGGGGCTTAAACCCGCGACCTCTGGCTAACCGTGCCAGTGCTCTCCCAACTGAGCTACTATTAGCCCATGCAAGTGCAGGCATCGGCGAAATTTCGAACCTTTGTACAAACTTTCACTGTATTAGGTACGGGCATTCTGACATTTGGCAGAAGTAATTTACATCACTTGCAGCCGCCGGATCTTTAGACCCTAAATAGGTTTTTAAAATTATCCTCAGCACGGGTTAGTGCAACAAAGAGAATATAGTAACATTCTTATTTATAAAACAAAAATATTCCACTAAAACACCTTTGAAACGGAGTTGAAGCCGGTTCATAATAGGATATCCCGACTAACTCAGTATTACATATGTTTTAGTGGAATCGACTTTTTTTTAAATAAGACTGTAAGGCCGACTTGCACCACTTTCTTAAATGCGGCTTAACTAAAATGCTTCATACAAAAGTCGATTTAAATGGCGACTTAAGTGACCTTTAAGAAGTGATGCAAGTCGGACTTATTTAAAAAAAAATTATGTTAATAAAATTACATAAACAAAAATATGGCAATTCCGTTGCAAAAAAAAATTGTGTGTAACTCGACTCCCTCTCGCACTTGGCCGGTTTTTATCATTTGAACTCGTGTATGTTGTGTGCGTGTACCCGGCCTAAGCTCTGTCAGTCGCCGTCACCACCGGCTGCTGGCGTGTCAGCTGTCAGGAGGCAACAGGACTACGCCGACGGAATACGAAACAATCGATATTCATAACTTCATCGGAAGGTTAGCCTCGGGTGTACAGTCGACAGCAAACCAATCCAACCTTAAACACAACGCTACAACACGTCTCTTACGAGATGCGACTGAATAATACGTACATTATCATCTTTATCTGTCGATACATGCGGAGCCAACCAAGCCGCGGGTTTCCTCACGATGTTTTCCTTCACGATTAGCGTGTGGTATTACTACTACAAATTCGCAGATACACGTAGCTTTAAAACTAAACAAAGTCATAGGTACATGCCCGCACTGGGAATCGAACCTGGGTCTCTCACTCCCGAGTCCATTGTTCTACCCACTGGGCTACCACCGCTCTGTCAGCTGTCAGGATGGTATAGGTGCTGGGCAAGCCTACTCCATCTAAAAATAAAAATCCCAGGCCCCGCAGTGTCAGAGTGATCCCTTCACCCATCTAGTGCAGTCGTAAGTGAAGGTGTTTGTAAGTGAAGTTTTTTTTATGTGTCCATATCTCTGATTATATTTAGTGGATGAGGATTTAGTGATGATTTAGTGAATGGGCTACTGCCGGCATCCGAAAAAGCACTGACACACTTTATTCACGATATGAGAAAAAAACATACACACATGACCTTAGTTTCATACAATATGAAGTATATTCAATATTATTTAGGGCCGTCTGCCACAAAGCAAAATGCGAGCATATAAAATCCAAAATCCTTCAATCCAAAATCTAAAACAATGTAATCAAATCAGGAGACCGCGAATTCTCGATTCGAAATAATAACTTCAAATGAAGACTTAGCTGCGGCTTTTGAACAGTTCTTTACAAATATTCCAATTGTAACAACAGCTCGTTTAGACTACTCCTACTCTTGCTGAACATATTTTGAAAAAATATGTCCCGCCATGCAATCACGACTTTTCGTTTAACTACATTGAAGCCTATACCATGTTTAAAACGTTTAAAAAGCTAAATCTTAAAAAAACTGAAGACTAATGGGGTGTGTCAGTAACAGTAGTTAGCTTAGTAATCGATGTCCTAGCACCCTATTTAGCCAGAATTTTTAACAAATGCTTAGGTGAGGGTACATTCCCTGACCTAATGAAATATAGTAGGCTAGTTCCTTTATTTAAAAGTGGTGATAAGCAAGATCCCACAAATTTCAGACCAGTATCGGTTTTACCCGTTTTGAGTAAAATATTCGAGATAGTCCTAGGTCAATTACTTGCACATTTCAATAACTATCAACTTCTCCATGATCAGCAATTCGGCTTCACGCAAGGGCGATCTATGACAGACGCTGGCGTCATGTTATTTAAACATATATTTAGTACATGGGAGGATTGCAGGAATGCTTTAGGCGTATTCTGTGACTTGTCAAAAGCATTTGATTGCATAGACCATGAAACACTTGTCTTCAAATTAAAATGCTACGGAAAAAATGGGAACAGCCTAAAACTTATGAGATCGTATTTAGAAGGGAGAATTCAAAAAGGTGACATAAATAGCATTAAATCGTCAGGGTCAAAGGCTAAGATAGAAGTGCCACAGCGATCTATTTTAGGGCCGGTCCTTTTCCTTGTATATGTAAATAATTTGCCGTTCATGGTTCAAAACATGTCGAATATATTATATGCAGATGACACGTCACTTATTTTTAAAATTAAGAGACAAGAAAATGACCTCGACGATATAAATAATGCTCTCTCTCAGGTACTAAACTGGTTCACTTCTAATAACTTATTGTTGAATTAAAAAAAGACAAAATGTATAAAGTTTACTGTACCACATTTCAAAATAGTTGACAGCAGCGTTGTATTGGGGAAAGACAAACTAGACCTCGTAGAAGAAACTGTATTTCTAGATATCACAATTGATGCAAAGCTTCAATGGGGACCTCATATAGACAAATTGGATTAGTTCTGCAGCATATGCAGTCAAAAGAATCCGGGAACTAACTGACGTCGCAACTGCTAGGCTTTTAGTTTAAATTATTTATTTAGTATTTTAGTCCCGGGGATAATATACGTATATATCCGGGATACAGGCGTGAGTTTATGTAATGAATATAATAATACAATCCAACAAATTTTCAGATCAGGGGTATATGTCTATGTAATTAAGATATTCTTATCTTAAACTCAATTTTGTTAAAGTCCCAATAGTTTAATTGTTTAAATAATCTGTGGTGACGTCTTTCCCTTTATCACAAGCTATTTAAACTGGCTCTGAGGTATTACCTATAAGGAATCGAGTTTTTGTAAATAAGACCGTTAAATTTTACATCAAATTATTTATGTTACCAACTTCCGTGCAAAGTCGCCCGTAACGTAACTCAATAGAGTACATGCGTATAAAGTGCAAACTGCTGTCGACTCTACAAATATTCACTGAAATCTGGTACACTTCACTTAAATAAAATTGACTGTGATTTGATTCACTTTGCTGGAGGTTGTCACATTACTTGAGACAGGTTGGATGCTTACACGTATTCAACGCTCTATGAATAGAACCGATATTCAACGGGCATTATTTTAAACAAACGACTTCCACACAGCGCAATCATTTGTCTTGGTCTCAAACTAGGATACCCGTGCTATGGTAACCAGCGGGGGGAGCATGAGATTTTTATCGTATCTAGATAGATAGGTTAAAATTTTAAAACATTACGATATTATATCCCACCCGCGAGCATGACTTCTCTTCGATATACATATCTTCCTTAGATAGGAGATAAGAATTTATCTACTTATTGGTATGACAACACTGAATCGGCAAATAGGGATGTGACGAAAATCACTATTTCATTCGTTCAATTTGCGTTTTTTGACAGATTGAAATCTGATCTGTGTGTGATCTTTCCTTTACTTAGTCTGTGCTAGGTATCAAATAAAATGTAAATAAACAAACAAATAACGGACAATAGATGCTTAGATGCCGAAAATGAAGTAAGTACAAACTTTATAGCCATTGCAGTTAATTTATACAATACTACAATAGTTGGAGATCCTTCCTACAAGCTCATACGGACATCACATCATATACAAGTCACTCATCGGCAAGAACTATAATATTTTTCTGTTTTAGAGGGCGCAGTAAACAAAATCAACTGGGGTTCGTTCGAGTATATGACGCTCCACAGTAATTTAGCCAACAATGAGTTTTCTGGCCCCATGGGAAGCGAAAGGTTGTTGAAAGAGTGGGGCGCATTGAGCCTTGTCGAAGGAGCATGGTCCCGACACGACTGGAGCAGTGGCGGAATGTAGTGTTGATAGTACCTACTTATTATCTAGTGATATATTAAATTAAGTTCAATACTTGACTCACCATCACCAACCGAGTACAATAGGTAAATAATATGCTTGTCAAACTAATGCAAATGTGTACTTAGGCAATGCTCAGTGAATACCTACAGTATTTGGATAGATAGACCATAGAGGTCTATCCAGTATAGCGTCAATTTTTGCTCTTAGGGGCATCTAAAATCATTTTCGTAACATGTCTTACCTTTTTTCTTTTCGTCTTAAGCTATTACATCATATTGGAATGTTTTGGACTCCTTTTTAATTATGCTCTTTATTTGTTACAGGATATTTTGAACGCGCTGACTACAATAATATTTGGTCTATGCTACAATCAATCAAATCTTACAAATAAATCAAATATTAAAACGTAGGAATATGTATGTACGAATTGTATTTTTTCAAAATAGTAACTCAAAATTGGATGCTTAATTACCCAAGTTCCACTATAGTTTTTTTTATATTACATGCACAGAAGCATTCATTCAAGGGTTAAATATAATTAGGGAATGTTCCATTGAGCTGGCCATTCCTCCTCTACTGGGTTTCAGGCTCCACAATGGCAATGTGTGTACCGAGCCTCGGGAGTCTACTCGGCCTCTCCTCTGATGGGCGTCATCAGCCAAGGCAGGCTCAAAGGCATATCCAGAGTCTCCTAGGAAATGCATTACATTTTTTTTACTTCTTATTTTTTTGTTACAGATTACATCAAAGGTGAAGAACATATTAATTTGTTTGGTAACAATTTCCCGTTTTCAGAAGAAAACATATCATGCTTCTTTTCTCCATTGGGTACCCAGTTATGTAGTAAACCACCTATTTCATTGTTTAAAGTTACAAAATAAATATTAGATTTACTTATAACCAAAAGCATTTTATTATTAACGGACTTAAAAAATGGAGGAGTCTGTGTCAAGCTTTTTCCAGAAAACTTCCTAGAAACCATACATTTGTAGTAAATACATGGTGTATACTACTTAGGTACTTAGTAGAAGTTAGGTATGATTTGTGGGGTGAGTAAATGGCTTGGGATGCAAGTTCATTAGAAAGAAATAATTTTTGCCTTTTTAGTGTGTCGGTTTAAATCTTTGTTTTAAAGTTTCTTATTTTAAAATTTTTTGTTGACTGGTACATTTTACCTACTATTATTTTAATTGAGATAGGCACTGGACGACGGTCTGAGCAGGACGGCAGAGGGTGCTTGGTTGCGTGGAGTAGGGCTGAACGGAGGTCAGTGAGCGGGTCCTTAAATCCCTGGAGACGGCCACTGGACGTCGGTCAGTGAGCAGAAACAGAGGAAGGGCACGAATGGGATGCGTAGGTGGCGCGAAGAGGCACCAGTGGACAAATCATGACAAATGTGATGATTTTATTCGTAGAATGACTGACAGAAACGCTAGATATAAGTTTATATGCCCCTCTCAAAAGTGGGATAAATTTAAATGAAACATCTGTCAAAAGTCGATAATATATCTTTTTATGTTGTCATCATGCTCGCATTTGCGATAGGGTTTATCTTATAGTGACAGATGTTTTTTTATCTCACGGCACTGGTATAAAAACGATGCATTGTGCTCGCGACGATAAGTTAACCTACTATAGACGTCAAAACTCGTTAAAACGGCCATTTTTTGTAGATAAACCGCCTCGATAAAATCTCATGCTCCCTCCGCTGGGAAGGACATCACAAACATGGAAATACACCCAGACTGTGGCCAGGTTACTATTTGTTTTCTATTAGTGTGTATGTACGTGTAAGGATGTATTGTATTATTTTGATACTAGCTAGCTCGGGAAACGTTGTTTTGTCTATTCTCAGACCAACCAAATATATTTAAAAAAATCATAAAAATCGGTGAAGCTGTTTCGGAGGAGTTCAATAACACACACTGTGACACGAGATTTTTATATATTAGATGTAGACCTAAAAATTATTTATTTTGAACAAAGAAAAAGGCCTCACATAATCAGAAGACTCACAAAAAGCTTCGTGGTACCAAGGGGAACAACAAACACCTTACATTAGTATATTTTTAAATAGTATTTAAAATAAACCTTTTTTGCGCGGAAACCAACTCTGTATTTTCCTTAAAAGCGAAACATCGACAGCACACAAACCTTTGTATTTCTGGTACAAACTCGCCCGTAACGTAACTGCTTAGAGTGCACGGGTATAATAGCCTTATCACACTAGCGATTTGCGAGCGATTTGAAAGTGAGGCGATCTCTCCCTCTCTCTGAGAGAAGGCCTGTGCCCGGCAGTGGGACGTATACTGCATTAATTTTGGGTGGTTTGAAAGACGTAGCAAAAGAAACGTGCATAAAAACGCTAATTTGTTTTTTTAGGGTTCCGTCCCCGAAGGGTGACAAACGGGACCCTGTTACTAAGACTTCACTGTCCGCCTGTCTGTCTGTCTGTCCGTCTGTCTTTCTGTCTTTCTGTCTGTCTGTCACCAGGCTGCAAATACAACATACGATATCAATAACGGCAACAGGTAGACGCTTGAAATATTCACAAAATACTTAGTTCTATATTCGCTTCAAAAATAAACAATGATATTAAAATAAAATAAATATTTCACGGGGGCTCCCATACAACAAAAGTGTTTTTTTACCGTTTTTTCTCGATCTTTGTATCTAATGTTGTTTAACCATTATCTGGTACGGAACCATTCGTGCGCGAGTCCGACTCGCACTTGGACGTTTTTTTACGATATATTTGTAATTAGCAGGGACAGAAAGCGTGACATACGGTGCCGAAACGTGGACACTTACGATGGGGCTTGTCCACAAATTTAAAGTCGCTCAGCGTGCTATGGAAAGGGCTATGCTCGGAATTTCTCTGAAAGATCGAATTCGAAACGAGATGATTCGACAGAGAACCAAAGTCATCGACATAGCCCACCGAATTCGCATGCTGAAGTAGTAGTGGGCCGGCCATATCATCCGAAGAACTGATAACCGATGGGGTAGACGAGTTCTTGAGTGGAGACCGTGGATCGGTAAACGTAGTGTAGGACGTCTTCAGACTCGGTAGAGCGATGATCTCCGCAGGGCGGCTGGCAAGAGCTGGTTGAGAGTAGCCGAGGACCGTGCTCAGTGGCGTGCAATAGGAGAGGCCTATGTCCCGCAGTGGACAAGCATAAGCTGATGATGATGAGGGACCGAAAGCGTGGGCTCGACAGAAGGTCCGGTTTCAAATTATACGATAGTAGGTAACGTAACTTCACGACGTCGTTGAGCTAGTATTCGCACAACGTTCACTCACATTTTAGTAAGTGTATAAAACTATCAGGGGCCTATTTCATACAACTACAATTCATGGTTAATTATGAAAATTTAGAAAGAAACAAGAAGACAGAAATAAACACATTTATTTAACGGCACAATGACATATGTACACATTCTTAATTTAACTTAAAAATGCCTACTATGCTACAGTAAACATACCGAGGTATGTTGGTGCATGGTTATGGTATGTCTACACAGCGGTAAAAATTTGGTTTTCATCTGATTTTCAGCAGAGGCCTCGGTCGGTGACTTACGGAACATCAATTGAAACAAACTCTTCGTACTTACATCATAATTACTTACATAATTACTGTAAAGGTCAATACAAACTCTTAGTTCATATAATTACTCACATAATTATTATAATAGTCAACATACATAGAGGACATAGATGCAAACTTATCACACAATAAAATATTACAATTTATACAATACACGCTGATTTCTAGGTGGTTTGAAAGCCGCGGTTATGTAATCAGTTATACAAAATGGCATCTATTTTGACTATTACTTTTAAGTATAAAGGTTAATAAAAAAAAATTGTTCAGAAATATTGTTTCGAGTTGAGAAGGTTTGTCTAAAAAAATGCGCGAACAATTAGGTACTGTGCAATTAGTACCGCCTCTCCGTCTAACAGAACAATGACCCGCGGAACCGCGGCACGCACGCACCGCTCTGGATGGCTACTAATGGTTCTAATAGATTCGGGGTTATATCGAGATAATTTTGAAAAGTACGTTTTTTATAAAACAAAGTAACTTATTCGAAAGGTATTGTCAGGCACGTCCATTTTGCGGTGTCTTTCAAACCGCCCAAAATTAATGCAGTACGTACATCAAAAGTCGTACAATGGAATAGAATAATAAGGAGCCGCATTAGTATATAATGTCGCGAAGAAGGGATAAAACACACATATACAATACAAAGAATACAAAATCAGTCAATCAAACCGCCCCGGGGCATATCCGACCCAAATTACTATTCTTACTTTAATATAAGTTTTGTATTGTGTAGACATGTATTGTGTCGATGAAATATCAATTCTATCGTATGGTACCATTGAGTTACACGAGTTTTTTCACTTCTCTTGTCATTCTCAGTTTTCCTAAATACACATTTGTGATTGCTTATTTGGAAATTCCCGTGGAGGCCGTCATAAAAGTACCGACACCAGCCGATAGCTGTTGTGACACTAGACACAAGTGCGATTTTATGGGAAACCGCACCTACGTCCTTATTATAACCGTAACAAAAGTAAATAATACAATAACGTACCAAAACACGGTAATTTGGCGTGTCGTCCCTTTCAGGAGTCCCTGTAGGACCGAAGGTTGCGTACAACAAGTACGTGACATAACATAGAAATATCGCGGCCGAGTGGTACATTCACACGGAGGAAACGAATACTTTACTAGTGTTTGAACTTAATCACCATACAAAATTATCAATTCTTGAAATAAAAATAAAATAAAGCTCTGCGAATCAGAGCGAAACCTGGTCGGACTCTTCAGACAAAAAATCAAGTAAGTGAATCCGGAATTAAGCTAATAATTCTTCATCATCATCATCATTCAGCCACAAGAAGTCCACTGCTGGACATAGGCCTCCTCCATGGATTTCCAAAAAGACCGGTTGGAAGCGGCCTGCATCCAGCGCCCTCCTCAGCTCGTTGCGTGACCTTGAGCTTTCTTATGAGGCCCATAGTGAGAAACCACGTTTCAGTGCCATAAGTCACCACTGGTAACATATTATATTGTCTTGAGCGATTGAGGTATATTAGATAAAAGAAAAGAAAAGTAGTACGATAATTATAATTAAACATAATGGCTTAAGTATTTCTTAAGTATTTCAAATGTTAGATATTTGTACTACTAGTACAGTTTATCTTAATTAACAAAACAAAACAGTATACTTAATTCTTATGTATATTTTAGAGACCGTGCGTAAAAACCATGCATGCCGAATGTCCATGCTATACTTAACATAATTATAGGTTTGAGCATTATATGTATATCAAAAAGGCTTATTGTTATAAGGCAGGAAAACCGTAAGACAACACAGTAAAAAAATTGAAAAAAATTACCAAAAAATCGTAGTCGTAGTCTGTGCAAACGACACGTGTAATTGACGTATCTTAGTAATTGCATGTTATGTAACCTTGTATATGTCCAATGCAGCACATTAGACTAGCACTTAGGATAGAGCCGTGCCTTTTCAGATTGGGTTTTTTACATATCTGAGGGTCTAATTTAAGATTATCACCGGACTGTGATGATGAGAAAAGAGAGGTGATGTGTTGGACTCATCTTAATATAAATAACTTAACTCCTACTCTCAAGAACAATACATAAAACAATATATTTTCCATGCACGAACCAATTTCAACCAATTTTTCTGGCACCACTCCATCGATATCAACGTAAGTTGGCTGGAAGCAAATAGTATCTCGTCTTTATACAAATTTGTATTTTAGTGCAATAAAAAAATTTTCAATTCAATTCAGCTTCGTTACTATGGGAAAAATTATAATTTGCAATTTTTTTTGTGTAATGCCAGATGAAAAGAAAAGTCCTTTTCTATCTTCCTCGTAATTCTCAATTGAATTAACAAATGAGCTCTCAACTGGTGTCATATCTCTCACTGCTTACGATAACTCTAACAAACAATCCCTCTTTACCGTGCCAATTTCAATCTCTTCTTTCCGTGTATAAGTTAAAACTATTCGGACCTCCACAAACACCTTCTAACTAACTGTGCGGTCTAAATGCGCCGTGACATTGGAATATCGAGGCTCTTACAAATAGGGGTCGGGATTTATTTGACGCCGCGCCGAGTGCCTTTCCAATTTTCATATTTGCGAGTCGCGGGCGCGGGCGCCACTTAACCTTGTCTACTAAATCTGTCGTCCGTGTGTTGGTATTTTAACCAAGGGTCGAAATTTATTTTCAGGAAAGTGATGTTCAATTTGAAAACAAATTGATATGAATCTTCTTGGTGACATCAAAGAACAAGTAAACGCTCATTCATTGATAGAAATAAATGTTAAATTACTCTTTCTCTCTTTTTGTAAATATTTTTATCAAAGGCAAAATTCAAATTAACTATCATGACAAATTTCTGAAAGAATCGTTGAAGAACTCACGGAAATAGGTCGAACAGTTGCTAACTCGGCGCAACGTAAGTGACTACGACTCCACAATTTTACATGTACCACTCTGACGCACAAAAATCGCCCCTAACGCCTTAGGAATTAGGTAGGCAAGCTGTAAAAGAGACGTCAAAATTGGTTGGCAGCTGTACACGACCCCGGGATTGCAAGAAATTTCCCAAAGGCGTGTTTACGACAAGCCTCTCCACCTAGCTCCAATCTCCATCGCAGCCGAATCGTACCAAAAAAGCAACGTTCTAAACCATCTGCTAAATTACCCCACAATAACAAACAAAAGAAACGCGCCGCCCCGCGTTTCAAGAAGGACTTCATCACGCGGCGGTAAAATTCGGCATAAAAACAGTACTAGCGGCCTACGTATTCTTGCCAGAGTTTCACGCATTTATTTAATGTAAAACCTGGAAACGACTTCGTGGTTTACCTGCTCGTAAGCCTACAGATGGCCATTTCACAAGTTATTCTTTCAGTACTTTTATTGCATTATCGAGGCCGTTTCCGGGAAGTTATTCTAACGTAGTACCTAATAATAAAGCGATTTACATATCTATGCGTTTAACCAAGTTTCGAGTGCCACACAATGGTCCCGCAGACCCTTATATCTAAATGAATTCGGCTCGGGATCAAATCCTCCGCCGAATTAGGATTAGATGAGGGTAGGCCGTGTTTTTAGTACAAAATGCCCGACGTATAATACAAATGGAAAACTCAATTTACCTGCTTAATTATCCAGGAGCGTCCACACAAGACTCGGTTGATTTATCGTCCTAATAGGTTTAGAAGAAAATGTCCTAATAATATTTGCCTTACCTCTAAAAGGGTCCTTGATTTATGTTAAAGGTTGGCCTACGTAGAGGCGAAATCATAAGAGGTACCTGTCGTAATTTTATCGACTTCAGTGTTTTAAGGTTTTCGCTAGCTGTTGGAAACCTATCAAGAACTACTAGGAAAGTGTTAGCAAGTTGTTATGAAATTCGTCAATCAATAGTCGTACGTTCCTGTACAAATGGCGGCAGGTACTCGAGCGGAGAGTCTTGAGAAAAGCTTGCGGCGGACATCCTATTTGCCGGCACTTGCACCCAGATACAAGTATGCTCTCACCTTACTGAGGTTTAGATTTACGAACGGCAGTAATGACAATCAATAAATAGTTTAGTATAGTAGTTAGGCGTCGCTTGAGAAGTAAATTCTCATGTTAAGCCACACCAAATCTTATAGAACCGTCTCCAGCAAACTTTTTGTGTGCACGGTACACCTACGAAATCAGTTTCAAAGGTACACAGCATAATAGGGGTTAAAGTATGAAATTGCCGTTTTATTGCAATAGGTTCTTTGAATTGACATAGAATCTTCATGGTTTGAGGTTTTCGAATGAAACTTTTTTCAAATGGTTTCTATGATGTTCTTTTTTTAAAAAATGTGAAACATTTGAATATCGACTTTCAATTGTTTTTGTTATTAAATTTAGACAAGACAGATGGATACTGCGAAAATTCGAGTGATTATGAGGCACCCATTTTTCGTATTTTTTTATTTTATTGATTTGACGCAAGTGAGTCAATATTGTGGGTAAGGTAACTTTAAACCATGCCGCTAATTCCTGGGTAGTTTGACTAGGGTCGGCTTTCACTATCTCTCTTAATTCATCGTTATTCACCTGTGTGGGCGGTCTTCCTCGTGGCTCGTTCTTTAAGTCGAAATTTCCATCACGAAAGCGTTTAAACCAAAATCGCACGGTGCGTTCATTAGTAGACCCCTCTCCAAACGCAGCATTGATATTGCGGGCTGTTTCTGTCGCGTTAGTTCCGCGTCGGAACTCGTATTCAAAAATCACTCGAATTTTCGCAGTATCCATCTTTCTTGTCTAAATTGAATAAAAAAAACAATTGAAAGTCGATATTCAAATGTTTCACATTTTTTAAAAAAAGAACATCATAGAAACCATTTGAAAAAAGTTTCATTCTAAAACCTCAAACCATGAAGATTCTATGTCAATTCAAAGAACCTATTGCAATAAAACGGCAATTTCATACTTTAACCCCTAATATGAATGATCAATTTTTTAATAATTGTATATAATTCAGTATAAAGTTCGAAAGCCACTGACGAAAAATCGTATCTTCTCTTCTACATTCTATTCTATATGATACAATTTTGCAATGATGTACAGTAATTGCATTAATATTAATAGCTAGTCTTGAAATCAATAGCCTAGATTCTAGGCTGTAGGTACTCATATTTTATGTCTCGCTTCTTGTGTGCAATAAAGAATATTCTTATCTTATCTTACTAAAAGCACTAAAATTTAATTTCCAAATTGCAACATAAATTTTTGGCAAAAGGTTGCAAGTTTTTCGAGATACTTTGCGTAACACTGTTATCTTGATATGGTATTCTTCTTCGGTCTTAGAGGTACAGTACACACGATACTGTTGTGTACAGAAGCTGTCACACCAGCACCACAAGCAACACAACGCGCCCGCTGAAGTTAGGCGAAAAAATGGAAAAGATGAATTTACAACAAATGTACCTAATAGATTAACAATATGAAACAACAATGTTTTAAGTATGTATATTATGATGAATTGCTTCCCATAATCTTCTCCATAAATTTAAATAATTAAAGTAGATATGATTGTGATATGATTTCTAAATAGTTAATTTAATAGGTAACTTTGGCATTTGTATATGGTGTTATAGTAGTGTCATTGACGGAGATAGTTAATGTTGCTTATGAAATAGGGGCGTACTACCAACCATGTGACGATTTTTACTGACCAAACCAACCTCCTGTATGTTGTGAGCTGTGGAGGAGTTTTCGTGTCTCATGTCCATTCATACTCACTGACTGTCCTACAATAATACGAGCAAAATGTACAAACCCACTCTAAAATATCACAATGGAGAAAGCGCCGTACAAGCGACACACATACCATCGTATCCTCGAGCAACAGTCCAATGTGACATATGACTAAGCAAAGGGGCTAATACGGAGCTTTTTCCCCGAGGCCGCCACACTATCTGACGAACAACTTCGCCTCGAGAACGCAATGGAATAAAGCCTCAGTTACACAAGGAGACCCTTTCTTACTATGCTATAATATCTGAAGTGAACAATTCCTAAAAGCCATTTGAAACAATTTTTACTCTACATCTTTTAATAGTACATTGTTACCCTAGGGTAACTTGGCCTCTAGAGGCGAAAGTAACTTATTTAGTCCCGAGACGGGGTTTGGTGCCCGAGCGTAGCTAGGGCGCCAATTGTTCGGGGGACTGAATAAGTCTTTAGCCCAAGGTAAACACTCGGTAAACTTCATTACGAATATGAGAAACGTAAAAATAAAACGAAGCAAAGAAATGCGAAATCCGTTTTACTACTACACGGAAATATAAACAAAACTGTACAACTCGAAAAAATAAATGAAGATCAGATTGCCGCTTTCCCGCCTATTTTTTTTTTCTGTGTCCGGCCAGCTATTTATTAGCCATAATTTTTCATTTTCATCATTGAAAAAATGGTAACTATTTTTCCCTAATCTATGTTATAAAGTCATTTAAAAAAATATATTCTTCCATTAATACTTAACTTTATGTTATTTAAATTTTAACTCGCGCTGTAATTGAGTGGCTGTATAGAAAGTTGGAACATTATTTCAACAGAAATGTGAAAATAGAACTATTCTCCCCAGGGATGAAAGTATTACTTTCAACCCGCTCCTCAGGCAACTTCAGACCTACTTTCCGAGGACGAGTAATGAAAAATTTCTTTTTTGAATTTGCCATTCTTCTAATTTTATGTGGTTCGTATGAGGAAGGAAGGATGGAATCGTGGATGCGAAAGAACAGTGACATTATCAACCTGTGTTCTAATGTATGCACAATGTCGAATGACTTTGATCAACCGGCATGCTGACGTTGCAAATTCACTCGTAACATAAGTAAGAGCCGTATCAATAAAGCGCTCTTACCCTGATCGCTTTTGAGTGCCTATTTCAAGATGCTATTCGAAACAAAATAGCAACAGGATGGGAGTAAGAGAGAAGAAGGAAGGAACGAATTCTCATATGAGTTGACCGATTTTATTAGTTGACCTCTGAATACCCTCTGCAACCTTTCGGCTACTACCAAATGTATGTATGACATGCTTTTCCTTTCTGCTCTACGCACGCAACACACGACGTGTTTCGCTGAGTGATGAGTTCAGCCCCCAAAGAGGTAGAGATAAAACCGTGAATCGGAAAAAACTGCTTATTTTATTAGGGAGGCAAACAGTGACGGCAGATGGAATAGGCCTCGGGAACTAGAATCTTACTTCAATTAGAGGGCTCCACTTTTGCGAACAATGCCGCTTTTGTGTAGGCTCGATTGGGGAGGACAATAAATTTTATATAATATGTACATACCTACATTTCAGGTGTGTGAAGTGGATAAGGATAATGTTTTGTTTTGATTCCACAGTCCACATTCTCCTAAACCTGATTTTTCCAATTCACTGTTTGCTTTTAGTAATAAAACCGCCCCTTATTATTCCTCAAGTCTCAAATGTAATACCTGGTGTAATATTAACGTATATTCTAATATAATAAAGAATATTCTATACATTTTTGAGGGTTTAATAACTCATCCGGGACTAAAACAGGTCGTGTGTCGCGTGCGAAATGCACTAATTAAAATCATAGTACAAAGGGTCTCACTTTGGGTAAAAAACCTTACAATCTCCAAGACTCGTCATACGTCAGGATGAAAACCAAAATATAAGTTGTATCCTGAGAATGACCACTTGTCAACTTAGTACAGTCAGTGACAAAAAGGGGTATAGTCAAGTTATGGCTACTGAATGCTCCGAATACATGAGCATTCATATTGGTGGTATGTTTACATGTGTTGCTTATCAAAACTAGTTCCAAACAAATAGCAAGACTATATAAGGTGCCAAAGTCAAAAACTCTTTCGGAAACTATCCCGGTAGGTAAGGCAATAGTAATTTCGCCTTACCTCAATTTGTAGCGACGTCCCGGGCAACAAGGCGAGCACGTAAACGGCTGAGTCATGATCTATTCCGAGTTCTGCCTAAGTTATCTAACCTCGTGCAATGCACGTGCCTTCCTAGGCACCAGAGGGTGGTTCTACTCGGCATTTTGGACCGTCTTGATCGGTCGAGAGGATTTGTAACGCTGGACAGACCGAACGTTCTTTTGGTGAAATGTTATGCCAGTACACAGAGTAGGGGCCCACAAAAGTGGACCCATCCGGCAAGCCTGTCCCGTGGGAATCGCTCACAACTCGCTCTATATGATTAAAGAAAACGCTGTCTCCGAACATAACGTATGATATTTTATTTTAGTTCCTGCTCCTATCAGAACACATAAAAATAAACTTGTTACCGGAAGGTTCTTTGACAGTAATAACTTGGGATATCCTCATGTATTGAAGCCGGAGATATAATATATATTATGTTATATCATATTGCACCCTTAACCGGGGGCCAACTACACAGAGTGTAATAGAGAATTCTACTCGTCAGTGTGAACAACCTTTGTAATGAGGAAAACCTCATAATCGCGAACAAAATATCAGATTTTTTTTTCTAGATTTGGAGCTGCTCGTATTACATATATGAAGTAGCCGATATTTTTTTCGCAATTTTAAAGCTTTCCCCATAGCAACGTTCGTATGAAATTGACGAATAAAAGTCCAATTTTCCGATTTTTACCGGGATTTTCTTACACGCTGTTTCTGATATCTATACATATAATAAATGTATACCTACATATAATAAATCTGTAAATTTTGTCTTTGTCTGATATATGTCTGTCTTACACTGTTTCTTTGTGCGCGCATAACGCAAAAACAACTGAAGGGAATTAAGTTAAACTCACCAGAATTATAGCTTAGGTTCCCGTGTAACATATAGCCTACATAACATAACTCTTAATCCATGGGGGCGAGGTTGGGAGTAAGCAAATCACCATAAGCTCTGAGGTCATTGAACAGTGGATTTACCACAGTGACGGATACAATTAACTAGACTGTTAGAGAATAACACTACGATGCTACGATGTCGCGCCGGGCGCAATATCGCGTCAAAACTATGTAAAATTGTGCGTACAAATGATATTTCGTACGGAGTTTTGCTTAATATGTTTTGGTGGGTCAGTCTAATCTAATCTATCATTCCATCGCGAATATTCGTGCTTGGCATAAGCCACCCCAAAGCACGCCACATCTTTCTGTTCCCGGCCTTCCGCTTCCAGCCGCTCCTACCAGCATTTTGCCTTAGATCGTCGTCGGTCCAGTGAGCTTATAGATGTCCTCTGCTGCGTTTCGCCTAATTCCGTGAACAGAATCAAATGACAAACGCGAACCGCGAAAGGGTATCAAGGGACGTAATTTAGAACAAAGATAAACGATGACCTTGATTAAGGGGTACGGGAACTTCATATTCTAATTCAACGTGAACGAAATCGCGGGCACTGCTAGTCTTATATATAAAATCTTGTATCACAGTGTTCGTTATCGAACCCCTCCGAAACGGCTTCACCAATTTTTAAGATTTTATTTTGTATGTTTGGTAGGTCGAAGGCTAATTAATATGGCAAAACAACGCCCGGTCAGCTAGTTACATAATATAGTATTTCACGCAAAGCCTTCATAAAAGGCTTTAATATGAAATACTGAGGCTCCAGGCTGTCCAGCGCGGCAGCAAGCGTTATTCGATATGATTTGCATAAACTTGGTCCTGTTTCACCCGGTACACCTGTTGTTGTTACGTAATATAAGATAATAAGTTACAAGCTCCACGCGCGCCCTCTTGCGAGTTCAACACTAACTTCCGTCGGTACGCTCTTCAGCATACCGATACGGACAATCTGAATTCAATCCTATGAACCTGACATAAGAACTTCACAAAACTTAAAGGTGGACTAGCTCTCGTGTGTACAGCTCCGCCTGAATATGCATACAACAGATGTTGGTACCAGCACATAAATTACCGAACATACTCCTTATGGGAACAAAACACGGTGGGGAACAAAAGAGCCTCACCACTTTTGGTCATATTTTACCTAACCGCATTAGATATGACGCGAGGTCTTCAGTCTTCACTGTTGTAGATGAGATTTTTGGCAGACAGGAGTAACTATAGTGCATTTATAAATTTCTAATTCGTCTTACAGGTTTAGAAACACTTGGAAATCAATAATATCCCATTTTAGAAAATACTTCAAAATCAGTCATTTTCTGCAATGGGCTGAAAAGGTACAACATCGGTCTGATATTTTGTCAAAACTAAAGAAAAATCTGTATCTTTAACTTAATAATACATTGAGCAAAGGGCCTTACTCATAAAGACAACAAAACGCGACTCTCACGCTCCTGAGAGAGCAGTTTTCAAACACCTGGCTCCACGGTAAATCAAACATTTTATGATGTTATTTTATTACGTTTTATGTGCTCAATAAAAACGATGAAGGTGCGAAGGTCAAGAAAAATGCGAGAGAAAGTCTGTTACAATATTATCGTCCATTATTGAGCACAACAAAACTCCAGGAAAAAGAGAAAAGAAATATCGAGAAAGTTTCCATGTACAGCGTTCAGTGTTTTCATGAAGCGAGCGTCCGGCCGGTCAACGAGGTACTTACCTACTTACGCTGCAGTCGGGTGCATGCAACACTGGTTTTAAAGTGTTGAACTCACACCGCCCACAGTTTAATGGGAACTACAGTGCGGCGTCGAATTTGAATTTTTCAGCAGTTACCTGCGCCTATAAATCAGCGGTAAGGACGCCCTAAGCTCCCCGTGATCGCCGCCGCTGCGAACACTTTAAAATTTAAATTACACCGCTCCTCCAGTAGGCACATTTACATTAGTCTCAGGAAGTTTGACTTATTGGCGCGCTCTCCGCCTCTCTATGCATATGAACTCCCAAATATACCAGTATTTTATGCGCTCTACGTTCTCCATTTAGAATTTTACTTTAGATGTGATAACCGAAGGTTCATTGTATCCATAGCGGCCACAACAAAAATTTCCTGCTTGACTAGCCCTAGATGCAAACATTACTCAAGTGAACAGGTGAACTACGACCTGCTTTGTATGTTTTGTCTCCGTCGTGTGGTTTAATTTGTGCTCCTTAGCAAGTCTAATGGGCGTTCATTAACTCTCCAAGTTTATCCTGCGATGAGCTAACCCTAATAATCAAACCTTTCTACACCTAGCGACATCTGTTATTTTGAAAGGAATTCACGATACCACGTACTCACTCACGTAAGCAACCGAAGTAAAGCTCCGGGTTGCGTTCTAGAGCATGCGCTAAGCAAAGGTAGAGCTCTCAAACCTAGGAATATTCCAATGTAAAGTTTATTCTAAAGATGGCGTTTTTAAAGAAGGCATGTGGTGCAATTAGTCACAGTCCAACGGACGTAGAAAAGAGCAAAGGTTCGTCAATCTTTGATCCTAGATGATTGCTAATGATTGATTGCCACTGTTTCAATACACGATCAATACACAGTCACACTACTAAGGCACATGAGTTGTAGGCAATTAATAAAGAAAGAAAGAAACACGTAGATGGTAACGCAGAAAGTCATACGTTTCTAATTCCAATAGTCTTTCCAGACTTTTTTCATCGAGGTGTATAAAAAAATACATTTCTAAACTTCGGGAAGCTACATCATCGCCAGCCAGCACGTTACAGAAATAGACCGCATTTTTCGGCGACGCTCCACAGACTGACAGGTTGTCCTCCCTCCCATCATTAAAAGGCAAACGAAAAACATGGACATCCCCTCAGCCACAGATTAAAAAGAAAAAAAGACAAGTCTTAGTTCAACTGTTTCTATCCAAATGAAACAAGATGCACAGCATTCGACATCTATGCCAATTGATTTGCACTCGTACTTATACACAGTGTGACACAGCGTGAGGTTGTAGACTAAACCCCTATCCACCCCCTTCCTCTTTATCAAAAGTCACGTGTATTTTTTAGTATCTGTATGATTTCAGAATATTATCTTTAAGTGCCGGTATCTATATTTAATTATGTTATGTAACTTTAATGACAGACATTAAAGTTGCAGGTTGTTATTGACAGGCACGAAAACAATAAAGGAAATCGCGCATTCAAAGAAAAAATTAATACACGTGATAATATGTCACTACAAATTATGGGCACACCTCTTGCCACCTCTTGTAGCTCGCATAATTCCACTTTGGTTGCTACTTTACTGCTGGCGTTTGCAGTTCCAACATTTTTTTTTATTCTGGAGTGCAGTGTTGCGTTTCCTATTTGCAGAATTCACGTTTCGAAGATGTTTTCAAGTGATAATTTGCCCTTCTTCATCTCTGACGCTTTACCAAGAGTTATCGGTCAGACAACCGATTTCCTTGTCGTGTCTTTTTTTCGAAGGAAACGGTCTGGCCCTAGTAGCATACTGGTCGACTGTTTCTACATCGCCCATCAACACAAACTAAAATATACTGATCAATTAACTTTACTCCATCTATCATAATCAAATAACCACTAACGAAACAAACGCAGCCACTAAACGTGTAAGCAGAGACAGTGGAACTAAACATAAACCTTCGTCAAGTTGCCATCAACAAGGTCGATAGATCAAAATAATAACCGATCGCTGATTCAATCAAGCCAATCAAAAAGCGACCGAGTTTCAATTGAAGAAAGTCCAACCACTTAAATAGGAATCCTCCACAACGACCCGGAATACTTATAAAACTTACAGCAAGTGTTTATGTAGTAGGAAAAAAACAGTTCATAATGTTCCCGATTGTAGTAAGTAACGGTTATCTGTAATGGTTGCAACAATACAAGCATCAAAGGCTGCTGCTGTATTGACTAAATGAAGATTGAAATATACCGCATTGCCCCTCAACGTAAAGGTCAAAACTTTTAATGGAGATCTCTTAGTTCAGATATTTTCGGGAAAAGTTTAAAAATATAGTTAGGTAGGTACCTACATATGTAAAGTAAGTTACAAACAAATTCTACTATGCGCAGGCGTGACAAAGAAAGGTTACGCATGCGTTTTGCAGCACATTGCAGACTACATTCTGCACTTAATACTAAGGAAAATATACCTTATACCGTGTTAATAAGTTTTTTATGGGTGCAAAGGAACTTCAACGTGAACTCACTGCTGAAAATGAATGAAAGGAAAGATGCGGTTGTTACATAACTCAGTAGAATCGATTCGGTTCACCGGAAGCGGGAAATTTAAATTGAATTAAAACAGACAGCATATTTTAAAGTTTACCTATATTGTACGAATTGCATCGGCCTATATTGAGTTTCTAGTATGGACTTATAACGTTTTTATTATTAAGTATCTACCTATCTGGATTAGGTACGTTGCAACCTAAGTACTTTACGTAGAGTACGCGTGTATAATTAGTTCTACAAACAGTGTAAACTTATACAATTATAAAGTAGGTCCCACAGAACCTGTCAACAGACACTCGATTCCAACAATAGTAGTGCGTTTCAATAATAATAACTTCCACACAACACAATCACATACTCTGGTCCCTTACTAGGATACTCTATGCTATAGTAACCTCACACAAACATGGAAATATACCTAGAAATGGCCAAATACAGTATGGAGCCTCCAGTGGGAAGCCAACTCACGACTCCTGTTTTGGTACTCAAGCGTGTTAACTGCCAGAGCCACGAAACAGCACCATCATCATCGGCGTTTGGTCCATTTGGAGGTCCTGTTTTAACTTTCGCTATCTTCTCATGCACCACTAGGCCAATCATACGTCATAAGTCGGTCAAACAAATTGTATATAAAAAAACAATGGTCAAAAATGTGCCCGGGCGACAGCACGATTTTAACTTTATTTCGTATACTAAACCTCTATGTTATACTAAAATAACACAGCTCTTACCTTTTTTGGCAAGCTTAGTAAAGGTTAGACAACTTTCGTAGTCAATTTGCCGAGAAAGTTACGCTACGAAACTTACAAATTGATATTGAAATTTGAAATTGAAAATGAAAATATTTATTTATTTCCAACTTACTTAAATAACAAGCAACTTCATAGAGTATTAGCATATTTAAAACCTTAACCTATATTTAGTCGTACTTAAATTTATTGTTAGGGTAGGCTTGAGAATTGGGCTATCTACCCTGTCCCCGATCACCCCGAAAAGAGTACTGGCAATGCCGCGCACTCTATCAGAGACGCCACTCGCTTACGCACAACTGCATGGAAGCCGTCTGTGCTCGAAGCGGCGAACATCTCCGATGCACTGCAGTGACGCGGCAGCCCCAGCAACCCTCTGAAGGCGTTGTTGTACTGAACACGCAGTTTAGCACGTCTTTTCGTCAAAAGTTTATATGTATTTTCATTGTCTGCAAAGAAATATATTTTAATAAAAAGTAGTTTATACTAACTTGGATCATACTATATATTCTATCTAGTTAAGTCGGGGTTGATGCATAAAATTATCCTAATAAGTTGAATTATTTGTGTGTGATGGTTAAGTGACTAAGCAGAATTTTTTCGTTTAGTAAATTTTCGTTGATTAATTATATACTTAATTGTGTATTACACCTACGGGACGATCTTGAAGGATTTAGACACAATATCTTAACAACTTGTATGTACCCATGACAAATAAACGAAATACTTTTACATACTTAACTTTTCGGATGGATATGGGGATATTGTCTATGTATTATGCTTGCAGTGATTACCACTAATCGGCTTGAATATTTATTTTTAAGTTGAATCTATATAAGCATTCTGTGGACGTGTTGGCATGCAAGTTTTTTTTATTATGCTTATTAAGGAGCAGCAATAAAACGCATATATAGTTATTAGTCATCCTAAATAAGTAAATAAATTATAAGCCCGCTGGTCTCACAGCACAATTTCCCGAGCGTAGCACCTTTGGGCGGGCGGGCGGCGCCGCGCGCTCTCCACCGCCAGTCTCCCGCCCGCCCCGACACTGCACGCTCGCTCCTGCCCTCCGCCGCCGCGACTGTTTTGATACTGCAGCGGAGCCTCTAGCCGCTACACACTTGGCCTTGTAGGAAAGTTATTTAATACGCAGGTACATTACTTATTTATATTAATAGATAACAGAACTTTGCCTTAAGTTAGTTATGGATGGCACAGCCCTTGTTAAATTCAGTGGTTTTTTTTTCATAGAAGCTATGTAATGTTTATCTACATATTTTATTAAATATGCTGTATTAATGTCATCTACTTAGTTTCGTAGATGAAACTTTTTAAATCACTACAATTTAATGTAAATTTACTGCCTACGACATTAGTCAAAAGGCTTTGAAGGATCACGAACGATCCCGCCGAGGCCAACGACCGCGCTAGGTCGATACAAGGACGAATCTTGTGGAATTTTTAATCATTATTTTATGTGCTTCTGACACAGGGCATGTTTTACTCTTTATTTACTAACTTAATCGATAAACGCCCTATGTAAACGCTCTTGATAACGTTAAAAACCCTTTAAGTACTTCAACAATCAACTATTCCCAAGCGTACTTAAATAAAGAAACAGTTCTCACGTTGTCTGTCTTTCTATGCGAACAAACAAAAAACATACAGATGGTTTTCTGAACAAAAAAACCCATTGATACGTTCTTGCGGGAATGGTGCGACGTGGTTAAGGACAAGGAGAATTACAATACCTTTTCCCAGCAGTAGGACTTAATATAGGCTATTAGGAACAAAAAATGGCGTCTTTTATTGGCCTGGTACCTATGCACCGGTGACCCTAATAAATAACTTCAAGTGCAACGGGTACTTCTGAATATTATGGGTCGTAGACTCGTAGCTCCTGAGTTTCATCTATTTAGCATTCAATGCTACGTACGATGTGGGTTTTTAACTGTAACTAATCGTCTCTGACACAGACGTAATAAAACTGTCAATAACGCATATGGAATAAAGAGGGAAAACTTGGAAAAATGCCTTTTTTATAATAGGAAATACTCACGTGCCCGCCATAAATAAATACAGCCTAGTACATAGTCGGGGTCAAGTCATAGTAGTTACGTAATTCCGTAATCACTACTTAGAAGAAGGTATATCACTTAGTGCGTACAGCATAACTGATATCCTCCTAGCCGTGTTCGGCCATAGCGACCGCATACAGGACTCTCATTTCTTTATGATTGAGGGTTTCGCTGGTGTGCCCTCAGGTGACTGGTGTAGCCGATCTTGGCTCGGAAAGTGCGAGCACATTAGGCGCACGTCAAGACACCATTGACGTAGTTATATTGTTTGGCCGCCGGTGGTCGGGCCTTTAGCTCGTCCCGCTTGGCATAACTGATAGTACCTATATGAAGTACAAAATGGCTTTCGTTGACTGCACTCATTGAATACTCCTTCATACAATGAAAAGTCATATTATGTTTACAAAAGAAACGACACAAAATGGGCATTAAATTCTCATTGGTCTACAAATAATAGTTTCTTTATAAACATTCCTCGGTACGACATGATCTAATTCGACTTTATCCTTTACCGAAGCATTTATAGTCCACACAAATCTTTTTGGCGGTAACGTGAACATAGTCACAGATCGTTTGCGCATCGCTTAGTGCTTGATTAATAGTAATTTAACTACTCACGCTGAACACCCTCAAAACAAACTATATATGTTTTACTATTTCTGAAAGAACACAACCGAATACAGACTTTAAAATTAAAATACACACATGCGATAACACAAACAACAATAACTGCACCTGTCCTGACATTAATAAAGTTACGGCCACAAAATACTTAGGAATCATGATAGATCAAAACCTCTCATGGCACAAGCATTAACTAGCCGCATAAGGAAGATGATGTGGATCTTTTAAACGCTAAGACACGTAGCCCCAAAAACGTTGCTTATTAAAATATACTATATAGCACTGGTGCAGTCAATTACCATATACTGCATCTCAGTATGGGGAGGAGCAAGCAAAACCAAATTTTTGGAGGCTGAGAGGGCACAACGAGCTCTGCTTAAGGTCATCTTTTTTATGCCACGTAGATTTCCAACAGACTCACTATATGCATTTTGTAATCTGCTAACAGTCAGAAAATTATATATTTTGCATGTAATCTTAATAAGGAAACATAAGTGCCTCGTCTTTGACCCCCAAATTCTAAATAAAAGAAGAAAAGATATCATAGTCGAAATCAATTCTATTAAAACATCCTTTGCCAGCCAACAATATTCCTACCTATCAAGCTATCTCTATAATAAAATAAATCGTAGCTTATACATCTAACAAATGCACTCCCATGACTGTAAAAATGCATTAGCAGAATGGGTAATAAAACTGGAGTATAAAATAACGGAATCACTATTGCAACACTTAATCTAAAACTAAATATAAATAATAAAGAAATCAATGAAAAGTTTAGTCTACGGGTCTTAATCTAATCTAACTTAAATAGGAAATTAAATAGAAAAACAAACACGTCAACTTCAGGATGAACACACACACACACACACACACACACACATACGCGCACACACACACACACACACACACGCACGCACGCACGCACGCACGCACGCACGCGCACGCACACGCACGCACTCGCACGCACACGCACGCACACGCACGCACACGCACGCACACGCACGCATACGCACGCACACGTACACACACACACACACACACACACACACACACACACACACACACACACACACACACACAATCAATAAATGTATTGTAAAATCATTGTTTCTAAAACTTAATATGTATAGTTGTGGAAGAGTGGGATCTCCTGGCACAGGTGTCATACACTTAAAAGGAGGTCTCAGCCTTGTAAAATATGTTTGTAATTTTTTTTTTTTCATATTTCGTATTTTTCAATTTACTACTCATCACACTACGTCAATTCACGTTACCGCCAAAAAGATATGTGCGGACTATAAGGACTGACCAAAGTATAAAGATCGAATGTTCGAACTGTGCCAAAATCAAAGTTTATTTTTCGTCTCTGTGTTGAGACTGTACAATTAAATACATAGTGTACATCATGTGGTTGTTACGATGCATTAATAACTTTAATAACCATTGAAGTAATACATGCACTCTATTCAAATACGTTAATTAATTTGTGGTTTGATACGTTGCGAGTAGGTTTTGTATTTGTAGTGAAATATCGAATAAAATGCGCATTTTAAAAGTAATTCGAACACTACCACCAGCAGAATGGACAAAATTAAACCAGGGCCGTGTTTCATAGAACTACAATTCATAGTTTATTATGACAATTTTATATACATTGCGTAACCGAGTCTTCGTACTTGTTAATTCGTGGGTTAATCGACTTTGCAATGTACTGTCACAGTAAACCATGAATTATAATTCTATGAAACAGGCCCCAGTTAACTTCCCATTTACTGGTTTTCTACACTTTTTGTCTAAACCAAGTTATTTGATATGGCATCGCTGCAACGACGCCAGAATAGCACAGGTTTCATTAGGTACTGTTGAAGGCTTTTCTTAGTTCACAAGCGGCGCTAGCCAGAACAGCAGTTATACTTCTTCTGCATTATTTGTCGCACTGTGTATGTGGTCTTTGCGAAAACTGGGGCCGAGACTCGTGCATGGAAAACAGCTGGAAAGCAACTTGTAGAAACCCTGGAAAACAGCTTGTAGAAAACAGCTCGAATATTAAAATAATTAGGTTTGGTACTATTCGTTTGGTGCTAATCGAGCAAGAATGTTTTGTTAAAAAGTTATCGGTTGCGAGTGACACTTCAACAAAAACTTAGGATAAGATAAGATTCTTATTTATTCTACACCAGAGCACATGACACAAAAAATATGTACAGATAAACATAACATAAAATAAACTTACGCCTGTATCCTAGAGGGGTAGGCAGAGACAAGGGACAAACACTGCACGATCCTGACAAATCTCTTTCGCTTCATCAACATTCATTAGTCGTTGCATGCACGCACGCCGATTTCGGGTACATGTAAAGTACGGGTACATGTATACAGGGTACAAGTGGCGGCCTTATACATTGCGATTGGTCTAAAAGCAATTTCTTCCTGAAACCTTATGATTGAAAGTTGCTGAAGGAAAAAGAGACTGATAGTCGGTGCAAATATGAATATACTACTAACTTAAATGTGGTGTCGGCTGTGCGACGTCGATTGTAAAGGTGAGCAGTCTAGTAGGTGCTGTTGTTGTAGCGACCGCTGGTTTTTTCTTACGTTTCAGTCGCGACAATCCGACGGGAGACGCAGTGGCGCGCGCATGTGTTGGGAAGTGCCGTTCTTTGTTGGTGAAAAAGTATTTACATGGATATTGCGTGAAAAATTAATAGAAGTTTTCGATATTTCCTTTAAAGTTGCTTAGCGGATCTTTTTTTGTTGTAAGTAGTTTCTGTATATGTTCTGTTTTTTTTTTTCGAAAAAAAATCTGCCTGTTTATAAAATCGCCATAGATCGATTTTTTGGCAGCTGATATTTTTTTCGATATTTCAAAGTTGGTCTTATACTGAAAGATGTTTGTATTGATGAGTATCTTGAACTTTCTACAACACCACGTATTTGTTTTCATAAAATACTAAAACTATCCAGCTAGAAGCAAGCACGAGAAGATTTTATCGTATTTTATTGTTTGTTTTTATTTTATACTAGCTATTGCCCGCGACTTCGTTCGCGTGGTAATTTTGATATGTATTTTTCCAGAATAAAAATTAGTCTATGTGCTAATCCAGACTATCTATCTCTGTGCAAAATTTCATCCGTATCCGTTCAGCCGTTTTTGCGTGAAAGAGTAAAAAACATCCATCCATACATACAAACTTTCGCGTTTATAATATTAGTAAGGATCTTATCGCATTAAGTAGGTCAGATACTGGACGTAGGATAAACCCGGACAGTGACCTAGTATTCGCATAAAACTATGCCATGCTCTAGCCGAAATTCATAAGAGTATTAGTTTATAATGTAACATATCATCATGTAGGTTATATGTTAGGTACCATGATTTGTTATGAAAATATTATTACAGTCTACGACTGAACTTTAGGTACATTTTTCGAAGTTGCATTTAATGTGGCGGAGTAGAGTGCACGTATAAGTAAAGGTTAACATGTTGTCGACTGTACAAGTGTGTCGAACTACGAAATGCGCATGATAAGGCACGTATAAAGTAATTCCCATTGTTAATACTAGATACTAATGTAAAAATTTGTATTTTTGGATCGTTAGGGCTAAAGGGATACCTAATTTTGTAAAAATACTTTTTTTAATACATTTCTTGAAAGAAGAGAGGTTGGATTCTAGAGTTAATATACTTTATAACGAACGAGGTTCCATGGCTCAACGGCTTGGTTGTTAATCTCAGTTACGATTTTCAATTTTGTTAATCTTAGTTCAGATCTTAAGATTTTCCTGAAAGTGGATGTATTCCTAACAAAATAATATCTTTCATCCATATTGAAACCGGTCAAGGTCGTAGTAAATATAGAAAACTAAATATCGTATTGATACCGTTGTCGTCCTGGATTAAAACATACGATAAAGACCAGAAAAAGTCGCAGGCATAACTAGTACATGTTAAAACCATAACTAATGTGGTAATGTAAAAAGGGGTTATCCTTGCAACTACGAGTAGATATCTAGAGCCGCCCCCGCTAGTAGTATGAGCCTGTTCGATTTTTAAGGCCCACATTGTTGTCTTAAATAATTTAATTACTACGTTAAAAAAAAAGTAAAAAAAAAAACTTATCAGAATTTTTATTTGCAAATCTTCTTTTTGCCGTGATTAAATTACGGGAAGCACGCAGCCGAGGTAGAGATTTGCTCTGCTTTCTTACATTTTTTTAGCAGTTCCGGCTCATGTATCGTAAAAAAGTACGCCTATTCCAAATGCATTGCCAAAGCAGGGACTATAAAAAAAATTGCATCTAAAAAAAGATTTTCATCGCAATAGGCTGTATCAGAATTTTGGGCCTGCCATTATGGGACAAAAAAAAAAATTAGATCGCAAGCGACATCTTCGGAGTCTTTTAATCTAAATAATAAATTTTATAGTTAACTCAGTTCCTTTATCATCTTTAAATATGTGCTATACTAATTTTACTTATATTGCATTCGCAATTAGTTTTTATAACGCATGTAAGTAAAACAATTAACAGACATAGGTAGGTACAGAAAGGTACAGCGCCCCGCGCACCGTAAACCCGGCGGAATTATCTAAGCACCTCGCAATATGGAGATTCTGATTGCCCGATATAGGTAGATATTTTCTTCGGGAAGTGCGTACACCGACCGGTTCTTTATAACCTGGTTAATTGTATCCATTGTGGTAAAACCATTATTCAATAACCTCACAGCTTATGGTGGTTTTCTTACCCTCCAATGAACTTAAGTGTGATATTACGTACCCTAAATTTTACACGGAATCTGAGCTATAATCTTGTTAAGTTTATTCAATTCTGTTGAGTGGTTTTTACGTGATGGCGCACAAAGAAATAGAGTGAGACAGACATAATATAACAGACACAGACAACATTTATAGATTTATTATATGTATGTATAAAGATGTATATTATTATATTAGTTTATAACAGTAGATATGGGTCTAAAAATTCAGTGGATAAAGGTTTGCCCGCCATCCGCAAGAGTGGCCACTTGAGTGGAGCATCGTTAACACTTCACAGATATTGATTCAAGTTCCACCTCGCGGCTTGCTCGGCAAACATTGCCACTTTGATGCTAGATGCTAGCTCTCGTAATGAAACTTTATTGTTATGTCCTCTATTCTTAAGGCCCTTTATGCCCTGTTTCACAAAGCTACAATTAGCATTAAAGTTACAATTCCTTAATCTCAATTTCTTGTATCCTCAATCGCTTGTTGGAAATACACATTTGAGTTTTAACTTGTGTTCTTAATTATTTTTAAGACTTGCTTATATTATAAACAAAATCGGAGCGGTAGACAGAGACCAGGATCTACCACTTGGCAAACCCCTAGACTGTAATGTAGATAAAATATGTAACTAACTTGCGCCATTTATTATTGTAAAGACAAGGAAGACCACCACAACCCAGGCTAGACCTAGCGTACCTAATCACCAAAGTTAAAACGATTCTGCCTGTAACCTTCTTTTCTAGCTTTCTTTTTATTTAACTAATTATTTATCAGTGACCCAACCTTGCCTCATGATTGGTAAGTTGCAAGATAATATTGTGAGTTTTACTCAGGGTAGCTTTATGAAACAGGCCCAAGGTAGTTATTGGCAGCTATACCTATATAAGCCAACTACCGTACCATACCATGTCTTATAGATAAGCAAATACGTTGTTGATCTGCCAGTAGAATCTACCAACATATTAATTTAAGTAATTTCTTATCAAGAACAGTTTTTACTAGCCTATAGTATCAACACTTCATTCTATTGCTATCAACTGTCCCTTGACTATGCTAATAGATTTTGTAACAACTCTTGTTATACTCCGTGCTAGGATTTCCCTAAAGTCTGTTTTCTTAATTCGTTGAAAAAAAACTGTCATTTTGACATGGCCGGGGTCGCAAACCATCACAACCCATTACATTTGTTAAAGTGCTCTATGTGGACATCAATATAAGTTTAGTTTTTAAAGGTTGTGACAGACGACAGCTATAAATAATAATATATCGCGCGATGTCTTGTTCCACACTAAATCCGACCGCAGTCGTGTCTGGACTCGGGTTGCATGTTGGATTTTGTGTGTAAAATAAATCGCATATATTAACGCCGTCGTCAGTGACGTCCATAAATCTAAGGTTCCAATAAAATCTATGCCAATAAAAAACTCTGTTATCAAAACAGAAGTAGAAAGATTTTTTATTTATAATATAGAAATGTGTTTCACGTATTGCATCTACTCGTGTGGACTCGAAAAACTAGCCAAAATTGTCGAAATCACAAGGAAACACAGGAACAACATTCGCGGAACCAAGATTAAAACGGAATGTTTGAAAATAAATTACGTTGTCATGAATACGTCCAACCTAAAAGCCAAGGTTTGATAACTTTCCACACATCCAGTGTTGCCAATACGTAAAAAACTTATAATCACAATTTTGCTTCCAAATAAAGATTGTGTGATTCACGTTAGTGTTTTTTTAAATACTTTTCTTTTATGAGTAACAAAATAAGGTTTTTGGTCACATGAGTATACTTTTTTTTTGTAAATCAAACTACGAGTATAATCTACGAGTATAACGACATATTTTATAATGGAAAAACTGCCACTTTTTTGCATCGAATTAAAAAACAAACTTTAGATGTAAAGCAATTTTTACATCTAAGGAAATCCGTTTGTAATAGACACCTAGAGCTTTTTATTTCTGTTAATTTTAGTAAACTAAAGTCTGAAGAATTTTATGTCACATCACGCGTCCGCCACCAACGAGACCCGGTATAATCCATGCGAAGTCAAAGTCATTTAGTCAAGTGGTTTGTCGGAAATTATAAATTGTTGCGTCCTATTAACTGAGCGATTTATTCGTCTCATTGATTAAAGAAATACTTACTCATCCCTACATTCTGTTTATTAAAAAAAATATATTTTCTTTTCACCTAGGGAAAGTTCATGTGGTACAAACTATACTCACCATAGATAATAATAATTCTGTTCTGATATACCCACCTACGTACCAGAAAACGTTTTATCGGCCTGACAAACATAACAGTGTGCTCTCTTGCACAACCTTACGTAGGAAGAAAAGTATGTACGGTAAAAAGATTACCTTATGAAAAAATCAAATCGGATTTAGGTTTTAATTGCATGAGCGACTAAAGTCGTCATCGAGAGAGACAATTGCCCACCAATCCCCTGTATCTCGTAGGTACCTCTACACTAATAGCCTGATAATATAAGTTTTCTTAACAAATGTAAATTGTTTTTATCGTATGCTTTTTGGTCAACTGTCAGCTGTCAACAGTAGATCAGATTGTTAAAAACATAACATAAACTCACGCCTGTATCCCAGAGCGGTAGCAGAGACCAGTGACTGCCACTTGCTACGTTCCTTACAGATCACTTTCGCTTCCACAACATTCATTAGTCGTTGCATGCACGCACGCCGGTTTCTGGTACTTTTCATCTTGCCCTTTGCTAATACATCCCCTATTTGGTCGAAGTATGTCCGTCTGGGTCGTCCCTTACCGGCCCTCGACCCACATTCGCTCGATATATTTGTTTCGTCAATCTTTCTTCCTTCATCCTCTCCACATGTCCAAACCAACGCAACATTCCTTTCTCAATTCTAGTCACTACATCCTCTTTCAGTCCACAGCATTCTGTAATCACACTATTGCGTATCCTGTCGTTCACAGTAACACCAGACATACTTCTTAAGGACCTCACTTTCCATACCTGGTCCCCAAATAGACAAATTCTTTCATTTGTTCCCCCCTTTCACCTCTAATCTTTTTCTTGCACTCAGTCATTTCAACATCAGACTGTTAGTGTACGAGAAACCCCGGTTTCGTTGATCAATCATCGTGTTAAGTTGAACTGTCGACAAATTAATGTCCATTTAAGTTATTATTACTATTGTTTATAGCTGACCCGGCAAACGACGTTTTGCCATTTTAATTAGCCTACAACCTATTCTTAGACCTACGAAATATACTCAAAAAAATTCATAAAAATCGGTGGAGCCGTTTCGAAGGAGTTCGATAACAAACACTGTGACTCGAGATTTTTTTATATTAGATTAGATTTAGGTTAACATAGTATAGGTACAGGTAGGTAGGTAGGTAGGTAAATAATTATGTTAACAGGGGGAAGGATCCGGCAAAATCTCACGTCAATTTAAATTTTTTTGTAAATTGTCTTACCGGAAAATGATAAACGGAACCATAAGAGAGAGAAGAAATTTGGAAGGAATTTATCGTCCACTTGACCCGTATCGGAACAAAACATCAAAAATACATAAAACCCTATTTGGGTGTCCTACGCTTGACAGCTGATCAACCTTTACATTTTTACCATTCTCGTGTTACGGAGCATTAAGATTGAAGTACTGTCGACTGTACGTGCGGGCGTAATGCATCGGTAAACGATTGCTTCACACACATGAGTGTGACCAAGACTTCACACAGATTCGAATCCCGGCATGTGCCAATGACTTGGTTTATTAAGTCACATACATTTGTGAAAATCGCTAACGATAACGGATAAAATATCGTGAGGAAACCCGAGTGTCCCGGGTGTTGACATACCTCAGCGAAGTACAATAGCCCAACTATGTTGAGGAGGCTAAGTGCGGAAATCTAAGGTCTAACTAAACGAACTACTACCAGACTGTACGTGCGGAGGCGGGCTCGTAGAGCTCCCACTGGTTACCTGTACACGCACAACATTGCGTCACCGAGAAACAGTTAAACAAGCGCGACATGACATCACCGCGATGCGCTTACAAGTTTAGCCTTTACCCACTTATATTCTCTTTGCCCACTACCAATGTCTAATGACCGCTGGTATAACGGCTAGTAGATTTTCTACCGCGAATCAATAATAGATTTCAAGGCCATTTCACAAAGAGCTAAATTTAAAGGCTCTTAAAAAATTATGGGGAATCACTTTAGAAATAATGAATCAAAAATACACTAAATGCAACTGCGCACTGTGTTGCTGCTGAATTTTATTTAAATAAACCCCCCGTAATAAAAAAAACCGACTTTAAAGTAGTTAATAAATAGCTTTGAAGACGGTTTCCACACTTCGTTTGTCGCTATGAGTGCACTCTCGCCCGTTACGGATATTTTTGTTTGGCCCATTTTGCCAATTTAGTTTCTGTCTACGCCTTTGGGATACCTTCGTATACTTACGTATATAGTGCGTATAGCGCTAATAAAACTTCCTTATAGGTACAAAATACCAACTTCATCTAGTTTTGCTCACATCGAATTGATGTCAATTGCACAAGATTCGTACCTCCCTACCTAAATGGGATCCAAATATTATGCAGTTTTAGTCTCTCCATTTGTACACATTACATTACATAATGTTTATCGTGTCATCTTTGTAATGTGATTTATATCTATACAAAATTAAATGTGGTGCTTACCTTTAAGTGGAGTACATACCTATACGTAATTATATCTTTTTGTAACACTTACTATTGTACTATGTTCTGTATGTATGATGGTGTGCCTAATTAAATAGAATAAATAAACTCTCGCCTTTATCCCTCCCGGAGGCGTAGGCGTTTGAGTTTGCCACTTGCCACGATCGTAACAAACCTCTTTCGCTTCACCACCACTCATTAGTCGTCGCATGCACGCACGCCGGTTTCGGCTACTTTTTATCTTGCCCTTCGCATAAATCCCCTATTATCCACTTGTATCCAATTAAATCCTAATTTGTAAGTATACATTGAAATAAATCGGTTGCGTAATAAAATACGTGTATGTACCTATCTACGTGTGAAAAGTCTTTTATTCGGGCCGTTATCGGGTCATGGCTGCCCAGTCCGTCGTGTCACGTGTGCCATATGCGATCTATTGGCTGTGTTCCAATCTTAACCGGTGCGCTCCGCCTGCACTTGGATTTTTATGAGGGCACCGATTTTCAGGTAGATCTTGTGACAAATTGTAAGTAGAGTGTATAAATTTACAGTCGGCAACAGTAGAGTCGACAGCACATGAACCTTTACGTTCGTACTCTATGAGTTACTTTGCAACTGTAATGTATAGGTTGATGTGCTGTCGACCGTACTTATGTAAAGTTTATGCACATACCGGATATCCACACCTTTGGTTATTTCCGTGATCCATGTTGTGTAAATTTCATATTAATAAAGATATTTGTATTTAATTTATTTTTTATCACACCTGCTCTGAAAATACATACTAATTATACCAATTAGAGGGAAGAAACGCCTTTATCCTAGCCTTGGGTAACTCAGGAGCCAGATATGATAGGACACACATCTCCCTCGCCATCAAGTGTGTCCCAGTCATATCCCAGAGATGTCAACTATATCTGGCTCCTTCACTCTCAACTCAGTACGGTAGACATCTAGCTCCTGCTACTTTATCCAGCTCACACACAGTGCGCGAGAGCGAGACCGAGATCGGCTGAAATCGGATGCGTTCGGCCGCATCTCTCGTAATAAACGAGAGACGAGAAAGGGGTCACAAGACTCCTACAAATATATTGACTTGGTGATCTTTTTGATCGCTATTGGTACGGATGGCTTGTTCGGTCAACATCGGGCATTTGGTCGCAGTACTCATACTAAAAAGATGAACGGTAAAGACGATAATCATAAATGCTTGTCACGTTTTAATTGGGTTCAAAGATATTTATTTCTCATAAAGAACTTACAGTTCACTTAATTAATGAGAAAACCTATATAAAGTGTCAAAAGTTAATTAATACATATACATTTTGATTCTGGTTTGAACTCCTCTTATTGGAATAGACTGATAGTATAAAAAAGAGCGCGTCAGCTGGATAAAGTAGGAAGAGATAAACTAGACTCACTCACCACTTGTGTCTTACGGCTCTTGTATCCAAACACACTCACTCGATTGTATATCGTATGAGCTAGGATACAAGTGGTGAGCCAGATATGATACAGATATAGTGTGTCCCGGTGAGCAAAGATATGGGATATAACAACTCCCTCTAAGGACACACTTTGCGCAAGTCTACTTTATCCCGCCCTTCAAATCCTTTCATCCCAAGGTATGGAAGTTTGTATGAAAATCCTTCCGACCCAAGGGTGGGAAGTATGTATGAAATTCCATTACATACCCGGTTTTTTTTTTATTTATTTGTCAGCAGTCATACTGCAAAGAGACTTTAACTGTCTACTCATTAAATTTCAAGTAAATTGTTACTGGCCACATACAGTTTTTTTTTTTACCAGTTACCAACCTCCTTGGTGCATACAGAAAATTAAAAACGAAATTATTTTTGTATATAAAACGCGCGGAATCACGGAAGAAGTGGCTGCATGACCTTATGATCTTAGCCTACTCCAGAAACGGGCGAATAAAAAAAGGAAAAGCCCGCGCATTTTCGCAAAAACTTCGATTGATTTAGCATTTATCTTTGTGTTTTTTGTAAAATATGGATACTTTTTATGTCTATAATTTTCCTCGTAGGTGTAATAAAAAGCACTATACATACCTCAGGTTAAAGTACAGTTCCATACCTCAAATGGTTTGCGCCCCTCGCAAGCTCGTGGCGCAAATGCCATAATCTCGTTATGGAACTGTCACTTTCTTCCCTCTGAAGTAATGTACTATTTCATACCTTAGTAACCAGGCGTTTTAACCTATATTACCTCGACCGCGCTACAATGGGTTACCCCCTCATCGCGCAAATTCCTGTAACACGTCAATTAGTCTGTCGTCCAGAAATTTTGTTTTACGTCATTTGATTTTTTAATCTTACTTATATGCAGTTTGGTTCTGTTCGGTCATTCAATTATTGCTCTCCGAGCTCTACCTATGATCAAGCACTGCAGTCACTGGGTCACCGATATACGGTGGATATTGTAACAAACTGTAGGTACCTACAGCGTATAAATTTACAGTCAGCAAGAGTCGACAGCACGTCCGTACACTCCTCTCAGGTTATGGACGACTTTGCAAATAAAATGTAAAGATTGATGTGCCATCGACTTCACAAAAAGTTACATACGCACATGCACATGTGATTTTATTAGTTATATCTGTAGGTGTTCAGTTACAGTATAAGTAAATGGTGCTCGTGGAAGCACTCATACGCGTGTCCTATTATATTCATTGTGATATGTTATTGACGGCTTCTTGGCGATTGTAATGTGCATAAAAGTTTTTTGTGCATTCCAAATGATGCCGTCGTCATGTGACCATTTACCTACGTTTAGTATCCACGCAGAAATGATGCAAACAAATTGCCGTGTGTTAAATATGTGGTGCAGCTGGATGATCATTTAATAATAATAACTTCCACACTCTCACACACACACACACACACACGCACGCACGCACGCACGCACGCACGCACGCACGCACGCACGCACGCACACACACACACACACACACACACTTACTAAAACACGAAAAACTTCCACACCCAACACACTCACTTGTCAGGACAACACCTGGTCCCAAACCAAGACAAGGTAAGCAGGCAAGGACATCACAATAAATAAATCCAGACTGCGGCCTCCAGCCGGAATCGAACCCAAGACCTCTGTTTTGGCGGTCAAACGTGTTAACCGCTGAAACAACGACGCAGTCGCTTTTTCGATATAAAGATCGACACACGCGCTGTGTCGGTCATAGAACCCGGAACCACCTGCTCTGACTGCTCTGCCATTGTTATTCAGCAATAAGGAAAACCTACTACAAGCGCTTTAGACGAGAAATTCTGCGAAAATTTTGCTCTAAAGTTCAGTAACCTTACTTTTTTTGAAAGGAAAGGAAGGCAAATTTTACTATGGGAATTTTTTTTTCTATATGTAATACTTAAACGTATAAAAGTACATATAAGCATTTGTTGTGATAAAAGTGATAAAAAATCAAAAGTAAACTTACAAAACAAATTAAATAGAAATAAGAAAATAGAGAAGAACTTTCATATCGGAAAGAAAATAGGAATCTACATACTACAGAATACATATGATAGCGGTTCCTAAACTTTTATGTGTACGGAACAAGAATACTTGGTACGGAACACTAACAATCCTTTTTAATTTTATGGAACCCCATATAAAATGCAAGATTTGACTTCACTTCAGCTTCAAACTTCTGAAGGTATCAACACTGTCCCGTAACTGAAGATTTTTTAGACACTCAAAATAGTTTTAAAAACCTATTTGGAGGCTAAAAATTCCATCCATGCCGGGACTTGAATCCGCGACCTATGGCTAACCGTGCCAGCGCTCTCCCAACTGAGCTAATGGGCAAGTGCAGGCATCAGCGAAAATTCGAGCCTCTTTACAAACTTCTCTGTATTACGTACAGGCAGCGACATCTGGCCGAAGCAATTTACATCACTTGCAGCCCCGAGCAACGCACTTTGCAGTTAGGTTTTTACATCGGAATGATATCGCTGTACCTACATGATTGTATTCTTTTTGTTGCACTAACCCGTGCTGAGGACAATTTTAAAATCTCCACGGAACTCTTTTATATTCTATGTTGGGTTCCGCAGAATCGTTGCTTTATGAACTACGAGTACATTTTCATCAGAATATTACCTACTACTATGTGGGCGCCCCAGACGCACCCACTTTGCAGCTACCTACTCAGAATAAAAATATTAGGAAGACACCTACTGTGAACAAGGTTGGTACAGTCGACAGCAGCTCGACCTGTACATTTTTGTTGTAAAGACGCCCGTAATGTAACTGAATAGAGTGCACACATGTACCTTGCGCCTGATGTGTTTTTGACTGTACGAACGATTATGACGAGACGGGCAATCTCTCGTGTGCACGCGCTCCGCTAGTTTTGTCGGCACGCTCCTGAACACGGACAAAAAACATAGAAGTGTCCCCTCACAGACCTTTGTGACTAGGAGAGTACGTACTACCTATACAGTCCGTACAAAAATACAGGCGAGGCCACCCCACCTCTATGTCGAACGTGACAGGTAATCCGATGGAAAAGATATTTTTGCTTTGAGTATATAAAGTACTAGAAAGTCGGGATTTGAAACAAGTGTAGCTTGTAGTATACAAATTCTACGGTGTCGATGGACCCTATTTTTAAATTTAAATTTCATTTGTAGTTAAATTTCGTTTCATTTGTAATACATCCGTGTGGCGCTGGATTAAGAATAGCGTCACTCCATTTCCTTCCGTGGATGTCGTAGAAGGCGACTAAGGAAACAAATTACCAGGAGACGGGCCTAGCGTGGCGATTATGGCAAAACCCATCATGGTTATGAAAACAATGCGGGAGGCCTATGTCCTGCAGTCAGCGTCAAGGGGCTGATGACGATGATGATGTAATACAATCTCAATAAAGAGTCACGAAATTAAATCCTACCAAACCATAAATAAACAAGCCAACTTTTCGTCCAAACAAAATAGTGATTTGCGTAGAAATTATGCAAAGTTCCTTATCTACGCGGAAGTAGCATGTTTAGTAATATTATAATGCGCATAATAGCTTTCAGATCTTATCAATACATTAATATTAATAATAACTTCCACACAACACAACCACTTGTCCTGGTCCCAAACTAGGGTACCTGTGCTATGGTAACCAGGCAAGGATTGTCCTTGAAGGACATCACAAACATGGAAATATAGGTACAACCAGACGGAGGACGTTTGCAAAAAACTTGGCGTAAATCTCTACACATCAATATTTTTAAGGCGAGAAGTTTTTACCTACGTTTAAGTTTTGGTGGGATACATAACCAGTAGAAAAAACCGGACAAATGCGAGTCTGACTCGCCCACCGAGGATTCCGTACGAAATTGTAGGTACTTACATATTATAAAATAAATCGTTCAGGAATCGAGACTCGCAGTTTTTTTTCTAGCTTTTCCCGGCTTTCAGACTAATTTTTTTATTATTTAATTACAAATGTATAGTTTTCAGATTTTTCCCTGTACGTACTTGTAGTATAAGACGATATTACTTGCCGTTTTCCGGGTTCCCTTTTTCCCTGTTGAGGTACGGAACCCTAAAAATGATGAAATCTACATTCCCAGCTGAATCTTATCGTGGTTTGTTAGCGTGTGTGCGTGTCCCAGTTTAATTTGGGTCACGTGATTAGGGTATGGCGTATAATGTTTATATTTCATTTTATTCAGCTTTGGTCTACATGTTAATAACCGTTCATAGAAATCGTTAAGACTGTTCTTACGTGGAGCATGCTGCCTCGCCCGCACAATTTAACATTTTTAACTATTGTAATAAAATGTGTAAACTTTTGATAAATGTGATCTGAGGGTTTGATGCATAATTAAATTACTGTCATTTTAAATATATTTTTGTTTTCCTATATGTAGTTTTGAATAAATTATTAATTTTGGAAACAAAATTTTTCTCAGACAAAAACATAGTACAGAATAAGAAAAATATGCCTTGAATATCAGCAATTTCATTGTCTATTAAACCCTCAGACCACATTCATCAAAAATATACAAATTTTCTTACAATAACTAAAAATGTTAAATTCTGCGAGCGAGGTAGCATGCTCTACGTAAGAACAGTCCTAACAATACGGAAAGTAATGATGTCTATCAAGTTATTTTCTCATCCTGCTTGTTTCCTCTTTCACATTCATTAATCTTATTGCCTAAATCAATATAAATATCAAACCGATTAATTGTAATCGTCAGAATGGTTGGTTGCCTGTAGAGTTTGGCTGTAAAAGTTTATCAGGCTCAAGAAACTCACATTACTCTATACTAAAGAAAGAGATGGTATTTTTTGACCAGCCATATTGACTTCAGAATAGCTGGACAAAAAAAATATTCCAAAAAATATATTGTATGTAGCATTTTTTACGATAGATAGCAAATAGAAGCAATTAGACAGCATTTTTTTAATAAACTCTTCCAGCCAAACGCTACGGGCAACCAGCCATTCTGACGATTACGATTAATTTCTTGATTTTGATAGTAGGCAGGTAGGTTTTTTTTTTTTGTTTAATTATACCTGGATCAAAGCTAAATGAAACGAAATATAAGTAGGTCATAACATAATTCATCGTTTCCAATCAAACAGTTTATACCACAGAGGTATAATAATATATATTATCTTTAAACTAACAGTCTTATTTATAAAAACACGACTCCTTAAAACAGTCCCTTTACCATAGACTGTTTAAACTGTATTTGAAGAGTGATTTCGACAAACGTGGATTGGGTTCTAATCCTTTTTCTATGTTTTCGCTTAGAGTATAAAGTACTACGTACTTACGCTACGTACGTTTATACTGTGTTTTCGCTGCACTTTATCATTATTGTCAGATATGCTCTGTCAGTATTGACGTTATACAAATCTGTTCAAATTTATGACATATAACAAACCATTGATTTTTATTAGTAAGTACGAAGAAGTATAATTAGATTTTATTAACCAGTCGCCCATAACGTAACTGATTAGAGTGCACGTCACAGACGTCACGTCTACGGTGCAGTGCACGTGTGTAAAGGCTGTTGTGCTGACGACTGTACCTACCTGCCTACCCAAGCCATGAACCTTCCATTGTTTCGGTCACGCCTGCGTCAGGCAAATATAAACATTTTGCAACCTACTAATAAAAAAAACCATAGAAGTATTTCTCCCTACAAAATGCACACTCGAAAACGGCCCCGGTCTCCAGATTGCTCTGTACCAATGAAATGAACGCAAGATGTGCTGTAGAGTAAATCACTATGTGATTCATTTCATTGGTTTATTCTCTGCCCCATGCGTGACGACGTGAACGTTCATTGGTTGTATACGAAAACGTCAAACCATTGATGTAGGTAGGTACATAACCCGCCGAAATATCTATGTACGTCGCAAGATGGTGGTCGAACGATGGCAGGTGCGTAGATATTTTGCCCGGAAATACTGAACTAGCTCCGACGATTGGTAACACAATAAATTGACAAGCCCCGCTTTTTTAGCGCAAGTTAGACATCTATGTTTTTAACTACCTATCACTATTGGCAGCAGTTAATCGTTTTTCTATGGCCATAATATTTATGACCCAACATTTCGATAGCACCAGCTGATGATTTAACCGCCTTGCGACATAGAAACTTGCTGGGTTACATACAATGTAGCTTTTTAAAAAAACTTCATGCGTAAACATCTAAGACTTCATTCACCAATTTATATTTACACGAACGAAATATTTCGAACGAAATATTTAAACGCCCCCATAATTCAAAATCTACGAAGTCGAAGGTCTTGTGTGAAAATTGCCAAGTTCCTCAGTAGCGCAGACTCCAACAAGCTTTCTTTTAAAAAAGTCCAGTGTTGTGCATTCCTGCTTCTGATGGCATAATCAATACCTGCCTACGTTTTTAATGCAACAGTCAAGTGGGAGTGGAGCATTGAAGTAGGTATATAAATATATTGGACTTGCCTACCCTATACCACCTAGCATTTCTAATTAGGTGCCTAATGTAACTGAGTAAACTTGTAAATTTGCTCTATTACGCGGCCCACACGGGACGTGGGATGACAACGGGGCGGAGACGCGGCGTCCTTTCAATTCACTTTCATACAAAGGCCGAGGATACGAACTCTATACAGCACGTCGCGTCCCCGTCCCCTTCCTCGCCCTACATCCCATCTGTGTGGCCCGCGCTTAACTCTACGGCGCGGTTAATCAACCCTTAGCTTGCCGGTCCACCTTTAACTGGAACAAATTGCATCGGCAGGTGAACGCTCCCACGTGACCCCGCGACCTGTGTTTACAGTTCCGTGATTTGCGAGCATTAGCCCGTCACGCGGCCGATTCATTCAATCAATTTAGCGGTACATTGGTTCGGCTCACTCATACGGTGCTGCCGCAGCTGTAGCTATTTTTGCCTGTACCTTAATGTAACTAAACCTGAAAGACAGACATTATTTGGGAAACGTTTGGAAATTGTTGTGTTTTAAGTATGACGAATGCATGGAACAGCGCTCTACCCTTCAGAGTGAAAGTCCAAGTAATGGAAAGTTTTATAATAAGGGAGCAGTACCGTAACTAAACCCCTTTGTCAGGACTCTATTGCATCAATCCCTCTGTGAATGGACGAACATTCGGTTCATTAGATGATTTTCCCACGTCCTTTCCCCGATGTTTTTTCCCTCGATGTCCGCACCTTGTAAAACGATGACGTTTCAGAATCTACGTCTGAGTGTACAAATCAAGGCAACGATAAATATACATTACAAACGACGATAGATACAGGGAAAAGCGAGCACGGGCGACAAGTTTTAATAGAAACCAGATGCCATTTGCCACCTGCAACACGACGCCCACACTGCAATAAACGTTTTTATTATCCTCTGGACGCTGGCGCTTCTGGCCCATCTGACTTTAGAAGATAATCCATGCCCTGAAGGCTGAATACCACAGACTGATTTTGACGCCACACTCTTTCACCTTTCTTACCCACGGTCCACCTCTTGAGACCACCTAGGTGAATCGTTTTCCTACACTAACTACATGCCTCTCTTTCTATGTCAGAGCAACATGACGTCGCCAGCCATCACCAAGTCGCCCGAGAACCAGAAGGGCGAGAAGAAGTCCCCGACGCACTCCGCGAGAGGCGAAGCGCCGGTGGAGGCTCAGGCCTCCACGTCAGCACCGCCGCCGCAGCGCTCGGAATCCTTCAGCTGGCTACGAATCTTCAAGCTGGCCGATCTCATGATGAAGCAAGGTTGCTAAACCCTTAGCGGCTGAGCGATTTACAACCGAGTTTTGAAATATCTTTCAGGGGGGTCAATGGCCGTCTACAATAACTTTTATTATTACTAAACGGAGCTTAGCAACGTTTGTTAGCCAATAGAAGATTTGAAAAAAAAGAATCGATCTTATCTCTGTTGTTACTGTTGCACATTCCTAGTGTGAGATTACAAATACCTGTTAAAATATCAATTTGTCTAGTCTAGAGTTATCGGAAAGTTTCAGTAGATACTTGCTTAGGTCGATAATCTCTTACGGATAATCGAAAAGACGTTCATATTATATTACTAATATATACAGCTGCAATTTAGAGTATATAGAAAAGTCATGTTATAATAAGAGATGGTTTTATTATGTTTTAATTTTAATCATGTTTTATTATAATAAATTGTGTTTCAAAATTGTATTGTTAACAATAAAAGGCTAGAAGCACAAACCTACATATTGTAGAAAGTTGAAAATAAATTAAATTTAACAACTAAGCTCATTGTTTAATTTTACTATTTTAGTCCAGGACGATAGGAAATGATAATATACATAATTGAAACACCTTGGTCATGTAATATTTTTTTAATAGTATTGGTAGGTAGGAGGTACATAACACGCAGGAGTCTGGGCTTGTTTGGATAAGGGAAGTAAAGATACAATACTATTTGCAATATGTACAAAATATACAATTATCTCTAGATCCTAGCAAAAACTATAATTATGATCACAATATTTTTTTATAACGTTACGCTCTGTATTAATTAATAATTAAAGAAAGTAAGTTCGGGCGCGAGGCGAGGGCGCAGCGGGCGCGCACATCACGCATGGCGCGTTGAGATCAATGTCACATTATAATAAACTCTTATCATCTCGCACACAGCGCCCGCCGCCCCGTCGCGAGCGCGCGAGTGCGCGCCAATGCGCGCCAGAGCGCACGTGCGCTCCACACACGTGACACCTAAGTAATGGAATAGTCCCGGCGGGAGGCCGCGGCCGCGCCCGGGACGACTCCGGGGCCGCGGCCCTCGGCGACTCACTCGCCCAAGAAAATAATTAACAAAACCATATTATACTTCTCACGTTTTCGTTAAACATAAATCATCATACTTTACATTGTACGTTGGTTGAGTGATGGGTCTGCATGATATTTGAATGATGGAAACAAAACAAAAGATATAAAAAAAATGCTTCCACAGCGGTTTACTAAAAAAAGTAAGAAACATTAGTAATTAGTAATTGACATTTAAACAGCTGAGTCTCTAAGCTTAAGAACTGAATATTGATCCAGTGTCAGTGTTTAGAGGCACAGACTTGACATGGATGTAATTGGGTGCAGCACGGAGTGGTCTCAAACCCTCAACTAGTATCTCACTTCATCAGCAAGTGGTCTCCGTCCAGCAACCAACTACATCACATATTTATAAATTAGAAAACTGTGCTAATAACAAATTTTATCATTACAATAAACACTTCTCTCAATAATTCTCATTCGTTATCTATGTTATTTTATTTTTAAATATCAAGCCTTAAGTAGTGTATCGCTATTAGATATTTTTATGAAGACCTATTTACACTGAACCCCTTTTGAAGGGATTCAAGTTTAGAATAAATAGAGTGTACATCGTAGGACTTGTCTGTTTTTAATTAATGGACGAAGTGCCGAGTTCGTTCTGTTCCTCACTAATAGAGAACTGCTTGTGACGGAAACATACTGCTGATACATTTATACTTTTTTAATCTTAAAAACAATATAATATACATAAATACCTGTGCTGCTATTTACTTCTCTATAGTATACATAGATAATTACGACACATAAAATATTTGTACTTTATTTTACGTACGACGATTGGGTCGCACAATATTCTAACTAGATTTATAAAGTAAAAATAAACGTGAAAGACGATGATCGGTTGGGATTATGATACGACTCTATGCAGACAATGCTGTGGCGTATGAGAAGTACAATATTGTTTTAGAGTGACAAAGTAGTTTGTAAGAAAATAACAACACGGTGGACAGAATTAAGGCTTTCTAGCAATGGGTTCCATTCAACAGTGTACTACGGTAATCGAGGATGGTAGTGGCGAATATCCCAAGTTTTTATAATCTAGACATTATTGAGATCCTTGTCCCTAAGAAGTCTCTCCTTTTTCGGAAGACTCATACATTGTTTAGCGTGATTGAAGTTGAAGAAAATAGTTCGTAAAGCGTTAAAGGTATTGTCATGAAAGCTACACATTCCGCTCGGTACTGCGTAGCTATACATATAAAAATTTGAGGATGTTTTTACCCTGTAACATTTTGCCAAATGCTATTTTACAGGTTATTCACTTACAAGAAAACTTGTTTGGCAAAAAATTGTTGGTTGTAATCTGCCTATCAGTGTGTACCCCTTCAAATATTTGTTTGCTCATCTATTGATATTATTTACACGTTTGTACGAAATACACACTATATTAAATTTTCTAGACTCATTTTTTAGGGACATTCACGCATACCATGGCGACTACACGCTAAATGGAGACAAAACTAATGTCACGTCTCTGATTTGATAGGTGGTGAACGATAAAAAATTTTCATTGACAGCTAACTACGAAAACATTGCTTTTTCATTGTAATATTATGTTGAGGAGGGCGACAGCCCGTCCGCAATACTGCCATACGCAGGGGTTCTATTCCCGGTCAATAGTTACCAAATCGCAACAGAATAATGGCACAGACCGAATAATTCCCATTACGATATGATCGCTAGAGAGCAAGAAAATAGGACACTTGGTGTAGTACCGATAGCACTGTCCATATGCTTCATACGACTATCGTAAAGTCTAAAAGTCAGAATCACAGTTTATTTTCCATGTGTATTTTCTGTTTATTATTTTTTTCATATACTTTACTTTTAAATTACACCTATTGTTTAACTTACAAAAATTCACTCGACCAAGTAATTATTAGTTTTCCGTTACCTACCATAGTGATCTAAGCTAATTAAATCAAGTTCGCATCGATAGCTCAGTATTTACAGTTTAAATTACCTTAGACCTAATCACTTAAAACAAAATAACAATATACACTAACAATAAAAAATGCTCGATAGATTGCCACACATCATATCGTAACCCAAAATTAAATATAATCAACCAACTTCTCCATTTATTATCTCTTCTTTTTCATAATATATAAATTTAAACTCCGAATAACGTCGATCCCTGTCGACCATAACAAAAGTATTTTTACAAATAAGCTATGACTTACAACTAGCACGTACATAAGTGACGGCGGCTTAGCTACTACATGAGAAACGAGTTGAAGGCGGCGTGGGGCACGGGACAGGCCCGACAATAGACGGATGCCTATCTAAATCCGATTTTGCCATCAAAGTTAGATCAACTTATTATTTGAGACATCTGCTCTAGATAACCACCCCCAATCGCCCGGCGACAAGGCGACGGATCACGCACAAATAAATTAAAATGTTACTCACTACAAAAGTTCAGCGTCGCAGAGGTAATCGGACTCAATTCCACACAAATGAGTTATGTCGTTTTATTGAAATCAAATAACAACGATCGTACGTCGAAAACTGAGGGGCTAAAGTTCGTATTCACTACCAGGTCGAACGATAGCTATGTTACGAAACAAATTAATAGTAAGAAAACAAACTAAGTTTCACAACCTGGCCTTATTTACAATGCTTTTTTTTTTCATATTATCTAAAAGTTGGTATAAGTCTGGCGATGTTATATTGTTTTTGTCCACAGTAGTATTGTTTTTGTCCACAGTTCCGAGTGTTGGTTACGTACGTATGTATCGAGGCGGGCTGAGGCACGCGACTGACGCTCACACGGTGGCGATAACGATGAGCAGGTGGGCGATCTCGGCCACACGGTGCATGAGGTCGGGCGCGATGCGGTTCAGGTTCTCGTTGGCGAAGTCACACGACGGAAAGATGTGGACCGTGTACATTGCCTGCAAAAAATCACAGCGATGGCTTAAATTTCGTCATTATCATTATTATATTTAAGAATTGGACTCTTGTCGGGGCAGTATCCCACTCGCGCTCTGGTCACAGGCCATTTCCTTCACCGCCTGAGACGTCACGAGTGACATCCTAGTCGAGATGCTATGTTGGGCAAATTAAAGAGAAGATTCATGACGTGACACAAGACTACCTCTCTTTCCTCTACACCTCTTCTTCTACCTCTCTTTCCTTCTAAAATTCAAATTCAGTTTATTGTTTCATGTGGTATAGTAGTCTGCACAACACAGAGAATATAATTGTTATTGTTTTTAGAACAAATGAATATTTTTTTTATTTTTGACTATACAGTCCATAGTTAGATAAGTTCCCGCAAATTTTCCACCCTTTAGTACTACCCCCACTCTTTCCTCGTCACCTGTCGGTTAGCTAAAATAAAATACTATTTAGAATAAAATAAAAGACTATTTAGAAGCAGTGGGCAGATGTTGCAGTAGGCTGGTCGCATGTGCCGAAGAACAGATGGTCGATGGCGCGCAACGGTTCTCGAGTGGAGAGCACGAACTGGCAAACGCAGCGCAGGACGCAGAACACCAGCTCGCTGGACCGACGATCTGAGGCAGATTGCTGGCAGCGGCTGGATGAGGATGGCCAAGTATAGAAGGAAGTGGCGTGCCTTGGGGGAGGCCTACGTCCAGCAGAGAACGAGTCCGCGCTGATTGATTAATTGAAAAGCCCAATTTGCAACTATTAAGCCCACCATTTTTTTTTTCTAGTACAATAAAGACTAATAATAATAGTACCTGGTGGTGTCCGGGCGGCGCGACGTTGACGATGCCGGCGGCCTGCTTGCGCTGCAGGTAGGTGATGAAGCCGCCCGTGAGGTTGGTGGACTGCTGCAGCACGTCCATGTGGTCGCGCCCGCAAGGCAGCGCCAGCAGGATGCAGTGCTCGCTCTCCAGCTGGAAGCGTCACGGACACCTTCAGTGTTCGTTCATTTCTGATCTTCATTACGCATCATCAGCGTTAATCCTTCACTCTGAATGAATTCTCAAACGCCGCTGGCTATACGCTTAGGTTGAAAAATATCTGTGTAATTCCTGTACAATAGCGTCTCAGTTCTCAACCATTTATCTAAACACAGAATGAATGTGGAAACTAAAATATCTCCGGGTCGACTGCTCGGAATACTATTCTGCACCCGTCTTACCCCGTCTCCTCCGCACATTCATAATTTTCACGTTTTTTTTTTCTTTTACATCAAATATCTAAGACTCGATTAAACAAGTAAATTGCAATCGTGAGATGCCCGAACCATATTATTGTTATTATTATTAATTCGTTCATTGCACATAAGTAAACATTACAATGGCAATGCGGTGGAATAGAATGCACATTATATACAGTTTGTTTATGATTAAAGTTGTATACGGTACAGAAAAAACAAAATTTTTCAATTCTACATAGTGACAGGCTAATCAAATTCATCATAATTTAACAATAATTAGGAAGTTCTAACAGTGCTTAGTGGCTTTAGTCAAAAAAATATACTTTACAGGAGAGTAATAAAACTATAAAATATTTGTTAGCAACCCTTGAGGTAACATATTCGGAAAAAGGATCTGAATCCTAAGTAATAATAGTAATACTGAGTAATCGATTCGGTCAGCTATCTCCTTTCTGATCGATCGATTGAAAGAGCGTGTAATGTCCTCATTGAACGGCATTAAATTGTTAAAACCTGTCTCAAATTACTTAGGCACTGTTAGAAATTCACTGATGTCATATAACTTAGTTCCTACTAAAGGCTTAGATCTTAACCATAAAGGGGAACTTGCGTCTTAAGATTGGAGAGACATTGCTTTTATACCATAGAAGACACATAAAAACTCAAGAAAAAAATAAAACCAAAAAAATATAATCTTTGGGGTTTTCGGGGTCTCCAAATTGTGAAAATTCAAGTTACTTTAATAAGAAAAAATTTATTAGATTTGGTCTTTTCTTTGAGTTGTAAATGTTTTCTAATAACCAGTGGTCGGAGTAGGTATATTGAATTAAGGTCACTGACATCAAACGTATATGTTAATATGGATACGCCTCCGAGTTTCCGGATTATTATGATAAAAATACCGAAACATCGAAATTATTACATGAAACTAGTTAAAAATGTATCAATACTCTCAACGCTATGCTGCTAGTGGCGTAGATGACCAAAATTTAATAGTAAAAAATGACTGGTCAAAAAAAAAATAATCAAAATGTAGAACTTGTAACCGATGAGGATTAAAAATAATTATTTTTAATAAAACTGTAATAATGATTATTTGTATTAACAATAAACAATTTTGTTTGCTTACATATGGTTTTTTATTTTATTACTCTATTTACCAAATTTTTGGAAACTCCGGTACATTCCGGAAGAAATGCATGTCCATGTTATGATATCATGACATGACGCAAGTATCTAAAATCAATATACCTACTCCGACCACTGCTAATAACGGTATTTATAAACGCTTCATACATTGTAAGGCGTTACGTGCGTTACGTGGCCTCTCCGTTTATATTATTAAAACATTTTTACTGCGAGTTCTCCATTTACTGGTGTTAAATGAATGCCTTTTTCCCTTTTACCTAAATAAGGTATAGTCTTGTTCGTACGGAAGTATATTAAGTTAGCATAAGTCTTTAAATGTAAATTAAGAGAGCAATGTACCAACACAGTTTAGTACCATTAAATATTTAAAAAAATGTTTTTAAAACGTGTGACCCGTATACGTCCCACTGTAGGGCACAGGAAGAGAGTATGGGCTTAATCACCACGCGTGCCCACTGCGGATTGGCGATTTCAAGCGCTGAGATATGTGAATAACTCAGACACATGTTTCCACATGATGTTTTCCTCCGCCGTTAGCGAGTGGTATTGCTACTATAACTTCACAAATGTACGTAACTTAGAAAAAAAGTCATAGGTACATGCCCGCACTAGAAATCGAACCTGGGTCTCTCGCTTCCGAGTCCAATGTTCTATCCACTAAACTAGTTACCACCAAAAAAAAAAATATTTCGGGTCCCTCGCATACCTTCATCTTGCGGTGCACCTGGTCGAGCTGCGCGGGCTCGAGCCGCATGCGTTGCGCGATGCGCAGCGGCGGCGTGGAGCCGTCCGTGTGCCGCGGCAGCGTGTCGCCCGCCACGGCCGGGTTGCCGCCCACAAAGTGCATCTGCACCGCCGCCGAATCGTTCTTCAGCGCCAGCAGACCTTGCCACATCACCGGGTAGCGCTGTCGGGGAGAGAGCACGTTTGTTATAACAACAAACACACGCCCAACTAAGAAGTATTGGACCCCAAATCCTGGCCATAAATCGGGTTTCCCATTGTTGACTAATACAAAGGAGATGTTTTTGTCTAGAAAGGTAGATAATTTCCGCGTACAATGACAGTCTTATTACCTGCACACGGTTAACGATCCTTGTGTAGTCAGTCGGACATTCGTTGGATACAGTTTATTCTGCTCTTGACTACGCGCTGTGTTTTCGACTTTCAATCGGTGAATTCTGAAGCTGGGAGTGTTTTGTGAAGAATAATCGCAGAAACTAAAAGATTGCCTCGTTGGTCTAGCCTTCAAGGCGCTTAGGTACCAAAACAGAGGTCGTGGGTTCGATTCCAACTGGGGGCCGCCGTACATTTGTAGAAGCCTGGGTGTATTTTCATGTTTGTGACGTCCTTGCCTGGTTACCATAACACAGGGTATCCTTGTTTGGGACCAGGCCAAGTGATTGTATTGTGTGGAAGTTATTATTATTAGATAAGTAACATAATATGAATGACGACAGAAAAAAAAGTAATACAAAACAGACAAAACTAAAATATAGATGTAGCCCGTAGTGTGTCGCGAAGGTCCGGCGGTTAACACGGTCTCAAACTTTCATTTAGCTGAATCAAAGTTGAATGAAATGTAGTGTACAAGTACGACAGGGGTGCATTAAGAAGGTGGTGAAAAGATTTTGTAAAGTTTTAGCGATGTGGTGGGAAATAACGTAGAGGGAACAATTTAGTATGAATAAATTTTAATTGCAAAAGCTAGTAAGTAGGTATGTTTCATTTCATTCAGCTTTGGTCTAAGCGTAAACAAACCATTGACAGAAATCGTTAAAATACAGGAAAACAATTATATCTATCATGTTGTTTGCCGCCGACGAAGTGCATTTGCCTAGTCGTTCTTCAGGGTAAACGGCCCTTGCCACATCACCCGATAGCCCTATCGGGACGGTCCGGCGGTAAGCGCGTTTTCAGACTACATTTCATCCAGCTACACCAGCCTTTTCACCAGCTCCTTAATGCACTCCTACAGTACTTGCACACTACATTTCATTCAGCTTTGGTCTATATATGTAATTAAACCATTGATACAACTCTTAATATATGGAAAGCATTTATCTGCCAAATAATTTGAGGGACCTAGGACCTATCACTCATCTCATTAATTTATGAAATGATTAAGGCTTGTAGTTACCTGTAGCAGCATCTGCAAGGAGTCGGCCTCGCGAGGCACCTGCGAGGCGTGCGGCGGGCCGGGGGCGCCGACGGGCGGCAGCGCGGACGGCGGCCGGCCCGCGTGCGCCGGCGGCGGCGAGCGACCGCCCACTACGCCGTACACTGGTAACATTAAACATATTTTTATTGCCTCGTCAAAATCAAACAAGCGAACAGTGACTAGCAGGCCTATGTTCAGCAGTGGCCGAGTACGGGCTGTTTTAAAAATACACATTTCATTAGTTTACTGCTTTGTTAAACCATTACTGGTTTCTCCCAAAGCTAGCGTCTTCGGATATTACCATTATCACAACAATAGCTATTTTCTATTTTATAGCCTCCTATATCGCAATAGCAAAACAATGTCGTTCCAATAATATAAACATGCATAAATCAAATATGTATCTCTCACAAAGAATACCGAATCACGCGAGGAGTCGAGTTAACTTGCACGAGTTATACCATTGGAATCCTATTGGTTAGTAGAAAACTAATAGTATCAATGAAACATGAATTACCGTACTATTATCATTCTACTAAACAACTGTGCATTTATGAGACCCGTCCCCCAGATTGATTAATTGAAACAATGACGCGAACATTGGACTAGCGATTAACATGATTAGTGATGAAAGGACTCGAGTCTTTTAAGCCTTTTAAGAGAGAATCGACTCAATTTTCACACCTCAAGACTAAATCAAGTCTTTTAGCCTTTTAGCCTCTAGTCTTTTAAGAAGCCTTCTATGAGTTTAGCCTTAAGTCTTTTAGCTCGCTTTGGTTGAAGACTCAGCCTTAAGAAAAAGACTTGAACTTTGTAGAATCATGACGCCTCCGAGCCCAGAGGCGTACATGGCTGCCTAATCGCGGCCGGGGCGACAGATTGATGAGTTTACATCGATTTATATACATAGTACTAGGGGGTGAACCCCCTGCGCGCTTACGCGCGCCAACCCCCAGCCGCTCCGAGCTTCGCTCTCCGCGGCGCTCGGCCTAGGGCCTCGCTAGACACTTGACGTTGGGATTGTTTGAGTGGGAACATGTATGGTCTCGGCCTTCGGCCTCGGCCTGGACGGAGCTCGGCCTTCGGCCTCGCCGCGGCGGGGTTCTTCGTGCCCGCTTCGCGGAGCTCGGCCTCCGGCCTCGCAAGTTTGTCCCATCTGGCTTTTGCGTTGTTGCTTGTTCGCCGAAAATGTATAGTCTCGGCCTTCGGCCTCGGCCTAAACGGAGCTCGGCCTTCGGCCTCGCCGCGGCGGGGTTCCTGGGGCCCGCTTCGCGGAGCTCGGCCTTCGGCCTCGCAAGTTTGTCCCATCTGGCTTTTGCGTTGTTGCTTGTTCGCCGGAAAATGAGTGGTCTCGGCCTTCGGCCTCGGCCTGAACGGAGCTCGGCCTTCGGCCTCGCCGCGGCGGTGTTCCTCGGGCCCGCTTCGCGGAGCTCGGCCTTCGGCCTCGCAAGTTTGTCCCATCTGGCTTTTGCGTTGGTGCTTGTTCGCCGGAAGATTTAGTCTCGGCCTTCGGCCTCGGCCTGAACGGAGCTCGGCCTTCGGCCTCGCCACGGCGGTGTTCCTGGGGCCCGCTTCGCGGAGCTCGGCCTTCGGCCTCGCAAGTTTGTCCCATCTGGCTTTTGCGTTGTTGCTTGTTCGCCGAAAATGTATAGTCTCGGCCTGAACGGAGCTCGGCCTTCGGCCTCGCCGCGGCGGTGTTTCTGGGGCCCGCTTCGCGGAGCTCGGCCTTCGGCCTCGCAAGTTTGTCCCATCTAGCTTTTGCGTTGTTCCTTGTTCGCCGGAAAATGTATGGTCTCGGCCTTCGGCCTCGGCCTGAACGGAGCTCGGCCTTCGGCCTCGCCGTGGTGGGGTTCCTTATGCCCGTTTCGGCCTCGAAAAATTGTCCCATCTGACTTTTACTTGAAATTTTGTACTAAAAGTCGATTTTCAGTACAAATTCTCCATACAAAATTTTCTCATTTTCAATTGTCGATATCTCGGCCGCCATCTTGAAAATCCAAAATGTCCGATTTTTCTCATATACCTGGGTCCTTTGACAACCCGATGCCGTTTAGGGCACGTCTCCAGCTTGTGCCCAGTTAGCTGCCGACTTTTTTGCGCAGAGGTCGATTTTTTGAGTGGCCATAATCTTGCCCCTATTTTGAATTTCGAACGTTCAAAATTTTTTTTCACAATTAGATTGCGAAACAAACGCCCGTTTGAAATTTCATCCAAATCGGCCGGTAAACAAAAAAGTTAGCACATTTGTATGGAAGAACGCGTTCGAAATTCAAAAATCGGCTTCATAGGATGGCTGTATATCATACATTTCCTACAACTTTCTCATACAAAATTTTCACGTAGCTCTTACCGTTTCCGAGGAAATCTATAGATGATCAGTCAGTCAGTCAGTGAGTATACCGGATTGTAGCTATATATATTAGTAACTAGGGGGTGAACCCCCTGCGCGCTTACGCGCGCCAACCCCCAGCCGCTCCGAGCTTCGCTCTCCGCGGCGCTCGGCCTAGGGCCTCGCTAGACACTTGACGTTGGGATTGTTTGAGTGGGAACATGTATGGTCTCGGCCTTCGGCCTCGGCCTGAACGGAGCTCGGCCTTCGGCCTCGCCGCGGCGGGGTTCCTGGTGCCCGCTTCGCGGAGCTCGGCCTTCGGCCTCGCAAGTTTGTCCCATCTGGCTTTTGCGTTGTTGCTTGTTCGCCGAAAATGTATAGTCTCGGCCTTCGGCCTCGGCCTGAACGGAGCTCGGCCTTCGGCCTCGCCGCAGCGGGGTTCCTGGGGCCCGCTTCGCGGAGCTCGGCCTTCGGCCTCGCAAGTTTGTCCCATCTGGCTTTTGCGTTGTTGCTTGTTCGCCGGAAAATGTGTGGTCTCGGCCTTCGGCCTCGGCCTGAACGGAGCTCGGCCTTCGGCCTCGCCGCGGCGAGGTTCCTCACCACCGCTTCGGCCTCGAAAAATCGTTTTTTTGAAAAATTCTTCATTTTTGTTTAAAATTTTGTACTAAAAGTCGATTTTCAGTACAAATTCTCCATACAAAATTTTCTCATTTTCAATCGTCGATATCTCGGCCGCCATCTTGAAATGTCAAAATGTCCGATTTTTCTCATATACCTGGGTCCTTTGACAACCCGATGCCGTTTAGGGCACGTCTCCAGCATGTGCCCAGTTGGCTGCCGACTTTTTTGCGCAGAGGTCGATTTTTCGGGCGGCCATATTCTCGCCCCTATTTTGAATTTCGAACGTTCAAAATTTTTTTTCACAATTAGATCACGAAACAAACGCCCGCTTCAAATTTCATCCAAATCGGCCGGTAAACAAAAAAGTTAGCACATTTGTATGGAAGAACGCGTTCGAAATTCAAAAATCGGCTTCATAGGATGGCTGTATATCATACATTTCCTACAACTTTCTCATACAAAATTTTCACGTAGCTCTTACCGTTTCCGAGGAAACCTATAGATGATCTGTCAGTCAGTCAGTCAGTCAGTCAGTCAGTGAGTATACCGGATTGCAGCTATATATATTAGTAATAAGTTTTCCGAATTCCACATGAGTAAGTCAAGGAACATGAAGCAATGAATGAATAAAATAATACTTTAAATTTGCAGTAGCTAAGCTACAAAAAAAACAAATTCATCTGTAGCCTCTCCTAGAGCTCGCCATATAATTCTGTCCTCGGCCATCCAGCCGCTACCGACGATTCGACATATTGATTTATAAGACGCAAGTTGTGTAAGAATAAAATTAGGTTCGGTGCAGACACCTCTTGCGGAAGCGGAGAAGTGTAGACTAGGCCTCCGCATTACTGATTATTGTCTGTTATGGTTCATAAACGGATGTATTCGGAAAATCCACGAAGTGGACGAGGAAGTAACCCTCCCATTCGTAGTCTATCCAGCTGTATCATTCATCATCATTATTAGTTCCTGTAATCCCTCATCAGGGACATAGAGCTCTCAAAACACATTCCCATAGCAGCCGATGACCGGCTGTTAGAACATACGCAAAAGAAATAATAGAATGTAAAGTAAAGAAGGGCACGAAATTTGAGTCGAGATAGGCGGGATATTTGGTTAGTCTGCAAGGCTGACGGTGGCCGAAGACAGCCACAGAGTGGTGGCCGAGAACTGGCCATAGTTCAGTGGGTAGCCCCCCTACTCGATCAGATCATAATATAAAGAAGGCGGCAAGAGGTCAATGGACGAGATCAGCAGGGGACCGGGGAGGTTGGCGTGCTGGTGAAGAGGCCTATGCCCAACAGTGGGCGCTTTTCATGGGTTGTATATATTATAGATAAAATAAATAGAGAGTAAACAAGTGACACTCACTGATAAGCCGGTCGGCTGGCGCGGGCGAGTGCGCGGGCCGGGGGACGCGCGCGGAAGGCGGCCGCCGCAGCTCCAGCGGCGGTGCCGGCGCCTCCGAGCCCTCCGCCTCCAAAGTTCTGGAAACAAAGCCTCCTTAGTTCTAGTACTACAACTCCAAGATGTTTACGAACTGAATCTTTCGTAAGACAAACAAATTTCGAAAGTGAATCCAAAATTACATTTAAAACCCAAGATGATATTACTACGCTTTTGTTTTTCTCACCTTGTGTAGGGCAATGGCGAAGCCCTGCTTTCCTGCTGCGTGGCACGGAAGTGTTGTTGGTACATCTGGTAGTGTTGATGCGAGAAGTGCGGGTACATCCCATCGCCCTGTGCGGACAAAACGATGCCATTGAGTAGAAACAAGAAACTCATTTAAAAGATTTTATACGAGATTAAATATTCACGAGACGATATTAAAATGAGACTAGCATAAACAAATTTTATTAAAGGTTGTTCGCACTAATGATTTCAAACACGATTTGCACTAAAATTCAACAAATATAAAGTAACCAGAGACACCATTTCTACGGAAAAGTGTGACTTGTTTCCAAAACGAAGATTCATGAGATTCACAGTGACTTCGGTTTACTTTTCAAAATTATTAAATAAAACAACTAAAAGAAAAAAGACCACAAGACGACATTACAATAAACAGTTCAGAAGTTGATATATGTTAATTACATTGTGGTATACCGGAGTAACGGGAGAGGTCTGTTGGTGAGCGGGCGGCGGACTGCGAACTAAGTCTGCCGACTGTTCCAGGTTAGCATGAACAGAGGAAATTGTCCGATCAACGTTGAGAACAAACCTCATGACAGTAAAGGACAAGTTGGAGGCAAAACTCACCACTGGCATGTGGCCTTGCGGGCTGATGTTTGGCACGTTTGTGACGTTCATACGTGCGCCGGCTGAACCTGCAACAAACCGAATCAATGTAAAAATATATCAATAAAACTGGGAAGATCATTTCGGAACATTTGTATAGACGGGAGTCAGTGATAGTTAAAACATAGATATCTAACTAGCGCTAAAAATGACCCCACGTTCAATTGTAGGAAGGCGAGCGGGGCTTGTCAATTGTGTTACTAATCAGAGTGAGTTCAGTATTACCCGGCAAAATATCTCTGCACCTACCACCGTTAGACCGCCATCTTGCCAAGTACCTAGATATTTCGACGGGTTATACATGAATGAAGTCAATGGTTCGACCTTGTCAGAAAAATCTTACTATGAGAATGGTGCTATGCAACTCCGAGGAAGTTATGAGTAAAACTGATCGTGAAAACAATATAACTATAGACCTTTCAGATTTTTAAAGGTTGCCCAATTTTATACATGTCTTGCTAAGAATCACGAAGCGTGATTGTTAAAATCGCCGGCGGACACAATGCAGTGGAATACATTACTACTATTATTATTTACTAATATATATAGCTACAACCCGATGTCCAGACTGACTGATTGATTGATTCATTGACAAAATTGATTGGTTGATTGATTGATTGACTGACTGACTGACTAACTGGTTAATGGACTATATGCTATCTCGGAAACTATCACTCCTACGTAAAAGTGATGTATGTGATAGACGTTACATGATTTTTTTTTATAATCTTTATTAAAAGGTTTTGTCGCACAGCGACAATGTCACCTTTATAAGGCTAATATCATATTAATTATAATACAGGGTGGCCAACTTGGAGGTATACAGAGTTTTTTGCCGCCATTTTGTTTTGACGGTAAATATGAAAGTTGTTGCATGAAAATTACTAGAAACGGTAAATTTGTTATGGAGTGTTTTACGACTGAACGACGTGTTTTCATTACTGTAAGATCTATGCTGCCAACGGCTCCCACGGGCAACGATTAAAAATTGTTTTTCTAGTGCAATTTTAAAAACCACTTTTTCTAGTGCTTTTACGGAGCGATCATACCTTGTGGTTTCTTTCCAGTTGACCTGCCTGTCTTTTGATAAAACATCAGCTATAAAGACTACTCGCGCAGAACGCGAATAAGAAACCACCCTGTCTATCGGATTGCTATCCCACTTGTCCCGTTGTAGTTTTGTGTGAAATTCTACTGTCTTTTGTTATTTTGTTACCCAGCTGGCTAGAGGAGGCGTAGGACTCGCCTGCACCGTCTGCGAAGCGTGCCACTACCCAGGCTGTTGTAAGTACTAGTGCATTTTTTCTTTGCCATCATGTAGGTAGACTGCCCGTGAGGGCCACGAACATTTTGGTCTATAACTTTAAAATTAATAATATTACAGGCTATTGAGTGTTTTTAGAATGTTTGCCACTACCCCCCGCATGTTTTCCTTATTAAAAATCACCGAAAACTATTTCTGTTAAAATTTAATATTTATGTTTTACATACATTTTGTTCCATAACTTAGAAATTGTTATTGATAGATGCAATTCGGGCAGTATATTTTTTATTTCGATCTTATTTTATATTTTTTTCTTAAAGCAGAAGTAATTTCTAGAGACTAATTTCATTTTTTCAGCGATTTGTTAAGTTTATTATTATAAATTATTTATTTAAAATATTTGAAAGCGTGACGTCATATTTTTCGAGTGCACACGCCGAAACGTCGCGCAAACTGTCACACTTTGTTTCTGTGATTTGCTGTCACAGACGTTTTTTTCACAGGCAAGGAAATGATATGCATATGACAGTTATGACAGCAAGTCTTTTTTTTAAGTAACGTAGTGTTGCCATATGTTGTTTATTTTAAAATGTGACGTCATCAGAAGGTCAAATGAAGGTTATTGTTTTTTGGCAAAAATAACGCTCATCTTCCTTAATATTTATCTTAAACATAGAAAATATGGTTACTTAGATGTTAATCTCGAAATGGTTTTTGATTCAGCCCTCAAGAAAAAAAATAGTCTTTGCGAATTGAGCTATTTTAGAATGTCCACTAACTTCTCCCGCATCTTTTCTTTAGCAAAAAATTCACGTCAAATTCAATATTGTGTTGTGAAATTTGATATCTCAAACATGAACATTGTTTATAAGCAATTGAGAGGAGTGCCCGCTACTGTGACTGCTCCTTGCATCTTTTCTTTTTTAATAATTACAGGGAAATTCGGTATTATTTTGGTGAAATTCGATATTTATGATCGACACACATTTTGTCCCATAACTTAAAATTTGTTAGTTCTAAAAGCTATTAAGTGGTTCAGGCCACTCGATAGCTTGTAGAACATGGCCCAAGCCACTCAGGCTTAGGTATTTAAACGGACTGGAATTTCTGTATTTTGAGATATTTTAGTTTTCATATTTTATGTTTAGTTGACCCATTTATTCCCTTTTAAGTCAAAGGGTACAATGGTTTGTCGTCTCTGCTTTTCAGGAATACACTAGCAGGGCGCCTCCATTGTCCATTCTCCATCATCCATTCTTCTTCTATTAGAGATAAGAGTTTTTCACCCGTTCCCCTGTTCTTCGATCTGCATGGGGGTTCCGTAGTTTTCATTTACTTCAACAACCTTTATCACAACTTTTTGCGGCACTGAAGGTTGTATAGTAAAAATAAAAAGCGCCCTTTCAATTCAATTGTGTCTATATTACTAGTTCATTATCGAACTTTTTATATCAGCAATAAATTTCATAGGTTCCACACATTTTACCAATTTTCCAAGACATTTTGTAACACGTTGTCACTCGCGCTAATTTACACTGTTACGCCCGGCGTACAAGGGTGCAACATTTTCGGTTGCTCTGGCGTTCCAAAGGTTAACCGAAGCGCAGGTTTCCACGGTTCGGTAGGATCGTCCCTTAAACACCATTACAGATTCAGAGTTGTGGAATCGTTTATTCATTTTACACTTCAAATTACCTTTAAGGTTAAGAAGCCTAAGTAAAGCTAAGACTACTGTTCAACTGAAGAGCAGTTGATTAATCCTACGATTCAGTAGGATAAGTTTTTAACCAAGCTTAAGTCCGTTTTATATAAGACTTACAATAAGTTGTACAATTTTACTGGTAATCGTAACGTATTATTTTAAACTCACGTTGTTTTTTTTTTTTAAATATATTGGTTGCGAGGATGTTTTTTGTTTTTATTTTGTTACTTTTTATTTTACCTACCCCTCAATTTTTTATTACAGTACCCAATAAAATGTGTACTCATTGTGTACTAGGTAATGTATACTAAGCAATGTGTTAAACATTTTTTTGAATCATGTTACCATAATTTCACAAAAATATGTGCTGGTTTCTACTTCGTGATGCTCTTACCCGGATGCGGATGATGGTGGTGCGGTCCAGCCACCGCGATGGGCTTGAGGTGAGGATGGGCCGGATGTGGCGGCTGCGGCGGCGGCGGATGGTGCGCCCCTCGTGGCAGACTCGCCGTACCCGCGTAGGCTGGACGATAACCGCTCGCTCCTTCTCCAGCTCTGTCACAAAGGAAAAACAATGTTAGAAACATAATCATCAACTGAATACAGACGAACCAATTCGACGATTAAGCTAAAAAGCTTACCTCATCAACACTGGAGTAGCGCGGTCGGCAGGCCGATGGATAGATGGTATCGATGGCGGGCGATGTGGCAACGCAGGGGACTGGACTCTCGCGTCAGCGGCTTCCAGAGCTCCGACCGGCAAAGCATTTCCGGGCGCTGCGTCTAACAATCGCCTGAATACAGACTCGGTATGAGCTTCAGCCGTCGCGGCCGGCATTAGTTCGTCGACAATAGGGTGGGCCTTAGCACATTCAGGGTTTCTCGCTTCTCTGTAGGCTTCGGCTTCCGCGGCCACTTTACTCGCTGTTGGTTCAGCTTCGACAATCTTTTCTGGCACGATCGGCGATGTGTTAGTTCTTATAGCCGATGTTGGTACTGTTGACGCGGAGGCTTCAAATACAGACGCTAGCTTAGCACTGATTTCGGAGATCATCTTCTTGGGTGGCTTCATGATAGGCGTGGGAGTTGGTGCCGTTGGCACAGCGCTGATGACTGGAGTGCTACCGGGTTTGACCGCTGGCGGCAGTACAGGTAGCGCGGTTGGAGGATCCGGTTCAAACTTTGATGGGGGCGGTGATGCTGAGTTGGCAACAGAGACCGGTGGTGTTTCAATAACTTTGGGTACCTTCGCCTCTTTAGGTGTTTCTTCTTTCTTTGCGCCGACCTTCTCGTCACTGCTGTCAATCGACGCATCAGACAGGCTCCGGTCTCTGGTCCTCTTCACTCCACGAGGAGACTTGCGAGCATCGGTGCCCAGAGCTTTGTCTTGCGCATTAGCCTTAGCGCCGGCCTGCCTCGCAGGTTTCCTTTTGTTGTTATCCTTAGCACCTCGTATTTGTGTCGACGAACCTTTGACCACGTCTTCGATGACATCATCCACTGTACTACGCTGCACGTCTTTTTCTTGAAGCCTTCTTGACTTTCGAGTATTTGCTGATGGTGACACGAAATCATCCAGTTTTTCCTCCTTGTTTGCGATTGGAGCCGGAGCTTTAGGTGGTTCGAGTGGTTTCGGACTTTCCTTAGCGGGGATTGTTAGACTCGATGAAGTTATTGCGGTGGTATGACCCGCAAGAGGACTTTTGATAGTCAAAATGAGTCTCGGTCGTGCCTCGGCTTTGTTGGTAGCCGAGGTGTTGGTCTCATCACCAGAGTCTTCGTGGAAGTCATAAATGTCGCCGGGTAAGTTGTTGGTGCTTGCGTTGATGGCAGCTTTCATCTTCTTATCCGCGGTTGCCCTGCCTCTACCTCCCCTCTTGGCAGTGCCACCCCGGGCTGGTTTAGCTATCTGCCTTGTTTGGACTCGGTCTTGGTTCTTATTTGTCTTTTTCCCACGAACGTTACGTCCGCCTCTTTTACCGACAGTACCTTTCTCTAAGTTTTTCTCCAATATTAACTCATCTGATGTATCCATATTTTCTTCAGTACTTATAGTGACATCCGAGGATTTTGCTGCATCAGAACTGTCTGTGTTATTAGTGTAAGTGATTTTTATTTTCGCCTCGTCTGTACTATCCTCCGAGGTATCGTTACACAGTGAATCCACTTTCTTAATCACTGACTCTATGTTCACATCTTTCGCACTCCAAGAATCGCCTTCATCGTTGTTTTTCTTATCAGCTTGTTCTAGCAACAATGCTGCAAGAGGTTTATCATCATCTTTAGCCGAACTGTTGTCATCACTTTCCTTTTCCTCGGTCTTTTTAGATAGTTCTTTCTCGTTTAAATGTTGAATAACTTCTTGTTTCGAAAAATCTTTAACAGCATTCTCTCTGAAAGGTTTGTCGTTTGACGATTCCTGTTTATAATTTTCGTCTTTACATGCATGTGGCGGTTGGGAAATACATTTCTCACTGCTTGAAGTATCAGGTTCCCGCGTTACAGTAGTCGGAGTTGAGTTGAGAATTGTTTCGTTTGCTTGCGACATGGGCGTCGTAGCCAATGTCACTGTTTGTCCAACATTGACTTCGAGTTTCTTCTCCGGAGTGACTTTTATCTCGCTAGTACTATTTTTGAGTAATTCCTCGAAGTCAGTATCGCGTTTCGGAGCGTCTAGAGGTATCGAAGGCGGTATCACTGGCTTGATCAGAAGCTCCTTTCGCCTGTCCATAGGATCGTAAGCGCCAGGTAATTTGCTCTCGAAAACTTTCTCCTCATTTTCTCGCATCATTTTATTTTGTAACACTACCGATGGATGGTTTTCGCCTTCAGGTTTGTTGTTGATCCTTACTGTGCCGATAGTGTTTGTTTTCAACAATAAAGGGGTCATGACAACGTTCGTCAAAGTCGAAGTAGTCGCAGCTACTGCACCTGAAGCATCCAATTTTGTGAGGACAGTCGGTGATCGCATAGTCGACATAGATAGAACTGAAGGTGGTCCCACCTTGTGAGCGTCGATCTGAATGACGTTCGACATAGGTACAGTTGTTAGTAATCGCTGTGAATTGACAGAATGAATCACATTCGTCCCTTGTTCTCTAGTGCTGATTACCGGTTCATGGAACATTATGGGCTTCGTCTGAAGAATATGCCCTCCCGTGTGGTTGACTCCAGCCACGTGGATGACAGGCGGCGAGCCAAACTGGCCGACATGATTGTGATTTTCGGATTTCTTCATGTCTAGCTTGTAGGGCGTGTTTGGCATGTCTTTCATTTCTCCCATTTGGTTTAGCAGAACTTTGTTGGATAACTTCAAAGTCGAGTTGATACCACCAACATGAAGAGCATTCTGCATCGATATGAGACGGTTTTGCGCCATTACAGTGGGATTAGTTGTCTGATGTAAGCTAGTAGGCGTCAGGATAATTTTGGAGTTTTCCGCGCTCGTTTCAACGACAGTTCTTTGTCCATCCGTCCTCCTATCAGCAGAGATGGTTTTTTGCGGATGCAACATAGAGGATGTGACAACTCGGAGCGTTTTGTTGGGTTGCCCGATGTCATTGGCAGTCAGCTGTTTTGATATCGGAGCCAGAACGGGGGCTACTGGTAGCCTGTTGAAGTGGATAGGCGCTCCTTGGGTCTGCATCAAGACCGAGTTAGGTCTGTTAGGTGACACCAAGGCGCGCGGCCCGTGCGGAAGATGCATCCCTTGGATCGGGCTGAGTGGAGGCTGCTGCATACGCACTACTGTCAAATGACCCGGCGATCGCTGCTGGATGTTGTTTGGCGATGTCATTCCAACAGAGTTCAAGTTCTGTGGTGATGTACTTAGAATGGCCATGTTAGTCAAACGTGGTGATGTCATAGGTTCTCCTTGAGACATCGCATTGGGACTTTGAAGCCTTGGATCATTGGCCAAACGCGGCGAGATAACAATATTTTGCTGCTTTTGGTACAAGCTATGAGGCTCGGGTATTTTTATGGTCGGCGGCTGCATGTTGGGTACTTGGGTCCGAATCATTTGATTTAGAACTTGATACGGCGCATTTATCCTGTTCGGCGTGCCCATAATAGGTCTCATTGGGCCACTGTTAATTGGTACATTATGACTCGGTTGGGCTTTCAATTGTATTATATTGGTGGCTACATTCAAGGGCTTGTTTTCTATTGTTTCTCTTTTAGGCAGCTGGCATTTTGAAATATTTAGTAGCTGAGGTTCGCGAAGTTTATTATTTGTCAGAGTCCATGACGTTATCACTGGAGTAGCCGTTGAGGTAACCGTTTGTGGCGCCTTAACTGGAGATAACTTGAGTTCCTTTTCGACAACTTTGTTCCTAATGTCAGCAGTATTTACGGGAGTACTCGATTTAGTCGATACTTCGGTTTCTTCCTGTTTTGGTTTAGGTTTATGGTTCATAGTAACCTTTTGTTGTTCAGAGTTTGGTTCCATATTCTTAGCAATGATATTAATAGGTAATTTCTCGAGAACATCTTGTGGGGGTTCGTCAGCTTCCTCCGTATCAGTGTCTATGAGGAGCAAGTCGTTATCAGACATGGGAGTGTCTGGTTTTATTTCCATCTCACTAGCATTGAGATTTTGCACGGCGCGTCTCATCTCCTCCGCATCTTCTTCAGGCATATTTTCGTTCTCAATAGCCGTGTTTTCCATTTGATTCGTTGAATTATCGCTAGTTTCGTGGAAAACAAAATCTTCATCGATGCCACCAAAACTTTCGCCCAAAAGTGCGGCCACAGCATCTTCTGTCTCCTCTTGTGAAATGACAGCTCTAGGTTTTTCCTCCGATTTTTCATCGACCTTGGGAGCATCTAACGTGTCTGATGATTTTGAAGAGTCTTTCTTTAAGTTAAAAATGCTGCGAACTGCGCTTTCACTAAGTGTCTGGTCATTGTCAGTCTCAAATGGAGAAATAAAGCTGTCAGATTTTTTCTCTGGTGTACTTGTTGGTACTTCGCTTGACAGTTCCATAGAAGGTGGGGTTGAGGGAATTTTGATAGTTTCAATATCTTTGCTGTCGTCATAACTCACGTCTATGTTTTCAACTATAATGAGGCCATCAGACGTATCGGAAGTACTGTTATGGATGTCAGCTTCTATGTTATTCTTGACTGGTGTTACGGGTGGACTTTCGGTAAGCCTTGGTAAGCTGGGGGATTCCATTAGGTTAGCATTGTCTTTAGGCTTGTCCATCGCCTTAATTTTCTTAGAGTCTGTGAGATCTACTTTCTCTATAGGTTTGTCCTTTGGTGGTAAATCCAACACACCCACAGGTTTAGCCTCCTCCGTCTTATCATGATGATGAAAGTGATGGTGATCTTTCCGGTTTTGACGATCTTCCTTACTGCGCTTCTTCTTCTTCTTTTTGTCTCTGTTTTCGTGATTTCTCTTGATCTTATCGTGGTGATGATTCTTTTTCTCTTCACCTAAGGCACTTAACACAGAAGCGTCTCCAGTGTACGAGAAGCTAGATGGATCTTGTTTAGTACTTGTCTCAGATGGCGTCCCGATTCTTGGGCGATCAACATCGGTAACAGAATCGGCAAAAAGACAAGCCTCGATAGCTTTCACAGCATCGTCTAAGCTATTATCATCGTATTTGTTAAAGTGACGCTTTTCTTTGCGTCTTTTCTCTTTTCTACGCCTTAAATCATCTTTCTCTTTCAGTTTTAACTCATCGTTGTTTAATGTTGGGGCACTGAATTGACTCGAGTGGACGTTGAATTGAGAGTCATATTCGTTGGTTGGAAAGTTGAGCTTCTCGTCTGTGATAATTTTCAGCATGCTGTCAGACTCATCAGATAAAGGACCGAATATGTCCTCCATTTTGCCATCTTTCTTGATGTTATTAACACCAGGTTCATTTGCAGAATGTATCAATGATTTACCTTTCTTGCTCTTGAGTCTTTCGTCACGCAATTCATCTGTGTCAATGCTCTCGCGTGTTTTATCGCGACGTTTTTCTTTCTTAATACTATGCCGACGAGATTTTTCAGAATGTCGATGTTTCAGATCGGAGTCTGCAGCCATAGAATCATTGGCATTATTCTTATGATCTTCATCAGAAATGGCGAATTTATTTCGTCGTTGTTTCTTCTTGTGCTTCTTACGAACTTCTCCAGAATACACGTTCGATAACATAGATTCGCTTTCTGACGAGAAATCGTTGCATTTCTTAATGAAGCTGGATTTAAAAATGTGGTCATTTCCACCGGAAGTTGACTTAATTTTACTGTCATCACTATCACTTTTACCAAACAAATTGAGAAGAGAGTTCTTTTTTATCCTGGTAGACTCCTTGGTGAGCAATGCATCATCCATATCAGTTTTTGAGAAGAATCCAGATGCCTGCATTGATTCATTGTCGGAATAAATCTCTTTCTTGACCTGGTTGTCGAGTAGTCTTTTTAAAGTATCGTCATCAGAGGTATCTGACATGATGCGACTTCTGGAGTTCTTCCGCGTTAACTTATTTCTAGACTCATCATCAATGACAAAATAATCGCCTTTTTCACTTCTGTCGTCAAAATCTGCATTTTTTTCTGGTTTCGTGGACTGATGATGGCAGCGATCATCTTCTGAAGAGCTGTCCATGGAATTTTTCTGTGACTTTTTCCTATCGTTATCTGTATCACTATCTTCATCCCAACTGGACCTCTTCTTCTCCTCTCTCTTAGCTCTACTTTGTTTGAGTTGACTGAACTTAGCTTTGATTTTCTCTTGGCGTTTTTCTTCTTCTTGTTTTTGCATGTTCTTACAGGAGCGAGCCTTAACTTTATCATACATCGATATATACGTCGGTTCGTCATCAATAATATCGAATATTGAATGTTTTTTAGGGCCATCCGAATCTGATGAGTCAGAACTGTGGAGTGGTTTTCGATTTCTGCGTTTCCCGTCACATTTTTCGTCTCTGCTTTTGCGGTCAGTTGACATGCGCTTCTCTCGGGCTGCTTCTTTCCGCTTGTCGTCAGATTTTTTATTTTTGTCATCTTTTATTTTCCCTAAATAATCAGCTTGCTGCATAGCGTCTTGTTGCATCTGCAGTTCTTGAATTTGTTGGAGTTGTTGAATACGTTTCTTTTCTTTCATTTCTTTCTTCAAAGCCCTCTGTTTCTCATCCTCTTCACTAGACCTAAGCTCCAGGGTATTCAGGAAGTCTAGGTCATTGCAGATACTCTCTGGTTTTACTTCCGGGCTTGAATTGAATTTGTCATCATTATCTTCTCTGGGACTCTTTTTAGGCTTGCTTAGTTTATCCACTGTTTTATAGTCTTTGTTAATTTCATCTTTGAATTCAGCGGAGATATCGTCGGGTGGTTTAACTTGGTTTTTCTTTTCGTCCTTTGTTTTACTTTCTAATAACTTCGCGAAATGCCCTTTATTGAACTTCGTTGTCTTGTGTCTCTCTGTACTTCGCGATTCTTTGGAATCTCGTCGTTCCGGGATTTTGGGCTCAGATTTTACCTTTTTATTATCTTCGCTGAAGGATTCTATACTGTCTTGAGATGACATCCTTCGTTTATGTCCGATATGTGATGGCAAGCTTGAACAAGAGTTGAGTCTCTCTTTGCGTTTATTGTCCAAGTTGGGCGAGTCCACGGAATAATGTCTTTTCACCTCTAAAGTGTCTACTTTGCTCTTCGGGTAGTGCTCTATTGAGGGCTCAATTTTAACTTTAGGAGGATGTTGCATTAGACCCTTTTCTTCTTTGATTTCAGTCTTAATTTTAATTGTTTCTTCAGTTTTGATGCGATCTGAACATTTCGGAGAGTGCTCTTTCTCTGATTTATGTTTAAAACTGTCACTGCTACTTTTATGTTTACTCTTAGGTTCTTCTTTTATTTCGGGGACTTCTATTTCTTTTACCTTCGAAGAATCAAATGAAGCTCGAGATGCAGATGAATCGGTGGAATCTTTACGACACAAGTCTCGGGTTGATTCGTCTCTCGAAGACTTCCGTGACTTTGAATCAAGTTCTTTCTTAACATCTCGCTTGGACTCATTGTGGTCTTTTTTATGACGGTCGTGCTTATATTTATCATCTTTCTTTGTTTTGCTATCAGTGCTATCCACTGACTCCTTCCTTTTGTCATATTTATCCTTCCGGTGGTGGTCATGTCGAGACGACTTGTCCTCAGAGTGTCTTGATTTATCGGGATCACGGTCACTTTTATAACTAGGAGTCCTTTCAGAGTCTCTGTCTGATTTGCCATGTTCTTTCTCGTACCGATCTTTTTCAGATTTGATCTTATCAAATTTGACTGGGTGAATGCCTTCTGGTGATGATTCTTTGTGTTTCTTATCCTTTTCAGAGCTCCTCTCCTTTTCAATGATCTTATCCCTTTCAGAGATCTTCTCTTTTTCGGCGTTTTTCTCCCGTTCCATGTTCCGCTCTCTTTCGGAGCTTTTCTCTTTCTCAGCGGTTCTATCTTTTTCTGTATGTCTATCTTTCTCGACATTTTTCTCTTTTTCAGCATTTCTTTCTCGCTCTGCATTTTTTTCTCGTTCCATATTTCTGTCTTGTTCTGTGTGTCCTTCTCGTTCCGCATTTCTTTCTTGCTCTGCGTTTCTTTCTCGTTCCGCATTTTTTTCTCGTTCTGCTATTCTTTCTGGTTCTGCGTTTCGTTCACTTTCCGCGTTCCTTTCTCGTTCAGCATTTCGCTCTCGTTCTGCGTTCCTTTCTCGTTCCGCATTTTTCTCCCTTTCGGCATTCTTCTCTCTTTCAACGTTCTTTTCTTTGTCAGCATTCTTTTCTTTTTCCACGTTTCTTTCTTTTTCCGCGTTCTTTTCCTGCTTGATAGATCTGGCTTTCTCCAAGTCATGTTTCTCTTTATCTGCTCTATCTTTGTAGTGGCGGTTCTTTTCACGCTCCAATTTGAATCCATCTTCATAATTTTTGTCATGGTCAACTATTACTTTTTTGTCGGATGGAGTGTGGTTGAAATTGACAAGCCTGTCTTTATCAGATTTTTCAAACTCAATATTCTCCTTTTCTAGCTGGGCGTTTTGGAAAACAGTGATCATTATATTTTGATTGAACCTCTCTTTGCCATTTTTATCAGACTTCAGGAAATCGTGATTAATGTCAAAGTGTTCATTTTTGCTCTTCTTGGTACTGATGTTCAACTTATTGTTTTCATCTTCGGTAGTAGTCATATCCTTCAGATGGTTTTGAATAACTTCTGTTGTCAGTTCATGCCTAAAATCACTGTTTGATGGTTTAGTGTTGTCCGGTGTACTCATGAAGTCAAAATCAAACGAAGTTGTAGTTTCGCCTTGTGAAGAATGAAACTTACAGATTTTAGCAATTTCTTCGTCCATTGCGTTTGCCCTATCAATTTTCTCTTGCTCCAATGCAAATTCTTCCCTTTTGCTAAGTTCTTGCGGAGATGGGTGTTTATCACTGTGGTCACCCTGAGAAAGTTTCTCTTCAGGAACAGTGTCAAACAGAAGTTCGTTTTTCACCTCCACTTTGTCATGCTTTTCAGCACTTTCAGCCAATTTAGCAGGAAGAGTTTTATTGCTATGGCAGTCAAAAGAATCGCTTCTTTCGATTTTGACGCTGAAGGGCCGACATGTCATGTTACTGAGATTGAGGTCTTGATGTTCTGCTTTAACTTCGATCGATTCGATTTCCTCCTTTGGAGGTGGTTCTGGTGGTCTCTCATATTCTTTATCAGAATAAACTGATAATCTTCTTCTTCTGTCTTTCTCATGTTCACTTGTAAATTCTCTGTTGTGATCAGGTTGCTCTTTTTCCGGTTTCGGTGACAGTTTCTTGTCACTCGAATCAAGTAGCAGTTTATCAGTAGAGGGTGTTCTGAGACGCATCCTCGATTCAAGTTTATAGTCACTTTCACAAATTAACCTATCCACCCTGTTGAGCCGCGGATCGATAGGCTTATCGCAAACGTACGTCCTAGATAGAGTCCTCATTAGTCGATCGTCCAAATCTGCACATTTCACAACGTTCGTACACTCGACACTTTTCTTTTCACTTTTAAACAAGTCAAAGTCTCTGGGCGGCTTGGCCGAGATCCCGTTAGGAGGCACTCGATCCTCGCAATCGGCGGCGGGAGGCGGATGCGTGGGGAAGGGGTACTGCAGCGCGCGTGGGCGGGCGCGCGGCTCGCCGCCCGGGCTGGGCGGGCGCGCCGCCGCGCCGAGCCGCTCCGAGTCCTCGTCGAAGACGGAACGCTTGGCCAGCAGCGAACGCACCACCTCGCTCGGCTTCACCTCGTTGATGTCCACCTCGAGCAGCCGGTGCCGCAGCCGCGCACGGTCAGGCGGCGGCGCGGGAGGGTCGAGCCGGCTCCAGCGCTCGTACTTCTCGTCGAGGCTGCGGATGCGCTCCTCCAGCGAGAGCGAGGGCGAGTGCGGCGCGGAGCCGCCGCTCGAGGAGGAAGCGGAGGGGGGGCGCTCCGGGTGGCGCACGGGGGAGGCGGGCGCGGGCGGCTGAGCGGGGGGCGGGGGCGGTGCGGCCGCGGTCTGCGAGCGCAGCAGCAGGGCGAACTTTGGCAGCGGCAGCATCATGGGCTGCGAGCGGTCGCGCGGCAGCGGCGGGCGGCGCGGCTCCATAGGCGGCGCCTCGGGCGGCTCGTCCCGCAGAGGCGTCCCGCCGCGCGACGCCGACTCCTCGCGCCGGCGGCGGTGCCGGCGCCGCGAGCCCGAACGCGACCGGTGCCGCGCCTCGCCGCTCACACGCGTCCCACTCACGCTCACTATGCCGCCTGATACGCTTCTATGCCATTCCTGTTGACAAGCAAATACACTTTATTGCTATTCATTTATTTATACTTTTATTAAAGTAAATCATCATCATCATTCAGCCACAAGAAGTCCACTGCTGAACATAGGCCTCCTCCATGGATTTCCAAAAAGACCGGTTGGAAGCGGCTTGCATCCAGCGTCTTCCTGCCACTTGGATGAGGTCATCTGTCCATCTTGTGGCTGGTCGTCCTACACTGCGCTTACCGATATGTGGCCTCCATTCGAGAACTTTTCGGCCCCATCGGCCATCAGTTCTGCGTGCTATGTGCCCCGCCCACTGCCACTTCAACTTACTAATCCGCTGGGCTACGTCGACGACTTTCGTTCGTCTACGGATCTCATAATTTCGGATTCGATCTCAGAAATCAGAAATCAATAATTTATTTCAACGTAAAGAATTTACATTCTGTTTGCTGAATGTCAATGTACTATGTTACTATGTTAGCCGCTGCCTTCGGGCCGTATTTGTAGTGGACAAAAAGGCAGCGGGAAAAAAATCTCCACTCTGACCATCTTTTCTCAAATCATCTTAAACTTCTACATCAAAAAGTCTATATGATATGATTCCGTGATAGCCACCAATAACTTTAAAAGCCAAAATAACACTTCTTACAAAAGTAGGAAAAACATTAATGCTGCGGCCAGACACACGAACAGCACCCGTTCACGAGCATAACGCAGGGGTCAGCCATCACCAGTCTCAACCATTTTAGAGGGAGATAGGTGACCCGGCCACCACGCCACCATTCGAATGACCTTTAGCAAACATGCAGATGTTTGTCAGCTATAAAATGTGTGCTATAGTTATTAATGTGCAATCACGTCGTCAGTACACGTTTTTAAAACTAAATAAATTATAATATTAATAATTAAATAACAATGAAATCGCAGTGGAATTGGCTTACTACCAAGGGCTTACATCGTTCATATACTCGTCTATTCTATAATAGGCTTTTTTACATAGCGATTTTTAATGAATGTTTTAAATTTATTTTCAGACAAGGATAGAACATGTTCTGGAATTCTGTTGTAAAAACGAACGCAATAGCCGAGAAATTTAGTGTTGCTATTTGCAAAAATTATTGGCCCACCCTATATTTGCCTTGGCTAAATGAAATTTAGAATAAGCAAGCTTATTTCTATTTCTAGTGTTTACGTTATGGACGTCCCTATTTAATTTGAACATTGTTATATTTTTACGGACACACATTATATTATCGAATATATATTGGCAAGCCAGTGTAAGAATTCCTTTCTTTGAAACGCTCCCTTAGCGATTCCCTACTGCTTAAGCTGTAACTTGCTCTTACTGCTCTTTTTTGCAAAATAAATATTGTTTCTATATCTGCTGCCCGTCCCCATAATAACAGCCCATATGACATGATACTGTGAAAATAACTAAAATAGACCAGCCTCGCAGTCGATATGTCTGTAAGTTGCCTAATTTTTCTAACTGCAAATGCAGCTGAACTCAACCTACCCGATAGTTTTTCAATATGCGGACCCCATTGCAGTTTTGAGTCTATTGTTATGCCTAAAAATAGTGTGGACACTACCAGCTCTAATTTGTCACCAGATAATTTTAGACACGTGTTTTTTAACATTGGGCAAGGAGAACTTGACGCATTTTGTCTTTTTCGCATTTAACATCAAATTGTTCACCGTGAACCAGTTTAGAACTGTAGATAGAGCATTGTTTACATCGTCAACATTACCTAAACCTCTCTTTAATTTAAAAATTAAGGAAGTATCATCAGCAAACAATACTATCTGCGATAGTTTTTATACTAGGTAGGGCAAATCATTTAAGTAAACAAAAAAAAGGAACTCCTACTTTTACATTAGATCCTGAGGATTTAACTCTATTAATATCTACTTTTAGGGTTCTGTCTGTTAAGTAAGATCGAAGAAGAGCTAGCGATTTATTACTTAAACCATATCGGTGTAATTTTATGAGGAGCGTTTTGTAGTCGACGCAATCAAACGCCTTGGACAGGTCACAGAACACCCCGATGGCATCCTGCGCCTCCTCCCACGCATCAAAGATGTGCTTTATTAATGCTATGCCTGCGTCCGTCGTTGAGCGGCCCTTCGTAAATCCAAACTGTTTCTTATGAAATAGCTTATTTATACTAAAATGAGTCAGCAATTGATGCAAAATTACTTTCTCAAAAACTTTACTTAGGACCGGCAGTATTGCTATTGGTCTGAAATTATTGGGATCTTCACTATCGTAGAGAAATTCCGAGAATAGCCCTTTCCATAGCTCGTTGCGTGACCTTGAGCTTTCTTATGAGGCCAATAGTGAGAGACCACGTTTCGGTGCCATAAGCCATCACCGGTAACACACACTGGTTGTATAATTTTGTCTTGAGCGATTGAGGTATATTAGACGAAAAGACTTCTAATTTTCCCGAATGCTGCCCAGCCGAGTTGGATTCGACGATTGACCTCTTTCACGAAGTTGAACCGGCCTAGTTGGACTGTGTTTCCTAAGTAGACGTATTCGTCTACAACTTCAAGAGTCGAGTTCCCCAATGTTATTGGGGTGGGCACAACACGGGCGTTCGACATGACCTTCGTTTTGTCCTTGTTCATTTTAAGGCCCACACGTTGGGAAACTCGACTGAGGTCTTCGAGCATTATGCCGAGGTCTTCCATCGTTTCTGCCATGACTACTATATAGTCGGCAAATCAAAGGTGCGTGATGTACTCGCCATTGATATTGATGCCGCGTCCCTGCCATTCCAGAAGCTTGAAGGCATCTTCCAGTGCGTTCGTGAACAGTTGCGGAGAGATAACGTCTCCCTGTCTCACGCCTCTTCTCAATGGGATTGCCTCCGAATTCTGCTCCTGTACTCGGACCGACATAGCGGCGTCGTTCTACAAGCACTTCAGCACCTCGATATACCGATAGTCAATACGGCAACGCTGGAGAGACTCGAGCACTGCCCATGTCGCGATCGAATCGAAGGCTTTCTCATAGTCCACAAACGCATAATGGCAAATTATACTTCTCAGTCTTCTGTATAATTTGCCGCAGCGTGTGGATGTGGTCTATGGTACTATAGCCCTTTCGGAACCCGGCTTGTTCGGGAGGCTGGAAGTCATCAAAAATGTGTTCGAGACGATTCGTGAGGACCCTCGAAAACAGCTTATAAACATGGCTCAGAAGCGAGATAGGTCGTTAGTTCCTCAACAAAGTGTTATCGCCTTTCTTGAAGAACAGCGTCACCACGCCTCTGTTCCATGCTTCTGGCGTTTTTCCTTCGAGCAGGACGGAATTGAAGAGCTTCTGAAGGACTTTAAGTACCGGTGTTCCACCCGCTTTCAAGAGCAATATTAATTCCGTCCTCTCCTGGTGCCTTGTTATTCTTGAGCTGTTTCAGGGCCATTCTAATCTCGTACAGGCTGATGTCCGGGATATCTTCGGTATAATGTCGGGTCAGTTTGGCTCTAGGATCTTTGTTCAAACTGCTAACAGGTTTTGCGACTGAGGTGTATAGCTGTCCGTAGAAACTCTCAATCTCCCTCAGCACCTCTGATTTGGTCCATTTCCTGTGCGGCGGCTTCTGAAAGAAAGAGTTTATCATAAAGAGTCCCTCTTTCTCCAGGAAGTCTGCCAACCTCTGTCCTCTAGGGTTCCGTTGCCCATAACCAAATTGCCCCACCCTCATCTCACCTTCGCTTCTTGTGCCCAGCTTCGTATTGAAGTCCCCTACTAATGTCCTCATACATCGCCTCTACCTCCTCATCGGAGCTACCTCCTCATCGGAGTGTGACGAGGTCGGTGCATATACCTGAATGACCTTCAGCGAATATCTCTTAGATATTCTGAGTATTAGGTACACCACCCTGCTCGACACACTGCCGATGGCCAAAATGTTGTTTACGAGGGACTTGTGGACGAGAAACCCGACACCACCCTGGGACTGTTGCTCGCCTTCCCGGTAGTAGAGTAGGTTACCGGATTTCAGGGTTATCGTGTCCTCGCCCTCTCGACGGCCTTCAGATAACCCTAGGATATCCCAGTGCAATCTACCCATTTCCTCTTCCAGCTCAATTAGCTTTTCGTCTGTCCTCAATGTACGAATGTTGTGTGTTACCAGGGCCAGTCGTTTTTGCTGTTGGGGGTGGTAGCCGGATCTCTGCCGGAGATTCTTAGCACCCCTTGCTCCGCCGTTACCGTGGCCGCTACCGTAGCCAGGAATAGCGGAGCTGCCGGGGACTGGGGGCCTGGTTTTTTTGTTGTCTTCCATGAGGATATTTGCCATACTCGCCACGCTTGGCGTGCGGGTTGGCGAGCGCAGTACATGGCAGTTCCGCAGAAGGCGCTGCTGCCCACCTTCTGGTAATGTGTCCCTTAGCCGGTTTTTACGGCAACCACGAGAAGAGATGGGGGGGGGGGGTACAATTCTAAAGCCGGCACCCCACGGCAGGTGGGGTTAAACTAAATATAACAACAAATAGAAAACACAAAAATAATAGATTTTGCGAAAACATGATTTCGGTTTTTTTTTTACCTTTGCATGCTTGTGATCCTCAGGACTGGAATCGCGTCGATGTCGCCTCGACCGATGCGGCGATACAACAACAGACTGTAATCTGTCATCGTAAGGTGTCTCTTCGGTTTGCGGACTGGAACCCAATTCATCATATACCCTATAAAGAAAATAAAAATCTTAACTTCGTTCAATTTGGTGGTTTGGTTGTTACAAGCATCTTGGACCTATTTCACAGAACTAGAATTTATGGTTTACTATGACGTTTCGATGTACATTGCAAAATCGATTAACTCACATATTAACAAGTAGGGAGATTCGGCTAAGCAACGTAGACCGATTGTCATAAAAACTATGAATTGTAGCTTTATGTAACGCAGCCCTGGTTAAGGAACCGACCTGTATCGTCTGTCCGCCGCGTAATCGGCGGGGTCGTACAGTTCTAGTGCCGAGTAACGAGGTGTGCGCGACGACCCACGGCCGTAACTCGAGGCACGCGACCGAGCGCCGCCGTCGTACCTGGCAGAGATACACGCAAGTAAGTTTTGCATCGCGGCAAAAGTGAAGGAAACGACGCTAAGTGTTTTAAAATTAAACTAACTACATGTGCCAAGAACTCTTGCGACATAGATAAATAGTAGTAAGACTGTGTCCTCGCTCATGATCTCATGACATGCCAATTAGAGCCTTGCCATAATAGAAAGCGAACGGCGATCGTCGACAAAACCGTTTGTCTAATATAGTTGGACATTCGAGAGCACAGACTTATCAGGGACAGTCTCGGTTGATTCTTCAGCTCGTGCAATGTATTTTGAACGCGTCGTGTAGTTTTTTCATGAGAGAACTAGTTGTGTGAGGCGTCTGTTCTCTCTGTAGGCCAACATCTGGTTCTTGTAGTATCTAACCGTAACGCGTCGTGCCTCGTGGACGGGATGTACCTAGCGGCAGGGTCCGCTGCTGCCCGCTCCACCGCCGTCGTGGGCGCGGTCCCACCATGCTTCTCCAGCTGCTCGTAGAACGCCTCCTGAGCGAAAGGAGGCAGGGTCATTAGTAAATAGAAAGGCTGCTCTTGACATAGGAGAAACAAGTTCGAATACTACAGTGTTTACTCACTTCATGGAAGAAATCCATTCAAGGTCTGTATGCCTAGTCCTTCCATGAACATGAATAAGCTGCAAGGATCATGCGGAGATCATGGGAAATATTAGTTGTTAGTATTTATGTTCCTACAGGCAGGTCTGATGTGTGGTTGCGATGTGCGTTGCGTTATGTGGAGCTCTGTAACGATTATGCGTACCCGGTACCCATGTGAAGCAGGAAGTTACGCGTACAAGATTATGATCTTGAATACTTGCAAATGGAACTTCGAGCTGTCGCACACCCACAAAGTGTAATGACCAAGAGTATAATGCATGCCATATAAGTTGAGCTCTTATAATTAAAGACCACCCTAAGACGTTACTCCGGATCATCAGCAAGGAACGTTTTGATTGTCTACTTCTCTAATTATGAAATTTGATGCACGACCACTTTATCGAGCACAACGCGAGAAAACGTCGCGCCATCTCGCTCTTACTTTCGCTAAGATAGTCCACATATATCACATAGTCCGCTTTCGGGCCCGATAGCGGATTATGCGGCCGAGCCGCAGGGGCAGGGGACGTTTAAACATGGCCGACCGGCCGAGACGAACCTTACTTGCGGATGTCGAGGAACAGAGGTGAGGGACGGTCCGAAGAAGAGCTTTATGTTCATTTGGCACGGGTTATACCTGGCACTCGCGCGAGGCGTAATCGACGCAGAGGCGCGGGTGGTCGGGCTCCGCGGCCGTGGCGCACGCGGCCACCCGGCGCAGCTCGCGGACGGCGGCGCTCGCGGCGCAAGCCTGTTCGAAATGCACTAGCGCCGCGCCCGCCGCGCGGTCCACGCACACGGAGGTCGCCGCGCCGCACCGGCTCACCGCGCCGAGCACCTGCCGACCGCAACACCACAACGCTTCAGGCCCTACACTCTAATACACACATCGCTGTTCAATACACAAATATGTTCCATTGACACCATTGGTAGTCTACTAACCAATCGCATTCCAATGGTATAACTCGTGCGACTTAGCTCGGCGCCTCGCGCGATCAGATCTTCTTCGCGAGAGATGCCTATTTTTGCGCGGGTTATACTATCGTATATCGGTGTGACATTGCATTGCTATTGCTTAGTTGACTACGAAATAGACGCAAATAACAGCTATTGTTAAGCTAATATCATTCTATTGAACAACTACGTGTTTGTAAGACTCTAGACCCAGGACTGTACACATTACAACGAACCGCCGACGTACGGCCGGAACGATACAAACTAAAATAAACCTTAAAAACTTACACTTGTTTTACACTTGTATTGTAGTTTCTAAGTGCGTAAGTAATTAAGGATTATATTAGATTAAAATCGTGCCGCCGGCACATCGACCGCCCATTGCAACGTGGATAGCCCTTTACTCACCCACCGCGCACAACCGAACACACGACAGACCATTCTATACGGCTACCTGGGCCTAGATTCTGTTCATGCATTGGTAGAAATGGCAACTGCACTTATCGCGAACACGCATTAACTTTCGAAGCGACAATGGAATGAAAAGCTGTCACGTGACCGACTACGAATCTGCCATTACACTAAATGCAGTAACAAAATCGAGGCCCTGCGATATTCCATTTACACTATAACGTACAAACAACCTCAACAGCCAATTAGCTATCCTGTTTGCTGATGTTTAAGCAGCTCTCACGTCTCAACACGTTCCATTTTTCAGTGGAAGGAGCTAATGTGTAAAGGACCAATTTAAATCCTGGCAAAGGAAGATTTTGACATCCATGTGGACGAATCAATACAGCTAAATAATTCCCAATCGAGCGAAAAATACTAAGCTACAAAACAGAGACAGGCACTAAGCCGAGAAATATTTCTATTACAGCAGCCTATTATCAAAATGCTCTGTCGTCCTTCACGCGACGACACACCACATCCGATACAAGCCACTATCGCGATTACTCGCACGCAAAGACGGTTCATACCCTACTTCACTGCATAGAATGTCACATGTTGTAGTCGCATAGTATCTATGTAGATATGCAGACTACAGGTTTTCAATGATTGACCTCTCGTACCCTCGGTCGCACGGTTCTAAAGTGATCTGAGACGACAGCGAGGTGAGCACTCGGGCATTCTCTTCAACTGAATGAATATTCAGGTTCAGCGCATCGCATGGCCACTGAGCTGGAGCATTCTGACGCTGCTCTATCTCAAACTGAACCCAGTGACTGTTGCAGGGATGCCTTCAAGTTATTTATACTGACACAAGCCCCCCCACAACGGACAAAACTTGGCACTGACTCACGACTCCGTCTTTATAATCGACCTGCCGCTCAAAGAGCATGGCGCTCTCAGACATTTAATTTTTGCCAAAAAACAAATTGGTTCTATAACGAGTAAAATGTCCGTAGAAAAACATACAAACGACTTCTTGGCACATTAGTCCAAAAGCAAAATAAGAAACTTCAAGACCGTTTGAAACGCGCAAAAACAAATTATTCGTCTTTCAATATCGGATGCGAACTATCACGTTTAATCCGGCCGCTCTTGCCAACTCTGTTAGTTATTAAAATACAATCAACGGCGTGACGCGGAGCGCGCGCGTTGCGACAGACAGTTTAGTTCGTTGACCGAGCGAGCGGTTCAAAATATCAAATCTCCAGCGATCGGACGCGAGCTAACAAAGTAAAAGATGTCAAAGTGATTAAACTAGCACCGGTTCCAAAGATCGGTAGAGCCGTATATCAAAGTCGCAACGGCAGTCAGCTACCTATGCACTGCACTGGCACTGAATGATCATTATTCATTCAAATATACATTAACGACGGGTGAGTTAAAGTTAGCACAAACAGATCTCTACCAGAGCAGAGCAGTATAATCACCTGTTTCTCGGTGTGTTCGGTGAGCCCGTCGACCCACACACAGGTGGTGGCCACGGGCTTGCCGAAGCCGAGTTTGACCCGCGAGCTGCCTACGTACTCTCCGTCCATGGCGCGGATGGCCTCTACCACGCTGGAGATGGACGCGTACTGGCAGAAGGCGTAGCCCGCACCGCCACCGCTGCCTTTCTTGATGTCGATCTCGATGATGCGACCAAAGTGCTTGAACTTGTCTCGCAGCTGCTGCTGCGTCACATCCTTCTCCAGATTTCCGATGAATAGCGTCCGTGTCGCCTGTAATGGAACCTTAATTAGAAGCTGTACAAGTGCAAACAGTTACGTATCTCACCAGCGTTGCATAATACAGACCTTCGGATGGTATTCATCAATATCAGTCTCATAAGGTTTCGCTGACTCGGCATCTTCGTCGCAACTTTGGTGAGGTGCTACTGAGATCTTGCATCCAAAAAAATGTTTATCTTGCGACTCTTCCAGTGCCTTCTCTACGTCGGACGGCTTCTTGAATCGGACTACGGCGTACCGGTCGGCGTTTTGGCCAACCACCTTCACCCAAACCACTTTCCCGTGCTTCTTGTACTCGTGGTAGAGCCCATCCTTGAGCGAGCTGTCCGTCGATCTCGTCGGCAAGTTTCGCACGCAGATGGCTAGAGGTCGCCCGCTCGCCGTTGACGCGCGCTGGAAACGATCAGACGCGTTCAACACTTGCTTCAAAACAAACTTTATAAATAGATTCAAAGCTATTCGGTTGTGTGTATCCGGTAATTCTGAGCGTACTGATGCCGTTAGGCGGGATTCAAATCCGGCGAGCGGTGCGAGTAGGATGAATCGCGTTAGCTAGATTAGATAGGTACGTTTTATTATTACTGTTACAAATTTAACTTTTTACTATTGGTATGTATTGTGTTTATATGCGGCGCGTTTTTTATTTCAGTCACGGTCCGAGGCCACGGTTTACCTACAGATTTCACAATAAACATTATTCAGCATCCGCATTTTTCTACGAAACCACAGCAACCGGTCTCGTTGAGCCGAGTTGATACGCTATCAAACATTACGATCCGTAACACAATTAGTTTGTTTCTACGGTGACAAGAAAACTAATTATACGCAAACAAATTACACGAACAGAAACTTCTAGCCGAACCCACAAATCGTTGAACATCTTTAAAAGGCTCAGCAGGTCTGAATCATTTGCCATGACAGCCTTGCCACAACCTACAAATGACAATTCATAATGTTCATCATCATCATGGATGAAGTTTATGAACGCTGTACTTATCCATGACAATTAATATGTCACTGATGAATCTGGTGATAGTTATGATATTGAGGGTGGATTTCGCCAAGTTATTAAATATGTAAATAGTTAAATTCGTTTCCACGGATAAACAAATTGGGTTGTCATACTTGTCATGCCAGTCGTATAGAATTTGTCTGCAAATGGCCCAGCAAAATGCCATGGAACAAGACGTTTTTGTAGGTACACTGAATAAGAGCTAGATGGTTTTTAATTGATTTACCATGATAAATAAACTAGATAAATAGATAAACATAGGCTTCATAAACTTCACATAGAGAGAAAAAACCCGACTCGCACCCGCGCATCTAACAAACCTTTTTTTTCTTTCTATGTGAACTTTGTTCTTCAGATAGATAGAGCTGTCAGATAACTTAGGCGCAAGACAGCCTAGCTCGTTCAGTATAATTTTAACGGCTGCTGTCTGTACCCAATACTTGCGCAAAATCTGTTTTTAAAGGAAGTAATCCTGACTCATATCTTTTACCTCTGGGTCCTACTTTTTATTATATCGTTAAGCTCTGAGTTGGTGAGTTGAAAAAGTTGATGAGTTGATGTTAGCCAAACAAACTAAAAGACCGCTTCTCCAAATCCGCGATAGGGAGTTTTATATAGAGCGTGTGAGTGAGTGAGTGAACGCTATTGGGTTGATATATCTGGGATACGCTAATTGATTCACATCAAAATTTATTAAAAAATGGTTTATTTCCCACAATATTCGGGCTGAAGAACCTATATATATCGAAACAAATAAAACCGGCCAAGCGCGTGTCAGGCCACGCGCAGTGTAGGGTTCCGTAGAAGGAGAGGTTTTTATCTGCTTTACAGAACTAACAACTTCATTGGCGTAATTTTTCATGGATTTTCTACACAGTTTTCCTTTTGAAAGTGAAAAGTGAAAGTGTAAATATTTTATTTACCACAAATTTTACAAAAATATTAGAGATATATATTTTTTTTTTCAAACACATGTGTTGGTTAAAAGGAACGGGCTCAGCTTTATAAGTCGGTCGCCTATTAACTACGAGTAGTAAAGCCTACTCTGCAGGGATAGTTTTCCTTTTAAGTTCATTATATGTGCTACTACCCTGAGTTTTTTTACGTTTCAAGCAACCGCTTAGGGATTGGGGCGCCCTACTCGGACAAAAATATGCGCTTTAAAGCTTAATATTTCGCAACTCTCCGGAACTCTAAATCGAAAAATTATGTTTCTACAGCCATAATATTTTTAAACGATCAATCCAACGATACCCCACACTACGGTGTAGACGAGAAAAAAAATGCATCCCTAATTTAGGCGTACCGGGGCCGGGGGCACCCTAAAAATTTTTTTTAAAGATTATATTCTACCGTTTTGTTGGCGTGATTAATATGTATTTATATAATTTCAGACAGGACAGACAGACCGACGGACGGTCATGGCGAAACTAAAAGGGTTCCTTATGAACTACGGAACCATAAAAAGGGTCCAATAGCGCACTGTTTTTCAAACAGGGTCGCGACGTCTTGCACAGGGGGTCGCGGTCACCAGCCAGGTAAAAGTGAAATGCAAGGTTTGTAGTTAGCGTTGCCAGTGGCAAGAATGGCAAAATCGACAATTTGGCGGTGGTAGAAAAAAACCGGCCAAGTGCAAGTCGGACTCGCGGACGAACGGTTCCTTATTCTTATCTTTACAACAATAGACACAAAGATCGAGAAAAAACGGCAAAAAATCACGTTTGTTGTCTGGGAGCCCCAGTTAAATATTTATTTTGTTTTAATTTAATTATTTATTTTTAAAGCGAATATACAACTAAATATTCCGTGAATATTTCAAGCGCCTATCTGTTGCCGTTATTAATATCGAGCAAACAACGGCAAAAAAAAATACGTTTCTTGTATGGGAGTCTCCCTTAAATACTCATTTTATTCTGTTTTTAGTATCTGTTGTAATAGCGGCAACAGAAATACATCATCTGTAAAAATTTCAACTGTCTAGCTATCACGGTTTATAAAATACAGCCTGGTGACAGACAGTGAAGTCTTAGTAATAGGGTTCCGTTTGGCAACCTTCAGGTATGGAACCCTAAAAATGGTCAGGAACGGTCGGCATTTGGGGGATTTTTATTACAAATCTTTTATTTTCGATCGCGCTGAATGTAAATGCCATCGATAATTTACTACATTATCGGCCGCGCTGACGCGTAAATTACTTTATAAGTACTACACCTGCTTGGAAAGTACCTTGATACTTTATCAAATTTACGGTAGAAAGTACGTCATTGCATATCGAACAAATATGCGGGGAGAAAACGCATCTGAGCGGGAGAGAAAAGTGTATGAAAATCCATTTCTTACGTGGTTTTTCTTTTTTAATTTTGGGTAAGACTATGCGCCGGTAACCTAAATATCAAAAGCCAAAAAGTTTTTACAGTGAGTTTTTATCTCCAAGTTCGCAAAATGACACTGGCCACTAATTTCGTTTTTTATTTTCCTTGTAGGTGTAGTATAAAGCACTATGTATCACTCGAGAGAAACTGCGATTCCCGATCTCGGGTGTTTTAAAGCCCTCGCCTACGGCTCGGGCTTCAAACGACACCCTCGACGGTAATCGGTCACTTTCTCCTCTCGGTGAACAATGTACTATTTTATCACACCTGCTCTGAAAATACATACTAATTATACCAATTAGAGGGAAGAAACGCCTTTATCCCGCCCTTCAAATCCTTTCATCCCAAGGTATGGAAGTTTGTATGAAAATCCTTACGACCCAAGGGTGGGAAGTATGTATGAAATTCCATTACATACCCGGTTTTTTTTTAATTTGTCATCAGTCATACTGCAAAGAGACTTTAACTGTCTACTAATTAAATTTCAAGTAAATTGTTACTGGCCACATAGTATTTTTTTTTACCAGTTACCAACCTCCTTGGTGCATACAGAAAATTAAAAACGAAATTATTTTTGTATATAAAACGCGCGGAATCACGGAAGAAGTGGCAACATTTCTATGCATTTATGTCTATAATTTTCCTCGTAGGTGTAATAAAAAGCACTATACATACCTCAGGATAAAGTACAGTTCCATACCTCAAATGGTTTGCGCCCCTCGCAAGCTCGTGGCCCCGGCTGCCTGAGTGATCTTAAAACGATCACGAAGGTTAAGCAACACAGGGCGCGTTCAGTGCGTGGATGGGTCGCCTAACGCTAGTGGCATTTTTCCGAGCGGTTCCGTGCTTCGCAAGGCACGTTAAGCTGTTGGTGCCGGCTGCCGTCGATAGATGGCCTTAGGGCGGCTTGACAACTTCTGACAGTAGACGAGCCACTAGTCCACAAGCCTCCACCAATCCGGACTTGGCCCCCGTGGTGGAGTATGGCCTATACCTTCCTCAGGGAAGAGACCCGTGCCCCTCGGTGGGGACGTAATGGGTTGATGATGAGATGATGATGAAACATGGAGCATTTTATGTTGCAGCTCCGAAAGACTGAAAGTGGGACCAATCCCATTTTTATTTTTCATTTAAGTCCCGATATTTGGTAAAAAGGATATTGCAACACGTAAGTGTAGGTTGTAACTACATCATCTTTGAAATTACTGACACTTGTCATATGGTCTTGGGGCCTGGGGGCTCGATAGAAGCGCGCTTTTTTCTTGTAGAGGGGGTCGCGTCTTCAAAAAGATTGAAAAACACTGCAATAGCGTATTGGGGTTGCGTGATGTGTGTCATATCATATCTTGCTCACGAGTTACCCAAAGTCTACTATTTTTAAAAATGGTCCAATAACGTATTCATGGCCTGATAGACGATTGCCTCGTGGTCTAGCGGTATCACGTCTGATTACCATGCCGGAGGTGGTGGATTCGATCCTCACTGGGGGCCGTCGTACATTTGTAAAAATGGCCACAGTCTGGGTGTATTTCCATGTTTGTGATGTCTTTGCCTGGTTACCATAGCACAGGGTATCCTAGTTTGGGACCAGGACAATTGATTTTGTTGTGTGGAAGTTATTTATTATTTATAAGTGTGTGATATCATATCATATCTCGCTCCCGGGTTACCCAATACTACTACTGTACCTGATGGGTCTGCGGCGGGCGGTGGTTGGGCTGCGGCGGCTGGCCCGCGGGCGGCGGGACGGGCGGCGTGGACGCGCGCGACTCATCGCTGGGCTCCGGCGAGCTGCTGTCGGAGCGCGAGGAGCCGCCGGCGGAACCCGAGCGCCGCCGCCGAAGCGCGCTCGGCTCCGTCGCGCCGCCCGGCGTGCTCGGCGTGCTCTCGCCGCCGCCCCGCTCGCCGGACGCGTACCACCGGTGGTGAGGTGTCCTGCCAGACGAACTAACATTTTAATAAATGTCCGGATTCACCTGGAACGACAACCGTAACCGCACGTCATCATTGTACTAGTATTCATACAGCGTTCGCACGACAGCCTTAGTATATGTATGAAATGAAAATGTTAGCATTGAACTCTGGTAACAATGTAAGTAAGCACATAAGTGATTTTGTTAAAGTATTTCTTTACATTTATATGTCAGATTTTAAATTTGTTAAAATTTAAGACTATTGTGTATTTACTGAAGCGAACGACTAAGTTGACACGTCAAAAATTAAGTTTTTCAATATGCCACATTACAACACTGCATAATATTTAGCAAAGTTATACAAAACGATATGACTAATATATACCATTAAGCAATAAACACAATAACACTGTTATTACCTGATATTCACTTGCAGTTTATTTAACTAAATATTTTATTTTATCATAGAAATACCATTTGCTTAAGAGATCTATGCCCCAAAAATGCCTAAAATAAAAGCGATCCTACCGCTAGCAAATATGTTCGCAACTAGCAAAGATGACGATTTTGTTTGCACTCACGCAAATGCAAAGATGAGCCTTTGCCTCGAGAGCTGTATTGATGTATTATGCAGGCTCTAATTGGTTAAGAAATAACTGTTTTTCTTTTGCATAAATTTATAAGTTTTCCTTAAACAGTACGTACACGATGCAAGCAAAGCTGTGTGCATGAGCTATCTCGAGTGAATAAAGTTTGAGAGATGCTGTGTCTTTGTTTACCTTTAGTCGTTCGCTTCAATATCTACGGTATAGTTTAGTTTAAATAGTCTTTTGTTTTGTAAGCTTGTTTACATTTTCCCGATCTTACGCGTTTGTATGCTTTGGGTGATATTCTAGATCTACACTGTTAATACTGTTCTTACGTGAAGCATGCTGTCTCGCTCGCACAATTTAACATTTTTAATTATTGTTATAAAATGAGGAAACTTTTGATAAATGTGGTCTGAGAGTTGGCATAATTAAATTGCGGACATTTTTAATTGTTTGTTTGTTTTTAATAAAGAAAAGTTGTTAATAATTTAATTTTGGAATAAAATTTTCTTAATGAAAAACTTACAGGATAAGAGAAATATGCCTTGAATATCCGCAATTTAATTATCCATCAAACCCTCAGACCACATTTATCAAAAGTTTACTCATACATATTATTACGATATAAAAAATGTAAATTGTGCGAGCGGGACGGCATGCTCTAGGTAAGAGCAGCCTTATTAAGCCTATTCTGTATGTTATTCATTGTTTGTTACCTGTGTGGTAATAACAGTAAAATAAAATAAACTATGGACTCCTTCACGGTCCATTTGGTTAGGCTGCGGAACGCACTGACACACAAAATATGCGCTAGTCCCACGATTGGCACATTTAAGAAGCGGTTGAAAGAGCATTATCTATCTCTGACATAACTTTGTATTATTAGTATATCTATATATTTGTATTTATTTTTTCAGGTATTTAGTCTATGCAGTTTATTTATTTTTGCTGTAAGTAGGTTATTTAGGATTTTGTACTTCATGTAGTTTATTTTGTACACGTATATAGACCCGTTTTTTACTGCTTCTCCGACTCTCCAAGGTTTGCTGGAAAAAAACTCTTACAGATATAAGCTCGCCTTTGTTCATGTTATTTCTTATGTAAAATTTATGTCTTTTTAAATGTTTCGTATGAAATAAAGTATAGTATAGTATACTACTAGTACCATGAGGACGTGATGTTACCGTTAAAGTCCAAAGGGACACCATCATTAGACGGTTCATATGGTCGTCCATTTGCTGTCTAGGGCTCCGCGGCGGGGCTCCTCGGTTTGCGAGTCAGAGTCGCGCTTGGCCAACTCGCAAAATCAACAGCCTACACGTGATCATAGGGTACCTAATAAAACTGAATTTGAACGTATATTTACTCGTTTACTTTTCCATTTTACAGTTTTCCGACTTTTCGGTTCTTTTGCAAGTGCCGTGGTCTCGGTAGACTGAGGTGACAGGCGTCTTTTTGAAAGCATTAACTGTTAGTTTACTATCCTCGGCAAAAATTATTTAGTCGCGTTCCGAAAATAAAAAAAAATTATAAAAATTTTCCGCGGCAAACGTTTTTGTCGTGTAACCACGCACGACCATCTCGCTTCACGAAGTCATACAAAGCAAGTTAAAAATGTTAGACAAAAACGTTTAAGCCGAGTTGGTTTCATCTTGGTGCATTCGGACCGAGTGAGCTAAAATGGATACTCGAATGCTACTTTACTCGTATCGTGTACGTACAGAATGTGCGTTCTTAGTACACTCTTTTACTAAAATCCCCCGTGTATACGATACGAGTAGATAAAATAGGTCTGTCTGACTATTACTAGAACTAGTACTAGGATCGTGAAAACGCAGCTTTATCGCTGTGTCGTGCAACGATGGCAGGGTTGATTAACTGACCTGTCGACATTGGAGGGTGGTGTGGAGTATGGCGCAGAGCTGTTGTTTCGCTGGTATCGGCCATACGCCGCTGGCGTATTCCCCCGCCGACAGAATTCTGTGGCGCTGTCGTTAGTCCCCCGCCAGGTGGCGGGGGCAGCCGCTGACGCCGCCGCGCAAGGAGTCCCCGTACTCTCTTCCCCTCCGCTATTGAGTAAAACATGAGGGTTATAGAATTCTAAGACTTGGGTAGTGACTATTCATCGAACTAGTATGTTAGATTTTTAGATGATTGTCTCTATTTCTTTACAACAGAAATAGAGACCGCAAGTCAACCGCCAAAAAGATAAGATAAAATAAAGTTAAAAAAGTATTTATTGCCTCATCAAAAAAAGTACATTCAACCGAGAAAATATTACATCAAATTATTACGAAAATATTATGGACAAATAATAATAATCTGGCCATAGGAGTATTACGAGGCTATGAATTAAAATACCATAAATCAAACTATTTAACCATTATTTATTGTAAAATATAATCCGACAGAGAATCGATGTATTCTTATTGAGAAATAAAAAATTCTTAAATCACAATACAGTGCTAGAGAGAGCTTGCCCATCAGAACCCAATGTCATCAAGCCAGTCATGATGTTATGTTCAGTTTTGTTGAATTCATCGACCATAATAAATTAAATACGCACGAATCAGAAATTTCTTATTTTTCCTTTGTTTATGTTACTTGTTATGCTATTTTTTCTTGGAATGTGTTAATTTTTCTCAGTAAATGTCTTTCTTTCTTTAAATTGTTTTTCGAATGGTTTCGATCCATTGTTTGACATTTGAGGCAGAAAACTTCTTTTTGTTTTTTAATCAACGTGTGATCTTCGAAGAAACTGATACCGCCAGTTTGCCATTAAAAACCGGCCAAGTGCGCGTCAGGCCACGCGCAGTGTAAGGTTCCGTACAAAAAAGGGCTTTTATTTGCTTTACAGAACTAAAAACTTCATCAACGTAATTTTCAATAGATTTCGTACGAAAATTTCCTTATAAAGTTGGTCGCCTATTACTCGTTAACATGTAAAGCCTGCTTAGCCGTGATAGTTTTCAAGTTCATTACATGTGCCTTGAAATTTTTCACGTTTCTAAAATCAACCGTTTAGCCGGGAGAGGGGACGCTTCGAAGCTAAATATTTTGGACAATAATGAGATATTAGGTGGATACTATTCAAATTTTACATTGTGAGGGTAGTCAAAACAAATCATCGCAATGTGATTGGGGGTCGTTACCCCATACTTTTGTTTAATATGAACGGTTGAAGGTAAGTCATTACTGAGATATCAGCTAGTGGCAGTGTTCTCGCCAATTTAATTAATCTGTTGTATTTTTATTCGGTTTTCGTGCACAGTTATCTGTTTGTTGAGACTTTCACAGTGCATTATTGTGTATTTATAAATATGGTGCACATTAAAGAAGGCATGTACTTAATTTTCCATAACACTTTGTAATTTTTCATTGTTATAGTAATTTAGGAAAAATATTCAACACTTAGTCTATAATTTAGCATATTTTAAAGCCTATATCTTATAAGAAACACATTAGAACATGGAAATTTTTACACAATTAGATATCTTGAAGTCTGTATTATGGTATTCAATTCGAAAATTTACAGCCAAGAACAGCTGTCTGAACAAACTTTGCATTTTTTCAGGAAATGGTATTACAGTCAGAAATTACGATTTGTTTAATTACCTCAAGAAACACCCTCCAATTAAACCTGCAACTAAGGCATCTAAAGATATGTTGTTAAACTATATCTATAAGGTCATTGGAGTATCAGATGTGACAACAGAACAACGAAATGAGTTACGAGATTCAATATATAGCTTTTGTCAATCAGCTTCTAGAAATTGGATTAAAGTTGGCAAAAATGTTTTAAAATTCGAAAAAAATTATCAAGATTGGCTATATAAATGCATAATAACATCTGGAGATCATTCTGACCAGCCTTCAACCTCAGGGTCTATAGGTAGGGGACGCCCCGAAAAAGGATTTTATGGATTTAGGTGACAGAGCTAAGCGTAGAAGGTTAAAAGACGAAGTATCATCCAGAAGTGAAGAAGAGTTATGCTTAGCAGCTGAAATGAGAATTCATTCAGTCGGAAAACGTAAGGGTGCCTCAGCACTTCATGATATTTCATCATCATCTGAATGCACTGCTAAATCACGAGACAGTCTACAAAATGATATTTCTTATTCGGCAAAAGAAGCACTAGCACTTTTTATCCAGTTAAAATTAACTCTTATCCAATACATTGAACTTAGGGCATCAGCTATACGAAAAAACTTGCAGAAATTGTATCCACCGTACTACAAACTTTTAGAAGAGAAAGCCAAGTGTTATCCACCGAACATAAAAAATTACAGACATCTCAGCAGAAGTTCCATTACAAAATCTAGTAGACCATACAGTATCACGTATCGCTGAAAACCAAAAAGAACTGATTGTGTCACTTAACGATCCTATTGACCTGCAAATTACCTATAAATGGGGCGCGGATGGTAGTGGTAGTCAAAAAAATTACAAACAGAGGTTTGAAAATGAGGACTCTGATGATTCGAACATTTTTATTACTTCGCTAGTTCCTCTACGCTTACACTACATACAGGAAAATAATGATAAATTTATTTGGCAAAATCCTCGTACCAATTCCACAAGGTTTTGTAGGCCGATTAAATTGCAATTCGTGAAAGAGACACCAGAAGTAATTGATGCTGAGTTTGCTTATATGGACAGACAAATTGCTAATTTAACACCTACCGAGATAGAATTGTGTGGTCATGCTTATATTGTTAAACATAAATTGCTAAAAACTATAATTGATGGGAACATCTGCAATACCTTAACATCAAATAAGTCAACACAGAGGTGCTACATTTGCAAAGCGACTACGTCTGAATTTAATAAAATTCTAGATCTAGAACCAAGATCTTACGACCCTCAAACATTGGACTTTGGTATATCATCATTACACGCAACTATCAGATTTTTTGAGTGCCTTCTTCACATATCATACAAATTGCTTGTGAAGTCGTGGCAAGTTCGGGGCAAAGAAAATAAAAAAAATGTTGCCACCAGAAAAAAAATATACAGAAACAATTTCGGGAGAAACTTGGTTTGCTGGTTGATGTTCTGAAACAGGACTTTGGCAACACTAATGACGGCAACACTGCCAGAAGGTTTTTTGCCAATCCCGACATTGTACACGTGATCACAGGCATCGATCGTGAATTGATTATAAGATTTGGGATTATTCTGAAAACTTTAAGCTGTTCATATAAAATAAATAGTACTCTTTTTGATGAATATGCAAGAGAAACGGCAAAGGTATATGTTAGTCTATACGGATGGTACTGCATGCCGCCCACAGTACATAAAGTTTTAACTCATGGCAAAGATATAATTGATCATTTCTTATTGCCTATTGGACAATTAGGGAAAGACGCACAGGAATGTCGACATAAAGATGTGAAATATTATAGAGAACACAATACTCGAAAAATGTCCCGAAAACAGACTAATGAAGATTTATTCAAAATTTTATTGGTTGACGACACCAATCATCAGATATCATTTTTACGCCCTTTACCCCAAAAGCAGAAAGGTGTTTTTCCTGCAGAAGTCATAAGTTTATTGGAACAACCTAATTTTGATACAAACGAGGAATTTTTTTTTTTTTGAGTTGATGTCCAGAATACGTCATATTAATAAAGAAATATTTATTTCCGTATTGGTATTTTCAATAACAGTGATAGAAAATCTTCCAATTATTGATCACTGTGGGACGGACGGACGGACAGACAGACAGATGGACGGACATGGCGAAACTGTAAGGGTTTCTTGATGACTACGGAACCCTAAAAAAAACTTAAATAATTCTGTGAAGGGATGAAACTCAGTACAATCGACAGCACGTCAACTTTGCAGAACGCGCACTCTACTTAGTTACGTCACGGGAGACTTTCCAATGAAAATGTAGACGTCCAGTTGCAATCAACTGTAGGTAGGTATGAAAGTGCAATATTGTCGGCTGATAAATGAATTATTTAAATATGTGTTTTAAAATGCGTGTACAAGTTTGTTGAAAAGGTTCCTTCTTTTCGCGTTTTTAGGGTTCCGTACCTCAAAAGGAAAAACAAAACACTTATAGGATCACTTTGTCCGTCTGTCTGTCAAGACAGTTATCTCGGGAACGCGTAGAGGTATCAAGTTGAAATTAAAACCATATACTAGTAAGGTCTACAGTCCCTAGAAACTGTGAAAATTTTTTTCTTGTATTAAGCACGCCCTTGTGCATTTACAATACAATTAGTGCAATAAAAGAATTAAACTAAATAAGTAAAAAATCAAGCTTCTAAGTTAACGAAAGGATACGGCCGTTTATGATGCAAAAAACGTATATTTCGACACTCAAGGGAATTATAGGGTACTTTCCGTTGACCTAGAACTATGAAATTTGGCAAGTAATATCGTCTTATACTACCTACAGATACAGGGAAAAATCCGAAAACTACACATTTGTAATTAAATCATAAAAAAATTACTGAAGTTCGGGAAAAGCTCGGAAAAAAACTGCAAGACTCGATCTCTGAGCTATTTATCATAATGTAAGTACCTACCTACAAATTTCTACGGAACCCTCGGTGCGCGAGTCCGACTCGCGCCTGGCCGGTTTTTTAAAGTGAAAGTTTTAACTTTTTGATCATGAAGTTTGTAAGTCATTACTTATTTAATTATTAAATTTGTCTAACGTAATTATGAACAGCCCCTTTCCGGTAATCTTAAGGTTAGGCAGCGTTAAACAATAAAACCAAAATAGAGCGTTTCCGCCTCCCCGCACCTCGAAGCCTGCGCAGACCCCAATGTCGCGTTCGGCCGTGTACCAGAACATTCCAAATTTGTGTTATTACAAAGTGTAAAACAATGCAAAACCTAACAAACGTTTCTTCTTTGTCGATTATCAAACCACATCCAATAAGAAAATGTGAAACCAATCTCTTTTTAGGGTTCCGTAGTCCGACAAGGAACCCTTATAGTTTCGCCATGTCTGTCTGTCTGTCTGTCCGTCCGCGGCCTAGCGCAAAGACCGGTGGTACTAGAAAGCTGGTGTGTGTAAACATTATATCACGTCATGTTGGAAATTATTTTTTTCCCCTAACATGAGAATTGGGGATGGTTTTTTTTTCTCGTCTATCCCATAATTAATTAACTTATTTCTTTGTTGTTTTCCTAAAAATTGTAGTGTTTAAAAAATGTCAAAATTCGAAATTAATTCCAAATTCCGACCGCAAAATGTTATTTAAATATTTAAAAAATTTAAACAAATCCGAGAAAGGCATCTTCAACTTCTTAAAACCATTTGAGGATTGCTCTGACACTGGGTAAAATCCCTTAAAAATGCATTGTCAACGAATTTTAAAGATTTCCGTCAAAAATCTGTCCTTTTGGTTTGACTTTGATTTTCTGACCTTAAAAATTTCGAAATAACGTCTTCTTTTTTTTCTGAACTTTAAACAATAAATTTACAAAGTAATAAAGACGTTGCCATAGAAAATATGTGCTAGGCCCGCTATACCTTCAAGATGCGGTTGAAAGAGCATGTTCTATCCCTATATTTTACATTATTTATTTGTACCTATGTATTTTCGTTCTGAAATCTAGTTTATGTAGTTTATTTTATAATTTGTTTTGTGAAAATAGATTGTTAATTAGGCATGTTTTATACACATGTATAGACCCATTTTTCACTGCTTCTCCTATGGAGTGAAAGAAATATCTTACAGATATAAAAGCTCACCTTTGTACACGTTATTACTTGTTTCATGTACTGTTATAGAGGAGCCAGCCGGCTACTCGGGTATACACAGAGTCAAAGTGTATACGGACGGCTCCAAAACCGAAACAGGAACAGGCGCAGGAGCCTTTTCCAATGAACTAAACCTAAAAATGTTTACAACCCTTGGCACCCTAAATACAATTTTTCAGGCAGAGTGCATCGGTATAACAAGAGCAGTCGCGGTGTTGAATATAAGAAATGTGCAAGACTATGCAATACGTATAATCTACGACAGTGCCTCAGTCTTACAAGCACTAACAGCAATCTCACAAACAACAGCCTGATACTGAAGTGTCACCATGATTTGGAAAAACTATTAGCAAATAACCGAGTCACATTAGAAGGGTCATAGCGGCTCCTTGGGCAATGATGCTGTGGATGAACTCGCTAGAAAAGGCTTGGAAACTATAGCGGAAGGACCCGAACCCCTGCCTGCTCCCACTACCATACAACCAGTTTAGGAAATGGTTGAGGTCGCGAACAGACAGCCAGCATGGTGAACTTTGGAGAACAGAAACCAAATGCAGATAAGCCAGGGAGGCTCTACCAACAATCTTGAAACCTCTTTCACGTAGCCTGCTGCGTCTGAGAAGAGATAATCTCTGCAAAGCTGTGGCCAACCTAACAGGCCACTGCTCACTGAATAGACATTTCCACATCGTGGGACTAAACGACAGCCCGCTTTGCCAGGGATGCCTCAAAGAAGATGAAACACCCGCCCACGTGACCATTCACTATGAAGGCGTGGAAAAACAACGGACCGTCATCATTGGGAAGCTGGGATCCCTTCAGGAGGCCTGCAGTGACATCAGAGCACTGCATGCCTTCTGGAAAGAGATAGGCTGGCTGGAGTAAAGTCACAGCTTTGCAATGACAATGACCTAACCATGAGGCTAAGTGCGAAAATCTCAGGTCTAAGTAACTAATGTACTGTTATATGTTTTGTATAAAATCAAAATGTTTTTATTCAAAATCACACAGAAACTGCGATTTAATAAACGTTACAAGTTTAACTTGGTGTCCAATTGAAAATCAAGATTATTTTGGAGAAAAATTAACAAAATACTCCTAACTTTGTCTTTTCTGGTTCTTAATTAACAGAATTTACGAAGTTATTCTAAAATGTACAATTCACACATTGAAATGCCTTGTCTTTTATGTTATAGTAGCCCTTTTTAACCGACTTCAAAAAAGGATCAATTCGACGCGTTTCTTTTTTGCTTTCTCTTTTTTTTTTTGTTCTGTGGTTCTATCTTATAACTCCGTTAAATCTTAACCGATTCCGACAATTCTTTTTTTGTTCAAATAGGTATAACGTCCCATTGGTCCCATTTTAATTTGGTGAAGATCTGATGAAGACTTTCAGAGATGGAAATGGAACTCTTCAATGGACAGCAGTAAATAAGGCCTAATTGGGCCCATCCTTTAGTAACTTCCGGATGTTTCATAAAATAGCGTAAAAGTAGTCCCAAAGTAATTTGGTGAGGTTCTGGTGAAGACTTTCAGAGATGGAAATTGAGAACTTCAAATTTTAAAGCAACGAATTAAGCAGAGTAAATTTTGGTTATAAGGGACTTGTTTATTTTTCCCCCGCTCCCTCACAAAAAATTGAAAAATAAAGAAAATGAAATAAAAAATATAAACCGACTTCAAACTCTCAATTCACCATCTGGACATTTTCTGACATTTCGACTTCGGGAGTCATTCTCAAAGAGCATTCTTGTTGAGAGTACCAATGATGTCGTAAGACAAACTCTCATTGCAACTTACAAAGTGGGTGGCGAGAGTGACGATACTCGAAACAACGTTAAATTTTTCAACGTATCAAATTTATTTTCTTTAAATATGACGCTAACAAAGCGAACAGTTTAAGCTTATGTGCAAACAGCACCGCAAAATGAGTATAATATGTAGAATATAAGCATAAATAGAGAATTTCCAAAAAATAATCAAATGTAAAAAAATTCTCGATTTTTTTTTTATTATACGAATTGACCCTCAACCGATTATGAATCTCTCAAACGAAGATAGACGTTATTTAAGGGGGTCCAGGGAGTAACACTAGCGCCACCGAGGAACCAAGTCATATCTTTTTTTACAGATCAAATTTGCCAAAAGGTGTCAGTACAATCTCTCAATCATGTTAATAGTGATTCTTAGGACCCATGGCGGTGAACCTAAGGCAAAAAACCTAGGATTAGATAGCATTAATGCCCAGAAACGGCCGTTTTTGGCATAAATGCTATCTAATCCCAGGTTTATGATCTTAGATTCTTTGTCATGGGTCCTAAAAATCACTGTTAACATGATTGAGAGATTTTACTGACACCTTTTGGCAAATTTGATCTTTTGATTTGATTTGATATGATTTTTTTCCTCGGTGGCGATAGTGTTACTTCCCGGACCCCCTTAAAATGATTGCAGTGCCTGGGCGATATATTAAAGGAATCCCGAAAACTTCGTTACGTGTGCCAAAAAGGTTTCAGAGTAAGAATGGAAAATACATTAGGGGCAACGCATGTCCGAAGTTCCCAACATGTCAGGAAGCAGGAACCCGCCGGAGCACGAGATATTTATTACTTTATTACAAAGAGATCAATTAATTAATGGTTCATTTACTCAGCGAAGCGGAATCGAAAGTGATCTGTCAGGATCCGTCCCTGGTCTCTGCCTACCCCTCTGGGATACAGGCGTGAGTTTATGTTATGTTATGTCATTTACTCAATGAGGTGTCAACTATGCTGATGCGACTATTATTCACCACATGGACATTTTCCGACGTTTCGACTATACATGGAGACTCGAGGGTCATCCTAATGCTGACAGCGCTAAATCACATAGAAAGATTGCTAAATTAAGACGGTGAGAGTAACGAAGCTTTTATAAAACATTGATCTTTTGAGGTTCTTCACATAAAACGCTAACTAAACGGGCAATGTAAACCTTTGAATATGTTTACATTGCCCGTTTAGTTAGAAATTGAATGCATGATATCCTTATGCAATTACAAGAAATGGGATCGCTTAGTCTAGAACTTTCATACGTTACTGAATAATAAGTACTGGATCAGACTTCATCTTCAACGCCATCATCAGAAGATTCGCCGAGGCGCACTCTCCTTGAAAATTGTAGTAAGCATCAGCAGCCATATAGATTTCTCTTAGAAAGAGTGAGTAAGTGACTGAGCGAGTGAGTGTATGTGTTCGTGTGAGGGCTAGTGTGCGTGTGCGTGTTTGTGTAGCCCTTAATTACCAAGCATGCTCATCGTGTTTTGACATTTTAGCTTTATTGCTTAATTTTTTATTTGTCAGTCTCTTGTAGGGTTGCCAGACGTCCCGTATTTCAGGCATAATTATAAAGGTCCCGCCGGGACACTGTGTCCCATTTTACTCCGGTAGTACTCCGGATTTGATAAAGAGCGAATTAATGACCGTTTTCAACTATGATTATATAGTATACTTTCGACCTACGACCTTAACAAAGCGAGGAGGCCGTCATCATCAGCTGATATTTAAAACACTATTTGTACCGCAAATGCATGCCCGAAACATGGCAATGAAACATCTTTACACCAATTCACAGACGCAACCCAGATATTAAGATGATACAGAAATTAATAGAAACCGCACAATATATAAACGCGTAGGTGTCGAAAATAAACGAAACTGTGAAGCAACGACCTCGAAGAAAGGTGAAATCAACAAGCAATGTAAACATTACCGTCCACCCACACGTCTAAATAAAATTTGTGTGTCAGTCAACGATGGCATCAATGGTAGTACAATACTAATGAACTAATCAAAGGTAATTAGCGAGCCCGTGTCAATGAACCGCAGAACCACAACGTTAAGGCTAATTAATATTGATGCATCGGTCAAGTACGTTTCGGATCAACCAATACCAATCCAAATTAGGGTTTTCTGTGGCTTGGTTGACTGGCAGACAGACTAGACTATAGACAGAGTACTAGGAATTATATATGATAGGCACTGTGTCATGTCTGTTAGCGTATATGACTACTACTGGTAACCGCATTTGCAAGATCGTCCCTTTTCAGACAAAAATGTATTATTTCACATTTCTGACCATCGGCATTACTAGTTTATTTTTGGGATTTTTACAACGGACTACCGTTGTTTACCTGGGTGTTCCTTGGGAAATATATTTTCACCGTACACCTTGACATCGAAAGTCTTCAAAGTCTGAGGTGGACTGACACCAATAAAAAATAGAGCCATCAGGTCTCAGGAGGTGGACCATGAGTAAGAAGCGCTATCAAGTATAATATAGGCAAGCGGCTACCCCGTTCATCACATTAGTTTACTTATAGTGGAGTGGAGAAAGTTCTTGCAAAGCGTAAATGGTTTCGTAATCTTACTTTAAACAATACATGTAATAAGTTTATTTACGACATTGAAGATTGAAATAAATATCAATAAGCAATTAAAATAGAAAATGTTACATTAAATAACCTATAACAATAATAATAAATCTCATACAACACTTGTCCTGGTCCCAAACTAGGATACCGTATGCTACGGTTTCCAGGCATGGACATCACAAATTAATAATAATACTCACCATTTTTAAGCGGTATATTTAAATCTGTGCCTCCTGTGATACTGATAAGTAATATAAGTGCAAAATCATCATTTTACAGGAGAGCATAAACAAGATTTAAAAAATTCTTTTTCATGAACTAAGTGGGCTAGGTTAAACTTGAGTATTTTCTTTTGTAGAGTAAACGTTTTCTTTCGCTATATATTTTAGGTTTTTTGATAAATATAAAATCTTATAAGTTATTCACGTAAAACCTGTGAGTTGTACCTGTTCTTATGTCTTTATGTGCAGTAATTATGTAGTAAATGATAGATAGATAGATAGATAGATAGAGAACACTTTATTGCACAACCAGGTGAAAGATATTACAAATAGTTTCTTATATCTAAGTAGTGGTATACAATTGGCGGTCTTATCGCTTAGAGCGATCTCTTCCAGACAACCTTTGGATGGAGAGGAATGCACCAAGAATACAGTCGGTAGATGGATGTACAGCGAGAGATTACAAGAATATAAGTACTTATAATTACATATTGTACCAATAATATACTTACATGAATAACTAAAAAAAAAAAAAAATAGCTACTACATTAAATATATATAAGCAGCAGTTTACATGTATATAATATACATGAATACCTACAAAATAAATACATAATTAAATATATATATAAGCAACAGTTTACACAGTTCAAACAGTGAGGTAGTGAGATTTCACCAATGCCTTAAAACAAGACAAGGACTTTGCTTTTCTAACCTCCACGGGCAGGTTATTCCATAAATGGACTGCCTGAACCGTGAAGGAGGTGCCATAGAATTTGGTACTGTGGGATGGAGTTTTAAGGAGAAGGTTTTGCGATGAGCGAAGAGTCAGACTGTGGCCAGAATGGAGAAACTCGAAACGCTCTTTGAGATAAGATGGTGTAGCTGGATTGAACAGAATGCAATAAAGGAGAGAAAGAATATGACATGTGTATTCCGGCGGAGTCGGATTGGGAGCCACTTGAGTTTAGTTCGATATTCAGAAATATGGTCATATTTGCGTAAACCAAATATGAATCGGATGCAGAAATTTTGGAGACGCTCAAGCTTATTTAGTTGCTCCTCAGTGAGGTCCAGGTAACAGATGTCAGCGTAGTCGAGAATCGGTAGAAAGAGAGACTGAGCCAACGCAACCTTGGAAGCCGTAGGAAGGAAATTACTGAGGCGTCTTACAGAACCTGCTGATGCAAACATCTTCCGACTTACCATTTCCAACTGAGGAACCCAGGATAGAGTACTGTCAATCAAGACCCCTAGATTTTTGACAACCGAGCTGAACGGTATGGGTATACTATCAAACAAGATAGGTGGAAGGGAACTCACGTCAACTCTGGAGATAAATCGGGGACTGCCAATAATGATGACTTGAGTTTTATTAGGGTTTACTTTTAGTCCGTGTGACACACTCCAATCCAAAATATGCACCAGATCATTATTGGTCATATTTATTGCTGTGTGAAGTTGGTCCACTGGAGCTTGCGTATATATTTGAAGATCGTCTGCATAAAGGTGGTAGGAAGAAGATAACTTGAGGGAGATACTATTAATGAAGATTGCAAAGAGAAGGGGTGACAACACGCCACCTTGCGGGACACCGGCAGATATTCCACACCATTCGGAGAAGGAATCATCAATACGAATACGTTGCCGGCGCCCGTGTAGATAACTACGAAACCAGTCAATTAGCGTTGGAGATATGTTAAGAGAACAAAGCAACGCCAACAAAATGTCGAAATCGACTGCATTGAAGGCGTTGCTGAAGTCGAGCAGCGACAAAACTGTCAACTGCCCTTCCTCCATCCCCAGACGCATGTAGTCCGTTATTTTAATAAGAGCCGTAACAGTGCTATGGGCGGGACGGAAACCAGACTGGAGAGGATTGAGGAGATTATTTTTTATAAGGAAATAACTTAACTGGGAATGAACAAGACGTTCAAGGACTTTGGACAGGAATGGCAGGATGGATATGGGGCGATACTCAGCGAATGATGAAGGATTGGCATTTTTGGGTAGGGGGGTGATTTGGGCTTCCTTCCACGCAGTCGGGAATGACCCAGAGGTTATGGAATTGTTGAGGATTTTGGTGATAATGGGAGTAATTATATCGAGGATCGGTATTAACATGTTACGGCTGATATTATCACAACCAACAGCGTTCGATGTAATGGAGATGATGCTTTTCTTAACATCATAATCCGAAAATTGACTCAGACTAAAGGAACAGAGATCAGGAGATGGAATTGAAGAAATACGATTCAGTGTTTCAGATTTTATAGCACCATCGAAGGCAGACGCAGAGGAAAAATGTTGATTTAATAAATCAATGTTCAAATCTTTTGGGATAGAATCTTGACGAGATTTTCCAACTCCTAGAGATCGAAGAAATTTCCAGACTTTAGCTGGATCTCCATTTTCAAGAGATTTGTGAATGTGGCGTCGTTGTGCATCCCTACACACCCTATTGCAGCGATTTCGAATAACCCCATACTTTTCCCTATTGAGATCAGTTGGGCGAGATTTAAATTTGGACTTGGCCTGGGATTTCTTACATAAAAGAGACTTGATCTCATCCGTAAGCCATGGTGCCGGAAGATGTTTCATCTTTACAGCTCGAACAGGAGCGTGGACATCGTACAGCTGCGTGAGAAGTGAATTGAAAATATCAACTTGCTCATCGACGGTCTCCACACCGGTAACAAGTGACCAGTCTATGTTAGAGGCATCATCACAGAGCTTGCTGCGACCCATGCCACCAAAGTTGCGTTGGAGAAGGATTCTCGGCTTGGCTTTAGGGGGGCGAATTTTGTATGATAGGAATATCAAATCATGATATGAGAAAGCGTCGGCGGAGCATTGGCCATGCAGAGCAACATGATCGGAAGATGATACTGCAATGAGATCAAGAAGGGACGGAGTACTATTAGGAAAATGGTGTGTCGCCCTAAGAGGAGGGACGTACATGTTGCTCGAGCGAAAAAGGGAAGTTAGAGATGATGAGCGGGAGTCATTCCTAAGGAGGCATGTATTAAAGTCACCCATGATGATAGTATGACTATAAAGCGGGGTAAGGTCTTCAAGCAGCTTCTCGAATGACTTAAAGAAATTTACTTGAAGGGAGGGGCTGTAGTAAACTCCAAGCAAAATTTTGCTGTGTGTTAACATAAGTTCTAAGAATAAATGTTCACCTGCATTGGAAAGAGGGGGCTGGGCTGACATGCTAATGATGGAGTAGGGAATGTGGGCACGGAGATAAATGGCAACTCCACCACCACGACCGTTTACACGGTCGTTTCTGATGAGTTGAAATCCTGGCAGGGAATAAGATGTAGAAGGGAGACACGGTTTCAGCCAGGACTCAGAAACAAGAATAGCATGAATATTTTTACATTGAAAAGAAGCGAGCATGTCAGGAAAATGTGCCGGAATACTTTGTGCGTTAATATGGATAACATTAAAGTTTTTCTTGACTGAAAAGAAATGGGAATCTAGTGTGTCAGCTAGCGAGGGTATACTATGAAAGCTATCGCTTCTGCTCAAACCAACGGAGGAAGAAGAAAAGGATTGGTAAAGATCACTCACGTCACCACCATTATCCTGTTGCATACTATAAGATACCTAAATAATGTCTTTATAATAATATAAACAATATATAATAGCTACCTACGTAAAATAGATAATACGTTACAACAAAAAAAAAATAATAAAAAAAAATACCAATATTATAATACAGTGAACTCTCACCCGCCAGCGGAAATGGGAAGTACATTGTTGTCTGTGAGCGGATCATCTTTGTAAAACGGAACGCGCCCAGTTTTTCTAGTTGACATTGACACATGAATTAAAAAAATAAAAGTCTACGCAGTGACAGAGAGAAAATGACATAGGCAACAAGAAGTAAACAACCGGGGAAATAGGTATTTGTGAGAATTTGGGAAAGTAAACTAGTTTACACGATTAAGAGAAGATAAACAATGATTCGGCAAGAGATTTAAGTGTCCGCTTAGGCTATTTGGGCGTCGCACGTCTGTGTCGTTATGATGCCGGGTTCTACGTCTTCTGCGAGCGACTAGCCTTAGCAGCAGGCTTGTTGGCGGCAGCCGGAGCACTGGAAATGCTGCTTAACTCTGCTATTGTGGTAACACGATGCCGCGACCCATCCGGGGCCGTGACATGTACGCAGCCGTCTCGCGTCCAGCACTGCGACACCCCGAAACGCTGTCGCGCCGCCATGAAGGCATCATGATACTTGTATAGTTAAATTACGTTGCACCTTGATACGTATGGGACACACAAGTGAAACACGTCGCTGCTGTATTCACACTGACGTTTATTAGGAGTGGCGGCGCAGCGCGCACACATACTTATACCTAACATCCCTCCACCAATATTTTAGGAACTAATTTGCAAATCCTAATCTAGAGAAACCGCTTATAATCTACTTTGGGAATGTTCCTTAACGTCATCCTGGTTTGGCCAGAGTTGGGTGAAGTCACCACCCGAGTAGGGACCGGGCCGTCGTCAACAGGCCGGTCGTCCGGCGACGGCGGCGCTGACGCTAGCGTCGCGGGCGGGGGCGGCGCCTCGGCGGCGGCAGCGACGGCTGTGTCGCTTGCGGCAGCCTCGCGCTGCGGCGGATCAGATTCGACGTATGAAGCTCCGCAGTTATCCTCCTCCCCCCTGGTGGACTCAGTATTTCCGAAATCCAGGATATCGAAGGGCGGAAAATCTAGCTGCAGCCCTTTGTATAAGATGATCTGATTTTTGTGTCTTTTCACTTGGTCACCGTTTATGTCTCTAATTGCATATAAAAGATGTCCCATTTTCTTTGTGATGGTACCTTTCATCCATTTAAAAATGTTTTTGTTAACATACATTTTAAAGAGAACTGTATCTCCTAGCACGAAGTCCCTTCTCCCGGTGCCGCCTTGATAACTACTCTGTAAGCACTGTTTGTTGCGAACGTGTTCAGCAAGTGGAGAGGGCGATGACGGTGGGGACCGCGGGGGAACTAGCAAGTCCAGTCTAGACCTGAGTGGCCTGCCAAACATAAGAACGGCCGGGCTTTCCCCGGTTGTTGTGTGGACGGAGTTTCGATAGTCAAACAAATATTTTAACAACCTCAACCCGCCGCATTATTACCTGATTGCAGCGCACACTTGATGCCTTTTTTCACTATTTTTACACTACTTTCTGCCTGTCCGTTACTAGCGGGGTGGTAAACTGGGGTTGTTATATGCTCAATGCCATTTAGCCTACAAAAAGAATTGAACAGATCCGATGTAAACGAAGTGCCATTATCGCTTACTATCGTACTCGGTATTCCGAAGCGCGACATAAACTCGTTCATCTTTTGTATTAACCTAGACGACGTAGTATTGTTTTTCATATTGAAACATTCTACCCATTTAGAGTACGCATCCACAATTATTAAGTACATCTCATTATGTAAAGGCCCTAACAAATCAATATGAATTCTGCTAACCGGTTTGTCTGGGTATGGCCACGAAACTAGCGGTGCTTTAGGCGGGGATGTACGCATGCTTTGACAAATACTGCAATTACTATTCATATTTTCAATTGCCGCATCAACTCCGGGGAACCAAAATTTTGAACGTGCTAGGGCTTTCGCCTTTACTACCCCTAAGTGGGAACTGTGCAGTTCTTTTAAAATTTTCCCCTGTAAAGACTTAGGAATTATCACTTTGTGACCACGGAGCAAGCAACCGTTCTCTATAGACAACTCCAGCCTACACTGATGGAACGGCTTAATCTCGCCATCGCTTACTTTTCGTGGCCACCCGCTACGCACGAACTGCATCACTTTGTTTAGTAACCCGTCTTGTTGTGTTTCGATGCTCAGCTGATCGCTGGTAACCGGTAGCGAGCCGTCCACTACGAAGTTTACATACGCGGTCGTCTCGCCCCCCGCGCCCTCGGCTGTGTTTGCCCCTGCGACGTCCTTAAAAGCGCGCGATAAGAAGTCTGCGCAATTATCTGCACTTCGGACGTATTCTATCGTGAAATTGTATGACGAAAGAAATAATGCGTACCTCTGCAGTCTATTTGCAGACACTTCCGGCACGCCGCGGCGTGACCCGAAAATGGCCACTAGGGGCTTATGATCCGTGCGGAGTATGAACGGCTCGGATCTTGCATACAAATACTGATGGAATTTGCGAACTCCGTAAATAATGGCAGTGGCCTCCTTCTGTATTTGTGAATAATTCTTTTCTGCTGCATTGAGCGTCCGCGACGCATATGATATTGGTCTCTCTAACCCATCTGAACCAATTTGCGACAGAATAGCTCCTAACCCTTTCGGAGACGCATCGACCGTTAAGATTATCGTTGCGTTAGGGTTAAAATGAGCTAACGTGTTTTCCGAAGCTAGCTTTTCTTTGATTTCCAAGAAAGCCCTATCTTGTTCAGCCGTCCACGACCAACTCACCCCTTTTTTTAGCAACTCGTATAGCGGAGCTAAGACAGTAGATGTATTTGGAACGAAACATCTATAGTAGTTCACTAAACCAATAAATGATTGTAATTCATTTGCATTGCTTGGTTTAGGTGCGTTCTTGATTGCGTTCACCTTATCCATTGATTTCTTGACACCGTCTTTGTTAATAACGTGACCAAGATACGTTATTTCGTCTTTGAAAAACTCGCACTTGTCCGTACGCAGTGTTAATCCGGCTTCTTTAAAACGCTGAAGAACCATAGTTAATCGACTCATGTGCTCCGCCCTATCCTTCCCAGTTACTAGAATGTCATCCAGAAAACACAAAACCCCGTCGATGCCTAAAATGCTTTCCAATGCTTTTTGGAAAATAGCAGGGGCAGATGAAAGTCCAAAAATGAGTCGCTTGTATTTAAACAACCCTCTATGAGTGTTGATGCAAGTGATGTTGTTTTCATCTGACACCTGAAATTGTGTATAAGCTGATGACATATCCAATTTTGTAAACTGGACCCCCCCGTGAAGTTTTGCAAATAACTCTTGCACGGTCGGCAGCGGGTATTTGTCAATTAACAGCTGTTTGTTGAGCGTTTGCGAGTAATCAGCACAGAGGCGGACTGCGCCGTCTCGCTTCAGGACCGGCACTACGGGTGAAGCGTACTCTGACTGATCTACCGGTTCGATAACATCTGTACTGAGCAACCTGTCTATTTCTTTATCTATCTTTTCTTTTAATGCAAAAGGTACTGGCCTTGCTTTAAAAAAAATTGGCTTCGCATCATCTTTTAAAATAAGTTTTATTTTATATTTATTAAAACAACCTAGTCTGTCACAAAACACATCCGGAAACTGCGCCAACAACTTAGATAATTCTGTATCTCCCGTTTGTCCAAAATTGCAAAATTTTATTGGCGCAAGTTCCAACTCGAATTTTGAAATAAAATCGCGGCCAAGTAGCGGAGGACCCCCGGACCTAATTACGTAAACCTCGATATTTTCCGACCTCCCTCCGTACGACACTGGTAACTGCGCAAAACCTAAACATTCAATCCTACCGCCATTATAGCTCATTAAATTCTTTTTGCTTTGCTTTAAGGGCACTTGGGCAAAATGTGAATAATAGGTTTTTTCTGATATTGCAGTCACCGAGGAACCACTATCTACCTCACATTTTAATTCTAAGTTATTAATGCATACTTTTTCGACCATCGGAGCCCCGTCCTTGCTACGTATACTGAATAACTCACCATCATCGCCCTCGTATGACTCCTCTACGTAATTAACATTTTTGCACATTCTGCGTAAATGACCTTTGACATTGCACTTTGTACACTTAAACTTAGCGAACCGGCAATCGCTTGATTTGTGGCTGCGCCGGCCACACACTGCACACTGTTCAATGCTGGAACCGACTGTGGTGCGCGGCGCACGCTGGCCTCGCTGCTCCAGCTTGAAGACTGGGTGCCCGGAGTTGCCGGGCGCGGTACTGACGGCGGCGGCGCGCGCGCAGCGCACGCTCTCCGCCAAGTCCACAGCTTTTGCCAGCGTGAGCTCGGACATCTCCATTGCAAAAAGCTTCTCTCTTTCCGGCCCCTGCTGCAATCCCATTACGAACTTGTCTCGTAATGCTTCTTCTAAATTCTTAAAATTGCAGTGAGCTGCGAGACCCCTAAGCCGCGCCGCATATTGCGCGTGCGACTCGCCCGCTTGCTGCACTGCCGTGTAAAAATGGTGACGCTCCGCAAACCCGCAGCGCTTCGGCGTGAAATGCACGTCTAAGACCTTTAAGATCCCCTCGAAGCGTTCTTTATCTAGGCTATTCGGTAGCACCAGGTTGCTCGCCAGCTGGTATGTGCTGTCGTTGAGTGCGCTAAGCAGTATTGCACGTCGTTTTACACCCTCCTTGTCTGTGTCTTCTTCGATGCCATTGGCAATAAACCATTGCTGGAGTCTGCTTCTAAACGTTGCCCAATCTTGTAATTGATGGTCAAATGTAGAAATAGGTCCCAGGATGGAATTTGCCATTTCCGAGGTCGGGTTTCGCGATTCGCGGGTAGTAATTAATAAATCCTGTCGCCACTGATACGTATGGGACACACAAGTGAAACACGTCGCTGCTGTATTCACACTGACGTTTATTAGGAGTGGCGGCGCAGCGCGCACACATACTTATACCTAACACACCTATAAGGATGTCTTTGTGCAAACTGATATATACGAAGTTAAAACATCTAATAACTCATTAAAATAATGATCCTAGCACAATCTTCTTCAAATAAAAGATGAAGATATAAATAACCCTTTAGATTTTGATTATTTACTTAGCAGTCGCTTATTTACATAATTTATCTGAATTGTATCAGTTTACTAAAATCCTAGTCTTTGAGTCCAAGATTTGGTAATCTTATGCTTGAAAACATTTTAACTTCGTACTTAGTTAATTATTTCTAGTAAACTACTATAATGTGTGTAGGTCTTTGTGTGGTAGGTAGCAGAATTTTTTTTTATTAAGTAATGTACTTAGTTACTTATTTTTGTGGGAGTGCACTGCACCAGCGCTCTATAAGACGAGCCGCCTCTGCTAATATATATAGCTACAATCCGGTATACTCACTGACTGACTGACTGACTGACAGATCATCTATAGGTTTCCTCGGAAACGGTAAGAGCTACGTGAAAATTTTGTATGAGAAAGTTGTAGGAAATGTACGATATACAGCACCTATGAAGCCGATTTTTTAATTTCGAACGCCTTCTCCTATACAAATCAGCTAACTTTTTTGTTTACCGGCCAATTTGGATGAAATTTGGAAGGCAGTCTTTTCGTGATCCAATTTTGAAATATTTTTTTGGTTGTTCCAAATTCAAAATGGCGGCGCCAATATGGCCGCCCAAAAATTGGCTATTTTTCGACCTCTGCGCAAAAAAGTCGGCAGCCAATTGGGCATAATTATGCTGGAGATGTTCTGTAAACCGCATCGCGTTGCCAAGAGACCCAGGTATATGAGAAAAATCGGACATTTTGGAATTTCAAGATGGCGGCCGAGATATCGACGATTGAAAATGAGAAAATTTTGTAAGGAGAATTTGTACTGAAAATCGACTTTTAGTACAAAATTTAAAACAAAAATCAGATGGGACAATTTTAAGAAGCGGGCATGAGGAACCCCGCCGCGGGACAAACTTGCGAGGCCGAAGGCCGAGACCACGCAGGTTCCGGCGTACAAGTGGCAACGCAAAAGCCAGACGGGAGAAACTTGCGAGGCCGAAGGCCGAGCTTCGCGAAGCGGGCCCTAGGAACACCGCCGCGGCGAGGCCGAAGGCCGAGCTCCGTTCAGGCCGAGGCCGAAGGCCGAGACCGTACATGTTCCCACTTATCAAATCCACACCCCAAGTGTCTAGCGAGGCCCTAGGCCGAGCACCGCGGAGAGCGAAGCTCGGAGCGGCTGGGGGTTGGCGCGTACGCGCGCCATTCTCCTAATTGTTTTGAGCAGATATGTAACTATGAGCAATGTTTAGGGTAGAAAGTAGTTCTCGAAATGTAACAAACTCGTTCAATAATTCTAAACAAAAAAGTGATTTTTAATTCTTTAAACTTTAATAGGAGGCATGATGACAAATTTCGAAAAACTATCCTATAATGTTCCAAAACATAAATTATTTACAATCAATTTCATATTTTTGGTCACAGTTAAGGTTTAGTAGTAAAAAAAGACATTTTAGTTTTTAGATTTAAAATTCCCACCGAAACGCTCGCCAGTGTCATGGCTGACGTCACAGTTGACTAGTCACCACAGCAATGCTAGTGGTTTCGTAATTCGTATACGCATATTACACCATTTAATAATTTGCTATTATGAATATGAATTCCAAAGTGTACACGACCTGGGTGTGCGGTCCCGCAGTGTAGGTACACATCCATACAAACCCCAAATAAGTTATTTGCGTTCATTACAAAACAGAAAAAAAACGAGACAAGTGGCTTTAACTTTCAAGGCGACATACAACAGGGAGATTTCCTAGTACTCAACTTTATTTTTGTGAAGATCATTTCGACGTGAGTATTTATTTCATTTACACTGTAAATTCTCAAACTGTATAATTATCTTGTTTGAGCCCTAATTTTAATATAGAAATAATAATATTTTAAATTAAAGAGCGGTAGTAGCGGAGCGGTAGAACGCTGGCTTATCCTTCGGTAGTGGGTTCAAATCCCGGCATGTACCAATAACTTTGTTTCCTAAGTTACGTACATTTGTGAAGTTATAGTAGCAATACCGTTCGCTAACGACGAAGGAAAACATCATGAGGAAACCTCAGTGTCTCAGGACACTTCAGGTGAGGTGTTTACACACCTCAGCGCTTGAAATCGCTAATCTACGGTGGGCACGAGCGGTAATTAAGCCCATACTATCTCTCTGAGAGAAGGCCTGTGCCCTACAGTGGGACGTACACGCTGGATTATTATTATACTTCTAATATTAACATGCTATTAGATTTGGCTTGTTTTATTACTCAAATTATGTGGTTTTATAATTATCATACTATTACATTTATGACATATATGGTAGTATTATTAATATACTTACGTTGAAATTTTTCATTCCTAAATTCTGCTGAACAAAAGTCTTGATGATGCTACTTGATGCTTAAAATTTTCCCAACATCAACACATCGATTTTAGGCAAATTAGCATTAGTTGCATTAAGTAAACCCTTGTTCCATGATCCGTGTTATTTCACTCAGGATTTAAGATAAATTACAAGAAAGATCTATTAAAGATTCAATCTTAAATAACCACAGAGAACCGGCCGTTTGTTTACTACGTTTACTCAAAAGTAAAGTCATCCGCTGTGATTGGTATTCAACGTATATGGCGGACATAGGAATTTTGTAGATTTTAATTATCGAATTAATTTATCAATCCCGCTCTTAATAAACAAATAAATGCATGTTTCGTATTCAACAATGCAAGTATTATAAAATAAATACGTAAATCTAGCGATTTTCAATTACTGTCATCATGCCTATTTAAGCGCGATTTAAACCTACCTTAGAATTATAGCACAGTTTAAATAAGAATCTTCATACTAACGTCCGAAATGCGCCTATATAATAACTACGAAACGCGAGGTCTCGGTGGGCTTCGGTCCCACCGCAGTCCGGTGTTCACCGCGCGTGAGTCCGGCCGGGCGACGCGTCGGATCGGCTCGCCAGGCGAAAATGTCGAAATCACGTCGACTATATTGCTCGGTGTACGGATGTCTAAACTCGACAGTATCAAGACCAGAGTTAACATTTTTAATTTCCTGCTCTTTTTCCATGACAATGTAAACTTTGTCTTTCTGTTACACTGTGAGTAGAAACAGACATATTATTTCAAAATATTCCATTTCAATTACCACAATGTTACCATTTCATAATAACACGGCGTAGCTAAATACTACAGGCTGGTGACGGGCTGCAGCGCCACCACTGCGAGGAAGTTACGCCCTGCGATCGCCAACCCGCCTGCCCAGCGTGGCGATTAGGGCATAAACCTCCCATGGATAGTCCCACTATGCCAAGGCCCCCAGTTCCCGGCCGCCCTACTATTCCTGACCATGGCGGCGATCACGATTACGGTAGGGGGTGCTAAGAATCCACGGGCTACGAAAAACCGCCAAAACAAACTGACCCTCGCTACATATAATGGACGCACGATTAGACTAAATGATCATCTGGTGCAGCTGGAGGAGGAGCTAGGACACATAAGATGGCACATTCTGGGGTTATGTGAAGTCCGAAGACAGGGCGAGGACACCGTAACTCTAGAATCGGGACCTCTTATGTATTACAGAGGAGACCAGCAATCTTAGGGCGGCGTTGGTTTTCTGGTCAACAAGGCTCTCTGTTACAACGTTGTAGTAATCTCAAGTGTGTCGACCAGGGTTGCGTACCTCATTAATAATGAGTCATTATTAAGCTAACCGAGAGGTACAACCTCAAGGTTATCCAGGTTTACGCACCGACCTCGACACACTCGGATGACGAGGTGGAAAGCATGTATGAAGACTTCTCCAAAGCCTTACATACCACCTCTATGGCTCACTACAACGTTGTCATGGGAGACTTTAACGCTAAAGTGGGAGTACAGACCAGCAGTGAATCAACTATAGGACCACATGGATTCGGCAGTAGGAATCACAGGGGACAAATGCTCTCAAAATACGTGGTAAATGAGACGACAATATTTAAATGTGGCAGTATCGAATTTGAAACACAAGCTCAGCAACCCTGTCACGCCTACTCCGATCGAGCGAGCGTAGGTAGTTAAATAAAGCTGACGGCCAACATTGCCTACTGGTGTTCATTATACTGCGGTTATAGTCAATACTTTCGGGTCTCAGTTTCGGCTTAAACTTTGTGAATATTTGTGTGAACTACGCCCACACAATCTTGTGTTGGTAGGCGCTTGGCTTGAACTGCAATATTATAATCGCAGGTCCGCAGGTCCACGGCTCACATATGTTCGGGTAGGAACATATAAAAAAATATATGTTATATTTGGTATCGCCTACAATGCATAATAAATAAAACCATCAAAAGACACACAATATTATATGATATGTCCATGGGACTGGGCAACCAAAGCCGACTACCGTTTCTGGCACAAATTGGGAACGGAAGTCTCGAAGACAGTTGTGTGTTCACAGGCCATTTTCATGCATGAGTAGCTTCTATGTTCGCGTGTCGCACCAGCCTATACTGCCTACCTCGGTTCGCGATTATCATGTTACGTCATTGCTCAGCAACGTTACAGGCAAATGGTCAGTATTTTATTTGGTTGGCAACAAAACAAATCTAGACGCGCTCGAGCAGAGATCTCGCCGGGCCCGCACCGGTGTAACACGAACGAACAGATATGAGCTAAACATACTTGGGAATATTACAAGGACATCTAATCGATGAAGTGAAACAGTAACATACCAAACTTCCCCAGTTTTAAAGTTTAAAAAAACTTAACGACAGCTTTTGTCTTTAATGGACTAAAAAGTACGAAATAATTGGTCGGACACTTCGTAATGTTTAAGGCAAATGGGGTATTCTTATAAAAAAAGTGCAGGGCGCACTAACGGTTCTTTAAGTTAATGAATCACAATAGTACTTAACTTTGGTTACTACATCGGATGTGAGACCTGGTCGCTGACTATGGGCCTCATAAGAAGGCTCAAGGTCACCCAACGAGCAATGGAGAGAGCCTTGTTAGGAGTTACACTACGTGATCGAATCAGGGATGAGGAGATCCGCAGAAGAACCCGAGTTACTGATATAGCTCGAAGAATTGCTGAGTATAAGTGGCAGTGGGCGGGGCACATAGCTCGGAGAACTGATAGGCGTTGGGGCGAAAAAGTTCTGACCTGGCGACCGCGGACCGGACGGGAAGGCCTCCCACGTGATGGTCTGACGACCTGGTTACGGTGGCGGGGAGTAGCTGGATGCGGGCGGCACAAGACCGGGAAGCTTAAAAAACCATGAGGGAGGCCTATGTCCTGCAGTGGGCGTCGGATGGCTGATGATAATGATGATGATGAAAAATAAAATATTTCTAATTTTTAGGCTTACATAAGAAACACCCAAATAACAGGGCGCTTTGCCCAAATTAATTAGACATCATTATGCACGAAATTTTATTTTTATCAGTGGCCCTATTATTTGAAAAGGATTGAAAATTACCATTGTATAAAAATTTTAAGGCTTGAAATTTTTTTTTTCAAAGGGTAGATGGGACTAACTTGCGATGCCGAAGGCTTAGCCCCGCCAAGCGAGCACGAATAACTCCACCACGGCGGGACCGATAGCCGAAGACCGCTTATGAACTTCCACGAACCTCTCCTCAGAGAGGTACAAATACTTGTCATAAGTCTAACCGGTTAAGATGAAATCGTTTAAAACAATTAAACATTATTTCGGACTATAGCCGAGGCTCAAAAATAATCGTAACATTAGCTGGCTAAACGAAAGATTTCACACCCGTCTTTAGCCGTAACATATTATACATGTAGTAGTATTAAGTGGACGCAATTATGCATAACTAATGCAAGGGCCAACATTTTGATTTTGACTTTTTTGTATTTTTTGGGTCAGTAGATCATAATTTAAGTCTACAAAAAGTAACAAGAGCTGTATATATATGCTAAGTGGTTTTTTTAGCACCTAGTGTAAGCGCCTTCTATAGGGAACAGTATTTTTTGATACGTAAAACAAATTCAAACGCCAAAAGTGTAACAGCTAATAAAATAACAAGAATTTTAATTTGTATTTATGGATAACAAGTGCATGCGACGTTGTGATACGCAATACAGATTAAAGCGACGGTAAAATTTCTAGTTTTGCAAAATTAAATATATCTCTTTCTATTTACTATTTATAAACAATTTGTCGCATAAAATGTTAATGCAATTTGGAGGTCAATAATCATGCGACTCGCTGGCGCATAGATTAGTTTGTCAAGATTAAATTGACCATTTTCTATAATAGATACGACGGTCTTACCTACTTATAAAAACAAGATTCCTCTAAAACACTTTAACTTACCTTATTTACTTTATTATACACAGAGAAAGAAGTATTCTAGAAACACTCATCAGAGGCAAGTTAAATAATCTGTGGTTACGTTTTTCCCATTATTACAGGCTATTAAAATTGATTCTAAGGAGTCTTTTAACTTAAAATACCCCTCAGAGTCAGTTCAAATAGTGTAAACACAAAACTTCTTAGGAATCGTGTTTGTATACATAAGACCAAAAAGTATCTGTATTTTTCTTAGCTTGTGTTTTTATCAAAAGCTAAATGAAATTAAATATTGCAGGGTACAGTTCCATTGTTAGGCTTAATTTTTGTTTCGTACTTGCACTCAATAAATCTTTATTTTGTCCATCTTGTCCTAATGAAGAAATCGGTTCTCGAGGAGCAACCAACCTTGAAAAAAACTACATTCAATTATCTAATCCCAGGCCATAGCTACCTATAAAATGACAACGATTTTGGTACCTAATATTTGAAAGGCCTTAAAATGTCAGCAAATGCTTTACACTCCATAAGATTATACGAACGTGATGAATAGCTGTACAACCAAGATCTGCTGATAACAGTGAAAATGAATAGGCCCAAGATAAGGTAAATTAAAATTATAAATGATACACCATTCAAAATATGGGTGTAAAACAAACACAGATGTGGAAACACATCTGTGTGATGGTGGATTTAGAGTAAAAAATAAAACAAATGTAAGAAGATCCCCATATCTATCCTCAAATCGGAGGTTTAAATAACCCGTCAATACGAAAAACTTGAAGGAGACTTATAAATCGCAAAAAATATCAGAGGTTCCATAACTTTTCAACCTATGATAATTTTTGCTTTTCAATATACGTATTATAAATTTCTAGTTTGAAGTTATCAAAAAAGTAAAAGTGTTCGAGTTAACGAATATAGTTGATTTTAGATAGATTCGTGGATTTTATTACACCCTGTATAGCTACTATTAGCTGCCTGATGTAAAAACGCGTTTCTCTTGTTTCCCAAAAAAGTAGATTGGGCGCTTGATCCAATAACGCGTAACTGTATCTAAGTCATCTGATGATGATGATTCATCATGGCCTCCTCCATGGATTTCCAAAAAGACCAGTTGGGAACGGCTTGCATCCAGCGTATTCCCGTCACTTGGATGAGGTTTTCTGTCCATCTTATGGCTGGTCGTCCTACGCTGCGCTTGCCGATATGTGGTCTCCATTCGAGAACTTCTCGGCCCCATTGCCGGAGATTGATTCTTAGAACTCGTTGCTCCGCCGTTACCATGGATGCTACCGTAGCCAGGAATAGCGGAGCTGCCGGTGACTGGGGGCCTGGTTTTTTGGTTTTGTGCCATGAGTGTGTTTGCCATACTCGCCACGCTTGGCATGCGGGTTGGCGAGCGCAGTATTGGCATTTCCGCAGAAGGCGCTGCCCAACTTCTGGTAAGGTGTCCCTTGGCCGGTTTTACGGCACCCACGCTCAGAATATGTGTTTCCCGTTCAAACCTAGCATCAAGCTGAAAAAAACGTGCTGCCTTTACCTCAGTAGGACCACCTTACAGAGATAAGCTCGCCTTTGTATAGGTAATTTCTTATGTAATGTCCTGTTAAATGTCTTGTGTGCAATTAAGTAATAATTAACCACCGTAACGAGAGCATTCAAGAATGCTCTCCCTAAATGCTTCTTACATAAGAGGTCCCGATAAAAAGTGTTTACACAAAATTATAGGAGCGTATGGGAAAATTATGAAGCTCAATAAATATTGGTTAAAATGTTTGCTCGGTGACACAACGAATAAAGCATTTTTCAGTTATTGCCTCTCATAATGTATGTAAAACTAAACGATCGAAAAAGCATCTGGAAACGAAAAACAACATAAATATGTTTTATATTATTTTATTAAAGTAAAAGATGAAAGATGTTATTATTATTTTTGAAAACCATTTACCTATATGATTATTTTATTTTTTACACTACTATTCATCCTTTTGTATTATTAGTTTATGTGAATAGCTAAAAACCAGCCAAGTGCGTGTCAGGCCACGCACAGTATAGGATTCCGTAGGAGGGGTTTTTTACTGCCTTACAGAACTAACTACCAAAGTAATTTTCAATGGAATTTGTTCGAAATTTTCCTTTTGTCAGTTGGTCGCCTATTACTCGTTAAATTGTAGGCCTACTAAGCCAAGATAGTTTTTCATTAAAGTTCATCATATGTGCTACTGCCCTGTTTCTCTTACAAAAAATTGCCCTATAAAATTTTATATTTCGCAAACGGAACCCTACATCGAAAAACCACAATATTTTTAAACGAACAATCCAACGATACCCTACACTATGGTGTAAGAAGGAAAAAAATTGTATCCCAAATTTAGGGTTAGGGGAAGTACCAAGCGAGAGACCCAGTTTCGATTCCCAGTGCGGGCATGTACCTATGACTTTGTTTTCTAAGTTATGTACATTTGTGAAGTTATAGTAGCAATACCGCTCGCTAACTTTGAAGGAAAAAACATCGTGAGGAAACCTGTGTCTGAGGTGTTCACATACCTCAGCGCTTGAAATCGCCAATCCGCGGTGGGCACGCGAGGTGATTAAGGCCATACTCTCTCCTTGAGAGAAGGCCTGTGCCCTACTGTGGGACGTATATAGGCTGATTATGTATTAATATGTATATTTAGGCCAAATTTCAGCTTTCTAGTACTTAATAAGTTCGCTAAGCCGCGAAGAGACAGAAAGACAGACAGAAGAACGGACGGACATGGCTAAACTATAAGGGTTCGCCTTATTGACTCAGAGTTTCATGCGATGGCGAAGTCAATCTATTTATTTAAAACATAAAAGATTTTTAATACATACTGATATGGTCACTATAACATGTTGTTAGGTTAGCTAATTACGTAATAACTTAAGATAGAAGGACCTTTAAGTAGGGACTGAATAAATTAACCGACTTGGTATCGATCTTAATAAAAGTATTGGAATAAAAATATTGATCGTAATAAAAGTAATGGAAAAGACTGGTTGTCACGGTGGTTTTGGCGACGGCCCGGGAAAACAGTAGTGCTTATGAGTAGTCTCTTTAATAAAAGCTGCATAATATCCTGGGTCAGTGGCTAAATTCAGCTAACTTTTTTAAAATAGTAAATTTCAAGACGGCGCTTAGAAGTTTAGTCGGACATTTAGTCCGTTTTTGTTTTTTTATTAGATTTGCTTGAGAAATTTGACAAGATCGTAGAAAGTGTCTAGACTGCCGACCCATCCGAAATTTTAGCGTTTATTATTTTCTTGTTTCCTGTTATGGAAAAAATTAAGCATAATTAAACCCGCTAATTGTCAAGGAACACATCATGAGGAAACCTGAGTGTCCGAGGTGTTCATTTACCTCAGCGCTTGAAATTGCCAATCCGCGGTGGGCACGCGTGGTGATTAAGCCCATATTCTCTCTGAGAGAAGGCCTGTGCCCTGCAGTGGGACGTATATATAGGTTGCTTATGATGATGTATGTATACATACATTACACGATCACGGTTACAGCCTTGTGACAGACAGACGGACAGTGGAGTCTTAGTAATACAGAATCCTAAAAAAAAGTAATTTACGATCACACTTAATGACTTTTTATCCAGCCTGCAAGAAATGCAATGAGTGATAAATAATCAAGGTCACGCAACGAGCTATGCTCGGAATTTCTCTACGAGATCGAATCAGAAATGATGAGATCCGTAGACGAACGAAAGTCGTCGACATAGGCCAGCGGATTAGTAAGTTGAAGTTGCAGTGGGCGGGGCACATAGCACGCAGAACTGATGGCCGAATAGTTCTCGAATGGAGACCACATATCGGCAAGCGCAGCGTATGGACAGATGACCTCATCCAAGTGGCAGGAAGGCGCTGGATGCAGGCCGCTTCCAACCGGTCTTTTTGGAAATCCATGGAGGAGGCCTATGTCCAGCAGTGGACTTCTTGTGGCTGAATGATGATGATAATGAAATTTAATTATATTGCCCTCAGTGCTTTTTAGTAGCTTACTGCTCTTTATTTAACCATCCTGTACTTAATAATTGTAACCTGAAATTTACTGAGATTACATATTTTGATAGATACGGGTGAAGAAATACGGGAATAAACTGGTATTTTTCGCAACCAAAAAAAGGGACAACCCTGACAAAAAATTAAGACTATCTGTAACTTTTTTGTTCCAAGGATTAGCGCATGTTTTTTTTTGGACGTATAATACTTGTGATTAGCATAATTTTAATGCCAAAATTAGCTGCTAATTCGGTGGAAATTACGAGAAAATAAAATAAAACTGAAAATCAAATTATTTGAATACACATACATACATAGATAAACTCACGCCTGTATACCAGGGACTGCCACTTGCCACGATCCCGACAGATCACTTTCGCTTCCTCAACATTCATTAGTCGTTGCAAGCACCCATGCCGGTTTGAATATTTCTACATAAACGTATCTGAGAAGATTATTGTTTTATAAAAATTATGCTTTAATAAATAATGCTCACCTTTACAATCGACGTCGCACAGCCGACACCACATTTAAGTTAGTAGTATATTCAAGCGGTGGTAGCCTAGTGGGTAGAACATTGGACTCGGAAGCGGGAGACCCAGACCTATGACTTTGTTTTCTAAGTTATGTACATTTGTGAAGTTATAGTAGCAATACCACTCGCTAACGGTGAAGGAAAACATCGTGAGGAAACCTGGGTGTCTGAGCAATTCACATGCCTCAGCGCTTGAAATCGCCAATCCGCGGTGGGCACGCGTGGTGATTAAGCCCATACTCTCTCTCTGAGAGAAGGCTTGTGCCCTACAGTGGGACGTATATAGGCTGCTCATGAATAATCTTTCGGCTATTCTACATAACTATTAGATACATACCAAACTAAACCAGTAAATAGGTTTTTCCCGTGTTCAGTAAAAACATGGGAACTTTGGAAAATAAATAGAAACTACGAGTCGTAAAAATATAAGAATTTCAGTACGATATTTATGATCGTAAATACTCTTGATATCTGCCATAAAAAATCCATGTCACTTTTTTGGGGTCTATCTCACACCGTGAGTCAATGAGTGAGTGACAAAATTAGGAAACTGACTAGGTATAATTCTTAAACTACTGGTTCAAATTGAATGAAATTTGAAATATACCGTGTTTATACAATGCCTTCTTGGTTACTTCAGGCTTCAAGTTTAATCCACAACGAAGTTATAGGGGCTCGAAAATGGCCTGAATTGCATCGAGAAAAGGATTGTTGAGCATAATGATTTTGCAAACAAAACGTCCTGGTTTTATTTTCATTTGCATGCATAGGATTGTTCAGCACAGTACTGTAAAACCATAGGGGTGGTTTTACTCTTCAATTAAATTTTTATTTTTTATTTTGTTCCATCAACCAAATTTTATACCCGTCTCAGTACTACCTAATTATCTTAGATCAATTACTTACCCAACTCTCCATCGTCGGTTGTCTGGAAGAAATTGCTATAAGCAGGCGCCAATTGTACTGTATCTTTTATTTCATATTTTGTATGTGTTTTCTCTGGTGTACAATAAAGAAAATTCTTATCTTATCTTACGCATTTCCTAAATCACAAAAATCACTCGAATTTTCGCAGTATCCATCTTTTTTGTCTAAATTGAATAACAAAAACAATTGAAAGTCGATATTCAAATGTTTCACATTTTTTAAAAAAAGAACATCATAGAAACCATTTGAAAAAAGTTTCATTCGAAAACCTCAAACCATGAAGATTCTATGTCAATTCAAAGAACCTATTGCAATAAAACGGCAATTTCATACTTTAACCCCTAATACAATTCACTTTCATACAAAATGTACTGAAGAGACGGGACGAAGCCAACACAGAAGAGGAGGGGCGAGGGCGCGATTTCTATCGCGTCTCGTCTTTTCCGCGCCCCCGCCCCGTCCCTTCTGTATGTCTCGGTCCCTAGATTGATTCACAGCAAATAATCTTCTGCTAAATTCTAAAAAGACAAGATGTATAAAGTAACAACAACATTGTAATTGGAAATGGAAAACTAGAATTTGTAGAAGATAATGTATTTCTGGGCATCGCAATCGATGCAAAACTACAGTGGGGTCCACATATTCACAAAGACTTATGCTCTGCAGCATATGCAATGAAAAGAATTTTGGAACTCACTGACGTTGCACTTGTTTGTTTTAGTTACTTCCATAGTATATTATTGTCCTACGGTATACTACTGGGCTGTGCTGGGCAGCGTATGGGAAACGACGTCGAGTCTTCACATCGCCAATCCCACAGAGTCTCAAGACGAAAGTCTTCAATCAGTGCGTCCTGTCCCGTCATGAAATACGGTCGTGGGGCTCACGGTGGGGCTGGTCCACAGATTTAAAGTAGCTCGCTAAAGTTTCTCTGCAAGATCGAATTCGAAACGAGGTGATCCGACAGAGAACAAGTCACCGACATAGCCCATCGAATTAGCATGTTGAAGTGGCAGTGGGCCGGCCATATCAAAGAAGTAATAACCGGTGGGGTACACGAATTTTTGAGTGGAGACCGCGGATCGGTAAACGCAGTGTAGGACGTCCTCAGACTCGGTGGAGCGATGATCTTCGCAAGTCGGCTGGCAAGAGCTGGATGATAGAAGCCAAGGACCGTGCTCAGTGGCGTGCAATAGGAGAGGCCTATGTCCAGCAGTGGACAAGCGTAGGCCGATGATGATAGTTAGTATGGGGCCGGGCAGCAGACATTGAGATCATCTTGCAGAAGAGATCGATCCGATGTATTTACAAGCTAGGTGGTAGGGACTCGCTAAGAGATTTCTTTAAACTAAGTAACATTTTAACAGTTGCAAGCCTAAAATTAACAAACACTTCGAAAATATTGATAGCCATCATAATGTTAATACCTACTAGAAAGAAGCATAATTTGTAATTTCCACGATTTAGACTTAACCTGCGGATACCTCGATGTAAAAAGATACAAAGTTACCTCAATTTTGACGATTTATGAAGTTTTCCAATACCTGCCTAAAGGTAGCGGTTCATGCCCCGACAGAGGCCGGAGACCAAGAGACAGAGACGTGGTAGTTTATTATGACAATTCGAGGTACATTACGTAGCACTGACTACTTGTTAATCTGTTGGTAAATCGACTTCGCAATGTACATTGAATTGTCATAGTTAACCAGGAATTGTAGTTCTATGAAACACACGGAGACGCGAGACCGAAGACAACAAGACTGTCACCGCCCCGGACTAGTAGTGTCTCGACTCGCGCTTAAAATGCATGTGTTTTTAAGGGTTCCGTACCCGAATGGTGCCAAACGGAACCCTATTACTAAGACTTCACTGTCCGTCTGTCTATGTCTGTCTGTCTATCTGTCTGTCTATCTGTCTGTCTGTCTGTCTGTCTGTCTGTCTGTCTGTCTGTCTGTCATAAGGCTGTATCTCAAGAACCGTGATAGCTAGGCAGTTGAAATTTTCACAGATGATGTATTTCTGTTTCCTCTATAACAAAAAATACTAAAAACAGAATAAAATCAACTTTTAAGGGGGTGCTCCCATACAACAAACGTTGTCTAAAGACAGCGCTCGCCATCTAGCCGTCATCTATGTAATCTTCACAACGCCAATGTCATGTCGCTAAATGTCAATGTTAAACGCTTCAACCATACAACAAGAGTATTTTTTTGCCCTTTTTTGCTCGATATTAATAACGGCAACAGGTAGACGCTTGTAATATTCACAGAATATTTTGTTCTATATTCGCTTCAAAAATAAACAATTAAATTAAAATAAAATAAATATGTAAGGAGGGATCCCATACAACAAACGTAATTTTTTGCCCTTTTTTTCCATGTCTGTGTCTAATGTTGTACGGACCCCTTCGTGCGCAAGTTCGACTCACACTTGGCCGGTTTTTGTAAACCCTCCCTCCACTATACAACCCATAACTAGACTCCTACAGATACGAAAACATGAAAACATTTTCTAAGATAAGGTTTCTCGCCAACATAGTCTTGTATCTAAATTAATTTTATTACAATTATTGGGCAAGGTTATCAACGTAAATTAGTTATTTGAAGTTGCGCGCACTTAGATTAATATCGGGCCTTAACCATTTAATATTTTTATTTTTTTAACAATATTTTTAGTAGTAGTCAACAAACAACCTTATAGTTTCGCCTTGTCTGTCTGTCTGTCCGCGGCTTAGAACTGGAGAGCTGAAATTTGGCATAAATATACATCCTAGTTTGGGAGCCAGTAACCACTCTTTTAACCCTTTTCTAAATAAAGTTTTTTTCATTTCATTTCATACTTATGTAGGTATTTAATACGCCGACAAAACGGTAAAAAAATGTTGTTTTTTTTTTTGTACCTCCTTACACCTTAATTAGTTTTTTCTCGCCTACACCGTTTTATTGGCCATTTAAAAATATTGTGGTTGTAGGAAGACCTTTTTCAATTAAGGATTACGTTTGCGACATATAAGCTTTAAAGCGCAATCCATATAATCCAAATCCAATAAATTGCTCAACTGCGCGTAAAGACCTCACCACTTAAAATCAACTTAAAATTTAGTTGCGTACTAGATCACCAAACGTGTAAACAGGGAATTAGAACCAGCAAATAACTAGGTTGGTAGATAAAACATTTTAAATTAAACATTTTCATACTCGGTTTACTTGCCGGGGAAGTCCAATCAGGCTACGTAGGTAGATAAGTCACGGCTGAGTACATTTATTCGTAGTTAATACGTGTGACCATTAACGACTTACGACCTCGGACGCCTTTACACATCCATGTAGAGATGAAACAAAGACTTTGTTTTGCAAGACAATCTCATTGAACATTTAATAAGCAAAGATGCCCTTCTTTAACAATTGTCTCTTTCGTTGTCTCAATTACAAAGCGGACGGAAATTGCCATTAAAGTTATCCTCAGCCTACTTTTCACTGAAGGGCACGTACCTTTTCTTGATTGCGGGCAACTAACCTAGCTGACTTGTATTTGTGCATTTTTACAAGTCTGCTACTTACAGAACCGCTACTGAAACTACAATTGATAGTTTGTTATGACAATTCGACGTACAGTCTTCCTACTTGTTAATCTGCTATGCAATGTACATCGAATTGTAGTAAACCATGAATTGTAGTTATATGAAATGAGGCCCTGATGCTAAAAAAAAAATAACTATAGAGGCTACAACTGGGAATCTTGCTGTAACAGGGAGCGCTGGAAAACAACGCCGACTGCCGCTTTAGAAGCCGTCTTGGGCCTCCAGCCCATGCGCCGGGACTTGAACCGTTAGGTCTTTACATCGGAATGATATCGCTGTACCTACATGATAATATTCTTTAACTTGTTGTAAAAACCTAACTGCAAAGTGGGTCACTCGGGGCTGCAAGTGATGTAAATCGCTTCGGTCAGATGTCGCTGCCTGTACGTAATACAGAGAAGTTTCATCGATGCTTGCACTTGCCCATTAGCTCAGTTGGGTGAGCGCTGGCACGATGAGCCAGAGGTCGCGGGTTCAAGTCCCGGCATGGGTGGAATTTTTAGCCTCTAAATAGGTTTTTAAAATGTCCTCAGTACGGGTTAGTGCAATAAAAAGAATATAATGCTGTATTTATATTAAATAAGTATCAGTCGTCAACAAACTTATCGTTAAACCGATTGAGCGATGATCTACGGTTTAGATTTGAAAATATCAGTAATATCGTATTGCTCCCTCGTAAGTCAGTATTATGGCTCTGTCTCGTTCTTGTTTAAGAAAGCAGAAGAGATAGAAGAATACTTAACGCAATTCTCATTTCAGAGACCTTAAATTCAGATCAATTCAGAGCCTCAGAATTGGCCGAATTGAGAAGTATGGCTCTCCTACTTGACGCAATTGAAATACATTCTACTTTATCAGTATCCAGCCGGGCTATAACGCCTGCTAACCAGCAGTTAATTTCAAGGTCACAGCTCAAAAACTTAAATTCAATGCTATGTTAAGCAAAATTACTTTTAATTAATCAACAATTTAAATATATTCAGATCTTTCAAAGACTTAGACACAGCTCTACTGAATAGACAAAGATCTTTACTCTTTCATCTTAAATAGAGATGATATTCCTTCCCTTTGTGATAGTGACCCTTTTTTCAGGATTTTCAAGTTTGTTCTATTTTGTCTCTATTACATAAATGCAAAGTATTATTGCAATCTGATAACGATAAACTTTATCTAGTACTTAAGGTTCAAGATTAATTGATTGAAAATTCTTTATTGCACAATAAAACATCAATGTACATAGGCGAGTTCGATACATAGGGAATAGTTATTTAAGATACACGTGCGGAAAGTAAGGTTTTATACGAATAAGTGTAAAAACGGATAAAAACCTTTTACGCTCAAGTATCTTACAACATTTTTCAACTCATTTTGCGAGGAAATACAACAAAAAGTAATTTTATTTCACCAAAGCCCATGGCGTGCTTTCTTTGCAGAGCGCGCGTTTCATACAGTTTTTTTTTTTTCTTGAGGCAAAGGTACAGTATACATACAGCCAATAATGTGAAAAATATTTTTGTTTGCGGAAACCAAACACGTATTTTTAAATGAGATAATCAAGAATCTTATGTGTTGTGGTGTTTATCATCATTCAATTATTGCTAGAGCGCGCATACCTATATATTTTTTTTTTGACAGCAAAACCTCCTTGCATCTTTGTAATTTTTTAAATTTTATGTTTTGCACCATGCACCACAGAGTCAAAAACTTAAAAGAATTACTTTATTTCACGCGTGAAATAAAGGATTTCAGTACTGTTTTATTTCACGCGTGAAATAAAGAGTCTGTTTCCGCATAATTTTGTTACACAAAAAAGAAAACTTTACGAGCAACTGCATTGAAAAATAATATATTTTAATTCTTACGGCAAAAATTCGTCAACATAATTATTACATATTTGAAGCAGATATTTATGAATACTTTAAATAGTAAACATTATCAATTCGGTTCAATTTTACCCGACTGCGGCAGAGCCCAAAAGGAGGGTGGGTATGTCCGATTCAATGTTCCTTCATAAATCCTTAACCAACAGTTAGATTTCGACAAACAAGATCTCAATAGATTTGTTCAGTCTATTGAAACTATGTAGAAAAAAAACAGTCTATGAAACGGGGTAGAATTTTAATGGCGGTTATAACTATCTCACTCATTTCCGTTGACTTCTCGTTCTATTATGTCAATTATGTCATTGTCAGATAATTATGTTGTCAGATGGAGATTGGCGTTTTTGTATATCGTGTGTTTGTTTTCAGTTTTATTTGGATTCTTTGTAAACTTTATACTAAATAACGTGGTTGGTGGCTAAAGTTGCGACAAGAGAGGACTAGCCAGGCAAATCGATTGTTTGTGTCTAGGTAAAACTGTGCGTCATGAAGTATAGAAAGTACGAGATTTGTAGAATGAAGACCGAAAGAAAGAGGGACATAAACGTTTTTTTATGGCTCGGTTTCCCCTGGAGGAGACACGGTAATTAAATATGTACAGTAATTTAAAACCAATGTTACTCCGAACATCTTATAAGTCCTAACAACAATGTTGATTCATATTTTCCTACGAACAGTGCGGTGTATCAAAACATTTTATCGATATCGATTTTTTTAAACAGATGTAAGAAGTGGGTCAAGGTTACTGGAAACCAACCTCTGGTTTATGTCAGCGGATACATTGCATTGGCTGTAATCAGGCGTATTCACTTGACGTGTTCAAAGTGCTTATGTTCTTTGACAACAGATTCGCCAGGTGATCAGATTTTACATTAATATTTTCATTACACTCGAGTTACCATTATTTTCTTTCGCTTTTCGCGATTTTATTATTACAGAAGAGGGGAACCATTTTACTCATTTTTTCAGATAATGTTAGGTTAAGTTCTTTTGGCTTGTTTACAAAGCTTAAATGGTTTACGGCAAAATGCAAAGTACTCTGTGGTAGCAGTTATTTTTAAAAGATGTGAAACAAAGTTCAAATCAGTAATGTTTAAATTGTTTAAATGGCTACCAAGTCAACTGCCAGTACGTACATTGCATGCAGTCGGTTGATTGATGTGATACTAAGTGCATGCATGCATGCACTCATTCGTTGGTATACTTGGATTTAATAAAATTATTCAGCAAATTTACCTGTGTTGCAGGAAATGAAGAAATGTACAAATACATTGATTTAAATGAGCAGAGCGACAGAAAGCTAACTTATCCCACTATCAATTTATGCTCAATGGTTGCAGATACTCTCAAAGTATTTGAAGAGGAAGTACGACCCTGCTTACATCAAACGGATATCGCTTCATATTGTCGCGTCTTGATGTTGAAGGTCGTTGATTCGTCATGGATTTGTGATATACATTCTGATCAAATTTTAGAACAGCTGTTGGTGCAGATTTCTTCGCTCTTGATCAGAAATGAGTGTAAAAAGATGAATCAACACTAGCGAAACAGAAGAATTATGCGCAGACTACAATAAAAAAGCTCAAGTGTTAGGTTTTAGAAAGTAAACTTTATTTCCAGTATAACTTCTTATTTATTACCTGTATTTTTCATGATAACTGATATCGCGGCTTAAAATATTGCTTTCTATTTCAGTTTCTGATTTTGTCTGCTCACCGATTGACCCGAGGTTATTAGTTTTCAGTTCATACTATAAAAAAGTGACTATATAAAAGCTAACCACCCCGAATCAATCGCAGAGCCGAGACAAAATCGGTAACTGAAATGGAAAAGCAAAATTTTAAGTGTGTTATCGATATCGATAAAAAATTTAATAAACAAAGGCAGACAACACTACGTAGCTTCGTTCTGTTGGCAGCACTGGCCGGGTGAGCGTATCCGTCTTTTTAAATGTTGGCTATGATGTGAGAACCCTGTTTTGACATTTTGTTGGTTCATTTTATTCTGTGGTAGTTCCGACTCTTAAAACGTAGTGGTTATATTCTCTTTGGATTTGTTGTTGTTGCGCGAGTGTCATAGAGTACTTATATGAAATTAACATAAATCCAAGAAAAAGTTCAATCACTATAAGTACAAAAGTAAAAAACCGAAACACAAATAACCAACAACCTGACTGCTAAACATTAAATTTACTACAGCAGACGGAACCCAAATTCAACATTGTGACTCTGCGATATATCTTGAAAAGTCCCTCATGGTTTACAAACCTTCCCGATCTTGTGCCGCCCACATCCAGCGACACTCCCCGCCATCGTAACCAGGTCGTCAGACCATGTGGTGGGGGGCCTTCCCACGCCACGCTGCGTCGTCCGGTCCGCGGTCGCCAGGTCAGAACTTTTTCGCCCCAACGGCCATCAGTTCTCCGAGCTATGTGCCCCGCCCACTGCCACTTCAACTGAGCAATTCTTTGAGGTACTTCAGTAACTCGGGTTCTTCTGCGGATCTCCTCATTCCTGATTCGATCATGCAGTGAAACTTCTAACATAGCTCTCTCCATTGCTCGTTGGGAGATCTTGAGCCTTCTTATGAGGCCCATAGTCAGTGACCAGTACGTTTAGCATGCCACCCTCGAGAAATGCCCTTCTCTATGCAAAAATGTAAATTTATCTGCCGAGCCCGAGATGTCTCGACGTTAGCATGGCGACCGCGAACGAGATGGAGACGACCGAGACTTCTCTACAACCGGTAACATGGCGGCATTGCCGAGATGATTTCGGCCGAGTTACACCAATTTTGACATATGCGATCGAGACATGTCTGGTACCCACGGAGGTGAAGACAAGGCTTTGAGACCAAAGAATTAAACAGAAAATACATATTTTGTTAATGTTTTTTGTGTTCTTGCTGTATTATACCTTCTTATTGATGTTTGTTTCTCAATTTATTCCATACTAGAACTATCCATAGAACTATTCCATACTAGAACTAGAACTATTTATCTTTTAAAAAGAACCCAGTCCAAGCAAAAAGAAAACAAGAAAACCACAGAAAATTATAGGAATGCGTTTTGTTACTACTATTGTAAAGCGTGCTCATTCAAAAAAATCGAATAAAAATGAATGGTTTTGACTCGTTGCTTGCGTAGGAACGAAATGCAATTCGTAACTTTCTAGTGAAGTTCCGCTGTCGGAAAAAAACTGAGAACAATTTTTACAGGGTTGCCAGACAAAAATACAACACTTTTATTTAATATGGCAATAACTACTTTTTGGTAGACAAGACCGCACTCTATTGACTATCTCGATTCTCGGCTACCACGCTCGCACTTTCGACATGGCAAGTACTTCTAAGTCTCTCACTCGACGTCGAGAGAGAGTCAAAACGCGCATGCTAAGCAAACAGGGTCACATCCATAAGTCATCACTGGCAACACACATTGGTTAAAATACAACTTTGTCTTGAGACAATGAGGTATTTTGGGCGCGAAAATTTGTTTTAGTTTCCGGAACGTTGCTCATCCGAGTTGGATTCGAAAAGTAACGTCTTTCTCTAAGTTGGACTTACCTAACTGGACTGTTTGTCCCAGGTATACATAGTGGTCGACAACTTTGAGGTCAGCGCCGCCATAGTTGATAGGAGTGGGTGCTACATGGGAGTTCGACATAATCTTAAGTCTGTTAGAAGCTCTGTTCAGGTCATTAAGCATTGAACCCAAATCTTCCATGGTCTAATCACTATCTCATCGGCGTTTTATACAATGCCATACATGTTTTCACTACCCGGTTATTCTTTGTGATTTAAGCAACACCTTTCTTAAAAACCTGTTTAGAGGCTTAACACACCTTTCTTGTTAATCATAATAACATTTATTTTGAAATATTGAACATTTATTGTAGTTGCTTATTTTTTATTGGTGGATTTCCGTGCAAGGTCTGAATCAATGATTAAATGCTATCTGCTCTAAATATTGAATGAATATTTTAATAACTTAAAATAAAATTGATATTCAGATTTTTTACGTATTCTACGTATATTTTACATAAATATATTTTACCTTTTTCAACATTTGTATATTAAGGAGCGCTCGCCCACACAAATTACTACGAGCACGTTCAGATGAAAATTGACATGGGTTACCACAATTCAAATTAAAACTACTGCTTAGTCTTTAAAAGTAAAACAACGTTACGTGTTAAGTCTGTTTTTTAACTCGAAGCAAAAAACTGTCACTTTGACACGTGCCGAGGTCGTAAACCATAACAACCCATTACATTTGTTGACGTACTCTATGTGGACATCAATACAAGATGATAAGTAGGACAGCAAAATGTAGCATGGAACAGATAATACAATCCCGCGACCTTGAACCCGTCTCAATAGCAAAAAGCTGTCGAAAAATAACTATAGCGTCCGTGGAAAGCCAATCATAACCCGGAAAATACATGAAGGCTAGATTCAGAAGGACGAAAATTGGGCCGTATTTGGACCGAGACTGAAATTACGGCCGAACCTACGCTTTTTGACTGAACCTACCCAAAAACGAATATATCCGGTCTAGTCCAGTCATTATACAGGGCGTCCCAAAATTATGGGCCATGAAGGGAAAGTACCTTAAATATCGTAGATAGGGTATTTTGCTGAAAGAAGACTTTATGTTATTTTTAAAAGTTAGTAATTCTGCATTCGAAGATTTTCTAAAAATTACTTGCCTCTTCTGGGAATCGAACCGACTTAAATGTAAAAAAAAACACCCCTACTTTTATTATGCCAACCGAAAGAATGGCCAAAAACTAATAACTCTTCAAGTAACATAGTATTTTAAAAGAAAGGAACAGCGTGAAATTAATAATTTTAATCAAATTAAAAACATACATGAAACTTCCGTAGTCAACTAAGTAGGTATATTTTTTTTTTAAATTAATTAATTAAATGCTCAAAATGTGATCCCTCTTGTCTTACGCAAATCGCCAATCTTTTAATGAGTCCGCTGCCAGTTGATTTTCTTATCTTTTTATGGTGAATACTCGATATGATATGGCACAATTCTGTTTGTAACTCGCCCACGTTCTCGTATCGCTTTTTGTATAGCATATCTTTCACATATCCCCAAAAGAAGAAATCTAATAGGAAAACATTCATTTAGAAAATCTTAAGAAGAGTTATTAGTTTTTGGGCATTCTTTCAATTGGCATCATAAAAGTAGGGTTTTTTTTTTACATTTAAGTCGGTTCGATTTCCAGACGAAGCAAGTAATTTTTAGAAAATCTTTTAATGCAGGATTACTAACTTTTAAAAATAACATAAAGTCTTCTTTCAGCAAAATACCCTATCTACGATATTTAAGATACTTTCCCTTCATGTCCCATAACTTTGGGACGCCTGTATAGGTACCTACATTTGGAATACCATGTGAACCGAGAAGGCTAAATTTTGGACATTACTTGGGAGGTGCCTGGAAAAGCTTAAAGAACTTCATATTGTCGACCAAGATTCCTTATGTGGGAAATCTTGTTCGACAATTATGACATCTCAATAACGATGAACGATAGGTAAAAAAAAAGTAGATGATCTTAATTGTAGATCGTAAAAAACAACAAAAAAGGATTTTATCAAAATGTTCTTATCTGAACGGAGAACAGAGTTATTGTAAAACAGCTGAATTTAACCCTTTTTAGGGTTCCGTACCAAAAGGGTAAGGGACCCTATTACTAAGACTCCACCGTCAGTCTGTCTGTCTGTCCGTCACCAGGCTGTGTATTTCATGAACCGTGATAGCTAGACAGTTGAAAATTTCACAGATGATGTGTTTCTGTTGCCGCTATAACAAAAACTATTAAAAATGGAACAAAATAAATATTTAAGTGGGGCTCCCATACAAACGTGTTTTTTTTTTAGTTCCTCGATATTAATAACGCCAACAGGTATATTCACTATAAAATTAAATAATTAAAATAAAATAGATATTTAATGGGGGCTCCCTTCCAAACAACAAACGTGATTTATTTGCCGTTTTTTGTCGATGTTAATAACGGTAACAGGTTGACGCTTCAAATATTCAGTTGTATATATAATGGTAAGAGACCCATCGTGTGCGAGTCCGACTCGTACTTGGCCGGTTTTTCCAAGATGGCGGAAAATGCACATAGGAAATCTTGGTCGACAATTTGAATTTAAGCTTTTCTAGACGCCTCCACGTAATATCCAAATATTAGCCATATTCTCGGTTTACATGCATTTCTAAGCCGTTTTTTCCGACGTAATGACTGGACTAGTCGGACGGTACCGCTAACTGAATGAAAGAAAACATATTTCTTCTAAATACGTAATGGTGATTCAGAACTCTGTGCGCGAGCTCGACCCGCACTTGGCCAGTTTTATTTGTTTATATGTGAGTCACTGACTCCCAGTAGGGGCGAAATAGGGGGTGGCCGATGGGAATGATCGCCCCGTACCTCTCCCCTACCTTATCTTTACATTTACTTTATCTTTTAACTCTAGTACCATCTCTACCTCCTGTTTCTGAATGTTGTGTTAGTTCATGGTTCACAGTTCATGGTTTACTACGACAATTCGACGTACATTGCAAATTCGATCAGCCCACAGATAAAAAAATAGAGTGCTACGCAATGTAACTGTATACTTTTGCTACGCAATTTGTCATAATAAACTACGGACTGTAGTTTTATGAAAATCGGCCCTGCTAGGTACCATCAATAAAATTGTATGTTCGTAACTGATTTCTTTTCGTTACATTTGTGGTAAAATTTCGTAATTTTAAATTACATTTAATCTCACTCAAATGATTTCACACCAATACTAAAACATGAATTAACATTCTTTTGGAACACCGATACGTCTAGGATTCTTCGTGGATGAGCAACAAGATCTCAATTTCGATCAAGGTAATTTCTAGGATTTGAAGAATAGTAGATGATAGAAATAATAGATGTATTCACATAAAAAATATTTTGATTGTAATGAAGTTGATTGAATGAACGCTTGACGATCTCTTTTTAACCGACTTCAAAAAAGGTTATTATCAATTCGACGCGTATGTTTTTTTTTTGCTATGTTCTCGCATAACTCCGTTAAATCTTAACCGATATCGACAATAGGCATGATGACTGATTTTGAGAGACTGTTTTATATTGTTCAGAAGTATTTACTATTACCAAAAAATATCATATTTCTGTATAAAATAATGTTTTTTTAAGAAAATAATGCCATTAAAATTTCAAGTTTAAATTTCACGCCAAAACGCTCGGGAGTGTCATGGCAGCACGCCATGACGTCACGCTATTGTAAACTGTAAACAACAAGTGCTAACCTAATAACAATATTCAGTTATTTTACGTGATTAAGATGAATTCTAAAACATACAAGTGGTGTGCAGTTCCTGATTGCGTTAATACATCAATAAAAACTCCGAAAAAGTTATTTGTTCACGTGCCAAACAACAAAACAGTGCGATTTAAATGGTTTAATCTTGCACGACGAGATCCAACTGCTGTGGGCCTAAATACTGCTGTTTACTTCTGTGAAGATCATTTTGACGTAAGTTTTTACTTTACTTTGTAGATTTTGTATAGTATATGATTTTGTTTGAGGTGTAAACTCTCAACATATGTACTTTATAATTTCAACAGATTGAGGTTAGAATAAAATCTTGTATTGTTCTATTTTTATCACATACTTATTGGGTATATTTAATTTCCAGTTGCCAAATGACATGGAAAATTACATGGAGTATCATGTGATGGGGTCTGTGTCACAGATCCGCATGAAACCAGGGTGTATTCCCTCAAAATTTGAATGTCAACCAGATAGAAGAAAACGCACATCTAATACTACAGAACGACCATATATTCTGAAGAAACAAAGAAAGATGTTAATTGAAGAATGTCAAAAAGATACCGAAGAAGGAAGTAGTATTACGAAACATTTAGAGCTTGGAGAGACTTCATCTGAAAGCTCAGGTTCCTACCTATTGTTTATATGTTTAGGGATACATAAATAATGTTAAGTTATCAAAGAAATTATGTGTACTTGTTAAATAATCTCTCTAAAAAATGTGGCAGTGCAATTTTGAAGACCTTACTGTGTACTTGATTGATGGATTTAATTTTTTTAACTGTATTATATCTTTTTTTTTTTTAGGTTTACATGGAAACATAGAAAATATTACACAAGAAGAAGTACTTATGAGAGTGGATAAAGCTATTCAAGTCAAGATTATAAACAAATTCAGAAGTAAAGCCATACAAACAGAAATTAAGTCAGTAAGCCAGATGACATCGCCCTTGAAGCCCCATCTTCAATCTGTTGCTACTTCTCCATTCAAGATTACAAGCGGCATTACAACACAGCCATCAACATCTTCCTTACCAAGGAAACTATTTATCATTGAAGATCAATCTGATAGTGATATTTCTTTTACACCATCTGTAACGCATCGGGAGTTGTCATCATCAACAATATCTCTCCAAAAATCTACTTCAGACTGCAGCGAACTGATACAGGATTATAAAAAACAAGAGGCATCTAAAATTCTGGATTATACATTACTTAAAATTGTGAACAATCCACGTTCTTACATTGGTGTTCCTAAAGATTGTTATTTCCTAATAGATTTTATTGAGGAAAATACAAGTATTCCTGCTAACCATATACTTATGTGTCTAAAAAAAATTAGATTAAACAATCCATTTAGGGAACTCGCTGATGAATTTTCTATAACACCAACTTACGCAAGCAAAATATTTTTAAAACATATACCTTTTTTAGCAAGTGTAATGCGGCCTTTCATTGTAGATTTGAATAAAGAGTCCATAAGAAAGAATTTACCAATGGCATTTAGGCATAGATTTTCTAATGTAAGTTGCATTATAGACTGTTTGGAAATAGAGGTGCAAAAGCCGTCTAAAGCCTTGAATCAAGCTCTCACGTGGTCAGAATATAAAAAGGCAAATACCATCAAATACCTAGTGTCCTGTACCCCGAATGGTTTGATAAATTATATTTCGCCAGGCTATGGAGGCCGTATAACAGACACATGTTTGGTTGAATCATGTGATTTTTTAAAGTCTTTGCAATCAGGCATGTGTGTGATGGCTGATAGAGGATTTAAGCATATTGAAATATATTTACGTAAACAAGGGGTGCAACTAGTACGACCTCCAAGTGTTACAGCTGGGGTTAAGCTTTCAAAAAGTGAGGCAAGGGAAACAAAACAAATTGCCAGTCTGAGGATACACATTGAGAGAGTGATTCGACGCTTGAGGGAATTTAGTATTCTAAAGCCACATGCATGTGTAAATCATAATTTAGTTAAAGTTCTCGATGATGTTATTACCATTGCTTGCGGTTTAATAAATTTGCAAGATTCCTTAATAAAATAATACAAATTTACCATGATTACGTTTTATTTACCCAAAACTTAAAAAGCACTTTTACATAATAATGGATACACAGTATTTTTCCACAAAGAGACTAAATCTTTAATAAAGTCTGATGTATATTTCTTGTCATATGGAACACTTATTATATCTACTTTCTTATTTTCGCTATAATTCCAATCAGCTACACAGAAGTAGCCCTTTACACCCCCTGTCAAATGCATTTGTAGCTGCATCTGCGCATAGAACTTCTGGGTTGGTTTCCCATTTTTAATATAATTTTTATAAGTTCTTTCACTTGTGGGACATTTAATTTCTATAATGCACTCTTCACAGATTCCATCTGGTGATCCTGCTATCATAGGATAATTTTTAGATAGCATTAGGCCGCACTTTTTTATTTTTTGTCCCAGAATAGTTCCAACTGTTTTACGTACATCATCCTCCAATGTTCTGCCACGTTTCATTGCCAGAGTGTCCGGGATTTTACCTCCCATTATTAGTGCCATCAAGGTTCCATCACTAGTTTTGCACCGAGTAAATTCATATGCTCGTGAGGCTGTCACTCTGCCATATCTCAACTCATGCCAAAGGTAGCTTTGATGTTGATCTCTTGTGTTTTCTTCAATCATTTTAACATCGACATCAGTCAATACTAGTTTTTTCAAAAAGGAATCACAAGAGTTTTCTTTGTATTTTAACACCAATTTATGCATTGATAATCCTTCTATTTGATTGGGTATATAGCTTTCTTGGTATTTTATTAATTCGCAGTTGTTGAGTTTCCTTTTCTTAGCTTCATCTAGAAATTTTTCTAATACAATGCTATTTGATGGTAAGCCGGGATTACCTTTGTACAGGTCCTTAGCAGTACTATATTTAAGAGTACTTCCTACTCTGGAAAGTTTTGATTTCTTCCAGTAGCATTCTACAGAAGTACAGGACGGCTCCTCACTCCTGCGATGGACCCACATGAGAAATGCTATAGCATGTTTGCAGCCTCCTTGTGCAGCAATGCAGTCATGGCATTCCACAGATTTGACTGCTTCATCCTCTTCGTCAACTATTAGTGTCACTCCATATAACTTTGCATGCACCTTATGTTCCGGGCAGATTTTTGCTTTTACTGTGCACAAATTACCATCGCGTTTTAGCTGCACGTAGCTTACAGCGTCATCGCCATAAGATGGCCTGGAGGACCTGAAATAAAATGGTCAAGGTGTTAGCACGGTAATATTATAAACATTTTAATAACCTATAAAAGTATTGGTATATCAAGAGTACAGGTAAACATTAACTAATTTTACGGCTTTTAAACTTTTCAATTATTGTATAATTTAAAGATTATTTGTACTTACATGGAGGTTTTAACATTTCTGAATTCTGCTGAACAGAAATCGTTATTTGAAGCCAGGAAGTCTCCTAGCATCAGCAAGTCCACTCTAGGCAAATTGGTGGTGTTTGCCTTGGTAAATCCTTGTTCCATTGCTTGAATTTTGTTTGCAAACACAAAATAAGGAAGCTGTCTGTCGAAAATCACAAAATATATGATAAACTCGTTCGCAAAGTATCAAAAACTGGAGAGAATTAGAGAAATGTCGTACTTCAAACGCAGTAAAATGACATTTACAATAGCGTGACGTCATTCGCTCTGATTGGCGTTTAGTTTAACATGGCGGATTGCCGTATTTTAGAGTTTTATTTTATCAAATAAAAAATAAATCTCACTCTTATTATGAAAATAAATACGTTTTTCAGAATCTATGAATACTATTTTATTACATAGATATGTAATTTTTGTGATTTTTTATTACTGTCATCATGCCTATTCTTTTTTTGTTCGAATAGATATAATGTCCCATTGGTCCCATTTTAATTTGGTGAAGATCTGATGAAGACTTGTAGAGATATCGGAACTCTTCAATGGACGGCAGTAAATAAGGTGTAATGGGGCTTATCTTTTAGTAATATCCGTATGTTTCATAAAATAGCGTAAAAGTAGTCCCAGGATAGTTTGGTGATGTTCTGGTGAAGACTTCCAGAGATGGAAATTGATAACCACAAATTTTAAAGCATCGAATTCAGTAGGGTAAATTATGGTTATAGGAACTTGTTTATTTTTCTCCCGCTCCCCAACTAATAATATTTAAAATAATTTTTTTTTAATAAATACCGACGTCAGTACACTACAGCACTAAAACGTTAGAAATAATTTAAAAGTATAATTTGTAGTCGGTTCCCAGTTTCATGAACAGAACATATATTTTGGGCACCGACTACAAATTATACTTCTACAATACCTATATGTATACATAGGTATTGTAGAAGTATAATTTAAAGGTATTCTTTAAATTATTTCAAATTTTTTAGTGCTGTAGTGTTCTGAAGTCAGTTTTAAATTTTTATTTAAAAAAAATTATAAACCGTATGAAGCACACTATCTCTACGATGTGTTAAAGTTTGCACAAGCATTAAAATCTAATTGTAGCTACAACCGACAGCCTTCTTATCTTATCAGTGATAAGACGAATCGTCAATAACACGTTTACTCGTGGCTCTTGGTAAAATACATAATAAACAATGTTTTATACATTATCTGATCTACACGTAAATTTTATGTAAACCACCTTTCAAAATTCTGACTACATACGAAAGTATAATCAATCTGGAGGTCAAGCTAACAATGACGATGAGGAACGATCCAACGCTTTGTGAAGTCGGTAGATATCGAGTATAAAATTAAGTCAGTCGACGTTTCAAGAGCGAGGGTAATTTTTTGTGCAAGGAGAATATTAAAAGCTACATGAGGGCTAATTAAATTTACGACTAACATAAATTCAGGTTAGCTGTTTACAACTATATTTATAGCATAAATTCAGTTCATTCGCTGGACAAGCATGTAGTTAAATATGAATGAAAGGGCACACCGACAGGTGCCTGGTCAGCTGTCGTGTCCGTTATCATCCGTCTGTGTCGCTGCATGTATGTGGTATCTACACTAAAGTTTACTGCAAAGGCGTATGCCCCTCGTCACCTCACTTCATATAGGTAACGCCAAGGTCATATATTGTAAAAGGTGAAGAGTTTATCGATGAATAACTCTTTCTTCTTTTAGACACCGCAATAACCACAAGGCATTTGAGTTAAGGCTGATTACTTTATAACACAAAAAGAAATATAATAACAAAATTTGTTATTTGTTGCAACATTTAATGTTGCGATTATGTCGAAGAAAACCATCCCCCAAGTTTACATGCCTATAAGTCCAACAAATAATTTGTCGAACTTTTGTGTACTCAAATCTAAGTATACATTCCACGAAAAACACACAAGTTAATCACAAAGTGCATATTAAAATTAGAGGCCGCCGCCATTGACAGTGACTAGAACTTACGACGACCGATTGCTTTCACGGATTTGTCACTTCTTTTTAGTTATATTCTCACTGGCACAAGTTCGCTTCACTGGCACTGTCACTGTTCTTGGCACATTTCTTATCACTTATCCACTCACTGCAATCCAGACGGTTCACTGCAATCCGATACAGAGATCGTCGGATGCACTGTCGCGCGGCGGCGGCGGCGGCGGCGGCGGCGCGCTATATGTTGTGCGAGCTAAGCGTCATACTCACTAGGATACTGCTTAGGGCTTAGGGTTATCACGAAAACACAAAGCGAATGTTCAGTTCGTCAGGTCGTCTTGGAGGTTAACGTCACGCAGTGTTTTATCGACCTTACGAGCGTACGACTTCCACCGTCAACAGGTGAGTCATAAAAAATTCTGATGACGCCAGATTTTGGAAGATGCCGGCAGAAGCCAATCATAACGACCATATAGTAAAAAAATTAAATGAAAACTGGTACAAAAATAAAATCCTTCCAAAATCCGATTTGATGATAAAAACAATGACTAAACTTTGTAAGGTCCCTTTTTGAACGAAGAGCGAAAATATTGACAAGGCAGCATGGGACCATCACAAAAAGTTAGGCGGTACTATAGAGTTCAATAGTAGTCAGATTTACCATGCCGGCCTGTCTTAGCATTGCCAACCTTACTCCAATAGAACCATGGGCGATACCCGATTATTCCCCCAGCGAAAATTTCTGCCGAGAATGTATCATTAAATCGCCACACGGGGGAATATTTTCGGAAATGCCCATCAACTATTCCAGAATTGACTGTCACACAGTTCAAATAGGGGCCGCGCAAAGCAACCGAAACATGATGCAATACTCACGAGAGATGATAGCGAGACGAGGGTGTAGGCGCCGGAGCAGAATTCACGGAGGACGAAGAGCCGGAGTAGCCGGAGCCAGCCGGCGAGGAGCCAGCCGAGGGCGCGCCGGCCGCCGACGGTATCGCGGTGGGCTCGTAGTACTCAGTAGTGAGGGTGCGCTCGTCCAACACGTGTTCGGCGTTGTGCGCCTTCGAAGCGGACTTGATGTCCATGAACGCGACAGTCGCGCAAACCCCGCTGCTGGCGACGGCACTCGTAACCGGACCCGTGCCCTCCGTTCGACCCAGCAACTTAACATTCTGGACTCGGCCATAGCTGCAACAACGAGCAAAATGTTACGTCGAAATCATAATTGCATGTATGTAGATACGCATACGCTTTGATCTTGGAATAAAACATCGTTCTATTAACTATATTGGCTTCAGAAGTTGTGCCCAACTTGCTAGAGTTGGTTAGTTCAATGCCAATCATGTGACGCACCTCGGTGCTTTCATTTTAATCTGTGCTATGTGCAAATGTTTTCGTAATAATGGTCGTTGAATGATAGCTTCTATTAACTGTATTGGCTTCAGGACTTGTGCCCAACTAGCTAGTTGCTGAGTACAATGCCAATCATGTGACGCACCTAGGTGCTTTCATTTCAAATCTATACTAGGTGCAAAGGTTTTCGTAATAGTGATCGTTGAATGATAGGGGATTTTATTTTATTTATTAACGAAGGGCGAGATAAAAGTACCCATAACCGACGTGCGTGCATGCAGCGACTATGAATGTTCATAGCCAGTACTCAGGATTAACTTAAAGACCGATTCCTTAAAACACTCCTTAAATGCAGTTGAATATTCTGTGGTAAAGAAAAATACGTTATTGTAGGTAAATAACACCGTAAGTTGTCAAGGTATTATTATATATTCATTATTGCAAATCATATATTAGAAAATTAATTACATAGCATTGTTACAAAGGCGAACTTATCTCTAAGAGAGATATCTTCCAGCCAACCTTAGCACAGGGTGTTTAAATTTAGATAACTGGAGGAAGGGAGAAATATTTATAAGTAATAATAAGATAATATACTTACATCACATATATACTTATACGTACATAAACCTATTGTCTATGGGAGGTTAGAGATAGTTCTCTTTTAATCTCTTCTTGAATGATGTTATAGAAGGACTCTCTTGAATAAAGTTAGGAAGCTTGTTCCATAGTTGCGCTCGGTTGTTGTTGAGCTCGGACGGTGAAAGAGTTAGAAAGAAACTTTGTGTTACAGGAAGGGTAGTCAAGAGTGTTACGAAAGCAAGCACGCCTTGACCTGGACGATGGTGGAAGAAAGTTAAGGCGGGAGCGGAGATACTCAGGACAGGAAGGCACATAAAAATTTTTGTATAGAACGGAAAATATGTGCACATCACGGCGCTGTCTGATCGGGTGCCACTTGAGCCTAGAGCGGTATTCGGAGATACGATCAAACTTCCGTAAGCCGAAAATAAAGCGAATTGCCAGGTTTTGAAGTCGATCTAACTTGTTTAGCAGCTATTCAGTAGCATCAAGGTCGCAAACGTCAGCGTAATCTAGAATGGGTAGTAAAAGGCTTTGAGCCAGCATAACTTTAGTGGAAAAAGGAAGGAAAGTTCTGTAGCCGTCTAAGCGAGTGCATTGAATAATGAACACGTCTACTAACATCATTTATGTGATCTCTCCACGTCAGGTCGCAGCTCATAATCAGACCAAGGTTTTTTGCTTTCGTGGAATAAGGAATCCAGATACCATCATAAAATAGCAGGGGTATGTTAGATATGTCAGACCTGTTCCGCAACTGATTACCACCAACAATCATTGCCTGTGACTTGGACGGGTTTACTAATAGTCCAAAGGCAATTAGCCCATTCATGAATGGCATCCAGATCAGCATTTAAAGCAGCTGCAGCTTTTGAGGCGTCGGATGGTAAAAAATGCCTATATAATTGCAGATCATCCGCATAGAGATGAAAGGAAGAAGACACCACCTTGCTGATCTCGTTTATAAAAATTGAAAAGAGTAACGGTGAGAGAACGCCACCTGCGGGACACCAGCACTCTACACGGACCAGTCTGAGAAAAAATCCTCATTCTTTATGCATTGCTGACGATCGTGGAGGTAAGATGCGAACGACTTGATGACAGGAGGAGAAATATTGATAGAGCGAAGGAGAACATCAAAATCCACAGAGTTCAATGCGTTGCTGAAGTCCAGCAATGCTACAATGGAGAGATTTATGTTATCCATTGCAGCGCGGATATCGTCAGTGACGTTCAGCAACGCACTCACCGTACTGCGTGAGGGTCGAAAGCCAGATTGGTAAAGACTCATAGGCGAATGCTACACGCAAGATATATATTGTGATCCGTCAATATAAACTGTCGGATTACGATATTTATTGACGTTTAGGGTAGTGTATTGAGGAATCACAATATTTATCGTTGGATTTCCGGAAATCCTTGTGATCTGATCCCAGATCCAATCGAGCAATATTTAATAATACCAGAACCAAAAGAGCGCGTCAATATTTATCGCGTCAGTACTCAACGAGACGGCAGCGATGGAGGACGTCGGTGACACCGCTCGAATCCATGACAGGCAAGAATCCATGACAGGCGACAAGATTGTTCTGAAAGCGTTTATCCTCAACTTAGAATCCCTGCCAGAAGTTTCTCTCTTTTGTAGCCAATTCTTCATCCATCGCTCTCTTTTCACACGTTTCTTTCAGGAAAGTGCTACAATTAGTGCCACACAAGCTCGAGTTTTCCTCTGTCTAGGGTTCATCATGTTTGCCTCAGACAAAGATCGCTTCAATACTGACGCCATCCGTATTTTTCGTGTAGGGTGTGCTGTGATCCAGCCCAAGATACTTAAGTAAAATATCATGATAGTTATCACAATATTTATTGACGTGTAACATTCGCCAAGATTATTAGAAAAAATATACAGATAAAGTTGCTTATGCACAGCACTTTCCAACACCTTCGATAATAGAGGTAAAATTGATATAGGCCGAAAATGGGACAGAGAAGTAGGATTCGAAATTTTGGGCAGTGGAATTACATGAGCTTTCTTCCAGGCTGTGGGAAAGAGACCTGTAAGCAGTGAAATTATTAAGTGAGTGATAGTTAAAATTATCAAGTCCAAGATAGGAAGAAGCATGTTGCAGCTTATATTGTCGCTACCCACAGCTTTAGATGTGATGGAGAGAATGCTCTTCCTAAGCTCATTCTCTTCAACATCATGGAACTCAAACTGTACACAGTTAGGTTTATTCGAGTAATAAAGGGAAGACAATGTTATCGCTTTAGGGACTATATCCAAGATAATTGGAGGTTTAGAAAAATGTATATTAAGGGCGTTTAAGTCCGGTATATCTGGTGTACTGTGCGAGACCCGACCCACACCGATCGAAGAAATCTCCACGTGTACTCTGGGGAAAGATTTTGGAGGGAAGAGTTGATGTAACGACGCTATTATTCCTTTTGATAGTAGCCAGCGTGTTCAGTAGTCATCGGGTTTTAATATGAATATTGTTAAACTTCTGTTTATTGGCTGGTTTGATTGCAAAACTGAATATTGAGACATCTGGGTCGGTATACGGCTTGGGGCCTATTTCATAGAACTACAAATTATGGTTTACTATGACAATTCGATGTATGAAGAGTCGATTATACCACAGATTAACAATTAGGAAGACTCGGCTACGCAATTTACATCGAAACTATGAATTGTGGTTTTGTAAAACGCGGCCCACATCGCAATTTGATGGTTTAGATTAATAAAAATAAAATATACTAAAATAAGATCTTGTAAAACACTATAAATTTATATCGAAAAAATATAACCTAGTCGCGTTGACAACGTAATAAAATATTACACAAATTGTAAAGATGTAATTAAAGGGATATATTACAATGATGCATATTTTGTACAAAAATCTAAGAGTGACTTGAGCGTAGACCACCTACCCTCACAATAATAATTGATCGTACTCGCCACTTCAGTCTACCCGTGACCACGACAGTCGGTAATCAAAGGTTACATTTTACGTAATAAATAATCACGGTTAGACCCGTTTAATATATTACTATGTATGAGCATCGCGAGTCACTAAAAAATACTGTACAAAAATCCTCGGTATCGGCCCTAAAAGAAGCTGTTTAATTTTTTTTAACAGTCGAAAATGAAGAAACGATTGTCGTTAGTTCAGTAATATTTTATGTATGAATACGCATAACATTTACAAAGCAGTCAGATTTAGATGATTTTTTATCTGGATCGGATATTTTTCGGATATTTAAATTAAAAAAACCACTTTTAGGGTACATGTTTAGGTATCTGTCTATGAACAAAAGTCAGTTGTACCAGCTATTTTGGGACTTAATCCCCAACGCGTGGTGATTAAGCCCATACTCTCTCCCTAAGAGAAGGCCTGTGCCCTACAGTGGGACGTATATAGGCTGCAAGGGGAGATAAAACACAAGAGACGAAAGTTTGTTTGGGAAGGGCTTAATTTTTTTAAGATAAAGGAATGTAGGTATAGCAAAAATGAGCAGTATATTTTTAGGGTTCCGTACCCGAAGGGTGCCAAACGGGACCCTTTTTTTTGATTGATTTTTATAAATCTTGACGTAAAAACAAATATCAATAAAAATTAGATACGGACTACTTCGTACTTATTCTATCCATATAAAATAATTGAAAGTGGTTTACTTTGTCGATCGATACTGAAGAACCGGTTTTTACGTTTAGGATTTTTCCACATTTTACACGTACACCCAAACGTTTATCAAGAAGAATTTCACTGTTTCTAATGCCCTTGTAACCATGACTGAACTCAATAGGGGCTTACCATAAATTTGAATAAATAATAGTTGCTTTGTTACGTCTCGTCTGGAACGTCCGGTTGGAAATAAAAAAGGTGGTAACTGTATCATTACTAGCTATTTATCATTAAAGTGTTTACTAAGTATACAAACATCCCAAAATGAGCACAGACCGAAAAGCAGTTCGTGCGGTTCGGCGATATTAACAAAATGACGCAGAGATACTATGTACTTCGTATCTACCTACGTATAGTTACTAGGTATTATTATTGAAGCGAGACTGCTTGCTTGCTACATATAAAAACGCGACGTTGCCGCTCCGTGCAGCGCGGACTGACAAGAACGGGTGTTGTTCTGGCTGCCTAGTGTCGCTTCGTTAAGCAGGCATTTTATCCATCAACACAGTGTAGTGTACGCGAATTTTGAATGTTTAGAAGTTGTTTTGAAACCGTTTATAGCAGTCGTATAAAAACCGCAACTAAAATAAGTATTAATTATACGCAAATCAGGTGACCTAATGATTTCTAAGACTAGTAGACTTTTTGTATGAAAACCTATCTATGAATTTAATTGCAGTTTTATGGCGGAAATTTAAAAGACCTAGAACTTCTTCATCAGAATTGTACCTGCCTATTTAGTAAATATCAATCCACGATGCAATCTTGTGGTATTTTTGGAGCAAACAGGGCATGTTTAAATAAACGTAGGCTGATTCAACGCATGGTTTATAAAAAACCAAAATAGAACTTATGCCTTTTTTTTAGGGTTGTAGGACTAAGGACTCTATGTAGTTTACTATTGTGTCTATTTTGTATTGGGTGATCCGGCAGATTCTGTCCGTCTTGACTTTCGCTGGCTAGTCTAGGTAAGTTTTCTCTCTGAACATCAAACATGAGTAGCACCAGGGTTAGTGTGCAACGATTCACAGTCGGCATTATCGTAGTAGCTAGGTAGCTATGTATCTAATTAAATGCATAACGTAACGGAAAACCGTAGAATATGTACACACACAGTTGTATAGGTACATATTTTGATTTATCTAGTAGTTATATGTGTACACCTACTCAATCAACGATGTGGTCAAACGGGTGATTAAATCGGTATATGTCTGCTGCAACGTTGCCGCGTTGACTTCTCGCTCGCCCTGCTGCGTCTTGTTTCCGTGTGAAATTCAACTGCGTTAGTGTGAGTGCGCTTAGGTGGCATGGCAGTCGCGGGCAATGGCGGCAGGCAGGCAATAGCAGCAGTGCCGACCGGCCGAGCGGGCGAACCGGCGGGGGAGCGGTGCGGTAGTGCGGGGGACGCGGTATCGACGGTGGAGCGAGCGCGGTGGGATGGGGGAGGGGAGTGGAAGATACCGGCTCCATGACGTCAGTCTGCTTTCGGAATGCTTAACTACTCTAACGCTCTCTGCAGAATTTTACCAAACAGATGCGATGAACTGACGACGACGCGTTGGCCAAATATTTACGTTTTGGGATTACCTACATTATGGGGTGTCGAAAATAATTTGTTGCCAATGTGGTACTTTAAAGTCTAGCCTAGCCTTAAAAAAACTGAATAAGATATCCGCTCTGAAGATGGCGGTTGCCGTTATTCCTGATCCTGACTATTCCTGACATTTATGTGCTGCAATGCAATAATCGGTTTAGCAAGTAAAATTCCAAGGTTATCACAGGCACCACTTCAAAAGTGAGAGCTTTATTGATGCTTCTCCACTTAATAAGCAAATTAAATTCAATCTCTTGGTCATTGAATTTCAACAAAGTCGTGGTATCGGACAGGCTGCAACTAAAAAAATACCTAAAGCCTGTAAGTAATATATATTAAACTACATAAGTAAAATTTTGTATGAATAAACAATTACTTAGAATTTCGCGTATGTATGCTTTGACTTCTTTAATTGTAAAACACCTAGATCAAAGGAAAAAGTGCTTGACCGTCTTTCTCGATTTGAAAAAGCTTTTGACACTGTTTCACTTCCCATCCTCTGTCAGAAGCTCGAACTCATTGGCATAAGAGGAACATCTTTAGATCTGCTCAAAGACTACTTCAACTGTAGAACCCAACCTGTTAAGAACATGGAACACGTTAGTACCTAATCAGGCTGAAGTATTCTACGGCGTCCCGCAAAGCAGGGTGCTTGGCCCTACCCTCTTCTTAGTGTATATTAATGACCTCTGTGGCCTAAATCTAAATTGTGGAAGTGTTTTCTCATACTTATGCCGATGACACAGCTTTGGTATTTTCAGGTGCCTCCTGCAATGATGTTAAGAGATGGAGTGAACTTGGACTTGCTAAGGAGGCTAGCTGGCTACATAGGAACCTTCTTACCCTAAATACCAGCAAGATTAATGTCATTTCTTTATCTATCTGTGATAACTCTCAACCAGATGAAAACTTTGCCTTAAAAATTCACCATTGTGCAAAGAAAGGCAATGGAACCTGCGAATGTCCTGCCATAGATAAAGTATCTAAAACTAAATATCTAGGTGTTATAATAGACCAACGTCTCTCTTGGCACTTACATATAGAACTGGTAGCCGAGCGTCTGAGAAAACTTATCTAGATATTCAAAACATTAAGACATAAAGCACCTAAGGAACTACTAATAAACATTTATATTGCACTGGCGCAGTCAATTGTAAACTGTATTCCTATTTAGGGCGAAGCTTCAAAGGTATTTGTATCAACATATTAATACAATATTGGACATTTACCCAACGACTTGTTTTGAATGTAAAAATCTTATCACTACTTGGATTAAGACAGTTATGAAGAAACTGAAGCCATGCTAGTGGTAAAAAAACAATCTAAACTTCGTACCTAATATCACTTATAACCAGTTACTGGTTATAAGTGATATTACGAAGTTTAGACCAGTATAGGTACGACTCATACTCAACCAGCTTCAGCAATTCATGCACATCACACCACTCATCACTCACCCTCTTTCCTGTGACTGATCCCGAACCCAAGACTGTGGTCTTAGGGCTGCACAGGGGCAATACATGCCCCAAAAAAGTGACATCCTCAGTTTATTGCTCTACGTGATTCAGCTATGTGTTTAAATAACACGAGTAGAACTCTGTCCAACGATTATAGTTTTTTTTAATCAAAAAGTTTTCGTGACCTTCGTAGTAATAAAATAAGAAAAAAATCCTGTAAAAATATCGTTGTTTCTTGGGTGTTTAGAGCTATTAGAGGCATATATTTAAGAGCTATTAATTTTTTAAAACTGCCTAATAAAGAAGCAATAATTATTTTTCAAGTTTTTGGTTTTTATTTTTAGACATTGAAGTAGAGCCTCTGACTACAACAGACTCATTCTTTATTATGAGTTGCACCTACGACAAAATTTGCAGGTTCTAACAAAAAGTTCAAATATGCAAGTCAGGGTTGTCACAAAGGTCAACATCTATTTCATTTACACTTTGTGACTTGTTTACGATTTTTTTATCATGGCTTTTAAGTTGTCGGGTTTTTTGTTTTTGTAAGTACCTACTTAACCACTTTTAGGGTTCCGTAAATAAAGGGTGCCGGATGGGTCCTATTACTCTGCCTCCGATGTCTGTCTATCGGTCTGTTCGTCCGTCGGTCTGCCCGACCATTAAAGGTTGTATCTTTGAAACCTTAATAGGTAGCCAGTTTAAAAGGTTTACAACATGTTTGTCTTTATGGCGAATTACCTATAAAAAAATAAAAATAAGGGGGTCTCTATACAACAATCGTGTTTATTTGCAGGTTTTCGTTTTTGCTCTTGCATTTGATCTTAAAAACGTAGACACATACAGTTGTCAAAGTTAGTGTGATTGTAGGGCTTATATTTTATGTGATATAACACATAATAAAAAATGGTTAAGTGCGAATGAGACTCACGCATTTTTTTGCATTTACGGTTCCGTACCTCAAAAGGAAAAAAACGGAACGCTTATAGGATCACTTTGGTGTCCGTCCGTCCGTCTGTCTGTGAAGACCCTTTACCTCAGAAACGCGTTAAGGTAACGAGTTGAAATTAAAACCATATACTCAGGTCTACAGTCCCTTGAAGCTGTAAAAAAATCGAACTTTTAGGTTAACGTAAAAAAAGATACGGCCCTTCATGCCGCAAAAAACGTATATTTCGAAAATCAAACTTTATAGTGTACTTTCCATTGACTTAGAACTATGAAATTTCGCAAGTAACATCGTCTTACGTATCGCTGAATGCGGGCGGCACAAGACCGGGAAGCTTGGAAAACCCTCAGGGAGGCCTATGTCCTGCAGTGGGCGTCAAATGGCTGATGATGATGATCGTCTTATACTACAAATGCAGGGAAAATCTGAAAACTATAAATTAAATCATAATAGTTATTTGTTATACAAGAGTGCAAAGTTGCTTTTTAACCGCGTGCTCAATTTTGATGACAGAGCAAGCGAAGGATTCTAAAATTGTATCACGAGCGCAGCGAGGTAATCAAAAGAGCACGAGGTGAAAAATCTTTGCACTCGATTGCAACACGTAACTTTTCATCCCACCTCAGCGAGGAAATGATTAAATGCAAAAAAAACACAAAGAAGGTTCCGAGTCTGAGTTTATAACAAATTAAAAATAGTAGTATGATAAATTCGGCACCATGGAGGTAGAAGTAAATAGGTTTAATGATGTTTTAGTACACTTTATCCTCTAGCGGATAAAAACCGCTTTTGCACTCAGATATCGAAGAGCAAAAATACTCTTTCCGAGATGGGGGGATGAAAAAAAATTGTCTTCGAAGTTCGGGAAAAGCTCTGAAAAAAATTGCGAGACTCGATTCCTGAACTAATATGTAAGTATCTACAAATTTGTACGGAACCCTCGGTTTTTTTTTTACTTTATTGGTTATAGGTACTACATTGTCTTTGAAATTAACAACAGTCTCAAATTAACAACGAAAGTCCATATTTGAAAGTATGGACTTTCGTCGTCGCCGTCGAAACAAAAGAAGACATTATCACCCACAGTAGCATCGACATAATAAGTTAAAAAAAAAAACTCAAAAATGTAAATACAGCTAACAATTAAAATATTCGATGTCGACATGAAGAAAACCTTTGTGCTTTTACGTGTTAAGAAATCTACAGTGAGCAAGAGCGGCAAATACCGTTGCTTGTACTCGTGCAATATTGCAAAGCAGGCCACTTCACCGTTAACGTGTGCACATTCAGTTTGATTCTTGCGCCGCCAGTCTGCGGCATTCAAGAAATGCACAGTATGCACACCGATGAAGCTAAAAAAATGGTTAAATTATGCTGGTTAGGTAAGTAGAATTTTTCACGAAATTTAAACTCATTGCTAGTCAAATTCCTTACAACTTGTTATCAAAAATAGCAGGCAATTTGTTGAGAAAATAGCATAAATATTAATTGTGTTTTAAAAAAACTAACTATTAATTGTGTTTTTAGTCTGTGGTCTGACCCAACGAAATATCACACAAAACTGCGCAGGCGGTCGTCACCGCTCTACCATGTTACATTACAACACGAGAGTTCAAAGACCTCATAGCAGGTAATACTTGTCAGTAAGAATACTGTTCCAAATAATTATCAAGTATTTCAACTTTCACCGGGTTAAGAGGAGGTGGCCTGCATTAATGTATTGGCAAACAAGCAATTAGGTATGTATTATACCTACATACCTAATTGCTTGGTATAGTAGACTATCTTAAGTAAATGTATTACTCCGAATGTTTTTCATGTCTGACAGAGCGCCCAAATGGTCGGAATCCACCGGGATTACCCCGGGATGCCAGTGATGTCCCGGGCCCAGGAATTTCTAAATATGTGCCAGAGTTTTTAAATATCTTCAAAAGTAGACCTTCTAACGATTGAAATCTACCGCATAGTAAGTCTTGTTACGTATTTATAAAATAATAGATGGATCAGATGTCCATTCAATATTGCTGCTGTTAAAATTTTAAATAAAAATTAAAAACCGACTTCGAAACACTATAGCACTAAAAAGTTAGAAATTTTTATTTTTAGAGAGAAAAATAAACAAGTCCTTTATATCCATAATTTACCTTAATTAATTCGTTGCTTTAAAATTTGATGTTCTCAATTTCCATATCCGAAAGTCTTTACCAGAACATTGCCAAATTAACCTGGGAATACTTTTAAGCTATTTTATGAAACACTTAATATTACTAAAGGATGGACCACATTAGGCCTTATTTACTGCTGTCCATTGAAGAGTTCCGTTCTCCATCTCTGAAAGTCTTCATCAGATCTTCACCAATTTAAAAGGGGCCAATGGGACGTTATATCTATTCGAACAAAAAAAGAATTGTCGAAATCTGTTAAGATTTAACGGAGTTACGCGAAAACATAGCAAAAAAAAAAAACATACACGTCGAATTGATAACCTCCTCCTTTTTTCAAGTCGATTAACAGTAATTGTAAATACAATAATAACGTAGATAGAATATTCTTTATTGTACACAGAAACTACATGTATAATTTTAGGATTATTTTTATTTGTACCAGAATTGATAACAGAAAATCTGGCAACCCTCGCCTGAAGACGGTTTATAGAACTTAAAATTTTGTTGCACAAAAACATCATACAATATTCCATAAATTCCTAATACAAAAACAAATTGTTGCAAAACCAAATGGGACTTTGGCAGATCGAAAGGTTCAGGCTCCTGCCTTTGCAGGCGATTAATTAAGTCATGGTAGAAATGAATAAAAAGTCTGAGAATGTGCCCGTTTTCGATAAAATAAAACGAGTTAAAAAAATATAGAATGTTCAATATAGATTAACCATATTATTTACCCTTAGATTAACTGACCTCGCCTTTTCACTAAGTATGATTCAAATATATTTTTTATATTTGTACACCGTGATGCAAAATGTGGAGCACCTATCAAATAACTACTGCAGATTCCTTCTTTTTATTAACAATGTAACATAGCAGTATTGGCTGTATGCAATGTTTGGCAGCGTTAGGCTCATTTCTCCATGTCTCCAACTAGTAAAACAATGGCAGCTGAGACTTTCAGTTCACACAAGCGTTTCGTTTCTGGTGAAGCCAACAATGCTACAGGAGCACAGTGCGACTCGTTCAAATTGCAAACAACCTCTCGCGCATAAATAATGTGCGACGGTTCTGGTTTCCAGCGAGGTCGTCGTAACTGTCCGCCTCTCCACCGTCACAGAGCTAAAGAGCGCTGCGTTGTTTTATTGCCTTATTGACAGACAATCCACATAGATGTAAGGAGGGTCAACTGTATAAATTGCTGCAAGAATACTGGGGTCTAGTCTTAAAATATTTAACTGAAAAGTCAGAAATGCAACACAATTACTAATCTTGGTCCCTAAAATGCTAAACTAGGAGCTATGGTTACTGGCAATAACAAAGTCTGAGGGCATTGGTTGATCAATGTAGGGCGGCCGCGCCTTTTTCCTTACATACTTCATGCAAATATCGCATATAATTGTGATGGTGTCTGATCTTCCACTTTAACCTTTGTTTTAGAACCCATTCGCCTAAAATTCGCGAGATGCTGAATTGAGATACAAAGATAGATATCTAATTACTAAAAGATGAGTTCAGACAAATATGGTAGTCACTGTGCTCTTTACAACAGCCACCAAGTAATTTTATCCATTTTTAGTCTTAGATTACTTACAACAAACCTAATCAACCCGTTTATAAAAAAACTAACCTATCCACAGATCTTCAACCTCCAACGTTTAGGCGATTTTACAATAACAGCCAGGGTTGGCATGTTTGATATTGCCCACATCGTTGGAGGACCTACACGACTAGGTGCAGAACCCTCTGAAGAGGGTTCAGTTCCTATTTCCTAACCTTTTTCTCATGTCTAAGACCTTTGTCTGTGGGCATCGACGCTTTATTGGATTAATATTGGAAACAAGTTCTAGGTATTGTTAACAGCAGCTCGACCTTTACATTTTACTTACATTCGCCCGTAGCGTACTTAACTGAGTAGAATGAACACATGTAAAGGTTGATGTGCTGTTGACTACATTTCAATATATGGGGTATTCTTATTCTTACCAAAAAAAGTGTCCTTCGTAAGAATATGTTAGATGGGCGCACTAATGGTTGTGTAAGTTAATGAATTATAATAGTTTAATAATATTTGTTTACTACATTGAGTTTTTAATTCCCCAAAAAATACATAGCTTTTACTTTTAGACACACTACAGTAACCAAAATTTCACAGCCATGCCGTGTCTCCTCGCTGAAATATTTTAAGTACAAATATTTTTTTATTATAGTCACGATTTATATATTAGCCAAATTACACTCCCATTCATTTTAAAGCCTTGCATTAGCATTATACATATTTATTGTTTTGCCTTGGTGAAAAGTAAAAAGTATATAAATGCTCATAAAGTTTGTCCGCAGTTTTTTTTTTCACAACCATGGCACGACGTAAAATTCCTCTCAAAAAAGTCAAAATGAGCGACACATAGCTGGCATCACTAAATATCTTTCTACTACGGCAATACTACATTACCTTCCCTTTTTCTGGACGGCGTGATGTAAGAGTGTAGAAAAAATATTTTTTTAACACATTTTTCTTAAAAGTTACCATCTAAACCTGCCCGCGCCGTGTTCGAGTTTTAAAAGGTAAATTAAATTTTTACGTTTGCATTGTTTTCATGAATTGTAAGATATATGGCGTAGTTTCTGTGAAAAAATAAGACATTGCAGAGAACTTATCAAGTTTTTAAGTACGAAAATGTCACAACCATGGTTTTTGAGACCATGGCTGTGACATTTCAGTGCATGGTTGTGACATGGGGATACTAGATAGTACGACTAGACTAAGGAAGAAAGAAAGAAGTAATAAAAACACATTTCATTAGTGAAGGATCTTATGCTATGGCAACAAAGAAACGAAAGAAATTTGCGTGAACGCGTTTAAAAAAGCTAGCAAAACGCGTATTTAGAGCGATCGGAGCGAAAACTGCTTCTATCGATATTAAAATGGAACCATTCTCTACGTGGCAACGTATGGGAAACTACGTCGAGTCTTCACATCGCTAATCACACAGAGTCTCAAGACGAAAGTCTTCAATCAGTGCGTCCTACCCGTCATGACATATGGTGCCGAAACGTGGACACTCACGGTGGGGCTGGTCCACAAATTTAAAGTCGCTCAGCGTACTAATGGAAAGGCTGCGTACTATCTGAAAGATCGAATTCGAAACGAGGTGATCCGACAGAGAACCAAAGTCACCGACATAGCCCACCGAATCAGGCAGTGGGTCGGCCATATTAGCCGAAGAACTGATAACCGATGGGGTAGACGGGTTCTTGAGTGGAGACCGCGGATCTGTAAACGTAGTGTAGAACGTGCTCAGACTCGGTGGAACGATGATCTTCGCAGGGCGGCTGGCAAGAGCTGGATGAGAGTAGCCGAGGACCGTGCTCAGTGGCGTGCAATAGGAGATGCCTATGTCCAGCAGTGGACAAGAATAGGCTGATGATGATGATTGTCTACATACTTCCGAATCATTGTCCACCAATACTTAAGTGGATACCCCTGTCCTAGGGAGACTGCACGAAGAGACTTCCAAATCCACCATGGTTTTTTTGTATGCAGCCCCGATTGCGTCCCACTGCTGGGCAAAGGCCTCCCCTTTAGCTCACTAGTCGTCCCTCTTTGTGGCCACCTCCTGCCAACCCGGTAGTAAGTTCATGAGGTCGTCCCACCAGGTGGTGTCGCCATCGCTTTGAGCTTTGCTCGGATATTGAAAACTGGCCACGTTTACGATATCCGTCCCATGGAACCCAGTCAGTGGCCATTTTTGCTGACCTGTTTGGGCCCATACGACTTAAACGGCCCGCCCAGTTCCACTTCAGCTTCGCGGTCGTAGCTCCAACAGTCGTAGCTCTTTACACCCGGTATACTGCGCTCCATTGCCTGCTGCCAAACCTTAAGTCTGGACTTCTGAGCACCGTAAGATAAAATAGGCAAGTTGCTCGTGTCGACGAGTTTTCGCTTCAGGGCATGTGGCAACTTCCCTTTCATCAGCTCTTTCACGGACCAGAAAAACTTCCAGGCATTATCAATGCTGATCGGTTGCCTTGTCCTGCCTGTTTTCGAAGGAGAGTATGTGGCCCGAGTAAGTTTATTCGTCTATGTACTGCATTTCCTGCCCAACTACTTCAACACATTTTGTGCTCTTAGGTCTATGCATGTGTTGGAGTTCCAGAGCTTCTGGTGCAATCAGAACAATATTGTCGGAAAAGCGGAGGTTCGTAAGCCTCTCGCTGTCGCCAACTTTATTAGTTATAGCTAGTTATTATGATTTAAATTGTCAGACTTTTAACTAAACGTCAGGCATGAGGTCTACTACTATTTAACTGATACTTAGTGTTAATCTTGTTTTAAAAAATCAGACTTTTTAAGAGTTTTTAAGACGAGATTATCAATGACAATGATTGAAATGTTAGAACTGATTGAAGTCATTTTTTTTTTGGTCTTTGCCCCGTGCTTGTAGGGTGCACAGGGATTTTGCCAGTGTCACGTTGTGAAAGGTACACGCTACTTTATATATATGTTACAGCCAAAGTAATAAATCTGGATATTATATATATTGTCTAGTCATTATATAAAATGTCTACTCCGTTTAGATAAAGTGATAATTAACACAAAATTAATCACATTTACTAGCAAGTTTTCATTTCGCATTTTATTCATTTGGTCAAATTATCATTTCGCATAATTTTACTGCGTCAAGTTTTATTAAGACAAACGTTTATTATGCTAACGTTTTATTTTGGCAAGTGTTATATAGCAAATAATTGTTTGATTAAATTTATATTTCGCATTTTGTTTGTTAGGTCAGTACACATAAGCAAAAATAGGTTCGAAGTTCCGGGTTAGTTCTTTTTTTTTATATAAAAGCGAAAAAAATATTTCACTAAAAAACTTTTAACTGAATAATTAATTTATTACTTTGTCTAGTGAATTTGGCTTTTATACATAATGACCAGTCATTATGTATAATAGCTATTTAATCACTATGACTGTAACATATACAAAAAACCAATGTAGAAGGAAAGAGATATTATAATTTGATGAGGAGTTAAAGTCGAATGTTGAAATAATTAATATATTTACATAGTATTCTAATGAATTTAGTATGGGTGTACAGAAGGAGGGTTTTGAAGTTGATGGGACGAGGGATAAAGCAAGGGATGAATGGGTATAAAGAGGGGAAACGGGGGCAATTGAAAAAAATATGATCAGTGGTCCCTTCGTCGAGACCACACTCACACAAAGAATTATCCCGAATCCGAATTTTGTGAAGGAAAACAGGGGTGCAGCAGTGGCCTTGAAGTCATTGTGTTATTGGAAAAAACGGTTTTGACGGTTTTGTTCGTCCCATGCCTCACCTGTCATACCAAAACTATTCACATCCATGTCACATTATCACAGCCATGTCATCAACAGTCACAGCCATGCTGCCTAATGTCACAGCCATACATTTGAACATCATTTTCAACCCCTTGCAAATGCAATTTAGCGTGACCACATATACTGAAAATTATAATTTTGTATACACTTTCGAACTGCTTTAGTAAAAACTAAAAATAAAATACTTTAAATTTTAAATGTTTTTCGGCTTGCGTAAGAAACACCCATATGAGACAAAGCTTATTTAAATATTTTTTTTTAAATTTATTGACTTACGTTTGTATCGCAGAGTTTTTAATTTTATAAATTTATAATTTTTTTTAGTACATTACATACATTTGGAAATGCATGTGAACCGAGAAGGCCAAATTTTGAATATTACGTGGAGGGGGGAGGGCCAAAAAACCTTAACTTCAAATTGTCGACAAAGATTTCCGATTTCCTATGTGCATTTTCCGCCATCTTGGAAAGTGTTAAATTTAGTTTTTTTTTTGCAATAACCCGGTTTTCCGTTGAGATTCGAAAATTTTGATGCAATACTTTTTTTACGATCTACAATTAAGGTGCCTTTACATTTTTTACCTATCGTTCATCGTTATTGAGGTATCGGTCGCAAAAGTAAAACAATTGTTGCTCCGTTATTTGCCTGCGTTGTAATGCAAGAACGTCGCCAGAGTCGACATTCTGTTCAACGACGACGACGATGATGATGATATTTCGACCATCAAAGCATCATTTACTGCGGTTCAAGTCTTCACAACTCGAAGAGTCTACCGTGGAGGAACTTCTTCAGCCAGGACCATCAAAACAAAGAATAATATATATTTTTTAAATGACCGCCTTTTGAGGGGGCTCACGTAATATTCAAAATTTATCCTTCTCGGTTCACATGCATTTCTAATCCGTTTTTTTTTATGCAATAAATGGGCTACTTTTAAACGCATTCGACGGTAGGTTAGATAGAGTAGAGAGTATTATATTTGTTTTCGTTTTAAACAAAGTTCGATTAGACACCAGACATAAGGTATACGTTATTATAGATCGTGAATCATTTGAGAGTTCTGGCAGTGGGTGGGACATAAGTTACGTAGCACGTACACTTATTTCCGTATCAAGGTGTGGGGTAGGGGCGGTGCGGCGGGCGAATGGAATGGGATGAAACTGGGCTGCAGGCAATACCAGGAGAAGGGGGGTCGGTCGGGCTCAGAGCGAAGAGGCAGGCAGCCCGGATTGCCCGCGCCGGTCGATAGAGCGACGGGGGTGTGCAGAGCGGTGGCGGTACCGGTCGCGATTAGCGGGGTGGTGCCCTCTCGCTGTCACACACACCACGCTTGGCCCAACGGCCCACCGACAACTTTCACATTGCATAATAATGTTACAAACACCCCGTGTCCACCCAACACCCACCATCCCACGTATCCGCCTATGTACTAAACTTTACTCCTACCCTTTTCTTATACACAATAACAAACAAAATACGTTTACCCTGTTTAACAGCTGTGGCACAGTATAGATAGGTACAATGTTTAAATCGCAGTTTTGTAAATTTCCTCATATTTTCTACGATTCCTCCCGGCGAACCGAATGTAATCTAAGCGGTTTTACTGTAAATTGCATTTGCCCTCGAACATATTGGAATTGGTTGTACTTAGGGCTTGAAATATTCGACCATTTTTACTATTTGAATACCTAGCAATAAACCCAATGACTCAAATATCTGTTATTTTATGAAAAGTATTTTTATTTCCTCCTTAGATCATAATTCTGCATTTTTCGAAGGCCTTACTAAAACAGTAGTAGAATTTTACTTAGTTAAAATAATATACACTAATAAAACCTTCAACTGTCACTTAAATTTTAGAATAACACCTTTGCGGCGATCAGTATTTATTGTAGACTAAGAAAAACCCTTCAAGTCCTACTACATACTTGTTTACTTCTTCATCTATTCATTAATTAGTAGTAGTCGTATACAATCGGCGGTCTTATCGCTAAAAGCGATCTCTTCCAGACAACCAATTTAAAATTATTAGGATTTATTTATTTAACTTTGTACTTATTGGTATGCATTACACTGCACCCTAGCACACTGGTGATACAAACAGGCAAATACCCTTAGCACAATGTTGAGCCAGCTGCCTTTTGCAGCAACAGGGACACACTGCTACTTATGTCAGTAAAAAGTGTTTTATTGTTTTTTTTACCCTTTGTATTGTGATTTAAGATTTTATGTTGTCACGTTGTTAAAGTGTGTGTGTTTCTGTTGTTAAAGTAAATGGTTTTCTTCTTCTTCTTCCATGAAATTCGGTCTGTCCTGAAATCGTTGCAGCGATGCCATATCAAATATTTGACGTAAAAGCGCCACAAATTAAGTAATCGTCAAGTTTGTTGGCAGACTCTTCAATTTCCTCCATACCACTGGCGCATGGCGGTATAATACGAAAACGCAAATTTTTATAAATTAAATAGTAATATAAATTTAAATAGAATATTCTTAAGTCCGAGCCCTAGTTGTACTGAAATCATCGTACAATTCGTACAGCACAGTACAATTCGTCATCTACATTTTCGTTAAAAAATCATCCATAAGTAGCGCGCAAGTAGTTGAGTAGAGTGCAAGCATGTTAAGTTCGAGATGCTATTGATTGCACCCTCGCCAGCAATTTTGCTGTAATGTCGCCCGTACCGAAACTGAGTAGTGTTAAAGGTTTAAAGGTTGATGCGCTTTCGACTCTACAATACTAAATTAGAATATAAATTAGGTATGTACTTATATAAAAACATGGACCAATAGCTGAACCTGACTTGTGTAGGGCAAATCTGCCGTGGCCTTTCGGCATTATAAAGTTCAACTAACTAAAATGTCAACACAATCTACAGTGGGTGGAACCCAATAGTATATTTCGAAATACTACTAGGTATCAAGACGAAAAATATTTTATCCGGTAGTAGTAGTAGAAGGCCGAATCGCGATGAGACCTACCAAACGTAGAACAGAACTAGGTATGTACCTACATTCACATCGCCAATCACTAAAAGTTAGAATGTAAATGCAAAAATGCAAGCAACAAACATTGTAGTTTCTGTAAATATATATTGAAGGATTCTCTTAATAGCGAAGGAAGAAATAATTTAGTGCTTATTTATCAGAAACTTAAAAGACATTTAAGAGTGCAATTACATACATATGACAGTAGAAACTCTCGTATGCTTTGCTGTTGTAATTATCGTTGTAAATTTTGTTATGTATGTTCTGATCTGATTGGGAGAATGATTACGTAGACATGTAGATACTGAGAGTTCTGACTGTACACGTACAGCGGACGCATTCTTTAGACAGTAATTGAGACATATAATAATAACATATACATGCAGGAAATCGGCAGTAAGTATACTAAGCAGTTTTGGATGGCCACATTAATAGATTTATTGATATATCTCACGTATGCCTATGGTCCATGAACGCTTTGCGTTTCGCTTGACGACATCAAAAAACTTTATAATTTAGATTTTCAACTATTCCGCACATAATTGTGTAACTTTTAGCCAATTGCTTCTAAGAATGATAAGATAATGATAAAATAAATTATTATTGGAATATCGCAGTGCAAGTCTACTGTGTCGTTAGGTCGCACCGACGAATGTAATAATATGCGAGCTCGGAGAAGCCACACCGCCCGGCTGCGACATGCGGCGCAATAGCAGTGTGCGCAACGCCCCCCGCTCCGCGCAGCCCCCGGGCCGTCCAGGCATCGATCGCTCGGTGCCGTGACCAGGATACCGCTCTCGTCTGGCCCCTCGCAATACCGCACTTTCCGGTTGCCACCACACACATTGTAGTTACCACCAATGTCTTTTATTGATTTGAATCAGCAACAGAAATATCCCTTGTATGGAGTTGTAGGTACCAAACAAATTATAAACAAGTACCTAGTTAGGCTGGGTAGATAGCATATCTACTTGCTCCACTATTCAGTTTATGACGTTCACATTACCGAATGGTTCAGATTTTTTTTTTTTTCAATTTATGGGGCCGCTAGGGGCATCAGTCAAGTTTTGCGCGGAAATGGCCTTGGAAATTTTGAAAAAGACGGCAAAGTGCGTAGTTGACCGTCAAACTATAGTAACCTCGAAAGAAGAGCTTACAGATTCATATTATGAACATATTAATTGAGTTTATTTCATCAAGTAATTTTCAATAGGAATTGTAGGAAGTTTTCCTTCTATAAGTTGGTCGACTATTAACTACTCTTTAATTTGTGAAGCGTACTTAGCTGTGATAATTTTCCTTCGGTATTGTGCTACTGTCCTTATTTTTTTCACGTTTCTACAAATTTGACAAGTTAAATTTAATTTCACATAATTTTTCTCAATTATGAAATAGGTACCTAGAAGAAAAGCCGTGGGTGGTGTACGCTCCTAGCGTTCAAGTTATTCTAAGCCTATCCACACTAAGTGAGGGGGGTGATTGTTCTTGCATGATGAGAACTCGAAATTGGAAAAAGTGTGAAATATCTTTGTTGAAATTATTATAAACTGTAACTAATTGAACAAAGACGTTATTTCTTTATTTTATAAGGTTCGAGTACATTCTCCCAGGCCTATCTATGCACACTGTGTTTATTTAAAACGGTAATAACGACTACGCGTGTGGACCACAAGCATGCAACTGTCAGAGTTTGAGCGTAGGTACAAAGGATTATGTTTAGGCGTATCTGTGCTCTTACTTACTGTAACCAACTGAGTAGTATTTAGAACTACATTAAAAAAAATGGAAAGATTAAATGCTTTGGAGAGAAAAAACTATATAATATAGGTACTTAACACCTAGACCATTCGTATTATAAGTAACTGCATATATGACATATGTAGTTACATATGACACATTGTGTTAGACAATCTTAGTGCAAACGTCTCAACAATCTACATCTAAAGAGCTCAGCCAGCAAAACTCCACTACATCACACAAATACAATGTAAGGTACAAAAACACGAATAAATACGCAACGTTGCCACACTTCTCGCTCGGCACCAGTACACGTTTACGTTCTCGAGACCAAGGCAAGCAGCGGCGAATGGAGGCGCGGTTAGTCCGATGCAGGCAATGCCAGTTCGAGTCGACTGAATAGAATTTAAAATAACAAGAATTAAGTAAAACATAGCGCATTGTGTTGACATCTTGGACATACTAAAACTATAGAAAATAAATCATCAAGAAATCTCTCACACATGATGTATTTAGTCATAGATGAATGCACAAGTGATCCGATGGCCGACCGTAGTTGCAGTACGTATGAGGAGAAATGGATAAACTAATTGCGATTTACCAGGAAGATACGCCAAAGCATCAATATAATGATATGAGCAAGACTTCATTAAATAACAACTAAAAAAGTTTTACTCTAAGAAGAACGCCTGCAAACGAAGACATCTCATCTAAATCGTTACAAATTTATTTATTTATTTAATACGGAGATATTATAGAAACAGTCCACTTATTCTAAACTTAGATTATAAAAATTGAAACAGAGAAATAGAAACAGAGTTTTCGCCGCAGGATTTTTTTAAAATGGGATTTTCTCTCGTATATTAGGGAACAGTCAGATAATAGAGAACTACAGAATAATATCTCTATCGTCCTAAGGTAGTTCGTTTTAGCATGTTTGAAATCTTGACTGCTGATTTAAGCGTCGAGTCATTGCCTTGTTATGTATGAGTGGTCAATACCGTATCATCTAGGTTCTTACCAAAGACATTTAATCGATGGTTGTCATTCTTGTACATGTTATTTCTTATGTAATGTCTTGTTAAATGTTTCGTGTGCAAAAAAATATAATATATAATATCGACTAGAGTTTGAGACAGATTAATGGTCCTCTATCTTTTTAGTCGTCGTAGTCAACAAGGAACCCTAGTTTCGCCGTCCTTCCTTCTATTTGTCTGTCCGCGGCTTAGCACAGAGACGATAAGTACTAGAGAGCTGAACTTTGGCATACATATTTATTACGCCGAGAAAACGGCAGAATAAGATCCCGATTTTTTTTTTATAGTATCCCTGCACCTAAATTAGATTTTCTTTTTTCTCGTCTACACTAGTGTGGGGTATCGTTGGTCGTTGAAAAATATTGTGGGTGTAGGAAGACCATTTTTCGATTCAGGGTTCCGTTAGCGAAATATTAAGCTTTAAGCGCAAATTTTTGTCCGAGTAGGGTGTCCCCTCCCCATCTCCCGGCTAAACGGTTGATTGTAGGAAAGTGAAAAAATTCAGGGCATTAGCACATATTATAATGAACTTAAAAGGAAAACTCTCACGACTATGTAGGCTTTACCAGTTAACGGGTAATAGGCGACCAACTTATCAAAGGAAAACTTCGTACAAAATCCATCGAAAATTATTACTTTGATGTAGTTGTTAGTTTTGTAAAGCCGATAAAACCCCCTCTTTCGACGGAACCCTACACTGCGCGTGGCCCGACACGCACTTAGCCGGTTTTTTTAATTCGCTTTTTCGGCCCTGGATACAAGTCTTTTGAGCCGTTGTAGTATTCTATTATCTGTCTCTTCGTTAATATCCCAGGATATGGTAATAATACGCGAGTTAACGTAGGTAAACTCATACACTTGTGCGGAATGTGCAAACGAGATGGATACCAGAAGTGAATTTATTAAAGTTTTAAACTTCAGATTTCGTCTCTATGAGGAAAATGCGCCTGCTGAAGTATTTTCATAGAACTACACATATGGAAGACAATATAGAAACCAGCATGGGTGGTACGATGGCGCGAGTCAAGCGTTTTGTGGCGCAAAACTGTCCTAAATTGACAATGGGCACTGTCCTAAAAAAATTTAATTAGCTTTTAATTTAGTGAATTTATTTTTTTAAACATAAATACTCAGTACATTGTATCTTCTGAGGTAACCAATAATTCGCTATTAAGCTTGTCTACTTTAAGAAGTTACTTAATTTGTAAAGCTGGTTGGTTTCCTGAATAAACAAAAAATAATAATAAAAATTTTTTCGAGAAAATTGATAATTTTGAGAGCCTAAGCTGAATATTTCGATTTAGGCTCGTTTAATTAATTTTTAAAGCGAAAAAAAAAAGAACAAGAGTACGATACCGGAACTACGTCATGCTGGAAGTATGTCATGAACTATCCTACGAGGTGTCAGTTTCTAGTGATACCATGACTCGATACAAGAACTCTAATGTCTAATTTAAATGCTCGCCTCGTTAAAAAACTTGCTATCTCCAAACTCGACATTGGCAGAATCCTTAGTAGCCATAATTAAGAATTGAATTGAAATGACTCGCCGCGCTTCGTCGCGAGATGCTCGTGTTCTGTTTAAACGCTCGCGGAACATTCAGTCTGAGTTGGACCTCGCCAAATGGATGACGTGGAGACTATTACTGCATCAGCATTATTTTCGCTAAGTTTTTGCTTGCTAAGTATTTTTTTCAAACGTAGAAGAGGTTATATTTGTTTGAATACCAAGATGTCAATATCGTGGCGTTTTTTATTCCAACATATTAAACGTCACACACTTATTCACAAAAATACAAGAAATCAACAAATATTATTAAATTATAATTGCAGCATTATATTACTGACCTTATACCTTTAAAATGAAGTATAATTTGTAGCTATCGTCAATATTATTAGCACAACGCCCATTAATGTACTGGAAAGCCGCGACTTTTGACGTCGTACTACCCATGCTGGAACGTCGGTGCGGTTAATCACACTGTCACTGTCGCTTGCGGTCTCACTTTAATAAAATATATAAATAAAAGAAATATAAAGAGAATGAAATACATGCTGTACGTACGTACCAAAACCTACAACTACAACAAATGTTTATTTTACATGGTTTTAATTACTATAATCATCATCATCATCAGCCACTTGACACCCACTGCAGGACATAGGCCTCCCTCATGGTTTTTATAACCATACTATAACCATAATATACTATTTAACAATTACTATAATAATACACTTTATTTGGCATAAAAAGGTAAAAAACAAAGATATTTCTTAATCTGATCGTACATGCGGCCTTATCACTAAAAAAAACTCCATCCTACCATTATCCAGATGCGTTGCCGCTACGCCGTCACAGTTTAGCGGAATCAACTCTGCAGTGGCACTGTCGCTGTCGCTTTAGAGGTGCGATTCCGAGGCGGTGGGCAGGTGACAGCAACAGTGCCGCTGGCGAGTGTTTTTACCGCGTTGATTGCACGCGCGACGACACAACTATGACGGCAGCGACAGGCAATTCAGGAGAAAAACGGATTGAAAGTTAAGGTACCACAGGTAAACCGGAGTGTTATGAGTTCGACTCTAATGAGGATAAAAAACAACATAACTATATAACCAAGAAATGGCCACTGTTTATGTTATGGCGAACTCCTACATCGCTATAGGTATTTGTAACCACAAAACATTTAAAGGACAATACAAATGTATTATTTAAGACGCCTTTAATTTCCTAATCTTGCAGCAATAGTGGTACTTATCTGCCGCTTGCAGGGACCCATTTCATAGAATTACAATTAATGGTTTACTATGAAATTCTATGTGCATTGCAAAGTCGATTAACCCAGATTAACAAGTAGGAATACTCTGCGAAGCAATGTACATCGAATTGTCTATTATACCAAAGTTTTATAAAACGCAGTTGTAGCTCGACGGCGGCGGCAGGCGATACTGTCTTTGTGGCTTAAATTAAAAGCATGCTTAGCCACTACACTTGTGTAGTTGGCAAATGAATGGTTCAAATGAAGGACTTAACTTCATAAAACGAGTTATTCATTCACTACATATCTTATTGTAGTTCACCTTAATAGTTCACTTGATAGTTCACACATTACAATAATTAGAGCTTTATTAGGTAAGGTTCTTAAATACATTGCATTACGAGCCAAAATGCTTTAACTCATAGAACTTCTTCGTTGTCGCTGTTCGTCGTTCTCTCGCTCGTAGTAGACGACTACATAATATTATTGAAAAACGTTTCATCCGTCCATAACCTTACGACTCAATTTGTTAGTCACTCATTTAGCAACTTATTCATTCATTGGCATTCGCGAAGTCACTCATTTAACCACTCATTCATTCACGAACTAACACGAGTTGAAAGATACGAGCTAGAACGAGAATTATCAACTACTAAGAAGAACCACTTCTTCGAAGGAAATTAAGTATATCACTCTCTTCTTTTCAATGAAAAACATCGCTGCCTAGAGATGGGTAATGGCCCAGGTTATAAGCCACTGGTGAGTTATAATCCAGTTTTGACCCAGTTATGCACCCGTTATAACCCATTATGGCGGTTCATAATGATTCCATCAAATTTAAATGTCATATTCGTTGTAGTGTTTTGTTTTGCTGCTGTGGTGTTTTGAAGTCAGTTTTTTTTATTTGACGCTTTTTTGGGACTATTATTATTATTAAATCCTTTATTGCATTTAAAACAGGCAGTTTTGCACATAGGCGACTATCACAAGTCACTATAAAAAACCGGTGCGAGCCGGACTCGCGCACGAAAGGTTTATCTATACAAAATTACACACAAAGATCGAGAAATAACGGCAAAAAATCACGTTTGGTGTATCGAGCCCCTTTAAATATTTATTTTATTTTAATTATTTATCTGTGTAGCGAATATGAACTAAATATTATGTGAATATTTCCAGCGTCTACCTGTTTATTGTATGGGAATTTTGTATTGCCTAGCTATCACAGTTCATAAGATACAAGCCTGGTGACAGACAGACAGACGGATAGTGAAGTCTTAGTAATAGGGTCCTGTTTGGCACCCTTCGGGTACAGAACCCTAAAAACACCCATATCACTTCAAGCGTGCCTTTAAAAATTTATTTAGTTCCCTCAATTTCTCCAGGATCTCCAATTTCTCCGGGACTGTGGGACAACCTGAGAAGTGTACTCTTTCATAAAAAAAAAAAATTCTAAATTGTTTCATGCGTCTTTGAGTAATCGGGAAACATACATACAAAATTACATTAAATTTTTATTTTATTCAGTAACACAAAGCTCACAGCACAAATATAATTAAGATGGACAATTTGAATAGGACTTAACATAGACCAATTACGAACTTTTTTTATATGGTTAGAACCACAAATAATAAATGTTTACAAAAAAAATATTATGCATGCAAAGTGAAAGAAATAAAACGATTCCGACGAATTGAGAACCTCATCCTTTTTTGAAGTCGGTTAATAAAGAAAAGTTACCTTTACTGACGATTTATCGATTTTCAATACCTAAATGGTTCTTACTGGAATTTAAGTAATAATTTAAGTTTTCCATTTATAACACCGCTTTTTTTTTTCAATTTATAACCTCCGTAATACTTCAACCTCGAATTGTTTTTCTTTGAATAATGGATTCACATTTACGAGATTTGAGAAGTTGATAATAAATACTTTTCAGGTTTTTTTTTATCAAACAAGTTATGCTGAGAGCAAATTCCACGCGACCCGCACTCAGATTTGCCTCTTAAGCTTCGGTCACACACAGCGACAATTTGCTGCCTGCCTGTCACACACAGCGACTTCTATAAGAGAATTTCAACTTTAAAGCTTCGGTCACACACAGCGACTAATCGCTGCGAGTGCACTCGCCGCGAATAATAGTCGCAGCGACAATTCGGTGCCTGCCTGTCATACACTGCGAGTTCTACACAAGAATTTCGACCGTCAGTGCGCATTCGCAGCGACTGTTTAACATGCTCAATTGTAGTCGCGGCGACTTCAACTCGCGGTGAGTGAATCTATTCGCGAATAGCCTGTCACACACAGCGAATATTTGCGGCGAGTGGGCATCCACAGCGATTAGTCGCTGTGTGTGACCGAAGCCTTAACGAAGAGTCCAAAAATATCGAGAATCCGATTTATTTCGCAGCACATAAATTTCAACAAACTATGACTTGGACCAACCATACCACTATGAAAAGAAATGTGGCAACAGCGCAATTTCGTCATCAACTGACACACAACATCGCTGTTGAGAGCGCCTTTTATCTTTAGTTCAGTTCTGTTCCAGCCAGTAGAATGAATATCAGTTCTGTTCCAGCCAGTCTGTAAGAATGAATAATGTTTGTACCTTATGTATTACATCTTTCTTGTTAAAAGTACATTTGTTATTTTACATTGATTCTTGCAAGACCACAAATATTATGAAAGTACGGGAAGGGGCACAGATGGACTCTGACTCATGTGATTGCCAAAAAGCAAACTGACGGGCTGGTTGTCTCTTTATTTGTCGACAAGTAGAAAGCGACGACCGCCTGGCAAGCCCGGTTGCTTGTGCGACGCGACGTTGCCGCTGCGACATCGACGCGACGTTGCCGCTGCGACATCGACGCGCGCGCGGCTATCCACCCGCCCGCCATTGAAATGCGCCGGTTCACCCGGCTCGGCTCGATAGTCCACATACTTTGTAGGTGGCGTAGAATAGTAGGTATGTTATTTTATTACGTTATTATTATCATTAATTCGATGGAATTTGAAATTACACGTATTTGAGTGGAGTACGAACTACAGAGAGTAGGAACTATAGGAAGTAGGAACTATAGTAAGCTGTAAAGCGGCCAACCTGATAGCTTAGATAGTTACGACTAGGAAAATAGGATAGTAAATTGGGTCTACCTATCTAACTGTATAACTATCTATCCCCACAGCAACTACAATCTATAATAATAAACGTGTAAAGGGGGAACAAGGGTAGGGACTATGTTGTAAATACATGCGTGCAGTCAATTACAGGTACAATCGTAGTTATTGCTTCGACTAGTAATAGAAATACAAGCAAAGCTCAAAAAGTAAAGGATTTTACCGTTTGAAGTGCTCCCTTATTCGATCTTCACGAATGCTATCGGGTAAGTTTCCAACCCACAGGTGCCGAGTCTCTCTAACCATCTTGCTTCGAGCTCCACATTAGGAATCATTTACCCGCTCGCGTCACTACGTGGCAAAAAACAATTTTGCAGAAATCGTCGGTTTACACATTTTGGTTTAAACACACAGAACACATCACAAACAAAGTTTGTTAAACATGTGTAGCACTCCTTTATGAATATCACTGCAATTTCACTTCACTGCATTCGAAACCCGATCACAAAATCCACTGTAAACACACCACGTACATGACAGACGCGAGCGTGCGTACTCTCTGCTCTCGAATTGACAGTGAAGCCAGCTTCGACGCGAGTTTGCCGATAAGCTCCGCCTTCTGACCGCTGCCGCGCAAAGTGGAATGGGGTGGCAAACATGGTAGAAAATCAATTCACTCACTTTTGATTACAATTAGCCAAATCTGATTAAATTACACATATACAAATACAATACCAAAGCATTAAATCTGATGTATCTCGAGTACAGTCTTATAACGTTTATAAATGCATATTACTAATCAAGATTATTTACCTAATATCGACATAATTTTCATGCCAAAATGTATCGATTGTACTTAATACCAATACATCACGTCAATAAAATATGTAAAAAGCTAAAATTTTATAACATGTATCGAGTAAATGCCGTTTTTAGTTGACGTGAAAGTGTCGAAACTGAGGTCCGCTGGCCAGCTTTTCCCTACAAATTTGCCTTCTCTTTCTATTTTTTTTCGCTCTTTCCTGCTTACACTTGTGGCAGAACGAGGTTAGTGTGGCAATTAGTAAAAAAATACACCATTCTTAGCAAATATGATCTCTAGAAATGGGAAAGGGGTTTTTATGGTTTGCTCCAATTTGCATAGAAAATAATCAAATGAATGCCATAATTAAGTCCTACGATTATGCGAAAATGAATAAAGAAAAAGTTACATAAACATAAACATAAACATAAACATTTATATACAGGCACATCAAGAACAATTTACCCAATGGACACGACACAGTTGACGTTTTCCTAGTTTCCCCGCGTGCCACTTACCGAGTTAAAATGATCACGGTCCTGATTTTGTCTTATCATTATGACCTCTCATGAGATTATAGAGAAAACATCAGAAGAAAAGTGCAAAAAAAAATACGAAATGCGCCCTATTATTCTGTAAAAATTAAAACAATAAAACAGTTAATACTTCTTATAACTCGTAATTTTGATTTATGGCATCTATTTTAGGTATTTCTTTGGTAAAATTAATAAAACGTGCATCGTAAACAACATGTAACACGCCGAAATAAAAATGGTAAGGCTATTTATGCCACTTTGACATTAGCTGTAATTAGTGGTGTAATATTGTTCATTCAGACCTCATTCTGTTCTTTTTGGGTTTTTTTTCTTGCGATAGGGTTTGACACAGTCGATAAAATCTTTCGATGTTTTAATTGACTTCTAAACATGACGTAGAAATCATTATTATCTTACTTAAATATCCATAAAATATTCGTTCGGTGTTTTATTTAAAACGTTTTATAGATTACCAGTTGATCAAGCTGTCAAGAAAAGTAAAAACATAGTTGGTAGCAGTTTATAAGGAACATTAATTTCAAACCGAATATTTACAAAACGCAAAAATCGGTGCAGGCTATACGGAGTTTCGTCTAAAATGTATAGAGGGAAATGCGTTTTAACGGAAATTAGTGATTGTTTTGGCATCTTTTTAGATGCTGTAATCAGTAAAAACATCTTGAATTACATTTTAAAACATTTATTTTAAATGAGTGAAAACAAGACAACTTATGCACATTGTGTGACTGATTTACGTTGCCATAGTAATTGTCAACTTATGTTTCTTTTTCACAAACATAAATTGGGGGGCAACATAAGCCAAAATTAAATTTAAATCCTTATGTTACTTATATATAACAATACAAGTAATTAAACTAAAATATGTCACCTTAAAATTATATACAATTAATAATCATCATTAACTTATCACTAACCCATACAGCCCTGTTATGGATGAAAACCTCGTGAAACTCTGGTATCACTTAAGAGCTCCAACAATCTGGTTTTTCATCATTTCTTCATTGCAATGGACTATGGACCAATGGAACATAAAAAGATGACGATAATAATTTGTTGTAATCACAAGGTAGTTTGCATGATACACCTTAATCGTGTATTAATGTTATATACACATACGCCAACCGTAAGCAACGGTTGATGCATCTCAAAAAACAAAAGTTGTATGCATGTTGCATTGGCAATATTTATATTACTATCTACATTTTATACTCAACACATTATAGTGAAACCATAACCATTCTTTGAGTCGTTATTCTGGAATTAGAGAATCAATCAAATCGAAATTTTGCTTGACTTGGAAATTGTCTCCAATAATGAAAGAACATTTGTACTAGTTCTGAACTCAAAACCAGCTAAATTTTATAAATTAATGAGCTTATAACGTACCTGTATGACTTCATCAACGGCATAAAATGAATAATGTGTTATTGACATACGTATTGTGGCAGATCATCTCCGCGACCAGCACATAAACAGGATCTGCCGAATCTCTATCAGCCATCTCCTTCAGACTTTTTGTGACGAGGAAGATGGATCACTGGCTGTAAACATACAAGTTTGGCATTACTATATTTCCACAAATATTTGGGAGTAATTTCTATTGAGACTTTTATAAATATTTAGGGGTTAATCTTAGCGTGACCCATTGCTAAATATTCGTCAAAAAAGCTTTATATCTTAGACATAAAGAATTATATTTATTGAACCGTCTTTGCAGCATATATAAAAAACCTAGCGCAACTTATAGGGTAACACCTACATTCAGTTCATTGGTAGGGTATTTCAGTGGAAACTGTACCGACTTTTTAATCTCGGCTTCGCTTCGTTTTGATGTAACCTCTCTTGTGATTTTAGGAACAATGTTTGCTTCCCAAAATTTTGTAGGAGGTGGTAGTCATCATCGCCTTGTACCACTGCATGTAAAGTTGTTTTTTGATGCTGATTGAAAGAATTCGTTAAAATATTGCCAGACAGAATGTAGCCGAATTGTGTGTTCAGTAGTGTGAGATTGCCTTCATTCAAAGTGATCTTGTTTGGTAATATAATTTGAAAGAAAACATTTGCTGAGAGGAGGAAGTCAATCTTGCTTGGAACATTGTACTCATCGTCGGCCAATTTGATTAAATCTGGAAGAATAACATTGTCAAGGTTGAACTTTGTCTGTGGCAGAAGAGAAGTGATTTTGTCTATCACAGAAAATAGTTCCACGCAAGAAAAATTGTTGTGCAGTGAAGTTAACTTCAATTGTACTGCTTTGTTAATTGTTTGCTCTTTGTTGCCTATGGCAGAGACTTTTATATTGTGGTTCATTGTTTTTTGGTTCAATTTCTTTATTAACTGCGTAGTTACAAACGATCTTTGGCTTCCAGAGTCAACAAGACCTTTCGCTACGATGTACTTACCATTGGCAGCTAGAAATTTTACCTTGACAGTAGGAAGTAGAACCATACTGTTTTCCTTGGCATTGGAATGCAAGCTTGCTAAGCCACAAGTGTTTCCTTCAATGTGCAATAGGGAGTTATGCTCTTTGCTATTGCATGATTGGCATTTGAAGTGAAACCGACACTTGTTGTTGTGCTTCATGAGGCAAACCTTGCATAATGCATTCTTTTTAACAAAGTCTACTCTTTTGTCTGCATCTAAAGCATGAAATTGTGGGCAATTAAATATCTTGTGCCCTTCATAGCTGCAGAACTTGCAAAGAGGAATTGAGACTTGCTGAGAATTGGCTAAATTATTAACCTTATTTTTGAGGAAATCGGTGGAGATCTTACCTTCACTCCTCTGGCTTTCTTCAAAGCTGCTTGCCCTTCTCTCCATGAAAGTGAAGAATTCTTCCAATTTGGGCAGCTCCTTGTTGTCCCGCTCGCTATGATACGCCCTGCAGGAAAACTGATCAACCTTGCGCAACATAATCGTCAAAATAATCATGTCCCATTGTTCTGTAGACTGTCCTAGGTTACTTAAAGCTGCTAAATGTTGCCTAGCATGAGCTACCAATTCCCTTAAACTACTACCAGTACCTTTCACGATTGGTTGGAAATCCAACAAGGCTTGTATGTGGGTTGTGATTACAATGAACTTGTTGTCATATCTAGCTTTGAGGAGCTCTAACGCCTTTGGATAAGATTCACCTATCAAAGGCAAGCCTTGAATAAGGGATAAAGCTTCACCCTTTAAGAATTTACGGAGATAAAACAATTTTTGTATTGACTCCAGGTTTGATTTTTTGTCAATCACTGCATTGTACAACTCTATAAAAGACTGATATTTTGTGACGTCTTTTCCATCGAATGCAGGGATATCGATTTGTGGTAGTTTTAGATTTGGATGACTGCTAGATTCTGCTGATTTATAACTGGAGTTATGTGAACCGGTTGCTTGTTGTGAAGTCAGAAGTTTTTGGAGATTTGAGATGATAGTGAGAGCTCTGTCTTCGAGGTTATCCTCAAGAAAATCTTCCTCCGAGCACTGGTCCTCCAGTAAATGCAGCTGTAACGAGTATTCGTTGAAACTGTCTAGCACCATCTTCACCTGATTCAGCCGTGTTGTTATAGTTGTTTGATCTAAAGACCCATCTTGATGTTCGCGTATGAAGTTCTCAGCCTTGGTTAGCGATCCTTTGCATTGAGCAATCTGTGCTTTTAACCGTTTTTTGGCGTTGGAGTGGTCCATATCTTGTAATTCCTCTTCGTTTTCGCCCGAGAAACCTGCCGACTTTCTTCGTCCCATTGTTGTGATAGTTTGAAAACAAACTTGACTTACTGTCAGTTGTCACAGAATAGGTATTGACAGATATTGACTGTGGATTGGAGGTCGAATAAATTGAGCCTTTTTGTACCGTTGACCTCGGCGACCCGATTGTTCGCGAATTTTCACGAAGAGTCACGAAGGTAATTTGGTAATCTTGCTTTTCAAACCTCAATGAAGAAAATGGCGGATTTTTGAATTTCTTGACGGAGAAAACTGAATTTTGAGATTGCACTTTTGGAATTGTTATTTTACGCGAACATAGAAATTATTTTAGTTTCGGCACCAATGAATGTTTTGGCATCTTTTTAGATGCTGTAATCAGTAAAAACATCTTGAATTACATTTTAAAACATTTATTTTAAATGAGTGAAAACAAGACAACTTATGCACATTGTGTGACTGATTTACGTTGTCATAGTAATTGTCAACTTATGTTTCTTTTTCACAAACAATTAGTGTTTGTGTTTTACAACAACTTTTGTTCTATGATTTCAAATTTAATTGTACCAATAATTTCACTTATTAAATTTGCGCTTATAGGATAGTTAGTACTATCGCATTGATTTATATCCGATATTGATGCAATATCGGACGCAATGTAGGGAACGCCTGCCAGTTATGTCGTAGCAAAGTCGCCTCAAGTTTAAATTTTTCTCTATTACTCGCGGTCTGTCATCGACGTCAACGCTCGCTTTTGTAACGAACTGTTTTTCATTTAATATAATTAAAAACCAAGTCTCAAGCTCAGCTATCTTTCATTCCATCAGGTTATGGGCCGCCCCATTCCTGCAAAAAGTTATTTTTCTAAAATAAAGTGTATAGCAGTGTAAAAGTGCGAACAAAGAAAAGCCTGCTGTTTTCAGTAGAAAATGGCAACCAACAGTCCCAGTATGATGGCAATTGAAAAACTAACTGGTCGAGACAACTGGTCTACATAGAGATTTGCTGTAAAAGCGTATCTAGACCATGATATGGGAATGTGTAGAAGGTACTGAAAAAGATGAAAAAAGCACAAAAAGGCAAGATCAAAGTTAATTCTGCTGGTCGATCCTATGTTGTACGTACACATTCAAGATGCCGAGACCGCCAAGCAGGTATGGAACAACTTAGCTAAAGCTTTTGAAGAGTCCGGGTTGTCTAAAAAAGTAGGTTTATTGAAAGACCTTATAAATACAAACTTGGAAACATGTTCAAGCGTTGAAGATTATGTCAACAGAGTGATGACATCAGCTCATAAATTAAGAAATATAGGCTTCAAAGTCGATGACGAATGGTTGGGCACATTGATGCTAGCAGGTTTACCGGAGCAATATAAACCTATGATTATGGCTATTGAGTTCAGGTGTAAAAATAAGTGCAGACCTGATTAAGACAAAACTTGTACAAGAAGTAAAAATTAACAGACACTTCAGCATTTTATACAAACTCCAAAAAGCCCCAACCGAAAAGTTACCAAAAACAGTCAACCTATAAGGGCTCCAGATGTTATAACTGTAACAAATATGGGCACCTAGGCAAGAATTGCTGATTCAAGAAGAAATCCCGAGATGAAGTTAAAAATAACTTTGCAGCAGCATTATCAGCGTCAACTGTAAATGATTCAACAAGCTGGTACGTAGATTCAGGAGCATCTATGCATATGACAATGCACCGAGACTGGCTCAGCGATGAAAATACCTCACCTGTACAGTCAATATGAGTTGCTGACAACAAATCTTTACAGGTTCAGAGTTGTGGGAATGTGACCATAACAACGTCAGAAAATAATAAAAATGAGAGTATTCAGGTAAAAAATGTTTTGTATGTACCAGGACTGAGAACAAACTTACTTTCTGTAAGTTAAATAATAAGCAGTGGTTGCAAAGAGCAGTTTGATAAAAATGGCTGCAGTATTTATAATAGTGGCTTGAAAGTGGCACATGCTAATCTTATCAATGATACATACAGATTGAGCATCACCGATGATAATGTCCGAGTTATGTCAACAACAACAGAATCAAATTCCTACTTATGGCACCAGCGAATGGGCCATCTTAACCTTAACTATGTAAACAAGTTGTCAAAATGTACAACTGGTGTGAAATTTTCCACACAGAAAGAAAATAGGGTGTGCGTCACATGCCTTAAAGGCAAACCGACTAGACAATCATTCCCAAGCGGTGGCTCTAGAGCAAATGATCAAGAAACATACTATAAGAAACTTAAACATACGATATCAAGAAGTAGTTGGATGTTTGCTGTATCTGTCACAAGGGACAAGACCAGATATATCATATATAGTCAACTCGTTGAGTAGATTTAATAATCAACCAACCACTGAGCACTGGGGTACCCTGAAACGAGTTTTAAGATACCTCAAAGGAACACTTAATACCAAACTACTGTTTAAAGGTGACAGAAAAAACATTGTCGGTTTCTGTGATGCAGACTGGGCGAGCAGCTCGGAAGACAGAAGATCCTGCACAGGATACGTTTTTACTTTTCAGGGAGCTGTCATAAGCTGGAATTCCAAAAAACAGCAAACTATAGCATTTTCCAGCACAGAGGCTGAATATATGTCTCTGGCATCTTCAATCCAAGAGGCTCTCTGGCTAAAACCACTTGAAGAAAACTTTTGGCCAGAACTCATAGGTAATCCTATTATTATGTATTGTGATAACCAAAGTGCTATAAGCCTTTCAGGTAACGAGAGCTACCATGCGCGCAGCAAGCATATAGACGTGCGCTACCACTTCATACGAGAGAAGATAGCTGCTAATCTTGTCAAAGTACATTATAGAGGAACTCAATACATGGTCGCCGATGTACTGACGAAAGGATTACCACGACTCAAGCATGAAACGTTCACACGTGCAATGGGATTGCGTCCAGGGGAGGATGATGCAATATCGGACGCAATGTAGGGAACGCCTGCCAGTTATGTCGTAGCAAAGTCGCCTCAAGTTTAAATTTTTGTCTATTACTCTCGGTCTGTCATCGACGTCAACGCTCGCTTTTGTAACGAACTGTTTTCCATTTAATATAATTAAAAACCAAGTCTCAAGCTCAGCTATCTTTCATTTCATCACTAATGTCGCAGCTTCCTGTAAATCATTGTTTTAAACAGAAGTATGTATATCCATTCTATTTATCATATCTCAATGCATAAAAATTAATTGCCGTTCGTTAATCGCGCTTAAACTTGAGAACGGCTCGACGGATGTTGCATTTCTTTTTATTGGTGAAAGTCAAGGTGAGAACAAAAAAAGTGATACGCGTCAACTAGTGTGTCATAGAAAAATGTACCTACAAAAAAATCAAGCCGTAGAGCAAATGTTTTTTTTTAATGACAAACTATTATTGACGTATATCGGGTATTAATTTTATTGACAATAACTCTTCTTTTCCAATACAGCATTTGCTGCATTCGGATTTAATGTACTGTTATGCTCCCCAGGAAGTACACGGACCAAGGATACCATAATAAGAGTATCATATTTTAATATTTCAGTCGCATTGCATAAGTGGCATTGAATTCAAATTACAAAGGAAGAGACAGAAATTACGTGGTGTGTAATAAAATCTTCAAAATCAGTTCATTAGTTTCGTCAGATACAGCCTGTGAAAAAATTGGTAACCTGATAACTATTTCTTCAGTAGGTATCGGTAATAATAATAAACCATACATTCCTACAATCTTTAGGTGAGAACGGTCATTTTTTAAGGTTTTCCTTATTACAAGTAGTTTAATTATTTATACCAAAGAAACGTTTTTATTCATTTAGGTTGTCCATACAATTTTCCAGTTTTTAGTAAAAAAATAAGTTCAGGGATTCCATGAGATTTACTAAGTTCTCGGTGGTCAGTTTTAAAAACCACTAATAAAATGATTGCGAGAATAAGACGAAACATTTTGCAGAAATTATCTTAAAAAAATATTATTTTTTCGTGTGTGTGTGTGTGTGTGTGTGTGTGTGTGTGTGTGTGTGTGTGTGTGTGTGTGTTACACCACAATTTAGTTTTTGTGTCATAGTCATACTTATTATTATATAATATGTCATAGTTACGAGGTGATTTGTAAACCAAATAAATAAACGAAATTAGCTAGAAAACTCAACTCTTCTTTACATTCGCAAATGGCCCGTAAAAATTAAGCAAATAAAATGGAATTAATGGAAAGCAAACTATTTTAGTGAAATAAATACATCTAAATAACTATGTACTTATTTGATATTTTTTATTGCCTTCAAACTACTTATGACAGAACGAATTTCCGTTTCCCTCATTCATTCATTTCGTTCAATCATCACTTATCGATAATATTTTTATCGACTTTTCCAAGCTCTTAAGTCATAATTTGACATTGACAGCTACCTCCCGCCCCCCAAAAAGTGGTCGTCTGTGTTTTTCTACAAAGTTTCGGCCATGTCATGTCAAAAAACCAAATAAATTAAAATAAGACCAGGCGGTATGGGCTTAAGCTCTTAGCCTTTTCCATAAAGGAAAAAACATTACAAAAAAAAATAATAAAAAATCTCAATATGAAGAGAAGAAAAGGAACTAAAATAAGATCAGGCGGTATGGGCTTAAGCTCCTAGCCTTTTCCATAAAGGAAAAAATATTATTAAAAAAAATTAAAAAAAAGCTCATTTTTCTGTGCAGTGCACAGAGTATGTACTGTGTATATTCTGCCAAGTTATCAAGAAAGATGTTTCGTAATAATTTAAGGCAAATGCTGAAATTGGGAGTCAATCACTGTGCCCGGCGAAACAACTTGTATTCGACGCAAAAACCGGAGCGTACACCTTCATACACTACTCCAGCGGATGGCATAGGTATCAGCGAGAGTTGTGTGCAGCGTTTGAAACAGTTATGCGAAGATGACAAAGATACCTTCCTCAGGATAGCTGTGGAAAGTGGTGGTTGTTCTGGGTTTCAATATAAGTTCGATTTGGATAACAAAATCGTTGATGATGACAAGTTAGTATGATGTTTTCCTTGATCTTCCCACTTATTGCCCAAAACTTTGTCGTATTATTCGTTTTTTTATCATGTTAATGTTATCTGTCTATTTGTTCTAGAATATTCGAAAGAAATGGTGTGCGGGTTGTCATTGATGAGACATCTCTAGATTTCATCAAAGGGGCTACTATAGACTACCACACTGAACTCATTCGAGCAGCGTTCAGGGTGGTGCAAAATCCTAATGCAGAGTTGGGTTGCTCCTGTGGTGCCAGTTTTTCTATCAAAATTGATTAGAACTATTATTATGTTCTTGCAACTAATCTGACTCTCTATGAGGGGCAAGTCTCTAAATGCATAGTTGTTCAAGAGAGTCATTAGTACGGTAATTAATGTTTTTTTGACACTATGGGTAGTCTAGGAACCAATTGGATTACAATTGTATAACCGTGTGGCGCCAGTTTAAGAATAGCGTCACTCCATTTCCTTCCGTGGATGTCGTAGCAGGCGATGGTTAGGAAAACCATGAAGGAGGCCTGTGTCCAGTAGTGGGCGTCGAGTGGCTGATGATGATAAACCTATGCAACTTAACTCAGCGCCTCATATGGTTCAATCTTCTTCGTGAGAGATGCCTAATTTGTGCGGGTTGTACAATTGATGTGACACTGTATTGCTATTGCTTTGTACACCTACCAAATAGAGGCAAATAACAATTATTGTGCTAATATCATTCTATAGAAAACTATGAATGTGTGTATTAGACTAGCTAGGGCCTGATCAAAAAGAACTCATTACCTCCTACTACTAAGTGGTTGTTGCGATACACCATAAACATGTCTACCTATCATCTAAACCTGTATCTACAGTCTCTAAATTTTACCTTGAACCCTTTGACCGCTCTGGAATAGATAGATGTATTCTCAATTTCAGTATAAAAATAATAGATTACTCATGAGTGGAATAGATAGACTTCTCAAAGGCTATGTGGAAAATCACTACTGAGATCTATTCCAGTGATGAGTGGAGTGGCTTAAATATTATTAGGATATTAATTTTGTGCAGTTAGTTTCATAATAATCTAGGGACACATGTCTAAGAATATTCAGTTGGGCCTTTATGATATTCCATTATTAGTTCACACATAGAATTCATTTTCAGCTTGAAGCATAGCTTAACAATAATGGTCAACATACAACCTTTGGTTGGCGTCAGACTGTGCCATTGTCTTGCAAAACTGACTGATTAATGTATAATTTTGTAAATATTAGTAATATTTATCTAGACTAGTAGACAAATTGCAAATAAAACAATGTTGATGCTATTGCCATGCTTTTATTAACAGGCTACACTTTATAAAAACATGTATGGAATTAAAATTTTAATTTTAAAAATTACCTTAATTTACTTATTACTAAGTCAAAGTCTTTGAAGTTGTGTAATCTGTAATATATTATACAGTAGTAGCATTTCTTTTCACTTTAATCAAGGATTTTATAATTATTATTTTACAATTAGTAAGATTTCCTAATTATTATCTACTATTTAATTATTCTTTGAAGTTATTGAAACAGATGGTACACATAAACATGAAATATTATAAAACAGGAGATATTAGGACCAGCTGAGCAGCAATCAAGTACTTAGTGTGACTGTGGCACATTGATTGCAGCCCACATGTTGTCCAGCTGAGATGGCAAGGTCAGGACTGGCTCATTCTTAGTAGAGGAGATTGCAGCAGACCTGGAAGCAGTGAAAATAAATATAGGTACTTCATGCCAAATGCACTTACCCTGGAAAATAATGAACTAACAGTAACTGTACTACGTAATACTTGATTTAACTATGAGACAGTTTAATTTTATGTCTATATATACCAGGTCGCAGGTTATTCATTACCTATAATGTGTGTTTAATTAATTAATTGTAATTTTTTTGAGATATTTGAACAGATCTTAAAAGTTTACTAAAATATGCTAAAATTCAAAGATCGGTAGTTTAGTTTGCCAACTGCATAAAAAAGGTAATGGTAGAGTCGGACCGGATGTTCGTCGGACGTTATATTTATGGTATGTCATGTGAAACATTTTGCTTGCGCGATGTAGAAATGTTGGAGTTTATAGTGCGCGTGCAGAGTTGACATGTGCTCGCCACGTCACTCCCCTTCAAGACCGTAGCTACGTATAGCTAGGTCTGATAGGAATCGAAGTCTGTGCTCTAAAGCCTGCAAGTGCCAGGAGGCGCTGAGTCAGTGAGTCGACTAGCGGTTGAGGGTGTTCGGCGGCTAACAGTTACTTCACCGGCGACAGTACCATGGGGAGCGCGCATGTGGTAGGAACCGGTGAAGGCTGCTGTACCACTGGCAACGTACGCTGTTGCTGTGTGGCTGCCGTGCCGAGGGGTTGGGGGAGATCACCATCAGTACCAGTAGTCAGTGCGTTGACTGTAGTGGAACTGATGAGGTGAGAGGGAAGAGGGTGCTGGCCTTGCTTTGAGACTGATTGTATGTGGGGTGCTGCGAGAGCGAAGGAAGGTTGATAATGTTCTGTCGAGGGTCACCACTATAGGGAAGAGTGGGTGATCGTACTCTTCCACTATAAAGGGAAATTTCCCGCCAGGCAGATCGTATGCCTGGGGACGGCCGGTCCGACTAATGTTCGTCGGACGTTATATTTATGGTATGTCATGTGAAACATTTTGCTTGCGCGATGTAGGAATGTTGGAGTTTATAGTGCGCGTGCAGAGTTGACATGTGCTCGCCACAGTAGAATGTCAGTAAATATGTGTCAAATATTTTGTCAGATAATCAATATATATACAGGTTGGCCGGAACATTGACGTCCAAAAACAAATTTTGGTCCCTCATATCGTGGGGTATCCGAATCACCCCCATATACCTATGTTCCGCGACTTTTTAGGTATAGTTTTCGAGTTATGAATTTTTTTCTGAAATTTCGGGAATTTTCGATCTGTGGCCTAATTACGCTCACCAAATCTTGAGCGATTCCAATCGTCTAACTGTCAAATTAGTATAGAATTTGACAGTTAGACGATTGGAATCGCTCAGGATTTGGTGCGCGTAATTAGGCCACTGACCAACTTAAAAATGTGTAAAAAAAAAGTATAAGATGTTTTCGTAATTTTTTTTGCTACTGAATACTCATGAGTTGTAGGTACTTTTGTGGATTGGTGAATTATGACTTAAATTTTCGAATTTAAATTAAAAATCTAAACAGGCGACTTCATGGTTCCTAAGTAGCTCTTAAGAATGCGCCATACTCTCAGCTTTCATAATCATTAAAAAAAACTGTACCTAAGGGGACTACTTTTGCTAAAATCGGGCTTCAAAGACAGCGAGGTGGAAAATTCTTATGAAAGGCTAATTTGATTTAAATAATTTTTTGCCCGTTTTATCATTCTTATAGAGAATACTGGAAACTAACCAACAAATAGCTTCAGAGGTTTGGTAAGAAAAGTTTTAAGTAAGAAGTGGTATTGTTAATAAAACATAATGACAATGTGAAAAAATTATTTATTCTTAAAATTTACAGAAGATTTTCAAAGTGGCCACCTCCAGCAGCAATACACATTCTACACCTACGTAAGAAATTGTCTTTCAATCGTCTAAAAGCTTCTCTGTTCTCTTTCACAACTCGTTCGGCTTCTGCAATCTTTTGTCTCAGCTCTTTTTCTCAAAATGTTTCACTTTGGATCATCATTTTCATGACATTTATCAAAGTTACAAAGCTAATTGTTTTATGCATAAAAGTTTGATAAAAGTACAACGCATAGGATTCAGTTAAAAAAAAAAAAAGTTGCGAAAATGTCTTCTACTTTTTTTAAAGACATTTTTAAGTTGGTGGTCGTAAATTCAGAAAAAAATTCATAACTCGAAAAGTATAAAAAGTCGCGGAACATACATGGGGGTGATTCGGATACCCCACGATACGAGGGACCAACATTTTTTCTTTGGACGTCAATGTTACGGCCACACTGTATATATAATATTTTATATATTAATTATCTGCCATCAGCATCTTCATTGTACCTTTATCAAATTTCGCTTTGTGTTTAACTTAAGAAGTTGATTTATTATATGAAATAATGCATATTAATTTCTCAATTATTATTTTAGAATATTCTTTCTTTTTTACATCGTTGCCACATCGTTGTTTAAGTGCAGTAGCTATTGCACCAAGGGGTTTGGATGGCTTTGTATTCGGGTTTTGTATTTGGTGACGTGTGCCAGTATTGGTATTTCCAGATTAATGGATCTCCATTGCAGCAAACCACGGTGCAGCGCAGATGGTGCGGAGTATTTTGTTCTGAAACCTGTGTATTATCTGAACATTAGATGTGCTGGCAGAACCCTAAAGGTCAATGGCGTAGGTCCATATGGGTTTTATCACAGCCTTGTATACAAGGAGTTTGTTCGTCAGTGATAGTTTTGATGACCCAGCTAATAGCCATTATAAATTCGTACCTATATCTTATGTTGAGTTCGAGAAACGAACTATGAATGTGCCTGCCAGTTCAGTCCATTTGACTCAGGTTTTGTGATGAAGCGTTTGACCTCTCATTTGGACTGGTGGGCAGTTTCCTCTCCTTAGGGTAAAAGTTATGTGCACAGATTTCGTTGGGCTCGCTTGAATATTTTGTATAGTTGATGCTGTGTCGTATTATCTGTCTGTGGAATATCTGCTGTATAGATCGAGTAAAGGACCGGCCCAAATTACAATCACTGTGGTACACCTGCACATCAGTCGCAAAAGAAGGAGTATTCATCGTCAAACTTCACCCGAAAGAGAGTGCTTTCCAAATAGGACTTCATCATTATGTGGACAGTGTTGGGAAGAGTAGTACCTAGTCTTTATTTTGAAGAGCAATCCTTCATGCCAGACGCGATCAGAGGCTTGTTAGATGTCTAAGGATTGCTTCTGTTCTAGAGATTGTCTTATCTTATGAGCCACTCGCTGTACCTGCGCCATAGTTGAGTGACCAGATCGAAAGCCAAACTGATGATCTGGAATAATTTTCTCTCTTGTTAACATTGATTTCAAACGATGAAGGAAGAGCTTTTCAGATAGCTTCGACATCACTGGCTGATCGGTCTATATGATGGGATTTCATTTGCTGCTTTACCATTTTTATGTATAAGGATGATCTGTGATACCGTCTACAAGCATGGAAAATATTGTAGTCTTAGCATGGCATTGAAGAGGACTGTTATAAGAATTATTCCCTTTCTTGGAAGCTTCTTCAGTACTTCAGCAGTGATCAAGTTAAAACCTGGTGCCTTTAGATTATGCATAGGTACCTTTTATTTCTCTGGCTACTTCATTGGGAGTCAGGTGTTTCAAATTTTCAATGGAAGGTAGGTACAGACATTTATATCACATTAAGTATATAAAGAATATTAAATGTTCTTATGCATGCTCTACCAGTAATCCAGTGCGCTTTATGCTTATTCTTCTCTCTCGCAAATTAACTGCAAGATTGACATTTAAATTGAGAAAGGTCTAGGGCGAGGAGACAGTAGAGAGACGACTACCAGCGTATGCGTGAGTGGTCTGAGGAGCGATAACGTTTTACTGAAGTAAGGGAGGCCTTTGCCGTCGGACATGTTAAACTAAGCTGTGAGAAGGCCTGTGCCCTGCAGTGAGATGGAATGTTTATAGACTGGTTATGTTATTATGACGTTGATTGAGTGATTCAATACGTGCTAAATACTCACTGCTGCGTCTCCCCCGAGAAAGAGCCGTCCTCGCAGACTTTTTTCACATTGTGAGGCGAGTACCGGTTGTAGAAACCCCAGATACTGTTCATTAGCTTGCTATTGTACTTTAGAGGCGATAGCTCCATATCTGAAATCATAAATGCTCTCCATAAGTACCAATGTACCTATTTTAAGAAGTCTATCATCACCAGATTAAATTATTTTTGCTGCCCTTTCATGTGACGGAATGCTAATTAATAATTAAACAAATCTCTATTCATAGAATAATAAAGTTTAGACTTCAAAACAAAATTATGGCATAAATAGGGTGAATTCTGAATGCGCCCGCCGCCAGTAGTGACCCAATAGCATTTGTGCAGTGCCCACTCTGCCCCCAGGCGCGCCTCTTCAAAAACCAGATGCTGCCCGGTCGTCAAGCGTATCCCCCGCGGCGCTCGCATGAGCGTCGCAGACAAAATTTAATCTACAATAGAAAAAATAATTTCGGAAAACACAAAGGGCGCTCGGGAAGCTCTCTTCAGGTTTCCGTCTGAAATTCTACATATAAATTCGGCAAACAGAAAGAAAAAATCCCTGACGTCCCTCATCAAATAAAATTGTACATCCAATCTTCCCCAGACCGACTCTCCAGACCCAGCTCAGTCTACGACCTACTATGATAAATTCAAAAAAGTCAAAATTAAAGTGAGCGGCGGGGACCTGAAAGGCGCTGCACAAATGTTATTCTCCAGCGATGCAATCGCCCCCGACTCCGCGGAAGTACTGTCGACCTTAAGGGGAAAACACCCCTCTCCCCTCGACACCCTCCGCCTCCCGCCAGCAGCACTTCCCGGTGATCAACACATAGAAATCATCGGGAAGGACGTCCTAGGAGCCGTGATGTCTTTCAAAAACGGGTCAGCTGGCGGCCTGGACGGCCTCAGCCCGCAGCACCTAAAAGACCTGGTATGCGGGGCGACCGGCCAGGCCGGCGAAACTCTACTGAGCCGACTCACGGCCCTAGTGAACCTGATGCTGGCTGGGGAGGTAAGCCCAGAAGTGACCCCACTGCTCTATATCGGCGAACCTATGCGCACTAAAAAAAAGACGGTAGGATCCGTCCCGTGGCAGCACCATACGCCGCATAGCGTCCAAGCTTTGCTGTCGCAGCATCCTCCCTGGCCTGAAAGACCTCTTCCAGCCTATACAGCTTGGGTTCGGGTCTAAGGGGGGATGCGAGGCAGCAGTACACGCTATGCGGACATATATAAAAGAGAGAGGAGGTGAGGTCATCCTCAAGGTCGACGTAAAAAATGCATTTAATTCGGTCGACAGAGGCGCCATGCTGGCAGAGGGGAAAGAAACCACCCGAAACATCCATACCTTTGGCAGGCCTACAGCTGCCCTTCAAACCTGGTATACCGCGATCATCTTATCGACTCCGCTGTAGGCTGCCAGCAGGGCGACCCGCTCGGGCCGACCATCTTCAGCCTGGCTATATACAAAATTATCACGTCCTTAAAGTCAAAATTAAATACCTATATAGTATCTGGACGACGGCACCCTAGGAGGCGACATAAATACGGTTCAAAACGACCTAAAGACGCTTTCGGACAAATTTAAATCCATAGGCTTAACCACAGCAAATGCGAACTGTACGTTTTCGACCACATAAGATCCCAAAATTCAATAGTTTCAGAATTTAACTGCTTGGCCCCAAATTTAAAGGTAGTAAATAACGAATCGCTTCGTCTCCTAGGAGCGCCAGTCATGGAAGAAGCGTTTCCTCTATTTTTAGACGACGAAAAAACAAAATTTTTTGATACCATTCCCCTCCTGTCCAAAATTAACACACACATGGCCTTCCAAATTATACGTTTTTGCCTTTTTGTACCAAAATTTACCTATTACCTCAGATGCAGCCCACTATTTAGCCAAGTGGCTCTACTAGGACCAATCGATTGGATGATCCATTTGGCCTTAATCCAAATTCTAAACTGTCCAATTTCAGAACGTTCCTGGCTCCAGGCATCACTCCCCATACCTCTCCCCTCTTCCATCCACAGTATCGAGGCCTTGTACAAGAAAATTGTTAGCTCTTCTCTGGGTGACATTGAGGCCTCATAATGTGGGGAAGCCAAAGAGGCATGGAGACTGGCCTGCCTTAATGAAGATCCGCCGAAGGATCCTACCATCCAAAGTCAGTGGGACGGGCCCCTCTGCGAGCTGGTGCAGAGCAGGTTAATCCAATCCTGCACCAGCGACGTGGAACGCGCTCGCCTACTGGCCGTGTCCGAGCGAGAGGCGGGCTACTGGTTGCAGGCCCACCCATCAGCGTCTATAGGGACCCTGATGGACAACACTTCTTTTAGCACCGCCATCGGTCTGCGACTGGGTTGCCCAATCACTGTGCGCCATCGCTGCCCCTGCGGTACCGACTTCGATCGCCTGGGCCACCATGGTCTGTCGTGTCAGCGGATCGCCGGCCGCCTTTCCCGCCACGCGGCTCTCAATGACATCATCCGGAGGGTCTTTGCCACAGCCGAGGTTCCGGCCACGCTGGAACCTCCAGGCATCATCCGCGACGATGGTAAAAGGCCCGATGGTATGACATTAATCCCCTGGAAACATGGGAGGCCGCTAGTATGGGACGCTACATGCGTTAACACGCTGGCACCCTTTCATGTTTCCCAGAGTGGAAGAGCCGCTGCTTCAGCGGCTGGCGCGGCCGAAAGCCTCAAACGGCGCAAATACGGTTCAATAGGAAACAATTACATATTTGCGCCGTTTGGAGTCGAAACCATAGGCACCTGGGGCCCAGAGGCGCGCCTGCTGTTGAAAGACTTAGCGGCGCGCCTAATCGACGCATCGGGAGACCAGAAGGCTGGCGCGTACCTCGGCCAGAGGATAAGCCTGGCCATCCAAAGAGGTAACGTCGCCAGCGTCCTGGGCCTAGATTCTGTTAATGCATTGTAGTAACATGACAACTGCATGAACATGGCGATTTCATTTCATGGCTGCTTTAAGTCTACGCGGGCACACGTACCAAACCTTCTAGGCGTCAATGGTATGAAAAAACCCGTCACGTGACCCGACAGTGTACCTGTCATTATACTACAATGCACTAACAGAATCGAGGCCCTGGGCTCATTATCGCGGGACAGTGACCTGGGGCAGGTGTTTTATTTGTAAATATAGAATTTATGTTATTTGTATATTTTTATCATTTATATATTAGTTAAGTCCAGTTTCTTATTTCAATTAGTTTTCTTTTTGTTATGTTATGTTATGAATAAAGACATAATACATTAAAACAAAAGTCTGACTTATTTCCTGCCAAATGAAAATAGCAATGCCACATGTACGTTTAGAATTTACGTGAACTTACGAATAATTTAACAGGCAATGACGTGAGCCGTGCGTGACTGTCCCCAATTTTTCGTACGTTAACAGAATGTTAACGGTTGTCAGTTAGCTAAAGTGCATAAAAAACAACTGACAATCTGCAACATTCTGTTAACAGCTTATTAGTATACGAGAAATCGGGGAGCCCAGTATCACTTTTTGGTGGTATTTTCAATTTCAATCGTTTATTGCTTCATGTGGTACATATGTGGTCTTGAAATAAATAGTATAATCCTCAACATGAGCCCTGTAAGGGCAACATAGTAGGAACACGGCACTGCAACATAGTAGGAACTTAAACCTCGGCGTATAAGGTTGAGGGAGTAGAGGGGCGTCCCAATTCATGTTCAGTAACCCATCCTGGTGGGGTGGCCCTAAACCATTCTGGGGTTGTCACATCCCACCCAGCCTCCTCGAATTCTTCGCCAACCTGTGGTGGCCGTGGTACATACTAGGACTAGGTATATAATTCGTATGCAATAATAAACTTTATTGGCTAACCAAACTTACATTTCGTATTGAAGTACTTCCGCGGAGGGTCATTGCTTTTAACATTTGACAGTTTCATCTCTCGCTGGGTTTCGCGGATACGGCCGGCGGAGAAGGCTGACGGCGGGATCGAAGCCATAACTTCCGATATGCAAGCTGGAAGACGGTAGAGGTTTTATTGAGTAGGTAGGTCGGCCGCTTCTTTCATCAGCTGTATAGTTCGTTAGTACTTGATATTGCAACAAAAATGTAAAGGTTAACAAACTGTCAACTACTTGGTCAGCCTTTACATTTTTGTTGCAATGTCACCCGTAATGCAACTGAGTACACGGTCGTGTACGCCCGTTAAGGTTTTAGTATAATCGGAGAGGCCATGTTAAAAGGTAAATAACCGTGGTAAGTAATGTTTTCATATTATGACCCGTGAAAAAGTCAATATAGTCACGAGGTACAAAAACGCGCCATACAAATCGGCCTCAAACTATGACTTCACAACTTGCACGTAACGCCTTATAATGAATAAATGAATAAAAAATTCTTTATTGCACTAAGACCACTTTTTAGAAGGGCGAGCTTAATACTAGATAGCATTTTCTACCAGCTAACCCACGTCGATGTGTAACTACTTTCCAGTAGATGGGGGCGATTTATTACATAGACTTTAATTTGTGAAGCGTGTATCAGTATTTGAGTTATGTCGAAAAATAATGTTTTTGTGTATGTAGGTACATCCTTATAAGAAAATGTTTAGAATTCAGTAAAAAACTAAATGAAATAAGTTTTTTTATTAATATAGTAAGTACTTTATTTTTTACTTTTTTTGTGATCACGAAAACCCTGAAAAAATTATTTTTTGTGGTTTAATTTTTTTCTAAGTTTTAATATGTCTTCTGTGGTATAAAACAATGTCGCTCTAGTCTAAGTTAGACGCAAGTTCCCCATTTATAGCATCTACGCAATACTAGTCTTGGTCTCAAACTAGAATACCCTGGTTACCAGACAGACATCATAAACTTGAAATAATACCCAGACCGGAGCCATTTGTTTAAATCAAAGAACCCCCAGCGGCCATCGAACCCACAACCCTTGTGATAGCAATCAAGCGCGTTTCAGCTAGACCAACGAGGCACTCTGTAAACAAGCTGTACCCACAGATAACTATGCTTAATTAGAGTCCCTACCTAAATATACAACAAGTCAATACTGCCTCGTTGGTCTAGCCATTAAGGCGCTTAGCTACCAAAACAGCGGTCGTGGGTTCGATTCCCACTGGGGGCCTCGGTACATTTGTACAAATGGCCTCAGTCTGGGTGTATTTTCATGTTTGTGACCAACGTTTCTTGGTGGTCATACTGGCATGGCATACTAAAGCGACATGTTATGTTACTAAAGTGTGCAGATTTTTTAAAGCTGACTGTACCTACCTCTATATCTACAGGGGCTAAGAAATATATTATATTTAGAGGGACAATGACAAGTATGACCACCAATACAAGCGATTCTCACTGGTCATATTAGTATGACATGCCAGTATGACCACTTAGAAACGTTGTTTGTGACGTCCTTGCCTGGTTACCATAGCACAGGGTATCCTAGTTTGGGACCAGGTCAACTAATTGTGTTGTGTGGAAGTTATTTTTATTATTTTGTGGACTGATAGATTATGGGCACAATACAGTACAGTGAAGTTCTAAGAAGTGGGCAGCTACCAATTTATTATACGTATGTTATTTAAGTCGGTCTTCATAGTAGCTGGCCCGCATAGCCTTCTAGTCAGATTTTGAAGGGAATCGTTACGTTTTGTTTTACGATCCCTAGCTAGGCTAGGCAATCGATGAAAAAGAGATAATAAAAAGTAATATTTGCCCTAAATCCGGGTTTTAATCAAATAAAGTCGTTACAGTACATTCTCGAAGCTGATCACAAAAGCCTTCATCCACTTGTCTTATAATAACGTAACATCATCATTTTCATCATCATCATCATCAGCCATTTGACGCCCACTGCAGGACATAGGCCTCCTTTGTGCGTTTCATAATAATAAGGGGTCATCATTTTACCAATTAATAATTTGGACAGAGCACGCTGGCAACAAATGGTCAAACCCAACACGGTTATCAAATTAAGACGACCTCACACAGTCAAAAACGTAACATACATACCTACTCTTATCAAACCAATTTACCTTCACACAGATTGAAGAACACACTCGCTATAGTGGCTAGTGAGGTAGCCCCTCGTGATGCTTCCAATGCTGCCTGGCCTCTGCTAAGGCCCGAAACTCTCTTGTGCGAGTTAAGCAGCACCATGAAACCGTCGATAGCGTTTGGTTGAAGTTGAGTAGAACGACGTAGTCGCTCGGAGAAGCGTAGACGTGGAGACGTCCGGGTGCGAGCGCGACAGAATTGCCACTGACTCCTCCAGCGGACCTCATGAACTGACCCCGCGCCTTATCGGTGACCAGCGCACTTAATTTTTATAACTTCGCTTGGTTTTAGATAATGGACTTCGTTGTTTGTGTGTGTGTGTCTGACACTATGTGTCGCTAGTGTGAATGTTCGCTCGCTACAACGTCCGCTAGACGTTGCAGGATGAAGTCGGGAAGGAAAAGGAACCGGCCAATTGCGAGTCAGACTCGCGCACGAAGGGTTCCGTACCATTTTCTATACAACATTATACAAAGATCTAATTTGAGAACAGCGCCATCTATAGAAACCAACAAGAAGCGTTTAACATTGACATTTAACGACATGACATCGGTGAAGGTTACATAGATGGCGGCTATAAGGCGAGCGCTGTCTTTAGACAACGTTTGTTGTATGGGAGCCCCCTTAAATATTTATTTTGTTCTGTTTTTAGTATTTCTTGTTGTAGCGGCAACATAAATACATCATTTGTGAAAATTTCAACTGCCTAGCTATCACGGTTCATGAGATACCGCCTGGTGACAGACCTCAGTGACAGACAGACAGACGCGCAGTGAAGTCTTAGTAATAGGGCCCCGTTTGGCACCCTTCGGGTACGGAACCCCAAACATTTTTTTCCTGGTGATGATGTACTCAGAAAAAAGAATATTCTATCCATCTACGTATTTAAAAAATGCAATATTCTAGCAATATCTTTGTTATTTTTTATCGCTCGTGCTCATGATAGGGCTTCAAACCTATACCTATGCTTATCATCAGTATTCGCCTAAACCGTCGTCTCTACATAGACATTTGTTTTAGTTGTCTTTTTTCCACTATCTATCTCCTAATACAAGTGTAGATAGAGATACAAAACGAAAGAAAATGTGACAAAACAACACAACAAGATAAACTCTGAAGTACGTAGTAGGTACCTATTATTACATATTCAAGAGACCCAATTAATCTGTCCTTCAGAATATAGTATATACTTACATGACACGCTCTATGAAAGTGGTAAAAGATTAGATGGATTGTCACAAAAGATAATGCTCCCTTCTTCGCAGTCTGTTCAAATGTTCTATATAGTGGTTATTGAACTTAACAATGTGAATATAACGACCTACCATGAAAGTAGGCATCTGACATGTTATCTTCAAACTGACAATATTAATTAGCGTGGAATTATGTACATATCTCTGTTACCAAGCGTCTGTGTACAGACAGACAGGTACCCACATTGTATGGTATTTTCCCATTTTTAGCAGAAAGGTCCCTTATTGCCGCAGAATCGTAATGGGGGAGGATTGAAACGCCGCCATTACTTTTTTTACGTCATTACATTAAATTAAAATATTTTCGGATGTATCATTATAGTAGTTTATCTACTCTGATACTAGGTAAAATACAAAGATTATAAAACTGAAAACAAAACTCTTATGACAAACATTACGCATAGGCCAAAAATAATTGTTATTTAAGATACACGTGCGGAAAGTAAGGTTTGATACGAATAAGTGCCAAATTAAAAACACGAGCGCAGCGAGTGTTTTCATTGGCACGCATTCGGATAAAAACCTTTTACGCTCAAGTATCTTACAACATTTTTCAATGCATTTTGCGAGGAAATACAACAAAAAAATAAGTATAATAAAGTAATTTTATTTCACCAAAGCCTATTTACAACAAAATGGCGTGCTTTCTTTACAGAGCGCGCGTTTTTTTTTCTTGAGGCAAAGGTACAGTATACATACAGCCAATAATGTGAAAAATATTTTTGTTTGCGGAAACAAAACACGTATTTTTAAATGAGATAATCAAGAATCTTGTGTTATGGTGTTTATCATCATTCAATTATTTTTAGAGCGCGCATACTTGCCTATAAATAATTGTTTTTTTTTTGACAGCAAAACCTCCTTTCATCTTAGTAATTTTTTAAATTTTATGACTTGCACCATGCACCACAGAGTCAAAACTTAAAAAAATTACTTTATATACACTAATGTTGTAACATTCAATACTTGACTTATAATTACTACTGTTATAGCGCAGACAACAAAACACTCAATTTAAGCAATTTCACATGATGGTATAATATTCACATCGATATCGTAAAATCTCATTATAACATCAATAAAACGCGACCAACTTGATTGCAGGGCCAATCAGGTTGGTCGCGTTTTATTGAAGCGCGCAGCTGCGCTCTCATTGGTTAAATTTTAATGGCGGCAAAATCACTGTGAATTTAATTTAATAAATTAAAAGTAAAAAATGGATAGCGACGATGATATTTGTATGCCTCCGGATATTCTAGAAGTGGCAACAAAATTAACTCACAATCTTTTGCCAGAAAAATCTAGAAAATTATATGAAAAAGAATATAATAACTTTTTGGCATGGAAGATCGAAAAAAAAACTACATCATTTTCTAAAAATGTCATTCTTGCGTATCTCAAAAACCTCTCCGACAAATTCATTAGTGAAGATAAAGTAGTGTATGCAACTGCATATAACACGGGTATTAAAACACTCGTTACTATTATGAAACTCGCTGCGTTTGTTTCATAAACTCACACTCGTGTTTTAATACCCTTCATTTTATGACAGTTGCATAAACTACTATTATTTCACGCGTAACAATTTACATTATAATTTAAACCTTTTCAATATTTAAACAAAGTTTGGTTCTGTTTGTAAAATAAATTAGTTTTTGTGTAAAAACATGTCTGAAAGCAAGGATAGTGGTAATTGTACACCACCAAACATTCTGGAAGCTGCGTCAAACATGACTATGAACCTGTTACCGGCGAAATCTAGGAGCAACTATAATAAATGTTACCACGAGTTTATTAAAAGTAAAAATTAATTTGTTGATATTCAGCGTTTTATTTGCAATATTATTTTATGTATGTATGAGAGTAGATAAAGTAGTGTATGACACTGTGCATAACTTGGTCTTATAACACTCGTGTGATACTCGCCTACGGCTCGTTTTTTTAAAACACACTCGTGTTATAAGAACCCTTATTATGCAACAGTATCATAAAATAAATAATAGCGCAGCCACTAATTGGTCTTAGAATATGGACCTTTGTAGTACGATGGCACGAGTCACGCATTTTGTGACGCTAAAATGTCAAAATTTGACAATAAAATTAATATACTGGAAAGTCGCGACATTTGACATTTAAAACGCGCAACTAGCGTCGTCGTACTACCCCTGCTGGTTGTATTGACCGAAGCTAAGTCGTGAAAAATATAATAATAATCTTGAATTTATCACACGCTCTCAATGAAACTGTTCTGCCTGTGTAAAAGTTTGTGGACGATTTAGGCAATGTTAACAGGGGTGTATGTTGCTTTCTTCCACTCTAATCAACTGCGCAAATCCATCACAGGATTTGTTTCCACTTTTTGTTCCAATCTAATCCATGATATCTATGTAGTCTATTTCCACTTTAAGCCACACTTGCATTTCACTGCCCATCTAATAAAACCAGGAAATGTAATTATTTTATGCACTATTTGACTTCTTCAAGAAAATTGCCAACTGTAGTATTACTACTGGTAAGTGCTAATTGTGCTTCTTGAATCCAATTATCAATAAGAATCTGACTCTTTATCTTAGGTTTTAATAATGACGGTTCTTCAGAGGTAGATGACTCACATGTTTGTTTATTTTTAACGTTAATACGCTAATGCGTTAACGTTAACGCTAATATGCGGCATCTTTTTTTAACTCGTCGATAAGCTTAATTAAATTTGGCTTTTTCTTGGCAACACTGTTGTTTAAACTGAAATTCTACCCTTCGACATTATTATTGGTGCGGTATTGCTCACCAAAAAACAGACCACATTTTAATCAATGTTTCCTCATGAAACCAAAATAACATGTATTTTATAAAAGCCTCTAATTCTGGATGATCAGGGGGGCATTTACTTTGTACATATGTCCAACCTTCTGTTATTAGGCTTTCTGGTAGTAAAGGCAATGCGGCAGATATTTTTATAATCCTCTTTGTAAATTTGTTTTTTAACAGACCAAGTACTTTTCCTTTTCTCATTAAACTATTTCTGTGGTGGTAGTAACACCCCTTTAATATAATATCAGGGAACTGTGGCAAGTCAGTCGTAAACTGTGGACACCACTCCGGTACCTGTGATTTGAGCATTTGTATAAGAATTGAATTAGCTTTTAATGTTTTTTTCACTCATGAGAGCATAAACTAAAGGGCTTATGTTAGTGTAAGAACTAGAGCTTCCCATGTCTTCATGAATGGTGTAGAGTTGAGCAAATGGCATTGGGCAGGATTTGAATGTTCCGTCGCTGAAGCAATGCTTCACTGAACGTTTTGTTCTTTTCTATATTTAGAACAGAATACGATAATCCTAATACCGTCACAACAATAATCTGCCAAAACAAAATCTTTGTCCTTTTCTGGAATTTGTACTTCACAGGCGGAGTTATGACAAATTTTATTTACGCCAAGATTTTAATTACGGCTTTTATATAAACAACTCTTTTTGCCCGGTATTTTTTAATAAGTCTATACCGGAATCCTTCAGAGACCCCACGAACTCTTCATATGCACTTGATACTGGAGTAGGTACAGTCATTCGATGTAACTTTTTGTTTTAACTTGCTAAACCGTAGTTCAATTTCATTTTTGGCGTGGTCTTGAACACAATTATGCTGTTTTGTTTTATTGTTTAAAATTATGTCATTCTGAAAAATACAAATTTAAATTACTAATTACCTATACTTAATTGGAAGAAATTTTACAAACTCTAGATAAGGAAAGTCAAAGAGTGGGACTACATATGAACGCTAATAAAACGAAAGTAATGACAAATCACGTTACCAAACCTATAACAGTAGAAGGAAAACAAATAGAATATGTAAACAACTATATCTACCTGGGGAAACAAGTCTCATTCAGCAAAAACAATAATGAGGAAGAAGTAGGCAGGAGAATAAATTCAACATGGAAGAAGTTTTGGTCCCTCAAGGAAATATTAAAAGGAAACTACAGCTTAAAGCTTAAAAAGACAGTGATGGACACATGTATTCTCCCGTGTCTAACCTACGGCTGCCAAACATGGGTCTACACCAGTCTACACTAATAAGGTAAAGAATAAGATCGAAACATGCCAGCGCGCTATGGAAAGAAGTATCCTAAAAATCAGAAAAATACACAAAATTAAGAGTGAAGATATAAGAACCAGAACAAAAGTGATAGATGCTCTAGAACACGCACTAAAACTGAAATGGCAATGGGCAGGTAATGTCTCAAGATATACAGACCGTAGATGGACCTGACAAACTACGAAGTGGCTCGGCCCAAGCGGCAAGAGAAAGGTGGGAAGACCAAAAAAACGATGGGTGGATGATATAATCTCCATAGCCGGAAGAGACTGGATGAGCGTCGCTAAGAATAGGGACGACTGGAAAAAGCTGGAGGAGGCTTTTACCCTCAAGGGATCCATATCCCAAAAAAAACTAATTATCAATAAACTAACCGACTAATGAATGAAATATAAAAGAGCTACGAAGATTTTTGTATGGGGCCTGGCATAGTTCATAGTGGCGCCCTCTATATTTTTTTCAATATCGTGGAGCATGATGAAACCTAGCTAGATCGATAGAGGACAAAAAAGTAAACAAGAAATTATTAAGGTCACCATGTCCTAAAGTGGCACGTTTAGGAGTTATTGAGCTTTGAAGTTTGTATGAGATTTTTATAAAACTTAACTTTTGAATCATTTTTCACTAAATACTGGACTATATGCTTGGCACCTGTGACTCGTTGCCGATTCTTGACTAAATTGCTAAATAAGTCGTAGAAAAAACACCCAGTTTATTATAGATACCGTATATTAAGGCACCCGAGCGTAGCGAGGATGCTTACAATGCGAGGGTATTACGGGATGTTTTACCAGAGTTATAAATCTGCTTTTCATCAATCCTATCAGGTAAATAAATAAAATAGTGTATTTAAAGGAAAATTCACAAGATATTTCTTTATTTTAATTACAAATTACACTTAGCTGCTAGACTAATTACAATATACAATTAGGCATTACTTATCATTAAATCATTCTACCGAACAGTGAGCGAGTTATTGATCGGAGAAGTAGGTACCGGAAGAAACATTTGTACTTAAATTAAGTTTTATGGTGGCTGTGTTTAGTTATAAGCATTATCTGATAAAATATTAGCAGTTAAACAATAATTAGGTAGTTAGACCTGAAAATATGATTAATCCCTGTTTCTATGTTTAATATGGTTTCATAGTAAACATATGTCACTTCAATGTAGGTAATTATTGGCTGACAGAAGTCATTTTTATACATATATATCCTCATTCCCGAAGTCCAAGTACAGTCTATTACACCAGGTAAGGGAAAGGTTTTGATCTTTTTGGTTCATCCATAGTCCATCACATCCCACAAACAAGATACATAAAGCCGCAGTCTTCACAGCTACGAGACAACGTCACTTCAGTAGTTTACCCACTCACCAAAAAGATTAATCTCAAAGAAGTTTGTAATAGGTAGGTACCTCAGTGGGTAGGTCCGTAGGTTCTTTCTTTGCCCAACTGAAGATGAAGGTACCTACCTAATTATTGGATATTGCCTACCTACTACGCTACGTCAGGAAATGGTATTTATGTTAAAAACATGGTTGAACATGGTTTTACACACAGCAGCGGTTTAAGTTTGTAGCGATATGTACCTATCTACATTATTTATAGGTACCTACCTACCACCTAAACCTATCTATATTAATTAAACTGTAGGTTTTATATTGACATGTTTTGAATTTTAATCGAATTGAACGAATTGGATGCATGAATAATACTATAATTTCATGTATATATGTATATAAGTAGGTAGGTAGCTACTAGACATAGCTACCCAGACTTTAAAAAACATCAAAGTAGATTTGAATCCCCGAGAAAACTCATATCAAGTGACAAATTCAGTGATGAAACTCAGTTAGTGGAAATTCCATACAAACTTCAAAGCTCAATAACTCCTAAACGTGCCACTTTAGGACATGGTGACTTTAATAATTTCTTGTTTACTTTTTTATCCTCTATCGATTTAGCTAGGTTTCATCGTGCTCCACGACATTGAAAAAAATATAGAGGGCGCCACTGAGACTATGCCACTAATCTTCGTGGCTCTTTACTAACCTATTAAATATTCAATTTTTAACTCCCTTTTATAATGAAAACAATTTTAAGTAAAATGAAAATAATTATTATCCAACCTAATTCATTCGATTTGTAATAACAAATTATGGATACGGAAATAAAGAGCTAAATAATAATAATAATTATAATTCAAAAGCTCAAATTCACCCAACGAGTTAAGAAAGAGCCCGATGGAGTGAAGATTTGCGCAAGTCAGCTGGTAGAAAATGGATGCAGATTCAAAGAGCTGAAGGTCAGGCTCTGATACAGGCTGATGATGATGATGTAATATTTGGGTCAATATTAGTTATTAAAAAACACAAATAAAATGGGTGACAAGAGTAAATGACACAAGTAAGGTAACCGATCCCCGACATTTCGATCTTTGGTATTCGCAACACCGCCACTGACAAGTTCCATTTTGAAACTTTACTTTCCTGTGATACTGGTACCCGTTATTTAACATTTATCCTGTCGTCCCTCTGAGGTTGGACCCATTTCTGAATGTATAATGTTAAACTTGATATGTAGCATTCATTGTTGAAGCTCAGAGGCACAAACCGGTGTTATCTAGATTTAATCTTTAGCTTTAGTTCCTCATGAAACATAATACTGACGGCGCATGTTGTGGCTGCCTGTAAGTGAGATAACACTTGGCTTATTTTTGGTTTTGTTGTCTGTTGTGAATGTATTGGTGTGTATCTTGTTGGTGGTCCTAATTAAATAAAATAAAATAAAAATATTATGTACCGTTCCCTTACCACGCGGTATATACGTCAAATCTTCGTCTTCTGTAGTTGAAGAATCCATTTTTCACAATAATAATGCACAGAAATGTCAGATAAAAGGTAATCACTACCAACGATTATTTGACATCGCATTGACATAACAAGACATTGATAATTGTACGGGCATCGTACACTTTTCTAGGTCGCCCTGTTGCTGACGGTGCACCTCGCACATTCTAACTTACGGGTTTTGTTGCCTGCGCCAAACAGTTGGCTTTTGCCTCTCATTAACAGCATACGTCTTCCAAAATGTAACTGTGCAATAAACTGTGCTCTAATAAACACCATGAAGACTTGAAACATCATCATCTACTCTCTTCATCCACCACCGCCCTACAATCTACAACATCTGCTGTGCGACAGAGTTGAATGGCACACGCTTTCCTCTGCTCGTACATTTTGGTCCTTCGAGCCGGATGCTCGGGGATCATCCTCGGGCATCCCAACAACCAGCGCCTGTGAGGTCTGCGGCGCCCTCATCGTGATACAGACGACGTCATCGGCGGTGGTGGACACAACAAACAAACAACGTGTGCTAACATCGACGCCACGGAGCTGCAAGGCGAAATGAGGTCACGCATCAAGTTACAACATCGGAACATCATCGCTACGTCGAGCGTAGAAGACTTTGAAAGACAAAGGGAGCCTACGGGAACATCGGGCGAAAGACGTTTCGCCACCAACATCTACAGGCTACTCACTGCCTTACAACCAGGAGTGGACCTGCATAACATCGGTAGAAGAGTCCTGCCGGCCGAGGTATATTCGCTGCCATAATGGAGAGAGGTACTTTAGCAACAAACATGGTGCAAACAGTGCATCACAACATTATGTCTCTGCTACCGGACACGGGGTGAGGAACAACATAACATAACAATACATAACATACGCCTCACTATCTGATACGGAGTGGAAACCAACAATGCTGTACGAAGCAACCCAACAAACAAACAATCTTCGCTGCCGAACATGGAGTGGAGAACAACATTAGCGCACATACAGCGCAAACAACCAACATCGTGGAGACTGCCTTACAATCAGGGGATAGACCTCTACAGTCGACGGGAGACGTTTCGCCGACCGAGCACAACGCTCAAATGACTAGATCGTCGTGGTGATGAAACAGCGTTATGCACGTTCCCAAAGATGGTATACTGCTGTGCATTCAACAAACATACAACCAGACGGTGATGAGAACATCGGATAGACCTCAAAGAACAACCTGGAGCAGCACCGAACGTGGATCAGCAGTGGAATCTAACGTTTTTACATATATTTTTTTACAATTTACCAAGACATTTCTTTTTTTCTTTTTATATATTTTACTTAAAATTTAGTCTGTTTCACATTATCATTTTGTTTTCGATCGGCAGGATGCACTGTACACGTACATTCCTTTTGTTTTATCGAACTGTTTGCGCAATAGCATGCAAAAATTAATTTACAACTCAGCGCCTACAGATAGGTAGGCCCCGGCGAATAACTCAGATTTCATTGAATTAAAACAATGTGCTTAATCATTTATCATCAACCACCGGCCAGGTATCAAGTGACGAACAACTACCTAGTAAGCATTACTGCAAAACTCCTAACATCTTAAGTTTAAACATAACACAACATTGTGAAGTATTTTAAGCTAACTTAGTTTGGTCTTCGATGTTATCTTAAGTTCTTCTCTTCTTCTTTTGTATTCGGCAGTATGTACGGGCATCGTACACTTTTCTAGGTCGCCCTGTTGCTGACGGTGCACCTCGCACATTCTAACTTACGGGTTTTGTTGCCTGCGCCAAACAGTTGGCTTTTGCCTCTCATTAACAACATACGTCTTCCAAAATGTAACTGTGCACAGTATCTAATAAACACCATGAAGACTTGAAACATCAACATCTACTTTCTTCATCCACCACCGCCCTACAATCTACAACATCTGCTGTGCGACAGAGTTGAGTGGCACACGCTCTCCTCTGCTCGTACAATAATTTTATCGTAAAATGTCATAAATATTGCATAGAGTTGAATAAAGAGGCTGCATATCCTAATTATTTACATCAAAATAGTCGAGTCATTTCGAAGTGGATTAGAGTGGAAAAGTCAGTGGAATCAAATCCACTGGAGGATTAGAGTGGAACAAAAAGTGGAAAGAAATCCTGTAATGGATTTGCGCAGTGGATTAGAGTGGACGAGAGCTGTATGTTGAACCCGTCCCGGACCGGTGGTAAAGTTTACAGAGTCTTACACTTTGTAAATCAATTGCACCCAAGAGTATTCTACGCACAAGATGAACCCACAGTAGACCTCACTGATGCGTACATTGTGATAAGAAACATATGACAGACTGACGTCACTCAAAATGAGATCAGCTTTTTATGCGTCAATAAATGCGTCCCTGAAAAAAATATCAGGAAACAAGTCATGTTTTTATGCTTGAGTCGTAGTTGAGGATGAAAGTCATGCAATAGAGATTACAAAATACTTTATCCGAATCTCACGCGAACGGAAACGCGGGTACAGCTAGTAAGTAATAAAATTCGTCAGAACTTACATTAGTATAGTTCGACCTTATAAGATTTAATTCAAAATTTATAAAGGTAGGTTTTATAGCACTGTTAATTTAAGAAAGAGACTTAAGTATTTGCCTCTTGCTGAAACTATATAGTCAGCCATATTGTATGAGCGAGATTGAGCGAGTTGTCCAGTCCCTTTCTTTAATTAACAGTATCAGATCTCAGTGATGTTTCGTAGACGCGTAATATTATTAGGTGGTAAGTACAGCGGTCCAACATGATAGGTGTTCTCTAAGCGCTTGCCCGAGAGATGTTTTTTCTTATTTGTTCTCTTGAGCAAGCGCAGACGAGTCGAGTCTACGCCTGCATGCTACTAGCTACTAGGGGCCGGTTTCTGAATTGAAAATTTTAAAAAGTAAATACTTAAGTAACGTTCTGTCACGCTCTTTTCTGAGAAATTCGAAGAGACAGCACTACAGTTACCATTTACTTAGCGAAATTCTCATTTCAAAAACTGGCCATTGGACAGTAATCGGCTTAAACTCGGGTTAAAATTACACAACAGATAATTAATTGAAACATCTGCGTCATTTATTAAGTGTTTCTTTTATATTACACTTACCACCTACAATACGTTGTACCATGATTGACATCTTAATTTTCACACATTGCATAGAAAAAAATCAAAATGTACACATAATATTGTTCCATAAATTACCGGCAAACACCAGGGCTACGTTGCATAAAACTACAATTCACAGTTTATTATTACTATTTGATGTACATTGCGTAGCAGTCTTCCTCCTTGCTAATCGACTTGGCAATGTACAACGAATTGTCATAGTAAACCGTGAATTGAGTTCTATGAAACAGGCCTCTGATTAGGGTCGGGCAGTTATCTGCATTTGTGCTGAGATTTGCTCAAGAGCTGGAATTTTTGCCAAATTATAATATTTTCGATACAATTCATTTATAGGTAACATTAACAGTTGAGGTAGACACATTCACTTGTCCAAATAAGCTTATGTTACATGATAACTATTAAATCATATTTTTACTACATTTATAGAGGTACTTTTAAGTAAGCTACTTAATTTAAAAAAACGTGCATAAAGTAAGTACCTCGGTGCTGCTTAGTATCACAATTAACGTAATAGCGTCATTATCATTGTTATTAAATGCCGATTTCTCCATATAACATTAGTATGTACGTAATTTTTAAATGAATTTCTTGCCAATAATACTTCTGATTTGTGATTACCTCGGGTAGTAATTTGTTTCATATTTCGAAGTGTTATTTTAGCTTAAAACAAGTATACTTAATAGTAAATAAATATCGAATATAAATAAATAATGGCGGGTGAAATGAATACTAAAACCGCAGCTCCATAGCTCCATCAATCACGCGATCTGAACAATACTGCTAAGCTCAGTCAGCACCCATTCCAAGAGATTACCTGAAATTAAACATCTGCATTGCAAAATTGGTTTGGTTTTCCAGGATATCGAAAGTAATAAGTATAATATCAGTAACAAACAATTTAAAATTATTTCAATTAGTCTATCACGCCGATATTTGCCAATCCACGGTGGGCACGCGTGGTGATTAAACCCATACTCTCTCTCTCTGAGAGAAGGCCTGAGCCCTACAGTTGGGAGTATAAAGGCTGCATTCGTAGTCTATCAAGCAGGCAACTTAAGTGTCTGAGGTGTTCACACACCTTAGCGCTTGAAATCGCCAATCCACGGTAGGCAAGCGTCGTGTTTAAGACCACACTCTCTCCCTGAGAGAGCCAGTGGGATGTATATTTGCATTCAAAGTCCAGCATTCTCATTCAGATCATTACTTTGATATCGGCTACCAAACTAGCATTGGTGCTAATTAGTGGCATTTTCAGAATGGTTCGAGACAAGGCCTTAACAATACTACTCTTTAACTATCAACAAGAAATTCGCGAGGAAACCAGTGTCTGAAGTGTTAACATACTTCGGTGCTTACTACGGACAATGGCCCAGCGAACTAGCAAAGTAGATCTTGTTAGTCCGCCATAGGTACTGCTGACATGACATATCCGTAAGCAATGCCCAGTTCACCCGCCGAGTATATTGTAAAGTTAAGCGGCTCGAGCCCCTTACCAGTAACACACTATCATCAATCAACGTGGTAGAAACATCATGTAGAAATAAACGTCTGCAAGCTGACCTGAACATCGTGAGGAAACCTGAGTGTCCAAGGTGTTCACATACCTCAGCGCTCGAAATTGCCAATCTGCGGTGGGCACGCGCGGTAATTAAGCCCCTACTCTGAGAGAAGGCCTGTGCCCTGCAGTGGGACGTATATAGGCTACACAAAAAAAGCTGAACGATCTTTTCTACCTTTTCTACTGTGTGGCAGAGTGAGAGTCGCACACTCCTCTCAGCCCATACGCATACATAGATCTCACCTAACAAGTGCGGGCGACGAGACTAATAAGTCCTGATGACGGGAGGCACGGTCTTGCACTCGCCCTGATTCAGTGTCTCGTCGATGACGGGTCTGTAGGTGAGCTTCGTCTTCCCAGTGGCGGCGTCTGTCGCGGCCATCGTGTGCTTGCGCCAGTGTTGCTCGAAGGATTTCTTCGTCTGTAGGTGGGAATGTACGACGAGTGAAGATTAGCGGCAACTATCGCGTACAGGCGAACTATTTTATTTTTACACCTGCTATTCAGATTCCCTCAAATGAGGGATCAAAGTTGTACTTTTCTTCCCTGATATTCTAGTTTATTTTTTATTGCCCTCAGCTTGATCCGTGTGCAGATTTTCACAAAATGTAATTCCAATTCGATTTTTATTTTGTTGCAATCGATCATAAACTTCTTTCGATATCTTAATTGTGTTTGATTTAAATTTTCCTTATAGCAGGTGTGAAAAGCAGTATGTGTCACTCGGTAGCAAAATTATTTCCGTCTTGGGCGTAAACACTTGAATCCCTCGCTACGCTCAAGTTTCTACTTTAGAATCCCTCGCTACGCTCGGGATTCTATTGTAGAATCTTTCGCTTCACTCAGGATTCAATATACCGCCCTCGCCGTAAATATATCATTTTGCTCCCTTGAGACACAATCTACTATTGAATTGTATAAAGCCAGCCGGCCGACGACACTGTGAAAGTAGCTGGCAAACATTGGACGATACTAGTAAAGAACCGGATGCGTTGACCTGAAGGAGAACAGGCCGATTAGATAGAAAGCAAGCCAATTATTTATTAAAAAACAAGCTAGGAGCCACCACGCTTAGATTCCAATCACACCGTTACTTCGCTCGGCAGGTGAATACCTATTTGCGAAAAACAATTTTTATTTCAGTGTCTCAATAAATAAAAAAATTTAAATAAAAAATTAAAACCGATTTCGAAACCTTACAGCACTAAAAAGTTAGAAATAATTTTTCGAAGGTTTCGAAGTCAGTTTTTATTTTTTACTTACAAATTTTTATTTTTCAATTTTTAGTGGGGGAGCGGGAGAAAAATATAGGATAATGTTAGAGTAAACTATGGTTATACCCTTATAACCATAATTTACCCTACTTAATTCGTTCTCCATCTCTGAAAGTCTTCATCAGATTTTCACCAAGTTAAAACGGGAGCAATGGGACGTTATATCTGTTCGAACAAAAAAAGAATTGTCGAAATCGGTTAAGATTTGACGGAGTTATGCGAAAACATAGCAAAAGTCGAATTGATAACCTCCTTCTCTTTTGAAGTCGGTTAAAAACATCATTCATGCTTTCAGGATACTGATGAAGCTGCCGCGATATTGCAGCGGATCTGTAATGTTTTCCGAGGCGTACACTCAAGATTGTTATGCCATAGTGCGCAACAGAAGTGCGTCTCGGCTGTGCAGTGTTCGCGGCAGCAGTCTCCATGCTGAGGCACTGGATGTCAGTCCATGCAAAACTAAATAATAATAAAATGTGCACACTTACCAAGCTTAAGAAATAGTTGCGATACAGATTTGTTCCAAAATAAAAAAATGCTCTTTTAGGGGTCATGGGGGGATATTATAGTAGGGATACCACTCGCTAACGGTAAAGGAAAACATCGTGAGGAAACCTGAGTGTCTGAGGTGTTCACATAGCTCAGCGCTTGACATTGCCAATCCGCGGTGGGCAGACGTGGTGTTTAAGCCCATACTCTCGCTCTGAAGGCCTGTGCCTATAGTGGAGGTATATAGGCTGCATTATAGGGGTTATGATTCAGAAGGGCGACGGACCTGTCCCTGCAGAGGCTTCGCGTAGTCATACTCGTCCTCTCTGATCTTGAAGTCCTCACGGGCGTGCGCGCCGCGGCTCTCCTTCCTCGCCAGCGCGCCCTCTACGATCTGCACGGAGTTGATCATCAGATTCTGCAGCTCCAGCGTCTCCACCAGGTCCGAGTTCCAGATGAGCGAGCGGTCCGACACCTTCACGTCGGCCATCTGCTTGTAGATCTCGTGGATCTGGCGGTGGCCTAGGGAATGGGGTGGGGGTTATTGTATACGGTAAAGTAAGATTGGTGTGGATTTTTGAAGATGTACCGTGTAGTGAATAAGTGGAATAAACTAACAGAGACAGTAATTAGGCTCCTTCAGTGAACTCATTTAAAAACAGATTTGATAAACATTTTACAAATGTCCAAATGTGATATACACGCATCACTTTAAAGCTACAGCCTTAAGCTATGTTTTTTTTTCTCAGGTGCTTCTAAAGCTGCTTATGAATTAAGAATGAATAGAAGATGGACTTAATGCCGCGTCCACACGCTTTCCGAGTCTTCGCAAGCCATCACAAATTCAAGCGTGTGGATAGGACGTTTGTCTTGGCTGGTCGTCGCGTGAGGACTTACCGCCGCCGATCCGAACTGTGTCGGTATTTTGGGCACTAGTCAAAGGAAGCTTGCGGCAAACGCTTGCAACGGTTTGTAATGTATCCACACATTTGTGGGTCGTTTAGTATCGATAAATAAAAAACCGGCCAAGTGCGTGTCGGGCCATGCGAAATGTAGGGTTCCGTAGAAAGAGGGGGTTTTATCTGCTTTTAGCCAGTTGTTTAGCCAGGAGAAGGGGAGGAGGGGGGTATTTTATTGCCGTTTTGTCGGGGTGATTAATATGAACCTAAGATTAATTATGTCTATGCCAAATTTCAGCTTTCTAGAACTAATCGTTTCTGAGCTAGGCCGCGGACAGACAGACGAAACTATAAGGGTTCCTTGTCAACTACGAAACCCTAAAAGGATTTAAATTTTAAGAATTAATTTTAAAAGCTGAGACGAGATGCACATCTGCCACGCTTGCTTGTCCACGACATACTAACGCCTTTGCAAGCGTATGGGCGACGAGGTTTGTTTGTCCATAATTTGCCAAGTATTTGTAGAGGCTCGCGGCTTGCGGCGAACATGTGGACGCGGCGTATAGTCGGACGATGGGCAGTGGGTAGACCATCAGCCCTACGGTCGGCGATATAGTTGCGTCGGCGGAAGGTCCGTGGATGCGGATGGCAAGGGACCGTGAGAGATGGCATTTCGGGGAAAAGATCTATACCCAGCAGCTGTCGATGATGATTATATAGAGAGATTAAATACAGGACTACAGTCCTTTGAAGCTGTGAAAAAATTAAACTTCTAACTTAACGTAAGAAGAGATACGGCCGTTTATCCGCAAAAAAAAACGTGTATTTCGACACTCAAGGGAATCAAAATTTATAGGGTACTTTCCGTTGACCTAGAACTATGTAATTTGGCAAGTAATCTCGTCTTATACTACAAGTACATGGGAAAATCTGAAAACTATACATTTGTGACATTTAATCATAAAAAAATAGTCTTATGAAGTTCGGGAAAAGCTCGGAAAAAACTGCGAGACTCGATTGCTGAACTAATTATATTATGCAACTAAGTACCTACAAATTTGTACGCGCGGACTCGCCCACCGAGGGTCCCGTACAAACTTCTAGGTATGCAAATAGTTCGCCACTGTAACTACTGTTGAAAATTTACGGTTTTCGGATATTTCCCTTTACTTGGGCCAGAAGACACAAATTTCAGAACTCTAGATCAAATGGAAGTACTCTATAGGTTTTGGTTCCCATGTAAGTTTTAACATAATATGTTATGTGGCATAAGCAGCTAAATCTATTGATTGCGTTGACATAGATTGATTTTTCTACAGCTCCAAGGGATTTTTTGCAGACCTGAGTATTTGATATTAATTTCAACCTGAGCGCACAGTCATACTGATTATTAAGTTTGTTCTTACTGAACTATAATAATCGTATTATAATAAACAAACATTATGTTTTCAAGATAATTTAGAGCAAATAACATCGCCTTGAAGATGAAACTTTAAAGAAAATAACACAACATGTAAATTATTCGTTTAATGACGCGTTCATGGAAAGATAAATCGATAATATTTCTGGAAATCCAAAATCCTTGTGCAATTACAAGTTATAACTCGTGATGTTTATTGTTTGTAGTATGTTTTATTCCTTTCAGCAATATCGGAGATACAGAGATGGGTCACTGGGCCACCAGCGAATAACGAAAACAATAACAACTTGTGCGCGATTCTATGCCCTGGGACGTAGGTCAGAGAAGAGGTCTCTAAAGCCAGACTGGATCCGATAATTAGACAACTGGATAATAAATAAGTTATCATGTGGAACAATGACACGCATTCAGGCCTCGATGTTGGTATTAGATATTATCATGTGCTAGAATTTAGCTGTTCTACAATTTGTTATTAAAAAACGCAAAAAAGCGGTTGTAGCGCATCGGTATAAATTCGTGAATACGAAGCCCGGCATGTAATGACTTTGTTTTCTAGATTAGGTACATTTCTGAATATGTAGTAACCGCCAAGGCGCGCCACCCACCACCACCGGATCGCCACGCTAAAAGTGAACCAGATACGCATTTCCGTCCCTCTCCTTAAACGATCCACCTACCTTCTTCAAGCGTGCTCTGCTGCCGGAACACAGCGGCATTGGTCTGCATACACTTCTGCATCTTGAGACGGAGGTCGGCGGTGGGCAATGCACCGTTGGCGTGTCGGATCTGATCCAGGTTCGCGATGCTGGCTTCGCCGGTGCCCTGGTAGGATTAACGAAGGTTGAGTATGGAATTGCTAATTACTGTGCGCGAAACAATTTATACATTGGGCGCAAAAACTGGAGCGTGCACATAAATACACTGCTCCAGAGGATGGCGTAGGTAACAGCGAGAGTTGTGTGCAGCGTTTTAACTCCTGAACTGCCCTCGCGGACTGGAACGTATAGGTGGCCCATACTAAGTTGGACACAGATCTGTGTCGCGGCAGACAGTTATGCGAAGGCGACAAAGATACCTTCCTCAGGACAATCGTGGAAAGTGGTGGTTGGCACCGACCACCTCTCATTTAAAAGTATATTGAAAACGACAATTGCGTCTTTGAGTAGAGCTTGTGCGTCGCCTGGCATGGCAATCTTAGTGACAGTGAAGCCACAGGCACATCCAAAAACCACAATACGGAGGAGCAAGTTAGCGTCGAAGCAGTTAGTACAGATCTCCCATTTGAAAGAAGATCAAACATGATACTTACGTACTTCAGTGGTGCTTGAGCTTCTTTTGGCTTGGCAATCTCAGCAAATGTGAGGGTACAGGCGCGACCGAAAACCTCAATATCGAGGAGAAAGTTAGCGCCGAAACAGTTAGTATTGAAGACCTCTGATTTGAAAGGAAGATACCAGAAAAGTCTCCCATTTGAAAGAAACCGGAAATGGTACTTAGGTACCTCCTTGAGTGGAGTATGTGTGTCGCCTGGCTTAGCAATTTCTGCGACAGTGAAGGCACAGGCGCGGCCAAAAAACACAATACAGAGCAGCGAGGAGGCGGCGAAGTGGTTAGTATACGAGACCTCCCATTTAAAAGTATATTGGAAGTGATACTTACGTCCTTGAGAGGAGCTCGTGGATCGCCTGGCTTGGCAATCTCAGCGACAGTGAGGGCACAGGCGCAGCCAAAGACGACAATGTCGTGGAGCGAGTTGGAACCGAAGCGGTTACTACAGGAGCCTCACATTTAAAATTATATTGGAAATTATACTTACGTCCTTGAGTGGTGCTTGAGCGTCGCCTGGCTTGGCGATTTCAGCGACAGTGAGGGCACAGGCGCAGCCAAAGACGACAATGTCGTGGAGCGAGTTGGAACCGAAGCGGTTACTACAGGAGCCTCACATTTAAAATTATATTGGAAATTATACTTACGTCCTTGAGTGGTGCTTGAGCGTCGCCTGGCTTGGCGATTTCAGCGACAGTGAGGGCACAGGCGCGGCCGAAGACCACAATATCGAGGAGCGAGTTAGCGCCGAGGCGGTTAGCGCCGTGGACAGAGGCGCAGGAGGCTTCTCCCGCCGCGAAAAGCCCGGGAACCACGTGGTCTTGCCCGTTCTGGTACTGGATCACCTGCCGGAGGGGATAAGAGATTGAGGGTCTTGTTACAGAAGGTTACACTTGTTACACAATCTCTTAGCAAGACAGTATAGGCTTAGTCACCACGCGTGCTCACGTGGATTGGTGATATGAAGCGCAGAGGTATGTGAACACCTCAGACAGTCAGGTTTTCTCACAATGTTTTACTTTAGATAGCTAGTGACATTCCTACAAGTCACAAGGTCACAAATGTACGTAACGTCGACGCCAGCAAAGATCACGGCGGTCGTAGGTCAAGCCCCCTGAGAGTAGAATTTTACTAACGAATTCAATGTCACCCTAAAATAAACAACTTAACAACTTTTTTGAACTAAAACTTTCGTAAACACGAACATATTACAGTCTGTTAGCTTTTAGAATATACCTCGGCTACTATCGGATAGAATCGGATATATTCGTGTAATAGAAATATTGGAACTAATTAATAATTTACACAACTTTTCAAAATAGTGAAGAAAAGTTTTATATGGAGCAGGAAGTGTTTGTGCTTGTGCTTGAAGTGAGTGTGCTTTCGACGAAAACCGAAGCCTACTCTAGAGCCTGAGGTATATTCTAAAAGCTGACAGACTGTACATAATAATATTATTAACATAATTCCGGAATCACTTACTTGAAACCGTCTACTGTCTAATAAACACATAGTTTTTCAATAGAATGAAATAAACGCGACAACAGCTGTTATTGTGTCTAAAAGGTAGCCTACTAAGCAATAGCAGTACAATTTCATTCCAAACGTGTAACCCACGAAAATTAAATAGGCATTTCATGCGAAGAATATCGGTCGCCGCGAGGCACCGAGTTAAGTTAAACAAATTTACTAGACTATTAATAGTGTCAACGAAACAAGCATTACTGTACTAATATAAACAACAGATAAACATTTACATACAGGCACATACATTGCTTCTGGCCCCACACTAGGATATCCTGTGTCGTGGGAACCAGAAACAACGACATCACAAACATGTAAACATCCAAGACCTGGGGTTTTTTTTTTAGAACCCGGGACCTCTCGCATGGTATGCAGATGCACTACCGCTGCGCTACGAGGTCGTCATATGTCACTATCGAACAATTTCCGAAGAAAATTCAAGCAAGCGATTCCTGAATTAAATCAAAAACGTAACAACTCACCTCCCCGCGGAAGTTGGTGGGTGTGCCGCCCATGTTATAGTGAACGGTCGGCAGCACTGGGATCGGCTCCTTGGTGACGTCGACCCCGGCGAAGATCATGGCGGTCTCCGAGATGCCGGGCAGCCGTTGCTGCAGCTGCTCCGGCGGCAGGTGGTGAAGTTGCAGATGCACGTGGTCCTTCTCGGGCCCGCAGCCGCGACCTGCGGGTAGGGGGAAGGGTAGCTATGGCATTAAGTCCGCCGCATTGTACGATTTCTTTAAGTGCAATAAAAGTATCAATAAATAAATAAATAAATAGTTTGTGCCTTTGCGGGGCTCCATAGTGCAACACAAGCGCCCCACTGGCCTTTTTGCAAAAAGTGTCAGTAGAATCTCTCAATCATGTTAATAGTGATTTTTAGGCCCAATGGTCGAGATCCTATGGCAAAAAAACAGCCAAGTGCGAGTCGGGCCAAGCGTAGTGTAGGGTTCCGTAGAAAGAAGAGTTTCTACTTATATGCTTTACATAACTAACGACTTCGTCAAAGTAATTTTCAATTGATTTTCTACGAAGTTTTCCCGTTATACGTTGTTCGCCTATTAATCGTTAACTTGTAAAGCCTCCTTAGCCGTGATAGTTTTCCTTTTAAGTTCAATATATAATATGCTACTGCCCTGAATTTTTTCATGTTTCTACAATTAACCGATTAGCCGGGAGAAGTCGGGGGGTCGCATTACACTGACAAAAAAATTGCCTTTTAAACATTTTTTCTGAGATTTTATTCCACCGTTTTGTCAGCGTAATCAATATGTATATCTATGCGAAATATCAGCTCTCGAGTACTTAACATCTCTATGCTAAACCGCGGACAGACAGACAGACAGACAGAGACAGACGGATGGACGGACGGACGGACGGACGGACGGACGGACATGGCGAAACCATAAGGGTTCCTTGTTGACTACAGAACCCTAAAAACCTAGGACTAAATAGCATTAAAGCCAAAAACCCCCGTCCGCGATCCTAGGTTCTCCGTAGACATTTGTCGGAACTCTTTGCAATGACAGGCTTTCCGCACTCGTAATGAAATATACTATTGCCACACGCTAAGAAGAAGCTTATCGTTAGCCTGTTGTAATAGGTCGGACATAAAAACCACGGCGTCATAACCACTAGGATCGCTCTTTGAGATCAGTCTTGTTTAGCTACCTTATCTTTTATCATAACAAATGTTAGTCACTCACTTGTTTATTTTACTGTTCTGGGCGATTTTCTTAATAAAACCAGATAAAGTAAATGGAACACTTTTCTATGTTACGATCAGTCAAACCAGTAAGTCAGTATATCTGCGAGACGAATGGCGTTTGAAAAAATGCCATTAAAAATAGAGCTTTTATACCATTCTCACTCTAAAAAGCTTATTTTATTCACTAAAAACTGTGAATAAAAAGGCCTTTTAATCACTATTTTGGTGTTTGAAGTTAGAACACAACAATATATTCGACCTCCACCTCAATGCTTATACAACCTCCTTGCGCAAAAAATACTCGATACAAACTCCTTGCGCAAAGAATACTCGACATACAAAGTCTTTGTGCAAATAACTCCTCGAGATTTATTTGCACAAAGACATTAGAATAAAACCTGTTTTGTCTTCTTTACTGCCGATACAGAAAAAAAAATTTTTTCTTCATTAATCTCCTCAGTCCTGACCTTGAAAATAACCATGGTTTTCAATTGTTATTTTCAAGGTCAGGACTGAGGAGGATAAATGTCTATTTGAGCTTTTTTTTTCTCGTAGGTATATAATGGCCCTCAATGTAAATCCGAATAAAGTACGGATATACATCGAGGGCCATGAATCACTCGCGTCGCTCAGGATTCTAACACTTGAATCACTCGCTACGCTCGTTATTCAATCATCATGAATCACACCCTACGGTCGTGATTTAGTCGTTAGTATCCTTCAATTGCTCGTGATTCATCTATGGCCCTCGCTTTAAATCCGTCCTTTATTCACTAATTGCATAATATACTATTATGCCTCAGCTGGTCAGGTCTTTATCCTTCCGCTTCAAGAAGCAACCATTGACTCATTTCTCAATAACACACACTCTCTATGATTTCCATGGCCATAGTTCAGAATATCACGCCAAGTGGTCTCGGTCTGGAAGGCAACTTAATCGCACAACACTCACCCCGCATGATTTTCATGGTGGCTCATGAAGCAAACCAATCGCACAACACACACCCCGCAAGATTTTCTTGGTGGCTCATGAAGCAACCTAATCGCACAACACTCACCCGCATGATTTTCATGGTAGCTCATGAAGCAACCTAATCGCACAACACTCACCCTGCATGAGTTTCATGGTGGCTCATGAAGCGACCTTATCTCACATAACTACATTCACACTCAGACCGCCTTGTTCGTCTAGCTGTTACATGGTTGACTATCAAAACAAAGATTGTGGGTTCGATTCCCACTGGAGGCCGCCATACTTGATTTGTACAAATGGCCTCAGTCTGAGTGTTCCATGTTGGTGAAGTCCTTGCCTGGTTACCAAAGCATGGGGTATCCTAGTTTGACCCAAGGACAATTGTTTGTGTGGAAGTTGTTATTATTACTCCGTATTCACCACAGTGGCTCATGAAGCGACCTAATCCTACAACAAAACTCACCCTCCATGATTTCCACGGTCATCGCGCGTGACACCACGTCTCGGCTGGCCAGGTCCTTGGCAACAGGCGCATACCGCTCCATGAAGCGCTCGCCCTTGGCGTTCACCAGGAAGCCGCCCTCGCCACGACAGCCCTCTGTGATGAGGCAGCCGGCGCCGTAAATGCCTGCCGATATAAATACAGAGTTACACAATATTTTATTGCCTCTTTAAGAGACAAAGGGGGCGACCAATGGCACCGATCAGTGAAATTAGAAGCTAAAACACTTATAGAAGTGGATGGGAAGACCTCGAAGTCTCCGCTCAAGACCGCAAGTGAAGATCTTTTATAAAGGCCCTATGTCCCTGATGAGGGACCGCAGGGTGTAAGTAGTAGTTTTTTCCTCTGTGGTAGTAGTATAGTTTGATTATCATTATTGTATTTAAGAGGGAGTCTTGTCGGTGCAGCATTCTCCATGTGCTCCGGATATAAGCCAGTTCCTTCACAGCCTGGTAAATCACGACGGTCGGTCGAGAAATGAATTAGAAAACAAACGAGTGAATCGTGCAATTTCGCCTTTAGTCTAAATAGGAGCTACATGTGCTTACCAGTGGGGTGGAACTGCACAAACTCCATGTCCTCGTTCTGGAGACCGGCACGGGCCGCCATGGCCGTGCCGTCGCCCGTGCACGTGTGCGCCGACGTGCAGCTGAAGTAAGAGCGGCCCGTGCCGCCCGTCGCCAGGATCGTGTTCTTCGCTTGGAACCTGCCAAGAGGGTGGATTCTATGACGTTTGTTTGCTTCGTGACACTTTTGGGCACAAAATAAATTTTTAATACTTAAAAAACTTTGTGCAATAAAGAATTAATAATAATAATAATCATTACTATGACAATTCGATGTATATTGCAAAGTCTATTAACAGATTAACAAGTACTCTGCTACACAATGTACCTCGAATTGTATGCAGCGAATACAGATCCTGGGCCGAGTTTCATAAAACTACAATTCGAGTTTCATAAAACTACAATACGACTCAGGTCGAGATTGAAGCTTTATCTCTACTATAAATGCGGGCGCAACGATTTCGATTTAAAATAATCCTTATTACCAAGGTAGGCCCGCACAGCTTTGAACTGTGCCAAGCCTGCCTTGCTAATAAGGATTATTTTAAATCGAAACCGTTACGCGCTCGATTTTTTATGTTTCATCGATGTAGGTTATAAACTAAAAGAGATTTCCTCCTATATAGTCATATTACTTTCAAATAGAGAATAGGCGTGCGGCCTTTGCCACCTGTACACTGCTTATAAGCAGGCAACAGTGTGTTTCTTCTAAGGCAGGAAAGCAAATTGTGAATTTTCGGGATGGGTCGTGTTCAAGTTGGTCAATGACTTTATTGATTCTAAGTTCAAAATATCCGTAAGTAATCAATAACAAAGTGAAGTTATTAATAAGTATTATAAGTAGTAGATTTAGAAAACAAAATTAGCACGTTAATATCATTAAATGAAACAGATGACCAATCAAATATCGCTTAGAAATAAAGTTTATTTGTCATAACGTAATTCACCTGTTTAATTTACCACTGACTTCTTCCATTTTGTTTCTCATACTCTAAATATCTTACTTGCTAAAAGTTGTATTGCGAAAGCGATTTGCCTCGCTTTATTATTCATCGTAACTTTGTAATTAAAAAATCAAACAACGAAAGAATACGCGCGAAGTAAGAATTCAACTGACCTATGCAGCGTTCCATCCTCGAGGTTCAGGGCGATGCAACCCTTGCAGACGCCATCTTCCATAAGCAGGTCAAGCGCGAAGTATTCTATGAAGTACTCGCAGTCGTAGCGCAGAGACTGCCCGTAGAGTGTGTGTAGGAGCGAGTGCCCGGTTCTGTGGAAGGATTAGTAAAAACAAAAAAAAAAATATTGCATAAATTTAATAAGTTAAAACAAAAATTTGGGAGTTAAAAATCTGACCATCATGTGTACAAATCTTGAGGGCCATGCTCTAATGTCGGTATTTGACTGGTTATTTGATTCCACTGAAAAAATACGACCGTTTCCATCCATAATCCATTAACAAAATATTGTTTACTCCTCCGGATTACAGATCTGAGTTTACGTACGTAATATCTCACAAGCGCGTGGTTTGCATATTGCATATTCACATATAAATAAAACCGTTTATGCTTAACCAAATAATTTCTCAATAATAAAAAATCAACGGGAAGGTTTTTTTCTTCCTGATGAAGTTATCTCGACTACGCAGGCGATTTTTTCACTCTACGGCACGGATAATGAAAATGAAATAATACATTGTACACCGAGGGGAGAATAGTGCTTTATACTACACCTACGAAGAAAATAAAATTATTTAGAAAAATTAAAAGCGTACATACTGTTAAATTAACAATATAGTAAAAAACTGAATTTAACAAAACAAATTGCCCCGATTTTTTTTTCTAGTGCAGGAAAAGGTTGCCAGCCTACTTTCATTGAAAATAAAGTACAAAAAATCCTACCTCTTTTTTTCTAATTATTTCATTTAAAACGTTTTTGAGATTTGGCGTTTGTTTTTTTTATGTTCGCTGCTAAAAAACAAAAGAAACGCTAGCAGGGCAGGAATGAAATTCAATATAACTTTTCCTGCCGCACTTATAGGAAATTACGAACTTCGTAATCCGTTTATGAACGAGCAATGAGACACTTTCTGAGTGGTTGTGGTATAAAAATATTTTATGTACAAACAGCTTCTAAAAGAAGAAGAAATTACTTACCTATCAGCGACAGCGCAACACCTGTGCGCCTGCCCTCCCTTGCCGAACTGTAGGGACTGCCCACCGAACGCGCGCTGATAGATCTTGCCTTCAGGCGTGCGCGAAAAAGGCATCCCATAGTTGTCCAGCTCGATGACGGCGTGCGGCGCCTCGCGTGTCATGTAATGGATGGCGTCCTGGGGCAAGAGAGAGGTCTCAGACAGTGCCCGTGTTAAACAAGCAATATGGTAAAACCCTGTCCGTCACTATTATATTCTTTTTGTTGCACTAACCCGTGCCGAGGACAAATCGTTGCCAAGAAAAATCTTTTTCGTTTTTTTTTAAGATGAATTAAAAACAACGAAAGTGGTCTCGAAAGCTTCCAAGACATACCGAAGGTATTACTTCACATTGGCTAGACTTCTATTGAAAACCCAGGCAAGGCGCTACAGATACAGACCTGGCAAACTCAAACATAGTTAAGCCAGTGCAGAAGATTCCACCTAAATGCCGAAAATAATTATTGAAGGTTGTGAAATTTTTATTTTTATTTTTTATTTATTTATTTATTTCAATTTCTTACAACTATCTTTACAGGACAAGCCTAATACGACAATATTATGGTTCAATGTTTCAAAATGGATAATATAAAGAAATAATAATAATGCAACATGTATAAAATCATTAGAGGTAACAAACAACTTATAAAGATGTTTGAGGAAGTTGATACCTACATCCATTAGACAGATTTACTGGCTTTTACGAGATAAACTAAACCAAGTGTTGACAGACATATTTGTATAGCACGGTTAATTTAAGAAAGTGATTGAATATCTATTTGCCTTGCCAAGAAGCGGTGGGCAGTGACTGGGAAAGAAGAGCCTTAGATCAGGCTCAGTGGTGTGTCTTGGGAGAGGCCTATGTCCAGCAGTGGACTGACACCGGCTGATTATGATGATGATGATGATGATCTATTTGCCTTTCGCTAGCACAATATAGATGGCAATATTGTATGAGTGAGAGGCAAATATTTACTTATCGAGTCCCTTTCTTAATTAACATTGTTCGTATTTTGTCTACAAATATATCTATTCAAGAAGGTTCGGTAAGAAGGTAACCTTATGATATAAACAACTATGGACTTTGTTTAGCATTGGAAACAGGTAATTATTATAATGAAAAGAAAAGTAGGGTTTTTTTTAGTATAGCATATGCAGTTATGCACCTTTTAATGAAAAACTTTGTTTATGTTGCATACCACACGATTAAAATGTTCATTGAATAACACATCATACTGTTTATCACTAGATAATGCCAATGGCTTGTGACATAATAGAGAGATTAATAGAGATTTTTGTAATTCAGCATATTATGGAGATTTTGATCAGGTTTATTATTAACAAAATTTTTAGGCAATCAATAAACCGATATTCATCCATTGCTAGACAAAGAAATTGTTGCAAAAAATTGTCATCATCACTATATTTAAATTTTAGACCTTTGTGGGTGCAACAATTCCCACATATTCCTGTTACAGGCCAATCAATGTAGAAGAGGAAAAATGCTGGGCGACTGGTTGTGACAGTTTCATAACAATCAAATATAAAACAAGTATAAAAATCACATAAGGAAAGGTAGAAGGAAAGAGGGGTGGGCCCTAAGAAGCTATCAGGCTGAAATTTATAGTGTGATAAAATAACCCTCGGTTACCTGGTCTCCAAGCCAATCAGACCCCTTTACAGTGTCGTACATATGCCATAACCAGTTGTCTTCTTCCATATTTCCTGTAAGCAAACATAATAAAAATTAGTCTGAAATTCGGAAAAACCCCGGAAAACTGCAAGACTCGATTCCTGAACTGTTTGTACGGAACCCTCCGTGTGCGAGTGCGACTCGCACTTGACCGGTTTTAGTTTGAGTTGAATTTTAGGGTTCTTCCTTTAGGGTAGCCAAATAACCAAAATACTCTGTAGGGCCATAAATTTACAAAGTAGTAGAGAAATTGGGGCTCATGAGCTCTTGTCATAAGTTAATTAGGGTAATAATACTATTTCTTACAAAATATGGCTACCCACAAAAATCTTAATGTTACAGCCCAATGCTGTGCTGATAAACGCAACAACTTGGAATATCAAGGTTTACAATATCGTTGTTTACAATATGAAAAGATGACGACTGAAAAGTTTGCATTGACGTAATACCTATGTAAAAATAAATTATTAGTGTAGGTTAATTTTCAAGCCAAGCAAATATTATTTTGCTTCTTACAGTAACCTACAAGCAACTAATTTTATTTGTAAGAAGAATTTTAATGGCATGCAGAATGGTGCTCCACTCGCTTTGCTCGCTCCGCACAGTGAGATCACAAGTCTAACCTACCCTAACCTACAGGTCCCGCTGTGTACCTTTATAGTTTTTAGTGGCTACGCCCCCCTGCACCCCCTGCTTAAGTTTACGTTTAGTCAACAAATGACAGTAAACAAAACTACCCTGGCAGTATTAATTCGGTGAAATTTGGGATTTTGAACAGCAGTCATTTGAAAATCGGTACAATGACTTCGTCATTTTGTATTTTCGGCTTTTGAACAATGCGCATTTTCAACTTTTCTTGATTAGTACTTTTCGGTTTTTAGAGCATTCTTCATATCAAAAATCGGCATTTCGGCTATCGCTAAATCGGCTATCGGCGTTTAGTTCGATCGGTTTGTTGATTTTTGGTATTTCCACCGTAGGTATTTCAACAGCATTTGTTGCACTTTAAGTGCTCTCTTGCGCCGCACTACCATTTTATGTCGTATAAATATACCTACGTACACATACTACATGCAAATACACCTTTCACAAATGACCCATTCATATAACAATACGTACTACCCAGAAATAACACAAGTTACAACAATTAAGTTTTATTATTACGAGATTATTACGTTTTATTATGAAAACCGCCGGGCGCGTGAGATGGAAGATGCTTAGTGCAAAATGTATGCACTTTTATGGTAGAATTCGTGCGCCGTAGTTGCCGAGAGAATTACGAAAGACTTTCGCCGGTTCTGGACCCGAGACCTTGAACTACCCTGCACTTGTCAAGTTCTCACTGTTCGCGCGCTTATGCGATCTTTATTTTGCCCGTCTCCTGGTAATTGATTTCCTTAGTCGCCTTCTACAACATCCATGGAAGGAAACGTAGTGACGCTATTCTTAATCCGGTGCCAAACGGAATGTTTGGTTTTATACCACTCTCCAATCGGGCATCTTATTGTGATCAGATATTGGGTGTCCATTTACTAAACGAATTAATTTCACCATTCATGTTTACCCCTGGTTTCTTGTACACTCTAATCTACTGTTAACAGCTGTCAGTGGCTTTGTTTGTATGCACTTTGGTCAATTGACAGCTGTTAACAGTAGATTAACAGCGTGTTAGTGTAAGAGAAACTGGGGGTTAGACGCGCAGTTTTAGCCGTTGCTTTTTCTCAACATTTTCACTTAACCCATGCAGTGCACCACCGGTTCTCTGAGGCCGCTACTTATTGTGATACATACCCGATAGACTCTATTTAAAAAAAAATTGCAGCTTTTCTTTTTTTTAATACCTAATGTTGTTCTACCACAAGCTAGACCAGGTTGAGGAAAAAGTATTTAGAATCATAAAAAAGTTCAATCCTTACCCAAAGCAGCATTGATGCCTCCCTGTGCAGCCACTGTATGTGATCTGGTTGGGAACAGTTTGGTGACCACAGCTGTTTTAAAACCTTCTTGCACCAGACCAAAGGCCGCCCGGAGACCAGCCCCACCAGCTCCAATCACCAGGGCATCATGCTTGTGGTCTATGACCTGATAGGCCTTGCTCGTGTTCGAATTGGCCCGTGCATCCTGGGCTCCTCCCACAGAAAGGTGGAGGTTTCTGTAGAGATATGAAGCCTGGAAGCACGTGAAGGGATTTGAACTGAAGGGATTTGAACTTGTTTGTTTTATTTTTGTGGTTGTGCAATAATTTATATTTTTAAGGTCCACTCAGCTCATTTGTATGGGGTGGTTATGTGATAAAATATAATGGTGTAGACGTAAATAAAACAGTTTCCCAGGTATTGTTTTTACATTTCCACCGTAAAACTTTATCGATTACATAACATAATTTGGAAGGAGACGTGAGGTTCAAAGACTTACCAAAGAAGCAGGGCTTCGGGTAACGGCAGCTTTCATCAAAGCGCTCATGATGGAACTCTCTGTCCGCACCACAAGCACTAAATTTAGCGTAAAATTCGGATTTTCGGGAAGAATACAGCTGCTGGCTGTCAACGCGCGTTCGTCGGCCGATGATAGGGTTGCTCTTATTATCGACTATTTAGCGAAATACCGTTATGTTATTGCTCAAATATCGAGTCAGTATAACCACAGTACAAATAAAGATAACGGTGTGGTGAATCAAACAATACAAAGTCGATGGACTACACCAATGTATATCTGTTTTATGGTATTATGTTACTATTTTAAAACTTCTTTTTGTTCCACGTATGGAAAAGTCAAAATGAAAATGAAGTACCTATCCAAACAACCGCAGCAAGCACTCAGATGTATTTTTTTTTTCAATATCTCTGGCTTTATAAAAAATACAGTCGACTACTTTATGGCTACCCACCCTAAGGATTGAAAGGATTCTGCCAATGTCGAGTTTTGGAGATTCGTTGCAAAGTGTCACGGAAGGTCGATATTGTGGAACGCGGCGGTAATCTGACAGTTGACGTCAGATTACAGTCGCCTATTCTGCGCACTAAAATCCTGTCGTATGACGTTTGCGCATGGATGTAATGAATGATGTAATCATGTAATAATTTGCGATAGCAATTAAAACTTTTTTACTATGGAATTTGACAGTTGGTTAGACGATTGGAATAGTTTTGGATTTGGTGCGCTGAACTGCGCTGCGCGTAGTAGGTAATATAGGAATGGGGTTCCTGGAACGCTGACAGACAGACCATAGATTACAAAGACAGATTGACCATGACAGACAGCTTAAAAAATATTCAGCACACAACATGACAGGTACCTATAATCAGTGCACTGCTGCATGCAACAAAGAGTATGTAATCACTGCAATACAAGCAAGCGAATCGTGGATTTTTGTCGCTTTTATCACTGGATACATGAAATAATACCACAATAATATAAAGTCTTCGTATCCAACATACGATATGGCCGATAACCCTAGCAGCGACGGCCTGTCCGAGGCCGAAAAATTAAGAGGTAGAAACTGTGAACCAATGTTATTTATAGTTTTGCCTCTTGCATTTTATAAAACAGAACCAGTACCATACATAAGCTGTTCTTAGTGAATTTTGAAGCAAGTATAGCTTAGAAAAGCTAAACTTGCTTCAAAAGTAACTTAAACGTATTCATTTTTCAGAAGATGAATTAGCGCGAGAATTAGAGCATAGCGACTCCAACGAGGACGATAACAATGATATATCAATGGAAATAGAAGAGAAACTACTTAAAGATGAACCTGAATGTAAGTTTCATATATTTTTAACTTCTCCACTCAGTGTAATTTCAGTATAAAAATGATTACTGACTCATGAGTGGAATAGATCTATACCTTGAATATGTACTGAATCTGTAGAAATCAATTGACTACTGAGAATAGATCTATCCCAGTCGCAAGTGGAAATTTTAAAATCTATACTTGTAATAGCTGACCCGGCAAACATTGTTTTGCCATATTAATTAGCCTATGACCTATTCTCAGACCTACCAAATAAATATACACAAAAAATTTCATAAAAATCTTTTTCAGAGGAGTTTGATAACAAGCACTGTGGCATGAGATTTTTACATATTAGATATTTATATCTAAAACTGTATTGTAAAATAAAAAGTTATTGTATTTTTTTAAATATGAAAAACATCTAATCTTTTAGATACTACATTAGTTAACTACGGTGAAGCAATATCAACCAATGCAGAAAGCGAAATCATAGAAAACTACTCTGACAGCTCACAGAATGTAGAAACAGTCCACAGAGCCGATGAGCTAGGTAACATCTACACAGAGAATTCTGATGTTGTAAGTTCCCAGGCAGACACTTTAACTGATGTAGCAGACCAATTTGAACCTTACATTAATGACTACACATTCAGTAATTCAACACCAAACAACGTAGAGCAAAATATAGAGCAGAACATAGCTATACCCTCAGATAACTTGATTGGTCAATCAGAGTATGAAACATTGCAAGACAAAGATGTAGTTGCACCAGAAAATGTAACAGATTTTCAACAGAATGACTACTCAGAGAGTAGTTATGATATGGTGCAGACTGAAGAGATGTTGATCAATGAGCGAGAAAGAGAAAAAAAGAGTAAGAAAGAATTGGAGGAAGAAGAAAGGGAGAAGATGCAGTGAGTATTATTTTTTGTATGCCAATTTTAAATAACATGATAAATAAACTTATATTCTTTTTGTTGCACTAACCCATGCTGAGGAAAATTTTAAAAACATACTTAGAGGCTAAAAATTCCACCCATGCCAACCCATACCCAGTGTCAACTATTTTATGCAACAACATATTATCGAAGAAGATAATTATGTTTTTTTTTTCAATAGTGGAGCTAGTTAGCACTAAATCGCCCCTCAACCACACATTCCCTCTGCTGATTGGCAGTTCAGGCACTCAAGTTTCCTTACAATGTTTTCCTTCACTGTTAGCAAGTGGTATTGCTACTAGAAATTCTCAAGTGTATGTCAATTAGAATACAAAGTCTGGTACACCAGTATCTAACCCAGGATATTTCAAATGTTACTTCAGCATTCCACCCGTACAAAGTAAACTATTAATTAAAATAAAAATTGGAAAATCACTGAGCTTGACTTAGTTTATACCAATTCCAGGGTCCTAGTATCAAACTTCACAGAAGAACAATTGAACCGGTACGAGATGTACCGTCGCGCAGCTTTCCCCAAGGCAGCAGTGAAGAGACTTATGCAAACCATCACTGGCTGCTCAGTCGGGCAGAATGTGGTGATTGCCATGTCTGGTATTGCTAAGGTGTTTGTTGGTGAAGTTGTTGAGGAAGGTAAGATACAGTCAAGATACAGTAAATGAATAACTTCTATTCCAAAGAGGATTATCTTATTACTTATATGTAATAAGTCACTCATAGGCAATCTATGGGAGTAAATGTTTTGTCAGTTATTTTAACTTTACAATTGCAATATGAGTTGCACCAAGTTTACACCTACACAAGATGTTTTTTAATGGGGTAACATAATATATCTGCCTATTAAAAACATCTTGCTGCCTAAAATATGGGCTGGCATAATTGTTGTCTGTGCGATCTGTGCCAAAGTTGATATTCAGGCCATAAGGCCATCATTACATCTGGCATTCCATCACACTTGTTTATAACATTTTTAATTTATGAAGAAAAGTTGCTTCCAAAATTATTAATTTTGTGTAATGTGTTTGGCTTGTATGTACGTATGTTCGATTCTATGTTCCTCGTAACTCCTTAACCAATGGTCAAATTTTGACAAATAAGATCTCAATCGGTTCGTCATGTTTGCGTGAGTGTCATAGGCTATATGAAACTAAATGAAAAAATAACCAACAACCAGACTGCTAAGCATTAACTACTAAGCCGGCGGGACCCAAATTCAACATTGTAACTCATTGCGAGGTATCTAGGTTGGTCCCGCCTGCTTACTAGTTGACGCTTGGCAGTCGGGTTGTTGGTTATTTTTTAATTTAGTTTTTTATTATTATGTAGCAAAGCAAACCCTCAGACTACATGATTTACTTTACTTTAAATGAGAACCATATATTTTTAACTTTTTAAATTACTTTTTTGCAGCTTTGGAGGTGTTAGAGAACTCTGGGGAGCAGGGACCCTTGCAGCCAAAGCACTTGCGAGAGGCCCTCCGAAGGCTAAGAGTACGCGGCACCATACCCTCGCGGAAAGCGCATCGGAGTATGTTCAAGCTCTAGAGAAAATTAGCATATTGGTAGGTGGTAAGTAAAGGACTGGAATTTAATCATTGAAACAAATAAGTTTATGCAGTGTGTCACAAAATTCCAGTATAAGTACAACTGAAAATGGGGAATTTTACTCGTCAATACTTTTACTATGGGGAAAACCTGGAAATTGCGAAAGATGTTGAAAGAAAAATGTCCACGAACACTGAACATTTTTGTGGCATTTAAAAGTCGCGTATAGACAAGTCTCACTCCCCATTTTTGGATGTATTAGGGGATTTTGTTATTTTGTTGAAATCGTAAACGAAAATATAATAAAAAAGTTCTGTGTTCTGTGCATTCTGTGTGGTGCCGGATTAAGAATAGGAACACGTCACTCCATTTCATTCCGTGGATGTCGTAAAGGCGACTAAGGAAATAAATTACCAGGAGACTGACAGCAGCGTCTTCCTGAAATTCCAACCGCATACTGCGATCGCCAACCCGCTTGCCAAGCGTGGCGATTATGGCAAAACCCTTCGTGGTTAGGGAAAACCATGAGGGAGGCCTATGTTCTGCAGTGGGCGTAAATGGCTGATGATGATGAAGTATAAGTTTTGAAATTGTAGTGTGGAATATTGTCAATTACATTTAATATATTGTTTGTAGATTTAAAAATGACTATTTATTTCCGCATTTTTAGGGTTCCGTAGTCCGACAAGGAACCCTTATAGTTTCGCCATGTCCGTCTGTCTGTCTGCCGGTCCGCGGCATAGCGCAAAGACCGGTGGTAAGTACTAGAAAGCTGTAATTTAGTATGTGTATACATATTTATCACGCCGACAAAGTTGAAAAATTAAATGTTGGAATTTTTTTTTACTGCACCTCCCAGGCAACATGTAAAGCGGGGATGTTTTTTTTCTCGTCTACTCCATCATGTGGGGCATCGTTGGATTGGTCGTTGAAAAATATTGTGGGTGTAGGAAGACCATTTTTTGATGTAGGGTTCAGTTTGAGGAATATTAAACCTTAAAGCGCAAATTTTTGTCCGAGTAGGGCGTCGCACCCCTCTCCTGGCCAAACGGTTGATTGTAGAAACGTGAAAAAATTCAGGTCAGTAGCACATAAAATGAACTTAAAAGCAAAAGTATCACGGCTAAGTAGGCTTTACTAATTAACGAGTAATAGGCAACCAACTTATAAAAGTTAAGTTTCATACAAAATCCATTGAAAATGACTGATGAAGTTGTTAGTTCTGTAAAGCACATAAAAAAAACCCTCTTTCTACGGAACCCTACATTGCGCGTGGCCAGACACTCACTTGGCCGGTTTTTATTTGGTAGGTACAGAAAAATACAGGGCTTATATGTTAATTTATTACCATGATAAATTGTTATTTTATTAAAACATATTGTACAACAATAACTAAGGATTACTCGCAGTTCATAGGTGAAAATAAAATCAGTCTTGTTAAAATGGCCAACTATACACTGTAATCAAGAGTAGGTAGTTATTTGAGAAATCCTTGGAAAAGTTGCATTAATACAAAATAAAACCATTCCACGTAACAACCGAAAAACAATTAAAAATGAATATTTCCTTTATAAAGAAATTATGTAATGAAAAAAATTGGCACATAATAGTTTCCAACCAATCCACCTAGATAGATCATAAATTAATTTGATTCCAAATGATTCAGTTCACCAGTTCTATCACAGATCTTCAATCCCGAAGCTATTTGGCAGCACACAGTTGATAAAAGACAATGTAACACAAATAAAAGCTAAGTGCTCAAACATAAACAGAGGATAATCAACTTAAAAGTGAAGAGAATCATCATTTTCTAATCATAATTTTCTAACTAGTGTAATGTAAAGGCACGAATTAGTACAATAGCAATTTGGTAACAATTAAAATACAATTTACTTAAATTTTTCTACATCTTACTAATTAAAACAAGCATTAAGTATTCTATTTTAAAATATTATGAAATGCAATCTGTTACTTAACATTGTCCAATTACTGTCTTTTGCGCGCACAATATCACATCGGTGCGTAGTCAAAAATAAAAATAAAAAATACACAGTAAAATGTGCACAAATATTGTTCTGATATACATTTGTACAAAACAAACAAATGCATTATTGCAAATGCAATTGTTTAAAAACATAATTTATGGATTTCTGCGAGTTGCTAATTCATCACGCGCGCGTCCATAAATCTTTCTTAACAAATCAGCACGCCAAAATCTGTTATGATAATGACTTAACACTCTTACCACAATCGAAATACAATACTGCATGCTGTAAACATACTCCGTAGAGATAACGACAATGTCTCCAAGTAAGTAATACAGCTTCAAAAAAACCACCGTGTAAAACTCGTATAAGTACACAAAAGAAAAAACCGCGCGTGTTCTTTCGACTAGAGAACCGTCAACTTATGTTCGGTAGTTCAGAGGACGAGTCGTTTGACGCCGCACTCCATGCAGAACTTGGCTGCCTCGACGGGGAACTTGCTGCCGCACTCGTGGCAGAAGCGGGAGAGGCGCGGCGCGGGCAGCGGCGTGCGGGCGTCGTGCCGCGCCTGCAGCGAGGACTCTGAGCCGCTCGAACTGAGCTGCGGCGCGCGCCACGTGCCGCTGTGCCGCGACGACGCGCGTGAACTCGTGCGCTTCTCTGTGGGAACAGTAAATAAACACAATTAATTCACACAACATAATCGCTGACAAATTTTTTTGATCTCCTGTTAATGTTAATCCCACTAAAAACATTCTGTAAAAAACTAGCCAAGTCTCGATGGAGCTGCTTGTTTATCTCTAAAAAGTAATGAAATCTAGACAAAGTCGTGCCAAGTCTAAGGTTTCTTACTGCGATTTCTTTATTATTATAGTTAATGTTGTGTGACTTGGCCGTTGAACATTCTTTAAACGTTAGTGGGTACAAGTAAATTTTGTTCACACGTAATGTTATATCTGTTGTAAAGTACCTATGTTTGTTAAGCGGATGATAGCCCATACTGGTATTGGTAATTGGACGCTCTAGTGTCTCATTTTAGGCTGTTGTTGATTGTGCAACACATGCATTCAGCATTGACAATGCTGACTTCTGCTCTCTTCTTTTTGGAGCGTCAAATCGTAAACCGATCTAACATAAAATAACGTACAGACGGACTTCTATCAATGGTTAGAAGTCCGTCTGTACTGAAAATAATTTTTTATACTGTTTGTTTCAGGCTCATACATAATATACATAAGTATTTTTGAAATACCCAGTTTTATCAAGCCTACAATTGACTGGTTATTGAATCAACGTTTTCCAAGTGGCACTTTTCCATCGTCAATGGGCAGCGGTTCTGGCGACAGATTGGTGCAATGGTGTCATGGAGCACCTGGTTTTGTACCCTTGTGTTCCCTTCAACGGCCAAGTCACACAACATTAACTATAATAATAAAGAAATCGCAGTAAGGAACCTTAGACTTGGCACGAGATAAACAAGCAGCTCCATCGAGACTTGGCTAGTTTTTTACAGAATGTTTTTGGTGGGATTTCACTTCCTTTTGTAGAAACGTGGGCATATTGATTTATTTTATTAGATTTTCTTATTTGACACAGTTTTTTTCTTTTTAGGAGTAGTTTTTTTTAATTATTACAAATCTTTCTTTTCTTTTTTTCCGGTTCTGTCTGATTCTTGTACAGTAGCAACAGTTTTTCGTATTGCCCACTCGCGAAGCGAAATCAACGAAATGCAAATAATCCCTCCTAATCCCTAGCAAACGTATTCAAGCGCAGTAGAAGAATGTCGTAAACGACTGTGCGGCCCACGGAACAGAAAAAAACAGTGGAAGTGGCATACGCCTGAATTACAATCGGAACCGCTGTCGCCAGTACTCACACTATCACATGGTTAACTACAAAGAAATCTTGAACATTATTGGCCGTGTCGTTTTACTTAAGATGAAATTATAAACCCCAGCATGTTGACATATTTTAAACCTTATGACAGGGCCACGCTGTCGAAATTACGTTGTATTTGTCTGTTACTTACGATGTCTGAAAACAAAATCCAAAAATTGCATAGAAAGTGCTGTCATCTAGTGACAAGTAGCCGAACTACGACGCATCAACAAAACATGTAGTTCGGCCGCCCGGCAACAGATGTCCATCGATTGCACTAGTGATGTGCGTAGTGCGTAGCTTATGATATCGATAACAACTTTTACTATCATCATATCTGTGATTATGAATTTAAGCGAAAGTAAGACATTAATAGTATAGGATTTTCATTGTTTTATCCTTATCTAAGATTTTAGTATTATTTACACAAAGGAGATTATTGTACTAGCTTGTACAGTAATCTTCTTTGTTCATACTGTAAATGCAAGTGTGTCTGTGTTTCTGTACCGATCTGAACCGATTTAGATGGGGGATAGGATGATTTCTGGGATGAAAACTATCCATGTCCTTCCCGGGACCACTCAAACTATCTCCTTACCAAATTTCATCGCAATCAATTCAGCGGTTTAAGCTTGAAGAGGTAACAGACACATTATCACATTTGTAATATTAGTATGGATATATATATAAATCGGCCCCGGGAAGCACATAGGATAGTTTTAACCCGGTGAATCGCGGGCAAAAGCTAGTATATATCTATCCATACTAATATTACAAATGCAATAGTTAAAGGATCAACTTTACTAAGAAAAAAAAAGGAACCAACCAACCAGTTTTTTATATAATCAATTAGTAACAAACAACGAAAAATATACAAAGCTTAAAATATATCTTTACTGTCCTTTACTGTACTTGTCTTTGCTGGCATCCAATTTTGTCTCCCTGTCGCATCGATCCATTTTTCCTTCTGAAAAGGATCTATAGGAAATCTGAAAAGCAGTGGGAATATATTTCAGTCTTTTATTCGAAGATTCGGAAATGATCATAAGACGTACACTTTTTACAAGAAGTTACGCGTACTATTACATGTAGGTACGTGGAAATAATATCATAAGATTCATAAGTCAGCCTAGAATTAATTTAAAATTATTACATTCATTTTAATTTTTAACTCGATAACTAGGAAACAGTAGTAAAACCACTCAAACTCTGCACGAAACGAATATCGATAACTTTATCGACAACACCATCTCACTATTTTCGAGAGTTCAATGTACGATCGAGTAGCGAACATTCTAGAATCGCTCCATTTAATGACAAAGACAGAAATAGACCTTATTGCATTCACACAGAGTTCATTTTTGTATTTTGCATTGCTGTAAAATGCCTAACGGAATTGAAAATTGAGAAACTTATCAAAATTAAATTAAATGCTACTTACCGATGATACGAAATGCCACCATGGGTGATGTTTTTGGTGCGGCTATCGTTTTTGCACTCCAAAATGGAGCAATAAGGCATATTTACAGCGCAATCCTTTTTTTTCCGTTATGGTTGACACAACAAGCTTGAACAACACTCTGCGGCGAACTGGGCTAGGTTGCGCGGAACTCCGCATAATAGTGGCACACGCGACACGCCTACTTTACACTTCTACTGTTTTTATTGTTCTGTGGTGCGGCCGGTTGCCACTTCGCCATATATCGGAAAAACAAACGTAAGCGCGTTTTAAAATATAGTCAGCGCCATCTAGCGACGTGTGCGGGTATCACCGCCACTCTTAGTCCAATGGATTAATATTTTGACCGAATTTTGAGCGAAAATAATATTTTAGTGTAATTTGTTTATTTAATTTGTGTAATGTTCGAGTAGAATAAAGTTAATCGTTCCACTATTTCTTTTTGTAAACTTGTAAGTATAAGTATAAAAGCCAGTCTAGTCTTATCCAGAGTTTTCCTTTAATTTTATTTGCATGCGTATTAAAAGCAGAAGGGGAGGCATTCGCCCAGCAGTGGGACGCTATAGGCTAGATTAAATTAGAAGATGTGTCCCACTACGCTGGATTTTTGCAATGACAGTCGATTTTTTATGTACCAATAGTAGAAGGGGGCATTACCATATCTCTAATACAGCTGAGACCAGCTGAGGGTTCTTCATCAGATACTTCAGACCTTCGATTTTTGACGTCAAATGAAGCGGCCCACCAAGTCGAATATTCTTTGTAAAGGCGGTATGTCGATCTCTAATAGTTTGGTTGGGCTCTTGTGTTTTCTAATCAGGGTCACCAGGTACTCCATATCTTCGATTATCCTAGTTTTTATAGTTTTCCCTTTATGTGACTATTAAACCCTAACTCTGTACCAAATTTCAGCTCTCTGAGTTTATGGAAAGTACTAGTCTATTCTGATGATCATGGATTGCCTCACTCAGAGCGAGTGTTATAAATGCGAAACTTTGCTTTCGCTTAACTTCGGAACTAAATGACCTACAGGCTTGAAATTTTGGATTTTATGTATGTGATTATACCTTACTGGTTGACGAAAATTTCTGCGTTCTGGTCTTATACAGAGGTTCTCCAATAGGGCCTGAAAATGCGGCGAAATGGTTCCAGTAAAGGATGGTAGCAGTTTTGCTTCGCGCTCGACTTGGCGGGGGCACTGCCGTGCCCCCCGATCTCCTGTTACCAGCTGTCGGTTGGTAAAAGTGCACACAAAAAAAACCGGCCAAATGCGAGTCGGACTCACGTAAGGGTTCCTTACCATTATCTATACAACATTAGACAAAGATCGAATTTGAGAACAGCACCATCTATAGGGACCAACAAAAAGCGTTTAACATTGACATTTAACGACATGACATCGGCGCTGTGAAGGTTACATAGATGGCCGCTAGATGGCGACCGCTGTCTTTAGACAACGTTAGTTGTATGGGGGCCCCCCTTAAATATTAATTTTATTCTGTTTTGTTATAGCGGCAACAGAAATACATCATCACCAACTGCCTAGCTATCACGGTCTATGAGATACAGCCTAGTGCCAGACAGACAGACAGACAGACGGACGGACGGACGGACAGTCAACTCTTAGTAATAGGGTCCCGTTTCGCACCCTTCGGGTACGAAACCCTAAAAAACAATAGACAACTGTTAGCAGTAAATTAACAGACTGTCAGCGTACAGGAAACCGGGGGTTAGGCACTACACACAGCAAGTGTTAGGTAGTCGCTCCGCCGCCCTCCGCGTCCCGTGCGCTAAGCCAAATTGTTTGTGTGTGACGAAGCATAACAAGCGTTTGAGGGGTGTCCGCCGCAAACGGAAAGTACGGCGGGCCTTGAATAGACCCCACGATCTTGGTAATTTGGTAATCAAACGTGTTACTACTAGACCAACAAAACAGTCGTCAACGTCAAGTGGTGGTAACTAAGTAGGTTGCAACTAGTCAATCGCAAAGCAGTAAAAAAACCGGGCAAATGCGTTTTAGGCCATTTTTAATTATTTGTCGTTAAATATGTAATAAGTCCCGCGATAACGCCAATCAATCAGTTCGATGCCTCTATGTATTACCGTTTTTACGATGAAGCATAAACAAAACAAATACGTTTGTTGTATAGAGACACCCCTTTTTTTTATTATTTTTAAAATTTTATTATTTGTTAGGTAATCCGTCGTAATAACACATATTCTGTAAACATTTCAACTGGATACCTATTACGGTTCCAAAGATCGGACTCTCGGATCGGATCCCTTTAAAGGGCGGACGAAGACGGACAGACAGTGGAGGCAGAGTAGTAGGGTCCCGTTTGGCACCCTTCGGATACGGGACCCTAAAAAGGAATTCTATTCAATTTCTGTTCCTGTAGTAGACAACTCTACTTGAACACAATTTCCTGAATTCTTCAGAATAGTTTGAGATATCGGACTAAGTTCGACGCCAGAATGGAGTTGCTCGTCTGTGGATGACAATCATCCATCTTCTTCCTAGGATGTCATTTCCAAATGGCGGTCGACTATATTGTGACTACTGGGTAACCATTGGCGGTGGGTTAACAAATTCAAACTCAAAATCAAACAGGGCAAACTCAATTCTGCTCTTTAACTAAGTCCGATATCTCGAACTATTCCGAAGAGTTGGAGATATTGATTCCAAGTAATAATAATAATTACATCCGCACTACGATTGTGTAGTGTACTTGTACACTAAACAATCGTAGCATGGATGGTGATGGTAGGGGACTGGTCCCAAATACCCTGTGCTATGGTAACCAGGCAATGACGTCAGAAACATGGAAATACACCCAGACTGAAGCTATTTGTATCGAATCATAGCAAATCGTATGGTCACACGGGTAATCAGACATGATACTGCTAGACCAACGCGTCAGTCAATCTGGTCAAGGATCAAGAACAAAACGGCTCTAGAACTCACCGCTCTTATGATTCTCGACATCCCTAGTGTGCTTCTCCGGGGTCTGTATAGGCTCGTCCAATTCGGCTGATCGCTCCATCGCCAGGAACTCGTCGCTAGACACCGACCGGATGCCGTTCTCCACGTTGCTGGACTCCGATCCCACCACTACGAGCTGGTCTGAGGACGCAGCCTCTTTTGGCGTGCAAATGGACAGCTTCGACGGCGATATCCGGTTTAGGCTATGGAATGTTACGGAACAATGAAAAAAAAAATTGAATGGCCAAGTCCCTACAATGATGGATATAGAAAAAAAAACAGGACTGGCATATTTTTCTATTTATTTATACCTACTGATAAACGTGTAAAGTAAGCGTGGGAAATACCCTTGACGCTAAAACCATTGCTGGTCAAGATTTAAGGCTCACGCAGGCCTCCTCATTTACCAGCTAGTTAGTATCTAACGCATCTTCTACCAAAAATAGTTACCTGACTAACCTGCTATAAGCCGAATCGCTGCTCTTCCCGTTAGCCGTGTAGTTCCCGTTAGGATCGTCGTCTGAATCCTTCCTGCTCTTCTTCTCATCCTTAACCCGGGACTCCCGTTTGGCTGTGCCGTTGTGGTGGACGCTGACATTGTAACTCGTTATCTCTTGCGGCTGCCCTTCGTTCTCGTAAAACTTGTCGAATTCCTTCAGCGACTGCATGATATCTTGCTCCAGCTGGTCGGCCTTATGACGGCTTTTCCCGTTGTCACACTTGGTCTTTTTCTGAATGCTATCGAGAAGGGAGGTGGACCGCTTGACGGAGGAAGGGAATATGGTATCGCCGGAGAGGTTGTTACTGCTAAAAGTGAGAGACATGGACTTGTTAAAGGGTATAGCTCCATTGCTACCGCTTTTTATTATCTTCGGGGTCGCGCAGTTGCTATTCAACTCTGATTTACTGTCTACAAGCTGCGATTGCTTAACTACACGCGTGGTGGAGCTGTACGTCCGTTTGTTATTAGTTTTCTGCTTTATCTCGTCGTCGAAGGAAGTCATGAACTCTTCAAGATCGAAGTCCTCGCACAAGGATTCATCGTCTCTGATAGACGTCTTGGAAGCTATGCTTTGTTCTAGCGAAGACATCAGTTTGTCGTATTGAGCACTTAGATTGTCGATAATGGGGGTGTTGTTATTACAGATGGTTTTGTTTATATTTCTATGGCTAGAATTGTTCGCGTCGGCTTTGTCTTTCGTATTATGCGACTGTTTTGTTATTTTATTATTATCTACGATACTATTTGTTGCGGTAGCGCTGAATGATTCGAACTTCGCTGGTAGATTTTCTGTCGTCAGAAGCGACTCCATGCTACTTATCATGTCTGGGTTGTTGAGAATAGTGTTAACGTTTATTGGTAGATTATCATTCTCATTTATCAATCGCGGATCGATGTAGTTAGTACTATCCGTGAGTGATGAGTTATCGTCAGCCAAAATCAAGTCTAACGTGACAAAATCCATTTTTGGCTCTTCTTTCTTTATCTTGTCCAATTTTATTGGCTGTTTTATTGTAGTGCGTTGGAAACTGTGGTACAGGGAGGTCGATATTTTTGGGATTTTGTCCTTAGGCTTTGGTGTGCTGTACGCGGATGCCGTATAACTCGAAAATGACCTATTGAGAGTGCTATTTCGATTGAACGTGCTCTTTTCTACCGTACTAATGTTCTCTTTGCTCGACTTGGTAAACGTTGTGTTAAGTTTCTGACTAGATTTTTTCGTATCACTCCTATTTAATCTAAACGAGCTACTCCTACCGCCAAAGGTATTGATGTTGTCATTATTGGTACTACCGAAAGATTTCATTCTTTGCAACGTTGGGGTTTTCTGATAAGTTTTATTGATTGTGTCTTTTATCATTTTGGTGTTATCGGGTCGGAAATAGGAGGATTTTTCCTTCGCGTTTCGAAGGCTAGGAAGGGTTCGGGTGTGATCTTTGGAGGTGGATTGAATTTTCTTGGGAAGATTCGTTTCGGAGGACATGAGTTCCTTCATTTGGCGGGCGGCCGATAGAAAGGGGTCGTAGGTGTCGTCAACCCTGAAAAGGTAATAGTTAACACAAACTATAGTAATACATCTTGTACACAACTGGATGAGAATAGCCGAGGACGCCGAGGTAGCCGTAGTGCTCAGTGGCGTGCAATAGGAGAGGCCTATGTCCAGCAGTGGACAAGCATAGGCCGATGATGATGATAGTAATACATTTTGAAATTACTTACTAACACTTTTGGACACTGCTTAGAGATTTGTAATGTTATTTTTGACATTTTGTTACCAAAATCCGTGCTTAGAGTTCAAGATACGTACACATTATCAAACCAGGCTACATCTAAATACACAAATAATACAATAATATACCAATACATATACTTATTAAAAGGATAGGAGAACGAAAGAGCTAATTAACCTGACCTTGGCTTTTTGCTATCAACACGCGGTAGCTTCAAAGGTGGCGCGTCTGAGCTCGTCGAGGGAGTATCACTGTCTCCCAAATTATCTCTAAATATGAACGTCTTTCCTTTGCTTTGCTCACTGAGCATCTTGTACTTTCGATTCTGCTTGTAGATCTTTTGCACTCGCTTGTTTGTACAAGGTATATTAGAAACAGGTTTGTTGTTTTCAGTTATTGACGGCAGTTTTAATCCATCGTCCGCGTCGTATTGGTCTTTTCCTTTGACAGGTGTTTCATCAAAGGTTCCTTTCTCGAACAGAATTATGTGTTCCAAATCGTTTCGTTTACGTTTCGTTGTTACATCCCCGATTTCTTTCATCTCAACTTTTTGTTTGGCTCCTTCCACTGACACTCCAGCTTCTTTCAGTAACTCTTTGAAGTTATCTTTCAGTTCAACTAAGGTGTCAGAGAAGCTGTGTTTTAACGTCTCTTTAGTACGTTCAGCGAGGTCTATCTCTAAATCTTTGTTTATGCTTTCTATAGACGTAGCAGTAGGTGTGTGCAGGTCATGGCATAAATCGCTAGAATTGAAAGACTCTTGGTTTGGTGCGCTCATCAATTTATCAGTAGCATTGATAAACTCTTCTAAATCAGCAGGGTTTTCTGTAAACTTCGTGTAAGTCTCTGAACTTCCGTGCCTACTTTGGAGTATCTCATCTAAGTTCCCTTCAACATCACATATTTTATCTTCGATATAATCTTCGAAGTTTTCGTCACTCAAATCGTGTTCATAATTCTCCTCAAATTTCTCAACTGAAAGACTATGTTGTATATCTTCACGTGCGTTAACGTCGTGACTTTCATCGTTGTTAAGGTCACAGTTGCTCTCGGCACCTGAAACGCTTTCTTTAATGTCGACGTTCAAGTCACTGCGAGATGACTCTGGTTTATTGACATTGGTGGAGGACTCAATTTCGGATGACATATTTTGAATCTCTGACTGGGTGGTATCCATTGCGAAGCTATCCCGAGCCTGGTTGTCAGAAGAACTGACCATGGTCAAGTTTTTGTAAAGGTATTCAACCTTAGGCAACGAGGAGCTGCTGCTAGTATGGACACCAATTTGGTCGAAGTTTTTCTTCTTATTCGCTACTTTGTCTAGGGCATTCTCGTGTATGACGCAGGGCACACAGAAAAGCTCTGTGTTGATGCCAATGGATTGGCAAGTCTTAACGGCTGAGTCTGGCGCTTCCAGACTGTCTACGCTCATAGTTCTCTCTCTCTTTACGTTCTGCGTCACTTTCGTTTCAATCTTTACTTTGGCCTTCTTCTTCTCGACGGCTGAAGACTTCAAAGGGTTTGGTTTGATTTTAGTTGTGCTTGGTAAGGGTCCTGGCTGCTCTTTATCTATATCAAGTGCACCAATAAAAGACTTCAATGTTTTTGGCTTGGTTTTGCTTATGCTTGGTTGAGGGTCCGTTTGCTGTTTTTCAGTATCAACTACATAATTAACTTTAGGCTTCACATCAATTTCGTTAAGCTTATCATCAGGAGGGGATACTCCCTTGAGTTTCTGTCCTTTAATTTTTGGAGGTGTCCTTTTGATCGGTAGTCGACTGTTTTCTTTAATCAAGACCAGGGGGTCTATCTCTTTATGCTCTCGCAGGATTCTCTTCTTATACTTCTGGGTTTTCTCGCTGTATTTTTGCGCCAACTCCTCGAGTTGCTTTATTTGGTTTTTGACCGTGAGCTTAGTCCTAGTTTTAGTTTCTGCTTCTTCTGGCTTTGCAATATTGGGCTCAGTGTTACTTTTTTGGACGATGGTGGATGCGCAATGTAGGGAAGCTCTAAGGGAAGGAGGAAAGGAAGGATGCTTTAGACTGGTGATATATTCAAATCGTCAAACAAGGAGACAGGAACGATCGAAGCGACTAGAACATACAACTTTAAAAACAATTTTAATTTTGATAGGTAGGTAGGTACTCCTTCCTTTCCCCTTATTTGCTACATAATAAATAATAAATCTTACCTTTTCGGGTCTCGTAAGCTATTTAGTGTCAATACCGCATTAGTTCCACATTGAGTTAGTTGCAAATTTCTATAAAACGTTGCTCATAAAACCGCACTCAATCGGGAAAATTTGGAATTCGGAATATGAACATTTGTAAAGCTACCAATGATTTAGCGGAAGTCAATTACGATTCTAGGCTACTGTAAATAGTTATCACAGTTATTGACACTTTCACTTTATGCAAAAACCAAAATGTGTTTTTTCCATTGGTGTCGCTAGTTAGCGCCGGGTCGCCCCGGTGCTATTAAGACATCTTCGGGTGTCTCTGGCTATACAGGGTGGCTCACTTCAAGCTGAAGAGCGGTGCGGTCGAACGTCGGCATGTACCAATGACTTTGTTTTCTAAGTTACGTACATTTGTGAAGTTGTAGCACCAATACCAGGCGCTAACCGTGAAGGAAAATATCGTGAGGAAACCCTAGTGTCTAAGGAATTTACATACCTTATCGCTTGCTACGTACGATGGCCCAACTATGAGGGTAAGTGCGGAAATCTCAGGACTAACTAGAATGAACTACCTTGAGCTGCTGAGGTCCCGGGCGAGCCTCGCCTGACGCGCTTTGGTTCCTGCGTCCACATGTTGCGCGTTACGCGTCGCGCGTATCACCGGCACGTGTGGTGCGTCCTCTTGGCAATCGCTCGATTCTGTAGAAATTATCAAGCAAATTTTAAAGATCATACGTCATTGGAAACCTCTATTTTGAAGTAAATATAGATCTAACCAAGACAATTCTTGTCCTAAATCGCCTAGAGCAGTTTTTCGGTGGGATCTTTTTTCATGTCTTTTTCATATGCAGCGCGCAGAAAGGCCCAGTGGATATTCTACTCATCAATATAAGAAAGAAAAGACATTAATTGTAACAACACGACACATCACAAAAAATAATTTAATTTTGTTTTACTTTGGAACCAACTCAGAAATTGCGACAAAAATAACAACTGTTTTATACATTCACTCGAGTGGGTATCAAAATTTGTAGTTCATACTAATTTATACTTAGTCATAATAGCCCATATATTTTTGTTTCAGAATTAGTCTTATAACCAAAACTTGCTTGTAGCAGGCTCAGGTTACACCCCCGGTTGACCGGATCTTTGACATTCACTTTTTTGAAATGGACACCTAGTTTAACTTGTAACGTTCATTAAGTCGCAGTTTCTGTGCTACTTTGAATAAAAAAAATTGATTTTGATTATTGATTTTGCCCTTATTAAGTGCAGTTTAAAGTTGGGACAGCTCAAAGACTCGAATGTTTCGGCACACGCCCTCATTAAGCCCATTAGACAGATTCGCCCAGAGTAAGCGAATGGCAAAAATGCGTGTAAACTTAAGCTTCCTCGTCTCTTCCTTTGTTGAACGTGCCACACACCGGAAGCTCTACTGCGGCCGCGCCGGAAGTCGCCGGACTCTCGGGGCGGCGGCGGCGACACGCCGCGGGAAGACTCCACGGAGGCCGAGCGGCTGTTTGACGACCGCTCGCGCGTTTGGGAAGACCTGGAACAAACATAAACTCACGCTTGAATCCCGAAGAGGTAGGCAGAGACATGGGTTTGCCACTTGTAACGATCCTGACAAATCGCTTCTTCTTTCTTTCGCTTCATCAATATTCATTAGTCGTTCGATGCACGTACGCCGGTTTAGGGTACTTTTTATCCAACGAATAACGACAGTTGAATTCATAAAATGTTGGATTCCTGAGATGTTGAATTCGCATAATGTTGAATCCCAAAATGTTGAATTCGCAAAATGTTGAATATGAATTCCTAAAATGTTGAGTTCGCCAAATGTTGAATTTAAATTCCCAAAATGTTGAATTCGCCAAATGTTGAAATCGCAACAAATTAAGCAAATTAACAAAATCAGAACTCCTGTACTTTTGAAAATTTTATATGAGCAAAAAACTAAAAAAGGGGTCCTTTCACCCACTGCCCCCGCTGGCTCACCCCCGACCCTTGGGAACTTTATTTATTTATTAAATTACCATAATAGCGACACAGTTATTTCCTGAAAGAAGAAATTTATCCAAATTGCATATCTGGGAAATTTCTGGGCAAGAATGGTTTAGTGATGGAATAAGAGTTTCTTTGTAAGAGAACAAAAAAGTATGTAGGCTTATAATTAATATAAAAAGTGCTAACAAATACTTATTTAACCGACTTCAAAAAAGGAGGAGGTTATCAATTAGACGCGTATTTTTTTTGCTATGTTTTCGCATAACTCTTTAATTTGGTGAAGATCTGATGAAGACTTTCAGAGATTGATAACGGAACTCTTCAATGCACAGCAGTAAATAAGGCCTAATGGGGCCCATCCTTTAGTAAGATCCGTATGTTTAATAAAATAGCGAGTAATAGATTTGACGCCATGGCCTGATAGGAGAAAAAAAAAAAAATAGAAACCGACTTAAAAACACTACAGCACTGTACTAAGACTGTACAACACTACAGTACTAAGTCTGTGTCCAGTTTCAGACTACAAATTATACTTATACAATACCTACGTGTATACATACTTCTAATTTAAAGGTATTCTTTTAAATGATTTGAAACTTTTTAGTGCTTTAGTGTTTTGAAGTCGGTTTTTAATTTGTTATTTAACTTTTTTTTCTCCTATCATGCCATGGCGTCGAATCTATTAATCGTACTAATAAATAATTAAATCAAGTCAATGAATTCAACATTGTGAGCCAACAAGGATTAAATCGTTTATTAAATATTTTGAGAGTTTAACAGTTTGTGATTACTATGAATTCAATTCAACACTTTGCGAATTCAACATCTCAGGAATTCGAAATTTTCTGAATTCAACATTGTGAGCCGAAAATATACTCCGCACTTTTCCACTAATTGTCCGATTATATTCGCATTCAGGCATCTTTACCACGATTATACTGAAAATCGAGTTTGATCCGATGGAATTGAGGTCAAGCGACTCACCGTCGGCCTGTGACTAAGGGCGCCTTGTACTGAGTACGGGTGTCAAGCCGCTGCTTGGCACCCGCAACATGCTACGAGGGGTGGAGGGCTATGGCCAACAGGATCTTTACCACGGATATATCGAAAACTGACCTTGATCCAATGGAATATAGTTCAAGCGACCGTGCAGTAAGATCGCCGTCGGCCTCTGACTAAGGGCGCCTTGTACTGCGTACGGACGTTGAGCCGCTGCTTCCGGGTGGGGGGGCGGATGCGCGGGCGCGGCCGGAAGTATCCTTGCCACGTTTATAAGGCCAACCGAGCTTGGCTATTGGGTTAGCCAGAAAAGAGCTCAAGCTATCGTGAAGTAAGTGACTCACCGTCGGCCCCTGACTAAGGGCGCCTTGTACTGTGTACGGGCGTTGAGCCGCTGCTTGGCATCCGCGACGTGGGGGGGCGGATGCGCGGGCGCCGCCGGAAGGATCTTCGCTTTGTCGCCGCACCACTCCACGTGGCGCTCGAATGCGCGCGGTCCGAACGCGCGGTTGCAGTGCGGACAACGCTGCAGATCTGATGTAGGCTGGGGAAACGTTTTAGTCGTATGTGGATTGAGTTAGATCGAGGCGATTCTACTGAAATAGACCTTCCATAACATACCTACTGAGCCATGTACGTCTGGCGCATCCTAGGCAACTATCAGCGACCTTGGCGACGACGGCGAATCTCGTTTGTAAGTAGAAGCATAATACCGATTAACCTTCTGGTTGATTATATACCGCCACTAGTTGGCAGCCAAAACCTCTTTTACCGCCACATGGTATAGGTTTAACAGACAATGGGGAATTTGCCTCAAACATAGATTCGAGTGACATTGTTTTTATACTATAGATAAAATCGACTTAAATTTTTTTTTTCGGGGTAACAAGTCTTAATTGCGAAAAATTAGTTACGCTAATAATAATAAAATGTAGATTACGTTTTTTCATTGAACTCTAAACGTTTTTTTTTTCATTGAAGTCTGAACGTTTTCTAATAAGGGTTTAGTTTACACTTGACTTTACGAGGTATTGATTAACGCTTTATGGCGTTACAAGCACCTTGTGACGTCATAGTTTAAGGTCGATTTGTATGGCGCTTTCCATGACTATATAGAGGTACTTTTCGATAGGAAAATTATTAGTCGTAGAGTTAAAAAATTACCACGATCTTTTATCTCTATTTATTTTTTGTCCGAACAAGATTAAACCATTTTTTGTGCACGGTCCCCATTCTGTGATTTCGCGAGATATGCCCATATAAGTGAAAAGGAATGGATTGAATGAAGATATTCGGACCGATCTAGCCTAGTAGGATTGCGCTGTGTGTGCGTATGCAAATCTATCCATGTTACATCTCACAGCTCTAATCCTCCATAATCACCCGCAAGTATTTACAAACAAACCGTTGGTTAACATCCCAAGCGAGCCGTGTAGGGCACAATACACGCATTTGCATGAGACGCCAATAGCGATTAGCTCTTTTGTCTCGAGAACTGCCTGCGCGTGACTCGATTGTAAAACTGTCTACGATGACCTCCGCTTTAGGACGACAGTACGAGCCTAACAGCGCAACTAGACCGCTGACAGAGTGACGCGTGACGGCACCAATGTGAAAGGTAGAGACGGGACAGGACTCCGTCATTTGTCTAATTGTTTTGGGCAACTAGTATACCTTCTCAAACCTAATTTGTCAGGTTTTCGGAAGTCATTAGTGAAGACTTCTTAGAATACCAATTTGAGAAACATTGTAACTTCATTAGTTTGAGATATTCGGTACCCAGGTTGCAATCAGATGCAATGAGATAAGACAATGGTCTAAGTTGGTTTACAAAGTCTAGACAGTGAAGTATAGACAGGGAAGTATGTACCTATATGGAGTCATTGTCATTGCAAATCGTTACAAGACGTAACACAAATTAGGAAAAAACCGGCCAAGTGCGAGTCGGACTCGCGCACGTAGGGTTCCGTACCATTATCTATAAACATTAAACAAAGATCGAGACAAGATAGATTAGGTACATTGAGAACAGCGCCATCTATAGAAACCAACAAGAAGCGTTCAAATTGACATTTAACGACATGACATCGGCGCTGAAGGTTATATAGATAGCGAGCGCTGTCTTTAGACAACGTTTGTTGTATGGGAGGCCCCCTTAAAGATTTATTTTATTCTGTTTTTAGTATTTGTTCTTATAGCGGCAACAGAAATACATCGTCTGTTAAAATTTCAAGTGTCTAGCTATCACGGTTCATGAGATACAGCCTGGTGACAGACAGCCAGACAGACAGATGGACATTTGAGTCATAGTAATAGTAATCTTATCCCTTTGGGTACGGAACCCTAAAAAAGTGCTCCAAAGTATGCCGTTTACTATTATTTAAGTCTTTATTGGCAGTTAATATTTTACATAAATTGTACAGTCGACAGCACGTCAACCTCTACATTTTAGTTGCAAAGTCGCCCGTAACGCAAAGGAGTAGAGTGCATGGATGTATACCATGATGTGTTGTCGACTGTACAAAAGAACTGTCAAATTATGTTAAATATGCCCAACAATTTTTATATACATTATTTGTGATGAGATGATTATTATATAGATATAGATTATTATGGGATTATAGTTCATTATGATATAAGTGTGCTAAGTTGGTCATTACACACGATGCAGTAAGGAAGCTAATATTGTGTAATGATCAATGCACACGAGTTGCATACGACGTTTTTCAACACAATTGCGAGAGGAAAAAAACAAACTTTTATTGTGAGTAACTCGAAGTAGACATTTTTGATAGTAATTAATCACACAGCAGCAACTTTACCAAATATTTAAGGATAATGGCGCGTATGTTTTGTTTTTATCACGCGCCGCGCTTTTGATGCGGCTGTTCAGCCGGAGCAGCAGCAATATAAAAAACAAAATAAACGATAAATTAATGTTTCCAAATACGATAGTTAAGTTTATTTGATGAAAGGAAAGGTTTACTTGTCATGTTAACTGTAAAATAATTTAATATTCGTAAAAATATTCAATGTTCTCAGACATCAAACTTTTGCTGAAATAAAAAAAAAACAAACGTTTATATTACATCACTCGTACGGTAGTGTTTTTACAGCACAGGTATGGTAATATGCTGAATTATGAAACTAAAAATGGCGTAATAAGTGTCAATTTACGAGCAACTGTGTTGAAAATATTAGTATGGGATGTTTTCCATCATCATCAAAGTTATTTAAAAGACATTTTTCCTAACGAGTCAGCCTTTTCTAAAAGTGATCACTCCCAACCCTTCCGTCTATACGGGCGCGGGAAAACTTGAGCCCTTACCTTCTGAATAGCCTGTCTGACCGAGGGCTTCAAGGGCTTCTGCGGCGATTTGGCGTTGTGAGGCGGACTCTTCTCCAGGAAAGGGCTGTTCTCGGGCAGCCCGAAGTTCTTTGGCAAGAATTGGTCCAGGTCTGTGCCTGCCAACCAAGTACGCAGAATATTTTAAGGCTGTTGTTATGTTTGGTATCCGGCTCGCTTGTACATTCTCATTCATTCATTTTAAAAATAAATGTTTTGTTTAATTTTCCGTTAAAATGATTGATTTCGAGGGAAAGACAGAAAAGAACGAAAATAAACTTTTTCCATACTCTCTAAAAGTGAAAATTCTGCTTTAAATTAATTACGAGACATTTTTTTCATTCCTCCCTCTTGGTGGAATTCGTTTGATTTTTGTGGTTGGAGAGCCTCTCCCTCCCACGATCTCACATTACAAGAAAATATTACAAAATAAATCATATTAGAATAGAGAAATGACTATATTCTGGCTATACCCAAATGAAATAGGTCCTAATTTCGGAGCCAGGACTCACCACGACAACAAAATGACTCGTATCGTATTTTTACTATTTATCTGATTCTCTGAAATATAAAGTTGTCGTGATATTTTCATTGAACCGCCCTCCTAAATAAGATTTTGCAAGAATCCTACATTTTAACCTCACGTAATTACCTGACGGGAATAGGAAGTTTCAGAAAGATCCTGACTATGTTCAGGAGATAAATACATAAGTAATTAGAATCACAAAAATACAAACTGTAAAATATTATCTAAGCTTCATATTAAGGGGCTACACTATCACTAGCGCCACCGAGGAAAAAATATAATCTTCCTTTAAAGATCGTATTTGCAAAAAGTGTCTGTTCAATCTATCAATTATGTTAACAGTGGATTCTTAGGACCCACGACAAAGAACCTAGGATTACGAACCTGGGACTAAATAGCATTTATGTCTATCTAGTACTAGGTTTTTTGCCTTAGGTTCACGGCCACGGGTACTGAAAATCACATCACTCAATCAATCACAAAAAAAACCGGCCAAGTGCAAGTCGGACTCGCGCACGAAGGGTTCCGTACCATTATCTATTCAACATTAGACACAAAGATCGAGAAAAAACGGCAAAAAAAAATCACGTTTGTTGTATGGGTTTGTTGTATGTTATATAGCCCCACCTTATTTATTTTATTTTAATTTAATTATTAATTTTTGAAGCGGATATAGAACTAAATATTCCGTGAATATTTCAAGCATCTACCTGTTGCTGTTATTAATACCGAGTAAAAAACGGCAAAAAAATTACATTTGTTGCATGGGAGCCCCCCTTAAATATTTATTTTATTCTGTTTTTAGTATTTCTTGTCATAGCGGCAACAGAAATACATTATCTGTGAAAATTTCAACTGCCTAGCTATCACGGTACATGAGATACAGCCTGGTGACAGCCAGCCAGACAGACGGACTTCGGATACGGAACCCTAAAAAAGCCATTAAAAGACTTGTCAATTGTCGTGTTTACACATTTAAATGTTTATTAGTTGTTGTGTACCTATTGATCGCCCACGTCTAACTTATTCAGTGTTAATTTGTATCTATCAACCTAGTTAACATTTAATTTTGCTCTATAGGTGACATGATAACTACAACTGTTTAATTAATAAATTAATATCAATCCAAGCAGTTAAGATCTTTTACATAATATATCGCATATATAATTACTTTTTGACAAGGTAACATACCGTCGACAGCACGCATGTTAATGATCTCAATTAGGCAATCGGACACAGAGATTTCCATAGCTTCGTTGCTACACATTTTCGTGGGCGACTCTACCTAGTTGCCAAACTCAGTATAGACAATACATACAAGCATTTACATGTTAATAGCTCATACATAACTCGTTAGATATGCGTACGTGCGTGCTAATGTCAATTCAGTGTTAAAACGAGTCATTTGTGTGAAAATCTGTTTCTGTAATTCGCGAGTGAATAAATGCTACTCGTTAGTATTTAATTAACGCGGAGAGAAAGCATTAAAGTTCATTATGAATATATACTTAGAAGAGGAATTATTGAGTACTTATTCTAAACTTCGATCATCTCTGCACAATTGCTGATACAGTAGACAGCACATTAACCTTTACAATTCGTGCATTCTATTCATATTGGCACATTCTTTTAGTTATGTTACGGGCATTAACAAAAATGGAAAGATCAGATTTACAAACTTAGAAATAGTTTTATAGCTGGAATTTTATAGAGCTACCATTACAACATTTTATTGCATATTTGATCGAAGTTCTAGGCAACAGCGTTTAGTAACATTTAGGTCTTTTCATATATCAAGAAACGTCGTATTTAGAAAGCACTGGTTGTTTGCAGTCACTGTTGAACATCGATATGTGAAGAGAATCCTGACAATACACTCACCCGCATTAATGACACCGTGTGCAGCTGGAAGCCCTTTGACCAATATAAAAAAAATAACATAAACATCAATAAGATACATAAACGAAATACAACAAATGAACACCAGTTAATTGGTACAAATAAATAAATGGATTCAAATGCAACTGCCGAATATATCTGGATACGATTTACAAAAATAAATGACTTCACGCTATGGATTCCAAACTAGGGTTCATGCAATCTATAGGGGTACATAATTTCCACCACCACTACATAAGAAACAAAAAAGCATCTAATCTTTTACAATGACATTTAAGCACATACTATCCATCAATATTTATGGAAGGCTCTTTCACACTCCACAGTTGGAAGGGCCTCATGATACTTGATGTCATCAGATCACTGAGTCAAGGTGATATATATTTTACGTTATAATCCTTCTGATGAGTCTCAAAAACGAACTGATCACAGACTATTCCATGATACTAAAGCTTTAGAAGTCCAAGACGTACCTTCGCGTCTCTGCCTGGAAGAGTCGAAGGTCTTCCGCTTCTTCACCAGCGTTTTCTCGCAGATCTTAACATGTTTGCTGAGCGACTCGGGCACGAAGGTCCGACCGCACACCGGACAGGGGCTGAGCGCCAGCGGCCCTGAAGGCTCGGGTGCTCCAGGCACTGGAAGTAGAGAGGTAAGTTGGAGTATGGCTTCATGGATTGAGCATCTTTTGCGGGGCCTCCCGATACAGATATAACCTACATTCAGCGTTGGGTGACTAAGGTTGAAGAAGAGGTTACAAAAAGCGTTAGGAGTTCAAAAAGTTATAAGTAAGATTGCCAGATGGTCGGGACCCACCGGGATTGTCACGGAATGACCGTGTCTAGAAATTTGGAAAAATGTAAAATCTCTTAAAAAGTACAACATTAGGCTTCCAAAGCTCTTGATTGTAATATAAAAAATGCAAGATGGAACAGAAGTCGATAAAAAACCGGAACAGTTCGCTTCTTGAAAATGACTTCGGTTGCATTGAACCAGAACGTCGTCAGAATGACTGATTTCGATAAAAAAATTACGTAGCATTAAGTAGTACTTCCGAAGTGTTAGTATAAAACAAGCAATTACATCACAAACATGGAAACACTCTCTAACTCACTACAAACTCACCTCTGTCTTGGTAGTCACACACGTTTTACCAACGAGGCCCTCATAAAGATATAAAGATCCCGTTAAAGGGGGCTGGTTAGCGGACTGCAGGTACCTTTGGGCTGTGTGGGCACTGGCGGCGAGGGCGGCGGGCCAGGGCGCGCGGGCGGCGTCGGCGTGCGCGCCACCGGCCGGAATGTCTCCGTGGAAGGCGTCTCCTCCGGTGCGGGCGACGGCGTACGGCTTTGCTGTCGTTTGCCTGGGGAAGGTGAAAGAAAAGTGTTCAGTTGAACTGCGTAGTCACTCGTTTCAGCCATTCACGCTATATTATTTCATTCAATAGAAGAATTTATGCTAAAAAGGTTGTCTGGAAGAGATCATTTTTAGTGATGAGGCCTCCGTCTGAAGTATGATAATTTCAGGACATTGACTGGAGGACCCTCGAGAATGAAATGTGGAGTGAGGTTTGGAAATTAAACAAATTGATTTCGCCCTATACAGAGAGCACAAGTGCGGTACAGTCAACTTCCAAATTATAACTTCTGCTAGTAGTAAGTATGTGTCGCAGGAAATACTTACCACGTCTAAACTAAAGTTTCTTAAGACTACATTACATAGGTCATGGTTCTTTTGGCATATCTAGACAGAGGATTACGCGATGAAAAGTTCCCAGTGGGACTTGTGGATAATAATCGCCTTACCAGAAAGTCCTTCTCAACAGAGGATTCATTTAATTTTTTGTTTACGTTGCGTAGGAGTTACAAATCCATTTAACCTGAGATTATACTGCAGTGCAGTCCAGTCAGCGCCACAGAAAATAAAAAAATTACAGAAGTAAGAAGGATTTAGACGTGTTTATTTGCACCTCTAACTATGCGGCATTATATGAAAGAAGGGTTGTCGCTTAATATGCTAAAGAACTCCATAGACCACGCGCTCTCACACTTCTAGTAGGCAATTTTTACGTGGGAAGATCTTACTTAAAACCAACACCACAGACAACGACCTAATTCGGCTAAGTTTGTTTACCATAGTCTACATGAAAAGTCGTGTCTCGCCAACATGCGAAGAGCATGCAAGGGCGCGCTTGTATCTAGTGTAGGTAAACATCAAAATATGACGCAAGCTTAGGCGAGCCACCAACACAAAATAAATACCATACAAGTACCTACCTGGTAATGTATGCTAAGCACAGTATGAAACTGCGAACTCTTAAGTCCGCGTCAGCCCTACTAAAGGAATTTCTCATCAACCAAGTGCGTGTAGTGTCTCGATAATAGTGTAGAGGTTCCTTACACAATGGGATCTCTAATTATTTTATCAAGTCTCTGAATTCTATTTATCTATCTCCCTCTATTCCATATCTATCTAAAATAAACTCTACAATGTCAGAGTGGTCATGCAAAAATCGAGCGTTTGTTAGAAAATGTCGCCGAGACCAAAACATTTATGTTCTAACACTTGTTGACTTCCACATAGGATTTTACCAGTGGTTCTGCATTTGATTATGCTGAGGCTACCTTTCTCCTGTACTTGTTTTGTGCCCTAACCTTTTGCATCGATTAGGTTCCACCTAGGTCACGCAACTCCGCACATACCTGAGACTGGGGACAAATTGTTTTATGCTTTCATTTTATGATTTTGAAGGGGCGTTTTACAATGAAGTAAATTGCTTTTAACCCTTTTCTTTGGCATTGCCTTGGCTACGACGATAAATATCAACTTGAGAATGGATAAAACGGGTAATAGGTTCCAAACACTCCGCCACTTTCAAGTTTTATGTTGAAAATCAAGAGCTTGTCGCGTTATACAGTCATATATATTCTAGTGTAGACAGCATTCAACTACTTTATGACGTGTGAAGTTTATATTTAGGATCTAAACCGGAATGGATTTGGTACTAAAACGTTGGATTTTAAGCGAGGAAATTGTGGCATGCTCGAAGCCAACTTTGTTGAAGTTAACACAAGTGATCATTGTATGTGTTACTCATATCTCTGTTTAGAGTGCAAGGCTTCCTCGACTGAAGGAAACACAGACATTACCATCGCATAGGCATCGTCAGCGAGTCTCTACTGAGTGCTAATTAATTCTAACTGGGCGTTGAGTGACTGCTTCCTTCTCATAATCACATTCGTCCACATCCACGCTATTCCGGCGCCGAAATAGCTAGTCACAGAACCTCCCCTTAGGTTTTAAGTAACTGACGCCAGGACGACCCCTATACTTTTGACTTTTTTTAAGTAGCCTATATATCTACAACCTATAGCCGGAGACAGGCCTTGTATCAGAGATAGAGTATGACCACCGTAGTAAATAAGCCCATACTCTCTCTCTAATAGAGTGTGCAATTTCAAGCGCTGAGTTATGTGAACATTTCAGATACTCAGGTTCCCTCACGATGTCTGTCGACTTTGGGAGAGGTAAAATAACTATAACACCAATGATTCAAACATACATGAGATTATTATGATTTCATGAAAGCAGCTAAGCTGGGAAAACACCCCGAAGGACCTACGGTCAATGTTAGAGATTTAGACGAAAACAGAAAGGAAAAACGAGGCTTATGATCATGAGCTTCCTAACGACCTCTATGAACTTGTTTTGTCGTTCCGTGATTCTTGTAGATACGGCATACAATTCGAAGTTACCCCTAATGTGAATATATTTTTTTTATCTAAAGCAACTCAGACAAAAAAAAACCTGTAAGACGACCTTGGTAAATCAGGCGATCATGAGCTTTAAGTTCATCATCACCATCAGCCATTTGGCTGCAGGACATACGCCTCCTTCGTGGTTTTCATAACCATGAGGGGTTTTGCCATAATCACCACGCTTGGCAGGGTTGGCGATCGCAGTATGCGGTTGAAATCTCAGGAAGACGCTGCTGCCCATCTCCTGGTAATTGTTTTCCTTAGTCGCCTTCTACGACATCCACGGAAGGAAATGGAGTGACGCTATTCTTAATCCGGCGGTACTGCTTCAGATAACCGAACCTTTTAAATTTCGATGTATTTTTAAGGTTACATTCATAAAACAAGTGGTCGAATGCACAGACGCATCTTAATCGAGGACACTCGAGTGGTGCACGTGACTGGGCCACTAATTGATTCTGGCGTGTAATATACGGTTGTTTGGGTAAAAACAAATAGGTTGCTGTGAGTGTTCTGGTTAGGTGGCTACGGACAGGCAGCTTTGATTCCCAATAAACATAACTAATGTATGGACGAAGTGTAATCCGGGCAACGTGAATGCACGATGATAATTTGTCTGTCATGAGAGTTGCATCATCTGCTGAGCGAGGAGGTAGATGCAGTGGAGTTCTCCAGGCTTCCTTTTTGTTATTTTGTATTATGTAAGTAAAGCGGCGTTAGTGCACCGTGCCACAAAAGGGATATCCAAATTCCAAATCCCCGTGTCTATATATGTACAAAGAAATAACCACTGTGTAATAATAATTACTACAACACAATCACTTGCCCTGGGGCATTTTAAGCATTTTATTATTTTGACCCTTCGGAAAATTCATAACCCAATAAAGTGGAGTTACGGAATAGGAGGGCTGATCCTAAACTAGGATACCTTGTAACCTCTTCTATCGTAACCAAGCAAGAATATCACAGACATGGAAATACATCCAGACCATTATTTGTAAAAATCAAGTATAGGCGGCCTCTAGCGGGAATCGAACCCACGACCTCTGTATTGGTAGACAAGCGCGTTGCCACTAGACCAACGAGGCAGTCGATTACTGACGGCCGATGTTTAGTGTTTCCACATATTTTCTTACAAAGACAACAATTTTCCCTATTATAAAACAAAAAAAGTAACTGCGAAAATAAAAACGGAATGAAAATTCGCCGAAAAATAAGATATCCTTGAAACCAAGGTTTAAATTTGAACATGTGTTGAATTGATTCAGGATGTAACGAACTCTAAATGGAAATTACAACCAACATTCGTGGAAACACTTCATTGGACACCTAAAAGTGAACCGAGATGGTAAGTGAATTCCAAAACACTACGTGATTCCTAGCACAAAGTAGGATTTCTGTCTGGCACTATGAGTAGAAAATATGAAGCAACTTGTGAGAAACCATTCAGACGGATCGTCTGATGTTTGCATTTACAATTTGATGTAATGTTTTTTATTAACGTTGCCACAAGGCGAATAAAAAATACCTTTGTAGTTTTAGTAACTATGTACCTACCTAAACAACCACTTCGCAGTGGGCAGCAACTTTTCTACCTCCAAGGCCCGATTTAATCGTAAAATCCTTCTAAAGTTTACTATTTAGAAGGATTATATTCTTTTTGTTGCACTAACCCGTGCTGAGGACAATTTTAAAAGCCTATTTAGAGGCTAAAAATTCCACCCATGCCGGGACTTGAACCCGCGACCTCTGGCTCACCGCGAGCGTGCCAGCGCTCTCCCAACTGAGCTAATGGGCAAGTGCAAGCATCGATGAAATTTCGAGCCTCATTACAAACTTCTCTGTATTACGTACGTAGGTTTTTAAAATATTTTGAAGGATTTATGCAGGTACTGTTCAACATTTCAGTCAAACCCTTAAACAACCAACACTCACTCAGCTGTCACTGTTAACAGTTAAAGAGATCTTTTATGTAGTTGCCATGAGCAAGTGATAGTTGCCGTTTTCACAGGCCAATTTGTATTCAACTCCTCAAGGGGACACCCACGTAAATCCTACCGAGGAGCTGCTCAGTTCTCGCGAAATACTTTTTTAATTGGACCCGCCGGCGGCTGACCTGGATACCCCTCATTGCGATCGTATCTGAAGAGCACTGGACGTAGAATTTTGCAAGTGATTCCGCTGATATAAACCAGTTTCAATAAACTTGGTTATTACAGTTTGGACACCTGAAGATATTCATCTGACTAGAGAAAATATTGCCACCGGGTACGGAATCTTGCTTACAACAAGATTAGAGTTTCTATAACGATAAAATGTTGTATAAAAGTAGTTTTATGCAGTGACAAAAGATCCATACTAACTCGCTCCCTATACTTATTTCCGATAAGTTTAAATACAAACAAATTCAGGGGTCGAGCATATCTAGGGTGACACGGTGCTTGACAGCGCCTGGCACGATTTACAAACTGTTCTTTCACCGGAAAGGCTAGAGAAAAGTTGAGTTAACTCAAGATTCAGCTAGGTTTTATGTTAGAAGCAGAAAAGCTACTAACAGGAAAATCTCATGCACCAGCAGGTAATGAAATATTTATGAGCACGCTTTGTTGCCTTACAAGATTATTATATTCGCAGCCATAAGTCGAGGTTAAAAATAACAAACTCTACCTATATAAGACGTATAATTTTATTACGTGTTTTTCTGCTGCAAAAAACATGCATTTCGTCCATACACGATGACGTCAGTCAGAAGATCGAACCTACTGTATACTGTATACAGCATTCGGTGGATAAGGTTAGACTATTAATATTCTGGTGGCACCACTAAGCCGGATAACAGCCAGCGGAAAGAGGTCGGCTGTAATCCCAAAGCCAGCCGATGTGTTCCCATTTTTAATAATACTTAAAATACTGACCATCAATTTTATAAACATCAATATAAAATGTATGACAGCAGTCAGCTTGTAAATAGAAAAAAATAATAGATAGGTAAAAAATAATAGACATTTTGATTGTCGAAGAAAGCGTGTCTGTTTAAAATGATGAACTTTAATTATGTAGCACGATTTGCGTGAAGAAGGCAATAAAGCACAAAATTACTTCCTTCAGACACTGGAGATTATCGTAGATTGGTCGGAGGTAGACAGCTTTTTTTTCAACAGAACGTTATATTAGTTAGTGATGATCTTATTACCAAAGTAATTTGTTACAGGCGTATGTTTTGTCAAACGTAATTAATACAATGTGTTATAGAAATAACGCAAATATGAAAACGGTTTCTTCATAATCGGCTATTAAACCGCTTACAATATTTTCATTGCTGATCTGTATCTCAAAAATCCCAATCAATATGGTCCTCGTGAGAAGATTCTTGGAAACAACGCTCATAATATCAACACCATCTTGAATACGGGATTGTAATACCGGTCAAGACAATGGTAAAATTATCACCTTGTGAAAACGAATGAAGGAAGACTCGTTAGGGTCACAGATGCAACAGCCGATAGACAATACAACCAACATTATCGATCAAGCCGTCAATTTCATCTTGAAGTCTCCATCACCCAGCCATCAGATGAAAGTCTCCGCTAGTACAATAGGGCGACACTTTCGCATGTAATGTTAATCAAGGTTAATTTAAAAGCGCCAATCTCACTTGACTTCGAAAACGTCCGTGAGAACATTTTACTATGCAAACAAGTGATATAAAGATGCATGTGAAGTTGACTTGGCTCGTTCACGCCTCTTACGTAAATAAAGGTCACAACTGGTAATGGCTAAGTGTTATACTTTGTATGTTTATGCTTTCGTATAATTTCCCATGCTTTACTACGAATCTCTTACGTAACTTCAGACTCAACTGTGAAGATATTTTCTGAGAATAATACCCCACTAACAAACCTTAAAATATTCTCCTTTAACACAATATGTTAAAGTTGAAAGCCCGCGTCTTCAAAAGGTCTACGTACCCAAATAACTCAGTGTAGAGTTTGAATTTATCTAATTTCTTTCCCTCATTTCGTAATGTACATTGTATTGTATATCAAGGTGAAAGTAAAAAGACTCATATTACTAAAGGCCTTGCAACAGTAAACAAATAGAAATCTCCATCACGACGCATTCTAGTTAAGATCGATTCTGTATTGCGAGACGCCTCTATGAAAACTAATATTGGTATCTCGACTCGAATTACTTTCTGGAACCGTTTGATTTAGGAAGTATTCACAGTTCGTTGACATGAAGCGTTGAAATTAGTTTTAATTTTTTTTTCGAAGTATTCGTACATCAGGGACTAAAATACCATGAAATAAAGCCAAGAAAAAATAGATTTCTTTTATAAATGTAAATGACACTTTAAATGCAAGCACATTTTATAAATGTGAGAGAAAATTTTAATTCTTGGTTCAGGTGTTTACCACGCAAATAGCGCGTAGCACAGACAGAACATGGTTTTTAAATAGCGAACAATATTCAGCACCATTTTAACATGCAAATAAAGTTGTTAAATTTAATCGATTTTTTGCATTCTGCTTTTCTTACTTACTTCGGACAAGATAAAATATGGACATAAGAGTTTTATGACTCGCTTATTGTCAAAGTGCGTACCGATTCGAGTTTTAAAACTATTTTCTAGTAGCTGAAGCTCGAAGTTTAGAGTACTTTCATCATATTTCGTGAATCAACGTAGTTTTTTCTTTCTACATGGTAGGAGGAGTCTGCGATAAAGAGAACAATGGCTTTAACATCGACGCTTGACATTTAACCCGTTACTTCAGACCTTCAGATAAGCTGACAAACAATAACAACCATTATACCGGCGATTAGTGGAAGATATCCTACTGTCAAAGTCACGGGGCCGTATTCTCAGCTATTCTCGGCATTTCACATTATCCATGCATTTATTTTTTGCTATCGCTCGATCAAATATTAAAGAGTTGTCGTGGAACTGGTTATCCAAGCGCAAATCGTTTACATTATCGCGAAAATCTCAGACAAGTCTTTAGGGAAAAACACGAAATTGATAACATCGTGGGGATTGTTTTGTTTGGGGGAGTTGTAGATGTTCCCAGACATTTCTCCGAGTTGAAGCTAATGCATTTCTTGAAGTTAGGTCTTAACTGGTACCCCAAGCATAAGTGAAGACTTTCAGTTCCTAGAGAAATGGGTATATGACCAAACTTGGGTAAGTTTTAAGAGGATTATAAGTAGTTTTATGATGAAAACTTGCGTATGAAAGCATAATCCGTATATTTAAATGTCAAGTATATCGACTGTGATCTGGCTATAGCTCCTATCTCCTTTTTTTGGACAAAACACTTTTTGACTTCATTTTGTCACATATCCCACGCTTTAACGAGTCACATTGTTACATTTTGACATTATATGTCATAATGTAATCTAATATGACAGTTATATATATGTCAATTATCAAATCACTGCCATTTAATTAGGTGCACAAAGGGCTCGAACTGGTTTTTGTCAAAAGTTCTTTCTGTGAACGAGCAGAACATATAATCATATTAAGCATCAGAAAATTCAGACTAATCTCTCAAAATCAGCTTTGGAATTTGATAAGCAATTGGGATGGTCTTTTTTGTGTATGTAATCTTAAACATTTATTCAAATTCAATATTTATTTTGCTGTTCATTTAATTTACGTATGTATTATAATAATTTTGAGACATTATACCGGCTAGCGTGCTTGCAGCGACTAATGTAGGTTGGCTGGAAGAGATCTCTCTTAGAGACAAGTTCGCCTTTGTAACAATGCTATGTAATTTTATTTTTCTAATTTATGATTTGCAATAAAGAATATGTTGTATGCGAATGTGGTTTGTCAGTATTGTGAGAAGTGGCAAACCCTGGCTACCCTACCCTCTCTGCCTACCCCACAGGGATGCAGGTGTTAGTATGTTGTATTTATGGGAAAATAAAATCAAAAATATGTCACCTTTTTTGCGCCTGCGAAAACTCAATCCACAAAGCATAGCAAATAGACACTTTGGAAACACCGAACACTATAGCAAACACTGAACGACTGAAGCAAACATAAGCATTTTGTTATGCGTGTATTCAGCGCTCATGTGGAGGTTAGGTAAGTTTCAAGTAAGTATTAGCACACGCTTCATCAGCGTTTAAAGTTACAACTTCAATGTAATCAGCGTCAATAGTACCAACATTGAAAAATATGCCGATGTGTGGACCAAGTTGTATGGGCGACCGGAATGTTATGTATAGTGACATGAGCCGGGATTTCGTCATACAGTAAATAGACCAGGACAAGTAAATTAGTAATAAAACCGGTATTGATAGGTATTTGCCTATTCAGAATTAATTCAACGTGGAATAATGCGGATGTATCGAGTTTATTTTTAGCGCTTGTTTGTGTCGGGTATAGGTTAACTCTAGTGTAGTATTTATTTGTACAAAATTAAGCTTTATATTTGTAACATACTTTGTTAATAGCGTTAGAACCGAAATCAAAACATTTGTACATTAATAACAGTAATTAGTTAAAACTTAACGTCAGTTAAATGACTGACTCTTCACAACATTGAAGCTATCATACAGATTAACTCATAAATATAAAGGTAATTAGAAAGAAGAAGATGCCGTAAGAAACAAGAGTTAATTGCCATACCCAAAGACAAGGACGGAACATGGGAAAGGAATCAAGGGATCCGTCAAGTGCAGCTGCTGGCTACAAACCAAGGGCTGCTTTGAATGTGACAAAAAAAAGCAGCAGCTGCAGGCTCGCGTGAAGCAATGCAATGTCGCGATACCGTTCGAATTCCTCTTACAAATTAAAAATACAACGCCAGCAAGAATGCATTATCTGGAATGATTTACAGGCGAGCCGCAATTATCGTAAAAAAGATAATAAACATCAAAAGAATTTTAGAAGATTCACAGCACGGATCGGATTTCGTTGAAATTGAGATGGGTTTAAATGAAATACATTTCTAGGCTCGTAGAAAGTTATTAGAGTAAATCAGTGAATTATGTGTCACCAAGTCTTTTAGGGTGCGAAATCGAAGTTTAGTTAATCTGTAATAAACGACAGTACGTGACGGGAACAATCAACACTGCCTACGGAATAAATCACTTTAGACCAAACTTGCTCACCGGTTTTGTAAACAATGAATGAGCAAGCGAACTAATACCGATGAAATAAAAATACTTGCCTTTAGATTTAGACTTGTGGCCGAAGATCGACTTGAGCTTTGATATTGTCCTCTTCTTCATGTTGTTGGTGCGAATCACACTGATGTAACCATTCCAACCGTATCGCACAACGGTCCACAACTGACAGAAATACACTCGGCACTACGTCCTGAAGTTTTTCAGCCTGTCGGCTTTTTGCTCCTTTTGCCGCTCTTATTTCCGTGCTACGAAAATAGGCCCGACGCTACATTTGCATGCACCAGCGTAGGCGCATCAGTCATATGCACAACAATCAACACGACCGAACCCCTCACTTAATGAGCTTTAAACATAATTAGGAGAAAAAGTTAATGGGCATATCTGTAAAAATAGCATCGGCACATTAAACACCCCATTAAACTTTTAGAACACGCGTCTAGTCAAGTAAGACAACACGCCCGCGAGTTTAATAAGCCGACTGACCTGTTACAAATTTCGACATACATACTATCCAAACAGGCACCTTCTAGCTTATCATAAGTAAGCACACGTCACTCTGATAACAAAGTAGGCGCAAAGTCAACACAAATTGTTCGCACGAGTTCGCGGCAAAACTCCGAGTCAAATACTGAACCGGCATATAATAATATATTGGTAGTCACTACGATAAACAAGGCGCGAGTACCGCAACCTGTTCAAAGGACTGCGCGAGCATCGATTACAAAACACATTTCGTTGACCGTTTATGAGCAATAATTAAAGCCCAAATAGGAACGAGGCTATGTTGCAGGCGGGGCTCATTTGAGCGGCTATTCTTGCCCGTGCTGCAAAAGCAACTGAGCGCGCACGCACCGCCGCATGCGCAGCATGCGAGAATAATAGAGAGCTGACCGGCACCGGCACAAAAAATCCCACGAAATTAAACGACCCCCTTCCGCTACCGAAATCCTGTTTCCGCTTAAACCCAATCAAGCGGTAAAACAATATCAAAGATGCCTATTTTAAAGTATTCCAAAGGCGCGGTGCTGACAACACCGGAGACGCAGTATCCGTCCGCTGGCACTTTTAAAAATGGAATGAAATCTAACGATTGCCACTTTCGGGAAGCGTCTCGATTGGGTGAACGGAGCCGGCTCGTATACATCACAGGGGGTGCGAGAAGAATAAGAATACAAACGAACGAAAGCTCTCGATGCTCAGAAAGGGATCGCAGGGAAGCAAAAAAATCAAACACTGGAACATTTCTGCGTCTACAGTTGCCCAATACGATTTAAGAAACAGTGTCGTAAGAATTTAGATCATCGTTTGATGGCAAGAATATCGTAATCATAACCAACACTACGGACAGCAAAGACTAACTCTTCTGCACTATGTCCACTTAAGAGAATTTAAGGAACAAGTTTAGAGCGGAAATACATTACATACTATATTACCATGGCAGTGACACATATTACAGTTTTACAAACGAATGTTGAATAGATTTAGTAACAAACGTTCTATATTCGTCCTTTAGTAAAATCCAACTAAAGGCGTGATCGACGGTGGAACATGTCTTGCTCGAAACATCGACGGCGCAGACACCTTGGCGCAAAACGAACAAATCAATCTTGGAATTCATGACCACGGCGATGGCGTAAAGAAATACCAACATAGGCGTAGATGCACATGTCTCGTTGTGACATAGTAGCAAGAGCTGTTTGTATTACTATTTGCTTCATTGACATGCTGGGAATCTTTTAACTTTCGCACTCAGCATACGGCACAATTATGTCATTTACAGACGATTCATCATAAACTTTAATCATAAACGGTATTAAATTAAAAGGTAGTTGAATTGTTAATAATTTCGAAGACGTCAAACGTGCAAATGCTAGTACTATTAGAGGAAATGCTCACGGAATTTGCGAGGGGTTTCTAGTTCAGAGCAAACTGTTTTACTAGCACTACACATCAGGGCGATGCGATGGCGCGTGGCGTACCGGTGTCTCTCACACACTTGGATGCACAAAGAAAATCCCGGTGGTAGCCAACACCTAGGAAGGCTATGTCTATGCCAAGTTGGTTGACGGATTGAACTTTTAATTTGTCTTTGCATCAGATAATGATCTTGTTGCGTACTATATTCGTGGCTTCCAAATAGCCAAGCAACTTTCTCCGAACACAATCTGGTCCTGTCTATATGGTGTCAATTTCTGCTTTGTTCCAGTCTCTTGGACCGTGCTCTGCGCTGTCGAGTAACTTAATCTGGTAGTGTTGCTGTGATTTTTTTTCGGATGACAGAATTATTAAGAGCGGATTTTTCTATAGTCAGATAAAACTTAACTGGAGAATAAAACTGATGTTGTCACTGTCTTGTCGTATGATTTAGACAGTGATAGCATGCAATTTATTCTCCAGTTAAGTTTTATCTGATTATTGGAAAATTGGCCCTTAATCTAATAAGTACATAATTGATAATTGTGGTCGTTTTTCATACTCAATTCGCATTACGACAAATGAAAAAGCGAAGAAATGGACAAATAGTATAGCAAAGTAGAAAGTCAGGTAAATGATGATTAAAATGGTAAGCACCTAAGTGTGTGCATGCATTTTCTCAAAATAAAAGGATATTGATAATTGTCGTTACACATAACACACCCGAAATATAGAAGTGACTTAACTTAGTAGAAACAAAAAACTCCAGATACAAGAGACAATGGATTCTGGTTTCATTACGAAGTTGGCACAGCTTTAACTTGGGAATTATGCAACAGACGTCATCATGGGTGAGACTTCAAAGCGATCGATCTTCGGAGAATTTATGACGACTATTGTGCAACGAGAAAATATTAAACACGAAAGTATCGTTGAAATTGGTATTACATTGTAAAAGCAACTGTTACTTACCTACCACACTTACGTATGATAGCGAGTCTTGGGTATGGAAAAAGAAACAACAAAATATAATTAATGCAGTCAATTAAGTTATTGAGAGGTATGAGTGATGTTTCTTTGACTGACAGTACGCAATAGTGTCACTTAAGGAAGGTCGTGGACTGTAAGATGATGTAGTGACCAGAATTGAGAAAGGAGTATTTTAGGACATAAATGAAGACGACAAAGTAGTGACAAAAGTAATATATAACATGAATAGGCTGGGGCGCTCTCCAGGTAGATAGATATTATATTGACCATCTTAAAAAAAACCTAAGGTGAAGCTTAAAGAACGATAAAAATATTTTTTGGAAAATCTCCCATAAAAGGATAAAATAGGGGAAATCTAAGCACACCTAGTGTGCCTGGCCAAGTTCTTGCCCGGTCCGCATTGTGTATATTATATTTGTTACGCGAACCGATTAAGCTCTTTTCGAATCTTCTAACTTCGAAGAACGTTACCGCAAATTTTGGTAATAAAGTCTAGAGTACTTCTAATTGAAAAATAAAAAAACATTAGAGGGTGACCGGGTAATAAGGATTGTACTTTAATACGGCATATTAAAGGAAACTGCTAATCCGTTCTAGATAGAGAAAAACTTTGTAGAGAAGAAATTAATTTTGAAAGTTAATCATAATAATATTGTATTGACAGATTTCGAAATTATAACAATACTCAAGATCAAGTGATCACTGTAGTCTCTAAGACACTGTATTTTATTAGACAATCTTAAAAAAGTTGCAAAATCCAGCCAAAACACTGCTATTTCCGTGTAGGCAAAGTACTCGGAAACTTTCTTCACATGTGTTTATTGAGACGAAAATATGGCCCGTTTTTATGCAATTATATTTAGACGATATAATATTACCATACGAAGTGGAGGGCAACTGATGCTCACTGATGAAAGGACTTTTTAGCCTTTTCTTTTAAGCCTTTTAAGAGAGACTCGCCTCAATTTTCATGCCTCAAGACTAAATCGAGTCTTTTAGACTTTTAGTCTTTTAAGCCTTCAGTCTTTTAAGGAGCCTTTTATGCATTTAGCCTTTGAGTCTTTTAGCTCGCTTTTATTAAAGACTCAGTCTAAAGAAAAAGACTTCATATTTTTAGAATCGAGTCGCCTCAGGAGCTTTGAGCCGAGAGGCGTACATGGCTGTCTAATCGCCGCCGAGGCGACAGATCGACGAGTTTATATCGATTTACATAGTCATTTATCTGCGTTTTCCGAATTCCACATGAGTAAGTCAAGGAACATGAGGGAATCACCTTGAATTTAATATAATAATATTGCAGTTTGCAGGGTACAATTGTATTTCATCATCATCATCATTCAATGAGCTCAAATTCATCTATAGCCTCTCCCAGAGCTCGCCATATCTGTCCTCGGCCATCCAGCCGCTACCGGGGCGATTCGCCATATTGATTTATAAGGCGCAAGTTGTGTAAATATAAAAGAATAAAATGATAAATAAAATAAACATAAAATAAAAATTAAATAAAAGTATAAAATAATATTTTTGTAATTCTTACGTAGAATTACTCATAAACCAAAAATTATAGTTTATTGTAATAGTAAAAGGCTTAAAGCTTGAACTCCAATCCTATAAGGTTCACGCCTCAGAAAAGGCTTGACGCGTGAGTCTTTTCTTAAAAGACTCTAGCTTTAAAATAATCCGCAAGCCTCGAGCCTTATTCTAGGGTCGAGTCCCCAAAATTGAGGCCAGCCTTAATAAAAAAGGCTTAAAAAGCTCGAGTCCCTTCATCATAGCAGTATGTACGATATAAACGTAGGTGGGCGTATGTAAACTTGTCAAGTCTATTTAATTCGGCGCACCATGTCAAAAGAACAACAGGTGTCCAAAAATAAACAGTGGGCGACATTCCTCACCTTCATTGTGAGGCCATTATCATATCAAATGCTGACTGAGATATTTTTGTCAACAATAATCCAGTTACGAAATAGTTACAAAACACGGATGCTTCCGATTGCCGACAAAATAGTCACGGGGATTATATTTATTTCGAAGATTTAGCTCTACAATATCGCATCTGATATTTTCCTAACGTTTATTAACACAAAGTGGAGTAGAGTAAACCAGAAGTTGGCAAACGACCGCATAAATGAACAATAGCACGACAACGATCGATGGGAACTGTAATATCTTCTGTAAGCAAGTCATCAGAAAATATAATGGACAAGACGTGACTCCAGACACTTGCACCTAAGTGAGAAACATGGGTTACAGTTAAAGTTTAGATATAATGACGATATTGCAGGGTTATGTTGTTCACCTTTTGCGATATACTATTTATTTTACGATGTTTATAGTCAATAACTCTAAGCAGACGTCATGTTTGAAGATGTTTTCAGCATACATAAACTCAAGCCGGTAGGGTATCCCAGAGGGCTAGGCAGAGACCAAGGTTTGCCACTTGCCACGACCCTGATAAACCTCCTAAGATACTCACGGAGATACCTAACATAGATATAAGGCCAATCCTTGTAATGCCGGGTTTTCACGGTCTTAGTACTTCGCTCGGACGGTGTGCGTACAATTTTAGTTGATTATGACGACGGTCAGTGCGCTCGGCCCGAATGCGTCGTCATAATCAATTAAAATTGTACGCACACGGTCCGAGCGTACCATCAAAAGACCATCAAAAGTCGGCTTTAGTTTTGCATAGGAAACTTACACGGTATCTGCTCGACGGTATAAAAGTCAGGGTTTCATTATTGCTCTACATACGCAAATAAACATCGGTAGTGCTATGAGAGCCACGATCAATAGGAAATTGGCATCATCAATCATGGGCCGTCGCTTCTTTATGACCTAAATCTTGTATTAATAACATGATGTAACAAATTATTCATTAAGCCAGTTCAGTTACTCAAAGAAATATTTAACAAACAAAGTAACTTGCGCAATTTGTATGAAAATATGTATTTAGATTTTTATTTCTATGACGTTCAAGTATTTTAAAGGAATAAAAATGCTGCTAATTAAAAAAATAATTATCATCTAACTCACAATATTACCTGCAGTCATTGCATTCTAATATTTTTCCACTTCGTACAAATAAGGCCAAATTTCCTTCTTCCATTTGAAGTCTTTCCACCATTTGTAGAGTGAAAGGTATGTTAGTTATTATTCTATCGCGATGATGTAGACTTGACTGCGGTTCAAGGAATGAATAACTGTAGGTTGGCTCGGGTTACCTTTGCCTGTTGTGTGCACGTAACAACATTGTACGAGTATATTGTTATCCTTGCGACAAAAGGCATTAAGCAAGGAGTCAACGCACTGTCTATTAGAAAACGAGGCCATACTATACGAACAACGTCTTTGGAACTAATGATGCGCTCTAACTGCCGAGTTTCAATTGCAAATGTCTAATAAAGCTCAATAGACGTTTATCAACAAATTGTAGCTGTCGTACTTAATCAATTTTACCTATTTGACTTGTCTTCAAATTATTTATGAGGCTTTAGAGTTTGAAATTGGGGTGTATTTAAATGAACCTTATAGGAGGCTGTCGGACTTGTCCGTTTTTTTTTTATTTTAGAGCTATTATTTTTATTTTTAAGGGTCCCTTTGAACATTTGACGAAGCGTTTTAAAATGATAGACAGAATACGCAACTAATGTTTATTATTGATCCTTTTGCCAAGAATCCCAGAAGTATACTTTTTGCTGAGATCGTACGTTTTACGGAGTGCTAATTCCACAGGAAGGAAGTCTTTAAACCACCTGTGGAGTAAGATCCGCAATACAATGCGATGTAGTTATGGTACTGGGTATGGTACTGGGTTGCATTAAATTTACAATTTGTTAAAGATAACGTGAGAATTCAAAAATTTTCTGTTACATAAAAAATACGAGCAACTTGGTCGTGGTGAAAAATCTGCAAAGTCGACTTGTAATAGTTGGACCTATTATATAAAACTTTTTACTTGACTGGTAAAAGTGACAATTTGTCGTTGAATAACTTGTCGGCTTTACTGTACACTGTCATCTGTCATGCCATTGGACTTCGAATCGATTGACATCGATTCATAGACTTGTACAATTTTGACAGGCGACCGTAAAACTAATACTCGCGAAAAAAGTTTAAAAAATTTATTACGCTAACATAAAGTAGTGAGAGTGAGACCCAAAAATTATCAAGAATTTCGGTATTACTATACTATTAAAACGTACAATGATAAAACTCAAAATGTATTTTTGACTTCATATGCTCATAGTTTTAATTTTTGACAAACATTTGTGTATGTAATGTTATTTGAACTTTTGTAAAAAAACACTGTATTTATATCGAAATAAAGACATAAATTTTGATTCCCTTGAGTGTTGTTTTTTTTCGGCATAAACGACCGCAACTTTTTTTTACGACAATTTAGACGTTTCTACATAGATTTTTTGACAGTTTCAAAAGACTGTAGACCTGAGTATATGGTTTTAATTTCAACTCGATACCTCCTCGCGTTCCCGAGATAAAGGGTCTTGACGCACAGCCGGACGGACAACAAAGTGATCCTATAAGGGTTCTGTTTTTCCTTTTGAGGTACGGAACCCTAAAACGGCAAAAAACACGATTGTTGTTAGACTCCCCTTATTTTTGAATCTTTTTAAAATTTTACTTGTTATTTGTTAGGTGTTTTGCCGCAATAACGCATATTCTGTGAATATTTCAACTGACTAGCTATCACGGTTCATGAGATATAGCCTGGTGACAGACAGACAGACAGTGAAGTCTTAGTAATAGGGTCCCGTTTGGCATCCTTCCGTTACGGAACCCTAAAATGTCATTCGGGGGAGATTATTGTGAATAAAAAAAATTGTAGAGAGTTTTGTAAGAAGTTCTGCGAAGTTGCAAGAGAAAAATAAACATATCGACGGTGGAAAGCTAATTTTTACCAAGCGACATGTATGCAACTTTACAGTAGAGCCATTTAAAGTTTTTATTTTTCGTAAAAAAATCATATCTTCTCTTCTATTAATCATATTGGTTTCGTTCTCACAGCATTTAAAAGCTATTCAAAAGTACTAAAAAATGTTTTAAACTAGTATTTCTTCAACCTGATACTTACGGAAATACTGTCGCATGGTAATTTTTTAAATAAAAAGGCAACCTGGAAGAAATTACTAAGCAACAAGTGACACTTGTCATGAAAACTGGAAAAACATCATTTATGCATATTTTTAGTGAACTAAAGAGTGGAACAAAGTCGTAAACGATAGAAATACTTTAGTTTGATCTGGGAAAAGATGCTGATTCGAAGTAATTGAAATAATTTATTCGGGATTATTTGTCTAATCTATGACGTATATTTACTTACATACCCAGTATTAAATGAGTTTTCAGTTGAAATTTATGACAAAAAATAAGAAAAACAACTGAATTTTAAATCATCTGAGGTTTTATTGAAAGTTCAACGAAAATAATCAACGGTCCAATTAAATTGGTAACAAAAAATCAACTTTTATACGAATTTAAAAACGAAAACAGTACTTCTATAAAAAAAAACTTAAACTCCAACACAGTACGGAGCGTCTATTGGTAGTAACTTTGTACTACTGATTCTAATTATATCTTCGTAATAATCAGTCAAACATAAAAGTTAAAATTTTATGTTTTATGGCTTTACACTCTAAGGCTTGCAATATTTTTTCATGTTCAAAACTTACTTATGTACTCAAAAAATAGAATTATTTTACCTTTAAAATTACTATGTAGGTAATAATAACTTATTATCCAAGATCAGTGTAAGTAAAAAAGTAAGGAAGAGTTTTCGTAAGGGAAATCGGTCGACGCCTGAGAAGTCGTGGGTATGACCATCGTTCCGGGGCATACCTGATGCAGAGGATTTCCCTGGCGGTGCAGCGGGGGAACGCTGCTAGCGTCATGGGAACTTTTGGATCAGGCGTGTCCCGGGGCGGTATATTTAATAAGTTTAATTTAATATTTAGTTTACTCCTTAGCTACAAAATGTATGTGTGTAATATTTAGTTAAGTTATTAAAATGTAACAACCCTAAAACTTGTGGATTACGTATAATAAATAACTATTAAGATCAGTCTAAAGGCTTTTTGTTGAGATAAATCTCGATAGCTTGTGAAATTGTCACAATACTATTGTAGAGTCACAGTACAACATAACTTAACCCACTTAACATAATAATTTAACAGTGTGTTGCCTCAACCTAAAATTAGATAACTACAAACATTAACAAACAACAGATCTTAAATCGTATTAATCACAATCTTCAATGTCTGAGTCAGCCAAGGTGTCTTTTTCATTTGAAGAGCGTGGCAAGTTGATAAACTCACTTTGGAATAGACTAGGTATAACATTTTCCTTACAAAGTTTAGCCAGGTCTTCATATTTTGCCTTTGAAATAGGCAAATTGGACCGATAGCACGACATAAGTGGCAGTTTAGTTTTGGACTGAATTTCAATTTCACTCATTTCTGCAGATTTCTGCATTGAATACTTCACTGAAATAGCTGAAGGCTTACTTTTTTATATGTTGCAATTCTTATTTTGCTTATCGTCCCCGTCAAATTGCCTTTAAAGTATTTTTCAGAGACGGGGTCCCATTCCTTCTTGTGTTTTCTTTCCTTTTTTAAATTAGTTTTTCTTTTTCGTAAGCCTTTATCACCCACTTCTTCTTCTGGTGTATCCTCCGTCCTTTTCTTTTTCTTTTTTGATTTAGATTTATCCGCACTCTCTACGAAATCTTTTTCTGGCGTCTCCGCACCTAACCATTCATTAGATTCTGCGTACACTCCATCATAAAATGTTGAAAAATCTTCATCTTCGGATAAATAGTCAATGTATCTTTTATCAGTTTTGCAAGTTCGTTTACGACCTCTTCGACTACAGGACTTTGAACCGTTTGCAGCAGTGATTGTTGAATTTGTCGAACTGTTACTTGGTTGGACTGAGCTCGGAGTCTGAATTGGAACAGTTATCTTAAATATCTTTCAAAATATTTAGCCCTTGATCAAAAGTGTCAGAGGATATTCTTGTATCTACGCGAATGGTGTTAGGTGAGTCTGACACAGAATCTGAAATGAATTCAGCCCCAGCCACTTCAGATGCGTGCTTTTCTCTATTAAAATGTGAATCTGCATCGTCATTAAAAGCGTCATTCAATATAGGTTCGGTGTTAAGGGCACTCACTCCAGGGATGGTGGTATAAGACTCCTGTATACTTATGGAAGTTTTACCTCCCCGATCTTCAAGGTCAGGATCTTCATTGAAGGACTTCTGATTCAAACCGGCCTCGTTACTAGTCGGCACCGAAGTCTCTGCTTCTTGATGGTGTGTATTTTTCGTTAACACCAATTCATCCTATAAAAAAGGAACAGATCAGATTATGCCAATCTATTGACTAAATTTGGCATAGTAATTTATGAAAAATAAGGAATTTCGCTATAATTTTGCGGCGTTTTTCAAAGTAACTCGAGATCCCAATGACTTTATAGTCGCCAAACAAACCGAGTAATGTTTATACTTATTTTGAACATCATCTGCGAATATTTCAATTATCTAGCTATCACGGTTCATGAGATACAGCCTGGAGACAGACAGACGGACTGACGGACCGTTTGGGTACCTAGGGTTGAGTATCGAGTAACCCTAAAAATTACAAGGTAAAATAAAGCTGAATAAAACTTACCGGTACATTATCAAATGAAAGTTTTTTGCGCACTTGCTTCCGCTTTATTTCGGGATTTGTATTATCGCCCACTTGAACAGGAGAATTTTCATGGTATTTTGAAATTACTTCTGCATTCGTCTAAGTTTAATTATTTTCGATGATCGTTGATTCTTTTGATCCATTATTCTAAAACAAAATAAAATATAATTAAGATTATGCATTGCAAAGTCTAGCAATGTCATAGCAAGTATTAATACTTTAAATGAAAAAAGTTACCATGTTCATACTCCAAGCGGCAGACAGACAGGGCGCACGTGTGCACTATACGACTTTCGATCGCAGGCTGATTCATAATTTTGGTACTAACTGCCGTTAAATGACCAAAATACATTCTTCTCAAGCAACAATTCCACTTACGCATGGATGCCATAAACTTACTTTTAATTTAAATTTCTTTCTGGAATAGGTATCTAAACTCCAAAGTTCGAAGTAAATCCGGCAGGTCATAATTTACTAAGCGACGTTCGTATTGTGTTTTGTTCCAGGGGTAAATTTACCAAACGACATAATTTTGTAAAAGGTGTCCCGGCTAAAATTTCTAAGTGCAAAATAAGGGAAAAAAGAGAACCAGTAAAAAGTGACAAGTTAAAAAATAAATATTTTCTAAGTAGGGTAAAATTTGCCTACCAAAGTATTATTTAAGTTAAAAATCCGGGTAAAATTTAATAAATGACAAAGTAACAAAAATATTAAGCCGGCAAAATGTACTAAGTAAGAAAAAGCCTTACATTATTTTATCCAAGTGACTTTTTTTATAAATAGGTACTATTTTTTGTCGCATGGTGGCCGAAAGTTGTAAAATATTACTTAAAAACAAAATTACCAAGCGACATCAAAACTCATCGTAGAGACTTGAGAGTGAGACCAATCGACGCAGAAAAAAAAGACGATTCCATTGATGTATATAACTCAATATTGCCCAAAGTGTCGCTTGGTAATTTTTTCCTTTCCACCGTCGATATGTATCTGCAATTTAAGTACTGCGTGTTATTCTACAATACGGGAAAACTAACAATAGCTTTCTGTGTAATTTTGTTAGCCTTCTCACCAAGATATAGAGACCATTGTGTTTAGGAAGATAACTTGGTTGGGGCAAAGATGCGTTCATCGGCCTTCGGTAATGTTTACAAATGGCCATCTGACGGTCGTTAGGTTCGATTTGTGAGCGAGTGGGCGAATCCTGCCTACGCAATAAACCAATGTGATATGACATGGAAATAATTGTGTTTTTTACTGTGGCGTCGATTATTTTGATTAACAGATTTTTTTCATTGATCATTTTAAGCGTTTTGTTGAACGTCTCGAATCTCCCCACGGACATTACGGTCTCATTTATAAAAACAGGATTCCTTCAAACACTCCTCAGAGGCATTTTAAGCGTTTTGTTGAACGTCTCGAATCTCCCCACGGACATTACGGTCTCATTTATAAAAACAGGATTCCTTCAAACACTCCTCAGAGGCATTTTAAATCATCATCATCATCATCATCAGCCATTTGACGCCCACTGCAGGACATAGGCCTCCTTCGTGGTTTTCAAAACCATGAGGGGTTTTGCCATAATCGCCACGCTTGGCAGGCGGGTTGGCGATCGCAGAATACGGTTGGAATCTCAGGAAGACGCTGCTGCCCGTCTCCTGGTAATTGATTTCCTTAGTCGCCTTCTACGACATCCACGGAAGGAAATGGAGTGACGCTATCCTTAATACGGCGCCACACGGATTCACGGCATTTTAAATAATGTGTGGTAAAGGGAAAAACGTAACCACAGATTATTTAAACTGCCTCTGAGAAGTGTTAGAGGAATCGCGATATTGTAAATAACTCCGTTACTGTTAAAATTTTGGTCCTCTATCTATAGATAGTTTAACGTTGGAGTTACGTCCCTCACGGCGAGTAGCTTTGGTGGCGATTACAATCCTACCTTTTATGATGCGTACAGGTACAGCCAACCCAACGTATGTGAACGGAGGCTCACGAGCGGCTCCGCCGATCGATAGCACATCAACCCTTCCTTATACACGTGCACTCTTCTCGGCTACGTTACGGGCAACTTTGCAAAGAAGATGTAAAGGCCTATATGCTGTTGACGTAAAAGCCCGAAGGAATAAATTAGGAAACAATGATCTTTATAATTCGGAGGCGACCGTAAGCACTCCATTTACATTCGTTTGCTTTTGCCGCCGTAAATTACGCGCACCAAACCCTGAACGATACAAATGTCAAATTCCATACTAACTGCTATCGCAAATGCATGAAAAAAACCGACCAAGTGCGAGTCGGACTCGCGCACGAAGGGTTCCGTACCATTATCTATACAACATTACACACAAAGATAAAAACAGCAAAAAATCACGTTTGTCAAGCCCCCCTTAAATAATTATTTTATTTTGTTTTTAGTATTTGTTGTTATAGCGGCAACAGAAATACATAATCTGTGAAAAATTCAACTCTCTAGCTATCACGGTTCTTGAGATAGAGCCTGGTGACAGACAGACGGACGGACGGACGGACAGACAGCGAAGTCTTAGTAATAGGGTCCCGTTTTTACCCTTTGGGTACGGAACCCTAAAAAACATCGTCTTTTATCGTCCAATGTGAAATCGTCCATTACGTGAACAGCGACCAGCGAGATGGTATCTCATAGTATTCAGTGCAAAAGTTAAATAGGTAAGCTCGTGATGTTGCTTGACAGAATTTCGTAGATAGCGTGCGGCCCGAGATTAGATTAATTTGCAAGTTACTACATTATAGTTATCTAAGCTATTATGTTTCTATTAACTCTACAAGACTTAAGATCACGAATTAAAGCTTTATGGCCTCCTCTTGTAAGTGTGGTTACGAAACAACATGACTTGCAAACACAGATCGTATAGTGTGCGGAGTAAGGAGCAGACATTCTTTAGGAAATAAGTAAAGTAAAAAGGTATTTAATTTATTTCCATAAACGTTCACATGTTTAAGGGAACACTGCGAATAACTCCAAGTAATTTTCTAGGGTTCCGTATCTGAAGGGTGTTAAGGGCCCTCTTAATATGTCTGCAACGTCTGTCTGTCGGGCCTATAAAGACCTATTTCGATTAAGCCATGATAGGCAGCTACTTAAAATTTTCACAGTATTACAGAATTGTGTAATTACGACGGATTATCAATGACTTTTTTTATTAAAAACTAAAAAGAACACATGAAACGTTTAAGTGTTTTTTTGTCTACCGTAAAAACTGTAATACAAGTAATAAACTCGGTGTGATTATAAGCATAGCAATGAATATTAAAAACCGGCCAAGTGCGAGTCGGACTCGCCTTATTTATTTTATTTTAATTTAATTATTTATTTTTGAAGCGAATATAGAACTAAATATTCTGTGAATATTTCAAGCGTGTACCTGTTGTCATTATTAATATCGAGCAAAAAAACGCCAAAAAAATTACGTTTGTTGTATGGGAGCCCCCCTTAAATATTTATTTATTCTGTTTTTAGTATTTGTTGTTATAGCGGCAACAGAACTGTAAAAATTTCAACTGCCTAGCTATCACGGGTCATGAGATACAGCCTGGTGATAGACAGACAGATGGACAGTGAAGTCTTAGTAATAGGGTCCCGCTTGGCACCCTTCGGGTACGGAACCCTAAAAACTGACCTAGTGACTCCTTTCTTTCATTAAGAGCTTCATCATCATCATCATCAACCCATTATGTCCCCACCGAGGGGCACGGGTCTCTTCCCTGAGGAAGGTATAGGCCATACTCCACCACGGGGGCCAAGTCCGGATTGATTAAGAGCTTATTGACCACCAATGCAGTAACAAAAAAAAAGGTACAATATTTAGCAGCTACCAATGTCCGTAATTTAAACAGAGTAAGCGCATATTATGTAATTACTTGTTATAATTTTCTCTTCTAATACTCTAAAACTGTCGTGAATAGTTTTGCCTCAGGCACGGCTTAGTCCTAACTAACTACTAACCTATTAGGTAAGAATATTAGCATTTAGAATCAGCAAATTGCCTGGAAAATCCGACGTAATTACCTCACGTCGAGGCACGATATTAGAGCGATGGCGTCGTCAACAACATTATGGCGTTAAAATTTACATAAAAAATAGGTAAGAGACCAAACCCATAGGTGTGATTTTTTATGCAGCCTATTACGTCCCACTGTGTATGGCGCAGGGCTTCTCTCAGAGAGGTCTCAGGTGTTGATTCGATAGGTAGCTTCACTTGCTTTGTAACATAGCAAATTTGAATTACGGGCCTTAGGGCTGACCCATAATAATAACTTCCACACAACGCAGTCACTTGACCTGGTCCCAACTAGGATACCCTGTGCTATGGTAACCAGGCAAGGACATCACAAACATGGAAATACTCGCAGACTGTGGCCATTTGTACAAATGTACGGCGGCCCTCAGTGGGAATCGAACCCAAGACTTCTCTATCTTGGTAGTAAGCGCCTTAACGGCTAGTCCAACGAGGCAGTCACTTATAAGCGGCAAGAGTATCAATGACGGGAATCCGGATAAAGATATTTATTTGTGAAACATGAGTATGCATAGATGGTACAATAATAAATATTTGTTCTGCATGTTTTGTCATTGTAGACATACAAATTTTTGGTAGGAGAGAGCGCCGTTACTTAATTATTATGGGTTAATATTACAATAAAACCGAGAAAATTGGAATGTCAGGTGTCAAAAAATATATAAATTTATGGAAATCGTTAATTGTTAATTAATAATTATTACATGATCAATAATAATAATAAAACAGAGCAAATTAGAATTGTCAAAATCACTATAAGTAATTAAAACTAAGATAATGCATGTCAAACTTAGAACTAGGTATATCAAGTATAGTATGTCAAATGTCGAGATATTAAAATCTTTCAGACAAGTACTCCGTTACAGTGTAATAGCATTTTTCGGATAATGTTTTCTTCAAGGGTAGATCTCTTTCTTTTTTCGCTGGTGTTCTTCACCTACTGTCGGTAGGTTCTTATCTACTCTGATTGGAAATTTGGGTTGGTATACCGCCATCAGTTGTTTGGTTGGTCGCCAGAGCTTCGTCTCTACTACACCAACCACAGTGTGCGCCGACAAAGGAGTTTGGCTTTTGAGGTTACTTATTCTATGCATTTGAGTGGCCAGCGTCGAATACCTATTTCAATTGGCAAACAGAAGATTTGCAGAGCCAACGGTGGGGACAAACTTAAAAAAAAAGAGCATTGTGTCTAGGATGTCTTAGGGGTAAGAGTCTTGAGAAGCAAGAGACGAGATTATCGAGTGGAGAGGCGTGAAAATATAGACTAGAGTTCCAGTATTTTAAGAACACATTCTAGGTTCCCTGATAATAAGAGATAACAGGAACCAGTGGCGTAACTATAGGGTGGCAGGGCTGGCAAAATGCCACGGGCCCCCGACCAGAGGGGGCCCCCGAACTGTGAGGCCGCGAGCACAGAAGTAACTTAACATTTTTAACAAAAATTTGTAACAATTATGTTTATTTAAGAGTATTTCATCAAATTAATTAAAGTTGGGCCATATATACTACAACTAAATATCACATACATACATACATAAACTCACGCCTGTAACCACGGACTACCACTTGCCACGATCCTGACAGATCACTTTCGCTTCCTCAACATTCATTAGTATGTAGTTGCATGCACGCACGCCGGTTTTGGGTACTTTTTATCTTGCCCTTTGCTAATACATCCCCTATTTGGACCATAACTAAAGACCATTTTTATTTTTTTATTTTTACTGGGAGGGCCCCATACAATTAATTTACCACGGGCCTCAGATGGTACAGTTACGTCATTGACAGGAACCATGGTCATCAGTTCAGTTCCTTGCATCCCTTAAGAAATAGGGCTCTCAAATATGATTTCCATAGTGGCCGATTTCGCGCCTGCACTTCAAGCTAATCCAATTTGTCCCAATATTGATCGCTTCCTCATGGAGTGAAATGTTTGCCAATAATAAACTAGCTCCTCTCCTTCTGTACCTCTTTTTATATCTTCAGAATGAACATGTCATCGTCTCAATGACTTTGAAGATTGGGGATTCGTTAATTTGTCGGTTTACGTTTGTTCCGACGAATACAATGCGATACAATTGCGATAATAAAACACGATAGGATCTTCAGAAAGAAACCGACAAAACATCTCTCCCCTAATTACCTTCCCAACTCGGTAGTCTAGCCAGTCAAATAAAGTAGAACGTGGTGAATTTCCAGTTCTTCGAAAATGGTTAGACGATTAGGCCGCCAGTTGAGGTGGTTTAGATAACAAATAATAAAGAGGAGTCTTATGTACGCACCACCGAAATTCAATACAATTGAGGCTAATTTATTGACAAGTAACACACGGAAAGGAAGGTAACAAACATCTCATGTTTCAATAGCAACTAAAGATTAGAGGCTGTTTGTTTGGTCAATCATGCCTCTCGAGACGTGTTTACGAAATTAATGAAAGCTCCCAAAAAAATCGATAACACAAAAAATATCTAAAATGCATGTCTTAGCTGTGCTGTATTGTCGAGGCTATGCAGCTTCATACTATTACTTTATCGACTGTACCATGTAGAGAACTTATTGTATAAACTCATAAAAAGTAACGACTTTGTCCAATGTACAGTAACGAGCAGTATTGATGGAAATTATAAAGGAAGGATGTTTCGTTTGTTCGTGAGCTTTCGAAATTAGCTCTTGTATCGCGGAAAATAAGGCTAACTGTAAGTCGTGAAAGTGTGTTCTGCAGCAGGCAAGACGCCAATCTGACTGCCTACGTAGTATTTTATTTAGCATTGTTCGCTGGTTTCAATTCATTATCAACCTAAGCTTGGAACATAAGCATAAATAATGGAGCTAAACCGAGCAACACACCCGCGCGCCCAGGTAACCTACTACTACCTACCATGACGTAATTTTACCTTAGTTATCGCGGGTAGCATGTTTAGCTCTGGACTCTAGAGAAACCATGCTAAAATAGGTATTGTCAATGTTACAGTATTAGATCTAGGTGCCACCGAGGCTGTGTTAGGAAACCGGTCTTCAGGAATGCTATTGCATGTCACGGCTAAATACCAAAGATTCTTGTTATACTGCAAGAATGTAGCTAGGATTTAAACAAGGATCTACAAGATGACATTGTAGTAAATACTTAGAGTAACTACTGAACAACTGAAAAGCTTTTAGGACTGGTGATTCAGCAAGTTCTTGGTTTTTCTTTGTAAGATTTCAGGTAATTTTACAATCCTACTAATATTATAAATGTGAAAGTTTGGAGTTACTCAATCACGCAATAACGGCTGAACGAATTTTGATGAAATTTGATATGGAGATAGTTTCGGGGAAGGACATAGGATACTTTTCATCCTGGAAATTACTCATTCCATGTGGACGAATTCGCGGGAAAAGCTAGTGGTATATATAATCTATACAGTTATTGAAACAATATTATTATAGTTTCTTGTAGTTTATTGGGTATCAAATTTTATATACCTTATTACATAAGACAACTCTTAGTTTTTTATCCACAAAACTACTTTATGTATTGTTATGTTGGATAGTATGTTACATGTTTGGCATATTGCTGATTCATCATCATCATCAGCCATTTGACGCCCACTGCGGGATATAGGCCTCCCTCATGGTTGTCCTAACCTGGAGCCATGAGGGGTTTTGCCATAATAGCCACGCTTGGCAGGCGGGTTGGTGATTATAGTATGCGGTTGGAATCTCAGGAAAACGCTGCTGCCCGTCTCCTGGTAATTTCCTAAGTCGCCTTCTACAACATCCACGGAAGGAAATGGAGTTGTTGAAATAATATTGCTGATTATCATTAAGTTTTTTAAATCAATATATTATATACAATAATAAAAATCTATTATTATTTATGTTACTTAACATTATTTAAGTATTATTTTAGTATAACTAATAAAATAATAAAGTTTACATGTTATGTCTTTGTATATAACAATATAAACAGTTTTTGAATTAATACTGGGAGCTTACCAACCTAACTAGGGTGCAAAATGTGGTCTTTGAAGACGATGGATAAGCTAAGAACGAAATCATCAGATTTGGGCCACTTCGGCCCTAGCCATATAAGTTACTCTATGGCCCTAGCAGTGACTGGGTCCCAGGAACAAATCTGCCTACAAATTATTTTTGAGATGGGCAGGTGGGTGGGTAAGGCAGGACTATTCACAGTAAATTATTTTACAGAAAAAACTAAGGCCTAACTCATTTCACTTGACAGAGCAGTTATATTGAAAAAATTAATACGGTGATGAATCAAAACATTACATCGCAGTGATCCTGTCAGTCAGGATCTTCGAAGAAGAGGACCTTCAAAGAAACCTGCTCCTGTTTTTGTATTTTTTTCCGTGACCGCGGCGTGAAATCGCGTAGTAAAGTAACACAATATTATAAGTAAACTGAAATAATAGTTTATAAAACTCACCTTCGATTATCTCCATGTCGATTCCGGCCTAAAAAATGAAAATTATTTCGTAAAATAAAGCGTTTCTATGACGACGCATGACAGCAACTCCAGCTGGATTCCTATTGGTTGTTTGCTCATGCTTGTCCATAGGTATTGTCAAACTCAGAATTTGTCTATGGTCAGAGACGATTCTTTCGAATAGGTTTTAATTGAATCGATACCGTCGATTGTGAATGTAACGTTATTGTTCGTTATTTTGACCGTGTTTTTCTTACCCCATTCCTATGTGCCAATAGAAAACGTCGACGTATTTGGAGTAGTGCTAACTTTATTTAATTGGTTTTTTGTGTTTTACTCAAGAAATACTAGTTATTGCGGTTTGATTTACTTACACCAAGCAAGAAACACCGTTCTTAACAATGGGTTTGACGATATCAAGTGTTTTTACACGGCTTTTCGGCAAAAAACAGATGCGCATCCTTATGGGTAAGTGACAAATGACAGCTCATCGGGTGGAACAATTTGCGTGGAATTGTTTCTTTTACGCCTGAATATACCTCATTAAAATGCGCCTTACGATCCTTTGTTCATGTTCCTATAATACAGCTGAGATATTTGTTTTCAGTTGGCCTCGATGCCGCCGGCAAAACTACTATACTTTACAAGCTAAAATTAGGTGAAATTGTTACTACGATACCGACAATTGGCTTCAACGTGGAGACTGTGGAGTACAAAAACATCAGCTTCACAGTGTGGGACGTCGGCGGCCAGGATAAAATCCGCCCGCTGTGGCGCCATTACTACCAGAATACACAGGGCCTGATATTTGTGGTTGACTCCAGTGACACAAAGAGAATAGCTGAGGCTGAACAAGAGCTTGCTAATATGGTAACCGTTTGTTTACTGCGCCCCTGAATCATAGTTAACCTTTCTACTCACACTGGAATAGATGTATTCTCAATTTGTGTTTAAAAATTACAGTTGCCTCATGAGTGGAATGTACCTTGAATGTTGACTCTGTAGAAATCACTTTAGTATTAGTAGTGACAATAGATCTACTCCAGTCACAACTGGAGTGGTTAAGTTGAAAAAAAAAATAACCTATGAGCTCTAACTGCATGAATATTCATAATTATCAAGTTCAATTGCTGCGATAGCACATTGGTTACTGTGTTATCAATCAAAAACATAAGTTAGCAAGTGCATTGTGATTATAAGTATGATTGGAACTACCTTTGACCTGTTTCCAATCTTACAATTATTGCATATAAACTTAACTCTGACCTACCCTAGAAGCCGGTGAAATATGACACCTTAATAGAACCCTAAAGGTGGCGACTGACATCGAATATTAGCTCGATGTGAGCCCATTACAAGTCGAATAGTACAGCGAGTGGAGCAGCTCGATACGAGCGCCGTGCGCGCGGCTGTCGGTTTTTTGGCGAATCCCGCCGCTTTAAGGTTGTGAATAAAATGTTCAATGTATTAATAAATTTAAACAATTCCAGCTGAAGGAAGATGAGCTCCGAGATGCAGTTATATTGGTCTTTGCAAACAAACAGGATATGCCAAATGCTATGACAGCAGCCGAACTCACAAATGCGCTCAACTTGAATAACCTCAGGAACAGACGTGTAAGTTTATAGCTTCATAAATAAATTATAAAATAGATCAGGCGAAAGCAATGATAACTAGTGGTGACATGAGCAATAGTCACATCTCTCTGTCAAGAAGCTACAGCCAATAGCAATGGTTTATCTTGCATATGTTTTGTCATCAAGTTTTTATTTCCATTCTGCAACACTCAAAATGAGTCCTCATTATGGAGCAAACTAAGTAGGTACTTTAAACTTTTAAAGAATTTACCATGAATAATATGTGCCAACTCAGGATAGCATAAAAATAGATAAGATTATCTAAAAGAATACTACACCATATCACAGCAACTGCTTTGGCATTGATAGTGCCTGAAAAATTTTGGGATACTGTTTTACACACATACATACATAAACTCACCCCAAAGAGGTAGGCAGAGACCAGGGACTGCCACTTGCCATCCTGACAGATCACTTTCACTTCCTCAATATTTATTAGTCGTTGCATGCACGCACGAACCGGTTCCGGGTACTTTTTATCTTGCCCTTTGTTAATACATCCCCTCTTTGGTCGAAGTATGTCCGTCTGGGTCGTTCCTTACCGGCCTATTTTACATAATTATGATGACGTGCCTAAATGAAGGGCATATTAAATTATTGTAGAAAAAATATTTTTAGCAAGTCTTACTTAATTTAAAGATTAAGTACACGAAAAACATCAGCCCTCTTATCTATCATTGAGTTGTCTACCTTAAAGTCTGAATGGGTATTGTAAAAAAAAAAAAAATATTTTTTTTCGAGAAAATAGGGTATTTTGGGCTGCCTTAATTAATTTTTAAAGCGAAAAAAAGAACCAGTCTCCGAAACTGGAAGTAGGTCATCAACTCAACTCCTATGAGCTGTCAGTTACTACTGATACCCCCAGGACTTGATACAAGAACTCTACTCCTAATCTGCAAACGTAAAAGATACATTACCTATATTTCTCTTTTTTACGGAATACCGAGATGTCAATATACTCGTATTGGAGTTTTTTATTAAAAAAAATTAAAACTATTTTCATTCACGTGTGAAACAAACATTATTAGGTCGAATTAGTCGCACACAAAAATACAAGAATTCAGTTAATATTATGAATTTTTAATTGTAGCATTATACTTACTGAACTTGAAGTATCATCAAGGATGTTTTTTCTTGAGTATCATTTGTAACTATTGTCAAAATGTGTAATTATGTATTTAATCACTCGGCTTAAAAAAAGTTCCATCTGATCCGATCCAGTGCAAACTTAATAGAGGAGTCAACCATTCTCCAGTGAAACATCCATTTTATCCACATTTCATACTCCATGTGATAAGGCCAGTTTCTGAATTGAGAATTTCGCTAAGTAAATAGTTAACTGTAGTGCTGTCTCTTCGAATTTCTCAGAAACGAGCGTGACAGAACGTTACTTAAGTATTTATTTAGAGGATTTCTCAATTCAGAAACCGGCCCATAGTATCCCTTAGGCCGCTTTCGGCGATTTTTCGCAAATGGTTACGGAGGAGGAGAAAAATTTCTTTTATTTTTAATAGAGTTCCATATTAATTTGACCCTTCCTATCCCCAGTGGTACATCCAGGCGACCTGTGCTACCCAAGGTCAGGGGCTCTATGAGGGTCTGGACTGGCTCTCGAACGAGCTGGCTAAGAAGTGAGGTGTGACATGGCGCAGCGACAGGGAACACAAGCAACAAACATTCCCAGATCGGCTGATCACCACTATTGTCCAAAATGTGAAAGTGGATCCAAAAGACTTTAAATTACTATGTAAAACTATATATATAAATTTAGTATTCCTATGTCATTTTAATATTGTTAAGGCTAATTATTTTGCACTGTAACGGGTCATCCATTTTCTTTTATTCTTACTGTTCTCAAGTGTGTTAAGCTTCTAAAACAATTGGGTACGTAATTGTCCAAGATAAAATGTGCATTTACTGATTTTTCTTCAACTTTCAATTGGTAACTTGATTTGCACTTTCGTAATTATTAACATAATTATTATTGTTTTTTTTATGTTAAGGTTTGCTTTCTGTAGGTGTACCTATAGGTACAATGTCAAGTTATTTGTACACCATACATTTCTTTGGCTGTTACTTCGTAAAGATGTATTTTTTTCTTGATGAAGAGAATGCAAAGATTCTTGTATAAGAAGGGGCTGGTAAGTATTTATCAAGTGAGTGTATGTATACCGCATAACAGCTACCTTTGTTAGCGCAGTTGGGAGAAAACATGATGTTTTTGCGTCTGTGTATTGTATCTAGCGCCTTATTGATGGAGTATGCTAAATGTGCTTTGAAGATTGAAGGTTTTTATTAACATAGCAAATAAAACCTAGGTGTACATAACATGTGTTTATTATTTAGCAAAAACCTTTAGATTACCTACTTTATTATTACAACGAAGTTAAGTTTCATTTTGATCAAATTTACATGGTATAGTTTACCATCCATAAATATTCGAAAGTAATGCTATTTTTCGGTCTTTGAAATCATATAGCATTCACTTGTGCCTCCAGTCAGCCTTCCTTTTCTCAACAAAGCTTCTTATGCCTTCCTGTCCGTCTTCCAAGTTGATATTCTCAACCATCAACTCTCCTCCTAGTTTGTACGCCTCGCTCAAACCGAGCTCAATCTGCTTGTAGTAGAACTCTTTGCCTAGAGAGATCACTTTCCTGCTCTTTAGTTTGATCTTGTCGACTATTTTGTTAACTTCTTCGTCAAGTTGCTCTGGCGCCACCACCTTTGTTACTAGGCCGCTCTCGTAAGCTTCTCGGGCGTTCAGAGGCTCCCCTGAAAGTAACAAAATACCATTCACCCGTAAAAAAGTTCAAGATTCTTATCACGATTTAAGTATATAGATTTTTATACGTACATACATAACGTACGCTTATTTGGTCGGTTGGGCGAAAATGACCGACAAATTGTAAGTGTATTACTAACTAGCTGCCGTGACTTCGTCTGCGTGGACTGCAGATTTGGATCCAGAGAGTGGTGCGCTACTACTCCTTCAGTCCTTTAACTAATAGGGTAGCATAGGGCCTCAACCACAGACTTCCACTTCTGACGGTGGTATGCTGGGTACTAGAAATTCACAAATATACACAAAGTCATTGGTACATGCCGGCATTCGAATCCATGACCTCTAGAATAAAAAGTATGCAGAGTTAATCCAGGTTATAAACTATCTGAGTGCGGAATTTAATCCAAATCCGTTCTACCGTTCTTGAGCAACAGACATTCCAAAGACACACAATGTTAGTAAGATTGTAGCTTTATGATTACAGTTTTTACAACCATGAAAAAGAGTGCATTGACCATTTTCCATAACGACTTAGTTACAGCCAAAAACTGCTCAAGTATAATAATTAAGTACTTACGAATTTGGCGATAAGATAAGTCCTATTTTCGTGCGGTAATAGCACCTACGCTACTTGCGATAAAAGTTACGCTATATTATCAGCCTTAATCTTTGGATCGCACTCAGCGCTTACACAAGAGAAGACATGAATCAGATTCCCGTGTATAACTAACTCCTATATACCTGTGAATAGCATGTACGTGGCCCGCGACTTTGGTATCGATCTCGCGACAGCTATTCCTGGAGTCGAGCAGAATATGCCGAAATTTGCTCTGGAATCAAACGGGACTGCTGTTGGAGGAGATTTGATTGACAGTAGAATGAGGGAATACGTGGTATTGTCTTACTGGGAGCCTACCTAATTAACTGATGCATCAGATACCTACTTATGATCACATTTTATGATTCTTTCAGTCCGTACCTATTATAGTGTAGCTTTTACCTCTTATTCAAGTGAAGGAGATCAAGCCGCCGGTGTTTTTGGTTTTACGAGATTATTAGTTTCGTATCTTCGACAGCCATTGAATGTCGGTTTCAAGAGCGTTCATAACGCAAATGTTTACAGATGATTTCAAGTTGTTATTGTAAAGGTAGATGGAGAACTCTAAAGAGTTGCTAAGAACAATAAATTGTACGTGACTGTAATAAGATCGATAAAATATGCTGTCGTGTGTACAATCGACAGCACATCCACCTTTGCACGCGTGCACTCTATTCGGATACAGTACGGGTGACTTTGGAACCAACGTGTAAAGGTTGATCTGCTATGAACTGTAAACAATTTTATCCTTGTTAAAATAAAACAGGCAGACCATGATGCATGATCTTATGTTATTGAAAAAGTCGATTTCACAGATGTGGTAAGCGTATGTTTAATGGTTACCCACATAAAACGTAAACAACATGTACCTAGTCAAGTTGTAAGGAAGCTATAGAATTACCCAGCGTGGTTGGGTGATATATTTACCCAGGTGTCGAGAATTTGCTATTGTTAGTGCAAACGATCATGTCACACTGCGCGACAAGTTGGCAGCCGGCCGCGGCTACAATGCCATTTACCTGCAGAAAGAAAATAAAACTATTTTCTTAGGAGCCATGGAGATATCCTACGTAGCGGTTGCCAACTGATGATTAATGTAAGCATTACCTTAGCAATTACTGGCACAGGACTCTTTACTATGGCCGTCATCAGTTCTGTAGCTTTATTGAACACAGCTTTATGTTGATCAACTCCAGTGCTCGCTTGCTGAAAATTTAAAGAGGTTTTCAAAGTTATGTCAAAATCGCCTCCTCATAGTTTTTTTATGAGTTAAGTAACTATATTTTTTAAGGACTTACAAGTTCCTTCAAGTTGTGTCCAGCTGAAAAGACGTTGCCTTTAGCTGATAGAACTATAGCTCTCAGAGCAATGTCATGCTTATTATTATTGATAGCTTCTATTAGGTAGTTCATCATATCAAGGGATAGTGAGTTTCTGAAATGAATAAACAGAACCAAAATTTAATATTACATATTAGTTTGGTGCAAAGCAAAGTTCAAGCTAAATTCATTCCCACCTTGTCTTTACATGGTTCAGAGTTATTTCTCTTGTTCCGTTGTTGTCATTTGATAAAAGATAATCAGTATGTTTTTTTCGGTAAATTAGAATAAGCGGCCTTGAACACATCTGCTGTAATAAAAATACATCATGATTCTGTAGTAGGTACATAGTAGCGTTTCTTGCAAGCTGGTTTTAAGTTATCAATACATACCTTAACAGAGGAGAACATGATTGCCGTTTAATGAAACTATTTTAATTAACAATTGAAGAATATCTGCTTTATTTACTTTAGCTGATCAAGTAAATAACAAAAGGTTAAATTATACTGACTTATCATTAGTAAACTAATCATCTGCTAAACTAAAATAGAACTTAACATAATCATGGTAACGTTCAATTTTGGGTCAACCAAAATTTTTGGAACAGTCATTGAACCTATATTTGACAGCTGACATAATATTGCCAGCGTAGAAATATAAACTACCAAAGTAGACCTTTTTAAATGAAATTATTTAATTCCTCATTCTCCAATTTCTTTGGTTGTTTTTGGAGTCGTATTCGTTATCAGAATCCGATACACACTCCTCCATTGACTCCACTTGTTCATCTTCAGCTGTAATAAGTTCTATCACAGCACTGAAACAAATGAAATACTCCAATAAATCTAAATCCAATATCCACATGGGCCATAGGTATATAAAAACTGGCCAAGTGCGAGACGGACTCGCGCACGGAGGCTTCCGACCGTACCATTATCTATACAACATTAGACACAAAGATCGAGAAAAAACCGCAAAAAAAATACGTTTGTTGTATGGGAGACCCTCTTAAATAGTTATTTTATTCTGTTTTTAGTAATTTGTTGCTATAGCGGCGACAGAAATATATCATCTGTGACAACTTCAACTGCCTAGCTATCGCGGTTCTTGAGATACAGCCTGGTGACTGGCAGACAGACAGTGAAGTCTTAGTATTAGGGTCCCGTTTGGCATCCGTTGGGTACGGAACCCAAAAAATGAATTTCTCTAAACCACTCCTTGTACGGCTGCCTGCCTTTACAACAAGATCACTAGAACATGATTTATACGACGAAATCCCCATACATCGCTCTTTATGGCATAACAGCGTTTTGCTTGAACAGCCCCCAAACATTAACAGTCTTATTAAAACACGATTCCTTAAAACATCAGGCAGTTTTAATCAGCTGTGGTAAAGGGAAAGACTTTACCACAAATTATTTAAACTGCCTCTGAAGAGTATTTTAAGAGAAATATAAGACCAGTATTCTTTCATTTTTATAAATAAGAGTGTAATAAGTGTGATGGTGAATTTGGTCTCAATTGAGTGTAGCAGTGTTTTCAAAACTTTTATTAAGAAACTAATAACCGAAACTAAATTTAATAATAGCGGGACAAAAAATATTATGAAGAACGTTATATTTAGCGCCCGCTTCACAATTTGTCGATAAGCGGTCATTAAGAGCACGACCCGCTTACAGACGGGGGAGAGGACAATTTTAACTTTTTGAGTTCTCTAACCACAGTTAGTTCTAGAAATGCTTACCGCCCATTTCTGAATTGCAGGTTTTTTAATGGTTTTATAAGATTAGCACGCTGAAGTGGCAGTGACCTGGTCACATATGCCGAAGAACCGATGGTCGATGGGGTGCAAAGGTTCTCGAATGGAGACCCGAACTGGCAAACGCAGCGTAGGACACGGTCCACGTCGATCTGAGGCAGATTGCTGGCATCGGCTGGATGAGGATGGCCGAGGACAGGGCGTGGCGTGCGTTGGGGGAGAGCTATGTCCAGCAGAGGACGTGTACGAGTTGATTGATGACGATGATGGTTTTATTAAGTAAATCCTTAAGAATCCGTTTTGTCTCGTTAGTTTTGAGAAATATGAATTATACTGAGAGAGTGATTATGAAGAAGATTGATAGAAAGAGAAGATGTTCATAAAACAGTAAATTACAATGAACAGTATTTGTTTCGTGAAATTCTCAATTCCGAAACGTAATTAAAAAGTAAGAAATATAATTTTTTTGGCGGTAACAATTTTCAAAATAAATATATATATATATAGACTTCGTTGAGCATGTTAAGTACCTACCTACTGCAAAAGTTAAGATTTTTACGGTCTTATTTATAAAAACACGATTCTTCTACATCACTCCTCAGAGGCAGTTTAAATAGTCTGTCTATTTAAACTGAACCTGAGGAGTGATTCAGAAGAGTGGTCTGGTCATTTGGAAAAACATATTTCAAGCTTCAGTAAGTATTAGCAATCAGCATTTCGTATGATGAGATCCGTAGACGAACGAAAGTCGTCGACATAGCCCAGCGGATTAGTAAGTTGAAGTGGCAGTGGGCGGAGCACATAGCACCCAGAACTGATGGTCGATGGGGCCGAAAAGTTCTCGAATGGAGACCACATAACGGTAAGCGCAGCGTAGGACGACCAGCCACAAGATGGACAGATGACCTCATGCAAGTGGCAGGAAGGCGCTGGATGCAAGCCGCTTCCAACCGGTATTTTTGAAAATCCATGGAGGAGGCCTATGTCCAGCAGTGGACTTCTTGTGGCTGAATGATGATGATGATGATGATTTCGTATTTTCGAAATTATGATCGTTCTGCGATTGATACAGACATTCGATGGTGGTGTGTGCAGCAAGTTATTATTATTATACTCACTTCAGCACCTGGTTGTCGAACTCGCTATGGCTGACAGCGTGGGCGCTGCCCACGCCCACCTTCGACGCTAGCACGTGGTCGAGCAAAGACCGCAATTCGAACAGCAGATCCGCCGTGGCCAGGTCGCAGCGCACTCTGTGCGTCGATATCCAGAGGAAGCAGTCGGTGGGGCAGGCCTCGTCTGGAGGGAGAAAGAAACAAAAAAGAAAGATAGAAAGCAGACATACATTCAAACATACATACATAAACTCACGCCTGTATCCCAGAGGGGTAGGCAGAGACCAGGGACTGCCACTTGCCACGATCCTGACAGATCACTTGCGCTTCCTCAACATTCATTAGTCGTTGCATGCACGCCCGCCCGTTTCGGGTACTTTTTATCTTGCCCTTTGCTAATAGATACCCTATTTGATCGAAGTATGTCCGCCTGCAACGTCCCTTACCGGCCTTTCCACCCACATATATTAGGGGTTAAAGTATGAAATTGCCGTTTTATTGCAATAAGTAGGTTCTTTGAATTGACATAGAATCTTCATGGTTTGAGGTTTTCGAATGAAACTTTTTTCAAATGGTTTCTATGATGTTCTTTTTTTAAAAAATGTGAAACATTTGAATATCGACTTTCAATTGTTTTTGTTATTCAATTTAGACAAGAGAGATGGATACTGCGAAAATTCGAGTGATTATGAGGCACCCATTTTTTGTATTTTTTTATTTTATTGATTTGACGCAAGTGAGTCAATATTGTGGGTAAGGTAACGTTAAACCATGCCGCTAATTCCTGGGTAGTTTGACTAGGGTCGGCTTCCATTATCTCTCTTAATTCATCGTTATTCACCTGTGTGGGCGGTCTTCCTCGTGGCTCGTTCTTTAAGTCGAAATTTCCATCACGAAAGCGTTTAAACCAAAATCGCACGGTGCGTTCATTAGTAGACCCCTCTCCAAACGCAGCATTGATATTGCGGGCTGTTTCTGCCGCGTTAGTTCCGCGTCGGAACTCGTATTCAAAAATCACTCGAATTTTCGCAGTATCAATCTTTCTTGTCTAAATTGAATAACAAAAACAATTGAAAGTCGATATTCAAATGTTTCACATTTTTAAAAAAAAGAACATCATAGAAACCATTTGAAAAAAGTTTCATTCGAAAACCTCAAACCATGAAGATTCTATGTCAATTCAAAGAACCTATTGCAATAAAACGGCAATTTCATACTTTAACCCCTATTATTTGTTTGATCAATCTTTCTTCCTTCATCCTCTCCACATGTCCAAAACAATGCAAAATTCCTTTCTTAATTTAAGTCACTACATCCTCTTTCAGTCCACAACGTTCATAATGAAGAGATTTATTCAAATTGTCACAGAAACACAAAGTAAACAAACAAAATACACAAAAGATAAAAACAAAACAATCGTGAAGAAAACATGTGAGGCGTATAGAGTCGAAGGCAGCCGGGTACCATACAGTAATGTGTGGCACCCAGCCACCCCGGACTCCAAACGCCTCAGGTGCTGCCGTGAAAGCAAAAAAGGGGCTCCAACTCAGCATACTTTACTGGTTGGTGTGTGCTATGGATAGCATAACACCAGCAAGACTGGTTTTCAGTTGGGACCATCAGACCGACCTTGTTAGGGCTCTGTAGGTGTGTTACATCAACCAACACGTTGTTTATTGACTGCATAGGTGGTTTAGCAGCGACACGTTTAACTGCCGTGAAAGAGGTCGTGGGTTCATTTGGGTTAAATTGGACACATGTATTTGTGCAAATGGCCAGATGTTTGTCTATCTGCATGCCAAGTTTCATGTAACTCCGTTCAATCGTTATTGCGCAATTGAATAACAAACATCCAAACACCTTCACAAACATTCACATTTATAATATTAGTAGGATTACCATAAGTAACCTCCAGCTCTCCAAAGAACATCAAGGGCAGCGTGTAGACCAGCGTCACCTCTATTAGAAAGAGCGCTGACGACTTCTGCTTGAGCCAGTAGACCAGCCAGCCGGCGCCTGGTTTCTCCCGCTGCTGCCAGCGCTTTAGCGGCGCTGGCTGATAGCTGTAGCGTGGCGTTCGATGGGAGTTGTATCGCGGTGCACAGACACTTGATGGATGCAAGCTCACGCGGCCATCCTCGGTAGTGTAGGCGCTTACGGTCGGCGGCTTCTGCAGGTTGCGGCTGCGCAGCCCGTTCCATCTGGGTTCAGGACGGCGTGGTTATGTTCCAAAAAATATTTAAATACAAATAGAAAATGTTTATTTGCATTCAAACATAGTAAAGCACATAAATCACTTATACTACAGAACAATAACGACATGTACAATAAATGACAAAATAGGGGACAATGTTTGGGTTGTACGATCAATTGATCTGTATATTTCGTTTGGGAACGTCCCACAAGGCATTCTCTCAGAGCTCACCGCGGATTGGCGAATTCAAGCGCTGAGGTATGAGAACACCTCAGAGACACAGGTTTTTTCACTATGTTTTTCTTTACAGTTATATTATAAATTAATTTAAATATTTAGGTAACATCCGCAGGTCGAATTTTCAGCACAAATATTTTATATTGTGCAATAAAGAATTTTTCACTTCTCATGCTCTAAAAGTTCGTCTTTATGTCGTGCGTAGGCGACATAAAGTCGCTTTTTATGCTCTAGAGCATAAAGTAAAATCTTCGTCGAAGACCAAGGCAATCGCTGCAACAGCCACACGAACATCTTTAACTTCATACAATCGTCACAAATACAATCTAATACAACATTAAATATGCCAGAAAAAACGATTACTTTAAATATTTCTCATTGCTCTAATGTAACTTTCAATTTTAATTAAATTAGCATTTACTATATTTACATGTTGCTGTTTCATTTCCTCGCAATCGAAGTGAAAAGTAGAGTGTACAACTCGTCCATAAAACCCATTTTACACTCGACTTTATATCTATCCTCGCTCGCAAGCTCGCTCGGATGGATAAACGTCTCGAGTAAAATGGTGCGTTTTATGCACTTGTTGTACAATCTACTATTATGCCATATCTGGCCAAAAAGCGGGGTTTTTCCGCACGCTACGCGTACGGGAAAACCCACTTTGAAGCCAAGTGACGACATAAAATTGTGTACACAACACGGACCGTAAGATAGAAAGCCCTCTATCGCATATTTATGACCCTCGCCTGCGGCTCGGGTCTTAAACCTCTGCGATATCGGCCTTTCTTTATTTTACGGCCCTAGTTGTGCAAATAACTATTTCAATTCAACAACCTCCTAGTACTTTCATTACCGAACCCTGCTCTACTGCTGCTACAAGACTGTAATAAGTGTAAGACTACATATCGTCCACTTGCGACGACAGTGTGATATTTCAAAAACACCAATTTTTCAGGAAACGACTTTATAACCTTTGAATGAGCAAAAGTCTGAAGGTATTGGCAGAATAGTCTTATTGTATATGGAACTATTAAAGGTCAACTATTAATGAATTCAAATATACATATTAAAATAATAATTTTTGTCTTAATAAAGTAATTAAAAGCGATTAAAAAAAAAATGGGAAAAGGTATCACGTTTTTCTAGTAAAATTTATATTATGCATGGTGGCAAGTTGAGATGTCACGTTGAAGATGATGTAAAAAATGATTTTTGTATAGGTTTTATTAAAATGAAACATTGATCCTGGAAATATGTTTTTTATTTAACGAACAAAATAATCAGTCGAAAAAGTGATAATTACTTTCGAAGGCTTTCGTTTTGCTCTCGAACGTTTAAATACACTTAAACTTATCAAAAATATCTAATTAGGCACTTTTTAAAGTATAGTGTAAACTGTACATACCTATTTATGCATGTGAACAGTTTTCCTTCCTTGTGTTCTAAAATTTAAACTTTATCGAAATAAACTAAATCTCTCAAAAACAAACAATTTTGGTAAACAGTTATAAAAACAAACAACTTAAGACCTTTACACTAAAGAGAAAAATTGGTTCTAGTATCAAGTACTCTTAAGTAGGACAAAATAAGCTATCACAAATTACTAGTTATCAAAAATCACAAATTAGGTGCTCAAATTATTAACGCACAAATTGAAAACATTATGGAAATTCTAGCTTTTATAGCTTTACCCTAAGCACAGTCAAACAATAAAATAAACAGATCTATAGGTAAATTGTATACCTACGGCAAAACCCCTCATGGTTATGAAAACCATGAGGGAGGCTTATGTCTTGCAGTGGGCGTCAAAGGGCTGATGATGATGATGATGATACCTACTTAGTAGGAAAGTAGGCTCTATTTTTGTAACCTTGTCGTTATAGCTCACTATGAGACAATTACAAACATAGGAACACTATAGAGATTCATCCATCCTTAAAATCAGTCTTATTAAATTTTTGGCTTCGCCTCTACATTCTCTCATTGGTTTTTTTATTTATTTCTAATAAATATATATTAGTATCAAATTCTAAGATTTATACTCCTAATATCTATGTTTTGTAGCTAAAACTTTACAAATGACCTTTAATAGCCAGGAATGTGGTTACCATTTAATAGTGATAAAGATATTTTTTCTTATTTTCTGCCAATCCAGGTTTTCCATTCAAAGTCTTCTTAAGCTGGATGTCATTGACGGCCTTCTTTTTTATTACCACAGCTCTCTTCATTTGATCCGCGTAAGAAATGCGATAGTAGATCGCATGAGGATCATCTTTTTGCACTCGAACTCCTTTAATTTCAGACGTTTTTATGACTTTCTGGTCTTCATCCTTGTGAATTGTAAAATTCATTTGTCAACAGTTCCAATATCAGTTCCGATGTTAAAACCTAACTGCAAAGTGGGTTACTCGGGGCTGCAAGTACTGTAAATTGCTTCTGCCAGATGTCGCTGCCTAGAGGCTCGAAATTTCACTGATGCCTTCACATGCCCATTAGCTCAATTGGGAGAGCGCTGGCACGGTTAGCCAGTAACGCGGGTTCAATTACCGGCATGGGTGGAATTTTTAGCCTCTAAATAGGTTTGTAACAATTATTGTTTACAATTTTTGTCTTTAGTTTAGGTAGGTACTATATGTATAAATATGACATTAAAATAACTTAGCAACAATGTCATCGTCATTCACTGTTTGTAAATCCGGGTTATTGGGAGTGACTAGGTTGCCACTGAGAAATTAACTATCCATATTTTGCTTCGGTCCTATTTTATCGTGATTCACAGTTTGTAAGTCCGGGTTGTTAGGAGCGACAAGATTGCTGCTGCTGGGCAAATTATTATTCATTTTGCTTTGCGCTAATTGCAATATTAGTTTAGACCAAGTGCCCATCTGTAAAAATAACTGAGTTTAATATTACTGCTTAGCGCTTACAACGTGACAAGCGGACATTCAATTTTATTTAAATATTTTCTACAAAAACAAGACATCAACAGTTGACTCACAACATATTTGTAATGTAAGAAAAATATTCATCATCTACAACGATACTATTTAAGATGTCGCGCAATTACTTTGATTATCTTTCAAGAACAACGTGACATTAAAAATATATCTCATCAACTTTGCTTTATGATTTACAAGAACAGGGTGATAAGTTTAACTTGCCCCATTGTCGAATTTAATGAAAATGTGTAAAAGACTTACCTTTGTCTCCAATACCGTGGTAACCTCGAGATGTCACGTTTTTGAAGGAAAGGAAGAGCAACTCTCATCTCGCAGCACAGGTGGCAACTGAACTGTCACGGTATCGAAGCCAACTAGATTGCCAAACGAGACAGCGCTATAAAGTTATATTTTGTCTTTTTTCTCGTAGTGTTCTTGTTTTTGGTCAAAAAAATACCCTGTTTTTGTAGATAAGAGAACGCGTGATCGCGATTCAGAATTTCGGCAAAACGAAAAATCGAATAACTCGAGATGTCACACTGTCGTCGCAAGTGGACGATATGAAACCACTTACATACTTGACTTTCGCCACATTGGGATACAGCGCGGCCGCCATCACAAGACTGTAATAAGTGTAAGACTACATATGAAACCACTTACTTGACTTTTGCCACATTGGGATACAGCGCGGCCGCCACAATGGCCTTAAACAGACTCAAATTGTTCAAATTGCGGTTCTCCCACTGCGCCCTTATATCACCCGTGGGCAGAAAGCCCATCTGCTTCAGATTATTTCCAAACTGTTGTTTCATTTCGGTTAGAAGTGCCAGCGTATTGTTCGACAAAAAGTTGTCGTAGCAGAAAGATCGTCTGTCGCGTCTAAAGGTGCGCTCCCACGCGATTATTGCCTCGGACAACGCAACGTGATCACTAGGTTCGTCCAGGGCGAAAGCTGCTTTAGTTTCGTCTGTTTCTGACTCCTTGCCTGAAAAAAATAATGTGCCTAACATAGAAATAAAGTCTCCAACGTTTCCCACAGTAATAGGGAGAACGCTTACTAATTTTAGTGAAATACCCCACCTTACGCATTGTTTTTTCTTTTGATTGGACCAATGAAGCTGTAGAAACTCAGGCGCCATTCGATGTGTTTTTTTAATCTATGAAATCAAGTGGGAAGGCCTACGGTGAAGGTAACTGTGGCGGGGAGTCGCTAGATGCGGGCGGCACAAGACCGGGAAGCTTGGAAAACCATGAGGGAGGCCTATGTACTGCAGTGGGCGTCAAATGGCTGATGATGATGGAAACAAGACTGTAACAATTGGTACAACCTACACATTGAGTTACTATGTTTTACCTACTTAATAGGTGTTAATAGTGTAGTACGGGTCAATAGATTTCGGTCCTTGGCCAAAACCTACCAAAGCCAGCATAAACAGGTTCTTGAAGCCGCAAACTTCTATTATTTTATGAACTTTGTCTTTTACTCATTAAAAGTGAAGAGATTCCAGTACTTTGCCAAATCTTACAAAGACCACATCCCACACATCGGCTACAGAAGCGGCTCGGTCTAGACACCCGGTTTGAGACAAACGAGCTAGGATAGGTTCCAAAACTTACCACCATAAACGGGTCCTAGAACACGGTGGCTACGGAAACGGTTTTAGAACTAGAACGCTCTAGAGCCTTTTCCGGTAAGTAAAAACGGATAGGAATAGGCCAATGACCCACATGGCGGTTACGAAAGCGGCTCTGTTCAGACAACCCGAAGAGAGCGAATAGCAACCTCGTTCTTGGTTTTCACTTAAGCAAGAGTAAAAGGGTTAGAACAGGCTTCAAAACTTACCAATGACCATCATAAACGGGTCCTTGAACCCCCACACGGCGGCGACGGAAGCGGCTCTGTCCAAACACCCAAAGAGCGCGCCTAGCAACATCAGTTTGCCCGCGGCCGGGTGCACGGGCAGGCGGGCCAAATGCCAACCCAGTGGCGTCAGGGTTTCTTCCTCGTCGAGGCAACCGATCCTGAGGCAAAGGGGAGGTGTGTAATGTAAGTGGCTCTTAAAATCGTATTCAATACTGGACTGTCTTCTCGCCGTCGCGCCATCTTTCGAGGTCTCTCGTCATCAGGTCTAGCAGTATTCGCTGCCCAGGGCTGCGTAGTACTTGCTGCCCCCGTCTTTTATTTACTGAGCTACATAAGTTGTTATATAAATGGTCTGTACGTTATACCGCTATCATCACCATTTTATTGTTTTTCGTTAATTTTAATCATCCCTCGCGAGTTAGCGATTGGCCGCCCCTAATATCAGGCCGCTGGGTCCGGTCCTGCTCGCATTACGCGTACCGGGATCTCTAGCGGAGATCCTCTATAAAGCATTGGGTAGAGGTGGACTGATGATGATTGTTATGAAGTCTTGTGAGTATCGTTTTGATAGTCTAGCATAAATTTCAGTGTCTGAGAGTCTGAAATATCACTCAATGGAGTAAAGAGTATTGTGAAATATTCCATAGGAATATTTCGGAACTTAACTTACTTTGGAAAGCCAGTTTATGAAATGCCGCGTTTAAAAGAAACTATGCAAAACATATTGGAGTATAAACAAAAGGTTTAGGTACAAATGGAAGATTATAAAATTGAGATTCAAACAATCCAAGTATATCGTATAAAAAAAGAAAGAATACATTTATTCCAATTATCACAGAAACACAAAGTAAACGCGTAGGTAAACAAACAAAATACACGAAAAACAACAAAACAAAAAATAATTATTCGCACACCTGTAAGATACTAATGTACCAAAGTTCCACTTACTGTTGCAAACGCTTGACCGCCCACTTGACAGTCTTCATATCGGGTGGGTCAAGGACCCTTTGGAATGCCTCCTCAGCCTTCCCGAGCCTCAATTGCTTAGTCATCAGTACCGCCTCCAGCAGGTTGTTCCTTTGGAGCTCCGGGAGTAGCCTTTCGTCCAGCTGACTGGCCCGGTGTGACGTCACGAGGTGGTAGCAGATGCCTGCCTGGCAGCGGCCGGCGCGACCACGTCTGGAAAGTTTGAATTTGGAATCAGCCTACGGGCGATACTAAAGGCCATAAAGTTAAAGTAGGTTTTTTCATCATTCAATATATATATTAAACACATAAATTTTAAGATTTAGATCGTTACAGATACAGATACAGATACTTTATTTGTCAAACATAGGTATACAATAATTTACTATAATGTGACACATAACATCCATTGCTGGTTTTATAGAACGTATCTTGATAGTAGCTGAGTTTGGCCGACTAAAATTTTTTATATATACATATAAAACATAAGCACCAAGGCCTTCATAAGCACCAAGGCCTTCGCAAGGATCAGCTGCAGTCCCTGAATTGCCCTGGATGTATGAATATTACTAGGCGCAGGGTGTGTGACGATACAGTGGTAGCCAGCCCGCGGAAATCACCCAGCATATTTGATGATTCTATGAATATGTCGCGCGGAACTGCGGCTGGTAATGGTACCTCATCATCCATGCCTAAGGCAACTGCCGCGGCTGTGCCTGCAACTGCTGCACCTGGACCTCTGACAATTGAGAGGATTAGTGAGCTTTTCGATCAGAAGCTGTCGATGTCATCGGATTTCATGCAAAACTTGCGTACAACCTTGAAGGATGACTTAAAGGTGGTTATCTCTAAGGAGGTTAAGGAAGCTGTCAATACGCTCACCGCAGACATTAACCAATGTACCGATTTTCTGGCCGCGGAGCAGAGGGACATTAAGAAGGAAATTATGCTTAAGGAAAAATCAATAAGTGTGCTGGAACAGGAAAATGCACGACTACAGAATGAGTTACACAGTATGGGCTCCAGACTGAATACACTGGAGAAGATATCAAGAGAGTGCAATCTTGAGATACAAGCTGTACCTGAGACTCGCTCAGGTAGCGAAAATGTTATGGCAGTATTCAGAAATATCTGCAGCGCACTGGACGTACCGATCGTGGAGAGTGAAGTGCGAGCATGTCGTCGCGTTGCCAAGATCAATCCTAACTCGGACCGTCCAAGGGACATCTTGGTGACCCTCACCACCCCGAGACTGCGAGACACGGTATTATCAGCCACTCACCGCTTCAACAAGTCAAACAGGGAAGCAAAGCTTAACACGAAGCACGCTGGTTTAACGGGAGAGAGTAAGCCAATTTATATTTGCGAGCATCTTTCACCAGAACTTAAAAAACTGCACGCTGAAGCCAGACATTTCAAGAAGAACAATAATTTCAAGTATGTCTGGGTGAAATACGACAAGATATATTTACGGAAAGACGACAACTCTGCCGCGATTCCAGTTAAAAGTTCTGATACGCTAAACAATATAAAAATGTCTAGGGAGTAATTAAGGGAGTAACAGATAAAACCACCAAATACGCAAATTCAAAATGGCCGTCTTTCGCGGTCGCGCGCCATCTTGCGAATTGTGATGTACGGCTAGCACAAGTTGGCGCGCGAGCTATCTCGGCGCGAGCTAGACCATCCGTCTGTTTCGGCGTGATTTCCTTAAGTTTTATATTTTGATTTTAACTGGCTTGTGTTTACTTTTCTCGTATTCGTAATGAAAAGTAGAGTGTTTTACTCGGGTGATAGCACCCATTTCTGCCTCGAACTATTGGCGCTCTCACTTCGTTCGAGCGCCAAAACATCTCGTCAGGAATGGGTGCCTTTCAGCCCTCGGTTAACAATCTACTATTAAAATTTATTTGTTGAGGTAGAGTGACGACTGCACAAGACATTAACCTGGGTGGCAAGAATGCCAAGGACAAGGAGAAATGGAAGTCTAAAGGGGAGGCATGTGCCCAGCAGTGGGACACAATCATAGCTACATGTGAAAGTCTTGAGATAATAGTATCCTTATAATTCTACTCAAAGAAAGAATGCTTGAGCAGAGAACAGGATTCGTGGCTAGGAGCCAGGTCAAAACGTACCGTTGGTGCAAATTCGCCTTCGACGCCCACTCAGTCTGCAGTGTCTCTATGTTATCCTCCACATTCAGTCCGCTTAGCTTCACTTTCCCGCAGTCAATCACATACACCACGTCATCTATGGTAATCGACGTCTCTGCTATATTCGTCGCGATTATAATCTTCCTTATGTGGTCTGGCGGCCTTTCAAATATCTTTCTCTGTTCTAAAGACGGTAGTTTCGAATGTAGAGGGTATATTTCGAAATTCGAGTTCGGAAAGGCATTCGACTCCTCCATGGACCGCAGAAGTTTCGATATTTCGCCGATTCCTGGGAGAAACACTAGTATGGCTCCTGGTGGGCTTTTTATCAGGTAAATGAGCAGTTTTAGAATGACGTCCAGGTTCATTAGTTCGCTCCGGGGGTCCAGTAGAATTTTGTAGAGTGTACGGTCAATTTCCTTTTTTATAGATTCGATCCATGGCCCTGTAATTGAATGGAATCGAAATATTTTTATTGCAGCAAAATTATTTTGTACAAAGGCGAGCTTAATACTACATAGCTTCCTTTCCGTTTTTTCCATTGTTCATTGAGTGCTACCCTTTATGATATTTTAATAACTCAAAAAACTTATTATATTTTCCAATTTAGATAAGGTGGTTTGTATTAGTGTCGCTTAGCTTTCGGGTGGGGCGTAAATTTTTTATACCCTGTAAACCTAAGCAAGATTACTTGAAAGTAACTGTTTGTATTTAGATTCTATGGACACTCACCAACTTTCGCTCTGTGCTGGATATCCCTTTCCATGAGTCGACTCTGCGAGTAATTTCCACCGTGGCGGTGCCCGGTATTAGCTTGCTTGGACGGGGGCAGATCCTCAAACGTGAAGTTTATTAATCTGCAAGTAAAAGGAAAGGTCTATTTGGAGGCTACGTAATACAGAAAAAGTTTGTAAAGAGGCTCGAAATTTCACTGATGCCTGCACTTGCCCATTAGCTCAGTTGGGAGAGCGCTGGCACGGTTAGTCAGAGGTCGCGAGTTCAAGTCCCAGCATGGGTGGAATTTTTAGCCTCTAAATAGGTTTTTAAAAATTGTCGTCAGCACGGGTTAGTGCAACAAAAAGAATATAAAAGTAAAGGTGATGATTTTGGTATCCGTCAGTTAAAGACCATTAAAGATCTGGGATTAAATTGCATGACTTCTAGGTTTTTCAGAAAGCTTTGATTTTAAAGTCTTCTGAAAACTGTTAGTTAAGAATAGTTAATTAAGAATTAAATTTGTAAACACGGAGTATGGTTTTTCGCAATTTTTTTTTTCTATAATAATAATGAAGAAAATAAATTTGAATAGAGCCTGCTGGTCACAGGCCCCTCCTCAACTGCAACGTTGCCGAAATGTCAGGAATTAATGTAATTAAGTTTACCTAATAAATAATCGCGTTAAATGTATATGAGCATCGCGAGTCATTAAAAAACAAAAATACAGATTAGTCATTATTCAATAAAATAAATGTTACCTAATATATCATTTTCATTTAAGTACAAAAATAAATCTTATATTCAATATATTTTTGTTAATATCTTATTCGGTCCCAGAGATACTAAGGGTGACCCACATCACTGAATAAGTAATTAAATACATAAAATACCTTGGATAAGTAAGGGATAAACAGAAAAATATCTCATTGACAGGTTTTTCAGTTATACAATTTGTCTATGGATAGCTCTGCAAATGTCATGGTGCAAAACGTTTTTCGACTTACTCACTGGATAGAGCTTACCCATGAATCCGATAAATATTCCTGTCAGATAGCCTTGAATAAGGGAATTCATCTATAAATCGTAAAATGATGCAGTTTCATACTGACTTGTAAATATCCTCGAGATAGATATCCTGGACGGGATAGGCGAGGCCTTCGATGTGTAAGACCGGACAGTTGTCGAAGTACCCGGACAGGGCTTCGGCGTTAAGGGTCGCGCTCATCAGGATCACCTTCAGATCCTTCCGTTTTTTAAGGATCTGCCGAGAAAATATAATTTATTAGTTTATGCCGGGTGTTAAAATACCAAAACAAACTACTTTATCCAAACAAAGCAAAATTTTGCTGAGAAATTAATATTTTTTTTTGGGCCACTGAAAAAACATGTTAGCGCGCAATAGGCGCGTAACTTTCAGCGTTTTTATATAAACCAGCCAATCAGTTAATAAGCCAGCACAATTCTTGTTTGAGTTCCCGACGTTTTAAAAATTCACCGCGTGTTAAAAATGCAAATTCTTTGGGAAAATAATATTCGGTGTACGACACTCGATGTATTAATTCTGCCAATGTTTAAAAAAAGTGTGACGTTGAGCCTCAAAATATCCTAAGCCGCCGTTGATTTTCCAGACATGATTAATTTGGAAAAAAATATAGCAAATTTAAGGAATGTATTTGTCGTAATAAATGAACACTGTTGGAAGTTTAAGTCACTGTATATTCTTAATTCACCCTTATGCTATTTGGTTGGCGGGCACACAGTACGCGTCCGGGAAACGACTGGCTAGCAAATCCTGCATCGCTACTCACTAGCTATAAAACGCTGACGCTACACAATGATGCAGATAATAATACATAATTTCAAGAAGGGCCTTCGTAAATGGACACTGGGTAGTTGCGATTTATTTCAATCAAGCTTATATATAACTAATAAGCAGTAACCGACGAATGAATCACTCCTTTAGTAAGAGAGTGCAATATCACTCCTTAGGATTCAATATCCAAAGCATCCCATAGAAAAATTAAATTACCGCTGCAAAAATAATTTGGCCACACCTTCGAAACATAACGTAAGTTTTGTCCATTATTTTGTTTTTTCAAGTCTACGATGCACTGTTTGCATTACTTAATAAAAAAATTAAAACTTAAAAAATCCCAGCACACAATAAATTAACTCAGAAAAATCAAAGCAACTAAATTATTGGCGGCCATTTTTTTTCGCCATTTTGTTTTTGATCGCACTTAAATTTGCCCAGTTTAGTCAAGGCACAATCCCTATATCTCTTACCGTTTTGTCAGGCAGTTGACCATGTCCATAAACGGTTGAGTGGATTTCCATCAAACTAACCTGCTACTAGGAATAGGAACTTAAGAACCATCGAAATCGCTTGATCCGTTTAGGCGCTATGACGGAAGTACAGACTACAGACACAGAGAGATAGGGTTCAAACTTATAACACTCCTCTTTGCGTTGCGTCGGGGTTTAAAAATAAAAGCAAGCCAAACGGGACTAGATTTTACGACCTTGGTCTGTCACGTTTAACCATTAACCACGTTTGAATGATTATTTTCCTCGAATGGAGCCTTTATCGAAAAGGCCAATGAAAACGGTATTTTAATACTTGCCTCTTTCAGAACCATCATAGAGAGATCCACGTGTGTGTCCCTCTCGTGCACCTCGTCCAGAATGATGTGGCTGAAGTTGGTCAGACCCTGGTTCACCTCCAACTCAGTCAAGAGGATGCCCGTTGTCACGTACATTATGCTGCCGCGCGGCCGCGAATCTTGCCTGGGCATTGTGAAACGAAATAATATTATTATACTTTATTGCACACAAGACTTTTAACAGGACATTACATAAGAAATTGCATGTACAAAGGCGAGCTTATCTCTGTAAGAGATTTCTTCCAGCAAACCTTCGGGTATAGGAGAAGCAGTAGGAAAACGGGAGATTATAGATTTTTTTTGTAAATTATTTCTGGAAGAAAGTTCACAAAATACTTGGTATTTTTCATACTAAAAACCCTCACTGAAACCTGCTAGGTTAAAACCTGTATTTAGTTACATATGTTTCTTCTTTAAGTGCCTCTACACTTTTGGAGGTTGGCCATCAGCTCTGCATATTCCCCTCTTCGTTCTGTATTTAACGGGTCTAATTGTCACTGGATCTATTAGATTAAGGCCGACTTGCGGCACTTTCCAAATGTCACTTAAGTCGCCATTTAAATCGACTTTTTATAAAGAATTTTAGTTAGATGCTGTTTACGGCACATTTAAGAGTGGTGCAAGTTGGCCTTAGTTTATCTCGTTAAATGTAGAACTATGCGAATCATTATTTGTGTAGGACATAAGGGAAGACTTTTCATCTACTTCGACAAGTCACAACATTGAGAGGAAAAGGAGTGTTGATTGAAGATAATCGATAAGAGATAGTCCATTGTTTGTCTACCAGGTAGCTTGGTAGAAAAACTGGACGGAAGTATACCCGGAACACCACGAAAGTGTGTTTTTTATGAGCTATAGTTTTTTATAGCACAGAGGTGCTATAATAACTGACAGCCGACCGCCATTATTAGACAAAGCACAAGAGGATGGATAATCTAGTGTTCTTCTTAGAAAGCAATGACTTCTTAACACAACGAACCCGGTAGTATAAATAAAGTAGTAATAGAAAACGTCACAGGCCGCTCGCTGTTTTGTACGATATTCATACTTTTACCTGACGTAATAATATCTAACAGCTGTTACGGAGCAGTCAACCGTGCAGTTGATTCAAGGTAGTGAAGCTCTAAGGGCGACGTTTTCTCAGAGAATGGGTGATCGTACACTTCTAAAGCAGATGTTGGCGCCCGTAACACAAAAGCTTTGCTACTACAATCGAGAACATGCTAAAATAAAGAATAAGGTTAACACATGTTGCAGCATGGAATTTACAAAGAGCAATAAAATAATTGTAAAAGGCTGGCAGAAAAATTTAACTCCTCGCCTGTCTGACAGGATAGTAGTACTATAAAATTAAATAGTCACTGAAATAAAGAAAGCCCCTGGAGAGGACGGTATTACAACTGAGCTCCTGAAGTCTGGCGGTAAACCCGTAATGAAGGAGCTCCAGAACATATTTAATACTGTCCTCTTTGATGGCAGAACTCCGGAGGCGTGGAGTAAGAGTGTTGTCGTGTTGTTCTTTAAAAAGGGTGATAAAACCCTCCTGAAGAACTACCGACCCATTTCACTCTTGAGCCACGTCTACAAGCTGTTTTCAAGAATCATCGCGAACCGTCTTGCGAGAAGACTTGATGAGTTTCAGCCACCTGAGCAGGCCGGCTTTCGATCGGGTTACGGCACCGTAGACCACATTCACACAGTGCGGCAGATTATACAGAAGACCGAAGAGTATAATCGGCCCCTGTGCTTAGCGTTTGTGGACTATGAAAAGGCCTTTGACTCGGTCGAGACCTGGTCTGTTCTGGAATCTTTGCAGCGATGCCAAGTCGACTGGCGATACATCCAAGTGTTGAGAGGTCTGTACGACGCCGCTTCTATGGCCGTCCAAATCCAGAACCGGCAGTCTGAGCCTATCCCCATACATCGTGGTGTGAGACAAGGGGATGTTATTTCCCCGAAATTGTTCTCAAATGCATTGGAGGATATGTTCAAGACACTGAACTGGAAGGGGTACGGCATTAACATAAACGGCGAGTACCTTTCACACTTGCGATTTGCAGACGACATTGTCATCATGGCGGAAACGCTGCAAGATCTGCAACATATGCTGAGTGGCCTAGCTGATTCTTCCCAACGCATTGGTCTCCGGATGAACTTGGATAAAACCAAGGTTATGTTCAATGAACATGTAAGTCCGGAGCCAATTGCAGTTCAAGGCAGTATTCTCGAAGTTGTTAAGGAGTATGTTTACCTCGGGCAAACCATGCAGTTAGGTAAAAACAACTTCGAGAAAGAGGCCAATAGAAGAATACAGCTGGGCTGGGCAGCGTATGGGAAACTACGTCGAGTCTTCACATCGCCAATCCCACAGAGTCTCAAGACGAAAGTCTTCAATCAGTGCGTCCTACCCGTCATGACATATGGTGCCGAAACGTGGACACTCACGGTGGGGCTGGTCCACAAATTTAAAGTCGCTCAGCGTGCTATGGAAAGGGCTATGCTCGGGGTTTCTCTGAAAGATCGAATTCGAAACGAGGTGATCCGACAGAGAACCAAAGTCACCGACATAGCCCACCGAATTAGCATGCTGAAGTGGCAGTGGGCCGGCCATATTATCCGAAGAACTGATAACCGATGGGGTAGACGAGTTCTCGAGTGGAGACCGCGGATCGGTAAACGTAGTGTGGGACGTCCTCAGACTCGGTGGAGCGATGATCTTCGCAGGGCGGCTGGCAAGAGTTGGATGAGAGTAGCCGAGGACCGTGCTCAGTGGCGTGCTATAGGAGAGGCCTATGTCCAGCAGTGGACAAGCATAGGCTGATGATGATGATGATGATGATGATGATGAAATAAAGATTTGATTAAGGAGCAAATGAAAAATTCAGACCATTCTGATGATGATGATGAGACCAGAGGGTTTTACATTTAACCCAAAATTGGCTATTTTACTCAGCAAGGCTATGCGACTACTACAGCCGGGCTTTTTCCGGAAACCCAGCAGCATTCGAATACCTGTGGTGAACAGGATGCAGTGACATACCTCTCCAATCTTACAGCATATCCTACAGAACTGCCCATTGGCTCAGCCCTCTCAGCGGCCACTCTCTCAGCCAAGGAAGATGCAGCTATCCTTCTGGGCTGTGTGACCATAATCTTTGTATTGGCACCTTTTTTGTCAAGTATAGCTTCATCGAGGATCAGTTGGGGTACCTGTAAAAAAAGCCTGATATTTCACTAGGCAAAAGATATTAAAAACCGGCCAAGTGCGTGTCGGGTTGGGTTACGTAGCAGGAGGGGTTTTTACCTGCTTCACAAAACTTCATCAAAGTAATTTTATACTACACCTGCTTGGAAAGTACCTTGATACTTTATCAAATTTACGGTAGAAAGTACGACATTGCATATCGAACAAATATGCGGGGAGAAAACGCATCTGAGCGGGAGAGAAAAGTGTATGAAAATCCATTTCTTACGTGGTTTTTCTTTTTTAATTTTGGGTAAGACTATGCGCCGGTAACCTAAATATCAAAAGCCAAAAAGTTTTTACAGTGAGTTTTTATCTCCAAGTTCGCAAAATGACACTGGCCACTAGCTGTGTGTTGGATGGTGTCGGGCTGGCAGTGCGACCCTGCGGCGGCAGGATAAACAATTTGAAAAAAGAACATGTGAAAATTGCAGACGCCATTTCCAATTTGTGTGTTGTTTGAGGATTCAGTTTTCGTAGAAAGTAAGCAGGTGTAGTATAAAGCACTATGTATCACTCGAGAGAAACTGCGATTCCCGATCGGTCGGGACCGATCGTAATCGGTCACTTTCTCCTCTCGGTGAACAATGTACTATTCAATGGAATTTTCACGAAGTTTTCCTTTTATAAATTGGTCGCCTATTACTCGTTAACCTGCAAAGTCTACTTAGCCGTGATAGTTTTCCTTTTAAATTCATTTATTATGTGCTACTGCCCTGATTTTTTTCACGTTTCTACAATCAACCGTTTAGCCGAGAGAGGGGGGAGACGCCCTACTCTAACAAAAACTTGCGCCTTAAAGCTTAATGTTTCCCAAACGGATACCTAAATCGAAAAATGGTTTTCGTACACTCACAGTATTTATAAACGAACAATCCAACGATACCCCCTACTAGCCAGAAAAAAATTGCATCCCTAATAGGTGTACGGTGTACCGTGTTGTCGGCGTGATATATATATATATATATAATTATGCCAAATTTCAGCTTTCAGACAGACACACAGACAGCCGGAAGGACATGGCGGAACTATAAGGGTTCCTTGTCTACTACGGAATCCTAAAAAGAAACAAGCTATCATTTTAAAATGTGAAAGATGGTGACTATTTTTTGCAGTTTTAAGATCGCGCTTTTATGCGTTTAACATTTGTTTCAATGGATTTAAACTAGGCACAATAAATACTCTTATCTTGATTGATAGGTATTGATGCAGGCGAAGTAGACGGACAATCAAACAAACATACCAACAAGGTTTTAAAACTCAGTTGCTCAAAACAGTGCAGCCTATAGTGTCAAGGCGCACAGTGTGCGCCAGACCAAGTTCTCGGCCGGCCCGCGCCAATAAAAAATAACTAGAATAGTTTAACATATACAGGGTGACCCAGTTATACAGGGATAATAATTTGAGATAGCATTTTAAGTCACTAATCCGTAATGATTAGAGAAACAATTTATAAGGAAACCTCCCCTAATTATTCAATTTATGTATTCCTGCATTCATAAATAAAACATGACAATGTGCTGTCAGCAGCAAAAAAAATATTTTGTCGCAAACAACTTATTACGATTTAGACAAATCCCTGAGGAAAATCTAAAATCATAAAAATTATACCTATAGAGCGAATTTCTTGTACAGGGTCCTAAGTTGAGGTGGCGTATTAAGTGCTAGCATGTAATCTGCTATAGATAGAAAAAAGCTTTGTGATGTGTTATAAACAGAAAATAAAATTAAGCCATTTTCTCAAAATTCTTTACTTAAAGTTCTTGACCATCTTACTTGTTTCTAAGCTACTATGCACTCCATCAGACTAATATTCTTGACAAAAACGTCATGAAATCCCATTAAAACTAAATTTTTTCTTACATTTATGTTTTGGTGGGATAGAGAATATATTTACCTGAGTGGACTTCCCACATCCTGTCTCACCACTAATAACCACTACAGAGTTACTGTTGATAACTTTTAATAACTCTCTGGCTTTGTAGTATGCAGGAAGTTTTTCACGAAACTTCAACATCTCTTTATACTTGCGTTCTTGAATCATATCTTGGTATTCAATGTAGTATTTTTCGCTTAGATACTGTATTTCTTCAGTGTGGCGATTGATAGTAATTCCCTTAGCAAGCTCTTCATCAAGCTTTTCATTAAAAGTGCCTGTGATAATATCATGATAGCTGTATTTAAAGGCATGCTTTTCTCTGAGGGACATGATTCTTTCAGGTCCATGAGAGCTTGAAAGTTCTTGTTTTACCAAAGTATGGCTTTCTTGTTTGACAGGAATAAAGTCTGGCATATTGTGTACACCTGACATTCCTGGCTGCACAGAGAATGGTATGAACTCAGTTTCTTTAAGTTGACTCACTGGCTGTTCCCTTACTTGCTCTGGTTGGCTGGGATTTGATAATGAAATAAAATCTTCAGAACCCTTGAAATGTGGGTTTGCTTGCTGATTAACTCTTGAAGCAACTTCAGCTCTGAGAGAGTTGTAGTCTGCTATAGGAGCCAGAGATCGGTTCCAAGACGATTTGTGTGCTTGCTGCCTCCTCATAAGGTCCTGTTTTTTATTGGCTAAGTACTCAGCAGCAGGTGATGTGTTAGGTTGTAAATATGATACATCCTGTTTGTTAAACTCATCTTGTTTTCTAATTAGCTCCAGTTTCTTGTTATTTAAAAAGGTTTCAGCTGCAGACTTGAATGGTTGTAGACTAGAGGTGTCTTGTTCGGAAATGACGACATCTTTTTCCTGTTTTGTAATACCACTGTTAAATATAGATGGTAGATCACTGACTGATGGTTTATTTGCCAGGTTCATCAACATTGCTTTTTCAGCGGCAGATGATTTGCTTGTACTTGGTTGTGCTGGACAAACTTCTTGGGCTGTGAAATTGTTTGTCACAGCTTCTACCTTAATATTGGCAGAAAATGGTTCTGCTTTTAAATCTTCTTCATCAGACTCAATAACTAACACTTCTGGTGTCACTTCATTGATTAAAACATCATCATCATCATTTGTGTCTTTTAATTCTATAACACTCTCTTGCTCCATTTTTATTCTACTCAGTAGTTCAAATTTTTTTTGTCGTGACACATAATTTACTTTGATATTGTTTCTGCATGCAGTTCCTTTTATGTTTTTAATGAGATTGCCAACTTGTTTAAAAACAACAGGTGGTATGGCAAGAGATGCCTGAAATAGAAAGGAAATAAAATTAATAAAGGTTTATGAATTTTATGCATCTATGCTATATTTATTTATACAAAATTTGACAGTGTTATTTATAAAACACAATATTAATTTGTAATTGACATTTTCTTTCCTGTAGATTTAACTTTTAGGTCAATTGGGTTTTAGATCAGTAGAAAAAATAATAAATAAGGCTGCTGGACTCCAAGAAGTTAAGGCAAGTGAAATGAGAGGATGGTATAAATTCTGGGCAAGGCTGCTCAGTCTAAAAACATGACCCATGCACTACAGCATCTCAGCGGTCACTTCCCCTATCTAGGTAAGGTAGGAGTTGCCACTAGACACTATTAAATCATTTAACATACATGTAGTCTTTATTATTAATTTTATGAAAAATGCAGTTAATTAAATACATTATGTAAGGGCAGGTCCTGCTGGAGAGAGAAAGAAACAAGAAAGAAAGAAAGCAGACAAACATTCATACATACATACATAGACTCGCACCTGTATCCCAGAGGGGTAGGCAGAGACCATGGCCACTTGCCACGATCCTCATAGATAACTTTCTCAACTTTCACTAATTGTTGCATGCACGCACACCGGTTTCGGGTAATTTTTATCTTGCCCATTGCTAATACATTGCTTATTTGGTTGATGTATGTCCGCCTAGCCATTCCCTTACCGGCCTTTCCACCCACATTCGCTTGATAAATACATACATTACTTATACAAATGCCCTTGGGTAATGGGAAGTTCATAATGCACTCTGTTTTAAGAAATTGTGTTTTTATAAATAACATAGGTAAGGTATATGAACATAAAAATAATGCCAAAATGTCTGTAACTATTTTCTAGTACTTTACATTATATTCTTTTACAATCACTGAAAGAGTTACGTTTGTGAGTGAGAGGGTTGCCAGAAGGAGGTCGCAGCTTTAAACTAACAATAACGGTGGCAGCAATTAGCGTAGCTCTGTATTTGCCAGAGGGATTGCCCCCAAGAAACGATGGCCTGCCACACAGTATCCCAATGCATGTATGCAGTCACCCAACATCCTGGGGTGGGCAATAAACCATCTGAGGTGGGCACAGCTCACCCCGCTTCCACCCTATCTACCCCAATGGAGCAGCAACAGTACTTTGCAGCGGGGCAAACACCGAACTTTACTCACCAACCAAACAAACAAGCACTTACCTCGAGTCTGGACTGGCGAGCCGCTGGAGGTTTTGATTTCGATAAATTCTTATAAAACATGCCGATTTCCTTGCCTCTGAGGCCGGGTGGTCGTTGAATTCCCTCGCCTTCGTCCGGTACCGGTTGGGTCCAGTACCTGCCGCGCCCGAAACCGCCGCCACTGCCACCGGCACGTCGACGGCCACCGCGGCCGCGTCCCCGAGGCATTTAAATTGACAAAAATTGCGTAAATTCAAGACGAGCTTGCACTACGATCAATGCACTGTTTTTATTGAATTTCTGTTTTTATTTTGATTCGAGCTGTCACCGCCGCTTTCGCGCTCCGCTTTGTCAGTTAAGTCACGTTGTCATTTTTTTTGTAACTGGCAACATCAACAACGAGCGTATCAACACGATGGCCCTTTATGATCCAATAAGTTGCGTTCAGGTACAGACGATTACTCGACGCGCTATACTCTATTCGACTCGTTAGACGTGTGTTTTAAATTAAAGTATGATTTTTCAAAGTTACTTTCTTAGTGGCTATTCAATTTACAAAACGAATTCCTGCGCAAAACTTTATACTTAATTATACTTTATACTTTAAAAGGACGAACTTTGAGACTAATTCATATCTCATTTTAGACATCTTTGGGAGAAACATTTTCAAAATTCCTTGCTTTGTCGCTCTCCCTTTTCGTTGCAAAAAGAACTTCAAAGCATTTTTTTTTTTTCTAGACTCACAGGTCTACGAGGGTTTTACACTATTTTATTTAGACCCCTGTAAACGAAAGTGTATTTAGAAGCTAAATTAAGTTTTGACTCTCAGATAATCTCGATGTCTAAGAAATTACACAACTTAATTTGATGGTGTGACTTTATAATGTCAAATTCTATAATAATTTTAATGTATAATATTTATATAAATTGTATAATAATAATTTGTTTCTATAATTTGTATTAACTAATCATTGAGCAACTACCTAGTGATCTAATACTTTATTAATATCGTACATAGTTTTGTTTTTATATTTGTACGACACAAGGTAACTTATGGAGTACCTGTCTACACCTGTACGCATTATTATGTTTGTTATTACCCAATAACAAATAAAGTATTTCTATTTGAAGTTCAAAGACCAATTTTCATATCACAAAATTACCCGCATCCCGGAGGGATAGAAAATGATGAAATTCGTCCAAATCCATGAATTTTTATCCCCTTTGAAAGTTAGAGCGAATTTTCAAATTTTTTTTCAAATTTTCAATTAATGATCATAAATTGCATTAAAAAATGGACACCTTTAGGGAGTCACGTTACAAAACGATATAACTTGCTTTTGTTGATGAACAGACGCAAACATACATTTTTATATTTCTAACATCAAAAATTACTCACTTACCATTTAAACTTTCATCTCTTGGTTTACTGCCTCAGAAAATTAATTTCCAAAAACGTTGAAACAATATAATTAAGTTTAGTTTTTGAACAGAACCCCATTAAAAAAGAGGTATTTTTTTATTTTGTAATTTTTTAAGTAAGAAATCACAGCGGTGGTAGCCTAGTGGGTAGAACATCGGACTCGGAAGCGAGAGACCCAGGTTCGATCCCCAGTGCGGGCATGTACCGACTTGGTTTACTAAGTTATGGACATTTGTGAAATTATAGTAGCAATACCACTCGCTAACGGTGAAGGAAAACATCGTGAGGAAACCTGGGTGTCTGAGCTATTCACATACCTCAGCACTTGAAATCACCAATCCGCTGTGGGCACGCGTGGTGATTAAGCCATACTCTCTTACTGAAAGAAGGCCTGTGCCCTACAGTGGGACGTATATCGGCTGGTTACGTAAGTAAGAAATCAAAAACCACCTAATTTTGTTTAGAAATACAATTTTTTTTTCCATTTTGCTTGTGATCTTCTAGATAGATAGATAGTTTTATTGTATTTCAAAAGAAAGTTACAGAGCTGGGGCTTAATTATTAGCAACGAACCCCGAGCGTTCCCCATCGTCTAACTGTCAAATTCCATACTAAGTTGACAGTTAGATGATTGGAATTGCTCAGGATTTGGTGCGCGTAATATAGGGGCTGATATTTCTTTTCCTAATCTTATGGTTTAAACATAAATAGGGCCATCATGTGAATGGTAAAACTTATGTGAATGTTGCTACGTGAATGGAAATTGTTGTCTGTGAACAATGTGTCACTGTCAGCTGTCAGCTGTGTGAAAGAAGTTGAATCTTGTCAGGCAGACAATGTGTTCTGTTCTGTGTGCAGAGACGAAAATAGCTTATAATATAACAGCTAAGCTTTGTAATGAAATTCAAAGTTTTATGGATAAAAGAGTTCAAAGGAAACTACTAATCTTCTAAGACCACAATGACTATGACAAATGTATGTATCCCGTGTTAGTCATTACTTTCTTAGTTTATTTCACACATAACTGTTCTGATCGGTAATATTAATACAAAAACATACTTTCCTATCAGTACCATCCTACTTAGTTTTACTAGAATAACAGTCTCAATGTTCGTTCAACCTACGTTATGATCGCTCCAAGTGTTAGTGAACTTAGATAAACTTTGCTATACATGATTAGTTGCGTTTATGTACCTAGTTTATTCCTAATTTATAACTGTATTTTTTTATTCACAGGAATTTTGGTCTCTACTCTGTAGGGGTCGGAAAAAGAAAATCATAGTCCTTATCATACTTTTAGTAGTGTTAATTAATGCTATGTTCTATGTAAGCTTAGAACTCTACAATACAATAAGGGGGAAAACCAAAGAGCCATGGCTTAAAAGGTAAGTCATGATTTTATAAAAAACTAGCAGTGCCAGCGACTTCATTCGCCTAAGCACATGTCCATCCTAAAGGTCCATTTTAAATACTTATGAAATAATTTTTGAAATTGTACAACTAGTTCGGAGATTACCTCTACTTACAAAGTTACAAACATATAAATTTACAATATTTTTCTCTTTAGGGCCAATTTTTTAATAAAAAAATAAAACTTAACTGGAGAATAAACTGATGTTGTCACTGTTTTATCGTATGTCTTAGACAGTGATAGCATGCAATTTATTCTCCAGTTAAGTTTTATCTGACTATTGAAAAATTGGCCCTTAGAATATTTGTATAGTATTAGTATAGTTGATGCTATAGCAAGGGTAATCAAGTAAGAACCTCACAGATCCATACATAACTAAACTTACAAACTCATAGACCTGTTTTCCAGAGGGGTAGATAGAGTCCATTTGTTTTTCCATGACAATACACCATTGCTATTCAGCTTATACCCTTTGTCGGTTAACCTATAAAACGAGTTCTTTTAAACCATATCTATCTGCATTATTACCTATGATATTTTAGTTTTATTTGGAATTTGTCATTAATTTGTTATTGATACACAATACAAAATCTATCAACCATTGATGTAGAGGTCAATCTCAAGCAAAAATGCCCACTGGTAGCCAATGGGGATAAACCTTTTATTCTGAATTTTAACTAAACATCTTTTATAACTCAGTATGTTTCTTACCTTATCTTGTCTAATATTGTGTTTTGATTTTCAGCTTAAGATTTGACAAAGAATCCTATGTAGACAATAGTGGCATGAGAGTTGTAGTGGGTCATTATGTGGGTGGAGGCAGTGGTGGTATTCTGTCTGATGGTAAGAATATAATTATTGTAATAATATTTTTTTTATTATTTTAGTTAATTAAGTTTAGCTAAGTAATAGCCAATCGCAATTCTAACCATCAAATGTATGACTAAGAAAATTTCATATAATCTATAGACTTAAGACAAGAGACATCCCTTAAGAAGAGTTTTTTAAAATTTTGTTTTCATTTACTTAGAATTACAAAAATTATGCCTGAATTCATCAAATTAATGGCTTGCATCTTTCAAGTGTCTATATTTGATGTTTCTGAATTCTGAGTGTTCACCAATTACACCCTATCTACAGGGTAATATTTTCTGATATTTTCTTCGCGATTTTCATACAAAATTTTATTAAATTGTCCTTAGCATGGTTTAGTGCAACAAAAAGAATATAAAATTTTGTTATTTCAAAATTATTTTGTTACTTGTTCTAACTTCTGATATTTTTTCCCGATTTCAGCTGATCCCATAATAAATAACAGTTGTTTGTACCTATGAGTTCAATCACCCCTTAAGTTCTACCTAACCTTTCTGTAACGTACATATAGATTCGTCATATTTTTTTGTAATTTTAACTATCTTGGTGCAGGCCAACTTCTTCATTCCGGTCTGTTCCACCTAGAATAATATGTCAGATATCAAATTAAGGAGCTTAACTACTAAAACAGAAGTTGTGGGTTCGATTCCCACTGGGGGTCGCCATACATTTGTACAAATGGCCTTAGTCTGGGTGTAATCCCGTGTTTACGATGTCCTTGTCTGGTTACCATAGTACAGGGTATCCTAGTTTGGGACCAGGTCAAGTGATTGTGTGGTGTGGAAGTTTATTTATTTAAATTAGATTGTTATGGATATATGTGGAAATGGACAAAGAAACTGCACACTCTGGAATTTTCCGTGTACAGTAGATTTATGAACACTAGATGGAAGGGCAACTTGGGATATTAAGGAGAAAAATAAATTTAAGTTTGTGGGTAACTCAGGCGTGACGTGTCGAGCGCGGGTGAGTTGATGGCAAAACATGCTCAGGCAGTTCGCACCCTGTCCCCACTATCTGTTTATGTCACGCGTTCTATCATTGACTTTTAAGTAGGTGGCTTTACGACCATCGCGGCCGCGCCATCACCTCGTCCGCGACCTATGCCTCTTATGTCGTACGCCTTATTCGTTCGTTTCCTACATCTGTTCATGTTCATAGTATTCTTTTAAAAATCGAACGTTGGTTTTTAGGGTTCCGTACCCAAAGGGTAAGAGTCCGCTGTCCGTCCGTCCGTCCATCTGTCACCAGAACCGTGATAGTTAGACAGTTGAAATTTTTACAGACGATGTATTTCTGTTGCCGCCATAACAACAAATACTAAAAACAAAATAAATTAAATATTTAAGGTGGGATACCATACAACAAACGTGATTTTTTTGCCGTTTTTTGCTCTATGTTAATAACGGCAACAGGTAGACGCTTGAAATATTCAAATGTTGTATAGATAATGGTGCGGAACCCACTTGGCCTGTTTTTTGTGATATACGTCGTCTAAAACTATTCCATAAAAGTGCTATTTTCGAATTCCAGAGATAATAAATCGTAATGGCTACAACCCCGTGGCGGGCGCGGGGGAAGGAGGCCGCCCTGTGCAGCTATCTCCGCGGGAGGTCATCACTGCACGAGACCTATACGCCTTACATTCCTACAACATACTTGTTAGCGATAAGATAGCCATTAACAGGAGTCTCCCAGACATGCGGAGTGAGAGGTGAGGTTAGGACGACCAAAACAATTTTAAAAGGCTGATTGAGTAATTAGCCTTACACGCCTTACCCGTTAAGGACAAAATACACCAACGCGGACGCGGTCGCGGTGGCGGTGGCGGTCAATACAAAATACGACTGCCGTAAATGACTTATGTATGGATCGCCACCGCCACCGCCACCGCGACCGCGACCGCGTCGGTGTGTTTTGTCCTTTAAAGACTAATAGTCTTATTTATAAAAACACGATACCTCCAAAACACTCTACACAAAACGTTTAAATAATCTGTGACTACGTCTTTCCCTTTACATAACATAACATAAGCAGCCTATATACGTCCCACAGTAGAGCAGAGGCGTTCTCTCAGGGAGAGAGTATGGGCTTAATCACCATGCGTGCCCACAGCGGATTTGCGATTTCAAGCGCTGAGGTATGTGAATAGCTCAGGCACTCAGGTTTCCTCACGATGTTTTCCTTCACAGTTAGCGAGTGGTGCTGCTACTATAACTTCACAAATCTACGCCTAATCCCTTTTCCACAGACTATTTAAAGTGCCTCTGAAGAGTGTTTTAGAGGATTCATGTTTTATACACTAATATTATAAAGAGGAAAACCTACTTATCCGATTTCAAAAATTCTTTTACCAATATCTAGACTGGATCTTCAGGGTGGACATAATCTTTAGGCTAATCCGTTTTCCACGCGAACGTAGCCGCGGGCACTGCTAGTTATAAATAGGACAGTTACAAGCCAGGAGCGATTTCAGCAACAAAAGTTTTAAAAGGCAAACAAAATGTCCTATCGCTAGTAATTTGCCTTGATTTATCTTTACAATAATAGGCCCGGCCTAATCCGGGCGATTTCAATCGTCAAACTGTCAAATTCCATACTAATTTGACAGTTAGACGATTGGAATCGTTCAGAATTTGGGTAGATTAAAAGAACGCTTCAGGCATCATCTCGAAGTTAAGTTCTGTAGAACGACATCTCACAGTAAAAGTACTAGCCATGCAGCAGTTTCCAAAACATATCAAGCTTCTCCCTGGTGATCGATTCCTCAAGGTGTTAAAGGAATATCTACTTGTTATGTGCCCATACAATCTGAACGAAAATTATGAAAATTGCAAATAGTTTTTAATACTGATTATTGATCTAATGCTGAAATTTCACTGATTTATTATTTAATGAGCTATTAATTAATGTACCTAATGTTATTATTATTTATTAAACTAATTCTAAATTATCAAATTATCAAATTGCTATGCCACTATCGGTAAAATTACACTTGTACCACATTTTTTGTAAACATCATTATCATACTGTAGGTACTGTAATTTATTGCAATAAAATGAATTGAATTGAATTGAATTGAATTTGGTGCCCGTTATATATAGGAGCTGATCACAACGCATAGTCAAATTACTAAGAATGTTAAGAATTGCAATAGATAGTATGAGGTAAACACACATATAAAAGTAGTTCACTTTCACATATCAGAATGTCGCAACTGTTGATGAACCTAATAAATAAAAATAAATAATAACGGTAAACTAAAGAAAGGGACTAACTACATTTTGTCTCTCACTCAAACAAAACAGACGGCAATATTGTAAGCGCGAGAGATAACTTGTCCAGTCCTTTTCTTTGTTTAACAGTGTTATACTAGATTCCGTCGATTAAAACCCAACTGAATCACAGCGAATTTTGCAATCAATGGCAAAACATTTTTCAGTTGAAATTTCTGATTAAAGATATTATTCAAGTGACAGACCATGTAAAATTCAAAATGGCTACACCACGCCCCTGCGAAGGACGCAACGTGGCTTATTCAGTGATGCTATCGTATTCCGAGTTCATAGATTTCAGTAATTAGTTCCTAAAATACAGATGATATAAGGCATGCATAATTACTGAACTTGGAAACCGCGAAAAAATTGTGAATGTTACTCTCGATAAATACTTTTACTTGATTCATCAGTAGCTTATTGCACAGGGACAGCCAATTCAATTAAGTTTATTTTATTGCAATAAATTATAGTAGAGTATAATGATGTTATGTGTATAAAAATAGTGGTTCATGTGTAATCACAGTCTAACAGAGTCCAACACAGTTCAGTTTCGCAGAGAGAATTCGCGATGTACAATGACATCATTGTTAAGCCTGGTGCAGGCGGGCTCAAGTAAAACATATTGTTTTGTTACATGTCTTATGAAATTTATTGCCCTGCATGAAGTACTTTATAAAGTTTATTGATTGCAAGTGTTCGTATTTAATTTCGTATTTTTGAGGGAAAGGCAGATCAAGTTTTGAAGATCATGTGTTTTTATGCATAAAAAGCTCGTCATTCACGTTTCGCGTTTTCCTTTCGCATACGGGAATCCTTATTGAAAAGTTGTCTCTCATACAGTTGTAGGAACGTCCAGTTTGATACAAATAATCTTCCTACCGCTTCGGTCATCATCGTCTTCCACAACGAAGCCTGGTCTACTCTGATGCGTAACGTCATATCCGTCCTTCTGAGGTCACCGGAGAATCTGCTAAAAGAGGTATGTACTCCGTCATATTTTACACTACAAATATTTTCCCCTAGAATCTTAAATCTTGCTATAGTTTACACTATAGACTGCATATTGTGCTTCTCATAGTAACCAATGCAATATAGAAGAATATTCTTTGTTGTACACCATAAAACATTTACAGAAACAGCAGTTATATGGACACCTATTTTACTCGTACTGTTCAATAAGTTACAGTTTCTTGATTGATAACAAAAATCGGCTTAGTGCGAGTCGGACTCGCGCACGAAGAGTTCCGTACCATTATCTACACAACATTAGACAAAGATCGAATTTGAGAACAGCGCCATCTATAGAAACCAACAAGAAGCGTTTAACTCCTGAACTGCCCTCGCGGAATGGAACGTATAGGTGGCCCCATACTAAGTTGGACACAGATCTGTGTCGCGGCATACGAGTGGTTAACATTGACATTTAACGACATGACATCGGCGCTGTGAAGGTTACATAGATGGCCGCTAGATGGCGAGCGCTGTCTTTTGACAACGTTTATTGTAAGGGGGGCCCCCTTAAAGTTTTATTTTATTCTGTTTTTAGTGTTTGTTGTTATAGCGGCAACAGATATACATCATCTGTGAGACAGATATACATCATGTAGGTACAGCGATATCATTCCGATGTAAAAACCTAACTGCAAAGTGGGTTGCAAGTGATGTAATTCAGTTCGGCCAGATGTCGCTGCCTGTACGTAATACAGAGAAGTTTGTAAAGAGGCTCGTAATTTCATCGATACTTGCACTTGCCCATTAGCTCAGTTGGGAGAGCGCTGGCACGGTGAGCCTGAGGTCGCGGGTTCAAGTCCCGGCATGGGTGGAATTTTTAGCCTCTAAATATGTTTTTTAAATCATCTGTGAAAATTTCAACTGCCTAGCTATCACGGTTCATAAGATACAGCCTTGTCATAGCCAGACGGACAGGCGGACAGTGAAGTCTTAGTAATAGGGCGGGACCCTTCGGGTACGGAACGTAGGCATATTTTCATCCGATAACCATTGGCCTTTTATATCAAGTAGCATTATTACTGCATATTTTGGATCTAAAACTTCTGCAATCACTGCACATGTATTAGCAAATGTTACACGTCTCTTGGGTTGTCATTTCGCTTGGCATTTTTCGTACACTCTAGGCCTCATCAATTTTAAAATCGGCCAAGTGCGTGTCAGGCCACGCGCAGTGTAGGGACTCGTAGAAAAAGGGGGTTTCATCTGCATTGCAGAACTAAAAACTTCATCAAAGTAATGGATTTAACGATTCGTAATTTGTAAAGCCTACTTAGCCGTGATAGTATTCCTTTTTAGTTCATTATAATGTGCTGCTACCCTGATTTTTTTCACGTTTCTACAATCAACAGGTTTGCTGGAAGAAATCTCTTACAGAGATAAGCTCGCCTTTGTACATGTAATTTCTTATGTAATGTCCTGTTAAATGTCTTGTGTGCAATAAAGTTTATTATATAAAACAGTTTAGACGGGAGAGGGGGGCAGGGGGGACGCGCTACTGGGATAAGAAATTGCGCTTTAAAGCTTGATATTTCGCAAACGGAACCCTAAATCGAAAAATGGTCTTCCCACAATATTTTTAAACGACCAATTTAAACGTAATTTAGGTGTACCCTAAAAAACCCTTTTTTATATGTTAGTCTACCATTTTGTCTGCCAACTAAATATGTATGTATATGCCAAATTTCAGCTGTCTAGTACTTATCGTCTTTCTGCTAGACAAACGGACAGAAAAGGCAGACAGACAGACGGACGGACATGGCGAAACTATAAGGGTTCCTTGTTGACTACGGAACCCTAAAATACGCCATGACATGCTGTGCTCTAAAAATTCAAAACACATACTTACTTTACGGTTATTCCTTTTTAGATCATTCTAGTGGACGATGCGAGCGAGCGGAAGTACCTCCAGCAGGACTTGGACGACATTGTCGCCAAGTTGGACAAAGTGCAGCTACTGCGCAGCAAAGAACGCTCCGGATTGGTCGGCGCACGGTTGATTGGCGCGAGGGAGGCCAAAGGAGACGTCCTGGTATTTTTGGATGCTCACTGTGAGGTCAGTATGAAGACATAAGGAGTTGCATGCTCTTAATCTTGGTCTGTAAGATCTGTTCACTGTTATTATTATTAATACGTTTATTGCACATAAGTAAAAAATACAGTGACAATGTGGCGGATTTAATGCTATAAGCATCTTCTACCAATCAACCTCAGGTGGTGCAAGAAATTAACTGTTCATTCACCACGTCATAGAAAAGTTAGTATAGTATCTGGATACAACGAGCACCCCAACTATTTTTTAACGAATCTCAGGATACGCTTGCTCCTCACTCACAGAATAAAGAGCTGCCGAGGTTCAGCTGGTGAAAGCTAAGTCGTACTGTATCGATTGTGGTAAAGTTTACAAAACCTGATGTGCGTGAAATTGTAGAGCGAAGTAAAACTCACAGAGCAAAGAGCTGCCGAGGTGCAGCTGGTGAAAGCTAAGTCGTATCGTACTTAGCTCGGAAATTATAGAGCGAAGTTCCGTAGAATTCTTTGTTGTCTGGGAATATTCAAATGTTTAGAATATGAACGTATCTAGCGTAAAAAAATTCGTCTCCACAGGTGACAACAGGCTGGCTGGAACCCCTCCTAGATCGGGCGGGCAGCGACGACGTCTTCATCTGTCCACACATCGACCTCCTCTCGGACGATACGCTAGCGTACACAAAGAGTATCGAAGCCCATTGGGGCGCTTTCAGCTGGCACCTGCATTTCCGCTGGCTCTTTCCCAGCAAAGAAGTGATGCTGAGAAAGCACGATGACCCTTCTAAGCCCTATCCGACTCCCACGATGGCTGGAGGCCTATTTGCCGTGAGAAAAAGCCTGTTCTGGAGACTTGGCGGCTACGATGAAGGTATGAAAATATGGGGAGGCGAAAACTTGGAGTTGTCGTGGAGAGCCTGGCAGTGTGGCGCCAGGGTAGAGATCACGTCTTGTTCGAGAGTAGGGCATATTTTTAGAAAGCACAGCCCATACAAATACCCAGGTGGTGTGAGTAAGGTCTTGCACACGAACATTGCCCGCGCTGCCACGGTTTGGATGGACGAATGGGCGGACTTCTACTTCAAGTTCCACCCCTCCAGTGAGGCATTGAGGGACCAGCAGAACGTGTTCGACCGCGTGCAATTGCGGAAAAACCTCAACTGTAAGAGTTTCCAGTGGTATTTGGATAACGTGTGGCCGCAGCACAATTTACCAACTAAAGATCGGTGGTTTGGCAGGATAAAGAACGGTAGGGGGGCTTGCTTGGCTCGAACGCCTGGGTCGTCAGGCCTGGGCGGGCTGGCTGCTGGCGTGGAATGCGGTGATGACAGCAATTTGGACAAATTAGTGGTGTACACGCCTGACGGCCGCGTTATGGTTGACGAAGGCTTGTGCTTGGAGGTAGGCAGCGGTAGGGTGCAATGGAAAGCGTGCAACGATTCCAAAAAGCAGGTCTGGGATCAAATAGGGGTGTCGTTGAGGGATAGCAGCGGTTTGTGTTTGAGGCTGTCTTTAAAAGGCAGTGATGAAGCAGGAGTGGGGGACCCAGTGGTCGTGACCAAGTGTCGCAAAGGCAAGGATCAGAGTTGGTACTTCGAGCGCGTTGCTTGGCAGTGAATATAGCGAGGTTAATTAAAGGAAAAATCTGCACAACCATTTGCCTCTCGCATCCGTCTATGTTGTGTGTGTGAGAGAGAGACAAATCGCTTTTCAATTACTTCCTTTAAGTAATCTTGTTATACCCAGCTTACAGAACTATTGACGTGCAATAAATCGTAATAATGCATAAAACATTGTGAGCGGCCTAGTTTAACGCTGATTAATGTGCTATACTTTTGTCCTGATCTGAAAGTACAAAGTTGTGAGGATTCTTAACTTCTTTTTCAAAACACAGGTTGTGCTTTCAGAATAGGATTTATGAACGCGCTAAAAATGAAAAGTTAAAATGAATAATATTCTAACAATTACCTTATAAATAAAGTAGGTAAGGTCGTAGTTTGTAAGAAACAACATGTGATATTTTTAGATCTAAAAAGTACTCGACAAAGTAAATAAACGGTACATACCTTTGTAGGATATTCGATGCAAAAGAAGTACATTCTTAGCGGTTCAAAAAATCGATCGACACGTGAAAATTGACCAATTACTGTGTGTTTACTCGTAAGTTCAAAGAGTTAAGAATCTCGCCCTATCTTATAGAAAGCAATAACCGCCTCAGTCCTGACCTTGAAAATAACAATTGAAGACCATTGTTATTTTCAAGATCAGGACTGAGGAGGATAAAGAAGGAGACTTTTTAATCCAATTGCCTTATAATAAGCCCTAACAAAAATAGGTCCAATATTTTCAGAGGTCAATACAATATGATAAGGTTCTCATTTATAAAATATCACGGAAAGCGAACAACGTTTTTAATATTTTTTACTCATTTCGATTGTTTATTATGCTAACGCTACTTTTCTCGTTATACATGATGACAGTAATTGAAAATCACAAAAATTATTTATTTATTTAATAATATTTGAATTGTGGAATACGAAACACGCTTTTTTTTATTCAGAGCGGGATTGATAATTATTAATGTTATCGGCAAGTGGCAGTCCCTGGTCTCTGCCTACTCCTCTGGGATACGGGCGTGAGTTTATGTATGTATGTATGATAATTATTGCGATGATTAAAATCTACCAAATTCCTATGTCCGTCATATTAAGTTCCTAGCGAATGACGTCACTTTTAAGAACACCCGAGTAAATATAGAAAACTAAAATGTAATTTTTTACTATTAAACCTTAACTGTTAGCTGGAAGAAAGTATTTATTAGTATTAAGCTCGCCTATGTACAAATGTTTTTTATTATGCAATTAAGGATTTTCAATCAACTGTGACCAAAAATATGAACTAGGTTGTAAATAATGTACGTTTTGGGACATTATAGGACAGTTTTCCAAAATTTGTCATCATGCCTATTGAATAGAATAGAAAAGGTTTATTTGTTACCTAACAATCAAATGAAAATAAAAACAATCAAGGTTTAGCGTGTAAACTAGGTTCTAGGTTCTAGTTGGCAACGCAGATAGGTCGATAACACTATCAATCACGCTTGAGCCGTTTTTCATTCATTCTGCAAAAAAAAAACGATTTCTGTGACATTTTATGAATGAGATCCGTGTCACATATAGGTACCGTCGACAGCACATCAACCTTTACATACGTGTACTCTACTCAGTTACGTTACGGGCGATTTGCAACTAAAATGTAAAGGTTAATGTACAGTCGACTGTACTATTCGACCCCAGAATATAGCGTTACTTGTTTTTCTTAGGCCCTATAGAAACAATGGGGAACTTGCGTCTAACTTACATTGGCGTGACTTTGCTTTTATACCATAGAAATCAAGGAAAAATAAAACAATAAAAATATTTTTCGGGGTCGTTTTCGTTTTGAATTCGTCTTGTCATTGAATTCTGAACGTTTTCTTATAAGGGTGTACATGCATAAAAATATTATTTTACGAAATAACTCAAATATTGATAAACGCTTTATACATTATAAGCGTTACGTTAGGAAGTGACGTCATAGTCTAAGGGTCTACTGTAAGGCGCGTTTTAGTACCACGTGACTATATTGACTTTTCGACTGGTTATACAATAAAAAGTATTAGTCGGAGAGAAAATTAAACAACACGTTTATTTATCTTTTGACGTGTCCTCACCTATTCTATTAAAACATTTTTTAGTGCAAGTTCTCCATTTTATACCAAGTACCTATACGATAGACATCATTTACCATATCATTGCTCATAGACCCTTTATGGCTTATCACATAGTATTATTTCTGTATGTTCTTTTGTAAATAATATTAATGTAGGTATCGTAAATATTCTCTAGTATATACACATTTGCAATATTTTAAAATACTTTCTGTATCAGCTTTTTGCAAATTTTGATAAAAAAATATAAGTTTGCTGTTTCTAGTCTTTTTATTTATCGTCATTTTTTTTGTAATATCTTTTAGGAGACTAATCTGTTTTTGTACATTCCAAAATATATACTAATAAAATTATGAAATGACGAACGTTTAAGTTTTTATACAGGGTGTAACCTAATTCTAACAGAATGTTCTACTTGTCAATACGTTACTATGAGGACATTTTAGTGTCTTTGAACGAAGTATGAAATAGAAGATGTTTTTTCGTGATTTCGACATGGTGTCGGCGTAGTGAATATCTAAATGGTCGTTCCTATTGATGAGTAGAACACACTGTTTCCTAATATGCGAGGATGTTACACCCTGTATAATGTAGGTAGTAAAACAAACCGTAGGTATTTTCATTGTAAATTCCTTGTACACCCATTTAACTCTTTAATGAGTATAAATAACTTCTCATTGGCTTACAAAGTTTATGCCTCTATAATCCGAGCGCGATCAGAATGAGATGGAACCTTGTTGAAGTGAATTGAAAAAGAGATCAATAAAGCGCAGCCAAATAAAACATTGTTGGTACTGAGCAATTCATCATCATCATCATCAGCCATTAGACGCCCACTGCAGGATATAGGCCTCCCTCATAGTTTGAGGGAGCCTACTTCACTGAGCATTTGCATAGCCATTATTTGAATTTGCCGTCCACGTATTACGGACTTCCAATAATTCTTGTCCCATCTACGGTTGTTAGCCGTACATTACTGGCTGAGATTTATTTGAGTGCGAATTATTTGGTTGGGCGTTAATGCCCTCCGAAATTAGAATATTGATTATTCAAGGTTCCATCTCATATTGATCGCGCACTGATAAGTTGTTAAGGGAATAAAAACGGGTAAACAAGGAAGATACCATTCCGTAACAGGGTTGTGTAAAACTACTGAAACATCTATTAAATTTGATCTATGACATTGTATCTAATATTTACGTATAAAATTGTTCGACCCCTGTGTGCCTAGAAAAATGCAAGCGAAGTTTAAATACAGGCAATGGACTGCCTGCACAAGTGCTTTCTCGAAATTTCATTTCCATTTCATTTGATTCCACTTTATTCAGTTCATTTCCAATTCATTTGATGCAGATTTTTGCACGAAGCTTCTTTTGCATATTCGCGCCTTTGAAGGATGGGCCTGTATCATAGAACTACAATTCACGGTTTACTGTGATAATTCGTTGTAAATTGCATTGCCGATTAACCTACAGACTGACTAGAAGAGTATTACGCAAAGCATATCGAATTGTCATAATAAACTATGAATTGTAGTTTTATGAAACGCGGCACTGGTCGTGCGAAATAGCATTGTATCTCCGAAAGAAACATAAGCACTTGCAATTTGTCTAGAGGCACAGATGTGTCATCGTTCGGCGTAACTTTACTATTCTACTAAAACGAGCTAAAACAACTGTGACAGCTAACTGTCTTGGTATTGTTGAAAAATGTTACTGAAAATAACTTATTAAAAACTTGTTTAAACAAACTGTTTCTCGTCTCTTCACCTCAGGACATAGTACGAAGCGATCATTATACTCGACACCAGTGTTGTCAAGGGTTTTGCTTCTATAGACCACGCAGTATTACAGTTGTCGCCCCGACAGACGAAGCAACGGGCGTCGCTGTGGCCCCTAGCCCTTTCTACGGCCACTAGGGCCAAGCAAACCGAGTCTACTTGGGCTTTTGGGACGCAACCTCGTAGGACGTCCACTGTGTTGCCAACTGGAAAGCAACAAGATATGGTTAGACTCGGACACCGATGATGCGTAAATAGATATTTGCGTTACTTAGCAAACATGTGTTTTCTTTCATTTAGCTAGGTATCTTAAGCGGGAATTTTACCCATACTTGGCCGGATTTAATTATTTGTTGTTATACCTACTTTAGGGAAAGCTCTATAATCAAACTTAGACATGTAAGCCTTTTAATGTATTTTGTTTTTTGGTGTGTACAATAAAGTGTTCTAATCTAATCTAATCACACCAAGTTTGACTGCTTTAGGTATGTAATACCGTTTCTAAGATAGAGCAAGACATAAAGAACCTTAAAAATACGTTTAATGGAACTCTTTTAGTTTTTTATTATTTGTAGTGAAATCCGCCTTAATAAAGCATATTCTATGAAAAATTCAACTAGCTACCTGTAAAACCTTTATAGCACAGATAACGGGCAGACAGACAGACGTCAAGACACATTAATGGAGTCCCGTTAGGCACCCGCCAGGTACGGAACCCCAAAAAAATGTCCGGGCTAATACCTTGACATCCTTCTAGATAGGTACCTACGTAATACACAGAAGTTTGTAAAGAGGCTCGAAATTTCGCAGATGCCTGCACATGCCCATTAGCTCAGTTGGAGGAGCGCTGGCACGGTTAGCCAGAGGTCGCGGAATTTTTAGCCTCTAAATAGGTTTTTAAAATCCGTCTAGGTACATACTTCTGAAATACTGGGCTGGTTCTCTAACAGTGAACAACTTCTTATTGTGTACACTTACATGATTTGTTATCAGGTGTAGCCACCATTTTCAAACAACGGTACTCGATTGGCACCCTAGAAGCGGTGCCTGGTGCGTGTCCCAAATTGTGCACCCATTCGACCGAAACCCAGTTTGAGGGGTAGCATTCTGCCGTGGATCCCGGATATGCAGCGTCCTCTTGCCGGCACCCTAGACAACGTTGAACGTAGCAGTTTTCACTAGCCGCTGAAAAAAGAAAAGACTTATTACTTATGAAGAACAGAAAAAGAAAACGTACTGGATGCTACTGGCTGAAAAGTTTATATTTCGAAAAGAAAACTTAATTGCGACAGGCTGGTAGCCATTTGTTTTAACTACGCGCAATCATAAGTAATTTTCCCCACGTTTCGCGCCATTTTCCTCAGCCATGTTGATACGCATCGAAGGCAAACACGTAATTATAATGAAAACAGCGGGAATCCACTCTCTGCGTCGGTCCGCGATCCCTTGACCGTACGTTGCGTGCAAATGGTAAATACTAGGCAATTTAAGTAGCTTTCTTTCAAAGTGGAGACTGTAGTGAATAAATAAGTTGTTTAACAAGATGATATACGTGAGTTTGCGTGCACTTTCAATTTGAAAACTACACGCATGTGTAGGTATGGAGCTATTTAAGGTCCAAGATTAGCATCGTCATCTCATTAGAATAATCATATGTCTCACGTTAAGCGAATTCCCTCCCTCTCCAGCTCCTTAAGAAAGTGTCATCAAGGCTTGTCATCGAATACCGTAACCACAGCAATCGCCACTCTACCGTATTTACTGGCAATAAGGTTGACTTTGCTCTCTGTGGAGTGTTGGCTCAGATGTAGTAGAAAACATGTCCATAATGAGGCGTGTCATATACTTTGCTAGACCGCGCGGTCTGCAGGCCAGTGATGCGTAAAGCGATAGCCTCGACGGACGCCGGCGTCGATGGTCGTTTCCTGATGAAGCACAGCCTTCTGGTCACCACAATTATTAACGATCTTGCCTTGCACAACTATGCCTTGCGTTTGCTTAACCATGTTACCTTTTTTCCACTGTCCAATGACTGTAACTTAAAAACATATGGGTAACTGCACTCATTAGTAAAACTTTACTTCAGGTTTCTACATGTTATGCCGACCTCTACATGTTTTCCAAATATGTAATGTATTTTATGTGCGATTCTTGACGTAAGTCGTCCCTCACGAGCTTTTGCGGTTAGTTGGGAAGAAACCTCGTCGATAGAAAGCGGCCTATGATAGGCGTCTGACATAATTGCTCACGCCTTGTTGCGTGCATCTCGTCCAGTTATTGAAATCGTATCTCCGGCTATTTTGCGTACGGTTGCGATGATAGTTGCGACACCGAAACTAATCTGTGCAATGCAATAGGAACATTTGCACGTTACCCTTTTTTCTTCGCGGTTTTGTTGAAACTAATTATGTTTTGATTGCATTGGCGGCCAGCGTACTGCATCCATATTCTTGCTATATCTTATTGAAATTGCCCACCTACTGTTCTAAATACGCATATACTAAGTAAGCGGTGGTAGCCTAGTGGGTAGAACATTGGACTCGGAAGCGGGAGACCCAGGTTCGATTCCTAGTGCGGGCGTGTACCTATGACTTTGTTTTCTAAGTTATGTACATTTGTGAAGTTATAGTAGCAATACCACTCGCTAACGGTGAAGGAAAACATCGTGAGGAAACCTGAATGTGTGGGCTATTCATATGAATAGCCCACACACACAGCTATATAGCTTAGCGCTTGAAATCGCCAATCCGCGGTGGGCACGCGTGGTGATTAAGCCCAACTCTCCCTCTGAGAGAAGGCCTGTGCCCTACAGTGGGACGTACATAGGCTGCTTATGCATATACTAAGTTTTGCTTACTCAATTGCAGGTGGGCAGTACTTTTCCAACGGTTTCGAAACTGGATAAGTCTACTCGTATGTATGAGACTAGTTAAGGATTGTAGAGCCACGATTGTGGATTAAACCAAAGAACAATGCATAGGGCGTGATTTAATCCCACTATGGGCTGCCGTGACAGATCCAAAGCTCAAATTAGCTATTTTAAATTTGACCACATTAACACCGAGCCTAAAAGGGCCTCCGATTAAACCGTGCTGTTTCAGAGTTATCAAATAATAAGAGATAAGATAAAGCTAGTGCAGCGCTGCCTGTGAAGTATTGACCCATTTCCTGGACATTAATATTAAAAGATGTGCCCACGCGTATGGCTCGGTTTCGTCATCTGAGGTGCGCTTGACAATGTAAATACGATTGTCAACAGAGTAACAAATAAATATTTATACAGAAGTCGCTGCAAGATGAGTCTGTTCTGTAATTCTGTATACAATTGTGTCTAGGACGCGCGGGCGTCATTCATGGTGTTAGATATTTTGTTACATCGATACTTAAGCAGTGTACGTTTTATGTTTGAGAAGTTTTTTTTAGTCACTGCGTTTACAGACGTAACCGGATTAGGTAGGATTGAATTCATTAAACTAGTTTTTAAATAATCGACTTACCATGGTCCAGGAGCGCGAGCACAAAGAGTAAAATGTACATTTCCATCGTACAAACACAGACGTGGTACTCTACGCGTCTGTACTATCAGTGCACTCTTATCAAACTAATTTACCTTTGTTCCTCCTATCTTTGTGAAGCAAAACTGTTATCAAAAGGACAATAAATGATTTTTCGTGGACGAAAAGCGACAAAATTCTGCCTGAAATATAGAAACTACGTCAGTCTAACTAGTAAGTACGTATCACTGGTATAGAAGATTCATCGACTAAAATAAATTTGCTGTTGAGACGTTTTATTGGCGTCAGTTAGTAAATATGGAATGCATGTGGTTGGTTTGGATGTTTTTGTGTCTTTGTTACAATATGAGAGGTAACATGTAGAGGTTTAGTAATTTTTTAGCGTGATAAATACATTTGGGTACATTTTAATATCCTTATCCAGCTTATCTACGCAGCAGACATTAGTCACTGTCCTTGGACACTTATTTTTATGCGTATGTACCTAACAGAAAAATACAGAATAAAGTGGGTTAAATCCAAAATCCAATAAACAAGTAACCGCTGTTGACATGTAAAGACTGATGAATCGCTCAAATCGCCTTTATAAAGTCACCTAAATAATACTTGTCTATTGTAGAGTCAATCATACATCATAAAACAGAGTCATAAGTAAGTACGTATTGATAGTTATTTAAATCATATCTTTGTAAAGAGTGTCAGATCAATCTCTCAATCATGTTAGGTAATAGTGATTTTTAGGACCCACGACCGAGAACCTACGACCCTAAGAACCTGAGACTTGATGGCATTTATGCCAAAAACAGCCGTTTTCGGCGTTAATGCTATCTAGTCCTAGGTGTTTAGCATTAGGCTTAGGTTTACGGCTATGGGTCCTAAAAATCGCTATTAACATGTTTGAGAGGTTGATCTGACACTTTTTGCATAAACGATCTCTAAAAGATATGATTTTATTTTCATTGGTGACGCTAGTGAACCTCGTAGCCATTATATACTTCCTGCTATTAAAGGTATTTACCTATTGTGTATGAATTTAAACGGATTATCTAGAGAGAAGTGTCATATAAAAAATTTAATCTGACGTTTATGGCGAACGGGCCATATTGTTTTTTTTTTGATTCAGGCCTTGGCTATTAATTAGGTAGTAACTAAAATAGCTTGCTACAAAATATCCTAATCCCTTGGTGGCAAAAACCTAGGGGCTTATCCCGTTAAGCCGGGTTAAAGAAAATCGAAAACAATATCTGAGAGTCTGAGCAAGTGCTACCAAGGGTAGAAGGATCAAGATTTGTGAAAAAACACTTAAATTAATTACCGGACCACAACCTATACAGCTGCGTCACGGGAGAGTTTACAACTAAAATGTAAACGTTGAGCTCCTGTCGACTGAACTCTCAGATTATACATATTCTAGTTAAGACTAAGGATAAGGATTCCACTCCTAATCGGTGCAAAAATTAAGGTCTCTACAAATCTCTCTAGTGTTCTCTATACTCTTTCTTTCTCACTAACTCAGTCTTAGTCTGGGCGTTTTTCCATGTTAGTGATGTTCTTGCCTGGTTCCCATAACACAGGGAATCCTAGTTCCACCAGGTGGGAGAAGTGTTTATGTTGTATGGGCTTGTGGTTTGTTATATTGCTATTTAATTTCTTAATGTGTATTGTGCTGTGAACCAATTTTTAGTCAGAGTCAGTGTTCAGTATTTAGTGGACTAGCTTAAGTCGAGCAAAAGATAAAATGAAACAAACTGCGGCAGCGCAGGCGCACGACGTGCGCGGGAGTATCTCACGCCATCGTCTCAGCGCGCACGTGCCGCGCGATCCTATCGCATGGGTCACTGTGTCGCGCAGTCACGCTGCTGCGTTTATACTGATCGGAAAAACTTTGTGGGGAAACCTTTAAACTGATCTGAGACTTTTTATACTACTTTTAGTCTAGTCTAGACCAAGTATAACCAAGGATAAGAAGCTAGAGTATAGTCTATTTTAAATAGATCTCGATTAATTTAATCTGCCAAATATTTCTGATATCAGCCAACTAAGCCAAGCTCTATTTACCTTTAGAAAGATGTAGTTCAATATTTACAAACAAACAGTTGAATTGATGGCCTTATTGATAAAAACAATTCTGGGTATATTTCCGTGTATGTGACGTCCTCGCCTAGCTACCATAGCACTAGGTATCCTTGTTTGGGACCAGGTCAAGTGATTGTGTTGAAGTTAGTTATTATTAATTGCTGAAAGACTTATAACGGTTCCTGTTAGATAGATAGCTTGGTTCGCCAGGTCTAAATACAACATTAGACAATTTTAGCGTGCTCTACTGTACTCTACGGGGTGGATAGTGATACGCCTGTTAAGGCGCATGTAACTGTTGTTAGGTAACGATTTGTTACATGTTACGTCTAGTTTTCACGCTTTTGTGTGAATATAAATGGCTTATTTCTGGGCTTGATAGAAAGCTGACGTTTGGTTTATACAGCTTCGGTAGACCTGCAACACTATTATGTCCATAATATTCTCCGCATTAGCAGGTACGGGAGTCAGTGGATTTATTTTAAAATGTAATAGTAGCACACACAATGCTACAATGTTGAAAGGTAAATCGATGTTCAAAAGAGCATATCTACCTACCGTTATCGTGTAATTAAACTTGTAGCCATCATTGACTGATCGTAGGGAATTAATCCACCTTGTTGTTGCCTTTAATATTGAATATACCCCGGTGTAGAGAAATCAAGAGCGTCCCAATCAGTTTATTCGATTATCCTTGCGAAACCGAAAATAACATCTTCATTGATATCGGTCATATTTCATCAAGCACTTTAATTGCTGAACCGATGTTAGTACACTTGTCATCGCCCTCTTTGGGTCCGCAGTAACGAGACATAATCGTCATTCGATCTTTGCCCTGAGTGTTTTTAAGCGTTATAATTTAAAAGAGGATCTCAAAATTTAAAAATTCAGATGGTCCCCTTGAACTAAAGTATGAGGCCATAACTGTAAAATTTTCATTAATTTATTATAAGAAAAGAACATGTTACAAATATTAAAACATCATCCGTCATCTTGATTTATTACTTTGGACGAAACAATTGTGGATGTATTATTATTATTATTTTTTTTTTTTTTACTTATAATTATTGATTTATGTTTTTAAAAATTGTAATAACTAGTAATTGACTAATGTAAGTTATTGTTACAAATTATATAACAAATAATACTTTGGACGAAACGTTTGTGGATGTATTTTATAAGCTTGTTTTAATATTTGTAACTGTAAAATGTCGATAACTTTTATTATATGTCTTTTTATAGGTATTGTTGGTATAAGAACTGTTGGAAGTGACTTTTTTTAGTTCACGAAAATTTTCGGGTACTAAGGCGTCTTCTCGATTTGGTTTTCTGTTTAAAACTGTTTGAAGCGGGCTGCTTTCACTCAAGGGGTCCAATTAATTCTCGGCCAAAACATTAAGTGTTCGATAAATTCTCTCCCAAAAATGCGGCGGCAAAGAGAACCGATAAGAGAAACGAGCTCGGGACTTCTCCCGTTAAATCAGCATGGAATAGAAGCCCTACCTGGACTGGACCGATCCTTTTGATGATCGACCACCGAGCATTTTATGGTAGACTAGATTTTTGCCGCAACTTCATTCGTACGCGTAGATGCCTTCTTCATAAACGCTACCACTCGTTTTCATGCTTTCAGGAATAGAATTTCCAAACACTCCTCATTAGTGCACCGTTAGTGGATATTTTCTCCATATTTCATATATCTAGGCCTACTGTTTTAGGCTGAGCGTTGTCTGTCACTGTCGGTCAGTCAGCCACGGTTTTGTTTTATAGGTACTGATTGACGATAACGGACTGCTATTTCAGTTTAGATTTAAGGCTGCTCTTACGTGGAGCATGCTGTCTCGCTCGCACTATTTGACATTTTTAATTATTGTACTTAATAAAATGAGTAAACTTTTGATAAAGGGGGTCTGAGGGTTTGATGCATGATTAAATTACGGAAATTTAATTACATCTTCGTTTTCCTGTACTTAGTGTTTAACAAAGAAAAGTTGTTCCCAAAATTATTAATTTTGGAATCAAATTATCTCCATCAAAAACTTAGTACAGTATAAGAAAATTATGCCTTAAATATCAGCAATTTAATTATCCAACAAACCCTCAGACCACATTTCTCAAAAGCATACTCATTTTATTACAAGCACAAAAAATGATAAATTGTGCGAGCAAGGCACTCTTCTTGTTCGTTCTTGCTCCACGTAAGAATGGTCTTAACTAAATTATAAATCTACCATATGTCAACAATAGAGAAACAAGACTATCCAATTCACTTTGGCAATCGTACAAGACAGTAGGGCTCACCAGTACTGCTAACGGTCACCAGTAGTACTAGTACCGACGTATGTCTGCAATGGATTCGTAGGTCTGAAAATGTAATAATGATTTTTCATGTGACGTCTGTTGTGCCATACTTTTGCCACCAAAATTCACTGAAGATAAATCGTTCAACTAACGATAGAAGCAGACATATTGTGTGTGTGAACTGTTTTGAGTATGACCCTGAGCAGTGCTTCTCTCGTTTCTCTTGAGTTTCTTTGCGGATAAAGAGGCTTTTTATTTATCATGGACAATTTGTTATTGCCACTCGTCTTGCTTACCGGTAGCTGTGTAATTGAATCTTCTGGTTTTAGCCGATGATTTATGATAGCCGTTCGATTCGGCTACCGTCTTCTTGATTAGTTAGACGTTTGGCTGCTTACCTTAGTTAATTTGTCTAGTTTTCTGGGGGCATTTGTCAGCCGACGCCTGTCAAAAGACGCCCCAGTTGAAGACAAGTGGGTTTTTAATTTTATTGGCTCCCACATTTTGGACTCCTACTGGGAGAGCAATTTTGTTGAAGTTCGCTTGTCTACAAGTTGTTTAACCGTTAAGATGGTTTATTAAGTTTTATAATTTTTCGTGTATGACATTAAAATTGTCCACGTTGGTTAGTTTCCAAATTGTATACTTATACATTTTACTTACATTCATCGACTCTGTACATACACATACGTACACTCTCGCCCATACCCTGGTAAGGCAGGTAAGGTCCGTCACTCTAGGAACTAAGGGTTGCCACAAGCATACATACGAGTATATGTAATTTTTTCTGAGGCTACTGGCTACGCTCTTTTTAGGGTTCCGCACCCGAAGGATGCCAAACGGGACCCTATTACTAAGATTTCACTGTCCGTCTGTCGGTCTGTCTGTCTGTCCCTCTGTCTGTCTGTCTGGCACCAGGCTGTATCTCATGAACCGTGATAGCTAGGCAGTTGAAATTTTTACAGATGATGTATTTCTGTTGCTGCTATAACAACAAATACTAGATACAGAATAAAATAAATATTAAGAATGCATAAGAAATTACATGTACAAAGGCGAGCTTATCTCTGTAAGAGATTTCTTCCAGCAAACCTTCTCATACTTGGCTGGTTTTTTTACTTACCATTACCAACATTATTCAAAAATCAGTCAGATCAGATGAGAAGCTGGACGTCTTCAGCTAGAGTCTAGACTTTCCTAGACCTAGATAAGTGTAACAAGACTTTATAGGGCTTTCTACTTTAACTAATTGAGAGCAAACATGATTCACTTATCTAATAAGAACATCGCGTATCCATTAGCACCGTACGTCAAGCGATGGGCATGTAACTGATCCGCGGATGTGTCTCAAATGTTTTCTTATCTATCAAAGGCATCCCCGTACGGTCTAATCTTGTAACTACAGTCTAAAATAAACTTTAGATTTGCACACATAAAGCTCAAAGTGATGAATTGTAGTGCAAGGGACAACATAGTAACCGCATGCCAACACGTTGAACTGAAACCATGACAACTTAAATCTCGTACATAATTTTGCACATCTCACAGATGGATATATAGTTATAGACTACAATAACACTTATTCTTGAAGTGCTAAAGTCTAAATTTCCCCAGGGCACTGGCGTGAGCAATTGGATGTAGGCACTGGTGTGAAAGGAAGAAACAGAGGGTTGACGTTGTCATTAGTTCATTACTTATAATGAAACATACTTACTAGACTTATACATACTTACATACTTGAGAGCAGCGCTGAGTCCATTGCGGATAAGTCGATCCGGCGGCGTCGCGGGCTGCTTCTTTACTGTCGGTTTTATGGTAAAGGTATTGAGTTCAATTCAAATTAAAAGTGTACCCTGATTAGGTGGTCAACGTGTGGTCGAATGTATGAAATATACCTAAGGGGTGATTTTAACAGTTTGGGTTTGGGATCAGTGAGTATGAATGTGCCAGTTTCAAGACATCGGCGTCTCAGAGAGCCATGCACAGATTATAAAGTAATTGGAGCCATGTCTAAATTTCCTTTCGAACAGCCCTTCTAGGTTTTCTTACATCTTAAAGCCGCCAGACGTATTTGGTAAAAGATTGTCCAAGTTAGGAAATGACATGACACCTCGGATCGATAGAACGTGCTAATATTTCTCGCAGTGTGCCTCGGTTGAGTAGTTATGGAGATAGCGGTTTTGTTTATGCTTTTTGCTTGTAGCTTTGTTGGCAAAACAGTGCAATATTTGTGCGGCTTATTAAACTTGCGAGCTTGCGAGAGTTAAAGTAGTTTCTTGATTATCGGACCGGTCTGCTTAGAAAAAAGGTGAGTACATGGACAAGTGTCACAAAACAATTGTTAACATGAACTTCTAACATGAATGATGATGGGATGTCTATAAATGTATATGTGGTAGAAATAAATATAAAATAAAAAAATTAAACGCACGGGGTGCACTTTTTTTTCTCGTCTACACCATAGTGTGGGGTATAGTTGAATTAGTCGTTTAAAAACATTGTGGGTGAGAGAGCATTTTTTATTTAGGGTTCCCCTTACGAAATAAATAGCACTTTTGTCAGAGTAGGGCGTCCCCCCTGCCCTGAAAAGTGAAAAAAATCAGGGCAGTAGCACGTATAATGAACTTAAGAGAAAAAATATCACGGCTAAGTAGGCTTTAAAAGTTGACGAGTAATAAACTTAAATTTAATTGAATTCAACATCTTCAATGGTCAATGGTCCGACACGCACTCGGCTGGTTTTTTTATCATTCTAAATTTAGCTCAACATACTCAAACGTAACAAGTTTACGCCCCTGAAGGGCGGACTAGAAGTATTGGCCATCCTAGGCCGCGTAGTGTGGCTGCCCCGTCATTTATTGACTGAGCTATATTTAAGACCTTTTATGAATTTTCTGCATGTTTGTATCCCATTGTCCTTATTATCTTATTGTTTTTCGTTCTTAAATAATTTGTTATACATATAATCAATCTTCGTGAGTTAGTGTCTTTTACGTGATTGGTTACCCCTAGTGTCGGGCCTCCCTAGCCCCGGGCCTAGTTGGCATTTAGGAAAATCCGCCTATGACTATAATGGGAAAGGTTGGAAAGAAAAGAAGCCATGACTCAGATACATAAACATAACATGTTTCTGGTATCATCATCAACCCATTATGTCCCCACCGAGGGGCACGGGTCTCTTCCCTGAGGAAGGTATAGGCCATACTCCACCACGGGGGCCAAGTCCGGATTGGTGGAGGCTTGTAGACTAGTGGCTCGTCTACTGTCAGAAGTTGTCAAGCCGCCCTAAGGCCTCTGACTTGGCTTAACGACTGCCATCTATCGACGGCAGCCGGCACCAACAGCTTAACGTGCCTTGCGAAGCACGGAACCGCTCGGAAAAATGCCACTAGCGTTAGGCATAGACGGCGACCCATCCATGCACTGAACGCGCCCTGTGTTGCTTAACCTTCGTGATCGTTTAAGATCACTCAGGCAGCCGGGGCTACGAGCGATTCTGGTATGTATTCTGGTTTCTGGTATGTACCTGCAAAAAGATCGAATCTAATCAAATTAAAGCATGGAAGGAGCCTAAAGCGTTAATCGTTCTTTTAAGAGCGAAGAACTATCGTTGAAAACGTGGCAAGAAATAGGGAAGAATATGGAGAGTCCACCTCCATTAGTGAAGAGGCAGTAGAAGAAGAAAAATATGGTGATGATAACAACCGACTAAAGGCCGCTTTTACTTCAATATCCGTTCCGGGTTTGAAAAATTAGTTCAATGACTGTAAAAGAAAATATTTAAATTTTTATTACACTTTTTAACAGAATATGGGCACAAAAATGTGGACTCTTTACGGATATCTTTTTAGTCACTAAAGCCTAAGTAGGTAAGTAGATATTTACAAAATTAAACTTGAAATACGTCCAAAATGTCTGTAATTTTTATTTTCTAGTGTAGTCGTGATATAAAGGAAGTCTCAGCACCTTTAAAACAATCTTAATCACTCATTATTCCTCTAGTCCAAGCTTCCAAGACGTCGACTACTGCGGCGTTAATTGCTTCGAATAAAGCGTTACTGGCCCCATATCGTGCACTGAATCGAGACGTTATTTGGCAGAGTGATGGCTTCGCGTGTTTGCATACAGCTTGGGACTGTGTTTTAATCAGAGACACTTGGTCGCTGGTCAGTCGCTGATGGTCCCGCTCACGCCATCATTATTGGCGCATGCTCTGATATGGTGCGGATACTGAAAGTTTACACATATTTTTGGTAGTGAACGTTATTTAAATCGATAGGAAATATCAAGTACCTACTTAAATGATGTTTCAGAATAGTCTGGTGAAACTTAATAGGGTTATTGTACTCATCCACACGAACAATTTTTAAGCACAATCTTCACAAATTATCTGACATTATCATCTTACCGAACAAGTGTCTGTGAATCAGCCTTAATCGTTAGTACTTACTTTTGCAAGGGTACATCGGGCATATTTTATTCATATTATTTTAATTGTAAATAGTGTACATATATACAGAATAAATTGAATCAAGCGGCATATCCCGTCATCGAGTGCCTTATTGGCATCCACAACAATTTATAACGACAATTACCCGATTGTAGCCGACCGATTATACAGCACTGTTTGTGTAATTTTTTGCTAAATTATCACCTACCCGACTACGGACAGCTCGTTATTTATATAATAACACTTCATAAAATATGGCATATAAAAAGCGATGGGTGCTAAAACTGTTAAATTGAATTCGGGGAGCCGCGCAAATAAGAAATGGTCGCGCGAAAATTGGCCCGGTCGCCGTTTAAAATATCGTTAAGGCTTGTCTCGGGCGAGGAAATATTGTAATCGAACGCCGAGCGCGATCGGCGAAGTTTATGGGCTGCGGAAAGCGGCCGCCCATTACTGCGCGCGCGCAGCTTTGTTCGTTATTCCATACGCGGAATTATTTGGGGTGGTTTCTGCTCTGACGCGACCGAATTGATGCCTGTCCAAATTGTGGTCGCTGATTATGCCTGTCGTGGTTCTCGCCCCATTATTTTATTTTTAAACGTGATGTCCGATACGCTGGAATTTAAAAATGAAGCGCAGGTTGGCGTCAGTCCTTCCTGCCGCGTTCACACTCAACGAGTGTTGGCAGGCTCAAATTTCTTTTTGTTTTACCGAAAACCAATTGCGCGAGGACCACTACGCAGCTTTAGTAGCATTAAGATTCACCTATGTGTCTACTAACCTCTGATTTTAGGGTTCCGTACCTAAAGGGTAAGGGACCCATTACTAAGACTCCGCTCCGTCCGTCCGTCCGTCTGTGACCAGGCTGTATCTCATGAACCGTAATAGTTAGACAGTTCAAATTTTCACAGATGATGTATTTCTGTTGCCGCTATAACAAAAAATACTAAAAACAGAATAAAACAAATATTTAAAGTGGGGCTCCCATACAACAAACGTGATTTTTTGCCGTTTTTAGCTCGATATTAATACCGGCAAAAGGATGCCGCTTGAAATATTCAAATGTTGTATAATGGTACGGAACCATTCGTACGTGAGTCCGACTCACACTTGGCCGGTTTTTTAAATAATTATTTATGTTAGATCTGTATCTCCATGCAAATCGGCTTAAGAGCAGCATCTCTAAAATAAAAGTCTCTATTTTGTTGGATGGTGTCAAAATATATTATGAATATTTGATAACAAAAAAAAAATGGCTTCATAATCATCATAATCAGCCATTTGATGCCCACTGCAGGTCATAAGCCTCCTTCATAGGTTAAAAAATGGCTTAAGAATATAAAATTACTTAGTGGAGATCTTCGATTGATATCGTATCCATTCACGTTTCAGCGGATATCAGCAGATAGTAGCTGCATTTTTGGTTTATAAATGACAACAACTTATTAGTTGCGTTTACGAAATATTCCAGCTGCCGAGTTGTCTAATGCAATGACTAGGGGAGTTACCATGAGTCGTCAATATTGAATTTAAGTTTCAAAATGCGGCCAAGTGCGGGTCGGGCCACGCGCAATGTAGGGTTCCGTAGAAGGGTTTTTACCAGCTCTACATAAGTAACAACTTCATCGAAGTAATTTTCAATCTTGTCGGCGTGATTAATATTATCTATTTCGACGTCAAATTTCATCTTTCTAATAATTGTCGTCTGTGTGCTAAGCCGCGGACAGAGAGACGGATAGACAGGCAGACGGACAGACGGATGGACTAGACGAAACTTTAAAGGTTCCTTGTTAACTACGGAACCCTAAAAATGTGCCAAAACCACCAATGGCCAAAACGATTTTTTAAATTAAAACGTTGAACGCAAAAACATCGTTTTTAGGGTTCCGTGCCAACGCAACCCTATTAATATGACTACACGTGTGTCTGATTGTACAACCTATAGAAGGCTTTTTCTCTTAAACAATAATAGGTAGTGAGATAGAATTTATCTGTATAATTTTCACTGTATAAACTGATATGTTATTGAAGCGGTGTACAAAGAAGCGTGATTAATCTTTTCATTTTCGAGCTCCATCGTAAAAACGGAAATACATACGTAAACAAGTGTCAAAGTTGGTCTGTCTATAGAGCAGTCCCGATTGTATTACAAAAAATAATAAAAAACAGCTAAGTGTGTGTTTGAACCCCGCTTTTCTCATTTCTACTGTACTTTCTAGACTATACATTGTACAGTTCAACATTTTCCGTTTGATTACATATTCGGGGACATACTTTATTGTATAACGCCCGACACATAACTTGAAGAAATGAATATGATTTCGCATGGACGTATTTTGGATCTCATTGTCGGAGGACGCGGAATGTGACCAAGAATTCTTCAGACTTTAGGTTATTAGACAAATAAACAAATAATAAAAAAAACCCTTACGTGTCCATCGCAAACTCCTCCCGGCTGAATGGATCTTTGTTCAAATTATCTGCCAGCCACAGAGAAATAAACATTTACATAAAGCATGCTTATGCATGCATGCATGAAGGTATGTAATACAGATATTAAATAGATAAAATCATAGTGTTCTATACTTATACATATATTTATCTCAATTTTGATTTATGTGAAACTTAAGGATTATTCTACTAATCGATACAAAAATATTTTATAACGACACTCCAAAATATCAAAAAGTATCAGCAGTGTAATTTTTTTCATAATGAAACAATATTTTCGATATTTTACTGTTGGTCTCATATTAAAAGTTGTTGATTAGTAGACAACCCTCTTAAGTTTCACTGGGCCTTTTTGTAGCTGCATGTACATTAACCCTTATTTCTTAATTTATTTTATTCACATAAATATTGCAACATGACATGCAGTAATCGTCATCATCAGCCTACGCTTGTCCACTGCTGGACCTCTCCTATTGCACGCCACTGAGCATGGTCTTCCGCTACTTTCATCCAGCTCTTGCCAGCCGCCCTGCGGAGATCAACCCTTAGTCGTCATGGTTTGATAGATCCCACAATAAATTGAACCTTATCACCTTGAAATAAAGTCCAATACCGATGAAAAATTCTTACTACCCATGCCCGCAGCCCGATTAACGGTTAATGAAATAATGATGGAAAAAATCATACAATTCCCACTTCAGATATGGATACTAGTTAAAGCCTTTTGTTGCTCTAATAACAAGCATAAGCATAAATACGGAGCTTATAAAATACGGAGCACCAACTTATGGTGCGCAGGCGCAGCTAGTTATATTATCTAGACCAGATAGGGAGGTGCTATAGAGCCTATTCGGCTTTACTTTATTGCGTAATTTTGAGATATCCGGCCAGTAAGGGACTGAATAAACCCCGTTCCAGTTAAATATTTTGCATTGATTTTTAATAAACAATTTTTTATTTTATTTATTTATTTATGTAAAGTAGAAAAACTAGGTTGCGCAATTTGGATGAACAAAGGATAGTATGTTCGAGGTTAGACGTTTTATTTGTCTTGAGAAACTTTTTGGCAAACATTCCTCGTAATTAATATTTTTGTAACAAAATTACACGCAGTGCTCATCACAAAGCTGTTTTATATTTTTTACGTTTTCTGTACAGAGCTTTGAATAAGAAACTGGACAAGTGCGAGTCGGACTCACCCACCGAGGGTTCCGTACAAATTTGCAGATACCGAGCTTTTCCTGAACTTTAAAGACTGTTTTTTTTATTTGAATACAAATGTGTAGTTTTTAGATTTTTCCCTGTGTTTGCAGTATAAGACGTTATTAATTTCCAAATTTCATAGTTCTAGTTCAACGAAAAGTACCCTCTAAATTTTGATTCCCTTGAAAGTATCGAAATATACGTTATTTGTGGCATAAACCGCTGTGTCTTTTTTTTCCGTTTACTTAGAAGTTTGATTTTTTCACAGTTTCAAGGGACTGTAGAGTTGATTATATGGTTTTAATTTCAACTCGATACGTCCACGCGTCCTCGAAAAGGGACCTTTTATCGCGTACGATGAAGGGCCTTGACAAATAGACGGACGGACGGACGTTTTTCCTTTTGAGGTATGGAACCATAAAAATAAAGAAATTTATTACAAGTTTTTTTTAAAAACTTAGAATTGGAATGGACCTTAGCTCTTATTTCAGCTACGTTTGGGAGATACATTAAATTAGTTTTGATACCTATAATTCCGATTCGATAAAATGCCGTAAAAGCAGCTGCATAGCTTATCTTAAGCATAGCCTAATTTGTTTTATAGCTGAATAAATAATGCCTGTCTACTTTGCTCGATCTATTTGAAATAGTGATTAACACAAAATTTACGCGGAGTCTAAAGTGATTATTTAATATTTTATTTTCTTGGTGTTTGTGTGGAGTATTAGAGCAACTATTTTATACAACAAGTTTTTGAAATAACGCAAGACCCAAAATAATTTCTTATAAAAAGCTGAAGTTTAAAAAAGATATTATTTTCCCTACAATCTTGAAACTCGATCAGATCATTTCTAACAAAACAAAAGATAGCTATCACGGTTCATGAGATATATCCTGGTGACAGACAGTCAGTCTTAGTAATAGGGTCCCGTTTGGCACGGAACCCTAAACTTTTGTTTTTACATATTTTTCCCAAACCGGGACCCGCCCCTGTATCACGCGCACCAAATTCTAAACGATTCCAATTGTCTGTCAATTTAGTATGGAATTTGACAGTTAGACGATTGGAATCGCTCAGGATTTGGTATAATCAGGCCCCTGATAGAAGTTGCCATTAAGCATTTAAACGATTGAAACGATCAACGCACTCCGTTTTGCACGGAGGTATTTTTTTCGGTAACTGTACAAACTTTTGGGAACCAATGTTACAGAAAATAGGACATTGCTTCAGAAAAAAAAACATATCAAGTTGTAAAAAAATAACAAAATTTTAAGAACGGGCAGAAATAAAATATTCATTTTGGCTGACAAAACTGTATCTGGGCATTAGGCGAGTTTGGGCGAGGCCGGAGGCCGAAATCATTTAAGTACCTCACAACCAACTTAGAGTAGCGTCAGCGAGGCCGTAGGCTGAGCTCCACCTAGGCCAAAACCCGGTGTTCCAACGGCGCAACGTTTGGCCACCGAGCCCCGCAGGGCTAGATACTAAATCCCCGGACAGGGAGTGAAGGACCTATTTGCGATTGAAAAAATCCTAGGATATTCGCGAAGAAATAATTAAAAAGTACTACATTACATACACTCATGCCTGTATCCTAGAGGGGTAGGCAGAGACCAGGGACTGCCACTTGCTACGATCCTAACAGATCACTTTCGCTTCCTTAACATTCATTAGTCGTTGCATGCATGCATGCCGGTTTCGGGTAATTTTCATCTTGCCCTTTGCTAATACATCCCCTAAAAAGCACTACATCTTATTTATCATCTCATTTTCATACTGTCTGATCCTACGACACACACAAAGTTTATGCTAATTCTGCAGCTTCTAAGGTTGAATTTGTATAGCCTCTATCTGTAGCCATGGGTCAGGCAGGGCTGCAATCTTTCTATGCTGTAACGCCAATTTCAATATTAAATTTAGAAGGATACTTTAAATAACGTGAACCAACCAACCAACTGAATGACTATAACTATGGCATGTGCCTTTTAATTGAATATAGATCGATGCAACCTTGAGAGCCATTACTGATCTAGATTCATTCAATAAAATTTTCAGTAATAAACAAATTATCTTGTGAACATCAGTTTAAGAACAAGAACATCTTGAAATTATTTCAATTACTGAATTTAGTGTGATGTTCCCTTGGCATTTACTTTTTAGGGCAATAAAGAATTAAAATCGAATAATTTAATTCCCACACGAAAACGTCTGTTTGGCATCACGCCTAACGGGCCATACCTCCAACCTCACCTGTCGGTGATAAACCATAGACAGCAAACAATTTGTCGTTTTGTGATAGGCAAATTTAAACAAATTATAGTGTGGAAGTTATTATAATTATAAAATGAAGTACTCACCCTGTAACTCAAGGTCAGCCCATAATGGGTGACTTGTCAAATCAGAACAAATCAACGAATATTTATTTCACAGAAAATAAACGTTTACTTGAATAGACTATAATAACCTCAGGTTTATAGCACGTTAGCAGTAACTAGGTGTCACCATCGTTGCCAATTCGTAGGTTAGCATAAAATATAGCTTATTAACAAATTCGTAACGTACCTACTACAAACCTTGATTAAGTTCAATACATAATGAAGAGACCCGAGCTGCGTAGCTACATTAGCAAATAATCAGGCAACTGTAACTTGGTGTGTGAGGCTGTTTTTTATTTCTTCGTGAAGATAGTGCGTATACAGAGCGAACGTGAATACCAACATTAATCTCGTCCAGTAGATGACCAGATGACCATTTGGCATTGCAGGTGTGGGTCGCGCTTTCCCTGTCGACAGACGCGTTATCTGCACACGATAATTATTTTTTATATAATTGGCCTCAATTTATCAAAGCTAATTAATGGGTTTGCCCAACTTTTGGTCGAATGCACGCAACGTTTTGTCTCAAAGAATAGGGTCACCGTGATAAAGCTGCCGACTAAATTGTTTGACCACGCAATGTGATCAATTATTCTAAGCATGCTTTAATTATTTTAACATGGAGTCATATAAGGTTTAATCTTGGATGCAAATTGAGCATAGTGTCGAAAAATTGTAATGGTTCACAGGCAAAAAGTCGCCAAATATCGGAATTTTACTCAATGCATCATGTATTTACCTATTCATATTTGATTTGGACGAAAGGGTTCATATTAATTTTAAAAAGTGGTGGTTACGTTGCGCTTTGCACGACTTGTTATTTAGAAATAACGCAAAACCAGAAAACCGTTTCTTCAATATCGAACCGAAATTAAACACCACTTCAATAATAAATGTGAATGTTTATAATTCTCAGTTGATATTTTTCATATGGCCGACCTGGAAGTCGCAACCCTACCTAGAATTGAAATTATTTCCGGCGTGTTTAGGTAAGAGTTTGATTCTTTATTATCTCTATCAATGGGATTATTTTACACCTTTTATGGTCTGATAGTAGTGGTTCATCACGGAAAATCGCTGTTAAATTATATTTCTCTAGTAGGTATTAATATTTCATAATTAAACTATAGTGGTGTAATTTTATAGGCATTGCCTCCTCTTCCCTCTAAGTGGAACCCAATTGAATTATGTCTAAATCTCGGAGTTGCTCTCATAGTAAAAGTATCGATACACGATATGTAAAGTATACCTACTATATAGTTGTACATTCAGTGGGACTAATCGCGAGTCATTAAAAATATACCAGGTATAGCTAACCTACAACCCCTATATAGCAAAGTATGGAAGCAACAGCAGCCTCTCTAGAACTATGCCACGAACTTGTTTACAATTTGTAAGTAGGTCATCTTAATAGGCCATGCCAAGAACCCCTAAAAACTAATCAACCCATGTCAGGGTCCTGCCGAATGCAATTATGAGATTGAATCTACAATTCATTATTATTGTAAAGGTCATGGCTAGTGGAGCAGCGGGAGTCAGAGGCACGTATACCTGTCAATAGTGACGGAAGGCTGAAAGTATTGGTGACCTTTTATTACATAGTGTTACACAACCGGTTAAGCGCCCAGAAGTGTCGATATAACAGCTTTGTAAAATACTGTACCAGCGCGGTTGTATTTTGTGGTAGATATCGGGTAACAAAGACATGTAGAAGCAGACTGCCGAAATTGTTATCTAGTCATTTGGCTTAGTATAGGGTGACTATGCTTTGGAACTTTTGAGGTAACGTCGCTTAAGGCTTCAAACTGTACTACGGGCTTAAGTACGATGGCTTACTCAACAGTACATTAATGTCTTAAGAATTTTTTTTTGTGACTCATTTCTTTCATACTACTTACCTAAGGTAGTATGAAAAAAATGAGTCTTTTTAATATATCATGGTCATCTTATTTGGACGTGCCGCACACTGAATTAGATTGGGGTGTAGTCAAGGACTTAGAAATAGTAATAAACTCATTTGATTACCAAACCACAGAATCAAAAAGAAACTCTGTAACCAAAGTTAATGTTGGACTCGAGGAGAGGTACAGTGGATAGCACATCCTTTACAAGCGCGCACTACTCGTACTTTGCAACAAAAATGTAAAGGTTGACCTGTTGTTGACTTTACAGAATATACTTAGGTAGCAGAAAGATGAAATAACATACAAAGCAAAGAAAGGTTGTGTGCGTATTCGTGTTTTAATTTTTATCTAATCCTCTTATGGTTATGGTAAAAGAAATAATCGTTGTTTTCTACGAGTATCTCTTCAGAAAGAAACCAAACCGTTCCAGCTATCGATCTACGATCTAATATTTATTACTTCGTATCATTATCTATCACTCAATGTTTATTCTCACTATATAAATTAAGTAGGTATACTCCGTACACTTAGTTACACGTAACGGCTACTCCATTGAAGTTTTTATTGCGTGTGACCTTAGTGCGAGTACCGAGTAAAAGTAGATGACGACGGTATATATAGAGATCTTGTTGTACTTGTAATTGTTACATAATTATCTCTCAGATAAAGATCAGATTCTCCCAAGATCCAAATTGAGTTCCGATGACAGAGCAAGTTTGATGACTCTCACATGAATGAAAACATAGAGAACCGAAGGACCGCCCAGTTTGCAAAACGTGGTACATACGCGCACCAAATTCTCTCGGAATTCTGACGTTTGCGATAGCAATTAGTATGGAATTTTACAGTTAGACAATTGGAATCGTTCTGGATTTGGTGCGCGTAATAAAGGGGCTGATATCTTTTGTTACGATGATAAAGAGGGGGAGAGGAGGAGAGGTTACCGAGTTGTATTGATTGCTCCTCTACGTTGAATATCAAATATAAATTGTAAAAAAAAGGTACAAGTCGACCTTTTGCTTTATTGTTTTGTGCAATTGTGTTTTAGACGACGAAGTTCATTTATTGAGGTGTTTTTAATTAAGAATTGATATTGAACGAGATGAAAGTGAAATTATGCAGAATGACATGGAACTTTTGTCTCCATTAGCGTTATCGTTTTGCAGATCGAAAATCAATTATACATTGCGTAACAGAACAGAGAACATTTTATAGTAGGCTGTCGAAATAATGATTATATTTTCGTCTTCATTATCATTCTACAAAAATGTGCTTTATATAAGTAAGCTTATTTATAGCCAAAAGAGCTATGATATCAACTTATTTAATTGTACACGAGAGACCGCGGAAAGTAGCTTGACGGTGATAAACTCTGTAAAGAGGCTCCAATTAAACACAATGATGGACGGTCGTATGAAAAGCGACACAAAAGGCGCCGCCAATGTAGCATTGATTTATGACGAGTAAGGACATTTTGATTCCATTAGCACTGAAGTGTTCAACCCGTTTGAGCGGCTACCTTTGAGTTGATATAGAGGTGAGGCGTATTTAATAGAACTGTTATTTATTGTCGTTGTTAGTATGAAATAATATTGGAACGTATGAAGTATCAGGTAAGCGGTACGAGGATAACAGCCGATTTTTAGGGTTCCGACAAGGAACCCTTATAGTTTTTCCATGTCCGTCTGTCCGTCTGTCTGTTTGTGTGTCCGTCCGCGGCCTAGCGCAAAGACCGGTGGTACTAGAAAGCTGGAATTTGGTGTGTGTATACATATTTATCACGCCGAAAGTTAAACAATAAAATGTTGGAAATATTTTTTTTTTACTGTACCTCCCCTGACATGAAAAGTGGGGATGATGTTTTTTTCTCGTCTACCCCATCTTGTGGAGTATCGTTGGATTGACCGTTAAAAAATATTGTGGGTGTAGGAAGATCATTTTTCGATTTAAGGTCCCGTTTGCGAAATATTAAGGTTTAAAGCAAAAATTTTTGACCGATTAGGGTGTCCCTTTGATTGTAGAAACGTGAAAAAATTCAGAGTAGTAGCACATATAATGAACTTGAAACGAAAAGGATCACGGCTAAGTAGGCTTTACTAGTTAACGAATAATGGGCAACCAACTTATAAAAGTAAAATTTCGTACAAAATCCATTGAAAATTACTTCGATGAAGTTGTTAGTTCTGTAAAGCAGAATAAAACCCTTTTCTACGGAACCCTACACTGCGCGTGGCTCGACTCGCACTTGGCCGGTTTTTTTAACAGGTATTTGGAACGATTATTTTCGTATAATAATAACGATTCTACTTAGTATCACTGTTTGCCCAGTATAACCCATCTCTACTTTGATAGTAACGTGTTTCTTAAATTATACAGAAGATAGCATTTATTTAATGATTATGGTAGGTAGTAATTGTACTAATACATCCTTAAAGCGAAACATAGGAACTTTAAACAGTAGGAACTGTTAGTTGAAGTTGCTTTTAGGTAGCTCTTATTGGAGCGTAGGTGGGTGTTAGTACCGAATAAAAAGAACAGCATAGGTGCATTTGTGGCTATTACGTAAATTATTACGTGCGGTGGTAGCCAAGTGGGTAGAACATTGGACTCTGAAGCGGGAGACCCAGGTTCGATTCCCAGTGCGGGCATGTACCTATGACTTTTCTTTCTAAGTTATGTTCATTTGTGAAGTTATAGTAGCAATACCACTCGCTAACGGTGAAGGAAAACATCGTGAGGAAACATGGGTGTCTGAGCTATTCACATACCTCAGCGCTTGAAATCGCCAATCCGCGGTGGGCACAGGTGGTGATTAAGCCCATAATCTCCCTCTGAAAGAAGGCCTGTGCCCTGCAGTGGGACGTATATAGGCTGCTTATGACGTAAATTAGGTATTGTATGCCATAGTTTTTCAAGCATTTAATTTCTTCCAGTTATATGCGGAAACTTAAAATGATTTGTCTTGCTAAAAAAACCAAAATACTTAACATAAAGTAATGTATCTGACACCGAATTACTCAGTTGCAATTTCGACAAATTATTTATTGACGATATCACAATTGTATCATTTTAAGGATCTGTAGGTATGAACCTACCAAAACCGCTAATCACTTTGTCTCGGCAAATTAATTACCAAACTCCGCGGGCTCCCCGTGTTACGAACGCAGTGGGGAGTCTGGCCGTACGCTAATGAGATTTTAAGCAGTGATATTGTAATAATTTCCCCAACAAGCTGGAGGACGTGATTAAAATGTAAAACTGTGCGCTTTCACAATTCAGGGCCGATTACACCAGACCCTATGTTCACTTACTACAAACTCTAGGCTAAGACGAAAGCAATAGTGTGTGGAGTAGCAGTCGGATAGATTTTGTACTGAAGTAGAAGAAGTTACAGATAGCCACCTAAGAAACAACGATCATTTAGGAAAAAAGTTTCTAACACGAGGCCGACAAGAATCAACGATCGATGTTAGAAGGATCGCGAAATTAATTTAGCTTCAGCTAAGGTCCAAAAGTATAAGTTCTAGCTTCGAAGCCGGCACAAACCTTTACCATGTATTTACTGCTTCTTTGGTACAAACACCGTTTTTTGACTGATATATTCCAACGGTATGCAACAATTCCTGAAGCGGAAGCGGGAGACCCGGGTTCGATTCCCAGTGCGGACATGTACATATGACTTTGTTTATTTTCAAAGTTGCGTATGTACATCTGCGAATTTGTAGTAGCAATATCACACGCTAACGGTGGAGGAAAACATAAGGAGGAAACCCGCGACTTGATTGGCTCCGCACGTATTGAATTGTCGTTCCTGTGGGCTAGGCCGACTAAGCTGAGGAGGGTTTAGATGCTGGGCAAGCCTACTCCATCTAAAAAACAATGTCCCAGGCACTGCAGCGTCCGACTGGCCCCTTCACCCATATAGTGTGTGTGAGTGATGGTGCCACTGGACGCTGCATAAATCATCTCATTACGTAGATGCAAAGGCCACAGTTTTTATGCAACAATTCTTAATTTTAGTTTAGATGGAAAAAAACATTAAGCACAAGTTGATGAATGTGGGTCCCAGACGTATTTTTGGCACAATAATTTAGTTTGTCAAATTATTCGCGTTTATCGGTGCCATCTTCGTTTGCTTTTAGCGGCCATTAATCAATAGCAAGGGTCCCTCCAATATTGCCTAAAGGTATAAGGTAATTGTCAACATTGATCATGTATTTACTGGATAAAGACTTAACAGACGATAAGACACGCATATAGTTAAAAATTTTCGAAATTGACGTGTTTATTATAGATGTATAATTGTATCGGCGGCTGGCAAGAGCTAGATGAGAGTAGCCGAGGACCTTGCTCAGTGGCGTGCAATAGAAGAGGCCTATGTCCAGCAGTGGACAAGCACAGGCTGATGATGATGATGATAATTGTATCTATGCGCAGAATTATGGACTGTTGGTGCGTAAAAGTAGTGTTTATCTATCTATCTACATCTGAAGTCCACCAAATTAATGGAACCTTGTTCGATTAAATAATTTGGTGGAATGGAAATCTATTAGATCAGACATAAGGTGGCCATATGTACACTTAAGTTAAACAATATCTGTGTCATTTCCATTTTTATGTACAATAAAGTGTTCTCTATCTATCTATAAACACCAAGAAGAGGACCAAGCCCAATCCAAAGGAAGAAGCATGTTTTTAAGTTGTATTTCAGCACCAGTTGCCTTGTTAAATATCTGGGATATGTTAAAAGCAATATGTCTAGTATCTAAATCTATACATAGTGTACTAGGCAGGCAAACTAAGGGCCAGGCAGTTCGAAAGGGCACAACGAAAATGGCAGCTCTATATACCGAAGCGAATAGAATAAAACGGGTTCCTACTATGAGACCATGATTCTACCCATTTTCATGTGATAACTTCATTCGGTGCGCTTTTTCTGAACAGTGGACGAAACTGAACTGTGATGCTCGGGTCGGTGACCTCATAATTTAAATTTTGAAAATCATAATAAGTATAAATTTTCACTTCTGTCGTATGGTGATAATAAATGATACTCATCTCCAAGAGAACTGATTGTCGTTACAGCTGTCTGATAAGAATAACAAAGAAAAAAAATAAGTTGCAAATTCGGATCACAACCAATAATCCCAGAGATCTCTATAACTCTACTCTACATAGGTGTAATAAGAGACATACCATAGAGTAATTTTGGCTTCCGAAAAAATATCCAAATCATGAAATCCCGAATCAAGTATGTTACAAATAGCCCATAAAAACTTTGGCCTTGCATCTACGTAATGAGAGGATTTATGCAGCGTCCAGTGGCACAATCACACACTAGATGGGTGAAGGGACCACCCGGACGCTACAGTTTGCTTGCCCAGCACCTATACCATCTGACAGCTTAGTCGGCCTAGCCCACTAAAGACAAGTCAATACGTGCGGAGCCAATCAAGCCGCGGGTTAAATAGCTTATACGTATACATATAACGTTCCTATTTGTCGAACTTTTCAGAATCAGCTACGCTTGGTAGTTAAGTTTATCTTTGTCACCCGTGGTAGGTATACATCTAACATAGTTAAGGGCTGCTATCGATATTAATATTAAGCACGGTTAATTTAAGTAATGGACTGTATAAATATTTGCCCCTCGCTCCCACAATATGTATATACGGCAACATAGAGCGAGGGGCAAATAGTTATTAAGTCTCTTTCTTAAATTAACAGTGTTCTATCACGGTGTCTCTCATAGTAGGGCACCTCCTGTTATCGCTGGAATTCGACTGGCGTCGCCGGCTGACTCACTGCTGGCCACACCTGATGCACCGTCGAATCCACGGGCCTTAGTGTTTGGACGTTGAATGCAACGAAATTCCTGCGATGAAATAATTAATGCTAAGAAGGGTTATTTGGTCGTGGTTTCAGTTTCTACTAAGTATTTTAATCTGGGTAAATTGTTTGTATTTTTAAGAAGTCTGTTATCGATAAAAGAGCTTTGAAATTGAAAGCATTTATTAGACAGAGACGTAAAGCCGACCATATGGTAAAAAGTGGCAAAACTCAGCGTTAGTGGCACATACGGACAGCGCTGGTTCTTAGTTTGGCACCAACGCGAAGTTGAGTAATCTCTTGTGGTTTGTGATATAGTAAAAACGACTTAAGACTCTTTCTGAGAGAAGGCCTGTGCCCTGCAGTGGGACGTAAATAGGCTACATAAAAAAACAGTAATAAATATTCGCAACATGTTATGTTTGTTTGCAATTGATTTTCTCTGTTGTACATAGAGAATCGATTGCAAACAGGTCGACTAGCAAAGGGTATAAAAGGAATAGAAATACGTATAAAGTCAACACACTCGAATTTTCCTTTTCACTTGAAAAGAGGCGTATTTTTTTATAGTGTGTTGAATACTTTGCTATCATTCATAGATACAGCAATGCTCCTGGTAAGATATCTGTTTTTTCTATCACTGTGCAATACGGCAATCTGGCTGTCGAATCGATCGCAGTCGAAAGTAACCGCAAACACGTCAATGCGTTGCGTAGCGTAGCGTTTCGATTTGGATTTGCTACGAGGTATTACAGTTTCTGTACATTGTTAAGCGATGTTACCATAAGTAGTTATTTTTACAATGGGAATTTGTGTGCTTACGTATTGCTGCGTATTACGCATTTCAAGTGTTAAGCATTATAGTTGAAAGTCGAGGAAAATGGTTTACCCTAAATGAAATGCTATCGCAATCGGGGGCGGCCGAGAAGACGATGTCGGGATGATACTGACAAGTTCTTGCCGGAGTGGTCAGAGGTGGCAAGGGACCGTAAATCTTGGTGTAAAAGGTGGGGGGGGGGAGACTTTTGCCCTGCAGTGGAACACCCACGTTGCGGAGGCTACATAAGAAAATAAATAAATAGGTAGATAAGTACTGAAGTTATAGGCCAAAATTATTATGGCTTTGGCTGGAATAAAATGATTAATTATTAATATTATAGGTTTTAATGTATTTAAAATTAATATAAAAATATTATTGTTTATTCTCTGAAAATATAAGAGACTACCGAAGGTCCATGAGGCTCAACTATCAACTCATAGTTGGGTCGTATCGTAAAATTAGTTTTGTGGTTAAACAATTGATTCTTACCGATATGTCTCTGCCGAATCTTTCATTTGACACTGGATTATTTAACAATGATTGCTGCTAATATTAACTTACACTTGACTCAAGGTTCTCATTATGAAACTAGTATTTTAAGATCCATGTTAGTTAGTTAACTAGACCTGTGATATCCACACTTACCCCCGGTTTCTCGTACACTAACAAGCTGTTAATCTACTATTAACTACTGCACTTTGGTCAATTGACAGCTGTTAACAGTAGATTAACAGCTTGTTAGTGTACGAGAAACCGGGGGTTAGCCTCATAATTGGGCCCATTGTACAGAGCAGGGTTGTGAGATCACTCCACCCAGCCTATTTCTTTCCAGAAAGCGAGCAATATTACTGCTGGCTTCCTGAAGGGATCCCAGCTTCCCCAAGATTGTGGGCCGTTGCTCTTCCAAGCTCTCACAGTGAATGGTCACGTCCTCCGTCCTCACGTCTTTCCTCTTCCTTGTGACATTCCCAGCATAGTGAGCTGTCGATCAGTCCCATGGTGTGAAAGTGTTCATTCAGTGAGCAGTAACCCGTTTAGCTCCATGTGTTATGAGTAGTTATTTTGGGTACAGCTAGAATCCACGAAATTGTATACTTATTAGTTTCCGATCATATCAATATCAAAATCCGTTACATTTATATATTATAGAAGAAAAATTTAATTGTAAGCACCCAGCTGTTAGTCATTTTAAGCTCAGGCACATTTTTAAAATTTGAAACGACCTAACATGCACATTATGTTTCAGGGAATCATCTCGGATGTGCACGGTTGATCCTCGCGAAAGATAAAAACGCAAGCAAATAAAATGTTGCGATGAATATTGCTCTGATGATATCAATTCAAAATCATGCAATGATTCAAGGAATCAGGGATGGCTGAACCGAATAAAATTAATTAAATGAAGTTTTCAAAAGAGAGATAAATAAGTGGGTACGGGTTATTGGACACTTCGCAATAAAAATGTAATGATTGATAAGCTAGCGATTATACTATACATTTAGTCGTATATAAATGAATCTAGCTCTTGTAACAAGGCAGGCGCAGGGCGCACCCGATCTCGAGACTCTGCTTTTGTAACTGAATAACCTAAGTTGGTCCCGCCAGCTTAGTAGTTAATGCTTTGCAGCGGGAGTTTTCTGTTACTTTATTATAAAGTTTTTTTTGTGTTTTTAGTTGATTTGATATCACCTGATACCTTTATCACCTGAGAAATTATGGCGAATTTATTGAGATTTTATTTGTCAGAAATCTGACGATTGCTCACGGACCTATGAGGAAAAATAGAGATGGAATTTCTTTCGTTCGAGCCAAACACATTTTTTTTTTAATAGCAGACCGCCACTATTTATTTTGTGGCGCCCTTTGTTACATTGGTAAAATTAATAGTAAGTTATATAATAAAATTTTCTTATTGCTAGAATTTAAAATTTAGAACTATACATTAAAATGTCTTAAGAATAAAAAGTAAAATTATAAAAGTCCTAGGTCTAAAATTTAGTTATATAATAAAATGTCTTGGTGATAAAATTGTAAAATTAAAATTCTAACATTGGTCACAAATAAAACAATATGGGTCAGAATATAAAAATAAAAAGGTAAAAATGAGAATATAATTCTCAGTGTACCCCGACGCCTTATCTCTGTCTACTCCTGAGAGTAGTGACAAGCAAGGCGCCGGGGTTAAGAATAAAAATTTAAAACATAAGAAATGAAAATGTCAGCATTCTAAAACGGTAAAATGTAAAACAATAGTCAAATGTGAAATAAAAAGTAAACAGTTAAAATATTAAAAAAGACTTTTACAATAGTTAAGTCGCCCTCCTCTCGCCCGGCCTGTCTGAAAGTATAAAAGTGTTAAAAATAATGTTAAAATGGGAGTAAAATAAAAATAGAGACAATAAAAATAAAATCATGTTCAAATCCGGCCCCCATTAGCTTTGGAGGCCGCTTTTGTCACACGCCACACACGCCAAACACATTACCCTCACTTTTAGCTCTTCCGCTGATGGGTAAAAAAATATATCTCTAGGGCAAGCATAGACAAAACGCCAGCCATGTTAGATCAAGCGATGGGCGATTTACGAGGAAATTCTTCCCGTCGGAAATTTAAGCTGAGAATAGTCTCCGAATTGAGAACCTTTCAGTTATTAATTATTGCCTGGGATCGCCTATCTTTAGTTACCTATGTATACTACAGGCCTTCTAAGTTGTGTTGTTTAGCTGTACAGTAGTCTGCATAAGGTAATTCTAACTAACAGTCTATGGCATGAGGTGCTAATAAAACTTAGATATAAATATAACATTAATGAAGTTGTTAAATGCTTTACGATGTTCCTGCAAGCCGTAAATTGACCATTTTATCAACTCCCTGCGGAGTAATGTTTATTAGAAATGGTCCGAGGCACATTTGGTGTCAGTTTATATGTGATACTGATCAATCGATCACGAGAACGATTTTATTGGTGTCATATATTAAATCGGAGGAGATCCTTAGCGATTATGTTGTACCAACTGAGTTCGCCCGAAAATATCTTGTGAATGCGCTTAACTGCCAAAACAGAGGTTGAGGGTTGGATTGCCACTGGGGGCCACCGTACATTTGTACAAATGGCCTCAGTCTGGGTGTATTTCCATATTTGTGATGTCCTTGCCTGGTTACCACAGTACAGGGTATACTAGTTTGGGACCAGGTCAAGTGATTGTGTTGTGTCGAAGTTTATTTATTTATTTATTTATTCATAAGACTATTGGACTAATTAAATGGTAAGACTAATCATTACTGTAGCGATGTTCTTCATGCTTATTTGGGTCTTCCGAGAAATCTTCGGTCATGGTGTTTTGATGAATAACTTGGGTAGAACAGTTGAATCTGATGAGAACATGTCAAAAAAAAAGTGATTTGTTATCAATATTGACACAATATGCACCCTGCTTACTAACTGAGTGTATGTATTGTGTTACGAAAATAACGCGAACGCTGAATACCATTTCTTCAGTATAGACAATTTTTTTTGGAAGTGGAATACCACACGGATTAGCCTTAGTATAACAAAAAACCGGACAAGTGCGAGTCGGACTCGCCCACCGAAGGTTTCGTAGAAATGTATACTTACTTACCTACATATTATAAATAAATAGTTCTAGAATCTAATCTCGCAGTTTTTTCCTTCAAAGACAACATTTATTTAGTAATTATATATGTTATAACTTTGAATCCCTTGAGTGTCAAAATACATGTTTTTTGGGGCATAAACGCCCGTATCTTTTGTTTACGTTAACTCAGAAGTTTTATTTTTTCCCAGCTCCAAGGGACTGTAATCTTGAGTATATGGTTTTAATTACATACCGATACCTCCACGCGTTCCCGACATAAAAGGTCTTGAAACACAGACCGACGCATTGACGGACGGGCAACAAAGTGATTCTATAAGGGTTCCGTTTTTTTCTTTTGAGGCACGGAACCCTACAAAAGGAAATAATTCGATTTATATCATATTTTATAAATGAGCTCCTTATCACACATACTATTTGACCTCCGAATATATCGTTACTTATTTCCGTTAGACCCTATGTATAGTAGTAAATTTATGAAGTGGAAAAAATGCTCATTAAGGCCGACTTGCACCACTTCTTAAATGTCACTTAAGTTGCCATTTAAACAGACTTTTGTATGAAGAATTTTATTTAAATGCCGTTTAAGCCACATTTAAGAAAGTGGTGCAAGTCGGCCTAAATTACTTTTTATCAAAATCTAATTTGTCGGCCGGTACAATTGAGCCTGGATCGGAGTTCCGTACAAAACTCAATTTCGCCAATGGGTTTCAAATACCGATTAACAAATCGTATTCCATCGCAATATTTTCGACGTCTCCTGTCATGTAACGTTGCTGGATCGTTTGCAACAGGCCGTATTGTTTGGCTGGGTACGCTATCCATGTACCGCTTTACGCAAGCTCAGCTGTCGTCGATTGTGAGCTTGCCCTGTACAGGCTCTACTCGGAGTCGAAGGCTTTTCAACAGGCTACCGATTGACGCTAACGATTTTATCGAGCCTCTTTGCTTGCGACATTTTGGCCCGACCTTCAACCGTCTGAGTCACAGCTCATTCGCTACCAGAATGTTTTCAACACAGTTAAATTACCGACCAAACGATTAAATTAATAAAAAATGTCTCACTGACAACTAAGATGAGTACTGGGTTCTGCTAATGATTCCGACTGTAATATTTGGTGTTCGCTTTGTTAGGAAAACCTATCTGGAGTAGACGCCCCCCTCCTCGCTTGTAGCAGTCTTGAACGGTGTCGAATACACCTCGAAAACGATCTTTGACTAAGCCTTCACGACTATGGGCTCCGTAGACAACTTATTTCTAACAAATTTTATATGGAAGAAACAAAAATTCAAACAGCCAACTGCCGGACTCATTTTGAGCTGTGGTGCACTAAAACAAGCTCAGTTACAGTTACATAGTGGTTATTTTGCGATGCGCAGACTGAATGAGGCAGAATAGACCTTTGCTTCACATGCGTAAGGTCCTGAGTTCGAATCCTAAATGTGCCAACGTATTTTTTTAACAATGCCCAATTTCTGGTAAATGTGGACGCTGGCGGTGAAAAATATTACTGACGATAATTTTTATTATCTTTTTGTGCTTGTCCGGCTGTATCAATCGAAATGAATAAAAACCAGAAAATTTTTGTAATAAATACCTATCTATTTTAATTACTTACCCCTACATACATCCGCTACGGCCTCCCTTGTCAGCATCGTTATAGACCCACTAACTGTGCAGTGGACAGTATGGGTACCTAGGTACTAAGTCAAATCGATATTCAATACAGAAAAAATAATTTGCCTGAATTTGTGCTTCCCTTGATGCCCAACATTTTTAATATTACAATAAGTATGTAATGTAAATTTAAATAATTGATCAAGTAAAACAACGTGGACTAGTTGCTTGAATTAGCACGTAGTTGGCTTAATGCAGCTTCTTAAGGCCTGTGGTCCTCAAGGGGCATTATATGCTATGCTGTGTTACCCTAAGCTCAGTTACAACAAAGTCTGAGAAGCTTGATTAACTTGTTTGGTGATTTGGAGCAGTTGAAATTGTGCATATATTGACGTCCTAAACGTTACATACACTTTAAAAATAAATTCGAATAGTAGCTGAGATGCAAACAACAGGACAAAGCACTAACAGGTATCTACTCTGGTATAAACGTCGTCGCACCTAATTTGAATAAAGCTCCGCTTTACTAAAGCATCTATTAAATATTAAACGCCGTAATATTTGCAACTTTGTTCTGAACATTATCTTATTTTATTTTATTTTATAAAGGAGGAAAAACAGAATTAACAAAAAATTCTTGACAAGATATCTCGCGCTAAGAAGTTGATTTCCCAATATTTCTGAAAAAGCTGACTTTATTGTAAAGTTTCCAGCGTTTCGAGATCTTTACCTACGACGAATTCTACAATCCATTTCTGACTTCATCATCAGATCAGCTCGCTCCACACACAGTTGTAAAGTTTCAAGTTACGACAATCAGGTTAAAACTAAACTCCTAGATGGTTAAAAAAAACTTTATTACTAACATAATACCGAATAACTTACTTGGTATTAAGTTAATAATGTGTAGTGCTTACGAAAGTTCTAGTTCGAAAATATTTATTATTTTTCTAGACCTAGTTTCAAAGGGCTGTTATTGCCATTTCCTCAGCTTAATCGCGTCAGATGATGGTTTAATTAAGGCAAGAACATGGCCTGCGCCCACGCACGCGGCATTCCGCGGCACAATGGAGATGGCGACGGCGGGAGGCTCGTTACGTCTTTTCTAAATTGCTGGAATTTTGTCCGAGACTGGCCACACTGCTGGGGGCTTCGCGCTGGAGAAATGGTTGTGAACACTGCGTGTTCTCACGCAGATGTTTTCTCTAAATAAATTAATAATATTAATGGCTACCCATAGCACAGGAAATCCTAGTTTGGGAGCCAGTAACCACTCTTTTAAACCTTTTTTTAATAAAGTTTTTTTTTTTTTCAATATGAGAATATTTATAGATTTATTTTATTTGCTAAAAACTAAATAAATTCGATGTTTTTGCGTAAAAACAGAGTATAAACAATGTAACATATCGTAATCCCCAAATGGAAAGAAGTTTTTAATTATAATTCCTGGTATATATACGATAAATAATATTCTATCTATCTATCTGTGATAAAGTAAATTATAATCGGTACTTATATGTCCTTGTACTGTGTTTTATGTAAAAAAAAATACTGACATCTTACTTGCTAAAATTTCGTTAGTTGGGCGTATCAAAATAATTAAAAAACGTTATTAATATAATTATAATTTAAACATCCTGTGACATTTATTTATACTCAAACTTAATCACCCACTATTTATACGATTTTAATGGTGAATTTCATTCATTCACCTTTAAAATCCAAGATTAAAACAAACAATTTTCTTTATTGTTTGTTTATTTTAATCTTAGAACTAAATCTAGAATCCTGTATTACGCCTCCTACCTTTTTATTATATTAAGTATTACCTATCTGTGGGAAATGCTGAGAAATTGGCAAAATATACTATATTGACTCTAATATTTTTTATCTTATAAGTTTGTCAAAAAGCGGTGGTAGCCTAGTGGGTAGAACATTGGACTCGGAAGCGGGAGACCCAGGTTCAATCCCCAGTGCGGGCAGGTACCTATGATTTTGTTTTCTAAGTTATCTACATTTGTGAAGTTATAGTAGCTAACGGTGAAGGAAAAACATCGTGAGGAAACCTGGGTGTCTGAGCTATTCACATACCTCAGCGCTTGAAATCGCCAATCCGCAGTGGGCACGCGTGGTGATTAAGCCCATACTCTCTCTCTGAGAGAAGGCCTGTGCCCTACAGTGGGACGTATATAGGCTGCTTATGAAAAAGTTTGTCAATTCTGTTTTTTCTCCTTGAATAAATAAATTCATCAATGAATTACATCTAACTTGTGCAGTTCACTCAGTGATACCGAACACTATGAAATGTCACCTTTTATTAATATGCCATGTTAGTTTACTACTTTTGCCAAGTAGGGTAAAATATACTATACGGAGCTGCTGATATTCTCTTCGCGATTTTCGATAGTAAAAATGTTTCGTATTGACTAGAATAACCTCTTAATTTTCAGACGTACATGGGAATTCAGTTACACAATATAACAAGTAAAAAATTTAATAGGATGTATAAAGTGCTATTAAAATTACCCAGTTTGCCCAGTTTCATGACCAGCACATATATTTTGGGGACCGACTCCAAATTATACTTCTACAATACCTACATGTGTACATACTTCTAATTATTTAAAATATTTCTAACTTTTTAATGCTGTAGTGTTTCGAAGTCAGTTTTTATTTTTTATTTAATAGAAAATAAATAAATATATAAACTTCCGAACCTCCCAGCAGTCTCAACACCGCGTGGCGGGTGTACGGTTGCGCAGCTAGCCGGGGGCGCGCGTGGCTTGTCGATGATTTATCAATAGCCGGCCGCGATCGCAGCACGAGCGCCTTACCCACTCGGCCACTCTTCCTGAACTACCTAGAAGCGGGCGACTCAAGGCATAGGTTTGTAGCGTAGGTGTTGGTAGACTAATAAGCTGACGAGCATCTTACAACAATAGCGTGACAAGCTTGTATCTTTTCATGTCTTAGACAAAATCCGTAAGCGTAAACATCCACCGTCATCTTTGGCGTTTTCTGATAGATCCATTGTGGCAGTTACTTAGGTACCGCAATAATGACACAACGGTAATCTTACTACTACTATTACAAATGCGAAAGATTGTATGGGTGGATGTTAGTTTGTTACTCAATTGCGCCAACATGGCTGAACAAATTTGGATAAAATTTGGCATATTGGGAGTTCATAGTCTGGAATTTTATATAGGATACTTTTATCCAAATGAAGTACACATCAAAATTTCCACACGAACAAAGTCGCGGGCAACAGTAAGTTGTTACTATAAAGTTCATGAGAAATATGGAATCAGGTGGATCGGCTTATAACTTGTCCCGTGCGCCTTTGCACTGTCCCTTAGCCGTCCCTTCTAGCAGACTAGTTGTGGCGCACGCGTCGCCACGCCCTGGCCTACCGCGTTAAATATATCAGAGGTCAACAGTTTACCTCGCCGCTTTACATCCGTGGACCCCACTCTTTAGGTAATACTGGTTTATATATTTGAAAGGCAGAGATAAGAGTTTAAGACAGTTTCAGAGGTCAGCACTTTACGTTGCTGTCCAATAACAATAATACAACTTAACAGGTTTTTGAAACACTTCAGTAGTGTTTTAGCGTTTAGAGAGATATTACCGTATTTTACCGGTTAAGCAGCGATTGAGTCGTTTTACTGATATTGAGCAAGACAGTATCTTATTTAAGGCAGTACCTGTGTAGAGACCTGATCAATAGAGATAAAAAATCTTGGGTTGTGTAACTATCGGTCCCAGAATCTACCATCAACCGGCTAGCATGTCGCTCAATGCGATACTATATTCAATAGCTTTTAATAATCATTGCTCCGCAAAACTAAATCTCCGATAGCAATCTCATGAATTCAGAATGAACTCCTTTATTTGCTGAAGAGAACACATAAACACACTTTCTCCGACGTGACAATCGGCCGCGTGCCGGCGGTAAATTCAAATGAGTCCGCAAATGGCAAATAATCAGCGCCAAGTTGACAATAAACCTCTCTAACAACAGTTGTAGATTTGCCAATTCCTTATCTATTGAATGGTCATAAAAAGAGGTTATATCGACAAGCGATACCATCTCATCGTGAAATACCGCGGTGCCAGCTCTTAAGTCCCATTATTCCATCGAACATCCGATAGAATTAATGGTCTATTCGGTCGATAACTCTGGGCCTCTTATTGTCCAGGATTCGCACTTTCGCCCCTATCTTTTACGCGGTGACAAATTTATTAATGTCCGACAATAGCAACAGGTTTGGTCGCTCGCACTGTAATTTGACGCGGTCTTCGCTGGGTCTTCCTTTTGACGGGGTATTATGCTATGCCTGTTAAGCTAAGTAGAATCTATGTGACCAAGTAATTAAACTACATTCCTCTCCACAGATGTGGTAAGTTCTTTTGCTAATTCTATTAAGAAGTTGACAAAGATTTTAAACAAACGTTTTTGAATGCTACTGTGATCTGAATTGTAAGACGCGTTATTATTATGCATCGAGAGCGGTTGTTAACGCCAGAGGTTGTAAGCCTATCCTCTTTTAACTTTTACTTGTTATAGAAAAAACGCATCGTTGTCTATGGCCATTCGCCTGTCACTCATGTCATATTCACTCTCCCACTCTCCTCTCTGCTTCTTCAACCGACCGTGCATAAGAAATTTTAATTTCTGATAGGTATTTGGATAAACGTTCTTTTAATTGGCTATTTCTTGCCTAACAGGTGACATTGGCGAAATTGTACTGGATAACGAGTGCAGTGAGTCTATAAAGCAGAATTGAATTGAATTGATCGTGCACAAAGCAGAATATTTTTATTACGCCTGAAATATTTAATATGTTATAATAGAACGGCCGTTCTTAGGGACAGATAAATGCAAGTAAACAATTTATTGTACACGGTGAGTCAACCTCCCGTTGTGTCCAACGGCTCTGCACTCGGTAAGCTTATTTTTTATTTTGAACCGCCCCTTTCCTCACCAGCGGTAATGATAGTGATACAAATATAGGTAACTTTACAAATCAATCGACAGAGTAAAAGTTAATCTTCGTCGCGACCATTAGCACGTAAAGCCAAAATTACCAGTAGTGTCTATGACTTAACTAGCTCAAGCACTAATTCGCTATCGCGCACCACAATTTTAATTTATGATCAGTATTATTAGATCTCAAAAACTTGTTATGAAAGAGGCAAGGCCACCGAAAGTAATTAAGTGCAGGTGGACCACCTTGAGGACAGTTTTGCGGCTTCTCTTGGAAGGACGCTGCAGGCGTTTCTGATTCACGTGAACAAAAATACCCATGTTGTGGTGCTTTCAAGGTTTTAAAAAAGTGAAACCGCATTTGTCAGACTCTGCAAAACCGTTGAGTTGTTTGCTGATATTAGACTCTGGCGGTGCTAAGGGATCGGTACAACCGAGCGGTCCTGGGTTCGATATAGAATAAGAAGAAGAAGAAGGAGAAACAACATTTATTATTAAATAACAAAACAAAACAGTACACACGCTACAATAAGAAGACAAACACCAACCAAAAAAATATTACCACATAAATTTTATAAAAAAAGAAACTGCGTGTCACTGTTGCTATAAATGACAACTGACTCAGGTGTACGCTGAGGATAAAGCCTTCAGCGCTGGTTTTCAGCCAGTACCAGGAGCTACCCCGCGAGGGTCACAGACTGCGGTGTGGTACGACCGTGACCAATTCTATATTATTTTATAGTAGAAAATAGAATACGTATAGCATGAAACAGATACTTAAATAGTTTCATAAAGTGACAGAGTAAACTACGATAAACACAAATAAAATCATAAATAAATAAATAAAGCTATACAACCATCGGAATTTACCAATGACTTTGTGTATTTATCTATTATATTCTCTAACTGTGAAGGTAAATATCGTAAGGAAACCTGAGTGCCAGAGGTATTTACAAATCTGCGCGCTTGGAATCACTAATCCGCGGTGGACTGACTCACTCTATCTGAGAGGAGGCAGTAGGACTTATCATCATCATCATCATCATTCAGCCACAAGAAGTCCAGTGCTGGACATAGGCCTCCTCCATGGATTTCCAAAAAGACCGGTTGGAAGCGGCCTGCATCCAGCGCCTTCCTGCTACTTGGATGAGGTCATCTGTCCATCTTGTAGGACTTATATACGCTGCTTGGGATCCTGCCTTTTCGCAGAAAATTGTTACGCTGATTATCACTTGCCAACCAACATTTCACCTATTTTTCACTTTGACAACAAACGATTTACAAATTTTTGTATGGCAACGTTTCATGAACCCGCTGCTTATGTATTCACACTCTGGATTTCCTAGACTTGGATTACGCGCGCAGAATGTGGTTGATAAGTTTTCATGATTAGGTCACTGTAATTACATAAACTGGACCTCAGTGACCTAAAACCTATATTTTTTTTTATTTAGATTAGCCAATTTAGGTGATTTAAACACTTTACCGACTTAATTAACGGATTGCTTAAGTTTGGGTTTTTTTATGCAGTTTTCTCAAAAATATGGTTCGCATACATACATACATAAACTCACGCCTGTATCCCAGAGGGGTGGGCAGAGACCAGGGACTGCCACTTGCCACGATCCTGACAGATTCCCACTATAGGGCACAGGCCTTCTCTCAGCGTGCCCACCGCGGATTGGCAATGGGTTAGGTAAACCTTAATTCCCGACGAAGTCAACGACGATGAGCATATGAGCATCGTAAGTCATTAAAAATACTGTCAAGAAGTGTTTTATACACACAAATTCTGGTATAATAAATGCCCAGGGCTCAACGGCAAACACAGTGAAGAACTGAATTGAAAGTGTAAGGTGAGCCGGTAACCACAGTGACAAAAAAAATGATACCCATATTCGTGAGTCGAGTAAAACCTTTAAGGCTGGGTCCTTCGACATTTCTCCTTAATCAGGTGTTAGCATTTAAAATCTGGAAAAAATATTAGTTCATTTCAATGTCCTATCTAGGGCCGTCGGAAATCGTGAACATAAATCTATTTGAGTTTTAGATGATAAAAAAAATACCAAAATATCATTATCACTGAATGTGTTAATGACGTCGGTCGTCAGAATTATAGTAATAGGATTTATATTCCCGTAATTTCAAAAAGGCCTACTTTTCCCACAACTATTCCTCGTGCAGCGCAATAAGTTCCATAAAAATTCGTGCGCTTGGAGTACCCGGCCTTAACTTTAAATGAATTTTCGATGAGATCGGTAGATTTTTTTACGGCTACACAACATAGCAGGAAAACACTATTTCATTCGTTACTCAAAGTATCGATAAGAAAAGTAGAATTTTGCATTGTGTAAGCCGAAAACTAGTCACAAACTCGCAACCAATCCAGAGCTATATTTTGGGGTAGGCAGCGTTGGCAAAATCAAGCATGATTTTTACGTTGTCGTGTTATCAATCTATTTGGGTAGCAGTAATGCGAATGGCCGTCAGAATCGGAATGAACATAGCCATTACAGTGTTTTTTTTTAATTATTATTAAGTTTATATACATATACGATGGAACATACGAAAAAAATTATTTATTATTGCTTTAATTACGTGCTTCTAATGGGTTGATAGATCTTTGCGTGTCATTTCTGTTCTAGTTAACCACGTTAAGCCTGAAACTGAAAATAACTACGCATATAAACAAATTTAAGCTATAGAGTCATGCCTACTTTAACGCGATGCAGTGAACAAGCACCACCAATGCAAAAAATCATTCCTTTTTTTAAAGATCAAATTTGCAAAAAGTGTCTTTACAATCTCTCAATCATGTTGATAGTGATTTTTACCAAAGCGAAGGCAAAAAACCTAGGACTAGATAGCATTGCCGCCAAAAACGGCCCTTTTTTGGAATAAATGCTGTCTAAGTCCCAGGTTTGTCATCCTAGGTTTTTTTCTGGTGGGTCCTAAAAATCACTGTTAACATGACTGAGAGACTGTTGTTAAAAAGATGTGATTTTCTGTCTGTCTGTCACCAGGTTGTATCTCATGAACCGTGACAGCTAGGCAGTTGAAATTTTCACAAATGATGTATTTCTGTTGCCGCTATAACAACAAATACTAAAAACAAAATAAAATAAATATTTAAACGGAGCTCCCATACAACAAACGTTGTCTAAAGCAAGCCTCGCCATCTAGCGGCCATCTACGTCACCTTCACAGCGCCGATATCATGTCGTTAAATGTCATTGTTAAACGCTTTTTGTTGGTTTCTATAGATGGCGCTGTTCTCAAATTCGATCTTTGTCTAATGTTGTATAGATAATGGCACGGAACCCTTCGTGCGCGACTCCGTCTCGCACTTGGCCGGTTTTTTCATTGGTGGCGCTAAAGCCCACTGCATCACCCTAAGGCTCTTTAAAATCAATATCACTTCTTTGATTGAAGGAAATAGTCTACGATATGGAAAGTTGTTTATTTCTTAAATTGTCTGAACAACAATAAAACCGGTAGACAAATTTGTTAGATAAAAATTTACCGCATATATAGGTATACCTAATGTGCAGTGTTTGATTAAATGACGCAGTGTGTCTAGTGAAATCACTGTGCTCCACTTCGCATTGCCGAAATCCATCACAAAGGAGTTCGACGGCAGATTAATAAGGAAGTGGCTCTGTCATCATAACACGCGAGAAAAAATCCGATCACGAAGTTTATGTTGCGTGAAATTAGCTTTTTACACACCGACATACCATACACTTTTGTGCGGACGCATTTTTTGGCGAGACAGTGCTGTATCTGTGCGGAAGAAACTGTTAGTTGCGTAACCGTGATAGGTAGCAGGCAGTGATATATTTCGATTAAATATTTAATCAAAAAGAAAAGTGTAAAGCTTTGTCACGTTCGTAATGAAAATAGCCAACGTAACGACGTAAGATCGGTACTTACGTATTGAGTGTTAGTTAGGGCCTAGCCCGTAAGTAACTTGGATTTGAGTTTCCAACAACTCAATCCTAATATGTATTTTAAGAAGGCGCCTTTCACGGTGATTGCCATACATTGCCGTGGTTTTAATTTACAAATGACATGCCGTATTGTGATTAAATTTTACCAATAAAGAGAACACAAATCGAGGTTTGAGAATAAACGAATAAAAAGAAATTAACCTTATTATCCTTTATATACAAACTTTTCACAAGGCTCCAATTTATTTTTGACTAGCTTTTGCCTGGTACTTCGTCCGCATACAATGAGTATTTTCTGGGATAAAAAGTATCCTTTCCCGAGACTCAAGCTATCTCCATACCAAATTTAATTTAAATCAGTTCTGCCATTTGGTTTGAATGACCCGCGTGATTGAGTAACAAACATTCAAACATCTTCACAAACTTTCACATTTATAACATTAGTACTACGATATGTGGCCTTTAAATATGTTGGTAAAGTTTCTTTGCAATATGGCATGTCGTTTTTGAAAAAAAATCAAACTACGTTTGGATCAATTGCCTCGTAATCTGTAGAATTCTAAATGACCCGATCGGACCACCATAACAATGTTAATTGTTCCTTTCAAGGCCATAATTTAACAGGCACTCACTTAATTTAGTCGCGTCGCACAAGGGATCAGACCAAAAATTCGGAGTTGACTGACATGTAAAACGCCGAAACTTGAAAATGTCACCTTGAATCCATTATACATTATTACTGTATTTAACGTTCGCCTGCAAGATAACATCACACACGGTTTTAGGAAGTTTATACGTAGTAGGTAAGTATTAAGTGGTGCGCTAAATTAGTTCGGAGTAACTGGTATTGATACTGGGTGTGAGGTATTCTCGAAGGCGATGCTCTTCCGCGTATCCAAGGTCAGGCCGCCCCGAGGCGTCCTAAGACAAAAAAGACACGAAAAAATGTCGCCGTAGTGGGTCTACTCAGGACTTGTAGAACTTAATTTATTTAACTCCCGAACTCCGAACCTCGGTTTCGAACCCTGGCGCATGTACCAATGACTTTGTTTTCTTTGTTATGTACATTTGTGAATTTCTAGCAGCGCAACTACAAAGAAAACATTGTGAGGAAACCTGAGTGCCTGAGGTATTTACATACTTCAGCGCTTTAAATTGCCAATCCGCGGTGGGCACGCGTGGTAATTAAGCTTGTATTCTTTCTGTGAGAGAAGGCCTGTGCCCGCAGTGGGACGTATATAGGGCACATAAAAACATACGAGTGATAGTTGACATTGAAAATTACTTTCATGAAGCTGTTAGTTAAAGCAGGTAGTTAGTATAAAAAAAATAGGATGGTCAAATAAAAAATAACCCTCCTCTAAAGTCGGCATATTTCGACAGCAAACTACAGAACCGCGTGTGGCCTGACTCGCACTTGGCCGGTTTTTTTGTTTTTGCTCTATCATTAAAACAATGATACATACACGTGTCAAACTTGTTACGATGTACATACATACATAAACTCACGCCTGTGTCCCCTTAGGGTAGGCAGAGACCAGGGACTGCCACTTGCCACGATCCTGACAGGTCACTTTCGCTTCCTCAATATTCATTAGTCGTTGCATGCACGCACGCCGGTTTTGGGTACTTTTTATTTTGCCCTTTGCTAATATGTCCCCTATTTGGTCGAAGTATGTCCGCCTGGGACTTCCGTTACCGGCCGTTCCACCCACATTCGCTAGATATATTTGTTGTTTGATATATAGTATAACAAAAAATAAAAAAAAACGATAAAGTGTGAGGATTAGGCTAACTAAAGTTCAGAACTGAATCAAATACGTTTTTGCAAACTACGTAGTATAAAGTATTACAGTTATAGTGGCACATGAAACCCTATAGCGCTCAGTGCGCGAGTGCGACTTGGAATTAGCCGGTTTTCTTTTTGCTTCAACTTTGATAAGTATATGTTTTTTACTATAGGTATATAAGTTCTATATAACTTTTGTAACCTCTGCCTACGTTTATTCCTAGTATGTATGTATATTGTGTTGGCTACCTTCAGTCTCACAGTTACGCAAAATATTCTCATAAATCAGGTTCATCCTAGTGTGGTTACTTCTGGGATTCATCTTGTGTAAATTCATATTAATAAAGATATTTGTATTTGTAAATACTTTGACTGGCAACTGTCAGCATGTTGGTTTCTTTGATCAACTAATTTGTTTGATTATTTTCCAACAATCAATCAATCAGCCCGTATTCGTCCACTGCTGGACGTAGGCCTCCCCCAAGGCATGCCAATTCCTTCTAATCCTCAGCCATCCATATCCAGCCACTGCCGGCAAACTGCCTGATCGTCGGTCCAGCGAGCTGGTGGCTGTCCTACGCTGCGTTTGCCAGCTCGTGGTCTCCACTCGAGAACCTTTGCACCCCATCGGTTCTTCGGCATATGTGACCAGCCCACTGCCACTTCAGCTTGCTAATCTTGTAAGCTATGTCAGTCACTTTAGTTCTTTGGCGGATTGTCTCATTTCTGATGTGATCCATCAAAATGACTCCGAGCTAAGCCCGTTCCAATGCACGCTGAGCGACTTTGAATCGGTGGACTAACGCCGTCTCAGTGTCCACGTTTCAGCTCCGTAGGTCATAACTAGCAGGGTGCACTGGTTGAAGACCCTTGTCTTTAGACTATGAGGAATAGCTGAAGAGAAAACCTGACGCAGTTTTTGATTATTTTAATCCTCAATTATTTTGTTTGTCGTACAGTCGATTGAAGATCAGCGATTAGAAAGAGAGAGAGAGAGTAGTGGCCCAAACGCCAATGTGCAGTAGAGCGGATAATCCATTATTATTCGATCGAAAGTGATTCATTGAGTGACAGGGAGGTGCTAGGACGATACAAGGCCGCCGCTCAAAAAAAAAAACTAAATTCGGACTAAATAAGTAGAAGTCGTTGCAAGTAAAAAAATTACTTTAAACCCATTTTTATTCATTTTACGATACAATGTATCGTTCTTTGAACATCAATATCGTCGTTCATATTGCAAAATGTCACATGTCAAAAAAATACGATTTTTGTTTTTATCGAAATTGTATAAAAATTGATTCTATCACACGTGCAACACATCGTAATCCTCGGTCTGATTAGCTGTGTATACTATTACGACTTAGTTTGCTTCTAATTTACTAATTTTCATACTATTTCGATGAAAAAACAAAAATCGTATTTTTTTGGCATGTGACATCTTGCAATATGAACGACGATATGCATACTATTTACGAGATACATACTATTTACAGGATACATACTATTGACAAGGTATAACTTATGAAATTATTATTACAGTTTTGAGCTAATGTAATCGTGCATTAAACCGGGTATTTTTGTAGGGTACTTTTTTTGTTAAGCTAACCTGTACCTATCTTAACAAAAAATAAACTACCTCTGTATTTTTACTCTTTACATTTTTTAGTTTATTGTATTATTTTATTTCTATATCTTTGGGGTATCAACAGGTATCAACTATTTAAATTGTGTACACAACACGGAATGTAAAATAGAAAGCCCTCTATCGCATATTTATGACCCTCACCTGCGGCTTGGGCCTTAAACTCTTCAAATGAATCAATGTCACCGCCATCTATCACAGTCACCGTCACAGTAGCTCAATTCTGAAAACCACGTCGAATCATACTACGTATATGTATATCTATTTATTCATTCACAAAAAAATTCAAATTGAAACATAAATAATAGTAAAGTGTACTTAAAATAACCGTCTAATCATTTTAAAGATTCCCCTGAATCAGAAGTTACGTTACAAAATCACAGCCTGTAAAGTAGACTACAACTGTACAGTAGTTTTAGTAGTCAGTACATACGTAGGTAATGAGGTAAGCCTTGTAGACTAGAAAATAATAGCACTATTTTTTTTTTGTGGGAGAATACAGCTTTGTTGTACATTTTTTCTAACCGACTTCAAAAAAGGTGGGGTTTCTCAATTCGTTAGTTTTATTATGAAGGTATTTTAATTAATTTTTATTTTATTTTATTTGGTGCACAAAACAGATTACAACCATTAGACGATTTGAAAGTAATAATAATTATGACATGAGTACTTAGTTGTGGTCTAAAGCATGCACACACCACAGCACCACATGAAATTTCGAGTATCTTAATAGAGTATTCAATTTTAGGGATACGTATTTTTGATAAAACCATACACCTCGATGAATTCCTTTCTGCGTTGTCCGATTTCACAGATTTGCTTTGAAGGTACCTTCAAGGGTGGTCCCATGCAAATTTGGTCGAGATCTGTTGTGGGATCCATAACCGAACTCTTCTTTTTAGTGCGTATTTTTCTACAAGTAGTTTTTTTCTAAAAAGTTTTTTGGTATTATTTATTCTGAATAATCCCAAAGTTATTCTACTATAAAATTTATATATTGTCATAGCCGTAACGTTTGCCCCAAGGCGTTAATAATAAATACTCAACCTGTCGATGTGATTTTTTAATGTTTTAATTAAGCCATCGCAAAGGATAATTAGATTTTTTGGCTATTACGTTGTTATCTAGAAATAATTACAGTCTTACTTATAAAAATGTGATTCTACTCTTTAAATGCAGTTTGAATTAGTCTTTCCCTTATCGGAAGATTAAGAGGAGATTTAAGACGATTTATGAAATTTTCTTAGACCTAAATTGTTGTTATTGAATTCATACTATACAAAAATGTATAATCCAGAAGCGGATCTTGCAATTTTGCCCTATTTCATCTGGGAAAATAATTTTCTTTAACATTATAACGAATTTGCGCAACGAATCAAAGGAAGCAAACTTTCGTAAATCTTAAATTAAATTATGAAACATGGAAAATTATAAAATCTAGCTATCTATCTAACTAGGCCTAAATATGTATTTTTTTCTTTCAGACTTCATGACCGGTGCACAAGTAATCTATGATGCCACGCGTCAAAATAGGCAATTATTCAAGTGAATAGCATTTCTATAATTTTAATCAACGTACGGTGTTAATTTTAGGACTCGCCAGATTTATTGGACAAGTACATTACAATAAATAATCTAATCGATCTGAATGTATTTAGATTTTATCATTTAGGTGTTACTTAAGATTTATTGACGCACTCTGGACGCATTACTTGAGCTAGTACCCGCATAAAATTATACACTTGTCTTTCTAAATTAGATTTGGGGCCTTTGCAACCTCAGACTCACTGGTGTTACATAAATTAATCTAATGTGTGTGTTGTAAGGTCGCCTATCCGTTGGCTCCACCCATTTGAAGTTTGAATAATATAAACGTGAAGTTAAGGAAGCTAAGCAATTTCTGTACTATCGAGATAATATCTAATAGACTCCTGCTGCGTACTTCAGGTATTGAAGTTTTTATCCAGATATTAGAAGAGCCTTTGTTTAAGGTAGGTTTGTTTGCTTTTAGTTAGAAAAGTGCTAATTGAATTAAATGAAATTTATTTATTCCCGACCGATTTATTTATGGTGTTTGAGGTCGCACCTATCTCTGCGCTTGAAAATGCCAATCCGCGGCGGGCGCGCGCGGTAATTCAGCACGTACTCTTTCTCCGAGAGAAGGCCTGTGCCCTACAGTGAGACGTGTATAAGCTGCATTATTACTATGATTGCAGACCTACTACCGTGTGGCGCCGGATTAAGAATAACGTCACTCCATTTCCTCCCGTGGATGTCGTAGAAGGCGACTAAGGAAATCAATTACCAGGAGACGGGCAGCAGCGTCTTCCTGAGATTCCAACCGCATACTGCGATAGCCAACCCGCCTGCCATGCGTGGTGATTATGGCAAAACCCTTCATGGCTATGACAACCATGAGGGAGGCCAATGTCCTGCAGTGGGCGTCAAACGGCTGATGATCATTGGACCCACTGCAAGACATAGGCCTCCCTCATGGTTTTCTAACCATGAAGGGATTTGCCACGCCTTCTACGACATCCATGGGAGGAAATGGAGTGACGCTATTCTTAATCTCGCGCCACATGGAAAGATTGTACAACAAGGGCTTAAAGCGATCCACGACAGGCCTATACACCAGAATTATCGCGTTTTTTGACGCACTAATTTTCCGCCTTAATTAATGCGTTTATGGCCATTAAGCATTTCCTTAATGTGGCCAAGACATTAGAGTTCAAGAAAAAAAAACTCTTTATTGGCCAGCCGGTCAGTTAGACACACAGACATTTTCTTAAAAAATCAATTACCTACTTGTTCCTCTTCAGTGGAGCTCATAGTGTAGGTACGCATATTTTAAATCCTAAAGCCACCTACACTACTGTCTGATAAATCATAACTCATAAGGGTTTATGTACGAAGTAGCCAGTAAACCTATTTGCTCGCAGACAGATTCACATAATCGCTCCACACTTGACAGATATGGACCCTAAATCTTAAAATAAGGACATTTTCTTTGTTGTGCGCCGCTATGAGGAATAATCTGCTTTATCTTCTTACGTATTTAAGATTATTTCGCAAAGTTTTATTGGGGCTGAGAATTTTAATGGCACTAATTTTGCTATAATCGTAATTTTCTTTGTTATAGGGATATGATAGTGTTACTGATTTATGGGGGACTACAAACTACTTATGAGCTGATTCTATGTAACAAAATCTCCATACCTATCCGAAAACTCCGAAAACGGGGGAAGGAGAGGTTCTACTTGTCAATACGAACGAAAAACATTAACTATGGAAAACTTTTAAATCGCGGAAAAATTGTAAGCTGTTTCATACATTTTAATATTTTTTAACATAAACACATAACATGAATTCACTGTATCCTAGAGGTGTAGGCAGATCCCCTGGACTGCCACTTGCCACGATCCCTACGGATCACTTTCGCTTTATCAACATTCATTAGCCGTTGCATGCACGCACGCCGGTTTCGGGTAGTTTTTATCTTGCCCTTTGCTAATAAATCCCCTATTTGGTCCAAGTATATCCACCTGGGACGTCCCTAACCGGTCCTTGTACCCAAATTCGTTCGTTATATATTTTTCGTCAATCTTTCTTCCTTTTCATCCTCTCCACATGTCCAAACCAACGCAAAATTCCTTTCTCTACCTTATAATTTTTTGTATGGAACAATTAAGTTTGACTGTTTAAAACATAAACGTGTGGAATATGACGTCTGATAATTTGTTGCTATTTTGTAAAGGTTTATGTAAATTTCGTAGAGACAGTCCTATAAAGTAGCGAATAAAGGAGTGTATCCCGTGCAAACGAATCCATACGTCACTAGCCGGCGCAACAGTATGTAGTCTTCGAGTCACGATCGGTTCACTTTGACCCCCCTCGACAAATCGAGATGAATTGTCTAGAATTCTTTCGCTTCGCCACTAAATTCGCCACTGACAGAGTATTAGCCGGGACATTGTGGCTAGACTGGGAACTTGCGACAGATTGTCGGTTTCAAAATGGTAGCCAGATCGGCATTTAGTAAGAACGTTTGCGTCTGCGCTGGTCGTGATGATAAAACGATTGAAAAATCTGTTTGTCTTTTAAGTCGTTTTTGTGAAATCATGATCGAAAATCCTTTCCTTCTTCACACGGATTATGGAGGAAACAAGGCAGCATTGCTGATGGAAAGTGGAAACACAGCCTGTCAACTTACGGAGTATGCATCTGCATTAAAGTTTTCTGCCGCCCCGCAGCTTATTTTCTTGTTGTTACCTTTCAGTGATGTGGTACGGTCCCGTTAAGATTAAGCGCCTGCCAAATAAAATCGTCCTATGCTACGTCGGCCGGAGCGCTCCCGACCAGACGTGTTAAACTTACCGAAAAATCGAAGTTCGTTCTCGTTTCAACATCCGCCAATCCGTTGGTGCGAAAAAAAAATGTACAGAAGAATAGGTCGATGGGTCCTCAATAACAATAACTCAACATACTTTCATTGCCGCTGATGGTTCAGTCATGTATAGATGCCATGTAGTATGAAGATGGCCGATTAATGCTGACGTAGCAATCAGGATCAGCTCGTTTATTACGCACACCAACTGAACGGTTCCAATGGTCTAATTTGGAAACCCCACTGTAGGGCACAGGCCTTCTCTCAGGGAGAGAGTACACTAGTACTTAAATTGCAAGATAATATTTTTATCCAGCACTTGTACGTGGCAGACAAAATGCTTAAGGTAGAGTCACCCTTCTATACGGTGTGGCAATCTTCAGTCACTGCATATTCCATCAGCTTCATCAGTAAATCCGTCTGACGAAAATGAACGTGTTGCTATCGGTAATTAAGGACATCATTTGCAGCGGCTTACAATGCTTTACGTAAGTTGGTTTTGCTGTTGAGTTAACGGAGTGTACCCTGTCATTTCATTTGGCTTTTACATGTGTGATTGACTTGACCCGATGGTATTGGCTTTAGAAGAAAGCGTTCAGGGTTATACCTATTATACTTATTTTGCATTTTTTCGAAGATAAAGTTACCGTAACATACCTCTATCGTTATTCAGCGGGCTCAGTATGCACGATGTAATGAGATGTTGGCGATGGATAAACGTAGTTTTACGTAGTCTCAAGCTGATGAACCTTTACATTTTGGACTGGTTTTATGTCTTTGATAGATAGATAGAAAACTCTTTATTTAATTAATTAATTGCACACGAGACATTAAAACGGACATTACATAATAAATAACATGTAAAAAAAAAACTACATATACTACAAAAACTCCTAAACAATAACCTACTTTAAGCAGAAAATAAATAGACTAAATACCTATAAAAATAAATAAAATTCGTGGTAAATAATACATAAATATTTGGCTCAAGGTTATGATAGACATAGATAGTGCTCTTTCAAGTGTCTCTAATGTACCAATTGTGGGACTAGTGCATATTTTCTGTGGCAGTGCGTTCCATAGCTTAACCGAATGGACCGTGAAGGAGTCACCTCGGAGACAGCTCGGAAGTTGACAGTTCTAATTGGCCTTTCCCCAGAGTGCAGGTACTGAAACCTTTCTCTGAGGTATGTATAGATTATAAATTTGCATTCTCCGGTCCAACGAGATGGCTGTATCCTACCATTTAACTTCTTGTCGACTTCTTAGCAGATATGACAATTGAACTAGTGAAACATTCCAGTATTAGCAGCTCAATCAAAGAAAATCATTGAACTGCTAATACTGGAAAGTTTCACAAGTTCAATCAATTGAACTGTTAATTGAACTAGTGAGAGTAGAGGTGATCAATATTTATCACTCTAGAAAGGCTGGAAGAAACTACATCAACGAAACTGTGGGAAAATTGGTGGCACCAAATTAACACTAATTTAGCAACTTTTTAACATACCATGCGCAGCCAACTTAAGCTCACATATTTACCAAAGCAAGGCCGACAATTCCAAACACTCGCCCCTGCCTTAGCACCTAAATTTGCACAATTTCTTGCAAAATTCCAGTGATCCTTCGTGCCACCTACGTCACGTGGCATACGTGGGAAACCCGACCTGCATTAAAACCTTTTATTGCCCAAATTATTGCTCGCGAGACCTCAATTATTTATCTTGAGCAACTGACATTAAGCGTTTTTTTTTTCACCACTTTTTATACGAAATAATGAAGCCCTGCACAAAGTATTGCAGCAATCCGGTGAGTGTAGGTTGATAAATCGGATCAGAGCAAAGTTTTAAGACCTATATGAACCTTGGTCCGCTTAGCAACAAGTCGGGCTTATTCGTTACGTCACAAGGCAATGCCGACTCCACCGTGACGTAATAATTTAAGGTCCGCGCACTTGTTTCTTGATGTAACTGGAGTAATCGGGCGTTCATTTTAATACAACTTTGGTAGGTAAATCACGTTTTAAAAGTACCAGTTGGGAACCGGTATTTTTTATGCTCATTACGATGACCTTTAACAAAAAACAGGAAAATTGTATCGGGTGTTAATTAAAAGAATATTTTGTTAAGGTACTTTTTGACATTTTAGGCGCGGTTACAAATGACATATCGAGCGAAAGGCTGCATTCGTAAAGAAGCTGTGAAAAAAACTTCTTAAAATAACAAAAAACCAGTCTGATAAGAAGTCTCAATCGAGACTTAGATGAATCTGTTGAATTTTAAAATCTATGGACGCATCGATTCTTTCTTTTCTTTGTAGAATGTAAAATTTTTGTTTACTTTGTACATTTTACACTTTTTTATGACTTTTGTTATATAAAACATAAAAATGTACTAGGTACATAAAAACTACGTAGAAGAAAAATATATTTTACCAACATTACTACGGCTGGCGACACATTGGTGCCGTCTATATTTTTCATTCGAAATGGGTCAAGCCGTTCGACCTGGGTCTTAAAGAAACATACATAAATACTTAATTACAAGCATCCGCGCGCAAAACCTAACACTGCTTTGCTGTCAAAGTCGGGTGAAATTAATTAATTTGAAAACAAAAAGCTCCAGTCAAGCTTTCAAACGGTAGAACCAGATAATCTTGACATGAAGAAGCTGATAGCGAGTAAAACGACAGGAGAAAGAGGAGCTAATTTGATAAGGCACGAGTTTTTCCCGAGACACGATATGGGTATGGTGAAACGATGACTTCTGCCGCAGCGTGTAAGATCACTGTGGATAAGCTACAGGTTTCAACTTTTATTAAGTTTAATTTAAGTGTAAAGTAGTGTGACTCGTGGGCCTTAAAAGGAACATGGACCAAACGAAGGTCATGTCAAACGCCCGTTTTGTGCCCACACCAATAACAGTGGGGACCTCGATTCTCGAAGTTGTAGACGAGTACGTCTACTTAGGACAAACAATCCAACTAGGCCGGTCCAACTTTGTGAAAGAGGTCGATCGTCGAATCCAACTCGGCTGGGCAGCATTCTTCAGCATATTTTCCTCCAATATACCTCAATCCCCAAGACGAAATTATATAAGCAGTGTATGTGTATGTGTGATGACTTATGAAACTGAAACGTGGTCTCTCACTAGGGCCTCATAAGAAAGCTTAAGGTCACGCAACGAGCTATGGGAAGGGCTATGCTCGGAATACCTCTACGAGATCAAATCACAAATGATGAGATCCGTAGACGAACGAAAGTCGTCGACATAGCCCAGCGGATTAGCAAGCTGAAGTGGCAGTGGGCGGGGCACACAGCACGCAGAACTGATGGCCGCTGGGGCCGACAAGTTGGAGACCACATATCGGCAAGCGCAGCGTAGGACGATTGGCCACAAGATAAATAGCAGACTTCATCCAAGTGGCAAGAAGACGCTGGATGCAAGCCGCTTCCAACCAGTCTTTTTGGAAACCCATGGAGGATGAATGAGGAGGAGAATCCATGTGCAACAGTGGACTTATTATGGCTGAATGATGATGAATGTGACTCCGCCTAATTTCATGAAGGGCTTAAACAACGCTCTATTCATTAGCGCATATTGTTTTTTCTGCAATGTAGTCCAGTAACTTTGTACATTATAGTATGCGTCAAATCTGGTAGTTATGATTTTTTGCAGACTTGTTTATGATGTTGGCCCAATGAATAATCCAAGTTTGTGACCTCGAGCGCCGAACGCAACTTTGTCAAAAATCGTAAAAACTGCGAAATAATCGGTTCTTTCTTTTTTATTTTGGCGATTATAACCCTAAAGGACTAGTTTTTGAAAAAACTTTCTTAAGTCGTTTTTAAAGTAGACTAAATTTGCTACAATATGATACTAGAACTACCTCTGTAGACCCAATAGTTTCTGAGATTAAGCCTTCCAAAGTTTATCATTTTTTTCGAATTTCGCAATTTTTTGCGATTCTGTCGTTTTGAATGAATTTTGACCCTGATTATACTATCGAAGCCCTGTACTTTTATGATCAGATGTTAAAAAAGAAAATGAGAAGTGTGAACGATGATTTTAAGCTAAGCTACGAATAATGAAGTAAAAAAGATAGGTACTACAAAAGTTAATAAATTTATTTGTTAGGAAATTGAGTAATATTCAAAATCAAAAAATTAAATTAATTTAGCCCTCTTGGAAGGTCCCGGTTGAGGTTCGTCCGTATCTGGATCGACGTATTGGGATGGCATATCCCCATCAGGGGATGGTGATGAATTGTCGACGTCTTGTGCCCACAAGTCATCCTCCATTTCGACATCGGACAGATCGTCGCCTTCTGGGATATCTACTACTGCAACATCAGGTATATTGTCACAAGAGGCCCCGCTGCAGTGCCTGCAGACTAATGAGCATTTTAATCCTGCCTTCCTGCAGCTGCACGCGTTCCCACAACCCTTCGTGCAGCCGCAAGAAATCATCCGCAAGAGGTGTTGTGGGGCTGCATCTCTGGTCATCATTTTTGGGTTGAGGCCTTGTGACGTAGATATCCACCCCCAGGAGAGACTTCACACGAGCAATACTAGCACACTCCGTCGGAGGTAATTGGAACTTCATCCCGCTAGTTGTTCGAGTGACGTCTAAAATATTGCAAAAATTGCGAAGTTCGAAAAATTTAAAAACTTTGAAAGGCTTAATCTCGAAAACTATTGGGTCTACAGAGACAATTCTAGTATCATATTGTAGCAAATTTAGTCTTCTTTAAAAACATCCTAAAAAAGTTTTCCAAAAACTAATCCTTTAGGGTTATAATCGCCAAAATTTGAAAAAGAACCGATTATTTCGCAGTTTTTACGATTTTTGACAAAGTTGCGTTCGGCGCTCGAGGTCACAAACTTGGATTATTCATTAGGCCAACATCATAAACAAGTCTGCAAAAAATCATAACTACCGGATTTGACGCATACTACTCCATACTTTCAGGCGACAAAGTTACTGGACTAATGAGAGCGATTTACAAATTTTTGACAATTTTTTTATTATTCATATAAATTTTAGTCTATACAAAATTATGTGGAAGGATCGTCTCGCTTAAAGTTCTTGTCTCCATTCAACTTTATTGATGTTTTTGAATGGTCTAAAACAGCGTTGGAGAAGCAAAGGAAACTAATTCGAGAATTAGTTATTGGATTGGGATGGCAACACGAAACTAATTACAGATGGCGCCACTGAAATTTGCCCCGACAATGTTTGTTTTGTTTTATAAGTGTTGCTTATTTTCGGATTTTTCATGGAAATTTAACATAAAACGTCGTGAAATGCTTTTCACTAATATTTTTTAATCATTTCTTGCAGAAATAATCGTATACCTACCTTTAATTAAGTACCTCTTTACTGGCTGGTTTTTTGATTATAAAGTGTAAAATGTTAAATTTACTTAAGAAACATCGAAAATCATTGTAAAATTATCCAGGCTATGTACCATATAAACTTACTCATAAAATCATACTATTTCTATGTGAACTCTCTTAATTTTATTCCAGTTTGGAGACGAAGCAGCTTTATGAGCATAAAATGATGCTGTGGGACTACTACTTGAAGGTTCTTATTAACAACTAAATTGTTCTATCAGAAGTATTGATATTTATTCAGATCTGCCCAGTTCAATGCTATGGGCTGTTTCAGGTAGATAACTACTGTTGCTTAACTATTTTGAGATAGGTACGGGCTTAGGCCTAAAGAAATGCGTGTTACAATGTAAGAATAAATAAAACCGATGTTTACAAGTACCCAGGAACATTGTTTTACTTTACTTACAATTGCAGCAATAATAGCTGGCTTTACATTTGCTAAATTAGGTTGCATTTCTCGTTTTTAGTTAGTTTTAGGTTTAACAGTCTAGTACCTAAACACTGCCTCCGTTTTTAACGTGTGTGAAAATACGGACCTGAAAACAAACAAGAATGATAAAACATAACTTTTAACTATGATTCTGAATGTATTTCATTAGTGTTATTTGTACTTACCTGCACAGAAATATTTTTTTGGTATTTATTTACTGGAATCATAACCTTTATACTTCTTGATAATCGTTTTACTTCCTCCGAATAGGAGCCACAGTTTTTCTACTGCATACTGAGCAGTAAATGCGTAGGCATATATTTTTTTTAAAAAAGACACTACACATGTCTGGGGTTTGTATAATTACAAATATTGTGCTTTTCCCATACAAATAGTCAAGAAAACGGAACATCCTCCATTTTGAATTTTGTGACAGGTGCCACCCCCATTGTCGGGCCATCTGAGGGCCATGCTTATAATACCGATGACGTTTCATTTGGCATTTGCATCTAGTGATGGGGGAGGGATATGCGACGCCAGCACCATATTGCGTCACAGACGGAAGGATAGATGGTGCTGTCGTCGTCATCATGCGGACACCCCCATCACTCAGATATAAATGTCAAATAGCCGGGTGCCAATAATATCGAATGGTTCTTAGGATGATTGTAATAATAGGGGTTAAAGTATGAAATTGCCGTTTTATTGCAATAGGTTCTTTGAATTGACATAGAATCTTCATGGTTTGAGGTTTTCGAATGAAACTTTTTTCAAATGGTTTCTATGATGTTCTTTTTTTAAAAAATGTGAAACATTTGAATATCGAATATTGAATATCAACAAGGCAACACAAGTTTCAACACGCGTTTCTTTCTGCAGATCAGTCAAATCATGAGGCACCCATTTTTCGTATTTTTTTATTTTATTGATTTGACGCAAGTGAGTCAATATTGTGGGTAAGGTAACGTTAAACCATGCCGCTAATTCCTGGGTAGTTTGACTAGGGTCGGCTTCCACTATCTCTCTTAATTCATCGTTATTCACCTATGTGGGCGGTCTTCCTCGTGGCTCGTTCTTTAAGTCGAAATTTCCATCACGAAAGCGTTTAAACCAAAATCGCACGGTGCGTTCATTAGTAGACCCCTCTCCAAACGCAGCATTGATATTGCGGGCTGTTTCTGCCGCGTTAGTTCCGCGTCGGAACTCGTATTCAAAAATCACTCGAATTTTTGCAGTATCCATCTTTCTTGTCTAAATTGAATAACAAAAACAATTGAAAGTCGATATTCAAATGTTTTACATTTTTTAAAAAAAGAACATCATAGAAACCATTTGAAAAAAGTTTCATTCGAAAACCTCAAACCATGAAGATTCTATGTCAATTCAAAGAACCTATTGCAATAAAACGGCAATTTCATACTTTAACCCCTAATATATTTATTATAAATGTTTGTGTGTTTAAATTTTAGTAAATTTTTCATTCTGGCTGCAGGAAAGAGCCACGAAGATTAGTGGCATAGTCTCAGTGGCGCCCTCTATATTTTTTTCAATGTCGTGGAGCACGTTGAAACCTAGCTAGATCGATAGAGGACAAAAAATTAAACAAGAAATTATTAAAGTCACCATGTCCTAAAGTGGCACGTTTAGGAGTTATTGAGCTTTGAAATTTGTATGGAATTTCCACTAACTGAGTTTCATCACTGAATTTGTCACTTGATATGAGTTTTCTCGGGGATTCAAACCTACTTTGATGTTTTTTAAAGTCTGGGTAGCTATGTCTAGTAGGTACCTACCTACTTATATACATATATACATGAAATTATAGTATTATTCATGCATCCAATTCGTTCAATTCCTGGCATTGGTTTCAAGAGCCTGGGAGGAGATTTTTTAGGCTCATTTCATTCGTTCAGGCAGCTGCGTCGAACACAAATTACTTAGCTCTCACCTTCATCCCCGTCGAACCGTGTGAGTTCTTGGTTTTCGAACTATTGCTGGTGCTACTGTCTGGTTGGCGTGCTAATTCAGGTGAGATGTCCATCTTCTTTTCGAGGGTCTTTAGTCGACCAAGCACCACGGAATTTCAACGTGGAATCGACTGTTTTGTTTACTCTTTTCATGTTCGCTCAAAGTTCGTCCACATTTTTTTGGTGCTTATTGTTATCAAACAAATTCTATCTTTTTTCAGCTCAGTCCAAAGTTTTTTTATTCCGATATGAGCTTACCCTTGACCACAATCTTGCCTAGGGCGTAGATGTTCGTTTTTGGTGGCTCTCATAGTTGTCTGCTGTCTTACTCGTAGCTGTGAAGACTGCGGCTTTATGTATCTTGTTTGTGGGATGTGATGGACTATGGATGAACCAAAAAGATCAAAACCTTTCCCTTACCTGGTGTAATAGACTGTACTTGGACTTGGGGAATGAGGATATATGTATAAAAATGACTTCTGTCAGCCAATAATTACCTACATTGAAGTGACATATGTTTACTATGAAACCATATTAAACATAGAAACAGGGATTAATCATATTTTCAGGTCTAACTACCTAATTATTGTTTAACTGCTAATATTTAGTCAGATAATGCTTATAACTAAACACAGCCACCATAAAACTTAATTTAAGTACAAATGTTTCTTCCGGTACCTACTTCTCCGATCAATAACTCGCTCACTGTTCGGTAGAATGATTTAATGATAAGTAATGCCTAATTGTATATTGTAATTAGTCTAGCAGCTAAGTGTAATTTTTGATTAAAATAAAGAAATATCTTGTGAATTTTCCTTTAAATACACTATTTTATTTATTTACCTGATAGGATTGATGAAAAGCAGATGTATAACTCTGGTAAAAGCTCTCGTAATACCCTCGCATTGTAAGCATCCTCGCTACGCTCGGGTGCCTTAATATACGCACGGTATCTATAATAAACTGGGTGTTTTTTCTACGACTTATTTAGCAATTTAGTCAAGAATCGGCAACGAGTCACAGGTGCCAAGCATATAGTCCAGTATTTAGTGAAAAATGATTCAAAAGTTAAGTTTTATAAAAATCTCATACAAACTTCAAAGCTCAATAACTCCTAAACGTGCCACTTTAGGACATGGTGACCTTAATAATTCTTGTTTACTTTTTTGTCCTCTATCGATCTAGCTAGGTTTCATCATGCTCCACGATATAGAAAAAAATATAGAGGGCGCCACTATGAACTATGCCAGGCCCCATACAAAAATCTTCGTAGCTCTTTGTACACAGACAGACCATGCTCTGGATTAAAATATTGGTTGCAAATTCCATACGAACGTTGTTTTGGGTAATAATAATTACAGAGAAGCTTCCAAGATAAGATTATCCGGTGTGCAATGAAGAGTTATCCGTACAGATAACCTTGTACAGATAGCTGTACAAGGTTATTTTTGAAACGTAAAATTTCTCGAACATGTCAATTAGGTTATATTATTTTTGTTGCAAGAACTAAATAGAAAAATGTCAATTAGAGTTAATATGTACAACATTGTTCTTCAATTTGCCGTTTTTATTCAATTTTATTTTATGTATATTTGCTGTTTCCCTGCTTTGTAGTTAGAATGTAAGTTTCTCTATGGGGAACAATAATTTATTGAAGGCTGCAAATTAGTTTTGTACTATGAGATTATAATTCGAAAAATATATGTTAAACTATTAACTTTACTGATATTTAAAAATATAAATATGAGAAAAACCTCTTAGAGCAAAAGTATTAATAAAACAACTGTCATTGACGCGCAGAAACTGCGCATTTTAAAAGTTGCCCTGTATAAAAGCGCGAATGTAATATACCAAGGATACCCCTTGACGGGCATATCCACAGAATACTTTTCTTTCGAGACCGCTTGATTTATACGGTTGCGTCCGTGTCGAGTTGAATAAATAAAATAAAGTACAAACAAACAATGCAGTGGGCCCGAACTTGTCTTTTTGTGGAGCGGCAGACACCCGTAGGCGAACCACTTGACTATACGATTCATTATTATACAAACCGCCTGTCTCATCCGACAACATTATTTTTCTCTCGGAAACAATAGAAACTGTTCTCGTTAGATATTTATGTTTTCGTAATGGTCTTCTTTATTGATTTTAGGTTACGCATTTGTTTGAGTTATGAAAATATTTCAATGGAACATTAAGGCGTGTGGTAAAACACAAATATATTAATAACAAAAGCGAAGGGACATAATTTTCATTCTGATTAACTCCCGATTCACCGCCAGTGGGTACCTAACCACAGAAAATCCACCAATAAATAAACCAATAACGCGGTAGATTAAGTGATTTGAAGTGAAGTGAAAAATTCATGCGGCACTTGTAGCTACAAGAATTTCTTTTGTTCGTCGAACGCTACGAAGAAAAAAGCGCACCAAAATAAGGACGAACTCGAAAAACCACCGGAGAAAGGTAGCCTGTTTTAATAAAAGCGATGGCCGAGCGAACTTATTTAAAGTCTGCAATAAAAGGAATGCCTTAATGATGCTGACACCGATATTAATATTGAACGCACTCGTTTCTCTGCTCCTCGGATAAATGTAGTTATAAATTACGTTTTTGGCGGAGAAGCGCCCGCGGTGCAGTGGTGCCGACTGCTCTCGTTCTGTCCGCCCCCAAGTTCGATTCTGTTCACCTGCAATAGCTTGGAACGGAACTAAATTGTGACTGCTTACTTTAGCGCGGTAAGAAGCGTTGGTGTCGGATCTGTACGACGCTGTCTCACATTCGAGAGGTCGTGCCTTCGAATACTGGCATGACTTTATTTTCTAAGTTACGTAGATTTGTGAATTTGTAGTAGCAAAACCACTTAGTAGGCATAAAGGACATCGTAAGGAGACCCGAGAATCTGGGAAACCGTCTAAGGTTTTCACACCGCCAATACTCGGCGGGCACGCGTGGTGATTAATCCCATACTCTGTCGCTGAGAGAAGGCCTAGGCCCTGCATGGGGACATACTCAATACATATAGGCTGTTTAATTATATGGTGTAGCGGTAGCGCTGTGAAAATTCTGTTATCGTGAGGATTTGTTCTTTTCAAATGTAAAGTGTACTCATGTACTTACAGTGATAGAAAAGGGACGATTTATAGACAGTTCATCGACTTACTTATTTGCCACTGTATTCAACATTCATGAGTCGTTGATGCACGCACGCCGGTTTCGGGTACTTTTTATATTGCCCTTTGCAAATAGTAATTATCTCGTTATTTAGATCTTTCAAAAATGTTTAAATACAAAAATATTACAGAATCCTAACTAATAAAAAATACATTGATGAGTTTCTACGTCGGTGGATGTGACCAGAAGATGGAGCCTCTTGTAATGTAAGTGGTAATTAAATTCACACCAAAAACATTTTCATGTCAAAATTTGGCAAGACGAGACCTCACGTCTCAAAAAGTTATCAGATCTCATGTAGAGCCAAGCTTTCAACTCTGCACGCCCTAACTCTACAAGTCCTAACATTACAAACTCTACACCTTAGTCAAAATATGTGGTTGGGCCGTTTCGTTACTACAATAACTATATAACAGGAATATAACAAGAAAGTAATGAACCGTAATATATCAATAAAATCTATAGTATAAGAGCTATGCAATTAAGACTTTATATGTTTAATAAATTTACTATTGGCATCATATCATGAGAATTTTATTTATATGGTATAATCCAAACCCAACTTATGAGGGTAAAAAAAACGACAAAGCGCTTCGAGAAAAAGTAGTAGTGGCCTTACGCTTCGCTTGGCTCGTCTTGGCGGCCTTCTGATTCTGTGAGTCTGCTGAGCTCACTATCGGGCTATAGAATAACGTGAAATTATATAATAATATTCAGAAATATTTCAAAGATGTTCATATGCAAAATATTACCGACTCCTAATTAATGAATACCTATGATGAGTTTCCACTGCCAGGGGATAGAACCTTAATTACGATTCTGTGAGTCCGTTGAGCTCACTCAGTTCGTAGAATAAATCAACTTGCCCTTTCGCATGTTGCGGTACCTACTTACGCGGACGAGACGATTTTGCGGGCTATTATTTCTTACGTCACACATACCGAACGTGCTCTGTAATTTAATATTTTTTAAAGTACACAACGTGTCATAAAAATAACGCAAAAAATAGTAACGTATAAAATAAATATAAAACATGTTACTAAAAGAAAAGTAGGCCACAATTTTGTTTTTGTAAAACTATAATAATTTTAATATTTATTTCTAAAATGAGTGAGGGTTTTTTTAAAATTTAAATTTAACTATTTTTATGTAATCTGTATAGTGTAACTATGTTATATATTGTGGAACTCAAAGTAAAACATTAGTTAAGGTCCCTGAATAAATAAATAAATCAGGGGAATGTAAGGAGAGTCCCCAATAATACCTGGAAACCATTACTTCAAAATCGATATTTGAACCACTTTTAATGAGCCCTTCTTCTTAAAATTGTAATCTTAATTAAATAACCTTAAATAGTTATATAATTTTAAATTTCGTAAAAACCTATTTAGAGGCTAAAATTTCCACCCATGCCGGGACTTGAACCCGCGACCTCTGGCTAACCGTGCTAGCGCTCTCCCAACTGACCTAATGGGCAAGTGCAGGCATCAGCGAAATTTCGAGTCTCTTTACAAACTTGTCTGTATTACGTACAGAAATAAATAAATAAAATAAATTGATTAACATTTAAATTTCTTTTCATCCATTCCTGTATAAACGCGGTCATTTTTTACGAAAGTAAAAAATAAATTTATTGTTTTATACTTTTGCTTAATGGATGTGGTTTAATTATCGATGCTGATTTTGATTTTGCTCAATTTAATTAGCACGGTGTAGTTCAATCTAAGAGCGGTAATAGGCGGTGGCGCAGCAGTAGAATGGCCGGCCTCTCATTCGGGATTTCGTGGGTCCGAATCCTGGCATGTACCAATGACTTTATTTTCTAGGTTACGTACATTTGTGTAGTTGTAGCAGCAATACCACTCGCTACTGTGAAGGAATACATCGTGGGGAAACCGAAGTGTCTGAGCTGTTAACATACCGTGGCACGCATAGTAATTAAGCCAATACTCTCTCTGAGAGGCCTGTGCCCTGCAATGGGACGTACATAGGCAACATAAAGAAAAACAAACTTGAATCTACTTCGACTCACCATAATGTTTGCATCTCGATGAAATGCCATAGCGAGCTGGCGTTTTTGCAACATTAACTTTTAGTGTGATTTAATTAATTCTCGCCCCAAACTATAGCCAGACGAGTTATTAAATATCCTATTATCTATAGCTATAGCTATATCAGCAGCCACATTAGTAGGCGGGGCCCCGTAGATTGCCCCGGGTAGCCTCGAGGGGTCTCGTACAACGCGTAAGCGCACGAGAGGAAGCAATAAGTAGTCATAATTTGTAAGCCTAGGGCCCCATACGTGACCTGTTAATCTCGATAGAAGAATTTTTTACCATGTTCCCATTACAATTCTGTGGCCACTGGTCGACTAGTGATAACTCCAAAATGTCAATTTAACGGGAGAACGATTCGAAAGTTTTAATAAATCCTGATCACATAATTATCCTTGTTCAATCAAGTCGCCTACCTCCTTCCTATAGATAGTAACTATAGTTCGAACCTACGCCGGGGTAGTTCCTCCTGTGTTGCCATTATTCAATAACTAAGGATAATTCTGGGTGTATCTCTAGCGTGATTTTGAAACCGTTAGAAATTTTTGAGGGAATGTTATTTTTATTATGACAAATAGTATTATTAATACTTTAACAATAATGCTAAAACATATTTGTAATGATTCGTGGTTCGAAACTGTAAGTTGTATCCAAATTGAAAGTTGTGGTTCCGTTATTTCGAAAAATGTTTTCTATTGAGTTAATAATTTAAGAGTACCGTCCGATATGCGTAAAGAAGTGGAAGAATAATTGAGTTGCCCGGCCGCGACCATAAGACGCTCGATCCATAGTTTTTTAGATTTTAATTACCTTCGCCCTGATATTGCTGTTAAGTAATTTAGTGTAGTAGAAAAAAGTTTCTTTTCGACGCCCTTCTTTTTTTAAACTAGCGCCACGTCATGGTTAGAATGGCCCTTACAAACGTCGAAAAAATTTGAAGTCACCCTGTCGTTTACTGTACATACATGTCGTAAGAAAGGAAGTGTCTGTGCGTGCGGATCCGCCGACCTTACACGCCGCATTAGCCGATATCATATCAATTTCGCGAGCGCCGCGGTGCGCCGTTTCCTGTCATTAGATATCGAAGCTCGCTCACAGGGGCAGATTAAACTACATCTGTAATAAAAATATGTAGACACCAAAATGTTTATTCACATCATTATCAATCAGTCTGAATTCATCTACTGCTGGACATAGGCCTCCCGAACGCCACTTCTTTCTGTCTTCGGCCAACATCATCCAGCGGCTGCCAGCAATCTACCTCAGTCACTCCAGCGAGCTGGTCGCCGTCCTACTCTGTGTTTGTCTGTTCGCGGTCTCTAATCGAGAACTTTTGTACTCCATCGGCCGTCAATTCTTCGTTACCATCAGGTCAATCTCCCCGGTCCTCTGCCAATCTCGTCCATTGTTTTTCTGCCGCCTTCTTTCCATCGGACCCACTGAACGACTTGTAACCAAGAGTGGGCGTCTTTCATGGGCTGTATAGATAGATAGAAAACCCACTTTTGCCGTTCTATACCTACTCGTATCGAGATGGTTGGTGGTTATTAGATTATTATCATTGTCTGCCCACCTCTGCCCCCTATCAGCCTTTTCTTTGTCTTACATTTTTCACCGTCCATCCCGATATCGCCGTGCGAGGTGGTCGATGTGGTGCTGGACGTGGTCGATAGTGTTATCATAATAATATTCATTTCACTAAAAATTAACATTAGTATCAGAAGCAGCCTATATACACTGCAGGCCACACGGCTTTTCTCAGAGAGAGAGAAGGACCCACCGCGGATTAGCAATTTCAAGCGCTGAACACTTCAGACACTCAGGCTTCATCACGATGTTTTCCTGCACAGCAAAGGTATCCAACAAAAAAAAAGAAATATTTTAAAAACATGATTACGGCCCTGTAAGACGGACCTACCAGTAATCTAGTAACGACCGGATAGAGAAGCATCAAGTATGAATCGATTACGGATTAATATAAGTAGTACACACGGCAGCAGTTGTACCTAGATACCTAATGTAATACTGGGGCAATAAGAAGGACTGTTGTTTGTAACTACAAGAGGTCAGTAGAGTAAAATATGTATGTATACGTGTTGTAAATATAATTAATACCCATACTTTCTCTTTGAGAGAAGGCCTGTACCCTGTAGTGGGGTGTATATAGGTAGGTTACGTAAAAAACAATACCGGTAAGAAAATCACTGGTATAAATGTCTCTCTCTTTACGTATTTTTTGAATAAAGTAAGACAAATGAAATACACGAATATTGCACTTTTTTGTGTTCACATATGCATAAATTATACCAAGCCTATGTTCGGGCGCGTTTTGATAAATGTAACCAACGGAGATTATAGGTTTATCTGTCTACACACCGAGTCCCTTGCGGGTATACGTAGATTTATGATTATAATTATTGATCTAGATTGAAATTTCGATGCCAATGAAATTATTATTTTCGAAATTTTGTAAAGAGATATAAATGAATTGTGTATTTTAAGAGAGTGTACCAATTTCCCGATTATACACTAAATGGGTCCAATCGCGATTATTTATAAGGTAAAATTTAATTACCTTCAATCCCGGCATTCCCGAGCGTCACGACTCATAAAAACATATGTTTTCCCGATTAGAAATCCGTTACGACCTTTTTCCATAATTACATGTAGCCACGGATTAGCCTTACCAAGATAAACAGTTTTTTTATTTCTATAAATTAGGTGCCTCGGTAACGACTTACCTATAACTAATATACCTTCCGCAGCTAGAGTTTTGTATGAAAACCGTGTAAAATGCTTTCGTATGTATGTTTTTACCAAAATGTTCATGACTGAAAGAGCGTGTTATGTCTCGTTTTACGGGCGAGTCAACACGCGCGTAGAGTCAAACGTGCGGTGGCGAGATACTAGAGCAGGGATGGAGAACCAAATGCACGTGAAATATTTTGGGCATGCGCACCGATCGAGAAAAAACCGGACAAGTGCGAGTCGGACTCGCCCACCGAGGGTCCCGTATTTCTAGGTGCCTACTTATTTAAATAGACAAGATTATAAATAGTTCAGGAATCGAGTCTCGCAGTTTTTTCCGAGCTTTTCCCGAACTTCAAAGACTAAGTTTTTCATGATTTAATTACAAAAGTAGTCCGAAGTTTGAAGATTTTTCCCTGTATTTTGTAGTATAATATTACTTGCCAAATTTCATAGTTCTAGATCAATCGAAAGTACCCTATGAATTTTGATTCCCTTGAGTATCGAAATATACCTTTTTGCGGTATAGACGGCCGTATTTTTTTTTTGTTAACTTAGAAGTTTGATTTTTTCACATCTTCAAGGGACTGTAAATTTGAGTCTATAGTTTTAATTTCAACTCTATACCTCCACGCGTTTCCGAGATAAAGGGTCTTGACAGACAAACAGACGTACGGATGTATGGACGGACGGACAACTAAGTGATCTTATAATGGTTCCGTTTTTTCCTTTAGAGGTACGGAACCCTAAAAAGGTATCAATGTTCACTATGAAGTACAACAAACGAGTCAAGTGATTCTATGCTACGGAGTGAGGAGGCGGGTCCTAACTGGAACATACCTAACTGAAACATTTATTACGATACTTGTGAAGTAAAATATGTATTTATTGCACAAACACACGGTACATTTACAGTCATGACTTACTGTATCGTACGGTGCATAGCTTAGATAAAAATACAAAAAATTCCAGGGTCCCTAAACTAGACAAATTCCATTTTTAAATTAAATTAGACTTAACGTTTTTAGTCTACTTCTTAGTGAATATTTGAGTAATACATATTCTATTTAAAGCCCATAATTATTTGATGGTGCTGCGACCTTATCAAAAAGTTCTACGTTTATTCACAAAAGTTCGCTATCCCTGTACTAGACGATCATAGTATCTCGCCAGCTCGTATTTCGCTGCTTGCGCGTAAAACGCTTGCATGTCGCCAGAATCTCGACTCGCGCGAAAAACGCGTCATCTGGGTAAGCTCTAAGGCATAACTCAATCCGCTTCAATAAATTTACTGGTTTAATAGTAATTATGTAAATTTAAATAGATTCTAACACCTGTTTTTACCCAACTGCGAAAGTAAAAGGATCTGTCTTTTAACTCTTATGTAAGTATGTGTAACCTACCAGAAGCCAAACAGCTTAACAGATTTTGACAAATGAGGAGTCAAATGAAACGTATTGACGTCGCAAGTGTCACTGACAATAAGGAGTCACTAAAAATATAAAATGGCAGAGGGCAGGTGTCATATTGTTAGTAAACAGCCATTAAAGATTATTAAGGAAAAAAACTATTAAAACAAAGCCTTGTAGTCTTAAACGAGTCTGTTTAATTTTCTTACCTAGAAAAAATCGATTGAGATGTGTCATGAGGTTTACAAGAAATCGATAGAGATCTCTGATGAGGTTTGATTTGATAAACTCAAAAAGGGTTTGTAAGACTTTTTAGTGGGTCGGGCTTTTTTATATGAGCCGTTTTCAGCACAAATTCACAAAGCACTTCATAGATGGCGCTTATAGGCGTGTACATACAAGAACAGGGATACGTCTGTCAAATTTTGCTTAGCGCAGATTAATTTTGACAGCCGCATTCCGGTTCTTCTATGGCCACGCCTGTAAGCGCCATCTATGAATTGCTTTGTGAATTTGTACTGAAAACGGCTCTCATTATCTTTGGTTTTACACTAAAAATGTCAAAAAGGTTGTTTAGCTAAACGCTAGCAATTTGGCATTAACAGATCGTTCGAGATAATTCGGAATGTGTAATGGTTTCGCGCATAACTCAGTGATCGGCAGCGAGGGACACACCCAGCTAAACGCTGTCATTTTCTAATGTGTTTTGTTGAACGTTGAACGATAACTTTGGAAGGTCGGTTTGGAAGGTAGATGTTGCTGATAGTGTAACAGTCTTATTTACAATTCATTTAAACACTTGACTTGCGTTCACTCTTCAAACGCAATGTTTAAGTTGGTTCTTCCAGTTACCACTGATTATTTAGACTGCTTTTAAGAGCATTTTACGGAAATACTTTCTTATCAATAAAACCGTAGGTAAGTAATTTATTTAAATTGATGGTTAAAAACTTCGCACCTAACGTCTGTATAATTTTTATTTCGTTTTATTAACTGGATCCATTCCACTGTTAAAAGGTCTGGATGAATAATCACAATGTCTCATACTCATATGTACAGTCAGTCAACCTTCACATTTTTGTTGCAATGTCGTCCTTAACATAACTGATTAGAGTGCACGAAACAAAGCAAAACAAAAAACTGTTTCGTCAGTCTTTCAATACCTAACTAGACATGTAATACCATCAATTTTTTTTATTTTTCATATGAAGTGAATCTTCAAGTTAATCGTATGAAAAAAAATGCGTTTTAATCTTTTGTTTCTTGAAAGTGGTTCATTATCGAAAGTGAAGAAACATTATTTCAATAACACGTTATTTTGTGTTGCTAAAAAATAAGAAAATATTTCGTTACCAACGTAACATTAATTTTACACTGCAGTAGCTGACTCTATACGTGATTTTGAAAACCAGCGGGTGCCCTTCCCCAGACTAAGTTCACCTTTGCCGCAGCTAATGCCCACAATAGCCCCAAGGTAAGGTACTATGTGGCTGTTATTCGCGCATTTTGCAATATTGAGCGAGTGCCAGCGGTAATTAGAGCCGCGTCCGGACTGTTGCAGCATCCTGATCCTACGTCTATATAGAACACGAAGTGACTTAACTCACACATCGGCTCAAAGAAAAGTCAACCTTCTTATTACTTAGCACAAGACCTACAGTAAAGTGATTTCAGGAGGGTATGTTACAGCCTATCAAAATAGGGTGTTTGATTTTCAAATCAAATTGCAAGAGCGTCAAAGCTAGTTAGTTTTCGTTTCATGGAGAACTTTACTGCTCTGAACTTTAAGCTCAATTTTCTTTAAATTTCCGTAGGCTTAGGATGTTCTTGGTTGGTCTGGACTGGGATGTGGTCCCTTACCTAGACGGGTTTCGTAAGAGGTGGCCACGCCATCCGAGCGATACCGTTTAATTATAAGGTATGGTAATGCATAACGTGCTAGAATCACTCGCTCTCTACTATGTCTGTTCATTCAGGTTTGTTATAAAGCACAAATCTGAATGAAGTTTTATAGGTTACAAAAAACTTACAATAAAATAAGACAACCAATTGTTAAAATGCCTCAAACAATTCCTAAATGAGCCTGTTGAAACTTTTCTTTTTTTAGGGTTCCGTACCTCAAAAAGAGAAAATATGGAACCCTTATAGGATCACTTTGTTGCCCGTCCGTCCGTCCGTCTGTCTGTTTTGTCAAGACCCTTAATCTCAGGAACGCGTATACATACACACGAAGAACACAACCTAACTTTGTGTTCGCAGTCGAAGAAAAATAAAACTTACATGGACTATTATATCTCATGTTTCTTCCTCTATCTAGGTTTTACTGATCCAACTTCAGGAGGAAAACCAGATATTTTTTGGCAACTTCAATTCTTTGATAATATGTGCCGTCTATGAAATATGGTAAACATATTTGTGCAAGAGTGCAAGTAGCTTTTAGTTGGTTTTCAACGTGGAGTTATACTTGAAAAATGCGTTGTCTTTAAGTCTGCCTCTATAAGTAACGACCTACAGTCTGAAAGCGCAGAAAATTGTGCATCTCTTTGAAATAAGCGACATTTAAAAATTATAAAAAAAGTGTCACCGTCATTAACCTTTTTTGTCCGTTTAATCCACTAATTGGTGTGAGACGAAATAAATCTCTCACATTTCCAAAAACCTTAGGTACTTACAGATGTTTTACATTCACTCCTTGGCTCCCTGTCATCTCGTTTTTGCGCAAATGTCAGTCAAGCTGATCATTTGACCTTGCAAAAGAAGTTTAGACTTTAAGCCCTATATATTACAGATTGCTATAGCTTGAAATATTTTCGGTGGTTAGGTCAGATGTATAGGACAGTGAGACATAAGGAGGCGGCAGTAATGAACTGCGAGTTCTGTTTAAGGACAAGGCATTATGTGCCTTTTGACATCATTAAGGTAATTCCGAGACCGGTCGCGCTCTGCGGAGATCCTTCGCAACGCGGAAGAACAAAGCAACAATGAAAGATGTGGATATTATACCCTGAGTGCAACTATGCGCACCTCAATACAATGCAGCTTTTTTGATATGATGCGGTTGGTAAGTATTGATTATTGATTTATGAAATTAACCACTCGTCTGCCGCGACACAGATCTGTGTCCAACTTAGTATGGGCCACCTATACGTTGCGTTCCGCGAGGGCAGTTCAGGAGTTAATAGTAAAAAGCGTTGGAAAACATATTTTTTTGTTTTACTCACCGGTCTCATCTTAATCATACTTATATGCTTCAAAACAGAATTGAGCTTATTCAGTGTATAATTTCAATTTCTTCTGAATTAAGTTTGGATTGAGTACGATTAAAGATTGAATAAGTGCGAGTAGTAAGGCTCGAAAGATTTTTTCTTTGTAATTTTTATGGTGTCAGTTTTATCACTTTCGGCCTGACTGGCATGATGATCCGTAATGGTTACTTACGGCTGAGTAAATAAAGTATGATTGCGTATTAATTAGCATCTTTAATTATTATTGCTGACTTTAAATTGATGAATTTACTTTGTGACTTTGCTGAATTGAATATGCCCTTGAGCTCAGGGCAATCTTATATTTCACAATTTAATTGGTAAATTAAAGCAAAAGTAGTTTATACATTTTTTAATTTTGTTAAAGATGGCCTGACCGGCATTTTCTTTGCCCAAGGCATGAACCATACACGTAACCACCTTATGAACACTAATCAGCTGTTTAATGCTACATAACACACTAACTATCTGATCACTGAAAGCAGTTTTGAAAGATTGATGATCCGGCTTTGCGACAGACTTCGTGTTAATAAAGTGCCATCAACAACCACTCTTCCATATGGGGAGCTGGTGTTTCATACTCGCTCTTTACACCAGGGGGTCATCATGACAAGGGTTACAAAGTGATAGTATATTAAACCCTGCGATAGAACGTCAGCGGATGATACATCTGTTGCAAATTGACTTGTTAATGCGCCTGATTTCATCCACACGTCATTTGGTGAATGATAAAGCTGTAATAAGTCGGTGACGATTACTTTGTGTTGTTTTGTTGCGATTACAACTCAAAGTGTATAAAGGTCACATAATTTATAATTATGTAGCATGAAAAAAGTATATAAAATCTGTGTATGTATAAACCAATTTGACAGCTTAGCTTAGCAATTTAACAGCTTACCGTCTCTGTTTCTCGTACGCTAAGAATCAGTTAATCTATACTGTTAACAGCTGATAGTAGGCCAAAGTGCTTACAAAAAAAAACTGACATCTGATAAGAGTGGATTAACTGATTGTTTGTGTACGGGAAACCGGGCGTTAGTGTGCACACGAATTTCTGACCGGCTCCGTAGTTGTTTTGTAATAGTTTCATCCATTTCTTGACACCGCCAGTTGAATATCATCCATGTCTTGACATTTGCCCGTGGTTGATATATTATTGCTATTTATTTGACCAATGTCCACACCCGCAGAACGTAAACTGTGACTTTTCCGAAATTACGTCCCTTCGAAATATGACGTAACATATTTTGACCGGCCCTGCAGAAAAATGAGATTTTTCATGAACATGCGAAAACTGTCGGTATTAGTCATTATATTCTTAACTTTCATTGCCTGTAGCTGGTGTCTAATTAAACTGTCGAATAAACTGTATCCTTGACATAAAGCACTAAAAGGCAATCAATATAATATAAACAAGCGAAGGCCCCCGTAAATAAGTACAAAGGAAACCATTACACATAGCATACATTATGACAAGAAAATATTAGCACCGATTAACGGCTTAAGCGAGGTAGCAATTCTTTTTGCATGCTGCTGTAATTATAAACCCACTGGTCGACTAATATAAACCATGGTACCAACAAACTAGGTACATTATCAGACAACAAAGTAACAGAGAATAGTTTTACTAATAACTCAAACGTATTGAGACAAAGAAGTACCTAAGTTGGAAAGTGAAAAATTAATTTGCCGTGGAAATTTAACAAAAGTATTGAAGTATTTTGAAATATTTCAGTTTCAAACCAAGTATTTCCAAAGGACCTTGCAACATCGCTTTGACAGGTGCGATTTTTGTAAGCCGTTTGGCATCATAAGGATTCTTACGCACAAAAAATAACTAGTTACTGAATGAAACGTGGACAATTGTCTCTCACTTAACGTTTTCTCTTCGAGTGTCCGGATGTTTGTATACTTCATTGTTAAATGTCAAGCACTGCTTGCGTCGGCTTATTGCAAGAAGTCATTAACTGCAAAAGCTCACTAACCGCTTTTTTTAAGGTATGCATATAGAGATGTATTGAACAATGATACAATAGTGGTGTTTTAGTATCAGGCATTATTTTAACGATGCTATAGGGAATAAGGAGGAGGAAATACAACCATTAACTAACACGAACTAAAAAGTCCTTTTTCTCCCAATAGTGAATATGTCGGTTAATGAGTTCTTGCAATAAGCCGACGCTTGGATTACAAATGTTGTAACATAATCAATGGTCGCTTACTTATCCAATTGTCACTTTCAGAAGATAGCTTCACGTCTGCTGGTACCGAGGACTGGACTATTTAGATAATCGCGCGGGGTGATTACACCGGCGGCCCCGACAGTAAGATGATGGTATAAATCACCTGTTAATGAGATGTCATAAATTGGTTCTTAAATAATTGTAAATGGAAAGTGTTGCGGTGGATGAAGTATGGCGATTCCTGTTGCTGTTGTTCTATAAGATAAAAATGTTCTATAAAATAAAATAAAAATAAAAAATAAAAATAAGACAGCGCATTACTTTGGCAATAATGTAAACTATTAATATTTTTTTAATCTGCAATATTCCGTGTGGCGCCGGATTTAGAATAGCGTTACTCCATTTCATTCCGTGGATGTCGTAGAAGGCGACTAAGGAAATCAATTACCAGGAGACGGGCAGCAGCGTCTTCCTGAGATTCCAACCGCATACTGCGATTGCCAACCCGCCTGCCGAGCGTGGCGATTATGGCGAAACCCCTCGTGGCTATGAAAACCACGAGGGAGGCCTGTGCCCTGCAGTGGGCGTCAAGCGGCTGATGATGATGATGATGAATCTGCAATGCAAGTGCTGTAACTAATGTTACTGTTTCAAGTGCAGGGCTACCAACGGGTTCACGTTTTGTAAATTTTGCATTAAAATTTCAACATCCGTGGCAACGTACAGCTAAAACAACACCTTTATAACGCTTTCGAAATTTTCGGTGCCTAAAAGTAAATGGCGCCAATTTTCCTGTCAGCCAAGTTCAGAGTTATGACCTGAGTCGGACCTAAACCTCTTTAGTTAACTAGATAGCCATAGAAGAGGTAATCTCGTACGTTGTAAAAGCCACGTGCCTCCCATCCATTCCACACAGTGTAGCTAATGAACGATAGATCACAGGCCAGATAGTTGCTATAAAATAAATAGATTTAAACATTATTGGAGGTGTAAATACATTTATCGTTGGCCAGGCGATCACTGCAGCAGCTGGGGCTAGATAAGTAAATTCAGTGATGAAATGTTTGGCTTTACTCGCAATCGCTCACTAGTTTTATGCATTTGTGTCAGTTAAGATATCGCTCAGCTAGATCTAACTCAGACAACTAAAGAAATCTTATTTTTTTTAGTCGTTTGACTACAAGTTTGTTGACTATTAGTCTCAGTTTATAAACAGTGACATAACAAAATATAAAGCTTAGTATCGAAAAGTAGAAAATACGTTTTTTGATCAACTCAAAAAGTCATTTTTAGGGTTCCGTACCCGAAGTGCCAAACGGGCCCTCACCAAGAATTCACTGTCCGTCTGTCTGTCTTTCCGTCTGTCTGTCTGTCTGTCCATCTGTCTGTCTGTCTGTCCGTATATCTGTCTGTCTGTCACCAGGCTGTATTTCATGTGATAGCTAGGCAGTTGAAGTTTTCACAGGTGATGTATTTCTGTTGTTGCTATAACAACAAATACTAAAAACAGAATAATATAAATATTTAAGTTGTGTATCTATGCAACAAACGTAATAACGGAAACAGGTAGAGGCTTGAAATATTCACAGAATACTTAGTTCTATATTTGCTTCAAAAATAAATAATTAAATGAAAATAAAATAAAAATTTTAGGGGGCCTCCCATACAAGAAACGTGATATTTTGCCGTTTTTTTCTCGATATGTGTATCTCATGTTGTATAGATAATGGTACGGAACCTTTCGTGCGCGAGTCCCACTCGCACTTGGCCGTTTTTTTCAACTTGTCTGAGTTTAGATATAGAATTGCGATATAATGAATGAGTATGTACCGTCGTGGTCCGGATTCTTTTAAACAAAAACGTTGAGTAAAGACAGAGGCAAGACGAGTACCTGATACGTTAAGCGCCAATGATAACTTGTCTTATCTAGTACGAGGTTCCAACATAAAAACTCGAAAACTCAATAGAAATTCATATTTCACTGTAATGGAACTGTTGTTTCTATTCTATAGGTACCTACTTGCGTATATCAGGTAAATCAGATATCAGACAACGAAAGTAAAAATAAATACACACATTTGCCTTTACACTTTCAATCTGAATACGATTCTATATCTTTAGTATATCATCATCATCATCATCAGCCATTTGACGCCCACTGCAGGACATTGGCCTCCTTCGTGGTTTGCATAACCATGAGGGGTTTTGCCATAATCGCCACGGTTGGCAGGCGGGTTGGCGATCGCAGTATGCGGTTGGAATGTCAGGAAGACACTGCTGCCCGTCTCCTGGTAATTTATTTCCTTAGTCGCCTTCTACGACATCCACGGACAGAAGTGGAGTGACTCTATTCTTAATCCGGCGCCACACGGATAAGTATAAGGATTTAGTATAAGAACAGCCCAAAATCAAAATTTTTGATGAGCTATCTTCTGTAATACTATAAAATTTGTAAAATTGATTGTTGTGGTGTTAAGCCCAAGCATTGCCTTTTGACACCACAATTTGTCCCCTCATTTGCTTCGAGGTAAGTTACCTAATTTCAAAGCACGTGGCATAACTTTTACGAGCTAATCTCTCGAGTCCGGTATTTTGATAATGGAATGGAGAATATCGCACTTAATTATCGAGTATGTAGTTAACACAAATAGTTATGTGTTTCTCTGAATAAACTATAAAATTTTATGGTTGGATTGAAATTCTGAGTTCCAGATTCTCCTATAAATTTTGTTGATCATCAGTGAGCCAGTGATGAAATCCGGGATTTTTAGATATCAATAAAATGTAAAGTTATGTAATTGAAACTTTACATTTTGAATAAGTCTACTATTGACATCATATCCCGAGAATTTTTTCTGGTAAAATCCAAACCCAAGCTATGAGGGTACAAAAAAACGACGGAGTGCTTCGAGGTAAGGTATCAGTGCCCTTGCGCTTCGCTTGGCTCGTCTTGGCCTGTGCTCCTTGTGCCCCCAGATGTACCCTAGATGTACAAATAGTACATCTATATCAGATCCTGATCCATTGTTTTTCTCTCAATAAACTTCATCTTTTCTAAACAACGATCTATCTTTGTTTTATTTACTTGTTCCTTTAGATATCAAACGAATTTCTCTTGCCATCCATCTCATCAACAATCGTAGTACATCTCCTTGAGGCTTGTTTTGGGCGCCAACGGCCAAACCACTAAACCAACTGGAACAACCCGATGTTGAGCTCTGTAACCATCTACTCAAGATTATAACTAAAGTTTTGTCTCTTTCTAGGCCTGCGGATTAAAAGAGTAAAGTAGAGCTTGTGTCGTTGGACGAATGAATAGAGAACGATTTTGACTCGAGGAGTAGGGAGCTCATTAGAATGATTGATGTTGAGTTTGACTGCAAAAGTGTGCCTACCGGTGAGTAAGATTTACTAGCCACAACTGCCTGCGCCCACTAAAGTGCTTATTCCTATTAAGACAAGGTTCATAATAGTTTGATAGAGGAGTGAATTTTGGTAGCGCTCGGATTCAGCGCCAGAGTCACGATTCTAAGGCGCATGCGTGTAATGATATACAATGCACGAGCTCTATTCTGAATGGATGAGGCGATAGGAGCGAGATGGATGGAATGCTGAGTACAGGGTGTTCTTATATTGAATTTACTATTGGAGAACAGTAGAGCAGAAGCTATTTGAAGGTTGGAAGTAATTTGAACATTGTAGAAGTAGGTGTAGTTTCATCCTTTATTAAGCCACATTTAAGAAAGTGGTGCAAGTCGGCCATTCCATTTGAATTCTGAAAAAAACAGGAGAGCTAGAAGCTACTGTCAAGATATATACGGTATCAGTGTGTTTATTGTTTATTCCATTTAAAGTTAATGGAATATTTCAATCTCCGTATGATAATACAGGTACAATATAAAAAAAGGTATTCTGATACCTATAGATCTACCTGTCTGAGAAATGAATATTTAAAAAGTCAATATCCATATAAAAACAAATTCGTAAACTTGGACGGAAACAATTTTGAAATGTTTTGAAATTTGAGTTTAATATTTCACATCAGATATCATATGGTGGCAACTGGCGAAAAAAAGTGACCACTCAATCGGTGTAGTGACTGGAACAATATTTTTAGATAGAGCAAGCTAGCTAGCACTTAAACGCTTTCCAAGTTTTACTGAAAGAAATCTATTACCGAGAAAAGCTCGCCTTTGCACGTGTTCTTTCTTACGTTGTCATTTTATGTTTTGTGTGCAATATCCAGGGATAAACACAATGACGCGGACAAGCATGGGAGGACAATGGATGGGATTAGCAGAAGACCGGCGAGGTTGGCGTGAAGGTTAAGAAGCCTATGCCCAACAACGTCGTCCAACATGTGTCCAACAATGGACGTCTTCCGTTCGCTGTGTAGATAGATAGATCCAGACATAAGATGCGGCACGTGCATCCATCACATTAAGAGTAAATGATATTAAAGTCCTCTAAGCTGTGAGCTTCGGCCTCAAGCCAGCCTCAAAAGACCTGTGAATCTTAAGATGTAACAACATAATAATAATAATAAACGGAAGTGATAAAAAAGTGCGTCAGTCAACGAGCACCCTGTAAGCGGGTGAGAGATTTGAATAAATAATTACAGCAGATGTCGGCGGGTGATAACAATTAAATTAAGAGATACGTGACGCTCGCGTGCCTCGCCTCCGCTCGTGATGCTGTGACGCAATGAGATGGAGAGGATTGGCTGAAGGCGTGCGGCATAGACATACTACGCTAAGACAGAGGGTGTCGAACAAAATTCCGCTCAAAAGCGAAGCGATACGCACACATTTATGGAAACGTGTGGATTGTAGTAAGTGATGTGAGCAGAAAGCAAAAATTCGCAAACAACCTGCTACGTTAAGCATGCCAATTTGGCTACCATTTTGTTGCCTCACTTTGAAAGTTCGGACTGCGGTTCTACGGCTTTATAAATCTATGGCCGGCTCGCTTAAGCCTGACACGCACTCTCAGAACACAATGTTCTGAGCACGCACTAGTCGTCGCTTGGTCTACGGTCAAATGCCTGCATTTATAGAATGTATGAAAAAGTACCGAATTTGCAGAGACTTGCGGGAGCTGTGGGTACTTGGCCACAACCGCGTTCAGTCCCTAAGCAACTAAAGAAACGAAAAATTATGACAAAAGTTAACTGAATATAAAATTACTGTTTATTTCTTTGGCTGTCCCGTTTTCCAGCGGTTAACAGGTTTGACTAACAAAACAGAGGTCGTAGGTTCGATTCTTATTGGAGGCCGCCGTAGTTGATTAGTACGAATGGCCTTAGTCTGGGTGTAGGTATTTCCATGTTTGTTACGTACTTGACCATACCACAGGTTGTTCTAGTTCTTGGCCAGGACAAGTGATTGTGTTATTCGGAAGTTATTTAATTTTGATTCAGGTACTCATAGGCTGACATCATCAGGCGCTCGTTTTCGGATGTAAAAATTGCAGTGAAACTGAATACTTGTAGGTTTTAGTTGCAACAGAGTCTGAGGTCTAGATAGACAGATAGATAGCACCAGTAATTTACAGAGATATGAGGTAGGTACATAATTTCTAGTTTTTAATAGTATACAATCTAGATGTTATTGAACGGGTTCTTGTTTTATCATCATCCGACTGTCAAGTCTTGGGGTGTATAAAATTACAAAAAAAAAACAGCAAATATCAGCACAACTACAACAGCTGACAAAGAACCCATCAAAATGACATCAGAGCTGATGAACTCTGCTCTGACTCGCTGTACCAATGTACACCAGACCTAGCTTAGAAACATTCCGACTCAATTAGCATTAAATAAAAAACAATAACTTTTGCATAAGCAGCCTATATACGTCCCACTGTAGGGCACAGGCCTTCTCTCAGTGAGAGGGTAAGGGCTTAATCACCACGCGTGCCCACCGTGGATTGGTGATTTCAAGCGCTGAGGTATGTGAATAGCTCAGACACTCAGGTTTGGTGCAGGAAGGTGCCACTAGACGCGGTCTAAATAATCTCATTACGTAGATACAAAGGCCAAAGATATGCTTTAGGAGTATTGAATTGAAAATAATGGAATATTAATTAATATTTTTTATAAAATAACCACTGAAGTTTTAGTTCTCGATCTAAAATTACCCGAGCATCAGAAACAAAAGGTGATCAAATAAAAAGGGATACTTTTTTAAAGTCCTATAAAAATGATTGGGACATTACTCTCTTCGAGCTAGATTATTCTCTTCTCTTAACTTAACCAAGCAGTCAAGCAATAAGATATATAATAAGATAAGATAGCATAAGAATGTTCTTTATTGCACAACAGAACTTTATATTACATAAAATCACGCCTGTATTCCAGAGAGGTAGGCAGAAACCAGAGTTTGCCACTTCCGCTTCATCAACATTATTTAGGCGTTGCATGCACGTAGGCCGGTTTTGGGTCCCAGAACACGTCTGTTGAAAATACTTATTGAATAGATCATGGCAAAACCCCTCGTGGTTATGAGAACTATGTCCTGCAGGGCGTCAAATGGCTGATGATGATGATATCTCATGCTTCTCCTCAAAATAATTAACAAGTCTTATATTCCAAGGCTTCGTGGTCAATTTCTATATGAATAAAACATAGAAAATATGATGTTTAATACATATGATGTATTACTGATCAGCGGACGAGGCTGCGTAATATCGCGCCTCCGTCGTGCCTCTAGCCTGCGCTCTTTATTCAATGAGATCTAGTTCTTAATGCTCGGAATGCCGCCCCAAGAACGTTTGCTGGCCAGAATTTTGCAGTAGACTTGAAAGATAAACTATGTATATATTCTAATCCATACACGCATTCCCTGCATGTAAACAAATTATAAGGCCGCCGCGCCGTCTGTACTCTTAGGTTAAGAATTATCTGTGTGTTTTCATTTTCATTACAATCATCATCATCATCATCAGCCATCGCAGTATGCGGTTGGTATCTAAGGAAGTTGCTGCTACCCGTCTCCTGGTAATTTATTTCCTTAGTCGCCTTCTACGACATCCACGGAAGGAAATGGAGTGACGCTATTCTTAATCTGGCGCCACACGGACAACAGTGTACAATAGTGTTCTCTATATCTATCTATTACTTAAAATATAGTAAGAGACATATTTATCTATTTTTTTAAGGGCAAACTGATTTTTATTTCAATAAAAAATCATTAATAAAAACTGCAAGTAATAATATAAACTAATACTAATAATATAAACTAATACTAATAAATAGTCTACCTAGTGGGTAGAACATTGGACTCGGAAGCGGGAGGCCCAGGTTCGATTCCCAGTGCGGGCATGTACCTATGACTTTGTTTTCTAAGTTATGTACCTTTGTGAAGTTATAGTAGCAATAGCACTCGCTAACGGTGAAGGAAAACATCGTGAGGAAACCTGGGTGTCTGAGCTATTCACATGCCTCAGCGCTTTAAATCGCCAATCCGCGGTGGGCACGCGTGGTGATTAAGCCCATACTCTCTCTCTGAGAGAAGGCCTGTGCCCTACAGTGGGACGTATATAGGCTGCTTATGAACAAATATAACTTCTAATTAAGAGACATTAATCAGGGATTGGTATTTTTGAACCAATGAGATCAATAAAGGGCCTAAGAAATGTTTATGACTAGATAGATTTTTTTTCAGTATTGTAACGGTTTTCATCCACAGTTTGTTTACAACCACGATAAGCGTGACTAGAATGGAATAAGCGTAGTTGAAAGCCAGCTTTATACAGCCTTTACTTCTCACTGCAACTAAATATTATAAGGGTTGTTTTAAAGTCTACTCTGTACTTGGCTTAGCTTTTTGGAACAGCAGTTCAGCCGATTTCCACGTTATTTTAATATTTTTTTTACGCTTATCGATTCAACACGAATCCATCTACATCAAATCGGCATGTAAGCCGCGTGCAGCCTGCCCACATGATACTATTGTTTATTTATGAGTTCTTAGCTTTTATATATTGGAAACATATCGGTATGTGCTGGGAGCTGTCCAGTCCGGCCCAGATACCGCGACAGTGCGCATTCTATGGATTGTTACGATTTTTGTGCCAGCATTTGCAGCTCAGCGGGAGACTGCTAACTGTTAATTGTGAAAATTAAATTGGTTTCTAGCTGCGTGCTGTTCCTAATGGGCGTCGTTAAAGCGTTAAGTTACATGTTCTAATTATATGGGTTTTACAAGTGGGCGCGTAGAGAAGCGGTTGGTCTTTGAAGTGTTTTTTTATTTACGTTGAAATCCGTTGTACATGGCCTGAGAATTCCCGACGCCATGCTGACAGGATGAAAAGAAATAAATATTTGAAAAGAAATAAAAACCTCTTTTATAATAATTAAAAGGGCACTAATATTTTACTCCTTACCTTACCATGGAATCGGTGGCAAGTCATTTCCGCAACACATTTCCAAAAAAGGGTTAACGAAGCCTAGAGTATCTGAGAGGTTTTGGACCTAGAAATGAGAAGCAAGCGTAGCAACGTAGCTTATGTTAATGTGTGCCCATATGTCATGAAGACACCTTTACAAATTAAATCTTTTCATCTTGACTAAACCCAAATGGCACCATCTCTGAGATACCCTCTTTCTAAGAAAAGAATAAATGGAATCGGATAACGCAGTCAAGAATTATCGCCGAACAATGAACAATTTCAACATACATAAAAAAATATATAGACAAATTGCGAACCTCCACCAATTTTAAGTCGGTTAAAAAAACTTTCCATATTGATGTGATTTCAATGTAATATTCTATGGGTTACTGTCGTTGTCATTAAGTGTTTACGAGCGTGTAAGATGTAAGTGTATCTTTTTGAATTGTTAAAGACGAAACCTTAAAAAGCGATATTACCACTGCTTCAAATGCCCGAAGGTGTAACTTTGCTCTCAATTCTAAAGAACGGGGCAAATTACATTTACGCTATTACGCTCCTGAAGGTCTGGTTTCAATCCGTGCAATATAACTCTGATGATCTTATAGTACTGTTCACATAGCAAAATGCGTAGCATGTTTCTCAACGTCTCAATGCAATGCTGAGTGCCTGGTTGTTTTTACTAATTTTTTTTTTAGTTAGCCGTGTTTGTGTCGCACTGCTGGGTAAAGGCCTCCCTCATAATCTTCCACTCCTCCATATCTTGAGCAGTCATCTCCCATCCGGGCAAGAAGGTTGAGAGATCGTCCTGCCACCTCCGCCTTGGCCGACCACGTCTGCAATATCCGTCGCGTGGAACCCATTCAGTGGTAATTTTTGCCCATCTGACCCATACGCCTGACGTGGCCTGCCCAGTTAGTTCCACTTGAGTTTTGCGGTCAAAGCTCCAACATCAGCGATTTTGGTTCTGGAGCGAAGCGTGGATTACTCAGAATATCTATAGTTTTAATTATAATTGAACTGACAGTTCGGATCACACCTACTTGTTTTAATTACATTAAAAAATTATACAGTGTACATTAAAAACTATAAATCATTATAATGAACTACGTACCTACTATTTTAAGGTTACATTTCATACTAATGGCTCGATGAACCTACATTGACCAATAAAAGTACCTACACTATTTCATTAATATGTTAATGTATTATTTAGGCTTAGCTTGGTTGGGTTATCATAATTTTATACGAAATATTACATACTACACCACACAGAAAACAATCATCACCAGACACTATAAGTACGCACGTTAATACCAACCTGTCAACAAAAGTATGTTAATTATTTATTATAAACAATTGTTCAAATAAATCCGGCTTCGGACGAACATTATTATGTCTTAATGGAGCTTCCTTCGAAGTTCTTGGCCAATTATGCTGTTGTAAAACAATTTAGAAAGTAAATAATCTTATCCTTTATTTATTTCTAGCTTTTGCCCGCGACTTCGTTCGCATGGAATGAGTCATTTCCGGGAGGTAAAGTATCCTATGTCCTTCCCCAGACTCAAACTATCTCCATACCTTCTAAATCCGTTCAGCCGTTATTGCATGATTGAGTAACTCCAAACATCTTCACAAACTTTCACATTTATAATATTAAGAGTTATAAGGATTTACGGCGCAAGCTAAAGAGGCACTTGAGTGACGATTGTAAAAAGGCGTAATAACGTATGAAATTCAAAGTAGAGTAAACGTGCCGTTCTCATTACAGGTTGTATTTAAATTGAGCAAAAACGGCGCGTATCTGGATACGTCGCCCACGGTACCGGCTTGTTTGACGACTTTTTGCCTTTGAGAAAAACTCTCTCGAGAAAGCCATGACATCCCTTGCAAGTAGATTGGAGGCTGTGGATGTGGCATTCAAATGAGCTGTTTTATTTTTTAATGACTCGCGATGCTCATACATAGTGACATATTAAACATATACAAAATAAAAACAAGTATCATATATCGTAAAAAATACGTATATTATATAAAAATCTCGAGTCACAGTGTTTTTTTATCGAACTCCTCCGAAACAGCTCCACCGATTTTTGTGAAAGTTTTCGTGTATATTTTGTAGGTCTGAAAATAAGTCGTAGGCTAATTAATATGGCAAAACAACGTTTGCAAGGTCAGCTAGTAGTTATATAAATATTCGCGATTAGACCCGTTTAATATATAACTTTACTATAAGTGAGCGGTTAAAATGTAAAGCGGAACTTAATTGTATCGAACACTCTGATAAAAATTGCCAAGTTATTCATCAGTGTAAGATCGCCGGTGTACATCATCACTACGGATTAAAATATGTTGTCCTATTTCCTTGCTATTTTCACATACTATTTGAATCCCTATAACACTGTTTTCTATTTTTGTTAACTTTTATGCAAATATTTACCTTCTCCACGTCGTCGGCCTACGTGCTCCGGCTGGCAAACCAGCCGTGTCTAGCTCCAATGAGAAAAACTGTATCACCGCGACGCCGCCGCGGTGATAGAAAAATGCCGCCACGAGTAGCGAGATTACATAGAGAGTGAAAACAACCTTCGACTAAGGAGCGACTGCGATTAGAGATCGTGCTTGACCACAGCGGCTGTGCACGCATCAATTTAAACCGTACGGCATCTCAGGAGTAAAACAAGTTGAGGAGTTTTATTGAAATTGTGAGGTTTTAAGAATATTGCCTCCATCTCTGGTAGGCTTCTTTGAATAACTAACTTGTAATTGCGTCGAATATTAAATGTCGATACCAAAGAGATATTACATTTACGAAAATAAGGGATGTAGCAGCGAACGGCAAGATAAAGAGTAACCAAACCAGCGTGTCCATGCGCGCAGTGACTATTGAATGTTGTTGACTTTCTTGAACCTGAGAAAAGTGTTATATTACAAAAAGTACATTTTTGCGGTATCGGCCAAGGTTCTTCAATACACAATCGTTTATGAGCCAAACTGTATCTACCGTAATCGACCGATTCAAATCGCTATCGTCTCGCAACTCCAATACATCTATTATAAACGTAAGTAGCAGACATCTTGCAGTGGAAAGTGAATAGGGCGTGGTCAACTGCCTGTAAGAGGTGTTATTTCGTCGCACTGGTTAATGTCATTAGGTTTGTTGCAAAGAGAGCCTTCTTTTTGCAGACTACAGAATAAGTGGAATTGTAAGTGAGTTCTTCGAATATTTTTGTAGCTGTAGGTCCACAAAACTTATGTAATAATCTGTACACAAGACAGTGAATAAATAATAGGGGGAGTTATAACTGAGTTTGTCGAATCTTTTTGTATTGCTATTGTGTAGTTATATGAAGCTACACAAGACTTGAATGATAATCGCTTGCTATAGTTGATTGTTATGCCACTTGTAATAAGAGTTCCGCAGTCTATATTTATATAATTAAATTTCAACATCTCGAAACATTGTTTTTAGGTGTTTAATTTTTTCTTTATTTGAAATACCAGAGTTACCTTTCTTACTTTATTTTACAGCCTGCTTGACAATAAGGTGGAATGGGACACAGTTTTTCACATCATTATTTTAAACGCAAACACCGCTTTAACCGCTGACCGATAAACAACCAATTATTAGACCGTAAATTTGCAATGATTACCGCGAAGAAGACGAAAATAATGTCATAAAATTCATAAATAATGAGACCCTACGTGCTGGACCGACGAAATTACCTCATGATTAAGTCGGGACGAGTTAAATCAAGTCGTAACGAGGTGAATTTCGGTGCATCAATGATCGATGCGGAAACTATAATGCTGAAGTCACACGAGCCGATTCCATCTCAATTTTTTTCAACCACAAACACTCTAGATCCTTTAACACATTTGTTAGCTGAGGATGTGAGCAAAGCACCAAAAGATATTGGTTGCCAAAAAGCCCGCGAGAATTAGATGCCAATTTAAATCATATGCGCCTGCGCTGCGTAAATTTGTGAACGTAAAGGGCGGATGGTTCTGTAGCTTTTAAAAGAAATAATTCTTCTGATTATTTTATGGCATACATATATTTATATAGACGTTCTAAAAGCTATTTATAAGAAATAAGCATCATGGTAAGGCTTATGCATGTAATACATCATATTCTTGGACTAGTGATTCAGCTAGACGGTATTTTTGTACTTCACATAGGCGCACCAGTGCCATTTTTTTATTTCTAGTCTACCAAAATATTCAGAATTGGCATGTTTTAAAACACGCGTTTCAACTGTTTGGATCGGTTTTCTTTGGAAAGTATTTTAAACTACATTTTATATTAAACAGATGTAATTGAAACCCTGAACTACATACAACACGGCGTTCAAAAACGTTCAACGTTTAACGTTCAACATTTAGACATAGGTGATAAAATATGTAGTTAAATTCGTTGCAATGAGGGACCCCAAAAACTCGTAAAGCAGACCAGTCTTCTTACGTACTCGTAGGTAAGTAAGTACCATCAGGGACAAATGTGGTAGTACAGTTTCTGAAAGAATCCATTGATTTACGATCAACCAGACCTAGGCTTCTAAAGGGAGCATATTTTGTCATTGACAGTACACGAAGTGTAGTAAGTATGTTATTAAGTAATACAGAAATGATTATTATGCACAATAGTGTCGACGGCTATCGCAGCGCTACCTTATAATTATTTCGTTCCAATCGATATCATCGGCTACTGACTGTAGTATACAGGGTTATTTCTAAAATGCTCAATTTCCGAAACATTTGAGGTAAGAGTTCGTCATTCACAAAAAATTGAACCCTACTTGTACACATTTTAATTATTTTACGAGTCTCGAAAATTGTTTTTTAAATTTTTTATATTTACAAATATATTTTAAGAATTTCTACTGATTTTATGCTTTGGAGTGGACAATGCTTAAATCATAATATGTATCAAATAGAATGGACCTTCTTCTATATTGGCTATGGATTTACCGAAGGTGGTGACATTGGTAAAACGCGTAAAGCGCGAATTTAATAAAACTATATAAACCTTGATGTTTAGAAAAATATAAATCTGAGAAAAAACTCATTAGACAAATGTTATTGTAAAACACAAACTCGTGTTTCAAAAATTGCGTATTTTAGAAATAACCTTGTATATAGTCTGTTCATCCTTACTTGTCCAATTTAGTAAACAATATTCTAACCTCAAAATTGACATTTGATGCCGAAACTAGATATTTTCTTGCAAGTTCGTGCACTTTGGTTATAAACATAGCACCGTGTTATCCAAAATGGTGTCCCAGGTTACATCATTTATGGGAATATGGCAGTTTTCGACTAAAAAGTCATACTTTGCGGGTAGAATCTTGGACAAGTAAGGATGAATAGACTATAAGTTGGTAGACAAGTTTGAGATTATACAGTTAGTTTCACTTATGATCAGTCAGCTAGGCGGACTGATCATGAGTGGACGAAGGCAACAACGGAACAGCAAGCTTGAGACCTGTCAAAGGCCAAATTACGCGTAATGCCTGCCCGAATCCTGACGTTTGCGATAGCAATTTTGTGAATTTGACAGTTAGACAATTGGACTCGTTGAGGATTTGGTGCATCCTACATTATATGCGCCAGATCCTGATTTTTTTTGAAATCGAGGCTGAAGTTTTTTAAATAAATTTTACTTAAGCCACATTTAAAAAAGCGGTACTTAAAAGTTGTTTTTATTGATGAATGGAACGATCAGCTGAAGTGCCATTTCGTTTCACCCTGTATATTTTCCGATGCGCGGCCACATCGCCGAAATGACGCATAACGATGACCATCAGGGGCAATTGCGGGGCGATAATGGGATTTGTTCGCGTTTATTTCGATAATTATAGTGGTTTCCAATCCCGCGGCGTTGCACTGCAGCAAGTCTTGTTCGCAAGCGATACAGCAGCAGTCAACGGCATATTATATTCCATCCTACTCTAAATGACAAAAAAGAGCGGGACAAAGCATGTAACGCCTCTCTCCAGAGTTGTGTGTCGAGTGAATGCTAGGTCAGTTATGAGTTATAGCGATCTCCAGACACTCGGCCATTTTCTGTCGCTTCAGAAGACTTAAAATATGGACCAGAAATGCATAATTTAGTACCTGTAGCCAGCTGATGCTTCGTTATTCTCTATAGCGTATCGTATGAATTTCTATCGATTTAAGAATGACAGAATCTGTTTCAAATCAAGGCATGCCATCATTTGTTTTTTTTTAAATAAATGTGCTTGCCTCTAGTTTTCTTGTTGGAACCGAACTATCTATTCATTGGAGCACTTTGCTTGGCCAACATCAACTACAAAAACAGGAGTATAAATTTAGATTATGCTATTGCGATAACCTTCAATCAAAGAAATATTAGACCAGTAGCCGCAATTAGGTACCAAAACCGGGCATCACAAACGGCGCTATCAATCGCATATCAGTTGCCACAAAATGATCATTACCAACCCTATATTCAGCCCGAGCTATAACTTAAATAGGGACGAGAGAACGCCTGATTTTGTCTGTGCAATTGATACTGCATTTCAATCATTATAATATGCTTGCATTCTAGTCAGTTATGTTACAGACGATTTTGCATCAAACATGTAACGGCTCATCTGTTGTACAAACTCGTAATGTTACGTCTAGGAATATTGTCAACGGGTGAATTAGTCTGTAACATAAAAATAAATAATTTTCTCCCATCTGCTCTTTCTCCCACTCATCAAAATAATACGATACGAGGACCTGTAGATGTTAACTTTGATTTGGTCTCCACCATTGGTATGTCCTCATTTACTGAGAAAATTGGAATTTGCATAGAAGGTTAGCAAATTCATTGCACTCTTGCACTCTTTCAAGAGTAATGTTCTAGTATATCTTCTGTCCTCGCGTTTCTTAATGGCGATAAGCTAGACCACTCCGCCAGTTTATTAGCGTTGGACTGCCCGACTTTATAATTAATTTATCGCATCGCCCTCATCAAAATATCTCCGCGAGGCATGAGGTCCTGACCAAAGTCGGGCAACGGTAATGGGCTTGGAGATGGGGTGGTGCCGTAATGGGAGCAGACGTTCGAGCTTGAAATATAATGCAACCGAAGCACGACTCCTAGTGTTCACTGTAGAATGCTACAAAACAGAAACTGATCGCTCAATAAATTATGTAATAAAAATGTTTGAGTTTACCGATGGATCCTATACTAGACGGCAATCTGTATAGTGAGGGTATTTAGTGTTGGCAACCGGTACAGAATCACATTTTTAGTAATAATCTAGGTGTATGCTCAAAGCTACCTATCCTAACTCAAGTTTTATGTGCAATAGTGGAACTTTTGTTGACCACTGCAGTTGAAACTTATAATTGACACCTTTGCGGTACCCAAACGGGGTCCATGTGCTGCAGTACTATATATATAAGCTGTAAACCACATGAAGATAATAAAAATAATTCTAAACGCCCACATCAAAGATCTAAGCGCAAAAGAGAAATCGATACTTCGAAATAAAAGCTAAAATGTGAGAAGAATTAAAGTGAGCAAGAGAGTCATACGTATATTTTTTCACTTTCAAACTAAATTAACTTCACATTACATTAAATTCACTGTGGCTGTACTATACTTATCACTAAAAGCAAAGAGTATGAAATGTATTGAACTTCTAATGACTCGCGATGCTCAGACGTTTATTAGACCCTTAAAATGTATAACTGAATATATTCAATTAAGTTACAGCCAATATTTAGCTTCTGTTGCTTATGTTCGCGAGTATTTTGAGCTTTGAGTGCGGCATTGCAGTGATGGAAACGCGAAGTAGGGTCACCACACGCGGCGTATTGGCACATGTATGTTTGGTCAAATTGATTTTCATCAAGATCTTGATTCGAGATAAGATAATGAATATTTTAATTTACTCGCTAATTATTTACGTTCGTTAAGGAATTTAAATAAAATCTAGGCGTCCGCAGGGAAACACTAGTTTTGTAAGTTTGCAAATATAAACATTTAATTGACTTACATCGTTAATGCACATCGGTAGCCAACTAATATTACTAGAATAATGATTAAACGCAGCTTGTAATCAGCTTTTTGGGAACCTTTGAGTAGGATATGTCCCGGGGCGGTTTGATTGACTGATTTTATGCTGTTTGTGTGTGTGTGTGTATTATTTTTCTAAGCATAATAAACCAAAGAAAATATTGTTTTGATTGTTAAGTGATTGTGTTGTGTGGAACTTGTGATTAGTGTTTATTATTTGTACTGTACTGTCTTAGGAAGCTAGGAAGAGAGAGACCGCCCCCGCCCTCCTAATGTTATGTTCATAAAAAGTGAAAAAAGAACAATAATCTAAATGTTCTCCTGACTTCAAAAATTGTACTCTTATAAATATTATAACATAATATATTGCTCGTGCTCGTGCTAGGAAGGTGCTTTCTGGCACAGCCACAACCAATTAAAGACATTCTTCTTCTTCTGTCCTTTAACTCCTAAGGGTCACCGCACACGGGCGACAACCACAAAATGCCGCCACCGGCATATTTCCTATAGTTATATACATTAAATATGTACTCGCCGCACACGGTTGACGCCGGTGGTCGCCACACGCTACAAATAAAATGTAAGAAAACTACAGGAATATGCCGGTGGCGGCGTTTTGTCGTTGTGGCCTGTGGCCCGTGTGCGGCGACCCTAAGGGAAAATAGGGCCTCAACCACAGATTTCCACTTCTGACGGTGGATCGCGGCAGCTTCCCATCCCGCTAGTACCGATTGACTTGGCCTCATGGGCTATAGATCTTTTCCAGGTGTTCCTTGCTACCCCCTTTTCTTTCACTTGCCCTAGGGGGTATACGTGAGGGCTTGTCTGGTCAGGCATCCCTTGATATTAGGAATTAAAGAAATAAAGACGAATTAAAATAAGATACTAACCCCAATCCATTTTTTTATTATTTTGTCGTTCATGTACAGGATAGATATAATAAAATTATATATTATTGTACTGAGTCACCCCATAAATAGATGACATCCTCCAAAGATTTATCCTGTGTAAGAAACGTATTTAACAGTGATTTATTTGTTTAATTTTAACTTTCTCTAAGTAGCAACCCTGGCCAGTTGTCGTCCATCTTGGAAATTTCTTTAATTACGTGTCCGCATTGCAATTTCGTTTCGTGTGCGCGCCCTCAAAATCGTCCAAATAGCTCTTCATTTTGGCACTTTTACCCCGTGAAACAGACATCGCGTGCTGCAAACGCCGTCAACTGATTATACGTTTAAGTTGATTGTCTTGGCTGTAAGAAGGCTTTTGCCACAAATTTTTACTTGACAGAAGACCATCGCTTGAAGTTGCCAAACCGTGGTTAGCTTGCAAGATAATTAAGCCCATGTTCTCTCTATAAGAGAAGGCCTGTGCCCTAAAGTAAGAAGTACATAGGCTGCATAAAAAAGAAGACCAACAAATTTAAATAGTTATGATTTAATGTTACAAATGTGAATGTCACATATCCGGATGTTTGCCACTAAATGACGCTGGAATGGTTATACGGATTTCGATGAAATTTGGCCCACAGATAGATGTCAATAATATTATATTGGTTTAAATACTTTTAAGTGAATCTGGCAGGTATGTACAGTTAACAAAAAAAAAAAATATACGCGTCGAATGAGAACCTGCCTCTTTTTCAAGTCAGAATCACAGAAAAATAATCACAGATTTTACAGTACAGTCGGCAGCGCATCAACCTTTACATCCATGTACTCCACTTAATTACGTTACGGGCGACTTTGAAACGAAATTGTGATTGTTGATTGTACCTATGTAAGAGCTATTTGTAACATCACTAACCAGCGAAACGAACAGTCGATGCGAATTAAATTACCATGGATACAAGTAAACACAGGTTTATTTATAAAAACACGATTCCTTAAAACACTCCTCAGCTGCAGTTTAAATAATCTGTTATAAAGGGAAAAGGCATAGCCCTTCTCTCTCTAAGAGAAGGCCAGTGCCCTACAGTGGGACGTATATAGGCTCCTTATGTTATTTTCGTGTGGCGCCGGATTAAGAATAGCGTCACTCTATTTCCTTCCGTAGATGTCGTAGAAGGCGACTAAGGAAATAAATTACCAGGAGACGGGCAGCAGCGTCTTCCTGAGATTCCAATCGCATACTGCGATCGCCAACCCGCCTGCCAAGCATGGCGATTATGGCAAAACCCCTCATGGTTATGAAAACGAGGGAGGCCTATGTCCTGCAGTGGGCGTCAAAGGGCTGATGATGATGATGATGTTATTTTAAAGGGAAAGATGTAACCACAGATTGTTTAAGCCGTTTTTATAAATGAGACCGTTAATCTTGAGAAGTGTCACGCATGAACATAATCATTATCATCATCAGCCATTTGACGCCCACTGCAGGACATAGGCCCTCTCATGGTTTACTCTGTTTCCCGGTCTTGTGCCGCCCGCATCCAGCGACTCCCTGCCACCGTATCTATGAACATAGATAGATAGACAGATAGAGAACAGTTTAATGTACATAAAAATGGAAATTACACATATTTCTTAACGTAACAGTACAGACGGCAGCCTTATCACTAAAAGTGATCTCTTCCAGACAATCTTTGGATGGACTGGACTAATACATTGGAGAAGGAAGTAGATGTAGACAAACATATAAAATTATAGTTTCAGAGGTATATGAATTATACATGCCTAAATAACCTGGTACTTATATTAAATTATCAACAGATACATACAAATAATTTACACTCGAAGCGCTCTATAAGATAGGAGTTGCTGGATTAGACAGTACGCAATATAGAAGAGAGAGCATTATGCTTGTAATACTTGGTATCAAAACCAAAAGATAGGCTTTGCAGCGTATTGAGCAGTACTTTTATTTGCATTGCTTATTATGCGACCGTCATGAATTTTGAAACCAAAGCACATTTAGTTTCGATGTCTGTATCATTGAAGCCCGTAATATGACGATTTCATTGCTCTTATGAGTCCAAATGACTGCAGACATTGACGCTTATGCTCATTGCGTGTGTGGATACGTACAGTGTCTGTAATAAGACATTATAACCAGATTATATCCCAATCAGTCTGAATAAGTGAACGTTAATAAAGTTTAATGTGATTTTTACTGATTATTGCGTTAAATAGCAGAAAATGCTGTGTAATAAACCAATAAACTGAGTACAGAAACATTGTGACGTTTTTGCTCAAATTGAGTTACTACTTATGACATAAGGTCCCCATATAAGTAAAGGGATCCTCTTTTTAGGGTTCCGTACCCAAAGGGTAAGACTCCACTGTCCGTCCGTCTGTCACTAGGCTGTATCTCATGAACCGTGATAGTTAGACAGTTCTTCACCAATGATGTATTTCTGTTGCCGCTATAACAAAAAATACTAAAAAAAGGGTAAAACTAATATTTAAGGGGGGCTCCTATAAAACAAACGTGATTTTTTGCCGTTTTATGCTCGATAACGGCAACAGGTAGACGCTTCAAATATTCAAATGTTGTATACATAATGGTACGGAACCCTTCGTGCGCGAGTCCGACTCGCACTTGCCTGGTTTTTTTGTATTAGCAGTAGCAAAACTACTTCATAGTTATATATTAAACGGGACTAATCGCGAATATTTATTAGGTAAAATTTAATTTTATTTAAGGAATGTTGCGTTGGTTTGGACATGTGGAGAGGATGAAGGAAGAAAGTTCGACGACACAAATATATTAAGCGAATGTGAGCAGACATACTTCGACAATAGGGGATGTATTAGCAAAGATTAAGATAAAACTTACCGAAACCGGCGTGCGTGCATGCAACGACTAATGACTGTTGAGGAAGCGAAAGTGATCTGTCAGGATCGTGGCAAGTCGCAGTCCCTGGTCTCCGCCTACCCCTCTGGGATACAAGCGTGAGTTTATGTACGTATGTAAAATTTAATTGCTTTAATTTCCCGATGTTTCGGCAACGTTGTATATAACTATTATATATAAAAATGCTGAAACTACTTCATAACATTGAAGGAAAATATTGTGAGGAAACCTGAGTTTCTAAGGTGATTAAGTCCATACTTAATTATTAGTCTGTACTGTACACATTTTATCACCAGACCATTAGGTTGTAAAGCACCGAGATTGAATAAAAATATAAACTATACCTACCTAAATAAAGATAGAAGACCTCGAAGAAAAACGAAGAGATGTTTATCTCTTAATTCTGATTAAAAACTAATATGGCCCAGTTCTTACTAGCAGACAAGACAAGGCCTCTCAAATATGTTGTTCATTTCTAAATGTCGCAACTAGTGTCATATTTTTTTGTCACTAAACTACGGTGGGCGTGTTTGGACGCCGTTTCATCATGAAGTTTGAACCGAATATTGCGAAGCTACGCTCACTTGGCCCGGACCCGTATTTTTTTCAACTACTAAATAACAATAATTTCATTTTATGGGATACCTATTATACGATCCACTGCCTGGCACAGGCCTTCTCTCATCTAGAGAGTATGGGCTTAATTACCACGCGTACTCACTGCAGATTGGCAATTTCCAGCGCTGAGGTACGGGAATACCTCAGACATTCAGATTTCCTTCACGATGTTTTCCTTCATAAGGTAATTGTATAAATATTAAATTATGAAATACAATACCAGGAGACGGGCAGCAGCGTCTTTCTGAGATTCCAACCGCATACTGCGATCGCCAATGAACCTATGAACCGAACCGAAGGAGGCCTATGAACTGCAGTGGGTGTCAAATGGCTGATGATGATGATGTATAAATATTAAAAAAATATTCAAATGAAATGAAACACCGCGCTTCCAAATTACAACCATAGAAAAGACATCAACGGCCGGCCCGCACTTTACTCCCGTTCCTCTTTCGAGCTGTTTTTTACACAGTAAAGTTACATACAGTACCTTCTCTAAGCTCCCAGTTCGACCTTGCTTATCGTTAATTAACTCTCTTGGACACCGGTTGATGGATCGCTCGCATACCTCGCACGTCGGTTGCATGTCACTGTTTGGACCTCTCAAATTCACGTAACCAACCGCAGACCATTATGTGACGTCTTGTCTGCCGTGTATTTGAATATTAGATGTTGCATCATTTTGGGCTTTATCGCGATTTAAACAAGAGCTTTTAGTTTGCTCTTATAGGTATTTCTGTTTGAGTTATACCACAATAATTTTAGTTCAATAAGAAGGATCTTAATCTGGGTGAGAAAAATTGAACCGATAGCGAACTCTGACTCTTCATAGTTATGCTATACTTTTACTGCCACTGAAACATATTTTTGTGCTTTGCTAGCCCATGGATTTCATATTCTAGAAATATTTCCCAATTTTATTTTATTCGTAAGTTTTTTGTACGTATTTTGGTCATTCGATAGCTGTTAATAGTAGATTAACAGCTTGTTAGTGTACAAGAAACTAGGGGTTACTGTTCTAACCTCCGGTTTCTTGTGCACTAACATTCAGCCGATCAACTATTAACAACTGTCAGTTACTTATATTTGTATTCACTTTGACCAGCCGAGAGATGTTAACAATAGAATAACAGATGTTGTTTTCCTGTTTTTGATAAGTTCTATTTCTGACTCCTGAACCACTGTTTCTTATACACATGATAAACAGGGGTTAAACCAACAAAACTTAAGTGTATTTACGATATTATTGTTCCAGTTTTGCTTACTTATCTTATCTAAGCACCGGACGTTTACCCAACGCTTGCGCACCCCTACTGCCGCTAATCTCAATTTCGGTAAGCGTATCAAAGGCCCAGTGAGTTTTTCAATAAGCAATAAATAATGTAACGCAACGCGGCCGCGCACGCGCCGCTAACAAGCCGCGCCGTGCCATCGTTGCGCAAGAGGCCCCACCCCGCGCTGGCACGTCCGCGGGCCCGGAGAGCGGCGTCGGCGGCTAGATTGTCAAGGCCTTTTGTCTATTCTAGCACTAGTTTTTTTTGATAAACACAGTCCGAAATTGTCTGATAGGTCTAATGATACAGAGCGGTTTTGACGTTATGACAGGTGGCTACTGGTCATACTCGTTTTCGATGTAAAGTCAATCGATGCAATGTAACCGTTGATTGGTAAAAAATTTTGTGAAATATTCCTGATTGCTATCAAGTTTTAGTTCGCGCCGACGACAATATGCTTTGAATTGTGTCGGTACAGTGTACCAAAATCGCATTGCGCTTCTAACTTGGAGCACACCCCATTAGACTCGGTTCTTGTTCGACCTGTGTCCACAATGATATACTTACTAGATCTAGACTAGATTTCTAAGTAATGACATTTCGTGATAAACCCACTCACGTCTACGAGGGGTATATATTGCATTTCAATTATGCGAGGATCTTGACTGCGATATATACTAAATAACGCAGGCGAGATCCTACACTATACCGGACGATAGTCGAAATATATAAAATCGTTGTTGACCAAAACCGATAGGCAAATCGTCTTTAATTTTTTTCACATAAGTTCGGTCAAAATTATCTTCACTCAGTCAAAATTATGTGTAGTTCATAAGCTGTGCCTACAGCTGTTACTTAACTCCGTTGTAGAAGTGAGTGATTTAATGTCTGTGGTAAAAGATCTTTTATTCCTACATGTCAGATAAGATAAGATTACTTGAACTGTAATTAATTTATCTAAGTACCTCAAGTATTCCAGATTAAAAGCCGTATAGTTTTGTAACACAAACCATCTACTGCTTTAAAATATATTCAATTTTCTTAAAGCTGAAGATGACAATTGCGTCCAGTCTGAGACATAGTAAGTTTCGTGTATGATTTCCATGAAAGGCAATGCAGTTCACACACTAAGTTCCAATTTCAGCAAAAAACTTTACCTACGGAAAGTCAAGCAGAGTAGGCTACAAGCATACAATAGTTTATCAGACAAAAGCCAATCGAATAATCCAGGGCCAGCTGAGGCCCACAACGGCGATGGCAAGATACACTTTAAAGTTCGCGGGCGGTACTGTTTGTCACAAATTAATGGTAATAAAGCATAATCATATCGTAAACGCTGCTCGTGCCGCTGCGCTCGCGCCGCCGGCGACGCCATTGCTGGCGGGAATCCAAGATGGCGGGGAATGAAGCATTTGAATTTAGAACCAATGTTTCTGATTTGAGGGGAGGGTGAACTTGGGCTTTTAGCGAAACACAAAGTTTCGTTGTTCAAGTTTTCACACTCTAGAAGATCAATTACCAAATGTCAAATCACGAAACTTAAATCATAATTTTACATCTGGTGCAATAGAAACGTATCCATATTTTTTAACTTCATGCGCTCGCATAACCATATTGTATTTCATTCAGTTCTTGTCTACACTAGTGGACATATAAAAAAAATCATAGAAATACTTGAAATAGGGGAAGCAATAAAGTCTATCAAGTTGTTTTCTTTTCCAGTGTAGCAAGTTGTTTACCATTCTTATACATCGTTTTTCAAAAAATATGAACTTCCTGACTTTGATAGTATTTTAAAAAGTACATTTGTTGACGCCCAGAAAAAAATGAATGGAATGAAATATACGCCATATGCTATGCAGTTCGTGTGTTTTTGTCCTAATGCAGATTTGAATGAAAACATCAGCAAGATCAACATCAACTGATGAATACAGTCGAAACGTAATTAATTTGGAACCAACTGCACAGATCTTATAATTTTTCTAATCTCAGATTTAAGCGCTTAGTCTCAGGTTTAAAAACGCAAAAGTACCTAATTACCACTATACTTCGCTGTAAGTTTAGAAACGGGACCGATGGTAGGTAATGAAAACAAAAATAAAGTAAATTTGTATGTTATTTATTTTGCTTTGATAGGCTATCGGTGACCTTTGAACGACTAATAGGTAGGTACATATTATCAAAAGTACAAAATTGACATGTTTAACAATCTCTATTCTTTGACCTTACATAGTGATAAGTTAATTAGCATCTCTTGCGATTACATCAACGTTTGGTATGAGTATAAACATTTCATGGCATCATTTGCTGCGTTCCTTCTTTGTAGCAATATAAACACTAAGTTTTCATTGACAAGTGTCAGACTCTTCTTCACCTTGAACAGTATTAACGGTCGTCGAAAAGACGCCTACGTTGTCCCGAAGTGAAGAGGTGTTTAACAACGGCACGTTTAGAACCAATTTGTTCCTACACGGAAGATTACTCAAAATAGATTGAGTCATCCCCTTAAGTTTTATTTTATGGGTATATATAGTGACAAAATGTGTTAAGAAGTTATTACGTGATCAGCTTGTATGCTCATAATTTAATAGAGATCTATCTATACTTAAAGGAACGTTTAGATACATTCTTTGAAACAATCTTTTATTAATGGGTATACAATATTTTGTCATTGTTATCCTTAGAAAGGAATTGGTTTTAAAAATTTAAGCCCAGTAATAAATAAATCACAGTTTTAATTCTTAAATTTAGAAATTAATAAGAATTTCGACGATATATTTTTAAACGTCTAAAGCATTTTATATTTTCTAGTTCATATTGAGACAATATAGTGTAGTATCAAAAGTATCTCTATATATTTATATTAAGTATATAGAAACTTAACAACCGAGCTTATGTTAATGTTCTCGGAAGCAGTCAATTTGTAATTCGGGAAATTAAGGATTTCCATCTTTTATTGTAATCAAAGAATATGTTTTTATCAAAGTAGGCAAATATTTTTGCATATATATGAATTAATTGAATTGACCACAACCTGTACATTATGTTTGAGCTCATAATAATTTACGAAACGATACATATATTATCTTCAGTTAAGATTTTTCCAAGTAAACTTTTCTCTAACAATTTACAAAAAAGCAAAACAGTTATTTATAATATTCTCAATAGTCAACAAGTTATACATATTTTTATATTGGTAACCGGCGTTTCTCTCAGACTAATAATACTAAAATATTTTATATCGACTAAAGCGAAATGTTCAAAACAACTATAAAGTATGCGGAAATAGTACAAAATAAAGATTTAATTCTAAAAATAGCGAACACTCGTGTTACTTACGATACACAGGGTTATAATGATTTTAGCATGCAACTACAGTCCTGTCAAATAATCAAAACCCTGTATAATTCTATCTTACATCTGCCTTTTAAGACAGATTTTACAACTATACAATTTAATCTATCGGTAGTCAAAATTCGGAACGCACTTACACTAGTTACTCATAATCTACTTACTATTTACAGTAATTACAACATTATTTTTATCACTTTTACATGGTTTATCCTACTTTCAAAATAAGGGTGGTTAACCACATTCTATTACAATTGTTCTTTCATTTGAGTAGTAAAATCGAAAATTTAACGGTAACATTTCAAACAAATAAAAACCGACTGAAAACAAAACCACATCAACAAATTTAAAGTAGCAATGATGACATTTTGTGACGATTATAAGCTAGGTACTGTCGTTTCTTTTATGGAAGCACTATTTTCGTTCTAAAGCACATCGTTCATTGTTTAAAAGCATAAGATTACTCTTTCTTCGAGTCCCCCGCGGCTCCCGCATCCTATGGTCAAGTGTGATCCGCTGCAGCCGCACGCCTTGACGCTGGAGCCACGCGACCCATAAACGACCTTATTTCCTCGAAATACGTCTCATCTGGAGATCTTCTACGTCCATCATCACCATTCTCCGCCTCGTGTTTCTTGAGATGTCTGTCCAAGTTCGTCTGCTGACCGAAACAACGATCACAGTGACGACACCGGAATGGTCTTTCCTTATTATGAATGTTCCTCACATGTCTTTGTAAGTTTGATGATATTGAGAAGGAACGCTCGCAATATTTACAGCGATAAGGCTGTTCACCGGTGTGCGTCCGTAAGTGTCTAGTTAAGTTGGCTGAGCGGGGGAACGCTTTACCGCAGTACGAGCATGTGTATCTGTCTCTGGCCCTCTGCGCTCCCTGGTTTTGTTGAACGGGTGGCGCCCTGGGCGCGCCAGGGGCTAGCAGCGTCGCTGCAGCCGCTGGAAGAAACGGGTACCGTCCAAACGGAGGCAAAGCTAGAGGTAGTCGCCTACAAAATTGTAAAAGCGCTGGATGGGCTGGATGCGCCGGGTGCGTAGGGTGCGTCGGTGGCGGTGGGGGAGACGGATTGATCACGTTACAGTTCTCATCCTCTATCCGCTGGGGGCGCTTGTGTGTGACGCGCAGGTCTAGTGGTTCGTCTGTCAGCGGGGAGCCGATGGGGCTGAGGTGGTGCCGGGGCGACGGCGGGGGTGAGGCGAGGCGGCGCGGCGTCGCGTGCTTCTCGCGCATGGCGGCCGCCGCGCATGCGCTCATCGGGCTTGCGCGCCAGCGACCTGCAACAAACGAGAACACGGTTAGGTTGGACTATCTAGGTATCTGTATCGACACGATCGGCCCATGTTGGGCGCTAGTGAACACCCTTGGTATTTTGCAAAAGGCAAGGCTTCTCGCGCCAGGGCCGAACCCTGATTTTTTTTCGGCGTCTCTACCGCATTGTAGAGCTACTTAGTTTGATTCAGTATTCATGAAAATTGTTCATATAAATGATTCTTTACCTTCTTTCTCTGAAATAAGACCTGTAGTGCAGTGCTTATGCTAAATGTTCTAAAACTAACAACTAAATTAATTGGCCTTAATTTATGACTGAAAACACAGACGCGTGTTTTGAGCAGTTTAGACTATTTCTGACATTTCCGTCAGGCGTCAGGTTATGTTAATTTGTACTATTAGACTGCTCCTAAATCCGCGCCTGTAAGCCGCCAAATAGGCTTATCCTGGCAGTCAGAAGCGCAAGTATGCTAAGTAGCGTTGCGACAGCGGACGGGGGTGGCGGCCGGCTGATCGATGCTCGCCCACGGCTCACCCACTGACTCGTTACCTCACAAAATTGGTCCACTAGGTAGCTGGACCGTCTGGTTATTTACCGGTAAATGTTTGTGGGCTATAACTATTATATTAAAAAAACTAGCGCTGTCCGTGTCTTCGTTTGTGTGAGATTTCAATAAAATATGATAGCGAAGGGTAAGATGCCTATGAAGCGATTTCATACAGCACATGGTCTATTTGTATCTATTTCAAGCTTTGTACTTAGATGCGTTGTTTGACTGATAACGCGTGAAACCATAATATGTTTTTAAAAAGTAAATATTTTTTACAATGTAAGGCAATGATTTGCCGATGGCTGTGACATTGGTAGCGCGACTTCTTTTATGAAATGTAATTCGTCACCAACTCTTGAATTAAGTTTGAATATACATGATCAAGGCTCAAAGAAAGAAGAGAAAAAAGAAAGCTTTTAAACATATAAGTATTTCATCAACTTGAAACAATAATTTCAAAACAATGATTCGATATTTTGCAAGTAGTTTTTTCTCATATCGTGCATCAGCCCACGGCCTTATTAGAGGCAATTTCCATTTCACTTTGTATTAAATTGGACAAGTTCATTACGTATGATGGATGGCGGCGCGCGCGCATCACCCACGTATCGTCACGTTTTGTCGTACTACGACTTGTCTGGTGAACTATTGGCTTATGTAAATAGTATTGAAGTATAGGTCTTAATTTGTATTGTGCTGGGCTAAATTACCAGTTGGCGAGCATTAGACTATCACAGATTTACGGCTAAGAGATATACGAGATACGGCTTTAGTACTATCAACATTAGGAACAGTAGGGTAGACCGAGGCGAATCGGATCACTTTTTTTTGAGAGTATGAAAAACACACTAAAGTGTAATATCTGTAACATTTATTGACAAAATGGTAATCAGTAACAATCCAGCTACACAATTAATATTTCAAAACTTAAATTGTTCAAAAATTCTCCAAAATATTAACTGAAAACTAAAAAGACAGAAATATCCGAATCGCCCCAATTCACGGGGCGAATGGGATCGCACATAACATTATAACAAAATTTTTTTTTTTATTCATTATAAGCTTTGTAATCATTAACAAAATTATAATAATCAATAATGAGATCAATATTAGTTACTAACACACAAATCACATATATGCGGGCCTTTTTTCCCTCCCATATCAGCACGTTTTTCGTGGCACCATTCTTCGCATGCATCGCATAGAATCCAATCCTCTGATGGTGGATGAATGATTTTTTCTGAGCAGTAGATACAATGCCAATCTTTCTGGTTCGCAGACAAACCTTTCATTTTTATTCCAGGCGTTCTTTTATTTTTTTTCTTCTTCACACTTTGTTTGTCATCACATCAGTCTTTTTCTCCTTTTCCCCAGCTTTTTTGTCAGTCTTAAGTTTTTTTTAGCATTTTTTTCGAGAAGGTTATCCTTACTCTGACTCTTCTTTGTAAACTCGTGTATGGTAATTCGTAAATCTCAGCAGCCCGACGTAAGGTTAACTCTTTGGCCAGGACTCTATTTGCGGCTTCTCTCATTTTTTCTTGAGACTTTCTCCCGCATCTGTCTTTCTTTTGTGCGTGTATGACTATCGTGCAAACCATCTAAAATGAATTAAAAATGCATCATTAACCTCAAACATAAAATAATTCATTTTACAAAAGTGATTCAATTCGCCCCCGATGGCGCGATCCGAATAACCCCAAATTAAAGACTTTCGAAATAAATATTTTACACATTAAACTATAATGTTGTGCTTAAAAACTTAAATTATTTCTAAAATAGACCCCTTCCCAGTCACTTTAAGCAATATAATTTAAAGTTTTAACACAAATTCTTAGAATGACACAAATAAATGCTAAGTACGAACCTTAGATGAGCGCCAAAATTGTAACACACACAAACACCCGAATCGCTGACGAACAGCGGTGACATTAATGTACTAGTCGAATCGAAACACTACCGGTGGCGGGGGGTGCGGGGCGGTAGAGACTTCCTAAGACGCCAGTCGCTCGCGTTCCGTGTCAACGCGTTATTCAAAATATTTAAGGATTTCTTATTTCGATCCGATTCACCCATTGATCCGATTCGCCTCGGTCTACCCTAATCATGATTGATTGCTGCTTTTGTATGTTGATAACGATATTGATCACAGAACTTAATATATTACCTATTAAGACAGATAAATAAAGCTGGTAGCAAATGGATATGAATTAAAATAGACCAAACTGTTTGGTAGAAAAAAAAATCACAAATTTCGTGCCTCACACGACTATCGAGCACGAATCGAGTCGTACATGTTATGTTCCGACTTTTTGACTTTTTTCGAAAAGGTTCGGCTACAAAAATATGAAAAAAAATGTTTTTCTTTATTCGGCTATAACTTTTTTCGCTTTTGACTTTCTCGAATAATTCTTTTTGCACCTTACAGCTCTCGTGAATACGTGTCTATTGAGCTTTTTTTTAATATCATATCTTCACAACTCTCCGAGATGCAAGGGGATCGCACTTTTTCGTGAATTCGGAGCCTACGCTGGAGCGAACGAAGACATTTCCAATGTCAAAACTTTTAGATGTGTTGCTGGGTAGAAGGTGAATCTGCGGTACAAAAACACCTTAGTGAGAAACAGCTCGGAAAGCAACATTAAACTAGGATGAAAGACAAATAGTCAGCCTCGCCAAAATACGTAGTAACCAATGTATTATCTGCACCGGTCACCTTTAACCATATTCCGCACAGATATGTACCTACAAGATATACACATGGCTACAAACAGACTCCTGGACTCGCGAAAGGTCTATTCCTTGATCACCCATTTGAAAGTAACTGACTTTCTGCGGTATCACGACTGATAAGCGTGCCGGAGGCCCTGGTTTCGATTCCCACTAGGGGCCGTGGTAAATTTGCACAAATGGTCAAAGTCTGGGTGTATTTCCATGTTTCTGATGTCCTTGCCTGGTTACCGTAGCACAGGTATTCTAGGTTGTGACCAGGACAAGTGATTGTGTTGTGTGGATGGACACAAAATACGCCCAGAATGAGACAATTTAAGCCAATCAAGTACGGTGACCTCCAGTGGGCATCGAACCCGCGACCTCTGTTTTGGTAGTCAAGCGTGTTGACCACTAGATTAAAGAGGCATTCTGTAGACAATCAGTCAGAGAATTACGTTCACTCTGTTTCTTCTTGGGCCAGTCAGCAAATGAAGTTTGACCGGTAGTTCTCCATATTCCAGTGCCTTGAAGATTTACGAGTCCGAAACGGACCGTCGCGGAACGCACCCTGCAAATTTGCTCGTGCACGCCGAAGAGTCGACACCACACTAATTTGCACCAAAAGGAGCCAACATAAATCGTTAGAACAAGGGTCAGACATCGAGCCTTATACGGGCCGCTCGTGAGTCCCGGGCGCATGCTTATGATTTGTACCTCTGGCCACGATGGGAGCATTTACAGAAGGCTTGTTCAGTAGAAACATGTTCTAGTGTTAGCGAGAGGTATTCCCTCCCTCCGCAAAAATAAGGTTCGGTTGGGTATTGGCTATTGTACCAATGATGACTGAACAAAATGCTTGTTGTTATTCATTTTAAGACTTGTAGCTTTGAAGTATGAACTTTTGTGTCTGGTCCGAGATAATACGATAAGTAGGTACATAATCGTGTAAAATGGACTTCAGTGAAATCAAATATACCATTAGTTATATCGTTTACTGTGTTTCCCGTTTACGATAGTAGTGCTACTATTGTTTAAACTACGCTCCATTTTCGTAGCCCCGAAACAATGATGATCTATCTAAATAAGTAAGAGCTAACCATTGAATCTTGAGTAGACCTTGGGTAGAATAGAGCAGAGAACTATTTATTGTACCACTCCAATCAACTGAACGAATTAACCAGCTGATCAGAGTGGAAGTCAAGGCATATGTTTCTATAGAATGAACTATCTGATTCAACTAATTGATTCGATACATTTTTTACTAAAATTCATTTTCTTTTTGTTCCTATCGAATCAATTTTTTGATTGCTGTTTTTCAATGATCTCCATGGCAATCCTACTAATATTATAAATGTAAAGGTTTGTGATGATGTTTGGATTTTTTTACTCAATCACGCAATAGCAGCTGAACGGATTTAGATGAAATTTAGTATGGAGAAGGACATGGGAATGTTCATCCTGGAAGTTACACATTCCATGCGGACGAAGTCGCGGGCAAAAGCTAGTACGTAATAATTAATCGTTAAAGGATGGTAAATTCAGCCGACAATATCTTCGTTCGGTTGATCAAAATAGAAAATTTTATCTTATTATTTATTATACTTTCTATGACAATGCTCACATCAAAAGAACATTTTATCTACCATTCATAAGTGGACAGTTTTTAAAAATAATACTCATAGAAAAGGTTTTTTATCACTCGATTAAGTTGTGTAGATAGAAACAAACAAGAAGAATAATAAATGTTCCTATCGGATCAACTAAATGGTTGATTCAAAATCAAAATCAAAATCAAATTTTTTTATTCAAAGTAGCACAGAAACTGCGACTTAATGAACGTTACAAGTTAAACTAGGTGTCCATTTTAAAATCTAGATCATTTTGGAGAAAAAATGGACAAAAAAACTCCAAACTTAGTCTTTTCAAGTCCTTAATTTACAGGATTTATATAAATGTTCTAAAAGTCATGCATTGAACTGGCTTTAATTCCAGACATCATTGTCATCTAAATAATCTTTAATGTTATAGTAGCTTTTTTGGCACAAAGTGCGCTTCACACATTTTTTGAACCGCGTTTCTGGCAAGCTTATTATATCCTCAGGGATCTTATTGTAGAAACGTATACAATGCCCCATAAAGGATGTATTAACCTTTGCCAGCCTAAATTTTGGGAACGAAAGTTTATGTCTATTTCTAGTATTTACATTGTGTTGGCTACCTACAGTTTTAAAGTCACTGATATTTTTCCTAACATACATAATATTTTCATAGATATACTGACTAGCAACTGTTAGGATGTTGGTTTCTTTAAAGAAATCTCTTAACGAATCTCTATTGCCTAGCTTATATATGAATCTGATCGCTCTCTTCTGCAGGACGAAGATGGTCTCAATGTCTGCAGCCCGACCCCACAGTAGTATACCATAGGACATAATACTATGGAAGTAACTAAAATAAACAAGCCTAGCAGTTGCGACATCAGTTAGTTCCCGGATTCTTTTAACTGCGTATGCTGCAGAACTGAGCCTATTTGCCAATTTTCCTATATGAGGACCCCATTGAAGCTTTGCATCAATTGTGATACCCAGAAATACAGTTTCTTCTACAAGGTCTAGTTTATCATTCCCCAATATAACATTGCTGTCAACCATTTTGACATTTGGTAGTGTAAATTTTATACATTTTGTCTTTTTTGAATTTAATAATAAGTTATTAGAAGTAAACCAATATAGTACCTTAGAGAGAGCATTATTTGTACCCGCAAGGTCATTTTCTTGTCTCTTAATCTTAAAAATAAGTGACGTGTCATCTGCAAACAATACTATCTCTGACATATTTTGAACCATGAACGGCAAATCATTTACATATACGAGGAAAAGGAACGGCCCCAAAATAGATCCCTGTGGCACTCCCATCTTAACCTCCGACCCGGATGATTTAGTCCTATTTATGTCAGCTTTTTGAACCCTCCCTTCTAAATATGATCTCATAAGTTTTAAGCTCCTCCCATTCACTCCGTAGTGTTTTAATTTTAAGAGAAGTGTTTTATGGTCTACGCAGTCAAATGCCTTCGACAAGTCACAGAAAACACCTATAGCATCCTTCCGATCCTCCCATGCACTAAATATATGTTTAACTAATGTGACACCAGCATCCGTCGTAGACCGCCCTTGCGTGAAACCGAATTGCTCACTATGAAAAAGTTGATAATTATTAAAGTGTGTAAGTAGTTGACCTAGAACTATTTTCTCGAATATTTTACTCAAAACGGGTAGAACCGAGACTGGTCTGAAATTTGTGGGATCTTGCCTGTCGCCACTTTTAAATAAAGGAACGAGCCTACTATATTTCATTAGGTCAGGGAATGTACCCTCATCTAAACATTTGTTAAAGATTCTGGCCAAATGGGGTGCTAGGACATCGATAACTGAGCTAACTATTATTACTGACATACCCCACAGGTCTTCAGTTTTTTTAAGATTAAGCTTTTTAAACGCTTTATTCACGGTATGAGCTTCAATATAATCAAATGAAAAATCGTGATCGCAGGGAGGGACATTATCTTTCAAAATACTTTCTGCAAGATCAGGAGATGAATCTAAAGGAGCCGTAGTTATAATTGGAACATTTGTAAAGAATTGTTCAAAAGCCGCGGCAACGTCTTCATTTGACGTTATTAATTTATTATCTATCTTAAGCGAAAATTCGGGGTCCGCTGATTTGGATTTACCGGTTTCCTTATTTATTATATTCCAAATGGTTTTAGATTTATTAGACGATTTAAGAATTTTGGCTTTTATATGCTCGCATTTAGCTTTGTGGCAGACGGCCCTAAATAATTTTGAATATAAAATTTTTATAAAATTCGTTGTGAACAAAAAAATAGTTGATCCGTTTTTGTTGATCGGCTTAGTTCGATAGGAATGGAAAACGGGAACCAGATAATATTTGATGGTAAAGCAACGCAGCAACTAGATGTATACATATTTGAGTACTTACGGTCATTTGGTACGTCATTATTATAAAAAAAAATGAAAAAACTCTTCTGTGCATCATCTGGACTGGGCAACTGAGCCCTCTTCTGATACCTACTTGATAGATAGTTAAATCTTTGCGCCCGCGCCGCGTTGCGAAATGGACAGGTAGGGTACAATTACTGCTCGATCGCCACTAGAAAGAAGCAATAACGTTTACGGCTGCTTAGGGTTCACTGGCAAGAGGATAAAACCTTATTTAGAGTCGAGTGATCTGGGCTGAAATATGTAGAGATTGCAAGAGCTTTAGTTTACCAATTCCAACATAATAGCCTGGAAGTTCTTTATTTAAATTGAAATATCACCGTGTGGCGCCGGATTAAGAATAGATTATATCAGATTAATAAGAATATATAACTCCATTTCCTTCCGTGGATGTCGTAGAAGGCGATTAACGAAATAAATTACCAGGAGATGGGCAGCAGCGTCTTCCTGAGATTCCAACTGCATACTTCGATCGCCAACCCACCTGCCAAGCGTGGCGATTATGGCAAAACCCCTCATGGTTATGAAAACCACGAAGGAGGCCTGTGCCCTGCAGTGGGCGTCAAGTGACTGATGATGATGATGATCATCGTGGATCTATTATTTATTTATTTTTTATTTAATTTTTTATTTATTGGTTTACATGCACGACGGACGGACGGACGCATGGACAGACGGACGGACGGACGCATGGACGGACGGACGGTCAACAAAGTGATTCTATAAGGGTTCCGTTTTTTCCTTTTAAGGTACGGAACTTTAAAAATAGAATAATAATATCCTTTTTCAGGAGAATACCTGAGTCTCTGAGGTGTTCACATACCTCAGCGCCTGAAAAGCCCGTACTCTGTCTCTAAGAGAAGGTCTGTGCTCTACAGTGGGACGTACATAGGCTGCATTATTATTATCATCATTTTTGAAAAATGGCAGAATGCTGATGGCAAGGAAAACCGCGAGAAAATTTGACAAAAATGTCTTGAGATTTATTTGTACGGAACCCGGTTTCCGTTACCACGATAATGTTTAGCCGAGGCACAATAGTACACGACTTAAAACGACCTATGTCATTAAGCAATCATCTTCACAGACCTTTTGGTACTCCATCATCACACTCGGTTACAAATCACTTCATCTGACTGAAGCTTCGTTCGAACTAACCAGCAAATTGACCACCATTTAAACTCTGTTCCGAGTATTTGTTATCATTGCCAACAAATAATAAAGTGATGCTCACACAAGAGCAAAAGCTAATTGAGTTTACTGATTATTTAATCAATTTGATTTATTCATCTGAATAATTTGACTGCCTCGTTGGTTTAGCGGTATCACATCTAATTACCATATCGGAGGTTGTGGGTATGATTCTCGCTGGGGACCGCCGTACATTTGTACAAAGTGCATTATTCTGGGTGTATTTTCATGTTGGTGATATCCTTGTCTGGTTACCACAGACAGGTTATCTTTTTTTTTAAGAAAAAGGTTTAACGGCTGTTGATGCTAGTCCTTTTGAGCCCACAGGTTATCCTAGTTTGAGACCAGGACAAGTGATTTTGTTGAGTGGAAGTTATTTATTATTTATTTGTATAATGTTACCATTGATCATAAATTTAGTTCGAAAACATCAGACAACATAACAGTCGTTCAACAAAACTAACGTCTTAGAGGAAAATAGATATCCAGTTAGACTTTGTCTCATTAAAACAGCTGCTAACAGACTAATTAGATGGCATCAGTTATCACATCACGTGCGGTACCGTTTTGTGGGCGTGGTCAGAGACACGCATCGCTATGGTAATGTAAACATCACGGCCAATAGGAGTCGTCACGCCTCGCGGCCCCGTGTGATATATTAACATTTGAATCTTACAAACATACGTATACGTCTCTTTCAAGCGATTTTCAACCGTGTACCCCGTTATTTAAGGTAATGACAAAAGTAACTTAAGTAAAGGTGCTTTGGTAGATTCGTTTACACCAACGTTCGAGGAGCCATATGAAGCAGCGTGACGATTGGTACGAGTGGGCTTTATGAGTTTGGTTTACCTTGTCCCCTCTTCTATTTTATTTAAAGTGACACTCGCACGGGCTTTGAACGTTTACTCTACCAGTCTGTTCGATATTAGGTCCGCCTGCTAATGTTTATTTAATGTGACGCGCGGAGAACGCAGGAACTATGATACTCTCACGATAATTCCAATTTATACAATATTTAACAATAATGAATGAATGAATAACCACTTATTGCCAAGAACAAAGATTTTTCATTCTTATACACTCAATTACAATCGCTACGATACTAAAGCGGATCTAGAGTTTTAGGAATATGTTTAGTTAAGCGTCGATATATATCTATCTTAAAACCTTCTGTGGGAGTAGTCAAAACTTTACCTACTCTACACATTCACCATAAAGCAGTTTATCACTACATATACTATATTATTATGCAAATACGTCATGCAGTAGGTACGTACTACGGTAAGTAGCAATCGGAATATGTTATTGCAAATTGCCATTACGGTGGCTAGACCAATGAGCTTTGTGCTGTGTTCTAGCGATGCGCGAGCGCACCGTGACTTATGGGCGGCCCCGGCGCAAGCTACCGACACGGAACGTTATGCCTTACGTGTTGGTAAACTACTGGATGTATAGACTTGTAAATTTACGTCTATTTGTGGGTTTCTAAGATACGTAAATTGCAGAAAACGCTATTTTTGTGATCAGATTTAAAGTCATAGTGAGTGGATTATTTTGATCAATACGAATTCCTAGCTCGTGATAGATAAGCAAAGTCTGTCTTATTTTTGACTTGCTGTACATACCTGTTAATTGGTCACTTTTTTCTGGAAGGCATTGCTATCAGCAATAAGGCCGTCAATTGTACATCTTCTTTTGTTACTATTGTCTTTGTAATTGTTTCTGTAGAGTACAATAAATAATAGAGTAAAGTAAATAATTCTTTATAGAGTAAATAACTTCTTCCAAGGTCACGCTTCCAGTCGACCAAGAAACAAGTGTCTACAAGGTCTAGCGAAGCGTCCTTATCATGTTTGTCAAACTGATAGCTTATTATCTAAGACAGGTTTTCAGTCTAAGTGGCCAAGTTACAACATTAGTACCTAACACATGTCCGTTAGACCGTACAGTTTACATAAGCAGCGTATTTATCTCATCTGTGTGTTTATGAAGATACGCTTCGAATAACTTAGTACATTATGTATTGTGAATGGAGGGGCTGGCAGGCGGTTGGTTGGATAGCAAAATATCAATGGGTCACGTGAGGTATTGACGGTTGTGATGGGGATAATTATGCAGTGTTGAAACGTGGAATTAATGTTGAATATCGTGGTTCGTTTGCTGAATGGTTAACGCAGTTGGATTAGCTCCTAGAGGTGGATTTATGTTTGTATCAGACGATTTATGTGGCTGTAGCGCATAGTTAATAAAAAATATTTGCAGTGCACATTATTGTGTGACTTGTAATTTAAATGTAAAACTTAAGTATGGAGCAGGCTATGCTAGGCATCTCACTTATTGATCGTGTGCGAAACATCAATATTCGGCACAAAAACAAAGTCGAAGATGTAGGCACACGAATCATAAGGACATGATCGGTGGACAAAGATAGCCACTGAGTGGTGGCCAAGAACGGGTTGACGACATCGTGAAAGCGGCTGAGAAACATTGGACGAGACTGGCATATGCCCAACAGTGGGCTCTGTTTATGGGCTGATTAGATAAATTGTTAAACCTCTATATAGGTTTCTAAAAATGTTAGTTTATGTTTAATTTCAATAATAACTTCACGGTCTTAAATCGGGGTGAATGTAATTAATTTGATATGCAGATTTGATATACAATCCAAGAGTTGTGCCTCAATTCTGCAATTAGATTAAATGTTTCTGCCTTTATTGTGCTAGTAGCTTGCAGTGTGCAGGTTTCATTACTTCACCGGAGCTAAATTAAACCAAACATTTTTTTATGTTTGCCAATGCTGAACGCGTAAATGCGATCCGAAATGCGCCACCTAAATAGTTTATCCGAAAAATTACCGTTTTATCACCGACTCAATTGCTTCTGACATTACAAATATCGCTTTATTACTTGCTTAAATACCTGAAATGTCAAATCGCATATCTCATCGAAACTATGAACGATTCGTTGCCTTTTTAGTGCGCTCATAGAGGCGCTTAGGATCCAGCAAGAATACGACAACTTGAGCAATCTCATAAGCAACATAGTTTCTCGCGACATATCTGATACTGCATTAGGTCCTAAGGGCCTTTCCATGTGAGCCAAATACGTAGCTTGATACTGTCATTGCCCTGATAGCATCTTGAATTAGAACCTTTCCGAATAACTTAAAAGAAATCAAAAAGAACTGTTTTTCTTTCGATAAGGTTCTTTGATCAGTACATCATTTCTATAATAGGTGAATAAAAAATGTTCCCTCTACTGAATGCCAGCCTTTCTCGCCTAATTTTCATCGAAAATCTTAAATACAAATATTTAATATCTCCGTTCCAGCTCAGGTAGGTACCATAACGAAGCAAGTTTTAACGCGCTCACATGTAAAAAATCACGACTTTATAGCATATTAATTGAAATTGAAAAACGGTTTAATTGTCACAAAAAATACAAAGATAACTTAACACAAATTATCTCATCCAAGTGGCAGGAAGGCGCTGGATGCAGGCCGCTTCCAACCGGTCTTTTTGGAAATCCATGGAGGAGGCCTATATCCAGCAGTGGACCTCTTGTGGCTGAATGATGATGATGAACGCTATGCGATAATAAGGATATGCTCAGGTTAACGGTGCGTTTGTGAACATCATCGCAGCGCTGATTTGCAGCACATCCTATTTGCTAGCAATAGACACGTTGGTAGCTAGACATGCAAGCCGATATTTAAAATTTAAAAAAAAATCTTTGTAGAGATTAACACTAGAGTAAACTGCATTACAAACCTGATACAATAGCTCAAATAGCACAATTAAGCAAGTAGGCACTATGAAAATGAAAATGAAAAAAGTTTATTTAGAATAGGGTTAAAAGAGTGGTTACTGGCTCCCAAACTAGGATTCCCTATGCTATGGGTAGCCAGGCTTTTTCCAAAATACATAATAATATGTGTTTTACAATAGTTACTAATAGCATCTAATATCTAAACGTTCTTATATCGTAACGTAAGTAACGACTACAAGAAACAACACAAATAACAATACCAGCTTACAAACCTTGAAACACGAGTCCCACTAATTAGGACTAATATCTTAAATATTAGGACTAACATGTAGGTGGAACCACTGAATAGGAAAGTACTCTGAAGAGAGGAAAAATACATATTTGTGACAACACCCAAGTGGTATAAAGGAATATAAGGTGACATTTAGAAAATGCGAAAATTTTAGGGTATTTTAATTGTCAATTTCTGTCATTTTAGCGCCACAAAAGGTGTCGTCACGCTATTTGGCCGACACTTCATTTTTACATATTGCGACGTTCTGCACTGCGTACTTGTATTGTTGGTACTCTTAGTAAAGACCTAATCAAATCAAAGCCACAATCATTGCACCGTGTGAAATAAAGCCAACACTCTCACAGAACTCAAGAGCTTCAACCCAAGAGATTCACACGGCTCGGTAGGATTTTTTCGTGAGCAGCTATTGAGTGGCTACGATCATTGATTTATTTCTCAACGCCCATCCAGTTAAGGAAACTTGCCGCGCGAGTCAAGATATGGTGCGATATGGAATTATTGCATTTAATCCATCTGGAGGTATCTATGTTCCTTGGTATTCTGACAGTTTGAGATTTATTTCGGTTTGCGGTTTCATGTACGAATGAAGTCTTCGACCAAATCTAATTATCGGTGGATCTACTTTACCATTACATAGGTCCATAAAACTAATAATATTATAGACTCAGAATTTATTTAAATCATAGATCTTATAAAACCGAAAAAAGAACACGAGTTTGTAGTAAAATCGTTGTAGTCAAAAACGACGTAGTGCCAAAAGCCCGCTTGTTATGAAACGTTAATTAATCGACCTTTCAAAACAATCAAAATTATTCACGGTAGGCGTTAGTCGTTCGTAATAAATTTTCGGCGGTACAACATCGACTCTACGCCAATAGAGAACGGAGACCCGCTAGTATGCCACGCATTTCAATGTGAGTAGGCTTTAATACTCGGGGATCAACTGACCAATCGGAGATCGAGAAGGGCGCGGGCGCTTGGAACAGAGGGGCTACCATGAGCTGGGCTCAATCACGACCTAAGCGCTTTCCATGTCGCTCGTAGCGTAAATGCACTTGATACAAACACTGTTTTATCGAATGCGTCCCACTAGGTTTTGATCTTCAACGCATTTGGAAAAATCGTAGAGTAGAGTAGATAATACTTTATTGGGGCGACGGGAGCAAAAACTGGGTGGACTGTATCTGCATGCACAAGGACGGCGCTAGTAATAAATAATAATAATAACGTCCACACAACACAATCACTTGACCTGGTCCCGAACTAAGATACCCTGTGCTATGATAACCAGGCAAGGACATCACAAACATGGAGATACACCCAGACTGAGGCCATTTGTACTAATTTACGGCGGCCCCCAGTCCGAACCTAGAACCTCTATTTTGGTAGTTAAGCGCCTTAACCACTCGTCTGCCGCGACACAGATCTGTGTCCAACTTAGTATGGGCCACCTATACGTTCCATTCCGCGAGGGCAGTTCAGAGGTTAACGGCTAGACCAATGAGGATAGGGTTGGGGTTGTGCCTACATTTTTCACCGGATGTGGAGGGACGATCACGGCAGCCTATCCGTGGATGCTGGGTTGTCCTAGCCCATGGAATTCCAAAATAGTTAACGTTTTCGAATATAAATGCAGCTCAAAACAATCAGATGAATTTTTAGTTCAATCCCAAACAGTATTTGCCAGTGTTATTTGAGTCAGTGTTACGTAAAATTTTGACTGTCTTCGGTCAGGAGACCAGCGCAAGTGTTGGCAGGATTGACCTGTAGAATCCAAGAAGGAAGAAACAAAAGAATTACATTTACTTCCAAGCCTCCACGAGTCCATTTCGGTGCTCATAACTAACAGTCTATTTCAGTGGCCATTCAGACACACTTTATTTAACACACGTTATTGCGCAACCAAGAGTATACTACGTCTTACTGATTATCACTTTCGTCTTTATTATATCCATCCTATATAGCTCTAGATATCTATTTTAGTTCTCCTTCTTCCAGATAAAAACCTCCATTGTTCAGTCAACGTTGTAGTAATTGTAACATCGCACAAAAACGCGAGCCTTTTGTGAAAATTGAACCCCGATGGATGTGGATGTCAACAGATGCAAGTGAAGCAAAAACCGCTCATGGTAGCCTCGTAGATGATATTGAAAATCAATTTGTGATTGCACGTGGGAATCGGGCCGTGTCGCGACGTGAGAACAGCTTTTTTCAGTTTTTCGCTCCTTACAACTTACTTAGTTGCGGCTAACCTAAGGCCGATTTACACAAGGCAAGTTGTTTGCGGATAGACTATACCTACCTAAAACCGTACTGAAAAACTACTTACTTTATAAATACGATAAGATCACGCAGTGTGATCGAACCTTATATTCGCTTACTATGCAGCGAAAGGGCTAAGTTATAGTTATCGTAAATTGACGTAAATTTCCGCTCCTTATTTCCGTTGCATGCGTTTACGAGAACTCATAATAATAAAAGTCTAATTAGGTTTCTAACTAGCTTGTGATTTTTAACGACGCCTAAGTGTGATCTTAGTTTTGCAGTTTAAGACTTTTTTCAAGTCATTTATAATCCGTATCGTCTGGTTCCAATTATATATTACCTACCAAGTCCTGAATGCTTCAGTGATAAATTGTATACTTTACCGATAAAAGAATTGTGATCTAAGTAGATGCTTAATCCTCTTCCTTAAATCATAATTGCACGATGCACAACTTTCTTATCTTCTTTAAAAAAAAAAGCTTGTTCAGCAGATGGCAAATTATAACTCATTTGATATTACATTTTTATATGTATAGTTAGTGTAATAAGTTATTCAATTGCTCAACATCTGTTGTATTTATGTAGTAGCTTACATATTTCCAAAAATCAATCAACTAAGTTTAATGCGTTTATAAGTAGGTAAGTAGTTTAATGTACGATGCACATACAGCACTAGAACTTGTAATTTTACGATATCATTCATCTGGGTAGTAGCAGTTGGTTTTACTAAAGTCCTATATTGAGTGTGCTCTAGTTTTCGCCTCGTAAAAGTGCGCACGCTTCGCTTACGTCACTTCATTACAAAGTCGTTGCAAAAGCCTCCCAAAACACGCAATATTTTGTGCTTGCCGTCTATTGATTAATGTTGCTTGTAACATGACACAAGACGCTATTGCTACTAAAATTTTAGAGCCATATCTCATGGAGCGTAGCAAATATACGCAAGTATAGCAAGCCTACGCCTAGGTTTAGTGAATCAAATAAATATTATGTTTTGCACTTATAGGTAGCCGCTATCTAAGATTTGTAAGATTGTTTGGAACACTCTTAGTGATAAGACAGTAAGTTGAGTGTGAAATAAATCTTATATGAAATACAATGTATCTTTTGAATACAGCTTGCTGGATTTTTAGATAAATACTGTTCATAGCAAAGAACATTTTTTTCTTTCTTTTCATCGAACTAAATGTGTGTCTCTTCTCCAACAAACAAAAGCAGAGAACTTTCAGCCTTGATCAGAACTAGGCTATATATTTTTGAACATAGAAATCATTCTCTGAATATAATATCATATTCTATGACCTACTAAGCACAAGGAAGAGTCCTATAAGTGTTGGGCAAGTATTCTCCGTGTAAACATGTTCCAGGCTCAAATAATGCATTTCCTTAGAGCATAATCTGTAAGAAATTCTATACACGACACAGCTAGTGAGATAACGAAGCGGTCTGCCCTATAATTTATAGTGCACCATTAGAGTGTATTCCACAATCGTGGCGCATTTCATTTGCATTGGAGATGCGGATTTGCGGTGACATGTCCAGTATTAAAATGATGTATGGGGCTTTGATTGCGGACGGCCTGTGGGGCAAGCTCCACGTTTCTATAGGATGAGACTGTCTCTATTATTTTTGGTAGTAGTGGATTCATATTCAAATATGGATAAATACGTACTAGGTAGAGAGATCCACCGTGAAAAATTTCACTGAAATTTAAGGGTACATTTTTGGACATGTTCTCGTTTTAGTCTTTAATAATGGCTTTAAGCGATAAAAAAAGTTTTGTATTGAATAGGTAGCCTTTTTATGCCGGTTTCATCTTAATATATTTCCTTCATGTTAACTTAAGGGTACCATAAACCATCCCTTTTATTGGCAATATTGACGGCAGAAGTACCACCAAATGGCAATAATACCACTGTAACGGCACTAGCCGATGCCTCCATAATCTCGACCGGACTATGTACATTCGTGTACTAAAGTGGATCACCTCTTAACTAACATCTGTAACATAATAAGACAAAGTAAAATATGTGTCGTACATTTTCAGTCATTTCAGAGGTCATAAACAAATTTGGCACCGTACACTTTAGCAGATTTTTGTATTTGATTGTACTACAAATACCTCCAGTCTGCGCCAACGCAGGGTCCTGCCAGCCTGTGTAGGCGGTCACACCTTTATCACAACTACAATACCTTTGCCCCATTGCATTTTATTAGACGGCCGCGGACTATGGATGTTTCTGCCTATAAATAACTTGCTGTATTCCGAAAATCGCACTATCAAGGGGGAACAGACACTCTCCTGCGTATGAAATAAGAATGAGAATTACGTCGTTAAAGCTGCGAGGTAAATTATTGCAAAGCGTTCATTTTACACGTCTTTAGTATGGTTAAGTCGGTATTAGCGTCATTGGATATTGGTTTGGCTATACGTTTGCGGCTAAATCAAGCTGGCTAGTTAGAAATCCTAAAGAATCGCCGGTAAATTACACCAAAGTGAACTTGCAAAGCAACTTAATATTGCTTAGAAAATGCATAAATAAGTTGCCGTTCGGCATTACGCTACATCCTATTCGAACGATTTCTGAAAGGAGTACATATTGCTATACTAAAGTATAATGAGGCGCATGTCCGTTAACATGTTTGTTGGTCTATGAAAGTGATTCAAGTTACATTCAACTACTTTTTGAATCTTCGTACATTTTAACCAGAGGATGTTATTATCTCTCTTTTAAAAGTTGACTACAAGTGAGTTTCGAAAGTAAATAGCTAATCCTACCGTATTGTTATTTTGAAACCGATGAGGCAACAGTTTTCAGAGGTCGCAATTCCTCGTCTAACAGGAATTTTCGTAATGACACTGCATTTATTGTTATCGTTACAAAAGAGAAAAGTGTAGAAGTCAATGTAGATAATTTTTTAAATGCGTAATTTTGTAAACCTATCCAATGCGTAATTCCTGATACACTTTATTAAGAGTTTTTCATTTAAAACATTTAGCCCTCTATTAATTAATTGTAAGAACGAATGGAGCTATGAACATTGGACAATGACCACAGTTTACTAAAGTAACTAAATAAAATTTTATGTGGAGAGAGAGTTGTAACGTAGTAAAAAAAAATTTACTACTTATAGTCTGTATGTTCCTATACAGTCTAGGGGTAGTGATCTTTGTATCTATGTGAGAAGCTTTTTGTGATACCCCTAAGTGGTAGACTGTGAGATTTTGACCTCCTTAACTAAAGTAAAGAGTTTTCTTCCCAAATCTTCAAGACTAATCCCAAATCGTATCATTGTACAGTCGACAGCGCATCAACCTTTATACGCGTGTACTCCACGCGGTTGCGTTACGGGTGACTTTGCAACTAAAATGTATAGGTTGATCTAATGCCGACCGTAGGTTCTCTGGTGAGCGGAACTTCTATGGCAACTGTTTTGTGAAGTCTAATATCTACGAGTAGTTTACGTAGTTGGGGTTAGTCGCGCGCTGAAGACATAAATTTTGTCAAAAACTTCGACGGCTCTATTGCCAGAATGATTTACGAGCCGAGGTAATCGTTGTTTGTTGCTGGGCTTGAAGGGATTCAAACATATACAGGGTGGTTTTTAAAAGGCACAACTCCTTAAATAAGTTAATAAGTGTTCACAGATGCGAGGTGCAGTAACACCCTGAACTGAAGCTGTCCTGAGGCTATGATATACTTAGATAATTGACATCCACAATTACTCTGTTGCTTTTGCTCATTAATATTTGAAACAAGTAGAATTACAATTTTCAATTGGCCGTAGATACAATAATTGAGCACCTACTTACGTCGCATCGTCGACTAGTGAACCATGGCGAAACTAAATTACCCGCAATATTATGATGCAACCATCATAAGTAGGCAGGTATGTTTGTTCTTTTACGACTCTGTAACGTACAATTATCTTATTAGGTATCGGACCAGAAGCATCGGCGATGTGTACCGATGGTAATCTGTTTACATTTCAATAGAAAACCGGCCTTGCGAAACTTCATGGTAATTATTTATTAAGGTAAATTGAATTAGAAGCAGATTGATGCAATGTTTGACCACATGCTCGATAAGTTATCTAAACATGTGCATATTGATTGGTTTTGAAAAAATTATCATACAGGCTTATCCTTGTAAGCTTATCTGAGTTTAAGTAAATACTGGGTAATTAATTTCGTAATTCCAGCCTACATCGTCCACGTTCGAGAGACGTAGGCCTGCCTCTAAGCACGCTACTTATTTTTATCCTGGGGCATCCTAATTTAAAACGTTATATCCTTGAATTTTATACGAATGAAGAAGAAGAGGACAGAGATACTTAACACCATCAAGAAAAAGAAGCTAGAGTATTTCGGACATATAATGCGTAATGCGTAACACCAAGTATAGTCAACTCATCGCACAAGGCAAGATTCCAGGAAGAAGGAGACCTGGGAGACTAAAGATATCACGGCTACACAACTTAACAGAGTACCAGTTCCTTCTTTGTATTAGCAGCCTCGAAAAGTAAGATAGAGGAATTGGTTGCCAACCTCCAATAGGAGACGGCACATGAAGAAAAAGAAGAAAAGACGCCACACAAAGAACGGTTGTAGCAATAAAGCAGTTACATTCCAACGTGTATTTTCAACTGTTATGTAGAGAAAAAATAGATGATTTTAATAAGGAGAAGAAGAAAACATTCAAAGTCAAAGTCAAAAATGTTATTCACTATAAAAACAAAATGTTTACTTTAATGGACGTCAAAGCTGTTTGTTTCAAAATTAGTTAGTTTCACATTTATTTCTTTTGCCATATTACAACAACCAAAAACAGCGCTCGAGAAGAACAGGCACAGGTTTTGATAGAATCATGGCTAGTGTCAAACCCTGGTCTCTGCCAGACCCTTCGGGATGCAGGCGTGTTTTATGTATGTGTGTGTGTATATTGAGTGTATAACTCTGTGCATACCTGACTGTTTAACACTAGAAGGCATCAGAGAAAAGTTTATCGACTGCTAGATATCCCTGGGGCGAAATGTCGAATAGGGCAAAGATCATATTTGGATGTGTAAACATACGTCTGTTAAGTAATAACAGTAAACCAGTGCACCAGTTACGAGTGATCGATACTTCCAGTGAAAGTTTATAACTGTCGGATTTGGAAGTTGCATGTGTGGGCATCGCATGTCATCTTCTTTTGGCTCGGATTAATCACAACTTGTTTATTAAGTGACCTAGATAGCGGTGGTAGTGGAGCGGTAGAACGCCTGCTTCTCATTCGGGAGGTTGTGTGTTCGAATCCTGGCATGTACCAAGGACTTTGTTTCCTAAGTTACGTACATTTGTGAAGTTGTAGTAGCAATACCACTCACTACCGGTGAAGGAAAAATACCGTGAGGAAACTCTAGTGTCTGAAGTATTTTCATACCTTAGCGCTTGCTACGTACAATGGCTCAACTATGAAGCTAAGTGTGGGAATCTCAAGTCTAACTAGAACTAGAGTGACCTGGATGCGATCAATGGATCTTGCGGCGAAAACTGAGCTCTATTTCTGTGTATTCGTCAACAAAAGTGGAACAACACAATCTTTCAGCTTTTACACACGGCTACACGTGAACAGCCGAAAGCAGCTGAAAGGAACATGGCTCGCCTTTGAGATGGATTTGGTTTTGAGATAATTTTACATTTGGAGTCAGCCTTTTTGAAACGGTTTTACTAGGTCTACCTGAATGGGGATGGCCGAGGGCAGAAACATGTGGTAGGCTTTAAAGAGGCCTATATCCATCAGTGGACGAATACGGGGCGATGGATTGGATTGGACTTCTAACCGATGTGTAGACCAATCTAGGAAATAGATTTTGACCTATAATTGTCGTATACATTGGAAACTGTGTATGCAATTCGGAAGTTATTTGGTACAATCAACTTGATTTCTCGAGTTTAGGCTCAATTAGTTTGATTGGATGAGTTCGATTTATTACACCCGGCGACGAGAGATGACGATGTTGAAGAGATGATGAAGCCGAGAAGCGGAAAGTGGAATTAGTAAACCTCTTGAGTTTTGGTCGATTTGGATGTACAATTCTGTACGTTACTCACAAAAGAACGTTCTTTATTTTTTCTAACTGTAACTCCTGAATTCTATAGTAAAATAATACTTTCTGTCACGGAACCTACAAATTTAACGCAAAGGGAAGAAACCTCTTCCAATAGTGGGCTGCATTTACGAGTATGAGCCGGAGATCGACATCAACATTGACTCATAACTCGACGTCCATCGACCACCATAACAGGAACCAAATTAATGTAAAAGATTATAATCGCTTATAAAAAGTGTTCCATTTTCTTATCATCCTTCTGCATTAGTCATGAGTCCTTTGCCACTAAAGCGGAGCGGATATTTCATGTGCGCGCATTCAAACCGCCTCAACGCTAATGAACCTGTCAATACTGGACATTCTTTTACCTTTTCTCGGCGAGTTTTCTGATAAAAAAGTGTTGATAAACATCTTGACCTCACACTCGCTCCACATGCGCTTCCATTTTATGCTAATCAAGTGGTTAGCATTGTTCGGGAGGAGATCGGGGACACGGTCTTGCTAAGTCACGCTGAGCCTGTGCTGACACTGCAGGTGCCGCAGTGCATATTTTGTGTGTACGTGTTAAACTGCCAGTTATTAAAACGAAAGTTTTTACTTAGCCCCTTTGGTATCCCATTGTTGGGCAAAGGCCTCATGCTTTCCATTTCTCCCTGTTACCAGCCACCTCGCACACTTCCGGCAAGAATGAATGAAGGCCATGCCACCATCTTTGCTTTACGCCCGGTTTCTCGTACACTAACAAGCTGTTAATCTACTGTTAACAGCTATCACTGCTTTTTTGTATGCACTTTGGTCAATTGAAAACTGTTAACAGTAGATTAACAGCGTGTTAGTGTACGAGAAACTGGGGGTTAGTCTGCCGCGACGTCAAAGATACCAACCGTTAAAAATGCAGCACTGTATGTGCAATAAAGCTAAAAGCTTCGTAAAGACAATTTGTGTAATTCACTTGTAGCTGGTATTGTTTAACAATTTAAAAGTTTTCTACGTCGCTACATTTGTTCGTATTGATGAGTAGAAGTTCCTCTCTCGGATAGATATTATGGGAATTTTGTTACCTACAAATTTTGTTACCTATAAGCAGTCTTCTATAGGGCACCGGCCACGTTCCTTCTTTCTTCAAAAAAAGAGGGAGGTTCTCAATTCGTTGGGATCTTTTTTTATTTGTATGTATGTTCCCCGATTACTCGAAGACGCGTGGGCCGATTTGGAGAATTTGCTTTTTTTTGTTTGAAAGGGTGGTTCCATAGTCACCAAGTCAGGACCTGATAGTGGGAACCCTCAGAAATTCAAATCTTCAAATTTCAAAGGCACACTTGAAGCGATTTGGGTGTTTTTTATCGTGCATTTGCTTTCGGAAAACACAATTTTGCGGAGTCGTAGTTCATCATCAACCCATTATGTCCCCACCGAGGGGCACGGGTCTCTTCCCTGAGGAAGGTATAGGCCATACTCCACCACGGGGGCCAAGTCCGAATTGGTGGAGGCTTGTAGACTAGTGGCTCGTCTACTGTCAGAAGTTGTCAAGCCGCCCTAAGGCCTCTGACTTGGCTTAACGACTGCCGGAGTCGTAGTGATATTTACAAAAAATCGGAAAACATCTTTTTGAAATAATAATAAAAACGGAGAAATAATTTAAACGAGTATGACCTTTAAATTCGATGTAGGTATTTTAGAAATAAATGTGTGTGCTGGTCTTGTAACTTTGTATCGGCTCCAAACTATACTTCTACAATACCTGTTTGTTTTCAAACCTTTAACTGTACTTGTATCTGTTTCTTCGCGTTCTAATAAAATAAATACCTACATCGAATTTAAAGGTTATATTAGCTTAAATTATTTCTTATTTTAGTTTAAATATTTTACTATGCGTGCACATAGCGGATTGGCCATTTCAAGCGCCGAGGTAAATACATACACATTCACACTATATTATTAAAATCAACTGGCAAGTTAATAGAACTGTCTCCCAGGTCGTGATGTGTATGTGACCCTGCGTACGCGCATTAGTATTGAAATATTACCGGATTACGTCGTGGCCCTTTGATACTCGACAAGGCAGGCACAGTAGACCTAACGTAAAGTAGGCCTTTGATCGAATCTCGCACTTATGCTGAGCGCAATAAGAACTTTCGGGGGACATCCGGCGGTAAGGTCCACCGTACGGTGATGTCACAACGTCTTTAGACTAGTTATAGACAACATGAGATCTAACGTAGCCTTTATAAGGTCAGACTGTTGCTTTGATGACTGATTATTATGTTAAGTTTTTATCTACTTTTTCTTGACAGAGTACGGAGTGAGCAATCAATGTATTGAGCTCAGCGACAGGTTGCGGCGCGGCGGCGTCAAAAATGTAAGCCGATAGTCCTGTTTTCACTACCTTTTTTCTAAAAAAGTTTCATTTCGTTCTTCTTGTGCCTTTTACGGGCTATTTTTACATTAAATCAAAGTATGTAAGGCGGCCCGGGCGGTGCGTCTGCTGCTGCAAAAGGCAGCTGGCTCTGCTAATATTAGCCCACAGCGCTGATTTTCAGCCAGTGCCTATTTGTTCTGTGAACATCATAAAGCACAGTACGGAAGTGAGTCAACTCTGTCAGCTGACGTGATTATCAGCTGACCCGACAATACATGTAAAATAGCACTTAATTGTTTGTTCACCAAATTTTCCAATTTTTCTTACTCTAAAGATCTTATCCATACTATAATTACTTTTAGTAGTAAGGCCGGCAATTGTACTGTGCTATATTATTGTTTAATTCTAATATATAATTCCTGGTGTTTATACATTAAAGAATATTCTATCTATCTATCTATAATGATCGTAGAAAGTCTACATGTTAAAGTGATGGGTTTGCCAACGAACTGCATTAATTTTTTATTTACAAAAAATATACGTATCATTGGGAACTTCAGCGATGATACAGACGAACATAACATGTCGCTATCAATCGTTGAAGCAGCCATGGTAGCCTCGCCGACTTATAAGACATTAATCAGCATAATAAACGATGTTTAAGTCAAGATCGCGGGCGAGGTTGCGCCTCCCGCCCCCTGCTGATGATTATTAGTACTTGTGCTTACCGTGTAATATTTGCTGACGTCGTTAGACATGTAGAGACTGTTGTGAGATAGGTGATATGATTAACAACTTCGACACATCACAATCCCCTATGCCTTTGTACAAATGATTTTCATGCAATAAAGAATGTTCAACCAATCAATCACTGGTCCTGGGCCTAAACTACAAATTACCACAGCACGTGGTAACCAGACAAGGACTATGCTGCGGTAACCAGACAAGCAAATCACAAACATGGAAAGACATCCAGGCTGAATCAAATTGTACAAAACAAAGTACGGCGGCTATTTGCTTTAATGGCAACCACAAACTCTGTCTTGCTAATAAAACGTAATACCGATAGACTATTGAGGCAGACATGAGCACTAAGCAGGTTTCTGAATTACTGAACGTACGAGAAATTTCTAGTTACTCAAAATAAAGTCGTTTCCGGTAGCTGTGCATGCTTGAAATGTAAGACTTTTTTACCTCAAGAAGTACATAATACAACACCGTAACATAGTTTGGTTGGTTTCTTGTCTAAAAAACGTTTTTTTAGAATATTTATGGAGATGAGCATATTTTATACTTCATTGTAAAGAACACATAATTAATTAATAAAAAAGAAACAACAAATGCAATCAACAATGATCTAAGTAGTCAATTAAACAAAATTGCGTCCCTTTAAATTGAGACCTTCTACTGCCCCACCGGGCAAATTCACTCGTCTGAAAAACTCACTATCCTCTGCGAGAGATTACGATCAAACCAGTTTATTTATTTTTATTTACATCTTAATGCAACGTGCGACTATAAAATCATGATACTGGCCATAAATTTACCGGAGCATGTAATTTATGCACCTTGCCGTGCGTCAGTGAGACGAGACACGAGTAAAGTGCGACATTTTGCATGGAATTAAAAGTTTGCATCCACGCGTTCTTATTGCACTGCCTTATGGTCTAAATTTGTCCGACTCGAACAAATTAAAATGCTGTATCGACGTTTACAATAAGTTATTGTTACAATATATTAATAATCATCAATGGTGCAACATACAATGCGCGTGCGTTATGTCGTGTCAACTTCTGGGTCATGGAAAAGTTGTTACTACCAATGCTAAGTATCTAAGCTGAATTGAAGTAGAAGCGTCATAAGATTTCGTGTTTGTGGCGTCAACTAGCCACTGAAGAAGATGAAGCAATGCCAAAACATATATTATTTATCATTTGCATTTGTAGTTTTAATAATTTATTTTAAAATGAAAAGATCGTGGCTGATTTGACCGTGACTTAGAAATTGTATGCCTTATTGATGTACGAAGGAAGCTTTTCACAATAACATTTTTCATTGAGAAAAGTTATAGCTACGATTACAATTTTGAAATAACGTTCAGCGTCACCCTACAGTATTACATATAGCCCATACGTAGATAAAGCAAGTATGTAAATGGATCACCGGCTGGCCGTAGCAAAGACGGTCCGAAGCCTTCATAATTGTATGCTATTAGAGCATCTGCGTCGGAGCATTTGCGAGGCTAAGTAGTGTGGAAAATCGATCGACGCTATAGTTCTCTAATCCCGGGTTTGGTTGTGTGCCTCTGATCTTTGTTAAACACACGTGTGCAGAGGGCTTAGTGCCAATTTCACAATTCAACTAAAATTGTCCGATCAAGGGTTTTCCGAGAGGAATACTGCAGGAGTAACATAAACATTTACATACAGGCACATACATTGCTTCTGGCCCCACACTAGGATACCCTGTGTCGTGGGAACCAGAAACAACGACATCACAAACATGTAAACATCCAAGACCTAGGGGTTTTTTTGTCCCCAGCCGGGATTCGAATCCGGGACCTCTCGCATGGTTTGCCTCTCGTTTGGTTTTGTACTACCGCTGCGCCATGAGGTCGTCATATAGCTTAACTGTGGAAAAGGTAGAATCATTGTTAGGTTAGCTGTTAAGAAACAGCTTCCCTGGAGTTTTCTGCAGTATCAAACAGATCAAACCTTGATCAAGCAGCTAGCGTAGCATTTATCCAAGGAGCTACGTTGATCGATTTGCTTATCAAATTGCACCAAGAGCACTTGACGCGGCGTCATAATAATACGGCAACTACTAATTTGCCGCGGCATTAGCGGCAATCGACCTTCAGTCACAATGGCCGTTTCCGATGTCGGGAACTGGTCCATATGCCGTTGTCTAATTGACCCTTGCGGTTCACTAGTGGTTCTCAATCTCGAGCCAAGAGAAAATTTACTGATAAATTGTAATCAGAGTGGAGCTGTCTTGGATCCAATCAAGTTCTAAGACTTGCGCTAAGTCACTGGATAAACTGATAAATACTGATCCAGGGATAAACGAAAACATTGCTGATGGAGAGGGTTGTTAGTCATACAATTTAATTATGTATAACTCAGCAAATGTTTTTTGTGCAAGACGCTTTTGAACTTACTCACTGGATATACTTACTCCTGGATAGTGCTATCAGATAGCGTTATCAGATAGCGTTGGTGCAAGCCAGCCTTAGAGTGTGATGTTCTTAGTTAGGCCGTGTATTCACAAGAAAAAAGACAGAGAGAGTTAAAAAGTCACAAGAAAAAGACATGAAACCAAAATATCCAGATATTGCTTGGTTGCTACTTCAGTAGCATCTTTCAAGATGGGTTTGACTTTCTTTTCTGTTCAGAGCCATAATTCCTTTTTCGAAAACTTTCTAGTGTCCTTCTCTCTCTCTCTCTCGAACACTCTCTACTTACTTTTCTTGTACAGTGTAAGTTTACTTTGAGTTTCTTTATGGGTAGTGGCTGAAATCAGCGCTGCCAAGATCACTGCGTTGACTTGATTATGCAAATGCTGATCCACGACCCTTTCTCTTAATATGTCAATAAATGCTTTTCGTTCCGTGCGTCCAATGCGTTCCGTGTGGTGCTGGATTAAAAATAGCTTCACTCCATTTCCTTCCGTGGATGTCGTAGAAGGCGACTAAGGAAATCAATTACCAGGAGACGGGCAGCAGCGTCTTCCTGAGATTCCAACCACATACTGCGATCGCCAACCCGCCTGCCAAGGGTGGCGATTGTGGAAAAACCTCTCATGGTTATGAAAACCACGAAGGAGGCCTATATCCTGCAGTGGGCATCAAATGGCTGATGATGATGAAATGCTTTTCATTTCTTCTCTATTTCTGCATATTACTCAGTCATTTTCTCTCCGTCAATCTCTTTAAAAGAAAAGCAATAAAGATTTTAACTTCGACCAATTAATATTATCGCTGCACAAACGTGTTCTACCTTTGAGTGCCGCTGATATGCAATGCGCAGACGCGGCCATAGAGAGCAGCCATTAGGCTCTATCCGCGATCATTTGCAGTGAGCGAGAGACGTAATGCCACGCGCATGCGCGGGTCAAGATCTTCACGCCACATTGATGCTTTGATTGATATGGGCGAGCGTGTGGTTAGATACGGTTGCTTTTTGCGGCGTCATTATTTACTATAATTAAACTGGTTTTATGGTGTTTTTACTAAGTGAGTATAGGAATTTGTGGATTTTGGTGGACATTGTCACTGATGAGTAAGCGTTAAGCAACCCTATATGCGTCCACTGCAGCATACAGACCTTGAGAGAAAGAACGAGATAATTGATTAAATTTACAGACCCTTTTACATACACTCACTCACCATCTCTCACACACAAAGAGGGGATCACAACTAACAACTAACTTTAGCTAAATTGCGTTATAAAATATTTGGTTTATAAATCTGCCTGGGGTTAATACCCCTTTGTATAATTTGATATCGATATGTTGTACAGAAGAGCACTGTATCTGATATATTATTCTCTCGAAATATTCTCTAGAACCTAGCTCAGGCATAGATATTTATGTTTTCGTTGTTACCTTTAACAAAGTGTGACCTTAAGACTCATTAAGAGAGAATTATTAATATAGTAAAAACTGAGTTTTTGGTTGTTCAATGAATATTTATTCATTTAATCACCTTAAGAGCGCTGGCACGGTATGCTAGAGGCAGGGCATTCATCGCGGGTTCGTATCTAGCTTTTTTCAGAGATTTTTCTCTTCAGGTCAGACTTGTGAAGTGAAGCTTGTGAAGTTAAAAATTAGTCTGTACTAAGCAGCATAAGTCATAACAATTACCTCACACATAGCATTAACAAACATAAAGTGCGTCTGCCCACATTTCCGCGGGCCTTGGCATTAAGGCGAGGCAAATGTCAGGCAGATTCCTGCGGATGATACGCGATTGACATCCGATTGTTAAGTGTTAATGCTTAAGTGAATATCGATCGAGTAATCTATGGACGTACGGGCTTAGACATTGACTGTAGCAAACTAAAGGCGACGTTTTCTCGTTTTCTGGGTGGCCAATATGAAATTTGAAAATCAGAAAACAGCGAGCGAACGTAGGTTCACAATATACTTCGAAAGTCACCAAACTAAATTAACAAATAAATACTGTGACTGTTTATATTCTTTTGTTGCACTAACCCGTGATGAGGACAATTTTAAAAACCCGTGCCTGGCTCCATGCCTGGCACGGTTAGCCACAGGTCACGGGTTCAAGTCTCGGCATGGGTGTCATTTTTAGGATAGGTACTTACACTAGATGATAAACATGTTTATTCTTTGATTTGTAAGTTAAAAGTTTGAAAAGGCACTGATTTTTGGCCTGAAAATGTAATTTGAGATAAGATACCTCTTCCTAGAACTAAGTTACGCTGGATTGTAGTGACCAAATTATTTATGTTAATAAAGCACTTTAAAAATTAAAATAAATAAATTAATACTGTAACTGTGCAAAGTTTAACCAATCAACTAACCGTTCTGATAAATTGAACATTAAAATTAAAATTCGTGGATGATTTACATTTAGCTCAGCCATTAACTGGAAAAAGTCAACTAAACAATACACATTTGGCTTAGCCAGCCACTGGCTGAAATAATTGAACTTCTCAATCTAGCCAGCATTGGCTGAAATAATTCACCTAATCAACAAGCATTTGGCTCCACCAGCATTGACTCACGTACGTCTACGGGCGGCTAGACCCATTGCGCAAGCACATTTGGCATTACACACACTAGGCCCGACCCACGTACTATTTGTCGACGCCGCACTATCACCCGCTGACATTGTTTATGCGACTATTATGGCATATTAACCACAGGCTAGTAACACGATATCTTCCCCGATCCCTTGTGATAGAGCAATCCGTTTATTGTTTCTCTATTTATCGAGTGGGCGGTGCATTAATCCAGCTAAATGTCACCGACCGCTTTGTCACAGAAAGGTTAAATTACCGAGAGTGGTTTCAAAAGAAATTCCTTCTCTTGGTCTACTATACTAATCAGAATAACATTGGCATATAATAGACCATCAATCCCTCATGGGTTGACAAGGAGGCCGTCAGATGGACGATCCAAATTGGTAGCAGCACTAAAGAGGCAATTTCCTATACATGCAATTACTTACGAAGATCAATGCAAATTCTGGAACGGACCTTTCCGAGTATGGGCCTCATTAAGGGGTAAATAAAAACGGTATCCAGGTCGCCTTGAGTTCGACGTTTAAATAGGAATTCTTTTTTACACAATTAATAAGCGTCTCTGGTAATGGCCAGTGTTGGAGGATTCGTTGATGAGTTGCCATGAGGATAAGTTTTTTCATTGAGTTCTGTGCACAATATGGCCTTCTATTTTAATTGCAGGTAAAAGTCGTCATAATATTTGTCATTAACGTGTTTACTGTTACCGGCAGGAATTTCCCACTATAAAATTATAGTGAAACCATCCTTTCCTTGAAATGTATTTAGAGATGGGTTTTTCTAAGCTGAGACAAACACTACCGCTACTACTACTACTACTATCAATCACTACTTTGACTACCGCTCAGGGGCATTTTTGATGCAAAGGATATCCCTCGCTGTGCAGCGTGGTAATGCTGCCGTTGTCTTGGGTACCTTTGGGTCTGATATGTCTTGGGGCGGTTTATTTAATTGACTGTGCTGTATGGTGTGTGGCTTCTTTTCCTTTGTACCTATTTTATTTTTTTATATTTACTTTGACATTGTGGACGAAACTCTTGTGATTTCTTACAGACCGGTAATTGTATAACATTACTTAGATATAAAAAACATCGGCCAAGTGCATGTCTGCCAATTCTCTTGTTTAATGAATTAAAACATTTACATCACAAATTAATATAGGTGAAACGTTTTCACATGATTTCAACGGATAAATAAGTCACTACTAGTACTATATCTTGTGTACTTCAGTATTTATACTAATCATCATACGTATCTAATGGAAATGATCAGTTCTACGGTAAAGCACTACAAAATAAATACCACCAGAAGAATAATATAGGAATGAGTAGACAAAGTACGTTACGCACTCAGCAAGGAACAATGTTACATTTTATTCGCTACTTCTACGTATGCGGCCATTAAAGGCTATAGACTCATTGGTCAATACTCAATAAGTCCGTAAAAAGTTGCGACTAGAAAGCGAAATAGGTACGTCGCTGCTATCAATTTCAAGTTGACTATTTATGGAAGCGACTTGTGTTTTGTACTGTCTTTAGCACTGTTACCTTTAAAATAAATGCTCAAAGCTAAAAATATAAAGGAAAACCAACACATTTTTGCCAGTCTGTGTTCTGTCCCATCCGGACTAACACTCAATAGCAAAAATACGTTGTTCTGTCTCATTTCATGCATCAGAAGATCGGGCGGTAGTAAAGCGCACTCAAATCTGCATGGGGGCCGATCTATGGCGCATTACTGTAAATAAGCGGTGCCTCGTAAAATAGCCGGGCCATTCGGCCGACACACGCGGCTCCTTCCATATTGACCAATTTTCCTTAAATTCACTTTTTTTTCTTTGTCCGTAAAACTAATTGATATTGTGCTGGTTGTGCACTTAGCGAGACTTGGGCATGGAAGAAGGATTAAGAAAAGAGGATTAATGCAGTAGAAATGAGTTCTTTGCAGCATGTATGATGTTACTTTGAATGACAGGATACGCCATAATGCAATTAGAGACTTTGTGGATTGAATAAGAATGTACTTAGTAAAGATTGAGAAAGGAATGTTGCGTTTGTTTAGACATATGAAGAGTACGAAGGAAGACAAGTGAAGGAAGGAATATCTAGAGCAATTGTGGGTCGAAGGGCTAGTAAGGGACGCCCCATACGGACATAATATGTTCACCAAAGTATAACCTGATAGGTCACGACTGAGAATGGAGAAATTAGGCTAGAGAAAAAAGATGATAAATGAGCAAGTTTTGGTAAGAAGAAATTTGGAGTGAAGAACTATGTTAATTATCATAGACTGTATGAGCAGAAATGGGGAGGAAGAATCGAAAACGGAGGTAAAGGAAGGCCAAGGAATAGTTATTTTGATCAAATCGAAGAGAAGGTGAGTCAAAATTGCGCCTAAAAATAATCTTTTGGGAAGAATCCTCCAGCTCGCGGTAAGTACTCTCACAATGGGCGCGGGGGCGGTGCACGCCACTTCCGATGCTCAGGCGCACTTCTATTGATTTGCTACTAACTGGAGGGAAGCTCGAATAAATTCATGTTCCAGCAGACAACATGCGTTTTATCTACAAGAAGGCAGTGAAGTTACTAGCCACATTAAACTTCTAACGGTTGGGTTTGGGTTTCAGTTGACTGTTTATGGCTGGAGATGGAGTGAGATATGATTGGATGGCTTGGAGTTAAGTGTCTACGAAGATATTTTAGCTAAATACTCATGATAAATGCGGAATCACTGAAAGGTTTTTGAGAAACGTTGACATTAACTGACGTAATCTGCTGTGCGAGTAAGAACCTTATCACACTAACGATTCGCAAGCGATTTCAAAGCGATGCGATGGCGCAGCGCCGTCGCCGCGTTATACAGTCCGAGCCGCCCCACTTGAGTCATATCAAAGAATAGCAGTACCCGCGACTACGTTCTTGTGGCTAATAGATTAATCACGCGAACGTAGCCTATGCCCAGCCGGAAGATCCATTCTAAGTACTGGTGAAAGAATTTTTGAAGAATTTCAGAGATTACACCCTACATCGCTCGTAGCCCCGGCCGCCTGAGTGATCTTAAACGATCACGAAGGTTAAGCAACACAGGGCGCGTTCAGTGCATGGATGGGTCGCCGTCTATGCCTAACGCTAGTGGCATTTTTCCGAGCGGTTCCGTGCTTCGCAAGGCACGTTAAGCTGTTGGTGCCGGCTGCCGTCGATAGATGGCAGTCGTTAAGCCAAGTCAGAGGCCTTAGGGCGGCTTGACAACTTCTGACAGTAGACGAGCCACTAGTCTACAAGCCTCCACCAATCCGGACTTGGCCCCCGTGGTGGAGTATGGCCTATACCTTCCTCAGGGAAGAGACCCGTGCCCCTCGGTGGGGACATAATGGGTTGATGATGATAACACCCTACATTCAAACTTACAAACATATAAACTAACAAACTATTCCTCTTTATAATATTAGTGTAGATACGTGTGTAAGCGGACGTAGAATCATTTAGAGGTACAATCGTCATTGATACAATGGAAACAAAGTTACTTCTAACTAAAATTCAAAATCGTCCCGTTACATGGGATACATAGTAGTTGCTCTCTCCCAGTCGATAAATTGATAATTAATCCTGCCAGATTCGTCGTTGACTTGCATCTGTTTTAATTTTCTGCGTCTTCGAAGTAACAAAGCCAGCAGTAGTGTTTCCTCGTCAGATCAATCCATTTTGCTACTGAGTATCTAAACCGCAACGTACTCGACGCGCAATTGCTACGCAATCGCGGCGAGCTCGCTGCGCAATCGCATCGCTTTTGAATCGCTGGAAAATCGCTAGTTGTGATAGGGCTGTAACTTTTGAATTATAATGGCAAGATTGAAACAATATTCTTACAATTGGATAGAATCTTTAAAAAAATACAGCATGAATATAAACAACACTTCGTATCGAAGAGAGTATCGTTCTACTTGTCACAAACAACTTTCGTTATTGATATAAATCAGCGCTGAGGCATCACTTCCTCAGCACAACGCTGAGTCAGCTGCCTTTTGTGGCAACTTAGATACACCACAGGCTACATGTATGGTCCTGTTTTGTCTATTCGTTTTGTCTGTTGTGTATTTAGTTTTTTTCCTTTGTTGTGCATATTATGTTACTTATCTGCTTGTTTTGTTTCTGTGATGTATCTTGTTGGTATAATAAATGTCTTTCTTCTTCTTCTTCAATAATGAAATTAATATTGGCCCTTCCATACATCTCGCTGATGTTATCTTTGGGGGTAATATCACTTGGATGTTTTTTGGAAGAGTAAAATTATGTAACTACCTGTAGTAGGTACTAGTCTAGTTAACTCCAGTGATCACTGTTAAGGGCAGGGTATTAGTAACGAATAATTATGTTCAATTAGTATACTGGTACTTTTTCTAAGAACTAACTCTTCCTGCGAGTTTAATATAAAAAAAACTAGTAGCGATCTCTGTTTCTATTACACAATCAATGTGGAACACGAGCAGACTTCTAATTAACGAGCGCCAAATTGTTTCAAGATTCAATTGCGTGCAATCTAATAAAATAAGTATTGCAACCAGAAATACAATTTAAATAATTAATTACACCATTTTTCGTCAAATCAAAGCGACTAATGCATCAAGTTCACAGCTAGTGACCATTAGTTTAACGATTTTAGAATCGCGAAATAACATTGAAGTTAAAATTAAGAACAACAATCGTTCAGAATAAAATAAGCGGTGAAAGACTTTCTCTTGGATATCTTCAGCTAAGATAGCCTTACGAATCCTAGTCCACGTTAATAAAGTCCTAAATCCCTTGTGGGGTCGGTCACTATACTATATTGGCAAGGTTGTTAGAGCTCGTGGCAAAGGCTTCGCCATTGGACCTCGCGGCTCCTTTACATACTGATCTTGTCCATTCCGGAGAACTTGCACCAATTCTAAGGGAGGGGATTTTATGCTCACAAAATTGTATCGACAATGCGATTATTTTTGATGGAGTACATTTAACTAAACTACGTTTATGTTTGTTCAGACAATTTCGAAACTTGTGCGACATGTCTGAAAATTAAAGAAATTGTAGACCTACTTGTATGGAAAATTCTATTTCTAGAATTTGGAGTTCCCAATGCCAATTTCTCAGCTCACATACGTTCACTGCTGCACATAGGTCTTCCTTAGGTATGCCAGTCTTTTCTGTCTAATGTCTTAATGCAGTGGTTCCTAACTTGTTACCCCTGTGACCTATTAGGAAAACTTATATCCCCCCTCCAAATGTTATTATCTACCGAAATTCGTTTATATAAGCAATGTATTCCTGATTTCATAAATATTCTGTGGATGTTACAAGAGGAATAGATATTAAATTAAATGTCAATGTTGCGAAAATGAAATGCTAACATTTTAACATCGATAACATAGTAAATGTACATCACTATTTGACGGCCATTCTGCGATTATGCATGAAGTGCCGAAGATGTAACTGGTCAGGAGCTCTATTTTTGAATCACTCGTATGAAATTGTATCGTCGAATGCGACTTAAGTCAAACTCGTTTTCTAAGTCGCATGATGTCGTTTTTCCGTATTTTTGAATCGTTCGCCTGAAGTGTTGCCAGTACAATTTGAAGTATTGTATTTTATCCATTCCACGCAGAAATTAAAAAAACCGGAAACTACCGTAACAGAAACGGAACGTAATACTTTGTTTTATTGGCTGTTTAAATAAAAAATCTTTGTCTTTTGTTACAAACAAAACACTACTGTCATTTTGGTTTGTGTTTGTTCTAACGAAATTTCGAAATCGTTTTTTGACAATTAATCTACCGATCGCCATGCGAGACGAGTGGTAAGGACCATTCGTTGCAGTCGAGTGATTCAAAAATACGGAATTTCAGATGTCGAACGAAAATCAGTAGAAATCGAGCGCTCGATGCGATACGAGTGATTCAAAAATAGAGCTCCTGGTCATTAACTGGTATTTTATACAAACTAAATATTTTTTTACAAGTCGCCGCTTTTGATTTCTGTAGAAAAGAGAAGGCTTAATACAGCCAATGAAGAGAATAACCCAAAATTAAAGGCCGACATTTTTTCTCTGAATTCCTTTTATTCTGAGGATTTTGATGTGTTCATTTCTTCTCTGATTGCAAGTTCTCTGTATGCATGGAAATGTAATTACGCAGGATCAGACCACCTGTGTTATTATTTGGAAAATTTGATTATAATGTAGTTCCGACGAGCGATTTTGGTCGCTTACCATTATGAGTGACTGATTTGCTTACAAATTATTTGTTTGTTGAGGCACCTTCTTTGAGGTAGGTCATTTTAATTTTAATTTTTGTTTGTTTTTAAATTACGGTAAAGAAATTAAGTCAAAAAACGAAGAATGGAGATTTTTTTTCTTCTGCTTTATGTGCCGTCTCCTATCGGAGGTTGGCAAGTAATTCGGCTATCCTGCATTTTAGACGATTATGCCAATACAAATAAGGAACAGGTACTCTATTCAAACTACTGTTGTTTGTATATTGTATAGCAATGATCTCTTTAGTCTCCTAGACCTCCTTTTCCTGAAATCTTGCTTTGATTTTTTTAAGAGTCTGTGAATTTAATCGATTTTTGTATAAGCACCACTCAGCCCTTCTAAGTTATCAATGCGTACGCCCAGTAAGCCGCGATTACGGTACACATCAATCAAAACGCCCGCGTAAGGTCTATAAATCTGAATGTTAACGTTATAATAATTTTACTTCAAACCACTATAATTTTCGTCTAAAATCAATTTTGAGCGCAACAGGTGTCTGGCCGATGCATCAACTGGCCCCGATAACGTTAAGCGTGGAACACACGACCAACTAAAACTAAGACTTTAAGAAAAACTGCGTTCATAATGTTGATAATTGAACGGTATTCAAAGTTCAGTAGCCCATAAACGGTGGGCAAGACATGTTTCTCAAAAGTCCAACTCGTGGTGCAAATAGGATGCTGGAGTGCTAAAACGGCGACCATGGGACATAAATGGACCAATCGGGAGACTGAAATGAGATGGAAAAACGACACCAAGAAAGTGGCGGGTGACAACTGGATAATTTTGGAAAATTTTCATTTTCATTTTCATTTCACTGAGTGCCCAGGATTGATCGGAATAGAGATGATTGAATCAGTGGCGGAGCTTGGTGACCAGAGTCTCTGGGGCAAAAAAATGGGGTCCTAACTAAGTAGTAAATTTGTATAAATAGATATGTAAGAGTTACGCTGGACAACGGTCCGGGCTCCCTAAGCTTAGGACCTCCAGGGCACGGCCCCACCTAGCCCCTGGGTAGCTACGCCACTGGTTTGAAAGAGGTCTACACCAAGATGGCTGATGATAATTATGAGCCTAAAATAATAGGAGGTCCATTACCTCCTGCTATTTTAGGCTCATATAGATCCATCTTACGTTACTGAGTTGCTAATCAATGAACTCATGAAGTGTCAATCCAACACACTTATGTACACCTTATGTACAGGAAAATCTAATCCCGTCAACTTTTAAGCTTATATGTATTTGAAGTTACTTCATGTGTATCCCTAGCTCTAAATAGTTTGTGGACGTAAATCGATTTCACGGGTGCAATCGTTAATTACGAATACGAGAGGATCGATGTGTCGCGCACCGGCCGCCGCCAACTGGTTCCTTGCGGTGAAACCGTCCAGCGGTTGGGAACCTTTTAGAGCGATATGTGTTTTGAAAAATATATACAATGTATTGGAGAGTGGTGGTAGCCTAGTGGGTAGAACATTGGACTCGGAAGCGGGAGACCTAGGTTCGATTCCCAGTGCGGGCATGTCCCTATGACTTTGTTTTCTAAGTTATGTACATTTGTGAAGTTATAGTAGCAATACCACTCACTAACCGTGAAGGAAAACATCGTGAGGAAACCGGAGTGTCTGAGCTATTCACATAGCTCAGCGCTTGAAATCGCCAATCCTCGGTGGGCACATGTGGTGATTAAGTCCATTCTCTCTCCCTAAGAGAAGGCCTGTACCCTACAGTGGGACGTATATAAGCTGCTTATGTTATGTATACAATATATTAAAGCTAGGTCTCTGGTCAATGGCTAAAGTAAAAAAAAATTCAATGAAAGCAGTTTTGTCGCAGCGTCTTTGTATAAAATTCTTATGAAATTTAGAACTATACTATGTGAGAATAAGTCATCAAAAGTTACTCGTTCGGATACCCGTAATTAAAACTGTATTTTAGTACTGTTTTATGTAGGTGCCTATTTGTTTTCATTTTCGAAGAGCTGAGTTACAGACTCATTAAAGCTCACATTTTGTGGGAAATAAGAAGGAAACTTACCTTCAATCGAAAAATAAGAAGTAAGAAGTAGAAAAATACGCATAGAAATACATTTATTGTACTTAAAATTTGAAAAAATATATAAGAATCGACATAAAAGTTAACAATATTGTAATTTCTTACATCGAGGTTTTCTATGAGGGCGTGGCTTAGCTGGAGTATTGTTATTACCTGAAACAAAAATAAATACAAATTAGGGATAAGTTTGCGAATGACAGATATGTGAGTAGAAATGATACCAAAAAATTTGCCTGGATGCTATCGTAAGGTTAACTACTTGAGAGTTTCTTATAAATCCCATAGAAATGGGAAAAGTGGCTTAAATTATGAGAAAACATGCCTAAGCATATTTAGTTTGGCACGGAGCTGTGCAAATGATTATTGTTATATTTTTCTGCCTTTTGTCAATCACAAATCAGAAATCAATAATTTATTTCGACGTAAAGAATTTACATTCTGTTTGCTGAATGTCAATGTACTATGTCACTATGTTGTTTGTAGTGGAGAAAAAGGCAGCGGAAAAAAACCTCCACTCTGACCATATTTTCTCATATCATCTTAAACTTATACATCAAAGCCTATATGATATGATTCCGTGATAGCCACCAATAACTTTAAAAGCCAAAATAACACTTCTTAGAAAAGTAGGAAAAACATTAATGCTGCGGCCAGACACACTCACGAGCATAACGCAGGGGTCAGCCATCACCAGTCTCAACCGAAGAACAACTATCTTTTCAACCATTCGAATGACCTTTAGCAAACCTGCAGATTGAGTTCTTGTCAGCTTTGTAAGTTTTAGTCTCAAGCGTCAGGTCATCACTTATAATAAATTGAATAACTCTATCACTGTGAGCTATCGGAAGTAATATTAAAAGGTTGTCAACATCTGTGAAGATTTCTCCTCGCAGGCAGTGCGCCGGTCGTGCGGAATTTAGATACCGCTCGGACACTGTTCGCTCTTGTTAGAGACGCGCACGCGCACGCCACTTACACCGAGGCAACGTAGGTAGCTATAGGTCTTTTGCTTTGAAAACATCTTTCTTTTGCTGAGCTGAACCGTGACGAAAGAACGGTGATTTCCTATGATAATCACAGATCTTTAATAGTGTTTGGAGAGCTCTATATTTAGCCTGACCCTTTATGAGACGAAGAATGAGAAGAACGAGAAAAAAAAGCCTAATTTAGTTGTATGGGAGGTATCCCAAAAAATATGAGATATATATGCATATCTATGTCAAATTTTAGTTTTTTAGTACTTATCGTCTCTGAGACTGACAGACAGACGGAACGACATGGCAAAACTATAAGGGGTCCTTGTTGACTTTGGAATCCCAAAAAGGAGGACTAGTAATTATTAAACCAAATAGTACAATAATCACTTCCGCATAGAAACACAACCAGACCGAGGCCATTTCTAGAACCCACGACCTCTGTTTTGGTAGTCAAACGTATTAACGCTAGACCAACGAAGCAGTCTCATTATAGTTTCATTGGTATAAAATTGTACAGGGTCTATCTAGAATAGGTATTTGAATGCAGCAGTCATATTAAAAGTTTATTGTGTGACGAATTGGTGTAAGCTGTTAAATAAATAATAGAAGATTTTTGGTTAATAAATAACAAAAGGATTGTGTCTGAGTTACAAAAAACAGCACAAGTGCCAGTCGGATCCCACTGAGGGTTCACATTCGTAGGTACTTACATATTATAAATAGTTCAGAAATCGAATCTCGCAATTTTTTCCGAGCTTTTCCAGAACTTAAGACAATTTTTTTATGATTTTATTCAAATGTATAGTTGTAAATGTAAAGTCACGTTTTTCCTTGTACCTGGAGTATAAGGAAATATCCTTACCAAATTTCATAGTTCTAGGTAAACGGATAGTACCATATATATATTTGATTCCTTTGAGTGTCAAAATATACCTTTTTGCCGCATAAACGGCCGTGTCTTTTTTAAACGTTAACTTACAAGTTTCATTTTTTCACAGTTTCAAGGGACTGCAGACTTGAGTATGTGGTTTTAATTTCAACTCAATACCTTTACGCGATCTTGACCGTCAGACGGACGGATGGACGGACGGACGGACAGACGGACAACAAAGTGATCCTATAAGGGTTCCGTTTTTTCCTTGTGAGGAATGGGACCCCAAAAAGGAAAATGAAATCCTACTGCTTAAAAATTTCCTTCACAGTTAACATGAATGCTTACTTTTCGGCAAGACGCTTATACCACCGTAGGCAGGTATCAACGTAGGTATAACTGTGCGTTTTCACTTACCACGTTTCCTCTTAATAGGAGGCGGTTTTATAATATAGCCGTAAAACACATTTACAATTACAGCGGTTCAGTTTTTGAAGGTACAGTCGACAACTGAGCTTATCAACCTTGTTGAACTGAAATTTTCGTAAGCTCTCCAAAAATTGCTGATCAAAAAAGCATGCAAGTAAATATCGATATTCGGTCTTTGACAACGTTTTTTTTTCGATATTAAAATTTTGTAAATATTACACATGTAACATTTTCTCTATGTACGGGATTATCCTACACATTATAAATATTATTCTGTATTCACTCACATTCAGTCGCTCGATCCCAAGAGCATTAATGTAATTTTATTGAAGAAGTACGCACCCATTCGATTTCTATTACTGGAATGAAAGATAGAGTTATCAACTTAGAAATAAACATTATAGACGTCCTTGACCACATAATTTTAGTACAAAACTAATTGAGATAACAACAGTAGTTATCCTAAGTAATATCTCCAGTGCAAAGGCTGGGTTTGGTTTAACTACGTAATTGGCGCTGCTGTGTTGGGACTATCGAGCGCTAATGCATTTGGAATTACCGTCTTTATCGAGCCACACCACGGTGTCCAAGGTGAACCGAAGCTTTGACTTTACAATGCCCTCAACTTTTGCAAAGATGTATGAAAGGCTTTGGAATTGAAAATGTTTGCAAAATAAGCAACGAAAGAATGTCTTGAAGTTGTAGAGCGACTCCACGCTACGTTACTTAAGGGGTTCCGTAGAAACCAAGGGAAAAAAGATATGGTATTTTACGGATCATATTTGCAAAAAGTGTATGTATCTAGAATCTTCGGCCGTGAACCTAAGGCAAAAAACCTAAGAATAGATAGCATTCATGCCAAAAACGACCGTTTTATCTAGTCCCAGGTCCGTGACCCTAGGTCCTCGGTCTTGGGTCCTAAAAATCACTATTGCCATGATTGGGAGATTGTATAAACAGTTTTTGCAAATACGATCTGTAAAAAAAGATATGATTTTATAACCTTGGTGGCGCACGGCGCTAGTGTTAAGCTCTGGAGCCCTTTAAATAAATAAAACGCGCCTGTATTCCGGAAGGGTAGGTAGAGACCAAAATGTGCCACGATCGTGACAAACCCCTTACGCTTCATAATAGCAGTATTGTTCTACCTCCTTGCCACCTCGCCCCTTTTCAGAATGCATTTTGTGCCCAGTTGGTTTAAGTTCACAGAAAGTTTGCTGAATGTTTTAAACAAACTCGTGAAATAAAAATACATCTGGGTTGTATTTGAGTGATAAGTTTTTCCCCTTCTATTTCTGGTGCGTACCTATGTATAAACAAAATGTGTATAATTATATAAACACACTTATGTTTGTATTCCGGATAGGTAGACAGAGATCAGGGCCAATTGAAACGATCCTGGAAAACCTAAGGAGGTTCGACTCGGACTTGGCCGGTTTTTTAAAGTTAATCGCACATAAATTGATTAACTTACGGAAAGCGTTCCACAAAAGGCCAATAAGTAAAAAGTTAAATTTTATCGTCCATTGTCCCAACTTTTTGCCTTTTAGCGAAACCGTGAAGGCGTTTTAAGAATCAGAGGCACGTGTTGCGTTGACAGCACCGGAGTTTGTTAAGGGGACAAATCAATTAAGGGTCGATGGAACACTGGCCACCCATTGTCTTTGATTCAGATGTCTCGTTAACAAAAGTCCGCTAAAAACTGGATGCGACCGGATTAATGTCAGCATTCAGTACTAAAGTCACCGAATTATGCCTTTCGGGGTGTGGAATTTTAACGAATCTTTAAGGACCCTTCTTTGTGCGACGGAAATTAAGCAAGAGAAATGGGTATGGGCTTATTGATTGCCTCATTAAGGCTTAATTTATAAAGTAGCATATTCATTCCTTTTCGTAAGGATGCTTTATTCACGTTCCTTTAGTAATTGATGCAAAAAACACAGTCTTAGCAGTTTCATAAGACTTTCAGTACAAGTTATCTGACGCCAAACTGTTCTACGGAGTTATTTATTTAACGTTTATCGGCCATAATTAAGTGTAAAACGCTCATACTTTACGTTGCCGTGTTAACTTAACGATTATTAAAGTGAGTTAAATGGTTAGCGTAAAAATAATAAGATCACAAGCAACTATTGCGAGCAATTGGAACTGAACGGTGGAAAAGGAGAAATTTGCGAACGTGAACCGGTCCAGCGTTGTTGCAACGTTGGAGCAGCGTCTATGGGCCATCAATATCGTTGGACACGCATCCGGCGACAAGGCATAGACAGCCGGACAAGCGGATGCGATTGAAAACTAATAATATTTCATGTGGCCAATAAAACGCGGTACATATTTGCGCAAGCACTAGTTCGCGCCGCGCCTCGGTTGGCCCATTCTCGTTAATTGAGTCTGCATTTAGACTCCACTACATACAGGGTGTTAATTTGCAAGCGTGCCATATTTAAAGAAAAAATAGTAATTCATGTTACCGGCTAATGCAGTCTACTCGCAGTCTTCCATATTGAAGGAAACCGTCGATAAAAATAAAACTTATTTTTAGGGTTTGAATAGGAATAACCTAAGATTGAAGGTGCTGCGACACGCACGCAATGGGAAAAGACCGAGACACCGTTGCCAAGTTTGCAGTTTTGCACCGAGTGAAAGAAACAGCAATAACAACACAAGAAACAGATGATTTCAGATTTCCCTTCCTACTCTCACGGGCGTAGGACCGACAAAACAACCAATTTCTTTGGTAGGAGGTTAGTAGGTATTATGCGCAAATTAGTTTATTTACAGGTTAGTACAAAAAAGTGGGAAGTAGATAACATACCCAAGTACTAACCTACCTTCAGATAAATCGTTGATCTGGCGTAGTTAAAAGTCTGAAATCACCATTATTTACACTAATTGAAACGTTATTTACAGGGTACTTACAATGATTAAGTTGTATGGAGCAATTGTTCGAAGTGGCCACCATTCTGCGCTATGCATAGTCTCGCACGGCGACACAAATTACTTTTTAAATTTTGCAACACAAACACATTTTCCTTAACAGTTTGGAAGGCAGAAACAATCCTTTCACGCAACACAGCCGCACTGTTAACTTCTTCAGCATACACCAGTCTTTTAACGTCTCCCCACAAATAAAAGTCTAGGGGAGTAAGATCCGGGGACCGCGCTGGCCAGGCCACTGGGCCTCCGCGTCCTATCCAGCGGTCACCAAAAGTGTCATTGAGGTACTCGCGCACTATGAGTCCGTAGTGCGGAGGAGCACCGTCCTGCTGAAAATGGAGGTTTTGATAATTGCTCAGTGGCACGTCATCCAACATCTCATCAACCATGTGGTGCAGCAACTCCAAGTATGTAGCGCTGTTGAGGCGGCCCTCGATAAAATAAGGCCCCAACGGGTTCACGCCAACACGTTAAAACTAAACCTATGTTGGAATGAGTCCCGTTTTGTTTTATTGGGGTTGTGTTCTCGGTGGGTCCACCAATGTTCATTGTGGACATTGAACACACCGATTCGCGTGAACAAACTTTCATCGGACCATAAAATGTTAATGGTTTGGTTTTCAAGCAACCATCGGCAGAACGCAACACGTGGGGCGGCATCCGTGGGCAGAAGCTCTTGCACTCTTCGGAAGTGGAACGGGTGCAATTCCTCCTGCTTTAGCACATTCCACACCGTTACGTGGCTGATGCCGAAGTGCCGCCCTGCCTCCCGGGTGCTGGCACGGGGTTCATTTGCAAAATAAGCAAGAATTTGTTCCTGCAGCTCCACGCTGATTCCTACTCCGCCTCGACCTTGGGCATGGTTGGGCACGTCAAACTGGCGGTAATCTCGTAGCCGTTGAGTAGCAGCCAGCATTACTTGGCGAGATGGTCTCGGCCGATTCGGAAACATTTCGGCGAACATTTCGACAGCTTGCCGCAAACTATCGCCACTCACTGCGTACAGTCGCACCATTTCCACTAACTCAATATTTGTGTAGTTGTCCGTCATTGTCTTTACGAAACGGCGCGCGGCGTAATGAAAGAGCGTGCGATACCGGCACGTGCGCACGTCACAAAGGATGTCCGGTCACTGAGTGGGCTAGGCTAATTGGGGGTGCGCTAGCGCGGCGTGTTTGTTCTATCTATCTGTGACGTGATTGACGCATGCGCATGCCGCGCGGGGTGCGAATGTGTGTGTGTGTGTGTGGATGCGCGTGGTTGCCAAGCCGTCGTCCTTTTACACGAAAATTTAGGGATGCGCGAGATAATTCGATATTAGAGCTGGGCGTTCTCTTTATCGATAGAAAGTGTGACGTCAGAGAATAAAAGAAAAAAAATAGTATCTTCTTTTATGATTGATTTCTGTTGATAATCAGCAGTATAATCACGTCCTAAAATATGGCACGCTTGCAAATTAACACTCTGTATTGTAGATGGTTTGCGCAGACCTATTAGCACTAGATGGACAAACCAGACATAACTTAAATTACCATACTGAGGATAATGTACATATTACCTAGTATGTTGTGGGTAGGTGAATACTCTATTTGTCTGGTTGTGTGGAAGAAATTACTTTTAGTAATAAGTTCGCCAATTGTACTGTACTATGTTATTGTTAAATTCTCATATTATTATGTAATTCCTGGTGTACATACAATAAATAATATTCTATCTATCTATCTATTTGGTCGTATTCTATTATGTCGTCCAATGATGTAGATAATTCTTTTTTGTGCACCAATAGTACTATTTACTATTCTTTATTTTAATTGCAATCTGCGTATATCAAAATCAGTGATTTTGTTGTAATCTCTACTTGACTGTCGATCTTCTAAGAGAAGAGCATGTAAATTTCCTTTAATAGAATCTTAAATTTTCACGAGCACAGTTCAGTTAAAAGCACTTTTATATGGATTTAATACCAATTTATTCATTAATATTTAAAGTATTTATTGAATTATTATATTCATTATACTAACATTGGCTTCTGTAAAGACTGAACCCATCGTGGGTCTAGTTCGGTTTAGTCTTAGTCAAGCCTAAGACAGAGTTTGAAGTTTTTTTGCCTATTTTCGAAAACTCACGAGTGGAGCTGATTATATCCGATTCAGCATCACAGAGAACCGAGCATGACAGATCAGTTTTGTTTACTGTTCAGAAGAAGTGAACCTCAAGAAGTTTTCACTTGAAAGAAATACAATTTTTTTACGAGACCTTCTAAGCAGATCTAATGACTTATTTAAAGAAAAAGATTATGACTTAGTTGTGCGCGGTATAACTGGAGTACACCCAGTACAGAGTTCCTCTGGTACCGGATAATGAATACGACACGCGTATGCTTATGGCTCATGCGTGTGAATGTTCCGTGGACGGTGAATTACTGCAACTCTGAAGGGTTTATCTGTAGCCCAATAGAGTCTTAATAATAAGTTCTACGATCCGTAATCACAGAACATATTTTCTCTGTTCTATGCGTATTCCCGTACGTTTTTTCCTTTCATAAACGCTTGAAGCTCTTGACTGTGGTCTTTGCTTTATTCGGCCCATTTAAGAACTAGATGACAAATACTTATTGGATTTTAGTCCCGGTATAATGTACGGGTAGGTACGAAATAGAACAAACAAAAAAGAACCCAAGTATGACCAAGTTCGGTAAAAGTATGATCGGTAAACGTAGTGTGGGACGTCCTCAGACTCGGTGGAGCGATGATCTTCGCAGGGCGGCTGGCAAGAGTTGGATGAGAGTAGCCGAGGACCGTGCTCAGTGGCGTGCTATAGGAGAGGCCTATGTCCAGCAGTGGACAAGCATAGGCTGATGATGATGATGACCAAGTTGCGTGATAAATTTTCTAGTGATTGGTTTTTATCGACTTAATATTGACTCGATGCTCGAGTCCGACCAATACTAGCAACTCCGCGAAGCACTTTTGACAACGAATCTGGGCTTAAGTTAATTTCGTACTGTCAAATAACGTGGTTGCTTTTGGTGTTATAAGTGTTATTTTTATACATTCAATTATACTAGGCTATTCAACGGGAGATTATTCGCATGTTAGGTAAGTTTTCCAACAAAGCGGAATTTGAACCTGCGGCCTTCGCAACCTGCAAGTGGTCACCACTTGGCTAAAATAAAAGCATTAAGGACTGGCCGAAAGATAAGAAGAATAATTTATCAACAATATTCGAACCGATTTACAATTTACACTCCCCAGCTATCATTTGGCGGCATCGCTCTGCAAAAAACTGCGCTCAATTAACTCCCTTGAAAAATTCAACACGACTTTATTTCGTACTTTATTTGCACGTTCGTTTAAAGGTAAATTGATTATGAATGGTTATTATAATGTGCCACTTCGGTTTCGTCTTCTTTCGGATGCCTTACTTGATAAACAGAAATGGAACATTCGAAGGATTATTGAAAGTAACATGTTTTATAATGCATCGTTTTTTTAATGGTCTAGTTCTAGGTCTGATTGCCATACCCGAGGTCATGGGTTCGATTCCCACAGGGGGCCGCCGTAAATTTGTACACATGGCCACAATCTGGGTTTATTTCCATATTTGTAATGTCGTTGCCGTTATCACAGCACAATGTATCCTAGTTTGGAACCAGGACAAGGGGTGATATTATGTGGAAGTTTTGATTATTATAAACAAATCCGACAGAATCTCTTGTATTTTTTCAATAAACTTTACTTTCAATGGTTATAAGTTACAAACACAGTTATATTAGTTAGCGGAGTTTGTGTCCCACTTCTGGCCATAGGTAGTATGAACAACTTCACCATCACTATATCTATCTGTGGCTAAGGTAGATCGCACTTGAATGTAGAAATTTATTTGAGTTGTAAGTAGTGAGTGCCGTAGAAAACTTACCGGGTCACTCTACGGATGAAATTATTCACAACAAAATTGTTTTTTAACAGTGAATGAGCTCTCTCCTTCCCGGAGGTTGCCTCTCGTGGTAACCTCTTTTGTAAAGGATGTTTTATTTCGCGATTATTTAATAAAATTGGTTTATACAACCTCCCTAAGTTCTACCCGACCTTTCTGCAATATCCTGTATAGATAAAATAAGCGGCCAATATTGATTGAAAAGTAATTTCAATACGTGCGGTATAATTGCAACAATTTGCTTAGCTTAAAGGCTACTTATAATTGACTTTGGGTGGTCTTCTGATTAAATTTGACCAGAGAAGCAAAGGAAATTAATGAAGTAATTTATGGCGTTGTACGGAAGATTGATTGAAGCATATACATCCAAGGACAGTGAGTGTAAGATATCTAGAACTTTGGCACTAGGAACATACGTATAGTGCCCGACACATAACTTGACTAAATGACTGATTTCGCATAAAAGAATTTCGGGTCTCACTGGCTGAGGTCGCGGGTTGTGACTTCGAATTCGTAGGACTTCATTCCAGTTATCATAATTATGTACAGTTGAAATAACAACAACCGGGACCGGGTGGCAACCGACGACCGGACGTAGAAGTGGTCCCCCAGCCAGGTGGCGCGACGACATCGACAAGGCAGTGTGGAAGACCTGGAGAAGAACAGCGCAAAGCAGAAGCGACTGGCGCTTGCATGAAGAGGCCCTTGTCCAACAGTGGAAATCGAAGGGCTGAAGATGATGATGGTGATGATTTAAAATAAATTGCTCTTACGAGTATGTGTCTATCGCAAACCCGTTCTAACCACGCGGGTTTTTGGTCAAGATATCTGCCAGGAAAAAGAAAGCAAAAAAAAGTAAAAATAGAAAAAACAAAAAAGCGGCGATAGCCTAGTGAAAAAAAGCGGTGGTAGCCTAGTGGGTAGAACATTGGACCCGGAAGCGGGAGACCCAGGTTCGATTCCCAGTGCGGGCATGTATGTACCTATGACTTTGTTTTCTAAGTTATGTACATTTGTGAAGTTATAGTAGCAATACCACTCGCTAACGGTGAAGGAAAACATCGTGAGGAAACCTGAGTGTCTGAGCTATTCACATATCTCAGCGCTTAAAATTGCCAATGCGTGGTGGGCACGCGTGGTGATTAAGCCCATACTCTCTCCCTGAGAGAAGGCCTGTGCCCTACAGTGGGACGTACCTATATAGGCTGCTTATAATGATCTGCCTGGAATAAATTTGATTTGATCACTATTATAATATGTAACCGGTATTAACCAAAAAATACATGTTGTTATGTAATTGATAGCCCAGTACAGGAACAAAGCTGACTTGTCCTAACTTGCCTTGCGATGTATTCAATAGATCTGCGTTACTAACATGAAAAATATTGTTTGTTTTTCCTTACAGTCTTTTTGTGAATTTTGCGATAAATTGAAAATGAAACTTAAGTCGAGTTCTGATATCACGTAGAGAGATGAATTTGCTATCCTCATACATTTTTAGTTTCGGAAGGATTTCTTAACAATTACGAGTAAGTGAGAGCAGTTACTACCATGGAAAACTTTTTTTTTTGTTTTTCCTTTCAGTCTTTTTGTGAATATTGTGTATTTGGATTCTATTTACGTCCAGTTGTGGTATTAAGCATTTTCTGTTTTCATTTTGAGTTTCAAAAGGACTAACTATTTAAGATACAGTAACTGGATATTTATAAAAAAAAACTTAAAAAGGGTGGCGCCTGTCATGGTTTTGACGTCACATGTTTTTAATTATCATAGAGCTACCGAAGATTTGCTCTAAGCGATTTAGGACGAAATAATCTGTCAATCAGTGCTAAACTGACTCGTTTATAAGTAATTATTGTTGTATTTAAATCTTCTAGTCTCATTTGGTATTCATTAGGCATTTGACATTTCTTTTTTTTTAAGTTTGTGGCTTTATTTTATGTGCTCCATATATAGTTGTTTTAAGCAACGATTGATTAATAATGTTCAGGTTTTGTGAGATGTGTGCCGGACGTTCGATCTAGTTTTAAATACTGTGCCATAAATCTATAAAGATATTTGTAATTGGATTCCGTTAATTAAACCTCGTTGGTCGAAAAAGAATCTAGAATCGTTTAGTGGTTAAAACTTTTGGCAAGCTGGTGTAATTTAAGTTAAATTTAGCCAAAACAGTCGTAAACTTTATTGGCGTCTAGCTTCTTTATAACGCCAGAATAACAAAGTATCTGTAGGTAATGTTGGCTCGAAGTTCCTTAAAAATGCTGCAGGAAAGCCGGGTTCGTGGACAGCAATAATTTAAACTGACCATATTTCATCGACGAGCTGATTGCAACTGATAATGCAGTCAGCGTCGCAAAGATCTGGACCACAACTGTTTAATAAAGACTTTTAGTTTAAAAAAATTGCCATTGACACGCTAAGTCTAAATCCGAATAATAGTTGGCAGCACATCAATCTTTACACGTGTTCTCTCTACTCGTTATGGGTGATTATTCAACAAAAACGCAAACATTCATAAGTAAATTTATTTAAAAGCAAGCGTGGACCTAATTCAACAGAGATTTAGATACCACTGATTACTATTTCAGTGCCTTCATAGAAAAAATTGTCATGATTTTGAAATTCTTAAGGCTTCTAGCTTAGGAGTTATTCAAGTTAACCAACATCAAAACATTCGTTCATTCTTGCGTTGGTTTACCAGTGGCACATAACGCTCAATAAACATGTATCTCATTAACAAATTAGATTTACCCCATCCTGATCCGTCGCCGACATAATTATCGGGAATTCGCACAATTAGCGTCACCATAACTTAGCCAAATGTATTATTGTAATATTGTCAAGAATTTACTTGGTTAGATAGGAATCGAAAGCAAAGTTGGCGATAGCTGCTTAGCATATTATCGGCATAAAACGTCCTCGTGCATTAATATGCTTGTTTAACATGAAATCGAAATAAAAACACTGATAATAATATTTTTAAGGACTTGAAACAATTACTTAACGTTTAACGAATCTTGTAAATAAGTCCGAAAAAAATGTTTTCCTTTTTCAGTTTTCCGGTTTTCTCATCATGTTTTCCTTCACATTTACCGAGTCGTAATGTTACTTTCTTTCACTATACTGTACGTAACTTAAAAAACAAGGTCATTCATACGTGCTAGGATCGAGCCACAACCTCTGGGAAGCGAGTTATTTTCTCACGAATTATCACACCTAACGCAAAAAAATCAAGGTATCTTCGTTCAAAGGGATAGTATCATGTGGTTTTATACTTTGCAAACTGTAGCGAAGGCAAACATAGCCCATTTGCAGCGATAAAAAACAACTTTAACAACCCTTTGTACAGCGACTAAGAGAAGCAGTGACACACGGTTCTGCATAATCAGAAGCGGCGGCCCGTGGGCAGTAACACCACATTTAGTCTGAATCAGGCACATCAAGGAGCGATGTTTTCTTTTCTCAAGCCCCGTTTAGACTAAACGAATGTTACTTTTTTTAAACCTCAAATTTAAAATACGAGGTGTGTAAATAAGTTTGTTGCCTCTGTCTGTGGCAGTAAACAAATACACATATCTTTATTGAGAAATACAATTGGCCACAGTGAATTTTGAAGCCCTTGCTCTCGAACTAGGAAAACCTGTGCGGAAGGAGCAAGTATCTTCCCTTGAATAAATGTCACAATATATAGCAATGTATAGTATAGCTTCTAAAAGGATAAATTGATTTCAAAGCGAACATTGGTGCAGCCATTTGCAAGATCATCAGCTTTTATGATATTTTTAATTGGCTCTCAGCAGTTATTTCAGTTTTAAACGCATAGTTAGAGTTGCAAAACACATATGTACTTTAAAATATGATTTGATACATCCGAAGATGCTGATGGTGACCAGCACAAGGAGCCTTAGATCACGAACACTCCTGCACCCAGAAATCAAGAATTTGGATTCCATTGTTATTTTATAATGCCGAAAAATTGAGAGCCTGCTAATGACCAGCTCAAGCTAACTCTGTCGGGTTATTGAAACACGCAGACAAAAAAACAAAAATGTTTTTTTTTTTTTGCATTGTATACCAATGAGACTCGGGTTTTTATTCCGAATCCTAACTTTGGACTCGAAATAAAAATCTCAGTATCAATTGAGAAAAAAAATTTCGCTGACCTATTTTCAAATGTTCATAATCTGACCTGGGCCCTTATTATGAAAAATGCGACATTATTCAAAAAAGGACCGTAGGTGTCGCTAGATTCGAGTAAATTGTCGGGCTCAAGCGCGACGTTGACGACCTGTTTAGAAATAAAAGAAAACTTTACCTATACTTCCGGAATACAAGATGAGCACACGTAATATGTATAGTGTAAAGGCGCCAATGACATAGCAGAGGTTGCCAACAGTTTAATAGCCAATAAAGTTACGAGAGCCAACCCGTTGAAGGAAAGCGACTCAAAAAAAGAGTCAGTAAAGCGAGCATTTTATACAACGACTGAGAAATTATTCTTACACTTTAGTGTCCGTTTTTTTTTTAATGTGCTAGTGGTCAGAGAAGTGGTTAAAAGTTGCATATAGTTATGCAAGGAATTGGCGACGTGTCGATCGTTTGGACCGTTTCGTAGGCCGGCGACATCAATGACTGTTTCTTGTCTTGACAAAATTGTTTACGGAGGACTCTTAGATAAGAATCAGTAGGACAGATATTATGTGCAAGGAAAATGTTGTGTAATTACAGTAAAAGTTGAAAATCACGTTTGTTGTATGGCAAACAAAATCACGTTTGTTGTATGGGAGCCCACATAAATATTTTTTTTTCTGTTTTTAGTATTTGTTGTCATAGCGGCAACAGAAATACATCATCTATGAAAATTTCAACTGTCTAACTATCACGGTTCATGAGATACAGCCTAATGACAGACGGACGGACGGCGGTCGAACGGCCAGCGGAGTTTTAGTAATAGAGTTCCGTACCCTTTGGGCGTACTCTTTGGGTACGGAACCCTAAAAAAAGGAGATGATGATTATTAATGCAATTTCCTTCCACAAATAATTGTTAAACTTGGCAATAAATTGAACTTCCTCTAATATAAATACAATCTATTACATAATAATTTCCATCTCTATGAATTAATAAACTGTAATAAAAATACTCACAATAAAATCATTAAAATAATTTCCTCTATAAAACAGCTTCAGTATGAACATTTTAGAGCCACAATTATTTAATTTAAAGATAAAGTAGTCCCGCAATTACGAAAAAAATAGAGAAATACCATCTGAGAAAAACAAGAAATTTAGCTCACCTCTTCACTAAACTTTACATTTATAATTCTGCTAAAACAGCCTTAGGTCAATCAATGCCATTACCAGCCAACAGCATTCCTTCCTCAATATACCACAACGAGGGTGTCCAATGCAAACACAGTCGAGCGTCTAATTCCATTTAACGCCCGCAGCGAGCCCTCATATTTTCTCATCGGCGACTCATAAAGTCGAATTGGCACGGCCCGCTATTCCTTGTCCACGCTTTGTAACTTAACACTTATTACTGAGCCTGAGACAGATTGGTATAGATCAAGTATAGATCCAATGTGAAACCGAGTACTGGTAAAGACGGCTAAGCCTACGAGTGGAAATGGTACCGAGGCATAATCTAAACTCTTACTTTTTTTGTCTTAATAATACTTATTAAACTCTTATTACTTTTGTTTCTGCCAAAGTAAAGTCGCTGGATGCGGGCGGCATAAGACCGAGAAGCTTGGAAAGGGAAGAGAAACTTGAAGAGGGAGGCTTATGTCCTGCGGTGGGCGTCAAATGGTTGATGATGATGAAAGTAAAGTATTAGCTCCAATAAATCTAATCTACTCGTAGGTAGTGTAGTTAAAAACTCTCTTGGACTGAATTACGTTCCCCATACATAAATCCGTGACTACTAACGACTGGTAAGGTAGGTAATGTGATTTATGCATTCAAATGACAACTAATAGGTCAAAGGATCATCTCAAAGTAGTCCCAACGGGCCCACGTCAACGCCAAATAATGTCTGTGCAAGCTCTCGGACAGAGTGTTAAATCTCGCAAACTGTGGGCGTTAGTTGTGAGATAAAGGTCGCATACCGCACTGGATTAGAATAGGCTTTATTCATCTCTGACACGCAGGTATCGGAGCATTCCAGTCAATGCGATACCTGTGTGAGATAAGTCACTTGAGGGATTTTCTGTATATTTGCAGAAATTTGCGGAGTTGGAAATGTATCAAAGAGGACGGATAAGATAGGGTGAAACAAATATTCCACAAAAAGCGCGCAGTATTTTCCTCATGTCAATGCGTCTTCTTGACCTTGCCTTGACACTACCATAATAACATGTTTTCACTTAAAAACCATATCCATAAAAGACAATCATCGTAAGTGCACTATTCGTCCCCGTAATCTTGTCGCGCGCCAAAAGGGTGACACCTCAAAAAATCGTGACAAAAGTTGTCGCGAATTTGGCTGCACCCAAAATGTCTTTGAGTAATAACTGGCGACGCTTAAGGTCGGTGTTTTGTCGACAATTCGACATGCGTAGGCGTCGGCGTCAGACTGCAGCCGCCAGAAACAGTGACCGCTCAATTTGTTTCATTATCGCTTAGGGCTGCCTCCTACCACTTTTTAAATCGACTTGTAAATACGTCATTTTATATTTTTGTAGCAGGGTATCCTTTACTTAGCGAACACATCGCTGATAAATTCACTGAGAATCATTGTGAGCACCTACACATACAGGCTGTTTAAGTTTGTTGGAAAGTAGGTACGCCGTATTTACTTAGCTAGGTTTATCTGGGTTTGGGCAGTGTTTCCATGTACTCTTCAGACTAGAATTGACGCAATGAAAAACCATTAGGAACAAAGTGTACGTTGTTAACCCTGCCCACAGCATCTCAATCAATATTCCACGGACGTAGCCAACGCACTTTTTACTCGTCGGTACCATAACAATATTTTAACTAGACGGATATTTTCCTCGATGGTTGATTTATTGCGGCATTCAGTAAGACGTCTTCATACGCTTTGGGCAGGTCATGAAGGTGTGGTTTGAACCTAAATGACCCGAAATAAATTCGAGAGAAGCCTTTAGGTTACCCGTGGTATAATAAATCAAATTGTTCATTTATATTTCTTTTCATTCGGGCGGCGTCGGACAAGGAGCTTACATATATTTTCGAGATCAAAACATCTAAGTGCTAATGAGAGCATTATTCATTTGGTATAATATTGAAACCTCCTGATGTTTCACCGCTTTTTAGGGTTTCATACTTCAAAAGGAAAATAATAAGCAAAATAACCTACCTACAAAGGGCAGGAAGGAAGGACGTGTGACCCCTGTAAGGAATTGTTGAATTGGTGAATGTCAATTGTTTATCCCCTCATAACTAGTAATCACCCCAACTTTCAGCCCTCTATCTTGAACTATCACAGAGATACTGTCAAAAATGTGTTTTTGAAACATTTTTTTTTCAAACTCGTGTATCTCCTAACCCATAGCAGCTAAAGCATCGAAACAAAATCACAGCTACGTAGTTTGAGTGGGAGTATATCCTATAATTTTATTGATATTTTATACATGAAAAATAATAGAAATAAATGTCAATAAATTTTTTGACAGCTCTTTTCAACGGCTTTTTTTTAAGTACAACTATGAAAAAGTCATATAACTGGCTTTTAGATTGAGCTACTAGCATACGAAAAATCAATTGATAATATTTGGTGCAGCATACTGAAAAAAAATAAAAATGAAACGGAAAATGAAACGCAGATAAGTTATTAACTCTAATAAAATGCTAGGGGTAGATTTGTATTGGATTACTATGAATTTGATGGTAATGCACGTGTATTTGACTCTTAAGCACGTGGACTAGAGTTTTCTTCGGTCCTTTAGCTGCTAATGGGAGTGGATCTGCGACATTTTTAGGGTTCCGTAGTGCGACAAGAAACTCTTACAGTTTCGCCATGTCCGCCTGTCTGTCTGTCTGTCTGTCTGTCTGTCTGTCTGTCTGTCCGTCCGTCCGTCCGTCCGTCCGCGGCCTAGCGCAAAGACCGGTAGTACTAGAAAGCTGTAATTTGGTATGTGTATGATAAAACCTAACTGCAAAGTGGGTTACTCGGGGCTGCAAGTGATGTAAATTGCTTCGGCCAGATGTCGCTGCCTGTAAGTAATACAGAGAAGTTTGTAAAGAGGCCCGAAATTTCACCGATGCTTGCACTTGCCCATTAGCTCTGTTGGGAGAGCGATGGCACGGTTAGCCAGAGGTCGCGGGTTCAAGTCCCGGCATGGGTGGAATCTTTAGCCTCTAAATAGGTTTTTAAAATTGTCGTCAGCACGGTTTAGTGCAACAAAAAGAATATAATGTGTATAAATATTTATCACGCCGACTAAAAATGTGAAAGAATTAAATGTTGGAATTTTTTTTACGGTACCTCCCCTAACATGAAAAGTAGGGATAATTTTTTTTGTCTACCCCATCATGTGGGGCATTGTTGGATTGGTCTTTGAACAATATTGTGGGTGTAAGAAGATTAATTTTTGATTTAGGGTTCTGTTTGCGAAATATTAAGCTGTAGAGCGCAAATTTTTGTCCGAGTAGGGAGCCCCCTCTCTCTCCTGGCTAAACAGGTGATTGTAGAAACGTGAAAAAATTCAGTGTCGTAGCACATATAATAAACTTAAAAGGAAAAGTATCACGGCTAAGTAGGCTTTATTAGTTAACGAGTAATAGGCAACCAACCTATAAATGTAAAATTCTTACAAAATCCATTGAAAACGACTTCAATAAAGTTGGTACTTCTGTTAAGCAGATAAAAAAACCCCCTTTCTTCGAAACTCTACATTGCGCGTGGCCTGACATGTACTTGGCCGGTTTTTTAGCTTTCATTTCGCAAAGGCAGCCCATACGATCCTCTTGCTTCTTATCTTCATCCTTCTCGACCTAGGATACTACCGGCAATCTGGACACGCAGATAGGCAGTAACGGTGGACAGGGCCCTGTCGCCGCTCCACTTCCATACTTTCACCGGCCGCTTCCCGGTACATCGATAAGGCCCAGTCGAACGCGTTCGAATTCAAACCACTATTTTCTAAAAACCTATCCTTACTAATATTATAAACGCGTAATGTTTGTATGTATGGATGGGTGTTTGTTACTCCTTCACGCAAAAACGGCTGAACGGATGAAATCTTGCACATAAATAGATTATAGTCTGGATTAGTACATAGGCTATTTTTTATCACGGAAAAATACACATCAAAATTACCATATGAACGAAGTCGCGGGCAACAGCTAGTTTAGAATATAATCATGTAGGTACAGCGATATCATTCCGATGTAAAAACCTAACTGCAAAGTGGGGTACTCGGGGCTGCAAGTGATGTAAATTGCTTCGGCCAGATGTTGCTGCCTGTACGTATATACAGAGAAGTTTGTAAAAAGGCTCGAAATTTCACTGATGCCTGCACTTGCCCATTAGCTCAGTTGGGAGAGCGCTGACACGGTTAGCCAGAGGTCGCGGGTTCAAGTCCCGGCATGGGTGGAATTTTTAGCCTCTAAATAGGTTTTTAAAATTGTCCTCAGCACGGGTTAGTGCAACAAAAAGAATATAACCACTATGTTTGTTGTGGTTAATGGCGATCTAACTTCGGAATTCCTTAACACACTTTTGATAGATTCACTTGTATGTATGTAACTGAGAAGTGACTATGCTACGATGTCATAAATATGTAATATTCCGTTTTGTCCTACTTTTAACTATCGCATTGATTTAAAATTTTGCAAGTTTATGTAATTCATCTGATCTGATGATGGACAGTAGGAAAAAAGCAGTTCCAAACTAAACTAAAAATAAATATTACAAAAAATTATAATAATAAAAACCGCTGGTATTTATATCTCGATTTTGAAGTTTTTCCCTTCATACAAGTTGTTAGTAAACATACGGGTAATTTGTTACACTATGTATACCGGGTGGCATTTTAGTCAGCTGCCAAACTTTAAAGGGGCTTTTTACTCTAAAATATAAACAACTTTTACGAGAAAAAAATAATTGAGCTGTTCCATACATAAGATAGAAGCAGTACTGCACCAAATGTATGAAACAGCTGATTTATTTTTTGCTCTGATTTGTTTGGCCTCATAGTAAAAGTTGTTTGTATTGACGAGTAGAAAGATCCCTCAAAGTTTGTCAGGTGACTAAAATGCCGCCCGGTATAAGTGTTATTTCTTTTATTATTCGGTTAATCTGTGTGTCAGCTACGTAAGCTACAACGATTTCGCAGAGGTCCTTTTACTGACAGAGCCAGACGACAATATTAAAGTTAAGTAGGTTAGAAAGAGCCAGCGTTAGCGTAGACAAAAGCCAAGTCTGCGCCAGTCATTTTATCGGCGGACTTCCACACAACACAATCACTTGTCCTGGTCCCAAACTAGGATACCCTGTGCTATTGTAGCCAGGCAAGGACGTTACAAACATGGAAATACAGCCAGAGCGAGGCCTTCGTACGAATATACGGCGGCCCCCAGTGGGTATCGAATCCACGACCTCTGGCATGGTAATCAGAAGTGATACCGCTAGACCAACATAATTCGCTTATTGTCTCGTGGGGGCCTTTACTCTTCAATACAAACAACTTAAACTGTTTCAGTTTTATTGCCACTGTTTCAGTAATTTACAAATCAATCCAGTGGGCGACTGTCTGCGCTTTGTTTTAGGTGACTTTAATTAGAGTGAAATTTATTTTGTTGTTCTACCTCCGCACTGGCTGGTCGAAACGGCTTCTCCTAGTTTGTAATAAGCAGCCTATATACGTCCCACTGTAGGGCACAGGCTCTTCGCTCAGGGAGAGAGCATGGGCTTAATCACCACGAGTGCCCACCGCGGATAGGCGATTTCAAGCGTTGAGGTATATGAATAGGGTTTCCTCACGATGTTTTCCTTCACAGTTAGCGAATGGTATTGCTACTATAACTTCACAAATGTAAATAAATTGTAGCGGTGGTAGTGGGTAGTTTTTTTGCATCTTCTTTGTTTTGCTATTAGTATTATCTATGTACTTAAATTAAGGTAGGTAGGTAGATGCGAATGTAATAAACGAGCGATCTCTCGCCATCAAACGTAACAGTTTGTCGAGTTTCAATGTACTGTATCACCTGTATTATGTTATGTCATAAATAAATTAAAAAAAAAAAAACATTTAACTCTTAAGCGAGAGACCCAGGTTCGATTACCAGTGCGGGCATGTACCTATGACTTTGTTTTGTAAGTTCGTTTTAAGTAACTGCTTAGTGCAATTAACCCAACCGCAAGGCGGTTTAGGCAATTAAATAACATAGCGATGGGCCTTGCCTCAAAAGGCTTCTGTAGTGTTTAATAGTCTAACTGGCTGACTTGCTTCACTTCCTAAACGTGGCTTAAATAATATTTAACTAACACTGTCCGTACAAAAATCGCTTTAAATGCTACTTAAATCACGTTTAAGAAGTAATGCAGGTCAGCCTGAAGATAGCAAAGGAGGAGAATCGACCTAGGATTCCCCAAACTCACGCCACTTATTTCTGTCCAGTTATGCTTATTTATGTATGTTGTATCTATTATCCAGTTATGTATTTTGTTTTTTTGGTGTGTACAATAAAGTGTTAAATCTAATCTTATCATCATCAACCCATTATGTCCCCACCGAGGGGCACGGGTCTCTTCCCTGAGGAAGGTATAGGCCATACTCCACCACGGGGGCCAAGTCCGGATTGGTGGAGGCTTGTAGACTAGTGGCTCGTCTATTGACAGAAGTTGTCAAGCCGCCCTAAGGCCTCTGACTTGGCTTAACGACTGCCATCTATCGACGGCAGCCGGCACCAACAGCTTAACGTGCCTTGCGAAGCACGAAACCGCTCGGAAAAATGCCACTAGCGTTAGGCATAGACGGCGACCCATCCATGCACTGAACGCGCCCTGTGTTGCTTAACCTTCGTGATCGTTTAAGATCACTCAGGCAGCCGGGGCTACGAGCAATTCCTAGCATAATCTAATCTTATGCTAGTTCAAAAGTATCGATATGCTAGACATAGCAGTGGTCTTCCCCGCAAGCTAGCCCCCGCCTCCGCACGCGCCTCGCCATCTATCATCGGACGTCTGTTCAGCGACGCAGCAATCACTAACGCCTTTCGCAATTGTAGACCCAAAATTGAAGCTGTCTGTGAGGTGAACTAAATAACACAACAACACTCGGTGTGGTTGAACTATTTGACGGACAAAGATTGTTTTTTTATTCAATAGAAACCTTGCGGTGCTCCTTGCCATTTTGAAAAATCATTTTTGGCGAAGAAAAATTTTCTATTCATTTTTATTTCTTTTGCACAGCAGAAAGATACGGTCCGCTGTAAAAGTTCATTCCCTCTCAATCCGCTAAAAAAACGTCGTCTTACTTTCTACCGTCAGTCAAAGGTTAACATTTCAGCTTACCAAAATATCTGTAGAAATTGTTCTTTAGAGATATCTACTTACCTTGTCGTCTGTCGATAGCAGAATCTCTACATGCTCTACTCAAATATGTTAAGGGTGATTTTGCACCAAAAAGGTAAAGGTTTTGTAGACTGATAAATAGATTAGATAGAAAGATGTTGACTGAAGGTACCATACAAGACAGGTATTCATTCCCATGGAATTTGTTGCGAAATTTCACAAACCCGCGGAAAATTGCCGGTCGATAGATCATAGAAATGTGGACGATCTGCCCACGCGCACATTAATGTACAACGTTTAATGCATTATTGAGCACTGCGATAGCACGTGACATAAAATATAGGCGAGAGGACAAGAGGAACTTACGCTTGCAGTAAAATTATTCAAAGAAATTATTATTAAAATCATTCAGTTTAATGACATTAAAATCTAAAAAAACTGTATTTTCAGTTTTTAATTTACTGATTTTGACACACTTTTATTCGCAGTTAAAAAAGCTTGTCAAAAATAACGAAGGTAATTTTTATAAAAAAAAACGAGTGGTCCCTTCACTCCAAGTGAAGGTGCCACTGGACGCTGTATAAATCATCTCATTACGTAGATACAAAGGCCAAAGTTATTTTTATAGTGGGCCAGCAATACAAACGGTTTTGATATGTTTTTACAAGCACTTTGCATTCACGATGGCCATGTTTATGGTATATTAAGTTTTAAGGATATTAACTTTTATAGATCGTAACAAGGCGAATTTTCGCTATCAAACTCGATGATTAGTACGGGAATGTATGAAGAGATTATGCATGTAAACATTACATTACAATTTCCAATGTGGACTCCATACTTTGATTTAATGTTCGATTAAATATTCATGCCGTCGCAGTACGATGCGTATGCGCAAATCTCGATAAATGTCTCAATGCTGGATCGGAATCGATTCAACTTGTACCGTTTAGGTTCAAAATGGGCAAGTTATGTCGGATCTCGTGCCCTGCTTTGAATAACATAGTTTTGAATAAATGCCTCTAGAACATATTTGTTAGAATATCTTGCAGTTTCGTCTTGGACTCCCTTGTCACTGGGGGAATACATTTATTATCTCTCTTGACTGCAGTTATTTGTTTTGCCATGTCAAATACACAAATATTCGTGTTTCATGTCGTTGTGATATACAGACATACCTTAAGTTTGTTACGACATGGTAAACTTTATTTAAGTATTAGATCCAAAACTTAAATATCTACTTAGCTACATATTTATCAAATTTCACGCGCAATTCTTAGAAACAACACTAAGAAGTCCTACAATTATGACGTAAGGAAAACTATCCTAGCTCAGTCCTAGTCTATTATTGTATGTCAGCTACAACCTGAACTTTATCCATGCTCCTTCCTATTTTGGTATTCCTTAGTGTGTGAAGATACTATACAGCGTGATTACAGCTATTAGAGCACGAGGGATCCGCAGTTAGATACAAGCACAAAAGGCACACAAACCATCGCTTCAAAATGGTAGCATTTATCGTGTGTACCGCTATAAAAACAGCCGTCAGCGCTGGAAGTTTATCTGTCAAGTGTCAGAGATCAAAGTGCTCTACCTTTCTAACACAATGCGATCACAAGTGTAATTTTGTATGGGAAAGAAAGTAAGCCTTTTCGGTTTGTTTATTAGCAGTTTTCCTGTAGTTAGATAAGCATTATCAATCTGTTAAAGTTAGAGTTTTGTATGCAGCCCTAAGCAGTTTGTTGTTTTGTACAGCCATCTTAACAATACGAATAAACAAATTGGACGCGATAGAGCATCACTTGACAAAGCGATGCCGTAAACCGGTCCAAATCTAAGTCTTGAGCTACTAAGCAATTACTTGTCTACCAACTACAGAGCCAGGAAGGATCTTCCAGCCAATGCGAAAGGACTTACCGTGGTTAACACAAGCATTAAAAACTCGCGTGCTTCGTCATCTTTGCAGTTTGGCCGTCATTCCGCTCAGAGCGAGTCCAGGCCAGCCAGGGCTGTCAATCGCGGAACAAAGCTAATGGCGAACAGCGAAATGACATTCGATAGCCCTAAGCGATGCGGCCGCTTTGTGCAAATACTAGAGATCGCATTGCAAACGCAGTCACTTGTTTGTTAGGGCTGGCACGCAAAATACGAAATGCAAATCTTTCTTGTGGAATAGGCTGACTTATAACCACTACACTTCGCAATTAGTACAGACGACAGCTGAAGAAACTGTAAGTGTATCTGCTCGTTAATACTACATAAATATTTTAAAAACCTATGACTTTCTTTTCTATACATAAATATTTTTTACAAATAAATATTTTTGTTCGAAACAACTTAGAAATCGCTAAAACATCTATTTATTTTTTAAATTTCGGAGGTCATGATCTGAGCCTGTTTTTCTGCTATTAAACTGGCAAAAATACACTTTTCTGTAAAATAAGTAAATTTTTGCTATTATTTTTTTTTCCTGCACGCATGATCTTAAGTAAATATTCCTTTTGAGTCTCTTACAACTCGATTCCATTATCCGACTCATATACAATGAGTCGGGCAAAGAGGTGCCCTATTAAAAGTCCTATTAGCGGTAACCCTATTATGGTGCGCGCGCGCAACGGGGCGCGGCATCACTTCCTCAGTTGATCGGCGCCCGGGGGCGGCGGCGGTCGTGCCCTCGCGTAATGGGTTCACCAGTCCCGTTCTGACCGGCTATCATTACATAGAGCATTGCGGAAAACCTAGCCGATGCTGATTGAAACTGTCGACGAATGCTTTGCACTGGGGCGAGTGGAAGATACATGGAACAGAGACCATACGTAAATTAGAGTTCGACTTTTACAATAAGTTTTGTTCTACGACTTTGAATATATTTTTGCTAAAATTTAAATGATTTCAATTTATTTTTTGTGATTTTGAGAGTTTCCTGCTCTGTAGTGGTTCGCGTGGTAACTCTACCTGGGGTATTCCGGGTAATGCGCGTTAAAAAGCGCATTACCCTGTATATCATGTCTATTATAAGTTCTAAAATCAATACAGATTGAACTGGGCAAGTTAGTTATCGACGGCCAAAAAAAGAACAAGACGTTAGTTAAGAGCAGGTGCTCTTCCAGCTGCGCCATAAACTAAAAATATATTTTATTGTTTTCATTCCTATGTCTAGCTTCATTTTACACAAATTTCGTCTAGAGCGCCGTAGCAACATACAAAATATGTAAGTGCGCTGTGAACTGAAAAAGTTTGGGAACCTCACACCCTCACTAGTTAAGAGGATGAATGTTTGACTTTAATTTCAACTTAAAAAGAAAGGCAGCTGGATAAATATTTTACAACTTTGTTTTTTGTTGATAGTCGACATTACTTATTACGAGTCGAGTTTTTTTGGACTCGTTTACTCTATTCTGGATAAGGCTAAGTTCGCCCCGTCAAACTTTAATAAACTTATCTATGAGATTGATAAACTTATATAAATAAATAAATATGGCCAAAACTTTCTGGAATGGAGACCACAGTCGGCAAGACGGTAGGACGACCAGCCATAAGATGAACAGAAGATGGCAGGAAGACGCTGAATGCAAGCTGCTTCCAACCGGTCCTTTTGGAAATGAACGGAGGATGCCTCCAGCAGTGGACTTTTTGTAGCTGAATGATGATGATGATGATTCTATGAGATTGATATAAAAATAAACATAAACATTTAAACATAAACATTTACATACAGGCACATACATTGCTTCTGGCCCCACACTAGGATACCCTGTGTCGTGGGAATCAGAAACAACGACATCACAAACATGTAAACATCCAAGACCTGGGGTTTTATTTTATCCCCAGCCGGGATTCGAACCCGGGACCTCTCGCATGGTATACAGATGAACTACCGCTGCGCTACGAGGTCGTCAATATGATCACGTCAAACATCATCCAGTTTATTTTTTGTTACGGCTCTTGTGGAAACCTTTTTTGATCATAATTTACAGCAAATATAAATGGACCAACAATAGTCACGAATGGTATTATTGTTTGGGCTGTACCTATCGCCGATGTCACTCACATTGATTATTAAATGTTACACTTTAACGAATCTCAATTAGCCCATTTAACTGTTTACCAGCAACAATGGACGTGATAGGAAACAAGTCTATCGCTATTAGCAACTTTCGGTTTCTTCACGCACGGCATATTTATTAGGTAATTAATGAAAGGAGGTCTACTCTGTGGGTCTACTTTTGCGACATCGAACTGGTAGAGACAATGAATTGGTAATCTTTTTTGTAAACATTTTAAGCATAAAAATATGTAAGCGCCCGGCGCCACCCTTTTTAGGACGAATAAACTTGTACCACGAATAGCCAGTGATGTCTAACTAGCGCTAAAAAATTACCCCACGTTCAATTGTGGGAAGGCAAGCCGGGCTTGTCAATCGTGTTACCAATCGGAGTATTACCCGGCAAAATATCTACGCACCTCCCAACGTCAGACCACCGTCTCGCGACGTACATAGATATTTCGATGGGTTACATTAATGTTTAGACGTTTTTGTATACAACCAATCATCAGTTACGCTGTCACTTACTGTCGCCCGTTCACTCTCCAAACGCAGCATTGATATTGCGGGCTGTTTCTGCCGCGTTAGTTCCGCGTCGGAACTCGTATTCAAAAATCACTCGAATTTTCGCAGTATCCATCTTTCTTGTTTAAATTGAATAACAAAAACAATTGAAAGTCGATATTCAAATGTTTCACATTTTTTAAAAAAAGAACATCATAGAAACCATTTGAAAAAAGTTTCATTCGAAAACCTCAAACCATAAAGATTCTATGTCAATTCAAAGAACCTATTGCAATAAAACGGCAATTTCATACTTTAACCCCTAATACGAGGAGAACGACATTTTTTATCTACATTTTAGTTTCAAAAGGATTCTTTATCAATTATCTAAGAAAAAACATAATTCTTTTAATACCATGTTAATTATTTTATAAATTCGCTAAATTCTCAGTGAACTGTTCCAGCAGCAGCAAAATACAGCAGTTTTAATTCATTTGTAGGGTTTTATTATGGTTCTTTTTACTTACATAATATACAGTAAGTGATTATTTATATTATATTGTTAATGAATAACAATAATAATAACATTAGATAAAAAGTCCAATGTCGTGTTGTTATGCTTCAAATAACAGTAAAACTTAAAGATAAAACAGCTCATGGTAACTGAGCGTGCGCAAGCGCAACCGCAGCAGGGGCGGCGCAACCGAATTTATCTAACCGGAGATCTCTATCGGGACTTAATTGCTTATAGTCTAATGTCCAGAGAAGACATCGAGTTAATGGTGATTATGCTATTAATTGGGTGGAAATTGTTCATTTGTTTCACTGTGGTTTATGACCTGTTGGTTATTTGTGTTTTTCTGTCACGGTTGTCCTTTAGATGAGTATATATCCGCATGTTCATAAACTAGCCCAAAAAGTCCACTTGCCATAATTTTAACATATCTCTTAATTTTTTTTTATTTATAAATGAGCTTATTCAGGGTGTAACAAAATCCCTATGCGGAAAATGGAAGGTTCTACTCCGCATTAAAAATAAAAAGTACTAAGAAGAAAACTTTAAAACCGTAATTTAACTCAGTACCAATGTCATATTATTACGTTTATATCGTGTAATGGTTGTGATCAGTTTTGTTTATAAATAAAATAAAAAATAAATAAAATATTTGCTCCATACTAAAGTTACATTAAAATGTAAAAAACAACTTTTTTTTTTGTCATTTCTAAGTACCCTCCAAGGTAAAAGTTGTTCGTATTGACGTGTAGAATCCCTCATTTTCATATGTATACAGGGATTATGTTACACCCTGTTTAGAGTCAAATGGAATAAGGCTTACTAATCTTATAATAGGTACATTTTTTTCGGCAATGTATTATTTTATACGATACACAAGTACTTGTTTGAGCAGACATTCAGCGACTGATACTTCCATTGTCTCAGGCTCTCGAAAACTATTACTCTACATTAAATCTTACTGCTGGGCAAAGGTCGGCTGTAAGTTCTAAACTTATCACACTTTAAAATCAAATAATTTCATATCTGCAAGCATTAATCAAGCTAACATTTTAGACGTCCCCTATTATGAAAACCACACGACAGTCGCGACCGCTGGCGCGTAACGTCGTACTAGTGAAACTTCGCAAATAGCCCAGTATTAGCGGCCTCCAGCGGCGTACAACCGACAATTTCAATCTGATTTATATCATCGATGCCCGCCGAGAAAATGTGGGAATATTTTCCCTAAGCCCTGGCTAGAAGACGCGAGACGAACGCCTCTGCCGTACACCTGAAAAGATCTTTTCGGACGTCCAGAGCGACCCCGTTTGCGTGCTTTGAGGATTTATACCAAGCGTAAGTAGGTCGGAGCAGTTGAGTAGAAGATCGGTAGAACACTGGTTTTACATTCGAGAGGCACGGAAAATATCGTGAAGAGATCCATGTGACTAAGGTCTTCACATATCTTACCGCTTGAAATCGCGGTAGGGACGCGTGGTGATTAACCCCATACTCTCTCTCTGAGAGAAGGCCCGTGCCCTACAGTGGGACGTATATAGGCTGCTTATGATATTTATAGTTATGAATATATACCATAGAATGTAAAGTAAAATAGGAATAGAAGTATTTTCAGAAAAAAAAAAAATTTTTTTAGATCGGGCACTTTGTTAATGTACATTTATTTCTTTACTTCGTCTGGGTAATTTTACCTAACGTGGTCTGTGACATCACCCCTGGGAATTAGAATAATTATACGAATCTAGGTACTCTGAACGATAGCAGCCCAAGTAAAGTAGAAATTTCGAATAAATCTAGAATTTTTCTACGCAAATACCTTGACGCCTCTTTCAAGCCTCACGCCTCGAGATATCTGCGTCTAGTGACAGCCCTAGTCATTTGATAAGGAGAAGCATCACTCCGGTTCTGCCATCGAAATCGACAGTTTCCGATATTACTGGTTTGCTCCGAGAAAACTCGATCGCGCCGAGCTAAAGGGAAAACGCGTTGCACCCCTTTTAGACGTTCTCGATCTCGCTACATATTGCTATTTACGTCAAAGCCTCGGGAACTATTCTCGAGAAATCTGCCACTCGATCTGTTAGACACTCAAGTCTTCCAAAGCATTATTGACTTCAGCGAGTCTTGCGTGGCTTAGAGAATAAGCTCTTAACACGCAGCACATCGCACGGAAGATACACGCATTGCAATTTAATTACAGCTGAGTTACCCCGAATGGATGCGAAACTATTTTTTCCTAACTCGTCGCGAGTTTGACACGAATGGTTAGGTTTCTTTCGCAATGTCGAGTATGTGTAATTCGTTTTTATGGTAGTTTGCTTTCCTACATACGAGAAATGATCATTTGCGAACACGTTTTTTTGCAGTGTCTTTTACAGTAACAAGTGTCACAAGAACGTCTGTTGGCGGAATAGTAGATTTTACAACAAGTGCACAAAACGAACCATTTTTATCCGAGACATTTAGCAGCCCGAGCCGACGGCGAGGCTGATCATAATCTCGAGGATAAAATAGTTTTGTGGACGAGTTATAAACTCTGTTTTTCACTTCGATTGCGAGGAAATAAAACAGTAGCATAATTTAGCAAATTGAAGAAATTAATAAACGCACGAAAAAACAACAGCTGTTTCCCGCCGCTTTATTTTTTTTAAATCTTACAACATTGATATTAGGCTTAGGCTGCAGACCTATACAGCCTACTATTAAAATAAATAACCTATTTTACTTGAATTTAAATTTTAATATCTTTTATGTCTTAAAAAACACATAAGGCAAATAAATTAAAGTAAATATTATAAAATAACAAATTCTATCCATGAACTTCTTATTGTGTTTGGCTGTATGGCTCATTTTCTTTGCCTTAATACAGATACATTTATGAGTAGATACGTTAATGCACTGGTGCACAAAATTCGATTTTGTGCAGCCTATATCCTGCACAAATAAGCACTTTCAGAGCATGAGAAATGAAAAAGTAATTTCCATAATTGATTATGAGACTGAATAGTAATGTCGACTCAATTTCAATCAAACAGGCACTGTCTGAAAATCAGCGCTGTGGGCTAACCCTCAGCAAAAGTTGAGCCAGCTGCCTTTTGCATCAACAGAGACACACCGCGTCTAATGTTTGTAAAACTTGTTTTATTGTATATACTGTTTTGTAGTCTTTTATGTCTTAAGTATTTTGTTTATTGTTGTATGTGTTACTATTGGTGCAATAAATGTATTTCTTCTTCTTCTTCTAATTTGATTAGGGGCTCTGCTAATCAAATTGAGTCGACCTACAAATGAATAAAATACAAGTTTTGTTTGAATATCATTTGTTTCACTTAATGTTCAAAAATATATCACTTGTAGTTGTTAATTATATACGAAACCGGTTTCTTATTCGACGGGAAAAATATGGATTCATAATCGTGGTGAGAATCCTATTTCTTTTAGAGTAAAGAACACATTATTTTACAACCAGATTAAGTACATGTAATTTCTTATATCTATGTAATGCTATATAATTGGTAGTCCTATAGCTTAGAGCGAACTCTTCCAGGCAACTTTGAGTTATAGTCTTACTAAGTATCAATTCTGTACTCTATACGGGAATAAACGGGTTTCCCCATTCCCTTACTCATCATCCACTTAAACCCATGACTCACAGTATAATGTAGTCAATAAACATAAAACAGTTGACAGTTACATTAACTGTGTGAATCCACCCGATGCGTCAGCATAATTACTCTACATTTACGAGTCACAGGGTCACTACGGTAGACTAGTGTGTTCAACTTTGAAGGTTTACCAGAGGTCAACTACTAGTATTAATTTTACTGGCTGGTGGCCTGTGGTTATTTGATGTTCTCAGAACATTCTTCTGCAGCAAGCATTACCTACTACGTATGTCTGGTAAAGTGCCGTAGAAATGCGCAGTTTCTTGTTTCACACAGTAAAAAGGTGTTAAGATGACGTGCTAAGCTTCTAATGTCTTTGGAAGACTAGGTCATGATTTTTGTATTATTCATACAAAAATCTGATCTACTTTTTGTTATGTTGCCATTACTGTGTCCTGCTGTTGGGCAAGGGCCTCTAGACTATAAACAAATATTGAAAGAATTATTATGTATAATTAAAGTAATTATATAAAATTATACATAAGGGATAGGCCTTATCATCTGATCAGATGACATCAATCTATAGTAAAATGTCAATGTGCTTTAAATAATAACAGTACAATGGCAGTATATTATTTAAAGACTCGCAATGCTTAAATATTATTATTTTTTTATTTACATACAGGCACATACATTGCTTCTGGCCCCACACTAGGATGCCCTGTGTCGTGGAACCAGAAACAATGACATCACAAACATGTAAACATCCAAGACCTGGGTTTTTTTTTGTCCCCAGCCGTGATTCGAACCCGGGACCTCTCGCATGGTATGCAGATGCACTACCGCTGCGCCACGAGGTCGTCAAAATGAAAATGATAAATAATACACAATGAACGAGTCTAGATCGCGATTAGACACGTTAAATATATTGTCTAGACTAGTGCAGTCGACATTAGGAGAACTAAAAAACTATCAATAGGAAAGTATGCTGTGTGACGGTCTTCTAACTAGTGGTATCTCTTTCAACTAAACAGTTAAGTTGGTCCACCTGTAAATGACAAATATGTGACTGACATTCTGCACACTGCGATCTATTTACTTTTAATATATTTATTAATTTCACGGTCCCCCTATAGTGTTGAAATGTTTGGAAGGCGTGAATGTAATTCTGAGCTGGACATTCCTATTGGAAAATCTGAAAACTTTTCGTAGGTCCAAAATGTCTCTGCCACACACAAGACGATGTGTGCAGTCTCACAGTAGAAGTAATAAATTTTTGTGCAGACTGTGGGGGCGTTAACTTAATTTTATTCAAAAACAAGAACCATAAATCAGTCTGGAGGCTGTGTCATCGTCGCCAGACAGTTCGACGGATAAGAGCAAACAGAAGCTTTCGGCACAGATTGTTCCTCTTTCGGCTTCTTTGAGGCTGCGTTTATTTATTAATCCTAATTGAATTTGTTTGTTCGCCTTGCGTAGCGCTTTGTGGGTCTACTCATTAATCAGACTGGAATGAATACCTCGTCACACAAAACTTTTTATAAAGTTCACGGCAGTTATTAAGCAGATAGGTCTTTCTCAACGCTAGTACAGATGGCGCAAACATCTTGAGTAATGCTTAGTAGTCAATATTTGGGACTCTAAGGAGGATATTTTATGGAGAACCTGACGGTCAACCTCGCGATTGGTCGTGATAATTCGGGCTCTATACACCACGCTGCACTTTGTATTTTCTTTTTCGCAGCTTTTTGCTCAAGATTTTTGCCACCATCTTTTTTTGTTCACATTTAAAAACCTTTACATATTTTTACAAATGACGAAAAACTGCGGTGCAGTTTGTGCAGTCTGTGACAGGTTTGCTTGTGACGTGTCTCAATTAATTAGAGTTGGTGATTTTTGTCTCAAACGGTAAAATTGTCTTGATTAGCAGTCTCTTATTAGGTATGATTTGGCAATTAGAGTTAACGTTTCGGTATCGTTTCAAATCACAAATGAAACAAACAACAAAAAATATAAAAAAAATAATTCAAAACTTTAAGTATAATTTATTTTGTTGAAACAATTAAAACAATTAAATATTCCGAGTACGCCTTCAGTTATCTGCTACCGATTGCTGCATTAATTGTTTGGCAAGGAGAGAAAATTAACATGCCTCGAAGGTTGCTATACTACTTAGAGATATATCTCGTTAACGTCCGGTTGAGATGTCGAAGCAAAAGTGAGAGTTGCTTCAATTAGAGATGGGCTGGATTAGATATGGGTAATTATTTCTTAGCTTAGTTCGCTGTATAACTATGTTACGCTAAGTTCTATTAAGGGCGGATAATGGCCATGAAATCACATAAGAAAGTACTCTATTTTAACGGCATTTTAATAGTATTCTATGTAACTTTCTTACTTATTAGTGTAATATTGGCTTGACTAAATGAATCTCTAAGACTACAAACCTACGTACTCTATATTTGCCCAATTGCATTACAATTATATACATACATACATTATCTCGCGCCTATATCCCTGTATGTATGTATGCAGGCATTAAAATTAGATATGTTTACTTAATAATTCATTAACAATATGACTTAAGTTTCTGATGCGCTCCGACAATGACTATGAAACTTGTTGTTGGCAATTTCTTAAATTGCCAAGTTGTTATTTCCCACATATTGCCTTTATTAATAATGCAGCCTTTATACGTCTTATCGCAGGGCATAGGCCCCAGAGAAAGAGAATATGGGCCTAATCACGACACGTGCCCACCACAGATGGGCAATTTCATGGGCTGAGGTAGGGCTTCCCAAACATATTATGACTGACGCCTTTGGGAGTTTCCCATGTTTTTGCGTCGCCCCGTTTCCCTATCTGACTAAAAACTACCTACCGCTAAAGCGCGACGCGTCGTCATCACAGACCGAACGCCCCTTGGGATAGTGCAGCGACGCCCCGGGGCGTCGCGACGCACAGCTTGGGAAGCCCTGCGCTGAGGTACGGGAACACCTCAAAGAGGTTTTCCTTCACCGTTAGCGAGTGGCATTGCTACTACAAATCACAAATGTACGAAACTTAGAAAATAAGGTGATGACTTTAACTGTCGAACGTAATAATGCTGGGAGTATGGAATAAAAAGCAATGCAACGCAGAAAATCCTGAAAGAAAAGACGCTTCGGCAGAGTCGTGTCGAACGTAACGGACGTGGCGACAAGGGCCGTGTCGTCAGCTCATGGCGACATCGAAGGAAGCGAAAGCGAATCAATCGCCGCCTTTATCAATGCCCCGCGTGACCGAGGCCATTGTTAGGAAAGGGAAAATGGGACAGACGACTCACGAAAAATGAAAGAATAGAGTTAGCGGCCGGCACAGTGCGCTTCGTTGGCAAATGCTTCTTTTCGTTTTTTTTCTGCAGTCGCCCTCCGTAACGCACCGGGCGGCGCGTCGCGTGCTACTTCGGCCACTCACGATGTTAGGGAGGCTATTCTCAAAGCTATCAAGAGAACAAAGTCTTTCGAGTGATGATTCCCGATCGTGTTCGAGAGTAAGGGTAAAAATAATTTCAAATTAGGAATGTTTCAATTCGGATAGCGCATGAACTTAGAAGCTTTTACCGTTTGTAATTGGTTTAAATGAGCGTGTCACGCGGTGGCCTGCGCCCGCCGAGGCGAGGCTCGTTTGAGTGGCAGACGGTAGTTGATTTATGTTGCGGCGCAGAACCTATTTAGATTACTCGATTTTAGCTCCAAGCTGGAATAGAAATCGCGATGAGTTGAAATCGCCTCAGGCCTCAAATGATGCCGGTATTTATTACTTCGGCCATTAATTCGAAAATTACTAACGACTGTTCGACTCCTGCATACCAATAGGTCCACCTACTCGTATATTACTTCAAACATACGTTAGTGCGGTTCTAAATACCGGCCCGGGTTAGTTTAGCGGCTATTTCAGCACGTGCCTTAATAATGGTATCCATCAGGCGAACAACATTTTACCTCGGCAAGTGGAGTATTTCTGACATAAAGATAAGCAGCTTGAACTCGAGACCTTTTCGATCTAGCATTTTACCATTGCGCCACTGTGAAATTGTGGATCGCTGGTGGCGTGTGCGGCGGCCAGTTTTATTTATATTCCCTGTAGTGCGGGAGCGATCACGACTCGAGTAATTGATGCTCTAGCCGCCGCGCGTGCCGGCACCGTTTGCACTAGCGTCGGTTCACGAAGGCTCGCCCGCCGCTACGAGCTGCCACAAAAACCATGAACATGTGAAATGGCCTAGCTTTACACATTGAACTTTGGTCCAAACTCGTAGTGAAGGCGTAGAGTTAAATTTCAAATCATTATGACAATATACCCCGAGGCATTTCTCGTTGGTTTAGCGGTGACACGTTAGCTAAACGAAACAGTTCGATTCCCGCTCGGGTTAGCCCTTTGTATAGGTGTTTTTACATCTTTGTGGCGTCCTTGTCTAGTTAACATATCACGGAGTATCCTGTGTAGGTCCCGGGGCAAGTGTTGTTTGGATGTTACTTATTTATTTATGTATAATGTCATTTTTAGGGTTCCCTTCCCGAAGTGCAAAACGGGACTCTATTACTAAGACTTCGCTGTCCGTGTGTCTGTCGCTAGGCTGTATCTCATAAACCGTAATAGCTAGGCAGTTAAAATTTTCACAGAAGTGTTTCTGTTGCCGCTGTAATAAAAAATACTGAAAACCGAATAAAATAAATATCTCCTATACAATAAACGTAATTTTTTTGCCGTTTTTTGCTCGATAATAATAACGGAAACAGGTAGATGAAACATTCATAGAATATTTAGTTCTATATTAGCTTCAAAAATAAATAATTAAATTAAAACTAAATAAATATTTAACGGGTGCTCCCATAAAACAAAGGTGACTTTTTGCCGTTTTTTCTCGATCTTTGTGTCTGTACACCTACCTACCTAGTCTCATCATTTTCAGTTCTATCCATCCTATGGTTGTCTGGAAGAGATCGCTTTTAGCGATGAGACCGCCAATTGTACGTATATGGAAAAACTTGACATATAAGCCTTTTAACGTATTTTGTTTTCTGGTGTGTACGATAAAGTGTTCTAATCTAATCTATCTAATGTTGTATAGATAATGGCACGGAACCCTTCGTGCGCGAGTTCAACTCGCACTTGAGTCTTCTGGCAATTTATTGTTTCATATCAGTACTTGTGTTTTCTATCAGTACCTACTGTGTTTCATTGAGTGTTTCGGTACAATGAGTAGCACTTCGTGAAGCGCAACGGCAACGGCTGCGCGTGCGCAGGCCGCGGCCGCCGTTACATCTCGACACCATTCTTGTTACGGACACTTTAGAAAGACCTACCCCACTGTTGGGCCTTTTAGAAGAGAGAGCTCATCATGCGCAAAGCTTGGAAGCTAGTTATGATGTCGAAAAGGGAGTTTTAAATTTGAAGACGTTGCAGAAGGAATATAAATGGAAGAAAAGTTGCATTGAAAGTATTTACGGGTTAGTAACAGCATGCTTTAAGACCCGCACTTAGACTTCCAAATGTATATCAAATATTTGAGTAAGAAAAGACGTTGATTACTATATTTTTCTCAAGAAGAACATTGTGAGGGAAAGAATGTTCAATACTTTATCATCATCAGCCATTTGACGCCCACTGCAGGACAAAGGCCTCCCTCATGGTTTTCCAAGCTTCCCGGTCTTGTACCGCCCGCATCCAGCGACTCCCCGCCACCGTAACCAGGTCATCAGACCATCTGGTGGGGGTCCTGCCCACGCTGCGCCGTTTGTTCCACGGTCGCCAGGTCAGAACTTTTCCGTCCCAACGGCCATCAGTTCTCCGAGTTATGTGCCCCGCCCACTCCCACTTCAACTGAGCAATTCTTTGAGCAATATTAGTAACTCGGGTTCTTCTGCGCGTCTCCTCATTTCTGATTGGATCACGTAGTGAAAAACTTTATGCTAAATAAAAATTAAAAAGACAAGATTGTGAATCTGTATGAAAAACAGTGAAATATACCGGCAAAGCATTAGAGTAAAAGACGATTTTCCTATAATGGGCACTATTTAAAGGCTGATGTTAGTCCATATATCCTAAAAATTTTAAAAGCCTTTCAGCAAGAGACCTAAGCTGGCATTTAACGAAGGCAAGGCTTCGCGAAGAGCACCGACTGCAGGCTCACGATCGCTAATAGGCGGGCTTGTTACAAAAAGTAGCTTCGCGGAATGACCATTGACGGTGATTGAATGCCCGGTATGTGTCTATCGGGAAACGTTTTACCGATTGTCTATAATGAGCCAGATATTTCGCAGAAGTCTCGCGCCGATCTGTCATCTCGACTCCTTCAATTGGGTCTTAGCTGATACTCACTTGCTGAGAGGAGACTTGTGCCTTTCAGTGGATTGCAATGTTTATAAGCTTCTTATGCATATGTCGATCTATCCTATTCTAAGCAAAGTAAGCTTTAATGGTCTTGTGTCTCTTACTGAGGTCGAACCAATAATTTTTAAAAAATCCACCTCGATCAGCGTAAGTCAGAATACTGTTCCACTTTTCAACACTTTTCCGTAATCTGTACAGAAAATGGCGCGTACCTTTTGTATAAGGTTTACGCAAAAGTAGGCTTCATAGAAAAAAAAATAATGCGGTCGTGGCGCTTTCATGCAGATAACATAATTCGATTTTCAATGTGGAATCAAAGCTAAAGCAAATAAAAAATGCTAATGCTGCATGTAAAAAATTGGCTGGGTAAAATTTGACGAAGTTATGTGATTCCAATTTTCGTCTTAGTATTTTCTTTATAATATATGTTTCTTTTTCTTTCAGTTATTAGTATCGTAGTTTTATTTATATAGACAATATTACAATATGTTTTTTATTACATACTTATTATTGGTAAATGTCGTGACGTACCATGCTGTCAAAAAACTGACCTGTTACAGAAATGTAAGCAAGTTGCAATGCTGTACTGACAAGTCTAGCTTTAAAATATAATGATGATGAATAATGTTTATAGTTTCACCAGAAGCTTAATTTTTTAAAATCAAAATTCACACATTTTTAATTGTATAATGGAAACTGGAGACACGACGTATATGAAAAGGCCCATTCGATCTCTGGCCCCTTTGATTATCGGTATCTGCCGCCAAAGCAGCTTGTTGAACTTTCGCGTAAATGGAAGTAAAAGTCCCGACCGATTTCTGTAAATTGTGTATTAAGCAAATCGATAAAATAGTAAGTCGACGATGCTTTTTTTTGTTTTCGAACATTTTCCGCGTGAGTGCCATTAGGCATAACCATTTCAAATTTCGTGAGTGAGCTTCAATACAACTCAAGTATACCCAATCGGACTTTACGGCTATAGACTTAGAGTCGAAAATTATGTACATTTTACTCATATTGCACATTTACAATAAGTCGGTAGCTCACGTAACTCCGTCGATTGTTTGTCAAACGTGACGAGTCAGTAGTTTTACTCGTAATAAAACAATTTAGTTTCTATTATAATGTACGGGAGGCCTAAATGTTTATTGTACTTTGTCTGTCTCCCACTAAGTGGAAAGTAAGTGAAAATAAGTGGTAATTTTAAAAGCGGTAGGTAGGCCCAATCAAGAGGAAACCGTAGTTAGATTTAGTTGTAAAAAGTAACGTGATAATTTTATAGAAAGTTGCAATTACATGTGCAATTAAATACGAGGCCTACTCTCAATTTGGTTGATATGATACATAACTCTGGTAACAGAATCAAGGCCATACTCACAGAAACCTCGAAACAGGTTCTGTAAGCAAGGCCTTGAAACAGGAACAGAAAACTTAATTGTCAAACGTTGGTTGGTTTACAAAACAAAGTCTTATTTAGAGGTAAACCCATACTGAGTACGTGGATCGAACCACCTGTAGTTATTTAAATACTTTTATGCAAAAGTAGAGTAGGACCATTCGATCGCAAGTCGATAATAATGCGTTTAATTTCCAATGCAGGCTCTCGTAACAAAGACATAAAAGCACTTTGCAGAAAGCGTTGGATAGGACGAGTCCGGCCGCTGGTTGCAAGTGTACTACATGAAGTTGGGTGCATTCCTGAATGATCAAGCGCTTTGTAAACTTCCTTAGTTATGCTCGATTTTAGTACAATTTATTGGACGTTTGACCAATATAGGTTATGAATTGCTTTATCATGAATCTTTTATTTGTCGATTTATAACGTTGACCAGGGGGTTCAATTTTAGTAGATTACTTATTTTTGTAATCTATCGTAGAAACGTTATGTTTTTCGAGTTCTAGTCGACACGTATTATTGATATTGAATCTTTCGCTACTTTTCGCAAAACTGGGAAAGATGATTCTTTTCTAACATTTTTTAATTGATTTGACATGTCGTGTAACGAAGTCAGGGCCTAAAATGTATTAAGTTTGACACAGACAATGTAACTGTAATAGTAGTTTTCGCATATTCGGCAAGGGTGATTTACTATAATGAGAACCCCGGGCTTTGGCGAATGTAGAATGAATTTTAAAACGTACAATTAAGTGGATCATATAGGAATAAGACGAAGTCGTAACTGCGACGGTCCAAGCTGTTTGCTCGGTTTCCATCTCGACTTTTACTGATATGCTTTGGTAATTGGAGCAGCGTAAGTGTACTCACTTTATTATACACAGATATCTCTATTGCACGGCCACTCGATAAAGGTAAAAATAACTAACTATGAACATATAATGGAGCTTTTTATAGTGGCACTGTTTATCGTTGGTATAAAGAGCAGGTGTAAATTTTATGTTTTGACTGAAATACTCGAGTAGAGATTTGGAATGGCTTCATAGTTGCTAGAACCAGTATTTTGTATGACTTTTGATCTTATGAGCACTTTTCATATTGCAAAGCTGTTATTTTTTAACAAAATTAAAGTTAAGATCCGATGATAAAATTGGAAATTATCATACTTAAGCAGCAAATATTTGCCTCACTGGACATATGCCTTGAAAAGCGGAATGATCAATACTTTATTTTAAATAGTAAATCAAACTACATACAAACATTATTTGATATTTTATTTGACATACATTAACTCACGCCTGCATCCCAGAGGGGTAGGGACTGCCACCTGCCACGATCCCGACAAACCACCCTCGCCTCCCCAACACTCCTCAGTCGCCGCAACACCTAATTTAAATAACAATTAAATTTGACATTTTTGGATAAAAAATGGGCTGTTACTTTTTATCCTGTTAATTCTAGTCCCATTTTCGATCCCCATCCCATAATTCTGTCGAATTTATATAGAATGAGCTGCATTTAACATTAAACTCGTTTACTTAACACTAATTGCTCTAAAAAACTTCATTTTCTACTTTGTACCTACAGAAGAAGTGCACTCTTGTTTAAATAAGTTGTAGCGAAGAACATTTTACTAGACATTCGTACGAAAACGGCGCTTATAGGCTGTAAAATTGATAATAGCAGCTTCTGGGTTATTAAACGAGTTCATAACGCTCGCTCGTGTCATCAGTACCTACACTCGACTTTATTGAGAAGTTGCAGTATGTCTACCACATACTGCAGAAACTTTGACAACGTATGACCACGACAAATGCTTTGTTTCAAAGTCTATCGTGTATTTATTGTATATAATATATCAGGAAAAAAATAACATTCAATTTGTTACAAAGTCAAATAAATCACTTGTTTTCACTCATAAAAAATTACTTTGTATGAAATTACCTCACTACGTTCAGTACCAATTTTTTGTCGTATAAACCAAATAATAATAGAATAGAGTTTTTAGAATAATTTTCAACCTACGTAGTAAAATGCATTATTGGATTAAAGTGGGATTTTGTTAAAGTAAATAAATAAAAATAAGAGATGGGCAGCAGCCTCTTCCTGAGATTCCAACCGCATACTGCGATCAGTAACTGGCCTGCCAAGCGTGGCGATTATGGCAAAGCCCCTCATGGTCATAAAAACCACGAAGGAGGCATATGTCCTGCAGTGAGCGTTAAATGGCTGATGATGATGATGATGAAAAAAAACACAAGATTGTAATCAACGTGTGGCGTGAGTGGATGTTGATGATGATGAAAGCCGATGAAGCAAAATAGATATGTCAGGATCATGGAAAGTGGTAAACTCTGGTCTTAGCCCACCGCTTCGTGACAGTCATGAGTTTATTTATGTATGTATTCTATTGAGCTCACTAAGTTAGTGTTACCTACATTGCTGCGTTATCAATACTTTCTAGTAAGAAAAGTAGCGAAAGTATAACAAAATAATTGTAATAATAAAATAAAAATTATGTATTGGTAGGTAGGTAGGTACACATTCAAATTAAAACTTTCGTAAGCACTACACAAAAAGTACTTCTTAAAAATGGTGATTGGTGATGTTTTATGAGATGCTTATGATATAATAATGACCCCCGAAAACATCGTTTCCTACTTTTGTTAGATTTACCTATTTAAGGTGGATGTGCTTTCGACTGTAGCGCCTCTATACAGTACCTAATATTGATTCGAAACAGTTCGCGCTCGTGCAGAGTCAGCCACATCCACGCACCGAGTTTATTACGACTAAAACGGTCTTGTTTCTAATCACATTTACATACGTTCTTGTTTTTATTGAAACACTTAGCCCGGCTTCCGCTAATGACTTCATTAGAGATCTTGAACCGATTCATAACTATGAACACTGCATACATACATACATAAACTGACGACTTTATCCCAGGAGGTAGGCAGAGACCAGGGACTACCATTATGAATGCTAGTGCATGAATTTTTACCTAATGAATTGATTCAATGCTTCGTTATTGGTAAATGAATAAAATAGGTCAATATCACATCCAACCTTTAGGTTAACTGTAATTTTAAATGCGATATGCGTAAACTTATTTATTTCTAAATTACATACATTGTTTGTTTGATCAGCATCACCACTATCAGTTACATATGATGAAGGAAAATATCACAAAGAAACCGCCTCACGTAGGTGCAGTTCACAATGTGACGATCTTTACAAGCCTGAAGAAGGAGTTCGATAAGAAACACCGTGACACGTCATTTTTGTATATAATTTTTTTTTTATATTAAAATACCGTGCAAACATGCAATGGACTTGTAACTTCAAGCGTTTTCGAGAGCCACAGCACAGCCCTTCTATGACGTAACTGTCCATTCTATTGGATTAACCTATTTGACGATTCTAAAGTATCAAAATATGTATGTATTTGACAGTTCGAAGTAGGTTAAATCGGGCAACTCCGTACAGTGGAGGACTTATGCAGTAGTAGCGCTCCACAGCTTACACTGTGCTTGTTTGAGATTCCGATGTTAAGCATACATCGTGCGTTGAAATTTTGAACTCGTTTCCTAAATTAAAGCTTTTTCTTGAGATGAAATAGTAGATGATAGTAGACGCATTTCTAAAAAAATATGCAAGAAGTGCGATTTATACATTATTAAATATCCACTCATTTTTTTTTCTTGCAATAATACGTGAGTTTCGGAAAGGTCGTTAGTAAATTTACACACGCCGCTTTCTCCTGCCCTCGGCGATCCTCATCCAGCAGCAGCAATCTGCCTCAGATCGTCGGTCCAGCGACCTGGTGGGCGTCCTACGTTGCGTTTGCCAGTTCGTGGTCTCCACTTGAGAACCTTTGCACCCCATCGACCATTGGTTCTTCGGCATAATTATGTATTTATCATTATCAACCCACCCCACCGAAGGGCACGGGTCTCTTCCCTGAGGAAGGTATAGGCCATACTCCACCACGGGGGCCAAGTCCGGATTGGTGGAGGCTTGTAGACTAATGGCTCGTCTACTGTCAGAAGTTGTCAAGCCACCCTAAGGCCTCTGACTTGGCTTAACGATTGCCATCTATCGACGACAGCCGGCACCAACAGCTTAACGTGCCTTGCGAAGCACGGAACCGCTCGGAAAAATGCCACTAGCGTTAGGCATAGACGGCGACCCATCCATGCACTGAACGCGCCCTATGTTGCTTAACCTTCGTGATCGTTTATCACTCAGGCAGCCGGGGCTACGAGCGATTACTGTGATGTTATGTCCATATTAAAATATTCTTTTCTCGTTAGAGTTAACGCGACGGAGGAGTATGGCTGGAATAGTTTATAAGTTCTTGTGGTAATTAAACGCATAACCGCCTAAAGATTTAATTACAATCATCGGTGTCGTTACGACTTTTATTAATACCTATTAAGTACAACTTACACATACTTTTATGCCCACCAAAGCTCTTAATTTAGCACTTAGTGTTTATAGAACTCACTAGAGCATAACTATAGGTTAAGATAATACTGGGGAACTTCTATCGTACCATAGAAGACATAGGAGAACTCAAGAAAAATTTAAAAAGAAAGCCATGAATATATTTTTTTCGGGGTTTTCGGGGTCCCAAAAAATGTGCAAAAGCAAGTAACTGTAATAAAAATAAAAACTAAAAAAAAGATTTGAAATTAATAAATTTTTCATTCAAGTTCTCCATTATAATGATCATGATGCATTTTTCAATTCTTTAATGACAGTTGGTTATTTTTTTAAGTTTATTTTTTAAGTTTGGAAAAGATTAATCCTACAAATTATTTGGCCATACTGCAAATTAATGAAGTAAGTATGCTTAAATATGCCATTATGAACTCACCAACAGTAATGATGAACGAATGGAGAACTCTGACAAAAAAATGTTTTAGTATAATCGGAGAGACCATGTTAAAATATAAATAACTGTGGTTATTTTTTCTCTACGACTAATAATTTTCATAATGTGACCTGTCGAAGAGTCAATATAGTCACGTGGCACAAAAACGCGCCATACAAATTGGGCTCAAACTATGACGTTACAACTTGCACGTAACGCCTTATGTATGAAGCGTTTATCAATATTTGAGTTATCTCGTGAAATATTATTTTTATGCATGTACACCCTTATAAGAAAAATCCGGAATTCAACGAAAACCTAAACCTAGTAATTTTTGGTTATTTGAGTAACTTTATTTTTCGCATTTTGTGACCCCGAAAACTACGAAAAAATATTTTTATTGCTTTAATTTTAAAATTTTCCTAAGTTTTAATATGATTTCTTTGGTATAGAAGCAATGTCACTCCAATCTAAGTTAGACGCAAGTTCCCCATTATAATCATCATCAGATCCGGTATTCCTCATCAGAGTCATCAGGGACAAAGGACTCTCAAAGAAGATTGCTATAGGGCCAGTTTCTGAATTGGGAATTTTGCTAAGTAAATAGTTAACTGTAGTGCAGTCTCTTCGAATTTCTCAGAAAAGAGCACGACAGAACGTTACTTAAGCATTTTCTTAGTGAAATTCTTAATTCAGAAACCGGCCAATCGAGACTGATAGATAACGTTCAACAGTAGCGTTCAATAAATTTGCGATCTATCCCACTAATCCAGGCTAATATTATAAAGACTATGGGGGTTGGCAAGGCGTTAATTAAATTATATTATCTATCTATTTATGAGTTTCACTATCTATCTAGTGTGATGATGGAATATAACTTATTTAAGCCAGAATCTTGGCTTAAGGGGGTCCAGGGAGTAACGCTAGCGCCGCGCCACTGGGGAAAAAATAATATCTTTTTTTAAACATCATATCAAATTTCTAAAAAGTGTCTGTACAATCTCTCAATCATGTTAATAGTGATTTTTAGGACCCACGACAAAGAAGGTTAGATTAGATTAGAACAATTTATTGTACACACCAGAAAACAAAATACATTAAAAGCCGTTAGCGTCGTCAGCCCACTGGATCCCCTTAAAACAATTTCCGGTGGCGACTCGAAAATTTGTTTCGAGGTGCGTCGAAGCGGTTAAATACACACCTTATTTCCAATTTAGATCAAACGCAACGGTGCTTGCAATACCACATGTAAGTAGTCCCGGTATTGTTTTCAAAACCGCGAAATATTGAATCCGCGCCGGCCGCAAATGGCCGCGGCGGGCTTTCTACTCGTATCATGTTATTAGAGAATCTAGGCGAGATCCGAAGATGGTCCGCTCAGAATACAAAGTATTCAGTCGCTAAAGCTTCAAGCGATTTCTAAACATTGCATCAGCGGCTTACATCGGCGAGAACAAACTTTTCAGCGATAGGAAAAACAATATTTTTTATAGTTAAAGAAACAATTAAAAATAGGTAACTAAGAGCTAATAACAGATTGAAAGTGTCATTAATTGCATTGAAAGTCAATTCAATTGTCTTATACACGTTTTTAGGGTTCCGTAGGTGAGAAGGAACCATTATAGTTTCGTCATCGTCATGTCCGTCTGTATACCTGTCTGTCTGTCCGTCTGTCTGTCTGCCTAGCTCAGAGACAATTGGTACTAGAAAGCTGAAATTGGGCATATTATTCATACCAATAAAACGGTAGAATGAAATCGTTGAAAATAAATTTTAGGGTAACTCCCCTACACCTAAATTAAGGATGCATTTTTTGTTTTTCGCCTACATAGACTAATACGCGACCAACTTATAAAAGGAAAACTTCGTATAAAATCCATTGAAAATTACTATGATGAAGTTGTTAGTTCTGTAATGCAAATAAAACCCAGAGGGCCGACACGGACTTGCCCGGTTTTTCATGAAAATGTTATGCTTTTTTTCTAATTATAAAAAATACTCTTGCTATGAATATATGATATTTAGCATCAATGATTTTTAAAGTAGATTTCATTGCATTTACAATATGATTCAGTAAACAAATCAATTCTAATTCAGCTAAATCTCACTAAAGTCACTGCATCTCGAAAAACAGAGTATATCAATTGCCTTTCGAACTGTAACAGAGAAATCGTTCGCGTTTTCACCAAGAGCGCACGCGTTAATAAAGTACTCGTCTACCGGCGAGAACTTACCTGTGTGTTTTCTGTTTATTTTACTTAAAACCTGAGTATCTACTTGGTAGGAAAAAGGTGTGAGCTTTTTTTAATTGGCTGTTTGATGTGTTTAAGAATTCAATCAATTAATCAATCAATCAGCCCGTACTCGTCCACTGCTGGACATAAACTTCTTATAATAATAGTAATTATACAAAATGAAAATATTTTTATTTCTGTGAAACAAGTCGTCTTTTTCTTTCATGGTTCGGTCTGAAAACCAGCGCCAAAGCCCTACTTAGGCATCATGCTGAGACTGGCCCATTTTTGACATCTTTGTATGCCTAGTTTCATGGAGGTACTTACAAGTATTTTGCTAAAATGGGTTCTCTGGTTTACTATATTAATTGTGTACCTTTTGTTTGCAATTTTTTGTAAGGTTATTTACTTAATTATGTACCAACTGTGTATAATTATTTGTTATGTTGTCTAATAAAGTTTATTCTGATTCTTATTGTCTCCAAAGCATACCACTCCCTTCTGTCTGGCCGTCCTCACCCAGCCGCTGCCAGCAATCTGCCTCAGATCGTCGGCCCAGAGAGCTAGTGGGCGACTTACGCTGCCCAGTTCGTGGTCTCTACTCGACCTTTGTACATCGACTATCGGTTTTTTCGCAGAGTTGAGTCTACTTTAACTTTGCTAATCTTATAGCATATGCCATCTTAGTTTTACGTCTACTAGTTAAATAGTGTCTAGCGGCAACTGGCAACTCCTATCTACACCAGATTGGTAAATAATCACTCGGACGCTGTAGTGACTGGGACACATTTTAGGAGTAAGCTTGTACCGGACCTGTAAAATCCTCCCAGCTCAGTCGACTAAAAAAGGTACGGCAAAAGTGGTGTTTCAGAGGACGGTCTTTACGTTCACCTACAGATTAAAGGAAAACATAAAAGTAAAATTTATCTGTTCCAAGAGACATATTATCTGTCTATCAATTTATCTGTCGTTTTCTTCCATGTCCTAAGAATAAACCAAACAATTTACTTACCTACGTTTCCGCCCGCATTTAAGTAATAGTAATTAAATGAATGAGAGGCAATAACATTTACAATCCTTAAAGACCCCACAGTGAGTTGTCCGAAATATAGGGTGCCAAGCAATTGATATAGAGCTCAAGGTATTTCGATCCGAGTAAAACTGACCCACTGACACTGGCTTACCTGGTGTTATAAACCTTCGGCTCGGGCTGCGAAAAGTCTCGCATAAAAATCGTTCATTTTGTGCACTTGTTGTAAAATCTACTAATATTCAGCCTTAATGTCATGCAGAAATTAAACTGCCTTCGTATGGAGAGTGGGGCCACTTCTTATGCGAGCTACGCGAGCGTAATTAGTCATGACGATGTCAATATTTACTATATTAATTGAATTATTTGTTGACATCCAATTAGTATTTTGTACCCTAATTGTCAGGTGTAGAAGAGAATACCTGGTTGGTTGTACCTATAGTCCATTAAGAGTCACAGTATAAAAAGGATTGCACAATCCACTGAGTCACTCAACCTCCTTTGAACTGACCGATATAATGCGATGTAATTAATTTATCGTTAATTTAATAACGGGTCGCTATGCTTGCTATTTATAGAGTAAACTTTAAGGAGTGAGTACCTATCGACGTACTCGAGTTTTTGAAGAAGCCAGAAAGACCAAGATAAATAAGCGATATTTTTCTTTACATACATAAGTCGGATATATGTCCCCCTGCAGGGCACAAGCTTTCTCACAGAGAAAGAGAGAGAGTGTGGGCACTTGGAGCACAAAAGTATGTGAATACCTCAGACATTAGGGATTCGATGGTTTTCTTCATAGCTAATCTAATATTTAAAAATATCGTGTCAAAGTGTATGTTACCGAGCTCCTCCGAAACGGTTTCACCGATTTTTATGAATTTTTTGTGTATTTGGTAGGTCTGAGAATATGTCCTAGGCTAATTAATATGGCAAAACAACTTTTGCCGGCTCACCTAATATTGCATAAAAATAAAAGGCCAAATATACGTAACTTTGTAATAATAATAATAACAATAATAACTTCCACTTGACCTGGTCCCAAACTAGGATACCCAGTGCTATGGTAACCAGGCAAGGACGACACAAACATGAAAATACACCCACACCAAGGCCATTTGTACGGCGGCCCCCAGTTGGATTCGAACCCACGACCATCGAGGCAGTCAAAAAAAAGAAATAGGGTACCTACATGCGATTCGGTATTTTGCTTTACCTGGCATATACCGAAAACATATACCAATACTAGATGAGAACGGATGATAATCTCACCAATGATAAATAAACATATTCTATTTTACTTCTTTTTATTTGATAATTGCGCCTATCTCTCACGCAATAGCAGATGATTAAATAATAATTTAAGCTCTTCTGGGATCTCGCAGAGGTGTTTAGTTCCATTCGACAAGTGATGTACTTGCACGCAACAGCAAAATTGGCCAAGTCATGTTTGACTACTAAATGAGACGGTAAAGCAATCATTAGACGATATCCAGATGGCAAAATGCATTTTTGTCCAGGATTAAGAAAAGTTCTGGATAAGTTATTTATTTACGGGTTTGTCTCCCACTGCTGGGCATAATCCTCCTTCATAATCCTTCACTCCTCTCTGTCTTGAGCCATCTTCTCCCATCCAGGCAAAAAGGTTGAGAGATCGTCCCGCCATCTACGTCTTGGCAGGCCACATCTGCGATATCCATAGCGTGGAACCCAAATCAGTAATTATCGCAAAAAAAAAATGTGTTAGGACCGATTTCACCATCCAGAGTAGACTAATTTGACTATACATCGTTTATTTACTCTAAAGGAAGCTACTTTTACGTAGTTTAATCTTAAGTAAATAGCCGAGTTATACTTTAACGGTCAAATCGGCTCTTAGTGTTTTATGATTATACATGAGACATTGTTATAAATAATCTGTGTTATTATTATAGTAACTGTTGAAGGGGTCTTGAAAGAATGCTTCGAAAAATAAGCCGTGGGAGGTAAAAGGATGATTTTCTGACAGGCCTGAACAGGGATGATTTAAAAACCTATTTAGAGGCTAAAAATTCCACCCATGCTGGGACTTGAACCCGCGACCTCTGGCTAACCGTGCCAGCGTTCTTCCAACTGAGCTAATGGGCAAGTGAAGGCATCAGTGAAATTTCGAGCCTCTTTACAAAATTCTCTGTATTACGTACAGGCAGCAAAATCTGGCCGAAGCAATTTACATCACTTACAGCCCCGAGCAACCCACTTTGCAGTTAGGTTTTTACATCGGAATGATATCCCTGTACCTACATGTTTATATTCTTTTTGTTGCACTAACCCGTGCTGAGGACAATTTTAAAAACCTATTTAGAGGCTAAAAATTCCACCCCTGCCGGGACTTGAACCCGCGACCTCTGGCTAACCGTGCCGATTTACTTTTCACCATAATGATTGGATAACGACAATGAATGCCAAATAACTTACAACGTACATTTTGTGTATTTATAATATTGCACCAGAATTAATCCAACTGTAAATCACCCATAGCGATCAAAATTTTTGTACTACCGAATGTAGGTATGGAACAATTGCACTGCGAACAAAGTAACTTTAAGATTAGCTTTGTATGATAAGGGCCAGATGGTCTATCAACGCCATGAAATTTAAAAGACCGTATCGACTGTTGTAAGATGCACTTCACAAATAAAATGCGTAGCTGAGCGATTTATTGGTTAACCATAGCCACAAAACTACAGGTACATTGCTAAATACCGCTAATTGGCTGAGGCAATTTAAGCGTGACAGTATTTTAAAGGTAATGCCAACACAGAATTAGCATTTTAACAACTGCGGACTTTGCAGTGTCTCTCCTTTGACTTGATTGCCGTAGTTTAGTAAGATGTAAAATCTTACTCAACTTTTTTTGTGTTAAATTGTTCTAAATAAACATTTACAATGCTTACAATTATATAGAAAAGTGTGTAGTATATAATGCAATAATAAAAAAAACATTTTGCGAAAGGTTTAACCCCCAAAGGGGTTCTCGTACAATAACAATATCTTAATCTACTGTTAACGGTTGTTGTTAACTGGCAGTTGTTTTTTTTTTGTATACTCTTTAGCCAACTGACCAACGTCAACAGTCTGTTAACAGATTGTTAAGATACGAGAAATCGGGGGTTAGTATATCTTAACCTCGCGCTGAATTAATTCCTGATTTTCTCAACATTGTAAAATCGAAAAGGTATAAGCGGCACGAATCTATAAAAATGTGATTATCAAAATTACTGGCAACATGACCCGGGCAGCGTAAAGCAGCGTAATGGAAAGAAAAATAAATATTGTTTCTACGTTATTACCTCTCATCCAGCAGCTTACTACCTCCTTGGCACTCAGCACATGTATTCGCGTGACCGTACCTCATTAAAGAGACGTGTGTCAAAATTAGTTGTCCAACCCGAAGGCGATGGAATCACCCGCGCCAGCTGTATGCAGAGGTAGAGATTGATTCACTTCGCTGACCCAGATTTAGGGACACGTTTGTAAACAACTCAGTTGGACGGCCCGGTAGATGTATAATTTTGTACAAGCGCAATCTGATGTGTATGAATTGGGAAAGAATGAGATTGTCTTGGCAGATACCTAAGTTGGATGTAGTTATTATGATGCTGTGAAATTATGTGTAGTTATAGATACTTAGCGCTCTTTCAATGTTACCAAACCTGGCAAAGCGAAAGTAGGGAATTAATTTTTTTGCATTTTCCCGAATATTGTCTCAGAAAACGGCTTGAAAGCCTGTCGATTAGATTAACTGAACAAATTAGACCTCTACAACAAGGACCTTCCAATCTATGGTAATACTTTTGCTCTAAGGTGGTACATTTAGACGCATGTACTACTGCGACCATAATCAACCTAAACGTCCCTCGTAAAACACCCCAACACGTTCTCAAGCTGCGCCGGGGAATGTCCGAGAGGCGGAAAGTCTCTCTTCCGAGCATAACGGTCATTTGTGTCATGTAACAGGCGATATAGGAGCACGGCTGCGTGTGCAGTCCCAAGTACGGGCGAGTGTGGAAGAGGTACAGCCAGGCAAATAAATCTGTATGGAAGGAGAAGACAGAGCGACACGAGCATGCTTATAGTTGAGAAAACAACTGAATGGTGGCTAAAAGCAACTGAAATAATAATAATATAATAATAACTAGCTGACTCGGGAAACGTTTTTTTGCCATATTAATTAGTTCTGGTCCCAAACTAGGATACCTTGTGCTGTGATAACGGGGCAAGGACATCACAAACATGGAAATACACCTTGACGGAGGCCATTTATACAAATTAAGTACGGCGGTTTCCATGGCAATCGAACCCTGGACCTCTGTTTGGATAGTAAAGCGTGTTAACCGCTAGACCAACGAGACAGTTTAATACGAGGCAGTTCTAATAGGAACGAACGGTTCAGTGTGCCAATAAAGATTGATCAATGGTCAATCAGGGTTGGACGATAGTCAATCACGTTTGGTCGATGGTTGTACAATGTGCCCTCATTGGCTCATTAAATCCACCATGAGATTTTCGAATGCCCGAGAAAACTAATGAAATCATGGAAACCATGCTCAAATGCCAATTTTAGCTGAAATTGACGATTGGTGATGTAATATGAAATAAGACATTTGGCCAAGATACGATGTACGGCAATGGGCTGTATTAAAACTATGATCCTTATTTAGACGATCTCAAGAAAAAAAAAACAAACATTAAAATATATTTATATTCTTTTTGTTGCACTAACCCGTGCTGAGGACAATTTTAAAAACCTATTTAGAGGCTAAAAATTCCACCCATCCCGGGACTTGAACCAGAGGTTAGCCAGAGGTCGCGGATTCAAGTCCCGGCATGGGTGGTATTTTTAGCCTCTGAATAGGTATTCACATATCTTTCTATTGGTCAAGCACTTCCGCCCTCGATAGTACCATGTTAAAACTACGTACTCCTTTAGTAGCCGTACTAATCGCGATCCGACATCCCTAGAGGTCAAAGCGTGTAGGAACCGAGCGAGCACGTTTTATTATAATAAGCCGGGATAAATGTTGTTATAAACATTACCCATCGCCCTTTAGATCGTCGTCCTAGGTGACCGAAGCACAGCTCAACAATGACACAATATACATTTTTTTCTGTTAATTGTTCTAACTGGGCGGCAAACTGACAAGCATAGCCCTTGAAGTTTTGTGACCAAGATACATTTATAAGAAAACATCACAATCGAGGAATATAGTAAAAAGTATTAGCATCCTATTAAGGCAACTGTCTGAATGATTTGTTCATTAATGGTAAAAGAATTTACTAACACATTGCTTTATCTAGTTTTTTGTAGTTTGTTGCTCCCGTTTTCAATATGGGACAACAACTCATCCACTCGGAGTTTTGTTTTAGTATTTAATAAATCTCGTGAGTGCTTCTTAGCAGAACTTACGACGGACCTGCTCAAATTGCTTCGTTTAAGTCAAGTAATAAATTAATCTATGTCATTTATGGCAACTCATAAATACAATTTATACACGTAATAACCTGCTCACAAATGAGTATAGTAGCTGAAAGAAATACATCATTTTGGCAGCTTCCGATTGATCCATGGCCCACGGTTAAAACACCAAAAGGTTTATGCAAATTTATAATATTATAAACAAACGAATACCTCTTTTTTATTGTTCTATAGTTCAGCAAGTGTCCATTATATATATTGCAGCAAAATAAGCAGACTTACCTATTAGCGCTTGGATATGAAAGCTTGGTATAATCTCATTTGCGGTAGACAGCTTGGCGGCGGTGATAGCACTCTGAAACAAAAACGTCCATCATCAGTCATCAAGGGTAGATATGCGCTAATCTATTGCTATATTGATGTTCATCATCATCACTCTATTCACGGCTGGATGTAAGCTCACTTGATATAGAGCCAAAATTCTTCGCAACATGTATGCGAGAATTTGTGATAAAGTCAGCTGCGTTATATTTCCGACGTGAATAAAATCTTTTAACTCATCATGCCTAATGCCAGCCAATAGAACCTGACTGCTGGCGATTCAAAAGAAAATATCCGTCCCAAACAACTAATAAAGGAGTTGCAAATCGGAAAATTGGCGTTACGCAAGCGTCCCCAAATATTTCATTCTTCGACAGCATTGCGACAAAACACAAAAGCTAACTCGCAATTATTTCACGGTTGCAAAATATCAAAGAGTAACGTCGTACTATCGTGACACAGTCCTTCGGCTCCGAGACAAATCAGCCATTGGAAATTAATTGCATGATCTTTGAACCGTTGCCAAATGTTGGCGAACCCTGAGTTATTTTATATAGTCCGGACTCTCTGTAATTAAATAGGTAAGTCGTGATCTATGATCTTAGTTATTGTTTGGTATAAAGAAATGCTGTAGTCTTACTTAGCAACATCTTATAGGACGAGAGAGGCAGCATTGGTTTCGTAAGTAACACGAAATCCTGCGAGGGCATTAAAAGCAAAAGCTTTTTATTTTATTGTGTCGTATATTACGGAGCTACAGTTTACTTTTACTTTTTATGTTTACTCCGATTTCAGTCGAGAAGATTTATCGAGTCCTTTTAAGTCGGTTTATATAGATCATTAATAGGTACGTTTCATATCGTTTTATAAAAGAGTTTCATAATGCATTTATAACACAATGATACTTTGAAAAAGTAAATACGAAGTGATCACGAAGAATATACTAGTCACATCAAAGAAGTTTCCTCCTCTTTTACTCGAGTCACGTTCATTTATTTTCTTTTGGAACTCGAATCAAAACTTTCATATAATATCAGCCCCGAAGAGGTAGTTAATGCAATAATAGTTGGGACAAAATTCGTTGCAAATAAACTGTAGAATCAATTTCTCTAAGGAAAGTGTCGAATAAGCCGTAACCCTGTTTAAAATTGAGCGGTTTAAACGTCTTGGTCAGTGGACACAATCATTTCTTTACAGTCATAGAATCGATTAGCGGCACGCGTTTACGATGCGCGTGCGCCGCCTCACTGCCTACTTTATAGGGGGCTGATTATTGAAACACTTCGTTTGTAACAGTTCGAAACAAAACAGCCTCTTGAAAGCGTAATTAAAGAGCGATCTTAAAGGTAACAACGCTTTATAAAAGCGGACGAAAGTTCCAATGTACGTCATAATCGCAAGAATATATTAAAAGAAACAGCATATTTAAATTTTTCAACAAATCGAAATTCGCAAGATTATGTTTAAAAATTGATTCAGAAAACTGCGTACTGAATGATAAATAAATATTGTATATTTATACCAAAGACGTAAATGTGGAAATAGGACCCTACAAAGAAGTCTATTAGTAAAACTATTCAAAGTATTTCGTAATTGAGCCTTACAGCTTCACAAAGCATAAAATTAAAATCTATTAGTTTATGCAGATAAAAAACATCTTTGACATTAAAGCAATTTAAATACGAATACCAAACGTAGAAAGCGTTGAATCTCAGTTGAATGTTGAAGTGTTACTATTAAAATATAAAATTATAAAAATACCCTTATTACCATATTTTGAAACAGAAATGTAAAAAAAAGAAATTTTTTTTCCTAGTATTTTATTTTCTACTTAAACTGACCTAAGAACAGTTTTTTTATTTGTAGACGATCTCCATAACTTCAGTACCAGAAAAATTGTAATTTAACAAAAATTGAAAATTTTATCATCCAGCCCGCATTCGTCTATTGTAGAAAAATAGATAGAAAACACTTTATTATACCACCAGAAAAAAGAATGACAATTATGATTTCTTAAATCTGTGGTGAATCAATGTTGTTTTGTTTGCACCATTTAAACTTTCCCTCGAATTCCACAAATATAAAAAAAACATAATTGCCAAATCGGTCCAGCCCTTCTTGAGCCTTATCGAGACTAACGAACAGCAATACATTTTATGTATAAATATTAAAAAACCGGCCAAGCGCAAGTTGGACTCGCGCACCGAGGGTTTCGTACTCGCGCTTGGCCGTTATTATTATAACACTAAGATTAAAACTGTATCGTTTGTTTCCTGGATAAAAGAAAAACTTTATTGCACACTGAACAGGACATTTCATAAGAAATATCGTGTAAAAAGGCGAGCTTATCTTTGTTTTTTATACATTTTCGTTAGAATAAATAATAGGTAACACAATCACGACAAGTTTGACGCCTGTATGTATTACCGTTTTTACGATAGGGCGTAAGCAAAAGCTCGAAACAAAAACATGCTTGTTTCTTTATATTTTAAAATTTATCATTTGTTAGGTAATCCGCCGTAATAACACATATTCTGTGAAAATTTCAACATGCTATCTATTACGGTTCCAAAGATAAAGGTCGGACGGACGGACAGACAGACTGTGGAGGCAAACTAATAGGGTCTCGTTTGTCAACTTTCGGATATGGAACCCTAAAAAAGATTGAGAATTTTGTATATTTGCTTATTGGACGTAGTTTAAGCATTATCAATACCAAAGATGTATGTTTATTCACACAAAAGCTACAAACTTCTTCAAGTTTCCCCATACTCAGGATAAATACTTGATTGGGTGACAAATATCCAAAAGGAACCGAACCTTTACTTCGTCAGAAAAGTAAAATTTGTAATGGTGTGTGGAACCCTAATGGGGCAAGTACTACTCGCACTTGTCCGGGTTTTTACCATTATAAGGCAAGAAACAAAATAGCCAATTACCATACTCGATGACTATAGGTTTCATAATAACAAACGATGATACGTAGACGTTGTGCAAGAAGATTGATGTTTTCATACCACTTGTCATGAGTGGATCGGGCGTGCGTCAGAAACAAAGGAGAAAGAAACAATTTGTGGGTGCCATTAGAGTTGAAACCAGTGGTTTTCAAATACAGCTTCCTTTCACATTTTCGAGAACTGAGAAACCTGTTAAACAAAATTATAAGCGAAAGTTCCATCGCACACGTAAAATAAATTAAACTATAACTTCAACGCGAACTGAACTGTTTGTAAAAGAGAAGATACTATGCTTAACAGTGAGTACTGTTCATAGGTTGTCAAATATATTTATTTAAAGTTATAAAACGTAACCATGAATACAATACTTTGTAAGTGAAAAGCGATGTAACAAATGTACTGTGCTCAAAATAATAAAACAATAGAACACAAAAACCAATATACGTAGCAAGACAACGCTCTACATAGTTGTCACGCGTTTAAATGCGACACAGCGCCAGCAGAGAACAATGATGTTTATGTCGCTCAAGTTGAGCGCCATACAATATGTACCAAACAAAGTCACGTGTAGCTACGAGCACTGGTATAAACAGATTGAAGATGAAGAAGAAAATACTGCATAAATATAGTTTTAATGCCTCAACTTGGATAAAAAAAGGTTGAGAATCTCAGTCGGTGCACTATTGAAACAAACTAGTCCACGCGCCCCTCGTTACTCCGCACAATAGGCGACTGATTCCTGCGGTGATGGTACCTTGTCGCTGTCATTTCTAGCTACCTACACGACATACGAACATTATGCAGCAAGAGCTCACCATTCTTTATTGGTGTTGTTGTTAATCGTCACTCAAGATTGATGCGACAAAGTTGCCCAATTGTTCGAAATACTGGGTGAAGGTCGATGCGTGATGTATGGATATATTTTGGCACATGCACTATGTGAGTCTCTCTGACTTGCGATTAACAAGATATTTTATTAAATATATTTAGAATTTCATTAAATTATATTAGTAATATAACGTTATACCGTTCTACTCACTGAAAGTAGTCATTATTCATCATTCAGCCACAAGAGGTCCACTGCTGGACATAGGCCTCCTCCATGGATTTCCAAAAAGACCGGTTGGAAGCGGCCTGCATCCAGCGCCTTCCTGCCACTTGGATGAGGTCATCTGTCCATCTTGTGGCTGGTCGTCCTACGCTGCGCTTGCCGATATGTGGTCTCCATTCGAGAACTTTTCGGCCCTATCGGCCATCAGTTCTGCGTGCTATGTGCCCCGCCCACTGCCACTTCAACTTACTAATCAGCTGGGCTATGTCGACGACTTTCGTTCGTCTACGGATCTCACCATTTTTGATTCGATCTCGTATAGAAATTACGAGCGTAGCCCTTTCCATAGCTCGTTGCGTGACCTTGAAAGTAGTAATTAAGTAATATTTGCTTGTTTTGTCAGTTTCGCTATCGATCCTTTAATTTGTGGATTTGGGAACAGACTATTTTCTTTTGCAACTAAGTTAAATTTTATTATAAAGAGATTACAAAAGTAAACCCAATTAAAGGGATTACAATAGTACCTAAACTCATAAACCAAGTCATGTTTTTTTTAACAATCTACCCATAAAACGAGACCAAATTTTAACTTAGTTGATTGGTTAGTGTTTAGAGCTCCATGCATGAAATTAGCACCTAATTATCGACTTTATTATTGTAGTATTATTGAAATAACGTAAACCTTCCCCGAAATCGATAACTAAACTACTTTCAACAAACATGAGACTAAAAATATTATTTATTTAAATAAATCTTACAATTTTGAAACTTGACGCGGTCGATTTATTTGTATGGAAATATAAATTCATAACATTAAAAAGTCATCATAAGATCTGGTACTACCATCCAAATAATGTCGAACTTATTGACACGACTTCAAGAAACTACTATTTAAAAGTATTGATTAAGTTATGTAAAATAATAATGAAATCATCGATTCTATAATAAAACCCATCTCATAAGGCAAGCGAAATGGAATTAATCGTTCATTGCCAGTCGCTAAGTAAAGCGGGCCCTTAACTTTTTATTGCAAAAGTGAAAGCTTTAGCGACAACGCGCAAGTGGGAGCGATGTTCTCCGAGCCATCTAGAGACTTAGCAACAAGAGTAAGTAGCGTACTCGAGATCGATTTTCACACTAAACATTTATGGCTAAAGATAACATAAAGCTGTTTAATATGTTTCTAACCACTCACAGGCCAGGCAGGAGAAAGATGCCATGGTTCGGCAACATCAAAGAGTGGACAGGTGTTACAACCGCGGAGGAGCTGTTCGGAATTGCACTGAACAGAGAGCGTTGTAAAGAGCTGACTGCCAATCTTCCGTGATGAAGAGGCACTCTAAGAAGAAGAATCACTTACACACACGTGCATAATTAGGTATCACACAAAATCGAACTTTGTCTTAAGAGCCAAATATGGCTAAGTACGTTAGTGGATAGAGGAAAAAAGTAGAAAAAACTGTTAGCCACTCGAAAGACAAGACCTTAAATTCATCTGGGCTGAATTGGAAGCTGCTTTGTACTTCGGTCAGAAGTAAAAATCTACGGATGAGGTCTTATGCTGACTAAATGATCAAAAAAGGAAAAAGAAAAGTGTGACCGCCGTTAAGAAGATTAGAATACACCAGAAAATACCTAAGATTTACGGTAGGTACGCATGTTGATTAACACCACACATAATCTTTCTTTGCTGTAGCCTGTATTAAAAAGTATTAACAAGCTTCTTTCGTTGCTTTCTTGTATTCCTTTTACACGCAACTATCTTAAAGTCCGCCCCAATAGTGCGTGAGTAGAGGCTCAGAACAATAATTTTAGCCAATTGAAGCAGAGCACGACGGCAATGGCTTAATTATTGTTATTTTTTCTGTCCGGTGCGGCTTAATTGTGGCTTATATAGGCTATAATCCGGCATAAGTGTAATATTCGCCTTAACGAGGCTACTCTGGTTTGAGCAAACGGCCTTGTCGGTTGCGTTACTTGAATTTTGATGTCTCAAATACGGGCCTCCGTTAGGATTAACTGGTTCGAGAGGCAGGATACGTTTTGTCGAGCAACATTATTGCGTATTTTATACAGCTATTCTGCAGAAACAGCTCAATGTCTGCCCAAGTTGATATTTTCTATTATACTGGAAAAACTCGCGTGATGCTTGCGTATTGAAGCAATAGTGGAGTTGAATATAGTGGAGTTGAATATTCTTTATTGTGTGCTAGAAATTTTATTAATAAACTTAAAAATAATAAAGTGCAGAATATGACAACCTTCTTCCAAAAAAGTTCTATCAGGATCGTGGCAAGTAGCAAACCCAGGTCTCTGCCTGCCCCTCGGCGATACAGGCGTAATATAATGTGCAGTAATTTCTTCCAGACAATCAATGGTTTGCTTTTTGCAGACTAAGCCGTAAAGCAAATAAAACAAAGGCTCAAACATCAACATGATAAATTTTAACTGAGATGTACTCTGAAATGTTAAAATCTTGACGAACGAATAAAGTGTATTTGCATTAACATGAAGCCAAAATGAGTAAATTATATAAAGATCGATTGAACCCAAAGATTGCTGGGAGTTATCGTGTGCAGTTTCTCAATGCCCTTCCAATGAAAGATGATTATGCAGTTTCAGGGTTCGTGTGAACAAAAGTGAAGGGTCTCAGGCTATAAAGGTTTTTTTACAACTTTTGAAAGTGATGGCCCATTGCGCAACTTGCTCGAGTGCGAGGAAGATTTTAATGACGGGAGCAGGCCTTATTCAGACATCCACATGACATCAAAGCCTTGAACATTAAAACACTTTGGTTGAACTGTTGACTTTATTGTAGCAGCAGTAAGAAAGATTATGTATAATATGCTCTTGAATTTTTATTTAAGTTTTTTTATGTATGTGATAAATTTTGATAATGTAGTAAAAAGTTACTACATTATTTTTTATAGTAGCTGTAAATCACCGGGTTTTATTTTGCAAGGGGTTACTAATATACAGGGTTATTTAAAAAATGTGCGATCCTGAGCCACTCCAATTAGTGTTTGTGGGCAACAAATTTTGTTCTACTAGTTTTTTCTTACATTTTTGTTTGTCAAAATATCAGGGCTTATACAACTTTATTATTCTTGCGCTTTACGTGCTCTAACAACGTCACAGCCGTTCAGTAAATCATTGTCTTACATACAAAAAAGTCCATTCTACTCAAGACATATGGTTTTAAGAATTATCTTTTAAAAATCGCCACTTTACATCAGAACAATGGTAAAAAACATTTTTTGGAAAAATAGGAAATTTAAGAAATTCAAAAAAGAACAAAAGTTGTTGTAAACGAGAAACACTAACCAACACTATTATGTCAGGAATTGCGCATTTTAGAAATAACCTTGTATAATAAACAATTAAAGAGTACACATCTACTTGGCAAATATTATAAAACTTGTTGCTAGAAAACAAAATAATCAAAACACCAAGATAATGTGTGAAATCATGATTAGTTTCACAACGTGCCAAATGTGAAATTAATTTGTGCTAATAGTGAATTAAAACCCACTTAAAAGACTATAAAAACCGATAATTAGGCAAAAATATTTAAATATATACTGCGATGATGTAAATATTTGGGAAAAATTATAAAATCAACGAATTATCCCATGGTATATTGGGACGAAACGAACAAACGAACGAACAAACGACCCCTTGTGTTGCGGTAAATAAATGCTATTTATTCTTTTTCTTCACTACATTTATTTATTTGTGATAGAGAATAAATCACAATTATTTATCAAACGGGTCTAATAGCGATTCTGTCCCGTCGTTCTGGCAACGAAGCAGGTGCCGTAGCCACGGGTAGACTGGAGTGGCGAGTACAGTAAATCATTCTAGCGAGAGTAGGTAGTCTGCCCTCACGTCACTTTTAGTAAATAGTCAGTCGGTCAGCTCATTTTCTGTGACGATTTGGATAAAAAAATACTATCAGCCCCCCTATATTACTCGCACCAAATCATGAAAGATTTCAATCATATAACTGTCAAATTTCATACGAATTGCTTTTGCAAACGTCAGAATTCTTACAGGATTTATTACGCGTAATTAAGCCCCTGTTTGGTCAGTCTAAATCCGCCATTAATGATGGAAATAATTTATGAGTCATCAAAACTGGAGCAGTTTTCCGTCAATATTATTATAACGAAGTTTCAGCTTGAAAGTGGTGTACCGATTGACGATGCTTTAGTTTCTTTATTGTCGTAAGAGGAAGGTCTACGTAAAATAATGTAACCTACTCAGTTACGCAGTACTAAAGAAAAGTATCAATATGACAGATTGAATGTAAAAAATATAATGAATTTTATGCGAGAAAAAAGGACAGATCTAAAATTACCCCATACCATTTTTTCGGGGACTTCTTACATTAATTGTTATTGATCTGCAACTTTCTCTCTCTCTTACTTCTTTTTGTTATTCTTTATATTTTACTGTGTTTTGCTTTAGTACCCACAAGAGAAAAAGTACCCGAAACCAGCGTGCGTGCATGCAACGCCTAATGAATGTTGAGGAAGCGAAAGTGATCTGTCAGGATCGTGGCAAGTGGCAATCCCTGGTCTCTGCCTACCCCTCTGGGATACAGGCGTAAGTTTATGTATGTATGTTATGCTTTATTTCTATTACCGTTTACTTGTGTTAGCTGTCTTAAAATAATACTGAAGATATAACTCACGATGTAGCCAGACTGTTTAAAATGCGCATGAATAATATTACGGTGTTCGTTTTGTTCTTCATTTATCATAGAGCACTCATGACATTTGAAGACTTAACACACGATATTTCGCAAAAAAATTTACTCATACTTTATGGCGTTGAATTTAGCCTTTTACTTGCACAAAACAGTAAAAAAAAGCTCTAATATTAATTAGTCTTCGATTTGTAGAGAAATAATAAAAAAACTGGCATTTTAAGAACCTTCGCTTTTTTTCACTCTAACTCTGTAGTCTTAACTGTGTCAAATTCCTGCATCTAGATTACTGGACGAGAATATCACAAAAACAAAAACACTATTACAACACACGTTGAAACAAAGCAATGTCATGAGAACATCAGCGAGTAGCTATTGTATACAAAAGAGTTCAACGAGCGTGCGAGATTTAAAATTGTTGGGCGAGGCATTTTGCACTGAATTATGAGATGATACTGCTAGTGTCGGAGAGAAGGGTTTTTGAGGAGCAGTGGTAGCCTAGTGGGCAGAACATTGGACTCGGAAGCGAGAGACCCAGATTCGACTCCCAGTGCGACCATGTACCTATGGATTTGTTTTCTAAGTTATGTACATTTGTGAAGTTACAGTAGCAATACCAGTCACTAACCGCGAAGGAAAACATCGTGAGGAAACCTTAGTGTCTGAGCTATTCGCATACCTCAGTGCTTAAAATCGCCATTCCGCGGTGGGTACGCGTGGTGATTAAGCCCGTACTCTCTCTCTGAGAGAAGGCCTGTGCCCTGCAGTGGGACGTATATAGGCTGCTCATGATTCTTATGATACTGCTAGTCTTACGCTTGTAAATGGATTTGAATGACAGATAAAATGATAGAATTTTGGCGATTGTGAAAATGGATTTTGTTTGTACATTTCAGTACGGTGCTTAGCTTATGACGGTTATAGTAAAATATTAGTGTAAAGCAACAGAGTATTACTCGCAATGAAATTGTTATAAAAATATATACACATAGTACAAGCGGCCGGATACAGAAGTGTTATCAATAAACAAAGCAGGTTAAATGCCACAGCTACTGAGTGTGCCAGAGCGGCGTCTTTTTATCGAGCGCGCCGGCCAGAGTTGGTTCATAAAAAACACGATTTCATGACTACTGCGATCGCGCTATGTATTTCACTTTGTTTATTGCATTGCCTTGTCAAACATTGCCCACTTGAGTGCGCGGGAGTGCACTTAAGAGGATTTGTACCAATTAGTACCTACTTCGGTAGCACCTTACTGTCTCAAATTTCGGCAACCTTGTTCGATACGATTATATGGAAGATATTTTTTTTGTGATCGTTGTAAATTGTTTTGTTTTATTTAACCTTTGTTGCGTGATGGAAACATAGCAACTAATGAACCTTAATATTTTATATCCTAGAGTATTTTCATAGTAATTGCTTATAGTAGAATTCAAGATGGCAACGTTCCCCCTAGGGGTAGGCAGAGACTTGGTTTTGCCACTTGCCACGGTCGGTCCTGAAAAACTTTTCGCTTCATCAACATTAAATGTTTAATATTACATTATTGTTATTAGATAAGGTAAGATAACATAAGACAAGAATATTTTTTATTGCACACAAGACATAATAAATAAAAGTTGCAATGAAAAAGTACAATGGGTATTATTGCTAACAGCAAATTCATCCAGAAAACCTTGCGACGGAAAGGTTGCCGAAGGAGAAAGAAAGCAATAATAATAATTCCTTATTCTTTCAAAATATTGCTTTGGTCCCTATCGGTCCAAGCTATCATACTTCGTGTCCTTGGACATTACTCGTTTGTTCCAATGTAACTAGTTCACGACTCTTTCCACCTTAGTCACCAACTGGTCCCACTTCCTACATGAGAGGATGTTGCTCTATTGAGGTAGATATTAATGTACTATTAAAATATGCTGGATCTAGACGTTTGTGCAAATAAATACGAGCACTACAACGCTGCGACATTACGTAAAGATGAAATTTTAAAAACTTACCTTAACCTAATCTAACATAACTAACGTTATAAGTTTATCTAAAGATGAACGTGTGACCAAAGCATAACATTTTTTTGTGAAACGACAAAAAAACGTCCCATTTACTCACGGCTTTTGCAATAATTTGCGTAGTTATTGATGTAATTTTTTTATGCAAAAATGATTATCTTTCCCATTTGGTTGTGTCATGACAGGATGTGGGGTGGAATGCCTTGGTCTTCTTTTAGATGTTGCGTAGTATTTGTAGCTATTATATAACTTACGCTTGGCAGTTTCTAAGGGAAACTAGCAAAAACTATTACTCTAAGCGATAAGACCACCAATTGTATACGACTACTTAGATATAAGAAACTATTTCTAATTCTTTCACCTGGTTGTGCTATCTATCCATCTCTATCTATCTAACTTTCTTACAGCTTGACGTACTTGTGCCATTCCTGTGTCGTAATTGTAAGTTCTTAAGCCTCGCAAATTTATAATTACCTATGTACTTCTAACTGAATAAACATTTTTTAGGGTTCCGTACCGTAGCGTTCCGTGTGGCGCCGGATTTAGCGTCACTCCATTTCCTTCCTTGGATGTCGTAGAAGGCGACTAAGGAAATCAATTACCAGGAGAAAGCAGCGTCTTCCTGAGACGCCAACCGCATACTGCGATCGCCAACCCGCCTGCCAAGCGTGGCGATTATGGCAAAACCCCTCGTGGTTATGAAAACCACGAATGAGGCCTATGTCCTGCAGTAGGCGTCAAATGGCTGATGATGAGGGTTCCGTACGTTCAGACGGGAACCTATTACTTAGACTTCGATGTCCGTCTGTCAGTCTGTGTGCCTGTCTGTCTGTCTGTCTGTCTGTCACCAGGCTTTATCTTGTGAACCGTGATAGCTAGGCAGTTGAAATTTTCACAGATGATGTATTTCAGTTGCCGCTTTGACAAAAAATACAAAAACAGAATAAAATCGATATTTAAGGGGGGCTCCCAGATAATAAACGTAATTTTTTGTCGTTTTTTGCTCGATATTAATAATGGCAACAGGTAGACGCTTGAAATATTCACAGAATATTTAGTTCTATTATATTCGCTTAAAAAATAAATACTGAAATTCAAATAAAATACATATTTAAGAAGTGCTCCCATACAACAAATGTGATTTTTTGCCGTTTTTTTGTCGATCTTTGAGTCTAATGTTGTATAGATAATGGTACGGGACCCTTCGTGAGCGAGTCCGGCTCACACTTGGCCGGTTTTTTACTTACTTACTTTCATACTAACCTAAGTCACGAAGGCTAATCGTGATAAAATGTCTGCTAAACATACTAATCTATGATTGTCGGTATCAGTAGCATCAAACGATTTACCGATACCTCAACCTGAAATAAGAATCAGCCTTTAATTCCACATGATAAGGATTATATTTCTCTACGATTTAAAGTCGTGTTCACAGTAGCCAAATTCAAGGGTCACAGAGATCAAACGTGATTCAAAACTGATATTAAGATTGTAACGAGAATGAGAGAGCACGCGTGAATGAGATATTATACCTATATTAGTGATGTAACATAGCAGTACAAAACGATAAGATGCAGACGGTCTAGCCTAGACATACGAGTGAACATATTTTTTTTTTTTTGCAAAACCTGTCAAATGCAAGAATAAATGATTTATATAAATCAATTAGATTTAAAGCGGTGATAGCCTAGTGGCTAGAACATTGGACTCTGAAGCGAGAGACCCAGGTTCGATTCCCAGTGCGGGCATGTACCTATGACTTTGTTTTCTAAGTTATGTACATATGTGAAGATATAGTAGCAATACCACTCGCTACCGGTGAAAGAAAACATCGTGAGGAAACTCGAATGTCTGAGCCAATCCGCGGTGGGCACGCGTGGTGATTAAGCCCATACTCTCTCTCTGAGAGAAGGCCTGTGCCCTGCAGCCGGACGTCTATAGGCTGCTTATGTAATTAGGTTCATTTTACCATTATTAGACTTTTTGCCAGGTGCCACATTACAGTTTCAATAGGTACCATCACGTATTTTTCATCATTTATATGGATGAATGATATTATTTGTTGCTTGATCATCATAATAATAATTAAAGAACAGATCAAAACTGCATCGTTCGATGAAACTACGTAGAGCCAGGAATGTTCTTCATTGAAGCTATGTTAATAGTGACGAAACATCCGTACACTGACGGTCAATGTTAATGAGTTTGACTTAGCTAATTTTGTTGCTTCTTTTTAAGTAGTGAATGAATTGGTAAAGTAGACTGTAGAGTTGTGAAATAATGTAGCAACATTTATGAATGGGTATCAAATCGAATTATTATGTTGATTAGAATGAAGAGCCTCTCATTGCGTTCAGTACATTTGAAACGCATGGTTGATTTGATGTATATTTTGTAGTGGGATAACGTATGGTAAAGTGGTATCACAAATTTAACTAACTTATGGTTAAATCTCCCTTACGGCAGCGGTCTAGACTTTTTATATAGTATTTCTTGTAAATATAACGGTTAATGTAATTAGTTTAAGGATTTCTATAAAAAGAATTATTTATAGTGAGCAATATTTACTTATGGTATGTGTCTTTTCAAGGTTAATAGGACAAAATGTAACAAGGTACTAGTAACAAAACCAATGATTGATGACCCCACACTGCTCGTCTTGGCGGGATATGTAACAGACGGAGGTTTATGACGGAGAGTTGAAACAATAAACTCTTGGCCTTGCACCTCAGACTGCTGACTGATGGGCATCTACCGTAAACTTTGACTGACAGGCAGTTTTGCAGAACATTCTAACATCTTTTTATCGCAGTAACCCGTGCTGAGGACAATTTAAAAACCTATTTAGAGGCTAAAAATTCCACCCATGCCGGGACTTAAACCCGCGACCTCTGGCTCACCGTGCCAGCGCTCTCCCAACTGAGCTAATGGGCAAGTGCAAGCATCGATGAAATTTCGAGCCTCCTTACAAACTTCTCTGTATTACGTACAGGCAGCTAAATGTCGCGGGTTCAAGTCCCGGCATAGGTGGAGTTTTTGGCCTCTAAATAGGTTTTTAAATTCTAACATCTGTTCGATAAAATTGACGGACCTCAATCGATACGTGTAGCTCAGACAAGACCTATAAGCTGGCATTCATGGGGAACTTGCATCAAACTTAGATTGGAGTGAATTCGTTTTTATACCATAAAAACGTAGAAAAACTCAAAAAAATATAGTCGTAAAGATATTTTTTTTTTGTTTTCCCATTAGATAAATATTAAAATTCGACGAAAAACTAAATTATTTTAAAGGTCCTATTAGTAATGTGTTCTCGTTTCTCTCCATGACTTTGTTTTATTTTTCTCTTATGATCATTTGTGTTAAAATGGAAATAAATATTTTTTACTTTCACTTCCACTTTCTAAATCTTATTTACTTTTGTCATTAAATTCTAATAGTTATCTGATAAGGGCGTAGGCGCATAAAAACAATTCTATACGAGATAACTCAAATATTGGTAAACGTTTCATTAATTATAAGGGGTTGCCTTCAAGTTGTGACGTCATAGTTAGAGCCTGATTTGTATGGTGCGTTTTTGTATCATAGAGTAGAATAAATAATCTTCGACTAGTTATAATCATGAAAGTTTTAGGCGTAGAGAGAAAAATAAAGCACGGTTATTTATATATCAACGTGGCCTCTCTTATGCGATATTTTTTTGTGAAAGTTTTCATTGTTAAGTACTCAGGTGCGCAATATCACTTTCTGTTATCAAAGAATTAAGTTACATACTTGAAGGATTTTTCACAGACAATTATTGTATGAATTATGAATTTATGTTATATTACTGACAGTTCACGGTACTAGTTCCACTGGTTTTATTTAATAAATAAAAGATTTTGATTGTATTGCATCAATGTTTTTATAAGCTGATCTGAAAAGAGCATAATGATGATTGATTTTGACCTACATTGTCTTTGCTCTACATCTTTGCACAGATTATTTTTGGTCTTAAGAATTAAATTGTCGCCATAATCTACATATTCATTTGGATTAACTTTACTGTACACCTTCTCCCATTTCGCGTAGTGCCCCTTTAAGGTGAATCTTTTAACTTGATAAGACGTCAGACTAAGAAATCCATTAAAATTATCTGCCACGTTTCAATGTTCACGCTAATCTGTTTAAGTTTCGACAGACGGGGTCTGGAGCGCTTTCAACTTACCGGCTTTTTGAGTGTTCATTCGAAATTAATATTTAGTGACTTTAAACCGAGTTTATGTTTGCGTGACAAGAGATGTGAGAAAATAAAATAAGTGTGTAAACTTTTCAACAGTTTTTGATAAAGATAATTTAATTTTTATTCAGTCTCCTGTTATTTTTTTTTAATCCTTGTATGATATAGGTAGAGTGTTTACTAAATGTTCTATGGCAGTCCCTAGTCTCTGCCTACCCCTTTGGGATACAGGCGTGAGCTTATGTTATATTTTCTATATCTTATGAATGCATATAAACAATAAATAATGAACATATTATTTAATACAGCATGCGGGTAAATATATGTAATCGATATTTATTTATAAGAATATCTTGTGTTGTATCGCTATAATTTCGCGAATAAAAGGCTATTTTAATTATTTTATTTTATTTAAATAGGTCATATTTTCCTAATAAAAAGTATACTCATCAATACAAATAACTTTTACTATAGGACAGTCACTGAAAAAAAAAAACAGTTGTTCCAAACTAGCAAATGCATGAAACTGCTGATTTAATTTTCGCGATTTCCGAGTTTGTAAAGTTGGTATAAAAGGCGTTTGTATTGTTGAATAGAATATATTCTACTGGTCCTTTTTGGAACACCCCGTATATTATCTTCCCGTTCATTAGCGGATGTACTGTTGTTTGAATTTAAACAAAGATTTTTTTCCGGTATACAATAAAGGATATTCTTATCTTATCTTATCTTATATTATAGTCGCTCCGCCCACTGATAAGTATTTATATTGGAGTACCAATAAATCATAACTCCTCTCTGTGTATTTTTAATCAAAGTTAGCCTTATTATGCCTTAGTTATGTCTTATTTTACTTACTCACAATGCCAAAAGTACTATCCTCTCGTCAAAAACCCTGTGGCATCTAGAACTATACTGATACTTTTAATCATAAAAAATCTTTAAACAAAACCAGCTACTGCTGGTTTCTAAATTAACAATTTCACTACGTAAACCCTTCAGTATCACAGAGTATCACTCTATCTCTTCAGATTTGTAAATACAAAACGAGCCAGAACAATTCTCAAGTAGATACAAAGAGAACCAGAAAAAAGATATACATGTGATGTCTTAAATCTTTAATGGCACTATCCCTTCCACTATCCACATAACCCGTGGTTAGCTGGGAGAAAAAATCTTATTACCATTAAGCTCGCATTTGTAAAAATGTCTTTGTTATGCAATAAAGAATTATTCAATTCAATGAACTTTTCAATTCAATGATATCTTAACTATTTACTTAGTCGAATTCATAATTCAGAAACAGCCGATTTTCACCAAAAGTAGTACGTATAAGCTGCATCGGCATCATTACGGTCTCCGAACCAGTTTTCCACTTTTAACCTTACCGCACACCATTATAGGAGCTATTATTATGTGACAATAAGGTATGCCCTTCCCCGTGGGTGGTTTTACAACGCACCTTAACGAGTGAATAAAACTGGAAGTAAAATGCGAATTTAAAAAAATTGAGTTACAGTAGCATTGGGTTTTTTCCTATACGATTGGCGGGAAATACAAAGGTTAATACTAGTAGAACTCATTTAAAACATTTGAGGGACTATTGATCTCATTATTATTCTTAATATCCCATAATGTCCTTTTTTTCGTTACTGCCTCGTTGGTCTAGCCGTTAAGGCGCTTAGCCTTAACTGAGGCTCTTTAGCTAACCAAAACTGAGGTCGTGGCTTCGATTCCCACTGGGGGCCACCGTACACTTGTATGAATGGCCTCAGTCTGGGTGTATTTTCATGTTTCTGACGCCCTTGCCTGGTTACCATAGCATAGGGTATCCAAGTTTGGGACCAGGTCGAGTGATTGTATTGTGTGGAAGTTATTATTATTATTTTATAAAAACCACTTTGAGCTGCTGCGTCTGTAATAGTTTTTCTGGTATAAAACAAAGAATATTCTCCTCTTTATCTTATCTTATCGTTGAGATACAATATTATCTTATTCATTAATCTTATCTTATTTATTAATCTTATCTTATCTTATTAAATATAAAAGACGCGGCTCAGCAGACTTATTAGTAGCGTATGTGCAAAGCCCCAATGTCAGGTTAACCTTCAGAATATTGACCAATTGTTTCAGTAAGGGAAAGGAAATTATACGGCGGGGTTGCTCGTGTGATAGCTGACCGTCTGAGCAAATAAGCCTTAATTGAGGAATCAACTCGATTCATAATAATTGATTCTCTCGGCATCATAAAGTTGAATAAGACTCTACTGGTAAATTTTGTAGGATTCGTAGATTTTTGGTGCGTATTTAAATTCAATATAATTCTGTTGTTATACAATGTAAAAGTCCTGTCTACATTTGATAAAAAAATCATTTACAAAGGGCTCCACGGATTTGATTTGGGAATAGGCTTGGGCCCCCTTGGCAATACATCTATGATTCAGGGATATATTTTAAAGTTCTTGACAGTGCACAGCTCGGAAACCAAAATTAAACTGAGTTATCAGTGTGTGACTAGTACGCCATTCAGTATACAAAATCTTAATTTTGCGACACAAAAGTTCTTTGAAATATCTCCTCTACTACGTAGTACATTATACCTGGTGGGTTAAGCATTGCCGTATACCGATACAAAGATTTTTTTAAATTGTTGTGTCCATAGCTCTCAGTATCCCTAACATCTTATACTTTATATTATTGTAACAAAGAAACAAAACGTATCATACATAGGTACTCGTAATGTCAAAGAAACCTTCATACCTCGTTTGAATCAGAACAACGAATACATCTGGAGCGGTCATTCATTTTTTTTTGTGACGCGATGAGACTTAATACTCGTTCCGTGGGAATTAGTGCCAAGTTTATTGACCTTCACGTCAGTTTTAATCTGTTACTTCGGTTCGAAAATCGAATCTTTTGATCAGACTCTTGATATAGCTGCGATCGAATTTAATCTCTACTTCTTTGAGGGTATGATGCGAAACTGATGAGGTTTCTTTATTTTCATTACTGCGAAGTACAATAGGTGTTTCAATTTCACAGGTTGAATTTTAATAAGATATTGAAGTCAAACTTTCGTTACACAATTAATTTTGTGAAATAAACTATTTATAATCCCGGAAGATTTATGTAAATCACAAAGTTCTACAAACGTCAACTACATAGCGCTCGTAAAGCAGGTTTACTACAGAAAATCACACTTCGTCTTCGCACCTAACACAGCGTAGACTTTACAGAGCAGCACTGGCGGTAACGGGAAGGTGCCTAACTGTCCCGATGACCACAATGCCTGCGACCACCGCCTGTAGGCTGCGCTGGAATGTGGACCAGTTTCAGTGGTATGCTATGTGGTCGTGGGTATAGGGTGAAGGTTGATAGTACTGGACCGTTACCGCTGTGTTGGCTGGGGATAATTAATTGTGAATGGGGCTTGGCATAGCTGTCCTTAACAGTCATGTGAAGGTTTTAGTGGGCTACTACTGTTTGAGTTTGGGGAGATTGATACACGTATGTGACGAATTAAGAATTTTTACAATGTTGTGTAGTATTTATTTGTAATTTTTAAGTAACTTTACAACGTACGTAGGTAGAATGTATACAAATGAATAAAAGGTATTTTATAATAAGTTTAAGGACTTTAATAAAGTAATTCAGTTTATGTATCCTTCGTATAGTTTATGTGCACTTTTTATTCTCTTCATCTTTCAGTCCTATCCATCCTGAGGTTGTATAGAAGAGATAGAAGAGATCACTTTTAGCGATAAGATAAGATTTTTGCTATCTTTTGACTATTGCCTAGATCAATTGATCTAAGAAACTAGGTACCTAGTTCAATTATGACGTAAAAATAATATAAAAGTCGCTAATATAAAGCTCGCTAAAGGCACAGCAAGCCGTTATGTATACGTCAAAGAACTTCCCCTCTTCGCATAAGTACTTGTAAACAAAAAGTCCCAAAAATCCCTCAACAATTACTATACTGCCACCATATCAAGCATTCCTTTGCAAACTCCGTACGTTTCCGAGGCGAGTTGCTCGCACCAATAACATCTCTCATTCCGTGCAACTAATACGAGAAACAGCGAGGATTAAAGAAGTAATAAAGCATGGTATGTAACCGCCCGCAATTTGAGATGCCACGGGAAGCGACTCGGGTGGTCTGCCGTCGCTGTCGTTTCCGATCTTCTGCCTTAATTAACATGCTTCACGTGGGCATGTGTGCAGATATGTCATGGTGTGGTCTGTCAAAGTGTGTATTGTATCGTACTGTATCCATTTTGGATATATCCTACAAATATGAAGTATGGGCAATGGTACAACTGCAGTTTGAATGGCTGTGCATAAAAATCGGCGAACGGTTAGAAAATATCCTGGAGGAAGAGTCTACTAAATGTACACGTCTTTAGTAGAATTGCAATGACTGTTGTATTGACGCTGTAACTAATCGCATTTCAATAGCATAACCTGTGCAACATAACTGTGACCAAGATCCATTCTAACTGCTATGTTGCAGAAACGGAAACAGTTACTAAAGTAAATGTCTTAACGATAAAAACTGAATTTGCAAGGATATTTACTAGTTTATTTTTCCATTTTACAATTTTCCGACATTTCGCAAGTCCCGTGGTCTCTGTAGTTTTATTATTTCTAGTGCTCGTGTTAACCTTAGATAATGTGTTAACGTTGATAGATTGATTGATTGAAAATCCTTTATTGCACAACAAAAAACATTTATACATAGGTGAGCTCAATGTTCATGTTTTTGTTTACTAACAAATGTTAAAGATGAAATATGTTGATTATTTTCAAAATTGTGACGATTAGTGACAAATTCAATACTTAAATATCAAAAGGGAAAATAAATAATATTCAAATTGCTAGTTGCCGCGTGAAACTAAAAGATCTCAAAAATGTCAACGTAACTGTCTCGGTCAATTTATGAAAGTACACTATGAAGCACTCTTTCTATATTAGATTTCACATCAATACTTAAAGTGAGCTGCAGGTGGATAACTCTATAAAAGGCGTCGAAGTGAAAACTGGTCAAACTATTGCACAGTTTTTGCTCCAATATTTTTATTGACGCTATGTGGATCAGCTTTCTTGAAGCCAAACATTTTGCGGTTATGAATCGTTATAGAGATGGACATACAAGTAACATAGCTGCTCCATTAATCTATGGACTTAAAAGTAAAGTTATCTTCTTCGATATAAGGCAGTAAGTTGAAAAGAAACCGGTTGAGAAAATATCTTTGACATTTGCTCCGCTCGTTATTAAAAGTAATCCTAAATAACAACTTACATCATAACTGCGATGAACAGATAACAAAACGGTCAAGAATATTCAACCATCAATCTTATCATGTGTTTGAAACCTAACTAATTTGTACAACGGACCTTAATAAGTCTCCATAATAAGCAATGGAATTTTCCTCCTTAATAATAACACGATAAGAGCTCTAAGTAAGTATAGTTATTACAAATGATCGACTATGGATTGGCCATAGGGTAACAAGGCCGACCGGATTTTACTAAGGAATTTTGGTCCATAGAAGCATCGTTCTTAGCTACTTTGAGGCATGAGGTCCCGATTACGACATCAACAGATCAGATAACGCGCGCAACTGTTCGAAGAAAACGAGCGCGATCTTGTTCCTGACCTAGATGTCAAACAGAATTGACGCCCGAACGAAAGTATTGACTTTAGGAGGTCTTTCACACACGAATACGTTCGAGGGTGATTCGGGGAACAGGTACGGAACCGAGGCGTGAACTTTTTTATGTATGTACGTACGTATGTATGTGTGTGTGTTCGGAGAACTGAGTTTTCGCGCAAGCTTTTGTAGATAATAATAATAATAACTTCCACACAACACAATTACCTGACCTGGTCCTAAACTAGGTAAGCAAGGACTTTACAAACAAACATTAAACTACATAGATACTATGTAGTTTATTAAGTTTCAGCAGGCTTTTAAACTCCTCGGATCCATAGATATAGCCTTCCTCCGATTAATGAGTAGCGTTACTGGTGGCAGGCCTAGGCTGCGGCTAGTAAAAACCCACAAGACAAAGACACGTCGCCAAGGGTTGAGTCGTAGTTGACGTCACAACTAACAGGCAAGTAACATCTATTTTATTTATTTATTTATACAGATTCGAGAATCACCAGTTTACAAATCATATCAGTTTATCTTATAATAGGTAACTAAGAGCTAATAACAGATTCTCGCCTATATAACATAACAAAAAAATTATGGATTTCATGCTTCACCAAACACAAAACTTACACTAACTGCAGACAATAACATGGAAAGAATGATTTTACAATACACCTTATAATTATATTTGAGCATCTATGATACACCGGCAAAGAATGGCGAACTAATTAATCGTCTTAGTGGAACCCCATATTGAACAAATGTATGTTTGATGTGCAACAATTTTATAGAATTTATCGCTCGCTCGCACAGTAAAACTATCTTGTCTAAAGTTTGTGGAACATTTATAAGGCACTGCTAACGGGGGCTTACGTTGGGCTCGGCCCGGAACCCTTAGGTGAAGTTTGCCGGGTAATTCGGCAGAGTCAATAGCAGATGTGGCAAGGTATGCAAATACCTACACAATGTCTGCAATTTTATAATGAATTACGTGAGGTACTACTGCAAGGTACTAACAATACTGAAAAATTCATTGTGAAAGGTCACTAGTGTTACCCACATGAAAAACGGTCAACTTGATGATATAAATTCGTAATTAGCCAACAGTTGCAACACTCACATCGTTAGGATCAGCCACAGTTGATCCCTGAGTCATCGAGGTGAAGGCTCTATCCCTTGACCGAGGCAGCCTTGCTTTCGACAACTGATCATCTGATATGAAAGAATTGAAACGAATGGAAATGATTCAATCTTCAGCTGTGTCTGAGTCACAATAATAAATGAGATAGAATTATAGGCTATAGCCGTTCAAAAGTTTTCAACTTCTATAATTTTCGTCGTTGAATTTTGAAGTGGATTAAAAAATATGATCCACAATTCGTTTTCAGAAAGAGTTAAGTCGAAAATAAGATATTTTTTTCGCAAAACTGGCTATGTAACTGTCATGTCACCCTGTATGACTGGGTTATCACGTAAGTTGAAAAGGTGACACGAATCTTGCTAGAGTAAAAACGGTTTATCATAGTTCTGACAGTTCTGCTTATTTAAGGATATTCTTAGTAGTCTACTGTAGTTTTTTTTCGCTTGATACAAATACGAATATAATTAGAATACTTTGGGTTTTACAAGTGTGCGACTTATGACTTAAGTAACGTTTAAACGACTGGATCTATACATGCATATTTTACATTTGTATAATATGAATATTTTTACGTAAGTGTACTGCTTTTATGTTGAGACATATAGTTGAACTCTATAGTTCAGTTCAGGTTGTCAATGTAAAATATCGAGGTCCTGTCCTGTTTACCTAATCCATTTAAAGTTCACACACAAAACTGAAAGTGAAAGAAAACAACAACAGTCATATTCCGCAACCTCGGCTGTCTTCTGAGCCTGTCTTAAGGTGACACAATCGGTGACCGATCGGTCGCCCGATACAACGAGAGCCGATCGTTATCGCCCATCACTGGGAGGTCAATTATGTCATTCGGGTGTCCGGACTAATGGGCTGCCCTTGCGGTGCGTATCCGCGCGATTAGTATCGATCCATTAGGGCGGGCGGTGTGGTGGCTGTGTGTGACTTTATAGTCTTGTTTTGTTTCTAAGCAGTTACTCGTTCACAATCCTGCCTTCATGCTCTCGACGCTAAATTGGCCAACTTGCGTTACAATTGGCATCGTTTGTTTGGTCAAAACGTAATATCTCATGCAATCTAAACAAATTTCAATAAGTTTAACGCTATTTCTTATGACTAAAATATTAATAAGTCATGGTTTTTGACATATTGCGTTCAGTTGTGGCGCAATTTAGACCACAATAACGTTAAGAGTAGAGAGGCTAATGCTGCGTCTCATTGGATTGACATGTTTATTGGCAGCTGTAACGTTATATTTGTAAAGGAAGTTCTAATTGGAAATTAGCGACTTGAAAGAATAAACTAAGTAATAATATTTATTCCCGATTATGCGGGTAGAAAGAAGAAATTCACTCATTAAAAGTATTTAAATCAGTATCACATAAAGAATGTGACCTATATAGACCTATGTGAAGAACAAAACTTAATAAAAATAATACGGAAGACGAGTAAACCAAACCATATCTGATTTTTCAAAATACATATAAATATTTATACTCACGCCGGTATGCAGAAGGCGTAGGCAGTAATCAAGGTTACTTGTCAGGATCCTGCCTAACCTCTTTCGCAAAACTCTAAATAACCTAAATTTATGCCAACTGTATCTTGTATCTTGTAAGAGGTGGTAAAGGGGAAACGGCCCAAGAATACTTTAAAAACAAACAAAGCTCCTAAAACTGCCCCGTTATAATCTCCGCGGCAATATCCAGATATTCCGTCGTGATTGCTCGTTCATAAAGACTTTTTGAATAAAGAATGGTGCACGTTGCGATGAGATGGAGGTGGCACGCGCATTTGTTTACAGCGAAGTTAGAATTATTAATAAAATGGATGTGTCATCAAGAGAAATTGAAGGAAACCAAATGAAAAAAAAAAGATTTCTTAGATTTGAATGATGAGTATTTCTGCCACAAAATCAATTATAATATCTAGGGATTATACTCTTTTTGTTGCACTAACCCGTGCTGAGGACAATTTTAAAAACCTATTTAGAGGCTAACCGTGCCAGCGCTCTCCTCTTAGCTCAGTTGAGAGAGCGCTGGTACGGTTAGCCAGAGGTCGCGGGTTCAAGTCCCGGCATGGGTGGAATTTTTAGCCTCTAAATAGGTTTTTAAAATATCTAGAGAATTTTCTATGTAGGGAAAGTGAATGTGAGCCTGTCTTTTAGAAGAAGGGCAATTGATAATGCTCCATCCAACAGTGAAACGATCACTCATCTGCAAATTTTTAACTGACTGATCTCATATACGCAAACATAAAAAAATAGACCGAACATAATTTTGCCTTATCCATATTCATTTGTAGATCATTGCCACCAGATCCTATCACATAGCCCAGAGGGGCGTTACAAAAACCGCTTATCCGCTGCCATCGCCGAAGCCACTCATTATTTTGGCTACTCTGACTCTGAATCGTAATTCCAATCTTGTTATTTTAAAAGTAGACATACCTACTACCATATTATTCATTGGGATACCTATCTGTAAGTGCCAGTTGTACCAAGTTGAGGGTCGCCAAATGCATTTTTATGTGTTTCTGGGAGCATAGATATGTACTTAGTTTTTTACTGTGTGTGATTTGACAAGTTTGCAAAAAGAAAAGAAACTCATGCTTGGTGAAATTTCATGTTGCGTTATATCGTTTTTCATTTAATTCAGGCTGTGTAGAATTTTTGGAGGTAACTCATTTCGCGCTTCGTTCAATTATTTAAGAAGCGTGATTATTGCGTTAACTTAAAGTTTGTTGTGTTTAACCTACTCACCATACCACTCTCTAACTGCGCAGGAAAACCTCATGAGGAACCCTGAGTGTGTGAGGTGTTCACATACCTCAGCGCTTTAAATTGCCAATCCACGGTGGGCGTGCGTAGTAATTAAGCCCATACTGTCTCTTTGCGATAAGGCCTGTGCCCTGAAGTGGGACGTATATAGGCTACGCTTGGCTGAATAAGGTGCAGTTCTATGTTACGCGTTGTTTTTCGCGGCTTGTTCGTCGCAACCTATGTAGCGCAGTCAGTTCTTGCGACGGAATCTTTGGCATTTGATATTTATGTAATGCCAGCATCCAGAATCTCAAGAAACTATTTTCACATTGGGTTACTGTTACTTTTGTCACCGCTCTAATAGGCTCTTTCTTGAATCTCCCGTCATTGTCACTTAAATGAAACTAACTTATGTATCAAGGAAGCGACAAAGGCATAAAATACGATATACGTCTGAAAGCCAGCTATATTTCAAGTCAGTTATTCATAATATATATTGCGTAGATGGTTTGTCGTTAACATCTGCTTATCGCAGATATATCTGATGTAAAGATGATGCCTGAGTGCATAAATCTTTGTAAAATATGTTTGTTGAATTGTTTGTAAATAAGTATGTCAGTTAAATATGACCGGAAAGTAGACAAGCAGCTGGTTATTAAGACATCCGTTAGAGAAGAAGCTGATATAATACATAATTTTGATTTTAAATAGGGTATTTCTCGAGTGAAATAGATTATATACAGAGATGATCCCTTTATAATCCCGTAATTTTAACCAATATAGGAAAATTAAAAAGTTTTCAATATACATATTACACACACCATATTGCCATATTTATTTATTATGTATATATTACTGATGTGCAATAAAGTGTTATCCATCTATCTACAATTTATCGGTTATACATACCATCCTGCATCTTCCAAATTATGTTCATGTCCGCACAAAAGACATAATGTAAACCTCTCTTACAGAGAGGTGATACCCAATTTCAACAAAGTAACCAAATTATCTTTATGTGTAGTTAAAAAAAAAATTTACAAATTGAACTGTTTGTTTAAAAAAAAAGGAAATACATTATTAACCTAGCCCTGGAAGCTGAATCTTATATTTAGTTGCGATGGCTTTTATTAATTTTACATCCATAGAGCTTTTACGGTACGCACTGCAAATAGTTTGCACACTAAGCTTGACAAGCACGTTAATTAAAAACAAAGGCAATATTTGCGATTTCGCGTGGCACCGTTATCTGGCCCCGCATCTGGTCCGCTTTATGCAACAATAGGCCCATTATTGTAAGTTGAAGCCTCCATTGTGACTCGGAATGTTCGTAAGGCTCTCAAGGTGAATGTTTTGACAACTGTAATTGGTTCTATATTGCATCGCTGCGGGCGCCCGTGGTGCGGCGTGCTTAATTAATTGGTTCGCTTTTGGATTTCATCTTTTAGACGCTGACTAAGTTTTGTTGTGAAGGAAAATATCGTGAGGAAATCTGTAAGCCTGAGGTATTCACATACTTTAGCGCAAATCACCAATCCACGATAAGTCCATACTCTCTCTCTCTCTCTCTCTGAGAGAAGGCTTGTGAACTAAGTCTAGAGTGTATTAATGTGGTACAATGATAAATACGTTTTTTGTGGCATAAACGACCGGTTTTTTTTTACTTTAACTTAGAAGTTTGATTATTTTAAAGTTTCAAGGAACTGTAGACCTGAGTATATGGTTTTAATTTCAATTTGATACCTCCACGTGTTGTTGTGATAAAGGGTCTTGACAGACAGACGGACGGATGGACGAACGAACGGACAACAAAAGTGATCGTATCCGTTCCGTTTTTCCTTTTGAGGTACGGAACCCTAAAAACACGTCCCGTGACCCGACCGCGTTTCTGTGATTGTACTAAAATGTATCAACAGAATTGCGGCCTCGATTTACTCTTCACAGATTAAATTTTTGTGTAATCCACCGTATTACATCTTATGATCCTAACATAAGCTAGGTGGTATTTTTTTATTATGGTCATCGACGGATCGCATTTTCTCGTTACTAGTTTCTGTCATTTAGAAGTAGGGCGAAACATATTCCTCTTTGTCTACCCGATCATATTCAGCAATGATATATGTACCTATTGCATTATTATAAAGGGCACGATAGGCTGATCCCAGTTTCTCTATGAAAGCACAAAACCAGCTCAGTTGGTTAAAGTCCTAAACAACATAAAAACATAAATATGTAGAGCACATAAATAATGTCGAATCAGGGTGTGGTCTCACCTTTAGCTAGGTCTACAAGACAGGAAAGCTGTCTCACCTACTCGCTTCAAATCACCCATGATGTCTAGCCATCCAGTACAGTCATGTAAAAAAGTTTCTTACTACTCTGAGCTTTTGGTTTTAACAAGTTACTTTGGTTTTGAGTCAATCAATCAATCAGCTCATACGCCACTTCGTCTATTCTATTTTGGTTTTTGAGTAAGTTGTAAGAAAACATAGGAGATTAAATTAAGAAATTATTTCTTCTTCTTAATTTCTTTTACTCATCTGCGGAATCTGGGTATAAGAATAGGGTTTTCCACGTCTGCCTATAAGATATGAATAGAACCGCCATCACTGGCCATTGATAAATATTATTTGGTTACAAAAGCGAGCCTAAAATTGTTAATATAAGTAATAGAGGTAGTAAGAATACAGAATGCGATGCCAGTGGAATAATACATCAAATAAAACCACACTTAAATGACTAGATTCAACATTATTTTGATCAAAGAGCTAAAGAGAAAGTAATCATTGCGTAGACGCAGTAAGGCCGCCAATTGTACTGTATTTTTGAAAATATTTTATGTTTGTGTTTTTCCAGATACATTAAAGAATATTCTTATCTTATCTAAAGAGTACGAATCAAAAAGATGATAATTTAATAACACGAAGTAGGTAGATATACAATTAAAGGTGCCTAATGACTTTTGTTCGTGATTGTATGTTTTGTTGCGTTGTGTTTGCGACACTATGCAAGCTCATTGTATGTTAAGCGGGCACTTCATCTTTAACGCCCGTCCCTAGACGCCAACACCGATTTATTGGTCGCCCCGCGTCAGTGATGAAATATCGTTAGGATAGCATAGGACTCGCATTTTGGTATGTTTGGAAATTGTATTGCTGGACAGAACATTACCTCTCTATCTTAGATGTTTCCTAGCCCACGCTAGTTCGTGAATCTCAATAATATGAATGAACGCAAACAATATACGTACTATGGAGGATTTCAGTATCTACTCAATGTGCTGGTTTTGTTATGTGGCAGAAATGTTTTGTCTTATTCTCATTGATATAGTAGACTCAGATTTTCTATAAAAATATTTTGTTTTATTGATATATACCCTTCTATCTATGAATAAAATAATATAATATAACAGTGGAACACAATTATAAAACGACGAAAAGCTAGCTGTTTGTCTGTCTTAGTTAATCTCCAAATCCAAACTTGACGTAATGAAATCTCAGCTTAGAATCTGCATTTTCAATGCCGCTGAGGCGAAAATGAGATAAGCAGTCTATCTGAGCTGTCCGTCTGATTTACACTTGGATAATTCGGACGGTGTAAGTGTTAGGTGCGAATTTATAGCTGCGATAATCTGGCGTCAGTGTCAGTTAAGGAACAAAGCTATAAAAGGAAGACGGATAACGCAAGAAGATATAATTTGACTCTATTTCTTGCCACATGGATTCCAAGCATTTTGGCATAATGTGTTACTTTCGTTCACTATTAATTTCGATTATTAATAAATTGACATATATTTTTAGACATCAACGATTAGCACCGTTTCGCGTTTAGTTGGAATATAATAAATATGATTAGACGGATACAGAAAGGAGGATGATATTTTATGAAATATACGCTTACTTTTGCTTCTCAAAAACTGAAGGATCTAAAAGTAAATGCTAATCAAATACACCACCGCTTTTCGTCATGTCATGATACGTTGAAAGGCCCAAGATGAGCCGGCTTACACATCATTGTCCGATAGCCTTGTTTGTAATATTCGATACAGGGGGCCGGTTTCATCAGCTCACTCCTAACAATGGGCGAGCACGCGCTCCCGTTGACTAGAGGCCATTCCGAGGTATAGCGAACAGAGGGACAGTCGGTTGTCTTCCTACAAGCTCTAAGACTAACCTGGGCTGAGCGTAGGCGGTACATTATAATTATGTACTTGACTGTGTATGAACGCTTTTCACTTGCTGGATGAGCACGGGTAGTATGACGGCACCAGTCACGCATTTTGTCAGAATTTGACAAGCCCCACTAGCGTCGGTGTGCTACCTATGCTGATGTCATGTTTAGCCACACAACTGCCACGTATTGAATACTAACCTAGCACTTGATGTTTACGTCACTTGTTTGTTGCTGTTTCCATTTGTACAGAAACACTTTGGACCTGTCATGGTAAACACTACATTGTTGCAATAATGTTTGTTTTGCTGGTAAATGCAGGTGATTAGTCCGCATAAAGTTGATGGCTGAGGCAGTAGTCGGCTCACTGTTCTGTTTGTATAGAGTCGCGGGCGCACGGCTCACCTCTGACCCGCGCTGCCTGACTGACACGTGCTAAGAGGATTCTCAAAGCTTATTGGCTGAGCGAAAGTGAGCACTCATTGTGTTGTAATAGGCGGCGCGCGCTAGCGGCGAGGCTCCCAAACAAAACACCCGAGCATTGTTCCAAGATTGAATTAGTTTTGAGGTGATGAGGGCATTGGTTGATATAGATCAAGTTATGCAAACCTCACGGGATATTTTAATCGAGCCATTTACCGAATGCATTATATTTGTTATTGCGTGCCCGTTTTCAGTATAATGTCGGCTGGAAATGCGATCACGTACGGCCTTCGCCCGTTCCGCGACAATAGTTCGTAGCGGTATTAGTTTCTAGCATTGTTCTGTGACATTTCAGGCCTCGCTAATGACGAGCAATTTCGATGTCGAAACGACACATAAGATGAATTTAAATTGGATTTTAATTTGCTCCAAATAGTTGCGCGTACGCTTTGTCAGTTGATATAAACTAATTCAGACCGCTACGCAGAATTTTAAAAAGTACCCAAGGGTAACTTATAACATTTTAATATAGTTGATCTCCTTTATCATGGCATCGCGTGGGCTCGGACGCTCGGCCGTCGGATGTCAAACCGGCTGTCAGAGTGACGACAACAGTCATAGATGTCAACATGCGGATCTTGAGACATCTCCGTCGCTGCGAGTCACCTCGCCTCCGGATCAACGTCACAGTGAGCGAGCCAGCATTGTCGATCTTCGGAGATTAAACTGAACTGCGGTGATTAGTTTTTCGACTGCTAAATGTCAGTGTTCGATTAATTTGAAATACAAATTGAATTCTGCCCCAGATGTAGATCTACTCAAACTTTCTCGAGGGAAGCAGTTGTGGCTTCTTTTTTGGTCCGTCGGTCTGTACCGTACTTTCGATCGGGCTGCTCCCCGGTGCGTAATTAAATTCGGTGTTATCTTTGAATGTCATCTGTTGTGCCTTTCTGTCTCCATGTGGCGACAGACACGTTAACTGTGACATGCCACCATCATTTGATTGGCCATTTCCTTGCCATGTCACCGCGGAGATGTCGCGATAAGTGTTCGTCCGTCAATGCTTTTCATTGTAGTCGAAACGGGAACGGATAGATCGTGTTCTTTGCAAACCTGAATGCCGCAACAAGAATTTCATATTAGAAATCTCAATGTTAAAAAATGACTCAAACCTTATCAATTGCAATGTATTGTAAATTAAGCCGCTATTGATTTAACAAAATGATACACCCATTCACACGTAACAGTACATTTATAACAAAACGCTGCCTCGTTTATTAGGTCCGTCCGACTTGTTTGTTGTAGTGTGTTGGCTCTCGACGCAACGAGTGTGGAGCGACGCGCGTTTACGATTGATTTATTACAACTTTACAATAAACATCTTCAGCCGACTGCCTATTCACCGACACCAATAAATCCTTTATAGGTCTCTGAGCGGGCCGGACTCCCCGTTAATTTCTTTAATTTGAATAACTAGTTAACAGTTTCACATCGAAGCTATTAGATAAAAGGAAATGCCTAATTGCCTCTATTCGGTAGCTGGGCTCAGAAGATGGTGTTAAGAAATAATTACTATTGGCCCCGCCCACCTTGATTGCCTTTCGTAAGTGTATCGTAAATTTCTCGCTGCTCCTGTTCCTTTAGTAGCTCTCCAATTACCTGTAATGAGATAATAGACTTTGTTACCCAATGTATAATGCTTAAAATTCAGATTTATCGTCGACCACTCGAATGTTACGATATTGTTAACTACATGATGTTCAAATTAACGACAGCAGAATTATATGTTACTCTACACTTTATAAGGTTGTATTGAGTTCTACAGATGCCTTTGGGCTTATAAAAAAAACTGTTAACTGCACACCGGAGTGAAGAGTGTGGTTCCTATAGATTTTTAGGGTTCCGCACACAAAGGGCAAGGGACTATGACCCTATTACTAAGACCGTGATAGTTAGGCAGTTGACATTTTCACAGATGATGAATTTCTGTTGCCGCTGTAAGAAAAAATACTAAAAACAGAATAAAATAAATATTTAAGGGGTGCTCTCATACAACAAACGTGACTTTTTTGTCGTTTTTGCTCGATATTAATAACGGCAACAGGTAGACGCTTCAAATATTCAAATGTTGTACAATGGTACGGAACCCTTCATGCGCGAGTCCGACTATTACTTAGTCGGTTTTTATTCTCTAAGTTTACTACACTTATACTACTTCCTTTTTACTTGATGTTAATAATATAGTTGATTTTTGTATTTTTAAATTAGAACATTAGGTATAAATAACCTATGAACAGAATTGCCATTTTGTACGTAATATAGTAGGCATGACCTTAGATCAGGCTTTGTTGTAGTAAACGTTCATATAAATTGGTCCTTTTGAAGTGAACTGACATTTGTGGTTCTTACGGTAGCTTTTATAGCGTTGGTATAAGGAGCTAGTATCGTATAAAAATTACTTTACCTGACATCTAAATATCTGGTAACCGGCTAACTACCAATTTGTTCTGCCTCTAGCTACCTACTTGTTTTTTCCGTCAATGTTTATTGATTACCTCATTATAGAGCTACAATTATATCAGCAGCGGATGAGGGAAGACGTACCATCGCAATTTAGCGTTAACAATTTTTTCAAGCACAATAATTAAAGACCATTCAATTTGGACAAATGTGCGGTACTCATCCGGGGTACAAGGATCGGTATAAACAAGTTGTTGCCTCTATAAAATTAACTACCTACAAAAATAACAAAAGTGTTACGTACGACATTAACATTATACGTTTGACGTTAATTTATCGACGCTTTTAAAATATCTAGCTGCTTCTAGAAATAAATAACTTCGAATGTTCAGATGTTGGCATCTGTCTGTGTGTTTGTAAGCAGACTATAGAGTTCCAATGTAGGACACAGGGTTTTTCTCAGAGTCAGAGAGAATATGGGTTTGATCACTACGTGTGTCCATCACGGATTGGCGATTTACGTAAACATCTTAGAAACTCGGGTCCCTCACGATGTTTGCCTTCATACTTAACGAGTATTAAGCTAGTGCAAATTCAGAAATATGCCTGATGTTGGCAGTTCAACTTTTGCATTTTTAGGGTTCCGTACCCAAACGGTAAGGGTTATTACTAAGACTCCGATGTCGATCCGTCCGTCCTTTCGTCCGTCTGTCACCAGGCTGTATCTCGTGAACCGTGATAGCTAGACAGTTGAAATTTTCATAGATGATAACAAATTCTAAAAACGGAATAAAATTAATATTTAAGGGGGGGGATAATAATAACGGCAACAGGTAGACGCTTGAAACATTCAAATGTTGTATAGATAATGGTATGGAACCCGTCGTGCGCGAGTCCGACTCGCACTTGGCCGGTTATTATTGCTACGTCACCCATAACGTAAGTGAGTAGAGTGTACGGCTGTTAAGGTTGATGTACTATCATCTGTACATGCTGGAATCGTACCTAGGACCTTTCGAATGTAAGGCAAGCGTTATACCGATGCGCTGACTCTGCTTTCATATAAAAGTACAGGCGACAACGTATCAACCTCTAAAAGCATACGCTCTACTTACTTTAGAAACATTGAAGATTCAGTCAATTGTTCGACAATTTGTACTTGCGAGCATTTTTCTCAGTGCTCAACTTTTCACTGGAAAGTTGCCCTCACGTAGGTATGTTAAGGGTGACCTTCCGACAATATAAAGTTCGACCTGTCGCCTCCGAGACTTCGACACTGGGTGAGATCTCTTTTCAATCGAACCAGATCTCTAACGCTGTCTGTATTCGCCGGTCCCTAACGTTTCTGAGCCACGACTTCCTTTTTCTTCACACAATTGATTAGTGCATGGAATAATCGCCTCTACGTGAACGACTTTCTGAAGGACGTCCACTTTTTTCAATACAGTGCTGCTTAAAATCTTTTAAAAATACGAGTAAACTATTTGCCTATCTTATTACCGAGACAGGAAGTGCCTTATTGGAAAAAAATGCAAAACAATAATTTTGTGCGAAATAAAGATGTTTTTGGCCTCGTTCATATCCGGGCTACGGACATCAGGGTTCAAAAATTTAGTTTATTTTATTTAACTCAGTCTTATTAAGATTAGATGATAATTAAATAATAGTTTTCCATATCAAAGTATACGAACAACACATAAAATTATTTGAATTGATCTGCTTACAGTTGTTTACCGAATGGTGGAACATAAATATACACAAAACGGTTTTATAAACGACAGCACATTTAAAAAGTGTAAGGCCATCACCACGACTCAAGTATCAAGATAAAATATCATGAGCTCCTGTTTTTCTTACACATTAGAACACTAATCGTGCGGTATCTTTGAATCAGTGTTTAGCCGCTTAGTTGAGCACAATACACGAACCCATACTCTTTACCATGCATTCAAAAGGTGCAATTTCACCCTTAAGGTAGTCGGTATAAGTGTTTAAGTGGCTGCAAAGCGCAGGGTGGTGGCTGATGGGAAGATTTCACACGCTGAACGAGAATACATGAGAAGAATCAACAAAAGGCGAATGTCAAGATGCTACGTTGTGTTGTAATACCGATTCAGGGTGGTTGACTGCCTCGTCAGTCTAGCCGTGAAGGCGCTTAGCTACCAAAGCAGAGGTCGTGGGTTCGATTCCCACTGGGGGCCGCCGTAAATTTGTACATGTACATGTAGGTGTATTTTCATGTTTGCCTGGTTACCAAGGCACAGGATATCCTAGTTTGGGACCAGGTCAAGTGATTGTATCGCGTGGAAGGAAGTTATTAAAAACTATTTAGCACTAAGTTCGCCTCGTGTATTTGCACAAATTTGTTTTAGCTTGGCGGTTTCAAGCGCTGATGTACTGCGTGTGCTTCGATCAAAAGGCGGTACGGTTTGTGGCTTAGGGCGGACATGACGCAAAAATTTCTGAAATCTTGTAGTTGGAAAGAAATTCACCATCATGAAAGCTTTCGACACTAAAAGGCCGCCGCCTGTTAAGAAATAAGAAATATCTCTGTAATTTATTTTCTTATGCACAATGAAGTGTTCTCTATCTATCTAAAATAACATAAACTGTTATCCCGAAGGGGTAGGCAGAGACCAGGCTCTGCCACTTACCACGATCCTGACAGATCTCTTTCGCTTTATAACACTCATTAGTCGTTGCGTGTACGCACGCCGATTTCGGATACTTTTTATCTTGCCCTTTGCTAATACATCCCCTATGTGGTCGAAGCATATCCGCCTGGGACGTCTCTATCTATGTTACTTAACATCAACAAATCATTCATAAAGTGAAATCTTGCCGACAAACGCACCTATTTAGACATTTTCACAGACACAACTACCTGCCATTGCTTTTGATAACATTCATTAAATCCAAACAAACCGGCGTAATTCTACAGTGTCCCTGCGCAATGAGACGGACACGTGTCAAATAACAGCAAATCTATTTTAGATTACACCTTATTTGTCTGCCGTCTTCTTTAGGGGCCCTTGCACACTATCAGCGATCTTGAGGCATTAAAGATGAAAAGATAAAATTAGGGTACATTTGTTTACTTGTTTAGAAAGAAGGAAACATTTAATACAACAACAAGGTGGTAACTCAGCCCGTACACTCTCTGAGAGCCTATGTCCTACAGTGGGTACGTATATGGTACCGAAAACGTATAAAACGAAATACGCAACAGACAAAACAAAAAAAATACATAGATTTAGCCTGTGGTGTTCGTACGAAGAATACTACTTTTAAAAGTGTAAAAAGCTGGGAAAACAATTTTCGAAGACATTTACGTTCGTTAGAGCTACTCGCCTACCATAATTCTGTTTCACAAGAACGATATCACCCTTAAGTAAGCATACATCTGGATGTCGAATAAGAAGGCCAACTATGTTTTATTTTATTATATTTTATTATACATAAATATATATTATAAAAACTGTATATACATATATATATATATATATAGAAATACAGTTTTGTTCCGTAAGTTACGTACATTATTAAAGTTATAGTAGCAATACCATTCGCTAACTGTGAAGGAAAACATCGTGAAGAGACCTCAGTGTCTGAGGTGTTCGCATACCTCAGCGCTTGAAATTGCTGGTCCTCAGTAGGCACGCGTAGTTAAAAAATACTTTAAACACCACACCATTTTAGTCAGTTTTTTAAATATGTAACAGTGCCATTAACCAATTTTACTTTTAAGATTTATAGTAAGTTTATGCGATGCTACGCGCAGTTCACGAATCACTAAAAGCTGTTTAGGGTAAAAAAAGAGTACACCTCTGTACATGTATATAACAATATCGTGTAATTTAACATGTTTTTTCTGTACAATATTATGAAGCACACAATTCATGCTATTCTGGAATAATCATCATCAGCCATTCGACGCCCACTGCAGGACATACGCCTCCTTCGTGGTTTTCATAACCATGAGGGGTTTTGCCACAATCGCCACGCTTGGCAGGCAGATTGGCGATCGCAGTATGCGGTTGGAATCTCAGGAAGACGCTGCTGCCCGTCTCCTGGATATTGATTTCCTTAGTCGCCTTCTACGACACCCACGGAAGGAAATGGAGTGGTATAATATCGTATTCTTTCAGCTTCAGAAAATAACCTTACACCATACCTACAGATTAGCGAAGTTTTATTCCTGGGTATCTAAGTATCCATCTCGTATTCGTAAGCATTTTATACGTGCAAGACAGACAATAATTCAACTTACGTGCTATTTTTCACTTAATGTGCAAAGGTCTTTACCTCGCCATACGAGCTAGGCGTGTGTGGGAAACGTTATGAAATTGAAAATGATCATATTTCTTTTCAAAGACACTGCTATTGCACAAGGATTCACCTAGTTTTCGTCGTTAACTATTCATTATTATGTGCCGTGGGAGATTTTTTGTTGTTCGCCCATTGTTATAGGTTTTGATAGGTGCATTCCACGGTTTGAGGACTTAGCTAGGTTGAGCTATTTGATGTCTAGTGCGTATGTCCAATAATATGTCAACTTCGTTACTAATAAAACCAATTATTTTTTTATTCAATTTTTTTCTCAAATGCAGAGTGAGATGCGCCGCTAGCCTTGATATTCGGTCCTATTTGTAAAAAACACGATTCCTTAAAACACTCCTCAGAGGCAGGTTAAATAATCTATGGTAGAGGGAAAGACGTAATCAGTACAATAAATAAGACCGTAAGGTGACAAGTCGATAAAGACAAAGAAACCGTCTTCAAAATACGCATAAAATAGAAACTGTAGTTCGCTAATTTTAGTACTAGGTGGCGCTGCCGGTATTCTGTATCGCGGTTTGGTTGTGTTCATAATGAGATATCTTTGCAAATTGAAGACTGATGATTTTCTCACGGATCGTGTCAACAGGTCTTGACTAAATTTATACGGGAACCGCTCTGAGATAACTAACATCTAGATAAGAAAAAAAACGTGGTAATGATTTATCAGAGAACATAATTTTAAAAAACGTATGGCCAAACCTTCACCTTTTTTTAAAGTCGGTTAAAAAGACAGATGACGCTTATAACACAGAGCACTGAGTTACGAAGGAAGGAAGACCGGAATAATTATAAATTTGGTGATCGTAATGTTGCACGGCCTCCTCAGATAATACAATTAGGTACCTGTGTTATATTTTGAAGGTTCTGCCAGTGATATTGAGAATATCACGACCGATATTACTTTGGTCCATAAAGTTGTTTGGCAAATTGTCAGATAAGTTATTAAAAGTTTATTTAATTGCAAATCTGAATAGATGAAATCATATACGATTTTATTGAATCATAAATAATGGCAGCATATTGAATAGATGACGTCACCGAATTATGGCGAAGTAGTAAATCAGTAACGGGTCTTGTATATTTTTTTATAATAAATTGTTGTTGTTAGTTCAGTCATTAATAAGATGAACTGCCCCTATGAGGCTATCACAGTTTTATGATTTTGACTTTGAATCAGATTTATTGCAGAATTTATTAAAAATTTTACAATCACTTGGCTTTTAGCATTGGACAACTTGTAATAACAGCCACTTGTATGTCAGAAGTTCCGAGATAAATAATGGCATGACAAGTCTTATTGTAGTTTATTTTCAATTATCGGTGAGATTTTCGTTCCGTGAAACTTATTTAAACGGAACGCTGCCAAATTAATTAAATTAACAGAATAATTGCACGGTAAACGGTGAATTGGTAACCTTTTAAAAGTGTAACTCATTTTTATCACCTGACCAAGAATAAAGTGACATAGAAAGTCAATCGCCCGAGATCAAAACGAAGCATTTGTGGGTGTTACAACAAAAGAGATTGTACTTAAAATATACATTAAAAAACCGGCCAAGTACGAGTCGGACTCGTGCCATTCCGTACCATTATCTATACAACATTTGAATTCTTCAAGCGTCTACCTGTTGCCGTTATTAGTATCGAGCAAAAAACGTCAACAAAATCACGTTTGTTGTATGGGAGCCCCCCTTAAATATTTACTTTATTTTAATTTAATTATTTATTTTTGAAACAAATATAGAACTAATATTCTGTGAATATTTCAAGCGTCTACCTGTTGCCGTTATTAATATACAGCAAAAAAACGGCAAAAAATACGTTTGTTGTATGGGAGCCACCCTTAAATATTCATTTTATTCTTTTTTTAGTATATGTTGTTAAAGCGGCAACAAAAATACATGATTTGTGAAAATTTTAACTGCCTAGCTATCACGGTTCATGAGATACAACTCGGTGACAGATAGCCAGACAGACAGACAGACGGACAGTGAAGTCTTAGTAATAGGGCCCCGTTTCGCACCCTTCGTGTATGGAACCCTAAAAAAAACAAGTTATTTTATTAGTTTCTTGAAATAGAAATACAACTCCTTTCTCAACGAAGACAGGGTTGTGTACTTTTCTGAAATATGTTTTTAAACTAAAAGTTTTGTAAGCACTACATCTTGTTAATTAATTAATTCCGGATTCACTTATATTAAGGGCACATCAACCTTTGCATGCATCCACTTTATTCGGTTATGTTACGGGCGACTTTGCAACAAAAATTTAAAGATTGTTTTGTTCTTGACTATAAAAGCACCTGTGTCCTCTACTCAGCTACGTTTTAGGTGGCTTCGCAACTAAAATGTAAAGGTTGATGTGCTGCCGAACGTAAAAGCTATTTGCGTATTTAAGACTTCCTGAACCCAAGAGTTGGCTTAATATAGTTTATCAATGTGCGTAGGTAATTAAGTCAGAGTGTGTCGGCGTTGGCCTTCTGTATTGCAAACTTGAAACTTCAAAAATAATAACCGACCACGGCAATTGTAGGTTGATACGAGTACATGATTGCGTAAGAGTTTTAATTTCACGAGGTTTCGTGTACCGATGGGAATTTTATGGTTTCATGGGTGAAGTCTGTATATTGGCAGTTGATTGAGTATAGGGTGATTGAAATAATGTATTGTCAATCATTAGGGGAGGATTTGTTGTTTTTAAGCCGTCCTCCTGGTAGTGATTTTTATTAAACAATACACAAAAAAATCTGCTTTCAATGCGCGAAACATTACTTTTATTTGACTTTCACAACAGCTACAATGTTTTGCGCATAGAAAACGGATTGTAATATTTTTGTCCAAGAGGCTCGCCATACATTTTTATAAAAAAACAAAAGAACTTATTTCATACATTTTCTCTCCTTATTGACGACACTAGAATACCCGTGCCAAGTGATCTTGACTTTCCTAACAATGGCGATTCCTTGACAATTCGACAATCAATCGCTTTGTCGCTCGAAACAGGATATAGACATCTAGGTCAAATGAAGAGTAGCACAATGGAAATAGATTTTTCATGTATCACCGCGTTGATACGTAAATGGACAAATTATACGATCAATGAGATCATCTTTAGTCGGTATTGATCTTGAAATGGCTGAAAACACAAACATTGAGGATCAGGCTACCGTGATGTTTAAGTTCAAGGAAAGTTACGTACAAGGGGTTACTAAATATGCAGTGAAAATAACTAAGGTAACTGACATAGTCTATAAGATTAGCAAGCTGAATTGGCTGGTCACATATGCCGAAGAATCGATTGTCGATGGGTCAGCTGCCTTTTGTGGTAGATACACCACAGTCTACATCTATGGCCCTGTTTTATTTATTCGTTTTGTCTGTTGTGTATTTAGTTTCCTTTCTGTTGTTATACTTATTATGTTACTTATCTTGTTGGTATAATAAATGTCTTTCTTCTTCTTCTTCTTCTTCTAGGTGCAAAGGCTCTCCAGTGGAGACCACGAACTGGCAAAGGCAGCGATTACGCTATTAACGCCCACCAGCTCGCCGGACCGACAATCTGAGGCAGATTGTTGGCAGTGGCTGGATGAGGATGGCCGAGGACTGAAGTAAGCGGCATGCCCTGGGGGAGGCCGTTTGGCCGAGCAGTGGCCGAGTACCGACTGATTGAATGATGAAACTGTTCTGAGCCTCGCGCACTTGCGGTACGATTTACGAGTATTCATTTCATTCACCCGCAGCCACACGAGATTTCGTGAAAGTGCCCAAAAGAGTGTTCAGCTAATTATTGTTCACAGACAAGTTTCATATAGAACCGTTTAATGTAATGTGAATAGTTATTTAACTTAACCTGCTACTTTATGACCTTGAAAAGAACAATTAAAAACCATTGTTATGGTGGTCCGATTGGGTAATTTAGAATTCTACAGATTAATATAACCCACACAAGAAAAATTCTGCTAATTTAACCAGACAAGGACCACAAAATGTGAAAAACCGCCCAAGTGCGAGCCGGACTCGGGCATGAATTATCTATACAACATTTGAATATTTCAAACGTCTACTTGTTGCCGTTATTAATAACGAGCAAAAAACGGCAAAAAAATCACGTTTGTTGTATGGGAGCCCCCTTAAATATTTTTCTTATTCTGTTTTTTGTATTTGTTGTTATAGCGGCAACAGAAATACAGCCTGGTGACAGACGGACGGACGGACGGATAGCGGTGTCTTATTAATACCCCTACCCTTTGGTACGGAACCCCAAATAATACTCAATTTGTACAAATCAGCGTAAGGCGGCGCCGGCCGAAATCGAACCAAGACCTCATTGTTAGTAAACAAACTTGGTATCCCTAAACTAACTAGACAGTGCCTGAAAGTGTCTCTGAATATCTATTAATAAAGTTTGTTAAAGTTAAGTAAATATGTACCTAAATTCAGAGACACTTTAGGTACATATCTTTGTTGAATAGTTCCGTACAAACTCAATAGGCGTTAATTTCGAAAGAGACATCAAACCCATGAAGGGAAAAACGAACAATCAGATAGTACTACCAGCGAATCACGAAACTATCGCTCCAATTATCCGCCAACCTCATTATACCAACAGCCATATTGTTCGTTCACATAGTTTTTGTAGCGTAAAAAGATCTTCAATTACTCGTATCTCTCTAGGCCGGGAGACAGTCTGTCTGAAACTAAAGTAGTTTTTGCTTATAAAAGAGCCTGTATTTTACTTACAAATACAAAAATATTTATTCAGTCCAGTAATGCTACAGCATGTGATTTAGAAACCCGCCAAGTAAGGTATTAAACCTGCGTCTGGTGGGTCCCGCTTTTCATCAGGTCTTAAGACACAATACCAGTTGAAAAATTAAAAACGAAATCTCTTAGGGTACTAAATAATAATAAATTAAATTAGTGCCATACATTCGAGTTTGTGTGTGTATGTGTGTGTGTGTGTGTGTGTGTGTGTGTGTGTGTGTGTGTGTGTGTGTGTGTGTGTGTGTGTGTGTGTGTGTGTGTGTGTGTGTCTGGGACTGGGTCTATTTAATAATATTTTGATTTACTGCAAAGTTTACTATAAAATCATTAACCTGCAACAATACGTTTCAAAGGTTAACTATAGACAATTTTTTTTAACCGTATCTCTTGTTAGACTTTTAATTTTTTACTTCAAATCCTATCTGTAAGCTTTCATTTGTCCATATACACCCTTATATACATATACCCTGTCTGAGGCACTTCACTTTTTCTGTCTTCAGATATTCTCGTCCAAATGCTACCGGTCTGCTGCAGATCGTTGGTCTATCGGGCGTCCTACGTTCAGTTTGCGGATATTTGTTTCTATTTGGATACTTATTTGCCGATAGTACCTTTAGATTCTTAAAACATTGCTAATGGCCATGTTTTGAGCTCTGGCCTTTGAGTCTCGTCAAATAATTGTCTCAGTATCCCGGTCGATAATAATTCTGCAACATAAGTTTACTGCTGAGCGTATAGTCCGCACAAATCTTTTTGGCGGTAACGTGAACATAGTCACAGATCGTTTGCACATCGCTTACTATCTTTACAGTGTATGTGTGATTAATTGAGGTAGTGTGATCCTTACAAAATTAGTCAATTACTCACACATTATCGTTTACGTTACCGCCAAAAAGATCTGTGCGGACTATACCACAGCCAGTCGTCTGCCCGGGTTGCGTCACAGACGCAATTTTACAAGAGTGATGGCAATCGCGCGCATGTGAACCCCATTGTGATGCCATGCATGCGTTCACACACCGCGGGCTGACATTACCGCCGATACTCATGGCTGTATGCACTTCGAAATCAGGCTTTTTACAATAATAATGTTCAGTTTTGTGAAACTGGGCAGCTGCGGGTGAAATCCCTGGTGTCTATTGACTGTCTCCTTGGTCTGGCGATAGTATGATTGATTACTAAGGCACGGACCGGGGGTTCGATTCCCGCTGGAGGCCGTCGAAATTTGACTTGCATAAATTGCTTAAGTCTGGATGTGTTTCAATATTATGTTGTCCTTCTATGGTTACCATAGTACGGGTTATCCTAGTTTGAGACTTCAATGTACGAGTATGTATTATGCAAGTACTATTTTTTTCTCAGCTTGGGTTTTGCACTAGTTTTTACGTAGGTTGCTCAGTTTTAGTCACAGGTGTACATAAGTTACGTTAATCGACTTAATGCTAAGGCAAATAGCAAAAGACTGAGGCAATGTTATAGGATTAACTTCACGATCAAGTTGTCTAATTTACTTTTCTCCCAAACGATAATTTTTTTACAACCCAAATGCACTCTTGCGAATAACATTTTTACTTACAAACCTAACCTTGCGCAACTAAATGTAACAAAACTTTCTCTTCGACAAATCATAGATCAGGGCAGTCATAATAAACATATTCTGAAGCGTATGCATTATATACTAAAACGGATGAAACAATCAGTTATCGATATCGTGTGATCTTCCCAGCTGTAACTGGGGAACTGCCGGTTTCTCTGCCCTATCGGCGGGCAGTATCTTCGACGTTGTAAAGGCGACGCTAGTCTTTTGGACTGTCTTTTTATAAAAATGCTGTTAGTCAAATTGCAAGCGTGCAGTATGCCAATATATTCTGGTTACTTTATGTATGTAAGTAAAGCTTGGACAGAAATAATATAAATTAAACAGCAAGATAAGAATATTCTTCATTGCAGACAACAAATAAAACACATATATTTTTTATATTTTTTTTGTTGCACCAACCCGGGCTGAGGACAATTATTTGTACAAAATTATTTACTTAATTTAAATTTATTTTCTGCATAATGTACAAGTGCAGAAAATAAGTGTCTGGGTGTATTTTCATGTTTGTTATGTCCTTGCCTGGTTACCAATGTTACTATAGCACAGGGTATCATAGTTTGGGACCAGGCCAATTGATTGTAGTCTGTGGGAGTTATTATTATTATTATTTACATAAATAAAAGTTACAGTGAAAAAAAGCACAATGAGCGGCTTTATTGCTAACAGAAATTTCTTCCAGACAACCTTGAGGGAAAAGTACGATTAACTATTACGATCGATTTTGCTAAAACTTTATGTTTGTCTATTATTTTTTTTACTCGTGTAAGTTATAAAAATTAAAATCTAAAAACATTTCATAAACAAATTGTATGATAGAAAGTAGATGATATTCGTGAAGTTTCACTTCCAGTTTATTTTTAAATTTTTGTTTCATTGTCAAGTTCTATGTTTCAACGTTTATTTGCAAACAAGGTTGGTATTAATAGATTACAGTTCTCTTTGGCAATTGCCATGACAGGCAATAGCAAGAATATCAATTGTATGATAGGAAATAATACTGTCAAAATTTTCAAAAAAGTTTTTAATTTGACAATAACAAACTGTCGAACTAAAACTTTCGTAAGCACTGCACATTATTAAGCAAGTAAGTGAAAGAATAAAAAAAATTATCTCATCTAAAGCGAATCCGGAATTCAGTTAATAATAACAAATTACAAATATTTAAATTCATCGACTCTATCTGCTTAGCCGCATATATCCCAGCGTCAAAGAGCCAACCAGTTCTGAAACAAAACTGAGGAGAAACCATATTCAGGTAATCATCGCGCAACAGTTTTACAGCTCGTTTTGAAAAGTCACATAACACAGTTAATAAACATCTTTCTTAAAACGTCATAAAAGTGTAAATTGACGTGTCAAAACCATCAAAAAGGGCTCAAAAACGCCTGTAGCCAGTTCATACGCATGACTATAATTATGCTCTCTCACTTTTACACATGTAAATCAGATGCAAGAACAGAAGAATAATCCGGGGTTCTAAAAAATATGACACTTCGATGCACATTGCATAGCAGTCTTCCTGCTTTTTAATCTGTAGGTAGGCTTTGCAAATGAACATCAAATTGGTCATAGAAAAAATATGATTTACACTCAGGCTGTGGAGAATGGATAGCGTGAAAACCGTTCTTCAGTATCGATAGTTTGATATATAAGATTTTAAAAGTAAGAGAAAGAAGGAACGAATACAGGCTTGAGTTAATGTAATGTAAGTGAAAGATTAAAATTATGATGTTATAATTTAAAAACGTAACTCTCAATGAAACAACGGTCCTTCTGTAGAAACTCTGCAACTAATGTTTTACATAGCTGTTAGAAGACGCTTCCCCTTAATGACATATTAATCTCGGTATAGCCTTCGGCGGCCGTCCTTAGTTCTAAATATGTAAAACGGATGTCCGCAACCAAGAGAAAGGCTCAGTAGATTGTTTTATTGAACAAATACATGTAGAACATTACTTAAACTAAGATTCCTTCTAGCCGTTTCACTCGCAAATGCTACAGTTAGATATTTACGAGTATTAAGCTATCGTGTTCTGTTCATCGGAACAGTATTTAATTTAATAGATCTTCGTTTCTTCCTTATTATAGTTAAAAGATTTTATCACGGGATAGTGACTTGTTTCTCATTAGTTAACAATGCATTCAATCGTTCTCACCGATGTGCTAAATTTATGAAACCATTGATCAATAGCGTATATAGACGGTAAAATTGCGTATTTCCCACTTATCATAATATAAAAGTAAATAAATAATAGAGGAACGTGTAATAAAAATAAAATCAATCAATCATGTATTATTACCCAGTATTTATTTAAATGGTGTCAAATAATCTCTGATATACTTTATACTATAAAATAAAATTAAAGATTTTCGATTTCATGATAAGTATGTGCTGCTATGAAGCAAGTCATTTGTGCGTATCTATAGCAAGTCTATGTATGTCTATAGCACTCGACGACTGCATGGTGCGGGCTTGACCTCACCCGATTTGACTGCAAATTATGAAAATGAATCTGAAAATTATTCGAACCACCGAGTCTATGCATTATTTTATAATCTGAATTTCATCATAGAGTAAATGCTCCTTGAATTTTTATCGGGGATGTCTGTCTGCGTCCGCTCAAATGCGCTTATATGTATTCCAGTTTCAAAAGCCTGACATTGATACCGAACCAATCTTTCGTCTCTGTCTGGCCCGCAGATTACATTATTTCGGAGAGAGATGGGTGTATAAAATAGCTGTTGAACCTAACGTATTTACGATGCATCGAGATTCATGTGTCTAATGCAGCAGACGAAAACAATTTGTTTTATTTGCGTAGCGACCGGACACTTTGCGGTTCAATACTTCAAAATTGTAAATCGAACACGCTCCAGACTGCGCTTCCAGATTGATTTTGAGAAACCAATGAGGAAAACTCTGCTTTGATATTTTGTCTCTTAATATTAATAAAACGTTCTTACCTCTGAAATCACTCTTGAGTGCGCTGTCAGATTCCTGTTTCGTTTCAAACAGCATCTTGAAATGGGCACAAAGGAGCTATCTCAGAGGTAACAGAACATTAATAAGGCTCTTAAAAATATAACTTAAACTTTTAAGAATAGTGATGGTTAGTCAAAGGCCATATTCTACAAAGTTACAAAGTATTATACAATAGTGCTCGTTCAATAATAGCTCAAACCCTACAGCTGAAAGCATATGCTGTATTGCACCACTCATATCTAAACTAGGCCCACCATTCCACCCAGGAAGATAGATAAATCGCGACATGTAAGCCTATGTCGCAGATAATTAAGATGGGGTCGGCAATTACATGCAAATGTGACGAGGCTAGCTCGTTCAGACCATGCATTTTATCGTCAAGCCAACACACCTACGTGATTAGGGGAGAGACACACTAATAGACTTAGGATACTATAAAGCTATAAATCTAGAACGTTTTCAGGTGAATTTTATTCGTATGTTACATCGCGAGTAACTGTCAACTGCCATAATACCAATTACGACAGTAATTTAAAAGTAATACATATATACATAAACTGTATCCCAGAGGGGTAGGCAGAGACCAGGGACTGCCACTTGCCACAATCATGATAGACCACTTCCTCAACATTCATTATTCCTTGCACGCACGCACGCCGGTTTTGGACACGTTTTAACTTGCCCTTTGCTAATACATCCCCTATTTGGCCGAAGTATATCCGCTATATAAGTAATAAAGTAATAATAATAAGCATGTAGGTATTGTAAGATTCACAACTAAATTTAAAAAAAATACGAAAAGCAACGAAAGGAAAGCAATGGGAAGACGAGTCAAGCAGGTATGCTATATTAGTTTTGATGTTTTGAGTATTTGATGTACGTAATACAGAGAAGTTTGTAAAGAGGCTCAAAATTTCACTGATGCCTACACTTACCCACTAGCTCAGGTGAGAGCGCTGGCACGGTTAGCCAGAGGTCGCGGGTTCAAGTCCCGGCATGGGTGGATTTTTTAGCCCCTAAATAGGTTTTTAAAATTATCCTCAGCACGTGTTAGTGCAACGAAAAGAATATAAGTATTTGATGATTCCTTGCAAAAATAAATCTTGCTCATTATTGTTTCAAATAACCCCAACAGCCCAGAGGCTGGATTAGGGTGGCCGATGACAGAAAGAAGTGGCGTGCCTTGGGGGAGGCCTGTCCAGCAGTGGAAGAATATGGGCGGATTGATTGATAAAATAAAAAGTTATCTAGTTAAAGCTCAGACTTATTTACAGAATACACGTGTAGAGCTCACGCCTCAATGCGTTTGCTGTAATATAGGCACTAAGCCTATCTCAGGTAATAGATGCGAAAGTTTTCGTCCTATTTAAACTGTATGAGTGCTGTATAACTATATCACATCTTGTACTTATTTGGTCAACAAATTTATCTATCTTATCATATCCCATTTTACCTCACTGGTCTACAATAACTGGTGGCAATAACTTTATACCCTTCTTCCGCCTAGTCTGCTTCAAGCCTAACTCGCGTAGACAATGCAAGGCGCTGATGTCGTGGGCTAATGTGAAATCTGGATGTTTGGCAAGATGATAATAAATGCATGTGTAAATTTGTTAAGTAGTCTACGCAATTAGCATTTTGGAGTCCTCGCATTTTAATTGTCGGTATTGTCTCGGTAAGCTGAAGGAACAACCAAGCCTAGATTAATATAAAAATCATTAATTGCCAATACGCGGTAGGCACGCGTGGTAATTCAGCACAAACTCTCTCTCTCTCTCTCTCTGTCTCTCTCTAAGAAGGCCTGTACCCTGCAGTGGGACGTATATAGGCCACCAAACAAAATATGTAAATAGAAAGAGGGGTAGGCAGAGACCAGAGACTGCCACTTGCCACGATCCTGACAGATCAATTTCGCTTCCTCAATATTCATTAGTCGTTGCATGTACGCACGGCGAATAAATACCTAAATGCTATCTTACAAAGCCATTTTTACCCTAGATACAATAACAAGATACAGTTCTGGATCCGCACTCGGTGCTCAGGAAATAATTTTGTCGTTCTAGCGCGCAAAAAATCTAGAGCATAAGTGAAAAAAGCCAATAGGCCATATTATAGTCCAAATAATAAAAACACCACAGTAATTACATTGAACCGGACGTCTACCGGTTGCCCAGCAACGAGTTGGAAATGTCCATCCGTTACTCAACTCTACGCACCTATTTAACAATACCAGTGAAAGCGAAATGTTTTAATTTTTTTGTTCGCTTAATAACAAAGATGACTTAGCGATTCCCTGCGAAGGGGCGGTGGGTATAACCGGGTTATTGAAATAACACAAATCCGAAAACCGATAACTAAATCACTTTTAATAATCAAATGTGTTTTTCTTTTATGTACCCCACAGGCCTTCTCTGATAGAGATAGTATGGGCTTAATTACCATGCGTGCCCACTGTAGGTTGGCAATTTCAAACGCTGAGACATGTGAACAGCTCAGACGCTCAAGTTTCCTCACGATGTTTTCCTTCACAGTTAGCGGGTGGTATTGCTACTACAATAACAGAACTTAGAAAACAAAGTCATTGGTACATACCGGGATTCGAAGCCACTACCTCCCGAATATAAGGCGTTCTACCGCCGAAGCAAAAGTTTATAATTAATTTATTTAATTTTCATACAAATTGGCCTCGACACGCTTCAAAATTGTATAAATGATAAATTGATAACTTTAAACTTTTGTGAACTGAAATTCTTTGTGAATTTATCAATACTAAAGAAACGGTATTCAGGTTTCGCGTTTATTAATATTTATGTCAAGTTTAAACGCATTTTGTTCAAAGTCAGAAAAAAGTATCCGATTACTTTATTTTTTTTACTACAAATTCAGCGTACGAGCGTACCTTAGTAGAATTTGCAAAATAATAAATGCCAGCTCAAGAATATTATGTAAACGTAAATTTATAGCTATTTATCTGTAGGTATCTTCAAATTTCCCGTCTGTGGTGTGGTCGACGTGAAACAGAGCTTGAATAATGAGGGCTTTAAGTCTGCATGATTGACTTTCGAATGAGTGCTGCTCCGATATAATTTTGTTACAATTCTGGTTTGCTTGATTGGGTGCCTGTGACCGAATAAGGATGGAAATTGCGGGCACTTGAAGGTTTTTTGGAAGATCTTATTGTGCTTGTTTTTTCGAGTTTTTCACTTTGGTAATAAATAAATAATAACTGAGCGCAGTTCGCCATTGGACTGTTGGCAAAAAAATGGATTTATTTGTAGTTATGTTTTTGAAAGTGTCTCAACTTTTGACGAATCAAACGGTAAAAGTACTTAGTATCAACCATTTCATTGCTAGTGCATGAATTAGTTGCAATGCATGCAATGTATTAATTCGCCGTTGCTTATTTTAGTGGAAGGTCAAGTTCGAAGTAAAGCTTTCATTTAAACGATAATAAAAGTTTATATACTTAAAACAAGCTTAAATACTAAATTATTTCTTGTTAAATATATTGGCAAGCGATTTTTGGCATGCTTTGGTCTTCTTAAAATATTACTTACTCCTAAATGAAGTTCTAATAAAAATAATGACAGGGAAGTTCAATCTACCGACGGCCATTTACTAATCCCGTCTAACGCTTAAAAATGACCGAATACATATTGCAAGTATCATCATCATCAGCCATTTGACGCCCACTGCAGGACATAGGCCTCCCTCATGGTTTTCATAACCATGGGGGGTTTTGCCATAATCGCCACGCTTGGCAGGCGGGTTGGCGATCGCAGTATGCGGTTGGCATCTCAGGAAGACGCTGCTGCCCGTCTCCTGGTAACTGATTGGTATTGCAAGTATATTTCGTGAAAAATATCTCTTGGAGGTTTTATTTCATTTAATTATTAATAATAATAATAACTTCCTTCCACACAACATAATTACTTATCCTGATCCCAAACAGATACCCTACTACTACTTAATTACGAAATTATCAGAGACTAAAAGAAAAAAAATATATTTATGCTTAATTTAATTTGTTTTATTAATCGCCTTTGGTTGAGAATATCTTTGAGTAAATATCAAAGTTTCGTTCGCTTTTACTAGATTTTTCAAAAAGAAAGAGACAGACAAATGATTAAGTACGAGTACTTAGTAAAATTCTCAATTCTCAAGCCGGGCTTGAATGGGCAAAGTAAGATCAACATCAAGATTCTAACGAGGTTGCTGAAAAAAAAAAAACTAAGCGGTATCGCTAACTTTCTGGTTTACTGGGTTTACTTTTTTGATTTTAAAAGTTTTCTTTTCTTTTATTTTAGACAGGCGAGAGAAATTGTAGTAAGTATTAAGTTCACTTTTGTTAGAAGGGTTTTCTAGACAATTATGATATATAACAATGACATACCTACTTTGATTTTCAACAGTTTACTGTTACTTTTATACTGTGAAATTAGTATGAGTGTGTGTATTTTCTAGATATATTTTGTTAAAAAACACTTAAAGCTTAGAAGTTAAAACATATTTTTCGTAGTATAATATGCAATTTAAGTTATACGATTTGTCAAATTACTGCAGTCTGCATTTGTCATTGACAGGAGGCAATTATTTTATTAAAAAAATATCACGTTGAGATAAAATGCTGTACCAGCAACAAGTTGTATCAATGAGTTGCATAAAATGCAGAAATTAATTTAAGATAAGATAAGAATATTCTTTATTGTACTAGGAAAAACACAAACATGAAATATTTACAAAAATGCAGTAAATTATTGCTTATTTATTAAATTCACTGTTATTGAAAAAAAGGAAAGGAATTTAATAGAAATGTTTAACAAATATAATAAAATATGTATCATAAGCAAATATTTAAATAAACTAACCTCCAGTTTAATGTTTCTTCCACGGTTTTCAGCCACCTTCGAACTTCAAAACACGCAATTTATGAACGAAAAGTTACAAATAAATCCGTTCTATTGCAATTAGCAATGCCAAAGAAAAACTATTTCAACGAACACTGCATTACGGTGTCAATCCTGCGGTTTCACTTTCATCGACGAACAAAAAAAATCACTGCTCTAGATAAAAAAAAACACCAAAGAGAAAAGTCCACAGCTAAAGTTTTCCAAAAGCATCACAACACTAGTCTTTTAGAAATATCCATGCCGTCACTTTTTTATAAGCTCAATTTTTTTTTGTAAGCTTATTTTGCGCGAGCTTTAAGCTGCGGAGCGGTGAGGCGCGTGCGTCGGCCGGTGCGGCATCGCGTTATCAGCGGCCGCTCGGCGCGCGACAACAACAGAACTTGAGAGCCGATCTCGATAATAACAAGAAAAGAAAACGGTCCAGTTTCAGTAAGGCTTCCGGATGGCTCGGACGGGGCGGTAGGCTGTACCCTTCACTCGTATATTTGCTGTCTCTCTCCTGCTCACGGGAGACGCGCGAGCGCATAGTGAACGATAGCAGAGCGACACAGTCGCACGCGCGACGCCACCCCGGTCGGTCGGCTGGAGGCTCCATGGGTTTTCCAACGGTATCGACGAACTGACACGAAAATGCAAGTTGCACGGTATTCGTTTATGATTTTCAGCAACGATTTTAGATATACGTTTGAAAATTCAATGTAGGATAGTCTTCTTACGCTTTGATTAATAAGATACAATTTTGATCATGTGATTAATTAATAATAGAATTAAAAGCAAAATTTGGTGGGAGTAATTGAAGAAAGTTCATCGTCAGCGTTGATGTCTAATGTACGCACGCATTATTAATTTGTACAAGTAGTTTGTGCTGCGTGCGTTCTACTGAGTTTTTTTTATAATAAAGCTACTATACCAATTATAACATAATTTTCGTTAGTGCCTTCACTTACTGAGCTAAATCTTATAACATTTAACTAGCGATAAATCTTAGAAGGTACAATATATGCCAGTAATATAAGTGTCAGTGGTTTTATAAGGATTAAAATTAAATTTGCAAATTTTTGTCCAAGTATATAAGAAAAAACATTATTTTGGGTCAAACTTTGAACAAGCAAAGCAAAAAATTAACCAAACACGTGCGAAAAAGAAAATTCACGAGCCTTCAGGGTCTCCTCCCAAGAGTACCTTATTAAAATGCAATAAAAGTCCGCTGATTTTAATCGATTTTTCGAAGAAACATCCACCGTCTTTAAAAAGTAAAATGTCTGAAGTTTAAAGAGCATTAAAGAATTATATGGCTCATTATATTAAAATACACATTCTGAGCATGTTACACGAAAGTCGCACATTGGTGCTTTCTTTGCATGCATTTGGGTGCGACATTTTTTTATTAAGTACTTAAATTTTTTAAGTAGGAAACTGAGGGAATGAGATGGATGTAGAACAGCTATGTGTGCGAAGGAGAGGGAGGAACAGAAGGAGATAGCAACGAAAGAGCAACGACGAACACATTTTGAAAATAGGAATAAAAGTACAAAAATTGGTTTCAAACAGTGCCTTTAATTTATATTCTACACTTTATGATCACACTGGAGAGAACCCAGAGATCTCTACTTAAAGTTATGACATTCAGGCCTTTTAGATTCTCATTGAAACTCCTTTACGAAGATCATCATCATCATCAACCCATTATGTCCCCACCGAGGGGCACGGGTCTCTTCCCTGAGGAAGGTATAGGCCATACTCCACCACGGGGGCCAAGTCCGGATTGGTGGAGGCTTGTAGACTAGTGGCTCGTCTACTGTCAGAAGTTGTCAAGCCGCCCTAAGGCCTCTGACTTGGCTTAACGACTTCCATCTATCGACGGCAGCCGGCACCAACAGCTTAACGTGCCTTGCGAAGCACGGAACCGCTCGGAAAAATGCCACTAGCATTAGGCATAGACGGCGACCCATCCATGCACTGAACGCGCCCTGTGTTGCTTAACCTTCGTGATCGTTTAAGATCACTCAGGCAGTCGGGGCTACGAGCGATTCACAATTTACGAAGATACTCAGGTATTAGCCGTACGACAACTGTACATTCTTAAATTAATTTCCTTAAACTAATTAACTCCATTTCCTCCCGTGGATGTCGTAGAAGGTGATTAAGGAAATAAATTACCAGGAGACGGGCAGGAGCGTCTTCCTTAGATTCCAACCATATACTGCGATTGCCAACCCGCCTGCCAAGCGTGGCGATTATGGCAAAACACCTCATGGTTATGCAAATCATGAGGGAGGCCTATGTTCTGAAGTGGGCGTCAAATTCCTTATGATGAACTTACATTCTTAAATTAATTCTGCGCACATACCTTAACACACCTTTTGATGAGAAATTGTATAAGGCTAAACGTCCCAAAAGATATTGTATGCAATCTAGCAAAATTTAAGTCTGCTTACGCTCGACATCAACATTACATGTTAGGATTTTTGTATAACAAAATTAACAAAATTAATCTATTTACTTAATGAAATTATCGTTTCTGTAATACTGAACCCATTATAAATACATTTTCATTTTTTTGACAATTAATAAGATATATGCCGATTACATTAAAAAATATATAAATGTAAGGTAATCAAGTACATTTCTAACTTAAATTATTGTGAAACAGTCATTTTTGTAAGCACTTAAATGACTATAGTTTTTGTCACTTTCCTCTCAAAATTCCATTTATGATTTTTGTTATTTACCATTAGCTCAGTTGGGCGAGCGCTGGTATGGTTTGGTTGGAATTTTTAGCCTCTAAATAGGTTTTTCAAAATTTTTCTCAGCACGGGTTAGTGCAACAAAAAGAATATCTTTTTCTTTTTTTTTATTAGCCACTGTGATTGTTTATGGCATTAGCATTTTCGAACCATGAAGATTTTAATTGCCTGCGATACAGGTTTCCTTGTGTAGGTAATTATCGCCTATATTATTTGTACTGCTGTATCTTCAAACAATAAAGTATTATTATTATAACACTAAAAACATTTTTTTAGACAGTCCTATAATATAATTAGAATCAATTGCAATGTAAACAGCTATCCGAAAAATAACTACGCTATCCAGCGCTGACACAGTGGGGTGGAGGTGGAGCCCAATTACAAAATTTTCAGAGCCAATTTGGTATTAAAATCTCATTCATCACACCCAGACGATTCACAAAAGAAACCATTACCTATCGTTCTGCAACTCATTGAGAGTTTGGACCGCTATTGGTTACGCAAAGTAATGTTTTGCTTTTGCCCGATTACTATGCGCTCCATTATCGGACATGCTTCGGCTGTCGTGGCGTGTTCGTTTTTCTCATCTTTTCAGTGTGTCTTTTGGATATTAGCATTTAATCTTTGCATCAGTTTTTCTGCACAGTGGGATAAGCTCTAAACATAGATGCGTGTTCGGTAATTCCGATATTTTTAGGAGCATTTTCTACTTTTCAGATACACCACAGAAACATTGTACCTGTTAGGCGACGAATCCATTAGTCAGGTTGACCCAAGTTCTAAGATGGATTTGGCTTGCCTTTTATAATTTGCAACAGATTGGTACTAATTTGCATTCAGCGTTTAAAATTTCCAACACAATGGGTATGCGTGATAGTTGTAATTTCTGTTATTTATTTGTTATTACTCTATATGTAACATTATTATTATTTATTGGTATGACACACTAGAATTTTCGTTCATTAAAAATTCTAACACCAATATTATATTAGAGCTTAAAATTTCCATGTCTTGTCGCCTCCCCATGTTTTTATAGGCTGTTCAATGCGTTGCTGAGTGAGGTTGAGCGGAAGTTAAAACTAGTAAGAAGGCATCCACCGGTCCACTCCACCGTATTGGAGAAAGAAGTGGTGCCATCCCCGTGGCGTGGACGTGTCGATCAGGAATTACCCATGTGAAAAATAGAGAAGAAGGTCTTTTACCCCATGGGCTGTGTTCATGGTTGTGTGTAATGCAATTACCTAAGGCATGATAAACAGAGTTTTCTTAATAAATCATTGTATATTAATGTACGTCAGCCAAACTATTTTGACTACGATGCTAGAGGATTGTGTAAGAAGTATTCGTTTATATAATTATTATATGTTTCTACTGAAATAAAAGTTAAAGTTTATTAATTTTTTTTTCGATAATTTAGCGTCCTCAATTTTACCAAAAGTTCGACATACTTTTTGCACCACATATTTGGGAAATATATGGCGGTAACTGCACTTGTGAGGTCGGTTTTTTCTGATATCTATAGGTTACTAGTTGCAAATTAAAGGCATACGCGGAATTCCATTCCGGTCTTAAGGCCCTTTTTCCTGTGGGACATTACAAATGGCCAAAACGATGTGGACCGCGTAATAACTCTCCCAACCGATTAGTCTGTGCCGGATATGGTCTGGACAACATCTTGGACCAGGTGTTACTGTTTTAAACTTTTATTTTCTAGACAAGTGATATCAAAGGTCGACTGCCAGTAGGAACTTTTGACATTTAAGTTAATTAGATTGACAGCTTAGTTTGACTGAGAAGCCAATTTCAACCTAATACGCAGTTTATCTACCTGGTAAATTAGTAAACAAATCATGTTTTCACGCCATCGATATGGTCATTCGTTATACGGTGATAAACTTATTTAGAAAGAAAGACAAGTTTCTGAGTTCCGTAGCAGCAGGTATCACTTGGCAATAACTACGTACTAGATACCTAAGCTCTAGTTTCATGCAACTGGACATGCACGCGAGTAGAATTTGAAGTAACTCGAGCGTTTGAAGGGAACCTACTTTTACCAATTTTTATTATAAAAACCTATTAAGAGGCTAAAAATTCCACACATGCCGGGACTTGAAACCGCGACCTCTGGGTAACCGTGCCGTACGTAAAACAGAGGAAGTTTGTAAAGAGGCTCGAAATTTCGCCAATGCCTGCACTTACCCATTAGCTCAGTTGGGAGAGCGCTGGCACGGTTAGCCAGGGGTCGCGGGTTCATGTCCCGGCATGGGTGGAATTTTTAGCCTCTAAATAGGTTTTTAAATTGTCCTCAGCACGGGTTAGTGCAACAAAAAGAATATAATTTTTATTATGTTCAGGGCCGGTTTCTGAATTGAGAATTTCACTAACCAAATACTTAAGCAACGTTCTGTCACGCTCTTTTCTGAGAAATTCGAAGAGACAGCACTACAGTTAATTATTTACTTAGCGAAATTCTCAATTTACAAACTGGCCCTTAGTGTTACGGTCTAGTATGTTATGTGGGGCGAGATTATTTGGTTTAAGTTATTCACTGTCACCAAATCTTCTAGTAACTTTTCACATTTTTAGACAGAAAAGGTAAAGAGATAATGCTACTATTTAAATTGTTGGTCTCCTTGAATACATAAATGAAATAGTTAGATTATTTATTTCCAGAACAAGCCAAATACAACTTAACTTAATAACATGAAATAAACAAGTAGACTTACGAGCTCTATAAAACCAAATTCATAAGCAGCGTTAACCTAAATTTTAATAAGTTTACAGACATGTGGTAACTTTAAAAACGTTGAATAATTATAAAAATCAATATGTACAATAAATTTTATGAAATTATACAGATGACTGCTGTAATATCAATAAAATGACAGGGGACTTGTTTCCGTTTTAAATCAAATCATTCACCTATATATTTTAAACAGTCTGTTAATTTAATTTTAACCGTTATCAGTTACTGCGTCGTTGGACAAGCCGTTGAGGCACTTACTACCAAGATAGAGGTCGTGGGTTCGATTCCCACTGGGGGCCGCCGTACATTTGTACAAATGGCCTCAGTCTGGGTGTATTTTCGAGTTTGTATTGTCCTTGCCTGGTTACCACAGCACAGGGTATCCCAGTTTGGGACCAGGTCAAGTGATTGTGTTGTCTGGAAGTTATTATTATTATTATTATTATCAGTCGGCAACAGTGCATTAAAAAAATTACAGACAGCTGCTAATAGTAACTTACGTGTTGTTAGCGTACAACAAATCAGGGTAAGATAGTTATAAAATATATTTTTGATAACATTGCATACACACACACACACACTGCACACTCATAAAGTACCAATCAAAGCGTAATCATAACGATAATCAGCTAACCTGGGCCTAGATTCTGTTAATGCATTGTAGTAACATGACAACTGCATGAACATGGCGATTTCATTTCATTGCTGCTTTAAGTCTACGCGGGCACACGTATCAAACCTTCTAGGCGTCAATGGTATGAAAAAACACGTCACGTGACCCGACAGTGCACCTGTCATTATACTACAATGCACTAACAGAATCGAGGCCCTGCTCAAATTTCAATTCAGTTGTGCGCCTCATGGCCATACTAGTCAACATGTCAACTGAAAAAAAAAGAAACAAGTTACATTGCCTACTCCAGCCAATAATAGGAGACCTCTAAATTCGTACTATTGAAAGTGATCAAAAGTTAAACACGCTGAATTACTAAAGGTGAGACTGCTAGCAACCTCAGTGAGTGGATGAGGCAGCCGTCATTAGATCAACCACCTGATACGATGCAGAGACAGCGATAACCTGAAAAAATATAAAAGTTTAACATACGTATACACGAACGTATGAAACTCTTCCGAGAAAGTAACGAGTAATGGTGTGGCTGTTAACATAGTCTCATTTTATAACAATGTGATATATTTTTAAGCTCTTTTGAAGTTATCTAATATATAACGTTTATTTTCTATCAAAAGCTGGTGAAACTTTTGTCTGTTTCTTCCTTTGCGGATGCTAGGATATACGACGAAAGGATCTGGTAGATGTTTTTTTTTGTTGTTTTTAGTTGATCTAAGATCTTGCAGTTATTTCTCTAGTTTACACACATGGGGAAAGGTAAAACTGATAACTACAAGTTCCGTCAAGTATATTTTCGGTACAGAAGTCTTCCTTTTTCCGTACCGTCGAACGAAATAAACAAGTCCCAGTGAAAAGGTCAGCCCAAAATTAAAGTAATCATTAACAACAAAAGTATTTTGACAGTTTAAATTTCGATCGCCTTTCCGCGCGCGCTTTCAGCTCGGCTTTTCTTTTGTGCGGTCCTGCGGTCCAAATAATTATAATATGATAATTTATGTGAAGGGGGTCGTCGGCGACGCGCGGAGTTTTCGCGAGATCGTATCGTTAAGTTTTATAGCTTAATTTTGTTCGGCGAAGCGATTCTCGGCTTTATTCAGCCGCAGCATATCTGGACGAGGAATAGCTCGAGCATCTACTCTTAAAAGAAGTGGTGAGCGACGGTCTAAAGCTACTGCCAACAATTTGCAGTCCACCAAATCTATAAAAGATCTTTGGTTGGTTTAACTAATTGTTTATTTAACAGTACGGGTGAGATGAAAATGATCTCAAGTGTTTTTGCGCGCACCGACGAATACAGCGGCTTCTGAGTAACAACCTTCATAATGCGAGATGAAACTCCGCGTCATTAGCATCGTGAATTGTGTGCAAATTGTTAAGGAATGTTACATTAAGAGCTATCATCATAATTTTTAGTGTACAATCTCCTTTTCGAGGCGTTATTAAGACGTCTTTATTTTCGTTTCTTTATATTTTTAAGCTGCAGGCTTTCTTATGGTTTCTTGGGGCATTAGTGCCGCTGCGAATTCATTTTAAATTACGTATGTTTTTACTCAAAGTTGATTACTGTTTATAAAGAGCTATATTTATACAGTGTAACAGTGACAGTGTATAAGTAACATAAACATAACATAAACTCACGCCTGTATCCCAAAGGGGTAGGCAGAGACCAGGGACTGCCACTTGCTACGATCCTGACAGATCACTAAGTGTATAAGTGAGACGTTATAATGACCATTTCGACGAACTGCCAGCCAGCCAGTGGCCCGTGGTTAATCAATAATCATGACACAATTAATGAATTATTAATTAGTAAATTTTATTAGGTATCCGTTTACGGATTGGGTTGATCCGCTTGGTTCATCCGGCGTGGTTACCCGGTACCCTGACGCTAGTTCCTTTATGGGATCAGATCACATGTCAAACATGACATCGTAACTTTGCGGAACATAACTGACGATTCGCTTGAACGATAAATTATGATCAGTTCTTGTAGAATGCAGACGGTGGTTTCTATGACTAATAACTGGTTGCTTTTCCTTAAGTACTGCAAAAATGATCTGTTTATAATTATGATCGGGGTTGGGTTAGCTTCGAAGATAGGAAATAGACAAAAGGGCGGCAATGATGATGAAATGTCGCCCTTTACGATTGCATCACTGGATGTTTATTATGAATTGATGACCTGTTCCTATATTACTGTCATATTCTTGCTATCGCAAACTTCAGGATTCTAGCAGAATCTGGTGCGCATAATAAACCGAAAGCGATAAAAACGGTACGACTTACAAAGCTTTATTTGATCTCAAGTACAATGTAAAACTCTCTTGACTCATATCGTTTCAAAATCACGAGTGCGACTCAGTCTCCTGCATCGTTGGTTCCGTACCACCAAAAAAATGTTTGTGTTACGTATTAAAAAAAATGTTTAATTCAGTTCGGGATCCTTTTATCGCAAGCCCGATTGATACTTTAATATTTTTATCATTATAGTTTTTGACTACTTACAATTACACAGAGTTTGACTCTTTGAATATTTTTAAAATAAAGAAAAAAAAAGTCAAAAAACATTTATTGTATGGAGACCCATAATTGTTTCAATTATTTTTCACCATTGGAATATTCACCATTGTAATAGAAATTAAAGAAAAGAAACTAGGCTTCAACTAAAGGACCTTTCAGTTAACTGACGGATGGACGAACTGACGAACGGACGAACCAATTCCAATAAGCTAAACTCCAAAATAACCAATTCTTAATCTCCTATTGGAGGTCCGCTAACGTTGTGGTCACTATGACCCGTGCGGCTTGGAATAAATCGATGGCGTCACTCTGAACCACACAGCCAGGTTTTGTAGCAAGGGAGTTATTTGTATTGGTGAGAATTTTTATCTGCACCGTTGGAGGGGTCCGTATTTATTACTTCGCATTACGGTTCCCATGTAGTAAGTACAGTTTCTTCTCTTTATGGTCTATGATAGCTCTAAAGCGCATTCTCTGTTGAAACACTTTGTATAATACAAAACAGATACTGTCCCTCTATAAAAATAATAACTTCCACACAAAAACAATCACTTAGCATTGCTAGGTTATAATTGTTAAGGATTTGTATAAAAAATTGTAAGTTCGGAATACTATAGGTCTATTTATTTTTAAGACTACTGTACATGTTTTCTGTGAGACCGTTTGTTTTCATTCAAGTAAATAAAAAAAAAATTACTTGTCTTGGTCCCAGACTAGCATACCCTGTGTTATGGTAACCATGCAAGGACGTCACAAACATGGAAATACACCCAAACTGAGGCCATTTGTACAAGCGTACGGCGGCCGGCAGTGGGAATCGAACCAACGGCCCCCGTTATGGTAATCAGTTGTGATACCGCTAGACCTCCGAAGCAATCCATATAATCGGATAGAGCCAATACAGCTGTACTGCAGATTACTCGGATCCATCTGCGCATGTCACTTGGTTGTCAGTAGGATCATTACTCAAGCGCCGATAGAAGAGGCTCATTTATTAAACGTCAATAGATAAAATGTGTCCTGGATAAATGGTTACTGCCGGTTTCCGAATTGAGAATTTTACTAAATAAGGACCGGTGGTTTTGTCTCGTTCATTTTTGAAAAATCTGAAGTGACGTACTAATATTTGGGTACTTACTTTGTGAAGTTATCAATTCAGAAGCCGGCAGTTCGTTGGTTTGTCACGGCTAGTGTGGTTGGTAAAGATAAAGATATGTTAATTTGTCCAACACGAATTTTTAGAAAAAGCAGAAAATTTATCCTGCCTATATGTGTAGACGTGGAATCATGTATACACCAAACAATCATGGATATCTGTATGACACCTATACCATCGTGACAGCTTAGTCGGCCTAGCCCATAGGAAAGACAAGTCAATACGTGCGGAGCCAACCAAGCTGCGGGTTTTCTCACGATGTTTTCCTTCACAGTTAGCATAAAGCCATCTAAAAACAATGTCTCAGGCACTGCAGCGTCCGAGTGGTCCCTTCACCTATCTAGTGTGAGAGAAGGCGCCACTGGACGCTGTATAAATCATCTCATTTCATAGATGCAAAGGCCAAAGTTAACAGTATCGACTGCCTCGTTGGTTTCGCAGTGTCTCATCCGATTACAATGCCGGAGGTCGTGGGTTCGATTCTCACTGGGGGCCGCCGTAGATTTGTACAAATGGCCTCAGTCTGGGTGAATTCCATGTTTGTGATGTCCTTGCCTGGTTACCACAACACAGGGTATCTTTGTTTGGGTCCAGGACAAGGGATTGTGTTGTGTGGAAGTTATTATTATTATTAACTCTACTTTTTTCTATCAGTGCAACAACTACTTTAAATATTATCAATTTGTTGTTATCTGAATAAATACTTTTTTATTTTATCTATGTTTTCTCTAAATGTTCCGATTTTACAGGATGTAGTAGAAACCCCAAATATCTGAAGGGTTACTTGTCGATACGAATAATAATATGGACACAACTTCGCAATAGCGAAAAAATTATCCACTGTTCCGTAATACCAAATGGCATATTATTTTCATTTTTTTGCGATTGCCAATTCTTCCCCACACTAAAGTTTGTTCGTGTTGATATAGAACCCCCAGTTTTGAGACCAAAATGGGATTTTTTATACTTTGTAGACCAATGGTAATTGGGCAGACGTGACTTGCTCCGAAGATTGAAACTCTTTTATAGTCTTATTTAGGCCAGTGGAGCTGGCTATGATACTGAGAAAGCTTGGTTCGTAAGTTCTCAGATATACTGTCAAATCATTAAGTGGGTACTACTTTCGGAAAACACTTTCGTGGAGTATCATGCGATTCATCATGAAATGCGTCAATGTTCTCTCTACCATTCTGTTGATCAGAATACTTACACAGTCCACTAAATCCACTCACAGGCTAGACTAGACAATTCGTGACATGCAGTTGCTCTATAAAATTAAATTAATTCGAATATTATCTGTGTTTAGCAGCCAAACGGTCTCAATGACCATTTTAGTACAATCCACGATTTGCCTATTCCACCTTAGTCAGATTTTACGCAAACTTCTTAAAGACTCAATTGGTTCAATGCAACCGGTGCCCGGCTACGTGGATACCCGTGTCCCTGAAGAACCGAATCGATAAGTGCTGATAGTAAAATATCACTTTCACTTTTTCAACCGGCCAGCCGACGAAAAAACCGCAACTTCTATTTTTCGCAGCAGGTTGTGGAGGTCAAACGGCAGCGGCGTGTCCGTCGGAGGCTAAACAAAGCTCGGCAACCAGGATGCGAGAAGTGCGGCGCAATAATTTTGATCTAAATATCGATGGTACTTGTATTTGCATGGGGCGAGCGAGGGGGAGAGGCGGGGCGGACGGGGGAGGGAGCAGTCGGGCGTGGTCGGCGCCGGTCGCTCTCCTTGACTCCAGCGTCAAGCATCGCATGATCTCTGGGCGGACTGTAGCGCGAACGGTCGTGATACTTGCCCGCAATAAAAGTTTTCTGTATCAATGCGTGGGGCAATTCCTCAATATTCTGCCGGACCTTTCAGGAGCACCACATATATAACACTGCAGGAGATTTTCTTCTTTGACTTGAGACCCTTCTGCTCTTGGAAATATCTTACTCTTAGACCGAATTATAGTTGGGCACGTTTTACGGACAAACTCGAGGAGGTGCTAGAGTTTGCCCTTAAAGAGGTCAAAAAAGCCAGATCAATCATCCAAAAGTCAGACATATTGCTTGTATCTCAGAGGGTAAGTATGAATTTAATCCCTAATTACTGCACTTTTACTACCGCAAATGTGCGATGTATTTCAACTATTATGGGTTCTCTCACGATGTTTTCATTTGCAATTAGTAAGTACTATCACCAACTTACTAATGTATACAATAACACACACATAACACTTGGATTGTTTCCAAACCTTTCAAATATTCAGGCTAGCGGTATAAATATACTGTTACCTCGTTCTTATAAGAGGCCTTTTAGAGGGTACGTTTAGATTTAGCCAACATCTAGTGGCAACTCCTACCTGCACCAGAAAGGTGAAGTGACCGTTAGACACTAAAAAAAGATTAAGATGACTTTCTCATGGACCTCATTAACAGATCTTGAGCAAATGTATATGGGATGACTCTGGAGGTATCGCCTTTGTAGCCAAAGGAATGAATGAAAGCAAACAACATGGTAAAGAATTATTGCTAAACATACATTAAGAGCGGTGGTAGTATATTGGGTATAAAATTGGACTCGGATGCGAGAGACTCAGGTTCGATTCCCAGTGCGGGCACTTGTGAAGTTATAGTAGCAGTACCACTCGCTAACGGCGAAGGAAAATATGTGAGGATACATGAGTATCTGAGCTATTCGCATACCTTAACGCTTGAAATCGCCTATCTGCGGTGGGCACGCGTGGTTATTAAGCCCATTCTCCCTGAGAGAACATCAGAACACCTGTGCCTCGCAGTGGGACGTATATAGGCTGCTTATGTTATGTCATACATTTAAAAAATTACCAATGAACCTCCTAATTATAACATAATTTGAATCATTTTGATATTTAAAGGAAAACCTCGTGAGGAAACCCGAGTATCTGAGCGGTTCTTTAGCACTTGAATTCGCCAATCCGCAGTGGGCTCACGTGGTGTTTAGGCCTATGATCTTCCTCTGAGAAAATATCTTCCCCTATATTATGCGGACCAAATCATGAATTCCAATCGTGTAAACTGTCAAATTTCATACTAATTACTATTGCCAACGTCAAGATTCTGTCAGGATTTGGTGCGCATAATTCGAGCCCTGTGCCCTGCAGTGGCAAGCATATCTGCTTATGCTTATACTGGATAGGTGATTTTTCAAATCTGTACGGTCTTATTTATAAAAACAAGATTCCTCTAATACACTCCTCAGAGACAATCTAAGTAATCTGTGGTTACATATATTTCTTTACCATACTACTTAAACTGACTCTGAGAACTGTTTTAGGAATCCTGTTTTTATACATAAGACTGATAGTTTTCAATCTAAAACTTAAGCACAACACATTATTAACGTAATTCCGTGAATGACAAGGAACCGACGACGCAAGCTCCATCTTTACCCACCATGATTAAGCTTTGCCAATCAGCGCGAAACCTGGTCAGACTCTTCCTACAAAAAAGCAAGTAGGTGAATCCGGAATTAAGTTAATAAGACTGGTAGTGTTTAACGAGCAAGATCGCTCCGGCCGACTGCACTCGGAGTGAATGTGGCGATTGTACGGGCCGGCCGCGCGCGAGTGATAACGCTGGGCCGTTATCAAAGCACACGGCGAGGCGACGCGGCCTGCGAGCGTGCATCTGGGCTTGGTTAATAGGAACCTTCGTTGGAGGGCTTACACCGCGTTTTGAGGCTACTTAGTTAGAATAGGAATAGATATGGACATTGAAGGTCCGTATCCTGAAAAGGATAGATGCGTGGGAAATGCGGTGCTGGCGGAGAATGCTTCGTATATCGTGGACCGAACGCCGCACAAACGAATCTATTCTACAAGAACTTCAGGATAAGGACTAGGCTTTCCACAATCTGTACCCAACGCATCCTGAAGTTTTTCGGTCATACCGTCCGACGCGGGCCAGATAGCATGGAGTATCATATGTTGCTATCACCGGTCGCGCGAACGGGAAACGAAGCAGAGAGCGAGCACCAATGCGATGGACGGACATCATAAGTAAAGCTACGGGAGGGACCCTACAAGCAGCGATACATCTGGAGCATAATCGGTCCGAATGGAGATTGTTGGTGGCGGAAACTGCCCCATAGTCACGTCCCTCAGTCATGAGGACACGAGCAGAAAAAAGAAAAAGAATAGGTACACCTATAGGGTGTAACAGAATCTCCTTCTCCTTCAATTTATCATACAAGGCAAGATTCCAAAAAGAAGGGGACCTGGGCGAGCAATGATATCATGGCTACACAAGTTACGCATTTTACTGTGTATCTTTGCAAATTTTTGTGTTATATGCTCTGGTGTACAATAAAGAAGATTCTTATTCTTATCTTATGATAGTGTTTTGAACAGAGTAACAGTTCCTTGTTGTATTGGCAGCCTCGTAAAGTAAGATAGCCGAATGGGTTGCCAACCACCGATAGGAAAAAAAACCGTAGAAGTATTTTTTCCTACAAAATTCACTCTCAAAAACGGCCCCCGTTCTCTCGATTAGTCTGTACTAATGAAATGAGCGCAAGATGTGCTGTAGAGTAAATCACCCTGTGTGACGTGAACGTTGATTGGGCGACAGTAAATGACAGCGTAACTTATGATTGGTTTTATACCAACACGTCAAACCATTGACTTCATGATATAGGTATAACTTGTCGAAAAATCTTAGTACCTCACAAGATGGCGGTCTCAGGGTGGCAGGTAAATAGATATTTTGCCGGGTAATAATGAACTCGTTCCAATTGGTAACACAATTGACAAGCCCCGCCCGTCTTCACACAATTGAACGTGGGGTCAGCAATAAATGTCTAAATCCTGTGGTCGGTCTTCAGTGTTGAGTCGTTGCATCTTATCCTTCTCCCCAGCTAGAACCCATTGAGCACGACCACGAACGCACATTTTCCTATGACGTTTCTAGTTCCATATCCATAAATTAAAAGGGTATTTAAATCGCATACCTTCCGCGTAGCCTCGAGTGGGATGATGGTCGTCAATTACACGCATCCATATTCAATGGCTCTATTCATCGTGGTCGTGGTTCGAGAATAATTGTTCCGAAGGGAAGACACCGCGTTCTAGATTGCGATTGAGGAAAAATTGCTAAGTGTTTTGTTTGGTCATTATGGAGTGGTTGTGTTGATGGTAGGCTGTGTATCATTGCAGCCAACTAGACGTGATAATCGCTAGTTGTGGACAGCTAAGGTAAAATAACGCTTTAAATACGATTATTAGGTTACATTCCCAAGAAAAGGAGGTGTTTATTAAACGAAAAGACTTCTTTTAACCCCTAACCCCTAGAGGTAAACAACACTCCGAATCTTCCAAAAATTACGTAGTTACTAAGTTATACTAATTGTCCAAAAATTTACGAAAATATTATTGGACCTTAGTAAAGCAGTAGGTTTAGCAGATTCCCTTTAAGTACATTAGATGTGAATTATACCTGATGTCCTACATATAGGCTTAGGGGGTTAAACGGATTCATGTTCAGCAAATTAGAAAATTGTTTGAATATTTTTATTTTGTCTTGCGAAAAAGCTTTTGTTCTAAGAAATATACTATTAAAATGGGAATATGGAAAGATTTATTTTTTAGTTTATTCACCTACTTTACTGTTGAATCTTATAAAACTCCTATATATTGTGTCCGTTGTTGCTGATCTAAATTCCTAGTAATTGGTATTGCGACCACTTATGCGTCCATCTATATTCAAAGATGACTTGATTATGTGGCTGACTGCTTCAGATAAGTATCCAGTTTTACCATAATTGTCATAACGAACCGGCTAGAATAAGGTATAAAACTCGATACTGATAATAATTGTGTGCGTAAATTAATAACTAAAAGCTAAGCGAATAGTGATCATTATATTTGCTGTCAGACATAATATGTCATCTTGCAAAAAACATATTGTAATGGCAATACTGATAAATATATCACTATTTAAAATAAAATAAAAAATGTAATCTAACTCAGCCTTACATGCATTTGAAAGTAATTACAAAGATTCATCTTTGCAGAGAAATACACTCGCAATGAATACGGATAGGTCTTGAAATCCTTGATATCTCAGCAATAATATCATATACGTACCTATTCAGTTAAGTGTGAGTCTAAGGAGCCTTGAACCAAAAAATATTTATAGGTTAGACAGACAGATCGAAAGACAGACGTTATAGCCATATTAAAAGGGCCCCATTTGGCTCCTTTCGAGTACCTAAAAAGCCTAATAAAAATAATTTATCATTGCACAAACATAATTAATTAAAATCACATAAGTAAACCAAAAAATGTGGCAGTGGAGAACTTGTAAAAATAAATGTTTTGCTGAGAGGCCATATGAAAAGTTAAATAATCGTAATATACATGTTTCTCTACAACAAATAATTTTCAGAATATAACCTCTCGTAAAGTAATTTAAGTCATGTGGTATGAAAGCGCTCCATGCAAATCGGGCATAAATTGTGAGGTCACTTTGGATGCTCCTATATTTATTAAAATCACCGTATGACAACAATTCTCTGAAATAAACTTTTTATGGAAGTTGCACTGTAATATCGGAATATTCATACGGTCATACGGTGTTAAACCAAAATTTATCGATGGTTATCGCCATACTACGACGCATTCCTTGGTCAAAAAGTTGAGATATAATACCGGATTGGTAGAGCATTAACTGAGAAACTTTGTGTACAGCCTGCAAAATAAAGCAGCATCCTTTTGTGAATGAATTTAATTTCAATATCCTGATATTTTGTCTTTGCTTGGTAACATACAATGTGTAAAGAGCTTTCAAGGATAATTCAGAGAAAATAGAAATTTCTGAACACAAAAATATCTAGTCTAATTACTTTTTTGATATTGCGACAGATGTTTAATTTATGTGATTTTAATAAGTTAAAACATTATTAATTACATAAATATCGCTCATGTAGTAGAAGATGGTCTTCACAAGTTTTTTATTTTATTAAGCTGGTAAGATATCAAGGATTTCACTACCCACCCATATTCATTGATCTCGAGTGTATATTAAAATTCAATAAAGTGTCTCCGTGATTTGTAAAACGGGCATATTATTGACGCGGTCCATTGCTATTTACATAAATAAGCCATTTGATTGCTGGCATGTTAATTTTTTTATTGGCTGGCTATGCAGTCAAACTAAACTACGGCCTGTAAATATTTTATTGGGTTATTTATGTGTTTTTAACAAAAGATTTAAATGTAAACAAAAATGCAGAAGGAATTATAAACAAAACATTTTTGGAAACGTTTGTGCATCTTTATTATTATTACCCAGTTTAACCTACTTTGGGACCAGGATAAGTAAATGTGTTGCGTGTAAGTATTATTATTATTAATAATGACACTTTTGTAAATACTAAATTTGATGATTTCGATGAAAAATTATCGAAAACAGTTTTAAAAACACAAAATAAATTTGCAGCTTTTTACCTTTTGTGAGTCAACTTAAAAACCAAGTACATGTAACAAATCACGATCATAATATATTTGACTGCCTCGTTGGTATAGCGGTAACACGCTTGACTACAAAAATAAAGGCTGTGAGCTCGATTCTCCCTGGAGGCTACCGTAAACGATTTCTAGAAATGGTTACAATCAGAGACGAGCAACCGACGACGCGAGCTCCGTATCTACTTACCATGATAAAGCTCTGCGAATCAGAGCGAAACCTGGTCGGACGCTTCCGAAAAAAATCAAGTAAGTGAATCCGGAATTAAGGTAATAGTGGTTACAATCTGGGTGTATTTCTATATTAGTGAAGGCCTGGTTTCCACTGCATAAGGCGGGAATGGCAACCAGTGGCACGCGTTCCATTGATGGCACGTGACAAAATATTATGGGCACGCGCAACAATCAAGAAAATAATAAAGTTCACTAGAAGACCAACGAAAGATCGCGCAATTATTAGTGTACCTACTTGTGCATTTTTTTTGTTCATAAACGATGAGTTTTGAGTAGATATTATTGTTTTCCCATTAATCAGTAAGTCAAAATTATTTTATGGCACGTCAATGGCATTATCAAACACTTTTTTAGAAAAAAAATGGCACGTTGATCCATACAGGTTCACTATCCTTGGCATAGGTTATACTAGCTTTGGGCCCAGGACAAGTCATATTTATATCAATTTTATTTATTTCATTAATATTTTCTTTTTACATTTTGAGATCTTACAGCGAAAGACAGTTTTTTTTTTTTTTTTACATAAAAAGCCGTTGTATTAGTCTCTCAGGTATCACAAAATTTTCCTAGAACTTTAAATTTAAATAAACGTTTAAATTATTATTAATTTTACATGAAACAGAGCAAGTATAAAAAATCTTGGGCAGACATAGATTAAGAAAAAAAGTTTTAAATTTATCTGAGGTATCTAATTCCAGAGTTGTTGACACCCTCAATGTAATTCTACAACAATCTACAAAGAGTTTGATTAAATTCCTTGCTTTTTGTACGAAATAAAATTCAGTTAAATATGGTACATTCTTAGTTTGGGACCAGGTCGAGTGATTGTATTGTGTGGAAGTTATTTTTTTAATTTATTCTCCAATGAAATAGGATTTTTTCTATAGTTGGTCCGCAAACAAGGAATATACAGTCTTAGGGCTAATTGCGCCAACTCACTGTATAAGTAAGTTGTTAAGTCGTTTTCGGACTTTTCACTGAATAAATAAAACCATCTGAATAAACAGATGGATAGTATGTCTGAAGCCGACCTCAGAGATCTATGGCTGGCTTGCGCCAACGCTATCTGACAGTGTTTATCAAGGGATTAGCTCTATTCAGTATCTAGGCACAAAAGCGTCTTGGACGTTATCACAGATAAATTGTGTGACGGACACACCTGCCAGTCAGCAATTTTTTCGTTTATCCCGGCATAAGTATTTAACTACTTCTTCGTAGATCAGAGCTCGATGCTAAGCGAGACGAGCTCAAGCTCCGGCCACCTGCGGCCATTCACTAAACCTATGTCGAAGGGGTGCTAACGTGCAGCGCATGTGGACGCACATGCTCTGCAAAATTGGCTATATCAGTCACCTGAAAGCACACGAGCGTCACTCTCGATAGTCAGATCCGGGTTGCAAAAAAGTCAAAAAAGTTTTTATTTAAAGTAACACCTGTGACTTATTCAACGTTACAAGAAAAACTGTGTCCGTTTCAAAATTTAGATCATTTGGAGAAAAAAAGAACAAAAAAACTCCAAACTTAGTCTTTTCAAACATATTCCTTAATTAACGGAGTTTATATGTCATTTTTCGTCTTGCTGTGGCCGAATACGGTCGGGATCTATTTACTTACTTATACAGAGACTTGGTGCAAGTCGCCCTAAGTGTATTGTATCAGACGTGTAGGTGATCACAAATCTTACCCAAGCTAGTAAGTCCCCTGAGACTACACAAAATGTTAATTATTAGGTAATTTCCCCATTCGCAGGAGTAGCTGGCAACAATCACAAAGTCCAACCATACACTGTTTATTTTGAAAATGTCGGCGAGGTTAAGCAATGAAAGGTTTTGCCAAAATCTAGGCGTGTCTGGCTAGGCTGACACTAAGCCAGCCTAGACCAACTGTTTACCCCACGGCGGTTGATAATACCAGCTCTGTTAACATTTATAGGTGTTACATTAATGCAATAATAATAATCCGCTAAGTGCTTTTGTCCAGTTTTGATATAAATTTCTGTTGGTGGCATTTGTAATAGATTTAGATAGATCAGATACAAAGTTGATATCCAACACATAACAAATGTTGTGAATGAGTTATTTCTTCTCAGTCTGTGTTTTTTTTTATCGTCATCGTATAATGAATTTTAATTCTCTATTGACTTTGCTATAAATGCTTATTTTGGTAGAGGTGCGTTCCAGTGCCGTTAGAATAATATAATATGTTTACTATAATGTGAATAATAATATTGTCTGTTTGAATGGAGCTGCAAATAAATTACTTTATACACTGTGTATTATAAAATTTCTACATCCATCCGAAAAAGGAGCGGTTCTACACGTCAACACAAACTTGTACTGAAATAATAACTGTCACGATTAGACCCGTTCAATGTTTGTATATAGGAGCATCGCAAATCATTAAAAGTAATATAGTCACAACTTCAAAATAGCAAACTCCCATACAACTATTACCACTTACCTGTCTATCTCGCTAACTGTGAAGGAAAACATCGTGAGGAAACCTGAGTGCCTGAGGTGTTCACATACCTCAGCGCTTGAGACTGCCAATCCGCGGTGGGCACGCGTGGCGTCTTTCATCGGCTGTATTGATAAATAGACAGATTTTTTATGTGGCCTATTTACGTCGCACTGTACGGCACAGGCCTTCTCTCACAGAGAGTATGGAAATTTCAAGCGCTGCGGTGTGTGAACACCTCAGACAGTCATGTTGCCTCACGATGTTTTCATTCGCCGTTAGCGAGTGGTATTGCTACTAAAACTTCACAATTGTACTTAACTTAGATGTTATTTATTAATGTTATTATTATATTTACGTAACATTAAAACTTTGACCTTTGCATCTACGCAATGAGATGATTTTTATAGCGTCCAGTGGCACCTTCACTCACACTAGATGGGTGACGGGACCACTCGGACGCTGTAGTGCCTGGGACATTGTTATTAGATGGAGTAGGCTTGCCCAGCACCTATACCATACTGACAGTTTCGTCCGCCTAGCCCACAGAGAAGACAAGTCAATATGTGCGGAGCCAACCAAGGCGCGGGTTTCCTCACTATGTTTTTCTTCAGTTTTAGCATGTGGTATTGCTACTACAAATTCGCAGATGTACGTAACTTTAAAAATTTACAAAGATAGCTCACTGGGAATCGAACCTGGGTCTCACGCATCCGAGTCCATAGTTCTGCCCACTGAGCTATCACCGCTTATTATTACTTGCATTATTATTTACGTAACATTATATATTTACGTAATATTTTACAAAAAATGCAATGTCACAAAATCAAAATAAGTAAAGTCAATGCCACAAAATGTAAAAGTAAACTATTTTCAACATTGTTTTAAATTTTTTTTAAAAACATCACCTTTTTTATTTTATTACAACCTTTACACTGTCCGGGAAGATAGTGTGTTGCGTGTTCCCCGCCCACACGCATCGCCGCACGCGACTGTCCGCCCAATCGGTCTGAGTATCAGCATCACATTAGACTTTGTTTTATACAAAACAAATGAATTCCTATTGTCCTCGGTAATTTGCATTGCCTAGGGAAGCCAAGGGTTGTTTATGTACTCAGTCGCAGAAACAATGAAACATTATTTTTCAGCCCGCATGGTTAAATGCTATTCGTGCTTTTAATCAAAGCAACTTCTAATTTCCGACACACGCAATTAACACACGTCGCAAGCCAGTGCGTTGACATACCGCTCACGAGGGGTAAGCCGATCGCTCGCCATCCGATACCGCGGATCACTTTTCGTCGAGACGATACTGCACTGGGCCTTGGCGAGCGCTGGGCAGTGGATACTCCCTTAGGCCCAGTTTGCACGGGGCCATTTTCACGCGTAAATACAATTGAGTAAAAGTCTAGTTTCAGAGTGATAGTTCTTGTAGCTTTCTGTAGCCACAAAATGGCTATTGACGTTGTCATCTGAAGAATTTCGCCTTGTCAGTCGACCATCGGAGCCTGAGTATTCCTCGTGTTAGACGTAAAACGCGTCGCAATGCATTTTTTCACAGAATTTTGGTGCGGTGTGCTTGTGTCTTGCTTCTGCTTGAAAAAGTGGGAGGGAGGGCGGTGCATTAACTAACCGCATGGTGCTTGTGGGATTTTGGCGGAATTTAGCAAAGTAATTTTCACATTTTAATGCTATTATGGATTTCCGTGTGGCGCCGGATTATGAATAGCGTCACTCCATTTCCTTCCGTGGATGTCGTAGAAGGCGACTAAGGAAATACGTTACCAGGAGACGGGCAGCAGCGTCTTCCTGAGATTCCAACCGCATACTGCGATCGCCAACCCGCCTGCCAAGCGTGGCGATTATGGCAAACCCTTCATGGTTAAAAACCATGATGGAGGCCTATGCCCTGCAGTGGCCGTCAAATGGCTGATGATGATGATGATGGATTTCGGCAAGGTAACGCCTGATACCATACAATTACTTTAAAAATGTAACTTGTTTTAAGGTTTTCTTTAGCGACTTGCTGATGCCCGTGGTGAATTATTATTATTTTGTTTATTAATTTATACTTATGTTTGCATTGAATTTGACTGAATAAATGGACTTATTAAGTAATAGTCTTGTTTCAGGGTCTAGTTCTTGTATCTTTTTATGGCGACTAGATGGCTAATAGCGTGGTAAGGATTCACCTGTGGTGCCGTTAAAAAAATTAAATCCATACGTTTTATTTGAATGCATACTTTTATGTCTTGTCAGCTTGTCACTAACGGTACTTTGTTTAAGTTTCGTATGCATCTGTGGGAAGCGTTGGTGCATTTGTAAATCACGTTCTGAAACCGGCGAGCGTGCATGCAACGACTAATGGATGTTGATGAAGCGAAAGAGGTCTAAAAAGCTATGTCCTCAACACGGGTTAGTGCAACAAAAAGAATATAATCGAAAGAGGTCTGTCAGGATCGTGGTAAGTGGCAAACTCACGTCTCGGCTTTCCCCTCGTAGCCAGATACAGGCGTGAGTTTATGTAATGTAATGTTTTGAGAAGTTGGTTCATGTCGCATTGATATAAAGTAAAGTGCCAGTCACTCGCAAGGAACGTAAAACTTGCTTTGTGTAACAGCATCTTTATGCAATCGTCTCATGCGTGTCGGGTTGTGGCGGCATTCTTGGAGATGGACTAACGCATGTTGCGATATACTACCTACAATTTCGGATACTTTGAAATCTGACAGGATTTCCTAGAAAGCTCTTCAAGGACCACGGGAAAATAGAATACTCACGAGCAACGCGAAGGGGTTCAAAGTGGCCCCAAATAATAACATACATAGATACATTAATAAACTCATGCTTGTATCCCAGAGGGGTAGGCAGAGACAAGGGACTGCTACTTGCCACGATCCTGACAGATCACTTAACAACATAATAACATAGTATGTTATGATTAACTAAACATATATGTTTGTGTTTTGTTTTATCGATCAATGTCACCTTTTACATTTTTGCTTGATTTCACTCCAATCTTAGAATGGGTTCCATTTTGTCCAGCGACAAATTGCTCGAACCAGATATACTTACATTTCCAACCGAATAGAGTGCAAGCAAAACAATATGTGCCATATTTTGTGAGCCAACTAACAACGAAGACCCTTTATAGCAAAGACGTCTACAATAGTTGAGAACAAAGCAATCGATTCTCGATCGACGCTCTTCCAGCACAAAATTCGCGTCTCGGGCATAATTAAGCCAAATGCAAATGTTTCCGCGGCGCCCCCTATCTCGTGGCTTGCGGCTGCGCGCTAATGCTCCGCGAATCGCCTCGATCAGCCTGGCTGAGGCGCGGGCGCAGGGGTGGCTGTCACAGTGGGTACGTTCAGCTTAAGCCTGGTCCCTTTTCAAGCTTGAATACGGATTCGTTCGATTAGCTGAAAATCGAGTACAATTTTAATCGACTTAATATAATAACAACCACAACACAGCCACAAACTAGGATAACGGTAGCCAAGCCACACGATGTACATCACCAAACGCAAAAAGATCATACATTGAGGAAATTTGCACGAATCAAAAAACGATGGCTTCTGCATGTGGGGATTGAGCCCACTATCTCTGTCTCAATTATCCATCGTGTTTCTGCTAGAACAATGTGACTGCCTAAATAATTGCGGGAAACGAGTAGGTAAGTACTCCAAACTTTATTGCATCCTATAGGTTAGTAGGATCTTAACCCGCCATTGGTGACGTGAATTTGACTTACACTATTGGTGACCCCGGTCTCAGGCACCGGGGTTGTTGACTACGATTTTTTTCTGTAATTTACGGTTTATGCTACTTTTCATTGGAAAGGTTATAAATTTGATCTTTAATTGTCAATAAAACATAAGTATTTCATAAAGCAAATATATTTTATTAGCATTATACAATATCTTTGGATGCACCAAAATTCTAAGGTATTTTAACAATGTTTTTTTGAACTAAAAAAATAGCTATAATCTTAGTTATTTAGCAATAAAATCAGGCTTAATCAGTCTTATGACAAAAATTTAAATACAATACTAAAATCACTCATCTCAACAGCGAAACAGCCAGCAAGGCCAGCAACGTACGCGACACTGTTGCGGGGTAGACTGGCGATAGGTGGCGCGGAATTAGGCAGCTACTGGAAACCACAGTGTAATTCGATAAACGGTGACACAAATATTTGATTTTTTTAAATACCCGGTCTCAGAGATATATAGGTCACCAATGGCGGGTTAAACAACAGGTAACCATTACTTACATTTGTGAGAAACGACATGTAAAATTTTTTGTAATGTGTTTTCAATCCATCTAGATATATCTAATTGAAAAGAGTCAATTTGGTGAATAAAATAATATAGCACCATTGAAGCAGGGCCGTGGTCGTAATGCCCGCGGAGATGTTTGACATTAGGGTGAAATAAACATTCGGGATTCGCCGTTTTCGTGTTTACGTGCAAACGAGCGTGCCATCGGCACTTTCACCGGAGATTTACACGCCCATATTTATTGACTACACTCTAGATTGCCCAGAGACTAGGGCCAGACTGGAGTTACAACTTGGATGAATAAGATAAAAGTATGCAGCGGACTTTGATGTATTTTTACCTTTTAGAGACGTCCGTGATCTTCTATCAAGATTGTTTCGAAGGAATGGTTTTAGTTCTACACCAGAAGCGGAAGTCTGGAGACTTGAGATATTTTTCATCAAAATAAGTATGACGTAAAAAAACCGGACAAGTGCGAGTCAGACTCGCTCACTGAGGGTTCCGTACAAATTTTAAATTCAGGAATCTAGTCTCGCAGTTTGTCCCGAGCTTTTCCTAAACTATAAAGACATTTTTTTTATTATTTAATAACTAATGTATAGTTGTCAGATTTTTCCTTACACTTGTAGGTCAACGGAAAATACCCTATAAATTTTGAGTCCTTTGAGTGTCGAAATTGAGGGCCGTAACTTTTTTAGAAGTTTTATTTTTCATAGCTTCGGGGGACTGTAGACTGTATACTGAGTATATGGTTTTAATTTGAACTCGACACCTCCATGCGTTCCCAAGATAAGGGTTCTTGATAGACAGATGGACGGACGGATGGATGGACGGACGGACGGACGGACGGACGGACGGACAATAAAGTGATCCTATAAGGGTTTCGTTTTTCCTTTCTAGGGACGACTAACGAAACGAAAACTACCTTTGAGCTTTTTACTGGCAGTTAAGTTACAAAACTAACTAACGTAAATATAATTTTATTTATTGATAGGGAAATCAGCGGCAAAACTTGACAAAATATTACTTAGAAAAATACTTATAGGACGCCAACGGAAATAATAGAGCTGCTGAAATAAGCTCGCCATGTACACTTTTTTATTTTGCGAATTTGTGTTTTCTGTAAGTCTGCAATAAAGTAACTATAGAGATTAGAAGATAAGGAACTTATCATATTTTTTCTTATATCTTATATTTTTTATATTAATTCTTAAAACCTTATAAATATTTATGTACATTCTCTATTAGAGCTAGTTAGAAATGTATAAATACGGGTTCCTGTCTGCCCATCGGAGCTACAGCAGGCCAAGCTAACAAATTGGCTGCGAAATTCAAATGCAAGGCTCCTTTTTCTCGACAAAAAGTCTCCGTTGGGCCATTATTTCCCTACCGAAGGAATATATCAATGCGACTGCAGGAAGTTTTAGTTACGAAGACGTACTGACAACACGCGACTTGGCGGTAACGGGAGTGCTTGCCCGATCGGCTCTGCGGATAATCGAGTACACAAGTAGTATATGCTTTTTACGTAGCCTCGATTGTATCCCACTGCTGGGCAAAGGCCTCCCCTTTAGTTCTCCACTCCTCCCTGTTCGTGGCCACCTTCTGTCAACCAGGTAGAAAAAGTCGTGAGGTCGTCCCGGTACATGTTTTATTTAATCCGAATATCCGACTCGACGGCTGCAGTTGGCAGCTTTCGTTTACAATGTGCCGCCCGTGTGTAAGGGCGTCGACCGCATCGACGGCAGCCGTCGCTGCGGATATTCGACGCTGACATTTCGGTGACTGCCGCCGACAGCCGTCGACGCGGATATTCGACTCTGACATCTCGTAGACTGCCAGCCACCAGTTCATCGACGGCTACCGTCAGCGCGTCGACACCTGCGTGTGTTGACGGTTGGAGTTGGCACTATTGTTTGCAACGTGCCGCCGGTGTAGAAATGTAGAAAGACTAATTACACAAATCTGCTACACAATGTAGGTATATCGAATTGTTATAATAATATACATTTTATACAGTTTTCTGAAACACGGCCCTATCTTGCTTTCCCATAACAACAAAAATGTTCCGCACATGAAAAACCGTTTGTTGAAAATAATGTTTTTCAGCAGGAGCCGTATCTTTGAGCATACTGCGAACTATACATTGAGCAGGACTAATTCTGATTACTTATTAAGTAAAATTAAAGTACCTTGATTCCCGACGTTTTGACAACGTTTCAATTGCCTGTATCTGTACTAAACACAGCAACGTTTGGGTAGACTCTTGGCTTATAAGTCATCGGGAATAAATCCTCTTAATGTGTAACTGTATGTGAGCATCGCGAGTCCAAAAAAAAATACGGCACTACGAACTTCTCGATGTTTCCACTGCTAGCTGCATTTCTATCCCACTTTTGTTCTTGCCAGTACTGGCCACGGACGTGCCTAATGGCGGGAAGTGGCGCACAAATTAAAATCGACTCCCCTGACGGACGTCTCTGTCGATCCGCGTATTTATTCACTCGCCCATTTACAAAGTGAAAGCTGTATGTTATTGTTAGATTCGCTTCAGCTGGAGGTAAATCACCCGAGGTAAAGAGGTGAGTTGTTTCTTGTAGATGCGTCGCATTATAAGGTTAGTTTAATGTATCTAGAGATAATTAATAGTAACATAATAAAGTATCCTATAAGCGTCCCACTGTAGGGCACAGGCCTTGTCTCATAGAGATGGTATGGGCTTAATCAGCACGTGTGCCTACCACGGATTGGCAATTTCAAGCACTTGCAAACATGGGAATATACCCAAATTGAGGCCAGTTGTACAAATCATGTGCGGCGGTTCCCAGTTGGAATCGAATCCACAACCTCCGGCATAGTAATCAGTCGTGATATCGCTAGAGCAACGAGGCAGTCCTGTATATCAACCCATGCCTGTGAGGCCATTGGGGCAGTAAGCATTGATTGTCTCATCGCAGGTTCGATTTCCACTGGATGCCGCCGTACTTGATTTGCACAAATGGCCTCAGTCTCGGTGTATTTTTATGTTTGTGATGTCCTTGCCTGGTTACCAAAGCCCATGGTGTCCTAGTTTGGAATCAGGACAAGTGATTGAGTTGTGTGAAAGTTATATTGTATTATTATTGTTAACTTAATTCCAGAATCACTTTTGATTTTATTAGGTTTATTTTATTATTGATAGCCACTCACAGCGATCCTTGCATACTCAATTCACAACGAAAGACCTACACACATATTTTACTCGACAAAGAGGCAAACGAATACTTCACTAGAGTCCATCGAGAGACTGCATTCGTATTTGCATCAATAACTTCATTTGCGAGGAGTTATGGCCTGTTCCTGCCTAGAGGAGCGTTGTTCACGTCTACGCGTCTGTGCTGGGATGTTGAATGTTTGTGATGATTTAATACTTAGGTTGGGAACGCGATGCGGACAGTTCCTTTGTCGGATTGAGCTCCCGTGAACCCGTTAAGGGAATATTTTTTCCTGAGCCTTTCACTTGGCGGTACTTATCGATATGATACACATAACATAACGTAAAATCACGTCTATATCCCGGAAGGGGTAGGCGACCAGGGGCCTATTTCACAGAACTGCAATTCACTTTTTTGAACTGGTTTATTATGACAATTTGATGTACATTTCAAAGTTGTTTAACCCACCAATTAACAAGTAGAAGGACTCGGCTAAGCTACGTACATCGGATTGTCATAATAAACTATGAATTGTAGTTTTATGAACGGCGGTCCTGGGTTTGCCACTTACCACGATCCTGACAAACTTTTTTTGCTAACGTTAACTAAACATAGTATAGATTCGTCTTTGCGCGCGGCTCTATTTGTGGGTAAACCGTATATATGTTACAGCCAAAGTAATAAATCTGGATATTATATATATTGTCTAGTCATTATATATAATGTCTACTCAGTTTAGATAAAGTGATAATTAACACAAAATTAATCACATTTACTAGCAATTTTTTGCCATATCATAATGTAGGGTATCTACGACTTTTCCATGCACCAACCTTGTTTAAGTTTGACACAAAACTAAGTTTTTTAGTGAAATATTTTTTTTTCGCTTTTATATAAAAAAAAAGAACTAACACCCGAAGAACCTATTTTTGCTTATGTGTACTGACCTAACAAACAAAATGCGAAATATAAATTTAATCAAACAATTATTTGCTATATAACACTTGCCAAAATAAAACGTTAGCATAATAATTTATTACTTTGTCTAGTGAATTTGGCTTTTATATATAATGACCAGTCATTATGTATAATAGCTATTTAATCACTATGACTGTAATATATACACAGTGACTTTGTGTACGTTGCTCGGACGACGATGGCGGCCGCGTCACTGCCACACAAATTAAAGCTGTATAATTGCAAGCGCACGCACGCAGAGCCGCGCGCAAAGATGAGTTGAAAGGAGTGTAAGCGCTGGTAGCGCGCTCGGCAGAACACTTGTCTCACATTAAAGAGGTCGTGGGTTCGAACCCCCGTGTACCAATGACTTTGTGGTCTAATTTACCGACGTAGATAAGCTGTATTATTATTATTATTACATATTTAATACTTTTATTGCACTTAGACTAATGTACAATTAATGGTGATTACGCATATAAAATAGTAAAGATTTTTTTCTTTTAGGTCTTGCGATTGGCGGGACAATTTTTGTGAATATTGCGATTAGTAGCACATTGTTTTATAAGAATCGTAAGTAATAATTAAAACTGGTATCAGGAAAAAAATGTTTAAAGTGTAACTATCACGCAATAAGTCGTAATCCTCTGCCTAACAATCTGGTGGGCAATGCTAATAAAAGGCGTGAGTTTCTGTTTTAGTATCTATCTGTAAATAACGAAATGAACATGAAATGGGCGTAGCAATTTGGTCTTGTCACTTTAGACAAATTTCAGTGGCGCCCAGTTTTTTAGGGTTCTGTGCACAAAGGGTACCCTGTTACTAAGACTCTGCTGTCCTTTCATTCGTCCGTCCATCCGTCTGTCACCAGGCTGTATCTCATGAACCGTGATAGTTAGACAGATGAAATTTTCACAGACGATGTATTTTTGTTGCCGCTATAGCAACAAATAAAAGTAGGATAAAATAAATATTTAACGAGGGCTCCCATATAACAAAGGTAATTTTTTTGCCGTTTTTTGCTCGATATTAATAACAGCAACAGGTAGACTCTTGAAATATTAAAGTGTTGTATAGATAATGGTATACGGAACCCGACGTGCGCGAGTCTGACTCACACTTGGCCGGTTTTTCTTCTCTTTTACTTTCATTGACATCGTCAGGAATGGCTAAGGCTGGTGTGTCAGCTTCTTAAGTATCAAACTATATAAATAACGGAATAAACATAAAATATACGCAGGAATTCGGCCTTGTCATTTAAGATACTTTAAAACTGTAAAGGTCTTATTTATAAAACCCGATTTCTTAAAACACTCGATAAACGTCGATCGGAATAGTCCGTGGTGGAGATTTTACAAAGAAAGAAGAGGTAACCACGTAATCTGTGGTTACGATTTTCGTTGTAAAATTCCCACCACAGACTATTTTAATCGGCGTTTTAAGGATTCGTATATTTTATAAATAAGACCGTTAGTGTTTACCAGGGTGTACTTAATAATTCATTACACCCGTTTGGTAGTAAAGATGTTTTAATTAAATCCACAAACAATCCCACTATCTTGACAGATTAGCACATTTCGAGTTATATCTTAATCAGGGTAATGGCCCATATAATGGGCTGAATTGCGTATTTCTTGTAGACAGCCCTATAAATCACATAAGTACCACTAGGTATTAACGTTCGGATCCGTATTGATCTAGAAGTTTGGCTCTATTATATCAGAGACACAGATCGGTACATACTCGAGTAAATAAATGGTCACAGAAAGGAGATCTTCGCTTCCTTACAGAATAATTTCAATTAAAATATAACCCGTTTTGGACTGTAGGAATACAATGGAACGAAATAGATGGCTGAAAAGAAAGAAATAGGTGAGCCTAATTAAGTTACTTATTTAATTGTACGCTTTCACATTAAGAAGGAAAGTATTCTGAGAATTAACAGTAAAGCTTTTGTAACGACTGAAACTTGCCTTCGATGTTTAATCGAGTTTCCAACTCTGATGTTTACTGAACTTATACTGAATGTCTGGATTCTTACATATATGATAATACAAAGATACAGATACAAATAGCTTTATTATAACCTGAAAATACATTTCATCCTTATTATCTAAACATATTATTGACAATAACACATTATTAGTGACCCTCAAACTAGGTCAAGCCTGTCCTGATTCATTATACAGATCCATTATTAAATATCATACCACCTGTTTATTGTGCACGTTACAAGAAATACAAGAGAAATAAGTGACAACTGATACAAGTAAATTAACAGTTAGCAAGTTCTTCTTCCTTCAGTGCCTCTCCATGGAGGTTAGCCGTCAGCTCTGCATATTTCTCTCTTCTCTTTGCTAAGCAAAATAGATCTTCGACCCTGGCCACTGAGTATTTTAACAGTTACTTAAAATACGCAACACTGACTATAAAATATATACCTAATATTAGTTTTGTTTTATGTAGTCTTCATAACAAAGTTATCCCAAAGCAGGCAAAATGTCTGTATTAGTTAAAAGATATGTTCAAAATTACAGCAAGGGAATTAAAGATGATGGTAATAGTACTTTTTTATGTAGCTCAATTATACGCCCCACAGCAGAGCACAGGGTAATAGTATGCCATCAACTAATTTAAGAACTAAAGCATTTGAAAGCACTAAACATTTAGAATTACACTCAAGTCGACTTGCAGCACTTCTTAAGCCTTAAAAGTCTAATTAAGTAGCCTTTTCAGGGTTTGCTGTATTAAATATGTACTTTGTGAAATTTCTTGAATAAGAAAAAGATATTTAGTATGAAAATTTCAAATTAAATGCTATTTTAGCCCCACTTAGCAAAGATGTGAAGGTGGTCTTAAAATGTTGAACATTTTAGGAAGGGGTGATTAAAGTTTTGCCTGTTTTCCAATATAACATGGTAATTAGAACACATAAGTATATCCAAACTACCACTTGTTTTATAGTATCGCTTAGTATAGTTTAAACTCTACACATTCGTGTCGCGTGCAAAAACTGTTGCGCTCGCGCCTCTTTATGTAAATTAGGTACAGTCATCGTCTATACAACTCGTGTAAAGATTTTTTATCTGTATTAAACACAGAACTTATTATGGCCAAGTTTATTGTTGCAAGTTTATAATTATGGGCTATCTCTTTCATTCATATTATTTAATATCAGTATTTTATGTACGTAGACTTATTGTAGCCTCAACAACCTGTTAGGTGAGTGGAATGTCTATTGTAATTAGACCACTGGCTATATTGTTAGATCCCGATTGAAAATCAAACTAATACGGGTCGTTCAATTCTCCTACCTTTCCACTCCGCTCTCTTCTGCAATGATGTCTACACAGCGAAAAAATATATTGCAAATCATTTGTACCTTTTAATGCGGAATGACGGTAGTATGGTGCTAAATTGTTTATAGGTTTCTGTACCCAAAGGGTAGGGGACCCTATTACTAAGACTCCACTGTCCATCTGTCTGTCACCAGGCTGTATTTCATGAATCGTGATGATGTATTTCTGTAGCCGCTATAACAACAAATACTAAAAACTGAATAAAATAAATATTTACGTGGGGCTCCCATACAACAAACGTGATTTTTTGCCGTATTTTGCTCGATATTAAGAACGGCAATAGGTAGACGCTTGAGATATGGTACGGAACCCTTCGTGAGCGAGTCCGACTCGCACTTGGCCAGTGTTTTTTTTTTCATTGTGTAGCGATGTTGTTGATGAAGTCCACTGTTTCTCTGAGAGAAGGCTTGAGTCCCGCAATGAGAATTTTCGTCATTAATTGTAACTATAGTAATAGTACTACTAATAGTACTTAGTGTAGGTTTCTACCCATAAGAATTAAATAAGATAAGAATACCGCCTCGTTGGTCTAGCCGTTAAGGCGCTTAGCTACCAAAACAGAGGTCGTGGGTTCGATTTCCAGTCGGGGCCGCCGTACATTTAGTACAAATGGCCTCAGTCTGGGTGTAATTTCATGTTTGTAACGTTCTCGCCTGGTTACCATAGCACAGGCTATCCTAGTTTGGGACCAGGTCAAGTGAATGGATTGTGTGGGAGTTTGTTTTGTTTTATATTATTTATTGTTTAGCTGGAAAAAAAACAAACATAAAAAATATAAAAAGATACAGTACGATACATTGGTAAAGATACATTGGCGGCCTTGTTGCTAATAGTACCAAGTTCTTCCAGAGAAGTGACGATAAAGAGTTGCTAAGGAAAAAAGAAAAAAGACACGAAGGAGGCCTATGTCCTGCAGTGGGCGTCAAATGGCTGATGATGATGATGATGAAGGAAAAAAGAGACGGGTAGTCGCTAGTCGGTGCAAATATTTACATGAATCTCTACGTGTAGATGTTATAAAATTATTAACGTGTATAAATAAAGTTCTACAACATGTAGTATGTTATGTAAGAATGTAAGTATGTTAGGAATAACATTTGACTGCCTCGTTGGTCTAGCCGTTAAGACCCTTAGCTACCAAAACAGAGGTCGTGGGTTCAATTCCCACTGGGGGTCGCGGTACATTTGTACAATTGGCCTCTTTTCATCTTTGTAACGTCCTTGCCTGGTTACCATATCACAGGGTATCCTAGTTTGGGACCAGGTCAAGTGAATGTATTGTGTGAAAGTTATTATTTATTATTATTATTCAGGAAAACAAATTTTTACAGTGATATATATAGATCGTGAACCGAGCTTTTAAAGACAGCTGGGGAATGAGAGCGCCATATTGAAACTGGCAGATCGTGCCAACTTTTCCCCTCACCTGTACAGCTCACAATCGGGCGTGCACATCACAGACATTAGCAGTGGAGGCGTCGCTGTCACCCCGACCTCCACCTTCTGTCTGTCGGGACAATGAAGAAATAAACCTCGCTCAGTAAAGGTTGCGGTCCGAAGTGTTGAGTATTTTTATCTTAGGAACTAGAAATTTCGCATGCAAGGTTCCACGTACAATACTTCATTGATAAGATTTTTTTCATCAAAATGTCTTAACTTAAACCTTTTGAGGCTGGAGAGTAGTGGATGCCGCAAAAATATGTTTTTGCTTTGAATTGTTAAGCCTATAGAACCTTTAAAAGAGTTTTTTTTTCATGTCCTCGTACAGGTACACAATGTCCAATGTCTCAACGTCCTTATCTGAGGATATAGTTGTTTTGGGTTTACTGAAGAACAGTCGCGCTTTTCGACTTAGCTACTAAACATTACGGAAGTAAGCCAATAACTTCTAGCTTCTACTTTTTATTGCGTTACCGATAAAAGCATAATATTTTAGTTTTTCAAACTAGAATTTATTTAACAATTATTTAATAACTTGTTTTTGTAAATTATTTAAGGAAACAATAATGTGGTCGTATTATGGTCGTGAATAACTGCTTTTAAGATATAAGAACTTCACGACTGATAGTCTATTTAATTTTGCAATAGCCATTTCAACTCATAAATATAGAGCGCAGACTACTCAATACGCAATGAAACCGTACCAGTAACATTATATCGGCATTTATCAAATGCAAATTAAGGGGGGTGGGCTGAACCGCTGAGTAGGCAATCGCCACTCCATTTTGGTTTCTAGCATTGCATAGCAATTTCTTAGGGCTACCGTCACTGTTAGATTCTTTAGCGCTGCTACAGATGTATCCTAGAGTATAGGTAGAGACCAACTTTAGCCACTACGAAACTTATATGCTTAAAATTTCAGTATAGTCAAATTTGAATGAGTTTTGCGACATAAAAACGTTTTTTACCTACCTTCTACGTCCGCTAGGCAAAGGCCTCTGTTATTTCGGTACACCGTTTCATAAAGGTTCTTTTTTTTTTTAAATTATTTTGCACAACAAAAAAAAATTGAGAACATCAATGAGACGATATTGATACTCGTAGTGTCACTGACGACAGAAAAAGATATATTTTTTTATTATATAGGTAGTGAATATTGTTACTATTACTATTAAATATTATATTACTATTAAATAAACATAAACATAAACATAAACATTTACATACAGGCACATACATTGGTTCTGGCCCCACACTAGGATACCCTGTGTCGTGGGAACCAGAAACAACGACATCACAAACATGTAAACATCCAAGACCTGGGGTTTTTTTTTGTTCCCAGCCGGGATTCGAACCCGGGACCTCTCGCATGGTATGCAGATGCACTACCACTGCGCCACGAGGTCGTCACGCGGTCGTTACGCATGATTAATTTCTCTTTCAAGACAACTAGCGTTATTTTTTCTCTAGAGCGCTTTTAGCCTGGCGCGCAGTGGCGCGCGCGTGCAATTGACACCATGTAGGTATAGCCGGTGGCCACAGCGCGCCCATTAGGCCCCGCTTCCTTAACAAAAGAGGCTCTGACTCTCCCATTCCATACAATTGTATGAGCTATTTACCTTATCTGTACCGGGGCACAATCGCGCGCGCTGCCTCCTTCTGTGTACCACGGCCGTTTGCTCTTGATACTTCGTAATTACAAGCAGTTCCGCGTTTTCTCTTTCAGTATTTTCTATAACTTTTTTACATTGCGATCGGTTTGAATTTTAATAATCATTATTTACACGAAACAAGTTAATGCGGCGGGGTAGACGAGTTTTTTGAGTGGAGACCGTGGAGTAGATGGCAAGGGCTGTCTTTAGACAACGTTTGTTGTATAGGCTCCCCCCTTAAATATTTTTTTATCCTGTTTTTAGTATTTGTTGTTGTTATCTGTGAAAATTTCAACTGCCTAGCTATCACGGTTCGTGAGATACAGCCTGGTGACAGACAGACAGACAGTCAGACAGTGAAGTCTTAGTAATAGAGTCCCGTTTGCCACCCTTCGGGTACGGAACCGTAAAATGTGATTAGGCAATTACATAAAATGTTATACAAGTCTATTAAAACAATAAAATATTGACAACTTCTTTTGTCTTTTGTCCCTTTCTCTTTTGTCGAGTGCCTCAAGGATCAAGGTAAGCTCGTCGCACTGTACGGTCTATATCAGAGCCGTGTCGGTAGGATCGCGCACCCGCTAGTAACTACTGCGTTATAACAGTGATAGCGCGCGCGTGATGTGACCATAGTCGGATAGCGGCGCGGTAACTGACACTGGGGTAAATAGGGTCACTGGTGTTAAGTACTTTTTTAGTTAAGAAAGTTGGACAAAACCAGCAACAGAGGTCGTGGGTTCGATCCCCACTGCAGACTTGATTTGCACAAATGGCCTCAGTCTAGGTGTATTTTCAGGTTGGTGTGTTTTTGGCAATAAATGTAGTTCACTTTCACTTTCATTTTCTTTCTTTGCTGAATACCATAATCACATGGTTTCCTTGTTTAAGATCGGGACAAGGGCTTGTGAGGTGGGGTAGTTGTTATTATTATTTTAACCTTCATTCCCATTACATCAGCATGCAAGATAACAAAAGCAAAACGTAGTAGATGGAAAAACCGACACGCGCACGAAGGGTTCCGTACTATTAATATCGAGCAAAAAACCTGTTACCGTTATTAATATCGAGCAAAAACGGTAAAAAAACACGTTTATTGTATGGGAGCTCTTAAATATTTATTTTATTCCGTTTTTAGTACTTCTTGTTATGGCGGCAACAGAAATACATCATTAGTGAAAATTTCAACTGTCTAACTATCACGGTTCATGAGATACAGCCTGGTGACAGACGGACAGATGGATGGATGGACAGCGGAATCTTAGTAATAGTACCCTTTGGGTACGGAACCCCGTAGGACAATGTTTTGCATATAATTTTATACATCTAACAGCTTACCTGGCAAACGTTGTTTTCCCATATCAATAAGCCTACGATCTACTTTCAGACCTACCAAATATACACAAAAAAACCATAAAAATCGGTGAAGCCGTTTCGGAGGAGTTCGATAACAAATACTGTGACACGAGATTTTTATATATTAGATTAGTAACAGCGTAGTGTGTTAGCAAAGGGCAAGATAAAAAGTACCAGAAACCTGCGTGCGTGCATGCAGCGACTAAAGAATGTTGAGGAAGCGAAAGTGATTTGTCAGGATCGTGGCAAGTGGCAGTCCCTGGTCTCTGCCTACCCTTCTGGGATACAGGCGTGAGTTTATGTATGTATGATTAGTAACAAATCATCGGCTTCACCATTTAACCTTCAAAACATAGTATAATTTACAAGTTGTGACAAGGAACTTTACCAATAGAATCAGGAGCTTTTAAGAGTAGCGTACAGGAATAAAAATTTTCATGTCGCATATTGTTAAAAAAATCTCTCCGAACGTCCGCTTTGCTCTAAAGCAAGTCGTGACATAAGTCAGCGGGGCGAGCGTAATCTTGAATAAATTGCGTACACTTAGCGACTCTTTATAGACCTTTTAAGGTAGAAAATTTAAGATGATGATCGGCACGCTTAAAATTAAGATGGTAGATCGGATACCAGGCCTCGTGACGGTGTGTGGGTGGTTCCGCTTCCGAGGTCACGAGGGTGCAATGGGTGGTCTAGGCGATATAAGCTTGTTCTGTAGCACGTGGAAATTCAACATTGATTCTGATACTCGACTGATAGGTCCTTGTTTTATAAAGCAGCCTCGAAGGAAGTGGGTATGCTGAAATGATGGAACAAAGATGACCTAGCGTAACAGTTTTTTTTTTTATTAGGACAGTTGAAACTTGATCCCAGTCACGCCTGATGCTAAACGAAGGCGGGGTTTAAGACGTTACGTGCTTACCTGTAAATGCCGGTTAACACAAGTTTTAAAGACACCCAGGTTATATGTCTCTGGAAAAACAGACGACGGCAACGCGTTTCACATCTTCGCCGTTCTTAATATAAAAGAATTCGCGAATCGCTTTGTGCGAATTCGACAAATGCGTGCATTTGAGCCAGCCGTCTGGTCTTCCGATGGAAGAAAGGGGATGAGGGTATAAGTTCATGTAACCCTGTGCACACTCTCCAAAATACGTCTTGTAGAAGACGGAAAGGGAAGCGACCTTACGTCAGTGCTCCAGAGGCCGTAATCTACTAAAATGGTAATGAAATTAACTACCTATTTAGAAGCTATAAATTTCACCCATGCCGGGACTTGAACCCGCGACCTCTGGCTAACCGTGCCAGCGCTCTCCCAACTGAGCTAATTCGCAAGTACAAGCATCAGCAAATTCTCGAGCCTCTTTACAAACTTATCTGTACTACGCACAGGCAGCGACATCTGGCCGAAGCAATTTACATCACTTGCAGCCCCGAGTAACCCATTTTGCAGTTAGGTTTTTACATCGGAATGATATCGCTGTACCTACATGGTTATATTCTTTTTGTTGCACTGACCCGTGCTGAGGACAATTTTAAAAACCTATTTAGAAGCTAGAAATTCCACACAAATTTTTAGCTTCTAAACAGGTTTTTAAAATTGTCCTCAGCACGGGTCAGTGCAACAAAAAGAATATAATCATGTAGGTACAGCAACTATTTTGGGCATCCACGATACAGGTTTTATCAATTAGGGAGCCCGCTGTGTATCGCTCATATATACATGTTTTTTTTTGGGCATAAATATTTTGTATTTGTATAACAGAAACACACGGAAATTAAAAAATTGTAGCTAGTAACTGGATGTAGAGAGCACTGGATGTCCAGCATAAACTCAAGAATGTTAGCAAGAAACTGATGAAATGGATTAATGGTGGAGAGGAGCTGGTTGTAGAGAGCACTGGATGTCCATTGGGATATCTATCTATAAGGGTGTAATAAAATCCCCACGGACACTCGATAATGGGAGGTTATACTAGTCAATACGAACAACTTTTGTCAGGGGCAAGAAAAAAAAAATCAGCTGTTCCATACATTTTAATACGGTTTGTAACTTAAGGGGCTCTGTAGTGGACGCCGAGACGGGTTGGCTTGAATTAGGTTCGCAGTTAGCTGTAGGCTGAACCAGGCATTTTTATATTGTATAAATGTAGCGAACCACAAAATGTGTTAGTTTAAGTCAGGTTCGCAGATAGCTGTATGCTGAACGAGGCCATTTAAATATTATGTAACATGTGTAAGTATTGTGTATGACCAGTGTAATATTCCAGAAACATCTGTGATTGGTCGAACGGCTGGCCCGAATAGTATATAAGCCGGAACATTCTCTGTATTAGCATGAGCTTTCAGTTAGCTACTACACCACCCTGAACCTGGAAGAAATAAACAGCTATCAAGAACAACTGGAAGTTTGCATCAACACCTAATACAGCAACGCCTAGTCCACACCCCACTTAGGGCTCCATAGAGTAAACTAGCTCCACCCAGGGAAAAAAATGTCTATACAATCTCAATCATGTTAAAAGTGATTTTAAGGGCCCACAACCAAGAACCTGGACCTGGATCACGGACCTGGGAATAGATAGCATTTATGCCAAAGACGGCTGTTCTTGGCGTCAATGCTATCTAGTCCTTGGTGTTGTGCCTAGGCTTACGGCCACTATTAACATGATTGAAAGATTGTACAGACACTTATCGCCAAAGAGGACTGTAAACGATTTTTTTCTCTTAGCGGTGCTAGTGATACTTTGGAGCGTTCTGTTAAGTATGGTGCTCTGATATTTGTTTTGCGATTTCGAAATTTTTCACATAGTAAACGATGCTTGTCGCTGTGCTTGTAGTAAGAGTTTCGGATTTTCGGACACTCTATATCTAGCTATCTCTCTATCTATCTAGCCCATAAACAGGGCACGCTCTTGCTCATAGGCCTGTTAAACGTCACGCCGACCCACGGTCCTCTATCAATATCATATATAGCGTTGTCTCCATTGCCCTTGTGCTTATGGGCTGGAATGATTTTTTTAAAGAGAGTAGAAACTCAGAGCGTTCTCAGTGATTTGTTACCAGGAATATTCATATGTGATAGCGGTCGTAGTTCAGTGGTAGAACGCCGGCTTCACATTCGGGAGGTCGTAGGTTTGAATCCCGGCATGTACCAATGACTGTGTTTTTCAGGTTACGTACATTTGTGAAATTGTAGTAGCAATACCACTTGCTAACGGCGAAGGAAAGCACCGTGATGATACCTGAGTATCTGAGGTATTCACAAACCTTGCCGCTGGAAATTGCCCACCAATGGCGAGCACGCGTAGTAATTAAGCCCATATTCTCTCTGAGAGAAGGCCTGTGCCCCGCAGTGAGACGTGCATAGGCTACACAAAAAAATGTTCAGATTAGACACGGAGTGGAAACATCGTGTGTGGGACGCGACGCAAATCGCGATACTTTAAATAATATACGAGTACGGGACCATTCGTCCATACTCGTATCTCAAAGTTAGTACTTTGCATACCAACCCACCTATCTTTTCGCATAATCTTTTAACGGAAGCAGAACAGTCTTTCTAGCCGAATCTGCTGGAAAATCGATCTTGATGCTTCGAAAATAATGCTGGAATTGTCGAAGCAAACTTTTGGTCCTTAATATCTTCGGTCTTAAGACTGATGTGTTCAAACACATAATTTATCGCAAATTCGTAATTATGGTGGAAAGAACATCCTTGTAAGAACGGTAGGCGCGGTAGGCATTACGAATTTTAACCTGTTGACATTAAAATAATCGGTAAATACGGTAATTTTATTGAATTAATAAAATTTGATACGGTACGTTTTTATCGTGGTTTTGGAGGTTTTCACACCACTTTTGCATTCAACAAACAAAACACAGAAATAATTTCTACACTCTACAGCTACAAAACCTATTTATCTCTATTGTGAATCTGAACTTCAAATTGATATAACATAATATATGTATAGAGCAATGTTTGCCAAAACAAAATTAAGATCTTACAAACCTCACTATTAAGAATTTAAGACAGTCGGAGCGAAAATCACTTTGTTACCAAACCATGAATTGATTCCCGTTTCACTGATGACAAAAAAGTGCATGTATGTTTTGTAATCCCGCATAGGTAGTATGACGATCATAGTCGCGCGTTTTAAATGCTAAATGTCGTGACTTTCACGTACATTCACTGTCAAATTCTGAAATATTAGAATTGAAATATTACAAAACGCGTGACTCGTGTCATACTACCCATGCTGGCGTTGAATTTTTGTGATGAATGGGTGACATAGCCATGAAGTTTTTGAGACCCCATTACGTACTGGCCATTAGCTATGTTTGTTACTTTTACCGATGACCCGTATTCTTTGGCTATTAATTAATCATCCTCATCCAGCAATCGGCCTCTGATCGTCGGTTCAGTGAGCTGGTGGTCGTCCTACGCTCGGCTGTCCCAGAAATAAACACAGTAAGGGAATTTTTTTTTCAAACCTGAGCAATACCAATATTGGTTACTATTAGGTTCCAGTAACCAATAGTGTAAATATGTCGGTTTTGAAAAAAAATGTCCCTTGCTGTGTTTATTTTTGGGACAGCCGCGCTGCTCTTGCCAGTTCTTGATGTTCACTCAATAACCTTTGTACGCCATCGACCATTGGTTCTCCGGTAGAAGTGACCAGCTTACACCAGCCAACTGCCACTTCAACTTGCTAATCTAAAATTTGAAGAAAAAAGTCACTCGTATTAAAGATGTAACTGTATAATTATTTAACTGTATAATATATTTAACAAAACTATGAGACACGATTCATGTTACAGCCCCGATACGAAAATTAATAACTCGACATAGCGTTATCGGTTTTAACTATGCACTTCGTTAGCGTGGTACACCAACAAACAGTTAGTAGTGCAATAAAATTTGCATAGAAATCCTCCTAAATTAGACTGAGTACTCAAGCATCTGTGGTGGCCTCGCAAGCAGAACGGAGTGAAAACTTTTAAGCCAAATTGACTTGGTATTTTAGACCTATTACCAATTATATTTATGTCTTGATTTGGTCTCATAATATAGGTAAGTTTTTTGTATTGATGAGTAGAATGTTTCACCAGACCTTTCTGAAACACGCTGCAGAATGATTGATTTGTACGTTTCAATCTCAACTTGAATATACGCCCTTTGGTCCAAATAAAGTCTGGTATCATGTGTGACTCAATATCTCTAGATTATTATCAATATTTTATCTACATTATTTGTGATACATGATTACATAATTCCTATAAGTCAATATATCTGTTGATCGCCAATTATCTTTAAAATTAGAGGCACATACAACACAACCTTTATTTGTATTTTAAATGTTGTCTCTCCATAGGTTTACGTACTAGCTTAAGGTACAATATGGAAGGTACGCGATTGTCCTCAAGTTTTGTAGATAAGGAATACTGTATTAGTAAATTTTGAAATAGTGGAAGTATCGCGATCCACGAAGTCAATAATTTTCAGCCGCCGACATAAAGTTTATCAAGGCGCAGTATAAAATTTTATACCTCACGCTATCGCATATGTTACTAACGTATTTCGTTTTATTTGTAGGTACTCGTGTGTTGTTTTTGTTCATGTGTTTGCGGATACATTTTACAGGCTTACATTGCAGTAGTAGTAGTAGTGGACTGTATTTTTGTTACTTTTAACAAATAAATAGAACTTAAATTATTCCATGGTGCAGTATTTTCGGTCGATTAAATGGGCGTTTTATGTATTTGTCTCAAACACAACTAGGCTACTTATTTTACAATATTTCTGTTGGTCTAGGTATTTGTTATACACATCATCATCATCAGCCATTTGATGCCCACTGCAGGACATAGAGGCCTCATGGTTTTCCAAGCTTCCCGATCTTGTGCCGCCCGCATCCAGCGACTCCCCGCCACCGTAACCAGGTCGTCAGACCATCTGTTGGGGGGGCCTGCCCACGCTGCGTCATCCTGTCCGCGGTTGCCAGGTCAGAACTTTTTCGCCCCAACGGCCATCAGTTCTCCGAGCTATGTGTCCCGACCACTGCCACTTCAACTGAGCAATTCTTCGAGCTATATTAGTAACTCGGGTTCTTCTGCGGATCTCCTCATTCCTCTTACATAGATGACGACTCGTAATGCTTGCAATGTCAACAAAGTAAGCTCTTTAAATAGCCCAAATCCACACCAGGTACATGAGAGATGCACAATACTTGCAGCAGAAAAATCGGTACATTGAAATAATGGAGAGGTTGAGGGAACGTCTGAGGCGTATATCAAGTAGTCAAGTAAACATTTTTTTTTAATAATAAAATAATTGTTTGAATATTTTCAACAATAATAATTTTAGAAACAAAAATATATTTATTTGGCGATACAATACTCAAAAACATAAAATCACACAATAAATAGTAGATTGTGTCTCAAGAGAGCAAAATGATGTATTTACGGCGAGGGCGGAATATTGAATCCTGAGTGAAGCAGTATGTGTCACTCGGTAGCAAAATTATTTCCGTCTTGGGCGTAAACACTTGAATCCCTCGCTACGCTCAAGATTATACTTTAGAATCCCTCGCTACGCTCAGGATTCTGTTGTAGAATCTTTCGCTTCACTCAGGATTCAATATACAGCCCTCGCCGTAAATATATCATTTTGCTCCCTTGAGACACAATCTACTATTTACACTTAGGTACTTTTCTCAGGTAAAGAATTGAAGGTAAAGATGGTTATGAGAAGTCAAATTCTAAACAACCTTATACATTGTGGTCACAAAATCGTTTGTAAATCAAGAAGTCTGTAGATTTCGTGTGGCGCCGGATTAAGAATAGCGTCACTCCATTTCCTTTCATGGATGTCGTAGAAGGCGACTAAGGAAATAAATTACCAGGAGACGGGCAGCAGCGTCTTCCTGAGATTCCAACCGTATACTGTGATCGCCAAACCGCCCGCCAAGCGTAGCGAATAAACAAACAAAACAAACAAGTGTTTAATGAGCTGAACAAAAAGTGACAAAATAAAGTAACTCTAAGCCCCAAACTAATTTAAATTGTATCTTGGGGCACAGTGGTCCATTCAGGGTGAACTTAAGTATAAATTATGGCAAAACTCTTCATGATTAAAAACCATGATGGAGGACTTTGTCCTGCAGTGAAGAAGAAGAAGAAAGACATGGGCGTCAAATGGGCTAATGATGAAATCAAGAAAGAAATCAAATCCTCCAAAAACGCGTAAGCAAACATGGAATGGTTTTTGTTGTTCGTTTTTGTATATATTTTGACGTTCCAAAAAAAATCTTCCCTTCTAAATTACCGTAATATTACGTCATGGTGTGAAATGGAATGGATCAGAATGTAATGGGATGGAAGGAAATAGAATGGATTGGATTGGAACATATGGAACGGTTCAATAGTAATTAATTTACGTATATTAAAATTACAAATATTATTCCTCTATAACTCAGACTTTCCACTGCCAAAAATGCAAACCTCGTCATCAAGAGGTTGAAGAAACTCGTAAAAAAATATCCAGTAAGTATTCAGACTTTCTCCGGACAAAAATGCAAACCTTGTCATAAAGAGTTTAAAGAACTTCATTGAGAAATTATATCTTTCGAGGATCAGAGACGGTGCGGGGGTGAGGCTATATTTCAACTTATTTGGATTATCAATAGTCTATTTTTGAAAAGACTATCTTGAAATAATTCTACCACGTCAAGTACCTAATTTTTCTTCACTATTAGCGAGTTGTATTGCTACTATAACTTTACAAATGTACATAACTTAGAAAACAAGTGAGGAAACCTGAGTGTCTGAGCTATTCACATACCTGAAATCGCCAATCCGCGGTGGACACGCGTAGCGATTAAGCCCTTAATCTATCTCTGAGAGAACGCCTGTGCCCTACAGTTGGACGTGTATAGGCTGCTTATGAAGTACCTAGTTCACTTTATGATTCGGAATAAAATATAAATAGTTTCATGCCATAAAATCTTTCTTATCGCGTTTTTTTTGTAGTTACACATTGCATGCCTCGCTTGGTAAAATGTGAGGTGCCTCATGGTTATCTCAAGAACCACAAAACTGTTGTATTCTACGATGTTCTTGTCAGTTTACATTATTGTGTTGGAGTTGATGCTGCTTCAAAGAACTTGCGGAGACGTCAAGGAAGTAGAGTATAAAGGTTAGAAAAATGACAAACTGTGTCTGTCGAAATGTCATATTACTTTTACAGGAAAATCGCTTCTCAAAAGAGAACTCCCCTTCGAGTTGAAAGACACAAAATAGCAAGCGCCAGAATCCACGCAATACACAGCAATAATTTCGTAATTCCATATAAGTAATGTTCGTCGTACCGCAACAAACTACGAGTATTAGAGAACAATAAGAGAAATAAGATGGTGCCGGATTAAGAATAGCGTCACTCGATTTCCTTCCGTGGATGTCGTAGAAAGCGACTAAGGGAATCAATTACCAGGAGACGGGCTGCAGCGTCTTCCTGAGATTCCAACCGTCCCTGCCAAGCGTGGCGATTATGGCAAAACTCCCTTTGGTTATAAAAACCACGAAGGAGGCCTGTGTCCTGTAGTCGGCGTCGAGTGGCTGATGATGATGATGATGAAGAGAAATAAGAAGACATAACATAACATAAACTCGCGCCTGTATCTGGTAGGCAGAGAGGGTCTGCCAGTTGCTGCGATCCTGACACATCTCTTTCGCTTGATCAATATTAATTAGTCATCGCATGCACGCACGCCGGTTTCGGGTACTTTTTATCATCTTTCCCTTTGCTAATACAATTCCTTACGGACGTTCTTCACCGGCCCTTCCACCCACATTATCTCGATATATTTCTTTCGTCAATCTTTCTTCCTTTATTTTCCCAACGTAACATTAATTCCTGTCTCAATTCTAAGTTAAGAAGAATAACTTGAAAAAAAAACTTGGCAGATAGTAAATTTATTGAAATTGTAATACATTTTCTTTGTCTATTCTTGCTTTTTTCACAATTCGGCCAAATTTTCTGTTAGTTGTTAACGACTTCTCTTGAAACTTGTAACGTACCTAGATATTAAACTTGTTCCTCTTTATGGTCACAGAATCAATTTTATCACATAATTCACAAAAGGGCTCGTGCTTGTCGCAAGACGGGAAGAAAACCACTTCACTATGTTAATTTAACAGTACATTGTGCACCGAGGGTAGAAAACGATGTATTTCTGTTCGAGAGTATGTTTATGCCCGACGCGCAGAACGGAGGGCTTAAAGAAAACTAGAGAACATAAATAGAACTTTCTCCCGAGTGATAGTGCTTTTAACTACACCTACGTGGAAAATAAAATTATTCTAATGAAATGTTAAATTTAATGTCACATTATCAATTTAGTAAAAAACTAAATTTAACGAAACAAAACAAATTGCCGCGCTTATTTTTTTTTTGTTGCAGTGCAGAAAAAGGTTGCCAGACTAATTATTTGATATAAAATCTTTTTGAGATTTGATGTTAGCATTTTTTTTATGTTCGCTGCTAAAAAAAAAAGAACGCTAGCAGGGCAGGAATGGACCTCATACAATATTCCTGCCCTGCTACGGAGGGTACATAGGGTACGTAGACATACATATATGTGACAGCCGGATCGCTGCGTAGAATCCCGTTCCTTCTACGATGATGAGTTTAAATGGTCTGCTCATCACTTAAAAACAGTAATTTATTCTTTACTATTCAGGTCCACCAGCGTTGCCGAAAAGTAGATACGGGAAACTTATGGAAAGATTGAGAAAATTCTTAAGACGCATATCAAGTAAGCATTAACCTTTGCAGCTCTTCTTTATTGAGCCTTGAACCGTTTTATTCGATTGACCGAATTTATTCAGCGCGTTATGGTATATAACGCCCCGCAAACAAACAAACACGTGGAGGACCAATTACGGGTCTCATTGGCGGGGGACGCGAGATGTGACTAAGAATTTTATGGACTTTAAAATAGTTATTTTAAAAAAAAAAAAATTACTCTTACGTGTCTATCGCAAACTTATCCCAACTGCGCTGGTTTTTGTATAAGTTTTCTGTCAGGCACTATATCAATACACATCAATATTTTAGTTTTAATGTTGCCGCAAAGTTAACGTAACTGAGCAAGGTGCATGATGTAGTGACTGTACTGTATATTTTAATATCTCCGTTGACAGATCGACAGAGATTATTTGTGGATTATTTTTAAGTGAAAACTTTTATAGGAGCATTATTTCTGAACAGTGTACTAAGCTGAGCTGTCACGGGTCGACTCCAGTCGAGTTCGTCGGAGACGCTGAATCGGATATAATCGGGTCCAATCGAGTCGGTGGGTGACGCTGCATTCGATATACTCTGCCCCAATCAAGTGGGCCGGTGTGACGCTGAATGTCATATACTCAACTCCAATCGGTGGCGCTGAGTTATCTAAATTTAGAAAATCTTATAAGGTTTTGCTTCTGTCATGTGGTTAAAAGCAAACACTCTATTTATTTTATAGACAGATACCCAGGTCAAGATCTGCGGGTTGAGATTGAAATGCAAACAGACAATCCCCGCGCAAGGAGGTTCTTCAACTGGCGCAAAGCAATCCGCAGGATAACCACTAAATTACCTTCCACTAACATAAGTGCTGTGACTACAAGTAAGTGTCTAGTACTTGGAGCTTCTCAATAGAAAAATAACTTGACAAATTCCGCTTCATTCAGTTACGATCCGTTCTGTTTTGTTCTATTATTTCTCTTTTGTGTACGTTTTAGTTTATTTAAATAGCATTTTTCATTGGTCAGATATCAAGAAGGATTCCGTCAGTGACCCTCTTTCATTGCCCTTGACTGTTGTATGATAAGGAATAGAAATCGTTACTAAGGCACGGACTTGTTGAACCACTTCACAAACTTTCAGCTATTGGTGCTTACGATAAATTAATGGCAAGTCTTATGCAGAATTTGGAAGACTCTGATAATTCAGGTATGTACCTAAGTGCACACATAGGGATTGATCGGCCGGCCGTGAGACGGGAAAAAATTCAGGGCAGTGGCACATATAACAAAGCTAAAAGCAAGATTATTCCAGCCAAGGAGGTTTTGCAAGTTGACGATTAATAGTCAATCAACTAGGCGAAGGTTGGCTGCAAACTTCTTCGGTAGCGAGTTGCCTGCTACTGGGTGATGGGCTTGGTTCTTTTACATTGTTTGTTTATTACATAGGTGATGGTTAGATTTGACTGTTTTGCTAAACTTATTTAAGTATGGATTTGTTTTCGATATTGTAAATCTTTGTGTGCTCTGAACTACAGTGTCGCTATAAGTGAAAACCTTTTAATGACTCTCAGTTTCTATAATGTACAATGTACCTTTTTATCATGTTATTTTTAGTCGATGGTTTTCCTAAAACTCAATAAATAAATAAATAAATAAAACTTATAAAAGGAAAACTTCACACAAATTACACTGATAAAATAATCGATATTAGTTAAGCCGTGAACTCAATATCTTCATAATATAAAAAAATATACCTAATTAAAATGATATAATCATATAGATACAGCGACATCATTCCAATGTTAAAACCTAACTGAAAAGTGGATTACTCGGGGCTGCAAGTGATGTAAATTACTTCAGCCAGATGTCGCTGCCTGTACGTAATACAGAGAAAGGTGTAAAGAGGTTCGAAATTTCGCCGATGATTGGACTTGCCCATTAGCTGAGTTGGGAGAGCGCTGGCACGGTTAGCCAGAGGTCGCGGATTCAAGTCCCGGCATGGGTGGAATTTTTAGCTTCTAAATAGGTTTTTTTAAATTGTCCTCAGCACGGATTAGTGTAATAAAAATAATGTAATCATAATATCAGTTAAAGAAATCCTACTTCTAAGTCCGCATAATCTACGGTACACTACAGCGCGTATGGCCCGACAAGCACTTGCCAGTTTTTGTTTGCGTACGGATTTAAAGACGGAAAGAAATAAAAACAATGTCTCATTTTGTGAATGAAATAATTCAGCGCTCGGTCGGGCACAAACCTTCTCTCAGAGAGAGAGAGAAAGAATTACGACGACCACGAATTGCCTTTTTTAGTCTCTTATTTATGTGAACACCTCAGACACTCGTGTTACTCCACGATATTTTTCTTCACGTTAATTGCTATTGCTCCAATAAGTTCACAAATGTATTTAACTGAAAAAACAGAAATTCGACTAGGTATTTAATTCTAGTATAAACCTGATTGTTATTCTTTTTTTAGGTGATACACCTCCGAGTAAAACCATAAAAACAACTAACTACAGAAAAAACGGTGATAAGTAATTTTTGAGAGTCGTAATTTGATAATAATTATGCATTATGTATAACCTTACCAGAATCTGCATTTCTTCTCTGAGAATAATCAGGATGAAAAGTATCTTATGTCCTTCCCCGGGACTCACACTATCTCCATACCAAATTTCATCTAAATCCGGTCTGCCGTTATTGCGTGATTGAGTAACGAACATTCCAACATTTTCACAAACTTTGACATTTATAATATTAGAAGGGTAACAATTTAATAATAAACCATTTATTTCAGGCAACAAGGCTCTTAATCTGATTATTAATACAACCTGAAGATACAAAACCCGGTTTTGTGTAACTAACGCGAATTTTGTTTGTGTAATAAAATAAAATAAACCCATTATGGATATTTCATCATCATCATCATCAGCCATTTGACGCCCACTGCAGGATATAGGCGTCCCTCGTGGTTTTCATAACCATGAGAGGTTTTCCCATAATCGCCACGCTTGACAGGCGGGTTGGCGATCGCAGTATGTGGTTGGAATTTCAGGAAGACGATGGATATTTACATTTATCTAAACACACACAATAATAAACCATTTATTTCAGGCAACAAGGCCCTTAACCTGATTATAAATACAACCTGAAAATACAAAGCCTGGTTTTGTGGACCTAACTTGATTTTTGTTTGTGTAATAAAATTAAATAAACCTATTAGATGGATATTTACATTTATCTAAACACACACTGGTTAAAAAATATTTAGTTTAACAAAAAGCTAAAATTCTAAGTTTCACATCCTATACGTGGTCTGAAACTAAATATTTTATAACCAGTGTGTGTTTAGCTAGATGTAAGTTTTTGATTAATTTTGTTTCCTTACTTACGTCTGATATTTAGTCTTACTTTTAAAACGTCGATGCCACCAAAACTCTGTTAAGATGGAGTTAAAGCCACCTGACAGGAGTTCCTGTTATATACCATCTTTAACGCTGAAGACGGAGTCTTTTTATTTTAAGAAAGCTTCTTTGCCTGAAATACCTGAAAAGGAACTTAAGCAATATAATTGCTGTTTAGGCTCATCCTTGGTAGTAAAAAGACCTAAGCTACTAATAGACACTTACCAACGAATTTTGTATTAAGTATACAATATAACATGCTCTCATATGTGATATTGCTATCGCATTCTCTGTCCGGAAACGTGTTAAGAATAAGCGATTCACGTGGATAAAAATTCGATTATCGATCGTGGAATGCGGAAATTATAATCTTGAGAGCAAAGTTTCGACGGTTGACAGTACTGCTAAAAATCTATTTCAATAGACGCACGCATCCAATTTCCAAACACAATGCATTGAAATGTAACTGACTTTCATTTTCGAAGAATAAGCTACCTGACTCCGTACGCGAAGAAAGAATCAAGATAGACACAAAGAGCGATTTAATCGAAATATTCTGGCAAAACAACAAGTACAATGCCACGACCCGGGTGAGAGGTGGTTTACATAGGCCAATAAAATAGATATCAAAGAGGGAGATTTTTTGTAATCGATTTTAGACTGCGCTTCAAATTATTTATGATATTATGATTTTATTATTATTAAACAAATAAATTACAATCATAAACTAATAATAACAAAAGTTTTAAAAAGAGCGGGTAGATGTGAAACTGAGATTCATAGGAACGGTAATGTTGGATGACATGACAATAATATAATCCTTTCCGAGCCGGTTTAGTTTAGACGTGGATTGAATTTAATCCGTCCGAATGTAAAAGTACAGTTAAACAAAGGTTAAGAAAAAACAACGGTGTGTGTATTTCCGTATTTGTGATGTCCTTACCTGGATGCCATAGCACAGGGTATCCTAGTTTGGGACTAGGACACTACTGGTCCTAGTCCCAAACTTACAAACAACCCAATCACTTAGTGATTGTGTTTGTGTTGTATGCGACAGTGAAAGTCCCAAGAAGTGGAAAACAAACCTACAATAAACCATGTGGTCAAAAATGTACCATAAAATGTTTTTGCAAACACAGCGCCCGCGCATGCTCCACTGAACATTGTGAATTGATCAGAAGCGAATAGAAAAATTCCTCCGTGAAAGTGACATCTGTGTTATCGCAACACGAAAAATTATTGAGCAAGCTTGACTCAGTAACAAATGAACTTAAACAATTGAACAGATATTGAATAAAAACAAAGCTGAGCAAAAAAAATAAAAAAAGGAAACTTAAGTTTTAGTCTTAAATCTTCTTTATTTGATTATTACCATATGAATGCAATTTCTGAATATAATTATAATGCATTTTTTTTTTCAGTTAGTTTCATAAAGGCACAAAAATTAACTTAAATATCTTTTTCTACCAGCGGGCGAACACCACAAAAGGTTTACCTGCCGCTGTTACCACTCGGTTAGGTAGCATAGAGTTTAGAGATGACGATATATATATTCCTTCTGTGTTGTGCATATTATGTTACTTATGTGCTTATTTTGTTTCTGTGATGTATCTTGTTGGTATAATAAATGTCTTTCTTCTTCTTCTTCATATACGAATATTCTTAATTATATACATACATACATTTTATACGACAACTTACAGACGTCCTAAATGTTACCTTTGGAAGAACCGAAGAACCTAAATGATTTGATAAAGCTTGTCGAAAAACAAAAGCGACACTTCACCGGTACTAATCCGTCAGGGTTGTGTGGGTATGTATATAACATAAGCAGCCTATACAAGTCCCACTGTAGGGCACAGGAATTCTCTCAAGGAGACAGTATGGGCTTAATCACCACACGTGTCCACCGCGAATGGGTGATTTCAAGCGCTGAGGTATGTGAATAGCTCAGATACTCAGGTTTCCTCACGATTTTTTCCTTCACGGTTAGCAAGTGGTATTGCTACTATAATTTCACAAATGTAAATAACTTAGAAAACAAGGTCATAGGTTCATGCCCGCACTGGGAATCGAACCTGGGTCTCTCGCATCCGGGTCCAATGTTCTACCCACTAGGCTACCACTATTAGCCCCAATAAGTATTTCATTGATATAGTTTATTTTATAAACAAATAAGTAACATAATTGACTGCCTTGTAGGCGTTTAGCGCACTTGACTGCCAAAATAGATGTCGTGGATTCGGTGTCCACTGGAGGCCGTCGTACTTGATTTGTACAAATGGCCTCGGTCTGGGTGTATTTCCATGTTTGTGATTGTGTTGTGTGGAAGTTACGCAGGTCTAGTAGTACTCACACATATTAGGCGGTATACCACCGGTTAATGACTTTAGAATTTCAGAAATACATATATAGTTTTGTCATACGGCGCGGCCGTAGCGGACACTGAAGAAAAAGTAACGTGTTGAGTACCTAAGCATATCCTTACCATATCTATTCTATGGCAAACGGGATTCGCCATCCTAGTGAAAGGATTGGATAATCAACGTGAGGATTTTCCTGATTGTTTTTCTTAGGTTGGCGGCTGGCTGTTGGTGCTTTGTAGTCCCAGGGTACACAGGACTCAGTAGGTGCGTATATTGAAAAGGTTCCTTTCCTGCACCACCTAAGATTAGTCTTAGCATCCCAGCTTAGAACAATTGATTTGATTTGAAAATTATTTATTGCACAAGAAATTGATATCCACAAAGGCAAGCTTAATACTAAAAAGTATTTAGTAATAATCTATTAGGATTCGTTTTTTTCTTGAAACTGCTTATTAGAAACTACTTACGACGTCTACGAAAAATCACACTCCGTGCTTCGTCGACTACTAACATAACATCTGCGTAGTAATGACTAAACCGTCAAATCCGTTACACGTTTCTTCTACCTGAAAGTCCACGGTGTTAGTAGTCTAACTCTATCTATGCCAGTTGGTTTAAAAAAGACCTCATAGATGGCGGAACTAATGGACGTCGTGGTATTTTTTTGTAAAACTATTCAATAGTTCAGATGGTCGGTATTTTTCAATCGAATCTCGTGGCGACATAATAACTTTGTACTGGTAAGGTTGCTGTTGCAAAGTTATATGATTGCGAATTTCCGCTTCTGAGGTATTGACAATCAATTTTCACTTTCAGATGTACATTTAAAATAAACAAAAAGAGGTTAAGGTTTTAGGTCACATGACCTTCGAGGCAACATTGAGATAAAGTTAAAGATAAACCTGGCCATGACCATTCTGGTCTTTCAGCGACGTGTCAGGTAAAGTGTCGGTTACTATCCTATGCTGCTGTCCATGTTGCTGTGGCCGAAGTATTCCCGAAGTATTGACGGCACCCCCATCCACATTTGCTCGATATATTTCGTTTGTCGTTCATCAGTACCCGTATATTGTTTGTAACTATATGACTTAAAGTCTTTGTTGGTAACGATAGAATACATTAGTTTGCTGTGCTAGGCTATTTTCTGCACATTGTATGGGAATAACTTTTATTAATAATTCAATTCAATTTTTTCTTCGGGGCATTTCTGATGCAGAAAATCTTCCTTACTGTGCAGCGCGGTAACGCAGCCGGCTTTTTTTTTGTTCTGTGATCGGTCTGGTCTATTTAACTGTCATTTTGTGTAATCAATAATCGAGTTACTATTTTGTCTTACAACAATAACTAATTAGTATTTTCCAGCTAGGAAGGCATTGTTAAGGCATCTAGCCCCATAATAAGCAGCAATCAGATAATAGAGCACATTTAATTTCGGTTGAGACCTTCAAACGTCTTGCCAGTCGTTCGGAATAAAAAAGAACGGTCGATTAACTATCCAGCGTTCATGTTGTGGACGATCAACATTTACAACAACAGAAAATCGACATTTACTTACATGTCATCAACATTTACATGTCAGTTTTAGACACATATAACGTATAAACCGAGTAAAGTGCACGCTTGTAAAGGTACAACAATGTTGTCTTTATACGTCCCACCATAGGACATAGGCCTTCTCTCAGAGCGATGGTATGGGCTTAATTACCATGCGTGCCCACCGCGGATGGGCAATTTCAAATGCTGAGGTATGTGAACAACTCAGACACTGAGGTTTCCCCACGTTGTTTTCACTTACCGTTAGAGAGCATACGCAGCCTATATACGTCCCACTGTAGGGCACAGGCCTTCTCTCAAGGAGATAGTATGGGCTTAATCACCACGCGTACCCATCGCGGATTGGCGATTTCAACCGCTGAGGTATGTGAGAGCGGTATGGCTACTACAAATTCACAAATGTTCGTAACTTAGAAAACAAAGTCATTGGTACATTCGAACCCATGACCTCCTGAATGTGAGGCGAGTGTTCTATTAGTAACGCACTCGACCGCGCTACCACCGCTCAAACCAGACAAGCAACAAAGTATGTTGAGTTATGTAATATGCTATTTGACAGGTTTCTGAAAACCATCTCAGATTTTGTGTTGGTATTCACTGAGTGCTCAGAAAGTGGTAATTTTAAATTCTTTCATGGATTTCTTCTAAAATAAAGCAAATAAAAATTCCCTTTTAAAATAAGCCGCCAAAACGCTAATTTGGGCAATATGGTGTCGCACAGGAATCAGTGACGTCACTGTTCAGTAAAGAAACAAACGTCAACTCCACAGAACTATACTACTAGGAAGAATGTCGACTCCATAGAAAAAAGGGAATTAACTGTAATGCCATCTAGTGTGTGCCCCCAGAGCGGGAACTTTTAAATATTAGGACGCGGAAAAGGAAATAGGTTAACTATTGGTTCCTTGAAATATCTGAGAAATTCGGGGATTCTAAACTCGACAGATGCTGACCTGTCAAAGAGTCGACAAATCCAGGCCGTTTTCGATAAAATGACTACAGATACAAAATGATCAAGTTTTATCCTGGTTTTTTGGATAAATGATCCATTTTTTTTGGCGTATCGTACTTACAGTAAGTAACACTGATATGTATCATTACGGTTTATGCGGACGATCAGCTGTGTGGGACATTTTATATTTAGTTTGAAAAATCATCCGTAACGCAACCGAGCAAAGTGCAAAGTGCATGTTAAGGTTAACTTACCGTCGACTGTACTTACAGGAAGGAGTGACAATAAAGGTCGACCGCGAATAAGGTGGAGGATAATTTTTCGAGTAAACAACGTACCGCTGCACTTAACCTGCAGTAATCTACTGTTACAATCTCCGTGAAACAGTGTAGCGTAGTACGTCGCCGACGAGATTGTCAACCTTTGGACACGGTGGCGGGTCAGAGGTGACGGTAGAGTCCATCTTATGATATTTGTTGTACAACTTCCTCGTTCTGTAATATTTAATGTGTGACGAGAATTGATGCAGCTTTACCGTCTTACACAGTGGCCGGGTTGTACTACACAGGGTTACATCTGAAATGCTCAATTCCTGAAACACGTTAAATTATGCTAGAGGTCGTGGTTTCGATTCCCACTGGGGGCCGCCGTATATTTATACAAATGGCCTCAGTCTGGGCGTATTTCCATGTTTGTGATATGCTTGCTAAAGGCACCATGGCACAGGGTATCCTAGTTTGGGAGCAAGAAAATGTTATTATATTGTGTGTAAGTTAGTATTATCAAACCTCTCGTAGTTTTATAAAGTTTTTAGACCTGAAAACATCTCAAATCTCTGTTGGCCATCCCTGACATACCACGTTGAAATTGCAGGGTCATCACGGGCCACTAATTGAGACAGTTTAGACCCTATACACTGGGCAGTCGACAGGCACCCGTAAATTGGCCGCTTACGGTGAAAGTCTAGAGCATCAGGGTCTGATGCTTGGCGAAATGGTAAAGTTCAAAGCGGACCCTGTCTCATGTTATGCTGGGCGGTCAAAATAGAAGGGGTATTTCAATTATGTAAATTATCAGGCACAATGGAATAGTAATTATGTGCCAAAAGCTCCTAAATAAAACTGATCATCAGAAAATCTACACAAGATTAGAACAGTTATTAACTGACATTTCTTTCAAATATTGAAAGAATTGAATTTTGTTATTTTATATTAAGATGTATTATTTACTCGTTAAAATTGTACAGATTAAAATAAAATAGTATAGATAATTATATTAAACGACGCGACTCGGAAATTTTCGGAAACCTTGACTTTGAATAATATATCATGACCGGCCGACTCTCTGTAACTTTCTTGTAGCTATATCAATGACTAACAAAACTAAAAAGAACTAGATTTTGTTAGATCAAACGTGTCAGTTTTTGGTTACATGGTTTGTATAAATTCGGTGTTTTTAAAATAATCGATCTGCACTATATAATTAATAGTAATCGGGGACCAAAATTGCTCAGACCCAACTAGCTATCAAGGGAATCCCAAAACGAATGTACACGAGGCAGTTATGAATGGATAACAATGGATGAATTACTCACAGAGGTCTCCTTCAATGAGATAATAACTGGTACAGTAACCGTGTTATTATTCAAGAACGTGATCCATAAACAACGTTCCAGATCATTTTTCTCCTTTATCTCCGCGCCGATGCCGTTGAGGTCAAGAATGGAGGTGAATTGATTTGCTCTAAGATGTCCGTGATGATGTCCTTGTAACCACAATCGCTTAGAACGTCTTAAATGGTGAAGCTGTGAAGATGAATAAGCTTGACTGCGTCGATGGTCTAGCAATATGTTGCTTACGTCGACAGGGAGATTATGGGTTCGATTCCCGCCGTACTGTAGACAAATGGTAACATCGTAGAAAAGGCGTGATTGGCCATGTTTGCAACGTCCTTGCCTGGTGGCCACGACGCATACATAATAAATATTTGTTGATCGGCAGCCAACTATACTTACGCCGGATTTAGGCGCGTAAGGCGTGAGACACACACATGGGACGTGGGGTGAGGGCGCGGTAAGATGTATAGATTCACAGACCAAGTGCGACCGCAGAGCAAGATCTGTGGTCTGTGACACTATACATCTTACCGCGCCCTCACCCCACGTCCCGTCTATGTCTCGCGCCTAAAAGGCTAATTGTAGTTTCATTATTTTTATAAGAGCACTTTAAACACTTTTACAACAGAAAACCGTTGCCCGTGACTCTTTTGGCGATTGTGCTGCTGACGCACCTCAGTTTCCTCGGAAACCTCATTATACAGAGGCACCCTGTCGGTTAATCCTCTTGATTGTAGCCCAAACAAGTACGTACATCTTCCCAGACGGATCGACCGCGCTGAAGTCACTGGTAGTATTTCAAGTTTTTAAATTCTGGATTCCATATTCGCCCGATGCGGTGCGGGTTGGTAAGCGATCCAGTTCCATAGGAGTTCATACAAATCATTATATAATTCGTTTCATTCTTTCGACTCGTTCGGAGCGGATAGGTGCCTGTTACATTTGTTGTGAGTCGGTCGACAGCACATCATAAACATGGGTGCAATCTATTCCGATAAGAGTGCATTTACTTAAATTTAAAGTTAGTTCAGGGCCTCGATTCTGTTAGTACATTGTAGTATAATGACAGGTACACTGTCGGGTCACGTGACGTGTTTTTTCGTACCATTGACGCCTAGAAGGTTTGATGGGTGTGCCCGCGTAGACTTAAAGCAGCCATGAAATGAAAACCGCCATGTTCATGCAGTTGTCATGTTACTACAATGCATTTACAGAATCTAGGCCCAGTTATCATCATCATCATCATCAACCCATTATGTCCCCACCGAGGGGCACGGGTCTCTTCCCTGAGGAAGGTATAGGCCATACTCCACCACGGGGGCCAAGTCCGGATTGGTGGAGGCTTGTAGACTAGTGGCTCGTCTACTGTCAGAAGTTGTCAAGCCGCCCTAAGGCCTCTGACTTGGCTTAACGACTGCCATCTATCGACGGCAGCCGGTTCTAGTTTGGGACTAGGACAAGTGACATGATGCGGGAAGTTATATTTTCTAATATTATAAAGAGAAAAAGTCTGTAATTCTGTATGTAATCTCCGAAAGTAATAGGGGTTAAAGTATGAAATTGCCGTTTTATTGCAATAGGTTCTTTGAATTGACATAGAATCTTCATGGTTTGAGGTTTTCGAATGAAACTTTTTTCAAATGGTTTCTATGATGTTCTTTTTTAAAAAATGTGAAACATTTGAATATCGACTTTCAATTGTTTTTTATTTTTTATTAATTTAGACAAGAAAGATGGATACTGCGAAAATTCGAGTGATTATGAGGCACCCATTTTTCGCATTTTTTTATTTTATTGACTTGACGCAAGTGAGTCAATATTGTGGGTAAGGTAACGTTTAACCATGCCGCTAATTCCTGGGTAGTTTGACTAGGGTCGGCTTCCACTATCTCTCTTAATTCATCGTTATTCACCTGTGTGGGCGGTCTTCCTCGTGGCTCGTTCTTTAAGTCGAAATTTCCATCACGAAAGCGTTTAAACCAAAATCGCACGGTGCGTTCATTAGTAGACCCCTCTCCAAACGCAGCATTGATATTGCGGGCTGTTTCTGCCGCGTTAGTTCCGCGTCGGAACTCGTATTCAAAAATCACTAGAATTTTTGCAGTATCCATCTTTCTTGTCTAAATTGAATAACAAAAACAATTGAAAGTCGATATTCAAATGTTTTACATTTTTTAAAAAAAGACCATCATAGAAACCATTTGAAAAAAGTTTCATTCGAAAACCTCAAACCATGAAGATTCTATGTCAATTCAAAGAACCTATTGCAATAAAACGGCAATTTCATACTTTAACCCCTAATATTTATCCGATTTCAAAAATTCGTTCACCTATTTAGATTGGACCTTCAGGGTGGACATAGGCTATAGGCTGATCCGTTGACGTGAAATGGACAAGTGTTATTTAAAAAACACATGTGACTTTTGTTGTTTTAAAATCACACGATTCAATTGTCCTCAGCACGGGTTAGTGCAACCAAAAGAATATTATTAATGCCACTCTTAATAAAAAAAAATGCGTGTTTCGTATTCCACAATTCAATTCTTGCTAAATAAATACTTACATAATTTTAGTGATTCCCAACTTCGATGAATAGAATAATCACCTGAAATTCTACCGGACCTTTCTGAAACACGCTGTAGATATAGATAAGGATGTGCATCACAGTACTCACTGTTGTATTGTTATTCAACAATATTTAGCCACTGCCAGTTAGTTGCAGCAAGTGGCCAACCCTTAGCGGGTAGACTATGTAATTATACAGCATAGAAGAAAAAAACAATTTGAAAATAGAAGTATCGTTTCGATGTAATTGTTTACCTAGCACACTTGTTTAAGGACAATGTATACTTTGGTAAATGCCAAGTTTTGGACAAGAGCGTTCCACGAATATTTATGCGGTAGATATCAATAAGTATTCGAAAAGCTGATACTTTTCTGTATAATTAATAAGTATAATTAATCATCTTTTGGGTACAATAGTGTTCTCTGCCTATTATACCGATTTGTACTAGCTATTTTTTAAAATAGCAGCTCAATATTTTGAATACTTCTGAACCTTTCTGCTTGACGATAATTGGAACTACTGTCGAGCATGTTCGAATAAAGCCCGATAAGTTTTTCAAGCTTATAAACGCAGTATTGTTTCGATATCAAACCGATCTCTTGCACAATACTTAGTTACGTGCAAATGGTAATTACGCTGTGATATCTAGTTGATCTTTGTTAGAGAGGAATAGAGGTTAAATTGCTTTGAACTGTCGGAGTGGTAATTTCGCTAGCCAGTGATCGACTTCGGAACCAACCTGCTCGATAAATCTCGATAAATGAAAGAAAACAATTATTTCGTGAGTAAAATAACTGGGTCAAGCGGTTTTGTTACATAATTCATTTTTTTTGCGAAAGATTGATTGATATTTGATAATAACTGACATTGCCACTGGTCTTCGTAAGATAAGTTTACTTTTTGTGGCTGCCAGCTCACCTACTTTTAAACTCCTTTGCAATTTCTAGTTAAGTAGAACTTTTTCTGTTACAATGGTTATATTATATTAGAACTCTTTATTGTACACATCAGAAAACAAACTATTATTATTATTATACTTTATTGCACGCGAAACATTCAACGGGACATTACATAAGTAATAACATGTACAAAGGCGAGCTTATCTCTGTAAGAGATTTCTTCCAGCAAACCTATAGAAGGCTTACATATCCGTATATCCATTTAGTCGGTCCAATTGGCGGTCTTATCGCTAAAATTGATCTCTTCCAGACAAATAGACACACCACCCAACCCGTATTAGACTCTGTATAAATCTGTTATTAGGGAGCCTCAAGTACCTAAGAAAATGTAAGTTAAATGAAGTCTGTTAAAAAAAGAAACATTGATTACTCCAATCAAAGGCCCAAGCTCATCGGTTTCATCGTTACAAACAATATCTAGCCAATACATCAGTGTCATATCCGCACTATCTAACCGCAGCCCGATCGCTATGGCGATCACGCACACAGTATCTCGCTCACTATCGGTTACACAAGGCGTAAGTGATAGTAATTACAACAGATGCCCATTGTTCTCGGTGACCGATCGGCCGCAGTGACGACCTTCGAGCACAGCGCACGATTTTTTGACCATTTACTTGGATCTGTATAGAGCGGCTGGTGACGATTAAACTACTATGATTGAACGATTTATAATCTATCCAACCGTTTATTTAACTTTTGATAGATCCACTCCTGTTCCTTATTTATTTGACAGGAAACCATAGGCGAAAATTGTAACACTTCGTGGACACTTTGATGCGACGTGTTTTGCTACAATATTGTAATGAGTAGATTTTGTGGCGAAGACTATTTCAGTCGATTTTCTATAGAATTATTAAACCTATAACCTATATTACAAGGATCAATAGATACCTACTTACTGTAAGAAATTAAGTTAAAATGTTATAAGTAACACAAAAATATGAAATGTTCAGTAGTTTTTAGTTTATCACGCCCAGGCAAAAATAAAATATTAATGCAATACGTTAAAACTTCAACATTATTAAAGTCAATTAGAATCAGTATCTTCGTAGAACATCACTAAATCGAGCTGTCAAAATTTAAATAAACGGTTGGACCGACTGTAGAGAAGATATAGAGTTAAATCCGTACAATGTATTATAAAACTGTTGTATCTATAAATAAACGCTGTTTCTTAGTTCTTGATTGAATAAATATCTCTGTGTTTTCATTTTTCATATACAATAAAGTGTTTTTTTTATTACAAAAACAAAAAAGCCCGGTTTAGGTACCTACTGCGTGTTACCCAAGATGGCAAAAGGATTCTAACCACACCACTCACATATTGGTTCAAGCATTTAGAAGTTGTTAAAAAAGGACAATAAATACAGACATACATGAACTCCGAAACACTCTTTATTGTTCGGGTATTCGTGTAAAAATTGGCTCGGTTCTACAAATATTTTTAAAGAGAAAAGTCTCAGTGTCAAACAACAGCTACGGTGCAACGAAGCCCCTTAGCCACAGTACAAATAAAGACATTAGCTGTCAACAGTCAACAGCAAATCGACATTTACATGCGAGCACTTAATTCAGTTGCATTATGGGCGATTTTGCAACTAAAATGTAAAGAAAAGAGGTCGGATGGTTTACTCAATAGTCGATAGCTCATCAACCGCTACAAATGTGTACCCTGCACAGTTATTGTATGGGCGTCTTTGCAACGATTTTTTTATGTAACCTATATACGTCTCATGCAGTGCACAGGCCTTCTCCCAAAGAGAGAGAGAGAGAGAGAGAGAGAGTAATCACCACGCGTGCCCACCGTTGATTGGCAATTTTAGCGCAGAGGTGTGTAAACATCTCGGTCTCTCCGGTTTCCTCACGATGTTTTCCTTCACGGATAGCGAAAATTTTGAAAATTTAAAAATGGTATCCTTACAACTTGCTTGGGTTTAGCTTGGTCAGGCTTAACTTTCAAATGTACAGTCTCAAAAGAGGATAATCTACAAAATTCGAGTGGTGGTAAGGACGGCTCTATATGAATGCGGAGCTGCATAGCTCCCTGAGAGGTCCGTCCGATATTGACACTCATTAGTCTATTTAATACGGCTGCAGATTAGTTATCTTTGTTTTAAATAATGTAACGCAATTTGTATTAATAACTTTAGCTTCTATATAGAGTAATATTAAATCTAGCTAAATAGGCACTTGTATCCTTGTAGCTGGAAATATCATTATATTGTATGGGAATATAATACGAAATGTAGTAACACCTACCCCACCTACAGCTATCATAACTACAGAGATAACTTAAATTTAGGAAGACGATAAGTCTATAGATAGATAGATAGATAGATAGAATATTCTTTATTATACACAAAGATTACATTAACAGAAATTCAATAAATCGCAGTACAATATTAAAATTTTACCGGTTTTGGTTTCTTTTTGCGTTCAGTTATTGAAGTTTCGTACCGCAAAATGGAACGCGCCATCTATATTATTAAAACGCGCCATCTATATTATTACACAAAAGTCGCAAAATGGAACGCGCCATCTATATTATTACACAAAAGTCACAAAAATTGTGGTGAGTTGTATTGTTGCGTAAAAAAGTCAACGCTATCAAAATATACCGCCATTTATGTCAAACACATAAATCTTTTTTAGTTTGATGTAACAACAAATTGACAACTTTCAATTTAATTGTGCCATGAATTTGAAGTTATATTTCATATTAAAACAAAATTTTTTTTTAATAAAAAATCTTTGGATTATATGGACTTGACCGGTTTATAAATTAGAGCAGTTGCACGTTTCTTTTTCGTAAGTAGCATTTTATATTTATGTAACGTGAACTTTGTGTAAGTAAAAATGTGTAATTAATTCGTTAATAAACAGGTTATAAGTGATATTGACTAATTGGACTGTTTGATCAAGTTCGGCTCTGCATTTTAATTTAAGGGGATACAGGTCTTAAAATAAAATGATTTACCAGTAAAATTTGATGTTGGTACCAAATAAGTCATGTCCATTTCTGAATTTTGTGAAGTTTCTTGTTTCAACATTAATTACTGACGTACGAACCATCTAGACTGTACAGTGTAACCTATAGAATTCCGCCAACAAAAGTGATAGAGCTCTACTGTTTTCCATAGCATTATAGGCTTACACTGTTTACAAGTACCTACATAGTACGTTACAAATCGGTAATAGAAACATCAAGCAAATCACAATAATTACGAGATGTGAGTGTGATAATGTAGATGGACAGACGGCCGCCAAATGTTCGCTATTTGGAGTAAGGTTGAGGACAGCGGATGTGGACTCACGCACGTTTGAGTTGAGAGCTTAGAGATAGGTATCTAATTATACCTAATTCTAATACTGTCCTACTATTGTGAAATATAGTTTTCAAAAGTCCTGACCTTCAACAAAAAATGTATAATTAAACAAGCTTTGTCCATTACTTTGTGTGGCATTCATTATCCTAAGTTACTACGTAAAACATGGTATATCTGTATACCTTTCGTCTAAGTCCATTCAAACGTTTTTATGGGTAAATGCATGAAAAGCTACAATCATCCAAACGTGTAGCATACTAGTTTCTCATTTATATTATTCAGCAATAAACGCATCAACGTCATGCTGTTCTTGCAAAATTTAGTATGATCACCAAATAATATTTGCCTTTTTTGACACCAGCAATGATAATAAGTAAGAAACTTTTAAATACAGTATTGCAATAGCGAGTTAAATATGCCGTTTCAAAAAATATAAGGATAACAAAGAATAATAGTGACTTCAAATTTTGAAACGACTCACGACAAAAAAAAAACCGACTTCGAAACACTACAGCACTAAAAAGTTTAAAATAATTTAAATAATTAGAAGTATTTATACCTACATGTAGGTATAAATACTTGTAATTATTTAAATTATTTCAAACTTTTAATAATATATGTGCTGGTCTTGAAACTGGGCACCGACTACAAATCATACTTCTACAATACCTATATGTATAAATACTTCTAATTATTTAAATTATGTCTAACTTTTTAGTGCTGTAGTGTTTCGAAGTCAGTTTTTATTTTTTATTTAAAAATTTTATTTTTTTTATTTTTGGAGGCCAAGTGGGAGAAAAATAAATAAGTCCCTTATATTTATTTCTAGTTTTAACATTGTGTAGCCGTACCTACAATTTCAAAGTTACTGATATTATTCCTGATATGTATAATTCACTTATTAATTAATAAGTGATCTGTCAGGATCGTGGCAAGTGGCAGGCCCTGGTCTCTGCTTACCCCTCTGGGATACAGGCGTAAGTTTATGTGTGTATGTATATAATTCAGCTGCCTTAAATGTTGTTTGAAGTTTATCTCCTTAAATCATTGCGATGCAGATAATAATGAAAGAGGTCCTTAACAAGACTTCGATCGGACATTTCGAATTTTGACTTTATTCGCTCCACATTTTATACAATTTTAATGAATGGTTATGGGAGCTTATATATATTTCTGTTGAAGTACTAACAGTTGATTTCTGATCACCCGAAACTTTTTATGGCATATTCACCCGTAACTCAACTGAGCAGAGGATGCGCGCGTAAAGGTTGCCGCCGATCATACTCATAAGTAACACACTAGTGCAAAAACGATTTCGTGCCTCACACGGCTATCGAGCACATTGGAAATGAATCGAGTCATAAATGTCATGTGAGAAATGTCGTTCTGACTATTTGACTTTTTCAAAAAGCTTAGGCTACAGGGCAAACCCTTAAGCCGATCGTCTTTGTTTTGGGCTCAAATTGTAGCTGACTAAATTTTCCAGAGCAGTTTTTTTCAAATTTTTGATATCATTCTTCATCATTCATCATTCAGCCACAAGAAGTCCACTGCTGAACATAGGCCTCCTCCACGGATTTCCAAAAAGACCGGTTGGAAGCGGCTTGCATCCAGCGTCTTCCTGCCACTTGGATGAGGTCATCTGTCCATCTTATGGCTGGTCGTCCTACGCTGCGCCGTTTGAGGCCCCATCGGCCATCAGTTCTGCGTGCTATGTGCCCCGCCCACTGCCACTTCAACTTACTAATCCGCTGGGCTATGTCGACGACTTTCGTTCGTCTACGGATCTCATCATTTCTGATTCGATCTCGTAGAGTAATTCCGAGCATAGCCCTTTCCATAGCTCGTTACAGAACCTAGGACCGATATTACATTCATACGTACGTTTTAGTACAAAAAAAGATATTCCTACATAACCAGCTACGAAAAGTCGGTCACAATAGTGACCTGAGGAAAAATAACGCTTTGTTCGAAACTGGTATCGTATAAAGATTTTTTTTCCTCCTTCGTAACCAGTTACGAAAGGTCAGTTACGAGGGCGGCCGAAAGGAATAATACGTGTTACCGCTAGATCAATAAGGCGTAAATTAAGGCAGTTTATCTGAATACTAGGGTGGTTCAGAAATAAAAAAGGAAAAGCCTAAAGAAACAGCTCGCACCAAATAATTGTAAAACATACAAATCTAGGCACTACAACAGTACCCAGTGACAGGTACCTTGGAGTGGTACAGTCGACAGCATATCAACCGCCAACACTCTACTTGTAACTTTTGTTGCTTTTGCTTCAATCATAGCAGCTTGCAATGTCACCGACAATATGCAATATTACAATAATCAACAAACAAACTAGATCCGAGACACAATGGAGTCGCACAACGGGCGACCGTGTCACAAAGCATCGTGTCTTGCTCCCATCAATGGAGAACCAATACCTGACCTCATCCATGCAAGCTGACACTAATGCTAGAGCTTACCGACGCCTTTATTAACTCTTAACTGCAAACAATAACTTATCATTAATAGCCAGACGAAAAAATTCGGATTCTCGTGGCCAGAGCGGCATTGAGATGACAGCGTGATAAGATCTTAACCCCACCAGTGTATTCTGACCTATGTTGCCCCCTCTTTAGTGTGCTGATCGCAGCCTACAGAGCCCTCCGTCTATGATGTTACAGAGGTCAGCCTTTACTGGTTAGCCCGGTCATCTGGAGTCACGCTCCGTCGTGCAGACCACGACTGGCGCCCTACCGTGGCATTCCTGCTGTCAGGCCAGCGTCCATTGATACACAACCGGGAACGGAATGCCTGCAAGGACACCCCGAGATGACTAGACTGATTGGTCGCTTTGTTGGATTATGGTTCGCATTGAAAGGCATGACGGGGATTGACGCTGGTAACATTTGAAATTGTGTAAATTGTCACGCCCAATTAGCGGTTGCAATAAGTGCGTTTTGGTTTTTGTGATAGAAAATATGGTAGTGACTTCCAGTATCGGTTGTCTTCATGGTCATTAAATTAATGAAGAGCCCTCGCCTACGAAGACTTCTGAATCGCGTTTTGAGAAGCGATACAAACGCGCTACAGCATAGCATATGTTTCGCTTCCGTTTTTACTAAAACGATGGATACGCGCTCGTGAACCGTGTGTCGCCACGATAAATATTATAACGCTAACCGAAAACATGTGCCAAGGTATGAACGAACAAACATAGGCGACAAAGGATTTGGGTTACACGGGATTAGATTGAGAATATCTACACATAGCTAAAGTGCAGTATGTATATCCTCTTTATGGGTCACATCATCCAACGCGTCATCTCTTTAACTCTCTCCCTTCTCTTAGTCACAATGAACGAGGGGGGGGCCACTCTTGGCCCCCCACAGGCCTCCAAACCACCCCTCATAGCCTGCCTCGACCTCCGCGTGGAAACTCTGCCACAAAAACAAGATGATACTCTGCTCGTTCAAGATTTACACTCTCAACTCTTTTACCATCTCTCTCTCTCTTTCTCTAAATCTCTAGATTCATTATTTTAGATACAACATAAAACGATCTCACCAAAATTGCTCTTGTGCACCACCCTTTTCTCCACACGTCTCCCTCTCGTCCCGCACTTTTTCGCCATCTTGCCTTCATACCCCCACCACCGAAAAAATAATCCAAACTACTCACAGAGTATCCGGTATCATGACATGCATTCGCGATGATTCGCGACACTCCCGAACGGCCGGAGAAGTCAGAGCATGGCAATCAGTTGCCGCGTCCATTCAGCGATCTTCTCTCTCGCTTTAATGGCCGCGGCTCTCCTCGTTCTGCTCTCTATTGTCTCTACTTCTTGGGCATTGTAGGCTTCCACCGCCGCATCTTCATTACCCAACTCAGTCTCTCTGTAATGGAACTCTACACTACCACAGTCCTTACTTTGCTCTTGGCTAGGAATCTCTGTTCTAACACTAGTTTTGTTCAAGTCATTGCTAGAGTCCTCGACTTCTAACTCGTGCTCAGGGTTACTTTTGTCTAACTCTACGTTATTATTCTCAACTTGACTTAACAACTCATCCCCGTCTGTTCTCAGTGCACAAAATTTTCTATTCAACCTCTCCATGCGGGCATCAACTGGTTCCGGATTCTGTTCCACTGCAGTTCTTAAGTCCTTTTTCGCAGGTGGAACTGTCTCAGCCATCTCGGGTGCATTCGGTTCTGCTTCTAAAGGGTACAGGTGTCCAATGGAACGCGTAAATTCGGTGGCTCCAACTTTCACCTTTGCAACTCTGCACTGACCGTCAGATCCTTTCACAAGTGACGTAATTTTCCCGACTTTCCAGTTCACTCTGTTTTTAGAGTCATCTTTGATCTGGACAATATCTCCTATGCATGGTGACTTTTCTGAAACTACTCTGGGCTGTCGGTAAGACTGTTTGTACTTCTCACGAAGGTTTTGTAGATATTGACCAACGAACATATTTTTAAATTCACTTATTATGATTAGGCCTCTTCGCCAGCTCTCGATCAAGCCCTGCTTGGTGACTGTGCAATATGGCAGCATTACACTGTCTGATTTCTCAGTAACTAGGCATTTTCCCAATGTGAGGAAATCTGCTGGCTTCAGAATATAATCTAGGTCTGAGCTGACACAGGTCAGAGGTCTTGTGTTTATTACAGCTTCAACTTCTTTCATGATGGTTGACAACTGGTTGTCTCTCAGGAGATGTTTCTCTAACGTTCGCTTCAGACAATGCTTGACAAGACCAACCAGACGTTCATAGAAACCACCATGCCAAGGAGCTAGTTGTGGAATGAATTTCCATTGAATTTTTTGTTGTATACAGTATGAGCTAGACAATACCTCGGAAGTCAACTTAAATTGGAGAGCATTATCTGACACGATAAGCTTGGGAAGTCCTCTGGAAGGGATAAATCTTCTAAGAGCAAGAAGACACTCTTCGGCCGATAAGTCTCTCACTATCTCTAGGTGGATTGCTCGCACTGCCAGACAAGTAAATAGACAAACCCATCTCTTCTCTTTACCATTGCTTGTGTTTACAAATAGAGGTCCGAAATAGTCTATGCCGGTATATGTGAAAGGTGTAGTGTAGTTCACACGTTCTGCTGGCAAAGCTGGCGTTTGAGGTACTTTGTATGGTCCACCGCTATGTTTAATACACTGAGGGCATTTCTTTAAGATTCTCTGTACTTGCGCTCTTCCTTGAGGTATCCAATATAATTGCCTTATGATGCTCAAAGTATGGGCCACTCCCACATGATAGTTGTTAATGTGAGCTTCTCTAATGATTTTATTTGTGAAATCGCTATCTTTGGGGATTAAGATTGGGTGCTTCATATCGTAAGACCATTCTGTATGCGTCATACGACCCCGACATCTCAGAATACCATCAACGTCAAAGAAAAGTCCTAGATTTCTTGTCAAGTGTGTTTGTTTTCCTTGAGTTTCTTCAGGAAAGTATTGAGCTTGTAATCTGCGAATTTCTTTAACACTCTCATGAGTCGCTGTGTCCAGATTTACGGTGATGTCACCTTGCTGATACAGTCTATCAGAACGAACATCTTCTTTGTTTGTCAAAACTTCTGGAAGCATGGCGTCCAGACCCTCCACGGCCACACAAGCCGAGCTCTGTAAAACCGTCTCATCTGGCCAAAATCTCTTTTCTTTGGTGAGGAATTGTGGTCCATGGAACCATAAATCTTTTTTATGCCAAAGTTCAGGTCTGGTTGCTATATCGGCTGGATTTAACTTTGTGTTAATATAGCACATCTCAACAGATGTATTTCGCTTCACCTCCTCGACTCGTCTTGCAACAAATGGTGGAAGCAACTTATTTGATTTCATCCAGCTGAGGACAATTATACTGTCGGTCCACAAGTATTGCTTGGAGATCTTCAAGTCTATGCTGTTCTTTACATATGCCAGCAATCTACTTCCAATGACGAGTCCAAGCAGCTCTAGTCTTGGAATTTTTAAACTTTCTTTCTCTTGAATAGGGGTTAGACGTGATTTTGACATCATGAGCTCTATTTTTATTTGGTGGCCGTCATCGACTCGCAGGTACACTGCTGCAGCATACGCGTTCTTCGAGGCGTCCGTAAAGCAGTGTAGTTCGTATGAGGCTTTAGTAGTTTTCGTGCTTCCGACGTAGCGCGGGATCTCTATCTGTTTTGCTGTTCGGAGGTTATCTACTATATTGTTCCACTGTTGGTTAAGCTCTACAGACAAAGTGGTATCCCATTTATACTTTTGTTCCCACAGCTGTTGTAAAAGTATTTTAGCTGGTAATATTAGGGGCGTTACATAGCCACATGGGTCGTAGAAAGATGCTATGGTCTTCAGCACTCCTTTCTTGTTTTGACTGTTCTTCAGCCCTTCCTCTTTGAAAACTTCTTTATTTAGATTAAGTTGGAGAGTGTCTTTTCTCACACTCCATATCAATCCTAAGACTTTGACTTGTTCAGTTTGGGCCATTCTGTGTATTTCAGGAATTTGATTGATAAATCCTTTATCATTAGAAGTCCATTCCCTGATGTTCATCGAAATATCTTGAAAAACTGATCTTGTCTCCACGTACAAGGCACAGGCTTCACTTCTGGAATTTACTCCAGTAACTAAATTGTCTACATAGCATTTGTCAGCTATTTTGCTTAACAGGGCATTGTTTGTTCTTGACAAATGGTAACGAATAGTGGCTGTCAGCAGGAAAGGGCTGGATATTACACCAAATGGAACGCGACAGAATCTCAGATGAAGGAGGTTTTGCATAGACACAGGTTGTTTGGGATCTTTTAACCAAAGAAATCTGGTGACATCTCTATCTTCTGTTTGTAAGCCGACTTGTAGAAACGCCTTCTCCACATCTGCAATTACCCCTATTCGGTTTGTTCTGAATGAGAGTAGCAATGCTGTGAGATCTTCAAGCATGCAGGGACCTCGGAACATGCATTCATTGAGACTATTTTGATTTTTCATCTTAGCAGATGCGTCATAAACGATTCGGCTCTTCTTTCCTTTCTGCTTTACAATATGGTGCGGTAGGTAATGGACTGGGTGAGATGTCTGACAGGGTGTTGTTGGTTCTATAGTCTCTATTACAGCAGCATCTAACTGCTCCTTCAGGATTGTCGAATATTCTTGCAGTGTTGAGCGGTCCAATCGTTGACAAAGGCCTTTTAGTCTTCCATATGCTAGTCCAAAGTTGGTGGGTAAGTCAGGTGGATATTGAGTCCACGGCCACTTCACAAAATATCTGCCCTCCTGATATACTACAGTTTCATTGAAATGCTTTACAGCCTCTTCTTCTCTGTTGGACTTTGGGGAGTCAGTAATGCCGATACCTTCCAGTGTCCATAGGAACTTGATGTCTATGTTCCTCAATGGAAGGTCTGGTTCCGTAAGATATGGACAGCTAGGATCACATTGGCAATATGTTATGATGGATAGAGTATTTTCTTCGTTCACCATGCTAGAGCTTCCTGACAGCATCCATCCAAAATCTGTGTTGATCATGTATAGATTTTCTTCTATCTGTATCATCTCATTTCTCATGAATGAAAAATAATAGTCATTGCCTATCAGTAGGTCTATACCTGTACCCGTGGTATCATCATCAGCCATTATATCTACAGAAATCTTTACCTTCGGTTGAATAGGTACCCGGTCAGTTATGTGTTGAACAATATTAATTCTTATAGACTTTTGTGTTCCTCTCTTTGTGATTAGATTGATTTGTGCTGAAGGACTAGTTGTCTCTGTTGGTTTCTCTGAGCCAAAGGTATAGATCATGAGGAAATCTTCAGTGTCTGTATCCAGTTTTAGTCGTCTCGCCATCCGTGCTGTGAGGTAGCTCCTTTGACTTCCAGAGTCAAGAAGCAATCTGCATGCTTGATGCTTGTTATTGTTCTTTATTGTTACCGTTGCTGTCTGTAACCAAGATTTGGTATTAATGGCCTTGGAGGTTGTGTGCAACACAGGTTCATTATAAGTTGTTTTCTTACTAGATGCCTGAGGGCATAAGGCGCGGTTGTGTGCTCTAGTGCAGTGGTAACACGGCTTTCTTTGCTTGCAGAACTTGGCACCATGACCTTCTTTGAAGCAGATGAAGCACCTTCTGCCAAGTTTTGCTTTTCTCTGCTGTAGACTTTCCACCACAGTGCATTGGTCGTTGAAATGATCGCCGCTACAGAAGATGCAGGTTTTTCGGGATTTCTTTGCTTTCACTGCTGAATCGTCACTTTCCCACTTCCTCTTTCGGCTGGATGCAACAAAATGGCTCCTAGAAGGAGCTCTTTTTTCTTGCCTATGCTTGAGAAACTGTCTTCTATTTTGAACTGGTACTCTGTTGCGAGGTTCCCTGCTATTGATACCATCCCTTACATATAAAGCTTCTGTGGAAGCTGAAGGGGCTGCAGATTTGTTTTGATTTACTTCGGTTTCTATAGAGAATACTGACCTTTGGGAAAGTTCCATTGCTGTAACAATATATTCTAATCTGTTTCTGATGGACCTAACACTTTGATCTGGTAAGTTCAAATTGAGTTCGTAAACTATCTTGTCTGGAAATTTATTCATTATTGATAGTCTGAGGTGGTTATTGTCTATGTTTTCTCCAAGGGACTGAAGAACCCTAAGTATTTTCTCAATCTTATCCAGTGTCTTTCGACACTCCGATGGAGTGTGTGAAGCCTTTTCCATCTTGTTTAATTGTTCATAGTGTGCGTCGATTTGGAAGTGCTTGCTGCCATACCGTCTAGTAAGTGTGTCTATGGCAATATCGTAGTTGTCATTAGTAGTCGCTAGTCCTTCTACGGCCTCCAGCGCTGTACCTTTGAGGAGGGAGAGGAGATATAGTAGCTTCTCTACCTTTGGGATCGCTTTGTTATGTACGCTTGCTTGAAACTGGTCCCAGAAGTCGTTCCATTTTAAAATGTCACCATCAAACTTTGGAAGCTCAAGGCGGGGCAGTCGTGCATGGCTATCTGAATTAGTGGTAGACTGGCTGGGGTTGTGATTGGCTTCCTGCAGCATACACTTCACCTCTACAAGAAATTCCTCACCCTCTGTCTCCAGATTTGTGCAATGTATGACTAGGTCTTGTGGAATTCCTTCTAGTTTATCGAGACAGTGAAGAAGATCAGTTCGAAGTCTCTTAATAGCTTCTGTTAATGTGACTTGTGCCCTATTTATTTCCGACAATGTAACTCCATCAGTTTTGAACCTAGCAACCATTTCCTTTGTCTGGTTGACAGCTTCTTCAGCCTTCTTCCTTACGAGGTCTAGTCTAAGAAGCAACGCCCGTTCCATGCTGACCTCTTGACACCGACTGTAATTGCGTTTTAGTACCTATTACAATATTTCCTCATAATTTCAAAGTGGTTCCTGATAGATAAGTTACAAAATATATCCACGTACCTTTATTCCTTTTAGATGACCGGTAGGCTATTAGTGAAAAGCGCTGCGTTTGGCCTCTTAAGAGCCTTGCCCTGTGTTCGGGCCACGAGGATTCAAACTGGAAATTAGGTTTTTTTTTTATATTTCTCTAACTTGCTAGGCGGTAGATTCGTAAATTCTCTATGAATTTCTGATCTAACAGGTCGGATTCCACAAAAGGCGCTGGCCAGTCAACAACAAAACATCAACGTTCGAATTTTACAATCCTTCTATTACCTACTATGTAACCAACTACGCCGCCACACAGTACCGGTAGGGACGCAAACTTTCTTGCTAGTTCTCATTGGTTTCAGTACGTAGTAGGTAATTCTGTTTACACATAGATTTAGATTGGAAATCAATTTATAAGCCATAATACTCACGTTTTAATGGTTTCCTCAAGAAAAATTCACAAATTAGGTATCCACAAGTTCACATAAGTTCCCAACCAGCCGGCAAAGGTAAACGAGCGAAAAAGAAAATGTCGGTTGACGGTCGCGAAAAATAAAACTTCGTTCGTTCTACGCACGAGAATATTTTCAAAGTACCTAGGTAATTTAGCCGTTCCCTTCCAAACTTGATTTCGTTCATCGCACCCTTCACACTACAAACGCTTCTAGGCGCGATCACCCTCGCCGTCATTACCTACACGCTGTGTACGAAAGAGACAGAAAGAGTAAAAAACTACGTCACTCGTGGGCGAAAGTTTTCTAGTGTAGTAAACCGAGAAAAGAAATAGAATACATGCAAACCGGAACTGCGAATGACTGACCATAAACAATAATAGTTATAGACAAGACAGTTTGTTTTCTATACTCAATTCCATTGACATGTTACTAATCATCTAATACTCTTTACTGTCCATAACCCCTTTTAAGCGTAAAAGGTTAGAAACCAAAATTAAGGTAAAAGCAGTTTCATTAAAGGTTTGATTTATATATGTAGTAATAATAATTTAATAGACTGACTTCTCGGTAAGAAGAAATAAGTTTCACTTTAAATTTCTTACGGATTTTGAAAGAAGAGAATTCTACATTGAAAACAAAGAACTCAGTTTAGCCAACTGAAATATTGTTAATTCTGGTGCGTGGGTTTACAATACAAATGATTGATGGATTTTGAAAATAGGTTTCAGAGGAAATTATTTCGAAATCTGCAAATCTATGCAACTGCAGTGCACTTAACATAAAATGTCTACTCTCTTTATCGCAGATTGATGATCATCATCTACTAACTCTGTCTCCAAAATACTTTAGATTCTGTTAGGTAACATTATAAAAGGAGTGTACCTACTTGACTCGAACAATCGCAACTCTCGATTACGGTCTAAACGGTGTAACGTCGTTTTCTTTCTAGTGACCACCGCGTGCGTATCCTCTCAAGTGTCACGTCGTTTTCTTTCTAGTAACCACTGCCTACTTAACCTCTTAATAACAGTGTCACGACGTTTTCTTTCTAGTGACCACTGCGTACCTACTTAACTTCTCAACAGTGTCACGTCGTTTTCTTTCTAGTGACCACTGTCCACCTGACCTCTCTAAACAGTGTCACGTCGTTTTCTTTCTAGTGACCACTGTCCATCTGACCTCTAAACAGTGTCACGTCGTTTTCTTTCTAGTGACCACTGTCCATCTGACCTCTCTAAACAGTGTCACGTCGTTTTCTTTCTAGTGACCACTGTCCATCTTAACACCCCGCATCACACTTTCACTTTCTATATACGGTTTGTGGGTAAAGTTGTACCGAGTGATTCATCACTGTCTATCAATTGTCTCTCGATCCCAGCTCCTCCACCATTTTGTCGCCACGATAAATATTATAACGCTAACCGAAAACATGTGCCAAGGTATGAACGAACAAACATAGGCGACAAAGGATTTGGGTTACACGGGATTAGATTGAGAATATCTACACATAGCTAAAGTGCAGTATGTATATCCTCTTTATGGGTCACATCATCCAACGCGTCATCTCTTTAACTCTCTCCCTTCTCTTAGTCACAATGAACGAGGGGGGGGCCACTCTTGGCCCCCCACAGGCCTCCAAACCACCCCTCATAGCCTGCCTCGACCTCCGCGTGGAAACTCTGCCACAAAAACAAGATGATACTCTGCTCGTTCAAGATTTACACTCTCAACTCTTTTACCATCTCTCTCTCTCTTTCTCTAAATCTCTAGATTCATTATTTTAGATACAACATAAAACGATCTCACCAAAATTGCTCTTGTGCACCACCCTTTTCTCCACACGTCTCCCTCTCGTCCCGCACTTTTTCGCCATCTTGCCTTCATACCCCCACCACCGAAAAAATAATCCAAACTACTCACAGAGTATCCGGTATCATGACATGCATTCGCGATGATTCGCGACACCGTGTTTGTATGGCGTTTTAAAGGCACCGTGACGACAAAGAATATTACGGAAACAATATAGATCTTGCTTGAAATGGATACCTATGATATTTTTTTAACGTTCATTAAGTAACATTTTCTGCGCTATAATCAATAAAAGTATTTTTTTAACAGCTGATATTTTTTTCCCAATTTCAAAGTGGTCCCGAAATAAACATAAAGTCCCAGCTTTTGTCCTATCCTACTAATATTATAAAAGTGAAAGTTTGTGAAGATGTTTGGATGTTAGTTACTCAATCACGCAATATCAGCTGAACGATTTCCATGAAACTTGGCATACAGATAGACAAAGACCTGAATTGAGACATGGGATACTTGATATCTCGGTAATGAGTTCCCGTGGGATAATATTCATTTTAAGTTTAAAATAGATGGCGTTGTGCGAGCGAACGTTATGTTTTAAAAATAGATGGCATTGTGCAAGAATCGTATAAACGGATTCTGTGGCGGTACGAATTTCGCAGGCACAGCTACTATGTATATAAATCATAATAAAAGTTGTTGATATTGATGAATAGAAACTCCCCTTTTTGGGAAGATAAAGAGGCTTTCATACACCCTGTAAAATTATTTCGGCCAAGAACCCTTTAGCTTCAAACTGAAATAATTCGTACCGAATGCGAAATAACTCCCTCCACGGCAGTGTTGTAAATTGTTTATCCCGAGCTCGAGCTAAAACATCCAGTTCGTGACCAACTGTGCGTACGCAAATAATTATGATTGATTGATATTCGTCGACGAATTAATATTATTGTAAGCTCCGCATGGCTCGTGGGCAATTGGTACGCTTAAAGAAATTTATAAACACCTGCAAAATTATTGCGCTAGTTTTATGATATGGTACAAAGCATAATGCGCGAGATTGGTAGTGGACCAAAATGGTTGGCATGAGAGGGAAGAGCCCAATTCCCAGCGGTGGGCTCTATTTAAGGGCTGGATGAACAGATACATAGCATAATCACCTGATATACGTGGACACCCCTGTTTCATAGAACTACAATTAATGGAACGATCGAACGAACGAACGAACGAACGAACGAACGAACGAACGAACGAACAAACGAATGAACGAACGACCGAACGAACGAACGAACGAACGAACGAACGAACGAACGAACGAACGAACGAACGAACGAACGAACGAACGAACGAACGAACGAACGAACGAACGAACGAACGAACGAACGAACGAACGAACGAACGAACGAACGAACGAACGAACGAACGAACGAACGAACGAACGAACGAACGAACGAACGAACGAACGAACGAACGAACGAACGAACGAACGAACGAACGAACGAACGAACGAACGAACGAACGAACGAACGAACGAACGAACGAACGAACGAACGAACGAACGAACGAACGAACGAACGAACGAACAAACAAACAAACAAACAAACAAACAAACAAACAAACAAACAAACAAACAAACAAACAAACAAACAAACAAACAAACAAACAAACAAACAAACAAACAAACAAACAAACAAACAAACAAACAAACAAACAAACAAACAAACAAACAAACAAACAAACAAACAAACAAACAAACAAACAAACAAACAAACAAACAAACAAACAAACAAACAAACAAACAAACAAACAAACTTATAATGCGAAGTTGGTAAACCCACAGAATTAGAACGTAGTTAGACTCTGTCTTAATAATGTCTTAATAATAACGACGTTGTTCTTCTGCCAAGTAATGCCAACGACTAAGATGGATATCAGAACAACAATATCAATGAGCTATGAAAACTGCTAGTCTTGACTTCTGACCTTATGGACAAAACATGCCATAACTATACGAGAATTACTCCCCTTTCCCAATGTTTTCTAGATTGAGTTCTAAGCGAAGGAGTTAAAAGTGATTGTTGTATGTCATAAGATTAATCGAACTACGTCTAGATTAAGATTTTTACTAACGAGTTCTAATGAATGACATTGACCGGTAAATTTTTAAAATAACCTTTGGACACTAACAAATAACCTAGTTTCAGACCTCATTTATTTTGAAATGGCAAAATGCTAAGTTGGGTTTAATGCGTACTAAAAGAAGACGAATAAAAGCTTTTATCGTTGAACTATTCGAACAAATTTATCACAATAAAATATAATTTTCTAAAGCGGTTGAATTCAAGCGCGTATAATTAGCGGAATTAAACGGTAATTATCTGATAGGCAAGAGTTCTCTATATAAATAAATAAAACTTTAATGCACAAAGCGTGCATTGTTAGTCCTAATTGCAGCACCCGTTCTATTAAACCGCACAGAGTAAGTACAGTCTAATATAAGGTTAGCTCTATTTAAAGGCCCTTTAAGGGTAATGAAATTCCCTTTGGCCCTAATGTCTCTAACACAAATAATGCTACTTCAATAAACCCTCAAATAAACTCCCTGAAGGAAAATTACACCAAAGTTTAAAATAATTTGCGTCGCTACTAACTAATAACCTGAACTAAAAATATTTATAGGAAAACGTAGACGTAGAAGTTGCAGTTATTAAAAAACCGGCCTAGTGCGAGTTGAACTCGCGTAGGAAGGGTTCTGTACCATTATACAACATTTATACAATATTTGAATATTTCAGCGTCTACCTGTTGCCGTTAATAATATCGAGCAAAAAACGGCAAAAAAATTACGTTTGTTGTATGGGAGCCCCCAAAAATATTTATTTTATTCTGTATTTCGTATTTGGTGTTATAGCGGCAACAGAAATACATCATCTGTGAAAATTTCAACTGTCTTACTATCACGGTTCATGAGCTACAGCTTGATGACTGATAGACGGACGAACGGACGGATGGACGGACAGTGGAGTCTTAGTAATAGGATCCCTTACCCTTTGGGTACGGAACCATAAAAATACCTTTTTGTTTTTAATTATCGTAAAGCCACCGAAAAATTGCTCTAAGCGATTTAGGATAATATAATCAGTGTACCTACATTTATTTTAGGAGTACTTTGACCCTATAACACGGTCACAATATCTGTGCACTTGAATGCGATAGCCTTGCTTAAAGAAATATCCATAATGGGCATTGAGGGTTTTATTTTTTTGGGTAGGTAAGCTTCTTTGTAAGTCAGTTTTAAATAATTCTAATTGTTTTGTTGTAATGGGCCTGTAAAGTATATCTTGCTCTGTTTTTTTAAATCTGCTTCAAAGTGTTCAATTTGACCTCTGTGGTCTGAATTTAAGCAATTCGTAATTGAATAATGCAAAAATTTACAGTCACAGTATACATTATCAATGCAGGTGGCTGTGATTTCGGCAATTGGGTATTTGACAAAATATCAAATGAGTTACTTTTGAAACGTAATTTTGTATAAAAATACTTGCTTATGACGTCACATTTCAGAGCACTCTTTTTATGTTTAATCTATTAAAAAAAAGTAATAACAAGTAATTGACTAAAAGAGCTACATTTTCCGAGATATTTTGTAATTTTTGTTTTAATCGAGCATATGAAATAATTTATTGTTGATCGTGTCAAATACCGTATTCTAGTGGGCTCTGAGAAAACATTAACTAAATTAAAAAACTTGAAAATAAGTCTTTCCTTTCCAATTCCATTTCTCTTATTTTATTTCCATTGGTAACCCATTTCTAATAAGTTATATCTGTTCTCAATTCATGATTGTCTGAAAGAAATTTATTTTTAGTGACTTGTACTTGTACTTTGTTATTATTTTACGCATTTTGGCATTTCAAATATTTCCAAATGAAAATTCAATATTACTAAAAGGAAGTTTCCGTCTATGTAACTTGAAATAAATCCTTGCTAGAGCTTAATGAGGCGACTGTAACAAGTGGCCAAGTGTAAAGTGTATCTCACAGTTTGAGATTACTCGCTGTATGGCCCGGGGCACCGTATTGTATGCCCCGTATCTTATTATTAAATAGTATGTGGGGTACTCCTGGTGTTCACGGAACTGCGGGTTTAAGATTGCAATTAAATCTATAGCGAAGCCCCGGTCATTTTAAATCAGTTGGGGCGATTATGGCAATACCCCTCATGGTTAGGAAAACCTATGGCCTATGTCCTGCAGTGGGCGTCAAATGGCTGATGATGATGATGAATCCTTACTAATATTATAAACGCGAAATTTTGTATGTATGGATGTTTGTTACTCTTTCACGCAAAAACGGGGGGACGGATTCGGATGAAATTTTTCACAGAGATAGATTATAGTCTGAATTAGCACATAGGCTATTTTTTATCCCGGAAAAATACACATCAAAATTACCACGCGAACAAAGTCGCGGGCAACAGCTAGTAATTCATATTTATGAACCCAGCTTAGGCTATGGCGTACAACCTTTCGGACCTTATTAAGCCCCTCAATGAATTAATTGTAAAATATTCTTTGTAGCTCAACTACGATAAATAAAGAACACCTATGCCAAAGTTTTGCATTTAGACCCAGCGTTTTATGCTAACCTTTCCTCCCTTTTTTTACAGAAACTTCTTCAGTTGCCACAAAAGCAACGCATAAGCAATAACATAATTTACACAATGACAACAAAAATAAGAAACAATAACACAACCGTACAAATGAGGACATTGTGCCGCCCTTGGCAACAAAAAAGAGTCAAAATCTCAGCATGCATATTCAGTTTTAACATGACGCACTTTTCATACAAACAAAGTCGTCACATTTCATGACGTCTCTAATTTTAACCCTCTAGAGGATGAATTATTAAATACTGATATTGATACCATTGAATTTTGCTCATAAACAGAAACCAAAGTACCAATTTCCTTATTTGTAACTTCAAAATTAAAAACATACTCACATACTTTCATCCCCTTTTCGACCCCCATAGAGGATTTATTTATTTTCAAAAAATATTTTTATTTGTCATCTTTGTTACATAAGAAACTCATATGCAGCGTTCCATGGTTCTAGTCCCACCGGTTTAGTCTGTGTCGCCTAGCCTCTTTTATTAAATACTTTAAAAGCATAAACTTTCAATAATAATAAAAACAAACTAAGGCCGACTTGCACCACATTGTTGAATGTGGCACCCCTCAACTGCCCTCGCGAGATGGAACGTATAGGTGGTCCAGATCGGTGACGCGGCAGACGAGAGGTTAAACAGCAATTAATTAAAATTCTTCTTACAAATGTCGATTTAAATGGCGACTAAATTGACATTTAAGAAGTGGTGCAGGTCAGCCTGAGACAAATTATGAAGTTAAAACAAACTTTGCCTGAAATACCGAAATGACGTTTCCCTCTGTCTCTTTCCTTCTTACAATATGATTTCTTTTCGATATTGACTAAACAAAATGGTAACAAATCTGGACTAACAAAGCAATTGCGAGTGATGCTGCGTACGCTTTCGTAACCGCATTACATCGATTGCTTCTGTCTACAGAGCGTATCGATAAACCCCTAGGCTTCTGGGGCTATATTGATTGCGTTCAAAAAAGAACTCTGAACTCATGATTTCTGTCAAACCATGGTGTATGCCACACCTATGGTCGGCCACAGATAATTAGTTCTCGGATTTCTTATCTGGGCCATTATACTCTTCAAGATCACCGACCCCAGCTTCCAAATTAGGTATAGCAGTCCATGTCTTTTTTACGCTTCTCAATGAATGGTTACGTTGGATGTTTCATCATCTTTGAGTCATAGCCAACATAGCGGGCTTTCAGTTAATCCCATAGTTAGGTTAGTGTTGGTCAGTAAGTAGAGACCTATCAATATTGCCACGGCTGTTGCCATTGATCTCATTTTATACGTACAGAGGTAGCTGGTAACGTAACGCATATGGGGAAAAAAAATTCGATAGATTTTTTTTAAATTGCCGTCAGTACAGACAACAAGAGTGCTATTTTCGTCAGAGATTTGTTGTTTTAGCGGTGAAAAAAGAAAGATAAATCATAACATGAATAATGTAAAACGGAATGAAAATATTTAAATATATTTGTAAGTGTTTTTGTGCAACATTTTCATGCATGTTGCACAAAATAAGCATGATATCTCGCTAGTTCAGTGTTCGTGAAAATAAGAAAAACTTTATACTTTTCTTTTCTCAGGCACCATTTCGCGAACGCGCCCCACAATTGCGCAATGAGAGCACGCGCAAACAACCTTTGGTGTCTCAACTCCGCGACGTGATCCTGCGTAGCCGAACTGCATTGCAACTTGCATTGTGGTACACTGCCGCCCATGGATACCTTTAGCTAATCAATAAAACTTTATTTATTTTTAACCGACTCAATTCATCCGCATATATGCTTTATGTATGTTCAGCGATAGTTTCATTCATTCTTTTTCCGTCAGAAATGGGGTATCTCAAGAGTGGTCCTGTATCAATTTGGTCAAGATCTGTTGATGAGATTTTATGAGAAATTTCGAACTCTTCGTTTTAGTGCTTGTTTTTCTTGTAGTCGCTTTTCGTTGTTTAAAAAAGTTGCGAAGTATTTGTATTCTTTTAATGGAATCAAAATCATACGCGTCGAATTTAGAACCTTCTCTTCTTTTAAAGGCCAATTTTTCAATAGTCAGTTAAATCTTGACTGGAGAATAAATTGCATGCTGTCACTGTCTAAATCATATGACAAGACCGTGACAGCATTAGTTTTATTGTCCAGTTAAGTTTTATTTGACTATTGAAAAATCCGGTCTAAGTCGGTTAAAGTAATATGTATGATTACTTTCCGCGAGATGTGAAAGAAAGTGGTGCCCTAGCCCAAGTTATGTACCTACTCAATTTTGTTTGCGTAAGATTTGGATGAAAATATCAAATATTTAGATCTGTATGCGTGTGTGCATGCAATGTCTAATGAATGTTAATTAAGCCAAAGAGGATTGTCGGGATCGTGGTAAGTTACAAACCCTGGTCTACCCCTGCGGGATACAGGTGTGAGTTTATGTATGCATGTATGTTGAATACAAAAATCTTGATGGATTATTTCGATTGATTGTAAGCTACTCACCGCGGGAAAAAAATTAAGCCATAGGAAAAACTACATTATTGATTTCGTAGTATAGGGCAACGCCGAACAATTGCCTAGTAAATAGGACTCATTTTATTTAACCTCCCATTTGGGGTTTTAAAATTTCCCATTTGTGTTTTGGTCTGTGCTCGGCAGTGTACGCGAGTCCCTTCCAGTCTTAGTTAATACAAAGCCTATGTTGGACCGGGCCCGAGGGTGGATTACGCACTACGCAGGGTCTCCTAAATTGGAAACGTTTGTTAGACGATCTGTAAACAAAGGAATGATTCTTGTAGCATGTCAGTAGATAAAGGCCTCATAGGCAATTGTTTTGATTAGTTTTGCCCAGTGTGGCAAATTTATCAGAAAAATTACGAAACTCACATGGTGCCGGTTTTTTTAGGGTTCTTTACTCGAAGAGAGACGACGGGATCCTATTAAACTGGCTGTCCGTTTGGCTAAGAACCGAAATAGGTAAGACACCTTTAATCTCTTGAACCGTAATAGTGAGTCAGTGAAGTATGCGTTATTCTGAAAATTTACTCTCCAAATATTAAAATATTCAAAGAGTAAAAGCTTTGTTTTTTAGGGTTCTGTACCTCAAAAGGAAAACACGGAAACCTTATAGTATCACTTCGTTGTCCGTCCGTCTCACTGTCCGTCTGTCTATCAAGACTCTTTATCTCGGTAATAGGTGGAGGTGTTGAGTTGAAATTAAAACCATATACTTAAATCTACAGTATCTTGAAGCTGTGAAAAAATCAAACGTCTAAGCTAACGCAAAAAAAAGATAAGGCCGTTTATTCAGCAAAAAACGTGTATTTCGACACTCAAGAGAATTAAAATTTATAGGATACTTTCCGTTGACATAGAACTATGAAATTTGACAAGTAATAACGTGTTATACGGAATACTATACATTTTTTTTTGTAATTAAATCATAAAAAGAATAGTCTTTGAAGTTCGGGGAAAGCTCGGAAAAAGCTGTGAGACTCGATTCCCGAACTATTTATAATGTCTAAGTATCTACAAATTAGGTGGGTGAGTCCGACTCTCATTGATCCGGTTTTTTACAAGAAACGTGATTTTTTTACATTTCCTGTTTTGGCTTTATAGAGTCAAACTTGATGTGATTATTGTGCAGTCTCTATGATATGACAACAAAATACTGAAAACCAAAATACTGAAAACCAGCCAAGTGTGAGTCAGACTCCCGCTATAACCAACGAACTGAATTCAAGAAAACATGTTTTTTGCTAAAGATGTCTGCTTCACCCTAGGTCGGTTTTGTTTAGGATGAAGATAATTAGCTTAAAACTGCCGCCGACCTTACATGATTAAGGATAAAAATTAAGTATGGATTAGGATGTGGCCAATTGCTAGCCTGTTCTATACAGGCTAGCGATTTCTGTTTAGAGTCTGAGTTTTCAGTTTCCAACACCTCACAATTGGATATTGATAACAATAAATAATTCTGCAATCAAACCTAAAGCGTTGTTATAAAATAATTGGGCTAACTAAGGTTTTTCGTACATATACAAAAAAAAAAACAGAGAGCCAGGAAAGAGAAAAAACATAATTTTCTTTTTGTTTTGTGCATAAGCGTTTCAAATTATTTAACCATATTTTAAACCAAAATCAATGCACTTCTAACAAACAATAGAATTCTCCATTAATTTTAAATTTTTTGTAGAAATTTACCACATCCAGTTACAAAATAGCACGAAAATTAAGAATTGTAAAAACATAGTATATACACTGACACCTGTATAGCGGAGGGGTAGACAGAGACCAGGATTCACCAACAGTTACAATCCGGACAAACCATTTTAATCACAATTTTAAAACTGATAGTGAAGAAACAATTTCCAGGTTATTATGTTATGTTATTTCTTGTTATTATATTCTAGACGTCTGTGATTACACCATCTTTCGCGTAGTCCGGTCACAGGTCAGTTATTTTACTGCTTGATACAAAATTTTACCTATATGCTATGCTAACTTAGGTTAGCTGGTAGATAATGCTAAGTAGCATTAAGCTGGCCTATGTGCAAAACTGCCTGTTCAAATGCAATAAAGGCTTTAATAATAATAATTAACCACCCTACGGAGTACTTCTGAAAGGTTCTGTAGGAACATAGAATCGTGAATAAATCACCAGTCTACCGTTTATTTAGGTATTTACTACTTAGGTATTTGCAATTAATTAATAAACAAATTAAGCTAACTAGGTACCAGCTATGTAAACAAACAGTAAACAAATGTCGCTGCAGGCGTAAAATTTTAGTACAGAACCCACCCACCGAAAGGTATTTCTTCTATTTATTTAATGGCCTCGGACCAAAATATTCATTGGCTTGTGACAGGCGCTTTGCCGCTTATCGATTTACATTAATGGCTTAAATAGCAACAATACATCCCCGATATTGGTTCCAAGTCCAATATCTGCCGATCACGACTCCCATAACTCAAAAAACCTCGGTAGCTACGCAGAATTGGCCGAAGCCACAGATTAACCCGGGCCCAGTTAGCTGCGTGCCTTACCCACTGGATACTTACTTAACGATTGCTAATATTTTGCAATGAAGTAGCTATTAATTTCTACAGCTTTATGTTATTTGTTATCAGCGTTCAATGGAAGTGTAGCAGTCTTTAGAAACAACCGAAGATATGGCTAAAAAGTTTCTTTAACAGTTGACTAGAGATATGCCACCGTCGTCCATAGTAGCTTGGTGATTTCACACACTCAAGTAGTATAAGCTCGTACTTTCAGATTTTCTTAAATGTTTTTATGATATGTTATTAGATATGATAGTCACATATTTGTGACTTTGCATCACCTGCAAGCTGCACTTTTATTTGAAGAAGCACATCCATCTGAATGGCTACGTCGACTGGACCTATTGCTACTTTAAATTCATTATGTACTTTACAAACCAAGTTGCTGGTACAACCCGGGGGTCGAACTGGGGACCTCTTGATACCTCCACCGATAGTATAAAGTAATGGAGCAGATGTAAATGGAGCGGCGAGCGAGCCCGAGGCTAGGGCGGGCCCAGCAACACTTTCATGTTATTACGACGGAGCCGGTTTACAACTGACGGTATGACATCTTGTTCGTACTTATTATTGTATATACTGCAATCGTTTTGTTGTAATCAACCATTATTATTAATATAATAGGTCGCTAAAGTGCGTCCTACCTAAATAAGGTCTGGTTCACAATAGTGGTGGATGCGTCCTCACGCACTCGTAAGTAGAATGCTGTGTGAACCAATCATTAGACTACGCGTTAAAAATACCGCAAATTGACAAATTTCTCCCGGTAAAGGTTAATCTCCTCAGTCCTGACCTTAAAAATAACAATTGAAAACCAGTGTCATTTTCAAGGTCAGGACTGAGGAAGTTATAGAGGTACCTACCGGCAGGTGTCTTGTTAAGCAGGCAGGCAGGGTGGGCCGGATAAAAGTGGTGTGTATAATGTGAGATCATTGATTAACTTGAAAATTAACGGCTACATGATATCAAAATGAAAAAAAATATGTCTAGGATCTTTATACGATTTTTAAGTTATTATTCCCTTCTTAAGTTTAGTTGTGGCATTTGATATTGTTGAAAAAGATTATATCGTCGTCCATTGTCGTACCGACATCGACACATCTAAACTCCGGCCGCAACTGCGGCTGCGCGGCGCGCACACAGTCACGCGTCAACACGCACGCGCACGCACACAAGCGGTTAAATCGCGCGGACAAGTCGCCCGCACGCTTCCAACCCTGCCTTCTGCTAACAAAGCGGTTGTGGAGAAAACCATCTGTATTGCGTACATCAATGGCTGTAGATGAAAGTCAAAACAAGTGGGAAGGTGAGAAGGTAATGGAGAGTAATTAGCTGAATTCGGTTGGTATAGTAACCGAAGGCTACTTTCTATGATTCGTTAGCGAAATCATTAGGAGATGTAATGTCGGCGCATTGTAATGCGTGTTTATGGTTATTTAAATGATTTATTTTTATTGATTGTTTTCGCCTCGCTGCGAGACAGAAAATAATGATTCCCGCCCGGTATAAAGGCTACCTACTATTATTGCGAAGGAGAGCTCCGCCGTGCAATTTAGTGTTTGGTAATGGAATGTGTAACAAGAAAATGAGTTGTCATGTGGGTTAGGTGGGTGCATTCATCACTCAGGCCGGTAGTGACGTGTGGACAGCCTCCGACCGATTCTGGACCGCTCGTGGAGCCAGTGAGTAATGACCACCTAGCTCCTAGTTAATTTTTTACTCATGCTTAATTCATGCATAAATGATATTGATATTAAAATAAATAGGCCCTATGGACCACCCTCGAACAGCGGCAGCTACCGCTAACAATTTCAAACCTCTCTTATTAGTCGTAATAAAATCGAGAAGTGAAATTAGTACTACAAACGTACGCTGGCTTGCACAATGGTCTGGAAAATTGCGTATCGGTGCAATAAAATTTTACAGTCGCCAAAGTGCAGCCCTGGGCTCGATCACGACTAAAAATGAAAACGGACAGCGATCACAGTGAGGCGCTCGTCTTCACACCCGCCGCGGCTCACCCGCTCATTACCGTTTGCATGTCCGCCGAGATTATTGCAATTATTTAAATTCGCACCTTTAAAATATGAAAAAGCCTCCTTTTCAACTTAATATTTCGTAAGTCGGAGGGGAAATGACGTCTCATTCGAAAGGTGTAATTAAGGAAGCCTTGGCGGCCAGGGTTGGACCGCTCGCGCCTCTGACGACGCTGACGTGATAATTGTGCTATGTTTCGACATGTAACACTAAGGTAAATGGTTCGCTTGGTACGTTTGACGAGCTTGACCCTTTTTGGTGGCAAGTAATTATTGTACTATCGAATGAAGTAAGCCACGATGCGGACGGTCGCGGCAGTTTTAATCTCTCTGCAAAGTAAAATTTGTGCGGAGATGAGGCCAGATGAAACGTCAGCTTTAAATATTACTAAAGTGAGAGCCCTATCATACAAGCGATTTGTAAGCGATTGGAAGCCCCCCCTTAAATATTTATTTTATTCTGTTTTTTAGTATTTGTTGTTATAGCGGCAACAAAAATACATCATCTGTGAAAATTTCAACTGCCTAGCTATCACGGTTCAAGAGATACACCCTGGTGACAGACAGACAGACGGACAGTGAAGTCTTCGTAAAAGGGTCCCGTTTGGCACCGTTGGGGTACGGACCCCTAAAAGGGAAATTACGCAGATATTTCTTAACCTAAGAGTGCAGGCGGCTTTCCAAAATCGAAAGCTCAACATACTGGCGATAGACTTTGCAAGAGTATTATTGAAGTCCATTACGTTGTATTTTATGTAAACTACATCTCAGAAGTAAACAATCATGTAAAAAGGGTGGCTAGGCTAGTTCGCTTATTGAAACCGGCCTTTAACATAGCAGCTCTTATCACATTTCGACGTACTCAAGTTGTAATCATCGCAGGCTATGTAAGTCGCCCGTACCTACGACGACGTAATGATGTAGGCTGACTGATCGCCATCAATTTCCTTACCTTGGACACACCCAACCCCCGACGCAATTCACAGTACTAACACCGAATGAATACGCAAGAAGGACGTCTTCAAAATAATAAACGCACTAAGATTTGACGACCTCGTGGCGCAGCGGTAGTGCATCTGCATACCATGCGAGAGGAGAATCCCGGCTGGGGACAAAAAACAAACTCCAGGTCTTGGATGTTTACATGTTTGTGAAGTCGTTGTTTCTGGTTCCCACGACATAGGGTATCCTAGTGTGGGGCCAGAAGCAATGTATGTGCCTGTGTGTAAATGTTTGTTTATTTGACTCACGGCTGAAACGCATTAGAGGTTACTTAACATGCAGTCAAAAAACAACTTACATCTGTCAACAATCGATTAATCGCTAGTTAGTTGTATGAGATGAAGCAAGCGCATTTTCAATAAGATTTGGTCATTTCATTCAGCCATACCCATACCAATTCTCATATGTCATTCTTGGTTTACATACAATAAACAATATTCTATCTGTCTATCTACCCGCATAGGGTTACCGTTGAGTGCAAGTGCGTTCAGTCTCTAAACACCAAATTATTTTCTAATTTTCTAGTAAGAATAAAAATAAAAAGCTGTGTTTTGCATATAACAAGTATAGGTAAGCATAAGCAGCCTATGTACGTTTAAAAATAATAATAATACCATTTAGAAATAAGTAGCTACTTATTAATATTTCCCCTATTCTATTAGTATTTCTGTATAAAAATATTATGTAACCTATTAAACGGCACTCACAACACAGGCTAAACCTAGTGTGCGGGCCAACGAGCAAACTAATTTGTGATTTCCTCGCTATTACTAATTACCTTTTACTTTAAAAAATATATAAGGCCCGTTATACATATGATAGGCTGCTTATGTTTGTATGTATGTATACATATCACTCTATTACAATTGTATCTGTATTATATCTTAGACATATTAACCCAAGCTCGCTCCTTCACACACACAAGTATTCTTTATAGAAATCTCTATGAATGAGTAAGACGCGGGTCGCAGAATCGCGAAATTGTGGCAGGAGTCTCGTAGACTAACGTCGGATGCATTCGGTCAACTCTTTTAGCTCACCAACTCAGAGAGCTGTTTAAGCTGGATATAAATTAGGAAATAACTTTGAGTTGGAGATTTTGAGACTAAATTGAAGCCATCGGTTTGAAAGAGAGACTTTGTGCAAGCTCAGTGCCGAAATGTTTTATTGTCACATTTTTCATTACAAACATCGTGAGGTAATTCGTTAGCGAGGGTATTGCTACTATAAAATAGTAAACAAAGTCATAGGTACAAGCCAGACTCGAACCCAGAACCTCTTGGAAGTGAGGCAAACGCTCGACCGATGGCCACTACAATAATTATGATCAATCCTTTTATTTATTAAAACTCTATTCGCCAGTGCGAGGCCCAGAGACGGCGGCGTCCGTAAATCGACCAGAAGTAACTGCGCGGTATTATTTTTAGTACCTTGTATACGGAATTCTACATCGGGATAACATGGTAACTATTAAATTTGTTTGTTGATTGAACTCTATCTTAAATTGATTTCAATAAAATAGGATGTATTTTAATCTTCAACTTCAACTTAATAAAATCAGTGCATGGTAGCCGACTGTGTAAGAGACTCTAGTCTTAGTTGCGATTAAACGTACGCTCAGTAGTACTCGTTTTTTGTTTGTTTCTGTAATATTTTAAAACCATGAGGTAGGCCTATGTTCAGCAGTGGGCGTCAAATGGCTGATGATGATGATGATGAATTATGTTGCCTATATAATAGCAGCAGAGACACACCGCAGCAAAGTTTGTAAAGTCGTTTTATTTATTTTTTGTGTTTTTTATGTCCATATTTGGTTTCGTTTTGTCTTACGTTTTAATGAATGTATTGTGTTGCAATAAATGTTTCTTTCTCTTTTTCTTTATGTGAGGGAGAAGCGACAGGGGCATTAGACGTACAGTGGTTTTTTTCGTGTACCTGTATATAAATTTATTTTGTGTTTTTCCCTGAAAAAGGGGAGTTTTCACTGAAAACAATGAATAAAAGGCACTTTTAATCACTATTTTGGTATTTGAATTTAGAACTCAACATCCGACCTCCTTAATTCTATTCAGGATGCTAATGCTATAATACAGCCTCCTTGCGCAAAAAAAAAACTCGTTACAAACTCCTTGTGCGAAGATTATCCGACATTCAAACTCCTTGAGCAAATAATTCCTTGAGATTTGATTGATCAACATTTTCGACAAGGAGGTTAGTTTTAGAATAGAAACCGTTTTGTGTTCTTTGCTGTCATTAGTAAACAATTTGAACGTCCTAATATGACATGTTTCTTAAAGTAACTCTTAATTTTCGTAATTGTTCCAATTTTAATGTGCGTTATAGTTGATTTAACCTTCCTTTTTTTCTTCATTAAATGTCAATTTGCGCTTAACTCTTTCGTTTTCTCGTATGCATGCTATGCAACTTGTCAATAAAACGGATTCATATCGAGGGCCATGAATAACTCGCAAGTGAAGGATTTTTACACTTGAATCACTCGCTACGCTTTTGATTCAGTCGTTAGAATCCTTCACTTGCTCGTGATTCATCTATAGCCCTCCGTCCTTTATTCACTAATGGCATAATATACTATTTTTTATTATAGAAAATCTAATATATAAAAATCTTGTGTCACATTGTTTGTTACCGAACTCCTTCGACACGGCCTCACCGATTTTTATGATTTTTTGTGTATATTTAGTAGGTCTGAGAATGAGCTGTAGGCTAATTAATATGGCAAAACAACGTTGGCCAGGTCAACTAGTAAGTATTAATATAAATTGACATTCGTCACTAGCGTGACTTTCAGTGTTCTTACGGCAGAGAGCATACGTATCGACCAGTGCTACTGTTAGGTCGCGATGTTCAGAACACCAAGAGTTAAAATTTCAAGTTAATATCCTAAGGTATACAATTTTGGTAAGGTTCCTTGGAAATAAATTTTCGTCATACGATATTTGATTTCGGCACAAAGAAATGCGAAAAGGGTGCTATTTTGAACCTCAATGTCTCGTAAGCCATTGGTTTCCCAAGCTTGGTTCCTTTGAAAACAATGTTTGAAGTTATGAAAACAAAAGCGGGATACGGGAAGGGCGTTATATCCTTCTAAGTCCTGACGTTGAAAATAATAAACGAAAAACATTGTTATTTTCAAGGTCCGGACTTAAGAGGTTACAATTCGCACTACCGCCGCTCTACATTCTCCCTGATTATGCGCAGTAAATATGACCGATTGCAAGGTTCCCTTTTGGTGTCCGTCCGCCATCTTCATCATCAGAGGTCCATTACATAGAACTACAATTTATGAATTACCATGACAATTCAATGCCATAACAAGTGAAATGAGTAATTGTTCTAATCGACAACAAAATGCGCATCAAGCTTTCATAATAAACTATGAATTGTAGTTTTGTGAAACGCGGCCCTATTCCTCTTCCTATGCGCGACCTGTGACGGTGAGATATTGCTAGGCAGACCTGCAATATGATTTCGTAATTTTGTACGGATAATAATCAGTAAAGTTACATTTCTGTCATTCTATGATAACGACCACCCTCCCTTTCACTTACGTAAGTGACCGTAGACATAGTTGTAATTGAAAGAGGCAAATTATCAGTAATTAATTAGATTCACGGTGGGCAGGTAGTTTCGGTATTTTCTGTTTGTGCGAAAGTGATACTGACATTGCGGTTTGTAATTATGTAAGCAAGGTTAGTTGCTTACAAAAACGGATGTTGTACCTAGTTATGTTGGTGACGTGGGCGAAAGAAACTATCACGTTCTTGTTACAATCATGTTCGGTAGGTAGTTGAGTGATGGGCCAATGACTACATCCCACGCAATGGCCAAACTCTGCAGCTAGCTAAGGAAAGATGGTGACCAGGCCTCAGTGGAGGTAACACAGCAGAATAAACTAAATAAAAAAACATTATTATGCATTTTTTTTAAAGCAACTTTAAACTTAAAGTTGCTCAGAACTAGAAAAAACCTGATTTTTTCTAAGACATAGGAAGTTTTTAGGGTTCCGTACCCAAAGACTCCACTGTCCGTCTCTTTGTCTGTCTGTCTGTCACCAAGCTGTATGCTTGAAATATTCAAACTTTGTATAGATAATGGTACGGAACCCTTCGTGCGCGAGTCCGACTCGCACTTGGAAGATTTTTTTTAGTTAATTTATCTTATGCTATTTTTTATTACACAGTATAACATAAAATACAAAATTGTAAAGAGAATGAATTTAACTAGATTGATAAAAACTGGAAAGAAATGTGTTAATTGACACGTCAAATGTAGGAATAATTTTTGGTATGGTTACATTTCTAAACAATATGTACCTTAAAGATCACCATCGACATTCTCCATTCATTAGTAAACAGCTCATAAACCTCCTAGTATACTCTATATACAATCCTTACATATACTGATAACAGATAAGCGGACCGACCGGGTGGGCACTAAATATCAACTAGTGATTTAAGGTGCTCCCGACTACTATACCATAGCGTAGCTACTTTTGTGGTGACCTATAGATACGAGCTTGGGCCTAATCTGGTTAGGAGCCAGAAGTGCCATCGTTCAGTAAGACGACATATAAAATAAGAAGGCACAGAATGTCCGCCGATTCAGGATTCAATCAAATGGCGCACTGAATTCAAACATCGTCTTTTGCCTGCAGCCAATATCAGCGGAGTGCTCTGCTTCCAAAGAACCAAAGTTGTAGAATATTTAGTAAAATCTCTGATGTTGTTCAAAGTGTGGCGAAGCTTATAAGTGGGCAAGGCGCTTTGCCAGAAAGACCAACTCGTAGTATAAGAGAGTGCTAGAATTAAGGCCCAATGCCGGGAGATTCCAAATGGGATGAAAATATAACATTAAGAAAGTGGCTGCCCGCCACAACTGTATTTTCACTGCCAATCCAATGCCAAAATAGCTTAAGATGATTGAAGAGATTTATCGGTTCTGTAAATTCTCGCAACAAAAATAAGACTGATTTCGATAGAAACGATAGTTTTAATAAATTTTTGTACATTACATGTTGCTTGCGCAAATATTTTCACAAGAAGACAAAAAAAGACGATCTAGGTTATATAAAAAGAATAAGTTTGAAGCAAGGAGGTTGTATACTTTTTGGCAGGCGCAAACAATGATAATGAAACAGATCTTCCATTTTTGCTATTCTGTGCAACTACCTAGACTATAGAGTTGCGAAATTAGAGCGGATGGCGACGCCCGCCTCGCGCGTGCGCACTGATAGCGTGGTTTGAATTTAGAATCTAATGGAATGCTTCTTAAAATCCGAAAGGCTTTTTATAAAGAGTTTGAGCGTTAACTTGGTTGAAACTATTCCTAATCAGACAAAACATAGTAATTTTACACAGCATTGAGTTAATCTAGTTTGGCATTTCTAATTGGGTATATATTATGGATAATTATAATTAAATAAGTGTAATGTTTTCAGGGGTTTCCGTTTATTGACAGTTTCTTTATTCTATAATAACTGGAACACTTGAACCAATTTAGGACTGTGTGGTGTTGTTAGAATTCTTATTTAGTATCAGGTAATATATAGTACTTCAATGGTGGTATTGTATTTTTTAAGTAATTAATTAAAATCGCGAATAAAATGTATTATTACTGAATTTACGATTTATTTGCAAAAATGTGTGAGAAGATATATTAATTGGTGTTAATTACTTTCAGATGAACCTTGACCTACAGACATACCTGTTTAGTGAAGATATGAACCGAATATATCGTCTCTCACACCAGCAACAATTAGAAAGTGCTCTGTGGTCCAGTGCGTAGAGTTTGCGTAATTAATATGCGTAGGCTAATTGTTGGTGGTTCCACTGACTCTATTAAATGTAGCTAGTAGTTTTCAAAATTTCTAGTGCGATCAATATTATAGAGGTTCTGGATTGAAACCTGTATCGTCTCAAAAAATATATTGCCAAAGTTACTTATGTAACACCTGGGAAATTAAAATGTATGGAACATATGATTTTTTTTTCAATAGTTTTGATGTTGTATTGTTGTATTGATTTCCTTAGTCGCCTCCTACGACATCTACAGAAGGAAATGGAGTGACGCTATTCTTAATCCGGCGCCACACGGAAACAGGCAGCAGCGTCTTCCTGAGATTCCAACCGCATACTGCGATCGCCAACCCGCCTGCCAAGCGTGGCGATTATGGCAAAACCCCTCATGGTTATGAAAACCATGAGGGAAGCCTATGTCCTGCAGTCGGCGTCGAGTGGCTGATGATGATGATGATGATGATGATGATGATGATGATGATGATGATGATGATGATAATGATGATGATGATTGTTGTATTGACTAACATAACCCCCTATATTTGGATGAATATGAGGATCATATGACACTATATATTTTTAGATCATTTCTAGAGAAACGGCTATAAGTATAAGTTATTTTAATTCTTTATCTTTATCTATAAGTGAAATTCAGTGACACAGTTTGAGCAACACTGCTCAGACCTAGTTAGCGGTTTCTCTAAGACAATTACACGGAGCCCACACATTTCGTTGATAAATTTCCGGGCAGATCCGCTCTGAGGTAATAAATTTCACGAGATCACCGATGGATACGAGCCGCGTGTTCTTATGACTTTAGACATGAGGGTGAAATTCCCTTGCGTGTCCGGACATGCATCACCCAAGTTGATGATGATGATTAATTCATTCGGGCTCGTACAAAAATGATGCGAGTCGATCGATCATCGTGGGTGTTTAATTTGGCCGGGGATTCATTTATCTTTACTCTTAGTCGGCGGATCGTGTGTGAGAGCGGTAATGATCCATTGATAGAATATGATGTGTAAATAGACAAAAATAGCTAATCTTGTAATCATCTGTGGTCCACTCAGAAGTATGTCTATGTTTAAAGTGGAGACGTGGGCCTTAAACAAACTTATTAACTTAGTAACAGGGTAGGAGTCCTATATTAATTGTATCAAAAATAATATTTCTAAAAGTGGTAAGTAATGTATGTATTTAGTCTAAATGTGAAAAATATGCAATTTGATATACTACTAAGATGTGTTTATTTATCTTAAAAAAATGTAAACCCGCAAACTTAAATAATCATAATACAATAAAATAAATTTAATAATACAGTCTCTTTGAGAAGTAACACAACATACAGTACTCGTATATTAAAGTGACCATATACGTCTTTTATAAAATTGCTTCCATAGAAAAGACATCAACGCACTCACGCGCTTCATCTCGTATTCAATTGAATAGTTCAGTTTCTGCCTAACATAGAAATAAGACAGATGTAGTTTATTGTTTTCTCTAGTTTATTCTAACAGTATATAGTTAAATAAGTAGCGGAATGCAAAGTGCATAAACTAGCCACCGACAAAGGCATCTATTAGCCTACACAAGACTGTGATCGAGAGCTACTTGAGGTATGTTCCATTCCGAACTTTGAAATCGATTAAAAAAAGCGATGAAATTGAACGAAAATACCGATTTTATTGAACATGAAAATAATAACCTCATTTGGTAACATATTAAAATAATCTGGATAATTACAGCTGCATAGATAACTTACTTTAGTGTTAAGATTTGGAAATTTCTTCAGCCATATTTAAAAGCATCTTCCATGCCATTTTCATATTTTTGTTGCTGGGACCTCTGCTGAAATATTTAGCTTTTATAGTAGCATTTTTACACTGTTGTGAAGACAGGTTCTGTAGGTCGTATATTTCAACTTAAATAAGATGTGTAGCATTGTTGGCATCGTCTGTATTTGTAGAGGTGTACAACATTTCACCATACAATTGTTTATTTTTTCTAAGGTCGATGATTGGTTGCGTTTTTTCCTCAAAGGGCTCTGAGATACCCGTGAATAGTTCATCAATCTCAGTTGTCCACATGCATCTCTTGCACCGCTGTTTTGGAGTCGCAAGGGATGTTTTTTGTTTTTTCTTAGCAGACGTTCTGGCGGATGAAGTAGAAGGGGAAAGTCCAATTCTAGCGGATGATGTAGATGGCACTTCAGAAAATCTCGGTTTCTTTTCAAGCGGCAGACTTTTTCGTCCTTGACCTGCATGTACTGTTATACTGTAACAAGAAAACAATGATCCCTATTAAAAAAATTGTCATTGCGAGTAACACAAGCGCCCTTAGGGTTCCGATCAAACGATTACGAACTTAACTTTGCAGTTGAAACATATGAACTCCTATACATGTCAAATGCTAAAGTATGTTAATAAATATCACAAACATTTTTTTATGTCATATTGACATTAATAACATATAGAAATTATCAGTTTTTTTTCCTTTATTTGTCCCATGAGAAGCATCTTATCAAATTTCATTATCACCTTTGTTTGTAAGTTTGAGTGTATAAAAATGTAACCTAAACGGTTGATTTATTAGTACAGTGCTGTCTATTGATCGCATTCACCTAAAAGCGAAAATAGTTTTTATTGGGTCCGCTTTAATTGGTTCTATATTTGATAATAATTTCAACTTAATACCTCAACCCATTCCTAGGAAAAAGGATCGTGAAAGACAAGCGGACAAACTGACAACAAAGTGATAAATTTATTGTACTTATACGTCTTTCCAATTTTACAAATAAAATATAAGAGCTGGACCATCCTTGTAATTATATAAATACTTGTGCCAGGATACAATCAATGGAAATAAACGCTAGGTCAAGTAATGGCAGTTCATATGGCACGGCCGTCCAATAATCTTAAAATGTCTCGTAGAATCAACGCAGATGGCTCCAGTGATCCTTAAAACCATTAATATACCTAATTTCGATTACATAAAAAAATATTCGAGCAAACAAACCAAGAAAAGACATTTAACATAACAACGAAATATATCACAAAAATAAAATAAATACATAGTTACGGGTCTAATAGTGATAAAAAATCCTAATAAAAATCGCGATTAGATCCGTTTAACGTACCGTACCTCACTTGACGGTTGTCTCTTCTGCTTCACATGTATCACATAAAGCTCGTTCAATGGATGCGGAATCCATATCCCGATCGTCTTTTTCGACTTCCGCACAGACTTTATAAAGAGAAAGAGAGAGAGAGATAGAGAGAGAAACAATTTATTTAAGTTAAAGTTTAAAGTTCCTCAGCACACGAAGAATTTTTGAAATCAAACATGGTTTCCTCAGAAACCGGTACTCATACCGATAGCAATGCACTTCGTCACAGATACAATTAAATGGTTATCGTCATTCCGCGCAATTTAACTCGTAACTTATATTAACTTTTTAAACTTAACAGTTCACTTCATTAAGAGTCGATTTTGAGCCACTTTTGGTTGAATCAATAAGCTGTTTCTTCAAACAGTGAGTAGAAAAAGCATTGGTACTGTTCTATCTTCATTAGTTTATCTAATATTTATAAACCTACTGCTAGTTAAGTTGTATTTAAGATAGTAAAAAAGATGTAGTTAATAAAACTTTTTTCACTGTCAATTAATAATAATAACATCCACACAATTTTAAAAACTGTTATCTAATTAATCGGTGATTACTTAATGTTTCAGTGTTTAAATGGTATATTTGTGACGCCACTGAGGAGTATCGTTTAATTTCGTATGTCAAACTAGGTACTTCGTCTTCAGACACGGTTTTTACTAATTTTGGAAGAAGTTAAGAGGAACTGGAGACTAAAACTGATATTGTCACTATCTTGTCGTATGATTTAGACAGTGATAGCATGCAATTTATTTTCCATTTAAGTTTTATCTGACTATTGAAAATTTGGCCCTTTCATAAATAGAAACTCAATAAAAAAATAAGTTAACATGTCACAGACACATTTTATATTTACAAAAAGAAAACGTCAATAATTTTAAATTCAGTTTTGTAATTATTTCTCTTTTTCTTGTGTGCCGAATCGTGTATTAGTAATAGCATGCTGTTTTGAATTACTTGCTATTGTTTATTTTATTGTTTACTAGATTACCCCGTGAACTTCGTATCACCTACTTCAACCCTTTTTTTCTTCTCGCCGTTTAAACCTTCCTTGGACTTCCACAAATATATAAAAACAATATTTGTGTATATAAAAACATCATTTATATTTAAAAAGTGAATGAGATGGACTGAAAATCAGTGCTGCAACTACGCATGCATTCACAGCAATAACGCTGAACCCGTTTGTTTTTACCACAAACATGCGAAAAAAAAATTGCTGTAGTTTATAGGGGCAAATTTTTTACCTGTAAATATAGATGCTAAATTAGAAATTATGCTTATTAGTATTGTTCTATATTCATTTGTTTATAAATTACAAATATTTATAAAACTACTGCTAGTTAAGTTGTAATTAAGATAGTAAAAAAGCTGTAGTTAATAAAACTTTTTTCACTGTCAATTAATTATAATAACTTCTATACAATTTTAAAAACCTATTTAGAGGCTAAAAATGCCTGGCACGGTTAGCCAGAGGTCGCGGGTTCAAGTCCAGGCACGGGTTAGTGCAACAAAAAGAATATAACTTCCACACAACACAATCACTTGTCCTGGTCCCAAACTAGAATACCTTGTGCTATGGTAACCAGGCATGGAAATCACAAACATAGAAATACATCCGGACTGAGGCCATTTGTACAAATGTACAGCCATCAGTGGGAATTGAACCCACGACATCCGGCATGGTAATCAGATGTGATACCGCTAGACCAACGAGGCAGTCGAGGCAGTTTGTGGAATTATAACAGAATTGTACTTTTTCTTATTTTTATAATACTCGTAGTTTCTGCGTGTGTACGGAGGAACCCTAAAGCCCATTGGTATAATATCGGCAGAGGCTCTTGTAGAACACGCGTGGGCAGCCTTCCTGGGTCGAACACTACACTGGTTACATTATTGACATTATAGCCTTTTCAATTATACACTAAGTTAATGCCCACTGTAATGAGACCTCTGGAGAAGCATTGCACTGGGTTCTGTGCGGAATATTAATGGGTCAATATGATTGGATGATGATGCTGGTAATGTGGGCTGTAGGTCAATGGCAGTGACCTGAGCGGAACTTGCATTAAATTAAACACACAGACGGTACATAGAACGTTCCTAGAATTCCGTTGTGTTTAAAAACGTTAAGCGCATTTTGAAGTTTTTGCGGTACCTACTACTCTAACAAAGTCAAATAGTCGATTGTCAAACTTGACGTTTCCCGCAAATAAGAAATATTCTATATATCGGGTGTGATGCTGGCACGTCACATCTCTATTCGTTAAAAATTGTGAGATCCACGTAATATCAAGTCGGTTAATTTATTCAATAAATGGATTGACTTGGCCATTGCATGAAAACACAATATATCTCACAAGTAATACATAATATATTTAATTTGATAATTTATTGCGGTATAACGTAGATCTCACAACTTTTTACTGTAAAAGAATTGAGAGACTCGGTTTTTTCGCAAGTTATGTTTTTAATGACATTTTTGTTAATCGTACTTCAACGCGAATATAGCGAACAAAATCTTAAATAAAACACGAACACCAAACAGCGACATGAAGTGCCACCATACAAGATCTGAAGATTCCCATCGGATGTGTATTGCTATTTTGTCACATCCCGTTTACTGTCACGCTTAGCACTCATTTACTTTGCTCGGTTATCGATTGTATATTATCTGTATTCCTAGGCTCGGTTGGATTCAATGTATTAAAATCCTCTTATCTTCCTGAAAAATGTAAGTCTGAATCTGAATTTGAAAAATAAACTCGTAGAACAAAAATTCCCAAAGAAGCCAAAGTTTATCAAAAAAGCTTGAAAAATAAAAGTATCCTAAAACATGAGCACAAAACTTTCAAACGCTTGGTTCCCTCTCAAACCTTTAGCTTTATAGTACGTTAACCATTAGCCCAAAGGCATTAAAACCGCATCTGTGCTAACAATTATTGCTATCAGCTCATATATGGTGTAACGGTAGGAGCGCAAGATTAGACCCGCACCTTATTGGCGACCCCACGCGCGCCGATAGACAATGAGAGTACCCTACTGCACTCAAAGTAGCCATCCTTAGTATAGGTAACTGATACTGCGCTAACTTAGTGGGCTAAGAAAGTTATAGAAACGGAGAAGCTATTCCCTATGTATAGAGCGATACAGAGAATGCTGTTTTTGTTTCTATAACTTTCCTAGCTTGCTTTCGTAATGGCAAATTGGACGGCAACTTTAGTTTTTAGGGTTCCGTACTTAAAGGGTAAAAACGGGACCCTGTTACTAAGACTTCGCTGTCTGTCTGTCCGTCCGTCCGTCTGTCTGTATTTTTTATCTTTGTGTCTAATGTCGTACATATATCATGGTACGGAACCCTTCGTCCACGAGTTCGAATCGCACTTGACCGGTTTTTATGTATTGCAGCCTCATCCAGCCGCCACCGAAAACCTGTCTTAGACATCGGTCCAGCAAACTGTGGCGTCTTACGCTGCGTTTGCCAGTTCGTGGTATCTACTCGAGAACTTTTTGACAATGCAATGTCGGCCATAAAATAAGCGTTACCTAATGTCTAAGGCAGCGAAAAAAATAACAAGGTTAAGATATAACTGTTTTCGCAGTTTCGCGGATGAAACCATGAAATTCGCAACAGAGTAACGTAATAGAGTCACGGGAGCGAAACGACCGATCGACAAAAAAACGCATCGGGAATTGGCAAGCCGTGGCCAATGGAACAGTGCAGATGGCGTACGCAGTTAATTCGTGACAGACGCCTTACGTAAAATGACAGAAAGTTATTTTGCTAAAATTATTGTCATAACTAACTTTTTACGTAAGGCTTCTGTTACGAATTAAATGCGTACGCCAATCGCGCAGTTGTCAATACTCTCCTGAAAAGTATTTTTAAGAGTCAATACACTGGTATTAGCGCATCTATTTTACGCGAGCTTCATATTCGAAAGGTTCTGGATTCGATTCCGTCATTACCAATTTCAAAACACATTTCACATTTCTTTTTCTGTCCTCAGCCAGCCTTATCCAGCTAGCATCGGAAATCAATTTTTCAACCAATGCTGGCTGTGCAATAAAGTAATCTCTTTCTATCTATCTTTTTTTTTCTGACTAAAACTTTCGTAAGCACTACACATTTTATCTTAATTCCGGAGCAAAACCTAGTCGGACTCGTCCGACAAAAAAGCAAGTAAATGAATCCAGAATTAAGTTAATAATGCTTTTCTGACCCACGGAAAGAAAACACCGTAAAAGACATTCATTCTGAGGTGTCTGCTTACCTCAGCGCTTGCCAATCTACGATGGTTACACGTTGAGATTAAACCCATTCTCTCTCTCTCTCTCTCGCTGAAAGAAGGCCTGCACCCTACATTGGTACGGATAAATATATGCTACTAAGTCTGCTTATTTATTAGAATCAATACTTAATTGCATCAACATTTCTTACCTCACCGCTTAAGCTATGTTTAAGTACAGTCGATATCTGAAACTTTTAATATGCGTGCACTAACTACAATACAGAAAACTACAATAATTGTAATTTTGGTAAAGCGAAAGAAGTCTGACGGGATCGTGGCAAGTGGCAAGCCCTGGTCTCTGCTCACCCCTCCGGAAAACAGGCGTAAGTTATGTATGTGGTGATTCTGGTCAATATTAGACATCATTGTAAGAGAAACGGTGTTCATTATTACCTTAACACAGGATAAACTTGCTTGGTTTTTTGTCGGAAGAGTCCAAGTGTAGTGCTTACGAAAGTTTTAGTTCGGAGACGGGGTTCTTACTATACTATTTAATTTATTTGAGTTCTCGATATATCAGCACTATGGTCACGGGTGGACTGAAGATCGTACAAGTTGACAACTGTTATAGGCATGCCTACCTTTTTACCCCCTCCCTAATTAGCGGCTAAGTTCGATTATGATTTATAATTATCTCGAAAATTGACAACCAGGAAAGTTTTAAAAAGCTTACTGACTAAAAAATCCTTGGCTAAAAAAATACGCACAGCCTTTCTAACTCCATCTAGCTCTGTGTCTTCAGAGCGGTCTATCCCTCAGCGCATTCTCGAGAGCAGTAGCCGATATGGCGTAGATAGCTGGACGCCACCGCCCGAGAAACAATGAGCTCCGAAGCCCGTGTTACAGAGGTAAGCTCTGGCGTTCATCTCCATTTAAAACAAACCTCAACAACAAACGTTATACTTACTTTTTCACCTACCTCGCTGAGCTTCATGAAAAAGTAAGTATAAAGTCTTTTTTAGATCATAGAACCTTTTTTGTTGCGATATTGAGAAGTCCGTACATAGAAAGGAGGAGGAGGAGTATGTCTTATAAACTAACTATCAGGGATTGTTTAGTGGTTAAATTTAGTCCCGTAGTACATACAGGCATAGATGAAAAGCTTCTGTGAAATCAACCTAGTGATATCTAGAGCGTGATATCTATAAAGAAAAACCTTAACAATAAAATGGAAGATAAAATAAAATATAATTGAGATGTTTTTTACTTTCGCTAATTGGAAGTAATTAACTATCTGAAGAAATACTTTTCATGTTCTGTGTTATTTTAATAACACGTTGTATTACGTATCAGGCAGCACCGTGTAATTTTTCCCTTCGTTTCAGGGAGCGTTTTTCTATTTCGAATCATTACATAACCACGTTTTTATTATAAATTGAACACTGAGGTGACATTGAACAAATTTGTGGAAATAAGGTGACTAATATGTTAACTATTTTTTTTATATTTCTAAAGGCATTAATATTGCAACAATATTGTAAACATGATGTTCCTGTAATGAGCACTCAACCAAAAGCTCATATACGTAGTTTCGAACGGTTCTATTGGAAGAATTTCTACAGGAATCACTCCCTCTGAACACAGCTACATACAAACAAGCCACAATGGTTACTTGTGTACAAAACTGTGCAACTTCCCTTAACAGCAAAATAATAAATGCATTAATTCACCGGATACCATCAAAACGACGCATTGAATATAAATAAAATGACTGCTTCTTAGAGCATCTCTTAGTGGCCTGATAAGCCCCGTTCGGGCCACGCGGTAGCATCCAATATGGTCTCATAGCTATCTGATAGCCTTAAACGCCAGTTTCAACCAAACCGCTTGATTCGATAACACTATGTTACAAATCTAGCGGTCCTTTACCATCGTGCAGTAGCCGAGCGAGCAAGATGGTGCGCAATCTGACCACGCTATCTCACCCTCGTATCGATGTGCCGTGAATCGGGCATCTGATAGCCGCTCAGTCTCAGAATGGTAGCCATTACCTTGGAGCGGAGAATAGTAGGAAACACATAAAAAATAATGGCCCACAATTATCGTGTGATTGTCGTCTCTACAGCGGGTATTAGTGTAATTATGTCGGTCTCGGATGACTTGTCAGTTGATATTTGTAAAACCATAATCCTAAGTATCCAACTGCATCAATCAAGGAGATCTATGCTGCAGCCATTAGTGACCAATATCTGCTTAGTAAATCCGCCAATGCTCGCTGAATGGTCATGAATATCTATATAAGTGCGCCATTCGTATTATTGATTAGGTTCTTATGTCTTTTACCTATGATATCAAGGAGGAGACTTTATAAAGAGTATAAATCTACCTACATAGTCGAAATGTCGTGCAGAGAAATAGTCTGAGGATACGGACGGGCTACCTATCAGTACGAACAAATTACTTCAAAGTTAGAAAAAAAATATCAGAAAAAATATCTAAAGCTTCCACTGTTCCACGGCTTTAAAATTTAAAACAAGTTTTTAATTTTTTTTCGCGATTTCATAGTTTTCCCATATAAGTTATAAGCCAAAAACAACAAAACACCTGGAAATATATAAAAATACTTATGGCAAAGCTACAGAAACCCCTCCATTGATTTTTAAAGGCAACCCCCTGCATTCAGCAGTCCCCCTCGGACGAGCAATTTTCAGTTTGGCAACCGACCATATGTAAGTTAAATTCAAAATTTAACGGTTCGTATTTACACGACGGTACCATTGGAGGTAAAGCAGATACAGTTATCTCAGACTTAAAACACCTTTCGAAAAATCTAGCGAAAATCGGTCTAGAACTAAATTACTCCAATTGCGAACTAAACATAATCAATACAATAGACGTACCTAAATACAAAAAAAAAAAATCACAACAGATTTCAACCATATAGCACCAAACATAAAAATTCTCAGTAAAGAGTCGCTTCACCTCCTTGGTGCCCCGATTCTATTTTCGTCCCTAAATTTACTTATGCACTACGCTGTTCCACATTTTGGGAACATTCAAAACAGTCATCATCATCAGCCATTTGACGCCCATTGCAAGACCCAGGCCCCCTTTGTGGTTTTCATAACCATGAGGGGTTTTGCCATAATCCCGGCATTCCTGTCCTCGGCTCAGAGAGTGGAAGTCCTCTTCGTTAGGACCACTTACCGATCACTCGATAACGTAGAGGTTGAGCGGCTGGCCAAGGGCCGTTGATCCCATAGAAAAATGTGAAAACCTTGGTGTCGGACGCAACATGCGCGGACACTTTAGCGCCGTCTCACATCCAGGCCTCTTCCACAAGAGCCGGCGCTGCGGCATCAAGTGTATCTAGAAGACATGAAGCGGCGCAAGTACGGGGCTCTAGCACAGAGTCACGTATTTGTGCCGTTTGGTGTCGAGACACTCGGACCGTGGGGGCCCGAGGCGCGACTGTTCTTCAAAGAACTATCGTCATGCCTCATCAATACGACCAGGGACCCCAGGGCTAGCTATTACCTTGGGCAGAGGATAATAAGTCTCGCCATCCAACGAGGCAACACAGCCAGCATACTGGGAACCCTTCCCAGAGGCAGCAATCTTGGCACAGGTTTCAACATTTTCATACACATCAACATTTGCATACATGCATTCAAATCAGTTACGTTAAGAACGACTTTGCAACAAAAACGTAAAGGTTGATCTACTGTCGACTGTACAATGAGTTGCAATGGGTCACAATGTAAAATTTTGGTCCAGCCTGCTTAGTAGTTGATGCTCAGAGGTCGGGTTATTTTTGTTGAAGTTTTTTAATGTTTGCCTTTTTGTTTGTTTTTTTCTTTTAGCAATATTAGCAGCGCACTCTAGTGATGAATAGCAAGATTAGATGGCAATTTATAGCACCATCTACTGTGAAGTGAACTGCAAAATTAAATTGGAATATTTTTTATTTACGCCCGCGGAATTGAAGTCGTATTTGGGAAAATCTGACGATTGGTTAATGAGCTATGAAGGTACATAAAATCGGACATACATGCATGCATGCAAATTTACATACAAATTTACAAAGATAGATAGATAGAGAACACTATTGCACAACCAGGTAAGTATATGCTGAATCCTCAGCACCTCAAAAAATATATTGAGATTAATTTTCTGTCACAGAATTTTCAGCAATTTTTATCAAAGGTTTATTTACGTTTATATCCTAACAATCGTTAGGAGTGTACAAGCAGACTACAGGCGTGCTCCTACCCTTAGGATTAACGGCATATCATCAGCGCGCATAATACATCCGCGTCAACACCGACATTGCTCTGCTGTACTGCCTTTACGCGGTCAGTTGCCGCAGTATCGGTATGAGGACACTGACAGCTAAGTATCACGGATAGCTTACAGCTGATATAATAAATATTATTATATTTAGTAGCTAGTTAGCACCGAAAAGAGCCTAACAGAAGGGACGTGGGGCGGGGGCGCGGAGAAGACTTTTACTTTCATATAAGATGTACTGAAGGGACGGGACGAAGCCCACACAGAAAAGACGGGGCGATGCCGATGGCGCGATTTCTATACAACGCGTCGCGTCTTTTCCGCGCCCTTGCCCCACGTTCCTTCTGTGTGGCCAGGGGATTAAACGACATATTTGTTATGTTGTTAATAATAGGGGTTAAAGTATGAAATTGCCGTTTTATTACAATAGGTTCTTTGAATTGACATAGAATCTTCATGGTTTGAGGTTTTCGAATGAAACTTTTTTCAAATGGTTTCTATGATGTTCTTTTTTTAAAAAATGTGAAACATTTGAATATCGACTTTCAATTGTTTTTGTTATTCAATTTAGACAAGAAAGATGGATACTGCGAAAATTCGAGTGATTTTTGAATACGAGTTCCGACGCGGAACTAACGCGGCAGAAACAGCCCGCAATATCAATGCTGCGTTTGGAGAGGGGTCTACTAATGAACGCACCGTGCGATTTTGGTTTAAACGCTTTCGTGATGGAAATTTCGACTTAAAGAACGAGCCACGAACAGGTGAATAACGATGAATTAAGAGAGATAGTGGAAGCCGACCCTAGTCAAACTACCCAGGAATTAGCGGCATGGTTTAACGTTACCTTACCCACAATATTAACTCACTTGCGTCAAATCAATAAAATAAAAATATACGAAAAATGGGTGCCCCATAACCACTCGAATTTTCGCAGTATCCATCTTTCTTGTCGAAATTGAATAACAAAAACAATTGAAAGTCGATATTCAAATGTTTCACATTTTTTAAAAAAAGAACATCATAGAAACCATTTGAAAAAAGTTTCATTCGAAAACCTCAAACCATGAAGATTCTATGTCAATTCAAAGAACCTATTGCAATAAAACGGCAATTTCATACTTTAACCCCTAATATTCCACGACATCACCGGATCCGGAAATTTTGAAACAAGATTTTTTAAATATTTTTTTTGTTTAGGTAATTTTAGATGAGAAACGGCACGCAAGCAAAAATCGGACCAATCAGGAGCAACGCAATCCCACCCGTCTCTCCTGTGAACCGCAAATATGTGTACCGCGTAAAATATTACCTCGCGCAAATAAATATTGTAAAGCCCCCTTTCAATTAATATATAGATAGATAGAGATCGAGAACACTTTATTGCAGAACCAGAAGAAAGAATTACAATAAATGGTGTTTTATATATAAGGCACACAATTGGTAGTCTTAACGCTTAGAGCGATCTCTTATTTATTTATTTATTGATATTTTTATTGCATTTAAAGAAATTGTACAATACGCCAGACTTAATGCCATAAGCATCTCTTTCAGACAACCTTTGGATGAAGTGGATTGCACGAATAATATAGTCGGTAGATGGATGTATATAAATAAGAGAATCAGAAATATAATGGTATGTGAATTAACAAGTATGGATAGGAGAATATTAGAAGAATATAACTGCTTGTAATTACGTAACGTACATATATGTGTTTACCAACAAAGTAAACACATATAAGGAACAGTTCAAGCAGAGAGGTAGTGAAAATTTACGTCTTATATTTAAAAGTAACATTCTGAATAGATGCTATGTTTAATTACAAATTTTTAAACCACCTAGATTTCCGCGTGTATTTCACCTTTTCGTTGCAAGCCGTGCGTAGCTTGCAGTGTACGCATGGCTTGGCCCTTATTTATGACGCGTCCGAACAAACGGATGCGCGCCGCAGGACCTCGAGCCTCGCCCGCTCCTACGCGTGCCGGTAGTCGGCCCGCCAGATAAACTCTAGGCTTTATCTTTGAACAGCGAACATTTTACTTTGTAATATTTGCTCTATAAAGAGTTTTAAGAACAGAGTTGTCACTTTTTCACAAAAGAGTAGAACTATTGTTTCATTATTTTGCATCTTTATCTGCACTGAGGTTTGTCGGAATCGTAGCAAGTGGCAAGCCCCTGGTCTGTGTCTTCCCCTGTGGTACACAAGTATAAAATAATGACAGATATAATGTATCAGATACATTCTTTATATTATAAGCTCACGCCTGTATCCCAAAGGGGTAGGCTGCATTGGGCTACAGATTTAAGACAAAATACTTACACCAATACGACATGGTTTTAATAACATTAAAATGGCTAAAATTTCGGGCTGAAATGGAATTTGAGCCCGCTCTTGGATCTAACAAAGGACTCATGTTATAAATCTATTAGAAAATCCCACTATACACCTCCTTTTGCCCCCTTTAACATATATTTTTTTACTTAGCCTCGACTTTATTTGGATACGGCCAATGGAGCGCAGCATTTTAGATGTGATCATGTTTGGAACACAACGCTGCATTCAAAAATTATAATACAATAAATAACTTCCACACAACACAATCACTTGTCCTGGTCCCAAACTAGGATACCCTGCACTATGGTAACCAGGCAAGGACGCCACAAATATGGAAATACACCAAGACTGAGGACATTTCGAGACAGAATTGAACCCACGACCTCCGGCCTGGTAATCAGACGTGAGACCGCTAGACCAACGATGCAGTAAGGTTTATTAAAATAACCGATGTTGTAGTGGTGACCGCCAGGGGCCTGTTTCATAGAACTACAAGTAATGGTTTACAATAAACTCGTACGATTTAACCTGCTCCAAACTGTCAAATATTATCACATATGTTTTGTCACTTCGGAGACGTCAAAATGGATAAGCCAATACAGTGGACAGTTACGGAATATGCAGGCTGGTATGGACATTTTTGTCGCATAATAGATCGGCCAACATTGCGACCGACTGGGCACCAGATAACCAAATAAGGTTCCGTGTGGCGCCGGATTAAGGATAGCGTCACTCCATTTCCTTCCGTGGATGACGTAGAAGGCGACTAAGGAAATACATAACCAGGAGATGGCAGCAGCGTTTTCCTGAGATTCTAACCCCATACTGCGATCGCGAACCTGCCTGCCAAGCGTGGCGATTATGGCAAAATCCCTCATGGTTTTCCTAACCGTATAAGGTGAAGATAGGCCTTAGGTTTGGGAAACTGCAGTGTCCTGCAGTGGGCGTCCAATGGCTGATGATGATGATGAACCAAATAACAGCGAACCAAAGCGACGATGGTGGGACAGCCTTAGTATTAAGATGCGTGTGTACAGTTTTATGTCGTGTATTGGACTCGGTACATAAGGGTTGCACGAGTAGACAACATATATGGGGCTTGGAAGTGTCACCACACTACAATCTAAAAATATTATTTTGCTCCTCTCTTTGTCCAACTTTTATGGCTCTTTATGACTTACTCAGTGCTTTTATTTATATAACACTTAATAAGAGTTACTGTTGTAAGTGGTTGAGAAAAAAACTGAAGGTATAATTAATAAAATGTGAGAAATAACTGACATATCGCGCCTTGTACGTGTCGCGTTTGTGAATTAATTTCATTCGCGCTTATGGTGTTAGACACTTCGACGTGAGAAAATATTTGAATTAGATATTAATGTTCTGTTATTGTCTCTTATAAAGACTTCCAGAGGTGTTTTCATAGGGAGAAGTTAATGTTTAGAAACTTGGCAATCGTTTAATGTCTTATTGTTCATTTTTTAGGGTTCCGTATCCAAAGGGGTCAGGGACCCTATTACTAAGACTCCACTGTCGGTTTGTCTGTCTGTACCTCATGAATCGTGACAGTGGAAATTTTCTCAGATGATGTATTTCTGTTGCCGCTGTAACAACAAATACTAAAAACAGTTTCGCCGATGCCTGCACTTGCCCATTAGCTCAGTTAGGAGAGCGCTGGCATGGTTAGCCAGAGGTCGCGGGTTCAAGTCCCGGCATGAGTGGAATTTTTAGCCTCTAAATAGGTTTTGTTAACCACCTGTGCATCTAATTTTTATTTTTTTTAAATAATTACACCATTTATAGTCCACGATGACAGGTCTAATGAAAAAAAGTGGACAAGGAGCGTAGTTTCATGTTTTAATCGTGGAATCACCAAATCATGAAAACAAACAATTTCAACTATTTTGTCCCTCTGTACAAACCTCAGTACAAATAGACCATTCAATAGAATTCCCGGCCTGTCTCTCTACTCTCGACGCTCGACACATATTGTGATATTAATTGCGATCGATTCTTACGTCGGTTTGCTTGACAAACCCACAGTTATTCAAACATTCGCATTCATAATATTAGCGGAATTGACGTCGAAAATACTCTATGTGGTTCGCGGCATAAGGATATGCCCACCCCGACTCATCTTTCGGGTGGCTTAAGAAGCTGAGGGAAATCCTGGAGTGTACAGCCGGACCCCTTGTGTACTAGAGTAAACCTCTATCTACTGCCATCATCAACCCGCCTGCCCAGGGTGGTGATTAACCACTCGTCTGCCGCGACACAGGTCTGTGTCCAACTTAGTATGGGCCACCTATACGTTGCGTTCCGCGAGGGCAGTTCAGGAGTTAAGGGTCTCCGGAGAGTAACACTATCGCCAGCGAGGTAAAACATTATGTATGTTTTTACAAATTGAATTTGCAAAAAGTGTATATACAATCGCTCAATCATGTTAATTGAATCGTGTGATTTTAAAACGACACATGTCCTTTCATTACAACTTTGCAGGAAATAGAAAAATTTTTATTCAGTTTTATTCAAATACTAATATCTACAACAGCAATATTTTAGCATATTATATTGATTTCTGTATGAATAAACTACATTTTTTTTTCTAATGTAAATCAATAGGTAGGTGTAAATAATTTAATAAAAAAAAATGGGCAAGTGTTATTTTAAAAACACATGTGACTTGTGTTGTTTTAACATCACACGATTCAATTGTGGTTTTTAGGACCTATGGCCGTTAACCTAGGGCAAATAACCTAGAGCTAGATAGCACTGCCGCCAAAAACGGCCGTTTTTGGCATAAATGCTGTCTAGTCCCACGTTAGTGATCCTAGGTTCTTTGTCGTAGGTCCTAAAAATCATTGTTGACATGATTGAAGGATGACATATACCAACGCGGTGGTAGTGGCGTTAACGGTCCATACAGAAATCATTTACGGCAGTAGAACTTTGTATGGACCACCACCGCCATCGCCACCGCCACCGCGTTGTTGTGTTTTATCCTTGAGAGATTGTACAGACACTTTTTGCAAATACGATCTGTAAAAGAAGATAGGATTTTTTTTTTCATTGATGGCGCTAGTTAGCACACTGGACCCCCTTAAGGGCAAAGCCTCCCCATGGCCTGCGTCCTACGTCAGTAGGCCTACGCCCACAAGTTAACGAACTATGGGTGACGAAGTATATCCAGTTTTTTTTTTAATGACTCACTAAGGGCCAATTTTTAAATAGTCAGATAAAACTCAACTGGAGAATAAATTGCACGCTATTACTGTCTGAATCATACGACTGTTTTTTACAATTTTATTCTCCAGTTAAGTTTTATCTGACTATTGAACGATCCGGTCTAAGCTATGTATTAAATGGGTCTGATTGCGATTATTAAGTTTACCTAATAAATAATCGCGATTAGAACCGTCAAATATATAACTGTGAAGTATCTGTAACCGTATAAGTAGCTTTTGTATTGACGTCGAGAGTAGAGGGGCGACAGAGAGGCAACAAACCCCGTAGGGGCACCCGTCAGAGGAGCGCTAACATCTCAATAGAACCTGCTGTAAATAGCGCCGCAACCTTATACGTGCTTCGTGAAGAATCTACGCTGTCGGCCGCTCCGGACGTATTTTGCGTGCGTCGGCTCTTGCTCAACTCTACATTGAGGTTTTGTCTACTAACTATTTAATTACTGCAATTATTTTTTCTGGTATAATCGTACTAGATTCGCCTTTTTGAAATCCATGAAATTTGCGTTTCTTACAAAAATGACAAAGAAATAGATCACGTATAATGTAGACTATATACATCCCTCAGTAGGGCGCAGGCTTTCTCTCAGAGAAAGATTATGGGCTTAATCACCACGCGTGCCCACCGCGGACTGGCAATTTCAAGCGCTGACGTATGTGAACACCTCAGGTTTCCTCACAATGTTTTTCTTCGGCGTTGGCGAGTGGTATTACTACTATAACTTCACAAAAGTACGTAACACGGAAAACAAAGTCATTGGTACATGTCGATATTCGAACCCTCAACCTCCCGAATGAGAAGTCGGAGTTCTACCGCTCCGTATGTAGGTGAAGTATTTTTCATGTTGTCCGTTTACAGTTCTTTCATGTTCCAACAGGTCGTGACGTATTTTTTTTTCATTTCATTAATTCAGAATTGCAACTATTTTAGATTTATGAAAGGAATAAACTTGCTTTTAACAAAAAATAGAATAATATTGATAATGTGCAGTAATTACAAAAGGTGTACTAAAAATTTGAAAAGTTAGGTTTCAGAAAAACGGGAAGCGCTAAAAAGGCGCCCGAACTGAGTAACCACCAGCCATTCTTTATAGAGGCATAGTTAAGGCACTTCCTTTCCAGGAGTGGTGGAATAGAACATCTGTTCCAAGCCAGGACAAAGGTGGCCCGCTCCGTATAATTGCTTATTCCTGACCCTTCCTCCGTGCGCGTCCTTTATTAACGAACAAAACGCAACCGCAACCTAGCTGTGCTGCACTGCGACCCGCGTTTAGTTTATGCTAATTTTAATCTGCGATGATAAGATCTAACCTCTGTGCTCAGACCTCCTTTGGCCAACGAAATTCAAAAGAGGATCTAAATTTAACAACAATATAAATATTAAAAGCTACCATCAAATGTACCATTTTGGAACTAAATGTTATTTTAGTTCTAGACAATTTTTCAAGGAAATAATGTAACGTATAATGTAGGTTACACTGCTAAAAGTGGCATTGTTTATGAAAATAAAAAACAAAGGAACATCAGCGTTTTTGTTAGCATTTCTTAATTTTCTAAGAGTCTATATGTACCTCAGATATGTACCTTAAAACAAAGCGACGGCATAGATTTTCTTAGTTTTTTATTTGGTACAGAAAATTTCTGTCATTTTATGCGGCCTTTCAAGTCTTCTGAGTGTATTTTTGATTGAAGTGAGTGTTAATTTGGTTAACAAGGTCATTATGCTTCATCTGAATGAAACCCAAGTTTCCCGAACCGTCAATCTGCTTCAAGAGTAACGAAATATGGCATATCTAGGAACTAGAGATGGAATTTCTAGTCGGTACTTATCCCCCTGAGCAAAAATACTCAATTAATAACATCACTCAGAGACTAGAAAGGCCACTTTCAACTGGTCTTCTGCTTGAGTTTTCTGTAATTAAAAAGTTTAAGAAAATTAAATGGCGTCACTTTGTTTTTAGGTGTACGCAGACTCTTGGCCACCATGATAAGAACTGCTAACAAAAATGCTGATGTTCTTTTGTTTTTAATTTTCGTCAAGGATGCCACTTTAACAATATTTAGTGGCCAGTTATAATTAAAAACCTAAGCAAAAATTTTTACTCCACTTTGAAATCTTATTCCCCTAATTGTATTGAGCAGTTTATAAATCAGAATTTAATATAACTGTAATAACATAAATATGTGGCGTGCTTTGTTGGAGGCACGTTGGTGGTCTATGTCCAGTAGTGGACGAGTACGGGCTGATTGATAAAATGGAAATATTTCAGAATGTATCATTATCATCATCAGCCATTTGACGCCCACTGCAGGATATATAGGCATTCTTCCTGGTTTTCATAACCATGAGAGGTTTTGCCATAATCCCCACTCTTGGCAGGCGGGTTGGTGATCGCAGTATGCTGTTGGAATCTCAGGAAGACGCTGCTGTCCATCCTGGTTCATTTCCTTAGTCACCTTCTACGACATCCATGGAAGGAAATGGAGTGACGCTACCTATTCTTTATCCGTCGCCACACGGAACGAAATTTCCGAAATTTCGGAATGTATGTGTTTATCTAATATATAAAAATAAAAATTGTGATGGATCGATATATTATTATTATCGATTATCGATATATAAAGAAGTTATATATATAATATATAAAATAGAACCCGAGTTACTGATATAGCTCGAAGAATTGCTCAGTTGAAGTGGCAGTACGCGGGGCACATAGCTCGGAGAACTGATGGCCGTTGGGGCTAAAAAGTTCTACGAACGCGGACCGGACGTCGCAGCGTGGGAAGGCCCCCCACCAGATGTTCTGACGACCTGGTTAGAGTGGCAGGTCTGACGTCCTAGTTACGGTGAGAGTCGCTGGATGCGGGCGGCACAAGACCGGAAAGCTCGGAAAATCATGAGGAAGACCTATGTCCTGCAGTGGGCGTCAAATGGCTGATGATGATGATAAAGTAGTATATGTACAGTGGTGGGGCTAGCAGTGGTAGCGGAGCGGTGGAACGCCGGCTTCTCATTCTGGAGCTCGTGTGTTCGAATCCCGTCATGTAGCAATGACTTTGTGTTCTAAGCTAAGTACATTTGTGAAGTTATTGTAGGAATACCCGTCGCGAACTGTGAAGGAAAACGTCTTGAGGAAACCTGAGTGTCTGAGGTGTGCACATACCTCAGCGCTCGAAACTGCCAATCCGCGGTGGGCACGCGTGGTGATAAAGCCTATACTCTACTCTCTCTCTGAGAGAGGGCCTGTTCCCTGCAGTGGGACGTAATAGGCTACATAAAAAAGTAATGTACCTACAGTCGACAGCACATAAGCTTTAACGTTCATGCTTTTTAATCAGTTACTACGGGCGACTTTTCAACTGATAATAATGTAAAGGTTGATGCACTGTCGACTATACAACTAACAATGAAATGTGTTTCCCACGTCAAAGGTGTCATTATGAGGAACTACGCCCTTGTCATCGGGATGCTATCGTGAATCTAATCGGATAGAGGCATGATTGTAATCCTATTCACAACATTATGACTATTAGATCGGTGCAACACATAAGATTTTTGCATTTTGAGCACCTAACAGCAAATTACATGTTTAATAAAACAACCGCTTTTTTATGCAGCTGTACACGTCCCACTGCAGGGCACAGGCCTTCTCTCAGAGAGAGAGTATGGGCTTAATCGCCACGCGTGCCCCCTGCAGATTGGCAATTTCAAGCGCTGTGAACACCTCAGATACTCCAGTTTCCTCACGATGTTTTCCTTCATAGTTAATGAGTGACATTGCTAATACAACTTCACAAATGTACGTAACTTAGAACGCTTATGCCCTAATGGGACGCTTATAGGCTGCATTATAATTAGAAAGGACGGCCATGCATAAATACACAGTTTTTCGGACTGAATAGAATAGCTGCCAGACATTATTGATATTCAATGTTTTTAATTGATTTTCAACACGATTCTGATATAAGGCCTAATAAACAAACTCTACATAGAAGGAAAAAAAGATTGGAAAAAGATCTGGCACGTAGGACAAAGACGTGGGTTCGAACTCCGCTTCGGCCCGAAATGTTTATTGCTTTTTGGAGTTTGATTAGGTGTACACGTTACACTAAAGACAAATAACTATAATTACGTTTTTCATCAATTAGCGGTGGTAGCCTAGTGTTTAGAACATTGGACTCGGAAGCGGGAGACCCAGGTTCGATTCCCTGTGCGGGCATGTACCTATGACTTTTCTTTCTAAGTTGTGTACATTTGTGAAGTTATAGTAGCAATACCTCTCACTAACTGTGAAGGAAAACATCGTGAGGAAACCTGGGTGTCTGAGCTATTCACATACCTCAGCGCTTGAAATCGCCAATCCGCGGTGGGCACGCGTGGTGATTAAGCCCATACCTACTCTCTCTCTCTGAGAGAAGGCCTGTGCCCGACAGTGGGACGTATATAGGCTGCTTATATACGTTTTTCATTAAAGCCCTTGGAATTGATAACATTTATGTGCTGTAATAAAGTACCAGGACTCGAAAATTGTATAGCAGTTTTTTATTATTAATTTGTTTTTCATGACGTATTATATGTGTATTTTAAATAGCTCTCTTCACAAAAATCGAATCACATCTACACATATCTGCTTTACGTCACGATGTAATATCATCAATCAAATACTACAAGGACCTTATGCTGATTTTATTCAAATCCCAAAAGATTATCTGGCTCACCCACGTGCCCAGGCAACTACGTTCAAAAACAAACTTTACAGTCCAAAATATAATTTACAATGTGTCATTTAAAGCAATAGTTGTAAAGTCGAAAGTCGTATGAATAGGGCATACGACGAGGATGATGGTCTGACATTCGTCTAGCAATTTGCTTAGGTGTTTTACATACAAAGCGTTATAAATTTCTTACGGTTAGACGACCTACCCTTTGGATGATTTGGACCTTTCCTTCTTAGATGCTTCAATTGTCATCTGAGTCGTGCAATCCTTTGTCGAATGAAAAAAATATGATGTATAAACTTTCGTATTGCAAAATTATTACGACGAAGTTTGTCGGCATAGATACTAGTATGTAACTAACATTACGAAAAACGTTGGAATATCTATATATTTTTCTCGAGAATGAAAGATGTTTTTGATGTTTCATTCTTGAGCACCAATGTTTCACTTTTTCAAGGGCGTCAAACTAGAAATTTAATTTTTTTAAGCACGAAACAATTTTTTGCCTTTGACAATTACGATGTTATTGCTTATAAACATGACATATCTGATTTGACACCCTTGATAAAGTGAAATATTGGACGTCTATTTTTGCCGCCTCGACACAGTCCGACGTGAAAGAAATAATTTAATCGGAAGAGAACGACCCGAACGCTTCGAAAGCTCAAAGCGGATGATGCCCATCCGTTCATACGACGATTATGCGCCAAACGCGATGTAAATGTATGTAAAATAGAGTCGTCTCGTTGTGAAATACGCGCGTGGCAGAGACTGAGACAACGGGCTCTATGAATAATGGTGTTGGTGAGGCGGAAACAACAGTAGCTGTTAGTCATAGGACTGGCTTCCTTAGACAAGTCAAAGAAGCTGGAATAGCTTTGTTCAATGCTGTAAGTAAACTGGTTTGGAAACCGAAGCTGGGCCAAATCTAGTTAATATGTTAGATAGATTTACAATTGGATATGTGTGGAAGAGTGTATTTGCAAACAATACCGGATAGATATCTGGAATCTCTCACAGCAAATTAATTAAATTAATTTATAAAGACTAATCGAATGTGTGTAGAAAAACTTGGTCTCTGCTTGTCCTTCCAGACCGTCAGTAACAGGAAACCTAAAAATCAAGAAAATAAAAACTTTTTTACATAAACTCACGCGTGGATCCCGGAGGGGTAGGCAGAAATTAGGATTTCCCACTTTCCACGATTTGCCACTTTCCGTCTGACAGACCTCTTACGACCTCTTTTTTACAATGATGACTGAAAACATCTGACAATGATGAAACGCTGATTTTAATTTTGGCGCTCAATATTTTGGAAACGAAAATTTCCAATCCAAATCAAAAATTTGTGAAAAACAAACAAAGACGATCGAGTTAAGGTTTGTCCTGAAGCTTAACCTTTTCGAAAAAAGTCAAAAAGTCAGAACGACATTTTTCACATGACATTTATGACTCGATAAATTTCCAATGTGCTCAATAGTCGTGTGAAGCACGAAATCTGTGATTTTTTATCCCTACGAACGGCCGTTCACGTTTTAATTTGTATGATTATTTAGATGATTTTATAACCCGCGGCTTGGTTCTGCACGTTTTGACTTTTCTTTTCTGGGCTAGGCTGACTAAGCTGTCAGGATGGCATAGGTGCTGGGCAAGCCTACTCCATCTAAAAAACAATGTCCCAGGCACTGCAGCGTCCGACCGGTCCCTTCCCCCATCTAGAGTGAGTGAAGGTACCACTGGATGCTGTATAAATCATCTTATTTCGTGGTTGCCAAGGCCAAAGTCGTATATGCCTACTATTTCTTCCTTCCTTTTCTTGTCAGTTTCAGCTTCATGCATGAAGTAAGTTATTTCATTGTTCTCCTCCATTTTATTTGTCACCATTCCAGGAATTTGTCACCATTTACTTGTTAATGGTGAGAAATTCACAGCACCTCTCTGGGCTGAGGGATATTCCACTAATCAGCCTAATCGAAAACTTTTGAGATTTCATAGTATTTTCTTAGGTTAACACGAGCACTAGACATAGTAAAACTGATTTTTAAAGGATATTAACTCGTTTACTTTTCCATTTTATAATTTTCCGACGTTTCGGCACTTGCAAAAGTGGTCTTGGTAGATTTCACCCGTCTAGTAATTATATCCCCTCGAAGGTGTATGGTGATGCCGCAGCCTGCCCATTCGGGATACTTGGTCGTGTTTAAATATGTATGTGTGATCGTGTTATTTTTTCATTATGTTTGGACGAATAAATAATGTTTTAGATAATGACCTCGAACACTGCCCTCTTTCCACCTTCTTCATATCACCGACCCACCGTAAAATTGTTTTACCTAAGTTTTTGTTTTTTTGCGCAGAAGCAGAATTTCATCATGCGCCTCTACTTCCGAGCGCTCCAATCAAGAGTGACTTGACTTTGCAATTATGTTCTACCAAGCTACTAACTTACTGTTATCTGTCTCTAGCTACTATAATGTAGCCTATATACTTTCCAATCTAGAGCTCAGGTCTTCACTCAATAAAAGAGTACGGGCTTAATAACTACGAATGCCCACAGCGGATCGGCAATTCCAAGCGCTTCCTCACTATATTTTCCTTCACCGTTAGCAGTTGCTATTGCTACTCGAAATTGACAAATATTTCCAAATTTATCTACTGCGCTAAAGCAGCACCTTAAAAGTCAACGTTACTGGAACTAGGTTCGGCAAACAACAGTACCTTAGCAGAACTAGGGTCCTCCAGGCTCCCGCAGCTGTGCGGTATCGGTGCGCGCGCGCCGCCGTATATCACCGGGCGGGCGTTGCTATCACCTGTCACATCGTACAAGTGCTCGCCCGCGCCGCCAACTACAACCTATTTAAATATCAACCGTTTTACACTAGGCCGCCTTAGTTCGGCTCCGATGCTGCTTTGATTTGGCGTTGCACTGTAGTTGTCATTGTACCCCGTCGATTCCATAGCAGCAACTTTCCGTCATAAGGTTGTCGGGAAAAACCGCCAATTGTAGTCTCTATGACTACACGTTTTTTATATCATGTGGTCTGGTGCACAATAAAGAATATTGTTATCTTATCTTGAAATAATATTTAGGTCCTCTTTCATAATGTATGAATAGGCGCTACATAGGGTATTAAAAATCTGATTCCCGACCCTAACTCTATGAATACCTACTAGATATCTTTATCGGTAAATTTTGCTAAGAAATCAATTACTGAGTTGGTCGGAAAATATGGAAAAAATATTTTTGTAAATCGCGTACAATGTTGTTTATAGAATAAACATTTTATTAATAGATTTCCCCGAGGAGTAGGCAGAGGCCAGGTTCACCACTTGCCACGACCCTGACAAACCTTTATTTACGTTTATTTTTATTTTTTAATTGAGGTTGGGTTATTATAAAATAAAAATTTTGATATGCCTTGTTCATTCCCTTAATAAAGAAAACCTTGATTAAGTTTTTCTATTAGCTGAGACTTGGGTCTCGTAATTTTTCGGACCCAAAAATCAGCTGACTAAAAATCTTTTGAGCCCAGGGATGGCAACCAAAGTTTTTTGGTAAGGGGATAAGGTAAAGCCTTTGAAATGGCATATTAAAAGTGGATTTCTGATATAACTTACTTCACCTTTTTGCTGCTAGCACAAAACCTTCCAGGCTCTGGACTAGTAACCATATAAGTGTGTATTTAGATACTATTTTGAAGATATGCATACATACATAAACTCACCCCTGTATCCAGGAGGCAACTCTATATATTAAAACATATATTTTGAAGTTATGCAACCCTAAATTGGTATCGTCTTGGTAACTTATGACGAAGGGTTACCGACGGCCGGTTTACAGCTATCAGCGGCACATATAAAATCGTTCAAGCCCTGTGTTAGCTCAAAAAGCAGATTACCTTTCTCCAGGATTACAATGCTGTCGACAGTAAAGGGGCTATCCCTCTACTCTCGACGATATTTTATCACAATTTCGAAACAAATAAATGTAAGATGTCAGAAATAACCACTAAAAGTATATCGACGGTGTTATTTGTAAAAAACACTATTGCTTAAAGCCTCAATTAAAATTGTCTGTGGCGGAGATTTTACAAGGATTTTAGAAGTGTTTTAGAGGAATCGTGTTTTTATAAATAAGGCCGAAAGACTACAATGCAAAAAACCGGTTCTCGTGCCTCGCGCCGCATATGGCCGCACGTAAATGGACTTTTTTCGCTACAGTATTTAAGGTTTATTTTAGTTTGTATCGTTGCGTCAGCGTGTTGCTGGCCCGTATTAATATGGAGTCTTTTAATAAAAAATTGAGATTATTCCGTGTGGTTTTCAGTGTAAGAGCGAACAACCCGACTCATCTTTTTGATGTCGTAAGAAGCGGCTAAAGAAATTCAAGAGGTGGGCAACAGCACCTCTCGTGTACTAAACTAAACCTCTACAGCTAGAGTAACCAATCCAACTACCCAGTCAGTCTGCCCAACAGTCTGCTCAACGTGGTGGTTACGGGCAAACTCCCTCCATGTTCCTAGGCCTGCCCCAAGGTAATAGTAGAAAATTGAGTAATGACGATTATGGCAAAACCCCTCATGGTTATGAAAACCACGAAGGAGGCCTATGTCGTGCAGTGGGCGTCAAATAGCTGATGATGATGATGATGATGAGTAATGACTGAAACACTTTAGTTATTACAAATAGCAATACACTTATTCAGATTTTAAAGCTCTTCCGAAACTAAAAACATGTACTAGCTAATTATTATCTAAGTGAATTTACTCAATTGTAACGAAACTTGATCAAATTAACGTCGAGAGTAAGGGGCAATGGGCCAGTCAAGTCCATGGGCCATGTTAATTTGTTGTGAAAGCGTCTTCGGCCTACACGTGCGCCGCTAATCCAGTGCGCTTGCGCACGGAGCGACGCAATTACGCGACATTTGAATATTCCATTCGGGCATTTGAATTTGAAATCGTCGTGAGTCACTCTTTGGGATGCAATGCAATTGTTGATTGGATTAAGTATATGTTAAGAAGGTACTCAGTTCAATCAAAGTACGATTACTATTAGAAACTTCCGGAAATATCACGCTCGTACCTATCTCGGAACTGAGATACCAAATTTATTTAAAGATTCTTACTTCTTGTCTCATAAACACAAGAAGTAAGCCTGTTATATTTAAAATAACCGTATTAGTTATCTTAAAACTTTTATCTCGGACACTAGAAAACCGATTATAATTATGTATCTACTTGTCTTTGAGCTATGTTTGCAAAAGCATTCAGATATCGGTTCAATAATAAGGTAACAAAATTCACCGATTTCACCGTGGGAAATAAATGCAGTTTATTGTTAAGCTGAGTTCATTACTCTAGTTATAAATGCCTATCACTCCTCATAGTTTAGTGTTAGTATCTTAAGCAATATGGTGCCAGAAAAAAGTAGAGTTATTTATTACATAAACTAAGTAATTCAAAATACAGGCTACTGTCATGACTACTGTCATGGTGTCAGAAAATCCCCTTATTTCAACTATTTCGTAATAAAGTTCAATAGGCACCTACAAAACAAAATCAGTTAATTAACACCCTGTTACTCAACCAAGGGTCTGTATTGGTTAATCACTTAACCAATATCGACCCCAATTAGTTCAAAAACCCACCCAGTGGCGAGCTCTATAAGTACGGGAGTACCTATTTGTTACGCGGGTCACGGGAGCATGTGGCTCCATCTATATCCTCTATTCACATCTTATGCGTCCACTACACTACTTGTGATAACGATAATGGAGTTGGGCAAGGCACATTGCTCAATATGCCGAAAATCGATGGAAATTACCGTTTTTAGGTGAAATTTAACACTGTCCCTTGCTTGCCTAGCCCCGATAAACTTCGAGACGACCTACCTCGTTGAGTGAACGATTTATCCTTTGCAATTTAGACAAAAAACACATTGCTTTGGTACACGATTACAATGTTTATAGTAAAATATAGTGTGTAACAAAATCTCCACATAGGTACATCAACTGTTAGTACAGGAAACATTTCGAAAAAAAAAACTGGAAGAAATTTCTATTAGCCAATTGTACTGCAACTTTGTAAATATTTTATGTTTGCTTTTTCCTGGTGTTTAATGTATAAGTGGATATTGTTAAACCCTGTTTAATAATAGATCTGCAAAATTTGATGTGCCGTCGAATGTACCGTATTCGTAACCATTAAGTTATACAGTCCGATTCTATGGCCCGATTGATCGAAGTACGAAAATTCACTTGTGTCATAAGGCTCATACCCGTGCAATTTCTTGCTACTTAACAATCTCACTTATGTGATAAAAAATACGTAAAACAATTAGAACCCAAATCAGTCGCCCGAACATAGTGTTTAGAGTTACAAAGTTTCCTGTCCACTCCAACTGTAGGGACCGTATGGTAAATGCGACGTAAGCAAGACTAGTTCTCTATGGCTACTCTAATTTAGGAGCGTACTCACTGCTTTTGGATTTCCTACTCTCCTTGTGGTGTTTTGCCGACTGCAAGTTGCGTAACACGCCTTTGTTTGAACATTTAATTCTGCTATCTCTATCGATGCATTTGAGGCTGCTATGAGGCTGCTCCTCTCCTTTAGGCTAATATAGTGTAAACTATGTATTTTCAAAGTGGATAACATTAAAGACCGGCGTGCATCTTGCGGCTAGCTAATGTTGATGAAGCAAAAAAGCTTTGTCGGGATCGTGGTAAGTAGCATTATATGTGTAGGTACTTATAATATATAACGCTTGATATGCTATCGACGTTACAAGCAATGTACACCTTATTTGAGTCGCTACCATCGATAACGTTATAATGTCTCAGTTGCCAAATAGCGAGTCTTCGAAATAAATAGTTCAAATCCTGTTACATTTCACATTTCTTTATTTATTTTTTCACTCATTTTTAAATACGAAAATTACGGCAAAATAGAAATTCCTAGTTTTTACCAGTCCAAAAGTTTAATAAATAACAGATGGCACGAGACGTCATTCGTAGGTGTTTTACAAAACAAGTGAACGGGCGAAGCTCTGTCGTCCAAGTTCTACTTAACCTTATAAGTAATTTTAATTATAAGTTACATGTCCAAGCAATGCTCGTAAAAATATTAACTTCAGCTGCGGGAAAACTATATAGGGCTATAGAAGATCAATATACAAAAAAGGTAGAGACCACGTAAGTATCAGAGCCTCTTTATATGGCAAAAGCATTAATATTTAATCAAAATACAACACTCAATAAACCTTTGATAGACCGGAGTAAAAAGATAAGATGGTTTCATTCACGAAGTTCTCATGACATTTATTCAGGGAAATAAAACTACAAAATAGAAAGCAGATCGAGTCATTACGTAGATTCTTAATCAATCGGATTCGCGGGTTCTAGATTCATCCGATACATAATTATTTCTAAAATGCGAAATTTCTGAAACATTTCGGTTAGAGTTTGTCATTTATCTACAACAAATTTTGGCGAACGGCGTTTAAAAAAACTTGCTTAGGTTTTTTAAGGTTTTTCTGATAAAAATACTTAAAACTAATAAGTACTAATATATACTAATATTTACTGCTGCGTCATTCATAGATAGCGTAAAGCTCGAATGAAATAAAACTATTTTAACACCGATATTTCGAGCATTGTGGTTCCCGTGTAGCGCCGGACTAAGAATAGCGTCACTCCATTTCTTTCCGTGGATGTAGTAGAAGGCGACTAAGGAAATACATTACCAGGAGACGAGCAGCAGCATCTTCCTGAGATTCCAACCACATAGGTACTGCGATCGCCAGCCCGTCTGCCAAGCTCAGCGATTATGGCAAAACCCTTCATGGTTAGGAAAACCATGAGGGAGGCCTATGTCCTGCAGTGGGTGTCAAATAGCTGATGATGATGATGATGATGATTTCGAACATAAAAATCTGCGAAAAAAACTCATAGAAAAAAAGTTGTCAAACAAAAACTCTATAAATTGGGGTATCTCAGGATTTGCGCATTGTAGATATAACCCTGCATTTAGACGACACGGTCTACCGTTACTTCAATGCATCTATACCAACTTTTGCCTGAAGTTGTAGTCACTAGAAACCGTCCCAGAGACCACGGAAGAGATGACTACGACCTTTTCTACCGTGATAGGTATGACATGTCGAAGTGAAATATACCCAGTCTACTGCGAAGTGACATTTTACAGCAATTGTTGAGTCGATGCAGTGTGAGAACGCTACATCTAAGGCTGCAGTTTGTGACTCAATTCTGCGTTAGCCAGACACATAGCACCGGTCAGTTTGTTGTAATTAAACTATAAATTACTCAGTCTTTATTATTGTCACAGTAATAAGGATATTTATTGTCACAGGAATAAGGCACGAAAGTTTGCAATAAGGAAGTGCGAATAAAATGCATTTCTGCATATCTCATTAAGTTGTTTACTAAGAGACAAACAACGGACTAATTAATTAAATATCTATCGCAAAGTTGGTTTATTCTAACGATATTAGTAACAATGGGCGAAAAGGCAAAAATAACTATTTCAAAACCGCGATTGGCGTGACCTTTTTTACGTCAACTTACTGTACCTATCATAGAACGAGAGCAGTATTTTATCTATGTCATAAGTTTCAAAAGGATTCAGTAAATAAACAGATATATTTTTATTTATTTATTAATACTTTTGTTGCTTAGAGCATTAAGTCCGCCTTATTGTACGGCAGACAATATGGCGGACTTAATGCTATACACAAGCATTTTCTTCCAGTAAACCGCAGGAAATGGAAAAATGTTGCCCCTATATATTTTTTTCTAAATTATCAGTTAATACCACAACTAAATTTAATTACAATTCGCGATTTACGATGTTTATCAATATTCACAAACTGTGCGCCAAATAATCCATTGTCGGTTGAATCATATATGAGAGCGGCACAGCTAGTTTAGCGATTGTAGTGTAAGTATTCTTGTACTAGTGGATTAGTTGATTACCCCAATCAACACTATCTCAGCGGCCAGTACATCGATCAAGTCGCTAGGAACGCTGCTAAGCGGCATGTTTCCTGCGGCGCTGGGCATGCGTGTTGTGACATCTTCCATTTGCACAGTTCCGCTAGACATCCGACGAAATGCAACTCTATCTGTGGACTCCAAAGGAAATCAGCCACAGCCTCGTTGGTCTAGAGCTGGGGTTCCCAAAGCCTGTGCCGCGCAGTTCCGTCAGATATGCCATGAAATGCGACTCTACGTGTGGACTCTAATACAAACAGTTGACGGCCTCGCTGGTCTAGATAAGAGTAGGAGCTCCCAAAGCGTGTGCCACGCAGTTCCGCCAAATATGCCATGAAATGCGACTCTACTTGTGGACTCTAATACAAACAGTTGCCGGCCTCGCTGGTCTAGAGCAGGGGCTCCCATAAGTGTGCCACGCAGTTCCGCCAAACATGCCCTGAAATGCGACTCTACCTGTGGACTCTAAGATAAACATTTGACCGCCTCGTTGGTATAGAGCATGGCCTCCCAAAGCGGTTGCCGCGCAGTTCCACCAGATATGCCATGAAATGCAACTTTACCTATGGACTCTAAGATAACAGTTGACAGCTTCGTTGGTCCAGAGCAGGGGTTCACAAAGCGTATGCTGCGCAGTTCCGCCAGATATGCAACGAAAAGCGTCTCATCGTCTGTGGACGATAAGGGAAAACAGTCAGCTGCGTCATTGGTCTAGTGCAGGTGTTTCCAAAGTGCGTCGAGAGGGTACCGTTGAGCCACGAGGCGCTGTTTTCTTTTCTCCGTAAGCTAAGTTTACTTCTTATGTTGCTTTAGAAGTGCGCCACGAACTGAAAAAGTTTGGGAACCCATACGAAATTGCATACAACTCGCCTTTTTAAATAATAATAATGACTTCGTCAACTTTTTCACTGTTAACCAGCATACCAACAACGCGATTGATATGCAGGTTAACTATGTTACTGCTATATAATTCAATATTTTTAACTGATTTTAGCATTGGACATTTTATTCATTGAATCCCACTGTAGGATTAATAAACATTCAAAGAAAAAATCCGGGCTGGTTAGTTGAGACGTAACGAAAATCAGGTAAACAGATGACACTCAACTTCAGATAACTATAGAAAGAGAATTTTCGCAAAGTCGAGGCGAGATCATATTCATATTCATTTATTCAATTGTCACGCGTCACTACAGTACGTTTAGTAGATACTCGTCCATGTAAGGGCACCCTGTAACACTTACAACATCGCAACTTAGTTTTTAAGTGCGCTGACGCGGTACCAATGCTAAAGGTTCGGGTTCGAATCCCGGAAATTTTCTTTCTATGTGAAATTGTTAGTTTGAGGTATGTAATAGACGTGATTTACTTAATTCCGTATTCACTCATTTGAATCCGGAATTAAGTTAATAAGAGCGATGATCTTCGCAGGGCGGCTGACAAGAGCTGGATGAGAGAAGCCGAGGACCGTGCTCAGTGGCGTGTAATAGGAGAGGCCTATGTCCAGCAGTAGACAAGCGTAGGCCGATGATGATGATGTTGATTTAAAAGGAGAGATACATTACTAGGCTGGCAACATCGATGAGTAACGTGACTGCGTGACTTTTCATAATAAAAGGGCTTTTTAAGAGGAATAAAATTATACAGTAATGCGAGTGGGGGTAGCCCTAAGTAGCTACAATAATCCTATAAGTGACCTTTTAACCATTATAAACAAAAACCACCACCACCTCGGTTTTGATTAACTCTCCATCTTGTAGGAACTTATCCAAAAAGCCGGTAACAATAGCAAAATCCTCATAATAAAACCGTTCAAGTGCGAACTCGCGCACGAAGCGTTCCGTACCATTATCTATACCACATATGAATATTTCAAGCGTCTATCTGTTGCCGTTACTAATATCGAGCAAAAAACGGCAAAAAATTACGTTTGTTGGATGGGAGCCCTCCTTAAATAAAAAAAATGAAATACCTGCATCATCTGTGAAAATTTCAACTGTCTAACCATAACGGTTCATGAGATACAGCCTGGTGGCAGAAGGACGTATGGACGGACAGCGGAGTCTGAGTGATAGGGTCCCTTACCCTTTGGGCACGGAACCCTAAAACTGAACTGAATGATACTACATCTTCTTTAACTTTCCCGTTTAGATCTTCTGATGAAATCTCATTCGCAGAACGCATTGCAGAGAATCTTGTGGCAAAAAAAACGTTTGGAGTTGACAACATATCCCTTGAACACCTGCCAGTGGAATATAAACGTTAAACTGGAACTTTAAAGTCGATTAAAAGTTTTAGGCGTGGTGATTAGGTCCAGTTTAATAGGCTAAGTAAGTGTTTTTTTGTTCAACTTAATTGAATGGCTTCCAGTCCCATTCTGAGATGATGTTTGCTGATTAACTAGTGCGAATATAGTTTCTAATTGCACTGTAATTAAACACTAGATACAATCTTTAATTGGACGCTTTGAACCAATTCCAGAAGCATACGTCAATGTCCTACTGTTACTACGCGAGCTATTCCATTTCTTATTCATCATTCAATACATTGCAGGCTTCAATCGTTTTACTCGGCTTAAGGTCTGTAATCAGGTGGATATATTTACGTGTAATCCAGGGGCAGTATATCGTAAGACTTAAAGCCTCATGAAAGTGAAATCAAACTCTAATGCAATAGATGAAGTGTGAAATTCGATTTAAATAGCCCTAATTAGAGAGTACCAATCCAATTAATGAGTTTGACATTCAACACTGAAGCTCCTTAAGCACCATTCTACAATCCAATTAAGGTTATTACGCATTGATGGCGCCTGCTCGCGCCGTCAGAATGAAGTTCTATCAGACCTAAAACATACAAAATAACATTGCAAAATAATTTCAAATTATTCTTGATTCGCTGTTAAGTTAGGACTTAATGGCATAAATCATATCTTGTTGATGGCCGGTGAACCTAAGATAAAAAACCCAGAGCTGGATAGCTTTAACGCTACGGTAACTGCAGTTAAAGTTAACACACTTAACTACAAATGTACGCTAGTATTTCATCTATTTTTGTTCTCTGCTGTATACAATAAAGAGCTCTAATCTAATCTATTAAAGTGTCATCTGCATAAAATTTGCCATTACTACATCATTATTTTAACTTGATGCGCGATAGCGTGTCAAGCCAAGTTCAAAACGAAAAGGGCGACGCCCCCGCAACCATTTGAAGCTACTAAGACAAAATTTACTAGACTTCCAAAGTTGCAATTTTACCTATCTGTTAAAGAAATTGAAAGTGAAATTTTCTTAGAATAAATTGAGAATAGTAACATCAAAATTCTTTAAAAAATAGGTATTAGGCCTCTTTCTCAGCCGAGTCGTCAAGGAACACTATCCAAAAGGATCGATCATGTTCCTGCAAGACCTGTCCATTATCTAACATCTGAAATTCCTATTTTTATAACAAAGTGTCATCGGTCTAGACGTGGACGTTTAAAAATTACAATTTTTGCACTGATTGACCGAGCGGGTGAATATGTACTTAATAATAAATAACTGGGCAAGCTTTCTTACTTCTTAGTCACCAATAATAATTACAGTTACAGTCACTATTGCATGTATTATCTCAACGGTTATGGCCTAAGATAATCATTGTACTATAGCTTTGAAATCATGCCAAGTTGTATCTTCAGTAGCAAAGAACATAACAAGCTTGCTTTTAAAATAAGTAATAAATGTATGCTATTCCTACAGGTAGAACTTGACACCAAAGTAAATCGCAATTCTTTTCTCGGCGAAGCCGACAATATTGTGCTTTACTGGCATTGAACTTGGTCCTTTTTACATATACGTTTTGATGGCATTTTTGTAACCCAAATAAATCAAGAGTCAAGTTAAAAAGAATAGAGAAGTGAAGAGTCCTTAGACATGTAAGCCTTTCAATGTATTTTGTTTTCTGGTGTTTACAATAAAGTGTTCTAATCTAATCTAATCTAAGAGTCACTTAAATCAGAATCCCAAGTTTTATTATTGCTTCTCTCCACAAAAGTACGAGCAACATTTACTGACGGGGCAGCATTAGAAATACAAAATTTCAATGAGAGGATCCGATGAGAGGATACCCCTCAAGCTGTAACTTTGTGTAGCTATGGTAGCTGTTCTCATTTGGCTCACCCTGGACAACCACAACCCTTCAAGGATTAATTCAAGGAGCAAAGAAAATTACTAGAGCGGTCAGATTCATATATATTCATACAGTTGGTAGTCAGTATATCTATGAAAATATTATGTACGTTTGGAAAAATATCAGTAACTTTAAAACTGTAGGTAGCCAACACAATGTAAATACTAGAAATAGACATAAACTTTCGTTCCCAAAATTTAGGACGGCAAAGCTTAATACATCCTTTATGGGGCATTGTATACGTTTCTACAATAAGATCCCTGAGGATACAATAAGCTTGCCAGAAACGCGGTTCAAAAAATATGTAAAGCACACTTTGTGCCAAAAAAGCTACTTGTTGTAGTAAAGATTATTTAGATGACAATGATATCTGGAATTAAAGCCAGTTCAATGCATGAGTTACAGGTTTTAGAATATTTATATAAATTCTGTAAATTAAGGACTTGAAAAGACTGACTTTGGAGTTTTTTTCGTCCATTTTTTTCTCCAAAATGATCTAGATTTTGAAATGGACACCTAGTTTAACTTGTAACGTTCATTAAGTCGCAGTTTCTGTGCTACTTGGAATAAAAAAAAATATTTGATTTGTTTTGATTTTAAGTTACCTATTAGTATAAGAACCTTCAAGTAACTAAAGTTGATACAGTTTATTTCCATCGCCTCCTTTACATCGTTATCGGTACATCTACGACGCATTCTTATGGTCTCTCCTTGTAATACACACTGTGAGAAATGTATCACGTATGAGCGATTGCAAGGTTAATAACTTTATTTCTCCACTTGTCTCTCAGTTGTTGGATTAATTGTTACGTTTTATGTGCTGTATGCAGCTTTTTTTATGAGGCTCTTATGTCGCCTTCGGCGTTAATGGAAGTTTTTTTGTGGCATAAATAGGGCTTATTAATTATGGCACAGCTAGGCCATACCTCGTATTATGACAGATGATTTATATAATAGCCCTTCGATGCCTGTGATATTATGTATTTAGGTGGGTCGGGGCAAACAGGGTTACCTCTAAAATGAGCAATTTATAAACATTCCAGTCGGTTAAGAGTTTGTCATTTACAATCACTTTTTTTACTACTTCATAATATTTTTCTTAAATTTTCCATTGAAAAAATACATTTTTCTACTTTCTGCTTAAAAACTATAAGTGTCAAATATAATGTTATTTGTTATAGGTAATGCGGTGATTTATCGAAGGATGTGACATTGGTAAAGCACGTAAAGTGCAAATTTCATAAAATGATACTTCAAAAATATCAAAAGTTAATAGGAAAAAAACGGTTGCATAACAGAAACTCTATTTAGTCGTGGTGTTTCGGAAATCACAATTCTAGAATTAATCTTGTTTAATTGTAAGGGTTACTCAAAAAGGTAATTGAGTTTACCTAATAAGTCATCGCAATTAGAACCGTTTGATGTATAAATATAGATAAGCATTGTGAGTCATGTCATGAGAGATGCTACTCAAAAACTTTTCCTACCTATCACATTCTGTATCTCTCTTCCTCTCCGAGTAAAAGAAAATTACTTATAAATCTTATCGGCGTGCTCTACTTATTTAATTAGGCTGCTCGATACTATATCTGTGAAGAAAGCAAACGTTTACTGCGCTTTAAACGGAGCTTACAATAATGCCTCGTATGTAATGACCAACTAATCATAATGTACTATTTCGAGTTATAAGTCATATTGTTTTATTTTATTTCAAGAGGTAAATATTATTTTCTTGTGATCGTCTTAAGGCGGTCCCTTAACGAGCAATTCCCATGCAAACAATTTAAATTATTCGTAACTTTTTAGTGCTGTTGTGTTTCGAAGTCGGTTTTTATTTTTTATTTAAAAATTTTCTAAAAAAGTATTCACGGGACTACAATTTCTTTTTGATAAGTTTATTTCCAATTCTAAGCACGATCAAACCTCGATTTAATGCCTCTAAACGTATAGGCAGAGTTTCATTGCGATCGGCATGTCGCTTGTAAATAAAAACCAAAGTACGTTTGTATGGGAATCGCTCCTTGAGTGGCCTCCTTGACTGTAGTTTTGTTGTTGTTTCATGTGTGTTTTGTCTTTGAAATAAACTATTTCTTTCTATCTATCTACTAGCACAGGGTAGTAATTTAAGACGGTGTAGCAAGGGAACTTAGAAATTCAAATAAAACAAGCACTTCCCATAAACGAAACATATAAGTTCTCAATTGGCCACGCTACATTTTTTAACATGAACGGAAATCTCAAAACCATTTCGAGAATTTTGCTTTCCGTACAATTTCTATTTAGCAGATTTGTAAATAAGTCTATATTTGTTAAGATATTCAATAAAAAGCTTTGACCTTAAATGACCTTTGTATGACGTCAGCAAAGGCAGTTTGAGTATTAATCCTTTGCCTTACAAAAAAAGAAAAACGAAATGTCAACGTGTTGAAGTGTCGGTGTCACCTCAGATTCAGACTGTCGTTTTGTAGAGCCGACCAAATCAACTGACGTTAATGACATTTGTTTTTTTTATGTATGCAAAGACTATGTCTTTAATCATGCTCTGATGACGTCACACACCACAAAATTTTTAGAAAAATATAAAACATAGAAATTAAAAAAATAACGAAATAAGTTTCTTAAAATGACCCATATTTTCGAAATATATCATAAAAAATAAGTAGCATGGCCAATTTAATTAAGTAGATAAATTTTCATACAATTTGGAAGATTCATGAGGTCAATTTATACGAATAATAAAAACAATAATTTAGTATTTTAAACTTTCTGTAAGAACAGGTTATAAGTTTGGCATTATTTCCATAATAGTTTGGTAGCAATATACGACACGATTCTATCTTTGTGGATTCGGTCTTGATGTTTTGTTACAATATTCCTTTTTAGTGTTCTATAACTTAGCGTTTCGCGCCTGAACTACGTAAAGAAGAACGAAGAAGAAGAGTTAACAATAATTTCTACTCATATTTTTTATCTTTTTTTTATAAATTTATTTATGTACTCCTTATTTAAATTACTTAGCGTCTACCACCCAACCCATTTGTCAGGGACCTGGGATTGAAAATTGTAAATTTATTTTTATTTTGTTTAGATTAAGAATAACGAAGAATAAAGATGCTCTACTAACAGCTGCAAAACTGAAATGGAAGTGGGCAGTCCTGCGTAGTTCACCCAACGGACGATAGATGGAGCGAAAGAGTCACTCACTGGTACCCTAGAGACGGCAACAGAGGTCGAGGACGACCACGAATACGCTGGAGTGACGACATTGTAAGGGTAGCAGGTACGAGTAGCTGCTGGACGCGTACTGCCCGAAATAGATACACCTGGACTCAAATGGAGAAGGCCTATACCCGTTTATGGGCGCTCTCAAGTAGTGCAGAACCCCTGTATATGACTTTTAATCGGTAACCCTGACCAAGCCAAGCAAGTTACTTGGAAATTTGTGAAACTCTTGTTTCACAAGGAGACTTCAAGGTGAATTTTTTGAAAGTGATTTTAATCAATATGTTAATGAGCGTAGCTAAATTCAAAATGCTTCAATGACAAAATATTTGATTCAGTATCACCATATTTTGCACTGATTTGACATCACCCCCTCAAAATACTCACAAATTCAGGCGGTCGTAAGTTCGAACCCCGGCGTGTCCGCATGTACCTACTAAAGACTTTGTTTTCCGAGTTACGAATTTGTAGTAGCAATACCATTCGCTCAAAATATTATTTACTTTTAATGGCTATTAAAGTTTCCAACCACTCACTGTACTAAATAATCGAAAGTTTCAGACCAAACCAAAAGGAACGTCTTTGAATATCAGCCCTACATTACAGTATAACAGTTGCAGATAACGAGGCATTTAGTTGCGTTTCCCTGCCGATTCTCGATTGAACTGTGCAGACCAAAAACCTTACAATCAACTCCTATGTCCTACGAAATTAGTGCTGTTTTACTATAAAAGTTCTGAGTAAGGCTTTGGTGGAATGTCTTTGTCGTAAGTTCCTGCTATCGGTGAGTTATGAACAAACAGTTTGTTTCTCTTTGTTATTGGTACAACTTTATACCGTTGTTTCTGATAAATAATTGTGTAATCACGGTGGCTATTCCACCTCGTTATGGTTATCGTAGCAACCTCAATAGTTGCTTGTGATATTCAGGAAATAAAAGAGATTATATCTGACAGCTGTGGTAACATTTTTGGCACTCAAGTGTTAATATCAAGTTGATACCTACTGTTTTACTGCATTTGTGCAGCAAGTGCAGCCTGCGACATAGTGCTTAATCCATTCAAACTATATTTAAGGGGCTCCATAATTGAGGTTAACTACAATGAAAACAAAAACATATCTTATATTTTCCAGATCACTTTTTGCAAAAGCTGTCTTACAAGTCTCTTCATAATTTACATTATTGTGGTTTGTGAGAACCATGACCAAGAACCTAGGATCAAGGATCCAAAGCTACATAGCATTTATGTCAAAAATGCCGTTCTTAGTCGCAATATTACTAAATCCTACGTTTTTAGCCTTAGGTTCGTTCGTGGCAATCTGTCAGATTATTTTTTCTCGGTGTACCTAAAGCAAAACAACCTAAGACTAGATAGCATTAATGTCAAAAACGGCCGTTTTTGGTATAAATGCGGTCTAGTCTCAGGTCGGGGACTCTAGGTTCTCGGTCGTGGGACCTAAAAATCACTATTGATATGTTTGAGAGATTGAACAGACACTTTTTGCAAAAACGATCTGTATAAAAAAATTATCACAAGCAGCCTATATAAGTCCCACTGTAGGGCACAGGGCTTCTTTTAGGGAGAGAGTAGGTTCTTAATCACCACGCGTGCCCACCGCGGATTGGAGATTTCAAGCGCTGATGTATGCAAATAGCTCAGACACTCAGGTTTTCTCACGATGTTTTCCTTCACCGTTAGCGAGTGGTATTGCTACTATAACTTCACAAATGTACATATAGTCTTAGATTATATACTTAGTATTAGGATACTCTTAGTATTGTTATGTGTCACTTTGAAGACGGTTCTTAATGTTATTTAAAATTATTTTCATTCACTATTTTTAGTTTTTATTGTATAACTAATCCGTTCGGCCAAACGCGCGATAATCGCGGATAAACATACACACATACGGGTCAAACTTTTTTTTTGAAGTCGTGAAAGTTAAGAAAGATACATTTTTTCCCTTTCGTTGCGCTAGTGTAATTGGTTGACTGTTGACTTTACTTTTTACATCGTCTATTCTTGACGTTATAAATCTAACATGTATGTATTAGACTCACAGACATCATCTAAAAACACATTTTACTTTTTATGCTGTGTAGCATTGAGCTCGCCTATGTGCAAAACTTTGTGTTTAAGTGCAATATAGAATTTTTTTACTTTTTTTTTGACGATACTTGAAATTTTATTTGCTTTTCATCTTAAATGTACTATAGATACTAAGATAGATAGAGAACACTTTTTTGTAGATAAAACTGGAAATTACACAGATATTTCTTAAACTAAGAGTACAGATACATAGATGTTGTATCATATTACTTATCGCTTACTCGGAAAAGTTAAAGGAAATCCGTTACATGCATAAGTTATTGATATTCATTTGAATAAATGTGCATATTTTACTCGGCTAGATACTTAGAGGTATTGATTAAAAATAAAAGTGTCGAATTAAATATTAAATGAATCCTGCCCATTAATAATGCCTACTGGGCATAACTAAAAATAATATCTAATAACAACTTTACTTCGACAAAACACGATCACTTGTCCTGGTCCCAAACCAGTATACCCTGTGCTATTGTAACCATGCAAGAACATCACAAACATGGAAATACACCCAGACTGAGACCATTTGTACAAGGAAGTATTATTATAATTATTTATTCAACCCCCAGGGACATGCAAAGAAAAAAAATCCATAATAAATCAGAGATTATAATGAAATTTAAATATATTGAGAAACTGTTAAAGGTCTTACCTTTTTAAAAGTACCACTATTTTATAGACAACAGGAAAAAATATTATAAAAATGTTATGATATAGAAATTGCAGTTTTATTTCACACATAATACATAAGTATAATGACAAGACAGACAAAAATAGAAGAAGAAGAAAGACATTTATTATACCCACAAGATACATCACCGAAACAAAATAAGCAGATAAGTAACATAATATGCACAGCAACAGAAAGAAAACTAAATACACAACAGACAAAACGAATAAATAAAACAGGACCATAGATGTAGCCTGTGGTGTATCTACGTTGCCACAAAAGGCAGCTGACTCAGCGTTGTGCTGAGGAAGTGATCCCTCAGCGCTGATTTTCAGTCAGTGCCTACGGTAACCCATAATTGTACTATTTTGCGATACGATATGTGATAACACAGTGACCCCCGTAATGGCCGCTGCCCTGGTAAGTAATTAAGTAACGGATATTTAATTGATAAATAACACAAATAAAATAACTAGCTCTGTGTCAGATTAATGAAGTGTAATGTAAATAAACATTAGAATTCATTATGCCAATCGAAGGCTAGTTTGATTAAGTACTTTTGACAGTAAATGATGGATCGTGCGCGAGAGATTTTAATCATTGTCTTTTTTTACGTCGACGGTTACGCTTCCGTCCAATATGTAGATCTGGAGTTGGTATGTGGTTCCTTTTCTGATTAATTCGAATACAAATTTTACGTGATTTAATTGCATCACAATATTTTTGTACACATCCTGGTTCCATATGACCAGTAAAGCCAACCAAATTAAGTAAGTATGACTGTTAACTTCACCGAAGAGTTGGAGAAGAAGTTCGTTTTATATTGGCGGTGCCTTAGAAATCTCTAAATCACGCCTAAAAAATACCTTCGTAGAATAAAGGCAAAGACAACAGTAAAAGCGAACATTTCTTGCTCATCAATTTTTTTTTTGTAGTCTATACAGTGATGTGTTTGATCTATAAACACAATTACTTACGTCTATAAGAAATTCAAGTACCTTATTAGGATTTGTTTTAATTGGTTTTATATTATGTGGAACTTGCCAAAAGTATGCTCTCAAGTATTTGAAACTACCACAAGCCAACATTTTATTGCATAGTACTTTGTAAGCACGTCTTTAGTGACCACTGCTAACGAACATCTTGTTGCAATCACTCGTGCCGTCTTACTAGTGATGTTCCAGGGTTACGTACTCTACATTTGGTATAATTTTTAAAGATTTATACCTAAGAGATCATTATTAACATATTTCCATTCCAATAGACATTAAACTGTAATGGTCTTATTTATAAAACCTACTTTAAGGTTTGAACTAACAACTTCGTCAAAGTAATTTTTAATCTAATTTTTACGAAGTTTTCCTTTTATAAGTTGGTCGCCTATTACTCGTTAACTTGTAGAGCCTACTTCGCTGTGATAATTTTTCATTTCATTATAATATGTGCTCGTATCGCTCGTAGCCCCGGGCTGCCTGAGTGATCTTAAACGATCACGAAGGTTAAGCAACACAGGGCGCGTTCAGTGCATGGATGGGTCGCCGTCTATGCCTAACGCTAGTGGCATTTTTCCGAGCGGTTCCGTGCTTCGCAAGGCACGTTAAGCTGTTGGTGCCGGCTGCCGTCGATAAATGGCAGTCGTTAAGCCAAGTCAGAGGCCTTAGGGCGGCTTGACAACTTCTGACAGAAGACGAGCCACTAGTCTACAAGCCTCCACCAATCCGGACTTGGCCCCCGTGGTGGAGTATGGCCTATACCTTCCTCAGGGAAGAGACCCGTGCCCCTCGGTGGGGACATAATGGGTTGATGATGATGATGATGATAATATGTGCTATTGTCCTGAATTTTTTCTCGTTTCTACAATCAACCGTTTAGCCGGGAGAGGGTGAAGAGAAGTCCTACTCGGACAATTTTTTTCGCTTTAAAGCTTAATATTTCGTAAACGGAACCCTAAATCGCCTTCCATCAAAAATGTTCTTCCTACACCCACAACATTTTAAACGCCCAATCCAACGATTTCCCACACTAAGTATGCTGTAGGCGACAAAAAAAATGTATCCTTAATTTAGGTATAGGAGAGGTACCCTAAAAAAAAATTTTTCATATTTTATTCTACCGTTTCGTCGGCGTAATTAATATGTATGTCTATTGTCTATGCCAAAATCAGCTTTCTAGAACAATGACGGACGGATGGACGAACGGACGGACGTACCGACGGACGGACGGAACTATAAGGTTTCAATTTTTCTGTAAATGTTTTGTTTTATTCATGTGATTGTATGTGTGCAATAAAGTATAGGGTTCCTTGTCAACTACGGAACCCTAAAAACGCGATTCCTTAAAGCACTCCTCAGAGTTAGTCTGAGCTAAAGGAAAAGAGGTAACTACAGATTACAGTCTTAAACTTCATTTTAGGAGTGTTTTAGAAAAATATCGTTTTTATAAGCCAGTTAGGCTATTAGTCATCAACGTTCTGTTTAAGAGGTGCAGCATCTTCCATGTACTTAGGCTGTCAAAGCCTTTAGTACGAATTTAAAAAAAAAGAAATCAAAGCGCAAAAGTCCCAATTCAATTACACAACCAAACAGTCCGAAACAATATCTCGCATTCGATCCAAACGAACGTCATAATTAAAACGCGGAAGTTCTAAACCGACCACCAAAGTTATTTGCCTTCTTTCGCATGTAACTTTATTAAGATAAGGTCCAAATTAGCTTGTCAAAAGAGAATGTTGGTGTATATAGTTTATCGATAGAGTGGCTAGTGGCACGCACATCACTGGGCAGGGCGCGGTGCGATGTCGCAAACTGGGCACGCGAGCTCTTGCACTGGGCCTTACTCGTGTTAATAAAGAAGAATTCGTCCCTTTTTATTAAGGTTCCGTACCCGAAAGGTGCCAAACGGAACCCTATTGCTAAGACTTCACTGTCCGTCTGTCTGTCTGTCTGTCTGTCTGTCTGTCTGTCTGTCCGCCTGTCTATCTGTCTATCACCAGGCTGTATCTCATGAACCGTGATATCTAGGCAGTTGAAATTTTCACAGATAATGTATTACTGTTACCGCTCTCCGTTTGTTATATGGAGGGCATCCACTTAACAAACGTTGTCTAAAGACAGCGCTCGCCATCTAGCGGTCATCTATGTAACCTTCACAGCGCCGATGTCATGTCATTAAATGTCAATGTTAAACGCTTCTTGTTGGTTTCTATAGATGGCGCTGTTCTCAAATTCGACCTTATGGTACATAACCCTTCGTGCGCGAGTCCGACTCGCACTTGGCCGGTTTTTTATAATTGTGTGTGAGAAATCATCGTAGGTATGAGTGTCTATTATTTTAATTTTCTTTTTAGGTATTTTTGAGTAGTCTTATAATTGTAGTAACTATTTTGGGAAACGCATTAATGCAAAAACGTTTATTTCACTAACGAAAGTTGAGAGGCAAGAATCCAGAGAACGAGAATATCATTATGTGATACCTTTTGAAGTAGGTAGTACTGGCTGACTGTACTGAGATACCGTTCTGGAATCAAGGCGCGATGTAATTGTAAATAAACTTGATTCACTATGTAGGTACAAATAAACAATTTTGGAAATATATATGGCGCGAACGTGGATGAACTTTGTAAACAGGCATAGATGGCTGAATGTTGTCCGAGAATGTTGAAAAACTAGTAGAATTAGCATTAAATACACCTTTTGTACACAGTCTTTGTGCAATAAAGAATTAATAATAATAATAACTATGTTCTCTGAACATTCTCGCTATAGAACATTTAATAAATTTATCATAGTAAATCTTATACTTTCTCAGATATTCTTTATGAAATAACACTGACAATATTCTACAAATTAATTACTTACAAAGAAATTATCAAGAATCATCTTCATCATCATCATCATTCAGCCACAAGAAGTCCACTGCTGAGCATAGGCCTCCTCCACGGATTTCCAAAAAGACCGGTTGGAAGCGGCTTGCATCCAGCGTCTTCCTGCCACTTGGATAAGGTCATCTGTCCATCTTGTGGCTGGTCGTCCTACGCCGCGCTTGCCGATGTGTGGTCTCCATTCGAGAACTTTTCGGCCCCATCGGCCATCAGTTCTGCGTGCTATGTGCCCCGCCCACTGCCACTTCAACTCACTAATCCGCTGGGCTTTGTCGACGACTTTCGTTCGTGTACGTATATCATCATTTCTGATTCAATCTCGTAGAGAAATTTCGAGCGTAGCCCTTTCCATAGTTCGCAAATTTTGTAGTTTGACAAGAATCATCTTGCCAAACTACTATTATTATACTTTATTGCACACGACATTATATATTAGGATATTACGTAAGAAATAACATGCACAAAGGCTAGCTTATCTATTTTTAAAAGATTTCTTCCAGTAAACATACAAATATGACTTGTATTAAACCTGGACGCAACGCAAAGAGAGGTGTTATAAGTTTGAAGCCTATGTCTGTGTGTCTGTACGTTCCGTCGTAGCGCCTAAACGGATTAAGCGATTTCGATGCGGTTTTTTTAATTGTAAGCTAGATTGATTGAGATAGTTCTTAGTCAAGTTTGATGGAAATCCACCCAGCCGTTTATGGATATGGTCCACTGCCTGACAAAGATGGTGCTTTGACTAAAACAATGTATACAACGTAAATTTAAGTGCGTTAAAAAAACAAAATGGCGAAAAAAAAATGGCCGCCAAAAATTTTGTTGCTTTTATTAAGCTGAAACAAGCGACATTGATGCGGTTTTACTTTTTAAGAATTAGTATTTTGTGTCGGGGTTTTTTAAGTTTTTATGATATTAATAAAATCTGTACTTAAAATGTACTTAAAATCTGAACCCACGCTTTTTTATTGTACACAAGAAAGAAATATTTACAAATAAAACAAAATAATACGAACGAGTACATAGGCGAGCCTATTTCTATTGAAATTTCTTTCAGCCAACCAGATCAGTTGTGGGACGATGATTTTAAAGAGGTAGGAGAATAAATGTGCACATCAAAGCAATTAAAAAAAAAAGTAATAATGTAATAATAACAATATAAACATACACATAAAAATTTAATACCAAAATAAAGAAAAAAAAATCAAATAAAATAACATTACATAAACTACTTGCAACTATGTATAAATAAGGAATTATATAATTGTATAAATTCAATTTTATTTAAATTAACATGTATATAATTTAATTACTGATTCAAATTAATATCAATAGGCCACCTAACAACATTTGTATGCCAGTGTGGCGCAGACATGTATGAACCACTTACTTGTAAATAATTCTTAAGAACTTATTGTACTTACCGTGTTTGCGTGCAAATAAATTTTATTTTATGTCTATTTAATTTAAGAGACTGTTATAATGTCGACCGACCGTAAAGCGAGTGCCCCCTTGCCCGCGCCAATCTCCGCAATCCGCATGACGTGTCCGCTCGCGATCTTATTTGTTGCCAGCTGCAGGTCGCCGTATTGTTGCAACTTGCAACCAAACCTACTGCCGCAGTATGTACAAGCTTTTGGTACAGTCGACAGCTGGTCAAACTTCACATTTTTGTTGCGAACTCGTCCTTAACGTAACTGATTGGAGAGCACGTATTCTATGTCGACGGCTTCAACGTGAATAATCGTATCTGCAAAAGCAACAATTTGTTTTTGGTGCACTTAAGGCAGCCACTAAAGGAGCAATTCCCATACAAACCTAGTTTGGTTTTTATTTACCAAGGAGACGTACGAAACTTTGCCAATAGGTTAACGATGTTTTATTCCGCTGACTAGCCACTTAGTTTTTATTGTAACTACCAATGCCATTTTTTAACAGTCTAAAATTCTATCGAATATTCCACTGGGGATGAAATTTTAATTTTTATTAACAAAGACGCCTATCGAATGTGTAAATTTTTTCGAAATATCACGATAAGTACTATGAATAGATAGGTGATTAGAAGCGGGGCGCGCGCGAGGTTCGTAGGTAGTTCGGTTAAGCAGTCGTTCGGATGACCGACGTTCGGATAATCGACGTTCTACTGTACTATCATAAGTGCATCAAAACATGTCTCTACCGTTTTAGGACATATGGCAAACAATCCTAAGCTTAGTCTAAAAAACAATCTAAATCTTACGAAGCGACGCGCGGCGCGGGTTTGCGACGTTTCAAGATTCCATGGTTTTGGCTGTAACATCGCTTTGGCCTCTCCAATTTCAGCTGAGGATAAATCTACACTTTAACTAGTTAAGATTTCCCTAAGATTAGGAAGTGTTAATTTAATTTAATATTAGGTTTTGTTAATATCGTCGATTTCTTAGTATCATAGTGAGTTCTTTAATTATGTTTTAGTTTACGTGTTCTATTAGGGCGACTGAGTACTGTGTGGCCAAACCCTTCAATAGAGATTTAAATAAAAGGATTTCATACAAAGAATAGTAATGTTTGTTTCGACTTATCTAGGTTGGCGTTTCTTTGGTTTTTGGCGAAGCCTATATTCAGCAGCGAATAAATGTGGACAAAGTCATAATTCCTTAAGGGGATCCACTGAGCTAACTAGCGACACAAATGAACAAAAATATCTTCTTTTACAGATCGTATTGGCAAAAAGTGTCTGTACAATCTCTCAATTGCTAACAGTGATTTTTGGGACCCACGGTAAATAACCTAGGATCACGGACCTGGGACTAGCTAACATTTATGCCAAAAACGGCCGTTTCTGCCGTTAATAGTATCTAGTCCTAGGTTTCTTTGCCTTTTTTAAAATCATGGCCGTGAGCCATGGGTCCTAAAAATCACTGTTAACATGGTTTAAATATTGTACAGACTATTGTTCACTTATTACAAATACGATCTGTAAACAAGATATGGTTTTTTTTTTCATTGGTGGCACTAGTTAGTCCACTGGATCCCCTTAACATGAAAAATTGCATTTATTCGACCTCTCAACCAACAATGAGTCGATATCCGTCGCTAATTGTTAACTAAGTTCAAGGTCATTGCTCGATCAATGCTTACTCTTTATGTCCTCGCCTATCTCACATCCGTGATCTGATCACATTAAGACGTCATAAAGTAATACCACAACGTCATAATCGCCCAACGAGTAGGTAGGCTTAATGAAAACGGATGCGGATCGTAAAATTATCATTTCTGATTTATAGGACCGCCGTTTGGCTGAGGTTAGACCCTTAATCAATTTAATTGGAGCTTGGTACACAAAATATAAAGACTTAAAAGCCAGGCGTTGATTGACTTTTAATTTTAGAAGCTGAAACTCGAAAGGTAGCTCTTGATTTTCACTATCCAAGTGGTGAGTAAATAAACTAAGCAACCCAAAACTTTAAAATATTCTGTTCAGAATCAATATATTTATACTGTGTTCATGTTCAAGTTTAGGAAATATTGCAATAAAAAATTATAATTATATATAATATTCCTTCCAGTAATAAAACGTGTTATTAAAATAACGCAAAACATGAAAAGCATTTTTTCAGTGTCAATAACTATCTTCAATTCAGTATCTATAGTTGTATAATGAGCTGAAGTTTAAGATAATATTAGTTTTTAGGGTTCCGTACCCAAAAGGTAAAAACGGGACCCTATTACTAAGACTTCGCTGTCTGTCCGTCCGTACGTCCGTCAAGAACCGTGATAGCTAGAGAGTTGAAATTTTCACAGATCATGTATTTCTGTTGCCGCTATATCAACAAATACTAAAAACTAAATAAAATAATTATTTAAGTGGGGCTCACATACAACAAACGTGATTTTTTTGCTGTTTTTTTTATCTTTGTGTCTAATGTTCCCTTTGTGCGCCAGTCCAACTCGCACTTGGCCGGTTTTTTATTTTTTCCATACACCGACCAAATGACTTTGACTTGGAGTATTATCGTCGGGGGACACGTATTGTGATTATTTTAATCGGAATTTAGAAACAATAATAAAAAAACCCTCTTATTTTTACATCGCAAACTCATCCTGACTACGCGGATTTTTGTTCAAGGCATCTGTCGGCCATTATACTATGAAATTTGCTGCGGTCAATTTGTATAAAAAGTAAAAATTTAATAGAACATTTTAAAAATACTATTCTTAGCTTTTGCGTTATTTCCATAACACGTTAAATTGAATACTTTTTTGTTAGGGTTTCGTACCCAAAAGGGTAAGGGACCCTATTACTAAGACTCCGCTGTCCGTTCGTCTGTCACCAGGCTGTATCTCATGAACCGTGATAGTAAGATAGTTGATGTTTTCACAAATGATGAATTTCTGTTGCCGCTATAACAACAAATACTAAAAACAGGATAAAATAAATATTTAAGGGGGGCTTCCATACAACAAATGTGTTTTTTTGTCATTTTTGCTTGATATTAATAACGGCAACAGGTAGACGCTTCAAATATTCAAATGTTGTATAGGTAATGGTACGGAACCCTTCGTGCACGAGTCCGACTCGCACTTGGCTGGTTTTTTATGTAGCCTATTTACGGGTTTGACACCACGATGCCCACTATAGCACATTGTCACTTTAATTATTTTTCAACACAATTAGCACAATTCCAACTATTACAACTCTTCGTAATTGAGATTGCAGTATGCCTAAAATAGCACAACTGCAGGGCACATGGCTTCTCTCAGAGAGAGACAGTATGGGCTTTATTACCACACGTGCCCACCGTGGATTGGCAATTTCAGCGCTGAGGTATGTGAACACCTCAGGCAGTTTCCTCGCGATGTTTTCCTTCAGTATTACTGTGATATAACTTTACAAAAAAAACTTAACTGAAACTAAAGTTAATATCTTTATTCAATCTTAAGTAATCTTCTATCGTTATTAAATTTAATCACCATTCTGAGGTCTTTAGTCTGCTTTCTGTATCTTTTTACTTCATGCAAGAGCTAAGGCTGGTTTTCTAGTCCGCTATTTTTTTATTTCTCTAGGTGTGGGCAGGACTAGTTATTGTTGTAATAAAGCGTGTTTTTATATCATAAGATAAACTAAGGGCTCGTTAATTACTAATGAGATACATGAGCTGTGATTGAGGAAAATCTTGTTAAAGTGCGGCCCTAAGCACCACCGATGGAAAAAATTATATCTGCTATTTCATACCCTTTTAATCATACCCTTTTACATCAGTAGCTGTAGATTCTAAAAATCTACAGCTCTCACCATTATTAAAATCTATGATGATCACTTTTTGCAAAAAAATATTACTTTAAAAAGAAAAACAAAAAATACCGGCCAAGTGCGAGTCGGACTCACGCACTTAGGGTTCCGTACCACTCACTATCTATACAACATTTGGATACTTCAAGCGTTTACGGGTTGCCGTTATTAATACCGAGCAAATAATGGCAAAAAATCACGTTTGTTTGCCCCCCTTAAATATTTATTTTATTCTGTTTTTATTATTTGTTATTATAGCGGCAACAGAAATACATCAGCTGTAAAAATTCCAACTATCTAACTATCACGTTTCATGAGAACCAGCCTGGTGACAGACGGACGGACGGACGGACGGACAGCGGAGTCTTACTAATAGGGTCCCTTACCCTTTGGGTACGGGACCCTAAAAAATGGTCTTCTTACACTCACAATATTTTTAAACTACCAACGATATCCCATACTATGTTGCAGGCGAGATTTTTTCTTTCTTTTGAGATTTTATTCTACTGTTTTGCTGGCGTAATAAATGTGTATATCTATGCTAAATTTCAGTTCTCTAGTACTTATCGTCTCTGTGCTAAGCTACAGACAGACAGACGGATGGACATCTTGAAACTATAAGGGTTCATTGTTGACTACGGAACCCTAAAAAGGGACTGGATGTCTATTAGCCTCTCACTAATGCACTACAGATGGCAATATTGTTACAATAAGATGCAAATATTAGTCCAGTCTATTTATTTAAATAGAATGTTGGATGAGAAGTCGTAATATTTTATATGCCTACATTGATATAATTCTGACTGTTAGTAAAAAAGAAAAATGTATTATAAAATAACTGGCTGCGTGACACTGACAAATTTAATATCTTACAAACTTTTCCTTTTGTTTCAAAAAACGTAACGTATTTTCCGTAATTATTTGGTAATGATGAACTAGAGGTTAATTTCCTGGTTGTTTTAAGCAAGTAATACGTCTTCGTTCAATCCTTTCAATATGTCCGCAACAGGTCCTTTCAGTGTAATTAAAAATAAATATGCACTTGTTGTACCACCAAGCACGAAAGTTATGGAGGTTTCTTAAATATTTTTGAGTTTACTATTTGGATCGTTGCAGAATGGTTCGGTTTGACGTTCTGTTTGGTGTTTGGTGGATTATTTTGCTAATAAAAATGTGTATGTAAAATATATACATACAAATATGTATATACTTTTTCTTGTTGAAAAAATATCAGCGGTTCCACTCTATTTATCACTAATACAATAATTTTACTTCGAAATATGGAAAAAAATGCCAGCTGATAGCTTAGAACTTCAACAAAGTCTGTTTTTTGCCAGTTTTTCTCATAGTAAAAACACATTATACGTATGTAGTGTCCTAAAACACAAGGTACAATAACCCTTCTTTCGTATGGAGTTCTAGATCAGACTATCTACTGTATCAATATCAATATCACCTATTTAGGTACATATAACTCTGTGAAAACCCATCACTTTTATGCCTGACCATACCTCGCCGCGTAATAATATTTTGGGCAGTTTTTCACGATCGCGATGGCGCTATTAACATGGTCATAAATCTTCCGACTGTCCCTCGGTGCATCGTTAAGAACTTCATTAACTCGAGTGCGGCAAGTTTTTCAATTCCCATCATGAGAATGGGCACTCAAAACATCTTAATATCTCGATCGCAATATGACAAAATGCTCAAGATTGATTCGATGGCGACGCAATTATGGCCGCAGACGAGCACTTATATGGCATATCTGTGACTCCAAAGGTGTCCGTGGACTGCTGCACGTCATTTACGGGTTAGTGCTGAAAAAATGTGGCGGTTGAGTTCCATAATTACATGTGTTTTTCTGCATTTGTCGCGCTGATTTACTTTCACTCAGTGAGTTCCGGAAACTAAATTAACTTCTGAATTTCAAGAGTCATTTGCTTAGTTCCTTTGATACTCGTATTTTATGTTGTTTATTTTTATGGTCCTTCCTAAGGTGGATTAACCATACATTGCTTTAAACACCTAACTAATGTTCTCATTAATCTGTCACATCAAGGCTTAACTTTATATGTCCATCGTGCTGTTATCGACATTTGCCATCATTAAATGATTAAACATCTTTGAACTTCGGAATCACAACGAAGCAGTTTTTTTAAATAACTTCTACGCAACATTTTTAAAACTAGACCCTGAGACTTCTTTCGTATGAAGTTATCTTGGACATACGCAAACAATAGCCGACCCTACGCCATGTTGAGTCAGAAACATCTATAGGTCGAGCAAAGATTCACAAATTGCTTCATTAAGCCCCGTCTTCCTCTAAGTGACCGGGCTATATGACATTCAGCCGCGAGCCTTTCCGCTAATAAGACACATTTCCCGCGCGGGTGTATCCCAACCGCGATTGTGTTCAGACGTGCTCAACTTGGAAAGGTATGGAAGATACACTTGACTTTATAGGCAGCCTGTATATGCCCCGATGCAGGGAATAGAGAGAGTGTTTCCGGCTCTCAGAGAGAGAGAGAAATTATGAGCTTAATCAGCATTCTTGCCAACCGCGGATCGGTGATCTGTGACCTCAAAAACTCAGGGTTCCTTCCAATGTATTTTTTTTACAGTTAGCGTGTTTGCTAATACAAGATGCATCAACAAGTACATTCTTGCAAACATGAAATATATAATGCAAATATAATATAGGTATGTAACTAAACTCACTGGAGTTCATGCCGAAAAGGTCCTCTCAAATATGAGAAAAGCGTTCTAACGATGCGCTATTACCGTTGCCTTTCATCATCATCATCATCAGCCCACCTCTGCCCACTGCTGGGTGTAGCCCTTTTCCCCACCGCGCCATCTTTCGCGGTCTCTCGCCATTCGCATCTACGGGCGCCCTACCGACCTGACCACATCGTCCAACCATCAGGCTGTTGGTCTACTGACTGACCGCAGCCCGGTTCTCGGCTGCCACTCCGTTACTGTCTTTCGACCGAGAATCCCAGGTTAAGGCAATCTGGGCTAGGTTAAGCTACCTTTGAAAAACTTGCCGCTGCTTTAGTAAACAGAAATTTGGTCTAAGTATCAAGTTGAATAGTTAGTCCACAGCACATCAATCTTAAATGCACGCTATCTAATCAGATGCTTTACCTACAGGCGACTTTGCAAAAAAAAGACAATCTTCTATCCAAACTCTTGTGGAGTTTTGAGTTATGATATGTTGTGCATCGTGCACTTATTCATGGCTCTGATTCTATTAAAGCATACAAGAACAGATTCATGGTCGGGTCACATGTGACTTGTTTTTTTCATTCCATTGACATCTAGAAGGTTTGATAGGTGTGCGCGCGTAGATTCGAAGCTTTCATGCAATTGACAGTGCAATGCAGTGCGCTAATAAAACCAAGGCCCGCGCCGTTCATAAATGTTTGAAATCGTCACACAGCTTCAAATGTTATCTGCATCTCACTTGAATCAAAAAGACTCGATGAACCTTTTGTACCTAATTATTTTGTGGCTCCAAAACAGGACCATAACTGGACATGGCGCCATGTATAAGGTACGGAGGGGACAATGGCACAAGTGGTGTCACCCGGGTTGGAGGGGGTGACATTGGTTTTGTGTAACAATGTTGCAAACTTTATACTTACATTCAACAATTCACGTAGGAAACCCGCGCGTAGCACTGTGATATTCTGAAGCTAAAGTTGAACCACTCAACGCTCTTTAAGTACTCGTAAAGGCCACCATTTTCAGACCATCAATATCCATTGTTGGATAAGGGACTCTTCATTCATGCGCCAATCATTTCTACTCTACGCTGTTCTTCTCCAGGTCTCTTCTGCTGCCTTTTCGATGTCGTCACGCCACCTGGCTGTTGGTCGGCCTACGCTTTTACGTCCAGTCCTCGGTTGCCATTCTAGTAGCTTGCCTCATCATCTTTCTTCATCTCTCCGACATACATGACCTGCCCAATCTCCACTTCATGTAATGACAGTTACTTTAGTAAAAGTATTATCTGATGTTTAAGGTATCCAGCAAAATTTTACCATGTAAGCCAACCGAACAGTTTTCGTGTGGGCAGTGCGACGACAATATGTCGCTCTAGTGTCTACAGTCTCGCGGGATCCAGGACGTTGGCGTTTACTCTTTTAACCCTTTTGTAAATAAAGTTTTTTTTTTCATTTTAATTTCAATAACTTTGTTCCAAATTGCGCCACAATAAATTCAATATGTCCGAAATAAACACACCAAAAAATAATTACTCACTTTTGTTCGACAATTTAATTTTTTTTTTTTGTTTGATGTGATTATTCTCATTATCATGAGCAGCCTATATACGTCCCACTGTAGGGCACAAGCCTTCTCTCAGAGAGGGCTTAATCACCACGCATGCCCACCTCGGATTGGCGATTTCAAGCGGTGAGGTATGTGAATAGCTCAGACACCCAGGTTTCCTCACGATGTTTTCCTTTACCGTTAGTGAGTGGTATTGCTACTATAACTTCATAAATGTACATAACTTAGAAAACAAAGTCAGAGGTACATGCCCGCACTGGGAATCGCACCTGGGTCTCCCGCTTCCGAGTCCAACGTTCTACCCACTAGGCTACCATCGCTTCTCAATATATTATTTTCATAATATTTTTTTAACAGTTTGTTTACATTGTACTGGCCATGTTAAATTGACGATAGTTAACACCGATGTGTTCTTTTATAATGCTTAAAATTTTAGAACGTGCAAGCTAGTGAGAAGTAGCTGCAGCGTTAACAGAATAAGCTCTCAGTGTAGCTAAATTTTTTGTTTTAAATCACGCTAAAGTGTTTGCAACATTGAAACTTCGAAACTGCTGAAAATTTTCTTTGATACGTTTTTAGGATTCCGTACCCAAATAAAGGCCCCTATTACTAAGACTCCGCTGTCCGTCCGTCCGTCCGTCTGTGACCAGGCTGTATCTCATGAACCGTGATAATCTCACTATATACGTGATAGTCGAAATTTTCACAGATGATGTATTTCTGTAACCGCTATAACAACAAATACTAAAAACAGAATAAAATAAATATTTAATGGGGGCTCCCATACAACAAACGTCATTTTTTGCCGTTTTTTGCTCGATATTAACAACGGCAACAGGTAGACGCTTGAAATATTGAAATGTTGCATAGATAAAGGCACGGCACCCTTCATGCGCGGGTCCGACTCGCACTTGGCTTGTTTTTTCTGAACCGTCTCTTGACACTGTTACAAATAAGTTTGTTGAATATCTGCGTTATACCGATATGTCAAAACCGTAATCATAATCACCACGCGTGCCCACCGCGGGTTGCCGATTTCAAGTGCTGATGTTAGGCCTAGCGTGCAGTACCTTGCGTTGCGTTGCGTTTTTGTAACGCATAATCTGTGAAGTATATAGTGCCATAGAAGTGCGCGCATTGCCGTGAAATAGACGCATGCGGTAAGGTCATCGTTGGCCTGCCGTGCCGCTGCAAATTTGCGTTGAGTCTTCCGCACCATATTTTTGTATAGCAAAGGTTCAAAAAAAGGACCGCACACTGCCGTTAAAAAAAGGCACTGCAGTGTTGCCACAGGGGACGTTTTCTCTTGAAATTCGGAGGTTTATTTGCTTAGGTGAGAATTTCTTAATTAATTAAGTTAATCTTTTATCTCAAAAATAAGGAACCACCCGATGCAACGATTACATTTTGACACAAAGAATCTCATAGAGGCTTTTCATGGTTACCCCATTACCCACAATTGTGCTATAAAGCATTCATTCATACAAATTACAATATAATTTTCGCTCGTAGCCCCGGCTGCCGGAGTGATCTTAAACGATCACGAAGGTTAAGCAACACGGGGCGCGTTTAGTGCATGGATGGGTCGCCGTCTATGCCTAACGGTAGTGGCATTTTTCCGAGCGGTTCCGTGCTTCGCAAGGCACGTTAAGCTGTTGGTGCCGGCTGCCGTCGATAGATGGCAGTCGTTAAGCCAAGTCAGAGGCCTTAGGGCGGCTTGACAACTTCTGACAGTAGACGAGCCACTAGTCTACAAGCCTCCACCAATCCGGACTTGGCCCCCGTGGTGGAGTATGGTCTATACCTTCCTCAGGGAAGAGACCCGTGCCCCTCGGTGGGGACATAATGGGTTGATGATGACACAATATAATTTTAGCTGATTGTGAAAGCGACGAAATGGTATGTTGTCGCTGCCATTTTCCAATGCAGTTGTTGAGAGCCTTTTTTTAACTAAATATAATTGAAGATAAATTCCGCAAAAGATTCTCAATTGAAACTATAGAGGCAATTCTTAGAATTCGTTACTCAATGCCTAAAAGATGCATGGGTTTTGTTCCGTCTCCACAAAGGTTACCTTGGGATTCAATTCAGAAAATACGGAATTGAAAGCGGCGTGCTCGAAGATGTTTTAGAAGCTAAGGTGGAAATTTATATTTATTTTAAAATAAAGTTTGTGTTTCATTTTATACTAGCAGTGCCCTCGGCTTCGCTCGCGTGGAATTCAGTTTGTATGATCTCTTACAGAGTATCATAAAAAAAACTATGGGTACCTACAATATTTGTTTTCCTATGTTGTGTACATTAAAGTGTCCTCTATTGGTTAACGAGTTTACGTCCCCTCCTGAACATTTCAAACACATTAAAGAGCCGCTGTATGCAGACACGTCGGCCTTCCCTTCACTAATACTTCCCCTATTTTGTAGACTTATATCTGCCTTAGCCCCTTGCACAGAAGGCAGGAGCGCGGAGAAGACGCGACGCGTTGTATAGAAATCGCGCCCCCGCCCCATCTCTTCTGTGTGGGCTTCGTCCCGTCCCTTCAGTACATTTTGTGTGAAAAATGCGAAGCGTCTTTTCCGCGTCCTCGTCCCACGTCCCTTTTGTGTGGCCAGGAGCTTAGACGTCCTTTTCGGCTCTTTGATTCACATTCGTTCGAAATATGTTGACTAAGGGTTAACTGGTAGAAAGTGCTATTTAGCGTTAAGTACGCCTTTGTACCACTCATTGTGTTTGTACAATAAAGAATTTTAATAACTATAGTGTTTTTTTAGTGTGTGTGTGTGCAAGTGGCAGTCCCTGGTCTCTGCCTACCCCTCTGGGATACAGGCGTGAGTTTATGTTATGTTATGTTAGTGTGTTTTACGCGATAATAAATTTTTGCAGATACTGCTCCAGTCGAGTGACAAAACGTGCGTTTTTTTCGCGGCAATGCGCGCCGTGACTGCGTTCATTCCACCGCAAGGCAGTGCGCGCTAGACCTTAAGGAATTTGTTTGTATTAGGTAGATACTACTTAAGTACAATTAGATAAGATAATTTTATATTTCAAAAATTACTTCTTGTACAGTATTTTAGACAATTTACTAATTATTTTTATTATTATTAATTCTTTATGCACAAAGACAGTGTACAAAAGGTGGACTTAATATGGCATTTTCCACCAGTTAACCTGCAGGAGGTGCAGGAGAGGCAAACATTGATATAGGCGTGCAAGAAAGAAAGAGCTAATGTATCCTTATAATAATCAACATATTAAAATATATTATTTGCAAATTTGTCATTACAAATATTTACCAATGGTCTACAACTATCAACTAGATTTTTATCTGTATTGTGAGGACCGGAATGTAAATTTATAATTAACATCGAAAATAGAGTCATTGATACGTAACGGAATCGAACTCAGGACAAGCGAACTACCGATGGCATCGCTCTATTAGATATAATCGGTACCTGTAGTTGCAAAGTCGCAAACAAATACTTAATCTTACTCAGTTATTTCATCTCAGTATCGCGAAAATAAACGCAGCTTTGTTGGTTTCTAACAATTAATTGCATAATGATTCGGTGCTAGTCTGATCTAGCATTTGTTTAACCATCTAGGATACTTAGATTCAGGTCGAAATGCCTAGCATGGGAACGATAAATGCTATTTTAATAAAACTTCAACCTGTTATTGCAATAACGCAACAATTTTGAACACTTCACAAATTCAACAATAACATAATCAATTATTTTTCTTTTGTATTTATCATCAAAGTACGCAATCATACAAATTGGCCGCGTCAAGTTTCAAGATTGGATGAAAAAAGAAAAAATTAAATATTTTACGAATTTTCAACTTTTGATTTTTATATTTAGCGCTTGTAAGTGGTTTATTTATTGATATTGATGTTGGTGTGGTATTCAGGTTTTGCGTTATTTCAATAACACGTAGTTTTTTAGCCAAAACAGTACTGCATGTACTTTATAAACACCCATCTATTTTTAGTTAAGTGGTTGCTGATACACTAAAGCTCACAAACATAGCATTTCATTACCTAAATATGAATCTTGCAACAAAAATTAGTAGATATTTACTATATTATTTCGAGATACGCTTTCCTGACAATGTAGAGTTTCTTCGTTAGCTTCTTCTCCACATATGTGAAACTAACAACTTCGACGTTCATTAAGTAAACATTTTATTCATTAATAAAAATATTTGAATTGAATTGAATTGAATTAAACTTAATTATACTATTCTTAGAAATACGATGAAAGTCAAGAAATAAAAATTAGGATTTGGCGATAGACACTTATTTTTATTTCGTATTTTGACATTCAGACAGTCTATAGGATTACTCATATTCCCCTAGATAGATATGCAATATTTTCCTGACAGATTGCGTATCTATCTTGTCAATTAAATCACGAATTTGTCAGGAATTCTAACGTTGTACAGAATAAACTTTTAATAAACAGCTCTTATCTCTGAGATCGCTCTCGTGTGCCAATTTCTAGATGTTGTACGAAACATCTAGATATGGGCATTCGACAACTTGACAGCACACTCATGGTGGCTGTACACACTCGCCCGTGAGCACGAGAGGTTATTGTTAATTCCGGGCCTTACGCAATTGGCACTAAAGATTCATTCTGTAAAACCCTCAATGTAAGATAACCTTATTTTTCTTTTGGGCGAGAGAGTACAGTGACGTTAGAGGTAATAATGTTTCATTCATTACTTTGCTCATAGGCTTGTAGTTCCATATAATTCCAATGATTGCAAAAAATATATTTTAAGATATACTCTATTCCTTGTTGGCTACAGATATAAGAAGTTATTTAAAAAAAAACTTGCGTGACCACTGCTCAATTTCGCGTAAAATAAGAGTTTCTGAGAAATTATAAAAATCGGGAAAATGGAAATCCACGTACACATGTTTCAGTTCATAAGCCAAAGATAACTTAATATATTTCCATCTGTGTTTATTTATTTAAAAATTAAAGTTTACAAAAATTATTAGCCAACAGACAACAACAATCGACTAATATTTTTAAGACTTAATTCCTAGCGCCATGCTAGGCCTGCTTGTTACTATATAGCCAGACCGCGGGCAGGCCACGGTAATAAGAGTAATTTTGCCTTATCACGTCCTTGCCGCGTCCTTGCTTTCACTGATAGTGCCGCTCGCCTTATCTGTTACATAATATCTATACAGGTGGGCAATGGGCTTGTGGTGATGATGACGTGAATTTGTTTTAGCTCTAGTTATAATCTGCTTGCGTTTAAACGCATACCAGAAATATATTTATTGTACTAGGTACCATAAAAAACAAAATTCAATAAAATTGAGTTAACCAATAAATTTTAACAGTCTTATTTTTAAAAAGTCGATTCCACTATGTTAGGATTTCTTCACATAAATTGGCTTTAACTTCGACTTAAGAGCGTTTTAGTGGAATCGATTTTTTGCCAAAATAGATAAATTCACACCAAATTGCGTTTATTAAAAAAACTAATTTATTCATTTGTAAAAGTTAGTTTGTACAAAAACGTCACGTCACGTCAGTCCGACTACAGGATCAGAATACAAATCCTTTTCATTTACAGCGCGGAGTGAGACAGGGAGATGTAATATCAGGGAGATGCTCCTTTGGTAATATGTACTACTCTTTGGGGAGATGTTTACCTAGTATAGCTGCACTTGAAAACGTATTCAAACTTCTGGACTGGGAAGGATCTGGCATCAACATAAATGGCGAGTACATCACTCACCTTCGATTCGCCGATGACGTAGTGATTATGGCTGAGACCCTGGAAGATTTGAGTTCAATGCTCTACCTGAACAGAGTGGGTCTTAAAATGAACATGTTCAAGACTAAGATAATTTCGAACTCCCATGTTGCACCCACATATCAACGTTGGCGGATCTGAACTCGAAGTTGTCGACCACTTGTAAAAAAATCATAAAAATCGGTGAAGCCATATCCGATGAGTTCGATAACAAACACTGTGACACGAGATTTTTATATAATAAATATTAATATTATTTCGATATTACTGTAGATAATACTACTGTAGATGATTTGAAAAAAGATGGTCAGAGCACGTCTGAGTGCAGTTTTTATAGCTGTCTTTTTCTCCACTACAACTTGACCCGAGACATTCAACAAACAACATTTTAATTCTTTACGTTGAAATTAATTTCTGATTTCTGATTACCAACAGGACTCTTAATAAAAGTACCTGAATGTTTACAAAGATGATTTGCGATATTTTAAATATTAAAACTCGTTTTTCATTAAATGTCACGCCATTGACGGCACCTGCTGTGATTGAATGGCCGAGTGGATAATTGGACGTTATGAACTTATTGAAAAGGATTTGGTTTAAGGCTGCTGCGCCTTCAGTTACATTATATTAAGGTTACTCTTTGTTAGAGGTGTTACAGAAGGGTGAATTTTTCGTTTTACTGATAAATATAATAATTTTGTCTAGAAATAAAAAAGTTATCCCTTGTTTCTCGTACAGTATCTTTTCCACACTTGCACTCTAATCAGTTACGTTAAGGGTGACTTTGCAACAAAAATATAAAGCTTGACCTGCTGTTGACTATACACCAGCGATCTTAGTACATTCTGAGGAACACTGCCCATTTAAGTGCACTCGAGCCATGTTCCACACGGCTTACCTGACTAATATAAAATCGCAAAAACTAAGTGGCGCCAATCCAGGAACTAGCAAGCCATGGTTAAAGCTTCCAAAGGCAACTCCTATCTGTGACTACACAAGACGCTTGTGATGCCTTGGACATTATCTTTAGTAACGTAGGAGCAACTTGATTAAAATTACGAAATGTGAAGTGGGTACCTAGATATAATTTACATTACAGTTTATTGCCTTTATACCGGATAAACTTATTTGGTTTTAGATTACGGTTTTTCAGGTATGTAAGCGAATAGTTTTTTTCGTCTTCGACATAATATGGAATAATATAAAAAGAAATGCTTTTAGTTTTATGTACTTATTATTTTATTTTCAATGCAATTACAATAACAATACTTTGTCAATGTTAACTCAAACACAAGTGATTTGACATGAGGCGTAATTCCTCACTACCTACCAAGTTCTGAAATTCATTGATTAGCTTGACATATCTTTTCAAAAACTGGTGACAATGTTGGCGTAACTTTAAGATGCGCTAGTTAAAATGTGCCTGAAAAGTGATATGAGGTTACGATAAGAACTAGATGTTAAGTAATAAAGTTAATAATTATTGCATCGACAAACTTGTAGTTTACAAGATAGTGAACTTTTCAATTGCGAAACTTCTATTTGCAATGCCTATATTAAATAATAACAATGTTACTATTACTTTTCTTAGATCTTAATTAGCATTTAGTTCAAAACATTTACATTTATGTGTGCTTAAGTAAAACACTAATCTATATTCTTCTCATGCCTGAAGCAAAAAAAAATTGAAAGCATTTCTATATTCTATAGCATATTTTAGTAGAAATATCATTGAGCTTCCTTTTAATTAATTTTGAGTGATATGAATTTACTAAAGTGAGACTTCCAAATTAATATGTCCTAGTTAAGTACATAATAATTATTTACATTTTTATGCGTTAATTATAGTAAAATGTAACGAATTGCTTAACTAAATTTAATTTTACAAACTTCATACATAGGAGCGGACCACATCACATAATTTTAGTTTTTTAATAAATTGTTGTATCCAATTAAAATAACTATCAATTTCGTTTAAGCTTTGGTTGTTTTTGACTAACAAAAGATTAAGCGACTTCATACCGTACTTGCTTAGAAAATTTTCAAAGTCGTTTCGTACAAAGGAGCAATAAATGGCCAACAGTAATACAATCTTTATTAAAGAATCTCGAATGCTTAGGTAATTACTATAAGCCGATATGTAGTTACATGTTTAATTTTGTTACAACTTACCTAATTTTATTTACAATAGTTAATACTCGTTTTGAAACAACTTGACATAATTTTTAAAAAATTATAGGAACGAAAAATTTTTTAAACACTCTTTGACTAATAAATCTATAATATTTAAGTACATTTAAAAATAAATTAAAATTAAAAACTCATTAAGTGTTTGTGAATTATCTAAGTAACTTAAAATATATTTCCATAGTTCCATATTTCCATAGTTTTAACCTTAATCGCTAAACATGATGATCCTGTTGTCATGTTGGATAAAAAACTAAAAACAATACCGATCACTGGCTAGTAAAAATGTTGCTCTCAATAACACGAATTAAATTAGATAGATACAAAATACGTTTGAAGAACTCTTTAGTCCCCGTCGTGGCGTTAACGCTGTTCATACAGACTCGGCCACAACGGCGGCGGCGGCGGCAATTGGTACCCCTGTAGCTATGTGGATATAGCCAACGCCGAAGGCCTGTGCGGAGGGTGCGTAGGCTGCGGGGCGAGAGGAGAGGTCACTGGTGGGGTGCCAGCTCCCGGAGAACAAGTCACCTTCCTCATGAAGGATCGGATGTCATCGAAATCATCGCGTTCAGTGTCTACCGAGCTTGGGGAGTCACCGCCCTCTGCCTCGTGCTTCTTCAGATGTCGGTCCAAGTTCGTCTGCTGGCCGAAACATCTGTCGCAGAGGGGACATCGGAATGGGCGTTCCTTGTTGTGAATGTTTCGTACATGGCGCTGCAAGTTAGACGATATAGAGAAGGAGCGCTCGCAGTACTTGCATTTGTACGGCTGCTCGCCAGTGTGAGTGCGTAAATGACGCGTGAGGTTCGCGCTACGAGGGAACGTCTTACCGCAAAATTTACATGCGTACCGATCCCTAAGCTTTCCCGAGCCAGCGCTCAGTTCACGAAATTTAGCGTAAGCGGCCGGTTGCCTATCAGGGCCGTCTGTGCCAAGTAGTGGGGATAAAAAATTGAACGGACTAGGGACGTATGGCGAGTGTGAAGAGTTGAGAATGGCGTCTGAGGCAGAGCGGAAGGGCTGGTATCTTTGCCTGTACATATCCATGAGATTATTGTGTTGGGGATGGACGGGCATGGGGAACGCTAAGGTAGGAGAAACCAATTGCGGTGGTGAGTCTTCTCGCTTGGGTTCTACACCTTCCACGTCGACGTCCGTGGTATCGTTCTCGGGCGTCTTCCTATCTCTTTCGACTGGGCTGTCTGGTGGTGAATTACGAAAGGACCGATCATCGTGTTCGACGTCAGATTCCTTGTCACTTTGCTTTCGCGTCACGGATAGGTCCAAAGGTTGATCTCCTTGGTCCTTCTTCGGATCTTCGTCGTTGTCAGAATATTCTGAGTTTCTATCACCTACACTCTTAGCAGAGCTTTTAGTGAGAGCAGGTGAGATAGAAGGCTTGCTGTTGTGTACGTCATTGTTGTTGAGTTTAAGCGTATAATTGAACGGTGACTTTCGCTTCGTACTGTCATCTCTATTGAAGTTGTATGGTATTATGGGAGTAGGCATCGGCATAACCGGTGATGGACGTGGCTGTGATACTTCCTCGATTGACATGGGCGATTGCCTGGCTGTCATGGTCTGTGATTTAGGAGTAATCCTATCATTCTCCTCACGTTTCCCCGCGAACTCCTCCTTTTTCTTTAAATCATCAAACGAGTTTGAGCTATCTGTGCTCTTACTACTGTCCAGCCCCATCGTTATCCTGCCTTCGCATGAAACTGGACGGTGCTTAGACAGCAGGTTAGCATTTGACATAGCCAAGTCATGCTCCATGGCAAGCCTCCCTTGAACGTTGAACAGCAACGGATTTAGGAACTCCGGCGGGCATGCCGCCGCTGCCGCAGAAAATAGGGCTGGATAATGAGCGAATGTGTTGTAAGTTAAAGGCAAATTAGGCCGATACATCGGGAACGGGTTAGGGTTATTCGGATTAGTCATTCCAACGTTGGGGAGCGGTGGGAGCTGAGGTAATCCCTGTGGCATCTGACCGCGCAAGTTAACGTTGGCTGCGGACGCTGTATCGCAGAACCGCTTATGTTTAGTCAGAAGGGCGTAGGACTTGAAGGACTGTCCACATTTCCCGCACTCGACAAAGCCCTGGCAGGCGGCGTGCATCCGCTTGTGGCGGCACAGGTTCGAGAACTGGGTGTAAGCCTGGAATAGAGATTAAGGATACTTAGTTACGGCGCCTCTTTCATACCACTAGAAATAGTGTTAACAATAAGTATTTTGAGATATTAGGAGCTTTTGCTATATTCAAGTAACACTATCCTCTGGGCTCTTAAACTAGAGCAGCTGTTAATAAAAATGAAATGAGAAAATGCAAACATAGTTTCAGACGAGAGCAAACTGGTATATAGATGGACCAAAGAAGCTTACATTATCTAACTGATCGTTGTACAAATTAAGTAGCCGACATCTTGTGAAACATATTTTATGTAACAACAATATGGTACCTATATAGGCGGCAATTCCATTCTCAATTTGTTTTTATTAGAGGTGTTTTTAGCTCTATAAGACTGACGTGGCTTTTGCAGTCTAGTTGTTAACTCCAATATCAGCAATTTTGGTTTTGGAGCGATCGTTTAATATTTCTAGATTTTTTCTTTTTCTTGTGCCTCTCAATTAATAGAGATGAGTCATCAGCGGCTCTGCTTATTCTTTTCTATTTATTGCCAAGCGAAACAAGTCTTCATACTTTGCTGCTTCCGTCCATTTTTTTTTTATTTCTCTATGTTTAGATCTACTTCTTAATTTAAAATCAGGTTCGAACCAACCTTAAAGCACACCTTGCACTGGAACGGCTTGACGCTGGAGTGGATGTGTGTGTGCTGCTTGAGGCCTGATGATGTGGAGAAGGTCTTCCCGCACTCGGGGCAGGCGTGGCTGCGCGCGCCGTGGTGCTGGGCGCGGATGTGGCGCTGGAGGTTGGAAGGATCGGTAAATACCTGAAATACGATTCAGGTTTCGGATGTGGTGAAATAAAGCTTCATAGGGGCGCATGCGAGTTCATTTCTGCTGCCGAAGTCAGGACGCTGACGATGGTTTACCAAACTGGGACTATAATGACTAATGATCTTTTTACCATTTGCTTACCCGGTAGACACTAAAACTTCGCTTATTCAGTATCGTCATCGTATAGTCCTAGACTTTGGTTGGCAAAAATGAAAGCGTGTGCTAGTACACGTATGTATGTTATAAAATTATTTTAAGACATAATTGAATTCTTCCTTACAGGTGTTCTAAAAACCATTAATTTTCTTAAATGGAAGGCTAAGTATGCTAGAAAGTAAGCTAACACAAACTAAAACAGAATTCTACTTTTTGAACAGCCAGTTGTTCTTTTCTTTCTGTAATAGTACTTTTAACTCTTTCTCTGTAAAGCAACATAAAACCCAATATATGGGCATATGGCATATGGCCTATTTTGCTGTTGCCATAGGGCTCGCTAGAGTCTCAAACATACATAAATATCATACAAAAAGTCAAAATACTATTCTTAAGAGAACTGTAAATGCTTCGTGCTTTATCAGTAACTGAACCGCACAATATTTTTTGATCGAACACATTTACGGAAGAAATATAAGCTTACTTACAGATATAAAAAGCGATTAGTAATCCTCCCTAATCTTGTGCGCTGCGCTTGTTATAAGATCATACATTTTCAAAAGAGACTGTGATGATGGACCACGGAATGTGTAATGTGAAAACTAGCTATCAGAAATGGGGAAACCTTGCGTCTAACTTAGATTGGAGATCTCACTCCAATTTTTTATATAAAAAACATGTTTAAACTTTGGAAAAATTACAAAAAAAAAACCAGAAAAATCTTTTTGGCGTGCTTTTGTACCACGTGACTATATTAGCTTTTCGACAGGCTTTAATAATGAAAAGTATTAGTCGTAGAGAAAAAAAAATTACCACGTTTATTTATCTTTTTAACATGACCTCTCCTATTATGTTAAATAATTTTTAAAGTTCCGTACCCGAAGGGTGCCAAACGGGTACCCTATTACTAAGACTTCACTATCCGTCTGTATGTCTATCTGTCTGACCGGCTGTCTGTCTTTCTGTCTGTCCCTCTGTCTGTCTGTCTGTCCGTCCGTCTGTCTGTCTGTCTGTCACCAGGCTGTATCTCATGAACCGTGATAGCTAGGCAGTTGAAATTTTCACAGATGATGTATTTCTGTCGCCGCTGTAACAAAAAATACTAAAAATAAGGTAAAATCAATATTTAAGGGGCTCCTATACAGCAAACATTTTTTTTTGCCGTTTTTTGCTCGATATCAATAACGGCAACAGGTACTCGTATACGCTTGAAATATTCACAGAATATTTATTTATTATATATTCGCTTCAAAAATAAATACTTAAATTAAAATAAAATTAATATCTATGGGGGGCCCCATACAACAAACGTGATTTCTTGCAGTTTTTCTCGATCTTTGTGTCTAATGTTGTGTAGTTAATGGTACGGAACCCTACGTGCTTGAGGCCCACTCGCACTTGGCAGGTTTTTATATTATTATTATTATTAATATGCATATTGCACATAAGTAAACTTTACAATGGCAAAGCGGCGGACTTAATGCTACAAGCACTTTTTAGTTCAATGTCTACATTCTTAATGAAGGATCTACTCGCTGGACCAACGCTTTCAGGCAGCGTCTCGATTTTTTTTTTGTTATTTTGTGGCCTGGTTACACGACCTTTGAGCCATATCTTTATTTAATAGTTTTTCGTATTTAACTTTCACTGATTTCACTATGGCAGCGTCTCTATGTGGATGCCCGAGGTCAGAAAATAGTGGCGTGCCTTGCGGGAGGCCTTTATCCAGCAGTGAACGAATACGGGCCGATTGATTTATCTGCCGTCTAAAGAAGCAACCAGCTCACCTTAGGGCAGTTCTCGCAGGGGTATTTCCTGATGTCGGTGTGGGCGAGCGCTCGATGCCGCAGCAGGAGCGTGCGGGAGCTGTAGGCGCGGTTGCACAACTCGCAGTGGAACGCGGCCGGCGGCTGCGAGTGCACCTGGATCTGGTGGCGGTCGAGCCTGGAACGGAGGAACGGGGGACGGTTAACACAAATTTTCCTTTGAACGCAGGTGGATGGTTGTGACGGGTAACGTGTAGGAACGCAGCGGCCACGCAACGGAATCGCTTATCCTGGTCCTAAATTAGGGTTTCCAGATTAAGAGCAGCACAAATCAAAGCCCCTACGGAAATTAAACCCGTGACACACATCCAACGCACCAGTAAAGTTTGGGCTTCATATTAGGAGATCTAACTCCGTTTAGTAAGAAAACAACGGTCTTATTTATAAAAACACGATTCCTTAAAACACCCATCAGAGGTTTTTTTTTTAAATATCACCGCAAGATAGTTGGAATTGGGGCTTAGTAAAGGTTTCAGTGTGATGGTAGTGCGGTTGGTAGAGCACTCGTGAAGACCATTGATAAGTCGTGGGTTCGAATCCCAGCATGTACCAATGACTTTGTTTTCTAAGTTGAGTAACTTACGATTTTACCGACTTGAATACCACTCGCTAACTGGGAAGGAAAATATCCTGGGGAAACTGAGTACTTGAGTTATTCAGATACCTCAATTTGAAATAAATGATTATCTATCTATCAAATTTATTGGGCTTGGGCTAGTGATTTAGCCCATTCTCTCTATCTCTCTCACTCAAAGGGAACGTCTGTACTCTTTAGTAAGATGCATTACTTTTATTGCATTACAGTTTCAGGGAAATTTATTCACTAACAACGTAACAACGTATCTAAAGGCATCTAAGTTTAGATTCGTTTGTTCAAACACAAAATTCAAACTCAGCTTTATATCACAGGGCAATTTTCTTAACCCGATAGATTTGATGTTACATTTTAATTCCATGTATTATTATTTATTTAACATAATACTGTAAGAACTTACAGTTAAAACCAAAACGCTACCTACATACCTACCTATTATTACACCTACAATAGTTAATACATTAGACTAAAGTTAAATATTGTTATTGGATTTTTCTGCGTGAGTAGAAGGTTGTGTCGTCATTAAGATTCTGTTTCGCTTGACAAATAAACGCATATTCGACAATAAACCAATAGTAAATAGAAGAAAGCTGAGTAACAGTGAATTAGGTAATTCTTATTAATTATTCGGTAATTTATTCGGTAAGTTTGGCAAGATAAGTTTGACCGGGCATTTCCGATCGAATCCACTGTATTACATAAAATCTAGATCAAACAAGACAACAATCTAATACCGCCCAAATTGTAAACAGACCCATCATCCGATAAATGGAAAGTTGACAAATTACACATGATCAGGAACAGGTATTTGAACTGTGACACAGTAATCGCCGGCTGTGCGCAAGCGCAGAGAAACGACTCGATAACATCGGCCAATATCGGGGCTCTACTATGGAGTTCCGATTTTGGCGTACCTGTACCTAACTCATGAATTCTTTTTTTTTTCCAACGAGGGATAGAATAGTCGTTAATCTATTTACCTTTTTACGAGGGATGGAAAGTGTAAAGATGATATAGAAAGAAGAGTAAAAGCGGGATATTGTGTAAACGGTGCCTTGCACTCCTTAGTCAGTGGTCAAAACATCTCCAAAAGAGCTAGATTGGCTATCCATAATGGAGTATTGGTCCCAACACTGTCTTATGGTAGCAAGACAGTGGAAATGAGGTCCTTCATAAGTATGTCCGGTGTCACTTTCAATGACAGGATACGCAATAGTTTGATTACAGAACCGGCATGCAACTAATGAATATTGAGGAAGCGAAAGTGATCTATCAGGATCGCGGCAAATGACAGTCCCTATTATCTGCCTACCCCTCTAGGATACAGGCGTGAGATTTTGTATGTATGTATGTTAAGTTAGCTTACATACACAGTTACAGTACACAGTTATTTTACAAAATGAAAATGCTGATACTTATCGTGATAGCTTTCCCACAAAAAACTGCTCTATAAGATGTTCACACTCTTACCTAAAACAGTTGTAATCTACTAATAAGGTACTAACAAATCATCAATTCCTTATAAAGCCTTCTCTGCGAAATAATCTTCAGCACACTGTACTATAAACATTAGGAAATCATACTTTTTCAGATGTGTAGATCCGTGGTCACCGCACCGCGTCGCCTACGCAGCCATTCTGCTACATACATAATTCAAACATTCGGTCTAGGCGGGATGATTAAGGTATGAATACATCATCATTGTCATTATAGGTTACTGCACCTATTATATTGATCTTCATCGTGATATTCTTGAATTGTCTTCAAGCTAACATCGAAGTACCAAGATCCTCCTTTTTTCCAAATTCTGCATAAAAACATAATTCTCATTCGGAGTCGGTTTAAAAGGGGCACAGACTAAGATTGTTCACAGTCTGTCTGATATTAAACGAATCCTAACGTAACTCCTCAACGAATCCCTTCTTCAGTGACAGAGCACACAATGAAATTCAAATGTGAATTCAAGTGAATTCTAACGATCGCCAACAAAACCCAATAAATGCAAGACTAGAAAGTCGTATGTATCAGCGGCGAGCGCCATTACCAACACAATAAATTCACCAGCCGTTTGATGGAAAATGTAAATCATTGGCGCAGAACGACGCTAGCCGAAGCTCGTCGGACTGGTCCACCACACGCAACTCGAGGCCTGGGGCTGGAGCTAGATTTAGAACTGACTAATATCTTTGGTACACGGGTTTGCGATAGCCACGTTGTCCATCGCTGCTTCTGTAGTTCGTCCAGCGCTGGAACTATTAGTGGACGTATCGCCAGAACTAATTACAGGTGACTCTATAGTCGATCCTAACTTGCACTTGGTCTTTTGGTCTAAGTAGAAACTAGAGATATGTGTGACATGCATTTGATTTGACATGCAGACATTGGACAAAATATAACGATAAAATTTGTTCAGAAAATCATAGGTATATAGTGTACATCATAAATTAATTTTGTAATGTAGATATTTTGTACAAACATAAGTACAAGCATCAATGTAAAGTATCCAGTATAGAAGTAACGTCGAATGTTAAGAGACGATGATCCGTTTTCACTCTCCAGCACAGATGGCGGTCTAGTGGTATCTTTTAATTAATCTAAGGAATAAAATATATCTTCTGTGATGGACAGTCAGTTATGCATGTATCGGCTAAGTAGTTATAGTAAGTGTACAGCAGAGATAGCCCCGGCAAATTTTATAAAGAGACCTATGTATTGACGTACGTACAGAAATCTTGAGATTATAATCCAAAAATATTCACATAATCTATGATTTTAGTATGCAATCTCTAAGAATAAAATTAAGGAAATAAAATTAGGACAACCCAACAGATTATTCATAAAAGCTGAGAATTTATACGACAAATTATGGTTCTCACACAACAAGCAAGAAATATTCAGTTGCAGAACCGTAAATAATAAATTATAGCTCCCAGCTAAACATAAGGAAGACAGCCGGGAAGATGTTGATTGAAATCTCAACTTAGGTACGCTGAGGTTAAGATTTGACGCATGCTATACATTCCCCTGAAACCTCAAATCCTCACCACGACTCTCAATCTTATTTTAATAGCTGTAAGGACGAATAGAAGTGGCAGGTCTTAGTACGACATCCGGTCTACATCATTCGGCCTTCATGGTGTTGTACGCTGCAACATTTACCCTCAGGGTTCGCTTACCAAAGCCTTACTATCGGCCATTTTGATCTACAATGCTGCCCGGCTAATAACTATACATGCGTAAACGTCAGTATTCGTACCGTACACCGTTGCGTCAGAGAGGAGTGCCATTTTTTCTTTTAATTAAAAACTATTGTTGTTGTATTCCGAATGACATCAAATTAACCTTGGTTTACAATCAATATATCTTAGAACGTCCAAATTAAGAAAATTAAAAGCTGGTAAATTTAATTAGTAGGATAAATCTTGTCGAGTTCACATCACCCACAAAGCATTCACAAACACTTGAAAATTAAACACCGAAGTCGTTGTACTTTAGCTACGCCACGGTTTAAAATCTCTCTCTGCATACCGTACCTCTAGCCCGAAGAGTTATTGTTATCTCTAACGTAGTTTTTTTTATTTCAGTGACGTAATTTGTTCATCTAACTAAATAATGGCACGTGTCTCAGATGCGGGTCTGGTGGACCCCTCACTGGCTATTGTGCAATTAGACCACGTTGCGACTACTGAAATCAGGTTAACTTTTCCTTTTTAAATTGTTTCGCCGATATCAATAGAAGTGTTTAGTAAAACGTAATGACTTTATAGACAGGTGAAGATAAGAAGGTCGGTTAGTGGAATAGCTACGTGAAATAAAGAATTGTATGTCGTTTTATGTTTAAAATATGCAGGGAAATAACAGATATATTAAAAAATAAGAACTAGTTTATGTGTTAACGCTTGATCGGGAACTACTAATTAATATATTTTTAAACTTCATTATGCGAGCGCCGTGTGGTGCCGGATTAAGAATAGCGTCACTCCATTTCCTTCCGTGGATGTCGTAGAAGGCGACTAAGGAAATCAATCAGGAGACGGGCAGCAGCGTCTTCCTGATATTCTAACCGCATACTGCGATCGCCAACCCGCCCGCCAAGCGTGGCGATTATGGCAAAATCCCTCATGGTTATGAAAACCACGAAGGAGGCCTATGCCCTGCAGTGGGCGTCAAATGCCTGATGATGATGATGATGATGATTCGAGCTACTGCCCTGAAATTTTTCACGTTTCTACAATCAACCGTTTAGCCGGGAGAGGAGGAGGGATACCCTACTCTAACTCGAAAAATGGTTTTGATACACCTACAATATTTTTGAACGACTAATTCAACGACACGAAGATATTACATATTTAGGCGTTTAGGGGAGGTACCCAAAACAAAAAAGGTTTTATTCTGGCTGCGGCTGATTGCGCCTGGGAAACATTGGACGAGACTAGCAAAGGAGAGGATGGGTTGGCGTGAAAGAGAAGAGGCATATGCCCAACAGTGGTTTCTGTTTATGGGCTGATGAGATATATAGAAAGAAGTTCTTATTCTACTGTTTTGTCGACGTGATTTATTTGTATATCTATGACAAATTTCAGCTTTCTAGTACGAATTGACTTTGAGCTAAGCCGCGGACTGATATACAGACAGACGGCGAACGGACATGGCGAAACTATAAGGGTATAAGGGATTTCTAAACAAGAGGTAATCCACTTTGAGCACCCGCCTAAATAGCACCCGCAGGAATAGCACCTGGCCTACTCCACATTCAGCACCTATTGATATTTTTGGCAGGTGCTATTAGTGGATTCAAACGTATTTTTACATTTTTGACCACGAACAGCACCTACAATACAGCAGCTATCTTTCATTAAATAACGTCTTGCCTATCAAACACTAGCAGTAAGCACTATGCTGCTGTATTATAGGTGCTGTTCGTGGGCAAAAATGTAAAATATATTTGAATCCACTAATAGCACCTGCCAAAAATATCAATAGATGCTGAATGTGGACTAGGCTAGGTGCTATTTATGCAGGTGCTATTTAGGCAAGTGCTCAAAGTGGATTACCTCGTAAAGACGAGAGAGCTTTCCACATTTAACGAGCTATCGTTTCAATCGACGACTTTTGTCCGCGATCGATCCATTAAGCCCCGCCCACACCTGCCACCGAGCACCTCTAATGATGTGCCACAAGGTGCTTACGTACCAATAATCGATTGTAGATCCTTAACGGGTACAAATCGCTTTAGAAAAGCCATAACTGAATACATGACGAACCTGATAGCGGATTGCCCTTTGGGTAAACTATTTATTATTATTATTATTATTATATAGTACTTTCATTGCACTTAACCTAATGTATAATACGGAGACTTAATGCCATATGCATTTTCTACCAGTCAACCGCAGGAGGTGGAAGAAAGATTGGTTGGAGTGCAAAACAAAGGAGAGGGGGAAAAAAGTAGAAATGCATTTTAAAATGTACACTTATTCATATAAGGTGCTATTATCTGAGCTGTTGTAATTTGTGATTGATTTTTTATTGAACTTTGGTGTTCCACTCCTAAGATTGTTTGTTTTCATGCTTCCCTTAGAACTTGTGTGTTTAAAGTTTAACTCTTATGGAAGGTACAGATCAAAACGAACGAACAAACGAAATCAAACGTTTTGCTATCGTTTAATTGATTTCCGCTAAATATAGCAGTTTCTGCAACAGCGCCATAAGTGTTTGATATAGATTGGAAAAACCGTGATAAATGGCATGTAGTCCTTAAAACGGGTTAAGCCTTAAAAGTCAGTGAATTTGGGCTGGATCTCCGTTTATAGTTTGTTTTTATCGAGAGTACAGGCTCAGACGTAACACAGGGTGTATGTAAATGTTTTTTACGATGTAAACTATTTTGCAACGCGCTCATTAAAAGCTTGATTACAAAGTCAACTATTTGATAGACATTGCAATCAAGTAACAAAGGGACCTATTATCAAAGGGGCATGACAAAACGGCTAATTTTCCTTTCGTTGCAGGCTACCGATGTGTCTGATATCGAATGACAGGTTCGACCACGTTGTCGATTGTCGAACAACTTTAACGAAAGTAAGAGTTGGAAATAGAGGACAACAGAAGATTTTCTTTCGCGTATCTCTGTTAACATCTAGTTCTTAAGCGTTTACAAAAATTTAGACCGTGTGGATATGCAGAGACAGAAATGATCGTTTTCAAAGGAAAATTGAAAACTGCGTCTCGCCTAAACTTGCGAGTTGAGTAGTGAAGTGGCGCTTGATACTTAAAGAATTTACTTATCAAAAATAAAAGATGTTAATGCCCGAATTTTTTTTTGGCAGACGGTCATTGCCTTCTTTTTCAAATTGAATGATGTTTGAACAAGCCGTTATTCTCATTGAGTCTACATTGAACTTTATCTACCTGAATTAGGTGGTCTTTCTGATTTATTTGCTTCAAGTCAAGAGTTGTAAAATATATTCGATTATAAAGATTACGAAGGTTACAATGGGAGGTGGGTTTCGTAATTTTATGTGATGATGCATTATGTTGCGGCGTCACATTTAGGGTATCTTTAAATATTTAGGACCATGCGTGACAATATGATTAAGAATACGGTATCATGCTTAACAGCAATTAATAGGGGTCACTGACAAAATACTTGATATTTCAGTAAAGAAGAATGATAATTGATAACTTAGACATAGGGACTTGTAAAAAAAATTTTCTATCTAACGCACTAACCTGGAATGCAACTTAATTAAATAAACATTATGATATAGATCATTTATTAATATTTAGGTGGTATGAATATGTAACAAAAACTAGTCTTTATTAAGTTTTTTATGATATAAAGTTAGCATCCTTCTTGGCTAAGAGCCTCATTCATTGCTCTGGAGTGTATTGATAAAGTTGAGTGCTAAGTCGGTGATTTCTTTTTAATTTATTTTCTCTCTCTCTCTCTCTCTCTCTTTAGCGTACCTTAATAGTAATCTGTACCCACACTTCCACTACCTAATAAAAATAATTGACATAAAAGATATGATTCTATAATTTTCTTTGCAAATAATGTATCGTACCTTCAGGATTACGGAATTGATTAACCACTTCATATCACCACGAACCAAAAAATTGCCGATCTTTTTCGTATTAAACTGAGTATTTCCATAGCTATAGGAAAAATACACTAGTGGATATACAAAATTGATAACGGATGTCCTAGAAAATGTCGGAGTCGTTTAAAACAATAGTGATGGAACGATAAGGGAGGCGTTTGGTCGTTAAAATACACAAAATAAACATTCTGACCAGAAGGATAACTTAAACTAAAGGGTGCTGAATTCATTATTAACCATGTCTGTGCACCCTAGTCTCCACCCATCTTTGCGTGAGTTTATGTTTGCATACATTTTCAGAAGCCTTGGGTAACAGTCGTTCGGGATATTAGAACTTCACAATATTTATAGAACATGGATAATAGTTACAGATTACTAAACTTTCTATAATATATAAACAAATAAAAAAAGAAACGAAACGTCAAAATTTTGCTAGATATGATCGCAAAAACTTTACGAGAATATGTTAGGAAAATTACGTTTTATTTTCGTTCGTGTTATTATGATTAAGTTGTATTTCTGTCAGGTTGCTTTTCACGGAAAAACGTTACTGTGCATGTCGATAATCTCGACCCGATGCATTATTGAGAAGTGTCGCTGCTCACTCCAATAGAATATTATTATGATGGCACATGGCACACGCCATCGCCATTGTGATGGGACACCATCGCGGTCTTTCCCTCTAGCTAAATAACACCTACATTTTGAGCACTGAAAATCAGAGCACCTAAACTTATTTGATTCAATAAAGTCCTGTTAATTGCAAATCTGACAGTAGATTAGTTTCAGGCTTTACAGAATAATTCAATATTATTTTGAAAAAAAACTTCTATAATTTTTTTTAGTAACTTATTTAAAACAAACAAACAAACAAAACAAACAGCATTTCCGTCGTAGGTTAACGCAGCATATAAGCATACGCAGTCAATAAACGTGCCACTGCAGCTGATATATCATCATCATCATCATCAGCTGATATATCATCATCAACCCATTATGTCCCCACCGAGGGGCACGGGTCTCTTCCCTAAGGAAGGTATAGGCCATACTCCACCACGGGGGCCAAGTCCGGATTGGTGGAGGCTTGTAGACTAGTGGCTCGTCTACTGTCAGAAGTTGTCAAGCCGCCCTAAGGCCTCTGACTTGGCTTAACGACTGCCATCTATCGACGGCAGCCGGCACCAACAGCTTAACGTGCCTTGCGAAGCACGGAACCGCTCGGAAAAATGCCACTAGCGTTAGGCATAGACGGCGACCCATCCATGCACTGAACGCGCCCTGTGTTGCTTAACCTTCGTGATCGTTTAAGATCACTCAGGCAGCCGGGGCTACGAGCGATTGATATATACTTTCTCTCAAACAGAGAGAGAGAGAGAGAGAGAGAGTGGGAATATAGGATTATTCGGCCCGATCTAGGCATTGAGGTATTTAAAAACATTTTCATTTACCTCCTCAGAAGTAAACTCAGACATGAAAAAAAAATAAAACCATGTTTATTGTAAGTAAGACTGCTCCCACAGACAAACTAAGGATTCGATTTGGCGGGATCTTATTTTATCATTTGATAGGACAGTGATGAAAGTGCTCAAAATAAAGTGTGAAACAGGCATAGCCCGCAACACTACCAGCTCTTGTCACACAGCCATCGATACATTTGTGGTACAAACACGATGAGCCGCTTTAGCCCACTATTACCGTGATTTTTATCTCTCCATGGGAGCTTTTATTTTATTCCATTGTTTTTGTCAGCTCCTCAATTATTCATAGACTAATTCTTATGACTCTCGAACCCGAAAGTGTTAAGGACAGAATTCCTATACCTACATTTTGTGGTTAAAGGGAAGCGGGATTCTACGTTCATAAGTCAGCAAAACAATTACAGCTTGTCACGAATTGGTTGTTCTTCTAGTCAGCTATTTATTTGAGCTAAAGATATAAAAGCAGGGGTCACCAAGACGTACCGATAGTGTATACAGCTTGCTATCGCCGCGAGATCGAACGTGGATGTCGCGGACCGTCGCGCGCGACCCGCCCTTAGTGCTAACCATGAGTTGAGCAAATTAGTTATCGTACTTTTCATTGGGTTTATTGCGAATATTTTTTTTAATACGAGTAACGGTTCAAAAACCATTTTTTCGACTACATTTTCCATTATACTCTTTATTAGCTATTCGTTAAGAACAAAAATATGATTATTAAAAAGAAAAACCTTAAGAACAATGCTATTAGGCTCGCTTTTGCACAACTATTGTTACTGTGGAACAAAGATTTTTTTCAATTCAATCATTCCTTGCCATAGAGTTACATCCATGCACTCTACTTAATCATATTACGGGTGATTTTGCAACGAAAAGCTAAAGCTTGATATGCTGTCGAATGTATGTACAATATGCAAATGGTATCCAGGTGAAAATAGATAAGGCGCTACAATCTCGTCGTATGTCGAATTTTGAATTTTATGTCGAAGATTTTATCAGCCGATTTTTGAATCGAGAAATTCAAGTATCTATTTAAGTATCAGTTTGATATTTAAGTAGGCTTTACTGAGACGAGAACTTTCAGAAACCAGCAGTATGCGTTTAACGTAAGGTTTCAAGTCCAAAATTAAATCTTTGTGTAATGACAATGACCTGGAAATGTTTCCCGAATCATCCGACATCGTAGGCATCATTTGTTACCGTATCTTTAGCCATAAATCATGCATGCTAACCCATATACAAATCTATAAAATTACAATTTTGTTGAAATGTCCCCCGCAACTTAACGGAGTAAAGTACAAGTAGAGTGCTTGTATTGTAAAAGTCGACATACTGTCGACTGTACTATAATGATATTTCTTCTGTAATAGTAGAAAAGCCAGCTCGTGGAAAGGGCCTCAGTGCAACTAATCATCAACGTGCCATTCTTATCGAACGGGCACATCTGTAGCACTAAATAAATTGTTACCGGCCGCTCCTCGGCGACCGAAGAATATTTATTCGTAGAGGTTAATGGTTCCGAAGACGTTTGAAATGGATTGACTTCTGCGAGCGCGGCTCTAATAAATGATAGTTTAATGAATATATATGTTGGGGTAACGCCGCCGATGGCTCAGCGCTGTTTTTGAGACTTACGCTCGGTTTCTAGAAGAGTGATCAAATGTTAATCTCATGTTAATCTCACGTCAAGCTTATTTCAGCCAATCACGTGCCGGTATTTTGAATTAATCTTAGATTAATCTCTTGTTACATTTGAACACTCTTTCAAAAACTGAGGCACATAATTTTAAATGTTTTTAGCACGAACTGAATAAACCTACACCTATGCGCCTTACCATCTCCTTCTACGTTGTAGAATTTGGGCCAAGATAGCGTTACAATGTGCGTTTAACCTATGTATGTACACATGACGCTATGTGTAGATAAATACTAAAGGATCTACCTACATATTATTATGTAGTTCAATGAAAATTCAAGCCGTAGGTGCCATTGATGGCGTTTCTCCAGTATATACATAACTCGCGATATAGGTATGTACCTAAATATGCTTCAATTGGGTAAAAGCGCTCATGATTGCGAGGTGGTGTTGACCACAAGCATTGCCAGTCGATTAGAATCCGAACAGATTATTTTGAATGATGTTATTTTAATACGACAATTAACCATGTTTTAGATTAGATATGGAGATTTCAATGTTTAAATGCATGTTAAGAAAGAATATTTTGCTTACTCTCGGGTGATTCATTTGGAAGGTACAGCCATGATTTATGAGTAAGTAGATCGCTTGACCTCCAATTCGGTTAAAAAACTAAATTGCGGATATGATCGTCGAAAACATTGCAAATTGTTTCTTCAATGACACCTTTTTATTGCTCTTTGAGGTTTCCTACTTGTATTTTTCCTTTTATTTCTTTGAATCATTGAGACACCTGCGTAATGTCTCCTCCTACAAAGTCCCTTAGTTGAATTGACTTTTTTTATTTTCAGTGATGATGCAATTTGTCATATTATTTCATATTGTCATATCAATTAAGAATAGCGTCACTCCATTTCCTTCCGTGGATGTCGTTGAAGGCGACTAAGGAAATACATTACCAGGAGACGGGCAGCAGCGTCTTCTTGAGATTCCAACTGCATACTGCGATTGCCAACCCGCCTGCCAAGCGTGGCGATTATGGAAAAACCCCTCATAGTTATAAAAACCACGCAGGAGGCCTATGTCCTGCAGTGGGCGTCGAATGGCTGATGATGATGATGATGATTCGACAGGTTATATTATGAAAAGTATTAGTCGTAGAGAAAAAAAATACCTCTTTTATTTATCTTTTAACATAGTCTCTTCTATTATACATTTTTAGTAAAAGTTCTCCATTGTACATAAGAATGTTTTCAGGATATCAAAGGTTTAAAAAACTTACGCGTCGATATTCGGGAATGGCGCGTCGCAGAAGGAACACCTGGGCTCTGTCTCCTCCCTGTCTTCTTCTTCTGTGAAAAAACATAACAACACATTAAATCGCTGTGGATGAGACTGACGTGCGTCCTGAAAGTTACATATTCTGCCAACACTTTACTGGGAAATCAATAAGAAAATTGTGTTAAGAAGATATCCAAAACGTTAGCCTGTAATGGACGCGTAACTTTCTGCGGTCATAATAATATGGCTTGCTTGGGATCCCAATATTTTGAAAACATCGCGCGTCGGATTTTGAATCAGTTTTCTAAAATTAAATTAAAAAAAACGATAGTGTTTGTAATAATAAGCAGCTAATATACGTCCCACTGTAGGGCACAGGCCTTCTCTCAGGGAGAGAGTATGGGCTTAATCACCACGCGTGCCCACCGCGGATTGGCGATTTCAAGCGCTGAGGTATGTGAATAGCTCAGACACTCAGGTTTCCTCACGATGTTTTCCTTCACCGTTAGCGAGTGGTATTGCTAAGTATAACTTCACAAATTTACGTAATTTGGAAAACAAAGTCATAGGGTACACGCCCGCACAGGGAATCAAACCTGGGTCTCTCGCTTCCGAGTCCAATGTTCTACCCACTAGGCTACCACAAATTCTTTTATAATAAGTTTATGATTCTGGATAATGTTTAGGCGGGTTTATGATACTGGACGCTTTTGTGCCATGTGCAGGTGATGTATGCAGGTGAAATCGACTCTATTAAACATTGTGTTAATATTTTCTCATATTAAAGTTTTAACAACTTCATCTTGCAACGAAAATTAACCATATATGAACTTTACCAAGCTTACTTTAGCGAATTAACCACTTCAATCATAATTATGTGAGCATCCTAATAAAAAAAAAGTTAAATGTTTATGCAGCTTAATCGCGCTTTCTTGCAACAAGTTAAGACGAATCTCTTGCATTGCCCCAATAAATACTTACCTAGATTATTGACCATCTATTGGCATTCAATGATTAGTTAGTAAGTATTTCATTTACAAAACACGCGGTATAGGCAATCAGGCAGCGTGGTCGTGGCGAAAGATGCCATCGTCTTGCGGTATCTTCATTAGCTTGGCATGACATTATGTTTTGGACGTAATATTAAGTAGAATAATCAGTAAATCCGTCAGAAAAAATAAGCTTGTACAATCTTTAGTGTCTTTAGAGTTTTCAAAGGTTTTATAGATACAACGTGTTATTGAAATAAAGTCTGAAAACCGTTTCTTCAGTATCCTACTACATTAAGGTTTGTTATTTTTTTGAAACAAATAAAAAAAATATTAAATTACATGAATCTTGCAAAAAAGCATAGGTATCGAGAATTTTAAACTTCTTTTTTTTGGAAATGGTTTAATAAATCTGAAGAAACCATTTTCAGGTTTAGTTTATTTCGATAACTCGTTGTTTAACAAACCAGTCGTAACAGTATTTAACCAATCAAAGAGGATGACAGATAACTTGCTTAAGATTCGTAGATATAAGTCAGAAATAGAGAACGAATACTAAACTGACAAGCGTCAGTTTAATATTCGTTCTCTATTACTGACATACCAATAATTTTGTCAGTGGCCCTTATCCAATGAGTAGTTATTGACACGTAGGTATGCAAACTCCGCTCTAATTCTAAGCCCCTACACATCATCTCGCGTCGGAAGTAAGCAGAACAATTCGCATTGACCCATGCAGAATTGGCTCGAGTCACGAGCACGCCTGGCCCCGCCCCGGGCATTGTCTGGCGAACCTCCGTGATAAGGCAAGGTTGGGGATTGTGATGTCATCTTATCTTGGAAATCAACCCGAGATATTCGTCGCTTCCAGCAATTCTTAGGTCCATATTAATAAAGCACTCTTACCTCTAAGATCGAGATTGAGTGCGCTGTCTAGTTGCTGTTTTGTTTCGAACGGCACTCAAGGTTGTTTGATAGCTGTATGCCTACTATATAGCACATTGTTACTTTTATTATTTTTCAATACAATCAGGAGCACAATGCCAATTATTATAATTATTCGTAAGTAAGTGAGCACAAAGCCTATTGGCATAAAAGATTTATTTAGTCGCACGATGCTCACTTTTACTGTCTGCAATACTTTAAATGCGTGAATTGCCATCGATTTGTACAGTCACTACCAAAAAACTAAAACATTTTATAAATTATTAAAGTGGGCATGGTGCGATCTAATATTATGAAGATTTGCAGAAGTTGTCATTGTGCTGCTGATTGTATTGAAATTAAATAAAAGTAACAAAACGCGATAGTGGGCATCATGCTATCAAACCCTCAAAGTAAGGTGCGCTTTATTAACAGGGCCTTTAAAACCGGAAAAATAAGTGAGCACCTTTTACCTAGTCGCGGGTATTTTAATCGTGATTTTCATCAAGAATTAGAATTCAAAACAGTTATACTAATATTGTAGTATAAACGATTTTAACAAAGTAAATATTTGAGTTTTAAATTAGGATTTTAACAAAGTAAATACTTAAGTATCGTTTTACATAGTGAGATTCGTATTGAAGAAATCTATACTTAATCTGTAGAATTCTAAAGGACCAATGGTTTTTAATAGTTCTTTTCAAGGTTCTTTACTTAAGACTGTTCTTACGTCTAGCAGGCTGTCTCGTTTGCACAATGTAACATTTTTTGTGATTGTAATAAAATTAGTCTACTTTGGATAAATGTAGTCTGAGGGTTTAATGGATGATTAAATTGCGGAAATTTAAGGCATATTTTTTTATACTGCACTGAGTTTTTGATTGAGATAATTTGATTCCAAAATAAATAATTTTGGGAACAACTTTTCTTTGTTAAACACTACGTACAGGAAAACGAAAATGTAATTAAAATGTCCTTAATTTAATTATACATCAAACCCTCAGATCACATTTATCTAAGGTTTACTACGCAACAGCAGCCTTAAATGATTGTTTTTTTGTTTACCAATCTCGCGTAAACGCCAGAATGAACTTACCTATGTTATGTTTGGAACGAAGATAGAGAATATACCTACTATAATAGGATATACTAGGATAGAACAGGCCACTTTTAACCGAATCCCATTCGAACGAAGCTTCAAAGCTTTTTGCAAACTACAGAAAAATTTTGACCACAAAAGCTCTAAAACAAACCGTACACTTCTGATTAAAATTTCCCAAGACAAAATCTACCTACCTTAACCTCTCACTGCGAAAGGAAACTAAAAACTTGAGAACCTCAGTCAAAGATGACCCTACTGAAACCGCGGAAGCTTCAAGTGCAGAGGTCAACCGGACACTATGGGTTGTCAGCAGAGTCACTGGGTGTTTGTTGCCAAAGGGCGGCGGGTGGGGGCACCTGACGTGTGAGGGTTAAACGAGCTTAATTGACCTGCTGTCGACTGTTCTTTCCATTGTATTTTGTTAGGGAAATAAAGGTGGGCTGTGGACTGTTTTATTCGGGGTTGATGGTGGTGAGTAAGGTAGCTAAGCTGGATTTTAGAGCTTTGATTTTGGGTACTAATGAAGGTAAATATTGAATGTTGATGGAGCGACAGAGGCTTATCAGCATTGTGGCAAGTGACAACTCTGATCTCTAACTATCTCCCCAGGTCACAGGCGTGAGTTTATGTGATGTGATTTTGGTTTCGTGGAGAAATTTTGATTTAAAGACGTAAAGAGGGGAGTACAAACGTAAACGTCTTATGCTGATGCGTTTCAAAATAAGCCAATAAAATTAATGTGTATTTCATTAATTTTAAGACACTTAGATTTTAAATTTTAAGGGCCGTATTAATGGACCGTTTTTATCTCTGAGATCGCTCTTGAGTGTCCATTTCAACTGTAGACTGCACCCCAGTATACCCAAATCTGCGTCACCGACCCGAGTGTATCGTTACAGTTTCGTTGACTTTTCATAATCAACACAATAGAAGTTTTCACTACAAAAATGCCAAGAAAGAAACATTCCTTTAAAATATTGCCAACGATGTCAAATTCAAACTGTAGTAGTATGCCAACCTTTTAATTGTTTGATTTGACACAGTGAAAAACAGTGATGAAGCTTATTACCCAAAACGGCAAAGTGCAACTAAATGCAACGCCTATGCCCTATCCCACCCTTGCCTTCCCAGCATTTTGGCGTCTCTACAACATGTTGCTCGGAGCTTAGCGCAGGGCTCGCGGGCGTTAAGTTTTCCCACGACTTCGGAGGGCCAGATGGGCCGGCGCGAGCGCACACCGTGACGGTGCTTTACCGATCTTTGCGATCGAATGTACAACAGGGGGCGTAAGTGACGTCACCTGTCGCTTCTCGCGATACTTGACTTCCTTAATTTATTCTGTTTGCGGTGTAATTATGACGATAGGCGGTTTTAGTGTGCTCGCTTGGGTTACCCTGTTGAAGGCCTAACATAGATATCTAATATTTTAATGTGAGCTAGAAGTTTGTGACTTCTAGGGCTTTCACTGGGAACTTCCTAACTATTTACTAATTCTGATGATCCGCGGCTTTGTTGTGGTTGCTTGGTATCCCACGTTAAACACGTAACATATTTATACGCAAGCTAGAACTTTTCATCTTCTAGAACTTTTGCTAGTCGTGAGTTCGATTCCTACGGGGAATCAACGTACATTTGTACAAATGGCCTGTCTGGGTGTATTTCATTTTTGTGATGTCTTTGCCTGGTTACCATAGTACAGGATATCCTAGTTTGGGACCAGGACAAGGGATTGTGTTGTGTGGAAGTCATTATTATTATTAGGTTCTACGTATTTACTAAAGCATCAAAGATAACTTAATCAGCATGACGACGTCGCATGCACAAATGTAAAAAGTCAAGGCTTTCCAGTACATACATTAGTTGTTAAATTCTGAGATTTAAGTATCATGCTACATATAGTGCTCCTTCTTTATGGCAGAAAATTAGCTTAAAAGTTTAAGAAAACGTAGTTCAATTAAAGAGTGGGATGAAAAATTACTTGTAAGCAACTACACAGTAATGTGCAAAAATCTATTTGATAATTTTTTATACCAACTGCGCTACAGAACCGAAACCGATCCTTCTATCAGCTAAATAGACCACACACACAGCCTGTACATTACATATTCCGCCTAGGAATTATTCTATTAACACGGTAGTAGGCTCGGGGCCCATAAAGTAACAGAGGGCACCACCTCGTCCCTTCGCCGCTCCCGGCGCGATTCTGTACGCATCAGGTGCGTCGCAGGCGCAGATTACCGTTAAGGACTCTTCCTAACTGCATTAGTACTTGCTGACAACATTTGAAATACTCTATGGTCAAGAAAAAAAGCAGGCAGTATAGAAATCACTGTATCATACGGTATTGCATTTAGATACATGACGCTACTTCCAGAGCCTTGTGTCTACTAAGCGGATAGTTGTTCAATATAGTAGGTAATATGGCAACATTGGTAACAGCAATGATAATGCTGCTTCAGTAACAGCAATAGCTGTTATCGGACACTATTTTCAAATTACGATACCGGGAGAAAATTGACATTAGATACCTAACTAACCTAACCCCAATTTTATATTCTAGGGTAGCATAACCTTGCTGAATTAACTTTAAACTAGAACATATATCGACAGATAGGAGACGTATCAGCGGAGAATGAGATAACGCGTACGCAAAACCAGCAAGCGTGCACACATGTACACAGGGTATCCTAGTGTGGGGCCAGAAGCAATGTATGTGCCTGTCTGTAAATGTTTATGTTTACGTTTACGTTTACGTTTACGTTTACGTTAACGTTTATTTTTAAGTTTATGTTTATGTTTATGTTGATGTTGATGTTTATGTTTATGTTGATGTTGATGTTTATGTTTATGTTTATGTTTGTTTATGTTTATGTTTATGTTTATGTTTATGTTTATGTTTATGTTTATGTTTATGTTTATGTTTATGTTTATGTTTATGTTTATGTTTATGTTTATGTTTATGTTTATGTTTATGTTTATGTTTATGTTTATGTTTATGTTTATGTTTATGTTTATGTTTATGTTTATGTTTATGTTTATGTTTATGTTTATGTTTATGTTTATGTTTATGTTTATGGCGGGAAGGAGGTTTGTCATGATCATGGTAAGGGTCAAATCCTGGACTCTGCCTACCACTCCGGGACGCAGGTACAATATTATGTACGAAGTATAATCACAGAGGAAAAAAGGAAGAATAATTATTACTTATAGAATGTCAATCGGTGCTCGTATTCTCTTCCCACTCACACATTTTTCGCTATCCCCGTTTACATTCGCACGCTCCTGTACGGACAACAAAAAAGTGTTAACTTTTGTTACCTAAGATAATCTTCTTTAATTGAATATATCTGCTTCATTTGCTTCATATAGGTATGTATTTGCAGTCGATAAGTTTACAAAAATAGGCTCAAATAGAAGCATGCTTGTCTGTGTATGACTAAGTAGAGTATGCAAGATACAATGTTAAAAAGATCTGAGATGCTCTGGATTTTAAATTACATTAATTAAAAGGAAGACAAACCCGATTATTAAAAAAATAAGTTGCATAAATCAATCTCAAAATTAATCTTCCCGGCATTGCCAGTTACAGATTCGAGTAGTGTTATGAGCAAAAGAGGAATAGCCTTCTGCATCTACGCCCTCCAGTGTGAACGGTCATCCGGTCAGATCACGACCGGTATTGTCCGTTGCGCCCGCGCCACATGCGGTCGCGGATCCGTATGTTGCTACCTTTATCGGCAAGTCCACACGGAATCCGCACGTGAGTTACGACCTTTACGTTGGCTTGGAAAAGGAGGAAACACTTGTATTGTGTTTAGGTTTATGTCAAGCAAGTCCGACCTATGCCATTATTCGTATATTTTTACCTATTGAGTTTGAGAGTTGGTGTTCCATTAGACATTAGCATAAGACATAATTATAGAAATTTAAAATGTAGCCATTTACAACAACTTTTGTCCTAGGACCTTCGTTTTTTTTTTCATGTGCTTTCACGGTTTTTTGTTTTATAATGCAGCCTATATACGATCCACTGTAGGGCACAGGGCTTCTTTCAGAGAGATAGCATGGGCTTAATCATCACGCCTGCCCACCGTGGATTGGCTATTTCAAGCGCTGAGGTGTGTGAAGACCTCTAGTTTCCTCACGATGTTTTCCTTCAGTATTAGCGAGTGGTATTGCTACTACTTTTTTTTTTGTTGGCGCTAAATTACCGCTATATTGGGTATTGGTACAGTGCGACAGTGCGTAATGTTGAATTTCATAAAATTATAATGTCCCTGATATTTGAAAAAAGTCAGAGGAAAATTAGTAGAAAAACAATGATTGGAAAACACAAACACTAATTGACCGAAAGTACGCATTTAAAAATAACCTTATGTAAAATATTGATGCATACAAACGCTGCCACAAGCATCTTTCTCGGAGATCAGAAATCAGAAATCAAGATATCAAAACTAACCAAAATTTGCTACCACCACTACAAAATATGCTGCGATTTAGTTACCTATTAGTTTCATTCGAATGAAAAGCTAAAAATATTACTATTCAATTTCAAATTTGTTTTTCAATCGCTTTCCATCATCCCTGCTGTCACGGAGATCAAGATAATAAACAAAATTAATTAACAGGAAGAATAAATCCAGTAGCCACCGGATTAGCCTCGTTCGAAATATGAATTCTAATGTGATCATCGCACTGGTCTTTTATGATACCATTAAAAAAATAATAATTTTGCGCAATATCAAGATAGCCCTAATCCTACAGATAGAAAAAAAGATGCGACAATGTGTTAAAGGGTCAATTGTAAGGGGGCGGAGTTATAAAATTGAAATATCATCTCAATTTTATTGTCGGTAATATTTATTTGATTGTCAAATAAGCGTTGTATGTGGGACGCTGGGCGTTTGCCCGTTTCTAATGGGGGTGCAGCCATTGTTGTTGGTTAATTTTTTGATTAATCATTCCTTTCATACGGGATTCTGTGAGGATTCAAGTCTGATGTCTGCGAAGGTCGACAGATGCGTGCTGTTACGTCATTTTGTGTTAATTGTTTATAGAATAATAGCTTTTAGTTTGGCCCTCGAAGTCACTGGACTTGCCCAGTTGTACCATTTTTGATAAGCCTAATATGGTATTACTTTACCAGTAAAGTGTCAAATTAATGGCCTCGGTGAGACTCTTTATTTTCAAAATTTACGTAAATAAACTGTCACTGATATGATAACTAATATTTATCAGAATTTATTGTGCACTCTTCTACTGATTATGGAAATCTTTCTCAAAATCTAAATTTAATCAGGCATAGATTTAAAAGCCTTGTCTCTAATTCCATACCAAAATAATAATCTACCCTGTGACGTGATAATACCAACAATGACGCATGCGCTGCACGCCAACAAAACAACGTCATCAATTTTAATCTGCGCGACAATTGCGCGATGACAAATGTCATACGCGCATAACGTGCGACACTCATTCATTACCCGCGCACGCGCACGGTTTGCAAATGCAAGGCCTAATAAAGGGTTAACTTTTGTGATTGTTAGGTTCGGGTGGGGTAGATTAGAGCGCGAAATAAAGCTAAATTTTATTTAGGGATCTAGAAATGGTAGCGGTGGTAGCGGAACGGTAGAACACCGGCTTTTCAATCGGGAGGTTGTGGGTTCGAACACCGGCATGTAACAATGACTTTTTTGTCTAAGTTACGTATATTTGTGAAGTTATAGTAGCAATACTACTCGCTAACTGTGAAGGAAAACATCGTGAGGAAAGTGACCTGAGTGTCTAAGGTATTCGCATACCTCAGCGCTTGGAACTGCCAATGCGCGGTGGGCACGCGTGGCAATTAAGCCCATACTCTCTCTCTCTCATTCTCTCTCTGAGAGAAGGCCTGTGCCCTGCAGTGGGACGAATATAGTCTACATAAAAAAAATCTGGAGATCACTAGAGCCATACATACTACAAAAACTCACGCTTGTATCCCAAAGGGGTAGGCAGAGACCTGGGACTGCCACTAGAGCCAATGCTTAAATATTAGCTTTACCCGCCTTCAGTCAATTACGTCTATTTTTTTAATGAGAAACCTTTTTTTCGCAACAACCTTTATTTGAAGGTTTCAAAAATCTTTCATTGTGTAGAATGTACGTACGTTGAAATTACCTTAAATTTTCGAAACAAACACGGACAGTATGTCACCCATTGGATAACAACAACAAACTAAATAGAAATTCTAATACGTCTTGCCGGTGACATCAGATCAATCCTTTCTACAAAACCCAATAAGCTTCACTATCTAATGAATAAGCTTTGAGTAAATGGATGGTTTCAATACTTTTTGGCCTATTCTCAAATGATGCAAGTTATTAGACTCCCAGTTGATAATCCAGGAATGGAAGTAATCATGAAACTATTAGTAGCTCCTGATAAAAAATAAATAACATCCACACAACCACACGTCTCAAACTAGGATACCCTGTGATATGGTAACCATACAAATACATCACAAATATTTGTATGATCACCATATCATAGAAAAATACCCCAACACGATATACGCGGAAGGGGTAAGGGGAGCACCGACTCAGTTTAAGCTGATAATTGGTTCAGCTAGAGTAACTTTTTTCATGAACATAAGTTGCAAAAGTTGCCTAATGTGATGCCATAACTTATGCTATAAATTCCTTTGGGTCTTATCTCTGATAGCAATCTCTTAAAGATAACCTTTGCTGAGACATCATATTCACAAGGACTATTGTCCTTCCATGCAAAATTATTATTAATATATTACATTACTCAGGCCTACCAAGTATATTTAAAAAAATCTTAAAGATCGGTGAAGCCGTTTCGGAGAAGTTCGATAACAAACACTGTGACACGAGATTTTTATATATTAGATAAATTCCAATATTCTCTTTCATCCCTTGGGAACCCACCAGCAGGAGCAAGCGGCCTCTCACACGTTGAGCTCGTCACACCATCAATCATACACTCTTGCGCAACCGAGCGGCCCACAGCGGCGCAATGACAACTCGCCGGCTGCAAATCGATCCTAATTACGATATTTAACAGTCATTCGGTTTACTAACAGTTGCTGTAGGCATGATTAATACAGGCGATGAGGGTGGGTTAGGTAAAAGTTACTTTTGATAATGAGTTTTGGCAAATAGTATCCGCTACTGAAGAATTATGGCGCTCGAGAAAAAACAAATGGCCGAAGCTGTATTCGAATTTAGAACCCATCGGACAGAACATTATGTTTGAGAAGATTAGTCTAGTTTAAATTTTGTCCACTAGATGGAGCTATTAGGACGCTATATCGCGGTAAGGTTATGTCTTCCGTGTTAGGATATATTACATTATTGTCACATTACGATGGCGGCCGCCAACCACCCGGGCGCCTCAAAGCCCCCCGCCGTCGCCGGCGAAAGACGGCGAAAGAGGGGCAGCGTCAACCCCAACGAGCGCAGCCGCCCGCGCCCGTGGCCCCCGGGGCCTCTCTACCAGCGGTCGCCGCCCCGACCCAGGGGAAGAAGGCGAAGCGAGAGAGAGCCCCGGAAACCCAAGACGGCAAGGACAAAGTCCTCGCGAGGGCCATCAAGGTCCGGGCGAGTCGAGAATACAACCTCTACTGAATGTTTGGTTTTGAAAGAAGCAGTGCGCGTTTTATTCGTCTTCGCAGCGACAACATGAGACTCAAGAAATTGTGAAACATAGGTTATACTGTAGCCAGGAGCAAGCCCGCCCGCGCATGCTGATCCTTCCTTAACCGCTAACGGTTAGCGGCTAACCTGAACATTAACATTTGCATCAGGCACCTACATCGCTTGCTAAGGATTCCAAAAAATCTAATGTGGAAACATTTAGTTTCATCGTGGTAACCTAGTGGGTAGAACATTGGACTCGGAAGCGAGAGACCCAGGTTCGATTCCCAGTGCGGGCATGTACCTATAACTTTGTTTTTTAAGTTATGTACATTTGTGAAGTTATAGTAGCAATACAACGCGCTAACGTTCAAGGAAAACATCGTGAGGAAACCTCAGTGTCTGAGCTATTCCCATACCTCAGCGCTTGAAATCGCCAATCCGCGGTGGACGCGCGTGGTGATTAAGCCCATACCCTCTCTCTGAGAGAGGGTATGGACTCTCCCTACAGTGCGACGTACATAGGCTGCTTACGATTTAGTTTCAGCCTGTCTTGATTTTTCGAGACTGTCCTTATTACGCCGTTTTAGTTTCAGCCTGTCTTGATTTTTCGAGACTGTCCTTATTACGCCGTTTGGCTACGGCCCTGACCGTACTTACGCAAAAGTTGGCAAAAGCCGTTGTAAAAATCATCACCTTACTTTGATAGTTGCCTCACTTTGGTATTAATAATAATAATAATAATAATATGCTTTTATTTCGGAATACACAGTTCCAGATTATAAATAAATAACTTACAATACAATAGAGAAATACAATAAAATAAAATAAACGAAATAAGCACAAGTCATTTTCGATTATTGTCGCGCTGAACGGAATGCCAATGTAGGTACAGTGAACTGCCCACGTCCTCACACAGACACGACAGAATCTCATTTTTGGAGGCCCTTAGTCGGCTCCAAAATGAGGCAACTCTGTTACGGAGAATGGCAAAGAAATCCGGAACCCTGGCCGAAGCGAACATTTGCGATGCACTACAAAATCGAGGCAAACTCATTAGTATACGGAAGGCGTCCACGTATTAGTAGGTACCTGGAACATATTTCATCGCAATCACTGTAACTGTGTCTAATAACATGAAATGTTATGAAAAGCGCTGAAAAGCTTCCAGACGACAAAACCAGCTAGAATTTGCCGGCCCACACGAGACTCTATATAATTTTATTAAGCAGCGGTCACACATGCAATTCGAATCGCATAAATCATAGGAAATAACCGCCTCACACCGGAAGTGAGACAGGAAGGGTGGTTTGCCCAGCACGCACTCGTTGCAAGGATGTAGAGCGCCCTATCTCACTCTTTCTAACTGCAAAAAGTAGGATGCCGCACCATATGGGGTGTTCCACAATTCCAAGTGCGAAAATACGCGAGTGGTCAATATAAATAATTGTCTAGAGACGATTGAGATAACGGTCTGACACGATAAGCATTTTTTTCTCAGCTTCGTTTCTTCGTTCTCTTCTCGGCATCTCGTAGTATGAAGGTTCTCATACATTAACTAATTCTCATGCAGCCTGTATATTTGTGTTCCTGGCAATATTGCGTGCTAGGGCACACAGGAAGCGCTGAAGAGACTAACCCCTGCCCGGCTTCGCCATGCGCCCTTATTGTTTAGCATTGTACGCCTGAGGGTTAATTTAACATACGTGCGCGTGATTCGCTTCCGGACTCGTTGACGTGTGTTTGCTTGGCCCATTTTGCCCATATCAATCTGAATTAGATGCCTTGGTGGATGTTTTTTTACACTAAGTATTTGTTTTATTTCGGACGTACTTTATACCTTACTTTATACTTTATTGCACATATAAAAGACATACAGAAAACACAAAATAAAAAAATAAAAAGTGTGCATGGCGAGCTTATTTCAGCAGAAATCTCTTCCAGCCAACTCTTGATGTGGTGATACGAACATTATAAACGAAGGAGGGGAAAGTGTACAATAATAATAATAATAATATGCCTTGGTGGATGTTTTTTTACACTAAGTATTTGTTTTATTTCGGACGTACTTTATACCTTACTTTATACTTTATTGCACATATAAAAGACATACAGAAAACACAAAATAAAAAAATAAAAAGTGTGCATGGCGAGCTTATTTCAGCAGAAATCTCTTCCAGCCAACTCTTGATGTGGTGATACGAACATTATAAACGAAGGAGGGGAAAGTGTACAATAATAATAATAATAATAACAATACGAAATATACTATTGCAATAGTTAAGAAAGGTTGCTCTTTCAATTTTGCCTTGAAGACAACAACAGATGGACTCTTCCTCATAGACTTGGGTAGACCGTTCCACATACGGGCAGCACGCACAGAAAAGGATTTAAAATACCTAAAACTGTGAGTTGCAGGCAGGAACTTGTAAGGTCCTAACATGCCCTCTGTGACCTGGCTCGTGGAGGCAGCAGCGAAACCTACTTTAGATTATAGATGCCACAAGGAAATGTGAAAATTATTTGTCGGCACTTTTTGTGTTTTCCTAAACTAGACAATATACCTAAGTAATGTATAACTAATACAGACCTTTTTACATCTATGTTAGATTATTTATAGAGCTTATAGTGGCATAAATAATGTAGGTACAGCGATATCATTCCGATGTAAAAACTTAACTGCAAAGTGTGTTAATCGGGGCTGCAAGTGATGTAAATTTCCTCGGTCAGATGTCGCTGCCTGTACGTAATACAGAGAAGTTTGTAAAGAGGCTCGAAATTTTGCCGATGCCTGCACTTGCTCATTAGCCCACTTGGGAGAGCGCTGGCACGGTTAGCCAGAGATCGCGCTTTCAAGTCCCGGCATGGGTGGAATTTTTAGCTTCTAAATAGGTTTCAAAATTGTCCTCAGCACGGGTTAGTGCAACAAAAATAAAATAATCAATAAGGTCAAACGCGCCCAAGTCCGTGATTTTTGATGCGAGACCGCGCGTAACGTCGCGATTTATCTAAATTAAACATCGCATGCGCGCGTGGCGGCCAGTGTGTCCGCGCCCTAACTTTTGTTTGTCTACAGTGTGCGCCTTTGTGTTCGATAGGGTTAGCATGTTAGCCCTAGCCCATTGTTAAGGAGTTTTCATAACATTTCCAGATTAAAATGAACGATTAAATTAACATCGATTAAAAAGAAATTAACATCGATTAAAAAGTTTTCCAAATTTTTGTATGTTACACAAAATGAGCGGACAAGAAAATTTCTTCATTTTTCTGATCATGCTGCACAGTGGTTAACAGATAATTCCTTTATTTGGAAGAAAGCTTTAAATAATTTAATTTAAAAAAGTGTTTTAAACTTGTTTCTTGAGTCATTGTTCTACATTGTTGTACGTTAAAGAGTTCTCTCTAACGACAGCCTTTTTTCAAAAGAGCGAATCAGCTATCCAGTCCACGCTCCGTGCCAAAGATCGGTGACCATTAGGGACTGTTGACAGCAGGTTAACCTTTAACCTAGTAACCTAGTAAAGTGCAGGAATGTAGACGTCAATGTGCTGTCGACGGTACCTGCTAAATCTATTGCGTCACTCTCAAACTACAACTGAGAAAACTCATCAAAACAATGCTTTATCATTCCCGCGACACACTAGCCAGCACACCCCGTATCGCGCGCAATTAGTGCCGGGTCACACGTCTAAGGGCAGGTGACTCCAATTAAGCCCAAACGACGGGCTTTGGCCGACGGACCGTGAACTCACGCACCGCTGTGATTCAACCGCCCTGGCCCGCGTGTGCTTTGGAAATTACTGGCCTGTGTGTGATGGCCTGTGATGATAAAACAAGCCTAAGCGAGCCCTGGGCGGCAAACCTTTCGGTAATGTTAGTGAACTTAGCAGATCATTGTCCAGCAGAACATAAATAAATGAGAGTTCTTGTCGCATGCAGTAGAGTTCTACAGTCCCTGATACTTTTCAGAAATAGTTCCGGCGTTTTTACCTTTCAAAAAGGCAATAGAAAAATAAAATCTGCCACCTTCCCGTAGCATATCATTTCGCAGCAGATCAAAAATTAATGTGAGTTCTCATCGCATGCAGCTGAGTTCTATAGTTTCTGTCAACTTCCCGTATATAGCAGATCATTTCGTAGCCAATCTGGAAGTTAGCAGATCATTTCTTCTATTGACTTTTTGAAAGGTAAAAACGTCAGAACTATTTCTGAAAAGTGTCAGGAACTGTAGAACTCTACTGCATGCGACAAGAACTCTCATTTATTTATGGTCTGCTGGACAATGATCTGCTAACTTCACTAACATATTTTGGTAGACGTCTCACCAATCGGATACCGAGGTTACGAAGGAAATGGAGAGCAAAGTCGTACCCAGTGTTAAACACATTTCGCAATTTTGATTTATGCTTGTTTAGCTGATATTTAAATTCATTTATTTGGTCAAACTGCTCTAAATTGGACTTTAATGTATTTTTACATTCCAAATTTTTTTTAAGTAGCGCAGCTTCGGGAGGTCGTGGGTTCGTATCCCGACATGTACCAATGACTTTGTTTTCTATTTATTTACCACTCACTAACGTTCAAGGAAAATATCGTGAGGAAACCTAAGTGTAAGAGGTGTTCACATATCTCAGCGCTTGAAACTGTCAATCCGCGGTGGGCGCGCGTGGTAATTAAGCCCATCTGTAACGACGTATGTAAAAATTTTTTTTACTGTTGACTTTTTAGGTTCTAAAATAGTCTTGTGTCACCATGACTTCTTGCTGGGTATGATCATTAACATATGGTAACTTAACGTTGCATCCTTGTATTGTGTATCTTTCCTGAGTACAAAGTATTCTTCCTGGTACGAGTAGTATTCCGTATACACTTGTTTGTAATGTTATCGAAAGATCCGCAAATTTTATTCTTAGGAAGATGTTTGCAACAGTAATGTTTTATAAAGTTGATCAGCTGCCGCTGTAAGTAATGCCAATATAAATTTGTTACTTACCAGTAGCACCAAAGACATCCTGCAGGGGTAACGGAGCTTTCGGTCCAAGCAGCAACTCTTCGCCGGGCGGGATCTCTCGTATCGTCTTGTACCACACCTGGAAAAGCCAATTCACATTTGATTATCTACTAATTCTAGCGTCAACCTTCGTTAGAAAAATATGGCACTACAGAAAGACAATACAAAATACAGTTCTTATGCTAAGTGGAACTCTTCTTACTTTTCCGAACTTTGCTTAAATGCGAAAATATAATCGCATGACAATAAATGACTCTTGTAAAATCGTTGATTTTACCATCTGTGCCACCCTTAGCTCTGACCGGAAGTTGAGACACAGTTGTTCGCCAGCGAACAGCGATTTGGTGCACAGGAAGTAGAGCCCACTATTCGTTCCATATTCAAATTTTATTGGGGTAAAGTCACAAAAGACGATGATTATGAGGGGTCAAATGATATTCAATTTGATCGTCGTCGTGATAAATACTGTTTTCATAGCAAATGCACTTTTAACGAATATGCAAATAATATTTTAAATTTTCACAATTAAAAACTGTATTAAAAAGTCGGTGGAGCCTACCTTTTTAAATTTTTGATAGACATATGTCTAACGTGGGCTACAGTCGTAAAACTTCTCCCACTAAAAATTAAGATATTTTATTAATTACCTGACCAGCTACCACAGAATGTTGCACGTTGAAATCATCTGGATAGTTAGTTGAACGGATCAGTTTCAGCCAGTTTGACTGCTCATTAGTACCATCTAACCAACTGCGGATGCCATTCCTCCCGAGAACCTTAAAACAAGAAAACAAAAAGTTTTTTTATCACAACGCCATCTTTGGAAAATCTTAGGAACTTTTCAATGACGTTGCCTTGTGTCAAGAAAAATCTTGCACTTAGACTCCATCTAGCGCGCCAGCTTTTTTTCTTCTTTTTTTACCAAGAACCATCCAATCTTACTATAGTGAGAATCAATAGACATCCTAAGAACCTCACATGAAAATTAGAAGCCTAAAAAAAGAGACCACAGAATATTCAGCCCACAACTTAAAACTGCTAGCTCCATCTCTTAACAACTTTTAGAACTACATAAAAATGGCGTGCTGGACAATGCGGCTTCATGATAGATGGCGCTCGTTTATCACGTCGTGTCGCAATGGACGGGAGGTCGTCGCAACCTGCGACACTATTTATCATGTCCTATAATTGGTTCATCCACCCCATCCGCTGTTATTTAATTTCATAGACGTGCAAAGGCAATTTGTTATCTTTGAACGGAACGAATTACTGATAATATATTGAAACAGTTTAATTTTGCGTCGATATATTTACATACGTATCTAATTTATTTTAGTTTGCAGCAAGTTTTTAATAAAGAGTTTTCTCTGAGTAAGTTTTCGTGAGGATTTTGACGCAAATTATTCATCCAATTCTTATGAAATAACATGGAAAACAGGGATTAAATAACGATGCCCATTACAAAGCGGGGCTCTCATAACCTACAATTTACCGCCAGACACTTGAAAATTACATCCCTGCATACAAAAAATATTTTTTTCAACACCATCATTGTCAAAAGCGGTGTTTTAGATGCTTGATTGTCTTGTGCCCCATAGAAGTTTTTTATTGTATACTTAATTAAGTACCTACTGTGTCAATCAGACTTTCAGAAAAAAATCTACATCTGGTACAAAAACTGACTGAAATGATACATGTAGTTAGAGCGAGATGGCGCGAAATTTTGTCGCGTCCGCCGTTTTTCTCTTAGATCAAGAATTATTCCGTGTAGTTTCCTTTTTAGGGTTACGTAGTCAACAAGGAACCCTAAGCTTCATCATGTCCGTCCGTCTGTCTGTCTGTCTGTCTGTCCCATGGCTTAGCACAGAGCCGACAAGTAATAGAAAGCTGAGATTTGGCGTAGATCCGTTTGCGAAATATTGAGCTTTAAAGCGCAAATTTTTTGTCAGAGTAAGGCCGCATCCTCTCCTGGCTCCACGGTTACTGGTAGAAACGTGTACCTACCTAAAAATTCAGGGCAGTAGCACATATTATAATTAACGTACAAATAAAACTATCACGGCTAGTTAGGCCCAAACTCCGCACAAAATCATTGAAAATTACTTTCATAAAGTTGTTAGTTCAGTAAGGGCCAATTTTTCAATAGTCAGATAAAACTTAACTGGAGAATAAATTGCATACTATCACTGTCTAAATCATGCGACAAGACAGTGACAACATCAGTTTTACTCTCCAGTTAAGTTTTATCTGACTATTGAAAAATCCGGTCTAAAGCAGATAAAAACCCCTCTTTCTACGGAAAGGGTTCCGTGTGTAGGGACACTGCCCGTGGCCCGACGCACACTTGGCCGGTTTTTTATGTACAATTAACTGTTCTCTGTCTATGTATCTACAGTGGCCGTGCCATCCGGGCTGAAAACTATTGCAACTGAAATCTAGCGTTGTAGCGGATGAAAAGCGGTAAAGTGGACAAAACCCATCGTTTGATTGAGTCATAACACTCCCTCAATAAGCGGGTGGATCCAAAGATGTACCTTTTGTAGAGGGTTCGGATGTTTGTGTTTCACCGGCAAATTAGGGCTTTTAAGGTTGATCTATTGCTTCGGTAAACATTTTACACGGGGGTGCGACATGCGATGTGATCGGACGGATATTAGATAGATTAGATTCCATTTATATCTGCATTCGTTAATACGTAAATATTGAAACTTTACTACCGTACCGTGAACGTTAATTTCCGTAATTTCTTAAAGACAACCTGGCGCCTCTCATTTCACATTTTTTCTAAAGGCTAACTTTCCCATAAACAAGAATTAATATCTAGAGACAGTTTATCATTTTTAAATGCAGTGGAAAAGTCGGCAAAATACTTTCACTTACAAAAAGATTTCATCATAAAAAGCATCTGTTGCGTAATAAAAATGTAAACAATTCTTAAGTAATCTCACTTGGCAATGACAATCTTCTGGGGGGCCCCGACTTTCCTACGCATTCCTGGACGACCGAGCTTTATGCAATTACTGGTACAGTCGACGTGAATTGTATCTATATTTATTCGACTCTCGCACCTAAGTCGGGGGCAATAAGATATAATTTTATTCTCGAGGGAAAATCAAATAGAGTTAAAGGTATTAATCAAAGCTCAACCTCTTGGAAGCCCCTCGGTAGCGCTCGCGTCAGCAGCAAGCCTTCCGCAGCATTTATCACGTTATTAAAACTTGCGACGAGCGTTACGTAAAAAAGATAATTATCTTAGACCTACGGGACCCTCGTCTTGGGGTTCCGCGCAGGGTCGTATTCTGTGGAACTTTTTATGTGGAGAGTTTTGGTGTTATTTATTTGCACTGTGTTTTAGTCAAATTCCAGTGTCTATTACAGATTAAGTAATCGGGTTATGCCACAAAATACAACAATTTTCACGCACGTGATTCAGTTTACCCCTCTGCTTTTGAGATTGCGTCAAAAAACAACTGTCAATATTTTTATTCGAATGTCTACTATGTAATAAGGACACTCTTTTTCTTCTTTAATTTTATTACTCCTCTAAGGAGCCCACGACTAACAAATGTTTCTTCCATTCTTCCATAGCACAGGAAAAATTCCAAATGTCCATACAGTGCTACATCATATGCCGTTGTACAAAACCAATTTTGTTCTATTATTCCTTCAATGGTTGTCTGGAAGAATTTCTCTTAGTAGCAAGGCCCCCAATTTTACTTTGCTTCACTATTGCTTATGTCAAAAATGTAATTTTTGATGCGCAATAAAGAATAGTCTATCTACCGCCCATAGTAACCAGCGAGGCTCAGTTTCCCTCCCCGGGGTCGCGTTTCATAAAACAACAATTCGTAGTTCATTATGACACTCCGACGTTCATTACGTAGCAGTCTTTCTGCTTGTTAATCTGTGGGTTAATTGGATACGAAATGTTCATCAAATTCTCATATTTATGTCCTGATCTTGTTGTTTATGCTTAAGTAAAGTAATTTCGTTTATTTTTTTGTTTTGACGCGACACCATTTGTTTCTTAATTATGTCCCCTTGAAAAACGTCGCACAAATTAGTCGAGATCTCACCCTGTAGTTCTACGAAATAGGGCCCTAGCCTGAGTCCAGCCCTGACGGGCGATGAGTTGGCGGGTGCCGGCGCCAGCTGAGGCCATCAGTCATCGATGAAGCGCCCGGTCAAGGATGCCGAATGGAAGGACACAACTGCATGTAATGTGAGGTCTGCACCGGCTATTTGTTATGTTCTGTCTGATTTGCTACAAGGGGTCGGTACGGATTGATGTTCGAGAGTTTTGACATAGTTCATAGAAAGGATTTTGTTGCAAGTAAGCCGACAGGGAAGAAATTAAAGCTGAATATTTCTTGAGGCTGAAGCATTAATAATTTAATTAATAAAAAAAATAATAACCGTAAAACACAAACACTAGTCCTGGTACCAAACTAGGATATCCAGACATGGACATCACAAAGAGTACCTACGGTCTTAACCAAACACTACACTATCCTTTTCAATGGCCGCCTCAATAGAAACACTGAATGGCAACCGCCACACGAATGTCAAGCATGTTAGGTCTGTAGACCTTGATTGTCTGCCTACTCCATTACGCAACATCAAAGATATCCGACCATACAGCATGTATTCGTAATCGGGCACATAAGCCTGCCTCCAATTTGACTCAGCAGTCAGGTAGGGTAGGTTGGGGTAAATAAGCACACAAATTGTTATCTTGTGAAACGAGTCGTGTGATTTGAGCAACGACGCGTGCTCGCCGCTCCGCGCCACCCAAAGCTCTTCAGTTTAGCTAGGGATGGCCGGTGAGTCGATAGTTAGCTCTATGATATAGATGTTTTTGTATTAACCCCATCATCGGCTTCATCGTGTTTAATTAACTTAGACACGTGTAGGTATGTGAAAATACATTTTCCATTTTACCATTAATTCTCAAAATCGTTATTTAAAAAAAACTATTTAACATTAACATTAACTTGCCTATTTAAAGTGTTTGTACTATTTTTTTGTATTACCACTTTTTGGGAAGTTATCTAAGAAGTGAACGCTGGGGTGCTGGCCGCCAGGCTAAAGTGCCGTCTGCCGTATAAGCTCAGATAGGTGGACAAAAAATTGTGACCGACTGCGTCCCAGGCAAAATGGACATATCGACATCGTGGCAAACCAAGGCAAAGATGGCTAGACGACAAATGCATTCTAACTGGGATGGTGTGAGGTGGCTGGGGACAGGCAGAGATGAAAAGTAAGAGAGATGGCCTTTACCCAGCAGTGGGGCTTAAAAGATGGATGTTGACTGAACAATTTAAGGTTATCAATGATAAGAAGAAGTTAATTGAGTCCAGCAGTGGACAAGCGTAGGCTGATGATGATGATGAATTGAGTCTCGTTATTTATAGAAAATATATCACAATAACATGCCTTACTTTATTGTTTATCGATAGGTAACCCTAACGGAAATAAACAACACTAAAATTTGTGAAATGTAATTTTCTGACGCGAACGGTTCACGAACATTTGTAGCATTTTCCGAGTAGAACGGGCAAATTGCGACCTCAGCCGAGTGCAAAATATAAGATCCGCCAGGGTTTCGCTTAAATTGCAGGCGCGCGAGGTTTTTTTAATAATATCTTCAGCTCCATCACGGTAAACGCTTCCCAGCTAGGCTTTAGTAATCTGAAAATATCTAGCATAGTGAGCTTTAGCTATTCCATAAGATTTTAATGAGTAGGGACAACTTTTTTAAAATTGTCCGTTTGTAAACTGATTACACCAATAGGGTTTTGCGAGAGTACCTACCAACATATTTAAGGGAGTGGCAGGTGCATATAATTTATCTATGAATTATTAACTCTGGTAAATGAGCGTTAACGTTGACAGCAAACGCTTAAAAAAATATAGGTACAACCTTCGTCAAAAATCTTCGTTTACCCCACAAATAAATTAGCTTAACAAATCACTTAACGAAACGCTTCCGTCGTGTTGAAGCGAAATGCTTCCGCTTTTTGTCTTCGAAAAACCGAGGAACGCAACTTTGTAAAAACAAGCGCTTTTTGTTGTAGATAAAAAGCATAGTTTTTCCACGAATGCTGGAAAAAGAATAGCCTTTTTTTATCCATACATCTTGTCGCATTTTGGGGCTTTGCTGGACACTTCCGACTCTTGTCTTCAGTTATCGGGAGCGGAAAAGCATGGCTTCCGGGACTGTCCGCGAAAACGTCACCTTATTTTTTTCACCCTCGCAGGTTTTCCGTTCGGGGTATAATAGAGCGGTTCTTTTGTTTCAAGATTTGGCGATGATAAGATAACAGGGCAAGAAAGAATAAATGTTTCGTTGTTTTGGATTGACCCGACATGCAATGTCAGCGATGTCACTTCTTCATACAATAGTATTCTTGCTTTGATTGATTACTACTATGATATCATAGTATTATAACTGTTTAATGACCAATCATCAGCATCTCAACTTGTATATCCATGCACGTATTATCTACTCAGTTACATTACGGCCCGTAATTTATTTATTTTATTTTTATTTATGGGTCACATTGCACCTAAACAGCAAATGCTGTCGATTTTACTTTAAAATACAGTAATAACTAAGCATATGACTTCTGCCACTATGGTTGGTGACTCCTTTAAAAAAGATTATTATCTGCCTTTGTATATTCAGAAGTTACTGCGTACGTGAGGTTATCAATAACTCAGGGAGCGCAGAACTAGAACATTTTTAAAGCAGAACGCCATTAATCACTCCGGTTTATCTGCAACCGCTTTACCACTTTGCCGCCATCAACCTTCTCAGCCAAAGACATAAATTAGCCTCGAAACGTAAATAGGATTTCACCTACCATCATTGTCAACTGTCCCCGGACAAATTATCGACAAATTACATATCTATCTATCGGTCACGTTCCGACCATTAAGTGGAGACAAAACAGCCTAATTCCTGACTCGACAGAATATTCACGAACTGCCTTGATATCATTGCGCAAAAAAACAACAAAAGTTAAGGCTGGTTTATGTTGAGCTATATGGTAAAAGTCTGCGTTACGTTCTACAATGGAGAGACGGATGTCAACTTTTTCTGGTCAACGCACAAATGCGATGGCCCATTAGTCTAGTATTAACGGCACCCCATTGATTGGCACAAAACCCTCTCGTTTGTTTAGCGATCGGTAAACGGCATCCAATAGTGACTTTTCCATTGTCATTTTGTTGTTCGATGAAACAACGATGTGAAGGCATTCTGGGGAATTAATTAGGGCTTGCAGTTTTCTTACTTTCACGCCTTGCTTGGTAAAACATAGAGAAAAAATGCATTAATCGATGACCGATACACCAATACCTAGTTTATATCTCCGATTTGATGGACAGAAATTTATCTGATACTTTTACCTAAGCTTACTTAGAACCTCTATGCGTGTGAAAATCAAGCGAACCCATCTCTGAAGATAACAACAATCGAATAGCGAATGGAATCGTCATCGGGAGCAAATCGGGCGGCGTAGTGCGCACGCACATCTGTACGCGTTAAAACGGATTAGCGCAAAGATTACTAGGCGAAAAAACACCCCACAAAAGACACCGCGAACGCCCGATTTGCCTCGCCTGACAATCGGGTCGGATACCGAAATGATGCGGTTATTTTAACGTTGAATGGATTTTTTGCTTTGAGAAGATTATTACGCTACTACTGTCTGCTTGTTGGAACGAAAGTGGAGCATTCGGTTATTTGACGCGGAAATATAGAGTTTGACATTTTGTGTCTACAAGGCACTTTTCTTCAAATTAAGCATGCTCACTAAAACACTTCGGTTTGATTTATATTTACATAGTAACCTCCAGCTTTTCCATAAGAATGTTAAAGTTCAAAACGTACACCACGCATTTGGCACGGTGTTCCTATCCTATGAAATATATCGAAAGTAAGTAATCCGTATTGTTTATTTTCTGTTTGCAACAATATAACCTCGATATCATCAGCTATCTGGAACTACGAGTAGCAACTGAATCACGAAACTCGACCGCAAAATCCAGCAAGTTGTTTCTAAAATAAATCTCGCGAGCCGAAAGCTTGGCAACGATGGCATCAACATACGCCTCTGCTGCTCAGTGGCGAGTAAACAGCGCTTAACCTAACCCAATAACCGATCGGGATATCGCATTGCGTTCGGGGTATTTCGTTATTTTGTCTACACGGATGCTGACCGATGGTATTCACCCGCCCAGTGTATCCAGACCTCTGCGACTGCTAAGGAATTCACCTCAGACGCCTAAGTTCGCGAAGTTGTGGGCGGGGGAGGGAAAGTTCTCCGAGAGCGGCGGTGGTATAACATTGTGGTGCGAACGTGCCGTGGCTGCGACTCCACGGGCTATTATTGTTCTGGCCAGCTCGGATGAAATATGGCCCCACTGTGCATGCCGCGCCGATTTCGCAAACACGAATTCTGTGCGGAAAAATAATGTACGGCATTACGTAGGACCGCAGGATGTGCTGGGGGTTTTAAGTAGGAAAGTTTTCTGGTGCTGGCAAAATATTAGCTACCGATTATTTGTTTTATTGCGCGGCGACTAATGACGTTACGATCTAATCACACAAAATATCGCCGCTCCGTCGTACACAAAGAACAAAAGTTCTTTAAAGTACCAATCATCGATATTTTCTTAAAGAAGACAAATTAACCCCTAAATTAAAAACAGCTCTGCAGAAAATTGCATCAAGACAAATCGGTTCCCTAAAAAATAATATGTTTGCACCATATTTCTCCCATAGTTAGCTCCAGAGCGAAGGGTGTGCGGGACAGACAATGAGGATTTCGTGAAGATAAATTTATATCACGCCTGGAGATTAGGCCCCTTTGTCATGGAGTGTAAGATTAACTGATAAGTGTTGTAGATACTTGTTATTATTAATAGCGAGAAATGATTACTGTTGGCCGCTGAGGATAGAGGGGTGAGCTGTGGAGTTTGATTCGATCAATATTTATGACTGCCGCTGATTTTGTTGTCAGTTAGTTATGTATTAATTACCTAGGAGATACGTTACAAATGCACTTTAAGTAGCTGGCCGTTCCATAACCATTTTAGTCGGTTCACTAAATATACTATTTTGGGTTGAGTAAGAAATTAAACTATTGAAACTAACGAGATTTTGGAAGACTTTATTAAAATAAGTGTAACAGGTGATTCGTAAATATGTCCGAGGCTCTAGAGCATCTGTGTGATGACTTCACCCATCTTTTGTAGGTAGGGAAGGCCACTAGACGCTGAATAAAGGCGTATTTAAATAAAATCCGTATCACTCTCTTCCTACTAAAGCAACGTGGAATATGTCGATGCTTTGTTAAATAGATCCAGTATCGGGTATGCCAGGTGTCAATTTGACAGCTACTGTCAGATGTCAACGTTGCATACAATGCAAGCCCAATGCAACAGCGGATCACTGATCAAACGCAAAAAAGTACAACCACAATTTTGCTCCAATTTAGAAACCAAAAATTGTAACAAGTTCATCTAGAAGTTTACCTTTTACTGGTTAATTTGATAAAAAGATACATAATTTAAAAATTATTATTAATTATATAATTTTATTTTAATAATTTAAATTTGTTGATGAAGCGAAAGAGATCTGTCATCAATAGATCTATATCTGCCTATACCTCCGGAATAGAACAGGCGTGAGTTTATGTCATGTCATAAATAATTTACAGCGGAATTTACGATATCATTGGTAAATTTCAATATAACGGTCACTGTTGTCACTAAAACAATTGATTTATACTTCATTTCACTTCAAAAAAGTCACTACGAGAACAGGTATCATAAGCAGCCTATTTACGTCCCACGTTTATTCACCACGCGTGCCCACCGCGGATTGAATTGATGTAGCTAAGGTTACGTTACAGACACTAAGGTTTCCTAGCAATGTTTTCCTTAACCGTTAACGAGTGGTATTGCTACTACAACTTCACAAAATATGTACGTAACTTAGAAAACAAAGTCATAGGTACATGCCGGCACTGGGAATCGAACCTGGGTCTCTCACTTCGAGTCCAATTTTCTACCCACTAGGCTACCACCGCTCCTGAGCACAGGTATCAGAGCTAGTAATGTAGATGCATCTGCCTTTGAAACACATCTGTTACATTGTCACCGGCAGTTGAAAGCCGAGATCATCGCGATCATACAAACACTATCATCGTATCCAGCAAACACAATAACGGTAATATTTTTTATTGTTATTTATTAACAATAACGCCCCGCCATAATGAAGTTGTAATGGGGTGGCCGCATCGCTAATCCTCGCGTGAAGGGGTGGCCAGAGATGACAAATGTCAGAATATGACAGATATTTTGACACTAATACAACGGCTCTAGCGCTGCCGTTGGCGTGGGCTTAAAATTGCCTCTATTCGCAAATTGCCGCTTTTTTTTCTTTTTTAGTTTAAAATATTTCTTTAGTGTTTACACAGTGAATTGATTTAATAAACACGACCTACCTAGACTGAATTTCTCCTCACATTCGAGAGGTCCTGGATTCAATACCGACGTGTACATTGCAGACTTTGTTTTGTAAGTTATTTTTTATTTTTTTTTTTATTTTATTTATTTATTTATGTGCATTTGCGAATTTACAGTAGCCATAACAATGACATAACTGCAAAGGGAAACATCGTGAGGAAACCTCTGAGATTGTTACACACCTTAGCACTTGAAATCGTCATGTTGTGAGCACGCGTCATGATTATGCAGAACTCGTGTAACGGCCTTATAAAGTAAAACATCTACTTATAAAAAAATTAAGAATTTCAAAGAGTGAACGGGGAAAGGTACTCCGTTCACTCAAAATTCTTTCAGTGCCGACAATATTGATCCACTTTACTTCGAGATTCCGAATCAACAACATTTATAGGTATTTCAAGTACCTCAAAGAATCCTTTATTACCTATTTTGTTAACAGCTATCACATAAGATGTCTACTCGTTAATTATTTGACCAGAAAACTGTATCGATCGTCTCACTCTCTTCATTTTAAAAGTCCCAACAAACATTCTCTCAGATAATACTCTCTCTGAGAGAAGGCCGGTGCCCTGCTTAGGGCCGTTTATAAGCTGCTCACATATATTCTGATAGACAGAAAAAAACACCAAAAACAAACACCATAAACAAATTATACGCAGCCCAACGCTTCACAATGAAAAATCAACAGAAGTACATCAAAAATTCATTTCTGTTTCTCTTCCATTGTCAATTTGCCGTCGAATATTTCGTAATGTAGCTGAGAGAGCAGAAGTTTGAATATTTTCAATTGTAATTATTGGCATCCATTACTTCTCAATATTTGTGACACTCCCTTTTATAATTATGAATCCATAAATTCATGGGTTGATTGACGTTTGCCTTATAGTATCTTTGTTGCAAACTAGTCCATCTCGTAATTTATGCAATAAATAAGTATATTGCAGATACTTTTAGAGTATCTGTAAAAATAAATTATCTTAGTGATTAAAGTTTAAATTAAAGATGTGACGAAATTAATTCAAGTGTAGTTCGATGGGTTAACTTGGGACTTATGAATTCGGTGAGAAAATGTTAGCAGATCACACTAAGGGAGACAGTTGATGAATAAGTTCTATTACAAAATCCAAAAAAACTCAATAAATTCCTAGCGATCACCTTAAAAAAAACTCGCCAATCAAGTTTTCATTCTAAACTTTGAATTCTGTGACATCTGTCAAATGTAAGATTCACCGTTACTTTTTACTTTTTTTGATAAAAAGTGAAAGAATCGTTAAAAAAATTGTTGACGGGGGTCACGCCTTAACCAAAATTAGGGTTTATTTGTACGCAACCTTTTATTGCACTTTGACACGGGATTCTTGCTTTGAAGCATCTTGATTACCCGTATAGGCAATTTTTTTTTTACGGTTTTTGAAGTTTTTCAGAAAGATATATCAGTAGGTTCAGAAACGGTGGTTAGATAATGTTACCTTGCGATTGACGCTCGCATTGTTGTCGTAACCCCTTTAAGTTTACTTTGGATGTGCGAACGTATCGAATTGAATGAATCCTCCCCATCCGCAATTTAATCAATAAGATACTCGAATGTTAAATAAAATTTTTTGAATATAAATAAAAACCGACTTCAAAACACTGCATCGAATTTAAAGGTCAATTTTTTTAAATTGTTTCTCTGTTTTTAGTGTTGTAGTCTGCACGAGTCACTATAAAAAAAAACATCCAAATCGCTTCAAGTGTGCCTTTGAAATTTGAAGAGTCCCCTAGATTTATCCAGGATTCCATCATCAGATCCTGATTTGGTAACTATGGGACCATCTGTGAAGTTTACCCTTTCAAACAAAAAAAAAATCTTCCAAATCGGTCCACGCGACTTCGAGTAATCGGGGAACATACATTATCATCATCATCATTCTATTAGCCATTTGACGCCCACTGCAAGACGTAGGCCTCCCTCATGGTTTTCCAAACTTCCTGGTTGCATCCAGTGACTCCCTGCCACCGTAACCAGGTCGTCAGACCATCTGGTGGGGCGCCTGCCCAAGCTGCGTCGTCCGGTCCGCGATCGCCAGGTCAGAACTTTTCCGCCCCAACGGCCATCAGTTCTCCGAGCTATGTGCCCCGCCTACTGTCACTTCAACTGAGCAATTCTTCGAGCTATATTATTAAATCAGGTTCTTCTGCGGATGCCCTCATTCCTGATTCGATCACGCAGTGAAACTTAACATAGCTCTCTCCATTCCTCGTTGATGACCTTGTGCCTTCTTACGAGGCCCCTAGTCAGCGACCAAGTCTCACATCCACAAGTAATTACTTGCAACACACGGAGAACATACATAAAAAATAAAAAAATAAATCCTGACTAATTGAAAACTTTTTTTTAAGTTGTTTAATTAAATTGCAAGCAAATTTCACTTTTATAGTTGGATGACTTGCCTTTTTCAAGTATTCAGTGAAATTTTGGAAATTCCTACAGCATTCAATTATAAGTCTGTACTTATGCTTAAAAATTCTCTCCGAATACCACAACTAAGACAAACGAAAGACAATCAGTCACGCCCAAACTCAGTTCTGACGCAATTTGCTAAAATCCACGATTACATCACTTGCCACAAGGGCCTTTTGTCCAGTGACATGGAAGATCGGTCAACCATCCAGGATTAGTCTAGTCGCTGCTTGCTCAGGAGTTTGTCGTTTTAGGGGGTTTTCACTAATGATGTGGTGAAGTGGTCTCTTTAGTGGTTAGACACGTTTCAATACGTCGTGTGCAGAAGTGAGAAAATATATAACTTGGTGTTACCTGTTTGGATTTCAGTGTGAGGTTTGCTTCTAATGGTGGCTATTTGGTGATATTGTTTTGTCATTTACATAATTTGCCTGTCACATTTTCGCAGCACCTAGAGACTCTTCAGTAAGAGTAGACCGTATTATATTACCTCTTTATTTTTAAAAGTACCCGAAACCGGCGTGCTTGCATGCAACGACTAATGAATGTTGAGGAAGCGAAAGTGATCTGTCAGGATCGTAGCAAGTGGCAGTCCCTGGTCTCTGCCTACCCCTCTGGGATACAGGCGTGAGTTTATGTTATGTTATGTTATGTCTTTATTTTTCAAAATAATAGGTATTGCCTAGTTAAACTGAATAATCTGTGAACTAAGACTTTTGTAAGCGCTTAACGCACTCAAGAAAAAACTCTAGAGTCAGTGCTAAAAAAGCTAAGTAAAATGTCGTCATCTGTGTGTGTGAAATTTAAATTGCATGTTTGCTAAAAGGCCGGAACTAGTGTGTCCGCCCCAGAATGATGACAATTGTGCGGTTTAAACGCAACATGACACCTCGATCTCGACAAGTATCTCCTTCGGATGTCTGACATTTGATAGCAATTGTCATCCGATAGTCCAAGCAAACTCATCATCCTACGAGTCAGGTAAGATTAAAATTTTAAGCTTATTTCGCTTTTTGTCCTTATTATTTTGACTAAAGAGAGAGGTAAGGATTTTTTTCTTAATTAAGCTAGGTCAGCACTTTAGTCCAATTTCACCTGATGGTAAGGGGGCTTATACGGGGTCTAAGATTTTATATACAACTATTTGGCAAAGTTTTCATTAGGATGATCACTTAATAAATCGGAACAAAAAACACCAGCTTTACAGTTCAAGGATCATTCAAGCAAAGAATCGAAAACAATCCGCGAACACAATATTTGCGGAGAGATAACGAGTAATTCGATACATCGAAATCGTCTTGGCTAAACCGTCCCGTCCCTTAACAATTGATTTCCGTTTCCTCCCCCGACGTACCTATGCGCAGTTGACCTCACACTCTACACATTACGAATTTGTTGAATGTAAGTAGAGTCTAGTCATGACAATGGAGTGCATCTAGTCAGGTTCGCCGTTTATACCTTTAAAATTTCAAGGTACAAAATTTCATCACGCTAAAGCCCGGGCTACTAGGATACCCTGTGCTATGGTAACCAGGCAAGGACATCACAAACATAGAAATACACCCAGACCGAGGCCATTTGTACAAATGTACGGCGGCCCCCTGTCCGAATCGAACCCACGACCTCTGTCTTGGTAGTTAAGCGCCTTAACGGCTAGTCCACCGAGGCAATCTCGCTTACTAGCTTAAAAATGAAGCTAGTTTTGTCTACACGAGCCGGAAGTTTTAGCTTGCTAGCTTACTGACACTAGCCTGCTATTCTGGCTTAAAAATCTAGCTTCGTGTAACCCGGGCACAAAAGAGTAGACTGTAGACTGTTTAAAATATTCTTCTTCGAAATTTCGAACACACGTTCAAATATTATGTCGTAGAGCAAAATTTGTGAACGTGTGTGTGTTTTAGCAAAAAGTCGGCATGATATGACACACTCAACCAATTAAAAAACAAAAGTCCCGAGCATCCAAGCCAAATCGGATCCTTCGTGAAACCCGAAAGGAAAAAAAGTACCTAAAGAGCTTTGAGACTTCCCAAAGAACGGAATATCAATAAACCGTACACTTTATTGCCTCCGTGTTGACGTTCCCGTCAAAGATTTTGTTCGGGGCAAATTTACGAGGGCCCAAATGTCGTACAATTCCTGAGCGAGCCATAGTTGAAACGTTTCACTTAGCTGGAAACAAGTGGCTCTTTCTTCGAGTCGGGAAACTGATTAACACCCAATCTGTCGGTGACAGGGCATTCTTGATGCATTCTTGATATCTTGCTTGACTTATATGAGTTTCTCAGTACACAATTTTGATATTTGAATCACGAAGTAACGTCGACAAAAATTTATTGTCATTATGGTCCTATAATAATGTATCTTATGAGATATAATCAGCCTTATTTATGGCATACTAGCTGTTGCCCGCTGACTTCGTTCGCGTGGTAATTTTTTATGTGTATTTTTTTGGGATAAAAATAGCCTATGTGCTAATCCAGACTATAATCTATCTCTGTGCAAAATTTCATCCGGATCCATTCAGCCGTTTTTGCGTGAAAGAGTAACAAACATCCATCCATACATACAAACTTTCACGTTTTATAAAAGTAAAATTCATTTCAAAAAAATTATAGATTTATAAATTATATTATATTAAATTATTATATATCCGTGCAAATTCAGTTTTTATTTTGCCTGGTGCTCGTGTTACCCTAAGAAAATAATATAAATTTTGCCAAGACAACATTTTTCTAACAATTTGTTAACAAAACAGATGGAGACATAGAAGATAAAAGGTTGTTGAACAGATACCAACTGCCTTTGCTTCGCGTATCTCCCGTGCGCGCAATTCGATTATCTTTGCGCGAGGTAATGAGTTAAGTCGCATGAGTTATACTTAGTCCTAAGATAATCTAAGATCTGGGGCCTAATTGTCTATCTTTTGAATCTATGACAATCACTTTCAAACGTCAATTGTAAAGGGTGCTAACGAACTTCAGACTGCATTTAACCTATCCCTATCACTTTCTATGACAGCTCGTGTCAAATAAATGCAGTCTGAAGTTCGTCAGCACCTTTCAAACGTCAAATTGAAAGTATCGCGATAGATTCAAAAGATAGACAATAAAGCATTCGCACTCACCTCCCACGCGTATCTTCGGTCCGCCGGCTGCGTCTCCCACTTTCCCGCGAACGGCCCATACTTCGTGCTGCAGGGCACAGTCTCACGCGCGAAGACGCCACCTCTTTTAAATTGCAACTCTTTGGGCAGTTTCACGTCTACTTCCACCGCCTCGTCCTTTAAGAATTCGTCCGTTTTTTCCAAGTACCGCTGGCCGAAGTTCCTTCCGTAATCGAAGTTACCGGAGAGGTAGGCCTCTGGTAAACCGAAGTCCAAGGCCCCGTAGTAGTCTTTTATGTCGCCGCCGGGAGGCATGTTTTCCTGCTTGATGTGGACGAGGGTGGGGGGGTCAGATGCCCCTGAGGCTGGGCTCGGCGGGGGGCTGCCAGACCCCTGGCTGTCAGCTGCTGTGGGGACAAAACGAGGTTAGTTTGGTTTTCTGTTCAAGACAAATCACGTATGCATAATCTAGAAGGGCCCGGTCATATCTCCACGGTGCGGCGACTATATCGAGATCAAGCCAATATCTAACAGAACCGAATAAACTCCTACAGAAGGAGTAATTGTAGGAAAAGACTAATATGTCTCGTGCGGTCCGAGGTAAATGAGAAACAACCACTTCACAGGAAGTAAACTGCGATACTGCGACGTGCCGTATATTCTCGAGAATCGGCACCGTAATTCGGCACGTGCCGTATCGTGGTCATGTGACCAGGAACTAATGGTATGTGGTCCGGTAAAAATTGTGAATCTCAAAAGCATATAAAAATCAATATTAAGTAATATGTGCAAATATTGGACACATTACTTCAGTCGCGCAAGTTTTTGGTTTGATTCACTGTGCTAGAAATCTCCTTCCATTATTTAATTTTTACCATGGCCTTACTAATAAAGATATTGCAAAAATTTTATTTAATCAGAACAAATAATATCGTTATTCCTACCCACCAAATTGAAGAAGCACAGGAAGGTATACGCTTTATGCTCTGTTTCCGCTGACGAACAAAGCGCATCCGCCCCCCTTGTCTCTGCAAGGCATCCCGAGGAGATGCAAATCTACACAGCGCAGATATCTTCAGATGATTTTTATTCGTTTTGTTCCATGTGGACCATTTACATGAAGTCACTTGAAACTGACGGTGACAGACGGAGAGAGAAGTAGAGTAATGCTTAATCACCTAGAAGTTCTATTCGAAAGACCTATTTTAACGTTACGTTACAGAAAAAAACTCGTTACTGCGTTTAAAGAGTACAGATTTTTGTTTCATTCGTCCTTGTAACCGGTAGCTACTTTATTAAGGATATAACGAAAATTTAAAACCGTTGACTTGTTAATAAATCTAGTTATCACAAAGAGGGAGACGTTTTTAATATTAACGTTTCGAATTTCCATACGATTTATTAACAACTAAATGAGAACTTAGCAAAGGTTTGTCTTATATTTCTTAGTAAATTGTTAACGAATCCTCCTGAAACTCATAACATATGCATAAATGACTTTCTAATTATGATATAGTCAATTAAGTTAAAGATACAATTACTTGTCGCGTTGTGTTAAAAAGGGTCACGCCGGTCGCGGTATTTAAAAACTGTATTTTTTGCATTGTTGTGTTTATCTACCCTAAAGCCATCGAAAAAGTAGATTTAAGTGATTTAGATTTAGGACAATAAATTCTGTCAAACAATACTAAAATAAGTGGCTTATACCTATTGGCGCCAAGTACGGGGCGGAGAGCAGTGCAAGGAGCAGAGCACGAGGTTGAATGTAAACGGGGCCGCCTTAAAAAAGCTTATGGTGGATTCGCGCAAAAACGGTGGCATCGAATGTCTGCGTAAAAATAATAACATGAAGAGGGTTGGTGTAAAAAGACTATAGTTTTTTACGTAGGTTTTGCAAAAAAAGTGTCTAAATCGCGATAGAATGTGATGATTAAGACCAAAATCTAGCTACTGTGATGATAATATATTTGATACATTCACACCTTGTGGGGACATTAAACATTTAAACTTAACTTAAGACTTATCTGGTTACTATATCATAGAGTTATTTATTTATTTTACTACTTTCATGGTTGTAGGTACTTTAAGGTTTTATTGTACGGTTATAAAAAGTGGGAATATTGTCACGATTTGGATGTTTTCTTCCATGTTGTTAGGTCTGATTACTATATCACGGGTACCTACCTCTATTTCAGGACCAGGACACGTTCTTGTGTTGTGGATGTTATTTATTTATTAAATTAAAAAAATATCGTTGTTTATTTCATACTACCGTCTATTTATAAACGACAGACGGAAACTCAAACTTGTTAAACAGAACGGGATTAAAGCTCCTTTTGAACGCGTTTCCATTAAAACTATTCACAGTAAACAAAATTCAAACCATGCAGCTAACACGCGTCATCAATAAACTAAACAATCCCCTTAACAAATACGACTGAAAGAGACACTCCATAAATCATAATATCCACCCTATTGGAGGTAATAGACTTGTTAAAACAACCCCCTATCTTGTCCATACGTCTTCCAACACGTGTCTACAAAAAAAATGCTATAAAATTACACGCCTGATAGACGTCTAATACAATGCGATTACCGAAGAGGAATGATAACTGCTTTACATGACAAAGATGGTGCGGTCTGCTTACAATGTGCAGGATGTGCGTGAAAGAAGGAACTCGTCTTAAAACCCTTCTTCATGTTGAATGTGCATGGCATAAAAAAGTTCTGTTGCTATGTCGGATGACCTGACAGTATTGTGTTTTTTTTTATTTAAAGAGATTTATTTCAAATAAACTTGACTCATGTAATTATGACTAGCCAAAACTTCGAAACATAGGCACTTATTATTTCTTTTGTTCAAAATAACTAAATAAAAAAAACTTTTGTGCCAGATGCTGGCTGAACAAGACACAAATATACTGCGGCCTTTTGGGTTGTAAAATCAATAAATTTTGGCTGAAAATGTTCGCATAAAATCCGGAGAAAGGAATAAGTAATTCCATTTTCAAATTCAAATTAAGCGCGTCGCATGGTCCATTCGCGTTTAGTGACTGAGCGCTGCGTGCGCGGACAATGCGGACGAGCCATCGTTAAATCTTCAGTTTCCACATAAGCTCGTACCAGATTTAAAATAAGAACATTAGTTGGACAGAGCATGCTAGAGAGCTGTAGCTTTCTCTGGTGAGATCCCAAATATACAGGCGTGTAGCAAAATCCCTATAAACATCCACAAATTGGAGGTTCTACTCATGTATTCTACTAGGTATCAATAATATTTTAAAACTGTAAAAAATATGAGGCGTTCCTTCATTTCAATGCCGCAGATAGTAACTATAGTATGAAACAGTTCTTCATATTGACGGGTAGAGCCCCAAGATTTTTTTACTCCTGTATAAACTCCAAAGACCCTTCTATATTCCTCAACTAGTTATGAGCCACACACCAAATTAACTAACGGGTTGTAACGTAATAGCGTGATATTTTTAGAATGCACTGTCCTGCCGCATTTTTTACTTTTTCAATGATACACAATGACAAAAATCTTTTTTCAACATTTTTTGAAATTCACTGTCAAAGTTAAAGATGTGTCAATACATTCCTAGTTCTGGACCTCACGGCAAGCTGATTTCACGAGTTAGCCACGGCGAGTGACAATAAGCGCGGTTTATGTCACATTCTGTCACCGCCGCGTCGCGGCATAGGGACTGACAGAAGATCTACGAAAGACGCATATTCTTGGTCAAATTTCCGCACGTCTACCTTTATATTTGTTCACTCTACTCGGTTACGTCCGAGACGACTAAGCAACGAAAGTGTTAAAATCGACCCGCTATCGACCGCGTCTAATTAGGAGATAGTATTCTTATAACCTAACTGAAACCTAGGAACGTGCGATGATTAACGAATGTTGACGAAGCGAAAGAGGTTTATCAGGATCCTTCGGGTGTGTGTGTCTGCGTGCGTGTGTGCGTGGGTGCGTCTGTGCATATGTGCATATGTGAATAACATATATTCTGACCTTATTAAAATATATATATTTAACTAAACTTATGTGCTACGTATTCAGACTAAGATGTTTACCTTTTCCACAGGAATACTAATAAGTGTGCCGCCATAGGAATTTTCGGTTGACAACAGGACCTTCAACCACAGACGATTTGATATCGGAAAAGAGGAGGTTTTCCATTGTACTTGAATATTTTCTTAAGACACGCAATTTATATAAACTAATACTCGATCTCAATACATACACAGAAACTCTTATAGCAATAGTCTATGAATCCAACACAAACATTTTTTTTTAAATAATATTATTATTAACAAATAAATAGATGAAATCAAATGTAATTTTGTATGTACTCATAGATCCTAAGGTAACGCAATAAATTTTCCCATAAAAATGCCTTAATGAACCATCTGACAGTCCTTAGTGGTTGTCCGCGACGCGCATAATCGCGCTCAACTGGACATGCACATCAGACTTGCGCCCGCGCCGACAAAAGCGCGGAAATTCGCCACTTTCTAATGAATGTACAGTAAAACCATTCAAATAATACTTGTAATATTGCATCGTGAATTTATATCTTTTTGCAGTAAGTCACGGTTCAATTTTGTCCGTGTTCGCGGATACTTTCACCGGAGTTATAAAAGTAGGTATAGTTGTCCTGCACAGTAATTTTTATCATTACGTGGTGCTGATTTGCATGAGTAATACTTTGCTATTGTGGTTAGTTTTGTGGTGATAAACATTAGCTAAACTTTTGTGAGACGTAGCTGTAGGTACTTCCTCTTCCCGGTGACTGTGTGTTTATTTCTTATTACACCTGACTAAACTTTTTAACAAACATTTTGATAGCACAATTACGCATTATGACAGCACAATGACAACGATGACCTTCAAGAAGAGATTCTCAGTTATAAGTGCTTATTAGGACTCAAGTAGACTCCTTAGTGAGTGGCCAAAATATGTCCGAAAAAGCTATATTGGCTATGTCTGGTATTACTTTGAATGACAGGATACGCAATAGTTTGATTAGAGAACGTTGTGGACTGAAAGAGGATGTAGTGACTAGAATTGAGAAAGGAATGTTGCGTTGGTTTGGACATTAGGAGACGATAAAGGAAGAAAGATTGACGAAACATCGAGCGAATTTGGGTGAAAGGGCCGGTAAGGGACGTGCCAGGCGAGCATTCTTCGACATTAGCGTATTAGCAAAGGGCAAGATAAAAAGTACCCAAAACTGGCGTGCGTGCATGCAACGGCTAATGAATGTTGAGAAAGCGAAAATGATCTGTCAGGATCGTGGCAATTGCCAGTCCCTAGCTTTGCCTACCCCTCTGGGATACAGGCGTGAGTTTATGTATGTATGCAATTATGCAGCCCAAAAATTATTTCTAAGGTCAAGAGACAACTTCTTCCAACTAGATTTGACAGCGTTCAAATTCCATATAGCGAGAGGGTGATGAACTTGGGGATCATCATTGACAGGTGTTTGTCCTGGGCATCGGAACTTTCTGCCAACATCGACCAATATTCTGCTTGTCCAGTCTCTCTTACTTCCTATCCTCGACTATGGTGATGCCAGCTATCTTGACCTCACCTAAGAGCAACTAAATAATCTTGAGCGCCACCAAAATTTCTCCATCCCGTGGTTTGGTTTGGTGTGTGAAAATATGACTATGTCTCCGAATATCGCATCAAAACTCAAGTGGCTCCCTATCCGCCTCGATAGGAATGCTCACATTATTTCAATAATTCTCTAATCGGTGCTGTTTAATCCAGTATCTCAAAGATTGCTTGGAGTTTCTAAATGATACTCACATTCGGACTTTACGATCCGCTCAAAATCGATTTCTGAAGAAACCAAGTCATTTGACAAGGTTGTTCAGCAGTTCTTCTACTACGATATTTATCATAGCTGTCCACCTGTGGAATAATTTGCCTCTAACAGTAAGGCATTAAGCGTCCCGGGAAATATTTAAGAACAAAGTGAAATTACATAATTTTTCCTTAATTTAAATTGTTTTTAGTTTTATATGAATTCTTTTTCTACTATTGTGTAGATATATTTTTCGTTGATCTCTTCCTTCGGTATGACATTATTTTTAATTATGCATGTTTATTCTATTTTTTTTTTATTTATGTACCGTTTATGTACGTTTATTAAATAAAAAAATATTTTGCCCAATATTGCTTATTGCTTAGTTGCACCGACTACCAGTCATTTAGCTTCTTTAATTTTTTTCCGTCAATGTTGACTGGAAAAAAATACTTTTAGTAATAAAGTCACCAATTGTAGTGTACTGTATTATTGTTCAAGTCTCAAATGTAACATACAATAAAGAATCATCTATCTATCTATCTATGCTTGAAGTTTGTCGTTTTTTATGTATGTTTGTCGTGGTTTATGTATATAAATATGTGTTTAATACAATGGAAATTCTTCTATGTATGACAGTCATTTACCAGAGGCAACGACATTGCTATTGTTTTGGTTACGCGAATTTTGACAGTAACTTTCGAGCAGTAACTTTATTCTTATTCTTATCAAGCTTATTGTTATAAATACACCATGAATTTTGGGTGGTTTGAAAACCATGACAAAATTAACACACTATAGCAATAGCTACCGAATAAGATGGTTTGTTATTAACAAGGTTTTTCAACATGAGTACTGGATATCTCAACTCTATTTTATTTTACGTTTATGATTTAAAGCAGTAGTCTAAATAGATGGCATTTTAATTACTAATTGCATAACAGCAGGTTTCAAACCACCCATATTTCAGCGTGTAGGTATAAATGACTTAAAATAAAAATATAAATTTCAACATGAGTTTTTTTGTCCATCACCACTGCAGCAAAATGGTCTTCAAGCAAATCTGCAGGTAAATAAAGTCTAGCACGTGTATAGCCAAACAAAACTAAATTCGATACTTTTTCATAGATGCAAAGATATATCACCAACAGGCCCTAAACAACATTTAAATAGTGTTTAACATCTACCACAAAATGTCTTTGAACCCACGGACACCGCCAAAGTCACCACTCGCCCGTTGCCACGAAAGCAAACACTTGAAAAAATACAACACATTTGGGTCCGATTTCGCACACCCTTATTAGAAGAGGACAGATAACAATCCGAAGTGGCTTTTTTAGAGTTCCTCATCCAAAGAACTACGCTGTGTCTGTCCGTCTGTCTGTCTTATTTTTAGAGGGCTTTATCTCCTGAACCTTGTTACCTTAGCCCGACAATTATTTGTAAAATATTTTTTTTCTGCATATCGTAAAAAGGTAATAGGTACGTACAATTACTGTCGAACTTGGTTTGATTATAGTATAGTATAAAAACAAATAATAAAAACCGGCTAAGGGTCGCGAACTAAGCCAAAGAAAACATATTTTTTACAGTAGTTGTGTGGAACCCTTCATGCGTGAGTCCGAATTGCACTTGGCTGTTTTTTCACATTGTTGCAGTTAGTGATATTTTGTCGATAAAATATGCAGAATCGATACCGACAAATATTATAAAAATTCTTTAGAAAAACTGTATTGCTGTCGAAAGGATCTGGTTTAAGTTGATGCAAGCTAAGACTGAGAACAATCATGACGTTGTAGTAAACACTCACAATAGTTACAATGATACGTGTTATTAAAACAATGCAAAACCTTAAAAGACTTTTCTTCAGTATCGGTTACAGTGAGCAAAAGTTTAAAATGGTCATTTTAATTTTTCACACAAATTAACCGCGTCCAGCATGGGTAACGAACGATAGCGCGAGCCACGCGCATTCTGGCGCCAAAATGTAAAAAATTGACATTAATGTCCTGGGAAGTCACGACTTTTGATGTTAAAACGCGCGACTCGCATCATCACCCATGCAGTTTTAAGATTCAATAAAAAATATTATAATAAAAGTGATTTTAAAGTTTTGCTTTTCTAAAACGGTTAATTTCGGTAACACGAAAGATGGATAACAAGAAAGATGGATACTGCGAAAATTCGAGTGATTTTTGAATACGAGTTCCGACGCGGAACTAACGCGGCAGAAACAGCCCGCAATATCATTGCTGCGTTTGGAGAGGGGTCTACTAATGAACGCACCGTGCGATTTTGGTTTAAACGCTTTCGTGATGGAAATTTCGACTTAAAGAACGAGCCACGAGGAAGACCGCCCACACTGGTGAATAACGATGAATTAAGAGAGATAGTGGAAGCTGACCTTAGTCAAACTACCCAGGAATTAGCGGCATGGTTTAACGTTACCATACCCACAATATTGACTCACTTGCGTCAAATCAATAAAATAAAAAAATACGAAAAATGGGTGCCTCATAATCACTCGTATTTTCGCAGTATCCATCTTTCTTGTCTAAATTGAATAACAAAAACAATTGAAAGTCGATATTGAAATGTTTCACGTTTTTTAAAAAAAGAACATCATAGAAACCATTTGAAAAAAGTTTCATTCAAAAACCTCAAACCATGAAGATTCTATGTCAATTCAAAGAGCCTATTGCAATAAAACGGCAATTTCATACTTATTATGTTGTGATTTCTTTCTTGGTCCGGCCAAAAGAGTCAAGCTGTGGCGAGACTCGGCTCCTGCCTCCAATTTCGGAGAGGCCAGAGAGGCGCTACCACCTGGACACGAGTTACCGACTTGGAAGTCACTAAACAGACTTCGCACTCAGGTCGGCAGATGTAGAAATAACTTCTGCAGGTGGAGCTACATGGGTGAGGAGCGGAATCACTGCTGTTGCGGAGTCTCCCCTCAGACTATGGAGCACCTCCCTGTGTGTCCCATGTGCCCGTCCGAGTTCTGGGCCAGTAAAATTTAATTGGTTTTGTTACCGACACGATAACAAGAAGAAGACTTCTTTCTAACGTACAACCGATGCCGTTTAAAGATTCAATAAAAAAATTATAAATAATGGGATTTTAAACTTTTGTTTTTCTGAAACGGTCAAATTATCAATACTGAAGAAACGGTTTTGTTATTTCGCGTTGTTTCGGTAACACATTTTGTATGATTGTGTGCTTTATTTCTAAATAACGAGAACACAGTTTTACGAGCTCAGTCCAACGAAATGTTGTTTATGACTCTGTTAAAATACATATCTAAAGAATCAATCGATATTGGATCTGGCAGACATTAAATATTAGTCAGCTAAGTAAGTAGCATCAAGTACCTAAGCATTATAGAGCATCCGATCCTCGACCTCCTAAGACTTAGCATATTTTTGTACATATTTTTTTTTTAAATACGTCAATTTCGTTAACAAGAACTTGCCAAGCCGTTACAAAACGGCGGCGTAGGTACAGTCGACGGCACACCAATGCTAACAAGCGTGCACTTTACTCGGATACTTGCAACAAGTTATTAGAAGTCGATTGTACCTATTAAACCAACTAGCCTTCATTTTCAGTTAGCGGTTTCAGTCCGACCAGTGAGGAAATAGTCACATTGATAGATTTGTTTATTGCGTGGCACAAAATGAGTATTTACTTATAATGGCGTGCCCATTTGCTGGTAAAATGGTGGTTATGCTAACCACAGTATTTAACCCTAGACACCTTACCTTCTCCTAACATACCCCATAATACCTAAACATTCCTCAATTCGACGAACATTTTTGGAACTGTTAAGTTTCAAATAAAACTTTTTTGTTTTTGGTACCTTTAAGGCACTGAGATTTGAAGAAGAAGAAGAAAGACATTTATTATACCAACAAGATACATCACAAAAACAAAATAAGCACATAAGTAACATAATATGCACAACAACAGAAAGAAAACTAAATACACAACATAATAAAATAATTTGTCGTTATTTATCACATACTCTTATTTATTTTTGTTTCTGTTTAAAATTTCATGCGTTTCTACAGATCTAAACCGACATTCTCCTGTAAAAATTAATTAAAACGGAAATTTCAAAACGTAGTTGTTCATTTTAAGGGCAAACTAAAAAAAAAACATTTTACTTCTTTATGCCCATTCAGTACAAAAATCAATTTTATGTTCACCACAAACTGCGATGTTGTACGTTTTTTGGTAAAATTTCGAAAAAAATTGTACTCGGCTGCCCGAATTCGTTGCCTCTCGCCAAGCCGTGACGAACATCAAATTGACAAGAGACACCACGCGGTTATCCGCACACGCACCGAGAAGATAAAACAATTGTTCTGTCGCGAATTCGTCGAAACGACGAAGGTTAGGTACCTAGGGTTAAATATGTAGATGTTCGTGGTGTAAATCCGAAATGAAAAGCAAAACATGTTCTTTACACCAAGAAGAACAAGGAAAAACACGTATCACACGTAATTCCTTTAAAGTTAAGAGGAAACTCCACTACGTATATTTTATTTTATTGAGCTTTCGTCTGCATGAAAACAAACCGTTAACAGAAATCATTAAAATACGGGAAGCAATAATTTCTATCAATTTGCATTTCAACCTTTCATTTATCTCTTTAATTTGAGGAATATCAACCCCTATCATATATTTTTTTAATTTTTTGTTTATACCCGAACCAATGCTGAGTGAAACGAAAAACAGGTATCAAAAACGAAAAGGGTATTATGTCATTAATATTAAATTATATTTTGCATATTCCTCAGACTTTCATCAACGATGACGTATTCCACTACTTCTTTAAAATTCAGATATCTAAAAACGGTAGATAGAACCAATGACTTTTGTACCTTACGAGTTTCAATCAACTCTACATTTCGCGAATACTAAACGTGAAACTCAAATCTTATAAGAAATATCAAAAACTACACTTCTAACTTACCGGACATCTTCATTGTGTTCGTGTCGTTTAACATTCGTATCAGACGAAGAAAACTTCACGGCTTATTTGTACAAATAACAATTGTCCGATACTGTCCAATCCATACATTAAGCGTCTTTTTTGCAACTTCACTGAAACACTCCTTCTGTTGGCATGACTTTTTAATTAAACCTACTTTTGTAAAATAAAATAAAGGTTTTTTAACACTGGCACAAAACCTCGCAAAAACAAAAGAGTATTCGAGATTTAAAAAGACAAGAAAATAGAGATGTGTGTAGCACTATCGATAGACTATGAGTGTCCGGATAGGGCGGGAGATATGTGTGGCTGCCGCGACGAGCGGAGCCCTAGTGAGAGGAAGCGAGAGCCAGCTCATCCCTAGGATCCTGAATCACATACCCGGGCACCGCGCCCGCGCCCCGCCCGTGTCTTTGTATTTACACCCCTCTCTCTCACACACAACTTTCGGGGTCGAATACGCGAGGCCGTCTGGAAATATCTTTGGTAACTAATTATTCAATACAATTGTACTGAGTGGAAATGGTTCACAGTTTTCATATGTATGTTAAAGTCATTGTAATTAGGAAATTTGTTTAACATTTCCCAGGGAAAAAAACCGATAAAATTTCATGACATCTCGACGGTAATTTTTTGACAAAAGGAAAACTTGAAACAACGCCTACCGCAAATTACATTCGCTTAACAATTACTGTATTTTATGAAACACGATCACGTGCACCTAGTTGTCAAAACTAACGTTTTCATTCACTCGAATCGAGTTACAAACTCCATTGGAATTGCGAGTGAAATCAGCAATACAATATTTTACATCCAGAGCAGCGTATAAACAATGGCCCTTCAGTTATTGATGGAGTTTATAACAAATCACTTGTAGGTATAACACGACCAGCCTCTCAAGACCTATGAAATCTGTACTTAGTAAAGGTATTCAAAGAAGTGAGGTAGGTCCTACTTGTGCGGTTATTGTTATCCAGCAAAGCGCAGATTAAGAAAACAATCGAAATTTAATACGATCCTCTGTTATCGTGTCAGATTCATTTGCGGTTGCTTCTGTTTGGAAATAAACTATGATTAACGATCCGATTTAATGTGTTCCGTGTAAAATGTGAGGCACGTTCCATTTGCTGTTGAAGATTGAACCGATAAATGAGAGACTTAAACAAAAATATTTTTACAACATTTATGAAATACATCTTTGGAACATACGTTATTGAAACATTGAGCTAAATATTTCGCCGACCTAAAAATAGCGAGCAGACTGAATATCTACAAACTTCTGAAATGCACACGCCATATTGCATTTTCAGTGCCAGTGTGTGGTCTGAAAATAGCCCGGAACTGTGCCAGTTGAGATGGGAGATAACTAGATAATGCTCAATCAAGATGTTCGTCCGCGCCGCCATTGGCGGGCGACGCTCAGTGGGCGGAGCATAGAGGCGGATTCACCAATGGGATGCTCCCCATTATCTGCGTCTTTGTCTGTCGAACTGATGCTGTAGTGATGCGGGTGCACCTGCTCGATGAATTCCATTAGGTTAGTATATAGAGCTTCTACATGTAGTATACAGAGAGGCCTACTCTGAATGTAGATTAGCACGACTGTTGTTCAAAGGCCTACAACCTTAATAAAGTTTACTTAGAAATTAACGGTGTTTTTTATAAAAAAAGTCCATTCCAGTAAAACACTCTTAAGAGGGAGTTAAGGCTGGTTTATAACACGAACTCCTTTCATAAACCAGCTTTACCTGTGTCTTAAGAGTGTTTTAGTGGAATCAACTTTTTATAAATAAGACCGTACCTACCTAAGTATCCACATCACAGCTGCTGATAACAATCAGAGGTTAACGCTCAGTAATGATACTTGCACTATTGCCTAAAACAATATGACTAATTACAAAATAGCCCTATGGTGACTAAACTTAAATCTTCGTCTGGAAAAGATACAAACAAATCGACGAAAGTGGGTGTTAGACAAATTGGTGGGCGTTGCTCTCATCATAATGGACTGAGATGTTTCAATAATACTTATCAGTTTGGTCACGCATTATCCTAAGTAGGTATCGCTTCTATTGCAGAGAAGCAAAATTTAATTTAGTTTTCAATTTACAACCTGTTGTTAGAGGTGAGAATTTGAATCGATTTGCGACAGACATGTCGACTGATAATCGATTATTTGATTATCTTAGAGTATCGTAATCGATTTCATAGTTGTGTGTTTAATCAAGAAAGTGTCAAGCTGTTATAAAGGCCTAAGAGAGGAGTTTTGTAATCAATTCACCTACTCTTTAGGTCCTACGATATAGGTAGGTACCTCGTAGGTACCGACGATAGATATAGGTAGGTAGATACTGACGTCGTAATCCAGGGTAAAGGTCTAGCACCTATTTTAAATTAAAAAAATTCAACTTTGATGATCATAAGATCAGATAATCTAACCAATCTAAAGGTAAAAATTAAATTAAAAAACGTAACAATTTAGTTGATCTAGTATATTAGGTCTAATTTCCGACAGATAACTTGAACAAAGATCGGCGCAGTCGGGATAAGTGTGCGATGGACAATTAATAGCAAAATTCATTCTAAATTATTTATTAATTTGACTGAACTAGAAACCTCGCAACCGCGGACCGGACGACGCAGCGTGGGCAAGCCCCCCATTCAGATGGTCTGACGACCTGGTTACACTAGCAGAGAGTCGCTCGATGCGGCGCAAGACCGGGAAGCTTGGAAAACTATGAGGGAGGCCTATGTCTTACAGTGGGTGCCAAATTACTGATGATGATGATGGAAGACCGAAGAATTGTAAGTCAGACCCCGCGTCCCCCGCAAATGAGACCCGAAATACGTCCATGAGAAGTCTGAGTCATTTGTTCAAGTGACTTATCGGGCGTTATACTAATATAAAATTTGCCTACTGCCTGCCTCACTACTGCCCCGTTGGTCTAGCGGTTAATTCGCTTGACTACCAAAACAGAGGTCGTCGGTTCGATGCCTCAGTCTGGGTTTATTTCCATGTTTGTGATGTCCTTTCCTGGATACAATAATCTCAGAGTATCCTAGTTTTTGACCAGGACAAATGATTGTATTGCGTCAAGGTTATTAGGTATGATTATTATTATTTGTTGGTTCGAAAGTTGTGACATTAATTTCTATTAAAGTAGCGTAGCGTTCGGTGTGACACCCGCGGTAATATATTCATGTTGACTACGCCATATTTAACAATATAAATTTTGATACCTACACGCTCTGAATGCTAAAGAAGAAAATGCGCCGTGTAAATTGAATTTAAGGCTTCCTTGGTAACATGGAGTTTGTGTTGCGAACATTCATTGTATTTAGATGCCTATGTAGAGAATTAGGGTATAAAACTGACTATTACTCCTACTATCTGTTACTGTGACTTCACTCCCGTGAGATTTGTATAAAAGACATCTTTATCTCAATTCAAGAAATGGTGTATCTGTGTGCCAAATTTAATCAAAATTTGTTTCGCCGTTTATGCATGAGAGCGTGACAAACATCCTACCTAACACTTTCTCATAAATTAGAATAACTTAGAAGTTTGATTTTTTTCACAGCTTCAAGGGCCTGCAGACCCGAGCAAGTACCTATATGGTTTTAGTTTTTTCAACTCGATACCTCCACGCGTTCTCGCGTCTTGACAGACGGACGGACGGTCGGACGGATGGACGGACAATAATGTGATCCTATAAGAGTTCTGTTTTTTTTCTTTTTGAGGTACGGAACCCTAATAATCAAGTTTACAATAATGTTTAGGTAAGTAGGTACCTGTATCAGCGTTATAATCCAATGTTTTTACACAAAAAGTAGACTAAGGTCTAGCGGATACTTTAACGAACCGTTAAATAACTGTCAGTTGCACGCAAAAAAATATTACTTGCAGTCAGTTAACAAATTGTTAACATTCGATAAATCGAAGTAAGACTTAAGCTGACTACATTCTTAAGTATGGCTTAAGTAGCGTTTAAGTATAATTATTCTGATTTCTGATTTCTGCATCCGTAAAGCAGCTTTACACTGCCTTGTCGTCTCTGACCACAACAAAAAAGATATATATCAAGATCATCATCATCATCAGCCATTTGACGTCCACTGCAGGAAATAGGCCTCCTTCGCAGTTTTCATAACCATGAAGGGTTTTGCCATAATCGCCACGCTTGGCAGGCGGGTTGGCGATCGCAGTATGCGGTTGGAATCTCAGGAAGACGCTGCTGCCCGCTTCCTGATAATTGATTTCCTTAGTCGCCTTCTATGACATCCACCGAAGGAAATGGAGTGACGCTATTCTTGGCGCCACACGGATTAGATAGATAGAATATTCTAAAGTATGAAGCTGGCCTTGGTACACATATTTTTGTTGTGCAATAAAGAATTATTCAATCATTTATTCATCCATTCATTCATTCGTTCGTTCATTCATTCGTTCATTCATTCATTCATAGCTGCATAGATTAGATTAGTTTAGGTTCATCCGTCCGTTCATTCATTCATTCATTTATCCCAGAAAAAAATACTATTAAATGCCTTACACACCTATCTAAGTTTTGCCGTATAAAATAGTCTACACCCAACCGCAAATTTCAATAAACACGCCACCAGCCGATCCTTAAATCAAGCCAAGCCACTCGGAGGCCGAACGTCAAGACAAGCCGCACGCCCCGCTGGGAGGGCCGAAGAGGGGATACCTTGAGGGCTAATAGAGAGGAAATTAAGGAATCTGACCGTTATGATGTGTTGGTAAGGACTAACTACATCTAAGTAATAATATATATAAAACAAATTCCAAGAACGGCTGGACCAATTTTTATGATTATTGATTTGTTGGAAATGTCTCCGCTCCGAATAGCAGAATGGCTATTAAAACGAGACCAAAAATTATGAAGAAAAATTAAATAATTCATCCTGAGGCGGTTCAGCGGTTCAGTAAGATATAAGGCATTGGTTGGAATAACATTTATATTCTTTTTGTTGCACTAACCTGTGCTGAGGACAATTTTAAAAAACCTTGCCCATTAGCTCAGTTGGGAGAGCGCTGGCACGGTTAGCCAGTCGCAGGTTCAAGTCCCGAAATGAGTGGAATTTTTAGCCTCTGAATAGGTTTTTTTTTTGGATAAAAATTTACTCCGACAAGTTTTTGAGGTGTTATCGGAGCTTACCTCTAAATATAATATCTACTATTGAAAATGAGGTAAAACTCTAAGAAAATCTGTTTAATTCTGCAAAATCACCATTTTGCATGATAAAAATTATTAGGAGTGTCTCTAGTACCTATTACACAACAATTCATTGAACACTCTAGAAATTACTACTCTCCGTCCTGTCTACCTAACTTGGTCTAGCTAGAAGCACTATTTTATTTCGCCAAGCCTCCACCTGTCCTCTCGCATTCGTTTGTCCAACTTGGTCCGAAGGTTCAGCCAGCGAGCTGAATACCGAATCACTTGGTACGTGACTGTGTAGTGACTGGCTACAATGGTAGAAAGAGAGGTGGTGTTTTCCTGTGAAACTGACACTTCCTGGTTTGTGCTGCTTTCTGTTTCAAGAAGAATATCCTATCCGCACAGAACGAATCAATCGCACCGAAGTCGTTGAGAGTCTTCCATATTCCGAATTCCAAATTCAACCGATAGGTACGGCACGGGTCGTTAACTTCTTAAATTCGTTTCGTTTGGCTCGTAAGACACATTTGGCTCACCTAGGTTCACGTTTAGTTTAAACATGCTCATTACTTTCGATTATTGATCCAGTGAAATGATTAGGTTTGAAACTTTATACTTTGAAATACAATTTGAAACTTTGCACTTTTTACTAAATAAGTCAAGTTATCGTACCTTAAGGAGTCAAACTACGTCATTATAATTTTAATTACAACTTTAGCAGCAACAATCAAATTATCTAATGTAAATGGGATATCGATTAAAATTTTCTCAAATAATGTAGGGGAGGCCGGGGTTCGAAGTTCCGATTTTAGAGTAGGAAGCAATATGAACTTAATAAATAGATTTATAATCTATGATTCCTATATAAATAGATGCAGAATGTGTCCTAGTTTCAAATTATATAGTCAAATTCATTGAAATAATAATATATTTTAGCTCAGGATCATTTTTCTGTATCAAGTCGACAAAGAACAACTTGCCCCACGAAGGGGCTGGTTGTTCCTCAGCTGAGGTAAGTTGTTCCGCTTGTCGACTCCAATCATTAATAGTATAAGATTAGTTGGAAAGGTATGTATAAAATAAATAAGGCACATGTAACTGAATATTTATGAACGTTTCATTTATAAAAGTACAAAATTTTAATGTTTTTTCATTTATAATAGCACAAAATTTAAAAGTTTTTGACAAATTAACAAACTTAAAGGATTTAATGAAAACAAAACTATAAAAAATAGTAACAAATATTAATAATAATGTAATACAACCTAATTAATAGGACCTTAAGACTAATAATCATCTTTAACATTAATCAACTTTGACAAACATAGGTAATTGAAGAAATACAAAATTGTTTATTTTAATTAAAACACAAAGATCACCAAATCAACTAATTTTAACATTTCGAGCTATAGCTTATTTATTCAGTCTCATAGCATTTACTTTACTGAGATAAATAATCTAATTAATAATGGCATACTGTGATAACAGTTTTAATTCAGTCTTAAATAAATTAAAAAATAATTATTCAGAGTATTCATCGTCAATCAGCTGCCCGCTGCAAAAGCTCAATCGAAACCTTGCCCCGTTCGGTTTTCCGTTTATAGTTTCTCATCCTAAAAGAAAGTTTTAATTTTATTATTTACGTATTTCATTACGGGGCACGTTGTTCCGCGGAACAACTAGCCCCTCGCCAGAGGAACTTTGAACCCCAAATCCCATTTTCAAGGTAACCTCCGATTATAATGAAATTGGTTATAAAAAGCTAACAATTATGTTAAAAAGATAATCAACATAGATTGCCCAACTGATATTAGCAAGTCACAAACAAATAGCTAGAAAATTGATTTAAATAGACCAAAAAGTTTAAGGACGAAAAAATTTACTTACGTAATGTTTATGGTCACTAATCGGCTACCACTCTCACACGCCGACACACCGTCACTAAAATGGCGGACGCAATAGCGCGATCATATGACGTTTCGCGACGCACTTCACACTTATTGCTATCTCTTTTCGTCGCAGAGCTATTTGGATCGGAACAACCTACCCCCGGCACTTTGAACCCCGGGCTCCCCTACTGAGTTGGAAGTTTTTTTTTTGTCGCGGTCTAATTCTAAGAGAAAATTCTAAATATACTTCTCAAAAGAATACCATCTTCTCTAGTACATAACTGGCGACAAAGTTTACCGCAGCAGCGACGATTTTATTTGCCAACTACCCTCCATTTGCACCTCCCTTTGTTGGTGCTACGCAACTATGTCTCCTACTCTACAATGGTGTAGGTAGAGCAACTAAAAGTTGCTGTAGAATGTAACCAAAGTTGGTCGGCTGTTGTTTGATTTTAAGCTAGGTAGACTTAGCTTTTTGTGTTGTGAAATGTAGTGTAGATCACCTCTACTAAATATTAAATTTATCTGGTTGACATGTACATGAACCAATTTAATAACATAAAACATAACATAAACTCACGCCTGTATCCCAGAGGGGTAGGCAGAGACCAGGGACTGCCACTTTAATAATAAAAAAATTAATACTTAATGTAATATTTATTGTATATTAATAACGTCAAAACGACCGAAAAAAGGTTTATGGTTGATTATGTCTGCCACTAAACTAGCTGCATGTACAGAATAAACTAGATTGCAGCCGTATGGGATGACATCCTAAATACTTTCCTTTTGAATGCTAAAAGAGAGCACTGCAATAAAACATAGATACTATATTAAAGAATTTAACTGCGAAAGGTTTTGATGGAGAGCTTTGAAAAATAGTAGAAATTGAAAGAAAACTGGAGTCCCAAGCAGACATTCAATTATCCTTAGCTCCGAGTTGCAATCATTAGCAGCACCCTTTCCCACACGCACACACACACATACACACACACACGCGATCGAGAAAGCACTTTAAACTAGCCAAGCTAGCGGGTAGACAGACCGTCGACCGTTTAGAAACCTTATTCTGTAAAATTAGTCGAGATAGTTCTGAGACCCGAGTCTACTAAATGCTTACTTGGTTAATAGAATGGTAACAGCACGGCTATCGATCTTTTCAAACATGTAGGTACCTCACGTGAGGTCAGCGACTTCGCGCGAGGAGCCGATTTAATAAATAGGGTTATACCAATGCAATGACATTGCAATGTGACTTCAGTAAGTAGACAGCGTCAAGTTTAGTAGACAGCGTCAAAACATTTAGGTATTGCCATGCGCTATTGAACAAATATGTTTTAGTGGACTTCAGGTCCTATTCTTACTATTAATACCTGATAGCTCCCTAACAACATTGGAATTTGGAAGAGTATTACGAGAAAATGCAGCTAAATTAACTGTAAGTTAACTTCACCGGAATTTTGTTAAATAAGTACTTACTAGCCTTATCTCAAGCATGAAAAAATCTACTGAAGACAAGGTGTGACTTTACTTATAAATCATTAAATCCTAGAGTCATGAACAGAAACTATATTTCGAAAGAAACTGAAACTTCTCCGTCACGATTTTCCAGAATAGTGCCACGAGCGGGGGGTAGGCAAGGGAGCCCATTGTGTACAGACGCCATCGCACCGAGCCATTCCAACTTTTATCGCCTTGATAAACTACTGTCCATTCCGTCTGAAAGGATAACCGATAGAAAAACTTTAAAACGTCCCTTCGTAATCGACCTCGATTCAATTCGATTGGACTGATTGAGATCTCCTCTTTCAAAAGTGAACTTTAGGGAGTAGTTTTAACTTGAGATTGTGAAAGTACGCATTTCTCTGAAGCCATTTATCTTACTGGCATTGTGACGCAGTATAGAAACGTGCAATAATGGGTCAGATAATATTAAAAGTTAGGTACTTACATGTGTCAAAGTTTGTTTATTTATTATATTCTTTTTGTTGCACTAACCCGTGCTGAAGACAATTTTAAAAGCCTATTTAGAGGCTAAAAATTCCACCCATGCCGGGGCCTGAACCCGCGACCTCTGGCACGGTTAGCCAGAGGTCACCGGTTCAGATCCCGGCATGGGTGGAGTTTTTAGCCTCTAAATAGGTTTTTTAAAATTGTTTATTTATGTTCACATTGTAATTCTTCAAAATTTTTTAACATTTTCTGATTATCCTTGTGCCTTTATGTACTGATATTCTTGATATTCAGTAATTTCATAATGTATTCTCTATATGATAAGATAAGAATATTCTTCGTTGTACACCGGAAAAAACAACAAAGACAAAATATTTGGAAAAATAAATACAGGAGTATTTTTTACTTGATTGTACATGGATTTACGTCAACTGAACATAATATAGAAAAAAAAAACAGATTACAATTTATAATACCTAAAATTACCCACTAAAAGAAAAGTAGACTAAGGCCTGCAAGCAAACTACCATCACGTAACGACTCAATGGCCGGTTTCACATTATACGATAACTGTAACGACCCGACATCATTGGACTGGTAGTTTCGTACTGTGCATCTTTGCAAATTTTTATGTCATGTGCTCTGTTGTATAATAAATAATATTTTTATCTTATCTTGTCAAGTTATTTCGTGCAGTTACGACTATCGTGCAATGTGAAACCGGCCAATCTCGACTGCTAGCCACTGAGTAACGCCACTACCTCTTAGAGAGCCGTTATTGCCCCCATAAATTCGGCGGAGTTCGCCCCGGGAGGCAACTTATCGCGCGAGTAATTCACGAATATCTCCGTGCGTTTAAAACGGATATGTTTAGGTAAACGTGAAAAAAAAACTATGGGAGCTGTGAGAGGCTAATGCGCGTTACCTCTAAAGTGAGTTGTCGACACGTTTATCGACACGTCTCGTCGACTTATGGTACAAGTGCTGGCACCTACCTTGGTCAGCATGGTCTTACAGAAAGGGAATGCTGCTAGTATCTTCGGAACTTTTCCCATCCACAACGTGCTTGAAGGTTCTTTTTAGGGTTCCGTATTTAATCTTTAAAATTTTAAAGTTTCAATCTGTTAATGTCAGATAACGCTGCCAGCCTTCTAGGCACCTTACCCGCCGATGACAGTTTTTTGGCCTCAATTTTCTGCTTAAAGTCTCACATTACAACATTGTATGAATACTTATTTAACCAAATATTTTTAAAAAAGTTTCATGTGTAAATAATAAAATCGGAATTAAACTTAAAATCATTTTTAATCTTTAAAAAATCATCATGCGACTTTCAAACAAAATGTATTCTATTGGCGTTTCATTGCCTGTGAACAGCAATATTTGGCTGCAGGAATTGGATTAAGAATCGAATAGTTGAGCTTAATTTCACTATAAATCAAATATTTATAAGAAATACCGATTACGTAATAAAGTATCATCTCTACCGACAGGAAACCCTTTTAAAATTGAATTGTAGTCCACGAATGCTTTAGCATCTGAACTCTACTACGTTACAGCAAAGATTAGATTGTAAGATTTCGCCAAATATCGATCATCCAAGCAGTAAGTTAACCCTCAGAGATACGTCAAAAGATATAGTCAAAAGGAAAGTGTTAAAGTATGATGTCAAATTAAGTAATCGTGTTGCTACGAGCAGCGATCACAAAACAAGGGTGGGCTCATCAATCATATCGCTTCCACCCCTGCCAGCATAGGATGGTAAAAGCGATCAAGACGTTGTTTCGTACTTAAAAGTTAGGTTGTTTTGGATTAACACACGATAGTTCTTTTAAATTCGACGGATATAGTCGCAATTGGATTTGACAGGCAAACTTAATTACGCAGGTACCTTAATTTTGTTTGTTTGTTACACTTTATTGCACAATAAAAAACATAAAATAATGAAACTTAAATAACAGGCTTGTGATAAAAAAAATGTGCAAATGTGGACTTATTTCAAAAGAAATTTCTTCCAGCCAGCCTAGAAATTTTTTAATGTTAGAAAAGAGAGCGGAGTAGAGCAGATAAAGTGAAAACAAAACCTATTGCTACCTACATTTCAATATAAAATACTACTTACTAAATATACATATAAACTTACACGAATGTTTACATAAATATAAGAAAGAAAAAAATATAAAACCCAATTTAAACGTAAACATTAAACAATAATAAACATACATATAAATATATTACACAGACTACTAAGATATACTCTTACATGAATAACATAATATTATTATAGGTTAGAAATAAAGTGCTCTTTCAATTTGCTTCGGAACTCTGACACAGTTGGACTATCCCTGATTTGCGCCATCCGTTACTCATTGGCTTACACGCCTTTTCATCGGTGTTGCTCATATCTACTTAGACCTAATTTTTTCTTTTGATTTTTATTTTTAACATTTGGACCAGTTTCATCGCTGAGGATAAGCCAAGGCATGGTTCCCCAAACCCCGTTACGGTCTCGATATCATGTTCAGATCGCCCTAAAGTCCGCAGGGAATGCAAAGCGTATGCTCACCGATTGTTTATAAGCTTCTTCGCTCCGGGCTATTTGCGTTCGTACCCAAACTGTGAGGGGAAGAGTCGATTGATTGCGCCTTTATTGTTTTTAACCTAATGCAATCATGCTATAAGGGTATTATTGACTGTGAGAAGACGTAGTAAGTTTAAAACCAGTTTCTTTTTTATTTTCTGACTTAGTATATGAACATTTCTTTTTTTTTAATACACTAGTAGCGACACAGAGCATTGATACTATAGCAACAGTGTACGACTTGTACGAGTAACAGTATACCATCGCCCGAGCGCGGGTCCAACCAGTCGCTCCCCGTAAACCGCAGAGATAAGGTAGTTGCCCGTATCCCACCGAGACTAAGTGTCAAGTCTGTAGTTATGGTATAATTAATAATTTCCTCTGTAAATTGTTATCTGCAATATATACTTATCACCTTCAAAATAACATTAAGGTTTTGTTTTAGTCACCTGCACATTCACAAAAGTTACCCCAGACACTCGAGCTCTATATTTCGACCAGTTTCATTTAGGGCACACATGAATCGACTCCTACAACTCAGAGCGGTAGGTACAGACCAGGTTTTGCCACTTGCCAAGATCCTGACAACTCTTTGTTACTTCAGCAACAGTAATTTTCATATAATTAGGTGCCAATTCGTTTCTTTAACGGTATAAGTAAACATTTTTGGCTTTAACGTTTTGTTTTTATTGGATAAAGCTACTAACCTACGCAATTCTTTTCCTTAAAGTTAAGAAGCATTGGGTCTCACATATATCCCTAAATTCAAATAAAATATAAAGCAAAAGCAGCAACAAGAAATTCGCGATCACACCTACTTCAACAAAGGAACCGGGCAAATTACACACTGCGTGTAGCAATTACTGCCCTTGACAACAGATACATTTGTATGACAATGCAGACGGGGCTTTTTGCACTGAAATATGATATTGCGGACTGAGCTGTTAGCATGGTCCGTTTATTGGCAGATTTTTTTTATTCTCTAACTTTTGCTCGCTGTGCATGAGCAAGATCCACAATCCAGAATCTTCAATCAATCTTTAAAAATAAGGAATCCAAATTAAAGAGACATTTGAACATTTGACAACAAATCGTTTACATGTTAGTTGCAAAGTCACTCGTAACGTAACCGAGTGGAGTGCACTTGTGTCAAGGTTAATGTGCTCGTGACGCTACGAATAGGACCTTACAGGGGATCTAGGAGGTTGTCGTCAAAGAAAAGGAACCTATTTCCAATAAGGGGCTCTATAAAGGATAAATCAGGACAAATACAACACGGTTATAATATCTGTGCACCTAGCTGGAATGCGATTCCCCTTCTCCTCCCCTCACTCGCCCAATAGTAACCCTTTGTCCACCCTTTGGGTACGGAACCCTAAAAATCAGGGTTTCCCATAAAAAATACTATCTATGTAAAATAACTATCGCGCATTAACCTGTTTGAGTAAGTTGTACTTGTAGAAACAGTTACATTTAAGTTTAATTGCAATCTGCGGGTTTTCAAACGGAGTGTCACTTGTTTTTAAATACGACTGTGTATTGGACCATTTTATATCTATATCCGCCGATATTCTTTGAAGACTCTTTATTGGTGTAATGATATTGGAATTTGTGGCAAAGATCTAACTGCAGCGTTACAGTGTTCTGCAGTAACTGCACCATTTTTGTTGTGTTGTCTGTCTGATAGTACGATACGCTATCCTGCAGACCCGACCGTGCTTCCGATGGAATACGTGGAAAAAAATACAAATAAGTCTTTATATTCATGTGTGTGCACTAATTAATGTTAACTTTGTGACATAATTAGCTATCATATTGATAAATACATAACTGTCAACAACAACATGCCTTTAAAGGACCTGTCTTTTAACAAATGAAAAGTTGTCTTTAAAATTTTGAAAATTACTTAGAGTGCCATTTCTTTGTCTTTTATCTTCGCCTCTATCTGTCTCGTATAAAACTTCTTCACGACGATTCAGATCTTACTTGTAATAGACACTTACGTTAAATTTGTCCATTAAAGCACAGTTTTTGCGCTACATTAAGTTAGGAAAGATTAAATATGACCGTTGACTTGACCTCGGATTGATATGAAAAGCAAAAACCCTTAACACGTAAAAACGTGTAATAATGAAAACTTTAAAAGGCCTTAGACTATCACAGAATGTCAATAACAGGCTGCGCTGTATTGTAGATTCGTTCATAAGTCAATTATTTAAAATCGCGTCTACTCCAAAAAAAGAACCCGCGTGAAAACTCCAACATCCATAACAGCAACTCGGCCGAATGTTACCAGACAAAACCCACCCTTATTCCCGCCAGCACACGGCACAAAGAAACCAACAAAGCGTGCCCCACGAATGATAATAGAAACGTCAACGACGTTCGGCGCCCAGCAGTGATTTGTCACTGCTGAAAGCGCCAAAGGGTTTTGCAAAGGCGCAAATTAAATCAACCAGCGGGAGGCTTTCGCGCCATTGATCGGAACTGGTTATATCCGGATCTCCGTGTGTGAATTGACGGGGTGACATGTACGACAGCGCAACGATCTTTGCAGTGATAAATCTGAAATCAACTCTGCGCCTTTGCAATAAGAACGAACGAAAATGAAAGTGTTAGAGTAAATCAGCGTTTGCGTATCGCGAGTGTATTGCAGACAAAGTATACTGGTGGAAACAAACGTTAATTCTAATAACTAAACTCGAGCAGAGGCAGTGGGACATTAAAAAGAAGCTGATGCTAGCCATCAAAGTAAACCATTACTGAAAGGAATACAATACAAAAAACTTTATTGTCATAAAGGTATACACATGTAACGCCTGTATCATCATTCATCATTCAGCCACAAGAAGTCCACTGCTGGACATAGGCCTCCTCCGTGGATTTCCAAAAAGACCGGTTGGACGCGGCCTGCATCCAGCGCCTTCCTGCCACTTGGATGAGGTCATCCGTCGATCTTATGGCTGGTCGTCCTACGCTGCGCTTGCCGATATGTGGTCTCCATTCGAGAACTTTTCGGCCCCATCGGCCATCAGTTCTACGTACTATGTGCCCCGCCCACTGCCACTTCAACTTACTAATCCGCGACCTGTATCATTCTGTAGGAATTATTCTATCATTTTAATAATTTTTTATCTGAAGAGACTGACTGATGCCTAAATGTTTACGTGGCGAAATTCTCTATTCAGAATCCGGTACTTAGAATAACCAATTCGAGTTTGAATGTTGTGTAAGCGGTAATTTACATTGCTGTAGTAACACGTAGTTAAAAGCACCTATCTGTCTTAGATTGTTTGAGATTACTATAAATAGAAAATCAATCTGTCCGTCTCAATCTGAAACTATGATGTGGAAATAAGAACGGTCCAAGTTAAAGGTAAAAAGAGCTACGCATGTGCTATATTCAGTTGTGTTTTCGTCATTTTGCAAACAAAATATAAGGTCGAGCTGACTACACTGTTCTAAAAAATGGGCATTCAAAAATGGACAATTGTTCTTAAAATGCCGGCAAAGTTTCCTCATAGAACAAAAAAACACGTGGATTTGTAACAATGAGGAATTAGTTTGTTTTGCCTTTCTCGAACAAAAGTTTAGCTAACTCCAGCCTAAAAGCTTCAGAACACACAAATATGGCGACAAGAAGGAAAGAAGAAAACAAGGAAAACTGTTTGTTGCCGAAGTATCAAATCATATACATCCAAAAATGAAGAGTTCTTCTCATCAATACGAGTAAATTTTAGTATGGGGAAAACTTGGAAATCGTGAAAAAAATATCATCATCATCATCACCATCAACCATGTGACGTCCACTGCAGGGCATGGGCCTCCCTCCCTCACGGTTTCTCAAGTTTTCCGATCTTATGCCGCCCGCATAGACCATCTGGTGGGGCGCCTGCCCACGCTGCGTCGTCCGGTCCGGGATCGCTAGGTCAGAACTTTTCTGAAAAAAATATCAGCTACTTCATACTGCAGCTGATATTTTTTGATAAGTTGTTCGTCACCAGTGCTGGTTCCAAGCTAGGATATTGTTATAGGTACCTGTGATATGATAACCAGACAATGACGTCACCAATATGGATAAAGACCCAGACTTGGACCGATAATAATAATATACTAATACTAGGTGCGGGCAATGTAAATACATAAATGTTTTTTCTTTCTAATTTTCCGGTCACGCCGGCATCGACACATGACCTGACTGCCTCGTTGCTCTAGCGGTTAGCACGCTTCACTACCAAAACAGAGGCCGTGAGTACATATGGCCTCAGTCTGCATGTATTTCGACATTTGTGATGTCCTTGCCAGTTACCGTAGCACAGAGTGTACCAATTTTGGACTGGCTTGTTGACGCAATTGATTGTGTTCTGTGGAAGTTATTATATTATTATTACTGGCTTAATCAAATGTTGCACGTTGTCCTTACGTGATGTTGTTTCACCACTCTCAAATTGGCCTCTAAACGCAGATTGTTACAAGTTTTTGATACGACTAACTTTCTCTAACTTCACGAAGTCTTGACTGGCCTCTGCAAACTCTGATTACGTCATAATAATATATCCTTTGGCAACGTACTGCTTGATGGTCAAATTAGTTTGTCTGTATAGATTTTGTAAGAATATGGTTAATTGAGTATTATTGAAGGTTGTTCAATTTCAATGCTATTGTCTGGAAAACTATTGGAAGTAGGTACATTACGTTACATTACATAAACTCACGCCTGTATCCCGGAGGGGTAGGCAGCGATCACGGTCTGTCACTTGCCAGGATCCTGATAGAACTCTTTCGACTCATCAACATACATAGCACAAGTAACAATTGAATAATTGAGTTGACACTGCCGAGTTTAGGCCACGGTTTTGGAAGTGGAATGACATAAATGATAAATTTTAAGAATACGCGGTCGCAACCAAGTATTCACCCTAGCGAGTGTACTGATCAAATAATTACCTTCTCGATAAAATATTGGCAGCACTTCCCCTAATGTCAATTTCCCCGACTGCCCCCGCCAACCCCGCAGCCCCCGCGGGCCGCAACTGTCGCTGTCACCTTAATTTACGGCCTTCAATTATAAATTTCACATCTTCGAATCTCTCAGGAGCGAGGCAAATAATATTGAACTCTTTGCGCTTGTACTTAAAGGCCTTTGTGACGGCGTTCGGCTTGAATGAGAAATGATTGAAATTGCGAAAGTTTCCGCTCCCTTCTCCAGGAAATAAAAGTAATTTTGACATGAACACCGAAAGTTGAATTTTTAAAACAATCAAGAAATAATGAAACAGTTAGGATATAGGAAATTATAAAACAGTCAAAGAGGCATTCATAGAGAGTTTCTCGTTTTCAGTTGGTGAGTCTTAGAGTATACTCTAAAACCCAAACAATTTATTATTGTCACAAGTTAAGAAATTAGTTCTGCACTCGCACTTTTTATCATTAGGAGAGACGATTTATACATACCTATGCTTCAATATAAGAAATCATTTGTAATTCTTTCTTATGGTGCACAACCACAAAGTATCTAAATATATTTTCACGTTTAATTTGGCTTTCCCAGAGGGGTAGGCGGAGACCAGGGACTGCACTTGCCACGATCCTGACAGATCACTTTCGCTTCCTCAACATTCATTGGTCGTTGCATGCACGCACGCCGGTTTCGGTGACTTTTTATCGTGGCATGTGGCAGTCCCTGGTCTCTGCCTTCCCCTCGGGGAAACAGGCGTGAGTTTATTTATGTACGTATGCATGTAATTTGGCTTTAACTTTCACTTAGTGACAAGGCAACATTGTTATCTTTCCCCATAAAAAAACTAGATAACTGAAACAGGATATTTGTAATATAACAGCCAATTAAAAGCGTGTTTCTGTTATAAAAAATAAAAAGATAAGAGTTACTGGGATTCTGGTTGATTGCAATTAAGTGCGTCGTTTGTTTCATGACATAAACTGACCAAATGAGCGAAGATAAGAACAGCGTATCTAGTTAAGGTGCTCCAGGCAGTAACACTACTGACTATCGACTGCCTCGTTAGACTAGCCGTTAAGGCGCTTTACTAATAAGACAGAGGTCGTGGGTTCGATTCCCACTGGGGACCGCTGTACATTTGTACAAATAGCCTCAGTCTGGGTGTATTTCCATGTTTGTGACGTCCTTGCACAGGGTATCCTAATTTGAGACCAGGTCAAGTGATTGTGTTGTGTGGAAATTATTTATTTATTTATTGCTCTGCCTCCACTGTCTGTCTGTCTGGCCGTCCGTCCGTCCGTCCGACCGACTTGTAAAAGGCTGTACCTTTGGCACAGTAATAGGTAGCCAGTTTTTCACAGAATATGAATTTTTTAATGTTTATTATTTGTTAGGCGGATTACCTAACAAATAATAAACATAAAAAAATAATAAAAAATAAGCGGGTCTCGATACAACAAACGTGTTTTTTCTTTTTTTGTTTATGCTCTATCGTAAAAACGGTAATACATACAACTATCAAACTTTTCGTGATTTTGGAACTTATTATACATTCTAGCGACAAATAATACAAACCGGCCAAGCGCGAGTCCGACTCGCACTTCGCCGGTTTTTTTACGGATCGTTTTTGTTAAAAATGTCTCAACCACGTTAATAGTGATTTTCACGACCCACGGCCGTGAACCCAAGGCAAAATACCCAGAACTAAATAGCATTAACGCCAAGCGGTCTTTGGAATAAATGCTATGTAGCTCTAGGTCCCTGATCCTCGGTTCTCGGTAGTTCCTAAAAATCACTATTAACATGATTGAGAGATTGGTCTGTCACATTATGCAAAAATAATCTGTAAAAAAAAATCTATTGGTGGCGCAAGTGGTACTACATGGAGCCCCTTAACAATAACCGCTTGCTTATCGCGGAGACAAAAACTGCATGGTTAAAACCTTCACCTAAAATGGGAACTAAGCTGAGAAAATTATATTTCACTTGCTGGGGAAACAAACCCGTAAAAAACAAGTCTACTTCATCTAAAAAATCTGTTACTAATAGTTAGATAGATAGATAGGGAATGCTTTATTGCACAACCAGGTGAAAGATATTACAAATAGTTTTTTTATATCTAAGTAGTAGTATACAATTGGCGGTCTTATCGGTTAGAGCGATCTCTTCTAGACAACCTTTGGATGGAGTTAGTTAGTAATATTTACTATCACTAGTAGATGCAGTATAGTTAAGGCCGTATCGAGTATGAAATAAAACCTCATTTGTCCACTTGTTCATTTGTTTACCTCTAACTCCAAACACTCAAAAAATACTTACTGGAAAACAATATGATGACAATTAGGTATTGCTCACGTCAAAAACATAATAAATATTCTACCTACTCTAAATCTTTACTCCTAGAAGTAAGTCTTTAAGCAACCTCAGTTTAATCAATTTCGTAGCCTCAGAAAGGCATCATCGTAATCACAGTCAGACAAAGAGAGGGGGCTGAAGCCTCAAAGATATGATTAAACTGCCAAGCGCCGCAGCAACCGCTTTATTTTATAAAATAAAAATATTTGACGAGGGTCTCCATTAATTTCGGCAACAATGTGATAAATAATGAGAAAGGTGTGGGGCGACATCCCTCTAAATTTAAAGGCCTACTCAGAAAATCTACTCAGTAGAAAAATTATTGCTAGGATACATTGGATCCGGAAATATATTTTTTGTCGTAAATATTTTAAATTGATTAAAAATATATTATTTTTGTTGCACTAATCCGAGCTGAGGACAATTTTAAAAACCTATATTTAGAGGCTAAAAATTCCACCCATGCCGGAGGTCGCGGGTTCAAGTCCCGGCATGGGTGGAATTTTTAGCCTCTAAATATAGGTTTTTAAAATTGTCCTCAGCTCGGATTAGTGCAACAAAAATAATATATTTTTAATCAATTTAAAATATTTACGACAAAAAATAAATAGGTTTTCAATTAAAACTATCAATAAGTCGTTAGAGGGCCCGGGGATGCGAATGGCGAGAGACCGCGAAAGATGGTTTGATAGGGAAAAAGCCTATACGCAGCAGCGGGCAGAGGTAGCTTATTATAATGGTGATGATGATCAGTAGAAACAAGGGCATCCAAAGAGAGTTTCTAGTTTTCGAATATCAAAATCGTATAATTTGATAATCTTCAGAGATAATATCCAAGGTAGTGTTTGAACGGAAATTGACTGTTTTTATTTGTGTGTCATTTATGTCAGGCCTAGTAACAAGAGCTTCATGATCTTAATTCGCGCGCTTTTCAAGACAATTTTTTTCCCAAATAATGTTTGATAATAGAAACAGTCGATTACTCTGGGTTAATTACGCCTTTTAAGCAATTAAATAGGTACATGCGTTTCAATTGCACGTTTATTAGTAAAAATTACAAGCCGCTGCAATTGAAAACGAATACAAATAGTACCTACTTAAATAAAATCAAGTAATTCCAAAGGCCTTGCGCAAAAAATATCTTAATATAATCGGAGAGGCCAATTTAAAAGATAAATAAAAGTGGTTAATTTTTTTCTAATTTTTTTATGACTAATACTTTTCATAACGTGACATGTCGAAAAGTCATTCTAGTCACATGATACAAAAACGCTCATAATGATCCAATACAAATTGGACTCAAGCTATGGCGTCACAATTTGCACTTAACACTTTATATGTACGAAGCGATTATCAATATTCGATGTTATTAAAATAGTCTTTTTATGCATCTACACCCTTTTTAGAAAATGATTAGAATTTCACGAAAAAACAAAATCTAACATGTTTTTTATTGTTAGAGTAACTTGATTTTTCGCACTTTTCGGAACCCCAAAAACCCCGAACAAAATATCTTTATGGTTTTATTTTTTAATTTTTCTTGAGGACTTGAGTCTGACGTTTGCGATATCAATTAGGTATTTGTTATTCAAGATTTGGTGTGCGTAATATAGGGGCAGAAATGATGTTACCAACTGTTTATCAACCCAGTTAAGCTCACTGAATGTAAAATGAAACAACTATGAGCATAACGTGAATTCTTGGCAGAATTACGTGTTTCGGTATGGCTACCATGACAACTCTGTTATTTCTAAGTGGCCGTGATTTGCGAGTACGGGCTACAAAATGCTCGCTCTTTGCTACTGATGGCTGTTTTTGAAGTTTTGACGGTGCCGTGCCTAATTTTCTTCCTGTTGCACCACTTTCTGATAGCTTAAGTGTGTTTTTAGGGATCTATGGTCAAAGGGTGGCAAAGGGACCCGATAACTAGACCTACGACGTCTATCTGTCTCTCTTCTTGAGCTATAAAAGGGCGTTGTCTCTTGAATCATGTTAGATGGCTAGTTGAAATTTTCAAAGAATATGTTTTGTCATTTTCCAAGTGGCAGGAAGACGCTGTATGCAAGCCGCTTCCAACCGGTCTTTTTCGAAATCCATGGAGGAGGCCTATGTTTAGCAGTGGACTTCTTGTGACTGAATGATGATCATAATGATATTTTCTCATGGCGGACATAAGCACGGAGCGTTATCGTTCCATTTTCCCGTTAGATTTAAAGGGAAGTGGCCAATATAATTAATATCTTATTCTGTTATTTCGTCATTTAACATCATCTACAAAACGTCTGGAAGTGAGCGATAATCTGTGGTTACGTTTTTCCATTAAAACAGAGTATTTAAACTGCCTCTGAGCAGTTAAGTTAAGAAATAGTGTTATAATACCGTAAATATTTTTCACTTTTGTCTATAAAATGTAAAGAGTAACGACTTTTTTTTATCATAATCAGCCTATATACGTCCCACTGTGAGGAACAGGCCTTCTCTCAAATGTGCACAACTTAAAATACAAAGTCATAGGTACATGCCCTCACTGGGAGTGGGTCTCTCGCTTCCGAGTCCAATGTTCTACCCACTAGGCTACCACCGCTTTTTTTAATATTATAAAGTAATTCTGTAGAATTTTAAAAACCTATTTAGAGGCTAAAAATTCCACCCATTCCGGGACTTGAACCCGCGACCTCTGGCTCACCATGCCAGAGGTCGCGGGTTCAAGTCCCGGCATGAGTGGAATTTTAAGCCTCTAAATAGGTTTTTAAAATTGTCCTCAGCACGTTAGTGCAACAAAAAGAATATAATTCTGTAGAAGCTTATCGTTTACCACAAGAACGAACATAGTAAAATTTTACTCTATCTGCTTATCGTACACCCCTACGGAAATAATACACAGTGAACAGATAATACCGAGATAATACACTAAGATGCTATCAAGTCACGCAGCTTCAAATATCAGTAAAAAAATTGGAAATTTTATGGGTAAAATTATTGCTGCAATAACAGACTAACCCCTGGTTTCTGGTAGGCTAACTGTCGATTAATACGCTTTTAAAGCTGTCAGTTGTGTTTTGTTATAAACTTGCCAAGTGACAGCTGTTAACAATACATTAATATATAGCGATGTACAAGAAACCAGGAGTCAATACTAATATAATTAAATGAATCTATGTACTTAAAATCATTGAAAATCTTAGGCTCAACTCATAAAAGAGATCCAAGAAAAACTTTTGTAACCTTATGAAATGCAAGCAAGTGAATCTGAAATAACCTTTTCTAATCTTGGAATTCGTTTGGAGTCGAACCCGCGAACTTATCCCGTTTGTAAACTTCTAAAAGTTAATACATCCTTTATGGGGCACTGTATACGGTTCTACAATAAGATTCCACAAGGTATATTAGGTAGAGTTACCACCGACGCGGCTTAAAGAATGTGCTAACCATACCCTGTGCAAAAAAGCCTATTATAACATGAAGGATTATATAGAGGACAAAGATTTCTGGTATTTAAATAATTTTAACGACGTAACTTTAAGTTCTAGTTCTAGTTCGACTAGAGATTTCCGCACTTAGCCTCATAGTTGGGCCATTGTACGTAGCAAGTGCTGAGGTATGTAAATACCTCAGACACTATGGTTTCCTCACGATGTTTTCCTTCACCGTTAGCGAGTGGTATTGCTACTATAACTTCACAAATGTACGTAACTTAGAAAACAAAGTCATTGGTACATGCCGGGATTCGAACCCACGACCTCCCGAATGAGAAGCCGGCGTTCTACCGCTCCGCTACCACAGCTCTGTAACTTTAAGTTGTCTACTTAATTTCTGATTTTAGTTAATTAAGTTATTTTAAAACCTGTTTTGAAAAGAATAAATGTGGAGTTTCTTTGGTAGCTCCTTATCCACATAATCTATTATTTGTGAAACTTACAGTTTTGACATTCATTAAGTAAACATTTTGTTTTTATAGTGTATAAAGAGTTTTAATAAGCAACCCACCCACATCCAGCCCAACAAAGCTGGTTTATTAATAAAGCGTCATAACTCAAACAGATATCGTCTCCACTCGGCTCGTATAAATCACAATTGCGATTCATAACCGCGCGTGATGCGTGAAAAATTGCCCTGTGTTTTTTAAAACGTACTTTTCGACGCAACAAATTGAACGCGCAGGGACGCGCTGTCTCTCCGTGCATTACGACGCGGTACAATCGAAAGCACACCGACACTTACATCCATGTACTCTACGTTGGGTAACGGATAACGGAGTAAATATAGGTCGATGTATTTTCCAGTGTACTTAGGACGGCACCACGATTTTTACAATAACCATCTGAGTTAGACTTTATTTCTTCACTTTAAGAATGGTCCAAAGGCCAAATGCGAAGTTGCACTGTTTTTTTTAATACGATCTATGAAATGGCCCCATTAAGTTGTTTTTTCTTTGGAATCTCAATATATGACTCATGCATGACTGTTTGTATAAGGTACTTTTGTTTTTATAATTCATTTTTATTGCTTTAAAAAAGCGTGGAAAACCGTACTTTTCAAGTTTAAAAAAAAATACGTCAAACCAAAACTTCTACTCGTAATAAACATTTTCGTCAAACCCCATTGGTTACATATTGTGTGAAAGTATCATAGAAACCAACCTATGTAAGGAAAGTTCACATTCTCGAAAACAACAATCAGAATTTCTTCATCTGCCGTCAAATTATCGTAATTATAAGTCTGGGGTCTACTTGAGACCTCTTAGATCGTTGTCCAAATATCCGTTAGGGTCCGTTATGGGCCTTGCCCTGAAAAGAATTCTATCAAATGCTCTCCCTTCCGACCATAATATCTATTCTTTTCTGCCCCCTACCCTTAGCTTTCAATCAAACTATAAAACCAACCTTAAGCTCGAGGTGGTTGGGGTGATTTTCTAACTAGGTAGCTAGTTAAGAAGTGGAGTATCTAAGGAAGAAATCGTCAATAAACAAAAGTACAAGTTAAATTAATGCTTGGCTTCTTATTTTTGTGTGATTTCAACATGTACCTACAGGGGGGACGGTATTTGTTTGCCACCTGGATGTTTGTAGAAGTTTGTTTGACATCTAACATGAATGAATTTTAAAACAAGAAAATGGTTTGCATACATTAAAGCAAATTCGTCTCAGAATACTACATTGGCATATTGTTATAATAACTTATTTAATGACATATAGATTCATAGGAACAGACGCACACATTTTAGTTGAACATAGTGATAACATACAAAACTGAGCAAAAAACAAAACACCATTTAGCAATCAAAACAAATGCGACTCTCCAGATGAAGCCCTCAAATAATAAAAGCATCCGAACATTTTACACTGAATTGAAAGTCTAAACGGGCCGTTCACATGCACAATATAATTGATGCCAGCCCTAAGTAGAGTTTACAGGGGCATCTATATGGAACTCGAGAACAAAACACGCTCTGATAAAATCATACTTAACTACAGTCCACTTACTGATGCCGCTTTAAAACTATCGCACCTTTGTTCGGAATTTATTTTGTGCGATTGCTCTGGATACATTTATTTGAATATTGAACCGCGGGTTTGATGTCACGTTTCACGGAATGCCAACCGTTTCGAAATGAAAAATATACCGTGACAGTGTTAACCCTTTGCATTTTTTTCCAGTAAAAAAAACTTTTGCTCAATTTTTTTCGTGCCAACGTCTTCTTTTGTCTGTAAATTTCGCACGCCTAGTTCTGACAATCGCTGTGTCAGATCGATTTGAATGAGCCGCTAATTTCGATGTCTCTGAACCCTTTGGAGTGACAATGACGCGATTACAACTATCTTTGCTTACCCTTCCTGTCTTTGGATGAGGGTGCAGGGTTGCGAACCTTTCTTTGACCTTTTGACATGAGGTCACAAGTTTTTTGTAATAAAATACAGTTGGCGGAAAGTTTTGTGAGAGATAAAGCCGAAGAAGATGTGAATCAATAAATTCTTGAGCAAGAGATAGCTTTTACCTGCTCCTATTATTACATTAATATAGATACTGTAATGTAATTTATAACTTTGATCGCCATTTTGTCTCAAAAAAACTACAACAGCAAAGAATAAAGAAAAAGTTACATATAATTTTAAAGTCTACACTAATATTATAAGGCGGTAAAAAGTGTAAAAGTTACTCGCAGTTTGTAGGAGGTAATCACCAAAACTACTCATCTCATTAAAAAAATCTTTCACTAATATTAAACCTTCGTGACAATTTATATTATGAAGAAGAAAGACATTTATTATACCAACAAGATACATCACAGAAACGAAATAAGCAGATAAGTAACATAATATGCACAACAACGGAAAGAAAACTAAATACACAACAGACAAAACGAATAAATGAAACCGGACCATAGATGTAGACTGTGGTGTATCTAAGTTGCCACAAAAGGCTGCTGACTCAGCGTTGTGCAAGCGGACAAAGCCGCGGGCGTAGCCATTTGTTAATAAATCTTTATTTAACTATACAGGACGAACTATAATAAAAACATCTTAATCATTTAAGGTCCATTTACGGTGATTGGAACTACTTACAATATTACTAAAGTAGGATTCAAATTGAATTTTGCAAGTATAATAAATTATATAAGTGAAAAACCTTTATATCTTATATGGGGCAAGTCAATACAGTTATGAAAATGTTACGTTAAAAATAGTGAAAATAGTACGTTAGAAAAAGTATCAAAGACTTCGAAAATGTTGATAGCCATCATAATGGTAATAGTAGAAATAAACATAAACTGTAATTTCCACAATTAAGCCCGACTTGCACCACTTTCTTAGATGTGGCTTAGACAGCATTTAACTAAAACTTCATACAAAAGTCGATTTAAATGGCGACTTAGGTGACATTTAAGAGATGCTGCAAGTGAGCCTAAGACTTGCAAAAGTTAATACACCCTCTATGGGGCACTATATAATAAGGTTCTACAACAAGATTCCTCAATATATGTCAGAGTTACCTCCGACGCGGTTTCAAAATGTGTTAAGCACACGCTGTGCAAAAAAGCTTACTATAACATCAATAATTATTTAGAAGACAAAGATGTTCGGTATTAAAAAGTAGATTAATATTTAAGGAAAATATAGGACGGTTGTTTCTAATGTTCAACACATTCATGAGTAATATTTTAAGTTGAAAAATCTGTTATTTAGTTAAAACTTGTTTTGAAAAAAATAAATGTAACATAACATAAACTCACGCCTGTATTCCAGAGGGGCAGGCAGAAACCAGGGACTGCCACTTGCTACGATCCTGACAGATCACTTTCGCTTCGTCAACATTCATTAGTCGTTGCATGCACGCACGCCGGTTTCGGGTATTTTTTAAATGTAAATAAATATAAAAAATAAATTTGGAGTTTCTTTGTTAGCTTCTTCTTCACATAATCTATTAATTGTGAAACTAACAACTTTGACGTTCATTAAGTAATCATATTATTTTTGTAATGAATAAAAATATTTGAATTGAATGGAATAAGTGCAAGCCTAAAAGAAACCCTTCTCCTGTTTTCAAGGTTGACTTTATCAACTCTCTTTAAAACGTCTTCCGACACATTAGGCACTCGTCTACATAGAGTTAATCCCATTGACTTCACAAATAACCCACGGACATAACTATACTCTATTTGTAAGGACACCTGTGGTGGCCCTTAGGTGTTCTCTCTATTATTGCCGAATCTTTTATTCCTTTTCACTTTAAGCCAAAGGAAAACAAGACTTATGTGAACCCACATAACGCCGGGAATAAAATACATATAAAATGAACGAGTAGCCACAGGGCGTATCTGTTTTGTCAAGGAAGTGATGTGAATAATTCCACACAAATCCTTCTGGCGATTATCATTTGAATGACAATTAAAGTCATGTTGTAAGGGGTCGGTACAAAGGCCAAAGAAAGAGTCACCAATGAATATTCTACACAGGTACACTTTAAAAACTACCTCGACTGACTGCCTCGTTGGTCTAGCCGTTAAGGCGCTTAGCTACCAAAACAGAGGTCGTGGGTTCGATTCCCACTGGGGGCCGCCGTACATTTGTACAAATGGCCTCAGTCTAGGTGTATCCTTTGTGACGTCCTTGCCTGGTTAACATAGCACAGGGTATCCTAGTTTAGGACCAGGTCAAGTGATCGTATTATGTAGAAGTTATTTTATTATTATTATCATGATTACTAACTTGTAAGCTTTAGGTACTACTAGCTGGATATTGTATATTGCAACTTATCCGTCATCTATATGTGTAATCCGCGTGCGATCAGAATGGTATAGAACATCGTTGGCGTTAATTCGAAATTTGAATCTCTTCTTCGTCGATATGCTCTTGACGGCGCTGTCGTGATCCCCATGAAGACTTGTTATTGTAGGCTGATGTTGCGGGGCCCATGTGTCGAAGTTCCTATCAGCCAGATACTTTTCTGATGCTTTCATGCAGTGGTCTGTTGACAGTGGACTTAACTTGGTAGGTTGATTGCATTGGTGGTCTCCCGCGAGCTCTGATGTTCTCTGCCTTTCCCTGTATGATATGCTCGATAGAGTTGCCGTCACGTCGGGATACACGGCAAAATAAACATGGGATTCGATCTTTTACTAGAGTTGGTACACGCTACTTGATGCAAAGTTCTTTAATGGCACGATATTTGAACAGTTTTTCTCCATCACAATGTTTCCAAAACGTCTATTTTCTTCTTCTCGACTTCCCGTAATGCCCATGTCTCTGTAGCGTACAGAAAAATGAGGAATACAAATGTTCGAACGAGCCGGGTCTCAGCAGAAATTTGAATATTGGGATTTATTTATGCACAGCTAATAATCTGTATATGGGACACCCTAGGGTGAGTGAAGGTGCCACTGGACGCTGCATAAATCATCTCATTACGTAGATGCAAAGGCCAAAGGTTACTATACATCTTTAAGTTATATTCTTTGTTGCACTAATCCGTGCTGAGGACAATTTTAAAAACTTATTTAGAGGCTAAAAATTCCACCCATGCCGGGACTTGAACCCGCGACCTACGACTAACCGTACCAGCGCTCTCCCGACTTGCCTGCACTTGCCCATTAGCTCAGTTGGGGGAGCGCTGGTACGGTTAGCCAGAGGTGGCGGGTTCAAGTCCCAGCATGGGTGAAATTTTTAGCCTCTAAATAAGTTTTTAAAATTATCTTTAAGTTATTTAACATGCTGCTTTATAATTTTTATGTATGTAACAATTCTGTCCATAAAATATTAGGTATTATTACTGTAACTGGCTGATCAAGCTCGGTTTAGGCAATAATCCGTCCACATACAGACGTAAACTATCTGCTAATACTGGAATCAAATTATTTTCTTGTCTGTGGTTATATTTACTTACCTCCAAGAATTATCGCCCGTACCGAGCGTGCACGGCCAGTATTTTCCAATCACGTATATTACATACAATACACGTGGATACAATTCACGTTTTACGTATAATACAATATTTGATATCCTGTGAACATTGATATTGGTCATACACTTTTGACTGTGTTTTATTTGGATGGGAATTTCTGGCTGTGCACTATTGTCTTACAAAATTCAAACTCACTTCGACAAAATTTCATCCAGTTTTTATCGCGCGAACTCCTTACCACCTAAAATTTATTTTTTTGTTACTATACATAAGCGATTTTGAATCTTCCAACGTCAACTCATTTAGATTGTTGAATTCTGAGTCCAATTACTTATCGTTCATTTTAGACGATTCCGATCGTAATCCGGATTAATCCGGACTATTTTCATCAACCGTCGCTCGCTGGTCATCAGTGTGGTTTGCTCGTGAAACAACTCGCGGCATACTCGTCCTCTCCATGGCATTGTAAAACGACACGATATTGTTTTCACAGTCATTCTAATCCGTCAAACTTCCCTTTATAATTGTACGTACAATATTAAAATCCTCTAACTAACTCCTCGAGTCTGCCTAAAATGCATTTTGAAACAGTTCGTTGTTATTTCCAAGCCTGCAATTTACAATCAATTTACCTTTACTGTTCTTACGAAAAACAATTTTAAATGTAGTAGATTTCACACAACCACACGGACTGAATTACAGTTATAAATACTTGGAGTAGATGTTACACGTAGCGGTGGAGCGGAGCGGTAAAACGCCGGCTTCTCATTCGGGAGGTCGTGAGTTCGAATTCCGGCATGTACCAATGACTTGTTTTCTAAGTTACGTACATTTGTGAAGTTATAGTAGCAATACCACTCGGTAACGTTGATGGAAACATCGTGAGGAAACCTGAGTGTCTGAGGTGTTCACATACCTCAGCGCTTGAAATTGACAATCCGCGGTGGGCACGCGAGGTGATTAAGCCCATAACCTCTATCGGAGAGAAGGCCTTTTGTCTGCAGTGGCACGAATATAGGTTACATAAAAAAAGATGTTAAATGCTAGATCCGCCACGAACGTCACCTAAAGTCTTAATTCTCATACAAAATGGGCAATTTTGCATTTTTTGACTATTTTTTTTGGGTTTTTCCTAAACCATTGAGGAGAAAAAAAAACATATTCAACTTGGTCGAGCCATTTTCAAGTTTTTGCGAGACATACATACGGCAATTGCTCAACAGATTTCAACACATTCTTTCACACTTGTGAGAAAAATGGTCATTATTTCAACTTAAAAACTGAAAATATGGAAATAAATTATATGATACACTAACATAATAATTACCACATAACAAGCACTATTATACTGAAACCCTGAATTGATTCCAATTTGCCATCACACTTTACAGGCTTTGGACTGTCAAATTAGTATGTTAAAATGTTATTTTAACACATTTAATCTAGCCTAACCTTCTACGTGATATTATGAGCAATCGACTTATCATAAACGGTGAAAATTAACAATGGTAAGTCGAATTTTCATTGTGTGGTCACACTAATTCGGCGTGTTTAGAAATTGGAACCAATCATTAGTTAACTTTTTATTTCATTCCCAAAATATTGTAAATTATAAGTACTCTCCCAACTACCTATCGATAGATGTATCTATCAGCAACACTGGTCTTTTAATTTTACATTCATCGTTGTGTTTGTTGCACATACAAGGTTACACAATCAATTCACCTGATGGTAAGTGGACCCGTGTTTATACACACCAATATCTAAATAAAGCGTAAAATTCTACAACATTAGAATGATTGATTTAAAACCTTCTCGACTAAAGGCCAACATTCTTTGTAGACCGCCAAAACCGTGTCTAGCTAGACATGGCGTAGCTTGCTACGCCGTAGCCCCGCGTAGACAGAGATCGATTTGCGGCTACAAGTGACAAAGTTTTTCAAGATGGCGCGCGGGGGAGGAGTCTGTGTGAGGGAAGAGAGGTAGCCAAGGGCCTACGCAAGATATGCCAAACTGCTAATGTATAATTTATGATGCTAGGCCGGGGCGTTACAGTGCTTGTTACAGCATGTTTAGAGTTACAAAGTAGAGGCCCAGCTCATATTTCTTACTGTCGCCGGGGCATCAGGGTGAGCATTGAAGCAGATCGCAACATAGCTCTCCACTCACACGGGCAACCTTAAAAGCCTCACTTTGCCAAAGTGTCTTTTTCTTCCTTTAGAAAAAGAAGCAAGGGATTCTAGCCCTTCTGTCCAGCGCGCGTTGATATCTTGAGCGCGGTTGGAATTTGTAATTTCGGGTTTGCGCCTGCCCGTTTATACCTACAGTTTTCCCGATAAAAAAATAGGTTGCTACGTTAACGTTTTTTGCATATTATTAAAGTAAATAGATACATATCATTTCGAGAATTACTAATTTCTGTGTCGTTATGGATTGGATAGTAACAATAACTAATTACAGAATTTCACATTTCAACACCACAAAACATCATAAGGAACGTGAAAGAAGTTCTTGTTAAATATAAGTATAAAATAACCAATTTTACCGTAATATTGTGATTTCTCTAGCCACGCCCCTCGGGTTATTAAACATTAACTGCCTAATAACATTTGAAGTCAACAGGCAGTAGATAAGTACTTATATCTGCGGATAATAACGACCGGTGGGTGGCTAGTGAAGGTAATGTAAACGGGAGAGCGGTGCCGGTTGTTTACCGCTACAGGCTTAGAAGAGAGTGACGCAACTGAACGTTTTGTCTCTGAATTTTCTCTTAAATTTATTTTCAAATACAATTTCGTATCAACTCACTTGTCACTTTGTTGGAAGAGTCTGGTCTTATATTTAATTTGTGAAGCAAGATGCTTTCCGATGCACAGGAATCTTATGACAACTTACTATTAGATCTCATTCCTCATCATTCTCCCACATAGTTCGCCCGCAATAGTACCAGAGCCCTATTTCATAGAATTACAATTCATGACTTACTATGACAATGCATTGTATATTGTATAGCCAATTAACCCACAAATTAACAAGTAGAAAGACTTTGCTACGCAATGTTCTGTACCTCTAATTTATAAACTACGAATTATAGTTTAATAAAACGCGGCCCAAGGGGTAGAGACGCTGGCCTGGATCGTGTTTCTACCATCCTCCCACAACAGTGCAGCCGGAGAATTGAAACTTTCAACTCAAGGTGAACTATCATGCTAACTAATATTAAAGTTTAACCCTTTCACAAAAATCTCACTTACACCTCTCTCCTCTCCGTGCAACACTGCCGGCAGCCGGCAGAAGAGTACACAAATCCCACCGTGGCCTCACAAATTAATTTCACATAGCCGCCAGCGCTGGAGGGTTAGCTGTATCTAGCTGGCCACAATGGCGAGAGACACGTGCTTTTAGGAGGCTGCGGTTGCAGGGTTAATTGAATTTGATACTGTTGCGTTCGAATTTTGAAGGGATTAAGGGACTCCATGGAGTAACGCTAGCGCCACCAACGCAAAATAAAAAACTGAAATAAAAAATAACCAACAACCCGACTGCTGAGCATTAACTACTAAGCAGGCAGGACCAATCCAAGGAGTTACATTGCTGAATTTGGGTCCCGTCTGCTTAATAGTTAATGCTCAGCAGTCGGGTTGTTCGTTATTTTTTATTTCAGTATTTATTTTTGTCTTTTTAGTGATTTTTTAATGCTGATTTATTACACATGATTGGCGTAGTTAAATAAAATTAAGATCTGAGTATAATAAATTGAATATAACAGAGCCATCTAGTGACTCATGGTAGTACTATAACGTTACTTAATAGTGATTTTTGTTTTTTTTTACTTTTCTGTTTCATTGATGCTAATTTAATATATATAGCCTATGACCCTTGCGCAGGGATGACGAATTGATTGAGACTTTAGAAGTTATGAGGGAACATAGAATTGGACCTAATTACAGACATACATGCATACGAGCGAAATACATTACCCTCCTTTTGGGCTCCATCGCAGTCGGGTAAAACTATATAGTTTTGTACACATCATTTTTGCAAAAAGTGTCTGTACAACTCTCAATCAAGTTAATAGTATTTTTAGGACCCACGACTGAGAACTTAGACTCACGGACCTAGGACTAGATAGCATTTATGCCAAAAACGACCTTGTTTGGCGTTAATGCTATCTAGTCCTAGGTTTTTTGCCCTAGGTTCACGACCATGAGTCCTAAAAATCATTATAAATATGATTGAGAGTTGCACAGACACTTTTTGCATATACGATCTGTTAAAAATATATAATGTTTTCCCTTGGTGGTGCTAGTGTCACTCTATGGAGCTCCTTAAGGCTGCTTTTGCTTGTGGCATCCCTCTAGGACATTCTTTTTTTTACTGTAACATTATTTTTATTGAGCATATGTACTTTTGACAAATTTTATTGTTGGCGTATATTTTAGATGTGTGTTTATTAACCTACACTTTGTTTGTTTCTCTATGTTTCTCTTGAAACCAGCGTGCGTGCATGCAGCGACAAATTAATGTTGATGAAGCGAAGGAGTATCGTAAGGATACCTACTTCACTTACTCCTCCGGAATACAGGCATGAGTTAATGTATACATGTTTCTTCTCTATCAAAAACTAAGTAATGTAAGTATGTTTTAATTCGGTATTTGACACGGTCAACAATAAATTATTTCATATGCTCGATTAAAACAAAAATTACAAAATAACTCGGAAAATGTGTCTCTTGTAGTCAATTACTAGTTATAACAATTTTTAAATAGATTAAACATAAAAAGAGTGCTCTGAAATGTGACGTCATAAACCAGTATTTTCATACAAAATTCCGTTTTAAAAGTAACTCATTTGATATTTTGTCAAATACCCAATTTTTAAAACTTTATTCATCACTAATTAACTAGCCGTGCCGTTGTGCCGCCGTAAATATGTGGGTACGTAGTTGTAGGGTGGTGGAACTATAAAGTTTTCGGAGAATGTCCACTTCCGTCTATAAATGATGCCGCGATTGAAGGAATGCAACATCGCCCTGTATTCAACATTATCACTAAGGTTAAAGCCTAACGCTAACGCTAGAGCCTAGGATGCAATATAGGCTTCATAAAACAAATAATCGTGTCTCGTATTATAGCAGCTTAGGCTTTGTTGTTAAAAGTCGGTCAATACAGAGAAATTAGCAGCAGCTCCGTTGATTTCATTATTGTAATTCGACCGCTCCCTATAATGGTTGAAAAGCTCTCACATTAAACTGTGTAGATCCCATTGTTTCGGCGCTTTTGTACTTTTTTGTTTTACTCGTTCCTCTTTGCACTCTCCGCTTTTGAAAATTTGAAAACCGTATCTGAACGTTTAGATTAGATATTATTATAGGTTAAGTTCACTTCTGTCCATCTAATATGCAGGGAATGGGCATTGTTCAGGGAGACATCGACTGTCGTAAATTGAAAACCATTTCGAGGAATAGGGATACTGATTACTATTAGGGGTTTAAATAAGTAAAATTAAAACGGATTATTAATATTTACCGCAAAAAAATTATAACCTTCATTTGTCCTTCAATTACGTCATCGTTGGCTCTAATGCGGTATTTCCATTGCCTTCGAATATAAAAAATAAATACATTCGTTCGTTCAACAACTGTCAGAAGCGTCAATACAGATATTTGTTTGTATATTTGTTGAGAATTGAGGAGAAAACCTCAATTCTCAACAAATATCCGATTAATTTGAATAATTATTACGAACGTGACGCTAGTTTGTTATTTACATGAAAAAATCAATTTAATTCAATTCTTGGTTATGGGCAATATGATTAGAAAAGAAAATATTGGTAAGTAGTTGACACTGACTGACATTTGTTTGTCATTGTCAAACGTCAACATATTTTTATTTTTAAAAAGCATGAAAAAAGGCAAAGGAACTTACATAATTATGCCAGTGGTGACGTCATACTTACTAAGCTATCAGAAATTTTAAATAATTTATAAAAAAATAATCACATCGAATATTATGAAAATATTCAAATTAGTTTCTTATATTAATCTATATTTTTTATTTCTAGAATAAAAAATTGGGGTGAACAATGCCCATTGTGAGTTGAGAAAAGATGGTCAAAGTGGAGTTTTTGTTTAGCCTTTTTCTTCTCTACAACTCGGCCTTAAGGCAGCAGCTTACATTGCAAATTGTCATTTAACAAACAGAATGTAAATTCTTCACATTGAAATATTTTTTTTATTTCTGATCTCTGATACTGCGCTTGCCGCAGATATAGGAGTATCAAGTTTTACCCGACTCGGCAAAGGCAAAAGGAAGGGTTATGAAAAATAATTGATTGACGTCTCATCAGTAGTTTGGGCGCTGCGGTTTAACATGCGTTACTATGAGTCGGGTGACTTAGGCTATATTTACATAAAAAAATCATTATGATATTAAAACAAGTGTGGATTATTGTTTTTCCGTTTCGACTAGAAATATCATAAGAAAGAGAAAAAAATCTAAATTCATAAACACACTTTCATAAATATATGCACTTTATTTAGACAAACATGTCTGGAATTAAAACTTGTTCAATGCACGGGTTCTAGTCTAATACTAGACTTTTAACCAAATTTTAAAAGTCTAGTATTTCAGTCGGTTAGTCTGTACACAGCATTAGAAAAAGGGTCGAGAAACTCAAATAGAAACATTACATTTCGCAATAGCAGCAACATTCCATGTTCAAAAGAAACCTCCGCATGAGGTTTTATGTCTTTCGACGCTATATCAAGCTGGGTATCTAAATAGGCGGATCCCATTAAACGCAGAAATAGGCATCCAATCATTGCTCTCACGCTTGAGCGCGTTTATGCAGTTGTTACAGCCGGGCTGCGCAAGCGCATACTCTTTGTTCGGTACAATCGTCACGAAAATATAGAAGGTATTAATATCATATAGGTTCAGGTAAGGGGCTCGCAATCTTTCGTCAAGTTTTGTAAGCTTTTCTAGCAGAAACAAAATTATTTATTAAGTCCATATGGACTCTCCTTACATCGTGAAATAGGAATAGTTACATGATATTGGTAATAGTTAGAGATAACATAATAAGTAATTATAAAACCCGTATCCCTTAAAACCCATAAGTACACATTATCTATACAACATTAGACACAAAGATTGAGAAAAACGGCAAAAAATCACGTTTGTTGTATGGAAGCCCCCCTTAAATATTTATTTTATTTTAATTTAATTACTTTGTTTTGACACGAATATAAAGCTAAATATTCTCTGAATATTTCAACCGTCTACCTGTTGCCGTTATAAATATCGAGCAAAAACGGCAAAAAAATACGTTTGTTGTATCGGAGCTCCCCTTAAATATTTATTTTATTCTGTTTTTAGTATTTTTTGTTATAGCGGCAACAGAAATACATCATGTGTGAGAATTTCAACTGCCTAGCTATTACGGTTCATGAGATACAGCCTGGTGACAGAGAGACAGAAAGACAGATGGACAGACAGACAGACGAACAGTGAAGTCTTATTAATTGGGTCCCGTTTGGCACCCTTCGGGTACGGAACCCTAAAAATGTAGATTTGGTCTAGTCTATCTAAATTGCATCTCAGTTACCTACTACTCCTAAACAAAGAGAGTTGTAGTTCAGAGCTTTCGCCTTTAGATTTCTTACACTGAAGTTATGAGCACTACATTGATTTCAACAGTTGAGAAATCTAAATTTCAAACCTCAACTTTTTACTTAAAAATTGTAATTCATATGTTGCGGGAATAAAGTAAATGTTTTTTTTTTTTGTATTTTTATATTTTATTATATCTTTAGAGAATTATGTTAAACGTCCCTTCAAAACGGATGCTTTCAGAACGCGTACTTGTCAAAAGCGAAGGCGTACAGTATACAAGCTGTAGGTACCTATTAAAGAGCATTTTCCACTTCCCCGCATCACCAGATTCGAGGGTTATCAAAACGAAGTGCACCGCCCCTACCATATCAAAATAGCCCCCAAGTTCCTCGATAGAAGACCCCACAAAAGGCTCGCAACCTCTCCACGACCTCTTCACCTAAACGCTTTAACTATGTCCCCACCCTATACAGTACGGTTGGAAACACTCAGTCTGTAGCCTGTAGATCCTATAGCGCCAGACATACTGGCGAAGATACAACGAAAATAAATTTCTACTGGTTCGGAATGTATCTAGGTACTTCAGGATTGCTCACTCTACTTGTCTCCGAAAACTCACTGGGCCGATCACTCAAATTTAACCCTTATGATCAAAAGTATTTAGGGTATGTTTTTGAGTATTTTGTTTGAGATAATGATGGCACTTGAGCCGATGGCTTGTAATTGGTGAGTTCTCATGTAAAACTGTTGCACGTGCTAACCCTCTCGACTTATGTGCACATAAAATCGTGCTTTATTTAGAAGTGTCTTTTAAATCTACATGCATTTTGTGACGATGCAGAGTTAATACCAATTTGAGACGGCTTGCGCCCATACGAGGTCATCCTATTATTATAAATACGAAAGTAACACTCTGTTATGCTGCTAATGTAAGCCATTTAACGTATTTTGTTTTCTGGTGTTTACAATAAAGAATTGTAATCTGATTGTCTGATAGGTATATTTTCACACAAATTAGTTTGCATCATCAGAAAGGTGCCCTGTCAGTTATGACATACGGAGCCGAAACGTGGACACTGACAGAAGGACTACTCCACTAATTCTAACTCGCTTACAACGGGACTATTATCGGAGTCTCTGTAATAGATCACACCAGAACTCAGACATTTCATGAAAGAGCTGAAAGGATTGATATAGCCTACAAGATTAACAAGTTGAAGTAGCAGTAGGCTAATCACATCTGCCGAAGAGCTGATAGCCGATGGGTTACAAAGGTCTTCGAGTGAAGACCACGAACTGGCAAATGCAGCGTAGGACAACCACCTGTATCAGCAATCAGCTGGACCGACAATTTGAGAATGATTGCTGGCAGCCGCTGCATGTGGATGGCTGAGGACAGAAAGAAGTGACATGCCTTGGAAAAGGCCAATATCCCGCAATGGATGAATGCAGGCTGATTGATGAGAACCATATTATGTCCGACTACAGGATCAGAATTCGAATCCTATTCATTTGCAGCGCGGACTGAGACAGGTAGATGTAATATTTCCGAAACTGTTTTCTGACTCTGATATCTCCGAAGGTTTATTCAAACTTCTGGACTGGAAAGGATCTAGCATCAACATAAATGGCAAGTACATCACTCAGCTTCGATTCGCCGACGACATAATGATTATGGCTGAGACCCTGAAAGATTTAAGTTCAATGCTCAACGACCTGAACAGAGCTTCTAACAGGTCTTAAAATTAACACGGACAAGACTAAGATAACTTCTATGTAGCACCCACTCCTATCAACGTTGGCGACTAGGTTTACCTGGGACGAACAGTTCAGTTAGGTAAGTCCAAATTCGAGAAAGAGGTCACTCGTCGAATCCAACTTAGATGGGCAGCGTTCATAAAACTAAAACACATTTTCGCGTCCAAAATACCTCAGTGTCTCAAGACAAAGGTGTATAACCAATGTGTGTTGCCAGTGACGAGTTATGGGTGTGAGACCTGGTCGCTGACTATGGGCCTCATAAGAAGGTTAAAGGTCCCCCAACGAGCAATGGAGAGAACTATGTTAAGACTTTCACTGCGTGATCGAATCAGGGATGGGGAGTAGGATGAGTTAGGAATAGTAGCTCGAAGAATTGCTCAATTGAATTGGCAGTGGGGGGGGCACATAGGTCGGAGAGCTGATGGCTGATGGGGTGAAAAAGTTCTGACCTGACGACCGAGGACCGGACGACGCAGCGTGGGCAAGCCCTCCCCCAGATGGTCTGACGACCTGGTAACGGTGGCGAGGAGTCGCTGGATGCGGGCGGCACAAGACCGGAATGCTTGGAAAACCATGAGGGAGGCCTATGTCCTGCAGTGGGCGTCAAATGGCTGATGATGATGAATCACTGGATATCTTGTGTCACATATTATGGGTAATTTGGGATGTCTGAACTTAATACGCTGTCATGAGTGGTTTCGGAAGATAAAAAATATCTGGGGAAATTTCAATGAAGATTGATAACTGCCTATCTGTCACTTTATCAAAACATATAGGAATTGTTATCTTTATTAGTCTTTACTATGACGTGGCATTCACACGGATCGTATAATTTTAGGTATATGGAATAGATATGCAGACAAAAAACAATTATAAAGTTCCTGTAATAAGGTTTTATCAAATAAGTAATAAAGACGAATATGACGAAATACTTGTTTAGTGTTGCTTTGCTATATAATACTCATACAAGGGCAGATAAAGTTATATTCACACTTGTGTAACCACTGTTTACTAGTTTCTTTACATAGCACATACCAATATTTCTTCATAATGCTTTAGAAGTATATTATTCCTACAACAATACTGATCAAATGAGCAACTAATAATATATTACTCTGCCAATTATTATTTACAATACTTCACACCTATCTCTAGGGACTCAGAACGATTAATGACAATTAATATTTTAGCAACAAAGTAACGTAACGCAACGACTGTCTCCAGCCTGTCGTCCCCCGAACATCTCAGAGAATAGTTGCTCTAATTCGAAATTCTATCTTTCTGCGAAGCATACTGCGTAAACCAATTTATCCAGACCAGATTTTTTATATTCAAAGCAACCTTCCGACATTTTATTTGTGCAAAGACTAATAAACAATTAAGTTGGAAAGTGATGGCTAGGTCCAAATGGTTTAGTTGGTAAGAGCGCTGGCACGGCACGCTAAAGGTGCGGGTTCGAATGCCAACAGACTCGGAATTTTCCCTGCGGCCACGTGGTTCGACAACGTTGTCCGACATGTCGGACGACGAGGCATTTTGATTCATTGCTGTCCGACATGTCGGACTATCAGGTTTTTTTTATTCCAGTTAGTTCGACCATCGAACCAAAAGGATATTTAAAATTCGAAATTGAAATTGAATTTGAAATTGAAAAAATTTTATTCTGATACCACAACACACATAAAATCTTACAAATAATAAAACGCGAAAACAGTAAAAAAGCTTAAAGTAAAAATAAATAATCTTATTCTAAACAATCACACCGTAGAAACGAAGTGATATGGTGGAGACGCTCATGGTACAAGAAAAGGTTCTTGACTCAGCATATGTCACAGGTTCCACTGTTTCGATCCGCGAACCACGAGGACGTTTAAGATTCCAATAAAGTGTTCTAATCATTAGTGGATTACCACTTGGTTCACCCCTCGAACTACGAGGATCATTAAATTTCACTTGGGTTGACCCTCAAACTATGAGGATTGCTATATACAAATTTAAACACAGGTTATTGAATAAAAAACAAATATATCCTCTTTATTGAAATTTAAAAGTGTCTTAAAAGTGTCTATTTTTATTTTATTTGAACATCAACCCTTTCCAGGATATAATGAAGTTAAGACGAACTAAAGTTTGATATTTACTATAGTTTTGAGGGTCGAACTAAGTGTAGTTCGAGGGGCGAACCAAGTGGAATTTTAAAAATCCTCGTGGTCCGCGGATCGAAACAAGTGGAATTTTAAATATCCTCTTGGTCCGATGGTTGAACTAAGTGGAATAAAAAAAATCCTGGTTGTCCACTATTTCGGTCAGCAAGGAATCAAAATTCCTCGTCGTCCGACATGTCGGACAACGTTGTCGAACCACGTGGCTGCAGGGGGGATTTTTCTTTCTATGTGAAGTTTGTTCTCCACTACAAAGTTTTCGTAGCTGGTTTTATCGTCTCCAGAAGCGTGCTCGGGATCGCATTCCAGGCTCCCCGACCCGCGACCGCAGTTTATAGCCTCGCTGTAATGATACGCACTAAATGCCGCCCAGAGAATCGTTACGCTAACATATGGCTGTGTGATACGATATTGAATTTTATTTGTACGACTCAAAAGAGAACCCGGTTGCTGAGAGAATCGTTACATTAGGGTATGGTGGTGTGTTCCGATATTGAACTTTATTAACAGACTTCAAATAATTAAGAGAAGGTTCTCAATTCGTCGGAATCGTTTTTTTTTTTTTTTTTTGATTACTCGAAGACGTTTGGACCGATTTTCAAAATTCTTTGTTTGATAGGGCAGTCTTCATTTCACACATGGTCCCATATATAGCTTCCATCATGATCCAATCATCAGATCATAACTCGAAAATTCCTCGAAGCGTAATTTGTGGTTTCCCAGAAAAATCATTTGATTATGGCTGGACTGGGTAAGTGCTGAGTCCCTAACATTTTACATAACCATCAAATCCTGTCGCACATCTTTAAGGCAGACTAAGCGTAGAATACATACATCCTAGGTACTTACCCCAACAAAAAGCAACAGTTTTTACAACAAACTTGTTGTTACAAACACACACTACCATGAATCCGGGACGACTGACAATTCACGTAACGATTGATAGCTAGTCGTCTTCCAACTGACAATATATCTATAGATAAATAAAGATTACACCATAAACGAAATGCGATGTCCACAAGGTAATCCTGTCATCGTTCAAATATAATCTCTTGGTGGTACATCGTATCTTTGTGATATTTTTGTAATGATTGTCATAACTACCCAATATTGCAAATATCTTCATAGAAAAAAAACAGTTACAAGTCGGACTTGCCCACCGAGGATTTAAGATTTAGTTTGGAATAATGTTTACAACTGTTACTTACCAGCACTTTCTTCATTATTTTCGGCATTCAGATTATTTTTTTCGCTGCCTGAAACCAAATCATATTGTCTATTAGAATTTAAATGTAATAGGTACGTACATATTGGAAAAATATTTCGTCTTTCTGGTGTTTTTCATCAATAAAAATATTTTGAAATACTTATGGAAATTAATAAATATATAGTCACGAAGTTTTAGTCTTATACCCATTCGCTATCATCATTCATGCTTACATCAAAGTAATGATAAATTGGGCACCAAACCGATAAACGTTTAAAATGTATTATGTCGGGTTTTTCAACGATTTCACTGGTTTTTTAGGATTCCGTACCTCAAAAGGAAAAAACGAAAACTTTATAGGATCACTTTGTTGTCCGTCCGTCCGTCCATCTGTCTGTTGAGACCTTTTATCTCGGAAACGCGTGGAGGTATGGAATTGAAATTAAAACTACTCAGGTCTACAGTCCCTTGAAGCTGTAAAAAAAATCAAACTTTTAAGTTAAGGTAAAAAAAGTTGCGGCCGTTTATGCCGCAAAGAACTTATATTTCGACACTCTCAAGGGAATCAAAATGGTACTTTCCGTTAATCTAGAACTATGAAATTTGGCAAATAATATCGTAGTACAAGTACAGAGAAAAATCTGAAAATTATAGGTACATTTGTAATTAAATCATCAAAATAATTGTCTTTCAATTTCGGGAAAAGCTCGGAAAAACTGCGAGATTCGACTCCTGAACATAACATAACATAAACTCACGCCTGCATCCCAGAGGGGTAGGCAGAGACCAGGGACCGCCATCGATTCCTGAACTATTTATTAATTTACTTAATTATGTAAGGACCTACAAATTTGTACGGACCCCTCGGTGGGCGAGTCTGACTCCCACATGTCCGATTTTTTTTATCTCACAAGTTATCTGTCGTGCAAATCCTACCTTCTTCTAACCTTATACTTATAACTACACATTTCCACCACTCTACAGTACAAAGGCTGACATAGGTTGATTTATATACCGACACAAAGCGTCTTTGCGCTTTAATTTTCATTTAATAAAACTAAGAACTGAATAAGTAATTTTTCCTTACTTTACAGGAGAGACCAAACACTTTTTAAACTGCGCCGTAAGTTTAGAAGATAAAATTTAAATTACTTATTTTCCAAAAAACGTTAACAGTTTCTGCGGTGTTCCGTAGAAAAAATATATGCGCGGTGTTACAGTTGTTCCAATAATGGCCGCTGATTAGTCTTAATGCTTGAAGCTTATAGGTTGATCGATTCGCGTTTAAAATCTGCACCCAATGGCATTTTAATGGTCAAAACCGTCAAACGACTTGAGCGGTGTTGTTTTCTATGCGACAATTTTTAGTAAAAGGAGCTATCTAGAATAGTTATCATATTTTTATTTTTATAAAACAATTATTGAGACACACACACACATGTAGGTACACAAACTCACGCTTGAAACTCGGAGGAGTAGGCAGACTAGGTTTTATAACTTGCCACGATCAGTCGCTGCGTGTACGCTTGCCGGTTTCGGCTACTTTTTATATTGTCCTTCGCTAATACATCCCCTATTTGGTCCAGATATATCCACCAGGGGCGTTCCTTAGCGGCTCTTCTCCCCACATTTGCTCATTTGCCACATTCGTTTTGTCTGTTGTGTATTTAGTTTTCTTTCTGTTGTTGTGCATATTATGTTACTTATCTGCTTATTTTGTTTCTGTGATGTATCTTGTTGGTATAATAAATGTCTTTCTTCTTCTTCTTCTTTCTTAAAATTCTATTATTTTTGTATTTTTATTGCTAAGTGTATTTCCATTTCCATTTTTGTCTATGTTCTCGCATAACTCCGTCAAATCTTAACCTATTTCGACGGGTTTTCCGCCTATGGTCAAGGGTGCGATGCGTCAAAATACATTTTTTATCAAAGGCTAGTTTGGTCCAACGTGTGGTTTGACAAAGTCGCGATTTGTCAAAACGTTTTCGTCAAAACTGCTCTTGGGCGAAGGTGAGCTTTGCCAAAGATGCGATTCGGTATATTATAAACACACATTACCATTGTATTTTTACTTATGTGCAATAAAGGATAGGAGCCCTAGACTTTATTTTTTTTTTATTTACAGTAGCATAATTATTTTCTTAATATTGTCATATCTTTACTGATATTCGAAAAGTATATATTGATATATATACTTTTCGAATATCAGTATATATATATATATATATATATATATATATATATATATATACTTTATAAAAATAAAGTCTAGGGCTCCTATCCCCGAATACTTTTATTAGAATTTTGGCTTTTGGCAGAATCGCCATGCAAAGGCACCATAAACAAAAAGGGTGTTTTGACGAATCGCACTTTTGACAAACGTAATTTGACCAAAGGCACCTTTGACCAACATCGTATTTTGACAAATCACACCCTTGACCATAGACGGTAGACGTATTTCGACAATTCTTGTTTTGTTCTGATAGACATCCCATTGGTCCCATTTTAATTTGGTGAAGATCTCATGAAGACTTTCAGAGATGGAGAATGGAACTCTTCAATGGACAGCAGTAAATAAGGCCTAATGGGGTCTATCCTTTAGTAAATATGCGTATGTTTCATAAAATAGCGTAGTCGTAACTACTTTTGTAGTAAGTAATTTAAAAGAATACTTTAAATTAGAAGTGTGTATACATGTAGGTATTGTAGAAGTATAATTTGTAGTCGGTGCCCAAGCGGGCTTGTAACATGAACAAATGTCCTAGATATAAGTTCTAGAATAAGTTTTTTTTTTGGCAAAACTAAATAAAATTATATTCAGCTTTGCATATTTGAGCTACAAATTTTGTTGTATTTGATTTGTAGATTAAGTGTAGGGGATTGTGGGGTATTCACATAATCTCTTTTTGATTGTATAGTGCGGGGTAGTTTTAAGTCTCTCTGGAAATTAAATGGCGCAGCATTCGTATCGGCTCTCCGTATTTTATTCAGTAAATCGCCTGGAACCCGAAGATTTTACAACCAGCACATATATTTTGGGCACTAGGTACAAATTATACTTCTACAATACCTACATATATACATACTTCTAATTTAAAGGTATTCTTTTTAATTATTTCATACTTTTTAGTGCTGTAGTGTTTTGAAGTCAGTTTTAATTTTTTACTGAAAAGTATTTTTGTAGTCCCAAACGTTTCCTAATCACGCTATTGCGTATATCGTTGAACAGGTTTGTGTTAAACAGTATCTAGTCAATTGCTCATAGAGCGTTGGTACCGGGTTGGTACTGAGTAGGGTTGCTTCACACGCACGCTCGTTAATAAGACCTAATTGAGCTGAGTACTTATCATACCCTAGTGGTAACTTTGTTGCAGGCTGCATCTACAGGGCGATATTAAATTCGTTAGCATAATCTTAAGAGGGCATTCTAGTCACGGTGTAGATGGCACGGTCTAGTTAAAAAAATATCAGACAAAGTAATTTTTATATGTGGTTGCAGTTTCGAACCAAACTTTATTAATATTAGTATGTGTGAGTGTTTGTGAGTATGTGAGAATGTGCTTAGTTAAGTAGGGCTTGTAGAACCTGATTTTCGAAGGAGGCCTTGATTGAAAATCAGATTAGATCTATTTCAGAGAAATTGAAATTCGCGATTATAAAAAATATAACATTACTTTTAAATTGTTAATTCCATTACACTTTCACATTCCCTTAAAACATCGCTAACAATTTCAAAGTCACCCTATAGATATTTGCCTGTTTATCAGCCACAACCTTGCTTGTTTTCAGAGCTATAACCTTAGTTTATACCCATTGTCGTATTAGTCTATAAAAATGTAGGTCTAATCATTCTAAAGCTTATAAATTTTTTCCATTTTTGTTGTAAAGTCACCCATAACGCAACTCAGTAGAATTCACGCGTGTGAAAATTTATTTGCTGTACCTACAATGTAAGTCAGTTAGTTATAGTAGATTGTACAACAAGTGCATAAAACGCACCATTTTACTCGAGACGTTTATCCATCCGAGCGAGCTTGCGAGCGAGGATAGATATAAAGTCGAGTGTAAAATGGGTTTTATGGACGAGTTGTACACTCTACTTTTCACTTCGATTGCGAGGAAATGAAACAGCAACATGTAAAATAATTATGGTTCCCGCCAATTAACTTTTTTTTCTTTTTTTTTTCTGTAGGGACGTGACACCTGACTTAAGGTCGTTACATACTGCTCAGTTATAAAAACATTTTCTTTTTATAACTATGATAAGTTGTTGTTATGGCTTAAATACTATACTGATCTACTAAATTGAAAAATAAACAAATATAAAAAATAATAAATGAGACGAAATACAAATTATAAGTTTATTTCATGAAGTTTTATTGTGTACTTTGGCTGTTGGTATCTTTGCCTTGGTCTTAGAATACGAACGAAACGAAATAAAATAAAGAGGTTGTTGTATGAAGTTAAAGATGTTCGTGTGGCTGTTGCAGCGATTGCCTTGGTCTTCGACGAAGATTTTACTTTATGCTCTAGAGCATAAAAAGCGACTTTATGTCGCCTACGCACGACATAAAGACGAACTTTTAGAGCATGAGAAGTGAAAAAAAATGAATCAATCAATACAATTGAGTTTGGTCTTGCAGATATCGGTAATGCTTTTATCACCTTTCAATTAAAGACTAAAATAAGAATGATCTCGTTCACCTAACAAGAACGTAATTTATCTCATAACTGTTGCTTCAATTTGGCTTGATGCCTGCTTAGCAACCGCTTGGTAACCTAACCGATACAAAGCAGCTACTAAACTACCGTGATATCTTGAAGGCATCGCAAAATAGCTGAATAGTTAATACAGTATCGAGCTTCTTACAACTCACCACGCCCGCTACGTATTATGCTGTGTACTATCGACAGCATAGCGAGCATTCTACTTAGTTGCATTACGAGCGATTTTTTAAGAACATGTGTAAAGGTTGACCAGCTATCGCCTGAACTAAACAGGCTGCCCTGGAGTAGCTGGCAAAGTGCTCCACTTCCGTGGAGAAGGACAGTGAGCCACTCACTGTAGTCATTATCAGCCTATATACGTCCCACTGCAGGGCACAGGCCTTCTCTCAGAGAGAGAGTATGGGCTTAATCACCACGCGTGCCCACCGCGGATTGGCGATTTCAAGCGCTGAGGTATGTAAATAGGTCCGACACTCAGGTTTCTTCACGGTGTTTTCCTTCACTGTTAGCGAGTGGTATTGCTGCTAGGTATAACTTCACAAATGTACATAACTTAGAAAACAAAGTCATAGGTACATGCCCGCACTGGGAATCGAACCTGGGTCTCTCGCTTCTGAGTCCAATGTCCTACTCACTAGGCTACCACCGCTTCATTGTGGAACAATGATCAACTCAGTATCCTGCGTAGGTGGTGCTCTTTGCCAGCTAATCCAAGGCAGCTCGTATAGTGCAAGCAACAGCTGGTTCACCTTTACTTTTTGCTGTAGTGGCTGGCAAGGCGCTTCACTTACTAGAACAGTAAGCAGCTGATGAAAAGCTCTATCTATATGAAGTAGGACACTGAGCAACTCCCCTACGTAAAATAAGACCGGGAACAATTCACAGTTTTACGACGGTGGAGCTCTTTGATAGCTATTCCAGGGTAGCTCCAATTAATAGTGAAGGCGACAGCTGGTCAACCTTTACACTTTTGTAAAGGTTTATTAGCTCGTCTACTGTATAATTTTGCTTTATGTTATTTGCGCTATTTTTTATCTATTCTATATGTGTATGCGTGCGTGCAGATTCAAATAAATTTAAATTTTATATATGTCTAAATTAAACTCAGTTAATGCTATGGAAAAGCGGTGTCAGGTATTACAGGCATTACACGCTTAAAAGGTGACTTCACTTACAACGTACCATAAAATAAGGCAGCTAACGATAATAAAGACAATAAAGATCGTTTTGTATTTGTAACAATCGTTCGGAGAACATTGTGATCATAGAAAAGTCTCGGACTGATATGACATTTTAAAAACCTATTTAGAGGCTAAAAATCCACCCCACCCACTTGAACCCGCGACCTATGGCTAACCGTGCCAGCGCCGTCCCAACTGAGTTAATGGGCAAGTGCAGGCATCGGCGAAATTTCGAGCCTCTTGACAAACTTCTCTGTATTACGTACAGGCAATTTTCATCACTTGCAGCCCCGAGTAACCCACTTTGCAGTTAGGTTTTTACATCGGAATGATATCGCAGTACTTACATGATTATATTAAAAGTAATAAAGCTGATTTAAAATTGCCTGTCCATGTCCATACTTCTTTCCATGTGCCATGAACTATGCTTAACTGAAGCTGGCGCGAGCGTGCTGACGGGTGCATCTATACAATAGAGCGGAAGAAAGTAGTTATTGCTGCCAAGTACAGGGTTACCCCTAAAGCACGCCAGTTGAAGTTTGTCATTTACAACAATATTTGTTCTAAGTATTTAATGGTAAGTTTAGAGCCTAAGGTCGACTTGCACCGCTTCTTAAATGTCACTTAAGTAAATGTACATTTTCCAAATGTAAAATTTTTACATGTATTGACGATTTTTTCTGCTTTGTATTGGCGCTATGTGATATATAATGCTAAAAACCATGTGTTGAGTAGAATGGAGGCTGCTGCATTGGTAGAACGAAATCATTATGAAACTTTGAAATAACTTTGAAAATTAATAAATAATTACACCAGAAGTTTCGCAAAATTTTAAATTCAATATTCACAAAACAAAATTTCCTGTAAAAAACAAAATCTAATTATACTGTTTCAGAAATGGGACATGATGGAAGTGACCTTGTATAACCATCTTGAGAAATGAAGACAGAGCAATATTAGAGATCACCTCGCGGTAGCATTAATTGTATGCTACATAAATTGGAGCGTTGAACAAAATATTGTTATTAACCAGTCATACTAAAAGACTTACCGAGGACAACCCATCAGCACCTTCATTAAGCACCTTTAGAAAACATTAGAAATCACCAGAAGGTGGGTTGTGCTTTGTAGCTCAGATCCACGTTTTACTTTTTTTTCTCAATCATGCTTGGAAATTTAAGCATTATTTTGACAACCTTCTTCGAGATAAATCGAAATTGCTCTACTGGCCAAATACATGTGAGCAGCGGCCGGCAAAAGTTGTGTGAAAATCCTTATCTGTCGTGTTTTGCGGCCAAATTAATATTAACTATTATAGTAAAGTCATATCTGTAATTAAAAAATGGAACGATCTCTTACTCCTAAACATGGCAACCAAGGAGGTAACTTTGAGGTTTTATTTAAATTTCGAACTGGCTTGCAAATAGAAAGCTGTTTAGTGAAAAAAAAAACAAATTAACACTTTTACGCGGGAAAATTTATTGTTTTTCATTGTTCGTCATTGGTTTTGGAAAGTTCTGCCTAGGTACTACTTAGTTAGTAATTTCCGCGCATTATTTGAGAAAAGTCGGCAAGCGCAGCGTAGGACGACCAGCCACAAGATGGACAGATGACCTCATCCTAGTGGCAGGAAGACGCCGGATGCAAGCCGCTTCCAATCGATCTTTTTGGAAATCCATGGAGGAGGCCTATGTCCAGCAGTGGACTTCTTGTTTTCTGAATGATGATGATGATGATTTGAGAAAAGTACTATGCAAGCTTTGGCCACAACTAGGCATTGATGAACTTATGTACGTGTGCCTCTGCTTCGCCTCGACCCACATTTACACGTTCGTTCATCAATGGCTCTTTTGCTGGCCGCTGCAGTAATGTACTGTATTTCTAACAATTATTATCAAACCAGTGTTTCAAGAAGTGCGTGGCGCGTGCGACGGGTGTGTTCACACAATGCAGCGGAAGACGCCGCCCCGCGGCAGATGGCGTTGCGCAGGAGCAACCTAAGAACTGGTTCGCGATTGAACTGCCCTGACCTTAGCGAGGGGCTGATAGCAGCTGAGACGTCAAAAAAAGAAAAATATTTTCATCTTCGGAAGTGCAAATGGCATCCTTAGCAAGCGAATAGAGTAGAGCAAAAAGGATTGTACATCGATCGGTACTTTTTTAAACGTGAAATCGTTTTGCTCCTTGTTTGTTTGTTTCTTACATTTTATTGCACAAAAAAAATATTAACATAAATTAAAACTACCTTGACTTTACCCGTCAATAAAACTAGATTCTTTTACGTCTGTGATTTTACTGACAATGGCTCTTTCCAGCATAGAAGGCGCGAGTCACGCGCTCTGTGGCGCTAAAATGTTAGAATTTGACAATTCGACTCCCTACTAGAAAGTTGCGACTTTTGACGCTCAAACGCGCGACTCATATCGTCGTGCTACCTATTCAATCCTAAATTGTGAGCCTCTTTTCAAGGATCATTACACAAAATACTCAGTTTTCAATACTTGCTATTCGCTTGGAAAATGTGTTATTTGGTATTTTAGGTACCTACTGTATTTTTAGTGGAATGCCTTCGCTCTCTGCATTAAAATAAAACAAACTAATCAAAGACCACAAATAAGGCTGGAAAGGTAACATTTCCTAGCATGCATTATTAACATTAATAAACACAACAAACATCTATCGTCTACGGCTAAGTATAGGTACTGTCTCATTGAAAAGACCACAACAGAGCACAAGACGCCATTTCCGCTCCACGATAGAGCGACCCACTCATCGGCGGCACGCGCTTATGAAAATAATAAAAAAACACGTCAAGATAAGACCACGCGCCAAATTGAGCCCCGTAATGAATGAGTCGAAAAACAGTCGCTGACAAAAGCGTGCATCTTGTATTACATCGCGATTTGAAAGGAGAGGAAGTAGGAAGGCGGGCAGCTGGCGGCCGGTTCTCTTCTCGGATGTACACGGTGCGCGGTAATGATGGCTTGTAATGCACCGTGGGCCTATCACAAACGAACGTTTAGTTGTCGTCAATCGTATCGATTTTGCAGGGAAGGTCTTACACTACTCTCACGTAACTTGAACATTTCGTAGCTTGCAGGTTTTTTCCATTTTTATATCAGTCTCTTCAATGCAATCCTGATCAATTCTTTTTCGTTTTTAACACCGGAGAACTGTTTATTCGTATTTGTGACATTAATTCTTTTTAGTTGTACATTCGATTCAGTCCAATTGTGCGCCACAGCATTGAATTATACAGTGAATGGTCACAGTTACGGCCGCTGAAATTATCCACAATCTTTAGTATTTGTGACCGAATAAAGCAGGGTGACGTACATCATGCATCGAGCGGTGGTAGCCTAGTGGGTAGAACATTGGACTCGGGAGCGGGAGACCCAGGTTCGATTCCCAGTGCGGGCATGTACCTATGACCTTATTTTCTAAGTTATGTACATTTGTGAAGTTATAGTAGCAATACCACACGCTAACTGTGAAGGAAAACATCGTGAGGAAACCTGAGTGTCTGAGCTATTCACATACCTCAGCGCTTGAAATCGCCAATCCGCGGTGGGCACGCGTGGTTATTGAGCCCATACTCTCTCTCCGAGAGAAGGCCTGTGCCCTACAGTGGCACGTAGGTATATAGGCTGCTTATGACGTACATCATATCTCTGTACTCTCACGCTTCAGAGACGATTCCTCTGTAAAATACATAATAAATACATAATAGTGCTGTACCATTTCTCTTAATGCTAAACCAACCCAGTTTGAAGCCACTGTTTTGACAGATTGCCACCACAATTCCATTCACATGTAGGTACCGGGTAGGTACACTTTTAACGTTACATTACATTACATAAACTCACGCCGTATCCCGGACGGCTAGGCAGAGGCCAGGGTTTGCCCGCAAGGTTTCTTCGGGCTGCTTGCCAACATTCTGACAAATCACTTTCGCTTCATCCACGTACATTAGTCGTTGCATGCACGCACACCTTTAACGTTGTCTCTAGAATTACCCCCATGTTCGCAATAGACCCCTTCGGAGCAGTTCCTTTGTCGCTGTTGTCGCGTGTCTCGAAGGTAAGTGGGAGGAAAGGTGGCCGCGAGTGTACCGTTACGTTGCGTTACAATACCTACAGATGTTTTAACGATGGCCCCCCACGCTTGGGCGCCTCACATTGAACTTTGATTGAGTGGGAAGTTTCGTCCTTCTGGATTCTTGTTGACTAATTTCTAATGGAATTTTTGGTTTATTTTACTCTTTTCGACTGCCTCGTCGGTCTAGCGGTATCACGTCTAATTACCACGCTGGAGGTCGTGGGCTCGATTCCCACTGGGAGCCTGCGTACATTTGTACAAGTTTCCTTAGTTTGGATATTTGTGATGATGACTGGTTACCATAGTAGGTACAGTGTATTCTATTTTGGAACCAGGACCAATGATTGTGTTGTGTAGAAGTTATTTATTTATTTTAATAACATATCAGTGCACCAAATCACATGTGACTCAATTATTTTTTAACTATAGCAACAAATGAGTGACTGGAGTATTGCTATACCGAGACATTAGAGAGCTATTAACGTAAATAGTTCAGGGAAAATGGAATATAGTACATAAAATAAAGTAATAGCATATCATGCATAGATAAATATAATATAACATCTACATTTATGAACTATACACACAAACATACACTTCTAGAGACTTACTCGAATATAATATGATTATCCAATCTGAAGAAGAACATAGTGCTCATAGGCTCCGCTCTTGAAAACTCCCGCCGATGGAGCCTGACGAATCTATTCATATTTATTGCTCCACAAACAAGTTTTTTCGCACCAGCAATCACAACCACAGATGGCAGAGCTGAAGCTGATTTCACCGAAGGCGTGGTGTCTGCCGATAAGTAGATTTGGCCAGACGGACAGTGGGACATAAATTCGCGCGCGCAAACACCGTTACCGCGGCTTAGCTTCCGAACAAACAAGGGCAGCGTCAGAATGACACCACCGCGCCGGCCGAGGGTTGGTTATTGTAAGCAAATACGCGGCAAATGTTATCATTAGCGCGTTGTAGTGTAGTCGTATTTCATGTTTGTGATAATTGTGGGTCTTTGGCGGAAATATCGTTTGGTTATACCGAGCCTAACAAAATCCCCAATTCATCCGAAACTAAGGAGTTCTACTCGTCAAAACGAACTACATTTACTATGGGGAAATAGAAATTGCGAGAACTATATGTTTTTTTTTTTTTTGTTTCTCGTATTAACGAGTAGGGAATCGCTCGTAGCCCTGGCTGCCTGAGTGATCTTAAACGATCACGAAGGTTAAGCAACACTGGGCGCGTTCAGTGCATGGATGGGTCGCCGTCTATGCCTAACGCTAGTGGCATTTTTCCGAGCGGTTCCGTGCTTCGCAAGGCACGTTAAGCTGTTGGTGCCGGCTGCCGTCGATAGATGGCAGTCGTTAAGCCAAGTCAGAGGCCTTAGGGCGGCTTGACAACTTCTGACAGTAGACGAGCCACTAGTCTACAAGCCTCCACCAATCCGGACTTGGCCCCCGTGGTGGAGTATGGCCTATACCTTCCTCAGGGAAGAGACCCGTGCCCCTCGGTGGGGACATAATGGGTTGATGATGATGATGATTAACGACTAGAGCTATATTCCCCATATTCACAAAAAGGGCCGGTCGCAAGACTGAAAGCAAACAAAATATTTCCTTACTATGTTCAGTAACTACATACATATCTAGGCGATTTAGAACAAGTCAGTGTTCCTGTTCCGGGCTATGGAAATAACACAAAACCTAACATAAAATCACTTTCTTCCGTATCGATAAATTAAACAACTCCGAAGAAAAGAGAAGTTTCAAATTCTCAGTGGTATTTTTAATTGTTTATGGCATTCGCCATACGCACTCTTAAGAGGGTAAAGTGTCGAATTCATTACTATTGCAGTATTATATAGTTGTTAATAGTATAGTACTGATTTGGAAACAACGTCACTACAATTATGGTAAGTTATATTCGATTAATGTTTATCGTAATTCTTATCAATAACCCCGGCATAATTTAGCCTATCTACCTCTGTATCATATCTAAAGATACCAAGTCATGTACATATATTATTAATTATTAATTAGCAACAAGATAGCATTTTCGAGAAGCAGGGGCCACTTTTAATGACAAAGTAAAACTAAAGCAAACGATTACGTGAAAATTATTAGTCAGAGCAGAAATTGGAAAGCCAAGATCTAGCCTACTGTTCATAACACAACACAACTGTTTTAATCTTGCGCCTTGAGTTAGATAACATCGCCAATGTACACCGGCCAAGTTTCCGAAAACAGTCATTCTACTATAGGAGTAAAAATATGCCTTAATATGTGTAGGTGCATAATTTTACTAGTCATAATATATAACCACGGCTCCTTAACAAATACGATGGCTCATAAGATAAATATAGTAGCCAGTTTGCCAAACCTAACTCGGAAAAGGGCTAAAGGTTCTTGACGTTATACATAATGCGTAATCCTTACTCTTAATCTGTAATCCTTAGTCTCTGACGATACTTGGATTTAGAAATATGACTTTCTACGAAGAGATATTTTCAATGGGCCTTAATTTAGTTATCTTGATCCAGTAAGTGAATCCGGAATGAAGCTAATAATGTGGAGTGCTTACGTAAATGGGGAACTTGCGTCTAACTTACATTGGAGTGACTTTGCTTTTATACCATAGAAATCACATAAAAACCTAGGATTTTTTTTAAAATAAAACAATAAAAATATTTTTTTCGGGGTTTTTGGGGTCATATATATGCGAAAAATAAAGTTACTCTAATAACATAAAACTTATTAGATGTCGTTTTCTCATTGAATTCTGAACGTTTTCTTATAAGGGTGTACATGCATAAAAACATTACGAGTATTTTACGAGATAACTCAAATATTGATAAACGCTTCATACATTATAAGCGTTACGTTAGGGAGTGACGTCAGAGTCTAAAGTCGATTTGTATGGCGCATTTTATATTGACTTTTCAACTGGTTATATTATAAAAAGTATTTGTCACAGAGAAAAAAATACCACGTTTATTTATCTTTTAACGTGTCCTCTCCTATTCTTTTAAAACATTTTTAGTGCAAGTTCCCATTATAATATTATTATCATTAACTACGGCAGTTGCAATAAAGTTTTTTCAACCTTTACAATTTTTACAACCCAAAAGATTGCATCCACATCATCTTAACAGTTAAATAGGCATACACGCGTGATTTTTCTCGCAATCTCACACTAGAAGCCCGGTTTTCCAACAATATTTATAGATCAGACCTGAGAACGCTCGTAAGACTTCTTGTTTACAGCTCAGCTACAATGGTATTACACAATATGAAAGCGTGCGTCGACACACACACAGACAAAACTAGATGAGTGTAGTTATCGTATCGAGGGTACCTGTATTGTCCATTGTGTTAGCGCCCATTGTTCGCGAGTGTACACAAACTATCGATCCGCACCCCCACATGTAGAGTGTTATGACTTTCAATACTGATATAAGCCGGGTGTGCCTTCAAGACGCTGAAGGAAGGAATCGCACTGTATTGTTTAAAAGGCTGACAACTGTTTCTAAGGGCATATGCTCTGACCGGAAAAAAAAATCATAAACGACCCTCTGTAGGGCACAGGCCTTCTCTCAGAGAGAGAGAGTAGTCGAAAATTAAATAGTAATCAGAAAATAATAATCTGATCTGAGTGTCAACCACAAGTTTTCAAAAAGGTTTCGTGGTGATGACCATTAAATTGAGCGTTAACCTATTAAGTGTGATACACCCACCCACATAAACCCACCCACCCAGATAAACCCACATCCCATATTGCAGATTGCCGATGCGCCAGAAAAAAACCACTGACTTTACTTTATATGTAGAGAATTGTGGTGTGGATGCCCCTCGTATACAACCTCTTTCCAGACACATAAAATACTAAAATCGTAAAAACCCTTTTATTTATTTATTTATTGATACGTTTATTGCACTTAAAAAAAATCGTACAATGCGGTGGACTTAATGCCATTGCAAAGTTAACCGTCATATAACTGTTAAATGCACGGTCGATGTACTATCAACCTACCTACCTACTTATGAAGCACCTTAAAAGCTGAAAAACCTTGCGCGCATGAAAAATCTATCATGTTGACCTATTATATTGGTCATAACGTATCATAAAATGTAACTGTGCCTTCGTCAACAACATTATGACACTGCGTCCCTCTGACATTCACAAAGTAATCAACATGACGTCTCAATAACAGCGGAATCCCATCGTCGACTCACTCTGAGTCATTACATTACATTACTCAGGGTAACTCCCTTAAATCGACAATATCTGTAGCGGCGCGTGGCGGCTAATCCAGACTAACCCTCGCGTGAGAAACACTGGATTTTGACACGGGAGTAAAAATGCAAACACGTTTTGATGCCCAAAAAGATGGTGATGAAGAAGAGTTGTGTCTGCGGCGGGGTTCAACGCAAAAAGACTGGATTTAAAGCCATGCAGGACGAATCGCACGTGAACTTAATTGCACACGAAACATAGGCCATTGAATAATAAATAATATTTTAATTATTTATTATTTAAAGGTAGGTAACTACTTTACGTAATAAACAATCGCGACTACACCCATTAAAAGTGTAGCCATGCGTGGGCATCGCGAGTCATATAAAATACTATGTGCAGACGCAAGTAGAAACGTCGCCATAAATGTATACTTCTTGGTAGCGGTCGCTTGGTTGATGAAACAAATTTTGTCGCATCAATTTGCAGTCGAAACTTTGTTATGCATGTCGGTTCAATAATATGTCGCAATAACGTGAGTCGCACCTAATGATTACTGATTACATGCCATATCGCTTATGGTCTCTGCCTACCCCTCTGGGATACAGGCGTGAGTTTATGTTATGTTATGTTATGTTATGCCATATCGCACCAAAATCCTGACGCCATCTCGATTCTCTCAGCGTTGTTTATCGCGACTATGAAGAGCAGTCGAAATTATATGTCAAACTAGCTGTTGCCCGCGACTTCGTTCGCGTGGTAATTTTGATGTGTATTTTTCCGGGATAAAAAATAGCCTATGTGCTAGTCCAAACTATAATCTATCTCTGTGCAAAATTTCATCCGGCCGCTTTTGCGTGAAAGAGTAACAAGCATCCATCCATACATACAAACTTTCGCGTTTATAACATTAGTAAGGATACATAAATCACCACCGTCACATCATGTCATCGCCACTTTGTATCGCTCCTTTAATCAGGCGAAAATCGGGCGACTCCTTTAACCATCAGACGTTTGTGTCGCAACAACGTGCCGTCGAAACTTTTTATGTGTCGGTCCACTAAGTGTGTCGCGATGGTGTGCTTCGCACCTGTAATCTATCGATTCTAGAAAGTGTCGTACCAACATGTTGTCGCTACCTCGATTGCATGTTGTTTGCTGCGACTTAACGCGCAATCCAAAAGATGTGTCAAATAGATTTCCTTCCAATTGCCACCCTCCGTAGTCGCCACAAGGGGCCAAGAGGCGCGATCCCGCGATTGATATTCCTCGAGGGCGATAGTTGAAAGTTAACTCCTGTTCCTCGTCAGTCCGAGTCCATTAGGTGACGTCTTAATGGGAAAGTGTGTCGGTTAATTATTTTATTTGTCTCCTTTTGGTTTGCGGTTCATGACACGTATGTTATTTTGTGATGTAGTTTGATTCAATATGCCCTGGAAATTGTCACGTAATAATTTAATACGATTTTTTATTTCTGAGACTTATGTAGCGTAGCAATAGAACGCTGGCCTCATATTCTGAAGGTCGTGGGTTCGAATCCCGGTATGTACCAATGACTTTGGTTTCTAAGTTACGTACATTTCTGAAGTTGTAGTTGTAGTAGTAAATTAGTAGAAACCCTAAAAAGCATAGAGAGGAAGCATCAGCAATACTAAGATCTACGCGTATTTAGGAATAAAAATTTATGCTACTTATCCGAGCGACAACAACGGCAGACAAACCTTTTGTGGTTTTCGCCCGCTCTAGTAGAATAAAATATTTATGTTTACTTTGTGCCTGTATGAAACTAAATTTTAAAAAATACCAGACGCTAACGGTGAAAAAAAAAACATCGTGTTCACACTCCTCGGTGCTTGAAATAGCCAATCCGCTGTGGGCACGCGTGGTAATTAAGTCCATATTCTCTCTCTGAGAGAACCCATAGAAAACAATTATCACTGTTTTCTGCACAATAGACATTTACCAGCGATCATGTTTACATTAGCCATCTTTTACATTGCCGCCCTGACTGTCCCTAATCTTGGGTCTGAATTAATAAAACGCTCTCATCTCTGAGATCGCTCTAGAGTATGCTACCCAGTTGCTGTTCTGTTTCGAACAGCACCTTAAAAATTAACCCTCAATAGGATCTCTGAGACGTAAGAGCGCTATAAAGTCCTTGAATCTGTGTTAATGTTTTCAGAAAATAATATGAACAAAAATCAATACATTGCATTGAAAAAGAAGCAAAATTCATACAAATTGGATAAATTATTTCACAGTACTCATAGCTGTTATTGTTAGCGATTATAGTGTGTCGCTGAAAACCAATTTCCTTTGTCTCAAGAGTCCTTAACAGTCGATTAATGTGATTGCCACTTACTTACATTTCATCAAGCGATTTTGTGATAACTTTATTAATAATTTGTCGAGCAGGGGCGTGAACAATGGGGATAAATGTTCGGAAATCTTTGCTAAATAATCCTTTCAGTGGCAAAGACGACCCTCTGTCAGCTTTAGCAGAACATCAGGTTATAGAAGGCGCACTGTCGTTAATCAACGTTCGGCTGATATTGTGTTTTCTGGTGACTGTTGTATTTTGTTTTGTGATTTTATGTTTTTGAGTATTGTGTCGTCAAATAAATATATCTTTCTTCTTTCTTTTTTAGTCGAGAAAAATGGTTGAAGGAGAGTGGGCTCGTTTACGCTAGCCAAAATGGCGATTGATATGTTTAGAATAATTATATGCTTGCCTCTAAACTGAATTTACATCGGTAGCATGGCAACTTTAGTCACGCGTTTTAGTGCGCTCAAATGTTAATCCTAAAATTCTGTCATTCTAACAACACAATTTGGCCACAAAATGTTCTAAGCTAGAAAACGTTTGCTGTAGCACAACTTTACAGTAAAAAAAAATATGTTTTATTAGTAAAAAAAAGGTTACGCAGCCTTACAGCCTTTGGTTACCACGCTAACTCGAGCTTATAACTATTATTGTGGTAGCCACCTCTGTGTTTAATCGTACATTAAACAATAGTGCATGTTTGGGTATGAGGATGATTTTTAAACTTAAGTACTAATTGTAAGTGTTCTCTCTAGAGGACCAACAAAGCACAAGTAAAGTTAAGCAAAAAGTTTCATTAGAGACTCACCGGGTTGGTCCTACGAAATCAACAGATCCTCTGACCCACCGATCAGCTCACTGTTTTCTACTCTACTTTGGTATTTACTTTATTTTGGATCAATCAAATTTCAAATGCACAATGATGAGTCAGATGCCCTTTGTGGCAACTTTGACACACCACAGGATGCACTGTGATGCTCTGACTTTGCCTTGTCCTATATTGTATTTATGTGACTTGTTTTTCCTTTGTATTTATGTGACCTGTAATGCCTTTTTTTTCTTGCGATGTGTTAATTTGTCCCAAGAAATTTCTTTCTACTTTTTCTTCTTCTTCAATTTGATTTTGACACGGAGGGGTAGACAGAGACCATTGGCCATTGACATACCTCTTTCGTTTCATCAACATTGATTAGTCAGGCACGCGCGCCAGTTTCGGGTACGTTTTATCTCGCCCTTCGCTACTACATCTTTTTTTGGCAAACGACGGCCTCTGTCTACCTCTCCGGGATGCAGGCGTCAGATCATGCATGTATTTGTGTATGCTTTGACACGGATTTGTAGAACAAAGCAATCATGTAACAGAAGGGCTCCACAATATATTTTTTTAACTCAATTCTGAAATGCAGTCTTCATATTTTGCAATAAAATGCACGTTTGTATCTTCTGTATAATTATATTCTATAGCCATAGACTACAGTGCACGGGGTGCAGTTATTAACCCTAAAGCGGCGTTGTGGGGCGGAGGGCGACACGCGTACTGTCACATTCACAATATCGCTCGCTTGATATAGTTTATTATAATATTTTTCGCTCCATATTGTCCCCGGTTTCAGTGGCCATTTCTATCATCCACACGAGGTGAACAATGTTGGAAATTAGTTTCTAACTTAATTGAACGGAATGACGAAATCAAATGAAGGCGTGTAGGTAGCCCTTACGTAGGTCTTACATATAGGGGTCTAGGAAATAAAGAAATCTCGTAACATTATTTATAACTTAGCGTTTATATAATCGACGAACTCTTAATCAATTAGAATGTTACGAAAATTAACCTGTTGTCTAAGATCTTCATATATCTCAGCGCATGAAATTCCTGCGGTTGGTAAGCCATACTCTCTCTCTCTCTCTCTCTCTCTCTCTCTCTCTCTCTCTCTCTCTCTCTCTCTCTCTCTCTCTCTTCTGAGAGAAAGTTCTATATAAAGGTACATTTAAAAATGAGGGGTCTTACTCGTCAATCCTATGTAATACTATGATGAGACCTTTAAAATCACGAAAAAAGTATCAGACAATTCATACATACATTTCATTGCCTCGTGTGACTTTAGAATCATATTTTTTTCGCGATTTCAGTGTTATCCTCATAATAAAAGTTGTTCGTATTGACAAATAGGACCAACTAATTTGGTCGGACACGGGGATTTTATTATTTGACTGACTGATCAGTCCTATGTTATTTTATAGAAATAAAATAAAAAGTTAAGTCTTAGATGTAACAGTATCTAGCAGTATTACGAATTTTTTTGGTTAACTACCTGACAGCAATGACATGACAGCAAAAACTGACATAAAACCTCGAAACTGCATACATCATACCATGAACTTGGCAACAACTTAATTTTGGGCCGCAAAACCACCCCGTGTGACTCAGAGGCGCGATGTAAAATTGGGCCCGAGTCTGTTTCACAATAAATCATGTAATTTACCGACGCGCCCCGATCTCCGCCAGAGCTACGTCGACTATGGGCGGCTCTACTTTATTACTGTCACAGTAACACGCGGTTATTACTGGATTTACACAGAAACATGACAGTTTACATTTATTAGAATTTACTGTGGTTACTATCTGAGGTGGCTTAGATATGTAGCTACAATCACCGCCATGGAAGTAGCACCTACTGCTGGTTTTATTAGGCCGTTGCATCAATACTAGGATATTTACAGCGTCCAGTATTACCACTGATTGCTGTTATTGAGTCGAAATTACTTTTAACCTGCACTAGATAGATGAAGCGATTACTGCGAAGGATACGTTTTAGACATAATCTAACCAAATATGATAAAATTGACTCATTATCATACCCCACGCGCTAAAAAAAGAACAATAATTTAGTCTTAATTTTTATCCCGTGTTCGTGACAGTGTTTTTAAATGTGCTGGTTTTCCTATAGCACTTTTCTTCGCTCTTGAGTGATGTAACATAAAATAAACAAGCTAGATGCGTCGCACTGCATGCACATGCCTTTTCTTAGAGAGAGAGCATGGCCTTAATGTCCCACCACGGATTAGTAATTTCAAGTGCCGTGAATGACTCAGGAACTCAGATTTCCTCACGATATTTTCCTTCACACTTAGCGACCCTTTAAGCGTATCAAACTTGATTACCCGCCCACCCGTTTCTCAAAACATTCTCCGGACTAGGCTGGTGTTAATTACGATCTCGGCAATGTCTCACCCGATGTGTTCCCTGATGAACTTAAGCTGAGACGCTGAGCCGTAAACTCAAGAGAGTCAGTAGCGCCATGTGGCCGGGGCATTACGTTCGACATTCGCGAACAATTAAAATTATCCGGCTTAATGGAGCTGCGAAGGAATTACCTCTTGCGGGGTAGAGTTGGGGACGGCTAGAATGGAACATCCTGGCCTTAGCTAGTCTGGATTTTCTATAACGTCTGGCGAAGTCTCAATGACATCTGGTGAAGTTTTTATGACGTGTGGTGAAGTCTAATTCAGACAGAAAACAAATTACATTATTTAGAACTATTACAATGATATCGCACAGTTCATCGAAAGGAATGTTAATGAGACAGCTTGTGTCTAACCCTTTATTTTAGGGAGACTGCAGATCGAAACATCGAATCAAGTGATATGGAATAGTACCAAATCCAAATGAATAAACTGGCTGTGTTTTACTGGCTTAAATATTTGAAACAAAATTGTGTACCAAGTTCCATGTCAAAAGTTGCTGCTTCATAACTACTAAGTTATGGATGCAGTGCAGTAGAATTAAAAGACTAACAAAGTGAAATGTCAAATGTATGAAAACTGGAGGCGTCCCTCTCAACTAAATATTGATTTAATAAACACTGATGATTGTGTTAGTTGATCTAGCTCAGGGTATAATAGTGAATATTGCCGGAATATATTTTTTGCTGATGCCGATTTATACTATTGCAAAGTTACTGTTGCTTGAATCTATGTTAGGTTAGAACCAAATATCCGACAAAACTTTGACAAAATTTAGCAGGCTTATTCCCTTGCTCTTATAAACGTCAGGACATATTACATATTTTCCTATGCCTATGGCCGAAAAGTAGCAAAGACGTTCGCCGGAGGACATTTCCAACAATCGTCAGCACCGTCGAAGACGTGATTGGCGCCCTATTTAATTAATTCGCGCCTTTCCTAATTAATAGTAATAATTCCGCTCTGTCGTCTTAACATCGACCAGATGACGTCACGCGAATGGAGAGAAACTCGGCCCGTTTCGCTAACTAGTCTTTGGAGCAAATATACTCGCTCGCTTGGGGCTTACTCTAAAGTGTCGAAAAGATAAATATTTCTGCAGCTTCTAGCGGGTTCCAGGGAGAAATGTATACTACCGTAGATAGCAACAGAACTTATTTTTTAAATTATTACCAGGTAATACATTTTTTAAAGCCACACGGAGTATTACGGGGTACTACTTTCTAGGCACACAGAGTGTGCCAGGCCAAGTTCTCGCAAGGTTAGTCGATTTTTGCTATACATCAGACCATACGACTTCTGGTTATACAGTAGCATGTTCTCTAGGCCTAGAACTTTTTGGTAGTTTTAAGATGGAGTCGGTGGGTCCTAGAATTGTAAGTGCACCAGCAAGCAGTAACTTCGGTCGATACTTGGAAAATATTTCTCGAAGACATTGGTTTAAGATAAGGCTGACCGTAGCATCCTTTTATCGTTAGAAGACAAGGTAACTTGCGTCAGAGATTGTGGCGTGACATTGCTTTTATACCATAGAAAAGCTGAGAAAAAATTAAACTAATAAGCAAATTCTGGAAACTCTCCCCAACGGCAGCGGTCTAGAGACAATCTTTTATACATAGATAATACTCGTATTTATTGTAAATATGTAAATATAAATTTTGTGATTTTGTAATCTTAAAATAAATAAGCAATAATTAATATAACCGCTTCATATAATATAAGGCGTAAAGTGCACCTAGTGACGTCATAGTTTGAGACTGGTTTCTACGGAAAATATCAGCCGTAGAGAAAAAATATAACCACGATTTATCTTTTAACATGGTCTCTCCAATGAGATTAAAACAGTTTCGTGCAAGTTCTTCATTGCCTCTCCAGAGTACGGCCTCCTCGCAACATCTCGAAGCTGGATTCGTTTATTGAATCATTACGCAATGCAAGCAACTAGAGAGCGGAGTTGTTAGAGCGAAACCCCGCAAGGTCATGTCTCCCCTTAATTACTGGAACAAAGGCGGCTTGTCTCAGACGAAACGGCTCTATTTTGTTTTGAGGCCCTATGAGTGACTCCTTTGAGGGAGTTGTGGCCTTTGGCGCTGACAATTTGATCTCTTTCACAACACAACAATACAAACTCGATGTTACAAATTACTGACACACATTTTTTAAACAAATTGGTGTCTAAAGTGGGCAAGACCAGGCACATAAACTCAGGCTGGGTTACGTCGTGGGGTAGAAGTCATTTATGGTTTAATGTTTAGCAACAATAGATTAACCTCGCGAATCAGAACAATATTTATTGTTTGTAATTTCGTTCTTGTAATTTGTAATGACGTTCGAAAAAAGAAGTATGCGTCCTTATGCAACATCTTGGTATGTGTAACTTAGCCAAAAGTTTAGGTCACATCTCTAACTCCGCGAAAAAGGCGTAATTAGTTTTTTTCTTTATGGAGCCTCCATATTATCTGTGTCTCTCCCCTTTTAGACCAATATTTCGGTCATTTGCCACCTCTGATCACTCCGGCAAGAATTTGTCGAGATCATCCCGCCATCGTCTTCTCGGCCGCCTCCGTTTGCGATAACCGCCGTGCGGTACTCGGTGGCAAGTCTCGCCCACCCTATTCGGGTGCATGCGGCTTACGTGGCTGGCCCAGTTTCGGCCCAGTTCCCAGTTCAGTTTGGCGGTCTGAACACCCACATCCGCTATGTACGTTTTGGAGCGCAGTGTGGTATGCCGGACACGGTATAACTTCCGGATGCCCAATATACTACGCTCCATCGCTCTTTGGCAAACCTTGAGTTTGGACTTCTGTGGTGCAGTCAGTGAGGTAAGGACCGTCAGGCCACACGTGTCGACGAATTTCCATTTCAGACAAAGCGGAAGGTTGCCCTTCATGAGATCTTTCATGGACCAGTAGCACTTCCAGGCGTTTTCGATACGGCGATTGATTTCTTTGACCTGCCTGTTTTCTAAGCTGGCCCAAGTAAATGTACTCGTCGACGTAATGTATTACCTGACCGTCCACTTCTTTTACTTCTTCTTCTTCAGATTAGTATTAATAATAATTTACAGTTTTATAAATAACAAGTTTTGCATATACCATTTTCAAAACACATACATAAACTCACGCCATAATCTCGGAGGGGTAGGCAGATACCAGGGTTTGTCACTTACCACCAACTTGAAATACCTCTATCGCTTCATCGACATTCATTGGTTGCTGCATGCACCCACGCCGTTTCCAGGTACTTTTTGTCTTGTCCTTATTAGTTTATCTAATAAATAGTCGCCATAAGACCGTTAAATGTGTAACTAGGTATGGGTACCGAGAGTCATTAAAAAATACCATCCGCTAATTGGTCGACATAATATGTCCACTTGGGGCGTCCCTCCAATGTCCTTCCCCCCACATTCGCTTGATACATTTGAAAATTGGGCAAAATTTATTATTCCATCAGAGTTTCTATTTTTATCGTACTTCTCGTACAAAAGACCTCACCGAAGAACTACGCCGTCCCAAGTTCTTTGAAATGAGATCAAACACAAGGAACAAAAGTCAAAGAGACCATATGAATGTTTTAGGGTAGGATCAAAAGATCTTTGTTTTATCTTAGTGACACGACTTGCTTGAGCACCTCACGCCGCGGCCATACTCCCCGAGAGGGAACGCAAGTGCGGGAGTGTGAACATGTGCGAGAGTGTCTGAACCCCCATCAATGGGCGATTCCCGAGAATATTCTCCCAGGTGGAAATTTAAGCTAAGAATATTGTCAATAAATTGCCATTTAAATTCCCGCCCGGGAAATTACTCTCAGTGCTCGCCAATCTCTAATCACTTTGCGGGCTCCAGGAAAAAAATTCACAGATTTCGTGCCTCACACGACTATCGAGCACATTGGAAATTAATCGAGTCGTAGAAATCATGTGTTTCTGACTTTTTGACTTTTTTCAAAAAGGTTAGGCTACAGGGCAAACCCGATCGTCATTGTTTTAAACTCAAATTGTAGCTGACTAATTTTTCCAGAGGAGTTTTCTCAAATTTTTGATATCATTCTTCGTTTCCAAAATATCAAGCGCCAAAATCAAATTACCTATTTTTTTCCCCTATTTCGGCCATAACTTGTTTCGGTTTTGACTTTCTTGAATAATTCTTTTTTCACCTTACAGCTTTTATAAATACGCGTCTTTTGACCTTTTTTTAAATATCATACCTTCACAACTCTCCAAGATATACTTTTTCATGCGGAGCCTACACTGGAGCGAACGAAAAGACATTTCCAATCTCAAAAGCCTTTTCTTGCAAAAGGAGTATGTGAAAAATGGTCAGAGTTTCTTTCGCTGTCTTTTTCTCGATTACCCCTCGACCCGAAGACAGCGGGTAACATTGTATATTGTAACAAAAATAATGTAAATTCTTTACTTCGAAATAAATTTTTGGTTTCTGATTTCTCATTTCATTACGCGTAACCAGCATAAACTGATGATTTTGACTGTTGATTAATGGTTACAATCTGGAATTGAAATGCTTGAAAACAAAAAATTGTGATCCGCTCCTAAATCGGATTATTTCCACACATTTGAAATCTGGATTGAAATTAAAATTGTTTATTCAGAATTGAAAAAGAAATACAGGCATTACAGTGATCTCCACGCTAGGCGAAAAACCTGTGTAGTGGTGACCGAAGGAAAGAAAATCTGATTACACTTTGGTGTGTTGAATGATAAACACTAATACAATAATATTGATTACATTTGTATCAATAAACTTCAAGTAAGCATTAAATTAAATAAAATAAGATTGCTGATGAATTCACTTCTATACCTCAAACTTTCAGGTTTTCTCACGATGCACAGTTACAAAGAGGTATTTCTTCTACAAATTTATAAACACCGTATGCGAGCCATTCTCCAAGAGTGTGGATCCACTATCGCAGGCTCCGTTTCTATTGAGGCCGTTAAAGGTGACACGCATTTTGCCCTTTTCAAGCTCATATTTTTCTCCTTTTTGTTGGCACTTTTCGCGAGAATTCGTTGCGTTTGTGTATACCTCAGTTGTGACTCAGAGTAGAATTGGCTGTTAAATGATTTTAAAGTACCTGTTGTCATTGAAATTCTACTTGATATCAAAGCAATGTGATTATGTACAGTCAACAGTAGATACATTACCCGCACTCTGTTCGATTACTGATGACTCTATTATTAACTTCAACTATCAAGTTGAAGTTTTCATTTATCCAAATTCTTCAGAAATAATAATCCGCTTCTGCCTTCCTACTAAAATATCAATCTCTCATGAGATTATAGAAATGAGATTATAACGGAAATCTGAGTATGCCTCTAGCGCTTGTAAATTTTGTTCACGTACAAGACACCTTTTATACAGACCTCAAATGAAGGAAATTCCTGCGAATAATTTCTGTAGGACAAGGCAGGTTTTTTTCTACTTCTAAGAGAGACAGTAAAGCTAAAACACCACAGGCTAGAAAGAGCAACAACACTGTAGAAACAGACAAAAGCTAGCCCTACTGCTGTGCTGTAAAGTGTTCTCCACTCTACTTTACACAGACCTACCTATTTAGGTTGGTTGAGAACACCAATATAAAATTCTGGATCGGCATTTTTATCCTAATAGTAGAATTAAAAAGAACTAGTCTTCTGTTCTCTCCGATGCTATCCATTGGCAGCCAAAATGACACAATCATAAACATTCCACTTTACGAGCGCATGACGCGCGAGACGAAAACCGAACGGGCACTCGACTGATCGTGTGTCTCCGGCTTTATGGCTAAAAAAAGTCCGGAAAAAAACAAACGATGTCAGTCTTGTTAGTAACGCACTTATGTCTCTGCCAGACCACCGTGGTTGGATGCAATATTTTTAACGCGCTAAAGACTTGACGACGTTTTAAGTTAAAGGATGTTTTGGAGTACTCGTAGTTGAGAGGCTACGATAGCGTTAAGCATTTCCTCACCTACTTAGGTGTGATAAGCAAAAGAGCGTCATCAGCTCAAGAAGTAAACAGTCACTGTAGTGCAAGTTAATGGAGTACCGAATATCTATCTAGGTACCTTAAAAACTTGAAAATATTCTGGCAATTTTTAGAGGTTCCTAGAAGTTATATTTAACCTGACTTAAAGTTCGATTTACGTTAACTGAACAAGTAAAGTTTTTGCGATGCGACCGGCGCTAGTCTTATTTAATGTAATGAAATCCATTATAAAAAAAAACGCATACATTTTAGTTTTATTTTCAATTTTAGTTTCAAAAGAATAAACAGAAAATTAAAAAATTACGTAGATTATTTTTCATATTTTTTAGTTAGTGGTTAACAAATTATTTTGAAAATTGTAACGTAAATAAAAAGTGCGCCTTCTCAAAAGACAAAAATACTTTTAGGTATCAATTTAGTTCTTACCGAACATAAACAATGAAATATGTACACAAACAATTTTATTTTTATCAACGTTCGAAAGAAAACGTCCCGAACAAAGCGCAGCCGACATCGCAAATAACGAATAAGACCAATTTATTCAATCTATCAGTGAACTACCGCCGCCATTTGAACAATATTTGTGTAACCCAATAACATAATACTCGATGCTTGGGTCACCACATAGAAAAACACAGATAGCCCACTCAACCGAGGTTGCTAAAACGAAATTCGCAACCTCTGTTGTTTAATGTGTTGCTAAAACGAAATTCGCAACCTCTGTTGCTGTGTAGCTTTCAATTCATATGCGTCTTGAATCGAGTTTTGACAGTTGGCCCTCTATCGTTCAGTGTAAAGGATGGTGCTTAAATTTAAGTAAGATTTATGGAAAATTGACTTTTCAAAATAAAAGTAACTTCTACACAACACAATCACTTGTCCTAGTTCCAAACTGTGTAGGATGCCTTGCGTTATGATAACCAGACAAGAACGTCACAAACATGGAACTACACTCAGACTAAGGCAATTTTTACAAATCGAGTACGGCGGCCTCCACACGGAATGGAACCCAAGAAATTGTTTTTGGTAGGCCAAGCTTCTAAACGGTTTACCAATGAAGCAGTCCCTTAAGTCCAATAAGTACTGATATTATCAATACAAAAGTATGTTTTTTTGTTTGTTTGTTCTTCTTGCTCTCAACAACATTCCAATAGTAGAATGAATCGTTGGGTGCAAACGATTAGTGTTTGTTTTCGCCTGCAAATTGACTTGCCTCTAATATGTCAAGCGAACCAGCCTTTCTGTACAATTATTTAGCGTTAATAGTCGATAGTTCTACTACGCAATTGCATGAAATATTATCCAGTGCATAAACGCGCCGACGCCCTCGTGGCATATGCACCTCACCCCAAGCTTTCGTCCCGCAGCGCGCGCAATAACACTCATGTTCTACGACAGAACTGGCCTATTTGCGATATTGATGTCGCTCTATGATATCGCTTTAAATTCGTTAATGTTCCGCTAATTTCCCGCTCGCTTTGGGAGGGCGTTTACAAACGCGTGACAGAGGAAGGACAAAAAATGTGACGTCTCTATATGGGTCTAATGCCCGCGGATCTGTTGTTTAATGTGGAACACGCCTCATGATATTGTGGTTAGTTTTTTGCGCTCACATTGTCTAGTAATGTTCTATGACGTTGAGGTCAATAAATGTCGTACCGTGTATAGTTGTCGCACAGCGTATTGTAGAACAAAATTATATTTTACCTGAAAACGCCAGTGAGTACTAATAGTCGTCTCAGGTTTATTTTTATTTTATTTTATAAAGGAGGAAAAACAGAATTAACAAAAATTACTTAAATAGAGAAAATGAGTTAGCTTAATACATTTTGTTAACTCCTAAACATTCCTCACCGATAGATTGATTCTTGATTGACCGATAGTTTGGCTGGTTAGATAGATTCTTGATAAGTTGTGGGCGCCCTTAATTTTCAAACTTACACCAACCTTTTTTAGCTACTTAATTTATATCAATACGTCGCATTTCTTAAATATACTCTATTGAATCATTTATTTTATTTTATTGTTAAAAGAGATACAAAACAGCATTATAGATGCAGCATTACAATCAAATTATGATAGGGTATTTGTCAAACTATAAAGCCAAATATATATACATACAGCATGACAGACTTTGAAGCAACTAAAATTAAAATAGATTAGATTAGATTCGAACACTTTATAGTACACACCAGAAAAAAAAAACATTAAAAAGCTACAAAAAGAATACCTACAAAAAATGTTAGACAGTTCATCAATTTAAAAAAATACACAACATATTGAAAGCTACATACGAATATTAATCGGGAATATTATGTGTTAATAATTTGGACAATTTACTTTTCTTAGCATATTGTCACAATGACTGTAAAACATAAAATATATATTAGTTCATTGTAATATAGTTGTTATCTTTTGTTATTGTTTCTCGATCTATTTCCTGTAAAGTTGTAGATAAAGTTCCAATGGGTACATAAAACACACAAACATCTACTATAAGGTATGTTTGTGCGAAGCATGCATTTACCAACCATAGCAGTCAATCGTACTGCGTTGCCTATTATAAATTCCAAGAAAAATTCTTACAACGCCTTCATGTTGTTATAGTACTTTGATGCTAGAATTCTTTCCTCTTAAATCTCCTTGTCTTTGTCTTTCTCACAATTTTAACTTACAATATCTCAAACTCATAATTATGTGGCTACATATAAATCTTTACCGAGCTCAAAGCAGATGAATATCCTCCAAAATAAGAAGTGTATGTTTTCTTCCCTTTCTTGTAGTTTTAAAGTCTTCAGTTCCTTTTTTTGAAGAGACTAGCTTGCACGACACAGGGTATCCCAGTGTGCAAGTTAGAGTATCAAAGTGACAAAGCTGTTCATCTCAATTTTAAGATAACATGTCATTCTTAAGATGAAAATATTATTTGTTACTTATGTGCTAAATCCTACTCTATTGATAATAAAAAACTTTTATACTTATACTTTTAAAAACCAGACATTAACATCTACATTTACTTATTAACCGTTGAGCTTTATTTTCGATGAAAAGTACCCTAACGCGTACCTGCGTACGCGCATGCAGCGCCTAACAAATAATGATGAAGCGAAAGAGGTTGGTCAGGATCCCACTGCCACTGCCTACCACTTCGGGATACAGGCGTGAGTTTATATATTGTTTTCGACACACTTTGCACATTCACGTATGAAAACTTCGCAATGTAGACATCGCTGACACAAATGAACAGTCTACTCCTTCCCGAATATCTCAAATAAGATTCTCACTTACATAAAAGCTACTGTTATTTAAGGCTTCTTCCTCCGAAATTGATAAAAAGTCGGGCTGACACAAATGAACAGTCTACTCCTTCCCGAATATCTCAAATAAGATTCTCACTTACATAAAAGCTACTGTTATTTAAGGCTTCTTCCTCCGAAATTGATAAAAAGTCGGGCTTTAGTCAAGCTCTCCCGTAGTAATATTTAAAAACAATTTAAACTATGGTAACACCACCACCCTCAGCGCCCTTTCATAAAGCTGTCCCATTAAGAAGTTAAATTTTTTAATCCGAGCTGCAAACATCGCCGTACAAAACTGTGAAGAATAGTACAGAAAGTTCACCCATTAAATGCGTTTTAACATGTTCACGGACACTCACTTACGATCCATTGTTGTATTTGTTTATTTAGCTTTACTTTTAATATATTGATGAAACGAAAATCAATAAACACGTACGGTTCAGCACTCCGGAGGTCGTGGGTTCGAATCAATACCAATGACTTTTTTTCTAAGTTTCGTAGGTACATTTGTAGTAGCAGCAATACCACTCGCTGACTGTGAAGGAATACATCGTGATGAAAACCTGTTTTGTAGTGTTCACATACCCCAGCGTTTGAAATTGCCAATCAACGGTGACCATGCGTGGTTATTATGCCCATACTCTCTCTCTCTCTCTCTCTCTCTCTCTCTCTCTCTCTCTCTCTCTCTCTCTCTCTCTCAAAGCCCAAAGACGTTTCACAACAAGACAGCGACATGTATATGGGCTACATTAAAAAAATAGCACCTGTTGTGCTAATTGTACACAAACATAAATCGCATTAAAACTCGCATTACTGTCTGAGCTTTTTTTACGACATTGGCGCAAAATTTGCGGTCCAATAGTCATCACGCTTCGTCTAAATTATGTTATTACTAGATTACAAAAAAAAAGAAATTTCCCTATCCTGTGAAAATCACATAAGAGCCAACATTTAAGGTATTCCCGAATTTTCAAATTTTTTGAGCAGTTTTTAAATGTTTCTTTCTCTTTACCTTTAAATTTTTAAGTGTTTAAACCTTTCTCCGACTACATCGTCAAATTAATTCTCAAGCGATGCCAGCAAACAGCATTTTATTTTTAATAATTACTGTGTGACCGACAGAAGAGCTACATTCATGAATGTGTAATGGCAATACCATTCGTTACAGTTGTTAACATCTTTGAAAACAGCTTGAGGAAACCCGTGTATATGAGTTCGTGAACTGCTTATTCAAAATCCCATACTGACTGCCTTTCAGAGAGAAGTCCACCTAAAGACATTTACTAAAGTAACGCAAAACCCAAAAGCCGTTTTTTCAGCATCGATAATTACACCACTTTCAAGAATAAAAACTTGTAAATACACAATCTCATTTTTTAATTTTTATTGATCAGAATCAGAAGTATCACGCTTCGCGTTTAATCTTACAGAATTTTTTACGGTCTCTCTGAAAATTCTTGGTCCATGACGTGGCCTGACCTCTCAGTGCCAAGTGTCATCGTAAGTTTCGCGCCCGTCGTTAAGGGCATCTGCAGCGGCAGGAAAAATTAAACGGGTGGTCTGTATCGGGGTTAAATAGGAACCGGGTTCCGTGGTAGAAACTCTTAATGTCGTACAATAAATAATAAATAACGTCCGCACCATATAAAACAGTCACTTGCCTGAAACCAGAACATTCATAAAACACTATAACTTTCCACATGGTCGGTAATTCTGCATCATTTATTACAAGCATTCCACAAAAAAATATGTATCCTAAAATCTAAAAATATTATATTCTTGCAACAAACACTAACCCGTGCTGAGGACAATTTTAAAAACCTATTTAGAGTGTAAAAATTCGTCGCGGGTTCAAGTCCCGGCATGGGTGGAATTTTCAGCCTCTAAATAGGTTTTTAAAATCTAAAAATATACCAAACAATATCAGGAAACGACTCATAATATCCTATATATGGCCCTCGGCATTGTATGAATGCAAAAAATGGAAACAGGGTTACCGAGATGGGCTTGAAGCATTCTAAATGTCGTGGTGGACAAGATGAGAGAGAATAAGTTGGTAAGAAACAGAATAAACAAGTTCTATGGAAAGTAAATAAGAGAAGATTTGTGAACGAGGATGGTGAGGACGATCGAATATAGAAGAAAAATTGTGGACATTTTGCTACGTGAACAGTATGATATGAAACTGTTGTGACATAGTAGTACATATATTAGTAGTACATAACATATATACAGGTCTAAATAAGTAATTAGTATATTGTAACTGTTAATGTTATTTTCAAAACCAGCTAGGTAGATAATGCTAAGTAGCATGAAGCCGCTTTGTGCTTAAATGTAATGAAGAATGCAATAATAATAATAATAAGTGACGTAACATCATAATGGAAGAAAGAAAGAACAATAGAGAATATCAAGGAAAAGCTATTTTGAAATTAGGAGCGACAGGCGAACGTGGAAGATGTGCCGACAAGAGTCTCTTAAATATAGTGATGATAATAAAGTGCTGTGAATAGTTATTTAATCTTACGAATCATATAAAACTTGGCCTTTTTTTATTTGTGGATAGAACATTAACGAAATTAGCTTATACGAACTTGTTTTATATTAAATGTTTGATTATTTGTTAACGAAGTGTAAGTAGAACATTTTAAGTTCTCTATAGCGTAGCGTAGACGGTATAGCGAAATAAAATTGTTCAGTTATATGAACAATTTTATTTCGCTATACTATCGCAATGCATCACCAAGTCTCAGCTGAGTCTCTAAGCTCTACACAGACCAACGTTAGTTGGTTTTGGTTTTAAATTTAAGTACCAAATGCAATGTATATTGCACTTCTTTAATTTATATTTGAATGGGCCTATGTAATTTCATTTGTTAGCAGAACACCCTTGGCACAGTCTCTAATAATATATGGGATTGTTAAAGGTATCTGTTTCAGTCAATTGTATGAAAACTGAACATGGACGCACATTAGAGAGTGTCACAAATCCCATGGAGGACTTAGACAGACCAGAAAATAAGAAGACGACAACTACTTTTCAATGGTTTTCAGCTTCGTTTTTCTACGGAACCCCAAAGATTAAGCCCAAGCAGTGGGGGCGCGGGGGCTCGTGATGAGATTTTATTTAACAAAGTCTATATTAACCCGACGCAATTAGAGAACGTTAACGAGCTTCCCGTAATGACTCCCGGCCTATTCTCAGAATGCCGGGCGCGAATTGAACAAGCGAAAAACTCACTCATAAACAAAACAAAAGACAAAGTTTCCTTGAAAGAGTTTTTCTCATTGCAAAGGTGAACCTTTGAAAGAAGGAAAATAGTAGATTGTGTCTCAAGGGAGCAAAATGATATATTTACGGCGAGGGCGGTATATTGAATCCTGAGTGAAGCGAAAGATTCTACAATAGAATCCCGAGTGTAGCGAGGGATTCTAAAGTAGAATATTGAGCGTAGCGAGGGATTCAAGTGTTTACGCCCAAGACGGAAATAATTTTGCTACCGAGCGACACATACTGCTTTTCACACCTGCTATAAGGAAAATTTAAATCAAACACAATATGTGCCGTCGAAGACAATTATGATCGATTGCAACAAAATAAAAATCGAATTGTAATTACATTTTGTGAAAATCTGCAACGGATCATGCTGAGGGCAATAAAAAAATTACTAGAATATCAGGGAAGAAAAGTACAACTTTGATCCCTCATTTGAGGGAATCAAGGGATCTTTTCTGAATAGCAGGTGTGAAAATAATAATAGGTTACTTAGTAAACATACGGATTGGCTAACTTTACCACGGAATGCGTAAGAGAGACTGAGTGCTGTTGCCCAACGTCTCAATGATTACTTCTTTTGATAATTAGCAGATATGTCTTAGGCAGGGTGTAGACTGAAGCAAACAAAAAAACGAATGACAACGTACCGTTAATTGTTCGCATGTTTATTTTATTTGATAGGTAAAGTTACATTTTACTACCATTTAAGTCACAGATATTTTACAAATTACAAGCAGTCTTGGATCTAGGCTGAATGCATGCTAGTTGCTAAGTAATGGAATTAAACATTGTAATAATCTTAACATTGTAATTGCTACAAAACCTAAATTTTGACATGAGGCTAAGATATTAACAAGAAAGAAATTTCAGAATGTTTTGCTAGCAGCTTATAACGGGTCCTATACATTTTTGCAAATGGGTTAAAGTAAGAAACGTGGTTATTGAAAATATGCAAAACAAAAGTTTTAGTAAGTAGCTCGTTTTAGTCGTAAAAGTAGAGAAAGTGAATCAATAAGCATTCCCATCCATTTGGTTGGTCAGCTTTATTCTGAGCTATGACGAACTCAATAGAAAAAATATGATTTATGAAGAAAAGTACAATCGAAACTCTTTTTTGTAAATAAGTATTTGTTAACTTCGTACAGTACGCTTGTACAATACAGTAGTATTGTAAACAGCCTTTAAACTTCCAAAGGCAGGTTGTAGGCTTCCTCTCAGAGAGAGTATAGCGTGCATATTTCAAGCACTAACATATTAGAAAATAGATACTCTGATTTCCTTTTCAGTTAGCGAGTGGTATGCAGTGGGATTAAAAAAATGTACATTTAGCTTGCCTCGCTCGTCTACTCTTGGATTCACAGAGTCTAGAACAAATTATGGTGTTGTTTGGCTATCTTATTTTACCAGAAATCTTCGTTCAGCTTCGAGAATAGGCCCTCTGCCAAACACTGTGACACATTGCGCGAGAGTGATGCGAATTCAAAGCCCGCTTTTGAATGTTATTATTATTAGTATAGCCGCGACTTAGACCGGCTTCTTGGCTATTTATTGTTTAATTAACCCCTGCTCCTATTGCCAACGTCCGGCTGTTATGGCCGTTTAAAAAAACACCCCTTCAGAGGGAAATTGTTTATGTAATCGTGGAAGCGTGCAAAATTAGAGAACTTTCCGCGGCCAAGAGGGAAATATCATTGCGTAATTCAAAATATGCCTGTCTCGCAACGAAATGAAACTGGCTGAAAGCGTGAGCGCCGTTTCTTATTACTTTCAATTGAAATGTCAGAGAAGTCGTAACTCGGTTAGACCAGGTACTGGTCTGTAATGTTCACTCGAATTATACAATTATGTGAGTAACTGAAATAAAATCGTTTTGCCTTCAAAGAGTTCGCTTAGAAAAATCTTTATCGTAAAAAACCTAGCTATCTGCCATCAATTGAGTTTAATTTCTTTTTCAACTATACCCGAGACACAAAAGGAAAATCACAGAAGAATCGTTTTCTCTTTAATGGAATGGCATACTCATTGACTCAATATATATTATAATATTAATAATAGCCACCGAGCGTTAATTTACTGGTTTTAATAACGCCCTTCCTGAAATACAAGTTTTCCACGGATCATTACGATTTTTTTTATTTTCAAAGAAATTACGCCCGAAAGATCAACAGCATTTATTTTTGCAGAGTTGCAGTAGATACACTGTACATTTATTTTCAAAAAACCTTGTCATTATCAAGCATTCTTTTCGAAAATCTATTTGAAATGTCAACGTGCAATGCATTAAATACAACGGGACCTCAACAAAAGATTTCGATTTCTCAGGGTCAAGCCTTTGCATCTACGTATTGAGATGATTTATTCAGCGTGCAGAGGCAACTTTACTCGCACTCGACGGAGGAAAGGACCACTCGGACGCTGCAGAATATAGCTTAGATTAGAACACTTTACACACCAGAAAACAAAATACATTAAACGGTTTACATGTCTAAGTTTTGCCGTATACAATTGGCGGTCTTATCGCTAAAAGCGATCTCTTCCAGACAACCTTAGGATGGATAGAACTGATGAAGAGAGTAGATAGGTAGATGTACATGAAATATATGGGAAAAAATTTACATAAACTAACTGACTTACTTCTAATATTCATACCACAGAACACCTGTGATTCATACATATAGTTTGTTTTTGTCCAATGTGCGTAGTTTTCGTCTCGAGCGTCAGTATACGTATTAACACGCTGCCAATTTAAGGTAACACGTAACGGTGTAAACTTCTTTACACTAGTTTCGGGGTTCCGTACCCAAAGAGTAAGAGACCTTATTACTATACTCCGCTGTCCGTCTGTCTGTCTGTCACCAGACTGTAACCCATGAACCGTGATAGCTAGGCAGTTAAAATTTTCCCAGATGATGTATTTCTGTTGCCGCTATAACAACAAATACTAAAAACACAATAGGGTTAAAGTTAGGCACTAAATAGGGTTTAGGGCCACCAACAATTCGGCGCATAATTAGAATTAGGGAGTAGTTCTGTGGCGTTAAGTATTCTGTGGCCTCATCCAATTACTGATACAATTCAAATTAGAATCGTGGCGGAGCCAAATTGCCGCCGCAGGTACGACGTAGTTTTAGAATAGTGAAAAGGAAGCACAACAGTTAGGACGAGTACCTGTCGTTAGGCGAATTGTTAAAATAGCGTGCCGGTCTACTGTAAAGGAGGCATAGTAGTTTTGTTTCCAAAGCCAAAGACCTACTTACCTGACTGGCTCACTTAGCTAGCTTTATGACTATTTGTGACATAACTGAACTCATGAAATTGGATCACACATTCCCGGTGCACCTGCAGTAAAGAATATTCTATTTATCTATCGTACGATTTCGCCGGATTCAGCAAGCTATAAAATTCCATCGGGATTCTAAAACTGTAACTTCTCTGTACAGCGATTGTAACGGACCTGCCTGTGTAGCATACTCACAACATATAAGACTGAAAGGAGGGGAATATTTGAGAAATAACGAGTTAGTTAAATAAATTGAACTTATATCCAAAGAATAACAAGCGGTCGGAGCCGGCACCGAAAATGTTTTCCTACCCACTCGTAGATGAGGGTATTCGCGCAGAAGTTACTTTTTTTCCCCGACAGAGCGGCGCCAATAAAACATCACGCCACCCGACTAAAACCAATAAGGATGATACTTATTTATGAACCCGTACTATTGTTTCATGTGTCAGGTCGACTGGTGAAATCTGAGTGAAATCGTATAAAAAGGCCGAGGGCCAAACGCGCGGGGGGATTCCAGACTAGAGAATTGAACAGTAAATACATCCGTTACGCTCGTAGGGAAATTCGCCATTTTCAGCGAATTTATTAGCATTAGGGAGTTTCGTTTGCATTTAAATTCGAAAATAGGAGAGTGGCTTTGGATTTGTTACCTAACATCACCTGTGGGCATCGCGTCCCAGACTATCAGCTCTGGTGTGGAGTTTCAGGTTTAGAGTTGCTCTCGAAGCTAGGGAGTTGATTTGAAAGTAAAAGTGTTAAGGTTAGAAGCGGTTTTCGGTTCCTGAATCTTTCGTACATTTAGCTAGAAGTTTTCCGCGTAAAATAGGGTTTTCAGCCTTAGTAATTAGGGTAGCTTCCGCGAATTAAAATGTGAACTAATCCTTTTTCTCCACAGTACTACGTTTATGGGAAATAAATTTGTACAAAAGTAAACTCTCGGTGGCAAAGGTATGCTAAGGATAGTCCGTGTGTCCAGCCTTTGTCAAATAACCAAGGCTCGGTGAGGCCACACGAGGTTATTCGTGTCATGCTTGCGTCATAGCTTTCAGAGTTTTGTTCGAATTTAATTCTACTTATTACTTTAACTTAATTCCACTAGCTAGTGGTAATTGAGTTTCAGTACACAAACGTGTGAATTTAGAGCGAATTCACTTGGGAGCCTTAAGAAGTTTAAATTAATGGACTAAGGAACCCAAAATCTAGCTCTGCTTACTATGCTACGGCTGAATCTGAGTCTGCTTGGGTCGAAAGGTTTAAAGAATCCCTTCACCGGAGGCGTTCCCAATTTAATTTAGTAAAAAAATAATAATAATAATATTAATTTTGAATTGAGATAATTAGAGATTAATTATCTTGTTTGGAGATTGGGTTAAAACGCTTCTTGTGAATACGGTGTTAGATCTTCTTCCGTTAGCATTCGTGGTGTAGCAATTTTCCCCCTGCTTACCCTGAGTGACAGACGATTCTAGCCCTCTGGCACTTTGCACCCATAACATATTTATGTATTATATTTCGTATATTCTTACCTTGCGGGTGGTTACCGAACCCATAAAACCACCCGCGCATACACATCCTAGGCTACACACTCTGGCCGGCCAGAAAGTCTGAAAGCTAACTGTGTCAAGTTACCGAGTGATTTGAAACAGTCTGGGTTTCTGGAGTTAGGGAGGATAGAAGTAGGAAATAGCTGTGACTAGGGAGACACCATAGGCACTCACACATATACGCGATTAAATGTAAATGGGGTTTGTTTTGCTGAAACAATTGATGGGTGGTTAAATTAGCTTACGGGGTTGGGAAGAATTAGGCAGGCTCCCCCTTTTCTTTCAGGGTATCCAGTTGTATGATGAGCGTAAGTATTTCCCCGATTCCCCACCTTAGCAATGCGGTCATTAAGTAGGACAATAAATAGCGATTTATTTCCGTACCAAAAAATAAGTAATCCAATAGCTTTTTTTTTTCAATATTGACAGCAATATTATTTTGTAACGTCCTGTGCAGAGGTCTAACATTAAATTCCGTTAAAATAAATAAGCTCTGACAAAATTCTATAAACTAATTAAGTAAAAGCTAAAGTAGACAACCAAATTTTAATTAATCAGAAGTGCCAAATGTGTTAGATGTTTATTCCTCCATTCTTATCATGAACAGTGAAATTTGTTGTGTATAAATGAAATATTTTCAGTAAGTTAGCTTTTATTCTCAAAATACTAAAAGTGACTCTTAACTATCTAACACCTTACTATTCTAGCCTTTTACTCCAACTATTAAAAGTGACTCGTAATTTAACTAATACTTTACTATTTTCGCTTACGGAACCCTTCAAACATAAATCAATGAAACGTTTAGCTACTTGCTCTAATTTCCTCCGCTGCTTAGGTTGCTACGGCATCTTATTAATGAAAACGTAGTGGTTCGAGTCCTGATGGACGTTAGAAACTATGATACGAGTACCATGTTAGCGTTGGCTTGTAAACGAAGATCTAATAAGTAAGGATGTAAGTTCGTGCCTTGTTTACTTACATTAAAATTAACTACTGAACTTTGATTTCTCGCCTATCGAAACTTTGATTTGGGAGGTCTGAAAATGGCATCAAATTATTATTAATATAAAACCTAGATGTAATAAAACCTAACCTACACCGACATTAACTTTTGAAACCTTGATTAACAACCTACGTATTACTGATTATCTTTTTACGCACCTACCTTCAATATTTTGCGCCGCATCTCGCTTACGTGAATCTATCCTTATAGCGTTGAGGTTGAGTGCCGTTTTATATTGAGAGTTTAACAATCTATCGAGCAATGGAAATGAGTATGCTATAGGGCGAAGGATCCGATGAATAAAATAGTCTTTATTGACATTATGACAAAACCCGTTATGGAATGTTGTGGTTGTTAGATTTTAAGGCGTAAACCTTTTTAATTTGAATAATATTTAAACTTGCTTATCTCTTTACTTCAATAATATTTTGTGCTCTGCCTTGTTTGATCTAATGGTATTTGGGATACTTGCTGCTTGGAGCTCTAATAGACTTCGTCGGTTCAGTCCATTGTTGTGACGTCTTGAATAGACTTTTTCCAACATACACGTCCGGGTTACATACTTTTAGTAGAGTTATCTCCTAGGTATTTGATACCGTTGAGTTTTGTGTATAATGGCTGGACCATACGAAAGTTATCTACCTATTCAGAGTTTCAAGGAATAATTTCCTTTCATTGGATCAAACAATCTAGAATTGTTTATTTTTAAACATTTGTGCTATTGCTGCTATTAATGCTTGCAATCTTTAGTGAGGCTGACCACTTCTTCACAATGAGCGTTATTCGCTAGTTGCTAAAACTTCGTTTGACCAGTCATCCATTATATCCAGGCTTTCCGGATTGAATTTTCTCCGATGTACCATGCCTTTGATATCACAACCCCATACTATTCTACGACCTGATGACTGTTCATACGTTGAAAGCACCTTTTATAAATCTTCCTACGGTCAGTTTTCACTGAATTGCCTGCATTTGGCAAACGCAATTGAAATGTTATGTATATCCATGAATCTAGTTATAGATAAAACTATGTACAGTGGGACAATGATGAGCATACGGTGTGAAAGACCCAGCCTTTGGTTGGAGAATTGAGTTTCTTTTAGTCCGGATCCCGTCTCTGAGTCAAGTACTTTTAACTAGATTTGTGTTAGTTAACTTTCACTTTATCTATTATATTATAAATTTAAACTTTATTCTGCATTAACTGCGCTTCATGCTTATAATTTCTATTTGCCATCGCTTCAATCAAATTACTAGCGGACTTTAGTGACGAAAATCTGTTGAGCATTATAATAATATTATTAACAATAATATTGTTGTAATGATCTACTTCTTTTATCTGTTCTTACACAATGTTCCATACCGGTTTAAACTGTTTCATATTCTACTTTAAATAGCAAACTTATTCAACACTTAAACATTAAAATTTCTAATTTTCATTCTTGTTAGGGCTTTACTTAACCTTTTCAATATAGGACGGAATTAACTCAATCTCTCTACTTAACTTTGATATCAAACCGAGTTAACTCGACCTTTAATTTCAATTTAAAGAAAATTAACTAGATCTTTATTTGTTAATTATATACTTTTGCGCTCGAACATTTGCTTTCAATCTCAGATACCTTAAAAGGGCTAGGGTTACGTATACGATCACAACGCAGGGTTCTACCGATTAAAACTAGACGATCACAGTTGGCCATTAGAGTGTTTTGCATCATAGTAACTTTTATTTGTCTCGACGGGGTTTAATATTATAAATTACGGAGTTGGGATTTTACAATATGGTGTTACCGTGACCATGATATTTTATTACGAGTTTGAGTAGTTTGTTTATGTTTATGATGCAGAATATTCTTATTTCATTTAATAATTGTTGGCTTTATGCCACAATTTGTTGTTCGTGAAATGGAAAAGGTAGAAACATTGGGATTGGCAGCGAATGTGCGAGTTCAAATCGTTAAACAAAATTAGATTAATTACTTAAGATTAAATAAAAACCAAAAAACTTTGATTTAAACTAAAACTTTTATAAATATTCAGTACGTAGGAAAACGTTGTAGAAAGAGTAAAAACAAACAACACATAAAACAATTCAAAATTTATTTATTCGGTCCTTACTTAGTATGTGCAATTGTGCATTCCACTTAAGACAAGTTTTCAAATCCGAGTCTAAATTTAGATCCGCGTTAAACAAAATATCTAATAGGCCCGGCTCAAAGCAATATTTCTTACTGATGATGCGATTAGTTTTAAAAGTAAGTAATCATTATCTAAATAAACTAGGTAACAGGTAAACATTAAGTAAATTGCAACAAAAGTATTATGTGTGGGGGGGTTGCCCTTATCATTACTTTGTCAATCTCGTCCCATTATTATTGCCTAAGCTTTGAACCAAAGTTATATCAGATGTAGGCAGGTAATTTAAATCAAATAGTTTAATATCTAAATGTTTTATACTCTGGGGGTTGCGATTTTTAGTACAACATAGGTACTATTTTATTTAAAAGATTTTTCAAAAAGCGTTAAATATACTTCGTTAAGTTTTAATGGTATCGCTTTTGAAGTATTGTCTGACAAACGGGAATAGAACCATTAAATTCAATTCATAATTTTATTACATTAAGTAATCGCGTAACATAATGGTAAAATAAACCTAGGTCGAATTAATAAATTCCTCATTTTTGGAGTCAATTTAAAATTAAACAAAAACAAGTTTGGATATGAACCGTATGAAGATAACAATTTAACTATCGGAAAGTTATGTAGGTACGACTAAACCTGCACTTCCTTCGCATAGCAATCAGGTCAGTACATCAGACATATTGACGATTGTAGGGTTGAAAAGGGTCATGGTACATGCACTAGATGGCGCTTTTATACGGCTTTTATATCGTGTATATTTTATAATATGAGCTAAAAAAGATAGTTATGTAGTACTGTTAAAATTAGTATGAGTTAAATTAGCATTTCAAATTTACATAATCTAAAAAAAAAAAAAATATATTTAATATGCAATTTAATTTTGAATCAACATTGGGAATAATAATAATAAGCTATGTAGTTTACAGAAAATAATTTAACTAAGCGATTTAAAACACAATACGCTCCAAACTAAGTTGAGAAGATTTAATATTGACGAGATGAAAACGGGGAAATAAGGTTGTGGTCACCCATTCATAGACTGCTAGTGGACATTGTTGCTTGACCACAGTACTCAGTAGGATGCAGTTGATCGAGAGGTAGCACTACGCACGGATCATAGGAATTGAATGAAAATTGAGTTAACATTTAATTAACTTGTTATTATTAGTAATCGAGAATATTTCATTTTTATTAGTAATCGAGAATATTTCATTTCAACGGGAAGTAAAAAAAAAAAAAAAATGTAAAAACTTATTAAAAAAAAAAATTACATTAATTAACCAAAGTTCTTCTTTATGGGGGGTTGTTAAAAATATTTCCACGATTTTAAATCTACTTAAGGAATATTTTCGGTTTAATACTTTAATAAAACTTGTTCTGCATATTAATTAACATTTGTTATTGAGAGAGATCATTATTATTTTAATTTGTTGATAATTATAATTAATTTTCAAAATATTTTCATGCTGGGGATTGATATCAATTTTTACATTCGATAAATATTCCATTTCGCGGAAACTAGCTTTTCATTTGGGGGGTTGCAATAAAACTTAATATAAAATTAACAAAAGTTTTCTCGACGGGGAGTTGCTATTACAGTATTATTAAGAATCTAGCATTGCGTAATTAGGTAGTCTTCGTATAGCGGTTGCGTAAATAAATTCATTCATTATAATGATTCATTTAGAGTTCGGATTTCTTCAATTTGCTATTCGTTGATTTAACAGGATTTCCTATATTTCATTCACGACAATTCGTAAATTTCGTAATAAATATAATAGACTAATTCATCAAATAATAAAAAAAAAAAAAAAACAAACCTTTGTTTTATTTTAATTCTTAGCGTACTTATAGTAAAAAACAAAATAAAAAAAATAATAAATAAACACTTCGTTTTATTTAACCATCCGCGTACAGTAAACGATAAAAATAGATAATTGAACATTCTCATTAAGCCAAACTTTTGATTTTAATTTATGTAAATTTTGTTTTTAATAAAATACGGAAGCATATCAATCTAATCGGGATTTAAAGTTGATTATTTAATTTTCGTCGTTGACTGTACTTCTTAAACCAGGTAATTAAAACGGTTTTGAAAGGTAATAAGGTATTGATTTTGAGAGGTAACCGCATGTTAAACTATAAGTTAATTAAGGGTATTTTACTTTAATTTTAAATTCTATCACAATCCATTCCAAAACGGTTATTGAGATAAGTACTTCCGACTACTTCCTATAAATAATATTCAGTATTGCCTATAAAATAAATTAAACTCGCTAGGTTACAACAAAATAAAATAAATCCACGGTTATCGCTGTTCGCTAAATCTTTAGATCTTCGCTGTAAAATTAAACAAATAACAATAATACTAGGTATGCAGAAGGGAATGATATTGCTTATTTGAGTCGATGATAGATGATTGAAGTATGGCGTGCAAAAGAAGAGTGTGAAAGTGGGGAATGATTGGGAGGCCTAAGGTTTGGCGAAGTGTTAAACGTAGATAGCCTGTCGTAGTACGGTCCCATGCCGACATACACGCACCTCAAAAGGGTTCAAATACCGTTTTCCTTTGCTGGATGCAAAGCATCATTTAGTTTAAATAGTATAATTTGGTATTTGGAACCTTCACTCTACACGGGAATTAAACACTGCACATTCTCCAAATATAATGATATTTGAAATGGAAAGATTAGAATTAATGACTGTTTGGTTATTAGATCGGTGGACTTGGAAAGCTTGCTGATTGTTAGTATCGAAATTTCGTAGACGGAAATTACGTTTTGGGGTGCGTCCTCTCTCACACGAAAGCCGTGCCTGACGTTGGGGCAGCCAAAGGAAGTAATTTATACCGGATTGACTTTCGGTAACTCTGCCTCGCAACCAGGGTCGTTGATTACGGAGTTTTGACTGACAGGCCATTCATGGATGCTGAGATAATTAATTCAGGCTGCGTTATCTAAACTTTCTAACTGAAAAATATCTGAAGTATTTGGTTTAAATACACACACATCATGACAGACATGTGGGACAATATTGCAACAGGTATATTAGAAGAAGATAGGGGCCATTGTGAGAGCTATCACAGATACCATGTCCTTGTTTGTATAAAATTTGTATTCGTCGGTTCTTCTACAAATTTTGGGGGTTGATTGTAACGGACCTGCCTGTGTAGCATACTCACAACATATAAGACTGAAAGGAGGGGAATATTTGAGAAATAACGAGTTAGTTAAATAAATTGAACTTATATCCAAAGAATAACAAGCGGTCGGAGCCGGCACCGAAAATGTTTTCCTACCCACTCGTAGATGAGGGTATTCGCGCAGAAGTTACTTTTTTTCCCCGACAGAGCGGCGCCAATAAAACATCACGCCACCCGACTAAAACCAATAAGGATGATACTTATTTATGAACCCGTACTATTGTTTCATGTGTCAGGTCGACTGGTGAAATCTGAGTGAAATCGTATAAAAAGGCCGAGGGCCAAACGCGCGGGGGGATTCCAGACTAGAGAATTGAACAGTAAATACATCCGTTACGCTCGTAGGGAAATTCGCCATTTTCAGCGAATTTATTAGCATTAGGGAGTTTCGTTTGCATTTAAATTCGAAAATAGGAGAGTGGCTTTGGATTTGTTACCTAACATCACCTGTGGGCATCGCGTCCCAGACTATCAGCTCTGGTGTGGAGTTTCAGGTTTAGAGTTGCTCTCGAAGCTAGGGAGTTGATTTGAAAGTAAAAGTGTTAAGGTTAGAAGCGGTTTTCGGTTCCTGAATCTTTCGTACATTTAGCTAGAAGTTTTCCGCGTAAAATAGGGTTTTCAGCCTTAGTAATTAGGGTAGCTTCCGCGAATTAAAATGTGAACTAATCCTTTTTCTCCACAGTACTACGTTTATGGGAAATAAATTTGTACAAAAGTAAACTCTCGGTGGCAAAGGTATGCTAAGGATAGTCCGTGTGTCCAGCCTTTGTCAAATAACCAAGGCTCGGTGAGGCCACACGAGGTTATTCGTGTCATGCTTGCGTCATAGCTTTCAGAGTTTTGTTCGAATTTAATTCTACTTATTACTTTAACTTAATTCCACTAGCTAGTGGTAATTGAGTTTCAGTACACAAACGTGTGAATTTAGAGCGAATTCACTTGGGAGCCTTAAGAAGTTTAAATTAATGGACTAAGGAACCCAAAATCTAGCTCTGCTTACTATGCTACGGCTGAATCTGAGTCTGCTTGGGTCGAAAGGTTTAAAGAATCCCTTCACCGGAGGCGTTCCCAATTTAATTTAGTAAAAAAATAATAATAATAATATTAATTTTGAATTGAGATAATTAGAGATTAATTATCTTGTTTGGAGATTGGGTTAAAACGCTTCTTGTGAATACGGTGTTAGATCTTCTTCCGTTAGCATTCGTGGTGTAGCAATTTTCCCCCTGCTTACCCTGAGTGACAGACGATTCTAGCCCTCTGGCACTTTGCACCCATAACATATTTATGTATTATATTTCGTATATTCTTACCTTGCGGGTGGTTACCGAACCCATAAAACCACCCGCGCATACACATCCTAGGCTACACACTCTGGCCGGCCAGAAAGTCTGAAAGCTAACTGTGTCAAGTTACCGAGTGATTTGAAACAGTCTGGGTTTCTGGAGTTAGGGAGGATAGAAGTAGGAAATAGCTGTGACTAGGGAGACACCATAGGCACTCACACATATACGCGATTAAATGTAAATGGGGTTTGTTTTGCTGAAACAATTGATGGGTGGTTAAATTAGCTTACGGGGTTGGGAAGAATTAGGCAGGCTCCCCCTTTTCTTTCAGGGTATCCAGTTGTATGATGAGCGTAAGTATTTCCCCGATTCCCCACCTTAGCAATGCGGTCATTAAGTAGGACAATAAATAGCGATTTATTTCCGTACCAAAAAATAAGTAATCCAATAGCTTTTTTTTTTCAATATTGACAGCAATATTATTTTGTAACGTCCTGTGCAGAGGTCTAACATTAAATTCCGTTAAAATAAATAAGCTCTGACAAAATTCTATAAACTAATTAAGTAAAAGCTAAAGTAGACAACCAAATTTTAATTAATCAGAAGTGCCAAATGTGTTAGATGTTTATTCCTCCATTCTTATCATGAACAGTGAAATTTGTTGTGTATAAATGAAATATTTTCAGTAAGTTAGCTTTTATTCTCAAAATACTAAAAGTGACTCTTAACTATCTAACACCTTACTATTCTAGCCTTTTACTCCAACTATTAAAAGTGACTCGTAATTTAACTAATACTTTACTATTTTCGCTTACGGAACCCTTCAAACATAAATCAATGAAACGTTTAGCTACTTGCTCTAATTTCCTCCGCTGCTTAGGTTGCTACGGCATCTTATTAATGAAAACGTAGTGGTTCGAGTCCTGATGGACGTTAGAAACTATGATACGAGTACCATGTTAGCGTTGGCTTGTAAACGAAGATCTAATAAGTAAGGATGTAAGTTCGTGCCTTGTTTACTTACATTAAAATTAACTACTGAACTTTGATTTCTCGCCTATCGAAACTTTGATTTGGGAGGTCTGAAAATGGCATCAAATTATTATTAATATAAAACCTAGATGTAATAAAACCTAACCTACACCGACATTAACTTTTGAAACCTTGATTAACAACCTACGTATTACTGATTATCTTTTTACGCACCTACCTTCAATATTTTGCGCCGCATCTCGCTTACGTGAATCTATCCTTATAGCGTTGAGGTTGAGTGCCGTTTTATATTGAGAGTTTAACAATCTATCGAGCAATGGAAATGAGTATGCTATAGGGCGAAGGATCCGATGAATAAAATAGTCTTTATTGACATTATGACAAAACCCGTTATGGAATGTTGTGGTTGTTAGATTTTAAGGCGTAAACCTTTTTAATTTGAATAATATTTAAACTTGCTTATCTCTTTACTTCAATAATATTTTGTGCTCTGCCTTGTTTGATCTAATGGTATTTGGGATACTTGCTGCTTGGAGCTCTAATAGACTTCGTCGGTTCAGTCCATTGTTGTGACGTCTTGAATAGACTTTTTCCAACATACACGTCCGGGTTACATACTTTTAGTAGAGTTATCTCCTAGGTATTTGATACCGTTGAGTTTTGTGTATAATGGCTGGACCATACGAAAGTTATCTACCTATTCAGAGTTTCAAGGAATAATTTCCTTTCATTGGATCAAACAATCTAGAATTGTTTATTTTTAAACATTTGTGCTATTGCTGCTATTAATGCTTGCAATCTTTAGTGAGGCTGACCACTTCTTCACAATGAGCGTTATTCGCTAGTTGCTAAAACTTCGTTTGACCAGTCATCCATTATATCCAGGCTTTCCGGATTGAATTTTCTCCGATGTACCATGCCTTTGATATCACAACCCCATACTATTCTACGACCTGATGACTGTTCATACGTTGAAAGCACCTTTTATAAATCTTCCTACGGTCAGTTTTCACTGAATTGCCTGCATTTGGCAAACGCAATTGAAATGTTATGTATATCCATGAATCTAGTTATAGATAAAACTATGTACAGTGGGACAATGATGAGCATACGGTGTGAAAGACCCAGCCTTTGGTTGGAGAATTGAGTTTCTTTTAGTCCGGATCCCGTCTCTGAGTCAAGTACTTTTAACTAGATTTGTGTTAGTTAACTTTCACTTTATCTATTATATTATAAATTTAAACTTTATTCTGCATTAACTGCGCTTCATGCTTATAATTTCTATTTGCCATCGCTTCAATCAAATTACTAGCGGACTTTAGTGACGAAAATCTGTTGAGCATTATAATAATATTATTAACAATAATATTGTTGTAATGATCTACTTCTTTTATCTGTTCTTACACAATGTTCCATACCGGTTTAAACTGTTTCATATTCTACTTTAAATAGCAAACTTATTCAACACTTAAACATTAAAATTTCTAATTTTCATTCTTGTTAGGGCTTTACTTAACCTTTTCAATATAGGACGGAATTAACTCAATCTCTCTACTTAACTTTGATATCAAACCGAGTTAACTCGACCTTTAATTTCAATTTAAAGAAAATTAACTAGATCTTTATTTGTTAATTATATACTTTTGCGCTCGAACATTTGCTTTCAATCTCAGATACCTTAAAAGGGCTAGGGTTACGTATACGATCACAACGCAGGGTTCTACCGATTAAAACTAGACGATCACAGTTGGCCATTAGAGTGTTTTGCATCATAGTAACTTTTATTTGTCTCGACGGGGTTTAATATTATAAATTACGGAGTTGGGATTTTACACGATTAGGCTCTACCACAATCAGTGGGAAGCGTTCTACAAACCAAATTGGGTTGTTTATTGCACACGGATTCGACATTCAAACGTTTTATTCCGACAATAGGTGCTTCAGAAATTGTTAACTACCGATAAACCTAATTCACTGTGTAAGAACATGAAAATACTCTATTAGGGTTAAGCTGAAATACGTCGGCCATTGTTAATTTTCTTAACCGCTACATACTTTGATATTCTAACTATACTACGGGTTTTAAATTTACTAAAGGTAGTCCTCTTAAGGGTTTCCTTTTAAAAATCACTGGTTAAATTTCATATTTTTTAGGGTTCCGTGCCCAAAGGGTAAGGGACCCTATCACTAAGACTCCACTGTCCGTCCGTCTGTCTGTCTGTCACCAGACTTTATGTCATGAACCGTGATAGCTAGGCAGTTTAAATTTTCCCAGATGATGTATTTCTGTTTCCGCTATAAAAACAAATACTAAAAACACAATAAAATAAACATATAAGGGGGGCTCCCATACAACAAACGTGATATTTTTGCAGTCATTTGCTCGATATTAATAACGGCAACGTGTACCCGCTTGAAATATTCAAATGTTGTTATAGATAATGATGCGGAACCCTTCGTGCGCGAGTCTAACTCACACTTGGACGGTTTATTTAACATGATTCTCAAGTTTCATGTTTGTGATTATTATTATTGTGATTATTATTAGTCATTTTCTACCAGTCAACCGTCAGTGTGATCTCCTTGCCTGGTTACCATAGCAGAGGGTATCCTAGTTTGGCGCCAGGACAAGTGTTTGTGTTGCGTGGAAGTTATTTATTTAAGTAAGGCCTATTAAAAAAAACTTCACATAAAAAGAAAAAATCTGGGAAACGCGGGTTCAAATCCCACTTCGGTCCGGACTTATTTTTTCCATTCTGTATGAAGTTTTTGGTTCTATCTATCCTATTATTCACACATGAACACTATCTGTAAAAATAGTTCAGTTCACTAATATAATTAGGCATTTCGTTGGATGGAATAAAACAAGGAAAGAGAAACAGTATCAAGCGGAGCCACGGTTATCAATAGCAATACCGAGATTATTGATGTTATTGCCCTAAACTATTATTTTGACTCCTAACCTCCCGACATCACCGACCAGTACAAATTGATCTCTAACGCAGATACTCCTTTCACAGAAACGTAATGTGAATACGGTGTGATAGTAGCCGAAAGGAAGGTCAACCAATAACGGACGGTTACAGGAGATATAGCTGCACTAAATGACGTTCGCACCATCTGTGGGGTGTCATAAAACTACCCTGTTATCCCCAAATTCGTGTCGGCGCGATAGTTTCCTGTAAGGGGTAAGATTTGACATTGTTTCTGGAGATTATTGGATTTGCCGCATGTGGAGTTAAGGTTGTAGAAACACAATATTCTTCTGAATTCAATTAAACCATTGATAAAGAAATTTAAAATACAGAAAAAGAACAATGTCTACCTAGTTATGTGATGGTTTCAAGTAACGACTCCGATGGAATAATTAATAATTCATCTTATTGAATAGAGAAATACCCATACCTATTTTCTATTCATTGACTTAGATAAAAAAAAAACGGAAAAGTCTGTGTAAGACTAGCGCTCTTATTGTTGCACAAAGGAATAGAAACTTAAAGGTGCCTTACCTTGAATTGTTTACGAAATCCTAGTTTAAGATCAGGACTAGTGATTTTTTTATGTGGAAGTGTCAGATAACTACATAATTTAAAAAATCCTATAGTTTTTTATTAGAAAGTAATAGGTACAGTAATATTCATTTTTCTAACTTCTTTCTTGCGTACGTAGGAGTTTTATACGTAACTTTCTCTGTCGTGGTTAACGTAAATCAATTAACGTGCGTGATCAAGATTATGTTGTATTCATGCTTGTAAGCTTTTAATTAATTTAAACTTAAAGGGTCACGCGTTCGAGACCATTTTATTTAATATTTCCTTGTAACCAATAAAAAGAATCAACCAAGAGCCAACCAAAATTAGGTAGAGATAAATAATCCAAGAAAATTCTAACCAGACATTGACTTTTCTTATTCGATTTTGACTCATGTAGTTAACTCAGGCATACAAAAAAAAACGATTCTATCCAGTTCTTAACATAATGACCCCATAAATAAACATCAACCTTAATCGCTTAAGTCGTACTGCTCAAAACGGCACAGTTATTTAAACAAATAAATCTCCATTCCCATTCACCCCCAAAAGCTTCATAATTAAATATCAATACATCTAGCATGCGATAAACAATCTTGAGTCAATTAACGAGTGGAAAATTCAACCTAAATTGCTGTCTTGTTTCCCGCCAACCACAGAACAAGGACTATGAAAGAACCAGACTGTCGATCCAAAGAAGCTTGGAATTCAGCTTAACGACAAACTGTGTTAAGTTCATAAGCAGCCTATATACGTCTCACTGTAGGATACAGGCCTTCTCTCAGAGAGAGAGTATGACCTTATTCACCACGCGTGCCCATCGTGGATTGGCGATTTCAAGCGCTGAGGTACGTGCATAGCTCGAACACTCAAGTTTCCTTACGATGTTTTCCTTCATAGTTAGCGAGTGGTATTGCTACTATAACTTCACAAATGTACATAACTTAGAAAACAAAGTCATAGGTACATTCCCGCACTGGGAATCGAGCCTGGGTCTCACGCCTCCGAGTCCAATGTTCTACCCACTTGACCCGACATATCATCATCATTCAGCCACAAGAAGTCCACTGCTGGATATAGGCCTCCTCCATGGATTTCCAAAAAGACCGGTTGGAAGCGGCCTATAAAACATATGCAAAAAATAATTATTTTCAATTAATTGACTTCGCCGTTTTTCTCAAAATGTTGATTTCTAATAAAAAGAAATAAACTCAACCCAAGCTGTTACTCTACACCTAGTCTTTGTTTTGTTGCCATCGGCCCTATCAGCATATTAGATCTGACTGTGCGGTCAGAATTAACCCCCTTAAAGGGGGCCTTTTATGGATATTTGAACCCCGGGGGGACACTTGACCCCTCCCCGTATCTCGCATCTCCCCCCAGCTAACTAATGGTCTAACTTTACTGTGGCATACTTCATAACTAATGTTGATGCCTCGTAAGGTTGCTTCCTCACTGATAGATGAGATATCAATTTTAGTGGTAGATGTGCACTACCACCTGGGACCTCTCAGATTTCATAGAACTACAATTCATACATATAGCATGACAATTCGATGTACATTTCATCGTAGATTAACCCACAGATTAAAAAGTAGCCAATCGGTTACGCATTGTATATAGACAATGAATTTTAGTTTTTCCAAACGCTGCCCTGCACTGGATATTTGAAAATGTAAAAATTAAAGGGCTATTTTTGAAACACGCCAATGTTATTTTCAACCACTTTTCATATGTGACTTTTTATTTTTTTGTAATTTGACGAATTTTCTGGTGTGTGGAACTTTTGTGTGATTTGTAAATAAAGTATCTGTTTCATATCTTTCGCTGTCTTCATATCCATAGCATACACTGTAACTTAGCCCCAAAATTACGTTATATTGTGCAAAGTCACGGAGATTACAACATCGATTGTCAACCGTTGATCGCAATTAGATAATAGATTTGACTATTTAGATTCATAATACACTAATGGAAACACAGATGGGTTTCAACAAACTTTCACTGTCACCATATGTTATGAATACACGACATGATTTTGCAATAAAGTACAAATGTTTAGTTATAAGCCTTGTCCTAACTCGCTTAGAGATTCCAACCAATAGATTTCATTATCGTCAGCCATTTGACGCCCTCTGCAGTACATAGGCCTCCTTCGTGGTTTTCATAACCATGAGGGGTTTTGCCACAATCGCCACGCTTGGCCGGCGGGTTGGCGATCGCAGTATGCGGTTGGAATCTCAGGAAGACGCTGCTGCCCGTCTCCTGGTAATTGAGTTCCTTAGTCGCCTTCTACGACATCCACGGAAAGAAATGGAGTGACGCTATTCTTAATCCGGCGCCACACGAAACAAATAGATTTACGTCAACTTAAATAGTTTTTTTTAAAGTAGCCTATATACGTCCCACTTCAGGGCACAGGTCTTCTCGTAAAGTGAGACTATGGGCTTAATTACCAAGCGTGCCCACCGCGGATTGGCAATTTTAAACCCTGAGATATGTGAACACTTCAGTCACTCAGGTTTCCTTACGATGTATTCCTTCACAGTTGAAGTACTGTAAAATGAAATAGTAAAGATTTTTTCTTTCTTTTAGACTAGCAACCGGCGCTTTATTTCTCGGCTTGGTTCCTGCACCGGGCTTAATACTAAAATGAGCTGGCTAGTGAAACCTCATAAATATTAACAGTAAATTTTTAATCATCCCAAAAACTAAATTCGGAACTAAATCGTATAGTCCAGTGCAGCCAACAGAGAGCTGCTACAATATTAAAACCTAAGCGTAACAAAACACAAACACCCACCGACTGCAAACTAACTGGCGAGCGGAGCGAACATAGTCGCTGTTCAGACATGAATTCTACTGATCAGAAGGACAAACCTTAAATAAATTTATAGATTTATGAAAAGACTCATCATATTTTAACTCTTGTATTATACTTTATTGCACACAAGACTTTTAACAGGACATTACATAAGAAATTACATGTACAAAGGCGAGCTTATCTCTGTAAGAGATTTCTTCCAGCAAACCTTCGGGTATAGGAGAAGCAGTAGAAAAACGGGTCTATATATGTGCACAAAATAAACTACAAAAAGCCTAAATAACACAAAGTAAAAAGGAAAACAAAAACTACATAAACTAGATATCAGAATAAAAATACATACCTACTTAGATATACATAAATAATATATAATATATAGCTCAATGTATATCAATATATATATATATATATATATATATATATATATATATATATATATATATATATATATATGAGCTATATATATATATATAGCTCAATGTTATTACAGGGATAGATAATGCTCTTTCAACCGCTTCTTGAAGGTACCAATAGTGGGACTGGCGCATATGTTCTGTGGCAGTGCGTTCCACAGCCTAACCGACTGGACCGCGAAGGAGTCACCGTAGGCTCCAGTATTGTGAGCAGGAATTTTAAGAAGATGGGAGTTAAGTGATCTTTTCGATCTTTCTCCGGAGTACAGGTATTGAAACCTTTCTCTCAGGTATGCGGGAGATGCGGGATGATTAAGGATTTTGTACAATAGTGACAGTATATGTGCATTCCGGCGAAGACGAATTGGGAGCCATTTTAACTCTTGTCGGAAACGAGACACATGATCAAATTTGCGTAATCCGTATATGAAGCGGATACCCAAATTTTGTAGACGTTCGAGTTTGTCTAGCAGCTCCTCATTGGCGTCCAAGTAGCAAACATCCGCATAGTCAAGAATGGGAAGAAGAAGTGACTGTACAAGAGTAACTTTAGTTTTAATTGGGAGAAAGCTTTGGAGACGCCGCAGTGAATGGAAAGCTGCAAAGACGCGCCGACTGACTTCACTGACATGCGTAGACCAAGAGAGATGGCAGTCAAAGAGCACTCCCAAGTTCCTGGCCGTTGTCGCATAGACAATGGGTGTGCCGTCAAAGAGGACTGCAGGAACCACTGTTTGCTTCATCAGCAACTTGTAGAAGTGCGGACTGCCAATAAGCATTGCCTGTGATTTTTTGGGATTCACTAAAAGTCCGAAATGCTGAGCCCAGTTTTGAATGCGCGCGAGATCAGTGTTCAAAGCATCGACAGCAGAGACAAACTCATCCACTTCAAAATGCCTGTAGAGCTGCAAGTCGTCTGCATATAGATGATAGTGAGACGACAGGGAGTCAGTGACGGAATTGATAAATATGGAAAATAGGAGAGGGGAGAGGACCCCGCCCTGAGGAACGCCCGCAGTGAGGTCACACCAATCCGAGGAAGTCTCGTTGGAGCGTATGCACTGCTGGCGACCCCGAAGATAGGTATCGAACCATTCTATTGCAAGAGGAGATACGTTAAGAGAATCAAGGATAGCAAGGAGGATATCGAAGTCGACACTGTTGAAAGCACTGCTGAAGTCGAGAAGTGTCAGCACTGTGAGCTGCTTATTGTCTCTGGCGAGGCGTATGTCATCTGTGACCTTCAACAGTGCCGTAACTCTAATGTATATAGAACCGAAAGCTACTACAATATTAAAATCTAAGCAAACAAACAAACCGTGACCATGTGGCGCCGGATTAAGAATAGCGTCACTCCATTTCCTCCCGTGGATGTCGTAAAAGGCGACTAAGGAAATCAATTACCAGGAGACGGGCAACGGCGTCTTCCTGAGATTCCAACTGCATACTGCGATCGCCAACCCGCCTGCCAGGCGTGGCGATTATGCCAAAAACCCTCATGGTTATGAAAACCATGAGGCAGGCCTATGTCCTGCAGTGGGCGTCAAATGGCTGATGATGATGATGATGATGATGAAACAAACAAACGCAAACAGCCACCGACTGCAAACTCACTGGCGAGCGGATCGAGCCTAGTTGCTGTTTGGACATAAATTAAGTTCAGACATGAATTCTACTGAGCAGAAGGACAAACCTTGAATAAATTTATAGATTTATGAAAAGATTCATCATATTTTAACTCTACTGTATGTGGAACCGAAAGCTGCTACAATATTAAAACCTAAGCAAACAAACAAACGCAAACAGCCACCGACTACAAACTCACTGGCGAGCGGATCGAGTCTAGTTGCTGTTTGGACGTAAATTAAGTTCATACATGAATTCTGATCAGAAGGGGAAACCATAAATAATACCACCGTACTTGATTTGTAAAAAAAGCCTCAATATGGGTGTCTTTCAATGTTTTTGATATCCTTGTTTGCTTACCAAAGTACAGGGCATCGTAGTTTGGGATCAGAACAAGTAATTTGAGGTGTGAATGTTTGGAATTGCGAAGCAGAACAGATTTTTTGCACTAACTTACGGTCTTTTTCTTATGAAAATAGATCTAATTTTTCCGGTATACAATAAAGAATATTCTTATCTTATCTTATCTTATCTAATCTAGCGCAAATGAAAATTATTTATCTTGAGTACGAAAAGTGTGCTGGCATGAAAGACTTACTCTTATGATGACATTTGGACGCAAGAATTACGTATAGTTAATAGCGAATCAATATGTTGGTAGTAACGTTACTCGAACCCCAGCTCCGGGGCTGTAGACTGTACATAAATTGGACATGGTCAGGAGGGCACATTGACAGTAAGTAGATTTATGACAAATGTAATAACAATAATAACACATAGACGATCATAGCCTCGTATACAGGTTGAAAGGCATAGTGTAATACAATAAAGTAATTTTTTGGTTAATCGTAAGCTCAATCCGTCTCTCTATTTCAGGTAGTTATTCTATAAGCCACTGCATAAATTAACTGGCAGCACAGGAAGCGTTATGACCGTTATTTGTCTGTGATACCGCGTGAAGGATAGAGGGAAGCCAGTTTCAGGTGTTTCCTTGAATTCCGAGGAGGGTGGCTTGTTAATTGATATTAGGGTGCCGGGGAAATTTTGATGTTTTCGCTACGTGCTTAATTTTGACACATGCTAAGAAAATGTTGACGTTATTTTTGCAAGAACTACAAAATCGTACCCTGTTTTGTAAAGCTGAGTATCACGTTTTTCGATACTGCCAAAATAATTTCAGGAACCACCAATATTGTAAGTGTCGTTTTTTAATATCAGCAAAATTGGTGGTTTCTGAAATGAAAAGACGAAAAATACCTTTTACATCTTTTCATTTCAGAAACCACTAATTTTTCTTAAAGTCATTGTAATCACATAGGTACATGGGCAATTACTGTACACCGCCAATACTCGCCAGCCAATGGCGGCGAAGCACATGCCTACACAGCTACTAGAGCCATGTAATCTGAACCTATAAAGGCCACTGTGATAACTCGTCCGATAGTGGGGCAATTTCTGAACGACACAATAATGACACCTATTAGCCTGGACGGTCGTGTCGTGAAATAATAGCTCGAGTCCCTCCCTCCGAGCCTTCGTGTGGACAACCTACTTTTTTAAGCTGGAGTGTCGCCCGAAGACGTGAAAATGCATTGTGCTTTTCTTTTTAATCTGCCCAGACCGTGTTTTATTTTTGCGGCCAGCAGTCGAGCTACGATCTGAGATTGCCTTTATTTTAAAAACCTAAAATCATCTACACTCGACATTTACGTGCGAACAACAATCCAGCCAAAGGACATTACGTTTTAGGAATGTTAGCAGAGATTACGGAAAAAATAATAGACAAAGAAAGTTGTTCCAAACAGGATGTCATAATTTGACCTAAGCACTATTTCGCATGTTGAAAGTTATCTATAAAATCGACCTTCTTTTTAGTGAATTAGACGGAACTGGCCGGTTATGAAAATAGGAAAATAGCAGGTATCTGACGGCCAGATCTAGAACATGACTTAACTAAGTAAAGTTTTGTCGCCTGGAATCATGAACCTATATCGCAGCATTTAATCATTTACTCAATTAACATTAATCTTGCACGAAGGCCCGCCCATTCTTGAGTCTAGACGTCTTTATTATCGCCTTGATCTGTTGTTATGTACCTCTGTAATTAAGTTAGTTGATAACAAAATATGACTTGAAATATTACTTATGAAGTAACTTGAAATAATTATAAAGTCTCACGAGGAAGTCATCTAATTGGCTATTAAAATAACTTACTAATTATTGTAATCTCAAAATGAGGTTGGCATAGCTAACATTACAAGTGATACCCGATGCTCTAATAACAAAACTTTTTCTTTGTTACAAACGTAAATTATTTAGTTTTTAAATTGTAAAATTGACAGCGCAATTACGTTTTAGCGAACTATCAAATATCGAATATTAGTTTAATTTTGTATGTGTAGGTGAGTATTTGAGTTCGTGAGTATTTGAGTGAGAAGCTACAAAAGAAAATAATATGGTTACATATTTCTCTTTTTCACATATTGCTAATAATTGGTTTCAATAGGGAGCTTGACATAGAAAAACTCACAAAAAATAAATCCGTAAAGATAGTTTTCCTACAGTACATATAAACTCAAACCCGTATCCCAGACGGATAGGCAGAGACCAGGGTTTTCCACTTGCCACGAACCTGACAGATCTTTTTCAACCTCTTCCTCTTTTCTGGAATTAACCTCAGTAAGAAAATTGATTCAAAACTCTGAACAAAGACAATAAAAGCTATACATTAAGCCTCGTCCTCGGCAAGATTAGTATGGCGCGTTTTTGTACCACGCAACTAGACAATTAAGGACAAGATTATCGGTCAAACGATGCTAAAACGACTGGCTTATTAAATTAATCATTACATACATTACACACTACATAAACTCACGGCTGTATTCCGGAGAGATAGGCAGATACCAAGGTTGGCGACATGCCACGAACCTGACAGACCTCTTTCGACTTTTTCCTTTTTTAGGGTTCCGTAGTCCGACAAGGAACCCTTATAGTTTCGCCATGTCTATCTGTCTGTCTGTCCGTCCGCGGCCTAGCGCAAAGACCGGTACTAGAAAGCTTTAATTTGGTATGTGTATACATATTTATCACGCCGACAAAGTTAAGGAATAAAATGTTGGAAAAAAATTGTTTTTACTGTAGGTACTTAGTGTATGAGAATTGGGAATAATTTTTTTTCTCGTCTACCCCATAAGTGGGGCATCGTTGAAATGGTCGTTGAAAAATATTGTGGGTGTAGGAACACCATTTTTTATTTAGGTTATGAGGTTCCGTTTGCGAAATATTAAGCGCAAATTTATGTTTGAGAAGGGCGCCCCCCGCCCCCCTCTCCTGGCTAAACAGTTATTTGTAGAAACGTAAAAAAATTCACGCTGGTAGCGCATATAATTAACTTAAAAGAAAAATTATCACGGCTAAGTAGGCTTTACTAGGTAACGAGTAACTTATAAAAGTAATATTTCGTACAAAATCCACTGAAAATGACTTCAATGAAGTTGTTAGTTCTGTAAAGCAGATAAAAAAAATCCTCTTTGTACGGAACCCTACATTGCTCGTGGCCCGACATGCACTTGGCCGGTTTTTTCTAGAATTAACCTCCGCAAGAAAATCGATTCGAAACTCCGTACAAAGACAATAAAAGCTTTACACTAAGCCTCGTCCTCGGCAAGATGGTGAGGCTCGCGTGACCGGCCGGCCGAGTCGTGCGACGTGTCGCCGTCGACCGACAGTAAAATTATAAGCCGGCCCGAGTGACAATCCACTGATTTACGTCCACACACACGCGAAGAAGGAGCGAGCTTTAGTTTTTATTGGCCCCGTGAAACACGAGAAGTTGGTCTTGGCTATAGCTGCTTTTACAAACAGATAGGTTAGTGTGGCGGTAATGGCTGTGACTTTGTAAGAGCAATACTTGGATTATAAACATGTATATAAACAAATACCGTGTGGCGCCGGATTAAGAATAGCGTCACACTATTTCCTTCCGTGGATGTCGTAAAAGGCGACTAAGGAATTCAATTACCAGAAGACGAGCATTGATTGAGATTTCAACCGCATACTGCGATCGCTAACCCGCCTGCCAAGCGTGGCGATTATGGCAAAACCCCTCATAGTTATGAAAACCACGAAGGAGGCCTATGTCCTGCGGTCGGCGTCAAATGGCTGATGATGATGATGATGATGATGATATAAACAAGTCATTCGGGAGGTCGTGGGTTCGAGTCCCAGCGTGTACCAATGACTTTGTTTTGTAAGTTACGTACATTTGTGAAGTTATAGTAGCAATACCACTCGCTAACCGTGAAAGAAAACATCGTTAGGAAACCTGAGTGCCTGAGGTTTTCACACGTCTCAGCGCTTGAAATTGCCAATCCGCGATGGGGAGGTAATCTTTATCTCTCTCTTTCTTTCTAGGTGAAGGACTATATTAAAAGTTTAAACAGTATAAGTTGTGACGAATGTTAAGTATTTATGTTGTGAATTTACCTACCATAACCAACCAAGTTTTATCGTGTACAGAACTTGAAAACCATAAGTAGAGCTTTATGGGTCTTATCTAAGAACTTGAACATGTTCTTAGCAAAATATAAATGTAAAAAACTAACCGAGAATTTCATCGCAAAGAATACAGATATGCAGAAACTTGCCAAGTTCTTTGCCTTCAATTAATTAGCAGGGTTTTGATTAAAAAATGAAAAATATTGTGTGAATTGTGAATTACAGGCCAAGTTTGTTAAATGCCTATAGTGAAAACCTGCGAGCCGGCTGAGAACTTGGCCATGCTCACGATAATGGAAATGCTGATGAAAACAAAAACTGAATTCGTTAAACAATAACTGCCTTAAGTGGATCAAAACGGACCGACATGCGATCTCCACATTGCTATTCCAAAAAGGAACAGGTAACCCGCGTTCTTAGATGACATTTATTCAATAGTAGATTATACCAAGGTAACTCATCAACATTGCTATGTAAATTGACCTATGTATTGTAAAGTATTGCATCGTGGAGGTTTGTTATAATGTAAACAGTTTCTGTTGATATTTGGATCCGAGGTGATGGTTTAAATCAGCAATATACGAGAAAGATGACGAAATGGACCTATTGTTTTTTTTCTCACTATTGCTCGCGGCTGCCTCGTTAGTTCAGCGGTGTCACGTTTGATTACCGTGCCGGGGGTCGTGGGTTCGATTCCCACTGTTGGCCGCGGTATTTTTATTTCTATAAATGGAGGTCTAGATTGATATGGAGAAAAAATGTACAAAAAACTTTACTTCATACTTCACTTACTTATAAATAGCTAACTTTACCCTAAACGTATCTTTACCATAGCTCTATCTCTTACTGTGCCCTACCAAATTTCTATTAACTGACTCTATTTATACGCCACGGCAATCAAAGCCTCGTAAGGCGCGTATGTAGCGGGGTGGTCGTAAGGAAAGTCCGTGGAATTCCATCACGACACCGCGGGGCTCGGGGCACAGTGACTCGGCCAGATAAGGGAGTTAATAACGCTACACTATCCTTAGTGCATAGGGGGTAAAGTAGCATTGCTATCGACGGAGTTCGGAAACAAGAGTTTGGCCGAAGTCCTCTGCTTAAACAGCCGCTTTTGGCCGGATATAATTGAACCGAAACTCTTTAGAGGTGAACTTTAAAGGTGTTATTTATAAAAACAAGATTTCTCTAAAACACCCCTCAAAGGCAGTTTGAAATTTCTGAGGTAATGTCTTCCTCATTATCACAGACTATTTAAATTGCCTCTGAGGAGTGTTTTAGAGGAATCTCGGTTTCATAACATTCTGGAAAATTAAGATTGGAAAATGGACAAGTAGAATAAATCAAAACACGCTATCACTTTCAGATTTTATAATTTCTCAGTTTTCATTGTTCACCTTCCAATATGAAAGTAATTTATAGACTGCGACTTAACGAACGGTATGAATTTAACATAGGTGTCCAATTCAATAAAAGACCTAGGTAGTTAGTTGTGGAAAAAAGTGGACAAGAAAACCATACACCACCGTTTCCCCACAAACCCTTCGTGGGGTGGTAAATAAACGTTACTTCTTCTTTTTCTTCATTCCAATCGATTTTGGTAAATACCTCTATGTGATGACGAAGTTTGGTTACAGTACCATCTTCATACCTACCTTGATGGTTGGCTAATAACATAGTTGCTAGCATTCTTTGAATATATAATCAAGTACAAGGGGTTATTTGTCTGAAGGAAAGAAAAGATTTCGTCGCGTTTAATGGTGTGGAATATGCATAGGGGTTGTTTGCATGTCCGTATCTCTTTTTGATAACTGCCTATGTGCCGTGTCTGAACTACGAGTAGGTACATCTACTTTACAGTTTTCAACCCTAAAGACTGCTGCATACGTATAACACATAACCTCACGCCCAGTACCCCAGAAAGGTATGCTAGCGCCATTCTGTGCGACTGGTTTATATACAGTTCTGCCTGAGAACCGCTGTTGGCTTTGAATCTAGAACAGACCGTTTAAAAAAGTGTCAGATAAGTCGTCAAAGATATTAAATTGATGTCAAAAATTTAAACTCGTTCTAAATGTTCCGGAAAATTAAGACTTTGTGACAGATTATACAGGTAAAGGCTTTACACAAGACTCCGTGTAACTTTGGAACGCTGATATTTTTTCCGCGATTTTCGAGTTTTCCCAATACTCAAAGTTGCTCGTATTGGCTTGTGGAACCACTCATTTATATGGATTATATAGGGATTTTGTCACACCCTGTATGTATAATAAACCTAGATATTCCTACTTCGTGTTTCAGCTAAGCAACTAACTAACATTGAAGTCATGTGTGAAACTTAATTGACCTGTCCCACTGAGCTACACGTTTGCTGCTTTCCGCTTAATTATTAAAATGCACAATTTCTTATTCCATGTGTCAACTGGTTCTCAACAATCAACATGAAAAGTCAACACGCATGACCATTCTTACAACAGACTACTTAGCTACTTTGCAATCCACTACTGTATGTCACGAGAAAACGAAAGGAGCTCACAGGTATTTAACCTTCAATATTCATAGACCATACTCCCCATTAATTAGTACACAAAAAAAAACAAAAGAATAACGCACACGTTATCGTAAAGAACAAAACCCTTATGCCGTTAAGAAGCGGGGACACAGAATATCAGAGCAATAAATAGTGGAAATTCGGCGCGTAACATGCCATAATCATATTTATAGCCGCCGACCGCCCAAGCCCGCCCAACCTTTGCTCTAACGAGTAAAGGAAAATGACCGAAGATCGGCCACCCATAAGTCACAAGTCACGAAGCCAGATAAAGACTAATTGACGTGAATACGCCCAAAGCAACCTTAATACGCATTTATAACGATATAAAGTCCTATTATCAAAAATACTTAACCTATTTATAACGTACGGTCAGAGAAAAAATGCCACTTTATTGACGCCGTAAACGTATATAAAATAGAGAAGTATTCGTGTCGTACTATTAAGTTTGTTGACTTAAATAGTTTCACATTCTCGTAAAGACCTTTTATGGGATTATTAAAAAGAAATGCCTATGTTCCAGTGGACTCCTTACACACATGAAAGAAGACTCGTAAAGGAAAATTAATCGATAGCATAGCACAGGACCAAAGCCACGAAAACGCTTACCCGGAGCATAATCAGAGTATGTATGTCTCATGACAATGGAGCAAAAAAGCGGCATGGCCGTACCATCCTTTTCTCGAAGCAGTTCAGGCCATTTTCGACCCCCTATAACTTGGTTGTGGATAAAAGCCGTTTTCAGTAACCAAGTAGGCATTGTATAATCACGGTATATTTCAAATTTCACTCAATTTGAACCAGTAGTTTAGGAATTATAACTAGTCAAACTCTCTTAATTTTGTCACTCACTCACTGACTGACCGATCATCAAAACTCTGACACTTCTAGCAGACATGGAAGCTTTAAATTTAGAATACAATTAGTGTTTAGTGTATAAATCAAGGAAAAACTAAAATATTTTGCAATTTCGGTTCAGTTTTCTAGATACACCAACTGTATAAATACAAATATATAAATATATGGGATTACAAAGTTACCTTTGCAGTGAACGAATAATGTGTATAATATAATGTAGATATAATTATGTTCAAAGGTAACTCGTAAAATGGTCAAAATCACTATGGCAATCGCACTAAACAATCTAATTTAATATAATATGTAATACTTGTGAGATAGATTGCGTTTTCATGCGATGGTCAAGTCAATCTATTTATATAAAACATATAAGATTTTTAATAATGATATGGTCACTATAAAATGTTGTTAGGTTAGCTAATTACGTAATAACTTAAGACAAAAGGACTATGTATTAAGTAAGGGCAAGTTTCACTTTGATCTTCATAGGTTTTTTTTTAATAAAAGTATGTTTTTCTTCACTGTATCTCATTGAACCACAAAAGAATCACCGTAGCTTTAAATTTCGTTCAGGTATTTTAGACGATGAATCTTTACATATTAGAAATTGAACCGCTTTTATCGCAATCCATGCATCAACGTTTGTACACCCTTTGCATGTGTGATAAGTCATATGACAAACAATCAGCCAAATTAAAAGCCTTATGATAGAAAGCAATGGAGAACTTGCGTCTAACTTATATTGGAGTGATTTTGCTTTTGTACCATAGAAAGAATATAAAAACCTAGGAAAAAATTAAAAATAAAATAATAAAAATATTTTTTCGGGGTTATCGGGATCACAAAATATGCGAAAACTAAAGTTACTCTAATAACATAAAACTTATTAGATTTCGTTGTGTCATTGAATTTTGAACGTTTCCATATGAGGTTGTACATGCATAAAAACATTATTTTACGAGGTAAAAACGCTTCACATATTTTAAGCGTTACGTTAGGGAGTGACGTCATAGTCTAAGGTCGATAATTTATATGGCGCGTTTTAGTACCACGTGACTATATTGACTTTTCGTCTGGTTATATTATAAAAAGTATTAGTCGCAGAGAAAAAAAATACCACGTTTATTTATCTTTTAACGTCTCCTCTCCTATTTTATTAAAACATTTTTTAGTGCAAGTTATCCATTAACTTTTCTTTTCTTCCAACCCTATTGAACAAGAACCTATGCTAGTAGAGCGGAAACGAATTTTAGCAAAAGTTTGCCTTAGTAATTGTCAAATTAATTAGATTTTGTGAAAGAAAGAGTTCATTCGTACCGAATTTAAGTATGTACAGCTCTACTCTCACGACCACAACCGACGCAAGACGCTTTTTATGAATTCTTATTAAATCAAGTCAATTGTATCGCACTAAAATTCCAATATATAAAAATTACTTACATAAGGATAATAATATCCACGTTATGTTAAAAAAACTAATTGTACGTCATTTTCTTAGTTAACAGATAATAGAATATTCTTTACAGACTATGTTTGTCAAAATATACCCATTATTTAAAAACCTATTTAGAGGCTAAAAATTCCACCCATGCCGGGACTTGAATCCGCGACCTCTGGCTAATCGTCTCCTCTCCGAACTGAGCTAATGGGCAAGTGAAGGCACCAGTGAAATTATGAGCCTCTTTACAAACTTATCTGTATTACGTACAGGCAGCGACATCTGGCCGAAGCGAATTACATCACTTGCAGCCTCGAGTAACCCACTTTGCAGTTAGATTTTTACATCGGAATTATATCGCTGTACCTACATGATTATATTCTTTATTGTAATTTTTCGTGTGCAGTATATACTTTACGTTTTACAATATTGGGTCTGGACTTATCTGCCCAATCCGGACCCAACCCAATAAGAACCAATCCGGACTTGGCCTCCGTGGTGGAGTATGGCCTATACCTTCCTCAGGGAAGAGACCCGTGCCCCTCGGTGGGGACATAATGGGTTGATGATGATGATTATAAGAACGCTATGACAACAAACTGCGTAGCAATTTGGCGACATTTTTTAAAAAAGATGTAGGTATAGGTCTTAGATGTTATGTTTAAAGAAGTAAATAGTAGCCTTAAATATTCTTTGATTTTCGCGCGTCACATGACATAAAGGAAACGCTTTCACGGACTTAACTCTTTTATTTTGAACCGACATTTCAGGTTTATTGTTCGAGGTTCGTGTATAATAAGAAAACACTCATTTGGTACAGAGTAGGCACTAGCAGGCAGATCGTTAGGGCTGGGCGCACGAGTAATTTAGTTCGCGTCGCGCGATACCGCGACCAATTATGTAGCTGCTTTTATCACCAATTAGGTCTTTACGATGCTCTGCGACCGATCTGGGATGTCGATGTAATTGTATTGTGCGCGGGAAAGTCGCATGAATATTGTACACTTGGTGTTGAAATAGTTAAAATTTAACTTTGCTCGCAAAAATACTGTCAAGAAAATTTTGCTTACAATCTTTCCAATAGGTACAAACAGGCCGATAAAGAACAGTCACTCCATTTGCCTCCGTGGGTGTCGTAAAAGACGACTAAGGAATTCAATTACCAGGAGACGGGCAGCAGCGTCTTCCTGAGATTCCAACTGCATACTGCGATCGCCAACCCGCCACCCAAGCGGGGCGATTATGCCAAAACCCCTCATGGTTATGAAAACCACAAAGGAGGCCTATGATCTACAGTGGGCGTCAAATGCCTGATGATGAAAGAACGGATGAGTTTTCAATACAAATAGAAGACGAATTAGATTGTAGCTTATGCAGACAGTACCGTATTATTGTACTTTGCATTATTTTTGGTGGCATAACTCTAAATAATTAAATACAAATATAATACAATACAAATTCAAATTTGAACACTATCCTAGCCATATTATTACTCAAAAGGACAATTCCTCTAAAACACTCCTAAAATGCATTTGCAGTACTAGTCATCGGTAAAGGGAGAGGCCGTTGTAACCGTTAAGTGTTTTAAGTCGTACCTACGCTACTGTACCCTTTTCGGTGTAGGTCTTAGGTTGTTAATGAATAAGAATGTTCAATTTGATCGCGAGGCGTAGAAAACTACAAAAAATATTTTAAATTTAACATTACATGAACAGATAAAAACGCTGTCAACCATGGTGTTCTAAGATTACCTCTGCCATGACGTCACATAATTTGCAATAAAACACAGAGGCTGGGCCGTAACTATGGCGGTTCCAATTTTTACAAGCTTAGTGACGTCACAACCATGGTGAATATAGCCTTTACGTTTCAAATCAAAGATTAAAAATATTATTTTTTGAATAAAATTCTGCAGCCATCTTTTACGTATTCAAATCGATAGGTTTGTTAGTTCAAATAAACGTTTTATCAATAAATTTCGATCTGGGTCTTCTAGCGTATTGTGTTCATATGAATAACAGCGTAAGTATTTATCCTCCAGCATAAACAATTGGCGTTCCATCTAACTACTTGTGTCATGGTCGATCTACTTTCTTTTAAAAAGGTAGAGTAGTATATGTTTTGCTTTGCAAATATTATTTAATAGGTAGGTAAATAGTTTTTTCTAGATGTATTTTTCATTTTCGTCCCTGTAAAAATGGCCGTAGTCAAAACTACCCATATATGAAGTAATGTCACTAACGGGGCTTAAAAAATACATCGGAAGCTCTTATAATACTTACAATCAATTCAGTAGAAGAATTAAATAAATCTATCAAGCAAGAGTCTTCCATTGTTGTGAGCTGTTAACAGAATGCCCCATTGAATCAAAGCTTCAAAGACTTAAAGTAAATGCTCAGCTCTTTATTATGAAAGTCGATACCGCAGTGTCAACTGGAGGAGACATAACATAATGTTGTTTATGTGTAAGGCACGTACCTTTGACACGCGACAAGAAGTCAGTTGAAGCCAAATAACAGTTCACGAAGACGAAAATGCCTTTGGGGACAAGCTACTTCACGTTTGACGTTTGATTTTGCTTTACAAATTACAATGCTCTTTATTTTCTTCAGTGTACAGGCTGGTTCAATTTGTTGCAAACTGCTACTGTTTGAGAATAAAAAACTGGTTCATCAATTACAATAAAATATTTTACTACGTATACATACATAAACAGCCTAGCGCCCACCGCGGATTGGCGATTTCAAGCGCTGAGGTATGTGAATAGCTCAGACACTCAGGTATCCTCACGATGTTTTTCTTCACCGTTAGTGAATGGGATTGCTACTATAACTTCACAAATGTACACAACTTACAAAACAAAGACATAGGTACATGCCCGCACTGGGAATCGAACCTGGGTCTCTCGCTTCCGAGTCCAATGTCCAATGTTCAATACGCTAATACGAAGAAGAAATGTTTATTTTATTCTCTTATTCTTAGGGCCTTCTCAACATTCTAGAAAGGAATGAACCTTTTTAGTATGTTGAGAAGGTAGAAATGTGCTAGACTACAACACTGGAAGACTACACTGGAATTATAGAAGGTTTGTGATGTCATGTTAAAACACAAAGGATGGAAATCGTCTAGAGATGTAAACTAATAATTCAAGCAGTGTATTAAACATTGATTTAATTGTATAAAATCGGCACCTTAATTGTGTGGAATGTAAGTTAACAAACTGTATTATTGATGTTTCAACTTACTGAACAGTAGGCCTATTGTTATGATTGTAGAGGTGATATTTGTTTGCTTGTGATGACGATGTTTGGTTATGAACTGTAATAATTAAATAATAATGGCCGAATATAATCGTAGATATATCATTTTCAGTTAGGTAGTTTTAGTTCGACTGGAGATTTCCGCACTTAGCCTCATAGTTGGGCCATTGTACGTAGCAAGTGCTGAGGTCTGTAAATACCTCATACACTAGGGTTTCTTCACGATGTTTTCCTTCACAGTTAGCGAGTGGTATTGCTACAATAACTTCACAAATGTGCGTAACTTAGAAAACAAAGTCAGGTACATCCCGGGATTCGAACCCACGACCTCCCGAATGAGAAGCCGGCTTTCTACCGCTCCGCTACCATTGACTTTCAATTAGGTAATAAAAGAAAGCTATTTTTACTGTTTGTTATTGGATAAAATAGGCATAGATTTCAGTACTTGCATTAGTTAAAACTGAAAGCATACACCTCTTTCGTGCAGAAAGGTAAGCACGGAAAGTTAATATAACCACAATATGAGACAACTGCCTAACCAGTCTGCACAATATTTATAATAGGGGTTAAAGTATGAAATTGACGTTTTATTGCAATAGGTTCTTTGAATTGACATAGAATCTTCATGGTTTGAGGTTTTCGAATGAAACTTTTTTCAAATGGTTTCTATGATGTTCTTTTTTTTTTTTAATGTGAAACATTTGAATATCGAATTTCAATTGTTTTTGTTATTCAATTTAGACAAGAAAGGTGGATACTGCGAAAATTCGAGTGATTTTTGAATACGAGTTCCGACGCGGAACTAACGCGGCAGAAACAGCCCGCAATATCAATGCTGCGTTTGGAGAGGGGTCTACTAATGAACGCACCGTGCGATTTTGGTTTAAACGCTTTCGTGATGGAAATTTCGACTTAAAGAACGAGCCACGAGGAAGACCGCCCACACAGGTGAATAACGTTGAATTAAGAGAGATAGTGGAAGCCGATCCTAGTCAAACTACCCAGGAATTAGCGGCATGGTTTAACGTTACCTTACCCACAATATTGACTCACTGCGTCAAATCAATAAAATAAAAAAAATACGAAAAATGGGTGCCTCATAATCACTCGAATTTTCGCAGTATCCATCTTTCTTGTCTAAATTGAATAACAAAAACAATTGAAAGTCGATATTCAAATGTTTCACATTTTTTAAAAAAAGAACATCATAGAAACCATTTGAAAAAAGTTTCATTCGAAAACCTCAAACCATGAAGATTCTATGTCAATTCAAAGAACCTATTGCAATAAAACGTCAATTTCATACTTTAACCCCTAATACAAACAAATACAAAAATGAGATATGCTACTGTTGCCAGACCAATGCACATAATAATTGTGCATTTAAAAATCAACGTAAAAATCTACGGTGTTATTTATAAAAATACGATTCGTCTAAAACAGTAAAAAGTAGTCTTTGGTAAAGGGAAAGAATATTTTATAAATAGTGTTTTTATTCACATCGTGAGGTAACCCTGAGGGTCGGAGGTGTTCACACATATAATATTCTCTTTTATAATCCATTTTTGCAAAAAGTGTCATATCTTAATAACAACAATTTTTTTTAACCTACAGCCTAGAACCTAGAGCCAATAACTTTGACCAGACAGTGTTATTGCCAAAAGAGGACGTTATTACTACTGTTATGATTTCTGTTTAACAATTTTTTTCCAGGAACATACTACCTATGGGTCCTGAATAATATAATTCCTATGTGTACCATGTCAATATACAATGTAAGCTGCCTTGAGGGGGAGTTTTTACATACTTACTAACATAAACTTACGCCCGTATCCTGAAGGGATAGGTAGAGACCAGAGTTTACCACTAGCCACGATCCTAACAAACATCATATTATGCGTCGAGTTTTCAATAAAGAAAATGGCAGCAATTTTTTTTTATCGGTTGTTCCTGACTTAAACGAAAGACAATCTTCTTATCTCAGATGTGTTATAAGTCATCTCACTATCATTTATTCACGATAAATTAAAAGGTGCTATTGCTTTCGTAAGCATCCCGTCTTACAACGAGGAAGAACGATAGTTCTAATGTGCAGATAACTCGCTTATCTTTTCAATTATCTCCCGAACAAAGAAGTAGAGCAGGCTCGCACCATCAATCCTACTATCAACATGACGGATGGCAAGACGTCCACCGGGGAGGTAGCGGGTTCCGCTCCCGTCGACACGTATTGTCCAAGTGACGGATCGACCTAGTGTGACCTTCAATGACAAAACGGGCGAAAATCGATTAAAATCGGACAATCGCTGATCGAGCCCGCAAGTTAAAGGGGTTTATTTAGCATATCACTTTCTTCGAGCTTTCTTTCACTCATAACTTCAAAATGTGCCAGAAAGGACGCTAAAAGAACAAGGCAATCATGCAATAAACAACTGCGAACGTGCGCAAAGCGGCAGCAGAACTATGCAACGCAGAAAAGCCAACAAATTAAAATATATTTAGAGAAATGAGTCAAATAATCTTATGAGAAAACGTTTATAATTCAATGAAAAAACTAAATCTATTAAGTTTTTTTTTAGAAGATTTTTTTTTATTACACACAACAGGCTATTTAAAACACAAAACAATAAAAAAGTTAGAAATTATTTAAAAGAATACCTTTAAATTAGAAGTATGTGTACATGTAGGTATTGTAGAAGTATAATTAGTAGTCGGTGCCCACTTTCATGACCAGCACATATATTTTGGGCACCGAATCCAAATTATGCTTCTACAATACCTACATGTGTATACGTACTTCTTATTTAAAGGTGTTCTTTTAAATTATTTCTAACTTTTTGGTGCTGTAGTATTTTTAAGTTGGTTTTTATTTTCTTTTTTATTTTCAATTTTCAATTTTTTGTGGGGGAGCGGGAGAAAAAAATCAAGTCCCTTATTATTACCATTATTTATCCTCCTAAATTCTTTGCTTTCAAATTTTATGTTCTCAATTTCCATCTCCGAAAGTCTTCACCAGAACATCACCAAATTACTCTGGGACTGCTTTTGCGCTATATTTTATGAAACATATTATTACTAAAGGATGGGCCCCATTAGGCCTTATTTACTGCTGTCCATTGAAGAGTTCCGTTCCCCATCTCTGAAAGTTTTCATCACATCTTCTCCAAATTAAAATGGGACCCATGGGACGTTATATCGATTCAAACAAAAAAAAGATTTGTCGAAATCGGTTAACATTTAACAGAGTTATGAAGCAACATAGCCAAGAAAAAAAGTTAAAAAAATTATATGCGTTGAATTGAGAACCTCCTCCTTTTTTGAAGTCGGTTAAAAAATATTTTATGGTTTAATTTTTTTCGGAGTTTTTTTATGTATTTTATGGTAAAGAAATAATGTCCCTCCAATCTATATTTGCGATAAATTCAATATTAGAAGACTAACCTAATTGGGAAGGGTACCTAATGCTCTCCCGAAACCGTGATCCTATCTTCCACTACTAGAGGCTGCATAGCCGGTCGATTCTCACTCCCATGTGTTTCCCATCCCTACAGTAAATGACTGTGGTCGTAATTTGAAAGCCACGTTAACAGTAGCTAGTCTCTTGCGTCATTCATTGTTAACTGGAGTTTAATCACTGTAGCACCTACAAATCTTAATGGCCGGTGCGCCGCAGCCGAAATCTTTACCGCGCGGCGAAATTTGAATGAAATGTTTCATTGATGCAATTTTCTCTAACTGACCAATTAATAGAAACTGGGTTTGTTATATAATTCATTCAAGTATTTTTTACTGGTTCCGTGCCTCAAAAGGAGAAAAACGGAACACTTACAGAATCACTTTTTTGTCCTTCCGTCCGTCCATCTGTCTGTCAATACCTTTTATCTCGGGAAAGTGTGGAGGTAACGAGTTGAAATTAGAATTGTATACTCAAATCTACAGTCTTTTGATGCTGTGAAAAACTCAAACTTATATGTTGATGCAAAAAAAGATACAGCCGTTTATTCAGCAAAAAACGTATATTTCGACACTCAAGGGACTCGCGGGTGGTGCGGCAGCGCGGTGGTAGCCTAGTGGGTAGAACATTGGACTCTGAAGCGGGAGACCCAGGTTCGATTCCCAGTTCGGGCATGTACCTATGACTTTTATTTCTAAGTTATGTACATTTGTGAAGTTATAGTAGCAATACCACTCGCTAACGGTGAAGGAAAACATCGTGAGGAAACCTGGGTGTCTGAGCTATTCACATACCTCAGCGCTTGAAATCGCCAATCCGCGGTGGGCACGCGTGGTGATTAAGCCCATACTCTCTCTCTGAGAGAAGGCCTGTGCCCTACAGTGGGACGTATATAGGCTGCTTATGAAGGGACTCAATTATTTTTTATTTACTATCCGTTGACCTAAAACTATGAAATTTGGCAACTAATATCGTCTTATACTACAAATACAGGGAAAAGTCTGAATCTGATTGATGTAGCCTATATTGGCTGTAAAGCTGCTGTTGTACCGACTACATGTAAGTTTTGCATTTAAGTAGTGGTAGGTATTCTATGGCAACTGATGGTCTACATCTGAGTTCTCTTTGTTTATCCTTGAAATCAATGATACTAAAAGTTTAATTTACGGGATCTTTTACTCCCTTAATTAGGTATACCATCGATATTTGTTGCAGCATCTTTGGTGCAGTCGTAAGCTGGTCGACTTTCACATCATGAAACAGAAAATCAACGTAGAACAAGACATGGACGAGGGGCTGAGGTCCTAGAGGGTTGGCATGACAGGGAAAGGCCTCTGCCTTGAGTTCTATGCATGGGCTAAATTGAATATAATAGATCAAGTAGAGTTGACGTTCTGTCGACTTGTTTTTGCATTTTCAATGATGTTAGCCTAGTCATTTCTTTAGCCTTAACATGACCTGAAACACCCTACAAGACATAATGAATCCACCGGCCTGATTGATCACAAGAAATCGCCCTTTAGGTTGCGTTTCGTGTCCTGAGTCTATTATCATAATAACGGCGCGACGCTCGGAAGCGAGATAGCATCGCATCGCGGCCGGTGGACAATAACCCTTACGAACACTCATTAAAAATAATTAGCATAAAAACTACAATAACATAAATGAAAAATGGAACGCTCGGGTGAAGGTTGAGGGGGGTATGCCGATAGATAGGCTGGCTAGCACAATGGTGTTTGGAGGATGGAGGTAAGGGTGGGTATCGGTACTTGTGGAGGTTTACGTGGCTTGTTCGGAACTTCGGTGAAGTGTTGCTACAAATGCTAAAAAATTGTGGCTAGCTAAGACTAGCACATAAAATTTCAGTCGATAAAAAAATCCTACCTTGAACTAGCGATGGACAAGAGGAAAAAATATATCGATATTGCTATCGATATCTTTCAAAAATATCGATATCGATAAAAATATCGATTTTTGCCTAAATAACGTCTGCAAAAAAAAATTCAAGTCTCTTAACCGGTATAGTCTATAAACACATTTTGTTCATGTTCGAGGCGAAGGAAGCTTAACCCATACAGTCTACTAAGTCTTTTCTTTAAAGATCGGATGGCCGTATATATGTTACGAAGATTGAGCAAAACTCTTAGTAATAAATCGATTTCGATAGCCGAAAATAAATACCGAAAATCGATATATCGGAAAAAATAAAATCACCGATACATAACGATAATTTTTTGAAAAAATATCGATTTATCGACATTTTTATCCAAGTCTATCGCGAAAACTAGAGAAGTATTTGATGTCTTGTCAACTTTATACTTAGGCTGATTAATCAATGCAGTCATATACTCAGTTCAACCTTTTCGTACTGTTTTAAAATAATTAAGTAATTTTGTTTAATAACTGTATGTATGTTTTCTTTAATAAATGAAATAAACTCTACATTGCCTAAGCCTAGGTACATTAACTGTTATTTGAAAAAAATATTCGCATATCAATGATCATGGTAGAGATATAAAATTCTGAAACCTTCATATACATAATGACCATTGCTTTCCCCACACACAACAGTATAACTGATAGAGCAACTTATCTTGCTCACACATAAACCCACATTCTTCCACTTCTCTTTATCGTTGCCATTTTAAACGCATCCCATTGTTCGAACATAATGTGCATGACAATCTGAGCGAGGCTTCACGCTCCATTTACTGACATGCTTATAATTATTGCGACTTCGTGCAGTCTGTTCTTCTTAGGAGCGGGCCACTCAGATAGGATGTTGGGCGAAGGCGGTGCGAAGCGCAACGCGTTGTACTCGTATAAAGTTTGTGCGCACGCTCCATCTTATCTGTGTAGGCTATGTCCCATCGCTTCAGTACATTTAGTATGAAAGTACATATACTGAAAGGAGGGCGCCCTTTGCCTTTTTCTCTCGCATCCGAGTTCAATGTTCTACCCATTAGGCTACCACCGCTCGTTAATGTCGAACGTTTGTGGGCGAATGAAATTAAAAAAATCGTAACGCAAGTGCGCGAGCTTTATTCATTTATTCTATAAATGAGGGCATGTTAAGTAACCGCTAGTACAATTCAATCCTTACCTCTGAGATCTCCCTAGAGTGCGCTGTCAATGTATTATTTTGTTTCGAACAGGAGAGCGATTTCAGAGGTGAAAACGCTTCATTAGTCCAAACCCTACCAATACTGTAGAATCTATCGCACAAGCATCCTTGTATGCTGTCATAAAATCTCACATCAATTCAAAAAGGGGATAATGTCAATAGGTAGGTATGGTCATTTCAATTCACGCCTTATACGTCCCACTGCAGGATGCAGATCTTCACCAAGAAAGGAGATATAGGCTTTATCGCCACGCTTAGCCACCGCAGACTAGAGATTTCAACTGCCATTGAAGTACTTAGCTAAGTAGCTAAAAAGTACCCGAAACCGGCGTGCGTGCATGCAACGACTAATGAATGTCGAGGAAGCGAAAAGGATCTGTCAGGATTGTCACAAGTGGCAGTCCCTGATCTCTGTCTACTCCTCTGAGACACAGACGTGAGTTTATGTTTGTATGTATGTATGAATTAGCTCAAATACTTCGGTTTTCTTAACGGTGTTTTCGCTACTGGTCAGCGAGTAGTTTTGCTACAAATTCGCTGAGGTATTCGATGTACTGTGAATTTTCCACACATAACTAAGATAAAGTTTTTATTAAACAGAGTCTTGTAGAAAGGTTCGACAGAAATTAAGGGGGCTACCAATACAAATAACATTTATTGGTCCCATCATTAAAAATTCTGGCGTCGATGAGTAGAACTACCCTTTTATGTCCTACAGGATCTTTTACGTCAGCCTGTAGAGACCGCACATTTGAATCACTAATTGCCGGTACTTAGGGATTACTATATTTTATTTCGATTTATTTGGATTCATCGTCATCATCAGCCATTTGACGCCGACTGCAGGACATAGGCCTCCCTCATGGTTTTACAAACCATGAAGGGTTTTGCCATAATCGCCATGCTTGGCAGGCGGTTGGCGATCGCAGTATGTGGTTCGGATCTCAGGAAGACGCTGCTGTCAGTCTCCTGGTAATGTATTTCCTTAGTCGCCTTCTACGATATCCACGGAAGGAAATGGAATGACGCTATTCTTAATCCGGTGCCACACGGAATATTTGCATTTCGTTTATTTGGATTACTCACAGGATAAAAAGGAAGATTCTTTAAAATATTACAAGTGTTTTCTCCAGCAAAAAACAAAGAATACAAGAATATTTTCTACGAAGTTTTCCTTTTATAAGTACAAATACAGTTGGTCGCCTATTACTCGTTAAGTTGTAAAGCCTAGTTAGCCGTGATAATTTTCCTTTTTAAGTTCATTATATGTGCTTTGTCACGTTTCTAAAATCCACCGTTTAGCGAGAAGATGCTCTACTCGGATGAAAATTTGCCTCTTAAAGCTTAATATTTTGCAAACGGAATTAGTTTTCGACAAATTCATATCATGAAAAGTTTTCGTTGCAGAGAAACATAGACACCCCGATTATTAGTCTTTTACACGGCCGCTCCAATGAGATGAACATCAATTTTTTTTCTGTTTTTCATTAGACATGACTTTCTATTTTGGTCCTATAGAATAAAAGGCAAAAGCTCACGTTTATGTGCAATCTATTCCATAGACGCTAAGTGCAATGCGTTGACCTTCCAAAGGACTAAGGTCAGTTGGAACATTTAGTAGGACCCCCCCATAGCTAAACAGCTGGCGCATTCCGAAATCAACACCTACCAAAAATACTGACGAATAATAATAATAACGTCCAAAAAATATATAATCACTTATTCTGTAACCAAACGAATCACTTATTCTGTAACCAAACATGTAAATACACCCAGACTGAGGCCAATTGTCATGTTATTTTGGTATTTCTTTGCGATAATTAATTAAACCATATTTCAATTTCCAATCAGGTACGGTGGCCTCCAAGATTTATTTTGAATATTTTATACTGCACTAATAACATTTATTTGTGATGTTTAATACGTTTATTGCAAATAAGTGAAAAAATACAATAGCAATGTGGCTGACTTTATTCAAAAACCTTTGCATAGTTAGGTTTGACTAATCTTAGGGCCTTATTAATAAAATTCTCTTACGTCTCTTACGTTTGTTGCTGTTTTGTTTCGTATTCGAAACGCACATCTTCAAATTAAACAATAAGATGATTATAAAAGTGATATCATCATACAATGGGCTCTCCACAGCAAACTCACTGTAAGATTTTCATTACAAAGGCCATAAATGATAATTATTGTAGCTAAAAATTACGAAAGTTCGACATTACCCTAATGTATACCATTAGGGTAATATCTCAAAGATTTCTTGTTTCGATCGATTTTGTCAGACATCCGTCGTGTCTCTCAGATTCTAACGTATTTAATTATAATAAAATAATATTTATATATTTAACGAATGTGGTCTGAAGCGTTTTTAAAAAATAAAATCATTAATTTTCATACTCTTTTTTTATAGTTCATAAATGTAGTAGCCAATTTCTTTTTAAAACTAAGTATTAAAATACACATTTTACAAAAGTATATAAATAATCTTATTGTAATTGAACATTTTGTGTTGTATTTAAGATATTAATTATGAAAAATTAGAAAAGGTTTACAAAAGTCACCAAACTGCGGATCAGCCAATCGGCAGTTATTTACTAATCTTGTAAACAACAATGTTTAAAAAAAATCTCTTCGTAATAATGGTGCCATTTAATTTCAACTTACATTGCTAATATTATTAAACGCTAGAATGTTTAAAGGAGAGCGATGACAGATGCAAAATCAGTCATAAGTTTAAATAATAATCTGCGTCCTTTACTCTTAAAGAGACAGTTGGGAATGCCCCGGATAGCCCATGGGTTTTGCTTAACCGTTTCTTTGATTTCCTTCCACGTAAATACATATGGTTACGGTAATCATTACTTTTGCTGGCCACATTAACATATACGGTGGAAGCAGTTTACTTATTTGGCCTTTACTAATGCAAGGGTTTTTCATGAAAATCATAGTGTATTAGGACTTATTTACTTTCCAAGCAAATGGTTTAATATTTTTTGGAAATATTGGAAAAAAACTTGTTAAGGTAATTCACTAATACGTATGAGCTTTGTTAGTGTGTAGTATGAATACCATTTAATTGTCAATTTTTTCGCAAAACTTTTCAGTCTACACAGCAACACATAACATAAACTCACGCCTGTATCCCAGAGGGTTAGACAGAGACCAGAGACTGCCACTTGCAACGATCCTGACAGATCACTTTCGCTTCATCGACATTCAGTGGTCGTTGCATGCACGCACGCCGGTTTCGGGTACTTTTTATCTTGCCCTTTGCTAATACATCCCCTATAAATAACCAGCCTATAATGTACGTCCCACTACACAGCACAGTCCTGTTCTCAGAGAGAGAGTATGGAATTAATCACCACGCGTGCCCACTGCGGATTGGCAATTTCAAGCGGTAAGGTATGTGAACACTTCAGTCATTTGGGTTTCCTCGTGATATTTTCCTCCACGGTTAGCAAGTGGTATTGCTCGTAGGTACTGTAAATTCACAAATATACGTGGAGTCCGTTTGGAAAACAAAGCCCTTGGTGCATACCGGGATTTGGACTTAAGACGTCGCTGTCAGACGTCGGTGAGGTCGCTGACCTGTAATGTTTTTCCGGCTACACCCACTTATATTTCTTTTCATTTAAGTTTGATCTACATGTAAACAAATTGTTGATAGAAATCCGAGAAAAATCCGTTGAAATAATAGTAATAACAACTTCCACACAATACAATCATTTGACCTGGTCGCAAACTAGGATACCCTGTGCTACGGTAACCAGCCAAGGACGTCATAGCATTAAAAAATGTTCCCACCCAGACCGAAGCTGAATGAAACGAAGTATAGATAATTGGGGCGGTGTAGCCTAGTGGGTAGAACATTGGACTCGGAAGCGAGAGACCTAGGTTCGATTTCCAGTGCGGGCATGTACCTATGACTTTGTGTTCTAAGTGATGTCCATTTGTGAAGTTATAGTAGCAATACTACTCGCTAACTGTAAAGGAAAACATAGTAAGGAAATCCGAGCTATTCACATACCTCAGCGCTTGAAATCGCCAATCTGCGTTGGGCACCCGTGGTGATTAAGCCCATACTTTCTGTCTGAGAGAAGGCCTGTGCCCTACAGTGGGACATATACAGATAATTGTAAATTGGTGATGATAGATAACTGTCAGTTAGTCAGAACTGTCTGAGCAGCCGCTAAAAGCCGTAAAAAATTACATTGTTGAATGTCAATTGGCTTTGTAGTTGAGGAAAAAGTAGCGGAAAAAGACTCCACTCTGACCGTCATTTCTCCATCATCTTAAACATTTTACATGAGTGGCTACCTATTGATAAAGATTCCGTTATTTCCACCTATAACTAAAAATACCAAAACGTTAGTTACTTTTCTTACAAAAGTAGGAAAAACATTAATGCTGCGGCCAGGCACACGAACAGCACCCGTTTACGAGCATAACGCACCAAATCTTATTCCTAACGATTAAACTCTCAATTCCTTTATAATTGAGATACCAAACGTCCAGAATCCATCAGGTTCAGTGCGAAGAAATGCGATCACGGTTATCGCATAAATTAACCATAAGTGATTCCGTCTGAAGGTACTTTTTTATGTAGTCCAGTGTTAAGCACCTACATGAAAATCTCTTTGTTCTCCGTCAGCAAGGACTCAGTAAATATCACCGCGGATGAGACATCGCTGTGAGTCACAGATAAGCTGATTGAAGTTGAGATCACCGGATTGATTCAGCAATCGTTGTTAACTGCCTTGGATATCTAGGATTTCCAATCGATAGTTTCGATTTGTTTTTTTTTAGCGCCCTTAAAATCACCCTAGATATACCAATACCTACCTACTAATGGGTAAGCGTAATAAGCCTATATGCGTCCCACTGTAGGGCACAGGCCTTGTCTCAAGGAGAGAGTATGGGCTTAATCACCACGCGTGCCCACCGCGGATTGGCGATTTCAAGCGCTGAGGTATGTGAATAGCTCAGACACTCAGCTTTCCTCACGATGTTTTCCTCACGATGTTTTCCTTCACCATTAGCGTGTGGTATTGCTACTAGTATAACTTCACAAATGTACATAACTTAGAAAATCAAGTCATAGGTACATGCCCGCACTTGGGATTGAACTTGGGTCGCTCGCTTCCGAGTCCGATGTTCTACCCACTAGGCTACCAACAATTTAGAAGGTCATTGTTTTTCAAATTCAATCAACAATAAGATAGAATTTGACGTAGGCAGAAAAAGTATTAGATGGAACGTATGGGTAAAGCTCTGACTGTCTCTTGTCTTGATTTTGTCGTATACTGGTCTCAATGTAAAATTACCTATTACGTACCTACTCAGAGAATTTCATGTCAACCAAGACGAAGGCACGTTATATGACAAGAGCTGTTGAGCGGCTTCACATCCACCAACTGCTGATTCTTCGCTATCGATCTTTGTGTTGACATTTCACCGCGAATATGCACGTTTCGTCGTGATTTTTTCCTCCATGTAAAGTGGACAAAAATAACTAAAGTTACCACATCAAACAGTCAACAAATGTAGATATTTCTTTGTCACTTTATCTTAGTCACAGCTTAGCAATAGTTGACCTATACCTTAAAAACAATATTAAAGAATCTCTTAGAAGATAAAAAGTTTATTTGCAATACCTAAGGCATAAACAATAATTATCAACACTGTACGAGACTAAGAAGCTATATAACGTGACAAAAATATATAGAAAATAAAACATAGAAGTGCGTATGAAAATACCTACATTTTTGAAAGCAAAATAAACGGGATTGTTATTACGATTATGAACTTCGGTGCGGAAACATCGGAAACCAAAATAATTCCACAATAGTGGTAACGATCCCGTTTATTTTGCAATCACATATCGACAACATATCAACCTTGACATTATAGTTTCAAAGCGACGTGTAACGTAATTGAATAAAGTGCATAGGTGCTTCTATTTATGTGCCGTCGACTGTTCATCCACCAAAGTTTAAAAAAAACACGGGCTGTTCCAAAAAGGACCAAATAGTCAATCGAAAAGCCCGAGGTAGAAAACCGCAGGGCTCTCCAAATCTTCCCAATGAATGTTACGCGATTTTCGGATTTTACGAGTTATGTAGTTTTTTCGTATTTTTACGAACTTCTGTAACGAGTCTCGGTATCTACAAAAGTCGGAAAAAGTATAATAAACGGCATAACTCGAAAAGTTTTGATTGTAAACATCGCGGAACAGACACACATTTTAAGATAGACCTGAGGGTGTACCGCTGGCCTTTAACTTGACAGCTTGACTTTTTAGAACAGCCTGTATAGACAGATGACACAGTTTGTTTCAGTGATTGCTTGCTCTCAATCAGACTACAGTATCATTCTTCGTGCTTTTTTTTTACATAACAATTTCTGCAACTTTAATCTTGTTTGACCGCCAATTTCTTGTTTTCTGCAGTGCAGCAATAATATACTCCAGTGCATTTGTTTTTAATGTCCAAACACTATTGATTTAGAAAGGTAAACCGAACATGTCGTTCGGTAGTTATTGAGTATTGAAACGCAATCTTAATTGTGCCGGAAAACAATTTGCTTACAGAAATAATGGTCTATTATGACCACGGACCGCAGGCCTGAACATAAACATCTGCCAATCCTAAAGGTGGGAACTTACTGAAGTCATATTATGGGTACTCTAAGTGTGGTTTAGCTTAGACTAGCTGACTACCACATTCAAAGCGTAACTTCCTAAGTGACTCACCGCTTTAAACGCCAGCTACAAACACATCCCGCACTCGACCAAAGAGTAAACTGGATAAGTAGGTTTTTACTTAGAAGTCTTAAACCGACCTATTCCTTGTAATCCAAGGGAACAAAGCATCCTTACTTAGGCTTAAGGAACCTTATGGTTTAATGAACGAACGACTTAATACACAATAACTTGCGGAAAAATCATTCGTTCTGCTCGTGTTTGCTTACATTCGTATTGACTAAGTTTACAAATTATTTAACCATGAATTGCATGCGCCTGCTCTCAGAAAAAGTGAGAGACAGTTTTTCTCTATTCACCATGTTTCGCACAGGGGTTATAATGAAGTCGCCTACCATCAGAAACTACTGCTAGTCGTTCTGAGACGTACCGCCAACATATTGGTCTCCGGTGATTGCAAAGGTCGGTAGACAAACATCATGGTGCTTGTGATGACACGTCATAGTGTTTGTGACCACCATGGATCAAATCTTAATCAAAACTCTCGTTTTGTAAACCGTAGCCCTGTTTACCCTTCAGGAATAGCGTGAAGGTATTTCATGGCGGTGCGTCGGCGCTTCACGCACACATGCGCCACGCACCCACACGACGCCTCGTCGACTGTCCACGGCGAACAATCGGTCGTAAATAAGCTCCGATAAAATTATAGGAGGGAACACAATGGATATCGACGACGCATGTTTCCAAAGAACTTCCAACTTTAAGCTCAAGATAGTACAGCACAAAGTTGACCGCCGAAGGAAAAAGCGTCCAGGCAACGCCACGTAACTTTCTGTCTCCGAGATAGAGTCGACATTTGCACGTGTACAGACAAGAGGTGTTTATTTTGCGAGACTCCCTTCTTATCATTTGGAGCCTTAAAACTTGCGTCTAAGATTGAGTTTGGCTCGGAGGACGGTGCAGATCTCGTAATTGCGAAATTCACGCTCCGCGGTGCGGTACAAAAATAAGATTATGGATTCTGCTGAGCTGAGAGGTTATTGTGATTCGGGGATCCGTCCCTGTGGGTACTCGTATGCTCGTATGTCTTGAGTTTACGAGTCCTATTCCCGGAGAGAGTATGACTTATTGAATATTACTCCGGGCTATTTGTGGTGGACAGCGCCATTGGTGTTGCGAAGGAATTTCAAAGGGAACTCTTATGGGTTTGAGTAGTATCCTTGATTATGTATTCAGTGGAAAGCTTTTTATGAGAACCCTGGACTATATTTTCAAAGAAAATGTGGCACTAAATACTTCAGTGATGAATATTATTTATATCGGTCGATTTCTTAAATAGTTCTCTGGAAAAGAAGACCCACCCATGCTCTTTCTAAAAACACTTTAATAAAACAAAATAGCATAAAATGTAGTTTTATCAGAAAAAAATATTTCATGAAAGATAAGATTTCGCGACAAAACGGTTGGAATATAACGTCCCTGCTTATAGACAAATATTTTGAAAGTGCCTTCTATCCATAGTAGAATCGATTATAAATCTCTAGCAGAACAAAGAACCAAAACAAAAGGTGCTCTGTCACGACCGAAGACACCATAAAGCCCCACCCATACGAGCGCGCGCCCGATGCGGCACGTCGGTGTAACCTGAGCCTTAGTTTACGAGCTCGTAAAGCTGGTCACATATTGGACAAGTCCACTGGACACGGACCCTGCGCTGGGATACGATTGGTCACGCACCGCCGGACAAAGAAATGAGCCAATTAAATGAATCTCTCGGCAAGAGAGAAGTTATTAAAAAAGGCGCATCAATATCAAAATGTCACGAATTGGGGTTTGGATTTTGGACACATACAAAAAAAACACCATGGCAAGAATCTCTTCAACTTGGTGTCTATCTGTAACAATTTTGTTTTGCGTCTAATTAAATCGATTGTTTTATTGTTGAGACTCTCCGTAAGATAGAACTAATTAATAAACCGGCCAAGTGCGAGTTGGACTCGCGCACGAAGGGTTCAGTACCATTACCTATACAATATTTTAATATTTCAAGCTACCTGTTGCCGTTATTAATATTGAGCAAATTACGGCCAAAAAATCGCGTTTCTTGTGTGGGAGCCCCCCTTAAATAATTATTTGTTTCTGTTTTTAGTATTTGTTGTTATGCTCCTAGGTAACCATCAGAAGTGAGAATCCCAGAGAAATAGCGAGTCTTCTTTAAGATATTACATAGTATTCTTCTATATATAGTATTGCTCACGGTTGTACCACACCGCGGTATGTGACGCTCGCGGGGTAACTCCTAGCACTGACTGAAAATCAGCGCTGAAGGCTTGACCCTCAGCATACTGCTGAGTCAGTTGCCATTTATAGCAGCAGTGAAACGCCGTGACCTTTCGTTTTCCTTTCTTTTTTATAACATTTCTGTTGAAATATTTTCTTGGTTGTTTTTTGTTTTGTTATTGTGGCGTGTGCACTATTTTTATAATAAATGTTTTTTCTTCTTCTCTCTTCTTCTTCATATCTCATTCTTTAAGCCTAGGTAAGGTGTGGGAATTAATTGGAAATGTAGTCAACGTTTGTTTGTCTCTAAGAGTCTCCTGTGAGAGATCCTATCTCTGAATCTAAGTAAAGTTGTATTGTAAAGGCTTTGTTACTTTCCTCCGTCCCTCTTGCTCATTTTTCATTTTTATTCTCGTTCCGTTTTTAACCATTGAATTAGCCATTTTTACACTTTGAATCCACTTTACACTTCTTAAATTAACACCATCTCAATCTTTTGAAATTCCGTTACCAAGTGCATTTGTAATCTACTTGTCAATTAAGTACCTGACAAGAAGATTATAATGCATTCATTCTCAGATGGAATAGTTAGAAAAAGAAGAAGAAGAAATGGCATTTATTAATCGCCACAGAAGGGGTCGTAAAAACAGATACAAAATCACATTTAAAAAGCATTAACAATCTTAACAGAAATTAAAATACAATAAACATACATACATACATAAACTCACGCCTGTATCCCAGAGGGGTAGGCAGAGACCAGGGACTGCCACTTGACACATCACTTTCACTTCCTCAACATTCATTAGTCGTTGCACGCACGCCGGTTTCGGGTACTTTTTATCTTGCTCCTTGCTAATACACCCCTATTTGGTCGAAGTATGTCCGCCTGGGTCGTCCCTTACCGGCCCTTCCACCCACAAGTAAAGTATAACGGATTCCCATCGCGGCAACAAATAAGTCTCCAGATTAGCATATTGTTGTTGGTACGGACGTAGCGCGGTACCAAAAACACTGATTTTCCGCAGCAAAAATTTCGATGTGAAAAATAAACAAAAAACGAAACATTACATAAATTACAAGGTTCACAAAAAGTCACATAGAAAAAAAATCCCAATATAGGAACTCGGTGGGTAGGCTAGAAGAAAAAGAAACCACATAAACAAATGAGCTCTGGACTGGGATTAGGATTGGGGTTTCTGCATCTCCAGCAAGTAGCCTACAAACTTAAAGGAAAGGACAGGTGGATAGGGGAATGTCATTCCAGCACTTAGATGCCAATCTGCAAATCCAAATCTGAAACTACCCCGAAACTCAGCTGATCGGTCAGCTGATTGCTGAGGTAGCCTTTAACTTATAATACATAGACTGGCTGGACCACACTAGTTTTTTAAATAAGTAACTGGGGGTCTCATACCGCACAACACCGAACAGCAAAACCGCCAATGCTGCAGCCAATATATATATATATACTTTCTAATGGCCTCATAGCCATCAGCGGAAGAGCAGTATGTTCTTTAGACTCTTCAATTGTTATAACAACTCAATGTAATATAAAAACTCGTCAATTGCACCTCGATATATATATATATTTCTGGAATGTTTGTTTTACCGGATATTCATCCCACGTGACGTCAAGGGTCAGTCTATAGAAAGTAAGGTAGGGTATCTACATGTCTGAAATTTTAGCCAGTCTTACTGGGAATCTGAATCCGGCAATTCGGGAATCTAAGTACTCGTAGATGTGATGATAGTCGAGCCTAGCCTCGCTCGTATAATTAAAAAGTAGCTTGGCCTTTCACTTAAAAATTCGGATGTGACAAGAAAAGCTTAGGAAGAAAGTCTTTATTTAGATCAACGGAATTACCGTATTAGATATTCTTCATCTTGATAGAAGAAGTAATTAGAACCTGTAATTGGCTCACTAACCAGTTTTTCAAGTTTCCTATACTATTTATCGGCTGTTGGTTGTCAATAGACAATATATTGAAAGCCCACATTCCTGAAAATTTTACCAAAGTTCCATTGGACATTCCTTTGTGCATGATAAGACTAACCTCTCGCCAGTACCTAGGTGTATCTCGGAGCAATAACTAGGCAATCACCTCACAGAGAACATAAACATCTAACACATGCAATCTCCTCACCGCAATAAAGTGCAAAACATATAAAACTGACGATTGCATGGGTGCTTTCGCAATGCTTGCTTCTCCTGTCTAGCTTCTGATAACGGAGATTTATGACAATATGCAGTGCTGCAGTACCGTCGACTGGTCTTTGCGGGTTTGTTGCAAACTCGCCCGTATGGCAGCTACGTTACGGGCGAACATCAAACATTAAATACACCTTGAGTCTGCTCTTACGTGGAGCATGCTGTCTCGCTAGCACAATTTTAGATTTTTGATTAATGTAATAAAATGAGTAAACTTTTGATAAATCTGGTCTGAGGGTTTGATTGATGCTTAATTAAATTACGGACACATTTTCGTTTTTTCTGTACGTGGTGTTGTTCGAGAAAAGAAAAGTTGTTCCCAAAATTATTAATGTTGGAATCAAATTATCTCAATCAAAAACTAAGTACAGTATAAGAAATATTCGACAGTCGCCTCTGCTATGCGCCACTGCTCGCTAATTGTGGTGGAAAATATCGTGAAGATGCTCGATGCTTAATATAAAAAACTGGACAAGTGCGAGTCGGACTCGCCCATTGAGGGTTCCGTACATATTTGTAGTCTCGCAGTTTTTCCCGAACTTCAGAGATTATTTTTTTTATGATTTAATTACAAATGTAGGTATAGTTTTTTAGATTTTTTCTGTATAATTTGTAGTATTCGATGATATTACCTACTTGCAAAATTTCATAGTTCTAGGACAACGGAAAGTACCCTATAAATTTTGATTTCCTTGAGAGTGCCGAAATATACGTTTAAACTTCCGTAGGTTTTTTCACAGCTTCAAGGGACGTAGGTAGGTTTAAGTTTCAACTCGATACCTTTACGCGTTCCTGAGACAAAGGGTCTTGACAGACAGACGGACGGACGGACGGACGAAACACAAAGTAATCCTAAAGTAATCCCGTAATACAGAGCAATCCAACGCAACAAAGTAATACAAAATAATCCCGTTTCTCCTTTTGAGGTACGGAACCCGAAAAATTATATGTTCTCTTAAATCTAAATGATTGTTCTCTTACGTTTATTTAAATCATAAATCTCAATAATGGTGATCGCAAAACTTAAGGGAACCTATTTTCTATTATTCCAACCAAGTCATTATTCAAGGAAATCCAACCTATTAGGTAAGGTTATAATATATAGTATTATATATAGTATATATATATATACTATATATTATAACCTTACCTAATAGGTTGGATTTCCTTGAATATGAACAAACGATATAAAAAAGAATAACAATGCGGATAATAAATAGTCCATCGAGTTAAGTATTTGCTAGTCATTTATTTACCTCGCTGAGTAAAAAATACTCTTAGAATAGGTTCTATTCTATGATTTTAATATTTTTCTGTCAAAAAAAAACGGGGAAATTCCTGGTATTTTCTTTGATAGGTACTAATTAAAAACATAGTTCGTTTACAATTGTACGTAAACTAAGGTAAATGAAACAGAGGAAGTGCATCTGGTATTCAACCGTTGATATCAAATTATGGGCAGTATTTTTCTCAAAATTATTATGGATAAGTAAATAATTAACCACCTTTCTCGTAAAAAATTGGTGCTTAGTTAGTTTCGTTATGCATGATACGTAATAAATATCTAAATTATTCAAATTTCATATGTCTATAGGTACGTTATGCATAGATAAATACCTGTAGAAAATATTTAATTTTCGGTCTTTACGGTACCTGTCCCTTCACCACAATGATCAAAAAAATACCTACCTTCGCAACAAAACATAAAAATATAAGTTTGCCTTAATAGGTATCCGTGTAAACGCTCTTATTTAGAACAAAACCCGATGTAACGCAACAAAGTACATAACGCAACGTAAATAAATAAATGAAAAGCCTCCACGCTCGTCCAATGACAAATGACACTTAGCGGGTCCATCCCTCTGAAACAACTCACGAGAAAAACCAACCTTATCCCAACTGCATAAAGCGCAACAAGCTTTAGCAGAGCGCGTAGGATGGCCCTCGCTATCTTGTCAGGCGGGGGCGGCGTCGACCAATCGCAGCGCAGCTGGAGCGCATCACTCTGTCCTATCTCCTGCCTACACTGCGCATCCGAAGTTATGAAACCGAAACTTCCAATATTGTCATTTTCTATAAGTTTGAAATTAATGTTTGGCAGTCACTCACCTGTCTGGAGCCGCCTAGCGACCGCCTTCGCCCGCATGGCCACGTTACACGACTGTCCTGTTAATAATTTATTTTTATCGACGACACTGGCCGGTAAGAAGTCGCGCCGCCGGAAAATTTAGAAAAAAAAGGTTTTGTTTTTTTCGAGGGGAGTGCGCGCGCGGGGTCAGTAAGCGAGTGGAGGTTGGCGGGAACGCTCGTCGGCCCAGGCCTGGGCAGGTGGGCGAGCTGTCAGGCGAGCGGCCGGCGGGACACTGCGTCCACGTGCGGCGGCCGCGGGAAAAAGCAATTTCCACGAGCCCGATGACCGGTGTCTTGACACAAAATGTACGCTAGTCTTGAGCGCGGCCGGTCACCTACTGTCAATCGGCGAGTGAATTAAGAGGGTGGTTAGGTAACGTGCAGGCACACTAATCGTCTCGGACATGCGAGTTGGGATATGGGCTGGGTGTTAGCTGCTTTCTTTTTTTCTTATGATTCGTTTCTTGATAAGTTATGGAGGTACGATTAAGTAATCGTAGTCTCGTTATAAATTTACCAAGATACGGGTTATTTTTACAGAATTACTTTCACGATTTCATAGAGACTTCGCTTTGAATCAGTAATAAATAAACATGTTTTTATTAGCTTTGGGTGTAATTTTACGTTATACTATCTATTGAAGGAAATCATTTATAAATACTTCTTCAAAAAATCCTTTTCTAATCAAACTTTAGTCCTGTAAAAGTCATCTAATTCCAGCGACTCCGTCCACGGGCATCGTCCCGGTGCTCCTGGCAAGGACTGACGGCGTTGCCATGGCAACGGCTGATAGCCTGCCTCCCGCCATAATAATGTAGAACAGTTTCAAACAGTTACGGAAGGAAGAATGGAGTAGTTCAGGGACCGCAGGGCGTCTACGAAGCGCTACGGGCTACGGCGTAGCAAAGTGCTACGAAGTTATTGCATTTAAACAAAAACACTGGCTTTAGGTACCTTTGCACTAAATTCGATAGAAGCTAATAAGACCCTAAATAAGTTTTAATACCGTAAAGATAGCTCCGAAACATAGTTATAATGCCCGACAGAAAACTGAAACAAAATGGACACATAAGAGCAATATTGTATCTTGTTTATTAATTTGACTAAACTAGAGTACGAAGAATTGCATGTCACGGCCCGCGTTCTCCGCTAATGAGACCCGAAATACACCCATGAGAAGTTAAAGTCGTTTGTTCAAGTTATTTGTGGGGCGTTATAACTATGTTTTGGAGCTACGCCTTGAGAATTTGTATCAGCTTTGAAGTGCTTCAAGGTTTCAGGAGATTTTTATTTTCAAAACTATTTTTCTGTCTAAAATAGGTACATAACGTTCTCTATTTTGGTAACTAAAAGCCAACTTGAGAAATTCTTGTATACTTTTTAAACTAGGTATTAATTAACACTGGAACCTACTTTCACTAAAACAAAAGACGACCTCCTTTGTCTCAGGCGTCCAGCGCACATGTGCTTGCCAAGATGGCCGCCATTGGGCGATGCGTTACAAGAACAATGCAAGAGGTGGACGACATTTGATACACTTGATATAGAACTGGTTTGACTTCTGCGGCCATTGGCCTGGGTTTATAAGTACCTATAAGAGCTAACTACGTACGTTCAGAGCTAGATTGCCTGAGGAATGCTGGGTTTATGATAGAGAAACTGTTATACAAGGTGTATTTGTCTGATGTAGGGGTTTCACTTGTCAATACAAAAAACATTTACCTACTATTGGGAAAACTTTTAAATTGCGAAAAAAATTCAGTCGTTCCATACAATTTAATTTCACAATGCAATTCTCTTCACGATTGTTTTGATTTATCTCTGTTTTGTTGACGTTCGTGTCTTTTGTTTGTGTACCTTTATGTTTACTTCGTGTTTCGGTGACAATTTAAATAAATATCCTCTTTCTCATTCTTTTTCTTTTCTTTCTTTCAATAACAGATATTTTTTTCGCAATTTTGAACTCGTCAATTTGTATCAACGACTGGAGGCCCCATTGGAATAGATATGAAGAATTTGTTATTTACCTATTAGTTATGTCTAATGTTTTTGAAGTTCACATTTTATTCGTTTAACACCCTGTAGAGAAATTTCAGTGGAATGTGGAGCTATTTATGTTGCACTACTTTGGGTATCTCGTTACTTTCTCCGGCAGATATACGAAATATAGATCTAGATTTACCTACAGTTTATAAGTATAAGTACGTATTACGGTGTTATTTATAAAAGCTCGATTCCTTAAAACACTTCAAAAAACGCCGATTAAAATAGTCTGCGGTGGAGATTTTACAAGGAAAATATGTAGCCACAGGATAAATAAACAGAGTTTTAGATTGGTTTTAGAGGAGGTGTTTTTAAATCAGACCGTGACTGTATTACATATTTATAAAAACACGATTCCTCTAAAACACGAGGAGTGAAAATAATCTGTGTTTACGTCTTTCTCTTTACCACAGACTATTTAAACTGCCTCTGAGGAGTGTTTTTATTAAAAGTGTTTCTGCCGTAAATTGTATACCATTGTAGTAAGTGCCACCATTATTTTATTCACTTTTGCCTACAAACGGCAAGTTTTGGCCGTTACCTGAATAAGTTCTTTGGAAATATACAGATTCCTTCACGTAATTTTCCATCACAAAAATGAGGTGAAGTGGGAATCAACTCTTGACTAAAAATCTTGCCGTATCTCATGAATCAATTATCTGAACAGAACATAGATATCTCCGAAGGACACTAAATTCGTTATCATCAATCATCCTAAGCAAACCCGCGGAGGGTAGTGCGGTGGTAGACTAGTGGGTAGAACGTTGGACTCGGAACCGAGAGACCCAGGTTCGATTTCCAGTGCGGGCAGCGGAATGACATGGTTTTCTAAGTCATGTAATTTGTCAAGTTACAGTAGCAATACCACTCGCTAACGGTGACGGAAAACATCGTGAGGAAACCTGAGTGTCGGAGCTATTCACATACTGCAGCGCTAGAAATTGCCAATCTGCGGTGGGCACGCGTGGTGATTAAGCCCATTTTCTCTCTCTCTCTCTCTAAGAGAAGGCCTGTGCCCTACAGTGGGACTTTATAGGCTGCTTATGTTTTAGGTATGTTAAACCCGCGGCATCTGACATTCTCTTTCAGTTCAGTGGTGAATAAATTTCCAATATATCCGTACTACTTACCTACTTATAACTTCATTTAGCTAGAGCAATGCACGTTTACATCAAGGGTGGAAACGTACTATCGGAATGTATGAAAGTATTAAACTGTTATTAAAACACCAGTTTCTCGTAAAAATCTGTTCTACTGTTAACAACTGTAAGTTTTTTTTGTATGCACTTTGACCAAGCGTGGTTAAAAGTAAATTAACAGATTGTTAGTATAAGAGAAACAGGAGGTGAAACTCACCTACTTAGGGTTCGAATTTTACATTTATTACACATCCGCACGAGACCCGCAATTCAGATCAGTCCGTAACTCAAAATAGTAGGCAATATTTTTAAGTTGTTTTGGAAGATGGTTCAAGGAGATTCTTGTCCGCTCTTTATCCACGAGCAAACGAACCCTTGTCGAAGCTAGCACACAAATAGTATCAATAATATGTCTCTACTTTCAATAAGTTGTAGTTACTATTTATAATTGATAAAAACATTTCACTTTACATTAACCTCTGTTCTAGCCAGCCTAATGACTTCATATTCTATGTGTTGTACATTTGTGAAGTTATAGAAGCAATACTACTCGCTAACGGTGACGGAAAACATCGTGAGGAAACCTGAGTCTCTGAGCTATTCACATACCTCAGCGCTTGAAATCGCCAATCCGCGGTAGGCACGCGTGGTGATTACGCCCATACTCTCTACTTGAGAGAAGGCCTGTACCCTACAGTGGAACGTATATACGCTGCTTATGTAGCCAGCCTATTTCAGTACTATTCTACCACATACCTACTTAGTCCACGAGTCCACAAGCAAGCCATCTGCGTGACAATAAAACGGCATGTGCTGAAAGAGTCGCGAAGGCTTCGCCGGGGGGTGGCCCCCCTCTCCGCCCGGCCACTAGGCATGGGGCAGCGACAAAGAGGTTAAGATAGTGTTGAAACTCATTTCAGATATAAAACTTTTTAGTGGTCAAAAGGTCTAATTATATTTTTTTGGACCTATTTGTGGTTTTTTTTTACTCATTCTACATGGCCAGATAGGTCTCGTCGCATATTGCAGTTGTAACTGTATAAAGTTTGGCAGGTAGGTATCAAACCGCTGTATACAGCTTATACAGGTTAGATGTCTATAAATACAAGGCTTTTGTATTTTCAAATCGTTCAGGTTTCTTTAATAAGTGTTAAATAATATCGCTGAAGATAACATTGTGATATATCATTAAACAGCCCCTTAATATCTACTTCCATGTGTCAATAAATATTGAATTAATATGTAGCCTACTTTGTGTAAAGTATAACACTGAAAAGGATTTTATTGCAAAATGACGGTTGAAAGTAAACAGAGATTTTACAGTAATCTCACCAGTTGACTCTTTACATCAATACATTCATATTTATGTAAATTTTGATATACAAATTTTTTAATCAATGATTTCACAATTGCCTTATTAAATGAGTACATATATCTAGCACGTGCCGACATAAACATTTAAATAACGGACTGGAGACCATACAAATGTCAGTACCTACTCGCAAGCACCACTTCTCTATTTTAATGCAAAATCAGACGATTCACTCGGATGAAAGTTCATATAGTTATTTTCTTTCGTTCCTTAGTCCCACGACGACGTGGTCAAAATCAACGTAATATTTTGTAAAACGCGCAACGAAAAAATTTGTTTGAATCACTATCTGTCTCTCACTCATACATATTGCCATCCATATCGTATGAACGAGAGGCAAATAAATGATCTGTAATTTTTTCATTTGATCGTATTATGCAAAATTAAATTCATTGCCTACTTGTTTTCACACTTCTTTCGTTCTGAAAAAAATTAAAGATGCCGAATGAACCAAACTGATGAATTCGTTAAATATTCGACAAATATTCTGTCATTAGATGATTGATTCTGAGTGAAAGATGCAGAATGAAAGACAGAAATGAACGAAAACTTAGACAACTTCGTTAGGTACCCTTATAACATTCTAACCACCTATGCCCTCTTTGTTCATTTTGCGTCGCTCACATCACTTCAAACGCTGAAAAGGTCGCGCGGTATCGACGAGTATCGACTGAAGAATGTATCAAGCCAGCAGGGGGCGATTCGACCCACCTTGCCTCCACGGGGAGGCAGTAAATATGATTATCAGTAGGGGAGGTGACGCCTAATCATATTCTCTGCAATTTACATAAATATTAGCCTGTGGCCTGACGTGACACGCCGGTCAGACCCGGCACGACATTAGGAGCTTCGTACTTTTTAATGGAAGCCGTAAGGTCGATGTAAGATATGACGTGCCTCAGAAGTCGCTTTGTCTTTTTTACCGAGTGATTAATGTTGGGGGACGCCCTGTTTGGCTATGCATGGTGTAATAATAACCAGCATGCATATTCAAAATTCGAAAAGAGAATGGAAATATGCGAGTGGCCGGCTTGATTTTTTTGTCTGTCATTCATTTTCGATCGATTGTGTTTTGTTTATGTCTGAATTTGTAAATTTTTGTTTTCGAATCTATAGTTTTAGGGTTTACTTCAAATCTAAATAACACTTAAGTCTTTTAGACAATCAAATTCAAGATCAGCCATAATCACTTACCTACTCACAGTAAAATCATCAATCAATTCAATTAAACTTCATCCCCTTTAACAAAGCCGCAACACAATCAGATACGGCACGTAATTAATTACAAAACGTACACAAGAGAGCTCTGTTTACACTTCCCATAAATTACCAGCCAGATGTTAACAAACCCCAAATATCCTGTAAATCCACCCACCGAGATACTCTCCTGAAACCGCGGGATACCAACAGACAATAAACAATTTAACAAATAATTAACTCCGGTCTAATTTCGATCCAAAAGCAGAACACTACTGCTGAAAATCCAACTAAAACATACGGCACTTTTGACATTTTTCAAATTGGAACACTCCACCTTTCTCATATACATCTACACGTAGAGTACGAAGATGTCCGTAGTTTCGGGAACGTCTCCTAGAATCTCCCCTTCACAACCGAAAATCGACCTTGTGGCCAGCACTCGTAAACTGAAGTTTCCATGACAATGGATGAACGTTACTCCGTTTCAAACGCGATAGACATGTGATATGATATCAAGGCGAGACAGAGAAGGACAGTAGAGCGCAGACTCCTCGGCAGACGTCGCCGTTGGCATGGCAACGCATCGATTTGTCGCCTCCCCCCGCCGCGCCCCGCGCCCCTTGCGGTGGTATCCAGGTCAATCTGAGGTTTTCTCGGGAGATTGTGGAGTAACTCGCTTTGATTAGATTGCTTCTCTTTTATGTAAGGGTATGTTAGTTAGATAGAGATAGGTGGATAGTATAATATGTTGTAAGTCCTCTTTAATAATAAAGGCATACCCGTGCCGGGATACAGGCGTGATTTTAAGTATGCATTATATATTTCATTCCATGCAGCTCTTGTCTGGGTGTAAACCTTTCTTTTTAAAAAGAACAATCAAAGTCAAGAAATGCAGAATAGGGGTTGATACTTATTTCTTGGATTAATGAAATTATTTGTTCACACGCCGGTTTGGTTTTTAGGGTTCCGTACCCGAAGGGTGCCAAACGGGACCCTATTACTTAGACTTCACTATCCGTCTGTCTGTCACCAGCCTGTATCTCATGAACCGTGATAGCTAGGCAGTTGAAATTTTCACAGATGATGTATTTCTATTGCGGCTGTAACAAAGATACTAAAAACAGAATAAAATTAATATTTAAGGGGGGCTCCCATACAACAAACATTATCTAAAGACAGCGCTCGCCATCTAGCGGCCATTTATGTAACCTTCACAGCGCCGATGTCATTTCGTTAAGTGTCAATGTTAAACGTTTCTCGTTGGTTTCTATGGATGGCGCTGGTCTCAAATTCGATCTTTGTCTAATGTTATATAGATAATGGTACGGAACCCTTCATGCGTGAGTCCGACTCGCATTTGGCCGGTTTTTCCTTCTTAGGTACGGCACCCTGAAATAGTAGCCACCAACAGCACAACAACCGTAACACGCGTGTAATGTCAGTTACGTTATACTGTCGCCTTCACAACAAAAACTTAAAGATTTTCTCAAACAATTTGTAAACAAACATTTTTTGGTGTGGATCTGCTTACGACCACTTTTTCTAATAAAGTGTGAAATCAAACTTTTTTTTTTATAACGCTCTCCATGTCTGTCTGAAGTTCCCTATAGATTGTGCCGCCCGCGCCGACAATTTTTCGCCCTCACGCTGACGCCAGCGAACTACACCGCATCCGCGCACACGTCTACGGGTTCCTCTAGCCAATGAGGTCGGCACGTCGCTCAAGCCCAATTGACGTTTCAATCCCTCTAGTTAGGGACCTTCAGAGACTGAACCTTTTGATGTAAGAACGCCCACCTTGCCGGTCCGAAATCTATCTCAAAATTTGGAGGGCACACAAGGAGTTCTCTTGAAAAAGTGACACATTTAGGTGATTAAAATATAAAAAAAATATGCAGGGTGTAACGATATCCCCATTTAAGATTCTAAGTACTCGTCTTTGCTAACCACTTTTACTATTGAAAACTACAAAATCGCGAAATCTATATCAGCTGTTCTACTCGATAATAGGTACTGCAGGGCACAGGTCTCACAAAGCAGGGCTTAAGCCCAATACGAGGTGGGCACGCTTGGTGATTCAAAATTCGTTTACCTTACAAAAAGGTGAGATGGTAAGAGACCGCATTAGTTGTGTGTTGCAAGTTGATGCCTTGATGGGTTACTAGCAAAAAGAGAAGGAGAAGTTAGCAGCATAGGGTGGAAAGCTGATTATATAAAAATAACGAAAGCAATCAACTGATTTTGGACTCTATTCTAAGGCCGTAAAGTCAATATAGAACGTGAAATGTGCTGATAAAAGTTCTCTTATTTTTCGTATTTTTCTTAATGTGGCATTAGAGGTTGCCAGGCAGCTTTTAACATCTTTTTATTTAAGTTTTCTTATTTTTCTTGTTGTTCTTCTAGTTCTTTTTCCGAAAATGGCACTACATCATTAGAGGTTACCGGACAGTTTTGCACATCGTTTCCTGTGCAATAATTCCACTCATTAATATAACTCCATGATAGATAAACTATATACCTCTATATATGTAATATGTATTTTCATACAATTTTTTTATTTGTGTATTTTATTTTTATGTATCTGTTGATATTTTATATATTGACTTTCTTAATTAGGCATGTATATTATACTTACCTCTGGAATTGTTATTTTTCTTTGTTTGTACATCTACTCCCTTCTCCAATGTATTGGTCCAGTCCATCCGAAGGTTGTCTGGAAGAGATCACTTTTAGTGATAAGGCCGCCGTCTGTAGGTACTCTTAGGTTAAGAAATAACTGAGCCATTTCCTTTTTCATGTACAATAAAGTGTTCTCTATCTATCTGTCTATCTATACCTCTCGCTAGAGAATACTCCCCTTCCGGCTTTTGTCTCAAAAGACAAGTTCGCGTATCAAGAAATCTGGACAGAATGGCAAAAAGGCTCACTCGAGAGAAGGAGTAGGCCACCCGGCTCCTTCCTTTGAGGTTGCCAAAGAAATGAAGGTAATTTAAAAAGGTAGAGCGGTCGCAGCCGTGTGGAGTCTCACAAGGGATTTGTACCTGAGAGAGAAACTGATGGGAGGCATAGAAAGCCTACGGCGTTCGACCCTGAAATGGCCATGCGCGATTGTTCAAAAATTGTTATCGAGTGATTCGATTAAAATGTGCATGCGTATTCTATTAACAATTATTCGATCCGAACAACTGACAGTTCGATTAACAATCAGCAATCCTCGTGTCTAAAAAGCAAAAGGTGACCGCTTTTAGATTTTATTTAGAAAATATGGGCCATTATAAAAATGTTATTTCGGAAGCCAACTTTGTCGTGCTTTTATTTCAACGTGACTTCATGTCTGACTGTATGGTTCGGATAGTCCACGTCCTATGACATGACTGAAAAACTATAAGAAAGGAAAGAAGAAAGAAAAGTAAAATCTTTATTTAACCGCCACACAAAATCTTACTTTACTTAGGATATAACATAGTAGGTACAAACAAATGGAGATATAAACTAAACAAGAATAAATTGCAGTAATAACTGGAATAATAAAAATATTTATGCATGGTAATTACAAATTATGTAGATGGTAATGTAACATTATGACACAAGCATGCTCTACCCGTCAGGGTGGTCAAATTAAAAAAAAAAAAAACAAATGCCTACTTGTCAGCTGAATTAGTAGCTAAAAAATATGTACATAAATCTTTGCGCAGTAATAACAATAAAAGAAAAAAATTGCTTAAAACTAATTAACTAACCTAACCTGAGATCAATGGACCATTTTAAAAAAGTCTTTCACACTATAATACATTTTGTCTGCGAGAATTGTAACATAAGGAAGACTAACTTTACCGAAGTAGGCTAAAAGGTAGCGCAAACTTTTCCGAAGTAGGCCATAAATAAGCGGTAGTTCTTTGAATTCACAAATTAATTGTGGTGGTGGCGATCCATGCAAATGTCCATAAAAATACTACCGCAGTAAATGTCGTATGTGTGGACCGCCATCGCATTGGTGTGTTTCACATCCCTTAGGCAATTTCGGACAAGTTAATAAACCGTGCCAATGTGCCTGGCTTTTTAAGGAGTGAGACTGACTTTCTGTATTTCCATTTTCTCCACTAGTTAGGTACGTAGGTACGGTAAGTTCTGTGTTGCAAGTTGGTGCCTTCAGTGGGCATTTTTGGATCATTTTATTATATAGAGTTTTCGGTTATGTTCTAGAAGTTATGGAGCAAAGTCGACAGCTCATCAACGTGTAGTCCATCCGACATAGGTACTTAGTTACGTTACAGCCTCTGGTGACTTTGCAACTGTAACGTAAAGGTGGTACCTATCTACCTGTTAAGGGCTTTACTTACTTCCCCTACACCGTCATCATCATCATCAGCCATTTGACGCCCACAGCAGGACATAGGCCTCCCTCATGGTTTTCCTAACCATGAGGGGTTTTGCCATAATTGCCACGCTAGGCAGGCGGGTTGGCGAATGCAGTATGCGGTTGGAATCTCAGGAAAACGCTGCTGCCCATCTCCTGGTAATGTATAGGGGTTAAAGTATGAAGTTGCCGTTTTATTGCAATAGGTTCTTTGAATTGAATTTTAAAGAACGAGCCATGAGGAAGACCGCCCACACAGGTGAATAACGATGAATTAAGAGAGATAGTGGAAGCCGACCCTAGTCAAACTACCCAGGAATTAGCGGCATGGTTTAACGTTACTTTACCCACAATATTGACTCACTTGCGTCAAATCAATTAAATAAAAAAATACGAAAAATGGGTGCCTCATAATCACTCGAATTTTCGCAGTATCCATCTTTCTTGTCTAAATTGAATAACAAAAACAATTGAAAGTCGATATTCAAATGTTTCACATTTTTTAAAAAAAGAACATCATAGAAACCATTTGAAAAAAGTTTCATTCGAAAACCTCAAACCATGAAGATTATATGTCAATTCAAAGAACCTACTGCAATAAAACGGCAATTTCATACTTTAACCCCTATTATTTCCTTAGTCGCCTTCTACGACATCCACGGAAGGAAATGGAGTGACGCTATTCTTAATCCGGCCCTGCACGGTATTGGCAGTTAAAACATAATGTGTAGGAGAACCACTTTTCTATTCAGGGATCCTTTTGCGATTTTAAGATTAGAGCGTCCCCTCCCCCCTCTCCTGGCTAAATGGCTGTTTGTAGATAAGTGAAGAATTCAGGCGATTAGCATATATATGTATGATGAAGTTAGAAGGAAAACTGTCACGGCTAAGTAGGCTTTACATGTCAACGAGTAATTGTCGAACATCTTATAAAGTGAAAACTTCGTACAAATTCCTTTCAAAATATTGCATTTGCATTTTCACGGCCATTTGGCCCGATACGCACTTGGCCGGCTTTTGATGCAAAGTTTCCCTCCATTTTGCCTACAAAAAAAACTACAGAATCACCAAAAAAAACCGAAACTTAGGACTTTATGATTTCGAAAAAAGCAAAGGTGCAGAGCCCTGGCCATAAAAAAACTTTCACCCCCAAAACCTGCAGGCTAGGTGAGACTTGTAAAATCATGTAGCACAACGAGCCAAGTGAGGGGAGCACCATATAATTATTACTTTTATATTATTTTGACAAGATCCAATAAAAAGACAACAAGTATTCAAACCCCTAGTAGGTCTGCTACATACGACGAGACCTCACGGTTTCCTTCGTTTTTTTTTTGTAGAGAAAAACCTGATTGCTGTCTGCTTATTTAAAAAACCGGCCAAGTGCGAGTCAGACTCGCGCACGAAGGATCTATCGAGCAAAATACGGCCGAGAATCACTTTTGTTGTATGTCCCCTTAAATATTTATTTTATTTTTCTTGAATTATTTTTTTCTAAAGTCATACCTACAACTAAATATTCTGTAAATATTTCAAGCGTCTACCTGTTGCCGTTATTTGTATCGAGCAAAAAACGGCAACAAATTACGTTTGTATGGGAGCCCTACTTAAATATTTATTTTATTCTGTTTTTAGTATTTTTTGTTATAGAAGCAACAGAAATACATCATCTGTGAAAATTTCAACCGTCTAGCTATCACGGTTCACGAGATACAGTCTGGTGACAGACAGACAGACAGATGGACAGTGGAGTTTTAGTAATAGGGTCCCTTAACCTTTGAGTACGGAACCCTCAAAAACGATTCCTCTAAAACACTCCTCACAGGCAGTTTGCCTGTGCTTATCTGTGGAAAGACGTTTTCGTTGATTGACGTTTCTATGGGTTGTTGTGTGAGTTACTTCTCTAGTACACTTTTCGAACGCATCCATAACTTTTAATTAAAAATGTGCAGGGTAGTCGTGAGAGATTAGAACAACCGTCAGACTGATTGCGACTGAGTGACTGGCAATATATCGATGGCTGTAATTTTCTGAAATATTGTATAATAACGGTTAAATATCAAGGTTCAGTCAAGCCATTGCTTCTTTTACCTGTGAAGTCTTACACACAGTTAGTTGTGTTTTCATAAGTAGTGTTTACCGGAACAAAGGGGTAAGCTGTTAAATTTCAATATTTTAGTGCCATATCACGCTGCCTAGTGCAAGTAACACGGAGTCTAATCAGGATTATATGTCTCATTGTTATAGCCTATGGACGCGCCCTTAACTCACGGTGCAATAAAGGCATTCCGTTCTTCATATAACGTTCTTCCGTCATTCAAGTAAACTCTGAAACTCAAATTCTTACGACTGAGCTACGAGAGCTACGGATAGGCAGGATCCCAGAGTAATACTCTAAAAGGTTATCATAGGTATTGTATGTAGGACGATTAGAATAAGGTAAATTAGTAAGTAACATAGGATAGGTAAGCATTTGGCCGTCAGTCAGCAAATTGTAAATAGATATATGTGTTTCTTAATATATATTGCATTCAACCAAGTAATTTTCATTTAAACCAAAACCAACCCGTGACAGATGGCGCCCAACGTCTAAATTTATGAGTTGGTTTGGTTTTTGCTGTTGAGTGCGGGTAGTTTTATTTTGTCTAGGTACTGAAACCTTATTATTTTTGCTGAAATTACGGCTTGAAATTAGTCTGTGTTACCTCTGAATAGAAGGAAATTTGATTTCAGCATAAAAACATTTTTTACTATGTGTTATTTTTAAAATTTGTTAACTGTGTTATTTTTTGCAAGTTCTGCAGGTACACAAGGTGTTATTTTTTTGCGTCACTTTTCTACTTTTTTGTGGGCATTTCACAGAGGTGTTAATAAACCCGCATACTGAATTACTATTAGTGATAAATTCAACATATTGAATTGGAAATAGTAAAAAAAAACCTTCGCCCTGTTTTTGCAAGTGCTTTTATAAAATGGATGTCAATTCGCTTTTGAAGGATGAACTGGAGTTCGATCTTGAGACGAGGGCAGTGTATATGAAAAGTACAGTAGTGATAATAAGAAAAGTGCTTAGGGAGTTGTTATTATCAGAAGTTGCTGGTATTAATACACAATTAAAGCGCTGAGCTGAACTGGCAATATGTGAAGAGAAACTTAGAAACCTGACTGCTATGTTCATGAACTTTCTGCTAGACCAGATAAACCACTATTTAGGAGCCTCTTTACCAGGCTATGTACCTACAGAGCAGGATTGACTTTATTGTTCAGACTGATACAGATATCTTGCGTAAACAGAATTGCACTGACAAAACCTCTGAGCTGCTAAAAGCACTCGAAGATAAGGATGATATGCAGGAAAGAGAAGAATTAACGGTAGAAGACAGGAATGTTTTCGGGGAAACTTTGGGTGATTTAAAGAAATGTAAAGAAATCATACATAAAATTAATGTTAAAAGAGAAGACGCTCGTTTGATTGCCGGTCCATCCAAGGATCGAGTACATTACGACAAAAGCGAGAGCTTTGAAGAGAAAACGGATAGGGAAAACCAGGGACGATACGCTTGTTCTGGTTTTGCCAAGTTGTTTTGGACATCAACGGTGGATTCAGATTATGTCGAAAAAGCTCCAACACGGAAACTAGTACCGATTAGCGAATGGGGGGTGAAATTTTCGGGAGACAGTGGAACTAGCGTTAACGCAATTCTGGAAAGGGTAGACGAATTAAAAGAAGCGAGAAATGCAACTGACGAAGATCTGTGGCGGTATGCGATTGATTTGTTCCAGAAGGACGCAATAATTTGGTTTAGAGCTAACAGGGCATACATCTCCAATTGGGAAGAGCTTGTCATTTTGTTGCGAAGAAGCCTTACTATCAAGAGGAATTACTCGATGAGAATTTAAACTGACTGGGAATTGTTTTGAGGAATCGTGTTTTTAGAAATAAGACTGTTAAGGTTTCCGTAGTACAATGGAAGTACGAAATTGTCAAACTTTTTCATTTATTTGTAAAAATATTTGTATTTTTAAGAAAGAGATTTTTTACTGAAAGAGCCAGAAACTCGCCGCCGCAGACCAAAATAAATAGGATAAATTAATGGATTTTAGTGTGCAATAAAGTGTTCTCTATGTATCTATCTATAAAAAAATTGGGCATTGTCCTAAAAAATTTAGTTCTGTTCGTTTTTTTTTTCGATAAAATGGTAATTTTGAGAGTCTCGGCTGAATTTTTCGATTTGGGCCGCTTTAATTATTTTTGAAAGGGGAAAAAGAGCCAGAGTCTACAAAACTGGAAGTACGTCTTGCACGGAAGTACGTCATCAACTGACGAGCTGTCAGTTTCTAGGCTCGATACAAGAACTCTATAAGTAGTAAACAAAACCAAAAAGACTCCTAATTTGACGATTAGGTGAAGATGAAACGTAATAGATATAATAAATTTGTTTTTTTACGGAATACCGAGATGTTTCTGATGATGTTTGATCTAGGCGTTTTTCATTTAGAAATAATATTAAAGGTGAAACGTGTGAAACGAACCTTAGAAGGTCGAGTTACTCACACACTTATTCACAAAAAACGAGAAATCAGTGAATATTATCACAGATATTATTTATTAATTTATTATTGCAGCATTATATTCACTGACCTTATACCTTTAAAATGAAGTATCATTTGTAAATATTGTCAATATTTGGGACAATGCTTCATGCCCAAATGCTGAGAAATTAGAACCCGGCTTCGCTCACCATCGGGCAAGACAGAGGTCAAGAATAAATTGGAATAAGTTCATCGAGCGCCAACACGGACTGCTCCAGTTATTTATAGCTACTGTTGAGTTGACGAGTGGATGGAGTGGAGTATCGTGTAGAGTCGTCGAGAGGTTGAAAATTCAATAGACACATTTAGGCCTTGTTTAAGACTTTTTAGCAATTGCGTTTTATTTGTAAAGATTTTTTTACTTATTTGCTCTACAGCGCCATCTATCTATTTGTACTTGTAGATAAAAGTCATAATTATTAATAAAGTATGTAAAAAAATATTTTTATACTTTTATGTTTTATATTAAAATTGAAGCAGTAGTAGAAATGCCTATAGTATGAACAACGAATTATTTTTTATTTATTCGCCACCTAGTGGCAAATAGTTAAACAAATTAATTGCCCACTGAGCCAGCCAGACGGATAGATGCCTTAAAGGCCACTAGGTGGAGTTGCTAATTTGACACTTCTTTACCGACTAGTGTTGTGTTAATACAAATAAATTTTAATCGAGTTGTATCGATTTTGTAATATTATAAAACCGATGCCGGCTTTGAGAAAACTTCAGAAATGGGATTTCATAAAAAGGAAGTCAAAGAATAAACTACAGCACCACCTTTGTGATTTAAATCTTAGGCAACCAAAGAGGTACAAAGTTAGCAGGCTCCTTGTAATATGTCATTAGACGTTATTTCTATACTTTACTCCTTTAACTACTAGTTATATTCTTGAAAAATATGCAGCCATTAACTCTAGGGTCGGTGGCCTAAAGAAAATAAGTCAAATTTTCAATTCATTATTGTTCTACACAAATTGTAATTAAAGCATCAGTTTGCCTAACTGTGGTAAACGAACATGTACCTAAGTTAAATTCGTTGTTTAATGACCGCTATGTTTCATGATAGCATCCGTGTGGCGCCGGATTAAGAATAGCGTGACTCCACTTCCGTGGATGTCGTAGAAGGCGACTAAGGAACTACATTGCCAGGAGAGAGGCAGCAGGGTCTTCCCGAGATTCTAACCGTATACTGCGATCACCAACCCGCCTGCCAAGCGTGGCGATTATGGCAAAACCCTCATGGTTATGAGGTAGACCATAAAACACTTCTCTTAAAATTAAAACACTACGGAGTGAATGGGAGGAGCTTAAAACTTATGAGATCATATTTAGAAGGGAGGGTTCAAAAAGCTGACATAAATAGGACTAAATCATCCGGGTCGGAGGTTAAGATGGGAGTGCCACAGGGTTCTATTTATAATAATATGTCAGAGATAGTATTGTTTGCAGATGACACGTCACTTATTTTTAAGATTAAGAGACAAGAAAATGACCTTTCGGGTACAAATAATGCTCTCTCTAAGGTACTATATTGGTTTACTTCTAATAACTTATTATTAAATTCAAAAAAGACAAAATGTATAAAATTTACACTACCAAATGTCAAAATGGTTGACAGCAATGTTATATTGGGGAATGATAGGCTGGACCTTGTAGAGGAAACTGTGTTTCTGGGTATCACAATTGATGCAAAGCTTCAATGGGGTCCTCATATAGGAAAATTGGCAAATAGGCTCAGTTCTGCAGCATACGCAGTTAAAAGAATCCGGGAACTAACTGATGTCGCAACTGCTAGGCTTGTTTATTTTAGTTACTTCCATAGTATTATGTCCTATGGTATACTACTGTGGGGTCGGGCTGCAGACATTGAGACCATCTTCGTCCTGCAGAAGAGAGCGATCAGATTCATATATAAGCTAGGCAATAGAGATTCGTTAAGAGATTTCTTTAAAGAAACCAACATCCTAACAGTTGCTAGTCAGTATATCTATGAAAATATTATGTATGTTAGGAAAAATATCAGTGACTTTAGAACTGTAGGTAGCCAACACAATGTAAATACTAGAAATAGACATAAACTTTCGTTCCCAAAATTTAGGCTGGCAAAGGTTAATACATCCTTTATGGGGCATTGTATACGTTTCTACAATAAGATCCCTGAGGATATAATAAGCTTGCCAGAAACGCGGTTCAAAAAATGTGTGAAGCGCACTTTGTGCCAAAAAAGCTACTATAACATTAAAGATTATTTAGATGACAATGATGTCTGGAATTAAAGCCAGTTCAATGCATGAGTTTTAGAACATTTATATAAATCCTGTAAATTAAGGACTTGAAAAGACTAAGTTTGGAGTTTTTTTGTCCATTTTTTCTCCAAATTGATCTAGATTTTGAAATGGACACCTAGTTTAACTTGTAACGTTCATTAAGTCGCAGTTTCTGTGCTACTTTGAATAAAAAAATTTGATTTTGATTTTGATTTTGATTTTGTTATGAAAACCATGAAGCAGGCCTGTGTCCTGCAGTGGGCGTCGAGAGGCTGATGATGATGATGATGTTATAAAATAATATTACAATAGGTTACTTTCACAGCCTCAAAAATTTATGTTTTGGACTTATGTGCTTTAATCCGCCAACCCTAACTAGCCTAAGCATTCCGTAAGATGATACACCTCATTTTCTTATTGTATCTATTACGGCTGCTATAGGTTTATATTTATCGACGTCAATTTTAACCTGAGAATCAAATAAAAACGACAATTTTAATAGTATTCCAATCAATTAATTACGCACAGAAAAACTACTACCTTTACTTGCGCAGTTGGTAAAAAACTTTTATTTTTGAAAAGGATTAAGATGGGTTACGTAAACCTACGTAGGCTTACCTACGTGTGTCAATCTATTTGCAAAATATTCAAAATTAAAGTTACGTATCATTGACTTACATAAAATATTGTGTTTTCATGTGCAATGAAGTATAATAATACTAATAATTCGCTTTAGAAGAGTAGAATTAAGTATTATCGACTTTCCATATCCTGCAATATCAGCATTTCTTCGATAAATATTGCAGAGTTTTGCCATAGCAGTTCCCACCTCACTTTTTGCAAGGCTGTTTCTATCAAATGATCTTTCTGGTAGAACTTCCATTAGTTTCTCCCAAACAATTTTTTTTCTCTTTTCGGACTCACAAATCATCTATTAATTAATATCGTGAAAGAAAAAAGATAGTGAGACTGACTGACGCAAGTGACACGTATGTACCTTACTTAGAGCTTGTGCTTAAATAAAGTCAGCAAATCACCTGCAGTGTAGAAAATAATTCACTTCCGATTCCTAATTTTTTTGGCCAACCATTACATTACAGTTCACAACCACTCAAATGTTACCAGCATAAATAAAAATTTATTCCGACTTACAAAATATCTAATCTAATTTCTAGACTGTAACTGATCTTAAGTCGATCGATTAAACATTTTAGCGAAGAGGTCAGCACTATTCACTATCCAAGTAGTATCAGTGCTGTCTTACCGACAGAGGTCGTTTGGAAATTCCAAATTGGAATTTTGGATTGGTTGAAATTGTGAACGCATGCGCGTCGTATTTTTCCTTCTTTTTTTTTATTGGTTTGGTTTGTTTTGTGTGATGTCCGGACCATAGCTTGTATTACCCTGCTTGTGAGTTTTATGTTGTTGAAAATAATAGTTTTAAATTCTTGTTCCATGGTAGAATTAGTTAAATCAATACTTATATTATTGTGATGATAAGTGCTGTGGATAACTGTACTCAGCGTTGGGAATCTAAAGCGGCACCGTGGAGTCACGAAAAAGAAGGTAAAAAATGTTTCATTGTTTCGAACTACTGACGCCTTAGCGAGTTTTGCCTGATAGAACAATTGAAAATCGATTATTTTATGCTAACGCTTGCCACAGTTTAACTATGGCCCTTAAACTATGTTCAACAGTAGTTCATAAAAAATGCGACAAATATTGACTGTTCGTACATGTTCTAATTGAAGAAACAGCTCATTGTACTGTACTCACAATCCACCGGTTCACCGGTTTCTTCTTTGTTACTTTGTTACGTTCTACAGAACTACAGACTCGTTTCTTAACATCTTTTTTGAGTGTCTGTACGGCAATCGCCTTCCTATCACTTCATTCCATCAATGCCTACTGCATTGAGCAGCAGAACGAATTGACATTAAATTTAATTGTCAGTCGTCTTAATGCCTCAAAATAAAAAAACCAGACAGGTGCGAGTCGGACTCGCCCACCGAGGGTTCCGTAAAGTAGGTACTTAGATACATATTATAAATAGTTCAGGAATCGAGTCTCGCAATTTTTTCCGAACATTTCACGAACTTCAAAGACCAATTTTTTAATAATTTAATTTCAAATGTATAGTTTTCAGATTTTTTCGTGTCCTCGGAAAGTCAACGGAAAGTACCCTATAAATTTTGATTCCTTTGAGTGACGAAACATACGTTTTTTGCGGCATAAACGGCCGTATCTTTTTTTTACGTTAACTTGAAGTTTGATTTTTTCACAGTATAAAGGACTGTAGTCCTGTGTATGTGCTTTTAATTTCAACTCGATACCTCCATACGTTCCAGAGATAAAGGGTCTTGACAGACAGACGGATGGTTAGACAACAAAGTGATCCTATAAGAGTTCCGTTTTATCCTTTTGAGGTTAGGAACCCTAAAAATAGGGTCATCATTCCCAAAACTATCGAAAACTGCTGTCTTGCTGAGCCGAGGACCTTATGGTACTTATGTTATGGATAAATTCCTCATTATGACGATTTTTATTATGGCAATTAGCTTTAAAGAATAAATTACTTTGTAGATATTTGCCTTGTTTAGTTAATGGCAGTCTTTAGCAGTGTCTTTTTAATTATAATAATTTGGTAATACCATGATGCTAATGGACCTACCAAAGTAGAGATAGGAATTTGCATTTTATGTAGCAACTGTGAAGATGGGGTAGCTTTATAGGGTAACAAAAATCTGATTGCTAAAAAGTTTTTAAAAGGCCTAAATTAGAAAGAGAGAGAATACTTTATTGCACAACCAGGTGAAAGAATAAATATTAAATAAATACTAAATTTAGCCTGTTGATTTTTTTTTTTTTTTTATTCTTGCCAGCAGCTGTGGCTTAGTTAGACCTATAGTAAAAACAGGCTGTGTTTCATAAAGTTTCATATTTTATGACAAATTGATGTAGATTGCATAGCATAGTACTATAAGTCTTCCTACTTGTTAATCTGTTGGTTATTCACTGCCTATGCAATGAACATTGAATCATAGTAAATTATTTGTAGCCATTGGTAGCATCGAGACTAATCCAGCCAGCCTATCTCTTTCCATAAAGCGAGCAGCATTCTGTTGTCACTTCTGCACAGTGAATCGATTCCATATAAGGCCTAAATAATATGTACTGGACAATATTATTTAGGCTTTATAATTATTTCAAAATATTGTCAAATCTGACATATAGTGAAGATTAATCAAAATCAATTTCAAGTTTATCAATTATTTTTCATTTTTTTTCGAAATAAGAGATCCAGTATACACTAATCTCTCTTTAGGAAGATTTAATATGTGAGTAGAGGTCACTGTATGTTGGTTTTTTTTAATTCATTATTATAACTTTTATTTTATTTCGAGTATTATTTTATTATAAATTGCTCATAAAATAATTAAAAGAATATTTGCCAACTGTGCAACTGAATGTAAAGACAGGAGATTTCAACCTTCCAGCTATTAAATGGCCACTCCAAAACTTAGATGGTTACAACCCGTTTTATGAAAACTTTATAGAAACTCTGACTACACCAACTTGTAACACAGATTATAATGAAAAGGAAAATGTAGAGTCCTTGTTAGAACTAATATTGTGTAATGATGAAAACTTGTGGAAAAAAATTACTTGTAATTGTAATGTTTACATTACAATTACAAAACAACCATGTTCTTATTGGGACAATTCAGTTTCAAAGCAGACTACAACGTAATTTCTGCAAAATTCGAGATAACCGTCTACAAAAACAGCAATAAACCGGCAACTGCCGAGACTTGGAATCACTTCAAGGCAGCTTTGAGTCAAATAATAGAAGAAGTACCCTTGAAAAAAAGAATAACAATAAACCATGGATAGGACGAGGGATTGTTAAATTGACACAGGAAGAACAAATCAAATGGAGACACTATCAATCCACCAAATCAGACGAATCATGCAGCGAATATAAAAATCAAAAATCAATTTTTTTTTATTCAAAGTAGCACAGAAACTGCGACTTAATGAACGTTACAAGTTAAACTAGGTGTCCATTTCAAAATCTAGATCAATTTTAGGAAAGTTAACAACATAATAGTGGGGATGGCAACACGTAACTATTTACAGATGGCGCCACTGAGATTTTCCCTGACAATGTTTGTTTTGTAAGAGTTTGCTTATTTTCGGATGTGAAATGCTTCTTGAAGAAGGGAAAGTCATAGTTTAAACCAAAACTGAAACATTGTCTTGACAATTACAATTGCAGTATTAAGAGCTGACTTTACATGTGCTAAATGGAAATGGGTTGAATCATATCAAGGCATGCATTTCTCGTTTTTACTTAGTTTTAGGTTTAACAGTCGAAGGACCTAAAAACTGGCTGCATTTTTAACTTTTCACTATGATTCTGAATGCATTTGATTGGTATTATTTGTATTTATCTACACATATATTTTTTCTTTTGTATATGTTTACAAAAATTATTAACTGTAAATTTCTTGATAGTAATGGGAAAATGGGACATCTTCCATTTTCATTGTTTTGACAATCCTGCATTTTTAACGAATGTAAAAGATGCTGACCTGAAAACAAACAAGAATGATAAAACATAAGTTTTCACTATGATTCTAAGGGCCAGTTTCTGAATTGAGAATTTCGCTAAGTAAATAGTTAACTGTAGTGCTGTCTCTTCGAATTTATCAGGAAAGAGAGTGACATAACGTTACTTAAGTACTTACTTAGTGAAATTCTCAATTCAGAAACCGGCCCTTAATGTATTTAATTAGTATTATTTATATTTCCTAGACAGAAATAATTTTTTGGTATTAGTTTATGAAAATTAGGTATAACCTATAAATTTCTTGATAATTTATTTACTTCCCCCAAATGGTTTTTGAGCCACATGTTGCTATTGCAAACTGAGCAGTAAACGCGTAGGTACTGGTTTTTCTGAAAAAAGCCACTACTTACACACATCTTTGGGGTTTACCAAATTACAAATATTGTGCTTTTCCCATAAAATTAGTGGAAAAATGGGACATCTTCCATTTTCATTGTTTTGACAATCCTGCATTTTTAACGAATGTGAAAGATGCTGACCTGAAAACAAACAAGAGTGATAAAACATAACTTTTCACTATAATTCTGAATGTATTTGATTAGTTTTATTTGTATTTACCTACACATAATTTTTTCTTTTGTATTTGTTTACAAAAATTATAAACTAAATTTCTTGATAGTAGTGGGAAAATGGGACATCTTCCATTTTCATTGTTTTGACAATCCTGCATTTTTAACGAATGTAAAAGATGCTGACCTGAAAACAAACAAGAATGATAAAATATAACTTTTCACTATGATTCTGAATGTATTTAATTATTATTATTTGTATTTACCTACACAGTTTTTTTGTATTTGTTTCTTCCTCCAAATGGCTTTTGAGCCACGTGTTGCTATTGCAAACTGAGCAGTAAACGTGGAGGTACTGATTTTTCTGAAAAAAGCCGCTACTTACACAAATCTCTGGGGTTTTTCAAGTTCCCATACAAATAGTGAAGAAAACGGGACATCCTCCATTTTGATTGTTTTGACAGTAGCCACCCCCATTGCAAAGGTCAGACAATCACAAGTCCAGTTTGAGAGCAATATAGTGAATAGCAGTCCTAAATGTTTTTACGCCTATCTACGACAGAATCTGTCATCGAAAGTATCTGACGCCACACAAACTATAGCAAGTAATTACGAAGTTGCAAATATACTTGCTAGACAATTTGAAAAATCGTTTGTCCAAGAACCAAGGGTTCCGTACTATTATTTATGCAACATTAGACACAAAGACCGAGAAAGAAAACGGCAAAAAATCACGTTTGTTGTAAGTGGACCACCCTTAATTTATTTTATATAATTATTAATTTTTGAAGTGAATATACAACTAAATATTCTGTGAATATTTCAAGCTTCTACCTGATGCTTTTATTAGCATTTATATTGAGCAAAAAAATCAGGTTTGTTGTATGGGAGCCCCTCTTAAATATTTATTTTATTTCAATTTCATTATTTGTTTTTAAGTGAACAACAACTAATAAATATTCTGTTAATTTTTCAAGCGGCTACTTGTTGCTTTTATTAATATCGACCAAAAAACGGCAAAATATCACGTTTTTTGTATGGGAGCCCCCCCTTAAATATGTATTTTATTTTAGTTTCATTATTAATTTTTGAAGTGAATATACATCTAAATATTCTGTGAATATTTCAAGCGTGTTGCCATTATTAATATCGAGCAAAAAGTGGCAAAAAAATCACGTTGGTTGTATGGGGGCCCCACTTAAATACAGATTTGTTTTATTTTGTTTTTGTTGTTATAGCGGCAACAGAAATACATAATCTGTGAAAATTTCAGGTGTCTAGCTATCACGGTTCATCTTTTAACAGACAGACGAACAGTGGAGTGTTAGTAATAGGGTCCCGCCGTTTTTACCCTTTGGGTACGGAAACCTAAAAATGGAGACAAATTGAATGCAGAGAACTATCGTCCGGAGAGAGGTAGCCTAGTGGGGGCCTAATTGGACTCGGAAGCGAGAGACCCAGGTTCAATTCCCAGTGCGGGCATGTACCTATGACGTTGTTTTCGAAGTTATGGACATATGTGAAGTACTTGTTTATAGTGGCAATACCAATAGCATATAATCACTAACAGTGAAGGAAAACATCGTGAGGAAACCTGACTGTCTGACATATTCACATACCTCAGTGCTTAGAAAAGGTACAACGAAGAGCCACAAGAATGGTAGTTGGACTGGGCCAGAAGTCCTATGAGCAACGACTGGAAGCACTTGGGCTCACTGCGATTGAGCAACGACAACAGAGTGGAGACCTCTAGTTCTTGTTCTACTGGTGATTTCCGCAATTAGCCTCACAGTCGGGCCCTTGTGCGTAGCAAGTGCTGAGTTATGTTTTCCTTCACGCTTAGCGAGTGGTATTGCTACTATAACTTCACAGGACCAAGGGTTTTTTCATCCCCTGCTGATGATGTTGACAGCTGCAGGTTACATACATGTCAGATTTAACTTGATATCTTTACCAATCAGCCAGTCAGTGCTCAGTGGCGCAGCGCTTACAATAATGCCTCGTGTGCGTGTGTAATGACCAGCTTAGCACACTTGTATCATATTATACACAGGGCATCCTAGTTTGACACTAGAATAAGTGATTGTGTTGTATACATGTTGTTATTATTGTTTATTGTTCAATAACAAGAGATGCCAATGGTGAAACAAAATCAAAACTGCTGTGGTTGTAAAACCAGTAAAACTTTATAATGTAGGTATTTTAAAAAACCTGTTTAAAGGCTATAAATTCCACCCATGCCCATGAGAAATTTGTAAAGAAGCTCGAAATTTCACCGATGCTTGCAGTTGCTCATTAGCTCAGTTGGGAGAACGCTGGCACGGTTAGCCAGAGGTTGCGGGTACAAGTCCCGGCATGGGTGGAATTTTTAGCCTCTAAATAGGTTTTTAAAATTGTCCTCAGCACGGGTTAGTGCAACAAAAAGAATATAATAAAATAGGTAATGTCACGTACATAATTCAGTAATATGTTGTTTTCCATTTCAGGTACTTACAACTACATTGTCTTTCTCTCACTGGCATTGTAATAGTGAGTAAATATATCGGAAGGAAGCGGAAGGAAGTGGCGTGGGAGGGGCCTGTATCCAGCAGTGGACGAGTATGGGTTTATCGATTGATGGAAATATATCCAGCTATGATATCACTCTCAGAGATTGAACAAGTATTTTATGCTTCTCTTCATTTGTCTACACTAAGCAAGAGTGTTGATTGAATAACTTAACTCCATAATAAATGTATTGCTTTGTGTGATATTTATTCATAACTCACAACCTACAACATTTATCAGTTCACTAGTTGATAAGTAGTGATCACTATACTAATTAATAGCAAATTGTCTCATTTAAGGTGGGACGATTCCAATACAAATGATTTTTTCCAAATGTGTTGAACTACTGATTTTTTTTAAGGCAGTGTAAATTGAAGAAGAAGAAGAAGAAGAAAAACATTTATTTAACACCACAAAGACATACATTTAACAATGATTAAAACGGACAAACAATTGAACATGGAAAAAAAAACAAAAATAATCCCAAAACAATAAGGGACCCAGGGTATGTCTATGCAGCGGTAAAATGGCCTCGAGCTCAGTATACGCTGCGGTTTTGCCCACAGCACTGATTTTCAGCACGGGCCTTTGGTAAATCACGGAGTTTCAACCGAACGTGAACAAAAAAGTTATACTTAATAAAATATATATATATATATATATTAACATACATACACCGAAAAATAATTACTAATAAACTAGATACACTTTAGTACATATAGAATATGCATAGACAGCATTAGAAGGAGTAGCATTTAATGCTGGAAAAGAAAGAAGAATTGGCGCATATAAAAATCTTAATTAAGGCAGACAGATATAATTTCAGTGTGTAATTATGTAATGTTTTTTGACAAATTTGGAAAAAATCATTTGTATGAGTATCGTCCCACCTTAAAGAAAACTATTCAGAGTTAACATTATCTGTCTGCAAAACGTAATGATCATTTCTATTGAATTCTCTGCACAGCGTAATAGGTAAGTTACCTCAAAATTAGATTGGAGTTGTTACATTATATCTATACCATAAAGGGCATAGTGAGCGGTGGTAGCGGAGCGGTAGAACGCCGGCTTCTCAATCGGGAGGTCGTGGGTTCGAATCCCGGCATGTACCAATGACATTGTTTTCTAAGTTACGTACATTTGTGAAGTTATAGTGGCAATGCCACTCGCTAACAGTCAAGGAAAACATTGTGAGAAAACCTGAATGTCTGAAATGTTCACATACCTCAGCGCTTGAAATTGCCAATACGCGCCGGGCACGCGTGGTAATTAGGCCCATACTCTCTCTCTCTAAGAAAAGGCCTGTCCCCTGCAGTGGGACATACATAGACATAAAAAAGGCATAGTAAATTTCAGTAAAACCATAAAAATTTTTTTTCGTGGTTTTACAGGTTTAATAAAAAGCAAGTAACTCTTATAATAAAAAGACAACATTAAATTTTTCCATTTAAGTAATTCTAAAGCTGTCCTATGAACTTATGAAGCGTTTTGTACTGCGTTGCTAGAGTTACTTTTCGACGGGTTATATATGAAAGTATTAAAATATTTATCACAATTATTTATCTTTTAACATACAGTGATCTTTTTTTTGCACGTTGTTCATTACAACAACTTTTATCTGTTACCGCACAGAAGTCCCACGACTTCTGTGCGGTAACATGAGGCTGCAGTCTACAGCTGATTGATTTTGGTATGGGACCATTCTGGTGCTAAAGGCGTGCAGCCGAATTACCAATCACAAAGTAATACTGTCAACTTTAGCTCTCTGGTTTATGGAATACTGGCCCCTACAACTGTGTATGACAATAATTTCAAGTACATTCGAGTAAGTGTGCTTCCGAGTAGATGTACTATCGATTAGATTTACTATTCGAGTACCATCGAGTAGATGTACTATCCGTGTGGCGCCGGATTAAGAATAGCGTCACTCCATTTCCTCCCGTGGATGTCGTAGAAGGCGACTAAGAAAATAAATAACCAGGAGACGGGCAGCAGCGTCTTCCGTCGTCTTCCATGGTTATGAAACCCGTCAGGGAGGCCTATGTCCTGCAGTGGGCGTCAAATGGCTGATGATGATGATGATTAAAAATAAATTAAGTTTTTTTGCATTTTTTTTTTAAGTAAAAGGAATGTGAGATATAAGTTTTTAATCTAAAATCCCCGGGCCTAAGTGCTTTTAAAGTGGCAGCCCTAGCCTCTACCCATGGTCAGTGTCGGTACGCGTTGGAGCCCGCACCTTTGAAGTTACGGTCTCGCGGCGAATCGGAAGCACCGGGCCGCATGCGTCGTCGGTGCTGGTTCGCAGACTCGCGATTCACGCAACCGTGGGTGTCCACCCTATAGGTAACAATTTCAAATGCCTGAAGGGTCTTTCAACACCGCGAATCGAGGTCTCTAAAAATCCTCTCCGTTTTTTTCCGAACGAAGGAAGGTCGAAGCGCAAATTCTCAAATTGCGAATTTGCTTTTACAAACCTTTTCTGTCGGACACACCGACACCACGACGGTCTAACTGAGCTCAGACTCCCGAGCTACGACTGTCCGACCGTGCCAGCAAAAAAGCCAAAAGAGAGATAATTTTTCGCCGACTTGCGTCGCGGGGAGGGAGAACAAAGGTTTTACGCTTTTACCTAGTTATAGTTGGCCAGTTATACCGGCTCCCCGCAGGTGTAACTTGTTATCTTTTGCTGAGGATTTTACGCTTTTATTTCTCTTCTCTCAAAAGGTTTGCGGTAAAGGACTATGTCTGAATCATTTTAAAATAAGGTCTTGCACTGATGTGCGAAAAAAAGTTTAAAAACTGGACGAATTTTCCTTTCCTTATTTTTTTAAAATTGATATTTTAGCTATTTCTTACGAAGAATCATAAGTTCTCGAACAACCTAACACAAACAACATTCCTCTTAATGTAAACACTTATGGCTCATGTGCAGCCATTCACATTCAGCGCAGCAGAAATTCAAAACAGTATCCGTGATGCATTAACGAGCGTATTCATTATAGTTACGTGGCTCTTCATCCGCCTTCGATAAGGCTAGTCAGCACGTAAGACTGCTTTGATGTTTTAAAAAAGCACGCCTGGTGGCATTCACCTGACGGCCTTGAACCAACGTCAGTTCAACACTCAGCAGGCCCAAGACATTCTATCTAGCCAAGCCTTGATCGTTATCTCTGTACGTATCTCTATAATAGTGAACTTTCACAGTGATTGGAAGATAAATACTTCAGTGGAAAGATTACGACCTGTTTCAAGCATTTCCGTCTTGACGGTCATTAATTTTATATTCTTTTGTGTTTTCAAGACGTTCCTCGTTAAATTAGAACACTTTAAGTGCCAACCCATTGCAGTGAAAAATAAAAATGTATCTAACTAGCTTTTGCTATCATTATGGCGAAATAAGTATTATGACTAAGCTATAATCAAATTTTATAATCCGCCTACGAACATTTTTTGTTCCTTGCTAACGCTGACTAGCAACAACAGCTTGACACCGTATTCTAATATTATGATCTACAATTAATCAAGAGCTCGCAATGCTGAACACTGTCAGAACATAATATTAATGGGTAATTATAACAATGAGTGGCAAACAATATCCGTGAAGTAAGAAGTGGATATTTAATAAGATTCCGCAACACGATTCCTACAGACATTGGGGGCTATCAAGTTGCTTGACGAAGATTAATAGATGTGCTCAGCGCGCGCCAGAGCTGGACGCTTTCTTGTACCGACGAGGAAGGACATCATTTAATATTAGTTCCTTTGCCATTAGACATTCAACAATGCCGGCACTTTACGAAACAGCCATTACTAATAGATTACTGCTTGACATTTCTTCAAATATCGTAATCGTTCCACTCCTTTGTCAAGCTTGTCTTTATAGACGCGAATATTAAACTCATTAGTCTTTACAATGTCTCTCATCGTTCATTTCATGGACTCTTTTAAGTATATCATGTTAATTGATTACGCGTGGTGCCACACCACCTACCAGCGCACCGCAACCTTGTGGTCGTGCGTCCATTTGTTTGGCGTGTATGGACATATTCTATTTAGGACAAGTCGGTCTATATAGGAAGGACTGAGCCACGCTTAATCACCGTCTAACGATGCAGATTCTATTGTTTTACGAGAGCAGAAAATTATGGATATTACCGTGTATATGTTACAGTCATAGTGATTAAATAGCTATTATACATAATGACTGGTCATTATATATAAAAGCCAAATTCACTAGACAAAGTAATAAATTAATTATTCAGTTAAAAGTATCGTTTGGCAAAAACGGCGGTATCTCACGTTTTGCCATATCATAATGTAGGGTACCTATGACTTTTCCATGCACCAACCTTGTTTAAGTTTGACACAAAACTAAGTTTTTTAGTGAAATATTTTTTTCGCTTTTATATAAAAAAAAAAGAACTAACACCCGGAACTTCGAACCTATTTTTGCTTATGTGTACTGACCTAACAAACAAAATGCGAAATATAAATTTAATCAAACAATTATTTGCTATATAACACTTGCCAAAATAAAACGTTAGCATAATAAACGTTTGTCTTAATAATAATTATCACTTTATCTAAACTGAGTAGACATTATATATAATGACTAGACAATATATATAATATCCAGATTTATTACTTTGGCTGTAACATATATACCAACTGCATTTTTGCTGCTAATGGTTTTTCAGACATTAAATATTTAAGACCCATTTGTGTGCGCTAATGTAAACGTGGGTAGGTTAGGTAAGGAAGTAATTCCCCGAAGAGACTCCAATGCTCCACGGTATTTGTGTCGTAGTGATGGGGCGACAATATTTCTACTCTCAGCTCTATTCCTAATATTGCTACTGCTAGCCATAGAAACATTTTTTACTACAGCTTATAAAACTCGAAACAGACAAATACAACCTTCGCCTTACTTACACAGACGTTAACATCATGGGAAATTGTCTACACAGATAACGTCGAGAATAAATCCCCTCGCCTCATCAATCAATTTAGCTATGCTGACACTCCATAAAACGGCAACATTTTTGTCGAACACCACCTACTAAAAGCATTCAGGCATTCTACAGAAAACCTTGGGGCACCTGCCGCACACAATCTACACAATTCTGTGTTCTGTGAGACTTTCTCATAGGGTTTCTCGCTGTACCAATCAGTTCCGCACATAACGATGCCCATTGTTTACCAATATCTGCATAAGCGATAAGTGTGCCACGTGAATTATGAAAACTCGCAATTTACCATGAAAATGAGGCGTACTGAAACACCCAAGACGTAATGCAACGACAAACGGAACGTTTTGCAGTTGGCTCACGTACGCTGATGTCAACTTTCGCAACGGCGCGCTGCGTGACAGCCCAATCGCAAGTTAACTTGAAGGCTAACGTGCAGCGGCGCGAGGTTGTCTGCAGCATGACGTATGGAGCATCGCTAAGGCTGCCAGCGGCACACCGAAACCCATAGAATTATTATAAGATAGGACCGCAGTCCGAACGTCCAAAGTGAGGCTACCAGCCAAATCATCATGCTTAGCTTAGCCGATTGTCCTGTTAATACGAATGTGAGCGTGACTGCAAACGTCACTTATTACAATCCGTCTAGGCACACACATGTTACTTTAATGTGTGCGTGTCGCCTCGATCTTGAGCGGAATTTTGTTCGACACACTCTGTGTTTGCGTAGTATATCCATGCCGAAACCATTCTCCTCGACACTGCAGCAAAGCTAGCTTTATACTTTGTTCTTTGGGCCGTTCTTATCTTAAAGCGATAGAGCTTAGTTCAGTTCACACCATTTTAGCGTGAAGCGTAACGTGCCACGTTTTGTACACCAAGCGAGCCTGAACATTGATTCAACAGCACTTACAGTGTCTTTTTTATGTTAGTCAACTCTAAAAACTCAATAAGACTTCAAGCAGTCGGAACTTTGAAAGGATGAATGTTGCCGTTCCTAGAAAGAAGCTTGTGCCCAGCAGTAGGCATGGGTGAGATAGATAGAAATAGATAACACTTTATTGGACACAAAAAACTAGATAGGTACAACAATATTTAAATTTCAGGTCAGGCGGTAAGTAATTAAGGCCCATTTCGTAAATTGCCGGCAATGTTCAATAACAACTTTTTAACTAATATCATGCCCTTCCTCGGCACAGCTCAGGCGCGCGCAGAACATATCTTTGATCTGAGAGAAAGCCTGCTCCCTGCAGTACAACGTATATACACGTATAGGCTGCATTGCATATGCGTGCATTTGGTGCATATGCAAAACGGTCATGATCGAACTGAACTGTCCAGAGATCGTTTCTCAAATTAGTGTACAATAAACCAAAAAGGTACAACACACATTACCTATAAAGAACATAATGTCCTGAACGTTAGATAACTTTGATTCTTAGTGCAGCACAAAATTAAACAATCAGCAGTCTCTATCAAACATAGAAAATACTAAGAGGATTTTCAGAATTACAGTACCTCACGTGAAAACCACTACCCATCTTACAACAATATTTTTAAGCTGTGTGACATAAAAGACAACATACCACGAATTGAAAATACTAAGAAAGAGATGGCTACTCAAACAATCATACTTAGACACTAAACAGCTACATCGACAAGACACAACATTCATCTATACAAAAACACTTTAAATAACTCGTACACACGTATCATACACAACTATGCATAACAATATTGTTTTATGTATTTATTTCCATCTGCTTGTGTATCTACTCGCTTTTCCTCAATAACGAGGCTGCAGGTAGATAATCATTTTAAAGTGTAGACAATTTATAAAAACGCGGTTTTTTAAAACATTCCTCAAATACAGTTTAAATAGTCTGTGCTAAAGGCTTTTTAACGCAGACTAATTGAACTGCATTTGAGGTGTGTTTTAGAGGAATCGTGTTTTTATAATAACACCGTGAGTAGTTTACCTATATCTTAGCTCAGTGATTTTTACCAATACTTTATCTGCCCCAGTGGCCCTTCCTACTACTAGAAATCCCTAAATTTACTTGCCCTTATTGATCTAGAAACTAAACTCACGCCTGTATCCCAGAAGGGTAGGCAGAGACCAGGGACTGCCACTTGCCACGATCCTGATAGATCGCTTTCTCGACATTCATTAGTCGCTGCATGCACGCACGCCGGTTTCATGTACTTTTTATCTGGCCCTTTGCTAATACATACCCTATTTGGTCGAAGTATGTCCGCCTGGGTCGTCTCTTACCGGCCATATATTTGTTTCGTCAATCTTTCTTCCTTCATCCTCTCCACATGTCCAAACCAACGCAACATTCCTTTCTCAATTCTAGTCACTACATCCTCTTTCAGTCCACAACGTTCACTATTAGATCTACCACAGTATGACGAAACCTTTCTATCTATAATATCCTGTGCATCAGGACCTATAGGCATCTTCCACTTATGGAAGACAGGACCATTCACTCCACTTCACCTTGCGTCCGCTCTATTGCATGATTATACGAATTAACTAACCATTTATGCTGGCTGTAATATAATCATGATTGCAATTACCGAAGTCCCTAGGCATCGCGTTTACGTTATACGTCATTGTTAAGCAACTAACTTTAATATTTGGCTATCAATAAGTCTAAACACAGGTATCGTGACGGTGAATAGTTAAGGTAGGCTTCGATTTGCCTCCTCATAATCTCGCTTCAAGGAATTCTGCTTCAGGTAAAACGTGTAGCACGCTAGCCTGCCATCTGATATCCTTGACTTTTCAGGGCGGGGCCCGGCTCTAATACTATCAATTAGCGCAAAAAACTAGTACTTAAGTAGGGCGTGAGCGATTATCATAAAATTTGCTATATTAAATCTTGGACCTCTACAATTCACAGGCCCTAAAACCGTGCAAGTTCACATGTATATTAAACAAATATATAAAAATTTATTTATTCAAAAGACACGTGCGTGCTACGGATGCTGTAGATAAGCTCAGCGTCCTTAGCGCGCACACGTCTTTTCGTTTTTTAGGGTTCCGTAGTCCGACAAGGAACCCTTATAGATTCGCCATGTCCGTCAGTCTGTCTGTCTGTCCGTCCGCGGCCTAGCGCAAAGACCGGTAGTAGGTACTAGAAAGCTGTAATTTGGTAATATATTTATAACGCCGACAAAGTTAAAGAATAAAATGTTGGATTTTTTTTATTACTGTACCTCCCTTAACATGAAAAGTGGGGATGATGGGAATTGTGGAGACGTGAAAAAATTCAGGGTAGTAGCACATAGCACGTATGTAGCACATACAGCACTAAAAAGTTAGAAATAAACAAATAATCAGAAGTATGTTTACATGTAGATATTGTAGAAGTATAATTTGTAGTCAGTGCCCAAAATTATACTTTGCAATACCTACATGTATACATACTTCTAATTAATTAAATTATTTCTAACTTTTTAGTGATGTAGTGTTTCGAAGTCGGTTTTTATTTTTTATTTAATTTCTTTTATTTTTAAATTTTTAGTGAGGGAGCGGGAGAAAAATAAACAAGTCCTTTATAACCATAATTTACCCTACCTTTAAAATTTGTCGTTCTCAATTAGAAATTGAGAAAGACTCCGAAAGTCTTCACCAGAACATCACCAAATTATCTTGGGACTACTTTTACGCTATTTTATTAAACATACGGATATTACTAAAGGATGAGCCCCTTTAGGCCTTATTTACTGCTGTCCATTGAAGAGTTCCGTTCTCCATCTCTGAAAGTCTTTATCAGATCTTCACCAAATTAATAAGACGATATATCTATTCGAACAAAAAAAGAATTGTCGAAATCGGTTCAGATTTGACGGAGTTATGCAAAAACATAGCCCAAAAAAAAAGCGTCGAATTGATAACCTCATCCTTTTTTGAAGTCGGTTTAAAAGGAAAAGTATTACGGTGAAGTAGGCCTTACTAGTTAACGAGTAATAGGCAACCAGCATAATAGAAGTAAAATTTCTTACGAAATCCGTTGACAATGACTTCGATGAAGTTGTTGGTTCTCTAAAGCAGATAAAACCTCTTTCGAGGAAACCCTACATTGCACGTGGCCCGACACGCACTTGGCCGCTTTTTTATATTGAGATCTCAGCAGCGATACCTTTGGCTCACTATTTCTAACTACTTACCGGAGCGGGACGGCGCGCTCTGTTTAGAATGGTTGCTTTGCGTAACATTCCCAAAAAGTACGACAATCCCATTAGATCGTATCAGTTCGATATTGGAATGCTCTTCGGTGTCCTGCTCTTAGAGGTTCAACAAAGTTGGATAGTACTCAAATACCTCGCTATCGAGCTTAATTGGTATATTCCTTGTGGACTGGACTGCTAAGTGGGTACAAATAAAGGCGGTTTTAAAATTCTACTTTCGTTGGAGTGTTAAAAACACTTGTGCGCTGCGGAGCGGGCAGCAAGTTCAAGTGTGCTTTTAGAATCCACCTCTCCACATTCCCTCGGGGACTGAATAAATCCTAAGGTAACAGATGAGTGTCTACTGGATGAATTGTGTGATCCTTTTTATGACGAGTCTACTGAGTGGCAAGAAAAAAGTGTAAGGGTCATGCGTAAGCGTAACACAACAAACGGGCGTTAAAACACCGCTGCATAGTTGTTTGTTCCATACAGAATCTCCCACATACAAACACAAAACTTAGGCCTTTGCATCTGCCTAATGAAATTATTCAAACAGCGTCCAGTGGCACCTTCACTCACACTAGATGGGTGGAGGGACCACTCGGACGCTGCAGTGCCTGGGACATTGTATTTTAGATGGATACAAACACAACATACATACAAAAGCCCCACACCCGGGTTACCTACATCTTGACTTCACACGTCTCGCGGTTGTCGTGTATTGCGCTCGTCAGTTATAAGTTTAATACATATTGTCTTACATTGTGCCCCCATCGTCATGGATTTCAGTGGCAATCATTCTCGGCAACACAAGCAGCAAACACGTAACGTCAGGCAATTTCGTTCCAATAACATCTGTCAGTTTTTTTTTCACCGGATACGAGACAGAAATAGAGCAATTTGTCGATCCCTCCGGTTGGCGCGGTACAGAGCAATATCTCTGCTAAGGAATGGTTCGGCGCCTTGACGTCCGATAGCGCGATGGTTTATGTGCAGTGTCGCCGGGACGTGCCTCGGATCGCGAATTGCGGGCATAGCGGCTCTTACATTCGCCTCAAGTGTCGGGAATTCCACCTTCCGAGTGCTCTCAGTAATGAATGAATTAAGGAGTTTTCAGTTCATAAGAGTTGAAAGGTATGCTCGGTTACGTAATTACTGCTCCGAGGAATTGCGGTCTCGTGTGCCACGTTGAAAATGGTCTCGCTTGCTTCCATTGAAGATTTGTTCTCTTTTGAAGAAGGAAGAACAATCTTGACCTCTTGGAGATAAAAGGAAAGAAATAATATTGTAGTCACACAAAAATTCAATAGAGTTCAAAAGGGGTCGTCCAATAATCGCGTGATGTATTTTAGCATCGAGGGCTTATACTGCCCCTCCCAAAATCACGTGTATGGTACAAAGTATCCTAAAAATTCACGGGGAAAGCGTTACCTGGCAACGGCGAGTCAAGGTCACGCACCGTTTTTCGGTTTAGAGATCGCGCGTTCTGAAAAAAATAAATAAATTTGATATCTACACCCTCCTCCCCCCCCCTAGTTATATTTTGTGATTTTTTCCGAACCCCTTCCCTCCCTTCCAAGCCTCACGTGATTAATAGATGACCCCTAAGTAGGGCTGGCCATGCGAGCATTCGTTTTATTGGAATAGTCGCCTTATTTACAATTCGACTGCTAAAGAACTAGTATTTCCATATTCTAAATATTTCGAATACCAAATAAATACCCCTTCCCCAACTATTTTTAAATCTACCGCGAACGGCATTAACAAATGCAGACTTGTCATTTACTCGCCTTTGCCACTTTTTCAGCAAAATCAAGTGACGTACCGAGATGTTTTTGTTAAGTTGTAGTAAAAGTTTAGAATGTACCTTCATGTTTTAATTTATTTATCAGAGTCATTTTTATCACTAGAAGGGTTAAATATTGCGGATTTTTATTTTAAAGAAGTAATATACTAGAACATTAAGGCCGACTTGCACCACTTTCTTAAATGTGGCTTAAACAGCATTTAACCAAAATTCTCCATACAAAAGTCGATTTAAATGGCGATATAACTGATATTTAAGAAGAGGTGCAAGTTGGCCTGAAGGCGGGTCTCCTGCTCGTGTTTTATCATGAGACATTACACAAAAAAAAATCGGTTTTAAATGCTCCAAATTAACTTTTTATTTTGCAACGAAAATGTTTTGCGCAAAGAAAACGGAATGTTTTGTGTAATGTTTTTTAGCAGGAGACACGCCTTTAGACTATGTTCTGATCGGCCAAAAACGTGTTTTTTTCTTCTTTAAAATAGCAAACACATAGTAACAATTCGTAATATACGAATGGGTTTGGTACTATTCGAATATCTAGTAAAAAATTACGAACATTAGTTACAAAAATCCGAGTCAGTCTAGATTCTTAAAATTTAATAATGCCTTTGTAAAGATATAGCGTATAGTAGAGAATTTTAATGAGAGAGCAAGTTTAAGTTTATGTTTGTTAGCTTTGGGCGTATCTCATTACTGTTTGATCAGGTTCAGATTGTCAGACTCAAAATATCCAAATCACGTACTCACAGTGAAGATATTTTCTTCAGCATCTGTAATATTATTTTATCCCGGCTTCATTCGAAACCCCTGACAAGTAAAAACAGTCGACACGTAACACGCGACGTGTTACCTAGCAATTTTTTTTATTCGCGACGCGTTGGTATGTGTACTTGTCAAGAGCGGCACTCGATCAGCTTTGTTACCCCGAAGGCTTTCACGTCGTGATGAATTTTGTGAGATTGGGGCGTCTCGGCGGCTCAACGATTCGAAAGTGTAGTGGAGGGCGCGTTATCATAGGGCGGCACTTGCCGGCGCGCGGGGGCGGGCGAGTTCCCGCCGGCCGCGCGGAGCGCCCGCCAGTCCCTCTGTGAGCGACACACCGACCGAGCGCTTCGCGCTGCGCCTCCGTCCGCTCGCCGCAAGTGTCCACACACGTGCTAGCGCCTACGCTCACTGGCAACTCAGTTCGCGACCTCAAACCCATCGGTACAACATTAACCAGCTCTCCTGCTGTACTCGAAAGGAAAAAAAAGTTTATCGACCCCCAACTACAACCCTCGTTTGCTGCGCTCGGGCAGTCGCTCCCTCTAATTATTGACTCCCCTAAAGTTTGTTTGAAAAATCCGGTCGCTCTCAATTCGGCCCTTTTATTGCTTTAATATTTTTATTACTTTTCCTTTTCGTTGTAACTTGCTTCAAAACAAATTTCTATTGGACTGACTCGGAGCTAAGTCGAGAACCGACGGTGACACAATTCTACAGTGTCGCTTCCTTCTTCGCGCATTTCCTTGACCGTCTCGTAATTGCCTCTGTAGAGCGATACAGATTTAATTGCTTTTTTCCGAGATTTCGTTATCCGGAAAGCTCTTGTGTTGTGATCGTCGAGGCTGTCGGAGCTAAGTTGCCACACGGTTTTGCGTCACCGTTATCTGTATTCAGGTCAGGCTGTTGGCGCTGAACCATGACTCTACGTTGACATTGAGGCCGATAAGCTGGACTAGTGGTTGTGAGTGATTGTGAGAGTGGCGTGGCCTCGATCGCGGACAAGACTGCAGCTGCGCCTGAGTGCATGCTGGGGATAGAGCTCGCGGGCAGTGGATGTGCACGCTGCCATCCTGCCGCTTGATTGCGACTGGAATGCCAGCTGCTCTTGACCTAACCAGGTATGGAAACCACACTCAATCAACAGCCCACATACATCGTCAACAACTGAGGGTCTCACGCAAAGAACCCCATATTACGTTATCCGCAGTATTCTCAACCAAGCACTAAATGGGATCCCCTTTCATAGCTGTTCTAAAGAATTTGCAGCCGTCCTGCGCAACATCTGCTGTTTCGTGGTCTTCGCGAGGTTTTTTTCTCCATTGGTGGTCAGCGGTCACACATCTAACACACATGTTGAAGGCTAATTGACACATTATCGTTCACATCTCAAATAAATTAATAAAGTCGTAAAGTTGACCTTTTACATAAAATATTTATGCCCATGTTTCCTATTCCGGGTTTCGCCGCAATGCATTTGCATGAAAATATGATAAGTTAACGTTTTCAAAGTTATTGTTAATGTATGGACTTCCGGGCTGACGTTGCAATGTTGCAACTGCTGATTGCTAACTTCTTTCCTAGTTATTTTTAATGGAATAATGAAAACAGATTTTTGTTAACCGCAACTCAAAATATCTTGAGAGACAACAGCCACATTAATCAGGCTATTCAAGGTTTAACAGAGGAACATGATTATAACACGTTGACAAATGCCTCTTGGTGTATAATATTTAACATGGATTTAAAATTATATTGTAGAAGAATTGAAAATAGATACCTACCAGTTTTTACCAATCACATTCTTAATCCGGCGCGCACGATTCGCTCTGTCGATCTGCCACCGTAACAGTAGTTAGGTACAGTTGACAGCTGCTCGACATTGTACGTTTCTGTTGCAAAGTCGCCCTTAAAGAATATAAGCAAAGTGCACGCATATATAGTTAACTTGCTGCCGACTGTACAGTACACCATTGAATCGGATCGTTTCAGAGTCTTTCTATAGAATACTCGAAAACGATCCGTTTCGTAGACTCGGAGACTCGGAAACGATTTCTTTCTATAGTTAAGGTTGATTTCTTTAGTGGTTCAATTTCCAAAGTTAAATTTATTACCCAGTATTTATGGGATGTTATGCCTAAACGCATCGCGTCCCCGTTTTCTATTTCAAATTCGTAAACAACTCTCGAAGAGGTCTTTGGGTACGACGCGATTATGAACCATATTATGATCGATGGACGTACGAGTTAGATGAGCGTTTAAGAGACCTCTGCTTTGGCGACCCCACGCTATCTAGGGTCGACTTTGTATAGCCCGTCGATGCATAACATTAATCGTATATTACATTTTCCCTTCCTGCAGATTCCTACCAATAACAGGAAAGAAGACTTATTTACACTTCTGCAATTATTTAAAGCTGAATTTGATATTCCTTGTATTCGTGCTTATTGCAGCTTTCCCATGTGTAATTGATAGTGCTTATACATCATCTGTTTCGCGGAAATCTTTTGTTATGATTGCAGTATTTGCAGTGCTATAAACTTGCGATAGTATTTTAACACCATCTTTCTAATTTGACATCTACCTCTCCGATTTAAATTACATACTTGTGTTTTAATAGTAGGTAGGTACCTACTAAAACATTTTTTTGTTTAATTACGTTATAGGTTTATGCAAACCACACTTGTAGTACTGTGCATAGTATCTATTAATCTAAGGTACGGAATGTGGTACGGAATGTATGTTGATGTCAAATCATTATTTACATGCCGCTATATATTGACGTAGGTATTATGCTGCCACTGTCAACAGTAAGTTTCCATTTCCATAAATATTGCTCGGTCGTTAAGATTAAATTAAGATTAATTGGCAGATGCCAATTGTTATTAAATCAGTATTGATTGTTCTGACCTGTAATTAATTTAAAACATTTTATTTTTTTTTTATTTTTATTATTGTAATAAATACCTAGTGTGCAGTTGGTGTAAACAATAAACTTTTTAAATACTTTTAAAAGTGAAGAGTAATAAAAAGGGTAGTTATTTCTTGAATTATCGAAATGAATATATGGCCTAGGACGAGCAAACAACTTGACACATATGATTAAATGTAGACGAAAGTCATCATCATTCATCCACAAGAGGTCCACTGCTGGACATAGGCCTCCTCCATGGATTTCCAAAAAGACCGGTTGGAAGCAGCCTGCATCCAGCGCCTTCCTGCCACTTGGATGAGGTCATCTGTCCATCTTGTGGCTGGTCGTCCCACGCTGCGCTTGCCGATATGTGGTCTCCATTCGAGAACTTTTCGGCAACATCGGCCATCAGTTCTGCGTGCTATGTGCCCCGCCCCCTGCCACTTCAACTTACACCGCTGGGCTATGTCGACGACTTTCGTTCGTCTACGGATCTGATAACTTCTGATTCGATCTCGTAGAGAAATTCCGAGCATAGCCCTTTCCATAGCTCGTTGCGTGACCTTGAGCCTTCTTATGGGGCCCACAGTGAGAGACCACGTTTCAGTGCCATAAGTCATCACAGGTAACACACACTGGTTGTATAATTTTGTCTTGAGCGATTGAGGTATATTAGATGAAAAGACTTTTCTAAGTTTCCCGAATGCTGCCCAGCCGAGTTGGATTCGACGATTGACCTCTTTCACGAAGTTTGACCGGCCTAGTTGGACTGTTTGTTCTAAGTAGACGTATTCGTCTACAACTTCGAGAGTCGAGTTCCCCAATGTTATTGGGGTGGGCACAACACGGGCGTTCGACATGACCGTCGTTTTGTCCATGTTCATTTTAAGGCCCACACGTTGGGAAACTCGACTGAGGTCTTCGAGCATTATACCGAGGTCTTCCATCATTTCTGCCATGACTACTATATCGTCGGCAAATCGAAGGTGCGTGATGTAGACGAAAGTGAATGAAATGAAATATAGTCATATCAAACACTTTATTTTTCGTAATCAACAGTCTCTTTGCGATGATCGGTGTTGACCGAGTTCGATACAGCAATATACTGCAATGTCTCTCGCTCCAGGCATTCTTTGTACATACATATTTAAAGGTAAGCTCTGGGTAAAGCAAGAGCAACGGAACTATAGAGATCTATAATTTAAAAATATCATTCGATAAGCTAACAATTATTTTGATCAGCAGAATAAATAAATGAGCAGCAACACGTCGTCAATAAATAGATCAAACATGGTCAGCAAATTAGTTGATTAAATTGGAAAGCAACCATTTGGAAGCTGATCAACTTGGAGTTTGTTTTTTGCTGATCAACTTGAATTTCTTTCTGATCAATTTCAAATTTCTGCTCATCAATTTGGAATTTTACCACTAAACGCTGCTCAAAAGACTTTCATTGACAGAAAAGATTTTATTCTTGATCAAAACCATATTTTTGTGCGGATCGTTTAAATTATACATATTTTGGAGTGTAGAGTTTCACACGAATGCAAACAGAAAACATTGAAGACCTGACAAGCGGAGTATTATTGAATAATCGTCGTGCGATTGTCTACATTAACCTTATAGATTACTAGTTGTCCCGGCGAACTTCGTACTGCCACAGAATCCATTTATACCATTCTTGGACAACGCCATCTATTTTTAAAACACAACGTTCGCTCGCACAACGCCATCTATTTTAAACTTAAAATAAATATTATTCCACGGGAACGCATTACCGGGATATCAAGTATTCTATGTCTCAATTCAGGTCTTTGTCTATCTGTATGCCAAGTTTCATGTAAATCCGTTCACCCGTTATAGCGTGATTGAGTAACAAACATCCTAACATCTTCACAAACTTTCACGTTTATAATGTTAGTAGGATTTGATCATTGATATAGATAGATATGCCGCTAGAGTTACGCGATGAAATAATGTCCCATGAATGTTAAGTCTTGTATTCAGCGCCAAATGTATCGTGAGCCCCGTTCTCCGTAAGACTTCGGCTAAACTTGGCTACGAACTATACAAGGGAGAATCAATGCCACCGCAGAGGTCACGTTTGAATGGGCAGCCGTGTATTTACGGGACGTTTATATTCAGAGGCGTACCACCCGCGTCGTTCGGTGAACGCTTACGGCGAAATCGGAGATACCTACTTTGTCGGTGGCAAAAGCTCAGCGGTAAGGATTAAGACGCCCCATGTCTAATCTGCCGGGAGCGTTTTAGGAAGTTCTCAATAATCGACGTTTACCAAATGCCCAATTTCCTTCTTAAGGCTGCTTTTACTTCTGACGTGTCGCCTCGCTCGCACTTTCCGAAACTTCTAATGATTGTAAAATAATGAGTCAGTATACTGATGAATGTGGTCTGAGACTTTGCTAGGTAATAAAATTACGGACATTTTTGCTAAGGTTTTTATTAAAAATTAATAATTTCGCCATGTCCGTCCGTCTGTCTGTCCGCGGCTTAGCACAGAGACGATAAGTACTAGAGAGCTGAAATTTGGCTCCCCTAACCCTAAATTGAATCGTGTGATTTTAAAACAACACAAGTCACATGTGTTTTTAAAATAACACTTGCCCATTTTTTTTTATTAAATCATTTACACCTACTTATTGATTTACATTAGAAAAAAAAATGTAGTTTATTCATACAGAAATCAATATAGTATGCTAAAATATTGCTGTTGTAGATATTAGTATTTGAATAAAACAGTTTTTTCTATTTCCTGCAAAGTTGTAATGAAAGGACATGTGTCGTTTTAAAATCACACGATTCAATTATTTTTGCATTTTTTTTTCTCGCCAACACCATAGTGTGGGTATCGTTGGATTGGTCGTTTAAAAATATTGTGGGGTGTAAGACGGCCATTTTTCGATTTAGGGTTCCGTTTGCGAAATATGAAGCTTTAAAGCGCAAATTTTAGTCAGAGTAGCCCCCCCCCCCCCCACCCCCTTTCATCTAAAGGTCAATTTATAAAAGGTATACTTCGTACAAAATCAATTAAAAATTACGTTGATAAAGTTGTTAGTTCTGTAAAGCAAATAAAAAAAAACACTATTTCTACCGAACCCTACACTGCGCGTGGCCCGACACGCACTTTGCCGTTTTTTTTTTACAATCACTAAAAATATTAGAATGTGTCCGGGTGTGAACGGAATCCCTGACACACGATAACAGCAGCCTTAAGAAGTTCTCAATAATCGACGTTTACGAAACTTCCAATGTCCTTATTAATGAAGTTCGATTTTATTATATTTCCGTTTTAGAATCATTAAACCAGAAGTAAACAAGAGCTCGCAATCAACTTTGAAGGCCACGAGATGTACGTGTACGTACAATGCTTGCGGTTTTGAACATACAGCTTGTAGCTAATATTTTTTCTTGGTTCCTGTTTCGAGTTGGCAATCTATCTCAGCTCCCCGGGGAGTTGTCTCGCTGATGCCTCTTGTTTGCGATATAAGGAAAATATGACATTCTGGCTGTTACGCTCTGCTTGTGAAAATGTACCCAGTACGTAACAGCAATAATTTTATCGCCATTCATCTCACTTTGTGCGGGAGAAGATTATTATTATTGCCTGGCTATCTACTTGCTTTCTTAGAGTTCCGTACCCGAAGGCTGCCAATGGGATCAATTTATTTATTTGTTATACAAAACAGATCACAACTATTACATAAATATAAGTAAGACTGTATAACATACGAACTAAATTTAAGTCTAAAGCATACACACACACAACATCACCTCGTGTAATTTTGAGTAATTTTACTACGACGTCTGTCTGTCTATTTGACCTATTTATTTGCCTATTGTATAGTAGCCTGTATTGTATACGTCCCAGTGCAGGGCACAGGCCTTCTCTCAGAGAGTGGCCTATAAAACGCTTTATCTCTTAAACAGTAATACAGGTAGATTTTCACAGAATATGCGCTACTACGGCAGTTTGCCCAACAAACAATAAAAAAAACCGGCCAATTGCGAGTTACCATTATCTATACAACATTTGAATTTTTCAAGCGTCTACCTGTTGCCGTTATTAATATCGAGCAAAAAACGGTAAAAAAATCACGTTTGTGGTACGGGAGCACCCCTTAAATATTAATTTTGTTCTATTTTTACAATTTTTTTTTATAGCGGCAACAGAAATACCTACATCATGTGTGAAAATTTCAACTGCCTAGCTATCACGGTTCATGAGATACAGCCTGGTGACAGACAGAAGGGCATGATATAACTACCCAAAACCGGCTTACATTTAGCGACTAATGCAAGTTGATGGAGCGAAAGCGATTTATCAGGATCGTGGAAAGTGGCAAAGCGTGGTCTCTGCCTACCCTTCTGGGATACAGCTGTGAGTTTATGTATCTTTTTTTCTCTATCGTAAAAATGGCAATTAATGATATCGAGAGTTTAGAGCCTCTCTATCACTGGAGGTAGGCGTTCTCGGGTCTACCTCCAGTGATGGAGAGACACAAGAAGGAAATACGGTAATACTTATAAAAGTAGGGTGTCATGGCAGTCCCAATGGTGTAACAATAAATAATGAAAACCGGCGAAGTGTGAGTTGGACCCCTGAATGTCTCTAAGGTACATTCAGGGACCTGAATGAAAGAACACACGGTAGGGGACACTGCAAATCTGCCTCGCTTTTGGTCGGTTTTTCTAAGAATGCAACTGAGTGAATGTCAAGTTCTTTCTGCTTTTCATAGCCTAAATGTCTCGCAAGGAGGAGTTGGTTTACCTGCGAAGCCCTGAGACGTCTCTACCTCGAAGCGTTGTAGCGAACTAATCTTCTTTTTGTGCGTCAATCGCTCGGAAAATTTAATATTGCGTAAATTTGATGCCCTCCTTTCGCCTTTGTTGTGCTCTATCTGCTACGAAATAATGGGATAAACGCCGTTAAAGATCTTGGTTTATTAATTTTCGTAAGCTCTATTCACTCTTCGCTGAAAAGCAACTTTATTATTTTCTTTCTTATATGTATTAGTTGAAGAGTGATTTTTTAAAAAGCTTATTTCCCATGTTAAAAGTTATTTGTTTTATGCCATGCTATCCTAACAATATATTCTCAATGATTTTCTTTTACATTCTGGCTCTGAGCTACTTAATTTCCTGTAGAAAATCGAATGCAAAATTGTCTTCCGCCACAAAAGAGTTTGAAATACAAGAGGATTTTATTAATCCATTCGACCATTCTTTTTCAGAAGAACTTAATAATTCTGATTTTTTTCTCGCCTGTAAAAAAGGGAAAACTTCGAAAAAATCATTTTAAAATATCGCTAAGTTTGTTATCTAGCAAAAACTCAGGCCATTATTATTAAGAACATTTTTAGGGTTTCTTAGCCAACAAGGAACCCTTATATTTATGCCATGTCCGTCCGTCTGTCTGTCCGCGGCTTAGCACAGAGACGATAAGTACTAGAGAGCTGTTTGGCTCCCCTACACCTAAATTAAGGATGCATTTTTTTCTCGCGTACACCATAGTGCAGGGTATCGTTGGATTGGCAGTTTAAAAATATTTTGGGTGTAGGAAGACGATTTTTTGATTTAGGGTTTCGTTTGCGAAATATTAAGCTTCAAAGCGCAAATTTTTGTCCGAGTAGGGCGTCCTCTCCCGTCTAAACGGTTTATTGTGTGAAAACTATCACGGCTAAGTAGGCTTTAAAAGTTAACGAGTACTAGGCGACCAACTTATCAAAGGAAAACTTCGTACAAAATCCATTGTTCTGTATGTTCTGTAAAGCAATGTTCCGTAAAGCAGATGAAACCCCCTCTTTCTACGGAACCCTACCACTTCGCGTGACCCGACTTGCACTTGGTTGGTTTTTAGTGGGTTTTAGAGTGCCTCCGTGGTGCTACTGCATAGCTACTTTAGCGGTTCAGTGAAACTTTAAGAAGTGAAAGGATGCGAACTGCAAAAGCTTCTTGCAATAAGCTCGCCCTTGTACATTCACATTGTAGAATGGTGCCATAAAATATTTTAAAATAAATAAAGCTGATTTACTCTTATTATTTTTATAAGCAGGAACATTTACACTACATAAATATCTTTATTCAGATGTAGAGAGAAGTTCTCTCTGGATCCAAATATAATTTTTTTATTTTATTTATTTAAATCGCTATATCTGATATATAAAAATCTCATATCACAGTGTTTGTTATCGAACTACTCGGAAAGGGCTTCACCGATTTTTATGAATTTTTTTGTGTATATTTGGTAGGTCTGAGAATAGGTCGTAGGCTAATTAATATGGCAAAACGTTTGCCGAGAAATGCTATCTAGAATTAAGCAGGCTTTAGCACAATGTTTCGTATGCAATAATGAATTTAACTAGGTATAATATCATAGTGACAGATGATTTAGATTTTCTTTCACATAGTGCCACTATCAACCATTTCATCATAATTTTTCGGTTTTCCCTAACCATGAAGGGTTTTGCCATAATCGCCACACTTGGCAGGCGGCTCGGCGATCGCAGTATGCGGTTGGAATCTCAGGAAGACGCTGCTGCCCGTCTCCTGGTAATTTCTTTCCTTAGTCGCCTTCTACGACATCCACGGAATGAAATGGAGTGACGCTATTCTTAATCCGGCACCAGACGGATCAACCATTTGCAGAAACATAAAACGAGATAGATTAACTACAAAACTAGAGACCTTTTCAAAGGTGTGTTGTTGGAACGTTTACAGTTTTAACACTCATTTACGCTTCCATTACTGCGCGTTAGCGGCAAAGAGAGTGGCTTGCTTCCTCGTACTGGCAACATTTTATCTGGCGAGTTCAGTGCACCGGAATATGGCATGTAAACACGTGCCAGAGTGCTCCCTTCGGCTAGAAAAGCGAACGTAGCACCGTTTTGCCACACCTTTGACAGCGCCAAACGGCCGCACCGTTTGCTACCGAACCCATTTCAGCATTGCTCTTTTACAAAGGACGTATGTAGAGCATAGCGGTTAGCCTTCAGACGTTTGATACCTATAGTTTTCGAGTATGCAGGGTATGAGTATGCAGGGTGTAGCAAATCCCCATATAATATATCCAAATATTGGAGGTGCTATTCGTCATACGAACAAGTTTTACGGGGAAAATCATTAAATATCACCACCATCATCTTGCCCATGCCGGCATTAGAATGTAGGGAACAGCTGATATTTTTTCGCGATTTCGACGTTTTTCCCATGGTAAAATTTGTCGGTATTGACAAATAATGCCTCCCATTTTGGGACGTTTATGGGGATTTTAATACACCTTGTATTTACACCGTGTTGTAAATAGCTACCTGAATAGCCTGCAGCTAAACATTCATTAAGTTAACACATCGGTGTCGGTCGAGACTAAGGGGTCAAATACATTTTTTTTTGTTATGTAGCCTACATCCGTCCCACTGCAGGACACAGGCCTTCTCAGAGTATGGGCTTAATTACTACGCGTGTCCTCCGTAGCTTGGCCATTTCAAGCCCTGAGGTGTGTGAACACCTCAGACACTCAGGCTTCTTCACGATGTTTTCCTTCGCCGTTAGCGAGTGGTATTGCTAATATAACTTTACAAATGTACGTAATTTAGAAAACAAAGTCATTGGTACATGCCGGGTTTCGAGCCCACGACATCCCGAATGCATATTATGCATCATTAAATGAGTTGTCCCAATTGTTCAGAGTTCAATTGATTTACATGCCACATGCACTGCTTAATTATAGAGCTAGACTACAACAGTTTGAATGTATTTAAATTTTCGTATTTCTTACTGTCCGCGACTTTGATCGGTCGTGATTCCGTTAAAAAGTCCTGCTTTAATAACGGTGATATCTGCTATATCTGCTGCCCATGATATACCTACATCATTGATTTATTACCACTGGTATACATCATCAAACCCTGGTCTAAATGGAATGTAGTATTTGAAATCTGACTGTTTACCACCAATTCGAAATGATGTTGGACATTATTATCAATAAACTGGTTTGCTATATTGTGTACGTTCTTAGGGTTTCGTAGTCGACAAGGAACCCTTATAGTTTCGCCATTTCCGTCCGTCTTGACTGTCCGCGGTCTAGCTCAGAGACGATTAGTACGTGAAAGCTAAAATTTGGCATAGAAATACATATTAATCTCGCCGACAAAACGGTAGAAAAAAATGTTGATAAAAAAATTTTTTTAGGTTACGCCCCGTACACCTAAATTAGGGATGCAATTCTTTTTCTCGCCTACACTATAGTGTGGGATATCGTTGGATTGATCGTTTCGAAATATTGTGGGTGTAGGAAGATCATTTTTTGATTTAGGGTTCCGTTTGCGAAATATGAAGCTTTAAAGCGCAGATTTTAGTCCGAGTAGGGCGTCGTCTCACGCTCTCCTGGCTAAACGGTTGATTGTAGAAACGTGAAAAATTCAGCGTAATAGCAATTACAATGAACTTGAAAGGAAAACTACCACGGCTAAGTAGGTTTACAAGTTAACGAATATTACCCTCCGGTACAGTCTGTCTACTTTCCCGATCGGTCAACATTGACAAATGGTGGCGACCAACTTATAAAAAGAAAACTTCTTACAAAATCCATTGAAAATTACCTTGATGATGTTGTTAGTTCTGTAAAGCATATAAAACCCCCTCTTTCTACGGAACCTTACACGCGCGTGGCACACACTTGGCCGATTTTCTTCTAACAGAGTACAATAAATACGATAAGTTGTGTCTTTAATTTAGTTCAACGATAAAACACTTTGGTAGGTGCGATGTGCATTTTCGATTAAATGAAATAAAGTTAGCTCATTACTCTACGCTTTGACATAGCTTCACCCCAAACCCGTAATGGATGATATATAATAATACGTGTTTCCACTAGCTGCAATTAAACCGACATAAAGCCAGATATTTTAGAGTCAAATGAAACTAGTATTTGTGAGTTTGTTGTTTGTTGTGGTTGGAGCTAACTGTGAAGGATAACATCGTGAGAAAACCTGAGTGTCTGAAGTGTTCACATATATCAACGCTTGAACTTGTCGATCCGCGACGGGCACGCGCGGTGATTAAGCCCATACTATCACTCTGGGACAAGACCTGTGCCATGCTATGGTATGTATTCAGGCTACATTTATATTATGAGACTAGTATTCACTACAAAGTTTTTTTTAAATATTGAGCGCTACTCATTTACCTCGTAATGTTACTAAAAGCGGCCGCATTAAGATCAAGTCGATCAAGTGAAATTAACATAAGGGTTATTTGTTATAGAGTTAGCTGCGTCGTCATTCTTGTTTCTGTGACATTTATTTATTTATTACAATCATATCATTTTGTGACCTCTTTATGAAATGCTTTTTAGAGTTTCGCACTCGAATGGTGCCAAACGCGGCCCTGTTAATATGCCTACGGCTGTCTGTCCGTTTGTCTCTGACAGTCCGAAATAAAAAAATGAGTGAGTTTAAATATTATTGTTGTTGTTCTAGCGTAAATACGGGCAAACATTTGTGAAACTGTGTGATTATAGTGCATACCAAATAATATAACGAATAATAAAACGGCCATGAAATGATTCCTGAATTGTCAAGCACATTGACTGACAATTCAGGAATAATTTTCACTGTATCTATCAGCACTTAGTTGATGTAATAATTTAATTATGCCGTTAAAAGAGGTCGAAGGAAATAGAGCAAGAAGAACTAAGCTCTTTTACTCACTCAGACTGTCTTACTTTGCGTGTCTATGTGTAATTACAGTTCTAATGTAAATGTTACGATGCGCTTTCAGTGCAATCAATATAGCTAAACTCCTTTTCTTGTTATCGATCGTCGTTTCCACCGCTTCAAGTGGTTCTACGGTATCTCTTCGAAGTTTTCAATTATTTCGTGGAATTACCAAACCAAAACATGTGGCGCTCATGCGATCTGCCATTGCATACTGATCGAAATCGGCTAAGTTCCTCGAATCCCTTTTACAATCTCGATCACGATTTCCAATACGATCACTTCATTGAGCCGGACGGTACCCAGAGGTTAGATTGCAATTCCCGGGATTTTAATCACCTTCTCTTGTATTACGGAGATTGGGTACGTCCTTGGCGATTCAGTTACTGTTACCAACTTCAATGTCTTTGAAATTACCTGAACCAAAGATTAAACTAAGGCCCATATTATACAGGCTGAAACAAATCCCCATATACATCCGAAAATGGGGTGTTTAAAATAAGATAATTCGTCAATTCGAACAACTTTTACTATGGAGAAAACTCTTTGAAATCGCGATAACAATATCAGCTATTCCATACAATTTATATCCTAGTTGGGGTATAGTTGTGTGGAAGTTACCTGGGGGCACGGTACCTAGTGCAAGTAGAGCAAAGTAAAGCGGTAGAGCGAAGCGCACGGGCACAACTACGTTTTCCCTAAGCGCTTCCTTGTTTTTGAACCCTTATCAGGGTTATGACTTGGGTTTCAATTATACCAGATAAACAAAATTCTCGGGATATGATGTCAATAGTGGACTCATAAACATTATTATTGATATCTAATAAAAAAAACCCCGATTTCGTCACTGGCTCACTGGTGATCATCAACATTCTTAGGGTACTTCCTGAAGTCGTAGAAAGCTTAAAATTGGTATGTAAGTTAGTATAAGTACACAAACAACAACAAAATCGCAAACTTTGAACTTTTACACCTCCAACCCCTTAAACAAGCGGTGGAAGTTCGTATGAAACTGTCGCAAATTTTGATGCTAGAGGTCTGCAAATTGATATAGGGACTCCATGTTAGTGGTAACTTTTACTTTTAGTCTAGATCTAACTGGTCTGTATTTTTGTGAATTCAAAGTTTCCCCGGAGTAAAAGTTGTCCTTATTGACGAGTGACTTTCGGATGCCAGATTTTGTTACAAAGTGAAAATCTGCAATGTTGCCATATTCTCGGAGGTAACTATACTGCTGCTTCTGAATATAAATCAATAATAAAAAGTAGACAACTTTTTTAATAATATTAATAATAAAATATGATTTTTGTCGGTCCTATATCTGAAATCATCAGTTATTGTTGTTGCTGTCTCACTCTCGGTCACGGATAAATACTAGTTAGTTCTTCCTCATAAACTCTGACCTATTCTGAACGTGAAAAATGAAACATGTGATTAGATTTTTTTCAATCCTCCAAACCAGCAGAGGCGGTGATCATTTTATTAAAATGTAAGTGTGGCATAGCTGAGCGTGCCTTCCTCCGCGCGGAGCCGTTTCCGCGTTCGTCAACCGCCGGAGAAGGCCGCGGAACTCTTTGTCTCGTCGGGTGTTTTATATTGAGGTACGAATCATGAGAAACCGGCTCGGCTATTCACATGCCACATCAGAACCGACGAGTTGAGAGCCTGTGCTCTTGGCGATAAGATGTATAGTCGCTTGAATGGCGAAATGAATGAGGGAAGTCACTTCCAAGTCTCTGTAAGTATACATTACCCACAATCCAGGTCATTTATATAAAACCCAATCGACCCGTTATCGTGCCATTTAAACTAATAACCTTAATCAGGAATTTATCACAAACTGTAGCTTTCTTTTATTGCCGAAATGGCTGTTACATACACCATTACTGTTATGTTAACAGGCGCATCGCATGACTGTTTTTAATTAACAAAATTGAATTCTGTCGGAACAGCGGCGCTCAATAAAGCTGACTCTTTCTCGAATGTCAACTGTGGGATTCAATTTAGCAATTGCATTCATTAGAGCGTTGCTAGCAGCTAATACTTCCGGGAATTAGGTAAACTCGACTTTGATACAATGGTTGATGTAATTACTTAGGTAAAAGATTTCTCAAGCGTAGGTACTCGCAAAGCTCGCGAAGTCTTCTTTTATTCAGCACTTCGACAGACAACTGAGATGGCAATGCATTTAGCTCATTCGCCTTTCTTCATTGTAAGAATCGCTTTAGTTTCAGTAACGTGCCAACACTTGAATACTACACTCTTTGTTCCGTTGTCTTCATCAGCAACGTTATAATTGTCCATTTAAGTTGAGTGGTAGAAGCAACTTGCAATTAGACGTAATTCCCATAACAATGACAGTCAGGTCTACGATATCTGATACGGACGGAAATGTTATCTGATGATTCTTGATTATTGTTTTGTTGTCACAATACAAGGTAATATAAAAAACAAACAATGCACTTGCATTTGGACCAATCTTTCAACCTTTTACTTATGAACCGCGGAACAACAAAGCTAATGTAGTCGCTGAATAAGCTACGCGCATCATTTTTGTTCACCATGATCAAACTTCTGCCCAAAGTATGAGGCTAATGTGTTTAAACTGTTTACGACCTCGAACCAATTTGCTCGGTAGCTAAAATCTGCCAAGAGTTACCAGAGTTTTATTGTTTTTGTAAACAAAGCGCGAAGTTCAAACACAAAGAGCATTTAATAAAACGTACACCAATCCACATCAAACCGCACATTACGATCAAGGAGAAACAAACATTTGATGTAATGGAAGGTGAGTTCGACTTTTATTCCTGATGAATCTATCACGAACGTGTTTTAAATTTGGTTGTAATAATGTGTCCTTTGCAGCTCAAAACTGAATCCGAATCTTACTTAGTATTTCCTGGTTTCGTCAAAGCAGTTGTAGGTTAAGCGGACGCGGCGCGCGCGCTTCCCCCGTGCGATGAACCCCGACTCAGTTATATTTAACCGCGACAACACGTGTGCCGCGGGAACACACATCCATCGCGCGACATGCGACGCTCCGACACCAACTTTGGACGTTCTAGCTCAAACACATCAAACAAGCCTGACAAACTGCCGCGGACCTATGACTGTGACATGACGCATACCTCGCCTTTGGTAAACTAAACACTGAATGCGTAAATTAAGTTAAAAATAACTTGGGTTATATTAATTTATAAAAACTGAATTTGCACGGATGTTTACTGTTTTATTTTTCCTTTTACAATTTTCCGACGTTTCGGTACTTTTGCAAGTCCCATGGTCTCGGTAGACTGGGATGACAGGCGTCTTTTTGAAAGCATTAACTGTAAATAAAAACTGTTAATAATAGGCAAAAATATTAAGTTAGGTTCCAATATATATATATATATATATATATATATATATATATATATATATATATATATATATATATATATATATATATATATATATATTGGTATTTTTTTAAGTTTAAATTGGCAAAACAATTTTATTATTTTATGTAAACTCAAAAATATTACAGTCACACTTCTAGCAAGACCCACTAAGCACTTATGCAATGGTTCCCATGCTGTAGCTATGTTCCAACCACGATCTGTATTGAAATTTGGATGCCGCCGGCGGATCTCTATTGCGTCGCGTATCATTCTAGGAAAGAAACGGTCCTCTCGGGCTAGAACTTGAACTTTATCAAAATGAATGAAGTGGTTGGTACCACTGAGTGTATGTTCACTGACTGCAGATCTACAAGAGCGCTTCTGTTTCAGGTTCGCGATATGTTCCTCCACCCGTTCAGCTATGGTACGCTTAGTTTGACCAATGTACGAGGAACCACAATCACAGTCAAGCTTGTTTACTCCTGCCTCTTGTAAGGGAATCCTGTGCTTGACACTTCGCATGAATTGGTGTATCTTTCTTGGCGGCTTGTAGATGGTTTTGATTGAACGCGTTTCAAAATACTCCCAATTTTGTCAGTCACTCCTCTCACAAAGGGCAGAAATGCTGGAACTCGCTCGACTGTGTCTGGTTTGACACGTCTTTTCATCGCGTCGAAGGTTAGGTTTTGGAGATTTACATCGACGCAAAACGGATGATATCCTGGCGTATTCCTTTCAAATCCTCACCTAGCACTTTTTTTTCCACAGACACTCATCAATACTGCCGATAATGTTTTCGTATGGGATTTTAAGCGGTGCCACAGCAAAAATTAAACCTTTTTGAAGCACGCTTTTTGTTTGTTCGTCTTATTTTTCATTTTTGTTTAATAAGTAGCATGCACTAAGTAAATTTCACTTTGGTTAAGCCACTTTTAGGGTTCCGTAGTCGACAAGAAACCCTTATGGTTTCGCCATGTCCGTCCGTCTGTCTGTCTGTCTGTCCGCGGCCTAGCTCAGAGACGATTAAAACGAGAAAGCTGAAATTTGGCATAGACATACATGATTATATTATTACATAAACATATATATTATTCACGCCGACAAAACGGTAGAATAAAATCTTTAAAAATATTTTTTTCGGTTACGGTACCCTACCCCTAAATTAAGGTAGAAAGATCATTTTTTTAATTTAGGGCTTCGTTTGCGAACTATTAAGCTTTAACGCGCAAATTTTTGTCCGAGTAGGGCGTCCCGTGTACCAATTTGTTTAACCTCTAAACTGCCCTCGCGGAATGGAACGTATAGGTGGCCCATACTAAGTTGGACACAGATCTGTGTCGCGGCAGACGAGTGGTATAAATAAATGCTTTTTCACTAAATTTTGTAACATAAGTAACTGGATTGCAAGTCTTTCAGCAAAGTTTTCCACTTAACAACTTGAAATGCAGATCCGTCTTAGAACCCGTGTTTAACTAACAGTTGTAAGTCTTTTAATGAATAGTACAGGAAGCAGAAGTTCTCTTTTCTACTTGAAAGGACGACGGACAAGAGCTGCTGCGTCGAAACTTGTGCTATTGTAGCGAATTTTCTATGGAACTAGGTACTTAGGAGACTGCGTAAGGTACACTCCCTAGTAGTGAAGTGTCTGAAGATGTACAATGGAGTTCATTGAACCCGGCACATCGCCCACCCACTCCGTCATTGTGTCGACCGCACTCTATTGTCATTTCCTTCGGTGAACGCCTTGCCTTGCCGTAGTCGACACGCTTTTTGTAGAAGAATCGATGGATCACGCACGAATCTGGCGTTCGTGTCGTAGTGACAGTTTTCTTCGAACTGCTCTGGGCCTTATTAAATGAATAAATTAAAAATATGTCTAATGAACAATCCTTCCGGCTCACAAAACAATTCGGTAAAATTTCTAAAGAGTTCTAATCTAATCTAAAACTTTGTACAATCAGCAGCAATCATCTAACATTAGTAATTGAAATAGTTAAAAACATATCTGCATCTCAATCGTCTTAATGACGAAAATGACGATAAAAGATGTGAATGTATGAAATTTTAGCAAATGCTACTAAGTATTTTTTTAATAATTAGCTTTAATCATGTTAGTATACCTAAGCCTGGTATTATAGGCTGCTATTTTCATGAATGCGAAGACTTCAAAATATAATAATATATTTTTTAACTAACCCATTTCAAAGATTCGTTTTGAATTCAAAGGTTTCATCATTTGTTTATGAAGTCCTTTTTATAGGTACTCACAGTAATGGGGCATGACATTTTCTATAATCGTGCGCTTTTCCGGTTTAACATTGTTATGAAAAGCTTTCATGATATTATCACTCGCGCTGGTACAACAGTCCACAATAATAGTCGAAGTACCTTTAATTTTACCAATGAAATCCCACCGGTTCAATCGATGTTCCCTTTTGTAAAATAAAATTTTGAATAAAGCGCTCCTATTACCTTTGTATTGGCTTACATAACGATCCATAAGATTGACATAAAATATTAACCGGTTATCGTCCTCGTATTGACGATTTCAGATAAATGTGGGGATTTTGTTACACCTTATATGTGATAATATTTGTGAATTCTTTCATTAGTTTTGGCCCCCGGGACCCTTAACCAACACTTATCAGGTGTTAACAACTTGTACTATAGGGTCTTCACTATTATCACACCAAGTTTGAGACTTGTATTAACTTTAAAAACCTATTGTATTGTATCAACTTACCGTTTTTACGATAGAGCTAAAATTAAAACAAGTTGCTCCTTAATTTTTTACTTTTTCTGGGGGTATACCTCAGTTATACCCCCAGAAAAAGTTAGGTTTCAAATTTAGCTCGAAGTACGAGTAGAGCGCCAGTAGAGCACCAAGTGTTGACATGTAGATACGTCTCTCTACACAGTGCAGTTGATTTGGACGGCATGCTTACTCGATTCTGGGAAACCGAGGAGCCACCCTCACCACGGATAAAGGATCCTAAGAATCTAATAATAATAATAACTTCTACACGATACAATCACTTGACCTGGTCCCAAACTAGGATACCCTGTGCTATGGTAACCAGGCAAGGACGTCACAAACATGAAAATACACCGAGACTGAGGCCATTTGTACATTGTACGGCGGCCCCCAGTGGGAATCGAACCCACGACCTCTATCTATTGGGGGAAAGGCATTTTGTGGATACTAGAAGGGATGACACTATTCGCTTCATAGTTAGGCTGCCTTTTAGAGCTATTTGTAGGCCATTGGGAGCACTCAAGCTTTTGCTCTCAAGCCGTTTTACAACCATGAGCGCAAGCTTCTCAAATCAGAGCAGCTTAAGGAAAGGATTGCGGCGTTCATGGCTGATGACTATCTAGAGTCAGGCCATAGGAAGCCAGTGTCCAGTGACTCCTCAGTAGGGCGGTACTACATACCCCACGATGGGGCGTTAAATGAAAATAGCAGTTTAACTAAGCTTCGTACAGTTTTCGATGCATCCGCCCCAAGCAGCTCGGGCATCTCACTCAACCAAGTGTTGATGCCAGGACCTAAACTTCAACATAACATCGGAGACATTGTGTTGCGTATTCGCACGTATGCTGTCATCTTCACCTGTGGCATCAAGCAGATGTATCGCCAGATCCGTCTTCACGAGGATGACTGCAAATACCTGAACATCTTCTGGCGCGATTCTCCCAACAAGCCTCTACAGCAGTTCGAGCTTACCAACCTATGGAATATCCAGCTCTGCTTACCTGGCTATGCGCTTCGTGCACAAGCTGGCTGTGCTCCATTGAGCACCTTTTCTTCATTAAGTCCAAGCTATCAAGAGGGAGTGAAGAAGACATTGTGGCGTTGCATGGACTAGTTCGGTCGATCAGCTCTGAATACTGGTCCCGTCAGCGGTAAAATCGTGATCATGAATGTCGCGACCGCGCCAATTCCCTCTACTCTCACTCTCAATGATTTTCTTTGATTGAACTGCGAATACTGGAATGTTTCACTAGTTCAATCAATTGAACTTTTAATTGAACTAGTGAGAGTAGAGGGCCAATTCAACAAGGAAAACACACGGGCCAGTTTCTGAATTGAGAATTTTGCTAAGTGCTGTCTCCTCGAATTTCTCAGAAAAGAGCGTTACAGAACGTTACTATACCTACGTTATGTTGTCAGCGCGCAAATTAGCGGCGATTTCCCTTTTTAATGAAGTTTTTGTATTATCAAGCATTAACATTAATACACCCTCACCTGCTTGCTCAAGGTCATTACGTATCAAGTGGGTAATTAAGAACTTAACTGAAATTAAAATGTACTCAGCTATAATAGAAACTTCAGAATTATATAGTTTAAACTCTATTGCACACCAGTAATTGCAAAATAAATATATTTGTAAAACAAGTCATCTTTTTCATTCATGGTTCGGTCTGAAAACCAGCGCCAAAGCCCTGCTTTGGCATCATGCTGAGACTGGCCCATTTTTGGCAACTTTGTGTGTCTAAGTTTCATGTAGGTACTTAGGTACAGGTATTTCGCCAAATGTGTCCTATGGTTTGCTAACTTAATTATGCACCTATTGTTTGTAATTCTTTGTAAGGATATTGGCTTGTGTGCCTACTGTATGTAATTCTTTGTAATGTTGTCAAATAAAGTTTATTCTTATTCTTACTTAAGTATTAGGGGTTAAAGTATGAAATTGCCGTTTTATTGCAATAGGTTCTTTGAATTGACATAGAATCATCATGGTTTGAGGTTTTCGAATGAAACTTTTTTCAAATGGTTTCTATGATGTTCTTTTTTTAAAAAATGTGAAACATTTGAATATCGACTTTCAATTGTTTTTGTTATTCAATTTAGACAAGAAAGATGGATACTGCGAAAATTCGAGTGATTTTTGAATACAAGTTCCGACGCGGAACTAATGCGGCAGAAACAGCCCGCAATATCAATGCTGCGTTTGGAGAGGGGTCTACTAATGAACGCACCGTGCGATTTCATACTTTAACCCCTATTATTTACTTAGTGAAATGCTCAATTCAGAAAACGGTCCGTAGTGAAGAGTTTGAAAGGAAGACAGTCGCCAAGGCGCGCACCCACCATCGCCGGATCGCCACGCTACATGTGAACCGGGTACGCGTTTCCACCCCTCTCTTTAAACAATCCAATATTTTATTATTGCATTATTTATTTCTGCATTCGAAACATTTAACAGCACATTGCATAAGAAACAACACGTACAAAGGCGAACTTATCTCTGTTAAAGCTAATTACCATCCCCCATAATAACACATAATGTTCTGTGAAATTTACGATTTGCTACCTATTTCGGTTTAAGGGATAAAGCCCTCTAAAAGTAAGACTGACCGACAGACGGACAGACCAACACGCGACCAGCAACATTGTTCTGCTAACTGCTCAGCAAAAACTGGTAGATGGCTCTTTTTCTAGTATTATTTTTTCGGCGAGACCTTGAAACTCGAGTAGATAGAAACTCCGACGGTTGAAAGCACATCGTTTAAACGTTTCGACGTCAATGTAAGAGATCACTGTATCACCGTAGCTACCTATATCTCTACTGCTAATATCGTTTGAGACAGTCTACAGCACATAGACCTTTATAGTACGTGCACTCTAGCCAGTGATGTTACGGGCGACAATGCACCAAAAATGTATCGATATAAGTTCGACTTGGTGTCGACTGTACAGCCATTTCATTTTACACTTTATTTCTCTAGTAGCTGAAGTCCAGCCACCTAAATCATGTTATCTTTACTAAGAATTCTAAATTATTCTATTAAAATGTCTGTCTACACATAGTTATTTGTAAAATGCGCAATTCCTGAAACATGTCTGTTACAGTTTGTAATGTACAACAACTTTTGTTCTACGACGTTTGATTTTAGTTTTGTTAATTTTCCAATTTGAAAAATAATAATGCTCTTTTACGGATATTCTACGTTGGAGTAACGCTGTTTAAATGTAATGGACATTCTTCTAAGTAGGACAATGATTTACTCAAGGCTGCCATATTGGTGGAACACGTAAAGCACGTATTTTATAAAATTATATTAAACCGTTATGTTATAAAAAATAAAAATCTGAGAAAAAACTCAGAACAAAAGTTGTTGCCAAACACACTCTAACGGTGTCCCAGGATATGCGCATTTTAGAAATAACCCTGTATTCAGACAAATCTCCAAATGCTCAGCAGAAAACTAGATATGTATCGATAGTAAGTATTGGCAAGAAGCGCAGTTGCCAAGCGCAAGTAGTCCGGTAATGCCGATGCCCGTTACCGCTGACGATCGTAGTTTGATATCCAACACGATGTCACTTTAATGGCTATATCGCTCTGCTATAAGGGGGATAATTAACATACTGTTGGAGTTTACACCGCCGCCCGGTGTAGACTACTGCTGTGCCCCCAGATTATACTTACGATTATATTTGCTGCCATTGATACTGTCCAATTTATATCCGTGAAACGGACGAGCTTTAGAATCTTGGGCTTAGGTACTTGGTCCACCGCGTTAGAACTAGTAAATTATAGCGGTTTAGTAAATTGTGACCTTTCTCAAATCAGTTTATTTAGGATTTTTTTAATTTAATGTATTATACTGAGCGCGACATACATTTAAAGTTAATAAGCCTTCATGTGGCGTGTGGCGCCGGATTAAGAATAGCGTCACTCCATCTCCTTCCGTGGATGTCGTGGAAGGCGACTAAGGAAATAAATTACCAAGGTCTCCTGCCCGTCTGTGCAGCAGCGTCTTTCTGAGACATACTGCGATCGCCAACCCGCCTGCCAAGCGTGGCGATTATGGCAAAAGCCTCTGTCCTGCAGTGGGCGTCAAATGGCTGATGATGAAGCCTTCATGTATATAGTATAGAGTGCGACATGCTTGTTCAAGCGTGCAGTGCTGTCGCGTAGTAAATACCAAGCCGTGTTTACTCAAAAATGTGTTCAATGTTAGTTGGTATTGTACGAGCATGTACAGTTACGACTTATCCATCGATAGTCTCGCAAAAGCCAAGTAAGCCGATTTCATGGGCGGATTTCGGATATCACCGAAACGCCGAGGTGCTATTGGAATATGCTTTAAACCGCACATAGTAGTTAAATTTAACGTGATTTGTTCGGGCAAAGTGTGGTCGTGGAGGCGAAGTGGGAACTATCGATTCGACGCCGGCATAACTATCAAAGCCATGATGTAGAGAGCCACCGCTGCGGGCGCCACTGACACACTTGCGTCCTCGGGAAAGCGCGCCCGACGATGTTGTCGAGAAGTCCCAACTTTTCCGCGTAGTCGTAAATAAGTTTTGGCGTATCAACTTGCGAGAGTTGCGACAGAAATTTGCAAACCCTGACTACCCCGTACCCTGAAAAGCATACTGCTCGCACTAGCGATATAACTTGTAAGTCATTTTATAATTTGTGCTCGTGAATAAATGCAGCACACTAATAGGGAAGACCACAAAAAATGGGCACACAAATTTAGCAGGGGGCAGACGTGGTGCGAGCGCGACCGAGGGGGCGCGAGGGGTATTGATCGCTATGCGCGCGCAGCGTCTGACCGAGTGTACAGACGCTCGGCAGAGCGTTCCACTCGCGTGCCAAGCCAACTGAAGTGAACCTGCTTTAGGAATCTTACCAACATCAAAGCTTTTTAATTATCCTTTGCCTACCTCACTTGAGCCGCAGACGGCAACTCTTGATAATGCCTTTGAAAGTTTTGCATGAGATTGAATATGGATTCTATCTAGTTATCGGTTCACTTTCTTACATCTTAGGACTTTTGAAAGTATTACAGAGCGTCTGCTAGTAGGTAAACATTTGTAAGTAAAGATTGTCGGCAAGGCGATCAGCTGTACGGTCTGTGCGGCTCGGCGGGAGCGCCCTCCCTCGCCGGCGCCGCTTATCTGACGTCCTCCCGTGTGATTGATCGCCACTGCTGAATCTTAAGACCCTCCCGGCACCACCGCACGCCAGCGGTCTAGGGGACCCGACATTCATCTTCTGATTCTTACTGACGCGCACCAACAATGTCGTTTTATTTACCTACCTACTAGCTGGCACATTTTGATGTCTTCATTTAATTTTAGCGGCAGATCACTCGTACTCTGCGCCTATACCTTATTTTACTTTATTAATCTAATGGCGCGGCTGTTTGATTAAAGCAGACCGTATTTAATTAAACAATCTCTTAAATAAAACTGAGGATCTCAGAACCTCAGGCTTACCCTCTGAGACTGCGTAGATATCGAATTGGCAAATATCCCGACGCTGTACTCTCGGAGGTCAGATAAACGGCTAGTAACGTTCTCTCAGAACGAGGTACGCTACAAGACGGAATCCTCGGGGATTAATCGGCCCCTCGCAAGTAAAAACTCATTTCGCCCTTGATACATGACGACAAATCGTCATGTATCAAGAGCATATTATGTATGAAGGACTTGTATTAACTTAAGCTCAGCGCGGATCATTTTTATTTGAAATTATATATTATTAAAGTAATGAAAGGCACAAATTATATGCCTTTCATTACTTGCCTCGTGCTTGTGATTGAAGTGCAAAGTAACTCTTCAACAAAATGTGATTTAAAGCGGACGGGGCGTATCCAATAACTTCAGGGGCGGACGTAGCGATAGCCCATTAATTTTCGTGCGCTTTATTTTCAGCGGGAAAAATTGCGCGCGAAACGGGCCGGCCAATTTATTTGGGTTAATCGATGTCACGGCTACACTTGTGTTATGTTATGAGCCTATCAGCAGCATTAAAGGGCTAGTTCAGAGGAGCGGTTAATTGGCTGGTGTGTGCTGACGTCCCTATGCTATCGTCCCTACCTATGGTAACCTTGCGCTCCCCACGCGCTCAGGCCGACTACTCGCCGACTCCATGCCTTGACGGCTTATCAACTTGTTAGTAGCTGGATTGTTAATTCACGACTCGATCCGCACCTTGGCAGCTTGGTCACTTAGTGGAAATTTCGCAACGCGACCCTGGTAATGCATCTTGCCTGTTTACTGAAATTATTTGGGAACTTGACCTCTTTGCTCGCGCTGTTGTGTACCGTGCGTTGTGTCATACTTAACATTGGTTTTTAACACGAAAATATGTACGTGCACATCAGTGTCAACAGGTATTTGCTTAAAAATGTAATTTACATAAATAATTCCTCAACGTTATTGAAGTATACATTAATGTCCCGACCAAGCATAGATATTCGTATTTACAACTTCGGGTAAACGCCGCGCCGTGGCTGGGTGTAACTCATAATCGCTACATAAAACGTGCCTGTCAGTGGAACGCCCATTTTGTCAAATAATATTCAGTTCCAAAGTCTTTTCGGTGCCCTAAAAGATGTTGTGTAGAAAATACAAATATGTGTAGCATTCTTTGTCGTAGTAGCAAATTTATTTCCTTTGAATGTCGTGTTCTATTTTTTTTCGGGACGCTTGATGCGTTTTACATTAGGACATCTATATGCAAGTCTTTTCTTCGTTTTGTTCCATTGTACTAGGTACATTGTTGTCTGAGTAAATTGCGCTGTTTGTCGTTTTTCTGGTCACTGTTTGAAAAGTAAAGTAACGTGAAACGTCATGCATTACTTTATTGATTTATTAATAAAGCCTTTATGTAGATAAATGTTACTAAAATATGAACATACATATTTGACGTTGATGCGGGAGAAGCCGGGCGATTAGGACCCAATTCTTATTTTTCGATGTGTGTAATTTTCTAAATTATTATCAGGATGAACTCTTCTTTACGATAAATTTTAAATTTTACCAATTCTTAATTTTCCGAATTTTTCATATCTATTCTTAATTATGATTAGGACGAATTCGCATTTCTCGAAATAAGTACAGTCAAGCAAAATGTAATTTTTGGATATCATCCAAATCCGAATTAATTAAATTACAGGAAACAAAATTTTAAATGTAACATGGAAACACGAAGTTTATTATTTTAATGCAATTACCTAGTGAAACGACATAGCGATATCTTTATATATATGTACAGTTAGCGATTTTGTGAATTGCTAAGTTTGCCTTTCTCGACCTCTTTTTTTATCTACACTTTAAAAAAAAGGAAGCGAAATTGTACGGGGATGCGTACACAAATACGCGGCGTCAGCACTTTGCGCGCCCACGATGTTTAGTTTACTTTATCGACCTAACTTCAGTTCACTATAAATCATCATAGAGTAAGCGCGTATCAAAATATGATCTGCCAGGTGTCATTATCAATGTATCGTGTATTATCAATATCGAATAAACTCTACAGTGTTCTCAATATCAAGACCTATCATTTCTATCAATCAAGCAATCAAATCATCCATTGATGTTTGGGAAAACCCGTACAGAAATATTACGAAAAGTTAATAAAAAAAAATCAAGTGTTCACTGAGCCGAGGAAGATGCGGTCTAAATTCATTATAAAAGACGCTAAAATTTGCAGTTACATTGATGATCATTTAAAAAAGAATATGAAAAAATCGGAAAATTAAGAATGGGTAAATTAAGAATTTTAGTAAAGAAGAGTTCGTCCTGATAATCATTTGGAAAATTACACACATCGAAAAATAAGAATTGGGTCCTAATCGCCGGCTTCATGCGGGAATGCGTTAAACTTGGCTATTGTAATTTGAAGTTACTACTAACTCTCATTTTACTATGGACATATGACGATATTCAATGATTTATTAGAAAGCTGCATTCAGATACTGTTTAACCTATTATAGATACTGTGTATTAAACTAATCACATATTTTATATTTGTTTCAGGTACGTTGTATAATGATTTGCGCTTCCGATACCGGAAAATAACAAGTTGCTCGTTGGTTTGACAAAAATGCAGCGGTAAGGAGTCTCTTAAATGTCTTGCCTGGCAGCAAATAAATCCGAATAGGCGCGAAGAAACCGTCAAGTAATAGGTCTGGTCTAGATTGAGGCACCATCTCAAAGAGAATGTAGCTCTTAAGTGCGACACCTGTCCCCAGAGACGGTGAATAACGGCCTTTCACGCGTTGCTAATGCATTGAAAAAGTTGCACGCGAAAGTTAACGGTGCTACCACTAACGATTCACGATCTAGTGCATCTATCGTGACGTGACATCGCACTTGCTATGAAGGCGGTAGGAGACAGCAGCTTGAGTACATCGGGCTGATATCAAACAGCTTACGGACTATAACGCGGCCACAAATACTTCCAATCCAATGCATCAGCCCGTATTCGTCCACTGCTGGACATAGCCCTCCCCTAAGGCACAGCACATCTTTCTGGCCCCGGCCACACTCGTCCAGCCGTTACCAACAATCTGTCTCAGATCGTCCTTCTATCACTAGAGCTGATAGGCGCTTACACTGCGTTTGCTGAAATAAGTACTCTCTGTACATCATTTGTACGCCATCTGACTCTTAGGTTAAGAAATATCTGCAATTTCCATTTTTATTTGCAAGTGTTCTCTATCTATCTGTCTAGCTATAAGCACACAAAATGGGGAACTTGCGCCTGACTTAGATTGGAGTGACATTGCTTCTATGCCTTCTATGGTAGCATATATCTAGGAAAAATTCAAACATAGCACAAAAAAATGTTTTTTGGGATTTTCGGGATCACAAAAATGCGAAAAATAAAGTTACAATAATAATAAAAAGACTTGTTAGATTTAGTTTTTTCATTGAATTCTAAAAGTTGTTATGCATATACACCTTGTATATGCATAAAAACATTAGTTCACGAGATAACTCAAATATTGATAAGCGCTTCATACAATAAGGCGTTACGTGCAAGTTGTGACGTGATAGTTTGAGCCCCATTTGTATGGCGCGTTTTTGTACCACGTGACTAAGTATATTGACTTTTGAAAAGGTTATATTATGAAAAGTATTAGTGGTAGAGAAAAAAAATACCACGTTTATTTATCTTTTTCCATGGCCGCTCCGATTATATTAAAACGTTTAGTGCAAGTTAGTATAAATACTTACTCCATTATAAAGCGTTTATTTAATGCCAGTGAATTTATTTTTGAGCTGAAAGTGTCCATGAGGTCAAATACACCCTTCAGGAAGTTAACAGCCCGTTTGAAATTTATACGAACTATCTCAATATTGTTTATCGATTGGTTGAGCAAACTTTTATCACAATCAAGTTAGGAGCCGGTCACTCTGTCAGAGCCCGTAGCTTCTACGAACGCTGTAGGATATTTTATAATTCAATATACTTCATCGTTCAAGCCGCAACCATAATTGGTTTTTGATGCTTCGATAAACCGAAACAAAAGACCAACTTTGCTAACAAATGTGGCGCAGTTCACTTTGCGGATGAGTTAATAATAATTCTATCTATTTCTAGTTGAAAAGCCGTCAGAAACTTATTTCACGATGCTCTATTTTTCAATCGATACCTGCCTCTATGGCACGCGTCAGTCTGGCAGGTAGCGGTCTCCGTAAATATTTCATCGTTTATGTTCGCGTCGAAATTAACGGTGTTATTTAAAACAACAAGATTCCCTTAAAACACTCCATAAACGCAGTGTAAATTTCTGTGGTAAAATTATTCCTTGTAAAGTGTCTACCACAGACGATAATCGCGTTTATGGAGTGTTTTAGGGAATCGTGTTTTTAAATAAAAACAACGGCCTTATTTGTAAAAACATGATTCCCCTAAAGCACTCCTAAGAGGCAGTTTATTTAATCTGTGGTTACGACTTTTCCTTGTAAAATCTCCACCACAGACTAGTTTAATCGGCGTTTTAAGGAATCGTGTTTTTTATAAATAAGACCGTAAATGTTTTATGTATTTATTTACTTTATTTTACTTTATGAAGCAAATTAATAAAGTCTTGATAAATTTGCGGTCTGCTAATTTTCGTTAGGGACATAAAAGAACGGTGCTTAGTGCGAAACACATCGGCGGAAAAAAAATGTAACGGGACGAGGTGTGTGGGGGAAATGGACCGAGAGGCAAACGAACCTGCGCCCGCGCTGCGCAATCATCTATCGTCCCAGTTGGTTTTGGTGCATTGCGCCGTGCGTGCGCAGCCCACGAGTGTTTATTAAAAATCTTTTATTGCTATTATGTGTATATTGTGACCATTAATTACCTTTCTGCTTCTGTTCGTGATAATCTTTAGTGATATTACTGTGATGGTTGTGTGTTTAGACGATATGCTGCTAAGCTACGAATAGCTGTCAGCGTAGGTATGTTATTTCTTTTTTTGCGATTTTTTTTGTGGACTGTTTTTCTTATTAAAAAATAAAATAACTATCTAATGGTGGTATCCATGCTTTAAATGAATAAATCGGTGAGTAATGATTCCGTTTGGTAAGAATACCACGTAAGTTTTCTAGAGGCTTTTATTATTATTACTTCATACTTTTTGCTCCTTTATAATAGGTAAAAAACTGCAGGTTTACCTTTAGTTAACTAATATTAAGTAAAACATCGAGACTCTTTTAATTATTTAATTTTTTTCGTTTGTGACCTTCACATTTCGCTTAATATTCATATTTGAAGGTTCCATAGCTTCCTGTATTGCAAACCACCTATTCAGACTAAATTATGAGCACGACAGTGTTTCTTCCGATTATTCTAATGCGGCAGAGGCACGTTTCAAACGTGCCGTTCTGACGTGAAATCGCTGCATACGTTAGTGCAGATTGCACTGTAGGCACCAATCACTTCCGATTTAGATAGTGCCCCGTGCGTAAGCCCACATGCGTCGATATTGCGAAGTTTGATATCAGGCTTGCCTGATGCCATGCAGTTTTCCTTATCTATCCAGCAGAAAGGGCTGGCTCCTACAAAAGGTCTACCCTACCCTATGAAACTTCGTATTGAGAATAACACTATTGTGCCCTACGACCGTCGACTGGTTCTTATCGAACGTCTGTTATCGGCACGTTCTGTACATTTGACCCACTCGTTGACGTCACAATGACAACTAGATAAGTCCTACCAACCCTAAGCTTAGAGATCGCTCTGCCACTCTCCTTCGAGTTTTATTTCGAAAACCTTTCATGTAAATCTGCTAAAATATCACGTACATATCATAAAAATATCAAATCATATCATAGTTATATCATAAAAAGAAGAGGCAGTTTAATAGTCTGTGGTAAAGGGAATGACGTAAGCATAGATTATTTAAACTGCTTCTGAGAAGTGTTTTAGAGGAATCGTGTTTTATAAATAACACAGTAAATCTTTAAAATGTTGAATTGAGGATAGCATTATTTGGTTGTCGCCAGTTAACGGTTAGTGTCAGAGCCGCTTTCAATGTCCGTGCCTCACTACCTGCCTTTGTCTTAATAAGACACACAATAACTTCTCTTTTTGTTTGCAAAATTGCTCGATGACGTCGTAAAACAAACAGCCAGTGAGTAGTTTAAATCTTGCTTTCAATATATTAAACATACGTCAGATTATAAATATCCGCACATGAGACCTCGACGACGCATTTATATTCATATCGCATGCCTCACCAAAATTTATCTGTTAAGCAATTATGATCTCCTAGAGCAAACAATAACATATTATATTAGTATTATGTGCTTTTAACGCGCGACTTCGTTTGTCACGCGTTTTATGGCGCACATCTGTCAAAACGAGTGACATACCATTGTCCTCAGCCGTGTCTTAACGTGTGGCAAACGAAGTCGCACTTTGTCATGCTTCGAGCATTGGCGCAGCGTCTTGAAAATCGATTGGTTATTTGTTGATGAATGTCACGTTAGTTAACATTGAAGCAATCAGAAACACATATTGTGGAGTCGACAATGTGCCGCGATTTCGATAAGTGTGTGCCGAGTGCGATGGCATTAACGAAATGACTGAAAGTGGAATGCCTTGGTATTGTTGAGTAGGGCACCTACTGCATTAACAGCTGCGCTGAGCCATTGTGCAAATATGAACGCTCACGTCGTCCGCAATTTGCACGTAAACGCTGACAAACTATAAATGAAACATAAATATTTTAAATGCAATAACGTGTTTATGCACTGCAAAATACTAGAGAGACTCGTTATACTATTAGCAAAGCCACAAATGTTCACTAATTTGCTCGTCACGTCAATTTGCGTGAAACTTGTTTTAATAGAATTTTAAATCCAGGCATTACGTGCTTAGTTCCACCGTGCCACGAGTTCCGACATCTGGTAAGAAAATGTAAAATGTCTCAACTAGTCTCGAGTAATGAGGACACGTACCGAACCCTGACAAGAAAGAAATGTGTACAAAAGTGTGTTTTACGGCAATCGGAATATTTTTTACTGCATGTAGAAATACATGATTCGGTTGTTTCTGACGCGCCCCTTACCGAAATTATGTCAATATTTATACTACGTAGGTATTTAGAAAAAAAATTGTTTTATTTATTTAGTTTGAGACTCTTAGCGGGAGTCTGACTAACACTTGGCAGGTTTTTATTCTTAGTTGTAATTATAATTCATGAACTTAATCACATCAAGTACTTTGGAGTGTGAGTGTAGGTGCCACTGGACGCTGTATGTGTATATATCATCTCATTACGTAGATGCAGAGGCCAAACTTAAGTTAATCCTTAACAATAACAAGCGTCATTGTGTGAAAATGTTTAATGGCTACCTATTATGGTATATGGTTCAAGATATAAAGCTCTATAGATCAGACAGGCAGATTTCGCAGGCAAAGTCCCTTGGCACGCTTTGGATATGGAACCCTAACAAACGATGGCTTTCTTTGTTAAAAAAAAACTTCTCCACGATACAACCACTTGTCCTGGTCCCAAACTAGGATAGCCTGTGCTATGGTAACCTGACAAGGACATCACCAACATGGAAATACACGACGTGCTAGGCTATTTTTTTACACGGCCCTGTTGGCTAAGAAAAACTGCTGTGTATAATAAAACAGTATAATAAATCCGTCTCTAAAATATAACTCCGTGGGTGCTTGTATACCCAAGACGCCTTAGACGGGGGATTAGCATGATACTCCAGTAAAGAGCCCGAGAGTATCCCTCGTAACGGCGGATTGATATTAATTTATGCATGACGTACGCAAGGGAACCTCTCGGAGAGCCCCAGGTTTACCTATACACCTGGATTAACTTTGCCTCCGACCCAACTCATTATACTTAGTTAATTTTGCATAGTTTTAAAGTCGTTAACTCGGAAGTTTTAATGTTTATGCCAGCTCGTCGCTCCCGGAGTAGGAAGTCCCAAACTTCCTCCGACAGACTAGGTACTTGTCCGAATCAAAAGTCCCGACTATCCTGGCTATGTGGGTACATATATTGGCCCACATTTATCGTGAATATTAACTATAGTTTTAAACCAACATTTTCTTGGAGGTGTTCAAGTTGCTTGAACTCGAAAGCACGCCATGTGCCGTGTTAAAATCTAAATAAAGGGTAACGTTAAATAGCTTTGTTGCTGTAGCGTCCACGCTGGGTAGCTTTGTTGCGCGTTCGGAGTGCAAACAAACACTGCTTCGTTAGTGATGCGGGTTTTCGCAAATCCCCTTTCGTCAGGTGCACCATTCGTTTGAAGTGCCAATTGAAACACTGTGTGTAGTCTGTACTTTACGTCACTGTCCACTGTCCTCCATCCAGGCCTGAGTAATTCTGCCTCTCCAATAATAACTAGGAAACCGTTCCGTGGCAAGTGGCAAACCCTAGTTCCTGCCATCCCTCCGGCATACGGGCTTGAGTTTACTTTGTAGGTACCTAGCAATATCCGAACAGGCCATTTCTTTACGTCAAAAGTCCTGGCGAAGATGGATCCGTCACTGCGGTGAGGCTTCAACAACACCCCTCCTCCAACAAGACAGTGGTTGGATTATATCATCATATTCGCCAACGACGGATGACTCGCTTTTGGCAGATTTTTTTTTATGTCATGTGAAACTAGACCATTAAGTTTCTTCTATAGATAGATAGAGAATACTTTATTGCACATAAAAATGGAAGATATTTCTTAACCTAGAGTACAAATGGCGGCCTTATCACTAAAAGTGATCTCTTCCAGACGATTGTGACTGGAAGAGAGTCTAGTTTTTGAGATGTGTCTGTAGATAGCCCGGCCCGGTATATTCTTCTTTTATAGAGTTTCGTGATGTAATAACGAGATTTATTTTTCTAATTTCGACGCGCTGTAAACTTTTTAGGGTTCCGTATCCAAAGGGTGCTAACGGGGCCACATTAATATTTGTACGACATCCGTCCGTTCGTCACCGACACTGTCTGTCGTCCGCCTGACCTCTCTCAAACCGGAATAGGAAGAAATTTTCAAAGAACGATTTTCGCCTTTTTACATATTATTTTTTATTTAATGTGTTATTTTTATTTTAGTGTTATTACAGTAGATTGTCCAATAGATGTCAGTACGTTTGGAGCCATTGAAGCCGAGGGTTTCCTCACTATGTTTTCCTTCAAGATAAGATAAGAATATTCTTTATTGTATACCGGAAAAAATTATACAGAAACAGCAATGACAAAAGAAAAGATACAATTGGCGGCCTTATAGATTATAAATTAGAATTTATTAAAAAAATACGTGTGTATCGTAGAAGGTGTTTTGACAAACCGAAGGCATTTAATAACTAAGACAGACTATTGTGGTCCCACGGAACCCTCGGTGCGCGCGTCCTAGTCGCACTTTTTACTACTCGCATTTTTTTATCTTTCGTTTTCTCAATTATGTTTTGGACGTTATGCAGCTTCGTTCTTTATGTGAATTTAAATTTCAGCTATTGTATTGTGTGAACAGAATATAAATAATAGTAACGTAAAAGACACCAACTTACACTTGACAACCAGTCATCTACAACTTTATGCGTTACCAAAAACAGCTAAAAGTCAATGCTATTCAAGCAGAATTACTATTGGCCTCGATTATTCTTCTTATTTTGGTATTCCTTATGTAAACGAAGTCCGCTACCGCAACATACTGTGATATGCCAATGGAGGACGCAGCCTTTGCGAATTTTATCAGTGAAAAAAAAAATAGAATATCTATTCTTGCTCGTTCGACCTTTGTTGCGTAAGATACGACGAGCGTCATCGCGTCGCGTCGGTTCCTCTTCCTATATAGTTCGTTTCCTTCGGAGGCACAGTGTTGTTTGAACTCGGTACTTCCGGTCGGTCAGCCGTGTTTTTCGCTTGAGAAACTCTTTGGAAATGTCACTACCCTTGATGATATATTCTTGGACTATGTCGTCCACGAAATGAATGGATCTCACGAAAACATAAGTATGGGCCAAGAAGTTGGCCCTTGTAATCATCATTATCAGTTCCACTGTAGAGCACAGGCCTCTCTCAGAGAGAGAGTATGGGCTCAATCACCACGCGTGACCTCTGCTGACTGGCGATTTCAAGCGCTGGGGTATGTGAATAGCTCAGACGCTCAGGTTTCCTCAGGATGTTTTCCTTCACCGTTAGCGAGTGGTATTGCTACTATAACTTCACAAATTTACGTAACTTAGAAAACAAAGTCATAGGAACATGTCCGCACTGGGAATCGAACCTGGATCCCTCGCTTCCGAGTCCAATGTCCTACCCACTAGGCTACCACCGCTTCACCCTACTTGTCTAAAAAAAAAGCACTCTGCCAAGTTCCTTGCCTAAACGGCATTAGCAGTGTTTTGATAAATACGGAGTTCGTAGAGTGAGAGAGTATAATGTTTTTTAACGAGAAGTTAAACCGTATTTCAATTGAAATTTTTGTGACAATTAACCACTTTTGACGATTGTGTAATAAAGTAAAAATTGTATAATTTTCAAAATTTTTAAAAGCATATCTATCATTTTTTTCTGTATCTCTAACGGATTAGTCGTCCTTAATACGCCCGCCGTCACAAATTACGACCCAGTATGACTCACCATGTATAATTTAAATTATTTTATCATTTAATAATTTTTCCCGATGCATAATTGTTAAACATTGTAAATATACCAAATTAATATGAAAGGTCTAGCTATATCAGACGTAATCTAGACTTTTGATCATCAGTGAGTCACTGAGTGCCAATACCACTTATCATTACACTATTTTTAATTACTATTATTGGACCCCCATACAACTAAATTGGCTGGATGTATGAAATTTAAAGTAATGGTTCCTTTCGGTAACATACATACATAACTGACTTCGAAGATTGACCGGTCGAAATGGGGTCGACTCGGTTCGTGTAAATATATTCAAAGTGCAGGTCAGTTCTCAGCGAACTTATATTAGTATGGCGATGTATGACGAGCATTTATTAGAACGTTCCCTAGAATGATCGTAAAATATTACGTAGCGATGTTTCAAGCTATGGCCTAATTAAGCTATCTAATGTATTTTGTTTTCTGGTGTGTACAATGAAGAGTTCTAATCTAATTATTTGCACCAAATCCTGAGTGATTCCAATCGTCTAACTGTTAAATTTGTTTAGAAACTGTGAATGCTCGATGTTCTGTTACAGGTAAATGCTCTGGGCCGAGTTTCATAAAACTACAATTCCTAGTATATCATTAAAAAAAATAAAAACAGGACAATTCGTGGTACATTCCGTAGCAGAGTCTATTTTTTAATCTACGCGTTAATCGACTTTGCAATGGACATCAAATTGTCGTAGTAAACCATAAATTTTTGTTCTATGAAAGAGGCCCCAGGTGATTCACCACCTTAAGATGAATTTAGTCAGTACGAGAGTAAATGATATTCGCAGTCCCATCTCGGTAGGAGCGAAAGCGATATTTGCGTTTCTCATAATAACGGTGTCCTAATGAAATAATATTTCACCGAGCGCGAGATTTACTGCCACCTTTGAATGCGTTTCATGAAATATCATGAAAAAGTGGGAGAGGTAGAGCCGAAAATTTATATCTTTTTTTATCTGTTGGGTAGAAAATGTGCAACGGTAGCGAGTTTTCATTTCGCTGAAAAGCGCAATTTTCTCCATTCACTATGGCCGCCTAGTGAAATCGTTATCGTATATGCGCTTTGGCGGCGGCACCCATTCCCTAATGGCGGTTTCGCGTGCATTTCGATTTTTTATTACGGAATTTAATGCCTATTGCATTAAGTTGTGACTCTGAGCACCATTTAGTCTGTGCCTTAAAGATGTATTAATCATAAATAAAGATGCGTACGTTTTAGGAGGGCCATTCCTTTTTGGTACCTGTTTACACTACAACACGACTTACACAATTCGTTAACTTTTTATGCAGATATTTTACACCCGTACATTGTATGTATTTCAATTTAACCAAAATGATAACCTGTATTTAAACATCAGAGATTATTCAGCCAGTCGATAAATTAGTGCGATAGGAAAAAAAACTGATGGCATAAATATTCGGTATCGAATCACGCACAGTAGCTGCGAGAAATTGCCGCGATATGACGTCGTTTCCAAGGGCGCTCTCGGTTTCCTACCTTGTCATCCCCGGGAATTGGAGGCGTTATTCATTCAGCTGGGATGTTAAATAAATACTTCCTTTATTTCACCGTGGCTTTCGTCCTTACACAATATATACTAGGTACGAGTGCCTTACCCATTCTTAGCTGATGTTATAATTAAAGTAGAAGTTATGCTAGTAGAAGCAAATATAATTAAAGACAAAACCGGGGTACAAGTAGGACTCAGGCCTTTAGAGTTCCGAATTTCAACCTTTTCACGCATTACATTCAAAGACTAGTCGATAAAAACAAAAAAAAAACTACTAATACTTTCCTCTGTGCTAATACGCACCTTTCGCTGTTGTTAGTTCGCTAATTTTAACACTAGATGGCTCTAAAAGATTCTTTATGCCGTGAACATGCCTTAAGTGCAGAGTTTGATGAATTTCTCGTAGATAGGGTAATTCCACGGTTACAATTAGAGTGCTTGAATTTCAATAAAAATTTTCATAACGAATAGATAACTACCTATATATTAATTTGTTTATATATTTGAGACTACATTGTAACCGTATTCTATTAAATATAATATGGCGTGACACCAAACAATATTATTAAACCAGCAACCTAAAATATTTTGGTAACTTGCGTTACATAAAATGGACACAACGTTTCAATAAATAAGCTGATTACACGTTTCGGGAATTAATTTAGGGTTTATACATTCTTCTTTTTCCATTCAGATAAGGAAATAGGTAGCATGTTTGTCATTCTAAGAGTCAACAGCTCTGATGTTTTCGCTTTCAGCTTCAAAACTTATGAAAATACCTTTTTTAAGTCTATTATTAAAATGAGTGTAGAATTCGTGCCATTTCGTGATTTTACTTATCATCCTTCTCGTTTTTCCGATGAAAAGAGTCCCTGAAATTGTATTTTTTTCTTCTGTCTAGTTCTATGTCAAACCTGATTAATTTTTTCTATAATATATTCATCATTTTTACGGGCCTTCTTTAATTCCTCTCTTCTTCTTCTCATCTTTTCAGCAGCGCTAAGTAAAATTGCAACTGCAATTAACATACATACACATACATACATACATACAACAGAACTTCAACAAATTTTCCTCCAAATACCTCGTTCTTAACAAAAAAGAATCGATAAAATCAAACATCGTGGCACTCTCCCTGAGAGAAGGCATGTGCCCTACAGTGGCTCGTATATAGGCTGCTTATGTTATTCCTCCTTTTATTGAAGTCTGTTAAAAAATGTTATCATCATCATCAACCCATTATGTCCCCACCGAGGGGCACGGGTCTCTTCCCTGAGGAAGGTATAGGCCATACTCCACCACGGGGGCCAAGTCCGGATTGGTGGAGGCTTGTAGACTAGTGGCTCGTCTACTGTCAGAAGTTGTCAAGCCGCCCTAAGGCCTCTGACTTGGCTTAACGACTGCCATCTATCGACGGCAGCCGGCACCAACAGCTTAACGTGCCTTGCGAAGCACGGAACCGCTCGGAAAAATGCCACTAGCGTTAGGCATAGACGGCGACCCATCCATGCACTGAACGCGCCCTGTGTTGCTTAACCTTCGTGATCGTTTAAGATCACTCAGGCAGCCGGGGCTACGAGCGATTCTACGAAAAATGTTATAGATGAACTTTATACACCATATGAGTGATCCTAACAGTTCCGTTTTGCCATCGGGTGTATGGAACCCCAAAAAAGAGGAAAACAAATGCACACCGTAAATGAACTTTATACAGTATACTATTTATCTTACCCTAGCGAATGCTTGGAGGATGGATCAGAGAACCCAGGATTTAATTTATTCAAATTCATGCTCTCAATTGCTTCGGGGCCGTTATACCAGACAAACAGCAATAACATTACTTCCTCCGGTAATGAGCAGTTTGGGAGAGATTTCCTCGTTTACATTTTTAAGTCGACGTCATCAACGCTCTCGCCCCATTCGGGAGTGTCGGCAGCGCAGCGTGGCAACAATGATATTCGAGAGCGCGGAAAAAAAACGAGGGTCGTTTCGGGAATCGGCGTGCTTTCACACCGAGCAATACTCGAATGTGAAAAAAACCAGCCAAGTACGAGTCGGGAGTTGCGCATCGAGAGAGTTGCCACCCTTAAAAAAAATCAGGCTCGGAGATTTCGGGAAACTCGTTTTTACTACTGCATATTCCTTTGAATTTACCGAAAATAAATTAACGTTGAAGAATAAGTATAAAAAAGTTAGAAAAATCCTAACATAAAAAATTGTGTAGAACCGTATGTAAGTAAGATACGTGTCGAAAGAATATGTATTTATAATTTTTATTATAATAATATTGTAATATATCCGTGTTACGTGTGTGTAATGTTTACTTTCATTCAGTTCGTGACCGTTAGCGGTAATCCGACTGACACTTGATCTGTTTTTAGTATTTGTTGACTGCTCTATAATCATTAATCACACTAAGTTTGACACTTTTATGCGAATTGTTACAGTTTTTTTCGATAGAGGAAAAAAAACATAAAACATAACTTGTGCTAGCTCGATCTCTTTTAGGGTTCTGTACCCAAAGGGTGCCAAACGGGACTAAGGACTTAACTATTACTAAGACTTCGCTGTCCGTTTGTACGTCTGTCCGTCTGTGTGTCTGTCTGTCGTCACCAGGCTGTATCTCATGAACCGTGATAGCTAGGCAGTTGAAATTTTCACAGATGATGTATTTTTGTTGCCGCTATAACAACAAATACTAAAAACAATAAAATAAATATTTAAGGGGGCTCCCATACAACAAACGTTGTCTAAAGACAGCGCTCGCCATCTAGCGGCCATCTATGTAACCTTCACAGCGCTGATGTCATGTCGTTAAATGTCAATGTTAAACGCTTCTTGTTGGTTTCTATAGATAGCGTTGTTCTCAAATTCGATCTTTGTCTAATGTTGGCACGGAACCCTACGTGCGCGAGTCCGATTCGCACTTGGCTGATTTAAAACCAAACAGTGCAAGCAATGAAAGGATCCTTTGATATTAATTCCGAATATGAAGGGTGAAACTGTGTGGGCGTACCGGTGCACATCTTCCTGCGGGAATTGGCGCCCGTCTCGACTCTTTGTTTCGACTAAGGGTAAAAAGAGGATAAGTAGAGGCTTCCACGGGAAATGCTCTGGATACTACTTCTATTATACGCTAGTTACGGCGGTGCGCCGCTGAAAAGTACCTTTTATTTTTTACTCCTTTTTCCCAATCTCGATTCGTCTTTGTCTCGTCTCGTCTCGTTTTAAAGCAAGCCTAAATTTTTGACGGCATTACTTTTTTGTGAAAAATGTCCCTTTTGTTTTACAGACTGATCGTTCTATTCGCGTAGTAACAGAGATCCTTTCAGTACATTGGCATCGATGTAGCGTGAACCCGTACCCTGTGTTAGTCGGGGTTGGAGACAAAGACGAATGATCGCCTAAGTAAACCGGACAGGTGAAGGAACCTTGTGACGTCATACGAGCGCAGGTGCCCCCTTAAACGGGGCACAGGTAGCCGACAGCTAACTCTCCCTAAGTAGTACGTATCTTTTGTGAGATACCTTTAATACGCTGCGAGAATAATATACGCATACATTGAGTTAAAAGGGACAACATTGAGGAGGTGTAGTTTGATTATGTATGTACCAAAAGTAGGTAAGTTATTATTATTATCTATTTCAGAGCTTTTCCAGCCAAAGGCTAACATTGCTCGCGGGACCCCTCTAGAATAATACCTTGGTCTGGATTTAATGAAAATGTTCCTAGTTCTAAAGAGCTTTGAATCTCACTTGACTGGCGCTAACTAATGTGAGTTAAAAAAAGTTATATAATCGCAAGCCGGGTCAGGAATTAAAATAGAACGCCCTTTGCATACTTCTGACTGTTTAAAAGTTCGTCTGACACGCATTTAAATTCATCACTATAATTTAATAATGGTCTATTTTTATTATTGTGGCTACTTTAAGCTCGCTAATAAAATTATGTCCGAGTCCGAGTTTTCTAGCTATTTATCGGGAACTCTAAGGAAGTAAGAGGCTCCAATATTCTAAGTTATTTTAGAATATCGGAGCGTCTAACTTCCTTAGAGTGAATGACTAGACCCCGATCTTACTAGAAGAATTCTGAAAGTTACAACAGTAAAGTTGTAGGGTGATTTCCACACGTTTCTTCGGTTATTAATTGTTGCTTCACGAGTGCCGGTGAAAGTCGGCTGAGGCTTTTGTAAATGACTCATGTTTGAACGAACAATATTCACATGTAAATTAGGACGAGGGCATTACAACACCAAAGTACAGTTTCAACTTAACAAAACTTCTTTAGGCACTCATCTTTGGTGAGATCTGTTTAATTTTGATGTCGACCCTTATAACAGAGAAGAAACATACGGGTGCGTGGGGTGCAGAAAAGCCGAACGCCCAAGGCCGTTGACTCACTGGATCCCCTTAAAGATTTATTGTAAAGCCCAAGTACTATTACAAAATGCATGACTCTACATTCTCAATTACTGATCAATCGATTCCTAAATTATTGTTTGCTTCGAAATACTTTCAAAATGAAAGGCACTTGCACCACTAACACAATTGAACCAAATTGTGTGTAGGCAGGCTTCGTTTTTCTCACGTTCTCACAAAGAACTGCTGCCTCCACGGAGCGCGGTGCAAGACAAAATCGCAGTGACGAAACGAGTTTGGCCATCGTGCGGCGTGGGGGACGCAGGATTGTTTTGACTGAGAGCGGCTGGCTGCAATGCCTATGGTATGGGGGAGGAGAGAGGCCGCTCCCCCGGTCTGTGCGCGTACCTGCGCGCGCGCCGCGATGCGCACCTCCGCTCTGCCGCGGCGCGGAAACGGCAGGTAGCCGCCGCAACGCCGCGCTCCGTTCAGTGCGCGCGATCTCTCGCCGCCAGTGGTAGTGTTCGCCGCGCGCACACGCACGCGCGTTGCTCCTTGCGAGCATGGTGCCTGCGGCTCGCTGGTGAAGTGGTGATTGCAGTGCATCGGCCAATCGACGACATGTCCACAGACAGACGAACCAAGGCGGCGCGGTGCCTCGACCTGCGGTGAGTTCCCGAACCATCGTGGTGCTGCTTCTTTCGACTCGACCGATCCTTTGTTGAAGTTTCGCCCCGAGTGACATGTGCCTGTCTCTTTTTAACGTGCGCTCCTCGATGAGCCAACAGATCTGTCAGTGTTTATTTTGTTTCGTGTCTTGGATGTTTCTTTAACGACGTCTTATGTTTGTAGATATCTCTGGTAACTAATTTCAGTGTAACAGTGATGATAAAATATCAACAATTTTGTCACCAGTTTCAAGGATTGCTTAGAAAAAAAAAACATTTCGAAATTGAGTTCTTACGTTAGCGTTTCAAGTATAAAGCCATTTGTATTGACCTTGGCAGGCCAACAAGCTAGAACTCGACCCGAACACACGTAATCTCTACAAAATTTGGCGGTCACGATTTTCACTTTAAATCCTTTGCAAGCAGTTGAACAGATGGGACTGATAATTCTTATTGGACCACGTGGGAAAATGTTCTTTACGGCCATACTGATGAGTCGCATATTGCATTTCCCTCCCTGAATCGTGAGTCCGTTTACACATCTATCCAGCAACTTCGTGGTTGTGGTATGGTGGAATACAGGCGCTAGGGCAAGAGTAGCACGGCTCCGACGCAGAACTGGGGCGCGAGCCTCCCCGCCTCGCCTCCCGGCCTTGAAAGGCTCTTGACCAGGCCACTGCCGCCCGATGGCGTATTTATTGCAACCTCCACGATCCGTACCGGCGAGGTTATTGACGCCTATCCAAGCTCTACCCTCAACCGACAACTATTCTTTTTTTTTTGCACCAACAACTACCTATACTCCGTCGTGCAGCAAGTTTGTAATGCTCGACTTCTCCTTGACTCAATCAATCGTTCTCACGCCGATCTTGTTGTAATGAATAACTACAATAGTCATTACGTCATGTTTAAGCGAATTTCCGCCTTCAAACTTTAGTAGCTAACGATGTAAGTCACGCAATTGACTACCTGAATATTATAAGTCTTTTTTATTTAATAACGAGACCAAATACCAACATTATTCTTTTACCGTGTGATGCATATGTTATGCTCTATAAACTGCATGGGTATATAGAGCATTCAGGCAGTGAATGCGTGTGGAGGTTGATTGTCACAGTCGGAGTCATTGTCTATAAATATACCCGTCAGGCGAGCACTGAGCGGACGGCGTAAGATCGACGCCCTGCCAGTCCTAGGTGAAGGACGAACGTATCGCAGTTCCTCGCCCCCTCCCTCATCTACGTAAATTGGCATCCAAAGACTACATAGGGACAAAAATATCATACTAGTCTTGCTAATCAACCCATGGGAACGGTCGATGTCCTAACAAAATATCACATTCCATGGAATAGGATACAATAGAAAAGTTTTCTTTTTTCTATTTGCAGCTAATATTCGTTATTATATCACACACAGTGTTACGTGAATAAGTGTTGGATCAGCTGCCTGTGCAGCATATGGCGTCGAGATCCATACTTTATAAAGCGAATGAGGACGGCATATGTTACTACTTTCACTCCCGCTCGTAGGCTCGTTCATTCGGTTCAATGTTTAATCATACAAATACATACAATTCACAAAAAAAATATCTTGTTATTTTGGTAACAAAATCTGCCTATGAGACGCCTAGCGCCACCTGTCTCTACATTGCATTCCGAGTATAACATAGAAGCATAAACTCGTAAGTCAGCCTTTTAACAAAGGGAGGGAATTTTATTAAAATGACAATTTTCCTTGCGTGATGCTGGTCAAAATGTATTTTATTGATATAACCATAGGCTTCAAATAACTGTTAATAGATTATATTCTTTTTTTGTTGCACTAACCCCCAGTTTCTCATACACTAACATTAATCTACTGTTAACAGCTGTCAATTGACCAAAGTGCATACAAAAAAACCACTGACAGCTGTTAACAGTAGATTAACAGCTTGTTAGTGTACCGAGAAACCGGGGGTAACCCGTGCTGAGGACAATTTTAAAAACCTATTTAGAGGCTAAAAATTCCAACCATGCGGGGACTTGAACCTGCGACCTCAGGCTAACCGTGTCAGCGCTCTCCCAACTGAGCTAATGGGCAAGTGATTAAAATTATCAATCGTTACGGTTGCCTACAGTTGAAAGAGTGCGTGGCCGATTTGCTCGACTATAATCACAATAATAATAATTACTTCACACTACACAATGAATAGTCCTGGTCCCAAACTAAGATGCCCTGTGCAATGGTAACCAGGCATGCACATCACACATGTAAATCCAGCCTGAGGCCATTTACTAGTGTAAATCAATTACGGCGGTCTCCAGCGGCAATCGAACCCACGACCTTGTAGTAGATCAATCGTAGTTTATCCGCACTACTAGTATCGATCGCTCTGCTATGATAACGTTCTAGTTAATTAACTATGGTAATATAAAGCCATGCATTGCATGTTAATAAACGCGCGGCCACGGGCTGTGCCACGGGTGTTTTGTCAGTATACTAGGCCCCAGACGGAGGGTAGTTTTTGCCAACAACAGCTGGTAACCCCACGCGTGAGTCACGTCCTGCCAACGCCACTCCTGCCCTATACTCCGGCGCGGGGTGCGTGTCATTGACCCGAGACTCAGCCCCCAAACGATGCATACGCCGATACGATTTATCCTTTTGCCCTTTTGTACTCTATTATTTATGGCATTTTATTCATAATCCGGCCGGCGCATATCCCTATTGCACGCTTTTGGATCATCCATTTTGCGCGGCAGCGCGCTCCAACGGCGAATACTAATTTTACATGCCAGTAAAATATATTGGACGTAAACCGTCGGAACTTAGGAAAATAGGAATTATCGATTATCGCGCCACTGACAGTGCATTACAGAATTTATATCTGTCTTCATGTATACTGCTAAAACTTAAACCACTTATACTTTCATGTCATTACAACTCTACAGATAAAACCAAATACTTAAGGAGCATTATATTTTAAAAAACTTTACGAAGGGTTTAAAAGTTGACAGTATACAATACATTGCAGTCATATTATATTGTTGCGATTTCTTTTATGCAGTACCAACTTACTAAGGCGTTCCTTGGGGAGTTAAAAGGAGATCTTTACTTGAAGTATATTTAATTGCGTCTGCTCGAATAGAGAGGACGATATTAGTTTTTCATGAATAGGTATACTAAGGATACTAAAGATACGTAGATGGTAATGGTTGATGTACCCTCAGCAGCGCCACACCGACCGGTTTGCTGCAAGTCGAGAGCCAGCGCGCATTGTTGATCCTTCTCAGAAAAAAAAAAAACGAAACGAGTATTCTGTGGTCTTTTTTCTTCTCCAACACGCAACAGATCTTCGAATCGAAAGTTGTTTCATGTTTTGTTATTGTGGCTTCTTTTGCGTTCGTCCACCTTTTAATTTCAGTGGACATGGTCTTCGTTCAACAAACTCATTGCTACCTTACATTAATTTTAAATTCTAAGGTTCAGCGTGGGTATTTTAGTTGCGGAAATCGTATTAAGTTAGTTTGCCAGTCACGCATTGCTGACGCATAAGGCTTAGCAAATAACACAATTTTCTGCCGGATCCATCAAAACCTAGAACTTCTTAAGACTCCACGTCAGCAGTAAACCTATTAGCTAAATGGTAGCCTCTGACTCTAAGGTTTTTATTGTCAATGTATCTCCCCAGGCACAAAGCGTCAGGTTAGTTCAACAGTGGGTAAAACATGAATTATTCAGTTGCATCACCTTTTCTTGGCTCATCCTTGCGAAAGGCACTTTTTCAGTCATTCTAGTTTCTTGTATTACAATTAAAATGTTCGGCTTTAAGATAAATACGAAATATGGGTTTTTGTCAGTTCAAAGAAGACCTTTTTCTTATATCGCAACTTTTGCGCAATAGCCTCTGCGTCAAAGCTCCAAGTGTTTGTGCACACCGCTCGCTGAAGCCTTTCCACTTCTTTCTCGTAAAAGACGTTTTATGTATGTGCCGAAAGTGTTTTTAAATTTTTAGAGCTAATACATAGGGGGGACTTCACGACGAGAGACCGAGCGAATACCCGTTTAAAATTTATGGACAAGAGTAAAAATAAAATTAGTTGATAGGCTATTAAGAAGGAATTATATTAACAACAAACTCAGCGGTGGGTAGGTATGCCTTTCTCGTCGCTTCGTCACTATTCCTTGCTACTCATACTGAAACAAAAGCTTCAGTACTTCTATCTCGTCGTAAGTACCTATCTATTATTCTATCTCACGAGGGGCACTGAAATTACAAAGTTTCCTCTTCAAACATGAATAAATTTCGAGTCAAATATGAATTTATTCATTTCTCACTAGATATACATTAGAGATGTTTTCCAAAGAAGTTATTGTTAAATTTCGCATTGAGGTAGGTATTTGATAGCACGGCGGACGACGGCAATAGATTTTCCCGAAGGCTTTATGCAAAGGTCTGTGAGTGGTACTTATCTCAGGAAGGGGTGGCGTTGGCGTGGGATGGGTTGTCAGGCGGCTTTGTTCCCGGTCAAACTTCTGTGACCACTTAGAAGATTGGTGGACTTTGTTCATGGACTTTGTCCAGCTAGAAGATAGTGCCGCCAATCCACTCAAAATTCGATACATATTGTTTTTATTGGGTAATATCAGTTTAGTATGTTTCAATTAGATTTGCATGGCAGAGATGATGCATACTAACTGAGGTAATTATAATATATGCTACGCTACGGCATCAGGCAGCAAGGTCAACGTTTAAATTGTTTTTGCCTTCGGTGTGTTGTTATGGACTATTGTGTGAGTGTCAATGTTGAACGAACATTCTAAGAAGCTATGCTTGAGGTTTCCTTCACCACGTAGCATAGATAATTTGACGACTTCCTCGTACCCTTCATCATCCTACTGTTTTGTTGGGTGGCTTTTGTTTCAGTTTATTCTGAATTTTGCATGATCGCTACTCTGTGATTGGTTTTTACCTCTTGACTTATTTGGGCTATGCAGGTGTGGCGGCGAAAGCAGCGTTCCCTTGACACGCTACGGCGCATAAGCATTGCTGTCAAGGCTCTCGACTCCCGGCGCCATGCGCTAGCGCAGTCGACCCAACGACTAATGTCGCATTAAGTTTAAAGTGCCCTTAACTTTGTCGACCCTTAAAGTTTTTCTAAAAACCTAATGCACAACTTTGTATTCAGATGTATCAACGCGTAGGCCCACCAGCCATTCTATGGCACATAATTAATGTGTGTTACGTTACTTCAGTTAATTTATGTACTTCCTGTCAGGATTTGCCTTGCCTGCTGGCAATTGTGTTTATTTTTCTAGCGTGTGTACTCGCGTTTGCGTACTTAAGCGTTTTGTAATTGCGATTAACAGTGTAGATGGTAGACAAAATAGACAATGGTTTCACGTTAATTGTGTCGTGGAAAAAATATCACCACGGCCACCACGGGTAAATACCACCGGAAAGTCATAAAGTCCATGCGTAATTGTATTCATGAGGAAATATATTATATCATGAGACGGGTGACCGTGACGCAATAGCAAAAATGCGTCGGCGATGCATCCTTGACACAACGACGACACATCAGCCGTGGTGTCGTGCGCCCAACAGGCCACTCCTTACGTAACCACCTCATTATTTTAATAATTTTATCACTCCGTCACTTGTTGCTAAAATCAAAATAAACAAGCCCATATTTAATCAACGATATGGCATTTTACAACATCAACAGAAATTTACCGAGCAATTTTTGGTGGTGGAATGGGAATCCTGCCTTCATAAAAGCGAAGGTCCATAGATCGAGGGCACATTTCACTCAATCACTAACTACTGCATTAATACTTAAATCAGCGACATTTCAATATTTACGACGGCTAATATCCCAAGAAAAATCGTAAATATCCCCAATTTGTGCCGCCTTGTAGTGCCAATTTTCAAGCGGATGCCAAGTTTCCTTAGCAACGTGAAAATTCGCATAATAGAATGCATTCGAAAATCGTGTCGGCGAACGGTCGGGGCCAGGGAAACTGCTAAGTGGGTTTTTCCTTGACACGCGGCCCTGTTGCAACGCAGCAACCGATACAAGGTCGCTGCGACACGCCCTAGCAATTATTGTTTTAATTCATGAGATTGTGCATCGTCAAACATTCCATCCCCCTTAGGGAATGCAATCCCGCAAGATAATTTCAATCCAGGTATTTGGGGGACTAAACCGTCTTAGGTATTTGCGGAATCCAGCAGGTAACACTTAGCCCTGTGAAATCAATCGTAATAAATAACTAATGGACCTCGTTTTCATTGTTTTAAATTTAACCGTAATTAGATAACCTTTAGTTCATTACAAATAATAAAAATAAAATGCCTTTAAACATGCACGTACATAACATTGCAGAAGCCTCCTTTTAAGAAAATATTTGCCTTTACTAGGAGGCTCCGCTCTTTCTACACTATAATCTATTAAATGTGTCAATTATGTTACATTATTAAATAATTTAGTTTTGTTAATGGTTTATTAACAAATAGTTTATTAATACTTTTAGACATAATTCAGACATAACGACGTAAATTGACAATTGACATAATCACGTAATATTTAAGTGACTATGGAAAATTATATATACAATACGTCCTTTATGGCGCATTTTACCTATACGTTTCTACAATAAGATCCCTGAGGATATAATAAGCTTGCCAGAAACGCGATTAAAAAAATGTGTATACCACACTTTGTGCCATAAGGGCTAAATTTTATAGTAATAATATAACATTAAATATTATTTAGATGACAATGATGTCTGGAATTAAAGCCAGTTCAGTGCATGTGTTTTAGGTTCTAGAATAATTATATAAACTCTGTTAATTAAGGACTTTGACAGGACTGTTTTGAGTTAGGAGTTTTTGCGTCCATTTTTTCTTCAAAATAATCTAGATTTTGAAATGAGCACCTAGTTTAACTTCACGTTCATTAAGTAGCAGTTTCTGTGCTACTTTAAATAAAAAATTGTTGGGTTTGAAGTTTTTTGAAAATTATGTTTCTGATATTTAAATAAATAAATAAATAACTTCCACACAACACAATCACTTGACCTGGTCCCAAACTAGGATGCCCTGACTATGGTAACCAGGCAAGGACATCACAAACATGGAAATACACCCAGACTGAAGCCATTTGTACAAATGTACAGCGGCCCCCAGTGGGTATCGAACCCACGACCTCTGTTTTGGTAGTTAAGCGCCTTAGCGGCAAGACCAACGATTCATACAATTTAATCAGAAACAAATTTCCATAGTCACTTAAATATCACAATTATTGTCATATTGACAAGCACACGCCGCCGCGCGCAGTTTAACGTATGATCTACCCTTCTTTGTAATGCCGCCAGTCCAGCGAGATCCCGCGAAGTGTATGCGGGATATCGGGAATGCATTCCCTAATCCCCCTTCATGCAACTATTCGTAGTAGTGCAACTCTTATGTAAACGTGTTTGGTCTGGCTGGTTGTACAGTTGCAGCAGTCAAACAGGTACATTGTTAGTGAAGTTGGGAATATTAGAATTATAGACAAGAAAAAATAAATATTCCTGGACCTCGGTATAGGAATAATCATAAACTCTGCACATTAGCAGTACTTTTTCAACAGCAAACTCCTTATCACGACTCAGAGACCCATGGTTGTTAAGTAAACGATACGCGAAACGTGATAAGTTATACCTGCGCGCGTAGCACGAGCGCCAATTTGTCTACTCTAGTAAAATGACGAGACAGGCGATTTCTCTACTCAGGCGAACATGAAGACGCGTCTCTCTCTTCCTGCGCCTTTAAATTTAATTGAATCTAGTACATATTTTCTCGGATTTGTCTCCGCCGCGAACACGAGTAGATATCTCTCGTGCAGGGTGCAGAAAAAGCTTGTATAGGTTCATATATTTTTATTTTTGCGTACTGCGTGCCCTTTTCATTTGAATCCAAAGTATTTACTTAAGTAAGTATTGTTAACTTATCATGTAATAGATATTTGTGTTTTTTGAAATAAATATCTGGCGGAGAAAGAAGGTCGAAGATGTTAAATGTACGGGAGACGTGTCAACCCAACCCTATGCCCGAAGAGGAGTTCCTATAAAATCAGTCGGGAAATGATGCTCACGCTGCGGCCAATAACAGCTAAGGAACTAGGTAAAATCTATTACGAAACCAAAAACCCGATTGCCGGCGTTTTAAACCCAGTAATATAGTCCGCACAGATCTTTTTGGCGGTAACGTGAACATAGTCACAGATCGTTTGCACGTCACTTACTGTCTTTACAGTGCATGTGTGAGTAATTGATGTAGTGTGATGCGTAGTAAATTACTATTAGTCAATTACTAAAGTTGTCAATCACTCATATATACCCTGTAAAAACAGTAAGCGATGTGCAAACGATCTGTGACTATGTTCACGTTACCGCCAAAAATATTTGTGCGGACTATACATGTGTCGTCAATACCTTTTATTTGACATCTCATTTGTCAATATCGGTCAAGCCGCATGTCCGTACCGTACATACCCTCATTTAGTTTCACAATCAAATAGGCATGTTTGAGTTTAGGTACCTACAAAAATTTTTACATTGGCATTTATTTGTACCTATTCATTAAATTGTCTCTAAAATTAATTCTTTCTCGCAACTGCCACAGAAAATTTAAACCGCCATTGTATTTTGTTTTCAGTCACTCCATGTTCGCACTTATCATAAAATACTATGGACCGTGGAGACAAAACAAGCGACAAAGTTTATTGCGCGTCGCGCTGCGTGCGGGATATCCCGCGCACGCCTGTGCTGCGCCCACTGGGAAGCTTATCTTTTTGCAAAAGAGATTACCTTCTTTAACTATACACAATTCAACACTGACTTCTCGAAGTTAATAGTTAAAACCGTACGTGTTCGATTTCTGCTCACGAACGTTTAGTGTGTTTGGAGAATGTTTGATTTTAGACAGATCAGAAATTGGAGTAGCTCTGCTAGAATAGTTCCAGATCTCGGATTTCAATTCAAACCTCAGTTCCGCTAAGTCCCAACGTACATTTTCATAACGTTTTATTATTCAGTGGAGCCTGGCGAAAGCCTTTTTGTTTCTGTTCCCTTAAGCAGCAATATAAATGCCACGCATCTCAATAAGTAAAACAGATCCGCCGTTGTGGCGTGGGGAAAGGAAATTTACTCAGTGTCGATGACACCGTGTTAGATAGGATATAATTCGTATACTGACAAGTGGCCGCGACGTCGTTAGTACGTCATTGGGCTAGTTCATTGTTCGGGCGCTTGCACACTATACTGCCGGCGTAGCAACTCACGGGCTCCATTCACCTCCGACCGAGCGCGAACTGTAACGTTGCATACAGCCGCACCCAGACAGACGTTTGCTCACTCAATTTAAAAGTAAAACATAATGTTGCCGCTGCTGCACATGGAAGCCATGCATGAGCGAGCGATGAGCGAACGATGACTGATGTCGCTCGCTACCTAGTATCATATGGCAACATATTGTTGAGCTATTAGCGTATCAGTTATATGAACTTGTAAATCCAACCCATAGCCTAGGATAGCCTAGGCTGTAGAATTCATTGATCTCGAAGGGGTAACGCCTTAGCAATAGAGGCGAGGATAATAATTATCAAATGATAATTTGACAAGCGACAAGTGGCGTGGCATGTCCGGCACACAAGCAAAGAACCGCCGGCTGATCGGTTGGCTCATTGGCTGTCTCGCTGGCCGCTCGCTTGGCCGTTTATTGACACATCAGCCACGTGACTCCACAACGGGAGATACGCATGAGGGCGGGCGTTCGCACCAGAAATAGGCGATCGATACTGATACGCATTAAATAATTCAAACGATAAGTTGGCTAGACAACAATACACTATGGGAATCACCGATTGGCCAATCCTATGGACAAATATTTGTGTAAGGCGCTGACCTTCTTCTGTGGCAGTTGTTTAGTGCTCACATTCGGAGCCGAACGGGGCGCGACGGGACGGGGAACATTCACTGCCTTTCACTTCCCGCTTTTGTCGCGCCTGCGACGACGGAAAGGCAGACGACCTTGTGCTGTGCGTGTCTGCTTGGCACCCGTTCCCATCTTACACAGTTCAGCGCTTCTATAAACCTGCCACACTGCCACCGCTGATGACATCATCGGCAAATTAATCTCGCACGACCGTCTCAGCGATCGTTATGAGGAAGTTCCACAACAAAATCCATTGACCAGCGCCAACGCGCCGAATGCCTAATGATTATCTCCCTATTAAACTATAACGCGCTGTGTCGGCAAAAACGGCTACAGACTTAGCCAGCTAACATACAAGTATCGTTTGCACGTGTTCTTGGAACGAGGCTCGAGGGCCATGTTAACCTTGGCTTTTGAGCGGTGACTTTCACGGTTAGACGGTCGTCGTCGGTTACATAAGATGTGCGGCCGCGCGCGCCTACTGGTTGTTGCAACGTGCGGGCATCGGATGTGACGCCATCGACGGCATAAGCGGCAACTCAACCGACATAACATCATCGTGAGAACAATGCAGATAACTCGATTAACAATGAGATCAGCACAATCGTTTGCTGACTTTAAATGTGCATTGCATTTCGTTTTTTATTTTATTCAGCTGTGCCGTGTGATGAGTAGTGTTTTATCTTTCGTAGTCGACGACGAACTCTGTTGGAATGTTCCTTTCATTACTGTATGCGGGGTTGGTAGCCTTTGTTCATCGTCAGGATCAGCCAGTGCTGCAACAGTACGCCTGCTTTTTTTTATATAAAGACCTAAAAGGACGTATGCATTGCGTGTCTTATTATTCGGCGGCATGGATCGCCTTCCAATCTTCCCAGGTTACTTTAGACTAACGTGTATTTCCCTGTTGCACCAGGTACAAGAGCGGGGTGCGCTCAGTGAGGGGCGGCGGCGGCGCGGAGGAGGCGCGGCGCGGCGGCCTCAAGGCGCTGCCGGCGAAGCGCGCCCGCACCCGCTGCAGGGGCATGAACATGGGCCAAAAGCTCTCCGGCGGTGTCAAGGTGAGGAACCTCTAGTAATATTCGCTCATAGCTTTACATGACCTAGAGATGATCGGAACAGAGCAGACGCTACTGTCGCAAGCTTGAAGAGGCTTTGTCCAACAAGGGAGTCGTGAATGCTGACGTGAATACTAATGGAGTCTACGTGTAGGGTTCCGAACCCGGAGGGTACCAAACGGGACCCTATTACTAAGACTTCACTGTCCGTCTGTCTGTCTGTCACCAGGCTGTATCTCATGAACCGTGGTAGCTAGGCAATTGAAATTTTTACAGATGATTTATTTCTGTTGCCGCTATAACAACAAATACTAAAAACAGAATAAAATAAATATTTAAGGGGAGCCCCCCTTAAATATTTATTTTATTGGGGGGCTCCCATACAAAAAAACGTATTTTTTTGCCGTTTTTTGGTCGTTATTAATAACGGCAACAGAAATACATCTTCAACCCTCAAATAGTCTGCAGGTTTTAATTTATGATACACTAGTGAAATCGGCGTGCGTGCATGCAACGACTAATGAATGTTGCGGAAGCGAAAGTGATCTGCCAGAATCGTGGCAAGTGGCAGTCCCTGGCCTCTGCCTACCCCTCTGGGATACAAGCGTGAGGTTACGTATGTATGTATATTATTTAGAGTAATTCGATTTTTCGCATTTCTTGAGACCTGTAAAATACCAAAAAAACGGGTTTAAATCCTTTGTGAGGTTTTTTATGTCCTTTACAACAATGCAGGCTATATAGGTCCCACTATAGGGCACACGCCTTCTCTCAGAGGGCTAAACCACTACGCCTGCATATCTTTTATGGTATCAATACTCTCTTGCCCCTTTAGTCCGCTATGAATAGGTAGTATAACGGCGCGAGTCACGCGATTTGTGTGGCGCTAAAATGTCAGAATTTGATAGTTAATGTACTGGAAAGTCGCGAATTTTGACATTTAAAGCGCGCGACTCGCCTCGTAATAGTTCCTATGTAGAGACCCATTTCATAGAACAACAATTAATGGTTTACTACGACAATTCCATGTACATTGCATAGCCGATTAACAATTAGCTACGCAGTGTACATCGAATTGTCACAATAAAACCTATCAATCAGTTTTGTGAGACGCGGCTCAGGGCCTAGAGTCTAATACACACATAGTTGTTAGATATAATGATATTAGCATGATAATAGCTGTTATTTGCCTCTATTTTGTAGTCTACTGAGTAATAGCAGTACATAGTAATTCCAATGGTATAGCATAAGGAGCCTATATACGTCCCACTGTAGGGCACAGGCCTTCTCTCAGGGAGAGAGTATGGCGATTATCACATTGCCACGCACCACGCTGCATGTTGCGTTTCGACGCACCTACATGAACGCACGTGGATGCATTTTCTGTGTGTTGGACTGCGCGTGTTTCTATACAAATGGAGGTACTTACAATCAACGTTAGAATACGCATTCACGCGCCACGCTGCGTGTTGCGTGGCAGTGTGATAATCGCCTATGGGCTTAATCACCACGCGTGCCCATCGCGGATTGGCGATTTCAAGCGTTGAGGTATATTAATAGCTCAGACACTCAGGTTTCCTCAAGATGTTTTCCTTCACCTTTAGCGAGTGGTATTGCTACTATAACTTCATAAATGTACATAACTTAGAAAACAAAGTCATAGGTACATGCCCGCACTGGGAATCGAACCTGGGTCTCCCGCTTCAGAGTCCAATGTTCTACCCACTAGGCTACCACCGCCTATGGTATAACCCGTGCAAATTAAATAGGCATCCCTCGCGAAGATGATCGAATCGGGCGAGGCGCCGAGTTAAGTTGCACGGGTACATACATTGGAATGCGATTGGTTAGTAGACTACCAATAGTGTCAATAAAACAACTATTGTCGTACTAATATCCCTCTATTGAACAACTATGCATTATAAGATACTCGCCCCCTAGGGCCGAGTTTCGTAAAACTACAATTTATGGAGGAACGTCACGTGAAATGTAAATAAAAAATCTTTATTAAACCGCCACATAAAATCTAACTTTGCTTAGGATATAACATATGTACTCGTAGTTAGTACAAACAAATGGAGATATAAACTAAACAAGAATAAAAAGCAGTAGTAACTAACATATCATTGTAGTAACTAACGTTTGATTACAAAAGGTAGGTAGGCAGCAAAAGTTTTGATTTGTGAGTTGACAGCGACTCAACACTAGGAGTGCTAAGTACAAAGCGGGCGCATCAGCGATAGCGATTCGGTTGTTACCTGCAGTAACTTTTATATTTTAATGAAGCAAAATTAATAAAGATGAATTAATATACAAACATAATAATAATAATACTTAAATAATAAATAAGTTGTGTGCAGGACTTATAATATTCTAATTGATGTATTAATGTTGTATAGATTATGGTACGGAACCCTTCGTGCGCGAGTTCGACTCGCACATGGCCGGTTTTTATAGAAATGTGGGTGCAGAAATAGACCTTGTTTTTATGCGAATGCGGTATTCACGTGGACGGTAGGTGCTCTGTAAACACAACAAACTGTATGTTCAGCCAGAAGGCACAAGTATTTGGATCCTCGGGCTATGTCTACCCTAGAGAGTATGTCGATATTTATATCGCCGGCGACTATAACGCACTTTTTATCTTTCACATTGCTTAGCAGTCAGATAATGAGTTGAGAAACGTCGTAACATCGTGAAAACAAGGATACCGATAAATTCAACAAATTGTAAATTTATTATAAACTTCAATTTCAAAGCAATTTCCTTAGTGTTCAGGTTTGATTTAACAAAAAATACTACTCCGCCAGCCTTATTTATGAGGTTGTGAGTGCGAAAGTAAGTGTATAGATAGATACATAGAGAACACTTTATTGCACAACCAGGTGAAAGATATTACAAATAGTTACAAATGTATCCATCAATGTTACCGATAACGGTATTTTCCTTAAGCCAACATTCCGTTAAGACGATGACGTCAAAACTTATATTAAGAGCTTTAATAGCTACCAAGAATTGGTTGCGGTTATGTTCAATGCTTCGAATATTATATATTAAAAGCTTTAAGATTTGACGAACGGTTTGATTTTAATCTCGCAGTAATTTTTAGTTCCTGAACCACTGAGCAACCCACTGCAAAAGATTTGTCTAAGTCATTATTGACATGAGCTGTAGCCATTGCAAATTCTTGACGAGTTATTATTGTTATTATGTTCTCGAGGTTGCCGGAGAGAGTTAGTTTCGATGTTGGGCTGCACTTTTTTAATTAGGTCAGGATCTTTCAGTAGTATACTAGATATAAATATAATTTTGAAAATCATAAGTGTTTCTGGATGCATACTATAGTAGTATTTTTTTTTTTTACGTAGCCACGTTTGTGTCCCACTGCTGGGCAAAGGCCTCCCCCAACTCAGGCCAGATGTTTCTGTCCACTCCTCACCACCTCAGGCCACTCCGGCATGTGTCGGTCGAGGTCGTCTCACCAACGTCTTCTTGGCCTGCCTCTCCTGCGACGATCGCCTTGTGGCACCCACTCGGTGGCAAGTCTCGCCCACCTATCCGGGTGCATTCTACTGACATGCCCTGCCCAGCTCCACTTCAACCTTGCAGTCTGGACACCCACATCAGCTATGCGTGTTTTTGAGCGTAACGTAGTATTGCGGATATGGTCAATCCTTCTGATGCTCAACATGCTACGCTCCATAGCTCGCTGGCAAACCTTGAGCCTGGACTTCTGTTCTTCGGTCAATGACCAAGTCTGGGAGCCGTAAGTGCGGACGGGCAGGATGCATATGTCGACGAGTCTCCGCTTCAAGGAAGTATTTTTTATAACATATAATATGTGTCTTTTAGCCGAGTAAGCGGAGCAAATTTAAACACATACGCATGAATAATATCACCAGGGACATCTTTAGATTGTTGCTGATCGGATGGGTAATTTGTTTCGGGTGGTCCAACGAGAAATTCCAGGTCAGTGTAGTTACGTATGGGGGAAGCAGGGGCTTTTTCAGCTTTCCCGACATAGATGATCGCAATTTTGATCCAGCACAAACGAAATTTATGTATTCTGACCCGAACCGTGCTACGCGGAATAGCATTCTGTTTTTCTTTGTAAGCCTCTCATTTATGTACAGCTTGTTATCTGATCCCCTTACAATGTCCTTTGAGGTGACTTTGGCATTCATGTTGCTGCACTTCTTAGCTTATCTTTTATAAATTTCCTTGTCAGCTTCATTACTAGAGGTCGTGGTCCTCTGGCCATATCATAAGGTCGACGAAGTCCAGGTCTCGTCACTTCCTCCAGATCATTTTCCGTGAGATCGACTCCATATACTTTTGCGGTAATCATAGCGATGTGAAACACATTTTCACCGTTGCTTTCAGGGATTCCAATAATCTCAACTTCGTTTTTTAGATTATATTGGGCTTGGAAGTCCAGCGCATCCTGCATGTTTGTGATCGTCTCGCTTAGTTGAGTGATTTCCGCATCTTTTGCTGCTACTTTCTTTTCTACTTCGTCTCGTCGGGTTATAAACTCAATAACGGCATCGAATCTAGACTTTAGCTCAACAATTCGTTTCTCATGCTTCGAATCTCCTGTGCAACTTCCGGGGATCTGGCAGTCATCTCACTCTCTACTTCCAGTAAAGGAGGGCCTTTTGTCCGTCAACCTCTGCAGATTTATGTTGTTGCGGGAGCTGGGGGAAGAGGGGGAGGTAGTGTAGGTATTATTGGGGGCCATTCTGAGTCGCGTCGGTGTACTCAAACTGATCGCAATTTGGCGTAGTCAGAGGTCACGCAGATGCCTGTGGCGATAGTCCGCTCTTCTTGTGAAACCGCTTATTGCGTAGCAGCCACCGCTCAGTGACTGTGCTCGGCGATGACTCACCGGTGTCGGGCTCGATGCGCTATGGTGGATTGTTCACCACGGCAGCATATTTAACGAAGAATATTTCGTTTATTTCTCGGCCTTCCGATTGCCGATCAGTAGTTGAGTTAGTGTCTTCGAAACTAAGCACTAAACAATTTAGTGTGACGTGACTTTAAAATGTGAAGTGAAATCAATTACAATTTTTAGCACTCAAATGATGGCGGAGTAAATTATTGTACATGTTGCGCTTATGACGCACCACGCTGCGAATGTAGTAGCAGTCTATTTGTTAACATGCGGGTTAATCCACTTCACAATGTAAATCGAATTGTTATAGTAAACTATGAATTTTAGTTCTATGAAACAGGCCCCAGATGTCAACTTCACCCCAATCAAGTGTAGAGTGGAGCACCGCAGTCGGTGTCGCGCACTGCGCCGTTTAACGACTTTACAAATTGTTATAGTAAACCATGAATTATTGTAGTTCTATGAAACGAGCCTCAGATGTCAACTTCACCCGGATCAAATGTAGAGTGGATCACCGTATTGTCCGCAGTCGGTGTCGCGCGACTGCACGGCGCCGTTCAAGGCGGTGGTGGCGCGCGAGCTGGCGCCGGAGCCCCCGCGGCCGGCGCGCCTGGACGCTCTTCTGGACGCGCCGCCCGCGCACCCGGACCTCCAGATCAAGCACGCCTGGAACCCAGACGACAGGTCAGTCAAAGAGTAATTGAAAACCCGAAAAATAACGGCGCGTCACAAAAATTGTAACTGTCAGCTTTGTACTTGTGCCTTAAAGTCTGTTAATCTAACGCTTGTCAGTTGGCCAAAGTATATAAAAAACTAACATCCGTCAACAGTCGGTTATCATATTGCTAGCGCACGAGAAATACCCCCGATTTGCGCGCCTGGACGCGCTTCTGGTAGCGCCACTCGCACACTCGGATCAAATACGCCTGAAAAACGAACGACAGAATCCGAAAGAGACATCGAACACCCGTTCACTTTTGTACTTATTTGGGTCTCTTACAATCTATTACTGGTGGTTGTTACTTGGCCAAAGTCCATAAAAAATCTGACAACCGAACAACAAATTGTGAAAAAAAAACCTATTTAGAGGCTAAAAATTCCACCCATGCCGGGACTTGAACCCGCGACCTCTGGCTAACCATGCCAGCGCTCTCCCAACTGAGCTAATGGGCAAGTGCAGGCATCAGCGAAATTTCGAGCCTCTTTACAAACTGTGAAATTGTGAGTTATGTTGTTAACTAACTCCCTGTTTCTCGTAGAGTAACAATTTCGAAATCTACTGTTTAGTCAGTTAGCCAAACTTAGTGCGTAATATACTGACTTAAAAAATCTATGTGCAATTAGTTCTATTGAATTTAACGTGGATTCGTGGATTATGTCATTATGTAAATATTAATTAGGTGCTGTCTGTGACTCAATCAAAACTGGGGAAAACATTAATGTGATATGATGTAGAAACTGAAATTCTATTTAATTCGCGAACTCGGGAAGATTGTGTCATGAAAGCATAATGGAATACAGCAGGCACCTGAAAACGGCTAATATTTCTGGGCAATGTCCAAAAAGAAAAAGTAAAAAAATATTTATTGCCACCAACAATAAATATTTTTATAACATGAATATAAATAAATTTTCAATCAATTATAATGGAGTTAAAATAGATGAAGTTGACTCAGTCGTGTTTTTATGTTTAACGATAGATAAAAATTGCAACTGGAAGGAGCACACCGATTAATTTTGTGCTAAACTTGATCGATTCGTCTACGCTCAAGAGAAATTATTTCAGAAAAGGTGGCCCCTGTCGCGTATCATGGCCTCGTTGCATCGGTATTGCGACATTACTTAGTACTGTGGGGAAATTTAGTTGATGTAGAGAGAGTATTTCGGGTGCAAAAAATGCATGAGGTCAATTTGTGGAGCCAGATTTTTAGAAAGCTGCAAACCGCTATTCAATAAATGTCATGTATTGCCTCTTCCATGCCTGTTTATGCTTGTTCAAAAGAAACACTAAGATCTCTTTAGTAAAAATGGGGGTTAGATTATCCGAGCAACTAGAAATAAGGACAAACTTTTTGTACCTTACCAAAGGCTTGCGTCGTACAAAAACAACTCCTTCTGTATGGCTCTCAGAATATATAACCATCTACCTGACGAATTAAGGAATTTAAAACTACCTATACTAAAAAAGAGATTATTTCAGTTTTTGATTGGAAAAATGTATTATAAGGTTGACGACATTATTAATGATAAGCTCTTAATGATGTGACATTTACTGATTTATTATAATTCTGACATTTTATTTTTATTATTATGTTGTACATACATTTTTGTAAATAGCTAAGTACCAATTAATTTTATTATCTAGAAATATTAATTCATCAATTGTATTATTAAATTAAATATAATATAATTGCACACCAATCGGTAGATCATGACGGATCTTGATACTAAGTACATATATTTAAGAGCTTATGTACCCATGTTCTGGCAAATAAACAATTTTTACTTTTACTTTAAAGCGGTTTAGAGAAAAAAAAAGTAAATTATCATACACATTTTTACAAGCTAATCTTAGCGTGCTGACGGAAATCAGTCGACACGAACAGTAGTAAATTACAATCCCTTAAATTACTATCAGGCTCACTAGCTTAAATTACTATCAGGGTAGTGAGAGTCGCGCGACAAGCAATTCAAGCAAAATTGTGTCAATGCATAATCATAATCTCTTACATTCCTAAACTATCCAGTTTTCTTTATGAATTGTACGAGTAGGTATTTGGGATATTTACTTATCTTAACACGCGGAAAATTAAGTAAGTAAATCCGGGATTAGGTTGTGCTGTTGTGAAAGTTGTAGTTTGAAACTATTCTCATCTGTCTGTAAAACTGAATACAGCTACATACGTATATTCGTGATTATTACGTTGCCACGATACTTTTTTTTTTTTTTTTAATCTCATTTATTTTATAAGCCATACATGATTGAAACGAAATGTCCAGAGCACTGATGCACGTCACCCCACGTATCGCTCAGCATGTGCAATAAATTTAAATTCAAACTAATTACTGTTCATTTACTGGTTGATAGGATAGATCAGCTAGGCGTAGAGTGGCAACCACCTCCTTAATAGGTGCGTGCGTAGTGCCTCTACTCCGAAACCCTTAGCGCGACAACTAGCGCGCCGTCCCATTTTGCTGAACTACCTAAAGCGAGACAGTGTACAATGGCATCGGACTTTATATTATATGGATCTGCGTTAATAACCATAGTTCGAGGCAGACCACTAGACCATATCACTACCTTTTTGCTCGAACACGCGGGCTGCATACAGATCCATCCCTAATTGTTATAATGCAGCCTACATACGTCCCACAGTAGCGGACGTAATCACCTAATCAATCATTCTTAATCACCTCGCGTGCCCACCGCAAATTTCACGCGCTGAGGTAAGTGAACGCCTCAGGTTTACTCACGATGTTTTCCTTCAGGCTGAGCGAGAGGTATTGCTACTAAAAATTGATAAGTGTACATAACTTAAAAGACAGTCATTGGGTACATGCCGAGGTTCGAACCCACGACCTCTTAAATGTTAGACAAGCGCTCTAACAACCGCGCTACCACTACACTCTAATTGTTACCACTTCGAATCGAACTAAGATCGATCAATCTAGAGGCCCGTACACGTCCACTGCTGGACATAGGCGTCCTTGGGGACACGCCACGCCACTTCTTTCTGGCGTCCGCCCTTCTCATCCAGTCGCTGCTAGCATACCGCCTCAGATCGTCAGTCCAGCGAAGTGGTGAGTGGTCCTCCGCTGCCTTTGCCACTTCGTGCTCTCCACTCGCAGCTCGAACTAAGATCACTCCGTTCCAATTTCCAGATCACTAAACATATTCGTGAAAGAGGAGGACGCGCTAACGTTCCACCGGCACCCGGTGGCGCAGAGCACGGACTGCATCCGCGGCCGCGTGGGCTACTCGCGCGGCCTGCACTGCTGGGAGGTGGTGTGGCCGGCGCGGCAGCGGGGCACCCACGCGGTGGTCGGCGTCGCCACGCAACACGCGCCCCTGCACTCCGTCGGCTACCAGAGCCTCGTCGGCGCTACGGACCAGAGCTGGGGGTGGGACCTCGGCAGGAATAAGGTGAGGGTTGCGCCATTGCCACTTGTAATAATTTTAAAGAATACCTTTAAATTGGAAGTATGTATACATATAGGTATTGTACAAGTATAATTTGTAGTCGGTGCCGAGTTTCAGGACCAGGACATATATTTTGGATATTTTGGATTGGGGACGCCGGACCAAAATTTGCGCTTTAAAACTTAACCCTAAATCGAAAAATCGTCTTCCTACACCCACAATATTTTTAAACGACCAATGCAGCGATACCCTGCACTATGGCGTAGGTGAGAATAAATAATATGTCTCCCAGCTAAACGGTTGACTGTAGAAACGTGAAAAAATTTGGGCCAGCAGCACATATTATTATAATGTACTTAAAAGGAAAAGTATCAAGGCTAAGCAGGCTACGCAAGTTATCGAGTAATAAGCGACCAACTTATAAAAGGAAAACTTCGCACAAAATCCATTGAAAATTACGTTGATGAAGTTTTTTGTTTTATTTATTTTTATTTTATTAAGGATATCAACAGCGAAAACAAATAATTTGATCACAATAATAAAGAAACAGTTCACAAGGCCAATAAGCCTTCCACAGACATCCACAAATAGGCAGTTCTTAATTACTAGAAATATACCACGATAGCGCTCAGCAATTTAAAAATACATGCATTTTTCTAATTAATAAAATAAATATATGTTATTACAATTTAGTTCTGTAAAGCATATAAAACCCCCCTCTTTACCAGACACACTCTTGCCCTTTTTTTAATTATTAGATCCCGAAAAAAAAAATCATTAAGGTTTTATTTTTAAAAAATTATTGAGTTTTTTTCTATGCCTTCTATGGTATAGAAGCAATGCCACTTCAATCTAAGTTAGTCGCAAGTTCCCCATTGGGCTACAAACGCGTACGTTGAAGCCTTTTCAGCTTCGAGTAATTACTACTGTATGAACCTCGAACTAGTGTTGATTGTTCAACACTCGTTGACTCGAATAACAACATTCAATCCACACTTAGCGAGTGTTGAGTGTGGATTGTTAGATTACTGTAGTGTTACAGAAATGTAGTATCACATCGAATTGAACTAGGACTAAGTGTGAATCTACTCGATTTTTTCTATTATTGTAGGGTTCATCATCATCATCAGCCCACCGCACTGTATAGGCCTTTTCCCCCAAATGCCATCTCTCACGGTCCCTTGCTATCCCCATCCACGGACCCTCCGCCGACTCAACTATAGGTTGACTGGAAGAAAATGCTATTTAGCATTAAGTGCGCCTTTGTATGAAAATTGTTTTCTATGCAATAAAGAATTTAATAATAATAATATATCATCCGACCTTCAGGCTGCTGGTTTCTGCCCACTGACCGTCGTCCCGCTCTCGCCATGTGTCCCGCCCATTGTAGGGTTATGTAGCATCTTCTGTCCGGGAGCGTATATTCACTTATATGTGTGGAGTTTGTTTACTGATGCTTTTCACTGTGAATAATTCTAAATGGGACATTGTAGGGTGATTGTTCAACATTTTTTTATGGTTACTTTGGGACTAAATTGAAATAAAAGAAGTATTGAGAAAGTCTTCACTCACAACATTTTTTTATGGTTACTTTGGGACTAAATTGAAATAAAAGAAGTATTGAGAAAGTCTTCACTCACTAGTCCCATGGGTACAGTTCTATGGCGAGACTACTAAAACGTGTCTTGTAAACGTGGCTTTGGCAGAAATTTCTTTGGCTGTCGGGACGGAAGAACTTCGCGACTTAGGAGGATTACCTTGTTAAATTATTTATGGCTTCTTTGAATGCTTCTCGCGCTAGTTGCCGTGTATTGGTTTCTGCTGTGTCCGATAATCTCAATTGCTGTGCGATAACCATTCTTTTGCTGCAGCTTTTTTCTTTGATGTAAATTAATATAGTGTACGTGGTCTTGATCATTATTCTACTTCCATGTTGTCCCGGTCATGGTAATTGACTTGTGAACCAAGTTAAATGTTCATCCTCATTTAATTGCCCGCCGCGGTCAATGCTATTCGCGACGATTGACTCGCACTATGAAATGTCACTACAGAACGCGAGTTGGCACGCTAACATTGTTGTGACACCGCACAGCGATGGAACATTCTAAACGCGGTTGTTATACAATTAGGCTGGTTCAACTGAAACTGGCCTGATTACCATTGTGTGGACACATCTCGTTTTACACCCGCTTACTGGCTGCAGTTTGATAACATCGCGGTTCTGCAAAACAGCAAACCGCAGCAGTGTCGCTCGTAAAAACGTTACGACGCCGACGCGCACTTACTTAGTCGAATTGTTTCGTATTGGTGAAAGTTGGACTTAGTACGATACGAGAAACCATAACGTGAGATGCTCAGAAATCTCAGAGAATTAGGTATGCCTTGTGCGCGCAGTGGTAGTTACGTAAAACTTCAAAATACTCCGTGTCTTTCTGTTTTATTTTGCTATTCTTGATGGCATGCTGTTGAAATAAATTCGATACGTCCCAACTACCTCCGTGATTATCCAAAACTACGTTGGTAAACTCTGGTTTCTTGGTACCAGTACACCAAACTGGCGACCAGAAGTAGAAAAAAAACTTCTAGTAGCAACAAATAAACATTGCGGAACTGTTAACCGAACTTCTGTCTTAGTCCTCGTTATGTATACCTAGAAATAATTTCATGTTTATTTGTTGACTTCTCTTGGCAGACAGATACACAGACTTGCTGAGTTGCCCCAAAAATACAGTACAAAACGTTTCATTGGACTTAAGAAAAAAGTCTGCTAACGCGTCTTTAGTATTCTAAACGACGGTACCTTTTATTAAAACTAAAAATAGTATTTACTCGTTTTTTGTGCAAGTTTACACTAGTCTAGTCCATTCCTATAATAGTCGATACTGGACTTTAGCTACCTCTCCGGGATATAGGCTTGAGTTTATATATGTCATGTATCATGCTACTAGATCAATAATTATTAAATTGTATGGTAATTTGCGGTCTATGTCCTGCAGTGGGTGTCAAATGGCTGATGATCATGGTAATTTTACGATAGCATAAGTCCAAACACGTCGTCTGCCTACCCCTTCGGAATCCAACTGCGAGTTTATGTAATGTACATGTCGGGGAACGATCATGAGTGAGCAATCATTTGTGTAAACGAGCCTGACCAGTGCTAATCTGTGGCTCAGACATCCGACAGCTCTGCCTCTGCCTCTGTGTGAATGCCAAGTCAGTAGTACGATTTTCTGCTTCCGGGTGGTTCATCGCCGGCGCCGGGTGTGCGCACTGACAATTAATAAAATATAACAGAAGAGACTGCGCCCAAACGTATCTCCGTGGATTCCGTCACATACATTTTGGGCTTCTCATTGATTCCAGGTGTACCACAACGCGAAAGGCACGGGCGGCAGCGGGACGACTTACCCGGCGCTCCTGCGGCCCGACGAGCAGTTCCTCGTGCCTGATCGGCTATTGGTGGTCCTCGACATGGACGAGGGAACGCTCGCGTTCTGCGCGGACGGCCGCTACCTGGGCGTGGCGGCGAGGGGGCTGCGCGGCAAGACGCTCTACCCCATCGTGTCCGCGGTCTGGGGCCACGCGGAGATCACCATGAAATACATTGGCGGGCTCGATCGTGAGTTTATTTGGCTTTGGTACACTTTATTGCGCACGAAACGTGTGACGTGTACGTGTTGAGGAAGCGAAAGTGATGTCGGGATCGTGGCAAGTGACAGTGCCTTGTCTCTGCCTACCCCTCTGGGATGCAGGCGTGAGTTTATTTAGGTATGAAACGTGTAACAGGATGTTGCATAAGACATAACATGTATGAAGGCGCGATTGGCTCTCCTGCTGCTGCTTATTAGCTTATCGTTTATTTGTTTATTTAATACGGAGACATTATAGAAACATGCCACTTGTGCGAGACTTGGATAGTAAAAATAGGTACTGAGCATGCCTCCAAAAATATATCTTACCAAGTACGTAATTTTAGTAACTACCTAGATATATTTTTGGTGAGTTGAGCTTGTATTGAAATGTTTTTTTTTTATAATGCCATCTATTGCGTCCTGTCCTATTAAGGCACAGGCCTTCTCCCAGAAAGAGAGTATGGGCTTTATCGCCACGCGTGCCAACCGCGGATTGGCAACGTTTCCCCGTGATCTGTTCCTTCGCCGTTAGCGAATGCAAGACGCCTCTTCCAACAAACATTTGGTTTTGAAGACGCTGTCGATGGGTATTTACGATAGCTCTAGCTATGCCCGCCACATTTATGTCTCAAAAAAACAGAATCCGCATAGTTTTAAAAACTTACAGTAGTATTTATAAAAACTCGATTCCTTACAATACTTCAAAAACGCCGATTAAAATAGTCTGTAGTGGAGATTTTACAAAAGATGTAGACACAGATTAAATAAACAGAGCTTTAGAGGAATCGTGTTTTTATAAATAAGGCCGTTAAAATCTTGTCACAAGAAAGCTGAAATCTGAAGCGTAATTTTAATTAGCAGTCTATGGAGTGACGTAAATCGAGAGCACTCCCGCCTATGTATTTGCCAAGAAATAGTACTAAATATTTATATTGAGTACGATATGATATGGCTAATCGGTATCTAAATCGAACCTAGATACTGATTAGCGGATTGAGTACTGATAGTGCGGGTATGTACCTATGACTGTTTATTTTCAAAGTTACGTACATCGTGAGGAAACCCGGCTTGGTCAGCTTCGCGCGTATTGACTTGTCTTTCCTGTGGGCTAGGCCGACTAAGCTGTCAGGATGGTATAGGTGCTGCGCAGGCCTACTCCATCTAAAAACAATGTCCCAGGCACTGCAGCGTCCGAGTGGTCCCTTCACCCATGTAGTGTGAGTGATGGTGCCACTGGACGCTGTATAAATCATCTCATTACGTAGATGAAAAGGGCGAAGTTAAGTTAATCAGTATAGAAAATACACCTCTGCTCGTGAAGAGCTAGCGATTTTACTCAATGTTATTGGGACTAATGCACTGGATTTCAATTTTTATGAGTTACATAGTGATTTTAGAACCGACCTACTTCCGAGAACTTAGGATCAAGGATCCGGGACTAGATAGCATTTACGCCAAAAAGAACCGTTTTAGCGGGGGTTTGAAGAGTCCTAAAAAACACTACAGACACTTGAAAAAAAAAACTTCCTGCAAAAAATATCTGCAAAAGATGTGATTTTCTTATTGGTGGCGCTAGTGTGCCTCATGGAACCCCCTCGACTGATGTCAAACTGGACGGTCCTACATCCCACTCACCTGCGTGTCCTCCTTCCAGCCGAGCCGCTGCCGCTGATGGAGCTGTGCCGGCGCGTGATACGGCAGCGCGTGGGCCGGCCGCGACTCCGCGCCGCCGCCTCCCGCCTCGCGCTACCGCCGGCGCTCACTGCGTACCTCCTCTACCGCGCGCCCTAACGCCCGCCGCCGCCCGTCGCCAAACACACGCCCAAACGCGTGCTCTGTCCAGCTAACGCGCGGGACGATTAGTGCCGCGCGCCGGGGTTCGACTCGCGAGGCCAATTCTCTGTTAGTGCAAGAACCTACATTCTGTTGATGCGAGGTTGCGAGCCACTGTCTTCGACTGATGTTTTATGACGCGTGAAATTATTAGTGCGCGCCGCGTGCCGGGGTTTGACTCGCGAGGCCAATTCTGTTAGCGCAAGAACCTAGATTCTGTTAACGCAAGGGTGCAAGCCACTGTCTCTGACTGATGTTTTATGACGTGTGAAATTATTAGTGCGCGCCGCGTGCCGGGGTTCGATCCGCGAGACCAATTCTGTTAGTGGATTGATTAGTGCCGCGCGCCAGGGTTTGACTTGCCAGGCCAATTCTGTTAGTGCAAGAACCTAGTTCGAGCCACTGCCTGTATGTTTTATTACGTGCGCTCCAGCTAACGCGCGGTATTATTAGTGCCGCGCGTCGAGGTACGACTCGCGAGGCCAATGCCGTTAGTGCAAGAACCGAGATCGAGCCACTGCCTGTGACTGATGTTTTACTACGCGTGCTCCAGCTAACGTGGGGAATCATTAGTACCGCGCGCCAGGGTTTGACACGCGAGGCCAATTCGGTTTGTGCAAGAAACTAGATTCTGTTAATGCAAGAGTGCGACCACTACCTGGGACTGATGTATTATTATGGTCCGAAGCGCGTGCTCTACAGCTAACGCGCGGAATGGTTAGTGCCGCGCGCTGGGGTTTGACTAGAAAGGCTGTTTTGATTCAGTTAAAGCAAAAGTTCAAAAAGCTCTTCTATCGACAGAGATTCTATCTATTGCGTTGCCTCTTCAAGTTCCTTCGCACAAACGTGCCCTTGTGGCGTCAATATGTTAAAAATATCAGTCTGTCAAAGTCAGTGGTTTTGTAAACTTCTGTCTTAACAGAATAAGCCCCTGGAATGTGAGGTCTATTGTGGAATGACGCGGACTCTTTCCTATTCCGATTTGGTTGCCATTCTGAAAGCCTGACACTTTACTAGTAAAATGACAGACCTCCGGAATTACAATGGCGTAGGAATAGAATGGCTACAGCTTTGTGCACGCAATCGGCCCACTGATATGGAATTAGGTGCATAGCTCATTTTTTTAGAACGTTACCGCGCGCGTATTATTCCGCTGAACACCCTACAGTTGTTCACAAAACTAATGCATCCGTCGTGGAGGTCCCTAGATGACAGAGTTGGGGTTGCGCTAGAAAAATCCCGCCATGGTCAACATGAAGTGTAATCGCGGTCCGCTAATAAAATAGGACATTTTTATGTTGCGTTGGAAATTAATAATTGAATAACAGAACTGATAGATAGATTGTGGTCGAATGGGTAAAGTGAATCGCTCGCATTATTATAAAAAAAAATGTATGTCGCAAGTAATTTAAAATACAAAGTGAGATGTAACAGTGCAGTTGATACCGAAACAATGAGACTGTTCGTGAAGCGTTCGCGATGTCAAATCAATACCTACATGACACGACTTGTGTCGCAGAAATACAAAATATTTACAAATCGTAAGCAATCCCAATGCTGAGTACTAGTTATGGCACAATAATTGTAATATTGTTAACTAAAACTACCTACGTAATTGTAAAAAAAAATCTATTACCATTTTCAATCAACACACACATAAAACTCAATACTTTTTCTTATTTTATATTCTGTGATAATTATATTTTAAATACAAGTCAGTCGATTATTCCGATTCATTGTAGCATTGATGTCGCCAGAATAGCTATCATGTATCCTTTGTTTGCTCTTTGGATATAAGCAGCCTATATACGTCCCACTGAAGGGCACAGGCCTTCTCTCAGGGAGAGAGTATGGGCTTAATCACCACGTGTGCCCACTGGGGATTGGCGATTGTAGCCTAATGCGGTGTTAGCCTAATGGGTAGAACATCGGACTCCGAAGCGAGAGACCCAGGTTCGATCCCCAGTGCGGGCATATACCTATGACTTGGTTTTCTAGATTATGTACATTTGTGAAGTTATAGTAGCAATACCACTCGCTAACGGTGAAGGAAAACATCGTGAGCAAACCTGAGTGTCTGAGCTATTCACATACCTCAGCGCTTGAAATCGCCAATCCGCGGTGGGCACGCGTGGTGATTAAGCCCACACTCTCCCTGAGAGAAGGCCTGTGCCCTACAGTGGGACGTATATAGGCTGCTTATGTTTGGATATAAATATAATCAAATACTGAATCTGTAAAAGCGTAGTTGGTGGGTGTGATTATGGTATTTTGTTACCTAACAAGAACATTTAAATGTTGAGTGTAGAATACTACTTTTAAGTTTAGATCTGGCGCTAGAGCCAAACTTTGTTAAGAATAATCAACTTTGATGCAAGCCGCACGTGTTTTAAAGCCATATTGATCTCTGAACGGGCATGATCTTTGCGTATACTGGACGTAACTCCAGTAGCGTAGAGGTGGAAGCCATAACCTTCTGTATTCATAAGCCACACTGTAAATGTTTGACATCTTTGCTTGGGCATCAGACATTTTCAATTTTCTGAGGCAATATTTTTTCTTATTTGCATCAGGAAAGTGTCTATGTCGCGTCATTTAATTATGCGACGATGTTAAATAAATGTATAGTATGACCTTTCAATAGAAGGCTATGCGCGAGCTCTACTTAATAAGAAATGTTTATAATAGACAGCAGACAAGTTACGTATCAACTCACGAGCCTCGGCAATTGCTTATTACTATACTTAGATGTGATTATTGTTTTAAGTAACAATAGAAGAGGAGGCGAGCCGCCGCGCTCCACAATTAGGCCAGTGTATCGTTGGCAATTTTACACTATTTTATATAGATAGCTCATTAAGCGACTGGTTTATTATTTTGTTTAGTTTATAGTGCCCCTTTCCTACTGTAAAAATGTGTGTGTGTTTGTATTGTATATATCAACAAATATACGCATTGTATCCATAACAAGTAACCGTGTCACTGTGAAATTAGTTTCGCTGTACATTTTCCTCAAATGGTCTTCGTTAAGATATTCGTTTGTAGTAATTAGATTCGGTATAATATACGAGTTCAATATCTTCTCGTTGCGTCTTCTTTTGCGAACTAGACTAATAGGTATAATGCATCCATGAAATAGTATTGTCTGAGCACTATACTAATTGACTCGTTAGCCATTTTTAATCCAAATTAGTTGTATTGTATCCCTAATGAAGGTGTGTAAGTACTTCCATTTTAATAAGATTTTTCCATACGTAGATTATAGGCGGCGTATAGGTTTGTCCGCTGCGGACTTCACTAGATACCATGTCGATTTTCATATGTGGCCCCCACTCACTATATTTTATTATATCATATGTGTGTATTGGGATATTGTAATAATTGACAATTTGTTTTTAAGACAAAGTACTTGGTAGTTTTTAGTTAATTGATGTAAATGTTAGTGATATTTATTATGACGTGCGAGGTCGGGGGCTGGCGTGTTATTATCGACATGTATCCGTATTAGCTCGAATGAAGGACATACTGCCAAATGCGTGGTGTGCGGACGTGACTGTTGTGTGCGTGCACGCGTGAATGTGTGTGTGGGTGTGAGTGTAGGACGGACGCCTGAAAACGGAGGATTTGTTATGTTGCAATGTAATCATGGTATCACATACACCAAGATCTATGTACTGTCCCTACGATAGACCCCCCACTAGAGGATCAACGCTCTCTTGCTCATAACCTGATACTGAATTACTCTTTCATTCCGATTAGTTACAGACCTTATTTCGCCCTGTAACCTTCTACAATCCTTAGAAGGGGTTTATCGTAAAGACTTAGGATTTAAATGAAGTGGATCGATCTACATAACCAGGCAATATTGATTCAAAATAAATCTAACAGCTTTACAATATGTATACTTACCAATTTACTGTTTAAAATTATTCAGCTATGAATAAATCTCTGTAACGTTTCCTCTGTATTTAAAGCGATCCCCTGGTAAAATATTTTGATTTCTATGAAACATCAAATTTAGCCCTGTATATAAATATATTTTTATGATTTTGCAGTGTTTACAATAAGTGGAAAATGCATTTTAGTTGTGTATGTTTTAGGCAATATTTTTAAACGGTCATTTCTAATGGATAACTGCGTTTGACAGTCGAATCTCTTAGATACAAGATATAAAAAAAATAGGAAAACGATTGGAGTAAAATATAACTGGTTAAGAAAATAATAAATGATATGAACTAAAACAGCTTTTCATTTGTTTTTATTAGCTATCACGAAACGCATTATACGAGTATTGCCAACTTTAAAATGACAATTATCTTATTATATTGGTTAATCTAACAAACATTATCAATTCCATAGCACTTAATTTATCAATATCACATAATAGGACGGTGCGCCGCATTTAAATTTAATACTTCTTGAAATTTAATAATGATGTAAAACCTCTCTCACTGAAGAAGTTCAATAAAAAAACTACACAAACTGATACTAGCAGCCGAAGCGCAAAACCTTGCTCATGAAACATTACATGATGGAGATTGATCTACCATAATATTCAGGATATAATCTCCATAATATCATATTGACAATCTTTAAAATATTCTCAGTACTTCATCGCATGATTGACTCAATAGTGACGCGAACGCGTCCTCGCGTTATAAAACTCACTATGCTAAGAATTTTAACAATATTTTTTGCAACCAGGCTACGACTTTTTACTGTTGAAGTATAATTCTAATTGAACTTATTTGAAGGTGAAAATTGCAGCAAATTTTTTTTTATCCTGGAAATTTATAGAAGAAAGAAAGCCCCTCACTGTTACCAAGCAACGGAAACACTATAAAAATACACCACAATAATTTTACCAACTATTACCTACTGTACAAAAGTCTACGAGAAAATAAACATAGATGTACTTACAACTAAACATCTTACGTCATAGAACTAACAGACTTCTCATTCACAGAGCGTATGGTGGTCCAGAACGGTGTCGTCTGTAATCAGGATGGTAGTTTCGTCGCTGAAGTCCTGCGGTAGATCAATCTGGGCCGTTAGCTCGTGAATGCCGCCCACTAGCTCGTCCAGTGACGACTGGAATGATATAAGGTTATAATTTAAAGGATCAACAAAAAAAATACCGTTTTGATCGACAATAAAATCTTTGAAAAGACTAATTTAAATTATAAGCAAAATTATTTAAAATTGAGCAGCAGAAATGTGAAAGTTAAGTGGATCTATTTTTAAATTGATTGGTCAAATTGAGTTTTTGTTAAGTTTTCATAAGGAAATGGGATGAGTTTTTGTATATACAATTTTAATAATATTATGTTTAAAGAGAAAAGGAGACAAATAGCATATTATAAATAGTGATCCCTCATGCTGTGCTGACAAAGTAATAATTTTGTATATCAATTATTTAATTGGCTGACCAAATAATTATTACAATGAGTAATGATTTTTTTAACTGATCATATTAGGTTTATTACGAGGGCGACCGAGTTTCGATCGTTTACAGTTTCTGAACATTCGGATTACGAAAAAATAAAATAGAAATTCTCATTTCTGTCATTTCTGTATTTACCTAAATAACTAAATAAAAGAACAAACAAATTTAAACAAAATCGGCGAAGTGCGTGTCGAGCCACGCGCAGTGTAGGGTTCCGTAGTTGGTCATCAAAATATGCCTTCTTGCACCCACAATATTTTTTAACAACCAATTAACGATACCCCACGCTAGGGTAGACTAGCGAAAACCGGCCAAGTGCGAGTCGGACTCGTGCACGAAGGGTACCATTATCTATTATACAACATTTGAACATTTCAAACGTCTATCTGTAGCCGTTATTAATATCGAGCAAAAAATCACGTTTTTTGTATGGGAGCCCCACTTAAATATTTATTTTATTCTGTTTTTAGTATATTCCTTGTTATAGCGGCGACAGAAATACATTATCTGTGAAAATTTCAACTGTCTAGCTATCATGGTTCATGAGATACAAACTGGTGACAGACAGACGGACAGTGGAGTCTTAGTAATAGGGTACCCTTTGGGTACGGAACCCAAAAAAACCGGCCAAGTGCGAGAAGGACTCGCGCACGAAGGGTTCCGTACCATTATCTAAACAAAATAAGACAAAGATCGAGGCATTAGGTACATTGAGAACAGAGCCATCTATAGAAACCAACAAGGAGCCTTTAACATTGACATTTAACGACAGGACATGAGCGCTGTGAAGGTTACATAGATGGCCGCTAGATGGCGAGCACTGTCTTTAGACAACGTTTGTTGCACGGGAGCCCCCCTAATATTTATTTAATTCTGTTTTTAATATTTGTTGTTATAGCGGCAACAGAAATACATCATCTGTGAAAATTTCAACTGTCTAGTTATCACGGTTCATGAGATACAGCCTGGTGACAGAGAGACAGACGGACAGTGGAGTCTTAGTAATAGGGTACCTTACCCCTTTGGATACGGAACCCTAAAAACATCCCTAATATGTGTAAGGGTAATAAAAAACCATAAAAAAAAATAACAGCAACCATCACTTTTCAAGGCCAGTCCCCCTGTATAATAAATACCTGGGGCTGGGAATACCCAGCCTCAATAGAAGCTGAAGATAGTTATCAGTTGATACTGGATTAAGGTACAAACCTTGGCCTCATCAAATTCTTCCAACAAGCTGTCTAAGTGTGGATCCTCCGATTCGAACGAGCCAGCTAACGGTTGCAGATGCGCTGGTAGCGAGGAGATATCCAGCTCCCCTTCAGATCCTCGATTGAGAACCCTGAAATACAACAAGACTTAATTGGTCGAAAATCTTCAATGAGCAAGATTTAAATACGACACCCGGCCTATTTAAAAAAGGTATCAGGAGTGGGTATAAGGTATAGGTCAGGAAAGCAGTCAAAACGAGAAATATTGTTATGGCAACATAACAAAACATCTTATTCCAATGTTCTCCCTCGAGTAAACTCGGCACCCGACAGCGCAATCGCGGCGAAGCAGGCGGCGGCGCGCGCGCTTTTCAAGGCCAATTCACGTTGAGTGTGAGGATAACCATGGAGCCCTCGTCGGGGATTACGAGAAATTACCTATATAAAAAAAAAATCTGACTTCAATATTCTCCTTCGAGTAAACTCAGCACCGGTCAGCATAGTAGCAGTAGCCAGCGCAGTGGCGGCGGATTCGATGGCGGCGCGCGCGCGCTCATCTAGACTAATTTACGTTTAGGGTAATCGCGGAGCCCTTACTGGGGATTAAGAGAAATGAGCCACATCAAAAATCGTACTTCAATATTATGTTCCTTTGAGTAAACGTCGCACAGTCAGCGCAGCAAAATCCGCAGCGGCACTCGCTACTGCTGAGGGTAATCACAGACCCCTTGCTGGATATAACGAGAAATATTGTTATTGCATAACAACAAAAAAACCGGCCAAGTGCGTGTCGGGCCACGCGCAATGTAGAGTTCCGTAGAAAGAGGGTGTTTTTTATCTGCTTTACAGAACTAACAACTTCATCGAAGTCATTTTCTATGGATTTTGTACGAAATTTTACTTTTATAAGTTGGTTGCCTATTACTCGTTAACTAGTAAAGCCTACTTAGCCGTGATACTTTTCCTGTCAAGTTCATTATATGTGCTACTACCCTGAATTTTATCACGTTTGTATAATCAACCGTTTAGCCAGGAGAGGGTGGGGGGGGGATATTTCGTAAAAGGAACCCTAAATCGAAAAATGCTCTTCCTACAACCACAAAATTTTTCAACGAACAACCTAACGATACTCCACGTGATGGGATAGACGAGAAAAAAAAATCATCCCCACTTTTCATGTTAGGGGAGGTACAGTAGAAACAAATAATTTCCAACATTTTATTGTTTAACTTTGTCGGCGTGATAAATATGTATACACACAACAAATTACAGCTTTCTAGTACCAGCGGTCTTTGCGACAGACGGACAGACGACGGACATGGCGAAACTATAAGGGTTCCTTGCCGGACTACGGAACCCTAAAAATATTCTCCTTTGAGTAAAGTCTGCACCAGTCAGTGTAACAGTAGCCAGCGCAATCGCGGCGGAGTAGGAGCGCACCCCCGATTTTCTATGCACGTGCAGTGAGAATGATCACGGAGCCCTTGGGGAAAGTAACGAGGAATGAGCCGTAATAAAAAATCTTACTTCAATATTCTCCTTCGGGTAAACTCAGCACCGGTCAGCACAGTGACAGTAGCCAGCGCAGTGGCGGCGGAGTCGGCGGCGGCGCGCGCTCGCTTTTCCACGCGCGCCCAGTCCACGTGTAGGGTGAGCGTCATGGAGCCCTTTCCCGGGATAATGCGACGAGCGCCCTCCAGACGCGATGTGGCGGTCACGCTTACATATTGCACTGAAAAAGAATACCGTTGGAATGCGTCGGTCTTATAGTCTCTGAGAGCGATAGAGAATGGCCCATTAGTGCGACGTACTTGGGAAACTCAGAAAGTTTTGCGAAAATGTAGTGTAAATATTGTAAATGTAAATATTTTTTTATTAAATCTTTTCAAAGTACGCTCCACCGGCCTAAGTTTCTCAACGAAACGTAACAAAAGAAACGTATGGTGCCAGTTTTAGAAAAAAATATGCATCAGTGAATTTTTTACTTAATTTTTTTTACCCAATATTACTTTGCAAAGCTATATAAGGACGAAAAGTAATAAAAATCGAAAAAACTATGTTGCGAGCGTCTCATGGTCGGCGCCGGCCACCTAATTTGTTTTCTTTTTTAATTCTTTAAGCATATCGGACGACAGACTCTTATTAGAAAACATTTATCATCGTTACGGTACTTCCTACCACTTCGAATTTGGATTCTCAGTTTAGAGCCAACTCTAAAGGAAATCACGAATATTTACAGTAAAAAATTATGTTGTATACCATTACTGATAAATAATTAACACCGTTTCTCACAATGAAAAGAATATTCCCTCAAAATATGGTCAACGAATTCAAAGTCACCCTGTAGACACATGTCTCGTGAGCTGAACGTAAAACTGTCATTGAACTATAATTCACTAAAAGAATAGAGAACAGGGGTTGAAACCTACGAATAAAGAAAACCATAAAAGTGTTTCTTCATACAAAATTCACACTCGAAAGCTTACGGCCTTATTAATAATAAAAACACGATTTTTCTAAAAGCAATATAAGACTCTGTTTATTTAATCTGTGGCTTAAATAAACATCTTTTCCTTGTAAAATCTCCACAGACTATTCTAATCGCCGTTTTTGAAGTGTTTTAAAGAATCGAGTTGTTATAAATAACACCGTTATTCCTATATCCATGGAATGAGCGCAAGATGTGCTGCAGAGTAAATCACTCTGTGATTGTTCCCTTCTGCGCGCCATGCGTGACCACGTGAACATTGATTGAGCGATATAAGTGACATCGTAACTGATGGTTGGTTGCATGCAAAAACGTCAAATCAATGAGTTCATTGATGAACCCGTCGAAATATCTAGGAACCTCGCATGATGGCGGTCTGACTGTGGCAGGTGCATAGATATTTTGCCGGGTAGTACTGGAGTCACTCCGTTTGGTAACACAATTGACAAGCACCGTCCGCCATCCCTCAATTGAACGTGGGGTAATTTTATGCGCAGCTTTGTATATACTTGACTGTACTTACGTGGAGCGTGCTGTCTCGCTCGCACAATTTGTCATTTTTAGGGATTGTAATAAAATTAGTAGATATACTTTTGATGAAACTGGGTTTGATGGATAATTAAATTGGGGATATTCACGATATATTTTTCCTATCCTGTACTGAGTTTTTAATTGCGAAAAATTTATTCCAAAATTAGTAATTTTGGAAACAACTTTTCTTTATTAAAAACTACATACAGGAAAACAAAAATATATTAAAAATGGCCGTTATTTAGTTAACTCATTCTATTACAATAACGAGATAGCATGCTCAACGTAACAGCAGCCTTAACATAGTTAAACTGGTTGAAACTCACAGTTGAAGTGCACAGCGGCGGCGACAAAGGCGGGCTGGTGCGCGCGGTTGGCGAGCTTTAGGCGCACGGGCTGACGGGCCAGAGCCCGGACTAGCGCCGTGACGCCGTACGTTACCAGCCCCGACCAGCGCGGCGCCTCGCCGCCCGCGCAGCCGTACAGCGCCACCTGGCGATGGGAAACGGGCTTTGTGTGAACAACAAAATTCGTAGGGCCTCAGAATTGATAAGAAAAACATGAATTAGTTTTTTTCCATTTGTTAGTTGTCATTCTGCTATTCGGGACGGAGACAGATATAAAAAAGTCAAAGATCATAAAAATAGGAGCGCCACCTGGCGGCGGGAAACGAGCTTTGGGAGTTACCGGCTGGGGCCCGACGAAGTTCGTACCAAAGCAGAATGTTTTTTTTGGGTTTTTTTCCATATTTAGTCTTTATTCTGCTATTTCGGACGGAGAAAAAAAATCAAAGGTCATAAAAATGGGTGTGCTACCTGGCGGCGGGCAACGAACTTTGTGTGGTGCCAGCTGGCCCCGCCAATTTCATGATACCACCTCAGAATCAATAATTATCATAAAAATTGTTCCAGCCTTTCTGGATTTATAAATGGCTTAGCTAACCAAACTGTGTTTCATATAGATAGATATGTAGATATAAACTAGCTGGCCTGGCATAAAAAAGGTATGAGAAAATAATTTGTTTTCATACCAAAATCTTAGACCCCGTCTTCGTTTACTATCAGGCGTGACTGGGGTCAAGTGTCAACCTGTCCTAATTCTAAAAAAATATATACATATGTATGTATATGTAATTATAATTATATAATTTTATGTCCCAAAAAGCGAAAGTGATCTGTCAAGATCTTAGCAAGTGGCAGTCCCTGGTCTCTGCCTACCCCTCTGGGATACAGGCGTGAGTTTATGTTATGTTTGTTTATGTCCCATACTTTGTCATTCTGCTATTCGGCGTGGAGACAAATTATTCACTATCACTGAATAGGATATTGTTTACCAGAATCCAATGCGAACGGATTCGCAAGAAAAGCTAGTATTTAATTCCAATTACCTTTCTAGAAATCTCAGTCTCTTTCTCATACGCCATATAGAGGTACGCCTTACAGGGCTGATTCGTGGTTGGTCTGAACACAACGGGCAGCGGCCGACACTCGTTGGCATTCATTGTCACATGCATGTTACTGTTCACACCAGAATTCGCGCAGTCTATGTAGAACCCGTCTCCTTTAATCCTGCACTTGATGTGGAGTTTTTTGTCCGTTATGTTCTTGAGACTGATTTCTTTTCGTCCCGGGCGGACCCATGAGAGCTCAGCGCAGCTGGTCTTCACTGGGAAAGTCTGTTTGATTTTGCCGCCTATTAGTTCGAGCGGCGTTTCCGTACCGGTGTGGATGTCTTGGAAGATCAGTGTGCTGTAAAATTAATAACTTGTTTGAAATAAAAGTTGATCCTAGGCAGTGAGTGGTCTATGGCAAGGAAGGCAAGTGAACGCTATAGCTGTAAAGTGAGCGAGTTCCTAGTAAAGTACTGGGGCTATTACTCACTTCATTCCAGAATTACTTGAATTTTTGTTGGAAGAATGAATTCAAGTAATTCCGAAATTAAGCTAATAATGAATGAGTACTTCTTACAAAAGTTTCAGCTCGAAGAAAATAGTAGGGTCTTTCGAAATCCCGTATGTGTTTCTAAAACACAGGATTTGGCACGAATAATTCATGTTTTCTTTGCTTGCTGGTGACAGAATACACGAACTTTTAAAAAAATATTTCAGATCTTAGAAACTCCTAACGGGAGTGGAGCCGTCTTACCCCTCCATAATATTCTCATCGGGTCTCGTACAGGCCAGTTTCAAATTGACGGAGTGGCCTGCGTCTATCTCAAGCTGATTGGCAGACACTTTGAAGGGATAGCTCTGATCACTCGCGGGAACATCTTTAAACTTCACGATCCAAATGCCTTTGATCGAGCCTGTATTGGCGACACTTAGGCTTGCTATGTCTGTAAGAAAAAGCCACAAGGATTCCTACAGTATAGCGAAAATGTATAGCAACACTTGATAGGCGAAGTAATCACTCGATATAGAAAATCTATGATGAACGGAATAAGCTTCGCTTTTCTCTGACTAAAATTTGTTCCATGTTATTCGAGTACCGATCACAACTTTTAGCTAGCTTAACACGATCAAATTGCTCAGTTGTTTAAACTTAAAATAGTACATTACGACACTAGTGCGAAAAGTAGGAAATTCGCAACGAGTGGCGATAAATTAAAACACGACCGAAGGGAGTGTTTTATATCGACACGAGTTGCGGATTACCTATTCGCACGTGTATCGTACAACGTTTTATAGTACATATGGCCCTTTGAAGTTTCGACATAGGCACGTAAAGTGCTCATTATCGCACTAGTGCGGTAATGTAGCACCATATGTACTATAAAATTAGTAACAATTCTTATACGGACGAAGATTAGTAGCGCACTAATTTTAAACCACACAGGAATTGTTCCTGTCTAAACTTTCACAGAATTTCAAACCTGAAAGATTCAGAATTTGAATCGCAATGATTCACCGACGCACTGTTATTGACAAACTGATCTACTTACCACTGCCCAGGTGCAGTTTGCTTGTCTCCTCTTGTTTACCAGGAATGTTTATAACCAACCTGGCTTTTCCTACAGAAGCCATAAGATCGATCTTCTTCATCACGGCGTTTATGCCGATCAAGTTCACGTCGAGGCAACCGTTGAATGTCTCTACTGTGTCGTCTGTAAACCGAATAAACTATGTTAAAAAGGTCGTATTTGGCGGGGCATAACAGCGAGAATACAATGAGATAACATATGAATATTCTTAATTGTACACCTGTAAATTGTTCAACCAACACAAAATATGTACAAAAATACATAGTACAATTGAAGATATAGAAACTTAATGACTTAAATATTACGCACATTTTTAACATCACGTCAACAGGAAGATTAGGACATACGTATTTTAACTTACCACGTTTCAAATCGGACAATTTCGGGGAAGAAAATGTGAGCGCTACTTTGAGTGCGTTGCCACTTGACAATCTACACAATTGTTTGCTCAGACCTTTAGTTTTGTACCTCTGCTTTCCATCCCCAACATGATCGATCAACTCTTTAGTGACGTCACTCTTCTTTATCTCTTGTACGTTGTTTATCGTGAAAATACTTCCGCCTTCCTTTATTGCCAACTCCAGTTGAAGATCGACTGAACAGTCACTTATAAGCACAAGGGATCGGGTTAGCGACTTTCCTTCTTGTATCGGAGTATAGGAGACTTTATTGACGCCATCAGCTGAAATAGCTTGTATAGTAGGCATTTGAAAGTCCACCTCTACCGCTCCTTCGATTTCCTCGTCCCCTTCTACGGATGAATCCTTTAAGTAGAGGGTAAACTTAAGGTCGGAGATCATTTCAACGTTAGATGTGACTTGCACAGTGCAACGTTCACAGCTCCTTGGGGCGAGGAGTAAGGGGAACCGGGGTAGATCGATGGTAACGTCGCGTCTTTGCTGTGGGAAGTCCAAACGCGCGGTCAGCCAGCTCTCCGACAGTGACTTTAGTGCGATAGTGGCTGGTGTGCTGACGCCTGGAATTGGTAGAATAATCCATTGTTCTGTTATAATTTTACTGTATGTATAACTAAGCGAAAATGTCTTTAACATGATAAACGTTTCTCCCGATGTGTGCGTCCCGTAGATACAAGGGTATGGCTCGTAGAATTGTATCCTAGTAGGATCATCGGAAATCAAATATTTATTTCAACGTAAGGAATTTACATTATTTTTGTTGAATGTCAATGTAAGTACAATGTTATCCGCTGTCTTCGAGTCGAGTTATCTTTAAATTTTTGGCAGTTTGACTTATGCGGTGCCATTCTCCCCGATTCGGAAGTGTAGTTGACGGTAAGATTTGGTACGTAAAATTAATAGGGATTAACATTCGTTAATGCGATTATGATGATATAACTTACCAACAAACCCTTTTACAGGTCTAGTCTGTATTTCAGCCCATGGCCCTGAAAATTCAAGAGGATTTTTTATTCATCAAACATTGGAGATGGGGATTTTTTAAGATAGGTAAAAAAAATATGACATATTTAACTGGTGAATATGATTTGATGATGCGAAACAAGCCGCCGTATACCACCATGCCGTGCCCGCAACTTTTGTTAAACGTGTCAAATATATATTTTTATTAATCGTATCTTATCTGTATGGCAATTTTTATAGACTCCAGCGCAAGGAGATTCTCGAATAAAAAGAAATTAAAGCCTAGTGAGAAGGCTCTGCATAGAAAAAAGCTCTAAGTAATTATTTTTTTATAGTGATCTTTCGTAAGCTAAAACTAAACTGGGAATCGTCTAGTGCTGAGAATCACAACTCTAAGCTGATTATAAATAAGAGATTGTGTGACCAAACATTCACAAATTCGAGTATAATATTAGTGCAATGTTAATGATGAGATTCGGAACATAGTTTTGTGGGTTACTATTTTAGTGGTAGATGGGTGCACTGTTCAAAACGGAAACTCACTAGCAAATAAGGTAGCGGTTAGGTTACTTGTAAGGATGTTTATTTTGGGTTCTTCGCTAAGAAGACGCATTGAAATTTCAGTGGCCACAGGTCTCTACAGCCACAGAAAAAGGTTTTGGTTCCACAAGTCAAAAAGTGGTGGCTCAGATTTTACGACCTAGGTACTAAATTCTTCAAAACTCACTAAAATTTCGGCGTGAAAAGTAATTGTTAGACAAGGCATCCCCATACCATAAAAGCCCACAAACCTTTAGCCAAGCCCTCGCTATTTAACCGGCCCTTCATCAGCATAACATCATCCCAGTCTACCGACTTATCTAGCTCTTTATATTCAATATTTGGGGAAAGGACATGGGTTGGTTTTTCGCCTGAAAATATAAACTAGTTCAGTGCCATATACCTATAGATTTAATTGCACATTGATTTTTTGAACAGTGATTCGGAGAATCGACCTTACCAGAAATTAGAACCAACTCATTTAATAAGTCACTTCTCCACCAAAACACAATGTTTACAAATAAATACAGTGCAGTGCATAAATAAACAGTGCTTTAAGAAGCTTCATCGATTATAAAATATATAAAATAAAATAACTAGCTAAAATTGGCTCAATATATTTCATTCGCAACACGCCATCCAGGACAAAGAGCTATATAAACATAAACATTTACATACAGGCACATACATTGCTTCTGGCCTACACTAGGATACCCTGTGTCGTGAGAACCAGAAACAACGACATAACAAACATGTAAACATCCAAGACCTGGGGTTTTTTTTTGTCCCCAGCCGGGATTCGACTACCGCTGCGCCACGAGGTCGTCAATATTTGTTGACAAGATTATAACAAAATCGGTGGTGCCTCCACTGAGACCGCAGCTAAAAACTTAAGAAACCTTACCTTTGCACGGCTGCATTGGGCTATCGCCAGATTTGAAGCTGACACAACCTAGGTTCTCCTGCACAGTGCTCATTGTTGAACGACTTTTAGACGACGGTGACTTGGATCTTGTTGCTCTATTTTCGGTTTTAACCGCGCCATCTATTTCAAACTCGTTCTTACTCTTCGGAGGCTGAGTGACAACTACTTGAGGGACGTTTTTCTGTTCACTGTCTTGGTTAGAAATCTTCAGTTTGCTGCAGTCTATGACTGTGTTGACGGAGCCAGCTGAGCTTCCTGTGACAGACTTTTTGGTGTCTTTTAAGTGGACAACTTGGACTTCTGACTTTCGAGCCCTGTTCTCTTGCAAGTTCATGTTTAATTCTGTTAGGGGGTGTTTGCTGGCTCCGGCCTGTGGCTTCATGTGTTTCATCATTGTTCCTATGCTCACATCGGATTCTTTTTCTGAAAAAAAAAATAAATAAAATAAGAATCAAGATATTCATGCGTGTTCGTGAATATACTTGCTTGTTGGGGAACAAATTTGGCTATAGACTTACGACCTTAAACATAAACATTTACATACAGGCACATACATTGCTTCTGGGCCCACACTAGGATACCCTGTGTTGTAGGAACCCGAAACAGCAATAAAAATACGAGCACTCCTATGAGGCAGTTTATTTAAGCTGTGGTTACGACTTTTTCTTGTAAAAGCTCCACCATAGAACTTTTAAGGAATCGTGTTTTTATAAATAAGACCGTTAGCAGATACTGTAAGGATAGCACTGCACAAAAACATATTTTTGTGACTCAACATTGTATTTACTCGGTCAGACTCGCATTTGGCTGTTTTGAGGGTTCCGTACCCAAAGGGTAAGGGACCCTATTGCTAAGACTCTACTGTCCCTCCGTCTGTCACCAGGCTGTATCTCATGAACCGTGATAGTTAGACAGCTGAAATTTTCACAGATGATGTATTTCTGATGCCGCTATAACTAGTTCCAGTTCTAATTCGACCGGAGATTTCCGCACTTAGCCTCATAGTTGGGCCCTTGTATGTAGCAAGTGCTGAGGTATGTAGAAACCTCAGACACTAGGATTTCCTCACAATGTTTTCACCGTTAGCGAATGGTATTGCTACTATAACTTCACAAATGTAAGTAAAGAAAGCCATTGGTACATGCCGGGATTCAAACCCACGACTTCCTGAATGAGAAACCGGTGTTCTACCGCTCCGCTACCACTGCGTCATTTCTCGATATAACAACAAACTAAAAAGAAGAAAGAGAAACATTTATTGCAATACTAAAAACAGAATAAAATTAATATTTAAGGAGGGCTCCCATACAAGTGATTTTTTTGCCGTTTTTTGCTCGGTATAAATAACGGCAACAGGTAGATGTTTGAAATATTCAAATGTTTTATAGATAATGGTACGGAACCCTTCGTGTGCGAGTCCGACTCGCACTTGGCCAGTTTATATTTTTTAAGCTAGCATCATTCCTCGCCGAGAATGAACGATTTCGCCCCTTATTCACTATTATAAATAATACAATATTTGAATCGATGTCTGTTTTTGATACGGCAAAAATTTTTTCTTCCCCATTACACATAAACAAAAGAATTATTACCAAGAATATTAGCAATCTTCGACAGACTCAGCGAGTCGTAGTCTTCCACAGATTTTCCAGATTCTTCATGCACTGGGCGCAAGGACGTAGACAGGTGATGTCTGGAAGGGTCCAGCAAAAAGATAGCTTGTTTGGCCGCATAAGGTCTATTTGCAGAATAGGGTGGACCCATGAGTTGTTTGTTTTCCTTAGCTGGAGAAATTGGTGCGAAAGTGTTGTTGTCGACCGTTTTTTCGCTCATCATCCCAATTCGTGGTTGCCTAACCGGCACAGAGTCCAAAGTCATGTCCATTTGGAAGAGATTGTTGGGTTCTTTCTTTGGGAGGTCCTTGGTCTGATTCATGTTTAGAGAATCTGTAGAATATACATAAATGATAGCTGCAGAATATGCTCATAAGAAGACAACTCCTATAGTTATTGAAATACATAGTTATACATTTTACGGGTCTAATCGCGATTATTTATTAGCTAAACGTAGGGGTAACGTCGGGAATGAATGTAATTAAGTTTACCCAAAGTGAATAATCGCAATTACACCCGTTAAATATATTTAATAAAAAATAAGCATAGCATAGTAAAACACGAAAATAATCCTTAAGTCCAACGCCACTCGACGTCCACTGCAGGACATAGGCCTTCTTCGTGGTTTTCATAACCATGAGAGGTTTTGCCATAATCGCCACGCTTGGCAGGCGGGTTGCCGATCGCAGTATGCGGTTGGAATCTCAGGAAGACGCTGCTGCCCGTCTCCTGGTAATTGATTTCCTTAGTCGCCTTCTACGACATCACGGAAGGAAATGGAGTGACGGTGACGCTATTAATCCGGCGCCACACGGATAGTTTAGTAGTTTATGTGACTGTCATATAATGAGGGTTATTAAAACACGAGCGAGATTTTAAAAAACGAGCCTTGGCGAGTTTTTTAATAGCATTCGCGAGTGTTTTAATACCAAGTTATGTGCAGTCTCATACACTACTTCATCTACACTCATAATGAAATTTTTGAAACAAAATGGCGCAATTTCGACAAAAGTATCTTGACATTCAATCGTCTGCACTCAGTTTTGCGCGCGCAATTTTAGGTATTTTTAGTTGCACTTTTGGTACCACGAAAATGAAATTAGGTTTTTTATAGAGTCAACTTTTGACATTAAAAAAAAAACTTAAGTTTTGTTCCGTGATCACAGCAACACTTTAAAAAAATAACTGTAACATAAAGTGAAAAATCTGACCTTTAATGTAACTTTATCTACACTAATGTTGTAACATTCTACTTATGTTTTCAATACTTGACTTATAATTACTACTGTTATAGCGCAGACAACAAAACACTCAATTTAAGCAATTTCACATGATGGTATAATATTCACATCGATATCGTAAAATCTCATTATAACATCAATAAAACGCGACCAACTTGATTGCAGGGCCAATCAGGTTGGTCGCGTTTTATTGAAGCGCGCAGCTGCGCTCTCATTGGTTAAATTTTAATGGCGGCAAAATCACTGTGATTATACACGTACGCGTGATATTGTCAGCTTTTACTCTTGTTTGATTAATTGCATTAGTGAAGATAAAGTAGTGTATGCAACTGCATATAACACGGGTATTAAAACACTCGTTACTATTATGAAACTCGCTGCGCTCGTTTCATAAACTCACACTCGTGTTTTAATACCCTTCATTATATGACAGTTGCATAAACTACTATTATATTACACTTTTTTTTATTTTCTTTAAAGTTATGTATTGTTTAAAGCCTGTCAATATGTGTTTGTTTACCTTTGAATTCTTAATTTGAAGATTATGATACGAGTGTAGATAAAATATATTTGTTGTTATTACATTATCATTACATTTGACAACTTCACGGCGTTCTCTCTTTAAAATAATTGTGCCTACATAAACCATTGTGGCCATCTTCAAGTGGCAAGAAATGACAGTGTGCTTTAGTTACTAGAATAAGTACTAACACTAGAATAAGATCACTAACAACTTTATATGATTTTTTTATATCCGAAATAAAATTAATTATAATGAATTATATACCTTCCGCCATACTCAGGCCCATGCTAGAGACATCATACTGAGGACTTTCATTTCTTGGTAGGAGATCATCAAACTGCTGGCAACGGTTCTTGAAGTATGCGCCCATAGACAATTCTACTAGGTCAGTTTCACTGAAATTATATGACATGAAGTAATTCAGAACACTTTCTTCTTATCCTTTAGTAATTAATTTCAAGACCAAAAGATTTTCAATATTCTAAACCGTAAATGAGTTAAGTGTTGGGAGAAGAAGGAAGTCGGGGCTCAGAAACATCAGGGAATGGGACTGATGTTGCCAGCGTCGCAGACCTGTTTCGCTTAGAAAGAAAAAGTGCAAATAAAGTCGCAGAAAGTAAGTAGGTAGGTAGGTACCCCAATCATTACCAGCTCATTCATTAGGCACAAAGAAATTGCTTTTGCAGCATTATTGTTACTGACAAATTTTCAAATTTTTACGTCTTTAAGAATGCAAGATGGCAAACACTATGTGACTGGCGATGTCTGAACACCGTATTATGCTCGTCAGTCTATTGTTTCAGCATTATCTTTTTAATGTTAATATTATATTCTCAGTATGAAGGTCTAAATACCTGCAGTACCTACTCTACATTTTATTTGTATCTGTTTATTTTTAAATGTTAACTGTTCTCGTATCTGTTTCTTTACCCTCTAATAAAATAAATAAATAACAGGTGCTGCTCGTGTGTCTAGCAGCGGCATTAATGTTTTCCTACTTTTGTAAGAAAAGTACTCGTAACAAATGTTTTAGCGAATAATTAACTTACGGCATGGCATCTTTCATGTGCAAGTCGATTTTGCTTTGAGGCACAGGCAGTGGGGCTTCTCTCATTACCAAGGATGCCTCATCGGCTGTTAAATCTCTCTGAAATAGCAACATCAGCATTTACCGCCTTACTTATGTTAATATGTGATTTTAGCACAGGTAGCCTATACAGGATTACAACAAAATCCCCATGTAGACTCAGAAATGGGGCGTTTATTACGAATAATTATGGGGAAATCTAAAACTTCGAGATCATCATCATCATCAGCCTATGCTTGTCCACTGCTGGACATAGGCCTCTCCTATAGCACGCCACTGAGCACGGTCCTCGGCTACTCTCATCCAGCTCTTGCCAGCCGCCCTGTGAAGATCATCGCTCCACCGAGTCTGACGACGTCCTACACTACGTTTACCGATCCGCGGTCTCCACTCAAGAACTCGTCTACCCCATCGGTTACCAGTTCTTCGGATAATATGGCCGGCCCACTGCCACTTTAGCATGTTAATTCGGTGGGCTATGTCGGTGACTTTGGTTCTCTGTCGGATCACCTCGTTTCGAATTCGATCTTTCAGAGAAACCCCGAGCATAGCCCTTTCCATAGCACGCTGAGCGACTTTAAATTTGTGGACCAGCCAACTTATAGATAGCAAAATAAAAATCAGCTATTCCATACATTTTAGCTGAATAACTCTACATAGTATGGAACAGCTGATTATTTTTTTCAGTTTCTTTTTGGTTTAGATAGGGTAGAAAGTTTCACCAGCTCGCTCTCTGGGACCAATGATCTGAGACAGATTGCAGCTGTGGCTGCTGGTTGAGTATGGCTGAGGACAGAAAGAACCAGTGTGCCTTGGGGCGATCTATGTCCAACAGTGGATGATTTCCGATGATTGATCGGTTATATGATAATAAAAATAACATAAGCCTTTATTAGACTAGATTCTTACAAATACTAATTAATTACATGCATCAAATAAATATAATTGAAAATTAGATTAACTATGGTATAAATTTATGTAAATTTTAAACATTTCTTATCCGTTTTTTTTTTTCAGTACAATTCATGCATGTGTATTTAGGGTGTCCCTCTACAGGACATGCTTGGCCTCCCACAAGCCATGTGGTTTATTGATCGGTTCTTGGTGTCGCAGCAAATGAGATCGGCCCACTGCCACTAATGCCCAAGCTTAGAGACATTTCCTAACCAGAAAATAACGAGAAGTTATTTACCCTAGAATGATAAGAATATCCACTTGCAATGGACTGCCTCATGATATCCTGGACGTCATTGGTTTGTTTGATAAGTTTCTTCTCATAATCATGTAATTCAGACACAGAGTAACGGCCATACTCGTTAAAAGTCGGTGCTGGTCCAAACGCTATCTTGGACACATCATCAGCACCGGTTGACCGGCCTGTAATCTCTCCTGGGTGGAATGCAGTCTAAAAAAACATGGACAAAAGTTAAAGTGTGGGATCAACCTATTTCTCATTTTTGTAACCTTCTAAGAATGAATTTCAAGATATACTTACGGACTTGCTGAGGGAAAAGCTGCCAGCTCTGGACTCTCCAAAACCTGCAGTAAAATATATTTTTAAATAATAATAAAGCTCACAAGCAGCCTATAGTCCCACTGTAGGGCACAGGCCTTCTCTCAGAGAGAGAGTATGGGCTTAATCACCACACATGCCCACTGCGGAATGGCGATTTCAAGCGCTGAGGTATGTGAATAGCTCAGATACTCAGGTTTCCTCACTATGTTTTCGTTCACTGTTAGCGAGTGGTATTGCTACTGTAACTTCGCAAATGTACATAACTTAGAAAACAAAGTCATAGGTACAAGCCCGCACTGGGAATCGAACCTGGATCTCTCGCTTTCGAGTCCAATGTTCTACCCACTAGGCTACCACTGCTAAATAAAGCTCAATGAAGACTAACAAATTAGGATTTCTTTACATCTAAACCAGCAGTGCTGAATTTAATTTCCATTTTTTACATAGCCTCTTTTGTGTCCTACTGTTCCCATATAATTTCCTATGAATTTAAAAAACTGACATCCATTAAAAATTGAAGCTGAAAGGTTTTAACTTAACTTTTGACTGGTGACATGGTTTTTATGTAACATTACTGGTGACGAGCGGCCTGAGAGGCCGCTGCCATATCAGGGTCTATAGCATAGAAATCTATAGCATAGAAATTAAGTATGGTAGCATACTGCAATGTTCAAAGACAGTTTAATAACTTAGTAAAGTACAAAATAAAAGAATTTAGTATAGTCTAAATATAATTTTAATTAGAAACTTTGCCATTACAATGAAAGTAGTTTCTAAATAAAAAAAAACTAGAGGTGAGATCAATAATTACGAATTATAAAATTATAATAAACATAATTATAACAAAAATACTTTTTTCCATAAAGATAAGACAATAATCAACTGAAAAAAAAACTTATTCACAACTGTCATATCACAAAACTGACAATGGTCAAGTAAGGTCTGAGAGGCCGCTGTCGAACTTCATATCGATGTAACTTACCGATTGGGCATGCCCGACGCAGCTATCCTCGGAGCTACTCAGACGCTCGAACACGGGAGGCTTGGGGAAGGGGGTGAAATGATCACCAGTTAAAGGTTAAACTAGAAACGGACTAAGTTTGGTAAAAGTGTATAAGTATGTGTGCATGACTTGTCCCATAGCAATATTGCACTTGTAAGGTTACATAGATCAAATCAGTATGTATTGTTCTAAGGGTTGATGAATATGCACAGACACAAAGCCTCACACCTGTATCCCGGAGGGGTAGGTAGGCCAGGCCAATTGCAATGATCCTGTCGAACCTCTTCTGCTTCATCAACATTCATTAGCCACCATTAATTTTGCATACTTTTTATTATTTTACCCTTCGCTACTTGGTTGACGTATGTCTGCCTGGAAGTCCCGGGCCGGCCCTTTCAAAGTAACCAGTTTTGTAACTTTCACTAGAGATTTCTTTAGTAAATCTTTCTTTTGGGTTGAGGAATATTCTCATCTTATTACCAATATAGATTTTGAAATGCTTACCTTCATATTTATCTAAATCCAAAAGACCGGAGGAAGAATCGTAGGCGGAGCTGAAATATGAAAACAGGATGGTTGACACCAATAACACTTGCCTCTAAGGGTTTGGAAAACATGGTAGGTGGGTAAAGTTCACTTTAAAATAAGTTAAACTGCTTTACTATTTGTCGGCCAGCCTCTTGCTACAGAATTTGTGTTTTTATAACAAATTACCTTGGTTTATGCGGTTTTGGTCCGGCCTCCAAAGTACCGGATTTGTAAGTGTTGAAGGACTTATCTTCGGCTAAATACATCAGCCTCTGTATTTTATTAGGAGTAAGGGGTGGTGGATTATCCATTGTACAGGCAAACTGTTTATAAATATTCTTTAGCTTCACAGTATATCACAAAAACGTTGACCAACACAAGATTGAAATCTGTTTGACATAATACCGGAAACGGACATACGAGACGACATAAGACGGTGTTGCAAGAAGTTACAAGAAATTCTACCAGTAGTGGTCCAGTTTTGTGTTCCATACTTGGCCTCCCGGTTTCTCGTTCAAAAAAAAATGTTAATCTATTGTTAATAGCTATGTAGCCAAACTGCAAACGAAAAATAACTTATAGCTGATTAAGATTGTCTGTCTGCAAGAAACCGGGGAATGACACTGACGTGTTCCAAATAAAGAAATCTACCAGAAATAGTTCTAGTTTCTGTCTGTTGCTACCGGATATGATTTTGTTTTGGTAACAATTACTCTATGGTGGGTGATAGGGCGGCGGTCTATTTCATCATAGATAAGATAAGAATACAATACAATGGATTTCACTGGGGCAGCCAGTGATATGGTTTTTTATTCGTAAGGGGCAGCGGGCTCTAAATTACCTAGTGAATGAAGCAACACATTGGGGTAGCCCTCCAATCTTGCCATTGCGTCGCATACCCCCTGTGCAGTAGCGTAACTGTACCATCTGAGGCCCGTGGCAAATTTATTGGATGGGGCCCTAGTAAAAATATGTATCTTTAGTTATATTATAGGGCCCTAATTTAATTGATTTGACGTACTCATATGACGTAAGCTACTTCTGAGCTCGCAGCCTCCTAGTTCTGAGGCCCCCTCAGGTAGGGGGCCCGTGGCATTTTGCCAGCTCTACCACCCTATAGTTACGCCACTGCCTCTTTGGTCAGTGTGTGTCGCTTCGTCGAAGTTGGATGCTCTGAAAGCTGAAACCCCGTCGCCACTGCTGAGTCACGACTTTCACGATCGAAAAGCTACCTCAATGTGTGGCTTCATGAACTGTTTGATCTGGAAGTGGCCAGCTACCTATGACTCGTTATAGGAAATGGCATTAAAGAATAAAACAAAATGAGACCATTCAATATTTATTAGAATAAAATTACCACTAGTGTACAGCGTATTGTGCAACCTTAGCTGGCTAAATCAAGTTAACTTGTATTGGGGCCAGTCACAGGCAATGCACTGATTTCCTTATTTAGTCTGATCTGCTCATTGATGGCCTTCCAGGCATCATCCTTCTCCTTCTTGGTAATAGGCCGTTTCTTCTGCTTGGCAGCCACCATTTTCTTATAAATATCAATACACTCTGCATCAACTTGGTCTAGTTGTTTCTTTAGGTTCAGTCTAATCATCTCTTGTTTGCATAACCCAATAAGGTTCTTTAGATTGCGGCAGTTGTCTTTTCTCACAGCTGCAAGTTCAGTCTGGCACTTTTTTATTTCAGCCAAGATTTCATCATCAGCTGAACTGGTGAGTGGTGGCAAATCTTCTGGGTCTAATATACCCTGTTCCACCAATTCTTTGCGCAAACACTTTTCAAGTGTCAAGGAGTTCTTGTAAGTGCTTCTAGTGTTTGTATTTTGCTTCACTTTGATGTCAGGAGCTTCATATGGCATGGCATTCTCCTCCATGAGGGCAGAGACAAGTCTTTGTGTCAATGGTCCAGTTATCATGTTCTCTGAGGTTTTCTCAGTCTTTTTGCGGAGAGCAGAAGCATCAGGAGACATCCCTGAGGACTTTTGTTTGTTGGGGTTCCCTGCATTCTGGTCCTCAGAGATATGCTCATCTGCCCACACTTCAGAGTAATGTCTGCCGAGAGGAGGGATGGGGGGCTGTGTAGTGATGCTGCTCTGAGAGAGCAAGGACTCCAGAAACTTTATATCATCCAAAGTTATAGGAGCACAATAAGGTTGTACAGAGTTCCAAAATTTGTATGGAATGTTGTTTCTTGGCAGCGCAAACTGTGACATCTCCAGCTTGACAGAGTTATCAGAGTTCAGCAGAGTGTCATAGTTGTGGGAGGCCCCAGATGAAGCACTGGAGAAGTTTTTGAATTTAGGCATTTTGGGTTGGTTTGTGAGCTTCGTGTAATCTTTTTTCAGAAGTTTCTCTTCCTGGAATTTCCTCTTGACTGGATACTGTAGTTGTTTCCCAGCAGCTTTCCCTTTCTTTTCACGTTTAGACTCATTGGTGTCAATGCTTTCAATCTCTCCTTGAAAGTATCTGATGCGGAGTGCAGTGTTGCATAGGAGGGACTCTAACTCCAGCTGTAGAGAGTCAAGTTCATCCATTCCAATTGATTCATCTGTGGATCTTCCAGCTATATTGGTGTATCGCGGGAGCATGACGGCATTGTCTTGCAATTTAATATATGGGATAGGGCAGACTTCTACTTTACTTTTGCCGACAGACACGGAACCTGGTATTTTTGCAGGTTTCGTATAAGGCGAAACTCCAGGACTTGATGGCTTTCCGCCATCGTGTCCTTTGCTGGCTAGTCTGCCTTTGCTATTATGATGCATTCTCTTTCCCAACATCCTGAACCAATTTTAAAAACCGCGGGCAAAGACTTTTTTGCTACAGCTACGACAGATCATTCTGCGCCTACTTTGTAGTTAGCACGTCATTTGGGCGTGATATCTTTAACACAGTCTTCACAGAGAAGCACCTTAACTTTTCAGAAGCACGAAATAAACTACGACTGTCTAAAACGTGGAACAGTTGCGATAAAATAGAAAAACTTGCACAACAAACACTAAATAAACTCGTTGATTGTCAAGACAAAATGGCGTTTTTGGGTGAGCTTAATTGAGTTACCATTTCAAAAAATTATTGTGCGACACATGGTTTGACAATTGAATCACATTTTCGAAGTCCGCTTGGTAGAAGATAGTAAACCTCATTTGTATGAAAAGTTAATTTTTGATAAAAAATCTAAAGTACATATTTTTTTTTTATTGCATGTTACATATTATATTTTATTTATAATAACTTACAATTAAAAATTACTAAAGAAACTGGACTTAATTAATATAATATAAATGATAAAAATATACAAATAACATAAATTCTATATTGTATTATTCTATAAGTACATATTAATTTTATTGTAAATAAACCATACATTATTTTCATGATGTAATATGTAAGTCTGAGGAGCTGTTTATAAGAAATATTTTTGTATTCGTTGTCATCAGTTTCCAAGCGGGCTCCACAAATACGTCAAATCGTCAAAATCAAAATAAATCCAGAGTTGCCACACTAAAATAAAATAAGTCTTGTTTCTCGCTTCACGGTCGGTCTCTTCGCTTTCGTTTCGTGATTGTGTGCTCTGATGTGAAGTTCTTCAGAATAAAAAATGGTTTTGTGTTGAGTGAGAACATAGATACAAACTGAATATAGCCAGGGCAAATTCTGACGAAAGTGGGGAAGTTAGTGGAAGTACTAAAAATGTTTAAAAACAAACCTCAGCTTCCACACAGCAAATCTCCGCTGAAGGCGTAGATGCCTGCGAGTGCCACATAATGAACAAAATGAGATGCCCCCTTTCCTGCGGCCAAACATTTAACACTAAAAACGAACTAATTGAACACTTGTCTGATCATGTAGTAGAGTTTAACTGTCCAATATGCCAGACCTCTTATTCATCTATTTCCAATCTATTGAATCATCTGAAACTGACCACATGTAGACCATCAGACAACTTCAGCGTGACATCAGCTGATACATCGCTTAATGAAATTGCACAAGTTGAGCCTAACAAAAACTATGATGTCCCTATTATTGCGCCTAAACTTGAACATACTCAAGGTAAACTTTTTTATTTATAATATCAATGGCTTTCCTTACGAAACTTACATAGTTTATCACAACTGAAATTCTTATAGGTAACTCGAACAGTGATATTGATGACTGCAAATACAAATCTGACATTACAAAAGAAGACAATGACTTGACGGAGCTTCAAGAAGCCACTTTAGAAGATGCTAATATGTATGAGGAACTACTAGAGAAGGATGGCTTGCAAGGGTCAGATCTCAATCTGCTGGATGAGAATGGGCATAACCGATACACCATTGTGACCCATGATGGCACTATTTCCATCACTAGTGCCAAAGATAATCAGGAAGGTAAGATAATAAGTAAATTACAAAGCTAAGCAGTGGTATAACTTGCACAATACTAAAATATGCAGATTTCACATTGTACCTACATTGTCTTTATTCCTGTAATTTATAGGCAATAACTAACATAATCTAATATAATATAAAAATCTCATGTCACAGTGTTTGAAAATCAAACTCCTCTGAAACGGCTTCACCAATATTTATAAATTTTTCTGTGTATATTTGGTATGTCTGAGAATAGGTCGTAGGCAAATTAATATGGCAAAACAATGTTTGCCGAGTCAGGTAGTATAATACAATTAAGTGATTATCAATTTATTCATGATTCACATTGCACAGTAGAATATTTTTGGATGAATGAGAATATTGTTTCGCCCTGTGTAACATTACATTATGTAAACTCCCACTTGTATCCCAGAGGGCTAGTTTGTGATATTTTTAGGGAAAGAATTTTTTTAGGGAAAGAAGAATTAGAAAGGCTGACCAGAAAATTTGAGATAAATTGGAAATATTTTTTCAGTTTATTCCAAATTAATTGCACAAAATGATCATAAACAGGACAATGTCTGTCAATGTCTCATGTACTTTACTAAGACACATTTTACATTCCAGATGCTAGTCAGATGAAGTTAGAAGATATAGAGCCAGTAATCACAGTAGCTGATAAGGATCCGGAGTCCAATGAACAGGAGGTTTACAGCTGCAACACCTGTGGTGTCTCCTTCTCGTCAGTCCTGGATCACATACAGAACTACCATAAGGATCAAGATGTAGTGGTTGAGGTTTGTTAAAATATTTCACTGTTGGAGAAATGCGAACTAATGAATTATTTATTAGTTATAATGTCAGTAAAAATAAGCTACAAGCCATTTATTTTAAAGTTCATGATTTGTAGTTGGAGGCCTCTGTTTTGAAGTGCGCTTAAATATAACCCTATCCCAAACTGTTAGTTACACATTTCTGTATGTTTTCTAAGGAGTGGAAATATTAAAATTAAGAATATTCCTTATTGTACACCAGAGCACATAACACTCTTGTAAATTTTCGGCACTATAGGTCTATTCATCTCTACTATTGTAATTTTAATTACCTTTTCCTGTAATGACTGTTTGTTGCCAAAATAAAATAAATATATAATACCCTATTAGACGCAAAGCTTTGCAGATGAGGGCTACTTCACTGAAATCTAAGGGCATATGCACGCTGACTTAAAATAATTGATCATGGTGTTCGTGGTTTTGTCTTTATTTCCAAAATTAACTGTATTTAGTCTAATAGTGTTATTCATAAAGACATGGTTCCTTAAAACGCTCTTCAGACGCAGTTTGAATAGTTTGTGGTAAAGGGAAAGATGTACCCACAGATTTGATGTGATGTGAATAAGAGGAATCGTGTATTTGAATATAAGTCCTTGTATATAAGGATGAGCGATTGTAGCGGAGCTTCAGAACGCCGGCTTCTCATTTAGGAGGTCGTGGGTTCGAATTCCGGCATGTAACATGAACCGTGATAGCTAGGCAGTTGAAGTTTTCACAGATGATGTATTTCTGTTGCCGCTATAACAACAAATACTAAAAACAGAATAAAATAAATGTTTAAGGGGGGCTCCCATACAACAAACGTTATTTTTTGCCGTTTTCGCTCGATATTAATAACGGCAGTAGGTAGACGCTTGAAATATTCACAGAATATTTAGTTTTCTATTTGCTTCAAAAATAAATAATGAAATTAAAATAAAATTAATATTTAACGGGGGCTCCCATACAACAAACGTGAATTTTTGCCGTTTTTTCTCGATCTTTGTGTCTAATGTTGTATAAACAATTGTACGAAACCCCTCGTGTGCGAGTCCGACTTGCACTTGGCCGGTTTTTTTTAGTATTTGTTGTTATAGCGACCACAGAAATACATCATATGTGAAAATGTTTCCAAACTAAATTCCTATCCAATACTGACTCTAAGGTACTTCTCTAGGTAAATGAGCAGAGTCAGAACGGCGACGGCAATGAGAGCCTCGAGGAAGACAAGGAGACCGTTATAGAAGTGCAGCCTGTCGACTCTGTAACTTCCAAGGAGGAATCAACGGAGACTGCAGAGACACAGACCACGAGGCGCGTCATCACTGACACGGGCGATATAGTGGAGACTGCCACCGAGCTCTTAGAAGGTCAGTGTAAACGTGAACGGGCACCTAACGAGCCGAACGCGTCGAACGAAACGGATTTATTCTTTATTTATGAAATCCTGTGCAACCTCACTTACCAACCCGCGCAGCATTAGTTGAATTTGTGATCCGGAATTTGAAAATTTGGAAGGCTCTCGAATGCCTTTGGTGCGTTTGATTCGTTCGGTGCGGAGGTCAGTGTAAAGGTGCCTTTACTTTAGAACGAGCCTCACGCGTTGAACGAGCAGAATGAAACTAATATTAAAATTGTTTGTATGAGAGCCTGTCTGTGGAAGCTCGCTTACCAACCCTCTGAATTTGAAAGATGAATTTGGAATTAGAAAATTTGGAAGTCTCCCGAACGACTTCGGTGCACTCGTAATGTTTGGTGCGGAGAGCTGCGCTTTCTCCTTAAAAATAAACAAATTATATTTTTAAATACAGCACAATCTCTTGTCCTGGTCTCAAATTAGAACACCTTGTGCTATACAATATGTTCAAAGAAGTGCAAATTGGCGAAATGATGTATTACTTTACACCACATTGTATTGTATTATACGTTGTATTACTTAGGTATAGCTATGTCACATCCCCACAACACAGATATACAGAGTGTTAAAAAGCTAACGCCCGACCGGAAAGTTGAACACCAAAACAAAACACTTTATCCATACAAATTTTGCCAACAAATCAATAATTTCTATTGAGTTATTAAAATATTCCGTGTGGCGCTGGATTAAGAATACTCCATTTCCTTCCGTGGAAGATTAAGAAGACTCCATTTCCTTCCGTGGATGTCGTAGTAGGCGACTAAGGAAATCAATATCCAGGAGACGGGCAGCAGCGTCTTCCTGAGATTCCCGCTTGCCAAGCGTGGCGATTATGGCAAAACCCCTCATGGTTATGAAAACCACGAAGGAGTCCTATGTCCTGCAGTGGGCGTCGAATGGCTGATGATGATTAAAATATAAAAAAAAATTGCCTCACTTTAGATGCACAACTTTAAGCATTCTTATGGCACGGGGCGAACCAATGCTGTATTTGTTTGAGAACCCTATTTTTTTGTTATGGGCACGCTGACATTTTAAATTAGCTTTCTAAAGGAAAGCTTAAAACTTTCGATAAGGTTCCTTGTTAAGAAATGTTCGGCACACCTGCAAAAAATGCATTAAAAATTGTGACTTCCTGGAGATATAATTTTGAGGTTCCAAGCCTTACCTTATCTTAATACGTGAGTTTCATAGCGGACGTTAGTCAATTTACGTCAAATATAAACTTTAAGCTCACCAAAAGTCTATTTATTCACTCAAGTTTAATTAAAACTTAAATGAAAATCAATAAACAAAATACAACATACATACATAAACTCACGCTTGTATCTCAGAGACCAGGGACAAAACAAAATAAAAAAAAAGAAAAATTGTAATGTATTTCTTATCGGTTCAGGATGACAGATACCATAAGTTTACTAAAGTAATTAATTATTACACACAATAGGCTGTTTTTAAACTAAGGCTGCGTTTCCATTGACGCGGAGCTGTGCGGAGATGAGCGGAGAATAGCGGTGAAAAGTGGTGAGTGTTTCCACTGAAGCAGAGCGGAGAGGAGCGGAGCGGGGCGGTGCGGTGCGGAGCGGAGCAGAGCAAACTTTGGAGTTGCGCAATTTTGCGCTCAGTTTGTCTCCATCTTTCAGAAAGAGCATACGTCATGTTGTCGCTTAAAAAGAAAAAAGCAATCCTTTTATATCTTTCCTTACTTGAAGACGAAGATAACGAATCAGATGAAGTAGCATTGACCGTTCGTCCACTACGCACTCCCTGATAGGAAACGTTCGAATTGCGACCTAGCTACAACAGCGCTAGCGCTCAAATTACTTTGCGCGACCTTTGCTACCTTAGTTTCGAGAGTGAGAGTTTCGTTCTGTTCTGCAAATAAAAAATGTTAATTCTATGTATGTATTTCCTGTTTTATTTTACATCACATTAACAATAATGACCCAAGTACTAATTACTAATATAAATATACCTAGCTACCCTCCGCAACGCACCGCCCTGTCCTCCGCTCCACACCGCCCCGCTGTCCTCCGCTCCGCATCACCTCGCTTATTTTATATGAATATCCGTTCAGCTCTGCCCCGCTCCGCTCGTGCTGTTTCCATTGAAGCAGAGCGGAGATTTCGAGCATAGTGATTGGACAATTCATGCACCGCTAAGCACCGCTCCGCCCAGCTCCGCGTCAATGGAAACGCAGCCTAAGAAAATAACAATAATAACAATTTACCATGGGCATCGTCATGTAATTAAAGAGCTAACATAAAAAAAAATCTAACTAAAATATTCGTAAAGTGAAATGTTTTGAGTCACTCGGCGCCGTATCAGACTCAAATGTCGCAATAACACTGGCTGCGTTAAGGACAGAGACCGGCCACCGCGACAGGTATGTCGGTCTCTTCTGTATGTCCTTACTGTGGGTCGAGACGGAGACCCAAAGCTACTATTTACACACACAGTACTGGTCCGGGCGGTGGCAATCTTGCTGTCTCCGGTCTCGCGTCTCTGTCTCCTTTGATCGCTCGAACTGGCGTCCCTACAAATCTTTACTGACAAGTGAGACAGGTCTCTGTCTCCGCCTTTGTCGCGGCGCGAACCGCTACCTTTCCCGCGTTGAACAGCGAGAGAACACCAATGGGAAGCAAAATAACCCTTATGTCCAGTTGCAGGCGACACTGCGAAGTCTATACCCCTGTCTCTGCTGGAAGAAGAGGTCCTAGACAAGAAAGGCCGCGTCTTCACCAGACGCTACGTGCAGATTGGCAAGCTCAACCGGACTGAGCCCGAGGCTGGTTGGTTCCTCTTTATTTGCGCCTAACATTTCAAATGTCAAAACGTTCGGCCAATAAAATCCTTGTTTCATCACGGAGAACATAAAAATGCAGCCTATATATGTCCCACTGTTGAGCATCTAATAGGCTTTCTCTCAGAGGGAAAGAAAATGGGCTTAATCGACAGGCGTCCCCGCCGCAGATTGGCAATTTCAAGCGCTGAGGTATGTGTAAGCCTCAGGCACTTAGGTTTCCTCACGCTGTTTTCCTTCACAGCTAGCGAGTGGTATTGCTACTACAGATAACTTAGAAAAGACATTCACAGCACTTGACGGGATTTGAAAACATGACTTGTTCAATGTAAGGCAAGTGTTCACACCGCCACCGCTTAACACAGCATAATTACCCGTAACAATGAGTACATACCTAAAATGGTTGTGTATTTTTTTAGTAATTAGCTGTCGGTTTTTGGTCCTACTATTTCGTTGTAATTTTCAGAAGAGCCCACGCAACCAAAGGTACCCTACCACCAAGTGGTGGTCAAGGAGATTATGACGATGGATGGAGGGGCCAAAGTGAAGGTGTACAACTGCGTCTCGTGCCAGATCTATGTCATGAACCTCGACGAGTTCAAATCCCACCCTTGCAAAGCGCGTAAGTCTTTGAGACATTCATGGTTTTACGTAGAAATAAGATACCGCGATTACCGCAAATATCCATCCCTCTCATTTGAGACTGGTTCTTAAACTTTAGCGGTTCCTAATCTTTTGAGGCTATTGAGGCATTGATAAACCTATTTTATTTATTTTATAGACCCCATATCACTGATAAATAAACTGACTAGCCTGTTTCGCTTCATCAACTATCACCAACTCCATATCGTAATATCAAATTCAGTATTTGACTTTAGTTGAAGCTTCTGAAGGTACCACCAACGGCACATTACATTAACCGAAAAATATATTTGTACCCGAGGAATTGGTATCACAAAAAGTGTGATTCGCGGTACCCCAGTGACATTTCGCATAAAAATTGTACGGTGACATTTCGCAGTGCGTCCTAAGCCTTCCTGTAAGCCTAGGCCGCACTGCGAATAAAAATTATACGATGACATTTCGCAGTGCGGCCTAAGCCTTCCTGAAGGGGCTCCCTGAGTTCATAAGCGCCACAAAAGGAAAAAAAGCATATCTTATTTAACAAAACGTTTTAACAAAAAGCTTTCTGAAATCATCTGTAAAAGATGATATTATTTTTTCATTACTCATACTCTGAAATCATTGCTCATCCAGGCACCGTGCTTAAAGTGGTACATGCCTGCTCTAAAGCAGAAAAGTATTAAAAAAAAATATTGTTTAAGACACAGATAAAACCACCAAATACGCAAATTCAAAATGGCCGTCTTTCGCGGTCGCGCGCCATCTTGCGAATTGTGATGTACGGCTAGCACAAGTTGGCGCGCGAGCTATCTCGCCGCGAGCTAGACCATCCCACTGTGGTACGGCGCCCTAAGAGATGCGGTCGAAACTGCGTAAACGGTTTCTATGTCATAATATTAGTGATAAAACTACCTGAATTGACGTAAATTGTCAATTTATCAATAATTAAACTCATTATTAAGTAAAAAAATATATATTTTGCTTAAAGATATTATCAAAATATTCGCAGAAATACAAAGATTTTTTATTATATTGTTTCTATATTACAAAACTTATATTATGATTTAAACATGAAAATTAGTCCACATTATTAAAACTAGTGTTAAAAAAATCATTTTCTAACATCATATAATGACAGAAATAAAAGAAAAATTATTATTTATGGGCATACCAATAAATACATATAATAGATTAAACATGAAACTCAACACCCAAAAAATCTACTAAATCTATATATCTAAAAAACTAATTACAGATTTACCTAAAGTTGCCTCTTTTACGAGGGAGCTCCCTCAGACTAGTTATTAAAGGATCGGAATTTAAGAGTAGTCTATTCAAAAGATCGGAGTTAGTTAACTCCCTTGACAATTTTCGCGTGTTATTTAACCTTAATGATTTTATATTCTTATTCGTTGACTCGGCTGCTTCTTCATAGAGTTCTTCTACAGGTCGTAATGGGACGTATGACGTGACTAGCATACTCCCATCATCTAGTTCTGGATTTTCTGAGAAACTCTGCTTGTATTCTGCGTGAGCAGAGCTGCCGTCAAACCCCCACTTTCCGATTAAAAATAAATCACCAAGAGTTTCGTGGTCAATACTTGATAGTACTTCTTCTTGTAAATCTACTATCCGTGTCGCGGTATGGTCCAGCAAACATTGTAGTTCCACTTCCGCGCTAGTTTCACTCACTGTTCGATTTATAGGATAGCAACGCTTTTTGGCATCAAGAATCGTTTGATATGAAGGCATCACAGGTGAGATTTTTGAGTTAACAAAGTTCTTAACCAACATGTACTGGTGCTTTGTAAGCTTGGCCTCAGCAAGTAACGATATCACTTCATCAACAACAATCTCACAAGTCTTGGTGTCGGAATGGCTGGATGTATCCTTCAAAGTGGTGATTGCGGACTCATCCACCTTAGATAGATCTGCTAATCTTCTACGTTGGGACCGTTTACTGCACTCCGAGAAATCTTTTTTCGGCCGACCACTAGCACCGAAAGACTGCTGAATATTTACAATTTCACGAAAAGAAGCGCCTCCTGTTGCAGAGCTCTTAACGATACCGACAACTTCATGATGCTCCAACCACTCCAAATGACTCTTTTTCAGCTTATCCAAGCTTCTAGTTGCTTTCTTCCAATATTCCATGAGTCTCTTGCTTAACTTTTGAATACATTGACGAAGAACTTCAATGTCACAGTTTTCGCTGTCTGGCACCATATGCATTATTTTTTCTAGCACACGGCGAGCTCTTTCTGTCTCCGAACCTTCACAAGTATGCCAGATTTCCAAGATATATTTTCTAGAGAATCTGATACTGTACACGGTAACTGTAAAGAAAGAAAACATAATTAATAGTGATTTTTCTATTTCGTAGCAAATGGGCTACGAAAGCGTAGCACCTTCATAAATAAGGTATGAGCGGACAGGCGCACTCAGATGGTATAGTTTATAAAACTACACAGTTTAAGCTTCATTCTGACGTAAAAAATATTTGTGGGTGAGCCCGGGTACATAGTTAAAACTCTAGTTAAAAACAATGAATAAAGCAAAATTTTACATTCAGTGACAATGTTTCGTAGCACCCATGTAAAAATAATGAAAACAATGAAAATAATAATAAAAATATTTTAAAGGAGAGGACATACCTTTATCTTGAATATTCATTGTGATTCGTCAAACTTTGCACTGAGAATTCCGAGAATTTGTAAATTGAAAAACAGCACTTTTAATGACTCACAGGTACGCGTAATTAGTTGTCGTTCGATGTGATCACTTCCGCTGACAATAATACAATGAAAAAATGTAATGAGGGTATTTCTATTTATAGTCTAAGATAGTTTGGGATCTAGTTAGTAAATTAACAAGCAATTATGGCGGTTTCGTGCTATCGCATACTAGAGCATTATGACCTATGGCGGAACCTCCGTGCATCCGTCTGTTTCGGCGTGATTTCCTTAAGTTTTATATTTTAAAATAATTTTGATTTTAACTGGCTTGTGTTTACTTTCCTCGTATTCGTAATGAAAAAAGAGTGTTTTACTCGGGTGATAGCACCCATTTCTGCCTCGAACTATTGGCGCTCGAACGAAGTGAGACATCTCGTCAGGAATGGGTGCCTTTCAGCCCTCGGTTAACAATCTACTATTTCCACTGGTGCCGCTAAGTAACCTTGATAGACCCCTTAATATTCCGCACCGCACCGCGTCGAATTTGTCTCTAACCACAGACTTATTTCCGCGCGAATTTTAAATCGCAAGTGCAAATATGATGATACCCTTTCAAATTTTAGTTCTCAATTCAGAAACAGACGGTAAAAAGCGTATCACGATAACCCGGCACGCAAGTCGTTTAGCCCTGGGAGCGGATGCGCGGCGTCAAGTAAATTTCCAGACGTCTAACTTTCCAGTGCCCACTTTTCTCCACCCTCTGTCGTGTTTCAGTGAAGTACACGTGCCCGCAATGCCCCGTTTCGTACGGCAATGCCAAGTCGCTCTGCGCCCATATGAAGGTGCACAAAGTGACCAGGCAGACCTTCAGCGCTAAATCGCCTGCGGTGCCACCCATCGAGATCATGGAGCCAAGTAAGATAATGTTATTTACCGAGTAAATACATTTTGACATACTTAACACTTCCTGCCAACTGCCCTCTGTTGACTTTTAGAGCCTTGCTTTTTTTGCGGAAATCTAAAAGCTCGATTTTTTTTGAGCAGTCAAAGAAAACCCTTATTTATGCTGTAATTAATTGCCAATCAACCAGTTAATACATCACAAACTCATGCGTGTATCCCGCTACCTAGGACTCCTCGAGTCCGTCAAAAACGGCCGTTTATAACAGAAATGCTTTAAAGTCCCAGCGGGGGGAGCATGAGATTTTTATCGTATCTAGATAGATAGGTTAAAATTTTAAAACATTACGATATTATATCCCACCCGCGAGCATGACTTCTCTTCGATATACATATCTTCCTTAGATAGGAGATAAGATTTTATCTACTTATTGGTATGACAACATTATTGCATGCTTGCAGGAATATTCATACGCCCAGACGGGCAGCACATGGAATGCACTGAAACTCTGTATATAAAGATCTATTTTATTTACCCATGTACATGAATAAACGATACTTTACTTTACTTTACTTTACAACACTGAATCGGCAAATAGGGATGTGACGAAAATCACTATTTCATTCGTTCAATTTGCGTTTTTTGACAGATTGAAATCTGATCTGTGTGTGATCTTTCCTTTACTTAGTCTGTGCTAGGTATCAAATAAAATGTAAATAAACAAACAAATAACGGACAATAGATGCTTAGATGCCGAAAATGAAGTAAGTACAAACTTTATAGCCATTGCAGTTAATTTATACAATACTACAATAGTTGGAGATCCTTCCTACAAGCTCATACGGACATCACATCATATACAAGTCACTCATCGGCAAAAACTATAACATTTTTCTGTTTTAGAGGGCGCAGTAAACAAAATCAACTGGGGTTCGTTCGAGTATATGACGCTCCACAGTAATTTAGCCAACAATGAGTTTTCTGGCCCCATGGGAAGCGAAAGGTTGTTGAAAGAGTGGGGCGCATTGAGCCTTGTCGAAGGAGCATGGTCCCGACACGACTGGAGCAGTGGCGGAATGTAAGTGTTGATAGTACCTACTTATTATCTAGTGATATATTAAATTAAGTTCAATACTTGACTCACCATCACCAACCGAGTACAATAGGTAAATAATATGCTTGTCAAACTAATGCAAATGTGTACTTAGGCAATGCTCAGTGAATACCTACAGTATTTGGATAGATAGACAATAGAGGTCTATCCAGTATAGCGTCAATTTTTGCTCTTAGGGGCATCTAAAATCATTTTCGTAACATGTCTTACCTTTTTTCTTTTCGTCTTAAGCTATTACATCATATTGGAATGTTTTGGACTCCTTTTTAATTATGCTCTTTATTTGTTACAGGATATTTTGAACGCGCTGACTACAATAATATTTGGTCTATGCTACAATCAATCAAATCTTACAAATAAATCAAATATTAAAACGTAGGAATATGTATGTACGAATTGTATTTTTTCAAAATAGTAACTCAAAATTGGATGCTTAATTACCCAAGTTCCACTATAGTTTTTTTATATTACATGCACAGAAGCATTCATTCAAGGGTTAAATATAATTAGGGAATGTTCCATTGAGCTGGCCATTCCTCCTCTACTGGGTTTCAGGCTCCACAATGGCAATGTGTGTACAGAGCCTCGGGAGTCTACTCGGCCTCTCCTCTGATGGGCGTCATCAGCCAAGGCAGGCTCAAAGGCATATCCAGAGTCTCCTAGGAAATGCATTACATTTTTTTTACTTCTTATTTTTTTGTTACAGATTACATCAAAGGTGAAGAACATATTAATTTGTTTGGTAACAATTTCCCGTTTTCAGAAGAAAACATATCATGCTTCTTTTCTCCATTGGGTACCCAGTTATGTAGTAAACCACCTATTTCATTGTTTAAAGTTACAAAATAAATATTAGATTTACTTATAACCAAAAGCATTTTATTATTAACGGACTTAAAAAATGGAGGAGTCTGTGTCAAGCTTTTTCCAGAAAACTTCCTAGAAACCATACATTTGTAGTAAATACACCATACATACTTAGGTACTTAGTAGAAGTTAGGTATGATTTGTGGGGTGAGTAAATGGCTTGGGATGCAAGTTCATTAGAAAGAAATAATTTTTGCCCTTTTTAGTGTGTCGGTTTAAATCTTTGTTTTAGAAGTTTCTTATTTTAAAATTTTTTGTTGACTGGTACATTTTACCTACTATTATTATGAGATAGGCACTGGACGACGGTCTGAGCAGGACGGCAGAGGGTGCTTGGTTGCGTGGAGTAGGGCTGAACGGAGGTCAGTGAGCGGGTCCTTAAATCCCTGGAGACGGCCACTGGACGTCGGTCAGTGAGCAGAAACAGAGGAAGGGCACGAATGGGATGCGTAGGTGGCGCGAAGAGGCACCAGTGGACAAATCATGACAAATGTGATGATTTTATTCGTAGAATGACTGACAGAAACGCTAGATATAAGTTTATATGCCCCTCTCAAAAGTGGGATAAATTTAAATGAAACATCTGTCAAAAGTCGATAATATATCTTTTTATGTTGTCATCATGCTCGCATTTGCGATAGGGTTTATCTTATAGTGACAGATGTTTTTTTATCTCACGGCACTGGTATAAAAACGATGCATTGTGCTCGCGACGATAAGTTAACCTACTATAGACGTCAAAACTCGTTAAAACGGCCATTTTTTGTAGATAAACCGCCTCGATAAAATCTCATGCTCCCTCCGCAGGTCCTAGGCCCCAGGTTATAAAACAGCTTTAATAGATTAATAAAAAGTGAATTTGTATTTTACTCGTTTATTTTTAGTGGTAGACCACTGGACTTGCAAAAGAACCGAAACGTCGGAAAATTGTAAAATGAAAAATAAACGAGTAAATATCCGTGCAAATTCAGTTTTTATTTTGTCTACTGCTCGTGTTAACCTTAAAAAATTGCTAAACTAGGACCATTATTAACATTTATGTTTTTGCAAAAAACTTTTATAATAAAAGAAATTACCTAATAAATAATCGCGGTTAGACCCGTTTAATGTTTTACAAGTTATGATTTTATACGATTTTATACAAACTTTACTGCCTTTCAAACCAATATGCTAATCGCTACAGTGGCAACCCACGATACAGGTTTGCCTAGTCTGGGGCTAGATTTGTCTAGATTTGTCTCCCATGTTGATACTTTGAAATGTCTCACTGATAGTAATTAAATAGTTGTTTTTATTTCCGTTGGTGGCGCTAGTTAGCACCAGGGGCCTGTTTCATAGAACTACAATTCACGGTTTACTGTGATAATTCGGTGTACATTGCAAAGTCGATTAACCCACAGATTAACAAGTAGACTCTGCTACGCAATGTACCTCGAATTGTCATAATAAACTACGAATTGTAGTTTTATGAAACTCGGCCCAGGTAGCAACTATAGCACATACTCTCTCTCCCATATATAGGAAAGACGTGGAGGCCGTCAGCGCAAAAGTGGCCTAAGCTTAACATAGTTATTATGGAGATAATGAGGTATAAATTTTCATGAATTTAAATTGAATACATAGTCTGCTTCGTAGGCAAAGAGAATGTTTACAATGCCATCCCCGGGTGAAACTAGGGATAGGCCGGTTTTGTATAAAAATTTATTATGTTTTAAAAAAATGGCAATAGATAAGTACAAATATGAAAAAAAATGTGGGCTAGGCTACTTTTGCGCTGACGGCCTCGTATATAAGCTGCTTATGCTGAGTTAATCGTTATGGTTTCAGTTACCGTGTACCCGCCGGAGAGCCGCACGTTGCCGTATAAGTGTGATGTTTGCTCCACCATATTCCCCACGAATAAGTCATTGAAGCTTCACAAAAGGATGCATGATCCTATTAAGTAAGTTCGATGTTTTAAGTACTCCTCACTTAACCTTTAGCTGCCGACCTGGTCTAAACGTAGCACTTACGCCGACGTGACGACTGAGAGACGTCAAAATTTAAGTAATGAAATAAAATCTGTATTTGCATGCTAAAATTTTCTTTTTTATACATTAAAAAGATTGTTATTTGAGGTAACTAAACTACAGGATTTCAAAAAAATACACGTAATTTTTCAGGTAAAATCAACATTTATTCGAGAGATCACAATTATTTGGCACTAAATTTTAAGGACTTACTTCAGTCTCCTTTTTTCTAAAATTAAGTAATTAACAACAAAATGAACTTAAAATATGTTATCTTCTATAAACAATTATCAAAATAAAACATAAATCTTACTTCTTATTTAAAAACTAAAAAAAATGACAGCACTTGAATATTTGGTACATTCACTAGATACGTTTGCCGTCACTGCATATTTGTAGGCAGCAAGTAAGGCACATTGGTTTCTTGCATTTGCAGCAACAGTACTTTGTTCGCCTTTTCAACAGACTAGGACAGATTGCACATGTATTTCTTACACCTGGATCTGGATTCGGATAAGTTTTTGGTGGTGGAGACTCGGGCATATCGGCGAGTCCTATAACCCGCTCGATACTTAGCCGCAATTCTCGTGGTATTCGTTTCCGGGAGGACTAATTCACGTGCCAGCGGCTCCTGTTATGTTCTAAGATCTTCACTACCCTGGTCATTTCGCGTCTCTTCTTTGCTTTGTTCTCTAATGTCTTGGCTTCTATCAGCTCGTACTTCTCTTCCGTGTTTTTCATCTTCGTGATTAAGGTTGATTTCTCCGTGGTTAACTTCCTCAACATGGGGATACGTGACCTCAACATCATCCTCATTGGATTGTTCGGATTCCGTGTTGGGATCGCTTTCTAAAATAAAATCAGATCGCCTACATCAACATCAAAATCACTACAGTTGTCGTCACTCTCGTTCATGAGATTTTCAAATATCTCTTTATCTTTTAAACGCCTATTCTCTTTTGGCAGTTTCGGAGGCTTCTCGGAATCTGAACCGTCATCATTTGCAGGGTTTTCCCGCTCACTAGACGTGATGTTTCTTCTTTTAGGCATTCTGCAATTAAAAGTATAATTTTAAAGCCGATGTGACGTCAATCAGACACTATAAGCTAACACACATGAACACCGACGTGACGATTAAGAGACGTACGAAATTTTCTACATAAACACCGTACTTACGTCTGTGAGACGTCGATCGCTTCGATACGGAAATGTGTGCACTCGCCGCGGGCGCTGCGTTGACTGATGGCTTGCGACGCGGAGGGAGGAAGGTAGCGGGAGGGGCGGCGCCGAAGGTGGCGTGATTTTAGAAATATTTTAAAATTAAAAGTTATTACGTCTGTGAGACGTATAGGTCGGTAGTTAAAGGTTAAGCCGTCAATTTCTCAGGCGGGTTTTTTTTTTTTAAAACCGGACAAGCGCGTGTCGTGCCACGCGCATTGTAGGGTTTCGCAAAAGGAGGGGTTTTTGATTGATATTAGGATCTTATTTTACTGAACCACCTGCTTTACAGAACTAACAACTTCATCAAAGTAATTTTCAATGGAGTTTGTACGAGGTTTTCCTTTTTTTAAGTTTACGACGATTACTCGTTAAATTGTTAAGCCTACTTAGCTGTAATAGTTTTTCATATAACGTCAATATGTGTGCTACTGCTCTGAAGTTTTTCACGTTTCTGCAAACAGCCATTTAGCATGGGTCACACCACAAAAGTTTGACGGACGGACGGACGGACATGCGGGTTCTTTGTTGACTACGGAACCCTAAAAAACATCGTAATGATACAGAGAATATGTCGGGAACGACGTTGTTCGTGCGCCACTAAATCCCTGAACTCAAAAATTCGCACCGGATCTGTCGCTCGCAGTTCTCGGTTATACGAAACTAAAGATCTGATCGTGTCATGCACTTTGAGCATTTACCTTGAAATCCATTATTGATTTGTAGATGCATAGTTGTATTATCTTTAAATTAACCTCCTCAGTTCTGACCTTGAAAATAACAGTTGGAAACCATTGCCATTTTCAAGCTCAAGACACAGGAGGTTAATCTGTAGCCGGATAACCTGTGTTGTGAATTAGTTTCTTAATTCGTCCTCAGGTCCCGCCCCATTGAGCCACCGGTCGAAGAGAGCAGCGACCCGACAGAAGACTCCTCAGAGAAATACTTCTGTGCGCATTGCAACAAGTGGATCCCCGTCGGCTACCGCACCGTCCACAACAACTTTCATAAGAGCACGGAGAATTTCAACTGCGACATCTGCAACAAGAAATTTACTTCCAGCAGCTACCTGCTCATGCATATGACTGTGCATAATACTGACAAGGTGAGTTTACTGTGTGTTTTTACTCCACTGAGAAATGAGACAATTTTAACATAAAGATTTTTTTGTTGAATGTCAATATCCTATTAGGTTACTTAGTAATGTTTGTACATCTAGTTCCGTGTGGCGCCGGATTAAGAATAGCGTCACTCCATTTCCTTCCGTGGATGTCGTAGAAGACGTCTAAGGAAATCAATTACCAGGAGACGGGTAGCAGCGTCTTCCTGAGATTCCAACCGCATACTGCGATCGTCAACCCGCCTGCCAAGCGTAGCGATTATGGCAAAACCCTTCATTGTTATGAAAACCACAAAGGAGGCCTATGTCCTGCAGTGGGCGTCAAATGGCTGATGATGATGACATCTAGTTCCTTCTCCAATGTATTAGTCCAGTCCATCCAAAGGTTGTCTAGAAGAGATCGATTTTAGTGATAAGGCCGCCATCTGTACTCTTAGGTTAAGAAATATCTGTGTAAATACCATTTTTATGTACAATAAAGTTTTATCTATCTATCTATCTACAATGAAAACTGTGAAGCTATTCACATACCTCAGCGCTTGAAATCGCCAATCCGCGGTGGGCACGCGTGGTGATTAAGCCCATACTCTCTCTCTCTCTGAGAGAAAGCTTGTGCTCTACAGTGGGACGTATATGGCTGCTTATGAGAATCAGTCCTCCAAATCGATATTTGGACACGTCTCAACAACCAGTTAATTTTTTCAGGTAAAAGTGAAGAAGTTGGACAAAACTCTCCCTTACACATGCCTTTACTGCAACCGGCAGTTCGCGAGACCGCACGAAAAGGTCAAGCACGAGAGGATACACACAGGTCCGTACAACCATAACATAAACTCACGCCTGTATCCCGGAGGGGTAGGCAGAGACCAGGGTCTGCCACTTGCCACGATCCTGACAGATCTCTTTCGCTTCATCAACATTCATTAGTCGTTGTATGCGCGCACGCCGGTTTTGGGTACTTTTTGTATTGCCTATTGCTAATACATTTGGTCAAAGTATGTCCTTCCACCCACATTCGCTCGATATATTTCCAACCATACCCTTACCTAGATGTCTGCTACCGGCACGTTTTTATGACATATGCCAGCAAGCGTAAACTCTATAGATGTCGCACTAAGGCCGAAAAATTCGCGGGCTTAGCAATCGAGCTGCGTGTGAGTTTAGCACGTTGCTGTTGACCGGGTAACATTGTCAATTTGTTTTATAGAAATATGCTTTTGTATAATGTGTAATTGTGCACAAACAAATCAATACATAGTTTTGTTATTTGTAGCTTATAGGTAAATAAAATAAATAAATAATTAAAATCTTTATTCAATAAGCAGCGGTTATAGTTTACACACGTCGTTGGGGCTCTTTACTAAGTCGAAACCTGTGTTACAGATACCCCGCTCTTCCTTTTGACATTGCTAAGCTTAATGTTTTGTTTTATCTCTGTTTTGTTGACGTTCGTGTCTTTTGTTTGTGTACCTTTTGTTTACTTTGTGTATCTGTGACAATTTAAATAAATATCCTCTTTCTTTCATTCTTTCTAATGAGTAAAGTACATTTTAAATTCTGTATAACATTCAGATTTACATGCATGCAGAGGTAATCAAAAATTAACATACAAGAAAGATAGGAAAGAAAAGAAACGGGCAAGTGACAGTATCACTCCCTTAGAGTTAAAAGAGTTTTTAAATGGGTCACAAAAGTGACGCAATTCACTATTAATCAAATTAGATTTACAATTAATTCATTAAGTACTAATTATTTCATGAACCCAACCCTAATGGGCTTAGGTTAATGAGTAATAATAATAATTAAGTAAGTAATAAAACATATTAATTGTGTTTCATGGAAGTTGTTATTAGGGACGCAACCAGGGGCACCGGAAGTGGGGTGTAGGGGGAGCCCAAGGTTCCCCCCCAAATGCTAAGCACGTGGGTACCGGCCCTTCGGGCTCATCGGGCCCACCAATGAAAAAAAAAGTCTTAACTTCATTTACAGCCGGTATTTGCAAAAAGTGTCTGTGTTATCTCTCAATCATGGTAAAAGTTATTTAAGGACCCACGACAAAGAACCTAGGACCACGAACCTGGGACTAGATAGCATCTATGCCTAAAACGGCCGATCTTGGCGTTAAAGCTATCTAGGTTTTTTTGTCTTGGGTTCACGGCCGTGGGTTCTAAAATCACTTGACATGATGAAGAGATTGTACAGACACTTTTTGCAAAGTCGAGCTGTAAAAAAGATATTTTCTAATTATAATTAATGATAATTCTAGTAATTGTATGTTATTCAATAACATTAACAGTTATTGTTAGTACATATGAAATTAAAGACTTGTCTTAGATTTCTCCGTTATTGTCACACACACACACACACACGCACGCACGCACGCCTGCACGCACGCACGCACGCACGCACGCATACACACACAAACACACACACACACACACACACAAACTCAGAAAATAACTTTCGTTTAACGTAGACGGCTTTTAGCAGGCCCTTTTTGTACTTGCCCCCCAGCGATACCTGCCTCCGGCACCCGTGGACCCAACCATACAAATTAAGTTTTTTTCTTCAATTAGTAAATTTATATGTTAATGAGTTACAATTATTCTACCTATGCCCAACAAAGCAAGTAGTATTTGAGAATGAGTAAATGAGATACACATTTTCTTAGATGGACTAATTCCACTAAACGCGCTACACACGCGAGTGACGTCACGTATCTCCATGTGCCGCCATGCCGTTCTAGTACACTGGAATAAGGAATGACGTTACCTGAGCCGATGGTGTAATGCAAAGCAAAAGTATCACCTCCAAGTAAAATTTAAAGTCGCTAGTTTTGACTGCCTCGTTGGACTAGCGGTTTACACGCTTCTAGAACAGAGGGTTTAGGTTCAGTTCCCACAGGAGGCCGCCGTACATAATTTTTATCAACGGCGTCAGTCTGTCTGGGTGTATTTTCATGTTTGTGATATTAACAGGTTACCATCAGGAGGTGGATCACAGAGTGTTCTTGTTTGGGACGAGGACAAGAGATTGTGTTGTGTGGAAGTTATTTATTTAATGTAGTTTTAAACTTGAATTCTTAATCGGTACCATAAGCGATGGTAGCCCAGTGGGTCCAGCAACAATGGACTCGGAAGCGAGAGACCCAGGTTCGATTCCCAGTGCGGGTATGTATCAATGATTGTGTTTATTTTCAAAGTTACGTACATCTGCGAATTTGTAGTGGCAATACCACACGCTAACGGTGAAGGAAAACATCGTGAGAAAACCCGCGGCTTGGTTGGATCCGCACGTATTGACTTGTCTTTCCTGTGGGCTAGGCCTACTACGCTGTCAGGATGGTATAGGTGCTGGCCAAGCCTACTCCATCTAAAAAAAACAATGCCCCGGGCACTGCAGCGTCCGAGTGGTCCTTTCACCCATCTATTGTGAGTGAAGGTGCCTCTGGACGCTGTATAAATCATCGGCCAAACTTCGTTTTAAACTTCAATTTTTATTTATTTTTTTATTTACTTAAAACTGCAACTTCAATTCAGCCTTACGTCAACGTTACTAAAGTCCAATGTCCACAGGTGAAAAGCCGCACTCGTGTGAGATATGCGGAAAGTCGTTCCGCGTGTCGTACTGTCTCACGCTGCATATGAGGACGCACACTGGCGCGAGACCGTACGCCTGCCAGCATTGCGGGAAAAGGTAACGGGACAGGGGATAATGGAGAACTTGAACACAAAAAAAAAGTTTAATCTCATTGAAGAGGCCTCTAATATTTTTCTCTACAACTAATACTTTTCTTAACACTCCTGGGGTGCGACCACGTAAGTTCTCCACTGTATGGTGTTATTTTGACACTTCGGAGTCGTCTAAATGCTTAACCCGCTAGAGTGGAAAGTTACATGATACAAGAGGTCACCTTAAAAATAACAATGATTTTCTATTGCTATTGTCAAGGTCAGGACTGAGGAGGCTAATATCAGCTGTCGAAAGGTAATGGAGAACTTGCACACAAAAAGGTTTTATTCTCATTGGGGAAGCCTTGTTAAGATATTAATAATTTCTCTACCAATAAGGGGTCTTACACATAAACCATTACAAGAGGGAAACTTAATTCCATTGAAAATTACTTCGATGAAGTTGTTAGTTCTGTAAGTGTAAGGCATTAAAAAAAAACTCTCCTACGGAACCCTACACTGCGCGTGGCTCGACACGCACTTGGCTGATTTTTTTAATAAAGATTCTGCCACATTGCAAACATGCGAGCATACCGCCAATGTATGAGGGATCATATTTTAACTAATTTGAATCTTGGACCCCACAACTATATAGAAGGCTTTTAACATTATATTACATCAGGATTTCTCGAATGGAGGCCATGAACTGGCAAACGCAACGTAGGTCGCCCACCGCTGGACTGCCTTGTGCCTTGGGGAAGGCCTGGCTTGTCCAGCAGTGGACAAGTTCGTAGTGATTGATTGATTGATGTAATTCCTAAGTCGCAGTCATATCGTAGATTGTGCCATATCATGATGTGGTTAGCCATATCACGAAATGTGTCCTTTTCATGAAAAGGCCAAGTCAAACTGGCCATATCGTTTAAGCATCAACGTTTGACGATATGGCAATCTACGTTTTGCCATATCATAATATAGGGTACCCATGACTTTAACATCAACCTGATTTAAGTTTGACATATTTACTGCATTGAGCTGAAAAATAGATTGAAGTTGCCTAACGTATTTAGTGTTTTGGTGCATTTGAACCTCATAGGTTGAATAAAATACCAATAAAGGAAGCAACAGTTTATATTTTATCACTTGTAAAATACAATGCGGTACAATGATTGCAACAAAATGAGATTACTGCCCTACTTTCCTCATTTTGCACAGTATTTACGGGAATATTGCCGTCACTAGAAATATTTTCTGTCGCCTCCATGGTAGAAATACACAACAAACTAACACCAGCGCCTCTAACGGTGGATAATGGAAGTATTTTACGATATGGCCGCTAACGTTTGGCCGCATCATGAAATAGTCATGCATTTCGCTATTCAAATCGTCAAACGTCGGTCGCTCATTGATCTGGCTAAGCTATTTCATTTTACGGCCAGTTTGACTTGGCCTTTTCATGAAAGGGACAAATTTCGTGATATGGCTAACCACATCACGATATGGTCAATTCTATTATATGGCTACGACACCTATATAATACCTAATCCTGCTACTTGTACAGTACATACCGAGACACAATCACAACTAACCCCTCTCCAAACCCCGTTCAGGTTCAAAGCTCACAGCGTGTACAACCACCACCTACTGACTCACTCGGACGTGCGCGCCTACAAGTGTCCCTACTGTCCCAAGGCGTTCAAGACCTCGGTCCAGCTGGCTGGACACAAGAACTCGCACACCAAGCCCTTCGCCTGTGAACACTGCAATAGGTAATCCGTCTTAAGACTTCTTACGTGGAGTATGCTGTCTCGGTCGCACATTTTTTTTTTGTGATTGTAATAAATTGAGTATAAATGTGGTGTGAGGGTTTGATGGATAATTAAATTGATGATATTTAAGGCATATTTTTCTTATACTGTACTAAGTTTTTGATTGAGATAATTTGATGCCAAAATTAAAAAAATGGCACAACGCCATCTATTTTTAAAATAAATATTATCCCACGGGAACGCATTACCGGGATATCAAGTGTGCTATGTCTCAATTCAGGTCTTTGTCTATCTGTACGCCAAGTTTCATATAAATCCGTTCCGCCATTATTGCGTTATTCAGTAACAAACATCAAAACATCTTCACAAACGTTCACATCCTTGCTAATATTATAAAGTTTATATGTATGGATGTATGTTTGTTACTCTTTCACGCAAAAACGACTGAACGGATCCGAATAAAATTTTACACACAGATAGATTATAGTCTGGATTAGCATTTTTATCCCGGAAAAATACACATCAAAATTACCACGCGAACGAACTCGCGGGCAACAGCTAGTTTACAATATTAGTAGGATTATAAATAAAACCGTAAGTATAGGAAAACGGCCTCACCTCTCAACAATCCCGCAGGCCGTTCGCGTCCCTATACGCGGTGCGTGTCCACACGGAGACGCACCGGCGGCAGAACAGCCTCAAGTACAACTGCGAGACGTGCGGCGCCAGCTACGCGCGCTCCTTCGCGCTTAAAGACCACATGCGCCAAGCCCACCAGCAGGAACTCAGGCCGGCCGACGCGTTCGACAGCGTACGTACCTACGAATATAAAAAAACCGGCCAAGTGCGAGTCGGACTCGCGCACGAAGGGTTCCGTGCCAATCCGTAGAACATTTGAATATTTCAGGCGTCTACCTGTTGCCGTTATTAATATCGAGCAGAAACGGAAAAAAATTACGTTGGTCGTATGGGAGGCCCCATAAAATATTTATTTTGTTCTGTTTTTAGTATTTATTTTGTTCTTATGGCGGCAACAGAAATATATCATCTGTGAACATTTCAACTGTCTAACGATCACGGTTCAGGAGATACAGCCTGGTGACAGACGGACGGACGGACAAACGGATAGAGGAGTCTTAGTAATAGTAATCCCTTAACCTTTTGGGTTTGGAACACTAACGCACGGAACAGCGCAAGATGTGCTGTAGAGAAAATCACTCTGTGATTGGTTCATTCTGTGCGCCATACGTTACGACTTGAAAGTTGATTGGGCGTAAATGACAGCGTAACTTATGATTGGTCTTATACAAAAACATCAAACCATTGACTTCATGATGTAAAACCCTTCAAACATCTAGGTGCCTCGCAAGACGGCGGTCTGACGGTGCCAGGTCCATAGATATTTTGCCGGGTAATACTGAACTTGGTCCGATTGGTAACACAATTGACAAGCCCAGCCCGCCTTCCCACAATTGAAGGTGGGGTCATTTTTAGCGCTAGTTAGACATCTATGTTTTCAACTATCACAGGTACATAATAGACCGTGAATTCACTGAGCCCCGTCGCACCCTGGGTTACAATCGCAAGCTGCTGGCGATGATTGGGAAATCCTCCACTACTTCAATCCTTCATGCTGAACAGTAGTCTTGGGGCCGGTTTCTGAATTGAAAATTTCACTAAGTAAATGCTTAAGTAACGTTCTGTCACGCTCTGTTCTGAGAAATCCCAAGAGACAGCACTGCAGTTAACTATTTACTTAGCGAAATTAGCGAAAACCGGCCCATAGTAATTCTAATCTTAAATCTGGCCTAACCTAGTTCTGTCAATGGAGGATCATATGCGGCAGGCCCACCAGCAGGAACTGAAGCCCGGCGATCCGTTTGAGAGCAAACGTACTTAACCAAGTGTTTAACAGGTCGTGACATTTTGAAATTTGCAATTGCGCATGTAGAGATGGATAGATGATTTTGTGACGTTGTTTTCCATTTGTGAAGTTATAGTAGCAATTCATAAGCAGCCTATACATATACGTACCACTGTAGGGCACAGGCCTTCTCTCAGAGAGAGAGTATGGGCTTAATCACCACGCGCAATACCACTCGCTAAATGTGAAGGAAAACATCGTGAGGAAACCTGAGTGTCTGAGCTATTCACATAACTCAGTGCTTGAAATCGCCAATCCACTGTGGGCACGCGTGTTGATTAAGCCCGAACTCTCCCTCAGAAAAGGCCTGTGCCCTAAAGTGGGACGTAATAGGGGTTAAAGTATGAAATTGCCGTTTTATTGCAATAGGTTCTTTGAATTGACATAGAATCTTCATGGTTTGAGGTTTTCGAATGAAACTTTTTTCAAATGGTTTCTGTGATGTTGTTTTTTTAAAAAATGTGAAACATTTGAATATCGACTTTCAATTGTTTTTGTTATTCAATTTAGACAAGAAAGAAAGTTTCATTCGAAAACCTCAAACCATGAAGATTCTATGTCAATTCAAAGAACCTATTGCAATAAAACGGCAATTTCATACTTTAACCCCTAATATATACACTATTTATGACAGATGGTAGACCAGGGTTTGACACCCGCAACGCTTCTGACAAACTTCTTTCGCTTCATAAAGATTCATTCGGCGCTGCGCGCACGCCTGTTTCTTAATTTCGCGGTGCGGTCCTTTAGGAGTTTAGGCTATGAAGAGCAAAAGCACTTTGGACGGTTGTGACATGCCGTGTTCGGTTTTCGTCGGTAGGTAAACTGGTTTGGTATATCAATAAAAAGGGTTTGGTGTGCAATAAAGATTCGAGTTATCTGTTTATCTCCTTCAGTGTAGTACATAATTGTTAACAACCAGTTCTTTATGACGTTGGTCTATGGTTATCTGAGCTTCCACTGCGACTACGAGCTACGTCAGCTCGACATTCGCCTAGATTATACATACATTAACTCACGCTTGTATCCCGGCGAGGTAGGCAGAGACCAGTGTTTGCCACTGTTTGTCTAGTATCGAACGAAAAGGCTCAATAGTCCGAATAAAACTGCAAGACCGCATGCAGCAGACGCACCAGCAAGATCTGAAGGCCGTCGACGCGTTTGAAAGCATACATATAGGTAGCTATAGTATTGTTTTATTTTTTAATGACTCGCGATGCTCACACATAGTAATATATTAAATCTAAGGCAATTTTACCTAATAAATAATCGCGGCTAGACCCGTTTATTATATTACTATGTACATAGTTACAACGATCGCCCCCGATATGTTCGTGCGTACTTATAATGATCTCCCACCAAGTGTCAATCTGAAATCGTATGTACTAGACATAGATTGAAATTGATCATTGTAGGTGTCTGAAGAATCAGTCCACAAGGAACAGACCACAGCGTTGTTTTTTTTTGTTTAATAATAAGCCTCTATACGTTCCACCCACTGTAGCCCAAAACCCTTTCTTGGAGACAGAGAGAGAGTATGGGTTTAACCACCACGCGTGCCCACCGCTTGTGAATACCTCAGGTGCTCAAGTTTCCTCACGGTGTTTTCCTTCGCAGTTAGCATGTGGAATTGCTATTATAAATTTACAAATGTATAACTTGGGGAACAACGTAATTTGTACATGCCCAGGTTCGAACTCACGACCTCTTGACTGTGAGGCAAATGTTCTACCGATCGCGCTACCATCGCTACTGTTTTCTAATTGAAACTGTAAAATACTACGGGGAATTTAAATACCAGTGTAGCGAGTAGCGACTGGTCTGCTGAGTACAAATACAAAAAACTTTATTGTCATAAAGGTATACATAGATTATGCCTGGTCTTCCAGACTTCCAGATTTCCAGATTTTAAAAGTGACAGTATTTTTATTTGAATAAGTACCTAGTCTCATACTGTACTTTGACATTCAAAAAACAGACTATAAATTCTTTACTTTGAAATTAAATTTAGATTTCTTATTATAAAAGTTATAGTACACTGCATCATCATCATCCTCATCAGCCATTTGACGCCCACTGCAGGACATAGGCCTCCGTCGTGGTTTTCATGACCATGAGGGGTTTTGCCATAATCGCCACGCTTGGCAGGCGGCTTAGCGATCGCAGTATGCGGTTGGAATCTCAGGAAGACGTTGTTCTGTCTGTCGCCTGTCTCCTGGTAATTGATTTCCTTAGTCGTCTTCTACGACATCCACGGAAGGAAATGGAGTGACGCTATTCTTAATCCGGCGCCACACGGAAATAGCATAGTCTAACTTATTATGTTAATAGACTACAATGACTACATGATCATCATCAGCCATTCGACGCCCACTGCAGGGCATAGGCCTCCCTCATGGTTTTCTAACCATGAAGGGGTTTGCCATAATCGCCACGCTTGGCAGGCGGGATGGCGATCGCAGTATGCGGTTGAAATCTCAGTATACTACATAAACTACGGATAATAACATAAATTAACTACACTTATGTAAATAAACAAGGTGGGTTTGTAATTTATTGTAAAATTTGTTTTAATTTAGTTTTTTATTAGAATGTTACAAGTCGCTCGGTGCTATCATAAGAGAGTTTTCTTAACCAGTTATATGTTTTTTTGAATTATTACTTGTTATTAGCTAGCTCGATAAATAATTTATTTACATAAGACACACACACGTATAAAAAGCATTACACATTACACAGCTTATTTTGTTTCTGTGATGTATCTTGTTGGTATAATAAATGTCTTTCTTCTTCTTCTTCTTCAATAAGTAACAGCATAAATAAAACATAGAACAAACCAGAAACGTAAGTGAAAGGCAAAGGCACTGAGATTCGCAATACACGGTACGGTAATGTACCAATTGGTAAAAAGGTGGCGATGTAGGTGTTACAGATGTAAATGGGCTACATAAGTACTTATTACAATTAAAGAAAGACATTTATTGTAACAAGTTAACACATCACAAGAAAAAGAAGGCATACCATTTGCAAGTAAGGAAAAAAAAACTTACAGAAATACAATAGAACAGTACAAAGTCAGAGCGTGCATCTTGTGGTGTTTCAAAGATTCTGCAAAGAGCATCTGACTCAGTATTGTGCTGAACCCGCGGTAATTGACATGTTTAGGTTACAATCACCAAAGTGTTTGACGGTTCTGAAATGTAGCAAAACATAAACGATTCCATCCACCATAGGAGGTAGCTCTAGCGATTGTTAATAGCCAGATTTTTGGTACTCTAAAAATACCTTTTGTACTTGATGAATAAGTTCTTTTATTGCCTGAGTTTATGATAATGATGATTTTTTTCGACCCGGTTCGGTCACGGCAATGATAGGGCTGGGGAAAGCGTCGGTCATGTGCTCTCATATGACTGATGCACCGACCGACTACGAAGTTTCCCGTTTGAGTAGTGGTATTGTATGGCAGTTGGTGGTCTACATCTGATTTCATCACGTCTGACGTCAAGGGCAGCTCTTCGTTTGGCCTCGAAATCAAAGATGTTAGTTTCAACTATGCCTTCTCTTTCCATGTCGAGTGGTCAATTTCGCATCGTTTCATGTGGCGTTTCTCACGTCCTTATACCTAAGGAACTGCCCGCCTTTCTTTCTTCCGCCTGATTTTATAAAGCAAATGTAAACCGATTTTACAAAACGGCCTTTTCTCTTGTACAACTGCCAGAGGCTGATCACTCAGTTATAAAGGCTTTTGTACAACAATTGACTTATTCTTTGATATAAAAAAAACCTACTTTTTCTACATATTTTTTTATTTTGATAGAATAATAAAAAAGTTAAATCTAGAGAAAGTGTAGGTAATCTGACTCACAGCATTTATTGGAAAACTTCGATATCAACGGTATTATTATTTGGTATTACAGTATTACCGTGCCATACTTGAACGATCGCTGTCAGTTTATCATCTCGACTTGGCATTTAGCGCGAGCATAACTTATAAATGGATTAAAACTATTACCCGCGGATTTAATACATGGTCTTCACAAGGAAAGCCTTATAGTTTTATCGCAAAACTACTTTTTTTAACTACTCTTCAACAAAAACCCGACGAAGTTTTCTCAGAACCTCGGCATGAATACACGCTCTTAAGAGCCTTCTTATCCAATGAAAAAAAAAACCAACCTTTACAGATTCTTGCAAAAATTGTCCGATCTACCTCTCAATCATGTAATAAAAAGAGATTTTTAGCGTTCGACCGCGAACGTAGGATCACGATCAAAGTAATTTTCAATGTAATTTGTACGAAGTTTTCCCTTTATATATTGAATTTGGTCACTTCCATAACATACATACATAAGCAGCCTATATACGTCCCACTGTAGGGCACAGGCCTTCTATCAGGGAGAGAGTTGGTCACTTATTACTCGTTAAGTAGTAAACCCTACTTAGCCGTGATAGTTTTCCTTTTAAGTTTATTATATGTGCTACCCTGAAATTTTTCACGTTTCAACCGTTTGGCCGGGAGGGGGGCGGATGCTCTACTCTACCAAAAATATGCGCTTTAAAGCTTAATATTTCGCAAACGGATCCCTAAATCTAAAAGTGGTTTACCTACACCCGCAATATTCTTAAACGACCAATCCAACGATACCCCACGCTACGGTGTAGGCGAGAAAAAAATGCATCCCTATAATAGGTGTAAAAGAGGTAACCTAAAAAAAATTTATGATTTTATTTTACCGTTTTGTCGCCGTGACTAATATGTATAATTATCTGTGCTCTTTAGTACTAATCGTCGCTAAGCCGCGGATGGGCAGACGGACAGACAAATAGACGCACGGACAATGCGAAACTATAAGGATTCCTTGTTGACTACGTAACCCTAAAAAGGGTCCAATGTCATATTATACGATTTGGCCATGACATTCATCTTCTAAAATAAAGACCAGAAAATAAGAGCACCAAAATCTGTTCAGGTTAAAAGGGACACTGTATTCATAAATCATATTGTGACGCCTATAAAAAGCCACAGTCCAATCCGCTTTGATAATATCCAATCGCGTTAAACCCGAATCTCTTGGTGAAACATGTGAAACACCCATCGTGGATCATTAAAAAAATTGAAGGCAACTTTTTAATTAATTATAATATCGTGACTAACGTAACCCATGTTTCCTCCATCCAGGTGTCATCAGTGACTCTAGTCGAAGAAAAGGACTGGGCGCTGGAAAACACCGAGGAGTCGACTGCGCCCGCGCATAAAGAAGATTTCCAAGAGGTCAGTATACGCAGGACGATACGAAAGAGGAAAGTAGCGTACGAAGGTTCAGACTAGTCAGACTTGATTTACAAACGGTCTTATTTATAAAAACAACATTCCTATAAAACACTCCTCAGAGAAAGTTTACATAATATGTGGTCTTTCCCTTTCCAATCGTGTTTTTATAAATAAGACGAAAGTCTGCGTAGTTGCTACTATTTTAAAATGATATCGATTTTAGTTTTGACTTTTGACTTCTGAACTTTAAAAAAATGTCAACTTAAAACTGGTTGAAGATCTCGCTTGCTGTCCATCATTCGTATTTTATTACACGACTGTCCAAACAAAAAAGAGTTTGATTTCACCATTCTTGTATGTGTGTTTTCACTTTCTGTGTTCCATAGTAACTTCTGAACGCTTAAACAGATTCAAAAGTTGTTAGGATCCTTATGTTTACCGGTTGTTAGAATTCTTATAACATGATTATTAGGGTAACATGGATATCTAATCTAGCAGTCGTAGTTTATCTTTAAACTTCGCCAGACCTGGACGCCGGAGGAGACTTTTTTTTAGGGGCCAAAAGTCAAAATTCAAAATTTCAATCGAAGAAGGAACGTTTTAGCGACGGGCGAGAGCATGCATGCAATATAACGATTAAATTCTAGGTGAAGTGCAAGAAAAACCGTAGGCTTGAGTCAAGAAATCTGACGTATTTTTCGTTCTATATTTTTTTTTTCAAAATTGGAGCTTTAAATCTAAATTATATTATTTTTCCTTTTTTCTTCTGTAGATAAACGACCTGGCAATGAGTTCAAATGAGTCTGAGACAGTTATGGCGTAAGTATGAAATAGGAATCAGATCTTTATTTGCTTGTTGAACTTCCTAACATTATCATTTGTCATAGTTTGAATAACAAGCAAGGATAATGTAAAAATGTTGAGTGAGTTAAATACATTATGTTATGTAATTTATGTAATACATTATGTAATTTCGGTCAGCTAAAATCTCTATTTATAGTGTAAGACGGGAAATTTTAGAAATCAATTTAGACTTTTGTATTGTTCTTAATTAATTACATGCCTGAATGAACTTCAGCAATATTGTAAATAATACCTATTTTTAACTGACTTCAAAAAAGGAGGAGGTTATCAATTCGACGAGTATGTTTTTTTTATAATTTAATTTTTAAGGTTATACACGGTGAAATCTGGGTGGTTTGAAAGCCCTGGTTACGTAAGCAGTAATTAATAATACCATGGATTTAGGCTATTACTTTTAAGTATAGAAATAAAATAAAATAAAAATTGAGGAATCTTGTTTTAAAAAATACGCGAACAATTAAGTACAGCCTCTCCGTCTATCAGAACAATGACTCGTACAGCTCTGGCTGGCTACTAATGCTTCTCATAGATTCTAAATGTGTCGAGATATTTTTGGAAAGATCCTTTAAAAAAAAACTACCGAACATATTCTATAGCTATTGTTATGGCACGTTCATTTGTTATAGCTTTCAAACCACCCAAAATTCATGGTGTATAATTGAGGCCTGTGATTAAGTAATGAGTTATAATACTTAAATATTACTTGTTTAATTAGTTTGTTATAATTATATTGTTTAACTTAACAACAAGTAACATTTTCGTATAAAATTGTGTAATTCTTGTAATAAATAATAAACATATTTATCATAAATTGTTACATCATTGTAAATCGATTTGGTTCATACTTTGGACTTTAGTTTTACAATACAAATCTACTTTGGTCTCACAAATAAATCATGTTCCTAATATATCCCTTATTATTTACTTAAATTAACCATTTGGCGTTAACGTTAATACTTAAAATGCTACCTATCACAAGTCACGTTCATTTAGAGTCTTTATAAAAATAATCAACAATCTAAAATGGAATTGTTAAAAGCGTTATCTCTATCCCGACACTGGATTTGAAAGAACCAATCACGTTTGGCCGTTCGTCCACTCTCCCTCCATTCTCCACACTGAGAAGGCATAGCTTAGCTTATCCGAGGCCAAATACTTCCCTTGTTCGTTCAATATGCTTCCTGCGTCGCTGCTTGTCTCGCTGCTACCACCGGATTCGCTCGTCGAGAGGATTTGGTACAGGAACTCTATGTATTGCGTCGCTAGTTGCAGAGTCTGAATTTTGGAAAGTTTATCGCTTGGCAAGGATGGAATAATCTGGCGTAGGCTGGCGAATGCTTCGTTGAGACTTTGCGTCCGTTGCCGCTCCCGGACGTTCGCCATTACCCGCTGTATCTGCACCTCTTCCACACTGTACGATTTCTTTCTGGCCGACTTTGAGGACCTCTTTCTTGATCGCCTTTGTTCGGCGGTCTCACTGCTCCTAACTTCCATGGAAGCTTTGTAAACGGTATCGCCAGCCTTCGCGGGTTCCGGCGACTCGTAGTAACTGGTCGACGTGTCTTGTGAATTGGAGTCATCGAAGTAGAACTGCTTATTCTCCAGCCTAGGCCTCTGATCCGTCGCGTAGGTGTGTTCGTAGTACTGGGGCTGCTGCTGGTACGCTCTTTCTTCACTGTCATAGATGACGTTTTGCGTGACGTTGGTCCACGAAGGTTGCGTCTGCATAGGTCGGTCAGCTCCGTTGCTCAAGTCCATGAGATGTGTGGGGGAGGAGGGGGCAAAGGCCAACGCCTCTCCCGAGTGCCGTTTCACCTCCATCGTGTTGTAAGTGTAGTAATCCTCGTCGTCCGGGTAATCGAGGTCCTTTTCGCACTTTATAGACACTGCGGTACAAATGTTTGTATCACTGTACGCGTTCATATTGGCGGCACCTGTTGACGCTCAGTCGTCGCGTGAGCGCGCGCTGGTTTGTGACTGTGACTTGAATGGAGTCCTGCGGCCCGCCTCGCTCCCTTCATTGACAAGATACAAAAAATAAACCATTTGCAGCGAAGCGCCGCCCCCTGCCGCGGCGGGGCGTGCGCCGGAGCGGGAGGGCGATAGCGCGCCATGTTGCCTGTCTCCGGTGTTTATCGTGTCCATCATCTTCGATAGGGTCGCCATTGATTGAGGGATTGGTGAGTGGATTAATTAGACTGTTGAAAAATTTAACGGCCTTTAAAGTCTGCGCGGATTTTATGAAAACTTTATTCACATTTTTGACGCGAAGTTTCGGAGTCGTAATTCGTATTTTTTTTTATCTTAAATAGAAATAAAGACTGCTCCCCATTTTTTTTAGTGTGAAATTGGTATTTTGTAAGTTTTTTCCTTGTTAATTTCTTCAACTGTATGGTGCGTCTACATTGACGAAACATGATCGCATGTGCCATAGCTATAAGTAGGTAGTTATGATGGTATTAAGTTGCCAACACCGACTGCTTCACTGAAAATGCATCCTGTAGATGCGATTTTGTACCTATCTTTAATCAGCATAATTTTCGCCTTTAACATTTTGTAAACGACGGCATACTTATTCAAATTACCTACTATCCGCGGTGGAGAAATAATCCAATAGACTGTCGTCAATACGCTTCTAGCTCGTGATTGGCCAACTGGCTGAATAATGGCATCAATATTCGCTTTGCAAACAACACATACATACATACTTGTTATGCTCCTACCGACTGTAGTCTGCCATGTATGAGATTTCGGTAGCTTTATCAAATGGACCCAAAAGAAGATCGTTTGACCATCAACGATTCTGTCTAAACGATGAAAAATCGTGAAGATTAAGGTAAGTATAAGTTAAAGCATTTCGCGTCCATCAAAACTTGGGGACCGGGTTCGACCTACGAAAATATAAAACGCTTTTTGCACATAAAATACCACAGACGGATCCCCTAAAACCAAATGTATGTTTGAAATCGTAAAGTCTAAAAATTTGGCGCCACCCTTTGCATGTAAAGTATTTTTTGTGCCGCGTTCGTCCTGGCTTCAGTCACCTACAACATGAGACAGTCAATCCCACCAGAAGGTAAAGTTTGATTTCGTTACAACAAATGAAACAAAAAGTTCTCTCGCTGACTTGAAGGCCAATTTTGAAGTCAATAGTGCTTAAGAAAGTTTTTAGTTTAAAAACATCGTGAATAAAAGTTCTGAGTTTAGGTAGGTAGTTAGGACATATCTCAGCGCCAGTAATCGTAAATTTGCAGAGAATGAATTCATGGAATTTAATGAGTTGCATAACTAATACCTACCTACGTCAGTTAACTTTATCCTAAACTCTACATTTAAAGGAAGAAGAGATTTTCTGCTTGGTCCGATATACCTAATGAGGGCGGCAGGTGAAGCGTAGGTACCTATATAATGATTCACATTGTTGTCAAAATTATTTTCACGTGGCTATAGCTTCACCTGAAAGCCCATTTCGCCATATAGATGCCAATATTTAATTTCTTAAACTGTGATCATGCTGTGTACAGATGTTTTGGGGATTAGTTTCGATCTTACATAGTAATTGATGTTATCTTGATGATGTACTGGCTAATATCTGTTTTGTGTGCCTAATAAATAAAATAAATACGTAAAAATGTTAACCTGTAAACAGAATTAAGTATACCTGCGTAGCCTGAATTTATTAATTGGGTACTCATGCTTTATTTATTTTTGTACTTTCGTTCTTATTGTAGCGTGTTTGGGTAGTTATTTCCATATTTTTCAGTCCATCATGAGCCTCCAGATTTTATCATTCAAACTCGAACGGAGTTGAAAACTCAAAATGAGCATGCTGCTCCTAAGGAGCTCTTTCGACCGCAAATTTTGAGACTTAGCCGTTGACGCAGCGGTACCTCTGTCCAAGTGATGTTGTCCCACAGCGCCACAACTGCTAAAAATATCCTTGACGCAACTCGACCATGGGATCCCGGTCCCACGCGGCTCCTGCCGGCTCCGTGGCGGTTATTACAAATATTTAATTTATATTACCAGGCGGCTTTGCTTCTTGAAATGTTTGTTAGAAATTAGGTGCGTTGTCGAGATTAGGACCCATGTAGAGTGGACGTTATCTACGTGGGAACGTCTTGTTTGTTTATTTACGTGGAACACATTGTGTTACGCTATTGAGAATAGACAGGTAGGTATGCTGGTAGCTATTAGGTAACCATGCGCGTTTCAGATAACTACAATTCATAATTTATTATGACAATTCGATCTAGAGTCTTCCTGCTTGTTAATCTGTGGGTTAGTCGGGTTTGCAATGTACATTGAATGTTCATATTAAACCATGGTTTGTATTCTTATGAAAAGGGGCCAATGTATTCCATAACACCCAATATTTGCAAGCAGCAGGGGCGGTCTAAGCAATTTGGGGATACCGCCCGGGGGCGGCAACTTTAAATGGAAAGCCCCCTCAGTCTAGTGTTTCAATTTGGTTAGGTAGTGAGTACCTAATTTTTTAGTTTCATCATCATCATCAGCCATTTAACGCCCACTGCAGGACATAGGCCTCCTTCGTGGTTTTTATAACCATGAGGGGTTTTGCCATAATCGCCACGCTTGGCAGGCGGGTTGGCGAACGCAGTATGCGATTGGAATCTCAGGAAGACGCTGCTGCCCGTCTCTAGGTAATTGATTTCCTTAGTCGCCTTCTACGACATCCACGGAAGGAAATGGAGTGACGCTATTCTTAATCCGGCGCCACACGGAAATACACAGCATAGTCTAACTTATTATGTTAATATACTACATCATCATCATCATCAGCCATTCGACGTCCACTGCAGGACATAGGCCTCCCTCATAGTTTTCTAACCATGAAGGGGTTTGCCATAATCGCCACGCTTGGCAGGCGGGTTGGCTGTCCGGTGCCACACGGATGGAATTTTTTAGTGACTCGCGATCAACAATCCTTGCTCGCGATGCTCATATATAATTAAGTCGGGAATAAAGTAATAAAATTTTACCATGATTTAAAGACAATCTCTGTCACTGTCAGTATGAACATTGAAGATACAGGGCAGATTTTCAATAGCGCGAGGCTCTCATAATTTTGTTGATCCTGAAACCAACCTATTTTTTATTTGGGCTGGGTGTTAGCGCGATGTTGTATATGTAAATAAAAATAAATCTGTTTTTTTAACGTTTATTTTTACAAAGACAGACTTGTTGAAATGCGACAAAAAATTCTAGAAACCACAGAGTGGACAACGAAATAGATTAGATTAGAACACTTTATTGTTCACACCAGAAAACAAAATATATTAAAAAAAAGAATACATTACATTACAATACCTGTTTAATTACACAATTAAGTACTTAACTGTAATATTCTAAGATAAAACACATGATTATGAGGTATACCTACTAAAAAAAATGTTCCGGTTCTGCATCTATAAAACTTGCGATCTTTGACGCCGAAAACAATAGCGTTATCTCCACTAACTTCCTATTTGTTACGAGGGGCCTCAAATAAAAGGCTTCTTGGTCTGAGTCACATCTCGCCATCTGCAGAGATACAACATACTAGGCGCTTCCTTTACTAATAGACAAAGGTTCTGGCTCATTCACAAATGCACTTTATAGTGCTTTAGCCGCGTCTTGGGAGTTTTTTCTTACGCTAATAACTTCACTACACTGACAAGCAAGTTGAACGCAAGCGAAAGAATGGTGGAATATTTATTGCGCTACGCAAAGTGTTTATGGTGATTGGCTTAATTTTTTTTGTGTTTATTGTAGAATTCGTGCCTTTGAAACAAAAATAAAAAACTAGGCGCCTACTAGCAGGGTTCTCTTCAAAATGCTCAAAACCTGAAACACGTCAATTAGAGTTTGTGTTTTGACGGCTTTGTTGGTCTAACAGTATCACGCCAGATTACTGTGCCGGAGTTCGTGGGTTCCATTCCCACAATTGTACATTTGTACGTACGGCCTCAGTCTGGGTGTATTTTCTTGTTTGTGGTGTCCTTGCCTTGCCTGGCTTAGGATAAGATAAGATAAGATAAAGATATTTATTTGTGAAACATGAGTATGCATAGATGGTACAATAATAAATATTTGTTCTGCATGTTTTGTCATTGTAGACATACAAATTTTTGGTAGGAGAGAGCGCCGTTAATTAATTATTATAGGTTAATATTACAATAAAACCGAGAAAATTGGAATGTCAGGTGTCAAAAAAATATATAAGTTTATGGAAATCGTTAATTGTTAATTAATAATTATTACATGATCAATAATAATAATAAAACAGAGCAAATTAGAATTGTCAAAATCACTATAAGTACCGTCGTCTCCTGTATCTTCGCCTTTTGTACCTAACTTCGCCCAAAAAAATTAAATGGGAATAATATTTTTATTATAATGGCAATACTGCTGCCTGCTCATTGGTTGGTTCAATAATTTGTCTATGGTCCTATTGCGCCTCCATTGGTCAAAATCGGAACGGCCATTTTGTCAATATGAAGGAAAAATTCATAGAAAGCGTGTGCGTTTTTTTTGCGACTGCCAGCAAAGCGATCAATATTGAAAAGCACACTAAAGGTAAGATCTAGATACTTTTACAGTAGTTAACTTATGTATTAGGCTTTCTGTTGCGCAAATATTTGTGGGCTAGGTCTCAGTTGAAAAAAAATATCTAGTAATATTGTTACCGAGGGTGCTTCCGACAATAACCTGCCAAACTTCGCCTACCTGCAGGGTTGTCACTTTTATGATTTTTTTTCTCACAGAAAATGGTGACTTTTTGTTATTATATATTATCTATGTAAGAGTAATGGAGGTGTGTCAAAGATATATGACAGTATATATAGTCTATTTCTAGTAATTTTAGTGTCTTGTCTATGTTAGTAAAATAGGTATTAAAAAGTCTAACATTTCTTAAAAAGTACCTGATTGTTCGACAATTGTTGTACAAAGTACAGTAAAGACTGTAAAAAAGTGTGTTTATTAATAAATATAATTCATGTTTTTACATTCGGTTTTATATTTCCTATAGTTACACAAAAAAAAAACATTTAGTGATAAAATATATCATAGTGACACAATTTTTTTTATTTTTAAAAGTGACAACCCTAAAGTTTGTTCCTACTTTCGAAAAAAGCCGTCCTAACTTCGCCTACCTCCAATAAAAAAAATAAAAGATAGGTTTATAGTAGTTCCATTATTATATAATGGTTCTAAATGTTTTTCAATGCAATTGGAAATTTTTCTCTGACATTAAATGTATTTTTATAGAAAATACGCGAAGCAGGCGAAGTTAAGATTTGCTCCCAAACTTCGCCGTCCTTTTTCAAATGCAGATTACAAGCTGATTGGCTAATATCGGTGGCTTAACACACGCACACTAGAAAAGCGCTCATATTTACACAACGTGGTAGAAGAACGATAGCAACGGACTATCTTAGTTTGGCGGGAAATTTAAAAAATATGAAAATTCGAGCCAAAAATAGGCGAAGTTACAGGAGTTAACGGTAATTAAAACTAAGATAGTGCATGTCAAACTTAGAACTAGGTATATCAAGTATAGTATGTCAAATGTCGAGATATTAAAATCTTTCAGACAAGTACTCCGTTACAGTGTAATAGCATTTTTCGGATAATGTTTTCTTCAATTTATTTTTGAACAAATTTGTATCGAGTTCTCTTAGGGCACTAGGTAATTTGTTGTATATTGTAGGTCCCATACAAAATATACTCTTTTGCATTAACGCAGTGTTTGCCTTACGGATGCAGACTCTACTAGTGTCCCGTTGCAATCTATTACTAACATGTGAGATCCGCTTAAATAAATCTGGATTCGATTTCACAAATAAAGCTGTTTCTAATATATACATAGATGGAAGTGTCAGGATATTGTGTTTCTTAAAATAAGGCTTACAACTATCGGTTGGTTTTAGTCGGAACATGGCTCTTATGCACCTTTTTTGTGCTTTGAATGCTGTTTCTCTCTCCGTAGAGTTCCCCCAAAATATCAAGCCGTATCGCAGCACTGAAGCTACAAGCCCATGATAGGCCGTAATCACAGCATCAACGTTTGTGATAGGAGATAGCATGTATAACAGGTAGGCTGATGAACTTAGCTTTTTTGATAGTTCTGCAATATGCGCTTTCCAATTAAGATGATTATCTATAGTTAATCCTAGAAACTTTGTGGTGAATACCTCTCTAATGCATATGTCTCCGTGATGTATATTAAGGTCTGTTATTGTTGGCTTTCTTTGGGCGAATTGCATGAGATTTGTTTTCTTTAGGTTGACCCGTAGGTTGTTTTTATTTAGCCACTCTATAATTGAATGCAGTGATTGATTAATGTCATCTTCGTAATTGCAGTCCTGTTTACATTGTACAGTGACGGTACTGTCATCAGCAAAAAGAGACATAGGATTTTTTGTTGACGTTGGCAAGTCGTTTAGGTACAAAATAAATAATAAGGGGCCAAGTACACTGCCCTGTGGCACTCCGGTAGAGACACGCCGCTCACAAGACATAAAGGTCTCTTCTTTTTTAGATTTCGGGTTAATACGTTTTATTTGTGTGATTTGGGTCCTTTCTTGTAAGTATGATTCTATCAATTGCTTTACATTTCCTCGCACACCATATGCTTCAAGCTTGTTTAATAAAATGCTATGATTTACACAATCAAACGCTTGGGTCATATCCATGTAGAGTGTGCATACAGGAATTTTGGAATCTACACAGGTCATAACAATGTTTAAAAAGTCAAAAATTGCCATGTTAATGGTTTTGTTTTGGCGGAATCCCTTTTGTTCATTTGTCAATATGTTATGTTTTTCTAAGTATGAGTTTAATTCTCTATATATATATATTTCTCGAAAATTTTTGCAAATATTGGAATCAGTGCTATTGGTCTATAGTATTCAAGACGCTCACGATCTTCCTTTTTAAAGATAGGTTTTATTAGCATTTATTAGCACATGGTATCCTAGTTTGGGACCAGGACAAGTGATCGTGTTGTTTGGAAGTAATTTTTTCTTACAACTTTCATTCTATTACTTTCTCTCAGATTTATATTTTTGTTTTATTTGATCTAAGTACGATTTATTTCTCAGATTTATGTTTTTTTAATTAAAGAGGTTCACTTAGGTACTTATATTATTTTATGAAATTCGTGGTTATAGTAGGTACTAATACCAATATCGTAGCCACAGAACATAGGAATAAGATCGTAGCATCCGGTAAATAGTTGTCTAATGCACCGAGAGGAGACGAATATCTATTTAACAAATGTAAGAACTTTAAGCATTGTCTATTAGGCAGCACCGCTGGATATCATAAAAACAGCAATATCATCAAAAATTGTAAAACTGAATGAATAAAAATCGAAAGTCGTTAAACGTAAGTCGTTGTAAATTATTAATTTCAGACTTGAATATTTTATACCTATATTTTATATATTTTAAAACTGACCCTGTATAGTACTTACTTACTTACAGGTAATTATTCGACGGAGTCGACGCTTAGTTCACTTATGACTGTTCCCTATCGATAGATAAGCTTTGCAGTTTAAATGGCATTCCTTGCATCATTATATCGATTATAGAAAACCGCCATTAGTATGTAGAGTCAAACAGATCAAATATACATATACTTAATCAGATTGGCGGTAACCTAAATTTCTTCAAATTCAAAACTTATCATCACATATTAAAGGTAGATCAGACAATAATACGTTATTTTTTCGAATTCCACGCAAGGGAAGTCGCTGGCAAAGCTAGTGTTATTGAAAGAAAGAAAAAACAACACGTTTTAGTGCTGGATTAGTCACTCTTCTTTAGGTAATATATCCCTGTTTAACATGATAAAGTTACAAGTAGGCGGCGTCTTGTACAACCTTCCGGAGCACTTGGTCCATATTATCAAAACACTTTTGATAATACTTTTGAAACGTGTATGAAGTTAAATTGGTTAATCTTCTCGTTGCTTTCATAACTTCAGGCAAGGTACTCCTGACATTTCATTAGCATTGTTCAATTAAGCCACCCTTTTCAATTTCGTAGGTGCAGTTATTTATAGAGGATTCCCCCTATCTATAACGTAATCTTCATGACAAGATGAAACGTTGTCATCCCCGTGTACAGATGTTTTAAACCGAAGATTATCGCCTCCAAGCTTATTTTGTTAAGCGTTTTACGGCTTCGCCTCTTCGTTTATTTTTCACTGTTTTTTGCTCCCCCTTGTGGTTAAAATGTAACACCTAGTTTAGATAATGCAAACAAGATTCTCTGGAGAAATCCAATTTTTTTAAGGTACCTAGCTGTAGAGGTCGGGAAACGGCAATTTGACGGCATGTCATCAAAACTTGAGCAGGAACTTTCTCAGTACCTATTCATTAGTTAATTGCGTTGTATACTTTTAGGGCTTCTACTACCTAGTCAAAAAGGATGTACCGTAAAACCGGGTAACAATGTTCCTTAGGGTGTAACTTTGGCCCAAACCGAAAAAATATTTAAAACCCTCGGTCTTTCCTCGCCTAGCTTATTAGTTCTAATTTGAAATCATAAATGTTAGCTTAGTTGGACAAGTGTCAGCAGTTACGTGAATTTTATTGTGTCGGTAAAGCAGAGTTCAAGTTGCGACAAATTTTTCGACCAAAATATGTTGCTGCAAACCTCAACGGCTGCAATGCTCAAAAAGCAAATAGGTATTAATGTTTCATTTACATTATATGCAGGAAAGGTGTAAGCATGAAATTAAATTAATTGCTTTGTGTTCCTTTGTAGATTAATTGAATATGTTTAAGGTTAAGGAAAAAAAAAATAACTTTAACCCATTTTTGCGGGTAAAAATAGTTGAAAATTGTTTATTATTTATTTTAAAAACCTATTTAGAGGCTTAAAGCTCCACCCATGCCGGGACTTGAACCCGCGACCTCTGGCTAACCGTGCCAGCGCTCTCCCAACTGAGCTAATGGGCAACTGCAGGCATCAGTGAAATTTCGAGCCTCTACAAACTTCTCTGTATTACGTACAGGCACCGACATCTGGCCGAAGTAATTTACATCACTTGCAGCCTAAGTGCAAGTGATTTTTGAGTATCATGTAGGTACAGCGATATCATTCCGATGTAAAAACCTAACTGCAAAGTAGGTTTACTCGGGGCGTTTTCGTTCAGATTTCTATTGTAGGGTTAAAGTATCTAATCGTTAATGTGTAACTTTAGCCCATTTTATTATTTAAAAAAAAATCTATAAATGTTGTGTCTTCAAAACGTGTCATTAATAAAGTTTAGCTATCGAAGTATAAAACGTTTTTTTTATTTAAATTTCATTGCTTATGGAGATGGAGAATGGAACTCTTCAATGGACAGCAGTAAATAAGGCCAGGCCTACTGTGGCACATTCTTTAGTAAAATCCGTATGTTTCATAAAATAGCGTAAAAGTAGTCCCAAGGTAATTTGGTGATGTTCTAGTGAAGACATTCGGGGAAGAAAATTGAAAACGTCAAATTTTAAAGCAACGAATTAAGTAGGGTAAATTATGGTTAGGTAAGGGGCTCGTATATTTTTCTCTCGCTCCCCCAAAAAAAATTTAAAAATAATTTTTTTTATTAATAAATAAAAACCGATTTCGAAACACTACAGCACTAAAAAGTTAAAAATAATTTAAATAATTAGAAGTATTTATACATGTAGGTATTGTAGAAGTATAATTTGGAGTCGGTGCCCAAAATATATGTGCTGGTCATGAAACTGGGCAGCGACTACAAATTATACTTCTACAATACCTAAATGTATAAATACTTCTAATCATTTTTAACTTTTTAGTGCTGTAGTGTTTCGAAGTCGGTTTTTATTTTTTATTTAAAATTTTTTACGGTATCGCGTTCGGCAAGCAACTAGGTAGTCCAACCGTTCCCACGGACTGGGCAAAATCGCCACATCTGCGCGCCAGACGCACTGCCAAAAATATTGACCGCCCGATTTGTCCATTGTTTCTGGATAATAAAAGCGGAGATTAGGCTCTAAACGGCAATAACGTAATAAATAATAAAGCGTCTTGGAAATGTTCAGACCCATAAAACATCTGTGGAGGCCTCCGCAGCTGCGCTTCAGAAGAAAATACGTCATGAGAGCTGTATCCATAGTGTGGCCGGTCGGTCTTTACCTGAATTAGTTGATAACGTGCCTCATTGTTCCTATTGTTTTTGTGGCGTGAAGTTCAAAAAAATCAATTGTGCGTAACAGAGCTTACCTATGTCTGCACACCTGCGTCTATAAGTTGTGACTTAGGTGGTAGAATTGGTTGTCTTTTTAATTTTTATGTACTTGCGCAGCTATTATAAGAAGGATCTTAAACTTGTTACTTTGATGGATGAAATAAGGTCACGGAAATAAAGGCGTTTTTAGCCTCGTTGCTTCCTTCTCTTAGGTATGACATTACTCCTACGAGAAGCTTTAGGACAACAAAAGTTTGCCACGCCTCTCCACCGCCCCTTGCTGGATCTTCGTTAGCTCAATTAGATTTAGGGCGACGTTCAGTACCCAGCATTTGACTTTTTTCATGCAAAATTCCATTTAGAAGCGACTTAAAAGGCCTCACGAGGCGATTTCATGCAAACGTAGTTTAGTTTCAATTTACAAGCGACATGCAAGATTTACCAATATGGGAAGAGAACACAATCGGCTTTGATCGTGCTTAGGATTGAGAATAAATAAATGAAAAAATAGAGCCTCATGAGCCTTTTTTACGAGAACTCTTCACAAGGCCCACACTTACTATTTATCAGTTAATTTGCCCGACCAAACGTCGATTCGTATCCTTTAAATGTATTAGTAAAGTTTCATTGAGATCCGGCATGTCGTTTGTAAATTAAAACCAAAGTACGTTTCTAACGGGTACGCCATTAACCCCCGGTTTCTCGTACACTAACACGTGGTAGATTACGAGAAACTGGGGGTAAGTGATTTTTAAGAGGTACCTACGACAACAGGTCAACCTATAAATTTTTGTTGCGAAGTCGTCTTTAACGTACCTAACTGATTAGAGTGCACGTATGTAAAGGTGGAGGTGCTGTTGACTGCACAATAATAGTAGTTTTTCATAGCGGAACATTTCATGAAGGAAGGACTATAGCTTCGGTCCCGGTACACCTCGGGTCTCGGGCGCACAGATGCGGCCCATGTGTGGAGCTTTCCTCTTCGCACCAACGAAGCCGCCGAAGCAAAACGGTGGCCATACTTCTAGGCTCTTTTCGGACTGCTTGGAAATTGTATACATACCTACATGCGCTGCGTCCGTCCCAGAGGGAAAACAATAAAATTGGATGTTTCCAAAACCTATGTATAAACTACTAGAATGCAATATCATGAAGTTACCTTGAATCAGAATAGCTGACGTATCACGTACCTATGTACTTATATGTGACGACTACCGGACGAGAAACACGTGTGTTCCTGAAGCTGTCGGGCAATCTCCTAATTTATTTGTTAAGCAAACCTGACCATAATTCTTCCATGTTTAATTAAGAGTATTCTTTAGGAAGACATTTCATCGTGAGGAAACCTGAGTGTCTAAGGTGTCCACATACCTCAGCGCTTGAAATTGTCAATCCGCGAAGGGCACGCTTGCTAATTAAGCCCATACTCTCTCTCTGAGAGAAGGCCTGGGCCCTGCAGTGAGACATAGGTAGGTATATTGAATGCATAAATAACATTTAAATAAACTTGGACATATATTGTTATTCAAAGGTAGAATAAATAAGTATCTATATTTGAGTACCTTACCAACTAAAGTATTGCAAACACAAAAGCTTATTGATGTTATGAAATTGCTTCTAACGTACTGAATTCAGGGAACGCATTAACAACGCATGAATCAAAAAACTAATTAACGATTCCTAAACTGTTGGTTAAGGCAAGGCTTATTATTATTATAACTTTGGTAATGAAGTCCTAATTAGATAAGATAAGAATATTCTTTATTGTACCAGGAAAAACACAAACATGAAATATTTACAAAAATCTTATCGCGGCCTTATTGCTTATAGCAATTAGCTTAGTGATTGCCTGCATTTGTAGTTTAGTCAGTAAATCTTCGTGATACCTATTCTACTCATCTGCTGGAAAATACGAGTACATCAGTTGAAATCTCCGAGCATTCTCCCGTTTATTAAAAATCGCTAAATGTGTTTGAGTCCTAATATTATCCCCAAAATGTGGTGACAGTCTCGTCACGTCGAATTGTCCAGCATTCACACGAATTGTTTTGTTTCAGTGCGGCCCGTAATGCAACCCCGGGACATTCCTACCTACTCGGAGCTATGCCAACTAATGCCTTGACTATTTGTTATTCTTTCTTTTCTGTGCGCCTGCTGCATTATAATAATTATAATATAATGTGTTTGGTTTTAGGTTGCAAGAAAGGAGTAAGTAAAATGCATACAAGGTAGGGCTTCGCCTTCAATTCCCCTCAATTCGCCTTCAGAAGCTGGCAAACGTCTTAAAGAAACATCTTATCGCAGTGGTCGATATCTTCGATGTTTTTGATTTTGATTGAAGCGGGAGAAGATCGTTTCAGCCACCCGATGGATTAATAGGTAAGTCGGTCTCGACTCTCGGCACCCCACGCTGCACTTTTATTTACCTTTTCTAACTTGTAGAGACGTGAACTGCCTTGCCGTACCGTAATAGAGTTTATACTAGTACCTACGGCGGGTGGTGGACTTTTTCTCACATGTAACCATTACTTACAGCTAATCCTACTTACTGTATCATGTAAATGCTGAACAACTGAATTTTATTTCATTTTTGTGCAGCTTTTTGTTCAAGATGTTTGCTGGCATTTTTATTTTACATAACAACTACACCTAACACACTTAACCACTCGTCTGCCGCGACACAGATCTGTGTCCAACTTAGTATGGACCACCTATACGTTCCATTCCGCGAGGGCAGTTCAGAGGTTAAATCATAATCACTTGTCCCGGTTCCAAAGTAGGATAGTACTGCTATGGCTATGGTGACCAGGCAAGGACGTCACAAAAACTGTAAAACATCCAGGCCAGGCAATGGCCAATTGTACAAATCGAACCCACAACTTAATTAAGTGATCTGTCAGGATTGTGGCAAGTCTCTGACTACCCCTCTGGGATACAGGCGTGAGTTTATTTATGCATGTATGTATGAACGCACATCCTCCGAGTTGGTAGGCAAGAATCATACTTCGAGACCAACGAGGCAATCTGCACTTTGTTTTTTCGCTTTCTTACATGCATAGTCAATGCCAATAGGGTTAAAAAACATCCTGCCATTTCTGTTGTGTTTAGCTTTATTCTGAAAAATCTTATTTTGGAACTGCAGAGCTCACGTGCCGCACTAATCATGCGCGTCCTTCTATTCACGAAATTCGCAGAAAATTGAGGTAAGTATTCCATAGTACTTTTATTGCTTACAGATTTCAATGAGTTGGTCATTAAGATTTAGAGGATTTAGAGTGGCTACATACCTAAGCATATAGGTAACGTAACACGATCCTAAGCAAGGCCGCTGCGCCGGCCGAAAAGTAGGGACACACTCAGTTGCCTAACTATAGCATCTGAGGCCCGTGGCAAATTCATTGTATAGGTATATGGCCCAACTTTAATTGATTTGAAGTACTCGTATATTTATTTATTGATACTTTTATCGCACTCGAAAAACAATGCGGCGGACTTAATGCCATAAGCATTATAATGTATCGCACCTTCGGTAGTACAAGGGCACAACTTACAAAAAATGGTAAAATGAGTTAAGTATGCAGAAATGCCTTGAAAACAGTCCTCTATCTGGTGGGATAAAGACTTCCATCAGATTCAGTTAAAAAGTTGCTTTTTAAATGAATTTAATGTGAGTCTGTATCCCACCATATAGAGAAGTGTTTTAAGGCATTTCTGCATACTTAACTCATTTTACCATTTTTCGTAAGTTGTGCCCTTGTACTACCGAAGGTGCGATATGTATAAACATTATAATTGTTACAAATATTTGTTAAAAATGTTAAGTTACTTTTGAGCTCGCGGCCTCCTAGCTCGGGCCAGATACGTTACGCCGCTGGACACACTTTATTCACCATATGAGAAAAAAACATATGACCCTAGTCTTAGAAGTTGCGAAAATGCTGACTAAGCTCTCTTCGAAAGAGCTCCTCATTTACGATGTTGGGATCGGACCTAGCTTAGGATACACCACAGTAAATACATTTATATTTAAACTGAAAAGTGAAATCAACTGTACAACAAGTAGGAGCGGTCTAAATCCATAATTTAAAGGTCGCGACGCTTATCACCATGTAATACCTATTTTTATTGCAAAGTCACTTGTAACGTAACGTAGAGGTTTATGACTGCCGATTTTACTGAGACATACTATGCAAGCAAGATGTATGCGAGTCACCGAAACATCCACGTCCAAACTTACATATTATGAGCTTGCAAAATGTGACAGTCCGCTAATTCTGTCCCGTCTCGTGTGGGCAGTTAAACGCATTCGTTTCCTGTATCGATCCCTTGTGCGCCCGCGCTGCGCGGAGACGTTAACTAATGATGAGAGAGGCCTCGTTAGCTCAAAGGCGCGCTTCAACGATCCACTAATGGTATGGCGAGTGTAGTACATACTTGCACTTTTTTAAAAATGACTAAGATGTACCTAAGTACGTAACGAATAACAAAGATCTGACTGAAAATATAGTCTTTATCAATATTAAATTTAGATCTCTACTTCAGTCTCTATCTCATCTCTAGCTGTCTCTAATAAAAATACTTGGAAATTTTTAGAAATTTCTGCTAAGTTCTCTAGTTTCTCTCACGTCCACTAGTCTCGCCGAGTCGCAGTATATCCAAGTTGAATCGCAAAAATGTGCCTGCTATAAATTGACTATGAAACTACCACCGTTAGCGACATGCCGAGCCGTTTTACTCTTTCCCCTTCCACTATCCACATAATCCAAGGTTAGCTAGAAGAAAATGCTCATAGCATTAAGCTTGCCTTTGTACAAATGTGTTTATTGTGCAATAGATATTTTTTTACTCTAATCTAGGTAATCTAATTGCGCACTGAATGCGATTCGTGGCCTTCGGCTCGACTCTACTCTAATGGACGTCAGGCTTTACTAAGATGGACTACCATACGCTGTGAAGGAATACGCCAGTCTACCTGCTACGCGGTGGTCCTAAGTTCGGAGTATGTAGCGTTCTTTTAACGGATGCATCGTGACCCCCAGTGATGTAGTGATGGCTTCGCTCAACTTACAAGTTGGTTTGTGTTTCTTATTCATCAACTCATTATTCGAAGTAAGAAATTAGTAAGTATTGAAATTATATTCTCATAAAAGTGACCTAAGTAGGTATAGCCTAGCCGCCTCGCCTATCTAATTAAGGCAGTTATCGACATTTTGAAGTAATGACTCATTTACTTACGCCATGAGGTGCAAATAAGGGTGCAATTCATTATCATAATTTGGGTTTTAATTCCGTCATCATTGTGCAGTACGGAATATTTGGAAAGTTCGCAAAGACGCTCCGGGATTCAGGATTGCGCGATGGCGTTGAAACATTTAAGTGGCGGCATCCGCTCGCATTCAGCCCTCTTCAAAGATAATAAAATATTATTGTATCCTTCGGATTATTGAAATACCAACGAGAGAACATAAACGTCTTCTATTCTACCTTTAGCTACCTAGGTACCATTTTGAACGGTACTAAATCCAAAATGTAAAATAGTAGCTAGATAAAAACCGTTTATGTATGCTACAAGACGCAAAGTTGATTAAGTAGCTATTGACAAGTACAGTAGTCGGCAACACGTCAACCTATACATGTGTGCACTCAACCTTCTGTCCACTGCACCGACCTACATACTGGTGCAAAGCTGCGGCAGGTACCTGTACCTACCGTTTACCCCAGCATCTTTAGGTAGCTATGACTTAAAATTCAATGCTATGTGTTAATGCCACAACTTTATAAAAAAATGGCACATACTGACTAGGTACATAATCAGATTATACGCAGGTACCTACCTAGTCTGCTTATGTACTTAATAGAAGACTTTTTTTGACGTGGACGGAATGGATAGAATCCCAATGTTACGACTAGCCCTCGTTTGCCTCGAATAAGTACCAGTTTAGGCTGGAGAGCATCAATCGTCACTTTTCAAAGAAAATGGCCGGAACATCAGATCATAAACGGCCGAGTTAACCCAGATTCGACTGGACAGTATCAAAGAAATGAGTGATGATCTCATTCGATCACATGCCATCGACGCCTGGTTAGTGTCGCAGTCTACAACTCTGCTATGCAGGCCTGAAGCATTGCTTGCTCCTAATGAGATGGTCGTATACCCAGCGTATGACGTCATAACATGTGGTTATGCCCGAGGTTTCAGCACAGTATATAAGAAACTATTTGTAATATCTTTCACCTGGTTGTGCAATAAAGTGTTCTCTATCTCTATCTATCTATCTCACAGTATTGCTTTCAGGATCTGGGTTGTGTGTACCTATCAGTTATAAGATAGGTACCTACATACTAAAAAACTTAAATGGGAACAGAAATATATCGAATTAGGTACACACATACAAACACTGAAACCCTCACAGATAATTGGATACTTATTGAACAGTACCTACCCAAGCGTACACTCTTCTTGAAACGATGGGAGTTTCAGGAAGAATGATTTATGTCCTTCTTTTTCATGAAGCCCCATCCTACTGCTTGACACCACTTTTAGCGGTCAAATCCTCCTTGTCGCTGGTTACCTGTTGCCACTCCGACATACAGGTTGGTCATAGTCAGTTTGCGAAATCAGTACCTAGCATAATGCTAGCATGCACGTGAGACCGACCAGTGGCCGATCTTGAGCCCGTAGCTTTAATTTCTTGGCCCGCTTGCTACCTGTGGTGTTTCGGATTCTGTCAATCATTACATTATTACACTCAGTCTACGAATAAAAAAACCGTGGAAGTATTTTTTCAGTTCTTTTGTATTGTGCTCAGCCTACATACCTAGGTCCCACTGCAGGGCACAGGCCTTCTTTCAGAGAGAGAGAGAGAGAGAGAGTACGGGCTTAATCGCCACGCGTGCCCACCGCGGATTGGCAATTTCAAGCGCTCAGGTGTGTAAACACCTCGGACGCAGGTTTCCTCACTTTGTTTTCCTTCATAGTTAGCGAGTGGTATTGCTACTACAATTTCACAAATGTACGTAACTTAGAAAACATAGTCATTGGTACATGCCCGGATTCGAACCCACGACCTCCCAAATTAGACGCGTTCTAAGCCGCTTCGCTATCACCGTTTCATCCTCTTCGCTTCGTCCTCTGGATTAGTTTTTATTTACCAATGAAATGAGCGCAAGATGTGCTGTAGAGTAAATCACTCTGTGATTGGTTCATTCTGTGCGACATGCGTGACGACGTGAACGTTGATTGGGCGATAGTAAGTGACAGCGTACCTGATAATAGGTTTAATACAAAAATGTCAAACCATTGACGTCATTAATGTATAATCCGTCGAAATATCTAGCTACCTCACAATATGGCGGTCTAAAGGTGGTAGGGTGCATAGATATTTTGCCGGGTAATACTGAACTCACTACGATTGGTAACACAATTGACAAGCCCCCCCGCTTCCACACAATTGAACGTGGGGTCATTTCTTAGCGCTAGTTAGATATGTTTTAACTATCTATCACTGCACACAGTACCTACATATTACTGAAATACATACGTATCTATAGGTATTTACTGCCGTCAGATATTCCAAGTGTAACTTACTTTCCAAGAGAGCGTCGTAAATCGTCCATTAAAATAACATACGATGCGGTGCGACGTTAGTATGAAGTCGTACGGAATATTGTAATGTAATAATCTATTTTCGTTCGGTGTGCAGTGGCGTAGGAAGGAAGGGGGAGCTCGGCCCGCTCTCCGTGGGTGTCAAAGACAGGTGAAAATCACCGAAAGAGAATACCCACCTTGTGTAGATATTTGCGTACAATCGAGCACCAATACCTCAAAGCAGCAATGAGTGGGCTGATGAATTGGATTGTATGTAAGCGGGTACAATACCAATCATACATAAGCGCCGATACAGGCTTTCGTTTGGGGGAAGGAGGGGGGAATTTTGTGTAATATCTTGTAAACAGCTACCTAATGTCATAACTATTTAATTATTTTGAAGTGGTGTGAGTGTGATTTTAGTCGTGTGAGTCGTACGATAGCGCCCAATAGCAATTGCAACCTCCCCTGTGTTACCTATATCACCTGATCAGGTAGGTATCATTCAGTAGGTACCTAGAATCTATGCAAGACCGTGATGTATGATTTTAGTCGACGGGGTACCTATTCATTCATCATCAACACATTATGTCCCCACCGAGGGGCACGGGTCTCTTCCCTGAGGAAGGTATAGGCCATACTCCACCACGGGGGCCAAGTCCGGATTGGTGGAGGCTTGTAGACTAGTGGCTCGTCTACTGTCAGAAGTTGTCAAGCCGCCCTAAGGCCTCTGACTTGGCTTAACGACTGCCATCTATCGACGGCAGCCGACACCAACAGCTTAACGTGCCTTGCGAAGCACGGAACCGCTCGGAAAAATGCCACTAGCGTTAGGCATAGACGGCGACCCATCTATGCACTGAACGCGCCCTGTGTTGCTTAACCTTCGTGATCGTTTAAGATCACTCAGGCAGCCGGGGCTACGAGCGATAAAATAGAAACCGTTTATTTATTATTATTACACACAAAACACACAAAATAATTTTAACACCTAGGTATGTGTTAAAATTACTATTAACAAGCAAAAGAAATACATAGATATTTGAACTTGGGGTTTACATATTTAGCCGGATGTGGTGCTGTGTCGTGGCAATAAATGGGTATACAATACCAGACTCAGAATGTGTTAGGTACGGGTTTTCCCGTAACGCTCTTGTAACGGTGGTTTTCTGTCGGGTCAGGAACCTGGGTGACACTCACGAGAATCAAAAAACAGCAATTTAATAAAATAAGCAAAAAGTACAGCAAATACAATTATATACCTAATTGTGTAGGGAACAAGTCACAGCTTATAAGATAATATGTATTGTATTGTGCACAGAACAAAAAATTTGGTATTGTGTCTTCTGTTGTAACTACTGTCTCTGTACATAAGTATTTGTTTTCTAGTGTGTACAATGAAGAATATTCTTTTTAATCAAAATTACAATAAATAAATTAATTAGGGTCATTCTCTTGGCGCTCCTGCCGAGTTTCATCGCGAACTTTCCTAATACGCCGCTGCGCTATTTGTATGACCAGTTTATCTTTAGCCACGTTTACGATCAACCGATGAATTATTAACCATCGCCAGTGACAGCCTGTCTCCGGGAATGAGATAAAATGGAATCGGCTATTCAATAACGTTAAGAAGATTTATTTGACGATCATTATGAAGACGTTCAAGAAAGTTTTTATCGATGAACCTTCACGGTATCTTCGTTATTCACGGAAAAGTATTTCTATAATCTCAAGCTGGGATTAATATATTTACAGAGATGCGTAACCCATTGAATTTTAAGTAAATTCTAATAGTTGTAAAGTAAAAATGGCAAATCCGATAGGTAGTAAAAGAGTCGCGGCATGCTACGGTTACCGGTTACGGTTGCGCCACACGCGCGCGATAGAAACCACTCATCGTTGTCGTGGCCCGATCCGAATAGGCCCATTCATACCACATGGTTGCGTGGCGCTCCGCGCACCCAGATATAAATATTTATTCAAAATCATGACAACACTAACGTTCAATGACCTCTGTATGTACTAATATGGCAACACAAACAAGCTAAAAAAAAAAAATGAAAAGCGCGGGAAACCATTGAAATAACCAGGCGGGATTTTCAAAGCTTTTTATTAATTTTATCGATTACTCGTGTATAAATCGGGGTTTTTAGAAATAAAAGGCGTCTGGAGACACAAAAAGAAACTAATCATGGGGAAGGTGCGAACAAGAAAGAGAAAAAAAGATGATGCTGAAGAGAAAATTGAAGGAGACTCGACGTCGTCGTCGTCCGAGTCAGAGGTCGAAAGCGCAGATAAGTACAAACCTTATCTGGTAACAGATTACAAGAGACGATACCCTGAGGATTCCGGTGCTACAGAATTTGTAGTATTCGTAGAGTCTTCCAATGCGGATATACCTATAGGAACCCGAGACCTAATGTCCATATCTAGCTGTATCAAAAGGTTTAATAAAGGAATCAAATACCTTAGGTCAATGAACAAGTTCAAAATTGCCATATACTTCGAAAAAGCCAGCCTTGCTAATGCCTTCTTGAACAATGCTACATTTTTAAAAGACTACCAATTTAAGGCCAATATACCTGCTTCAAGCACTGAAATTACTGGTATAATTAAAAATGTACCCACCAACTTGACAAACAAAAAGATATTCACAATGCTATCAAGTTACAAGAAAATAATATCTGTTCGAAGATTCACAAAAAGGACCAAAGTTGATGATAACTTCATTCAACAGCCGCTGCAGACAGTAGCCATCACGTTCGCGACGTCAGTTCTTCCAGACTACGTGGATTTGGACGGTTGGCGGCATGACATCTCAGCGTATGTTCCACCAGTCAAACAATGTTTCCGGTGTCTCAGTTATGGCCATTTAGCAAAGTTTTGCAAGAACTCCGAGCGCTGCTCCATCTGTAAAGAAGACCACTCATATAAAGTTTGTAAAACTCCGATCGATCAGGCCAAATGCTTCCATTGTGATGGCAATCACGTTAGCATTTCAGCTCAGTGTCCAATTAAGCAAAAGAAAATACAAGAAAACAGACAAAAAGTTCAGACACCATCATTTGCTGACATATTCAAAAATGGGAATTTCCCACCTCTCGGCCCTAAGAAGCCTCTCGATCTCTTGACATTATTAAAATCAAATGACAAGGCACTGAATCTCTTAGTACAAAGCATTATAAAAATTATTACATTAAATAAGACACAAGATACCCCAATATCCTCTAAAAATGTGTTAGATGTTTTAAGCGATTTTTTCAACTCCAGTGATACCAAAAACATTAGTACAAATTCACAGATAAATTAAAGATAGTACAGTGGAATGCTCAAAGTCTGTTATGTAATCGTCATATTTTTACTCAATTTTTGTATGAAAATAATATTGACATAGCATTACTTTGCGAAACTTGGCTCAAGCCTACACAACGTTTAAATATTAAAGGATACTCAATAGAACGCAATGATTGTGGCAATAAACACAATGGTGTTGCCATAGTAATTCGTAACAACATACATTACAGTAGATTAAAAACATTTTTTGATGATTCACTTCAGAATATTGCTATCAAAATAAACTTTAATAACAGTTCATTATCAATGGCCAGTCTTTATATCCCAACAAATTGTAGTCCTACTTTTAGAAAAACAAAATTTGTTAATTTCATTAATACCTTACCACAACCCTGCTTAGTAGCAGGTGATTTCAATGCACATCACACCATGTGGGGTTGCCAATCTGTCAGTCCTCGTGGAAGAGATGTCCTCGATGCTGTAAATGAATGCAATTTAGTGTTATTAAATGACACACAACCAACAACTGTAGGTACAAATAACTGGAGACCAAATGGTTTGGATTTAACAATAGTCAGTCCCTCTATAGCCCTTAATTGCAATTGGACAGTATATGATGATCCCCTGGGAAGTTATCATCTACCCACAATAACTGAGATTTTGTTCAACACTATCACTGATTCTTTTACAAACAACTTTATTTCTCAAAATAACACAGCTGCACTCAAAAGACCTAATCTACGGCTAGTAAATTGGAATAAGTTTTCAAAGCTCGCCAACACTATGCTTAAAGAATTTATTATTAACCATAACGATCCTCTACAGTCTTACTATGACTATTGTGATATCATTCATAAAGCTATTAATCAATCGATGTTTAGAAGTCAGGCCCAAAATTCAAATATGAATAATAATAGCTCGAAACAGACAGGAAGCAATTTTAAATACCGGCATCCTCCTCTGCCATGGTGGAATGAAAAGTGTGCTAAAGCAGTTCAAAAAAGTAAGGAAGCTTTTATTATATTTAAACAAGATCCTAGTGATTTAAACTATATTAATTTTAAAAAAATGCAGGCTGAGAAAAAACTTATTATTAAATTAGAAAGATTAAATAGTTGGAAGGAATATTGTACTGAAATAAATAGATCCACTCCAATTTCAAAAATTTGGCAAACTATGCGTAAATTTAATAAATCCTACAGTAAAAGTACGAAACTAAATAATAATAATGAAATATTTTGGATAAATAACTTTTTAAGGAAATATACACCTGACTTTGTTTCACAACCAATGCAAATAAATAATACTTCTTCCGTAAACCCCACCAATAGTTACATTATCAATCCATTCACCATAGATGAGTTAAAAGCAGCTATCAAGTCACGTAAAGACACAACCTTTGGTTTAGATTGCATTTCTTACAAAATGTTTCAAAAACTGGAAACAGATTGCCTTGTGAAATTTTTAAATATTTTAAATTTACTCTGGGAACAATCAATAATTCCAAAAGAGTGGAAACAAGATTGCTTGGTGCCAATTCTAAAAGCAGGAAAAGATCCAAATGATGCAGACTCTTACCGTCCCATTGCATTAACATCTTGTGCAGGTAAACTTTTTGAGCAACTTATGAAACAACGTCTTGAGTTTTATATTGAATCCAATCATATTCTTCCAAGAAATCAGTTCGGGTTTCGTCGCGGTCGGTCAGCAAGAGAAAGTATAGGGCATCTCTTCCATGATACTGATGCTGCGGTTAACAGTAATAAACATCTTGTCTGTATTTTTTTCGATATCGTAGGAGCATTCAATAACATTAATCATTCTGTTTTATGTACCATTCTTTCTTCATTGGGAATACCTGAAAAATGTGTTAGGTGGATTTATGAGTTTATCAGTGGAAGAGAAGTTTATGTTAAAATGAGTTGCAATAATATTTTTGGTCCTAGATTGTCAACTAAAGGCGTCTGTCAAGGTGGCATTTTGAGCCCTTTATTGTATATTCTCTACATCCACAGGCTCAATGAAATATTAGGAACAGAAGTCAGCAACTTACAGTTTGCCGATGATTTGGCTATTTATTGCAGTGGTAATAACATCACATATACAACTCAAAAATTAAATTTAGCACTGGAAAAATTACATAGTTACTTTCAATATTTAAATCTAGAAATCAGTCCAGCTAAAACTAAAGTAGTCATATTCTCAAAGAAAAAAGTCATCCCAGTTAAGCTACAATATGACAATAACTTATTACCAATTCAATCTCAAACAAAGTTTTTGGGTGTAGTTTTTACACAGAATCTCTCATGGTGTAGATATGTTGATTGCATAACGGAACGAGCTTTAAGAGCTACCAACACTTTAAGATCTTTGGTTGGCAGCCATTGGGGTGCTGATCCTAAGATTCTTTTAACTCTATACAAAGCCCTTGTAAGAAGTCACTTTGACTATGGTTTTTTCTGTTATTGTATAGATCCAAAATTAGTAGATAAACTTGAAAAGATCCAAAATATAAATTTAAGATTAATCTTAGGAGCCTTTAAATCATCTCCAATTAATTCAATGCAGGTTGAGTGTAACTTGTGTCCATTGATGATCAGATTCAATAATTTAAAACTCAATTTCATTATCAAGTTGTTGTCTGAAGATGGCAATCTCCTTCTTTCTAAACTGCTAAGGCTTAACTCTAATAACTTTTTAACTTGTAACATTCAAGAAACTTTAACTTATAAGACTAAATATAATATCTACAACAGTAGTACTTTGCCTTGTTATGAAGGATCATATGAGAGCAAATTCTGTGGGTTGAAGATTCACATAGATGATAAATATGCAGTTTACAATAAATTGGATGAACACAGAGAGTTTAGACAAATTTATACAGATGGCTCGAAATTTAACGAAAACGTCTCCATGGCTTACTATGATCCTGTCACTAAATTGGGACATGGGTTCAGATTACCATCAAGTGCAAGTATATACACAGCAGAAGCTCAAGCCATTTATGCATCTTTAGAATATATAGAATCAACTAACCTCAGTTTCAAGAAATGGTTGATAATTTCGGACAGCATGAGCGTTTTAACTTTTCGAACCCCAGCGTCAACTCCGTTTGACAGCGCGATTTTGCACAGGCGCCCAGCGTCAACTCGGGTGGACGGCACTTTATCACCCTACTTTAAACCATCGTTGCTTGTTTTAAGGTATATTTCGACTTGTAGAATGTGTGAATGAATGAAGGAAAATTTAATAACCAATCAAATGATGTATGATACTCTATGGTACATTTGACAGATTTCGACGTTATTTTAGTTTGAAGTTGGCGGAACCACGCATGAACGACGCTCGTGCTTTTCTTGCAATATATTACTTGTGTTTATTGTTGGAAAATGTGTTGTAAGTATTATTTCAATTCTATATAGTGTATATTTAGTGTTAGTGTATACAAGGGTAAGTTTATAGTAGTCCATAAGTCAGAAACTTGAATCGAAAAAGGGGTCAGTACGACAAGGAGGTTAGCTATACAGGTTTAGTGTTTTATTTCTATAATCATGAAAGTATACTTGTTATTATTTTCGCTTCTGTTTATAGAAAATTTCATCAGGAATCTATTGGTGTTATTAGTTTTTCAAAATAAGTTTCATTATTAGCACATTTAGCTTGCAAATCAACTTGAGTAATTCTGTCGCCGCCATGTTTGTGAAAAGTTACCAAATACAGCGTGTTCAAATTTTATTTTATACCTTCAGACCCCAGCGTCAACTCCGTTGGACATCACTTTTTTTTCATACGCGCCGAGCGTCAACTGTAGTTTTATATATATTTCAGCATGCGAAAACTTAAAAATCTGAAAGTCGATATTTTGTTCAAAAATTTTGAAGTAAAGTCATCGTTTTTTTTTTCTCTTGCTTAGCTGACTTATATATTTAACAATTTTTTTTAGACTACCTTTGACCAATATGGAGCGAATATGTCAGATGAAGAGATAAGGACCATAGGCGAGTATGAGGTATGGTATGATTTGTAAATAGTATGAGTAATGAAAAAAAGAATAATTTACCTTTAGTGCAGTTCGCATATTTTATGGGTTGTAATAATTATTATGCTTGTTGCTAGATCGAATACATAGAGGATGATCATGAATACGCCACGAGGGTGCAAGAGGTGGAGATAGCGCCGTCGGTATGCATAGTATGTTTATTTATTTACCTTGCCTGGTTAAATAAAGTCTGTATTCTATTGGTATTAAACTCGTTTTCATTCGGCGACGGGTAGCGCTTTTAATGGGAATTATATTTCTCGTTTTCCTATACCACTTTACTTGAATAATTGAAATAGTAGCCGAAAAAAACGATTTTATTTCAATCTTTTCACTGTATTTTGATTGATTGTCTACAGAAAATAAATAAAGGACAAATATATTCTAGAAAATTGTAGCATTTTATTTTATTTATTCGACAAGAACCTACCAATAACAGTAAACAATAACGATTTATTTACCATTTTCAATTATCTTGCTTTTCTTTTCATTTTGTACATGAATAAACGCTGTTTATCTAACCGTTGAATTTTATTAGTAATAACGCGTACGAAGTTGCGGGCAAAAGCTAGCATATAAAATTCATTGATATTTTCACTTATTGGAACATCCTGTAGTGTGAGTATCAAGGGGCCCAGCGTCAACTCTAGTTACCGTTTGACAGTTTTGCGAAATCTACGTGAACGCCCAGCGTCCACTCGAGTTGACGCGCAAAATTTCGCAAAATACCTCTGGGCTTTAGAAGTTTTGAGGTCTCAAATCCTGGGTTTCGAAGGGTTAATGGCACTGTCAAATCCCACGTACAATGGTAGCACAAACTATATTATTTATAACATAAGACAGAAAATTAGTAGGCTTTGGCTCAATCAAGATAGAGAAATACGTTTGTTTTGGACACCATCTCACATTGGCGTCTCTGGCAACGAACTCGCTGATAAACTTGCCAGCTCTATAATAAGAAACCCCAATATTCACCAAATACCTGTCAAGAACATTAAGTTGCCAGCTTCAGATTGCAAAACCGACATTAGAACGAATATTAAACATCAATGGATGCTTCATTGGAGAGAAACGACACAAATAAAAGGAAAATGGTACAGCTATATTAACTCGGACATTAAGAGACCATGGTTTATCGTCGGAAAATATGTACATAGAAACTTCTACACTACAATTTGTCGTTTGAGAATTGGACATGGCAGATTTAATGAACACTTACATAGATTGAAAATGATTCCTTCCCCAAATTGTACATTTTGTAATTCTGAAAACCAATCTCTAAATCATATATTTTTTGATTGCCCTCAATTCAATATACAAAGACTAGTATTTATTGACAGCTTATTGAACATTTACAAAGAAGCCCTGGATGTCCCGCGCTCTATTCAGGATCTCCTTAAGAATAACGAAGCATTTTACCCTATTTATAATTTTATCAAGAATACCATTGGAGTTATTTGAAAAATAATAATACACCGGAATAGACCTATATTACCTGATTTGACAACACGGATTGACCTAAACATACTGGATTATGAAGTTAAAGAATAAAATACGTTAGACAAGGCTTTGTGCCTCGAATATACAATAAAGATTGAAGAAAATACATACGGAAAGACAAGGCTTTTAGCCTCAATCAATATGAAGAGGAGAAAAGAAATTAAAATAAGACCAGGCGGTATGGGCTTAAGCTCTTAGCCTTTTCCATAAAGGAAAAAATAGAACAAAAAAAAAAAAAAATGTCATTTTCGAAACTGATGCGCGCGCGTCGTTTTATTGTTCCGTGTTTTTAGTCGTTTGTAATGAATTAAATTAAAACATTCAAATTATACAGAAATGGAGACTGGAGAATCGTTTCTATCATGCGGCGTAAACGTGGAGTGGTTATCACCCCAAGGATCTATCGTCCGGAAGGTAAGCCACAAGACTGCTTCGCTGCGCCTGATTCGCAATGAATTTCGTGAAATGTTCATGGAGATATCAACCGAGAAACACGCGGCGATACGGCTTGCCCTAAAAGGCATAAATGTCTTCAAAAAGTTTATGGCAGAAGGAAAAGCGAGCATAAAGTTTCAAGAAGCCAACTGCACGCTGTTTCTTACTAACGCTCCCCCGATGAACCTCGTATCTTTTCTGCGTACCATATTCGTGAAAATGACTGGCGAGAAGGAGACTAACACGACGCCGTCGAAGCAGACGATGCGATCTAAGTTACTGAGCGGCAAAGCTCAGGCATTTGAAGAGATCAGTCCTGTAACAGTCACTGACCTAAGGAAAGCAAAGTCCAAAATCCCGAAAGGAACTACCACAACTCCTTCTCCACCTGCTAAAAAACGGAAAAATGAAGAACAAGGCCGAGGGCCGGCACCTAAGAAACTTTATGCACCATCACCACTAACTGCCACAAGTTCACTTAACCCTGAGCAGCAAAGGGTTCTAGATGCTTGTCTAGGTGGGGAAAATATCTTCTTTACTGGGTCTGCAGGTACAGGAAAGAGTTTTCTCTTAAAAAGAATAGTGGCAGCCTTGCCTCCTGATGTCACAGTTGCAACAGCCTCTACTGGAGTTGCTGCTTGCCAAGTTGGTAAGAAAAACAAAAATATAGTCCTCTTTTTTACAGTGGCCAGGCAGTATCCCCAATTTTTAAGGCTGTAATACATACCTACTTTTGAAAATAGTTTGCATCTAATAATTACACTAAATTTTTCAGGTGGGATAACTGTCCATGCTTTTGCTGGAATTGGAGATGGCAATGGCACTGTGGAAAATCTTTGCGAAAAGGCCATGAAGCTCCCATTAGTTGCTCAAAAGTGGAGAAAGTGCAAACATTTGATCATAGACGAGATTTCCATGGTTGATGGTACATTCTTTGAGGTAATGACTATTGATACTACAAAGACTAACAGTCTTATTTATAAAAACACGATTTTGCTAAAGCACTGTTTATTTGCAGTTTATTTAATCTGTGTTTACGTCTTATCGTTGTAAAATCTCCACCACAGATTATTTTAATTGACGTTAATAATCATGTTTGGATAAATCAGATGGTAACAGCCTTATTTATAAAACACAGTTGTCTTTTTCCACCGACCATTTAAACTGCATTTGAGGACTGTTTTAGTGTATTTGTGATTTTAAAAATAACACCATTTTGGTTTTCTACCACATAAAATTGTTCATCATCATCAACCCATTATGTCCCCACAGAGGGGCACGGGTCTCTTCCCTGAGGAAGGTATAGGCCATACTCCACCACAGGGCCAAGTCCGGATTGGTAATTGTATTGTGTAATAATTATTCCATACTTTTTTCAGAAACTGGAAGCTGTGGCAAGATATGTTAGGAAGAATGACAAACCGTTTGGTGGCATCCAACTTATACTTTGTGGTGACTTCCTACAGTTGCCACCAGTAGTAGACAAGACAAAAAATGCTAAAAGATTCTGCTTCCAATCACCTTGTTGGGACAAGTGTATTAAATTATGCTTTGAATTGAAGCAAGTGCACAGGCAGAAAGATCAAGAATTTATTACTATTCTAAACAGCATAAGAATTGGGAGAGTCACTAAAGAAATTACTGAGCGTTTGGTCAGCACAGCAAAACAAAAGATAGAAAGTGATGGCATTCTAGCAACAAGACTTTGCTCTCACACCAATGACTCAAAGATGATCAATAATTCAAAACTAAGAGATTTGGAAGGTGAGGAAAAGGAATTTAACTCACAAGATAGTGATCATGCCACTAAAATATTGGACATGCAGACTATAGCTCCAGCTAAACTAGTGTTGAAAATTGGGGCCCAGGTGATGTTACTAAAAAATATAAATGTCAATGCAGGACTAGTCAATGGTGCTAGAGGTGTGGTGGTGAGATTTGAAGAGGGTCTCCCAGTAGTGAGATTTAAGAATAAGAAAGAATATACAGCCAGAAGTGAAAGGTGGCATGTCAAGAATGCCAATGGATCTTTATTGTGTCGTAGACAAATACCTCTGAACTTGGCTTGGGCATTTTCTATTCACAAGTCTCAAGGGCTAACGCTTGATTGTGTTGAAATGTCACTGGCCAAGATATTTGAAGCTGGGCAAGCTTATGTGGCACTAAGCAGGGCTCAAAGTTTGGACACTCTGCGAGTGTTGGACTTCGATTCCCGTCATGTATGGGCTGATCCAAATGTCCTGGAATTTTACCAAAAATTCAGACGACGATTGCAACAAATGGAAATCATTCCTCTGGGACGACCTTTGACTGATAAGACTAATAAGAAATTAAAATTGAGAGAAATCTTGACAAAGCAGATGCAGAGAAGATAATATTAAACTTGACATAGATATAATTGAAATTATGAATTTAGATAAAATTTTACAGTCATGTAGATAATTTGACTTTGTAGACTAATTTTTAGCCTCTAAATAGGTTTTTAAAATTGTCCTCAGCACGGGTTAGTGCAACACAAAGTATATAATCATGTAGGTACAGCGATATCATTCCAATGTTAAAACCTAACTGCAAAGTGGGTCACTTGGGGCTGCAAGTGATGTAAATTGCTTCAGCCAGATGTCACTGCCTGTATGTAATACAGAGAAGTTCGTAAAGAGGCTCGAAATTTCGCCGATGCTTGCACTTGCCCATTGGCTCAGTTGGGAGAGCTCTGGCACGGTTACCTAGAGGTCACGGGTTCAAGTCCCGGCATGGGTGGAATTTTTAGCCTCTAAATAGGTTTTTAAAATTGTCCTCGGCACGGGTTAGTGCAACAAAAAGAATATAATTTTGTAGACTGTGAAGAACTCTCAGTTGGTCTCTTTAGTTGTAATTTATTATTGAGGTACTTATTTATTTAGCAAATTAAATTGAAATCAAACTTTAATTCTCAACTTCTATTCTAAACCTTACAGAAAACTTATTATATTATTAAAACTAATAGTAGGTACCAATTATCTAGACTCCACAGCAGACAGTATTTCAATCTGCTCCTCCAAAGTAGCTTGTTTTTCTTGTAGACATTTTACTATATACTTGTAAGTATCAACACTTTTTTCCATCTCTTTCTTTGAGGTCTGTAGTTCTTCCAAAGACTTCTTCAGACTGTCTGCACTTTTCTTATTTTTAATAGCCATTTCCATCAACCTTGTGTTTAAATTATCTTGCTTCTTGATAAGAAGCCATAGTTTTGCCTCCATAGGGGCATCAGGCTGGCTTTGCAAGCCTTGAGTGACAAACTCGCTCAGATTCAGTGGTTCCCTAAGTTTGGATGTAGTGTTCTTTATATCTGCCATGAGTTGAGATTGAGTCATTTTGCTAAGAAGCCTGTCCATTTTAGTCTTCATGGCTAGTTCTGGAGTCTGTGAATAAGAAATGACATGAAAAGTTATGGTTAAGACTCAAGGTATCTCAGAGCCACATACATTAGTGCTTTCTCATCAACAGGATGTCAAGTCATACGACTCGCATATTCATGAATACGCTGCTGAGGTAAGTTTAGTAGACAATATGAATTTGATTTCTTCCCTTGTTGAAAATAACCGAAACCTTTTTAGTAACTTTTTCTGAACTGCCTTGTATGCTATCCAACATGACACAAGATAGATTGATTAATTTTTTTTTGACGGCCATCACTTTTAAGGACAGGTCCAATTATGTGCATGAAATCCTGTTGGAATCAAGAGAAGATTGGAATTGTTCAGGATTTGGTGTGCTTAAAATATAAGCAATTCTGTAGCTATAACAATAACTTTGCGCTTATTTTAAGCTAATGAGAAAAGAAATACCTTATTAGTTGTCTTCACTTGAGGTTGATTAGCAATGGAGAAAAGTGTAGGCATTGCATTATCTTTTAATTTTCTTTGAGCATCAAAGTATCTGTGTTCAAAATGTTTGGAGCAAATCTTGCTGCTTGCCCAATCCAGCATTGGACACTTGTTTCTAAGGAGCAGAAGCCATTTATTACGCATTTCGGTAGATGTGGGACATCTGTGAAAACGAAGTCATCAGTAAGTACTCATTTAGGTTATGTTTCATAGGACATGAATAAAAATGTATTTATGTACTGCAAGTAGACTGGTTGGTCCTAGCACATAAATTCTAAAATAACAGGATCCAAGACACGGATTATAATATTATGTAGGTAGTATGTACTCACGGATGCAAAGATATACCGGGTCCTTTGTTGTAAATTGATGTTTTACAGCTAAGAACGGCACAGTGAGACATGTTAACTGATGCTTCGTAAGTAAAACTAAGCACAAAACCAAAACGAGAGTCAAAATACCTAGAAAATTAAAATTAATATTCAATCTGTGCGCCAAAAAACACACAAAACAAAAGGAATCTTAGCGCAGAATTCAGATTATTATATACTCTGTGGAAGGAATATAGAGATTTATGATTATCACAGAGTATAATTATTAGGCGTGTTGTTATTTCACGTACCTAGAGTCACTATTTACAATAACTGGTTACATGGCCTAACGGTTTCACAGTTTTAAGTCACACGACAATCTAGTGTTTTTTCAAACCAGTTTCTTTTGAGAACATGTGATTTTTGTATCGATGCTACGCCTGTCACTGTTCCGCACGTCACCGCGACGCATCGCGTCACTGTTTACAAGCTGACTGGACGGGCGAGTGAGTAGAGTTCCGAGTCCGAACCGAACACGCGACTTCAACAAACAAAGCAAGTAAGAGTTGTTCAATGCGTATTATTTTGACGCGTATTACTGTGCGTTTAGAGTCTAGAGACTGGTCATTGTTTTCAATAGTTATGGTCGTTTGGAGTCGGCTCGGCGATTCGAAGCATCGCAAATACCTAGTTGTTTTTAAACACGATTCTTTAAAACACTTCTTAAATGCAGTTTAAATATCTAGTCGGTGGTAAAAAGGAAGACTATCTGCTGGATTTGAGGAGTGTTTTAGAGGAATCGTGTTTTTAAGTTGGTATATTTTTTTTTACGAATAAAAGAAAAAAAAGTCCAAAACAAAAATTGGATAACGGTAAATATTTTTAATAATTGTAATTGTACGTTATTGATGTAATTCTCTAGCTAGAAAAACGTTGCTTGTGATAAGTAACGTCGTAACAAAGTAACCACTAGGAAAGCAGTTGGTCTGTAACGGTGACTCCGTAAGAGAAGTCGAAAAAAACTGTTACTAAAAACACGTTTTGTAAAAACTGTGACGCGTCACGACTCACGAGAAACCAGTTTCTTTACGTTTCGCGAAAATCACGCAACGTTATGGCGGCTTCAAACAGACTAGTACCTACGCGTTTTTCTGACCGTGGTCACACTACACAGATTCGATCATCTGAGAGTTTGTGCGTCTCGCAGTGTTGTAGTGTGAATGCAACTCGCATCGTTATGTTACAACGGTTGGGGTGCAATAATAGTGTTATTTACGCTACAAAGGAAAATCATCACACTGAAAAGGAAAATATTTATGCATGTGATATGAAACTATTATTATTACCATAGAAGGTCTTACATGAATTCATTACCGATTTTACTTCGTGGAGGGCGGCCTGGGGCGATATTGTACCGCGCATAAATTAATAGAACATACAAGATGAAATCGTTATTTTATAGGCTGAATAAACGTCTGAGAATAAACATCTTAAGCCATAAATAAAACAAACGCGTTCAAGATATACTTTTATAATCATTTGAATATTACAATTATTAATAATAATAACTTCCACACAACCCAATCCAAACTAGGATACCCTGTGCTATGGTAACCAGGCAAGGACAAACCAAGGATAAATAAACTACTGAGTATAATACACATAAATAATTTCTTAAGAGCACCTATAGCCTTGAGTATTAAATAACTTTTTAACTTCAATCTGTTACACTTATAGCTACAGACGGAATGAACCTCCATACATGGCTGACCTCGCCTGCACAGGGGGGTATTATGGATGTCTGCTCACTGTCCCTTACACTGACTGTGTCTTCCAGGATAGGTTCTGTGGTGGAGCATTGGATGTCAATCTTGTACTCGCCCGGAGTTAAGAAAACCACTGTGCATTCGTGGTATGCTTTGGCTGACTCTTCTAGTGTTGCCAGCATCACTCTGTGAACAAGAATTTTTGTAGTATGTATTGTCTAATAAGTTAAGGGCTATAAAAGTAACTAAATAAATTAGTATACTAGGTATTTGAACAGGTCCTAAACCCGTGAACCCGCTTAGACCCAACAATTTACTTCATTCATGCGCTACATAGATTCCAGCAAGAGAGCAGGGTTTCGGTGCAGCGCACGCCGTACGGAGAAACAAAGGCGGCGTAGCGTTCTGACGCCTACAGAGATGCTCTCGCCGTCTTATTTAAGCTGGGAGCAAACCGCTTGCTAGACTGACAAATGCTCCGCGTGATTGCTAACTCACTTGGTATTTCCAGCGGTAGCGAGTTGGTTGTCTAGCAGGTAGCACTGCGCGCCATCGTTGTAGTCTTGATAGAGCCGCACGGAGAGACAAACGCGGCACAGCCTTCTGACGCCTAGAGAGACGCTGTCTTATCTAAGCTGAGAGCAGTTCGCTTGCTAGACGAACAAATGGTCCTTGATTGCTAACTCACTTGTTATTTCCAGCGGTAGCGAGTTGGTTGTCTAGCCGGTAGCACTGCGCGCCGTTGTTGTAGTCTTGATAGAGCCGCACGGAGAGGCAGAGGCGGTGCAGCGGGCGGCTCAGATGGTTTTGGACACGCACGCCCAGCGAGACACTCTCGCCGGCGCCGCAGCTGTATTCGGCCTGAGGTTTCACGTGCTGCGTGTTCACTGTCACCTCTGTGGACAGAAAGGGGTGGGTTAGTGGAAGAGATAATGCGAGCGCTTTGGTGATAAGTATAAGACCGATTTGGAATTGTAATGGGGAACTTGCGTCTAACTTAGATTGGAGTGACATTGCTTTTATACCATAGAAGACATAAGAAAAGTTACAAAATAAAACCGAAATGGTACATTGTTACCCTAGGGGTGAAAGTAACTTATTTAGCCCCGAGACGGGGTTTCCTTAGTTTCAATAGTTCCAGGAACTAAATAAGTCTTCAACCCGAGGTAAACACTGTGCTTTCCATTACGAATAACATAAGAATATTCTTTATTTACGAATATAAGGAAAGTAAAAATAAAAACATGAATGAGCTAAAATGTTAATCATCATCATCAACCCATTATGTCCCCACCGAGGGGCACGGGTCTCTTCCCTGAGGAAGGTATAGGCCATACTCCACCACGGGGGCCAAGTCCGGATTGGTGGAGGCTTGTAGACTAGTGACTCATCTACTGTCAGAAGTTGTCAAGCCGCCCTAAGGCCTCTGACTTGGCTTAACGACTGCCATCTATCGACGGCAGCCGGCACCAACAGCTTAACGTGCCTTGCGAAGCACTGAACCGCTCGGAAAAATGTTAATAAATCTCTGCTATACGGAAGCACAAATAAAACTCTACCACTCGAAAAAACAAATGTTACTTGTCGGAGTCTAACAAACAGTCTAACTAACTAACTAACTAGGCAGGATGCACATGTCGACGAGCTTTCGCTTCAGGGTAAGTGGTAACTTACCCTTCATTAGCTCTTTCATGGACCAGTAGCTTTCCAGGTGTTATTCTTTATTCGTTATTCGTCGTTTGTTTGTGACAATTTAAATAAATATCCTCTTTCTTTTTTTCTTATCGACGCGACGGTCGATTTCCTTGTCTTGCCTGTTTTCGAAGGAGACTAACAGGCCCAAGTATGTGTACTCGTCGACGTATTGTATTTCCTGCCCATCTACCTCGACCCTACGTTTCGTGCCGTTCGTCACACACTGAGTCTTCGACCATTCATCTTCAGTCCAATCTCAAGGCTTGCCGTGCTGAGGTCTTGCAGCATTTGCTGGAGTTCTGGGGCTGTTGGGGCAAAGATGACAATGTCGTCAGCAAAGCGGAGGTTAGTGAGCCTCTTGCTGCTGCCAACTGAGAACCGCTAGCCTCTTGAAGATTTCCTCCAATGTGCTGGTGAATAGCTTTGGAGACAACGGGTCACCCTGCTTTACCCCTTTTTCTGGCAATGGCTTTCCTAAAACTAAATAAATAAATAAATGGATTTTGTACGAAATTTTACTTTTATAAGTTGTTTGCCTATTACTCATTAACTAGTAATGCCTACTTAGCCGTGATAGTTTTCCTTTCAAGTTCATTGTATGTGCTATTACTCTGAATTTTGTTTCTACACACACTATTTTTTTCAACGACCAATCCAACGATACCCCACATGATGGGATATACGAGAAAAAAAAATCATCCCCACTTTTCATGTCACGGGAGGTACAGTAAAAAAAATAATTTCCAACATTTTATTGTTTAATTTTATCGGCGTGATAAATATGTATACACACACCAAATTACAGTTTTCTAGTACCACCGGTCTCTGCGCTAGGCCGCGGACGGACAGACAGACAGACAGACATTTATTTATCTTTTATCATGGCCTCTCCTATTATAGTATATACCCATATTATATACATTGGCGCTGGCGATGAATCACAAGGTAGCGGAAAATCGTACTACTGACTTGGTATTCACACAGTATAGGCACAACTGTCAGCTGTCTGAGCCACAGATTAGCACTGGTCAGGCTCGTTTACACACTCATTATCGTTCCTCGATATAGATAACATAATAGAACCACAGATAGCGGAACAGAAGAAAATAGAGTCCAGTCCAGGCCCTCGTCACTCCATACAAAAAATATTATGAACGTACTTTGTGCCAACAATGAAACAAAAAATATAATCCTGCTAACACAAAAGGCATTAACTCCGCAGTAAATCACGTAGATGTATCATGATTTAAAATTAAGTCGGGTTATATATGAAATCTAATGTTGGTAATGTTGGTATTACGTATTTTGAAAATGGCCGGTAATTTTGTTCGTTTGTCGTTTTTGTATGGCATTATTTTATTTATTTTAACTTTAGCAATAGGTGTAGTGCGTGAAAAGTGATTAAACAAGAAATATGGGAGGAAAAGCATTGAGGAAATGTGAAATTTGTGGCATTAGAAGAGTCAGAAATTAATGTACGTCTGGCATATTCTTAACCAGATATCCACTGGAGCCAAACAGGTAAAATTAGCAAGTTTATCATAATAAATGTACGCAAATTTTGATATTTATTTAATGCGCTTGGATAAAACAACTGAATTATTTAGAACAATTTACGATTTTGACAAATTTAAATTAACGCCGGTTGTAGTGCGGTACCCATGGGGTACATTTTTTTATCGATATTTGGACGATTGATTTCTGCCAGATATTTCTACATGCTGTCTAAAATTGATCACAACTAAGTACTTAATTTTAAACGTCGAACACCACACAGCAAGAACAGAAATGATTTATGTTGTTTTTGTTGAATCCTATGTACTTTATTGGATCTTGCAGGCAGTAAAACGACGTGATGTCTACAATTTTGATTTATTTATCGTTCACACGGGACACCGACACAGCAGACAAGATGGAGACCAAACAGCACACACAAAAGGAAGCAGTCCTACCAACTTAATCAAAATACAACTTTATTATTAGTGCCAACCTAACACTCCTCCTCAATAATAATAAAGTAACTCTTAAATTAACAAACACCCAACTCTTTCCTAAAATTAACAAACTTAACCCTCCCTAGCGGTTTTGTAAAAATATCAGCCACCTGTTCTTCAGTGCAAATATACATTAAATTAATTATTTTACTTTTAATTTTCTCTCGAACAAAATGACCTCTTATATCTATGTGTTTCAACTTATGATTGAATTGAGGATTTTTACACAGCAATATAACACTCTGGTTATCTTCATATAATGTTACATTAACATAAATCCCTTGTAAATCTTTAAATAAACTGCGTAGCCAACATGCTTCACTTGCAGCTAAGCTTAAGGCTACAAACTCTGACTCTGTTGAAGACAGTGCCACTGTAGTCTGCTTTCTTGAACCCCACGACACACTACAATTAAACACTTTGAAAATAAAACCCCCGGTAGATTTACGATCTACTTTATCACCAGCCCAATCCGAGTCAACATAACCGACAATGTTATGTTGGAGCTCACTTTTATGATACAGTAATACTAACTCTAAGGTTCCCTTTATATAACGCAATACATGCTTTAGAGCAAGCCATAACTCATTACTGGCACATGACTGATACCTACTCAAGATGCTTATTGCAAGACACAAGTCAGGCCGCGTACATAGCATTGCATACATAAGTGATCCTATGACCATTCTACATCTCTTTTCTATCTCAACACTTTCTGAAACATTTCTCTTTAAACAGCTATGATCAAAATTCTCCTGCATAGGAGTTGCAACTGGATTACAATCTGACATCTCACATTTTTCTAACAACTTTTTAAGGTACTCTTTTTGACTCAATACAATTGTTTGCTTCTCAATATTTTGCTTGACATTGATACCTAAAAAATCACTAACTAGTCCCATATCTCTTATGTTAAAATAAGTACTAAGATTATTTTTAACATCCACAATATTGTTCTCATTCATTGAAGTTAACAGCAAATCATCCACATATACCATCAAAAAAGTTTTCTCTTTATTTTGACCTCTAATGAATAAACAATATTCAAACTCTGATTGTTCAAAACCTAAATCTTTCATCGTTGCAGTAAATTTTGTATTCCAATTCTTTGGAGACTCTCTCAAGCCATACAATGACTTATTTAATTTGATACATTGATCCTCATTTACTTTAACACTCTCACAACCTTTAGGTAAAGTTACATATACATCTCCAGTAACCTCTCCATTTAGAAATGCACTACATACATCTAGTTGATAAACAGGCAAGCAGTGTTCATTACAGAAAGCAAGAAACATTCTTATAGATGTCAATCTAGCTACTGGACTGTATACATCAGAAATATCAAATTGCATAAAGCCTCGCGCTACTAATCTTGCCTTATAAACATTATTAGCCTTAACTCGAAAAACCCACTTACAGTCAATAGAACGATAGGTATCTGGCTTTGGCACAATTTTCCAGGTGTTGCTGTCTCGTAGAGCTTTCAATTCTCTATCCATGGCTGCTCTCCAATGAGTCTTCTCGCTACTCTCAATAACACTCTCATATGTTGGATTATCGCACAACAAACCCATCTGGTATTCTCTATATCTCTCTGGTAGTTTTATCTCATTTCTTGGTCTCAGGTTGTGTACTCTCTCTTGCTCAGTTCTCGTTTCTCTCTCTTCAATTGTCGCTGCCACTTGTCTCTCTTGAAGTATTGTCTCTCTCTCTTCTCCTTGTGTTGTGTCTTGAAAAATCTCCTCCTCACTCATGCTCCCTCTCTCTGTGGCTTCAGCTTCACTCGTTCTCCCTCTCTCTGTGGCTTCAGCTTCACTCGTTCTCCCTCCCTCTGTGGCTTCAGCTTCACTCGTTCTCCCTCCCTCATTTACCTCACTCTCGCTCTTTGTCTCCTCTTCAATATGTAGACTTGACTCTCTCCGTTTCTCTAACTCATTTTCACTCAGTACTCGCTGAGGCAGGAAAACTATGTCACATAGGATCTCTACCTTGTTGCTCTCTTCAAAGTACACTCTGTATCCTTTAGTGTTATCATCACATCCTACAAGGATACCATATCGGTTCTTCGGGTCCCATTTAAGCCTTCTCTGTTTTGGCACATGCACAGATACTCGTGTACCAAACTCTTTGATATTCTCTATAGTAGGCTGCCTTTTAAAGTATGCTTCATATGGGGTTATCTCCAGCATAGGACTCTTTCCAGCTCTGTTTATGGCATAAGCAGCTGCATGAACGGCTTCTGCCCAAAACTTCTTATGCATACTTGATATTGATGCACGGGCCAGCTCCACTAGGGTTCTCATGTCTCTCTCGGCACGACCATTTTGCTGAGGTGTATACACTACACTTGTTTGGTGCTTGATACCTTTTGACTCAAGTAATGCATTCAACTCTTTGTTCATGAACTCAAGGCCATTGTCAGATCTTAATATCTTCAATTTACATCCAGTCTCATTCTCAGCTTGGTTTATGAACTTCTCAATGCAGCTCTTGACTTCAGACTTATGGTGCACAAAGTAGAGATACCTGTACGAAGAGTAGTCGTCCTTCAGAAGTAGGAAGTATCTGGCTCCGCCTATGGATTCCTGCTCCATAGGTCCGCATACATCCGCATGAACCAGTTCCAGTCTCTCTTTAGCTCTCGACTCACTCATTGGGAACGATACGCGGTGTTGTTTTCCGGCTAGACATTTCTCGCATACGTAGCCCTCGCTGTCATCATTAAACTCAATGTTGCTCCTCTTCAGGATGCTTTTGACCTGGTCGATGCCGATATGAGCCAGCTTTGCATGCCACTCTGACAAATTCTCGGTTTTCTTGCTCAAATAACAACTCGTAAACATTGGATTTACTGAACTGTCACTTTTGACGTTTCGCGTTCCGTTTCGTCCTATGTTTTTCACAGACTCACTCGTGGATGTGTTGCAAACTGCGTTTTGCGTTTCGTTTCGTACGAAGTTCATGATGTACAGTTTGTTATGACGTCTCGCAGTCACACGAACTTCACCACTCTCATCGACAAAATGGCACTCCTCACTATTTGACGAAATGCATAATCCTTTGTCCAACACATATCCGGCAGAAAACAGGTTGAAACTTAAGTCTGGCACATACAAAACATTGGACAGTGTGGTTTTCAAGTACTTTGTACCATTCCATGCGTAAAGCCCTCCAACTGTACCAACACCGCGCACACTTAGAAGTTCTCCATTGCCAACTCTCACTTTTGATTCATCTGTTGATTTATGCAGTGTTAAAAACAACTCCTTGTTCCCACACATGTGCTGACTAGCACCAGTGTCCATGTACCATGTAGTTAGGTCACCCTCAGCATCCTCTTCACTCACTAAGAAGGCATTATACTCAGTTTTGGTACTCTTAGCATGGCACTGCGATGCAATATGGCCTTTCTTCTTGCAGATATAGCACACTCTCGCATCCTTCTTGCTACACACCCTTGCAAAGTGACCAGTTTTGCCGCAGTTGAAACACTTTAATGGATGTGAAGGAAGATCTCTTGCTTTCTGTGTAAAGTGTCTAGGGCGTGATGCCGCTGCCAGTGCCACTGCCTCCTCACTTGAAGAAACTCTCTCTTCTTCCAGTAGTAGCCTTGCCATTAACTCTCTCATGGTTTGTTTATCTCCAGGTACAGACTCCCAGGCTGATCTGAAGTGCTTGAAAGCCTCGGGTAGTGTCATCAAGATCTTTGTGATCACCATATTGTCAGACACAGGTTCTCCGGACAGCTTTAGCTTCAATTTGACCTCTTCTATTCGTGCGAAATACTTTGATAGCGGCTCATTACTATCAACTGTCATGCTAAAGAATTTCTGTTGTAGCAGGTGGACGCTCACGGTTGATTCTTTGTCATACACTGAGGCTAACTTCTCCCACATCTCATTAGAAGAAACACAGGACAAGAGGTACGTTTGCGGCTCCTCCTCCATCCTTGTTATTATAATCTCTTGAGCCTTGGCATCAAGTTTGATCCACTCTTCAACAGTTTTTGTTGACTCTTCGGTTTTCGCCGGACATTTCCGAACGCCGGTTGCAATGTCGAAAATTCCTCTGCTTTTCAGCATAACTTGCGTCTGAAAGCGCCAAACGGGCCAATTCTCTGCTCCTCGTAGCCTCACGGTGTGTGATGCTTCCATCGTACTCATTTCTCTCAACTCAACTCAACTCACGCAGGCCGCGTGGTTCAATCGCCGCCGTTTTTGGTTTTCAACTCGCTCCTCACTGACCTGTAAGGTTAGGGTCTGGGCCCATAACCTGTTGAATCCTATGTACTTTATTGGATCTTGCAGGCAGTAAAACGACGTGATGTCTACAATTTTGATTTATTTATCGTTCACACGGGACACCGACACAGCAGACAAGATGGAGACCAAACAGCACACACAAAAGGAAGCAGTCCTACCAACTTAATCAAAATACAACTTTATTATTAGTGCCAACCTAACAGTTTTATTTTGCTCAAAGCATTCAGTTTTGTTTTATATTTTTAAAAATACATTGCACCGCTTTGTTTTGTATTCTAGATGCCGCTTATGGGTAAAGCGACAGGCAATGAAGATTTGCATGGTGGAGCTGTAATAGCCACCGTTATATGACGGAGAGAATGATTGCCTTAATTGTAAAAATTTTTATTCGAAGACAATGTCAAATATATAATTTGATTTCATAAAGGCAGAAGAAATTAACGCGAACGCAAATAAAATTTCGCAAGCTCAAAGTACAGCAAAATAGTAACCAGGTGATACAAACGTTCCTTGACATTATTATTATTAGCAGTACCTATACCATATTTATTTGGGGCTAAGACAAAGTGTAAACAACTTTTCAGTACTCTTTAAACTATTTTCATTGTCGAAAAATGTTATTTCGGTTTTTACACTAAGAAATTAGTAAATTAGATTGAATTAGATTTAATACTTTATAAAAAAATTACGTTTACAACATTATCAGACAGTATCATTTTAAAAGTATTAAAAAGTTTCATTTTGTCTCAGCCTCAAATAAATATGGTATAGATATTATTTTTTGACTTATTGTTTTGTTTGTTGCAGACCCCAAAGATCTGAAATTCGACCAAAGTGCAAAGTTTTGATAGCGCCGTGACGTGACGCATTGGTGACATTAAGTTTTCTACACTTGATGCTAAATAAATTATTTGGTTTAAAAAAATGCCTTTTTCATAATGAAAGTAAGCAATAATCCATTCACACCATGTCATACTCGAAATAATTGAGTTGACCTACTGTGTTGGGATTTATCGCCTACTTTAATTTCCAAAGCATGAAAATGACGTAAGAGGAGAGACGTCTCGATTTTTTTTATCGATATCGATAAGCAGTCCATCACTAATGTTTTGCAATTTCATTCTCATGTTGGTATTATACTATTTTTTGTTAGGTTGGTACAAACTACGTTCATAATTTTGAAAACGTGTTGTTAGCAAGTGCCGACTCTTATAACGTAGTGATTACATACTCTTTGGTCCAGTCCTTACCCTCGTCGAGAGGCGACATTCGCACGATGTCGACCATGGCCTGTGATAGTGCGATGCCGCGTGTGGAGGCGTGGCCTTGTGTACTCGCTTGCACCAGCGCCATCTTAGCTCTACGCTTCGGATGTGCTCCGAGCACATTAGCTCCAGGATAGATACCTACCTATGCCAGCACTTGTTTCATTGCCCCGGACCACAGAAAGCGTAGCGTTACTCAGCAGAATAAAACGGAATGGAATGCAATATAAAGGAACAGAATGACCCTAAATGGAACACAATGGAATTGATTGATAGAGAACACCAGAAATAAAATGGAACAGAATGGAACATAACATAATAGAATGAAGCAGAGCAGAAGAAAAGACTACTTACCCCAGTCGAGGGGTGACATTCGCACGATGTCGATCATGGCCTGTGATAGTGTGATTCCGCGCGCGGAGGCGCGGCCGCGTGTACCCGCTTGAACTAGCCGCCAGCTTAGTTCCACGCTCCGGCTGATGTGTTCAGAGCACATCAGCTCCAGGCTGTTTGACGATGAGCCGGTGCTTGTCGACTTGGACTCGGCGTTCTCTGCAGAGGTGTCAAATGGATGGTTTTGAATTGAAAAGTTAGTTAATAAAAACAGAGGTTGTGGGTTCGATTCCCACCGGGAGCCGCCGTTTGTACAAATGGCCTTAGTCTAGGTGTATTTCCATGTCTGTGATGTCTTTACCTGGTTACCATAGTACAGGGTATCCTAGATTGGGACCAGGGCAAGTGATCGTGTTGTGTGGAAGTTATTTATTTATTTATAATGCAACAAGATTAATTTGTACAAAAGTGAGCTTAATACTAGTTAGTATCGAACGGCTTATAATTTTGAACGATTTTAGAATTGGTCTCATAATAAAGTATTCATGAGTAGAATAACCTCCTTAACTTTCACCAGCATCGGCACTTAAACTGGTTTCCGGCTGCAAAGTTGCTGTGCATTTGCAGTTTGAATGTAGTTGACATGACTGCCATGAAACTGCCAACCAAGCAAGCAGTACAATTGCAGGCAGTGTACAGTATGCATGCAGTTCCAACCACGGATGCCATGCCATGAAGTTGTATTGCAGTCGTTCTTATTGCATTCAAATTGCAACTTTGCAGTCAGAAAGCAGTTTAAACGCAGCACGTCTGTTGAGAGCCTTAAGGCCTTTTCCTTAAAAACTTACCATCTTCCTGAATTTTGCCAGGCACAGTGTTGAACGGACAACGGTCCAGAGGCACGGGAACACGACAAGACTCTTTACTCTCAATCAGGATATGCTTGTTGCCCGTGTACTGGAACTCCATCTCCTCGGACGTGAGGTTGGTTACGTCCAGCACTAGGTACAGCTGGGTTGGGCTGAAAATAAAAGCTTAACTTGGTAACAGAGTCCGCCCGTGTAGCGGTTGATCACATTGTCTCTAGCTGACGGCAACTTTATAGCTTTGGAGTGAATTGGAAAACCAACCAAAAAGTTCATATACAATTCAACAGGCAGGACGTAATAGAGACACTGGGCATTAGCTCTAAGTTGATCTGTAGCGTCAACTGTCGACAGTGCATCTATCTCCCGCACCTGTCCGAGCAGCGGATTGCCACTTGCGCATGGCTCCTCGACATTGGCCTTATTCCTCCTTAGCTCCTTTTTGGAGTAGTGCGCACGAAAACACCCTGTTATCTATACAGGAAACTTGAGTTTTCGTCGAGACAACGCATAGTTCACAAGGATAGGATTATTATCCCTGTGCACCGTACGATGGCTTTTCGAGGTAGTTTCCGTTTTGCGGCGTCCAAGTGCTGGAATGATATACCTCCCCCAGTCCGTGACGCTTCCAGTAGGTATGCCTTTGGGCGCAAGCTCAAGGTATATTTGCTTGAACAGCAGAGACTATCCCGCCCGATTTTTCGCCGCTTCTGACTCTGATTTACTTTTACTTCTACTTTTACTATTTAGTAAAATGACCGACTATGTAATCGCATCAACTAAATCATAGGCCACCATTGCGTAATGTCGGGCATGTATTTACTTTTTTTTAATATTCAAACCAGTAATCTATAGCAGCTGTCGATTACAGAGAGATTCTACTAGAGTAGGCGTTCACAAAGCAAACACAGCATTAATGCAAAAAAGTATATTCTGTATGGGGCCCTTAATTTTCAATAAAATAAATATAGACGTACGTGAACTTGACATGAATAGTTTTAAATTTAGGTTAAGAAATATACTTATTGAGAAATGTTATTATAATATTAATGAATTTTTGACTGACAGATCTTGACATTGGCATCATGACAATAATATTACTAAGAGGACATAATTAATGCATATTAAGTTTTATTTTTAAGTTTGAATTGAACACAATTTTTACTAATTCTTGACATATCTTTAATGATAATTTGTGTTTGCGGTAAAGGTTTTCTGTTTTAATTTTTCGATATAGGTCTGTTTCCTTTCAAGGCGCCTTCTCGAAATTCGTGTGCCTATTAAGGCAAAACATGCATAGGACTCGTATGTAACAATTCCAACATCATGTACTCATGTTTTACGAATAAATTGCTTTTACTTTTTTTTTTACTTTTTTATTTTGGTGTGTATCCTCCCCTCTCTTCTCCTTCACTTATATTTCTTTCACTTATATTTACTTATTGAATTTAATTTATTATGGTGTTCCTTTATATTTCATACATATTAATTTAAAACTAATAATATATGTAAGTATTTTATGACGATATTTTATTTATTTTTTTTACTTTATTGTATGTATGTTATTGAATTTGACTTAATTCTTTCACTGCACCACGGCACGCACTCCGTAGTACAATTATGGGTTACCGTAGGCACTGACTGAAAATCAGCGCTGAGGGATCACTTCCTCAGCACAACGCTGAGTCAGCTGCCTTTTGTGGCAATGTAGATACACCACAGGCTACATCTATAGTCCTGTTTTATTTATTCGTTTTGTCTGTTGTGTATTTAGTTTTCCTTCTGTGTTGTGCATATTATGTTACTTATGTGCTTATTTTGTTTCTGTGATGTATCTTGTTGGTATAATAAATGTCTTTCTTCTTCTTCTTCTTCTTCTTCTATTCCCTTGTTGAACACTAAAAAAAATGTTCACTTACATTTCAGCTGGCAGCAAGTCCCAATGAGTAATAGATACACTAGAGTAACTCCAAATTGATCTACAGCGTCGACTGCCGACAGTGGACCTCTCGAACGCGCCCGCCCGAGTAGCGGGTGATCACTTGCGTCTCTATTAGACGGCTCCTAGATTGAATAGGGTACGTTTTTAAGTTCACTTACATTTCGGCTGGCAGCACGTCCCAATGAGTGATAGATACACTAGGTAGTAACTCCAAGTTGATCTGCAGCGTCGACTGCCGACAGTGGACTTCTCGACCGCGCCCGCCCGAGTAGCGGATTATCACTTGCGTCTCGATCTGTCGACCCCGCGACGGCGGCATCACGGAAATAGGGGCGGACCAGCTGGTTGTGTGCGAGTTCGAAGATCTGTGAAAGGGAAATCACCTTATAAGAGTGGAATATTCTTTATGATGGACAGATGACCTCATCCAAGTGGCAGCAAGACGCTGGATGCAAGCCGCTCCTTTTGGATGGCAGGAAGATGCTGGATGCAAGCCACTCTCCAACCGGTCTTTTTGGAAATCCACGGAGGAGGCCTATGTCCAGCAGTGGACTTCTTGTGGCTGAATGATGATGATGATGATGATTCTTTATGACCACAGATTATCTGTGTTTATGACATAAAGCAAGTTAAGAATAAGAATATGGGATATGAGAATAAATTTTATTTAGTGGTCTATTTTTAGGGTTCCGTACAACAAAAGGAAAAACGGAACCCTTTTAGGATCACCTTGTTGTCCGTTTGTCCGTCTGTCTATGAAGACTCTTTATCTCGGGAACGCGTGGAAGTATAAAATTGAAATTAAAGCCATATACTCAGGATACGGTCCCTTGAAGCTGTGGAAAAAACAAACTTCTAAGTTACGGCCGTTTATGCCGCAAAAAAAACTATATTTCGACACTCAAGGGAATCAAAATGTATAGGAAACGTTCCGTTGACCTAGAACTATGAAATAAGTAATATCGTCTTATACTACAAATACAGGGCATTATTTAATTAATTAAATTAAAAAAAATGTCTTTTAAGTTTGGGAAGCGCTCGGAAAAAACTGCGAGATTCGATTCCTGAACTATTTATGGTATGTAAGTACCTACCAATTTGTACGGGACAGTCAATGGGCGAGTTTGACTTACACTTATACGGTTTTAGACAAACACTGTCGGATTTTTTTTAGGGATATACGTCTCACTGTAGGACACAGGCTTTCTCTCAGAGAGAGAATATGATTACTACGCGTGCCCACCGCGGATTGGCAATTTTGAGCGCTGAGGTATGTGAACATTTCCAGCACTCAGGTGTCCTCACAACGTTCTCCTTCACCGGAAATTGTCGGAAATAAACAGTGTTAAAAGTCTAACGTCAGACTCGAAAATTATGCATACTGGACACCAAAATAAAAAAACTTCTGATTTCCCAGCAAAACCTTCGCAAGTGGTTAACACACATGCAAAGTTAAACAAAAGCCTAAAACAATCCATACCTGAAGCTGCCAGTGAGCGGCCGATTTGGCATAAGTCCGCTGCTCAGTGAAGTCTGCGCATTGGAGCTCTGTGTGGGCAAAGAGGTCTGGGCATTGGGCACGGGCGAGCCCACTCTCGACGGGTAATTCGAGGTCAGGCTGTTTGGGAAGAGGTTCTCGCCGCCCACGCCCCCTAGGTCGAGGAAATCCGCTTCCCCGTACAGTTTCATGAGGATGGTTGCGACCCCGTTAGGCGCGATCGGCAGTTGTTTCTGGATGTCTTCGTTCGACCATTGAAATACTTTTGACTGGAGCTGGCTGTCCATGTTTGACTGCGGAAATACATTAGAATAGAACTCTTTATTGTGGGCACCAGAAAAAAAAATGCATAAGGTGAAATAGTGAATTTTCTCACTGTTGCCTCGTAATTATGTAAAGTTTCGGTCAACAAAACAAAATCTCTTTAGGAGGTATGATTAAGTACGGTTGCCATTACATTACATAAAGTCACGCCTGTATCACGGAGGAGTAGGCAGAGGCCAGTGTTTGCCACTTGCCACGATCCTGACAGACCTCTTTCGCTTCATCAACATCAAATGGCTGCTATTTTATTAGTTTCTTTAAGACTAAACATACATTATCGTCACCTTAATTCTTTGCAACTCATTTTTTCTTCTCAGATAATAAAAACGATGTCTTATGTGCCTTTACAGGGTCATGTGTATAAATTTGCAAATTATGATACCACCTGTCATAATACCATGCCCGACAACAAATGACTATAAAAAATAAGTCTCTCACTCACCTGAATAGCTAAATCCAGATACTCGATCGGCACTTGACTAGTGTTCGTAATGAGCATAGTACACTCCGTGCTCTCCCCGTTGTATAGCGAAATATTCGTTATACTGCCGACGTTCTCCGTGCTAGGCAGGTTTAGGTTGCCCGAAGGCCGTACTGTCGTCTCTATAGTTATCGTTGGGAGACTTGGGATGACCTCTATTGTGTAGGACGCAGGGAACTTATTTGGCGTGGGCATGTTTTTCAATCTGCAGTTAGACTTGACTCCCAATGTGTGTGTGGAATAGCCCAAGATCTGCAGTTCACCAGTTTCCTTCGGCGTTCCGTGTAGATTGATGGTGGTGGGTGAATCCGGGAGTAGGATGATAGTTTCCGGGATGGACTCGAAGACGACGCCGGCCGTTAGGAGGCGCATGTTGGAGACTTTGAGCTCGAAGGGGAGTGGATTGGTCAGCTTCATTTGCACTTCGCAGATGTCGTCCTCGACCCAGAGGTATTCTGGAATGACAGACGGAAAAATTCACAGATTACATTTTTTCCGATGTAATTTCTTCCGGAAAAAATTGTACCTAATCTTCTCCGAAAAATAATAAGCGCTTTCCCGAAATCGAACCCACGGCCTCTGTTTTGGTAGTCAAGCGTCTAGCGATCTTCACTGTGACCTCGTTAGTTTATAAGCTAGACCTTAAAAGAAAACAAACAATTGTAAGAACAGAGTCTTACAGGAAATATTACGTATAATATGTGTTTTTCTAATATTAGGCTAAATCCTTTCCGTTTAACATTGTTTTGTACAGCTGATGTCATGACTTATAAATAAATAAGAAAGTACGATTCTTAATCGGACAACCAGTGGCGTTTTTATAGATTAATACAGACATAGAAAAGAAATAAAACCGGCCAAGTGCGAGTCGGACTCGCGCATGAAGGGTTCCGTACCATTATTATACAACATTCGTGAAAAGATCGAGAAAAAACGGCAAAAAATCACTTTTCTTGTATGGGATCCCTCCTTAAATATTAATTTTATTTTAATTTAATTATCAATTTTTGAAGCGAATATAGAACTAAATATTCTGTGAATACTTCAAGCGTCTACCTGTAGCCGTTATTAATATCGAAAACGGCAAAACAATTACGTTTGTTGTATGGGAGCCTCCCTTAAATATTTGTTTTATTCTGTTTTTAGTATTTGTTGTTATAGCGGCAACAGAAATAAATCATCTGTAAAAATTTGAACTGCCTAGCTATCACGGTTCATGAGAAACAGCCTGGTGACAAACAGCCAGACAGACAGACGGACAGTGAAGTCCATAGTAATAGGGTCCCGTTTGGCACCCTTCGGTTACGGAACCCTAAAAAATCTCACAAAGATCTGTAACCACGACCACTCACCCATCCGCCCCTCGTCCTTCTTACTCTTCCGCTCCAAGCTGCCAAAGTGTATGGGTGTGAAGATGAACGGCCCCTGCTGAGTCTTGCACTTGACGGAGTGCGGACTCCGCGCCGGCGGCAGCGGGCGGGCCACGAACGCGGAGCAGTGAGGCACGTGTGTTAAGTTGGCTGGCGGGATCACCTCACCAGTTTCCAGCACTAGGGGCACCGGACCGCCTTCGCACTGGGCTGATAGGGCCTGATAAAGGAAGGTTTAGGGTGTCGCACTTCCATTTTTGAGCAAACTTCCCAGATTAAGTTTGACTAGGGGTAACTGCAAACTTGTAGCAAGGTTGCAAGCTTGCTGCAAATTGAAGCAAACCTGCCAGTTACTGCTCGTTAAACTTCATGGGTTACTACGGGGGTAATAAACTAGCCCTACCCTTCCGGGGTCACCAGCGCTGGGCTCCCGATGCTACAGAGTCTACACTACAAGTAACACTTAAGGGCCATCCATTAAGTAAGTCATACGTTAAGGGCCTCCCCCGTCGACAAAGTGTGACAAGTGGTGGGAGGGGTCCTATGTTTCGTGACGACTCGTTTCAAAGATAAAATTATTTATTGTTTTGTAATTTTTTTCAAATGTTTGATATGATGTTGTATTCCTAGATATTTAAAAGTAATTTAAATGGAAATGAAACTAATTTCGGAACTGCTGTTTCAACGTAGATGGAAAAGTGCAAAATATGTGACGTTACACTTGCCTCTCACAAAGGTGACCAATTCTAACAAGGACGGAGGAGGGGTAAAAAAATCACGAAATTAGTGTGACGTACTTTATGGATGACCCTTTACCTGCAGCTGTATTGCCAGGTCGCGTTGCTCGGCCCGCGAGAGGTGCGGCCACATGGTCTGAAGGAGGAACGTCATGTGGCGGGTCGCAAGCGCCGGGTGCCCGATGCGCCGCGCCGCTACTACTAGCTCTTGAAGCAGCTGGATTTGGAGGGCCGGCCAGCCTGCGGAGATAACATGAAGTAACCAACGATACAGGAGACTGAGTTTGCGCTTGAAGATCTCTTCGGGTTCCGCGACAAACCTCTATGGCGCGCGATCGCGTGCCGCCATCTTGTTTTACGTAGTGAAGTAAAGCAAGATGGCATTAGCGTACATGACGATGAAAAAAACGTCCATCGCAGTGGCGTGCCGCGAGGCCAGAGAGCGGCGCACTCCTCACAATTTGGAATTCTGAACTCCACTAAAAGCACTTCTAATAAAAATCGATAGACCGTCCTTAAAAAATAACTTGATTGCATTCTGAAAGAAGAAGAAATAAACGTGACGAGTGCGACCAATAACGCGCGAGAAAAAGAACATGATCATCTTTGTCCTTTCCTCTCGCAAAAAAATACATGTATACATAAACTCACGCCTCTATCCCAGAGGGGTAGGCACGCGGGACTGCCACTTGCCTCGATCCTGACAGATCACTTTCGCTTCCTCAAAAAATATTATTCGTTGCATGCACGCACGCCGGTTTCGGGTACTTTTTATCTTGCCCTGTGATAGTAGGTACATCCGCAAAAAATTATCTCTTCATTTCATCAACGGAAGGTCACATAATTATGTTACCGACAATCACTTGGTTGATTTTCTTCTTTCTAAACATAAGACTTGACTCATTTGACAGCATAATTATATAACTTACCAACTTGATACTGTATAACATAGTTAGGGTCCAAGCTAAGCTTGTGTCCAGGGAAGCTGTGCAACATGAGGTAATAGCACCGCTGCCAGTCAGGGTTCGGGTTGTTGGGGCTGACCTGCCGCGTCGCCGCCAGCCGTTGGCAGAACGCTGCCTTACGGAGGAACCCTGGAGGGGTGCGGTAGGTTAGATTCTATTGGCATTGCAGTAAAGGTCACAGTTGGGTAGCCAGGTAACTGACAGATGGCCTACCATTCCCAGGCAGTGAGAAGTGACAAGTAGTTAGACCTGAGATTTCAGCACATAGTCGCATAGTTCGGGAATGGTATGCAGCAAGTGCCGAGTTATATACCTCAGACACTAGGGTTTCCTCACGATTTTTTAGTAGCGAGTGGTATTGCTACTAAAAATTACTTAAAAATAGTACTTAGAGACAAACTTCACTGAGTCGGTATATGCCGGGATTCGAACCGCATATGAGGCACGGGTTCTGCCGATACGCTATCACCGCCCTAAAAAAGCGATAAACAGTCGCGCCATCTGGCATTAAGTAGCGAGCGAGAGCGAGATGGAGCTACTCTTTAATGCTTTGTCGCGTGTGACACGAGTCGTGTCGCCAGGACAGAGCACTGAAAAAAAAATTGGCAGGCTGGAGTTGCATGCAAACATAAACATACGCATAAGCAGCCTATATACGTCCCACTGTAGGGCACAGGCCTTCTCTCAGGGAGAGAGTATGGGCTTAATCACCACGCTTATACTTTTTTTATCTTTATCTTACCAATCTCCTTGTATAGATCCGCCAAAGTGTCAAAACGTTGAATCTTCTCCTGCTCACTCAGTGTGAGATTTATAAAAATGACATTCTGTAGAAAACTTGACGCGTGCAGACTGTTATTTTGCTCAACGGCGATCCTCGCAGCTTTGAAGCAAGCCTCCGTTTCAATAATACCAGCGTTCTGGTACTTGCTGTAGTGTATAATCGCCATACGATACTTCTCCGATATCTCTTCGCCGCTGAGCAAATACTGATTGGTAATTTGCGAAGGCGGTTGTCTGGGGATGGACGGGAGGTCAGGGATGTATGATTTGCTCGGGTATTCTATGTCACTGGAGGAAGCGATTGACTCCGAGTCTACATTATCGGTCTCAGATTGTCTCGAAGAAGTCTCTAGGCTGCCAGAGGATGATGGGGTAAGATCACTAGGTGGGTTGACGGGACTAGAGGTCTTTGAAGACTTTAAAGGTGAAGACGTTTGGTGACGTCGGAACGGGTCAGCGGGAGGTTGGAATAGGGATAATATTTTGGATTTATTTGGAGAGTTTTCTTGGAGACTGGCGTTGCGTTGCAGGGGCGTTTGGCTGCGCAGATTTGGGTAGAGGAGTATGGCGCTTGAAGCGCAGAGACCTGAAACAAAAGGGTGGTCTGACTAGTTTATATTTTTAAAAGACGTGTTAAGAATAAAGATGAAGAACAGGGACCGATGCTATCACATTTATTACTGACCGCAAACCTAGTTCGAGCTCTACAAACTCTAAAGATCTTGTCTGGAAGGATGTGAAAGGATCCTTCAAACTTTCTTTCCTCTGAGTTCGAACCCAAGCTCAGACAACGAGGAGATTCAGACTACCCACTGAAGAGAGTGCGGAGGTAGGGTAGGAGGACCATGGTGACTTCTTCTTGTACTACCGGAGACCAGACAAACTAGAGGAGAATTATAGATGTAACGAGTGTAATCGCGATAACTACGTTAATTTCCTGACAAATTAACTTTGCTTAATAACCAATCGCGATTAGACCCTTTACATGGACATCGCGAGTAATAAAAAAATACTAGATTTGAATTGGCAGGGGAGCGAGGAGGTTACTGTGAGAGGGAACAAGTCTACGGCAATTACTGAGTTTTAGATAGAAGGCAAACTTCGCCGAGTCAGTAGAATAACCCGCGATTCCGATTCCTCGTACACTAACTGTTATCTATTGTCATTTTGGCCAAGTGCTGTTAATGATAGACGAAAAGATTGCTACTGCACGAGAAATCGGGGGTCAGTTTTACATGGTTTTACCTTCTTTAGCGGCAGCCAACCAGAGCCAGTCGTTGACGGACTTGAGTATCTCTGCCGCGGTGTGATACAGGCTCAAACTCTCCGCCACCATTCCCGCCTGCAGCGTCAGGTCGGCCAGGTTTTTAGTGACACGTCCCATGCAGCGCTTCTTGTGAGTGCGGGACTCCATGTCGAGGCCTGAAACATAGGATAAATAGACCATAGACCACAAGGCCTACAATCTGGCCCACACTACACGGCGCGACACTGTGGGCTTGCAAATTGTACACCATAGTTTATTGGATGGCACTTTAGCTTATAAGCTTATAAGGAAAAGTGCTAGCAGTAAATGTCAGTCAAGAGTGTTGTCGCATGCCTGTAATTGTTCGGCTAGATTTTAAGGTCTATAATGTGTCAATAATGTTGTTTAACCTAACATATGTTTTGTAATTAAATAAACAGACACTCGGTGTGTACAAGCGATACGAAAACGCGTTGTAGACACAGAGCGTGGACGCGCAATAGGGACGAGCAATGTTTTGTGGTTCGAATGGGAAGCAAATGGAAGATTTGTGGAAAATACAAGGAAACTACCCAAGTAGTCGATGACTACGTTGGCAGCACGCAGTGTTCAGGCAGCGGCCGCACGGAGCTGTTTGCTTTTTTAAAAAGGCTTCCATTGGACGCCGAAACGCAAGGACTGATTTAGATGAATAATAGACTTAAGTAGGCAGAGCCGGATTTTGAGGTCTGGAGGCCCTAGGGCAACGAAGGAGCGGAGGCCTCTAATTATTCCCAAATAAAAAATACGAAACAAAAACTACAATGAATACGACGAATTATTTTTTTTAATTTGAAAAACAAACAGACTTTATAAGTACTCATAAAAGATTGGCGTTTAATGATAGTACATATTAGCCTTTTGTGGTGGCCCTTTCCTTGTGGAGGCCCCGCCTGCCCTCCCCTAAATCCGGCCCTGTAAGTAGGTACTTTCGGGTCTAATTGCGATACAAGACCGCGTCACGCTAATCTGAAATCACGACTCACCAACAAAATCTTTCTTCTCAAACGGCGCCATCAATAACGACACCTTTTCTAGTTTCTCCCGTGACCTTTCCAGCCTCTTCGATTCCACCACCCAGAACAGTGAGTTGACTAGATCTGCTACATTCTGCTCCAGGTCTGGCACTGGATCGTTCTCCCCGTGGAAAATGGCGTGGGTCTTGAAGTTGGAGGGAGTGGTGAAGTTGTCTTCCGGGATGGTGGAGCAGGTGGATTGTGGGAAACTCCCGCCAGAAGATAAACTGTCTGGTTGCTCGCTAGCTGGCAGGGAGATCCTGTAATAGATTATATTTGAGGTTGTGGTGGCTAATTTATCAATCACAAATTGGATCACCAGTTGGAAGTTTTTTTGGTAAATTTTTTTCTCAAAACTGATCTATATTTTGTAATGGACACCTATTCTAATTTCTAACATTCATTAAGTCACAGTTACTGTATTACTTTGAATAAAAACATTTTGTTTTAATTTCACTAAATGCATTTTTTATTTTACTGCCTTCTTTGATAAAATAGTTTTTGATGTACTAGTAAAATATTTTTTAGGAATATATGCGAAGGCCACTTCTTTCTTGTCTGCAATTTTATTTCTTAATTTTTTTCTTTGTATGCCAACATCAGGTTCACTAGCACCAGTAATGAAAAAAAAATCATATCTTCTTTTATAGATCGTTTTTACAAAAAGTGGCATACAAATATTTGAATTACGTAAATTGTGATTTTTACAACCCACAACTGAGAACTCTCAGGTCCTCAGTTTGCCTCCTAAAAATCTTAATTTTATGTTTCAAATATATATAAGCCTCTTCTGCAAAAACGATCAGTAAAATATATGATTTTCTTTCACTAGTGGCACTAATGATCCTTGGGGCTACCCCCTTAAGTTTTCCAAAGAAGGATTCTGTGACTGAACTTACTTATCACTGCTCAAGCTGCTTCCATCCTTAGGTTTCTCCTCTTCAAATATATCGTAGGACTCAGGCTCCTGTTCAGGTTTCTTCATATTGCTAATGGGACCAAACATGAAAGCCCTTGAATCATACAGCGTGTTTGAGTATTTAACCTTGAGAGACTCATGCACTCGGCACACTTCATTGAGCTCCACTTGATTTGTGAACTTGCTGAGGGTTATCAGGCCTAGGACTCTTCTGCAAAATAAGGAGAAAAGTTAAGGATCATCATAATTTCTATTATTCAAGATTCGGAATCTTGACAGCTGGTGCAGACTGGTCACAAGTTTCCTTCATCATACCTTCTAATACCACAGGGCATACAAGTTTGGGACCAGGTGATTGTGGAAGTTATTGTTAGTACTTATTTGGCCAACATCTTAGTTAAGAAGGTCTTCCCTACAGTCTTCCACTCCTACCTGTCTTAGGCCATCGTCTGCCATGTGGGCAAAAAGGTTAAGAGATTGTCCTGCCATCTCTGCCTTGGTCAGCGACGTCTGTGATGCCTGGTATATGCAAACCTATTTTGAATATTTTACATGTAGGTGATTTGTTTGGCCGATATTAGACTATCATAGAAATGTGATTTCATATCTGTCAAATTCTTTTTTTATGTGAAGCTGTTTCTTATTTGCTTATTACACCTGTCATTTAAACGTCATAGGTAATCAAGATACCAATTTAGCCGCGTTTTCTGTTCCCATGAGCGCAATTTTTGAAATTGCCCTAAGGTTGAGAAAAAATGCAAAGAATAAAAAAAGGAACAAACCACGTATTTGGGTTAGACCATGGCACAGTCCTGGATTGCAAGGCTATCAGAGAGAGGAGTCAATAACATACTAGAAGAACTTGGACTGGAATGGACAAAAAGTAGCTCTGAATGGACGCAGACATATTTAACTATATATTGTCAAAGGTAGCACCATTAATTTCAAAACAAAAAACTCATTTTGGATGCCCAATCAGTGCAAAAGATAGTTTACTAGTAACACTGAGATATATTTTAGCTACTGGAGAAACTTATTACAGCTTATAGTTTCTAACCAGAATGTGATGTAATGTGACCAAATAGGATCCTAATTGTATGCTTGCTGTGAAACAGGATCAAACTTCTATGATCATAGACAATATGGATCATAGCATATTATTACACTGTCATAGGTGTTTCATATTTATATGAGTGCTACATCTATGATAATATTTCTATGATAGTTTAATATCAGCCGTAGTGGTCAAAACATAATGTTGCAAGTAATTAAAATTATAAATACATTATATTACCTGTGTGTTTGAAAGTCACCCCAGTCATTATTTTCAACTGGATAATCTCTGACATATCGAACCCAGATGTCTCTTACTTGGCCAGAAGAATCTGTAAAAATTATAAAATTTGAATAGCTATCTCCAGAACATATTTATATATTTATATTTTATTATGTTGCCTATGTCCCACTTCAGGGCACAGGCCTTCGCTCAGAGAGAGAGAATAGGCTCAATCACCACGAGTGCTCACTGCTTCAAAATTTCAAGCATGGAGGTATGTGAACACCTCAGACACTCAGGTATCCTCAAAATGTTTTCCCTTATCATTAGTATGTGGTTTTGCGACTATAACTTCACAAAAATGTATGTAAGTTAGAAAACAGTCATTTCAACATGCCAGGATTCGCACCTACGACCTCCCAAATGAGATGCCAGAGTTCCACCATTCCGCCACTTGTTTATTTTATAAAATAAACATTATTTAACAATTCAGCCAAAAACTTTAACTATACCGAGTAAAAATAATTCCTAAATAAAACCAAATGTTTGGTACAATACAGAGCTTATGGTATGGTATGATCCTATAATATAGAACTCGAAACTATACATTTCACCATGGGGTTCAATGGGGGACATCCCCTTCTACTCCCTGACCTTCTCACCCCTATACCTCTCAAAATATATGGCAGTTTACCCCTATAAAGCTTCGCGCAACTGGGGCACGTAAGGAGGGCGTTACCAGTGACTTTGATGTTGTTGATCCTCTGTATCCGCTCCCAGAGCTTGTTGAAGTTCTTGAGCATCCCGCCGATGCCCTTCACCAGCACCAGCAGGCAGGCGTGGTGCTGCGCCTGCTGCGCGTAGTCCGGATGCGACATGACCGACTCTCCAGGCGCGTGCGAGAGGATGTAGCTCACCGAAGAGCGCATTTGACTATCATTTAGGGACTAGGTGGCAGCGCTGCGAGGCTCTTGGAAGACGGTTTACGTGAAGGGCTTAGGGCGCTGCTGGTTGCAAAGGTAGGACCCAAGGAGATTTAATTGTTTTACGACAATATTTTGCGAGTTTGTTGGAGAATTAGTGATTAGAGAAAAGAAAACACGAAAACGTCAACAAATAATTTATTGTTCGGAAACTGCTAAAAAGTTATCAGTTTTTCATAACTATTGATTAGATATAAAACAATTTATCCTAAAAATAAAGGAAATATAGGTTTACTATTGCTAGTTTTTATATTATTTATCATATTTTTGTCTTATTTAATCAGTAATCCCTTGGTAATATCACATGGTTTGATTAGTGTTTTGATTGGATGCATCAACTTTTTCAAGCTATAAAAATAATATATTGATTAATTACGTTTCAAAACGTCTCTATTTGACATTTCTAAGATCGTTCTAAACCTATATTTTTTTTAAATCTAGCATTGCATAAAATAAAGACATTCATGTCTTTTAGCATTGAATTTAAAATTCGATGCTTTTAGTCTTAAAGTCATTCATGTCCTTTTATCAATCCAGATTTGATTTAATTAAAGCCAATTTACTAACTTCATATCTCATTTATGCTTTATTTATATTATAAATAATATATGAATTTAGTTTTATCGTTATAATTTTGTAAACAGGCAAAAGTAAGTTGTAGATATGTTTGTAGGTTCTAAACGCCCTAACCTATAAATAAAAAACATTCATTCATTATTCGTCTCGTCAAGCCGGAATTATATTTTTAATTTATTGATTGCATCTTATCTTATATTTTGCAAACTGCGTTAGCAAATATTCTAAGAATCTACGTAAGACATGGCGTCTAAAGAAGGTGGTGAGAAGTCTAAGGTAATCTACGGAGACGCCAAAATGAAATCAAAGCGATTAACAGTACACAGTCTGTACTAAAATCCGTGTTTCTTTCTCAGGGAGGTCAAGGAGCTGGAGATGGCAAAGAGAAGCGACGAAAGGAATCAATTCTTGACCTGAGCAAATACTTGGAGAAGAGCATTCGCGTAAAATTTGCCGGTGGACGTGAGGCGGCGGGAATTTTGAAAGGTTATGATCCGCTCCTGAATCTTGTCTTGGACAATACTACGGAGTTCCTAAGAGGTTTGTGTTACATACTTTAGTTTCATTTGTTATTCCAAAAAACAATATCAGTAAATCACAGATAGTCTGTGCAGTAAAGGTCTATCTACATTACAATGAGCCAGTGTCAGTGAGCGCTCAGACCCAATACAAAGTAAAATAACACTTCAATATTTACTAGGTTAGGGACTTCAATACAAGTTCAGAAAAAGGCAGAAGTCTCTGAGCTTCAATGCTCTGCCTCAAACTTCATCAGTTTAAGATTTTCTTTATATTGAAATTGTGACCTCCATACATCATCAGCACATTGTAATGTGAACTGTAATGCGACTGGTATGAAATAATATGAAACAGCAACGCAGCGGACGGCCTAAGAGTTAAAGTCTTCACACAGATTCAAACTTGTATACATATGAGTATTATCCCTTTTGAGAATTTGGGAATCCTACTATAGTAGGTATTTTTAATTGCTTGCGATGTTATACATTTAACAACTCCAATCGTAAGAGTTGTTGGGAATGAAGGTACCTACGTAATTAAGTTTACTTAATAAACAATGCATACTTTGTATTGGTTTCAGATCCAGATGACCCATACAAACTGGTTGAGGACACCAGGCCCCTAGGTTTAGTAGTGTGTCGAGGTACCTCTGTAGTCCTCATTTGCCCCATGGATGGCATGGAAGCCATTCCCAATCCCTTCATAACACAAGAAGGCTAGAGTGTATGAGTGTTTGGCTATGTATGGACTTGGATAATGGATCAATTTGTTTCCTAAGGTTATTTGTAATTTAAGTAAATATTTTGGTAAGTAGCTCCACTATTTCAATTTTATAATTTCTGACAATCAGTTTCCTTGGTGATTGAGGAATTCATGGTGAAGTCATTGCACACAATCTAATAATTTATGTCTAAAACAGTATAAAGCCCAAAGGATATCTTGGACAAAAATCTGCGCATTTGGGATGAGTTTGGGATGGACATGTAAGAGCAATTTTTTTTTGTTAATTTGTTTAAACTGAAGTCCGAAGAATTCTAAGTTACATCCCTTGTTCCACCCCAATGAATACATCCATGCAAAGTCAAAGTCATTAAGTTATTACTTGGGTTATTATATTACACTTTAGGGGAACGAAAGATATTTGTAGAAAATACCTATAATATGTACATAGGTACTTTTATTGTCTACTCAATAAATTATTGCACAACATAAAAATTAGAAGGCTTAAAAATTAATAAGAACAGGTATATAGCGTCTTTTATAAAATAATACTATCAGGTTCACAATTTTGATAACTTAAAACAGAGTAGGTATGGTAACTACATATAGCACAATTATCATTACTTCTAGTTTCAGTCAAAGCCAAATTCATTTCGTATCCAAGGATAGCTCTTTGGGCAGTCATTACAAGTAATCATATACTTGTCATGTTCCAAAACCTTTGAAGACAGTTTGCAAGTGTTAGCCTTGAAACAAGCTACTTCGAAATCTTCGAAATGTCTTGGTTTACACTGCCAGGGTTGGAATTTCTTTGCTTGTAGAACTGGAGTTGGTCTCTTCATCCATTCTATGACTTGGTGGTATGTCACGAAGTATACATCTGGCAGTTTCACAAGCTCATCCAGGAACCTCTGGAACAAAAAAAAATGTTCAAAATGTGATGATCAGTCTTGTCATCCAAAGATGTTGAGAAGTTGCAGGCGTAGGTACCGGGCAAAGGAGAGTTTTTGTATAGTTCCAAATTCCTTTAATAGGTACCATGTTTACATATGTAAGGTTTTTAGTATGTCAATACTGACTATATTACCCAGAACTTGGCATAAACGAAAACGCGATTCGATTGTTTTCTCCCCTATTTAAAACGTCCCACTCTGAACCAAAAGTCGCTAATTTTTTCGCTGAATTCACATTTACGAGACTTAACAAGTTTGTTTTTTCGTTTTAGGTTTCAATTTTTTTAAATTAATCAAGACCATCAAATTACTCAGGGCGCATTCTGCCTATCATCATTTCAACTTTCATGATGCCATTCTATTCTTTTGAGATGATCTTAGTCACCCCAAAGCCAGCGAATCTGTTCAAAAGGCGCTTCGAAATGCACGGCGAAAACAGCAATACCTGTGTCTTACCTTGAAACTATGCAGATAATTCGGATTCTTTAACCAGGCAGAATTAATATGAATTCCGAATGGAGCCCTGTTCCTCAAGTAATGCCTCCTGAAATTCTCCATCAGAATGTCATGGACGTCGTCACCGCTGAGCGTTGATGGGCAGTACTCGAGGGTCGCGCAAGTTTGGTTTCCGAACGAAAGAGGGTTGATGACCATCTCCCACTGACCCGCGTAGCTTCTGGTTGGGCAGTATTGGTTGGCAACTGATGGGAAAATTTAAAAGCATTTGTTGAAGTTCAAGGCAAGGTATTCTTGTTTTGGGAATTATTCTCTTCACATGATTCATATGATAACCAATATGGATACCGTGGGAATGATAAACTGTAACAGACTTTAGTGAACATTGATTACGTTACATTAATTAATGTACCTACCTACCCCTTAATTACGTTACATTAATTTACAGTTTCTTTTTATGAGGCAATAAATACTTTTTTATCTTTATCTTATCTTTAATTAGTATACCTACCTACCCACAAAAGCTCTTTAAGCCAGTCTGTTTCAAATGCAATCTGCATAGTTCAGAAACGTTCGCACTGCATGCATCACACGTAGTATCTCATCTCTAAATGAGGATCGTAACAGCTTACTCAACAATTATTCGCACGCTCCACTTATTTATACTGCGCTAAGCGATGGAAAAAAAGTATATCACGGATGTTTTTGTGCGACAAAATGTTTGAGACTCGAGTCTATGTGTGAGCTCATCGCGTGGAACCAAATAGTGTGTCAACTTACTGGGGTCGGTGAACGCTAGTAGACATTCGGATGTTTTCATTGGTTTCATCATCAACCCATTATGTCCCCACCAAGGGGTACGGGTCTCTTCCCTAAGGAAGGTATAGGCCATACTCCACCACGGGGGCCAAGTCCGGATTGGTGGAGGCTTGTAGACTAGTGGCTCGTCTACTGTCAGAAGTTGTCAAGCTGCCCTAAGGCCTCTGACTTGGCTTAACGACTGCCATCTATCGAAGGCAGCCGGCACCAACAGCTTAACGTGCCTTGCGAAGCACGGAACCGCTCAGAAAAATGCCACTAGCGTTAGGCATAGACGGCGACCCATCCATGCACTGAACGCGCCCTGTGTTGCTTAACCTTCGTGATCGCTTAAGATCACTCAGGCAGCCGGGGCTACGAGCGATTCATTGGTTTATTGTAAAGAAAACAACGTATCATTCAATCAACCTATACTCGTCTACCGCTGGACATAGGCCTCCCTCAAGGCATGCCACTTCTATCTGTCCTCGGCCATCCTCATCAGGCCGCTACTAGCAATCTGCCTCAGATCGTCGGTTCATTGAGTTGGTGGGTGTCCTACGCTGCTTTCGCAGTTCATGGTATCCTCTCGAATACCATTGGCTATCAGTTCGGAAGACGCGACAGGCCACTGCCACTTCAGCCTGTTAATCTTATAGGCTATGGCAATCACCTTTGTTCTTTGGCGAATTATCCCATGCCTGTCCCATGCTTAAAAAAACGTAAATCGAGTTATAACTCGATCACATCAGAAATAAGAGAATTCAGCAAACCACGTATAAAACGTGCGATCTATATGGATTGCCGGGTATAGTTCGTGGATAACTTCGCTATCCACGTCCTTTCCGACATCGTCTAATATCTACGACTTCTGGTACTTAAATATGTTACATCCAGCGTAACTTACAAGAGCATTTATGTGGCATTTTGTAATCAAGCGTATAAGGCCAGTATGGTGGATCGGATAGTGGGGCTACCACAGTCGCATCGTAGACGAATCCGAACTCTTGCATCATGAGGAACTGGCGATTCCATCCCACTGACAGATATGGCACTCTCAGCCCTCTGAAATAGGAAAATACTGTTTTGGTCCATTCACTAAACCCTTGATGATCCCATTTCAGTTTCGCCTTGGAAAGGCTAAAGAAAGGAAAAGTTACTTGCCTGAAGTCTTCCATCCTTACTCTACCAAAGCGGTTGATGATGTTTGCATGGCCGACCATCTCATCGAACCATTCTTCGATCGTCGCGTTCTTTGACCACCACTCCTCGGGACCCCGATGCCTGAAAACAGTGTTTAGTCCCTGTTTTTACCTCATCTATCTTACAATATGCATTCTGTCGACGTTGAGTAATTAGCGTTCTGCCGTGAAAAGTCTCTCCAGATTGGTCCAGCAGTTATCCAATGTATTAATGAACACAAATAAACCTATTTATATTCCTTTCCAAACACGCTTTTCCCTTGATTTATAGCAAGTAATTCATAGAAACACGACCAAAGTCAAGAAAAGATAATTAGGGATTGGTATCTCTTGAAAGAATGAGACCATGACTGACATAAGAGCAGCAAAACACTAGATAGTGTTCTTTTCGTATTTTAACAATTTTTATCGACTGTTTGTTTATATCCAGGGTAAGCGTGTCTAGAATGGCATATATGTAGCTTGCTTTCGACTTCGAAACTCCAACTAGGGAAAGGAATTACAGCGTGGCGTGTACGATGGCTGGCTTTAAAGCCACTTTAGCTCTGGCAAAAAGGTGGAAAGGTCACTTACGTAATCGAATTCACTGCAATCTCATGCCCATCGTTCCATAACTTCTGAACATGTCTGTAGTTGGTATACTGGTGAGTTACGAAGAACGTCGCTCTGATCTCACAGTTGTTTGGATTCTTTCGTTCTGGGGTAAACAGTTGTCGCGTATATAGCTCCCAGTTTTCGTGGTTCACTGATCCGTCGAACGTTAGGGTTATCATTTGTGGTGTCTGAAAACATAAATTACCAGCAAAATGTGAGGCCTTTAGGATCTTATGGAACTAACGTTGTCAATACAAAAATCTTCTTGGTCGAGCCACATCTTAACTGAGGAACATCATTGGCGACGTTTCCCCCTTAGTTACTTCTTTCTTTATGTTACACCTAGACCCTTGTTTTATTTTATATGTACCTGACTATGAACTAGGTTTGCTGGGATCATTGTCCCAGTATGTGAACAGTAGCAGTCAGGCAGGCGGCAGGCTTGAGGGTCGCAGGGTATTGCAGCATTTGGGTCGTTGTTGACATCACACCAACTCTGGAAGCATTATAGTACTTTAAATACCGCTTTCTATGTAAAGCTTCTTGTTTTCTGTTAGAAGAGTTTAAACGAAGTTGAATTCTTTTCTGGGTGTGTGGTCTCTTTGTCTGTGACATACTTCATCAGAAGAATCGGCACAGTCGAAGGATCCGTCGCAGAAGTACTCTGCGGGCTGGCAAGTCCCATCAGCACATCCGAGATGCGTGCTATTGGCACATGAGGCGTTTTCTAACAACGGCTTTGCTATCACGGTTTCTGTAACATAAGATGTTCTTTATTGCCAATCATTCCGATAAAAGCCTTGATAGCTATATTACGTTCATATACCATCTAGTAACAGTCCCCAGGGCATTTTCCGGCAAGACCACATTTTATCCAGCCATACCATCCTTGATCTAGTCATTAATCCATCTAGTGATTAGGCTTCAATCGTTCGGAAGGTTGTGTGTGGAATTTGGGTAATCTCATTTTACTCTAACAATAGCTTAGGTATCTTGGTACGAGTTAGTTTCTCTGTATCACGGCCGCGTTGGTCTAGCGATATCACGTCTGATTACCATGCCAAAGGTCGTGGGTTCGATTCCCACTGAGGCCGCCGTACATTTGTACAAATGGCCTCAGCCTGGGTGTGTTTCCATGTTTGTGATGTCCTTGCCTGGTTACTATAGCGCAGGGTACCCTAGTTTGGGACCAGGTTAAGTGATTGTATTGTGTGGAAGTTATTTATTTATCTGTGATGCTTATTTTCTTACCCGTTGTGACTTCGCAGTTATGAACGTTCTGTTGCTTGTCACAAAGCTGTCTGTCGACGTCGAACAGCAGGCCCTTTGAACAATGGAACTCGAACACTTCTCCATCCAGGCAAAGGTAATACTTTGCACATTCATCTGCCGTCCATACTTTGTTGTCTGGCCGGTCTGGGTTCCTGGATGATTCACAAGATTTTTTTTTTAGAACATATTATCTAATCGATATCACTCACTGGGAAAGTTATCAGGCGAAAACATAGCTTAAAAGCGTAGGAAGATGATGGCTTTAGAAGGACTATTGAATGAGATCCTATTTCGCTTCCCAGGAATTTTACCATATAAGCACTTATGTATGTGTCATTTATGTGTAATTATAAATTCCACGTCTACATAACTTAAAATAAAACCCTGCGGGATATATGAAGAAATCACGATTTGTCTTAGGTAATTGGGTCCTAAAATAATTTGTTATGTGATTTCAGTGTACAATAAAGAATATTCTATCTATTTTATAGAAAATGAACCTAATTAATCAATCAATGCATAATCAGAACGAACGTTACCATATCAAGTTGGTCATTTGGTCAACGCCTAGAAAGAAGTTGGACTTGTTACATTACTTGCACGATCGAAAAGCGAAAGCGAATCTCTCGGGCCGTGACTCGTCGGAAATGCTGATAGTGCGACATGAGTTCGATTGGAAGACTGTCATCAGGGAACAGGGGATCCCAAACTTTGAATGCTTAGAAATGTTTTTTTGATTGGGTTTTATCGGTTTTTGGAACTCGGTGAGGATTCATGTTATTCCTCCTATTTCTTCGTCGGCAATACTTCCGATTGGACTTGATAGGGTATCGTATCCTAAAGCAAGATCTTCGCCACGTTTTCTGGTGTATATTTTTCGTTATACGTTTCACCTCTACTTCAGTTCAGCAGTAGTGTTATTCTTCGTCCGTCTCTTCTGCAGCAAAGCTCGTGGGTCTTAACTTGGATCATGATATACATTTTGGGAACCTCTGAATCTACGACGTATCTCTTTCTATGTATGCCGACGATTGATGACAGATTCGGTAGACCAGCAGCAGTCAAGGTTGTGGAGAAAGTCGTGGTTCGACGACCTGCGCTGTGTAATTGGCGGGAAATGTAAGATGCACTGCCGCGTGCAATTGCGGAAGTAATGTGCTATCAATTTTATTGTAAACTTGTTCCGCTTTACCGCAGGTGTAGATAATTTACATAGATTTTGTTCTGAAGGAAGCTTAAATTGGTTCAAGTTTTGGTTCTTAAAACTGGTTTCTTACGCTTGTTTGCGTCCGGTGTCGGCCTGAGGCGTTGGCGAGCAATTTTCACTTTTCACGTTAATGACATAATTTGCCGTTGGTGTGCAAGCTTTACCATCGCGTGTAATTGAAGTAGAGATTTCCAATTACAACTACCAATGTACAATGAAACTTCGTGGAAATATATCTAGCGTAACCAAGTTATGTATTATATTTTCCATAAATTGCTTGTGTTAGTATTTATGATTAGTTTCTTTTGGCACTAAAGACTGCCTGCGAATACTGCTAAAGCTTAGCGGTTTTAGCGTGTTTAGATCGTTCGGTACTATGGATGTACTTCCACCAAAAGTATTTTCTTATTTCCAATAGATGTATAGATAATTCAACCAATGACTGCCTTGTTCGTCTGATTACCATGCTGGAGGTCGTGGGTTCGATTCCCACACGCCACCGTACATTTGTACAAATGGTTTCTGTCTGCTGGGTGTATTTCCATGTTTGTGATGTCCTTGCCTGGTTATCATAGCACAAAGTAGCCTGGTTTGGGACTAGGACAAGTGATTGGTTTGTGTGAACTTGTGTGGAAGTTATTACGTTACATTCTGTAGCTTTAATGGTGGTACCAGTGATATCTTTCAGGTAACCTTTTTAGGGTTCCGTAGTCGATGAACAAACCTTGTAGTTTCGCCATGTCCGTCCGTCTGTCTGTCTATCTGCCTGTCTGTATGTCTGTCCACGGCTAAGCTCAGAGACGATTAGTACTAGAAAGTTGAAATTTTGCATATACATATATATTAATCACGCTGACAAAACGGTACACGAAAGACTTAAAATATTTTTTTAGGTACCTCCCGTACCTACACCTAAATTAGGGATTCAATGTTTTTTTTCTCCCTTACAGTGTGGGGTATCGTTGGATTGGTCGTTTAAAAATATGGTGGGTGAAGCCACAGAACATAGGTTTCTATGAGTGTAGCAAGACCATTTTTCGATTTAGGGTTCCGTTTGCGAAATATTAAGCTTTAACGTGGAATTTTTGGTCCCAGTAGGATGTCCCCCCCACACCCGGCTAATTGGTTTATTGTAAAAACGTGAAAAAAATTCTCGGCGGCAGGACATATGAACATGAAAGGAAAACTTAACGTTTAAGTTAACGAGTAATAGGCGACCAAAATATAAAAGCAAGGCTTTGTATAAAACCCATTGAAAATTACTTTGATGAAGTTGTTATTACTCTAAGGCAGGTACAAACTCCCTTCTTCTACGGAACCATACACTGCGCGTGGCCCGACACGCACTTGGCCAGTTTTATAATATATACTCACGCCTGTATACCGGAGGGGCAGGCAGAAACTAAGGTTTGCCACTAGTAGTAACTTTTACTGCCTGCCCGACGTTATTACTTTTTGGGATTTTGCGATGTTGACAACGGCAATCTATGGGCAATCCTATAAGACGCAGGCAAGTATAGGTACCTAATAGTCAAGGTACGTAAACTTCGTATTTCTTTATCTAATGCAATTAATGTGTTAAAATAAAATCAGCCGCCTGTTTCTGAGAAAGGGTGAGCAGGGGCACTCTTTGACTGGTTTCAAGCTTCAAACAAGCGGGCTTTATCATTGTATTTTATTTGACATAGGATTTTAATTATTAGTGCAAATTAAATACAGTGCTTCTTACCTGTAAAACCTCCCGCTTTCGTGACACTTCACATCTTCCAAACTTCGTTTGTTCACAGTCTTTCCATTAACTTCTGCAAACAGAAACGAGACTTTAATTTCACTTTCCGTTAGAAGCTTTTGCACCAGTGATAATGTTTTGTGCCGTAATCTCTCAGTTCTCATGACGGGACAACTTTTACCAGACGACAATTTCTAAGAGAAATACAACGATACATGACTCAACAACTATGTTCGGATGAACATTTCCCTTACAACAAAATCCAAGATATCCCATTTGTGTAGGGACAAGGTGGTAACAGTTAACCCATCACTGTAGTTACCAACCTAAGCAAAAGTACGCGAAAGTGATATTGGCGAGCAACCGTGACAGGCGCGCCATGTTGCCAGGCCGGCTTCTGAAGAGGCACTGCCCACCGATACTAAACAAATATCTAATGTTGTGGAAGGAGTTGTTGGAAGTCGAACAGAATTACTTTCTTTTACTTCCGCAACGCCATTCAATTCGAACCACGCTATGTTAATAGGAACCTAATGCTAAGCAGCTTTTTGTTAGCATATTGTTAGCGTGTTGTTTTTTGCATTTGTATAACGGGTTTGGAGGATCAATGGAAAGGTTACGTTACTGTGCAATATAGTTGACCAGCAGATAAAGCTTAATTTTTTTTGTAACAGTTTCCTCACGTCGATTAACTTTGCCTTTGGGCAATTTTATATTTAAGAGGTTTCCGGTTGTAACTAACGTATGATCTTTAAAATACTTAATTGTCTTCCACAAAAACTTTACTGACTATAAATCGTCATCTTTAAAAATGCCTTTTGAGAACTGAACTGAACCCGGAGCGTCTACATCAGTATTTTTTCACAATACCACTGTTAGATATTGAAGCTTTACTTTGTAGTAGAGACCATCTGCTGTAGAGCTAGAATTTATAGACCTCAATTATTTTGTAGACAGATGAATTTTTGTTATACAGTGTTTATTGTAGTAACAATTTTGACAGTGCGAAGTAGCATTGTTTAACAGGTCGGTCGGTCGAGTGTTATCGGTAGGTTTTTTATTGAGTGCTATTGAAGGTGGAGTTTTAGGAAGGCTGAAAGACTTACCATACCTCCCATAGTGAAGGGAAGGTCAGCGTACCTCGGGCGGGAGCCGCTTCCAGCTCCTCGATTTACCTTCCACGACAGCCCGCCGTGAGTTGCGTGACGTGACCTGACGACCATTGAGCCGGATCCGTCCTTCAGCTCCCTTCAGCACTTCAGGTCTTAGTGTTGGCATACACGACACGGAACACGAGAGACGATAGGTGACGAGAACGATAGGTTGTCAATTTAAAATGATCGAAATGTTGGGAAAACTGACCAAAGTGATTTCAATCATTTTGAAAGATCCTTAAATAAGTTTGTTGTAGTAGGTAGGTACTTTCCTTTTCGTACATAATGGTGTGCTGCTTCGCAATTGCAAAAATGGAGAGTAAAGATCGTCGTCCTGTCTGGTGTATGTACCTATTGTATGTATGCGTATCGTGCGATGTCGATGTAAGATTGAAATCAAAATCAAAATGCTTTTATTTAAAATAGCACAGAAACTGTGACTTAATTAACATTGCAAGTAACATTAGGTGTCCGTTTCAACAGCTATGTAGATAATTTTGGAGAAAAAATGACAACAAAACTCCAAACTAAGTTTGTTCAAATATACATACATAAACTCGCGCCTGAATCCCTTCCTCAACATAACTAACGTTGCATGCACGCTATTACGCCGGTTTCGGATACCTTTTCTCTTGGCCTTTGCTAATAGGTACATCCCCTATTTGGTCGAAGTATATCCGCCTGGGACGTCCCTTACCCGCCCTTCCACCCACATTCGCTCGAAATATTTGTAATCAAATCATCCGCGAAAATTTCAACTGAAACGGTTCGTGAGATACAGCCTGGTGATAGACAGACAGACAGACGGACAGACAGACAGACAGACAGACGGACAGTGAAGTCTTAGTAATAGGGAAAATAATATGAATATGAAGGACCGTCTTTTCACGACCATGTTTTGTTTGAATTTTCCATGATAGCCATAGAAATAAAAAAAGACACATATTTATATTTTACTCATTATTGGTGGAAAAGAGACAGAATGTTAGGCAGTGTAGGAAAGATGGCGTAATTTCATGATAATTCTTAAAGAATAAGATAGGTGGTACGTTAACCAGTGTCTATGTCGTAGCCATATCGTAGATTGTGCCATATCATGATGTGGTTAGCCATATCACGAAATGTGTCCTTTTCATGAAAAGGCCAAGTCAAACTGGCCGTATCGTTTAAGCATCAACGTTTGACGATATAGCAATCTACGTTTTGCCATATCATAATGTAGGGTACCTATGACTTTTCCATGCACCAACCTTATTTAAGTTTGACTCAAAACTAACTTTTTTAGTGAAATATTTTTTTTCGCTTTTATATAAAAAAAGAACTAACACCCGAAGTTTCAGAACTTCGAACCTATTTTTGCTTATGTGTACTGACCTAACAACCAACTCAAAATTTTAATTTAATTCTTAGTATGTAGCTTCTAAAAAAAATCCAAAATGTAAATGACGTAAGTAGATACCTGCTTTGTGTCGCATTGAGTAAAAACGTTGCATTTTTTAATTTTTTCGAGTTCTGCGAATGTTCTGCTAAAGAATTATTTCTATTACACATTTTCGCAGATTAAAATTTATAAATTCCGTTTCAGTAAAGCTCCCTGAACACGGGCATATTTTTTGTTTTTCCAAATTCGGGGACATCGTTTCAAATACCAACCCATATTTTCTGTCGCCTCCATGGTAGGAATACACAACAAACTAACATCAGCGCCTCTAACGGTGGATAATGGAAGTATTTTACGATATGGCCGTTAACGTTTGGCCGCATCATGAAATAGTCATGCATTTCGCTATTCAAATCGTCAAACGTCGGTCGCTCATTGATCTGGCTAAGCCATTTCATGATACGGCCAGTTTGACTTGGCCTTTTCATGAAAAGGATACATTTCGTGATATGGCTAACCACATCATGATAGTCAAGTCTATGATATGGCTACGACATCTATACGTAACTCAAATCTGACCTAAGTCTAATCAGTCAGTACTCTGTGCGTTTTGTACCACGTAGAACAACTTTTGTTCTACCATTTTGTTTTTTTTTGTGTCCAGTACTATATTTTTAAATATTAAAACAGGAAATTTTAGGAATTGCGCTTTTTACAAATAACCCTGTAGCTCGCAAAAATTGAGCAGTGGAAGACAGTGTAATCAATCGCCCGCGTCCGATAATTCGAATTTTTATAGCAATTCCACTTACTTCACACTTACTGTGAAGGAAAACATGGTGAGGTGAAACATCTGAGTGTCTGAGGTGTTTACATAATATAAACCACTCTGGTGAATACCATGCCACTTTATTTACAAGACAAAGATTACATTTGGTCGATGGTGAAAAAACGGTTTCGCGTTCTTTCAACATTGTCTGAATTGTATACTGTTGTTTCACGTTGTATAGTATAACATAGTGGTATGGTACGGAACCCTCGCTGTGCGCGTCCGGCTCGCACTTGGCGGTTGGCTTTTATAGTCTGTGGCTGGCTACAAAAAAAAGGTTTGACTAGGGACGTAATAAAATAATATATCGATAAATATAGTATCAATATACACGCTAAGATCTGTGTGGGTTGAGAGCCGCGGTTAAATGACATCTATTTAGAGTATTACTTTTAAGTATGGACTTAAAATAAATATATATATATATAATTGAGAAATTTTGTTTCGAGTTGACTTTACCCAAAATTCATGGTGTACATATGTTATGTATAAAAATTACCCATATTTATTGAAATACTTTCTCTCAGGGAGAGAGTATGGGTTTAATCACCACGCGTGCCCACCACGGATTGGCGATTTCAAGCGCTGAGGTATATGTATAGCTTAGACACTCAGGTTTCCTCACGATGTTTTCCTTCACCGTTAGTGGGTGGTATTGCTACAATAACTTCACAAATGTACATAACTTAGAAAACAAAGTCATAGGTATGTGCCCGCACTGGGAATCGAACCTGGGTCTCCCGCTTCAGAGTCCAATGTTCTACACACTAGGCTACTACCGCAGATTATTGAAATAAAATCATCTAGGTACGTATATCATTGTATTAAATCGTTAAATGGTCAACAAAGGCTTAAAATGTCATATTGATATGAAATATCATAATTTTCAAGTACCTAGGCATAATTGGGAAAATTAAAACGCATGTTTCTACATGCATTTTCTCGCCAGAAGTCCTATTTTTCAGCCCTATCAGAATTTGTCCTGCTCTAGCAACATGAGCGGGATGCCAAATTTCGCTATTTTTATTTATAAAAGCCGGTAAAATAATAAAACAATCGGTCAGGGAAGGAAGAAGTTTTTTACTTAATTAAGAACATCTCTGCAATTTCGGACCGTTCAAATAGACGATGTTTCATTCATTTATTTTTGAGGGCGATGAGTTGAATTTAAAAACTCATGTCATAGGATTTAAAAAGAAAATTGAGTTTAAATGAAGTACTACCTACATTAGTTATGTGGCTTTGTGACATTGTATCGATGTGTTGTGTTACCCAAGCCTGCATACATATAATATAATCTGTGGTTTAAACTGTGACAAAAAAATTAAATTGTTTGCCAGCTTGACATCACATCCCTACCTATATCGTCTGTGAGCCTTCTTGGGTATGTGTGTTCTGTCTGTGCGGCAATAGTCTGTGCTGTGCGGAAATCGTTAAGAGGACGATCGATTTTATTATTGTGTTGCGAAAAAATTAAGCTCTAGATCTAGTATAATTTATCCTTCCAGGGCGAAATGAAGTTGTGTTGTGCAGTTATCTCATTACAAGTTATATTTTTATTACACGGTAGTTTGGCTACTTTATCGCCACCTGAAGATCGGAAGGGACAGAAAGCGGTGAAACCTCAGGAGGGTCCAAGGAAAAACAATGTTCTAGACCGAAAACTTGTCGCTGAGACACCTTTAGTTAAAGATATAATTAAATACCACTCGACGTATCAACAGGACGTGTCTACTCGGAGATTCAAGAATTTTGTTTTGGGTTATGTTACGCCGGTAAGTACCTATTCTCTTATGTCAAGAGCCATTATTCGATTTATAAATCAATATTCACCCGTAACACAATATTGTTAGAGTCAATTACTTATCAGTTTATGTTTGCCTCAGGTAGAAAAAGTCATCAATATTACCCGTGCTCACGAACCAAAACATGTACTTTTTATGAACAGTGCAACTGTTCATAAACCTAAATAGCTCGTTTACTACTAGCTGTATCTAAAAAAAATGTAGCGATAATATTTAAGTGTAAGTGCATGCACGAATGAGTACTGTTATAGTGCTAATAATTTAGTTTTCTGGGTTTTATTCAAGTTTGTAAAAACCATAGGAATGATTGATAGTCTAACTAAATATTCTATAATGCTGCTTATTCCACACACAAGTCAGTGTTATTCTCCAAACTTACTGTATTGAAATTACTTTAGTAATGAGAATAGATTCCAGTTACAAGCAGGTATTTTAATTGTTTACAGTGGAACAACAAAGGCTATGACATAGCCAAGCAATGGGCTGGCAAGTTCGACTTCATCTCGCCGGTATGGCTACAGGTCAAGAGGCAAAGCCCAAACATCTACATCATCACTGGCCTGCATGATGTGGACAATGCCTGGATGAAGACTGTCCAGTCTTCCAGCCCTGGTGATCATGTGAAAAGTAAGTTGCAAATGAAAAAGACATTTCACTTCTCATATTGAATTGGGGCAATGTTGGAAGCACCATTGTTGTGGTTAAATTTGTGGGAATTATCCCGTTTTTCAATTATTTCTCATTTATTAACTTTTAAGAATATACAATGAGAAAGTTTGTATGTTTATCATAAAAACATGGATGACAGGATTTGCTTGTCCATTCATCTGTGCCCCAGGCCCCAGATGATGATTTTTAACTGAATCCCACTTTTAAATCAAACCAGTCAAAGGATAGACAAAATTTGAAAAACTCCTATAATGTCCTAAAACGTACATTATTTACAATCTATTTCATATTTTTGGTCACAGTTATGGTTTAATAGTAAAAAACCGTCTGTAGTATTTGATGTTATAGCGTCCACAGAAATATATCTGTGAAAATTTCAACTGCCTAGCCATCACGGTTCATGAGATCCAGCCTAGTGACAGAGAGATAGACACACAGACAGACAGGCTGACAGACGGACAGACAGATAGATGGACAGTGAAGTCTTAGTAATAGGGTCCCGTTTGGCACCCTTCGGGCACGGAACCCTAAAAAGAAAATCCCAAAATAAAACCAGATTTTGTTTGCTACCTATGTTACAGATTATAAAGTACCTAATTTGTCTAGAGTTGACCTATGTTTACTCGCGTGTTCTTAAAAGTGACGTCATTCGCTATTCAACTTATTATGGCAACATAGGAATTTTGTAGATTTTAATTATCGTAGTAATTATCAATCTCAGCGTGTTTTACCACTTTTGATATTGCGGACATACATCGACCAAATAGGGGATGTATTAGCAAAAGGTAAGATAAATAGTACCCGAAACCGGCGTGCGTGCATGCAACGACTAATGAATGTTGAGGAAGCGAAAGTGATCTGTCAGGATCGTGGCAAGTGGCAGTCCCTGGTCTCTGCCTAACCCTCTGAGAAACTGGGTTAGTTTTTTATTCTAGTGTTTCATAAAAAGTTTCTGTTATTTAAATAAAAAAATGTCAGGGAAGTGGGCAATTTTATTTTTTCTGTTCTAGATAGCACACGATATTACTATCATAAGAGCAAGTAGCACTCGTTTAGAAACAAGTTTTGCAATCTTCAAGTTTGTCTAAACACGTAGGTGTTTTACAAAAAGAGTAACTGAGCGAAGCTCGTTCGCCCAGGTACTTCTATTATTATTAAGGACACACTTGGGCATCAATTTTTATTTGCCTTTCTAGATAATATTCCATTCACTATCTGGTGGGTTTGTTAAAAGATAGATTAAAAATACTCATATTGGATTCATTTCAACACACATTACATTAGTACTTTTTACATTATTTAGGCCCCGTACACAAAACTGCGAATCGGCGCGTTGCGAATTCGCAACGCAGAAATATGCGATACGAATTGCTGCGATGCGATTTCGTGCGGTAAGGCATCTCCCTCCCAAGATTCGGGTGACCCTTCCTTCGACGACCGTCAATCGTACTGAAACTACTGAACGTATTTTGTAAACTAGGTCGTGACATGGACCGTTAAAAAAAAGATACAGGGAAAAGAAACAGAGAAGATTTTGGGTTGCATTTATTACTATTATGAACGCCGATGGGAACTAATTTCATCTAAAGAATATGAAGGTTTGAATACCGGCCAAAAAATTTTTTAAAGTATTTTAGAATGAGCAAATCTTCATTCCAAGAGCTTTTAAGTTTATTATCACCATATCTTCAAAAACGATCGTACCAGGGGAGAATGTTATGCCTCTGGAAATGCTTGGTCTCACTATCAGGTAAAATAAAACAATATTTAATTATTTTTCCAAATATTATAATTAACCATTTACGAAAAATCAAATTCTTTCCGTTGAACAGGGCGCTCCTCAATCAGTGATTTAATAAATCTACGTCTTACTTTGTAATTTTTTTACATTAAATTATGCTTCTTGCCCACACGCTGTCTCAAAAGCGGACTAAAATGGCGTCAACAAGTGTGATGTAACATCGCAGGAGTGCGCGATGCGAATCAATTCGCAAGTTCTTACGATGTGTCGCGCGCTCTTACTACTGGCCAGGGGCGGCATCAGCCACCTATTCTAGACGAGAGGAGTGGGAGAAACTTTTGTTTGCCTGACGCAACTCTGAGGACTAATGGAAGTTAAGAAGAAAAGATCCTATTCACTAACAACTTTGGCAACTGTGGCTGATGTCTGAGTAGCGATTAATGGATTTTTCGAGCCTGCCTTTATGGCGCCATATTATTATATGGCAAAGTATTCTGCAGATCAATATGGTCAATTTCATTAGCGAATATATATTTTTTATTTTTTTAATAGATTATGGTACATATATCGCGGAAGATGGGCTAGCCTTTTCCTGCTCTTCAATAAATCGCAATTCTCTTACTCCATTTATTTGTTGTGTCTTTCATCAAGTGTTTTGTCCATAACCATTTCAGCTTTCTATTTCGGCACCCGTGTCCAAGATCCTAATTATGATCAAGGGTTAACCTACTTGTTGAAATATTCCAGTATTGCCTCGCATCCTTTTCGAGAACTGGCAGGCGAGTGACTTGAAAGCCTTCTTCATGGAACCGAGCGCTCAGACGGAGCAGAAAGCATTCATCGCCGAGCTCATTAAGACCTGCAAGCAGCGGAAGTTCAACGGGTTCGTGCTGGAGATGCTGTCGCAGATCGGCAAATATGTGGACCGGTCTGTCAAGTTTATTCAGACTATTGGTAAGAGTCTTTTGTAAAATGATGACGCGATTAAGTTCTATCCATATTATAACTTGCCGGCAATGTGCGGGTGCAACAATACAAACTAAAATAGATCTTGAACTTTGAGATTACAAAAAATAAAGCCCGTGACGGCCCGTCGGCCGCACGGGGCCGGGCTTTTGCGTTATAAGGTGGCTAGACCTTCACTTCGTCAGTATAACTATCTATCAAAGTTCTAGTATATGGCGGATAAAGAGATTACTTTTCACATAAAACTTGTAAAACTCCCCACTTAGCGTTAAGTTGGGTGGCCCCTTCATAGAATAATTTAGTTTTTCACAACATTGATGATTTAGGAGTTGGAAAAGCTTGACATTGCTGACTTATCGTTTTGCATATTCTATTGTTCACATTTCCATTATTTATTTGAAACTACCGATATTTACCTTATTTATTAAAAGCGCCAGGGAAATCAAGGTTTTAAATAAATAAAAATCCGGTAATAATAATATATAATACTAGCTGACTTAGCAAACGTTCATCATCATCAGCCCTTTGACGCCCACTGCAGGAAATAAGCCTCCCTCGTGGTTTTCATAACCATGAGGGGTTTTGCCATAATCGCCACGCTTGGCAGGCGGGTTGGCGATCGCAGTATGCGGTTGGAATTTCAGGAAGACGCTGCTGCCCGTCTCCTGGTAATTTATTTCCTTAGTCGCCTTCTACGACATCCACGGGAGGAAATGGAGTAACGCTATTCTTAATCCGGCGCCACACGGAAACGTTGTTTTGCCATATTAGTTAGCCTACGACCTATTCTCAAACCTACCAAATATACACCACAAATTTCATAAAAAACGGTGGAGCCGTTTCGGAGGAGTTCGATGACAAACACTGTGACACGAGATTTTTATATATTAGATATACATATTTAACGCTTATTTTTAACTAGCTGTTACCCGCGACTTCGTTCGCGTGGTAATTTTGATGTGTATTTTTCCGGGATAAAAATGCCTATGTGCTAATCCAGACTATAACCTATCGCAAAATTAGATCCGGATCGGTTCAGCCGTTTTTGCGTGAAAGAGTAACAAATATCCATCCATACATACAAACTTTCGCGTTTATAATATTAGTAAGGATTTATTTTCAGGTCTGGAGATGAGTCAGAACAACCTGAGTCTGATAGTGGTGTACCCGCCGTACAGAGGCTACCCTGCCGACGAGTTCTTCATCCAAGCCTTCAATGAGATCTACCCTTACGTCACTGCTGTCTCCGTAATGACCTATGACTTTTCTAATCCTCAAAAACCAGGTGAGCTCAATAGGTTTTACTTTACTGGTTTGACTACAGATATACTTAAGGCGTAGTATTTTAGGGTTCCGTACCTCAAAAGGAAAAACGGAACCCTTATCGGATCACATTGTTGTCCGTCCGTCCGTCTATCTGTCTGTCAAAACCCCTTATCTCGGGAACGCGTGGAGGTATTGAGTTGAAATTACAACCATATACTCAGGTCCCTTGAAGCCGTGAAAAAATCAAACTTCCAAATTAATGTAAAAAAAGGTTACAGTCGTTTATGCCGCAAAAAACGTATATTTCGACACTCAAGGGAATCAAAATTTAAAGGGTACTTACCATTGATCTAGAACTATGATATCGCCGTGTACAAGTAAAGGGAAACATCTGAAAACTATACATTTCACAATTAAATCATAAAAAAATTGTCTTTGAAGTTTAGGAAAACCTTGGAAAAACTGTGAGACTATTTTGTACGGAACTCTCGGTGGGTGAGTTCTACTCGCACTTGTCCGGTTTTTAACCTAATCCGCCCCGGGAAAACGAGTCCGCGTGGCCTATTGCCCTCTGGCTTTACATTCGTCTAAAAGTCCAATCAAAAAACATCTCTATCTTTAAACTAGAACCGTAATGTGAAGTTGTATTAGGTTTTGGAAATTTATTTTAACGTTGTATTGTTCTCTGAGTGCCAGGGCACTTGACATGAATTCAATTGCTTACGAAATATTTTCGAAATAATTATGTTTTTTTTTTCAGGGCCAAATGCGCCTCTACACTGGATGAAAATGTGCATCGAAAAGTTAATAGACAATGAGGAAAATGCAGAGAAACAGTCCAAAATCCTCCTAGGGCTCAACTTCTATGGCAATTCATACACAAGCAATGGTGGTGGTCCTATCATTGGCACAGAGTATATTGAGCTGTTGAAGAATGCTAAGACCAATCAGGCTTTATCGTACAGTAATAATACGGCGGAAAACTATATTGAAGTCAGGTAAGGGGCCTCCTGTCTTTGTAAGTACATTTTCTTTCTTATGTAATATACTTTATGTAATATGTTTCCGTCCCGGAGAACTTCGTAGCCCCACAGAATTCCTTTATACGATTCTTGCACAACACCATTTATTTTTAAAACACAACGTTCGCTCGCACATCGCCATCTATTTTGAACTAAAAATAAAGTGTTCTAATCTAATCTTATGTAATAGATATTATCCCACGGGAACGCATTACCGAGATATAAAGTATGCTATGTCTCAATTCAGGTCTTTGTCTATCTTTACACCAAGTTTCATGTAAATCCGTTCAGCCGTTATTGCGTGATTGAGTAGCAAACATACAAACATCCAAAAATCTTCACAAACTTTCACATTTTAATATTATTAGGATGCAATTTATACCCAAAAATCACACGACAAGCGCATTTGTCTGGTTAACTAATGTCAGAGTACGCACAAATACACAATATGCATATCGGAATTTGAGCCAGGATTATTGTATGGAGCAGAGTGCTGTGTGTCGACAAGGTGCTAAACCGCTAACCAGTGTTTCGCAAAGTTTGCGCCGCAGCACACTGGTGTTCCGCGATCATTGGTTAGTGTGCCTCGAGGTTATTGTACCTTATACTAAACTGATAGAATGTACAAATAGAAGATAGAGAACACTAGTTGATTGTTCGTTTGCGGCGAAAAAATAATAATCTGTGGTGTACCTCTGAATTTTCCTGATTTCCTGTGGCAAATCTATAGAACAGTTGTAAATGGAAAGCTAATCCTCCCAATTCACCAGTGGTCACTTCATTTCAGGACCTCTCAGGGCACCAAGAAGGTATTCTATCCGACGCTGTACTCGATACAGAAGAGGCTAGAACTGGCGCGAGAGTTCGGCACTGGCGTCGCAATCTGGGAACTGGGGCAAGGCCTCGACTACTTTTACGATTTGTTATAAGTTAGAACCGCTAGCAATGTGATACTACCCCTAAAGTGAATTATATTTATTTTATATTCGGAAACTGGAGTTTGGTCGCTAAAATCTCGAGAAGAGGATTTCACAAGGTAAGAGACGTTTTGCTTTTTGGTTCGTGACGTGAAGATGTTGCGCGAAATTGTTATCGCGTCGTCAAGGTAAGATATAAAGTTTAGATAGGCTCAACTATTTAATTTTTATATTTAATCTAAGAGAAGAACCTGAGATCCGATTTATGACTACGGGACACTTCAGTCTATCCAAGACCTGCTGCAGCTGACACGTTGCCAAAACATCAGGAATTTAAGTAACTAAGTTTGTGATTGGGTCCGTTGAATATATAACTATGAGCATCGCAAGATTGTCACATCACACACATATTTTAGTAGGTTAGTCGATGTAAGGTAGCTGGCTATGTGACCACCTTCATGCATGTGGAGGCTGCAACAAGATTACAGGTCTGTAAATTATAGGCTGATGATGCAAAACCCAAAACGCTTAGTGATTCGTAACACTGTTTATTTTCTAAAGTTTGAGACTCATCAATAAATTGTATGTTTGAGTAGTATCAACGAATAAAAAATCTACAATACACTTGCCCTCAGTCTTCTAAACGTTCGTTTGTATAATCTCAACAATTCCAACTAATAACTAAAAATAGACAGTTCGTCTATCCTCCAGCAACTTTCGGCTTTCCCTTGAACTCCATCATGGACTGCGGTCCCTTCATCACTCGGTGCATCAGGTCCCAGCACATCTTTGCTGGGAGTAGGCTGCAAGGGACAAAAACATGGTTTTACGATTGCCAATGGAATGGACAATAATCGTATGACAGAATAGATAGTTTCAGTTTACTGTCGTGTCAAGCGCGCAAGCACTGATGGGTCAAGTGTTAGAGTTTTCATCAAATCTGTTATCAGCTGTGTCAACCACTTCGTTAAAATACTGCTCAAATTGTAATGCCGTGTGTCTAATAATACAGATGAGATCATCGTTTTAAAATTCTTCGATAACTCCTTCTGCTAAAAAACAACACCAAATCAAAGATTTTTCCGAACAAATCTGGAGCAAAACCTTGTCATCACAAAAAAAAAGACAAACGGGTGGACAAATATACTTTTTCTGACCCTTTCGCTGAGTGCCGGCGCGATACGTTGTATGGTAGGCGCTTTTGTGAAATACGTTTTTTAGAGCGCTTCCCCCCGCCCCTCCCGGACCCTTTCTAGATATGGGGGTCCTGGAAGTCTTACTATTCAGATTGAAAGCGGTGGTAGCGCAGCGATAAATATTATTTGTGGACAGTCACCAATAAAAATATAACCTTTAAATGTTTTATTAGAGAGGTGAACCGTTGTAAAATAGAAATTCCCACGGTTCACCCAGGTGGTCTCAGGAGGTGGACCATGGGTAAGAACCGGGTATAACGTCAGCCTCACATTCGGGAGGTCGTGGGTTCGAATCCAGGCATGTTTGACATTCTAAGTTACGGCCACTTGTGAAAGTGTAGCGGCAATATCACTCGCTAAACGGTAAAGGGAAAAATCGTGAGGAAACCCTAGTGTCTGAGGTATTTACAACCTCAGCGCTTGCGACATACAATGCCCCAACTATGAGACTAAGGGCCACTTTCTGAATTAAGAATTTCGCTAAGTAAATACTTAAGTAACGTTCTGTCACGCTCTTTTCTGAGAAATTTGAAGAGACAGCACTACAGTTAACTATTTACTCAGCGAAATTTTCAATTCAGAAACTGGCCATAAGTGCGGAAATCTCGGGTCTAACTAACTAAAACTAACTAGTCAGACTGACTCACCACTTGAGCGGCAGCAGGTATCTGACAGAGCCAGGCATGATACAGTTGACCTCGTTCTTCCGGATTGAGTCCACCATGCACTCCGCCACATAGTCGGGCTCCAACATCGGCATGAGGCGTGGCGTCACGCCGTCGAACATGCCCGAGTTGATGAAGTAGGGGCAAACCAGCGTGGCGTGGACTTTGAAGTGGCCGTGCGCCTGGGAAAGGGTTTGCGGGAAGCCGTGTTAGAAACAATTGATGTGTGATGGTGGTGATGAGATAAGATAAGATGAGAATATTATTTATTGTACACCAGTATATAATTACAAAAACAGCAGATATTCGTTGTTCAAGAGAGATAAATAAAGTATACGAAACGTAAAATTAGAAAGTGACATCACGATGATCCCCAATTTTTAGAGGCATTTTAGTTATTTGAACAAATAAGCTGGTATCATCATCATCATCATTCAGCCACAAGAAGTCTCCTGCTGAACATAGGCCTCCATGGATTTCCAAAAAGACCGGTTGGAAGCAGCTTGCATCCAGCGTTTTCCTGCCACTTGGATGAGGTAATCTGTCCATCTTGTGGCTGGTCGTCCTACGCTTCGCTTGCCGATATGTGGTCTCTATTCAAGAACTGGTATCGTTTCAGAATAATGCCTTGAAAAAGTTTTGTTTTCATTCAAGCGGTAAATATTATTTTATAACTAATGTTAGGCAGGCGGATGGACGGAAGGAATGCAAAGACTTAACAATATCTCATGTTGTTATCTCTCACGTAATAGTCCTTTCGTGCGCAATAATATATTGTAATCTGCGCCAAATGGTAAGCCCTGGGCTCTGCCTACCCTTACGGGATAAAGGCGGGAATTTACGTAAATGAAATTGTACATTACTCTCAGTATTCACTTACCCTAAGCTCAGTGTACAAGCTTTCGTGGAAGCCGACGGTGGCGAACTTGGTGGCACTGTAGTCTGTGCACCTGTATGTGCCGAGCAGGCCAGCCACCGAGCCCACTGTAACGATGTGCCCCTTGCCACTGGAAATCATATCCGGCAGGAACGATTTTACCGTCTGAAAAGAGGTAACAAGAGATTCCAAGAGGTAACAAGATCGGGCAAAGAGGTACTCGAATCCACATTTCTAGCTGATTGCTTTTGGTTAGCAACATTTCGTGATGATATGTAACCGTTGTAGATTTGAGTCACAAACATTTTAGTTTTTAAATCGCGCGCATATCATGTCAACCTAGCATTTAACATCATTTACCCCAAAACGACTCTAGTTATAAACAAGAACATTGGTCACTGGAGTGTTAATAGTAACCTCAAATAAAGAAGTTGACAAAGGACGACGAGACATTATGATTTAATAATGGCGGGCCAGGAGCGCTACCACGCATGTTCTTCACTGTATGGAGTTTTACCAAGGGCCCCATATACGGTACGATTGATCTTTACGATGCGTCGTTCAGACCCAGGTTCCATTCCCAGTGCGGACCTATGACTTTGTTTTCCAAGTTATGTTCATTTGTAAATTTATAGTAGCAATACTACTCGCTAACGTGAAGGAAAACATCGTGAGGAAACCTGAGTGTCTGAGCTATTCTCATACCTCAGCGCTTGAAATCGCCAATCCGCGGTGGGTACGCGTGGTGATTAAGCCCAAACTATCTCTCTGAGAGAAGGCCTGTGCCCTACAGTGGGACATAAATATATTGTATATTCAAACAAGTAAATTATCGATCGCAACGACCAGAAGATTTGTGTGTGAGCGGCAAACTTTGAGCGATCGGCCGTCACGATATCCTTCAGATTGATCCAATGACGGATCATTCCATATACCTATGGGGCTCCGAACTATCAAATACATATTTGAACACTTTGGAATCGTCAAAATGGTTAATCCAATACCTCAATACAGTGGACAGTTACGTGATACAAGGGCAGGGTGCCGTATCCTGGGTGGAGGCAACGACTAACTGAATGCAACGTCATAATGATAAGATGTAGTACGACTCATGTTAAGCCTATTTGTGATCCATATACATCGCCAACGCAAGGCACGTTAAGCTGTTGGTGCCGGCTGCCGTCGAAAGATGGCAGTCGTTAAGCCAAGTCAGAGGCCTTAGGGCGGCTTGACAACTTCTGACAGTAGACGAGCCACTAGTCTACAAGCTTCCACCAATCCGGACTTGGCCCCCGTGGTGGAGTATGGCCTATACCTTCCTCAGGGAAGAGACCCGTGCCCATCGGTGGGGACATAATGGGTTGATGATGAATACATCGCCACCGTATTTCGAGTTTACGACATCAACTGAAATTGCAAGGAAGCTTATTATTTTTATGGATACTATTTAGCTATCGTCAGTCCCTGTTTTACTCGCGTAAAGTGTGAGGTTTGTCGGGGCAAGTGGCAAACCTTAGTCTCTGCCTGTCCCTCCACGATACAGGCGTGAATATATCACTCAGCCGGAATAACAACGACGTAATTACATATTTCCAAAAAACAGGAGAACTTTTCGTCGATGTTTTTACAGAAACTAGAATAAATCACTTTATAATACACTAGCTTTTGCCCGCGACTTCGTCTGTGTGGACTTTAGTTGATAAGAGCGGTCCTTAAGGCCGATATTCAGAAACGATTTTGAGCGTGAGCTCAATGTGAGTCCGGGTCTTCCAACTGTCAAAATGAAAGTCTCAGGGATATTTTGTATCCACAGTTGAGTTGGAGATGACAAAAATTGAGCGCAAGCTAAGCTGAGACTGAGTAGTGGATTTCGGCGACTTAGCTCAGACTCAAGGTGGCAATGACGAAGAAAGTAGCGACACCTGTAGGCAATTCGAGAAATCTAACTAACCTGTGGTGAAGTAAACTTTTTTATTCACAATTTGACATTTTGCATGCTCATTTTCCTTCAAAAAGTTAAATTGTGTTTTTAGAGTACATAATAAGAAGTCAAAATAAAGTATAACCGCGCGTAAAAAGTTTCGACATTTGTTGCCATCTCATTCACTCCTGTGGATTATTGTATGCCTTTCATGTAGCGTTAACAGATAATATAAACCGGTAAAGTCAAAAACTGTACCACAGATTACACGCTCGAGTAAGTTTAGCTTGAGCTGTGGCTTAGCTGAGTTCGAGTCGAGATATTGACTGCGAATACAAAATTCTTGAGTCTTTGTTGAGATTGCTCAACCGATGCTCAGCTTAGTGCACGTTAAGTGTAGCTCAACGCTGTGTTTCTGAATATCGGCCTAAGATGCTTATAGCGCATGTGAAATGTATATTACTAAAAAAGTGTAAATTAGAATTTTATTAGGGCGTAGCTTTCGCCGAGTAAACCATTTTTTAAAACGACTCATGCCTCTATTGTAACTTCCGACTATAACTACGTGTTTTGTACTCACTGTATTTTAAGTCTTTCATCTCACTCTAGAGCAGGCAACGTATGATCAATTCCTGCTGTTCAATTACTGTTCCTGTGACTTATTAATGGTCATAGGAAGTATAAGGAGACCAACTCGCTTGACTGTTTGTATATGTAACCTTTTTTATTAATAAAGAACTTTTTTACTTTACTTTTTACTTTTTTACATAGAGTAGGGTAGGTAAATGAGACTACAAAATGTTTACTCCTGACATCTCTATTACACCCTCATAGGTGTTCAAGATTAAAATACTGTGAAAGACGTGGTTCATAAAATTGTATTGACTTGCATAAATTTCAAGAAAATTCGACCATAAATATTTTACTCCCCGCACCAATTTTGGCTCCCCTTTTCACCCCTTTAGGGGTTTAAAAAAATATGTTACACTCCTTACAAACTTTAGCACCTGTTAGGAATTATTTTTGAAAAACCGTGAAATAAATGTCTCATCAATTTTACGGTTATATCTGACCACATACAAATTTGGACACCCTCTCTCACTCTTTTAGGGGTTGAATTTTATAAAATCCGTTGTATACCAATGGCAGTGTTGTATGTACCAAGGAAATCTTTCACACTTTGTCAGGTTAGTGTGTGCATAACTTGCAACCAAGTAATCGAATGAAAAAAGACGCACTGCTCATTGCTTTGACATATCATGCAATACTAATACGCTTCGCGCTTCAATCGAGCTTAGTATGAAAGCGGGAATATGTCTACGGCGGCGGTTAAATTAAGTATTTGTAATCGCGATCTTTTAGTTTTGTTGCCAATGTGTTATTCATGAATTAGTTGCAGTCACTATCACTCGACTCTCAAATATAGTCGAGGTCACTTTAGTAATTCCCAGCCGCCAAATATGTGTACCAGAGTTTAGGTGCGCTATTACGTAATTTATCTACTGTATAGACTCGTCCGATTTAACCTACTGATAACTGTCAATACATACATACGTAGTGAGATTACATACTCTGACCTACATATTTTGACTCTTACGAAACGTCAAAAGTGCATTGGGTTATCAATGCAGTGAACAGTCTCAGAATAGGAGAGCTGTTACGCTTAGATTACTCCAGTCTAGACCACCTGCGTTAGGTAATTGCACTTGATTTCATCGCAATTACTAGTGCGTGCAGCAAACCTAGGCTTACCCATATTTTATTTTAGTACCTAGGGTGTTTTATAGTGAGTAGCAAGTAAGCTTTTATACTTATTGGAATGCTGTTGCCGGTATAACCTGTTAGGTAGTTTTCAAAGTCTATCAAATCTAGTAAATTTCGAGTGTTCTTGAACCACTCGAAAATGCTTTAACGAAAATGTTCAACACGCGTAAATTGACTATCTCTCGTTGGATAATTTCACAAAAGGCCGGACTGTTCATTTAGGGGTTTCTTACAAACAAGTTTCCAAATATTAACTCGAAGAAACCTTTACAGTAAAAAAAAAGCGCCAAGGAGTAGCAAGCGATGCTGGGCTCGTTGTCTCGCTCGAACAATCTAACATTTTAATGTTTGTAAAAAATGGGTATACTTTTGATAAATGTGGTCTGAGGGTAACAAACTTCCTTTTTGTATGTAACACCTGTTATTTTTATGCTTACTCTTGGAACCTATTTAGCTAAAAAGCAAATAAATGAATGAAGTATATAAAGTATATATGAAATTACGGACATTTTAAATACATTTACGTTTTCATTAAGAAAAGTTGTTTCCAAAATAATTAATTACAGTACTAGGTACAGGATAAGTAAAATATATCCTGAATCTGCGTCATTTTATCACGTATTAAACCCTCAGACAACATTTATCATAAGTAAGTATACTCATTTTTTACAAACATTAAAAATATTACATTGTGCGAGCGAGACATCATGCCCGACGTAACAGCAGGCTTAACTTTTTTGTTCTCCCATTACCTTTCAACGTTGTCTTACTTACCCAGTAGTGGGAGAGTATGTTGACCTTGTACGTGGTCTCGATTGCGGTGTCTGTCAGCTCCAGAAGCGTGTCACCGAACACCGTTCCGGCGTTGTTGATCAGCACATCCACTTTACCAACCTGTAGGATTATGAAGAACTTTCACCGTAATTTCGAATTTTCGTAATTGCAAATGCTTAGCAAATTGTTAATTATTTGTCTAGCCGACGTCTGAATACTATTGCCAACGATTTTAAGCGGTATTAGTCCAGTTATTCCGTGTACCTAAGGTTTCCGTGTGGCGCCGGATTAAGAATAGCGTCACTCCATTTTCTTCCGTGGATGTCGTAGAAGGCGACTGAGGAAATTTATTACCAGGAGACGGGCAGCAGCGTGTACCTGAGATTCCAACCGCATACTGCGATCGCCAACCCGCCTGCCAAGCGTGGCGATCATGGCAAAACCCCTCATGGTTATGAAAAGCATGAAGGAGGCCTATGTCCTGCAGTGGGCGTCAAATTGCTGATGATGATGATGAAGTTTCCCCCTCTATGCGAAATATATAGGTAGGTTTGTGATGGATCACCAATCTGAATTTATAAGTAACATGTTATGTTACCACAGAATGATATTGTGTTAACCTAAGCAGAGTGAGCTGGGCGAAGGTCGCGCCAAACAAAGATGTCGCCTTCTTGAAGTGGAAGCCAAGATCAGTGAAACAGGAAAGTAGTGCTAGTTAGACCTGAGATTTCCGCACTTAGCTTCATAGTTGAGCCATTGTACGTAGCAAGCGCTAAGGTATATAAATACGTCAGACACTAGGGTTTCCCTACGATGTTTTCCTTCACTATTAGCGAGTGGTATTGTTACTATAACTTCACAAACGTACGTAACTTAGAAAACAAAGTCATTGGTACATGCCGGGATTTGAACCCACGACCTCCCGAATGAGAAGCCGGCAGTCTACCGCTCCGCTACCAAAGCTAAACAAGAAAGTAAGCAAATACATTAAAATGTTGGTAGGTACTTACTTAGGTAAACAGCTCAATGACTGAGTCGACCTTGTGAAGAGCGGTGTTTGCAAATTACTAGAGCGCTGGCTTTATTTTCGAGAGGTCTCGGGTTCGAATCCCGGCATGTATCAATGACTTGGTTTTCTAAGTTACGTAATTACATTTGTGAATTTGTAGTAGCAACACAACTTGCTTAGGGTGAAAGAATAGTACATTACGATACTAGTGCGAAAAGTAGGAAATTCGCAACGAGTGGCGATAAATTAAAACACGACCGAAGGGAGTGTTTTATATCGACACGAGTTGCGGATTACCTATTCGCACGTGTATCGTACAACGTTTTATAGTACATATGGCCCTTTGAAGTTTCGACATAGGCACGTAAAGTGCTCATTATCGCACTAGTGCGGTAATGTAGCACCATATGTCCTATAAAAGATATTTATTATAAGAACAAGACACATCCCAGAGAAAAAATTGACATTTAAGTGTCATAATGTGAAAATAACAGAAATAAATCATACGCAACAAACAAAGCAAGGAAACAAAAATATAACAAACATAGATGTACCCTGTCGTGTGTCTAAATTGCCACAAAACGCAGCTGACTCAGCGTTCTGCTGAGGGGAGTGAGCCCTCGGCGTTGATTTTCAGTCAGTGCCTACGGTAACTCATAATGTACTACAGAGTGCGCGTCGTGGTGCATTTGGAATTAATTAAAATAAATACAATAATGTAATATCATAAAATAAAAATATTGTCATAATAGTAGTTTATGCAACTGTCATATAATGAAGGGTATTAAAACACGAGTGTGAGTTTATGAAACGAGCGCAGCGAGTTTCATAATAGTAACGAGTGTTTTAATACCCGTGTTATATGCAGTTGCATACACTACTTTATCTTCACTAATGCAATTAAAAATTAAATTCACGCGTACGTGTATAATCAATCACAGTGATTTTGCCGCCATTAAAATTTAACCAATGAGAGCGCAGCTGCGCGCTTCAATAAAACGCGACCAACCTGATTGGCCCTGCAATCAAGTTGGTCGCGTTTTATTGATGTTATAATGAGATTTTACGATATCGATATGAATATTATACCATCATGTGAAATTGCTTAAATTGAGTGTTTTGTTGTCTGCGCTATAACAGTAGTAACTATAAGTCAAGTATTGAAAACATAAGTAGAATGTTACAACATTAGTGTAGATAAATATTATTATTCAAATTCTTTATTGCACCAGGTAAATATTGTACAATAGGTGGGCTTAATACTAATAAATAAGTAAATACATGTATTGGTTTTAAATATTAGTTTTCAATTAATATATTTTAATGTAAAATGTAGAAAAAGACCACAATAAATTAAATCCAATGCCTAAATATAAATGAGGTAATAAGGAAAATAGACATGGCAAGATAGGCACTGAATTATATTCTTTTTGTTGCACTAACCCGTGCTGAGGCCTAAACAGGTTTTTTAAAATAGGCACTGAAGCAAATAAATGTCGCACAATACGCAACCGTAGCCTATGATGTAATTTGTGCGATAATTGATGCGATTACATTGTCAGTCATTTCAGTAAAAAGTAAAAGTCAGAAACGGCCAAGGGTGAAGGAAAACATCGCGAGGAAACCCGAGTGTTTGAGTTGGTTCTATACCCTTAAAATTGCCAATCCGGTGTGGGCACACTATCTCTCTCTAAGAGAAAGCCTGTGTCCTGCGGTGAGATGTTGACATGGTCGGCTTGCGTGTTAATTAAGTCCTACTCTCTCTCTCTCTTTGAGAGAAGACCTGTGCCCTGCAGTGGGTCGTATATGTTATATTATCGTGAAAGAGCAGAGACTTACGTCCAACAGTTTTCATTATTTATGAGAACTCGTGGCTACACTATTCTATTAGATTTGTCTAAAGCATTCGACTCCGTTAATCACCAAATCTTAGCAAACATTCTGGAGAGGTATGGTATCAGAGGAAATTGTTTAGATTGGCTGAAATCGTACCTGAATCAGCGAAATCAAAGTGTACTGCTTCGTAAATTTGACGACAAGACTAAAACCATATCACACATGGAATCTTTGAGGATAGAAACTACTCGTGGGGTACCTCAAGGCAGTGTCCTAGGCCCTTTACTATTTATTCTATACATTAACCACTTACCTGAAATAATAGAAAACAAAATTACGATGTTTGCAGACGATGTTTCCGTATTTTTTAAATTTGAAAGGAAAGATAAGACACATTTGTCCAAAGAAATATCTCAAACTGTCACTAATATCGCTAAGTGGTTACAAGGTTTGGACTTAAGAACAAACGCGAGTAAAAGTAAACTCATTCACTTCCGTAATTACAACACTCCACAATTGGTATTGGATATTGCGGTAGATAATACAGAGATTGCGCTGGTGAACCATGCTAGGTTTTTAGGTGTTATCGCGGATGAATACATGAACTGGAAAAAACACATTGAAGCCCTGGAAGGAAAACTGAGCAGCTTTTGTTACGCGTTGAGATGCTTGTCAAAGATTACTACTGCCCACGCATCACTGCAGGCATACTACGCTTTCTTTCACTCAAGAATTCTGTACGGCTTGATTCTGTGGGGAGGCAGTGTAGACGTAAAAAAAATATTCATTTTGCAAAAAAGATGCATCCGTATTTTGTCTGGAATAAAATCGAATAGAGTTTCCTGCCGTGACTTATTTTTAAAATTGAAAATTCACTCAATTACAGCCCTTTACATAATAGAATTGTGCAAATTGGTGAGGCGCCATCCAGACAAATTCCCAATCAGTGATGAATGGAAAAGTAGTAGGTTAAGAGACTATTTTAGGCTAAATCTTAAATTTAAGCCTTGCAGAACTACGTCCTACAGTAAAAGTACTAGTCATATGGCTATTAGTATTTATAACAAACTACCAACAGAAATCAAGGATCTCTCTGGTAATCGGTTCCTAAAGTCTTTAAAGCAGTATTTATTAGTAATGTGCCCATATAATTTAAATGAATATTTTGAAAATAGTAAATAGATTTTAATAGCATTATAATTTGCTTAATTTTATATCAGATAATAATACATAAATACAATATAATATAATTATAATTTAATTAAATTGTATACTCCATAATAATAAGATAATGTAATTATTATAAATAATTAATAATTACTATAATATTGCCATGCCGCTCCTGGTAAAATTACACGTACTTTTATGTATAATCATTTCTTAAGACCTAAAATTATACTGTAATTTATCGCAATAAACGAATTAAATTGAATTGAAATTGAATACACTGCCCTACAAAGTGACATACGAAGATCTTTATACCGCGGAGTTTGAGCTGTAACAGCTGGCTCAGCTGCGTTTACGTTTGCGTTTGCGTATCTACGTTTGCAGCTCGATACCTACATTTGTGTTTAGATATTCGCACCTTGATTTCCTTAACGTCACTAAACAAAAATCATCAAAATGGAGGTAAGTACCGCCATCTAACCTACAATCTCGGGCCTATGTTTGCTGAAGACACTGGTTTGAATAGTTCACTAAAAACCCCCTAGATGGCATTGTGTCGTTAGGTACTTTCCCGCGGAACGCATGAGTTTTAACTGAAGAATGACACTTTCGCCATTACGCAACGGGATGTCAACGGATGATGTTTATTCAGTTCAAGGAAAAGTGACACTTTATGCTTAGAGCCGTTATTGCTGTTAGACAACCGGTAAGTTGTTTATGTTTATTGATGCCATAACGACATTATATTGTTAGTGTCGTTAAGTCAGTAAAATAGCCTGTTGTTGTTTACAATAATGAATGACATTGTACTGACACTACACTGAAAATGTCGTTACGACTTATGCAAAGTAGTATCACTTTTGTATAAATAGTGACATAATACGCTTACTGACGTTATGTCTCGCAGTCAATTAGAATGTTCGTGTGTAATATTGACACTATAATGCATCGTGACATTATGCTTTCGATAATTTTAGTTTTCGCTTTACTAACAAACATACTTTTTTGTATAGTGACATTTGGTATACCCAGTAAAAAACAAGATTATGTATCTTATTACGACACAAGTAGCTGTAAAGACACTAAAACTTGTCATATTCCTTTGATTAAAGTTATTTTTCTATCGAATTTAGTTTTGTATCGTTTAGTCAGTAATTTTGTTTATGCGAAAAAACAAAGAAAACTGCTAACTTTTCTATGACAACATGCATTTAACGTATTTAAAAACAGGTTTTTAATAAATTTAAGTTGGAGTATGTTTGGTAATTTATTGTAAACGTCACTTTTTATTATTACTAGTGAAATTAGTCTTTACAGATAACGATGCCACTACCTTCCGATCGAATTCAAAAGCTAAGAGACATCGCTAAAAGCTTTATTTAAAATGATGACTCAAGTATCAAAAAACAAAGCTGTCTTTCTCAAAATAGACCACCTGCTGCTCAATTGGAGTTTAAGTCTTTATTTGAACCATTAACTCCTGAACTGCCCTCGCGGAACGCAACGTATAGGTGGCCCATACTAAGTTGGACACAGATCTGTGTCGCGGCAGACGAGTGGTTAAGTGATTTGGAGGTACCTAGGGGTTAAAGTATGAAATTGCCGATTTGTACTGAAAATCTAAATTGTTTATTTTTTAAATTTTTAACAAATTTATTTAATCAAAATAGTTGCCATTATTATCTATAAATTGCTGCCATCTAATGGAAAGGTCATTAATGCCTTTGCGATAGAACTCCGACGATCTAGACTGCACAAACTGTGTGAAAGCATTTTGTACTGCCTCCTGGGAAGAAAACTTCTTGTCACGTAGATAATTGTCCAAATCACGAAAAAAATGGTAGTCCGTTGGAGCAAGGTCTGGTGAATACGGAGGATGACGAATGGTTTCTAACTGCAGTTCCTGAAGGGTCAAAATGGTTTCTCGTGCTGTGTGAGGTCTCGCGTTGTCATGGAGCAATAATGGTGAAGATCGATTCATGAGTCGGGGCTGTTTATTGATTTGACGCAAGTGAGTCAATATTGTGGGTAAGGTAACGTTAAACCATGCCGCTAATTCCTGGGTAGTTTGACTAAGGTCGGCTTCCACTATCTCTCTTAATTCATCGTTATTCACCTGTGTGGGCGGTCTTCCTCGTGGCTCGTTCTTTAAGTCGAAATTTCCATCACGAAAGCGTTTAAACCAAAATCGCACGGTGCGTTCATTAGTAGACCCCTCTCCAAACGCAGCATTGATATTGCGGGCTGTTTCTGCCGCGTCGGAACTCGTATTCAAAAATCACTCGAATTTTCGCAGTATCCATCTTTGTTGTCTTAATTGAATAACAAAAACAATTGAAAGTCGATATTCAAATGTTTCACATTTTTAAAAAAAAGAACATCGTAGAAACCATTTGAAAAAAGTTTCATTCGAAAACCTCAAACCATGAAGATTCTATGTCAATTCAAAGAACCTATTGCAATAAAACGGCAATTTCATACTTTAACCCCTATTATTATTGGTTCCTATTATACAAATACGTTTTTACATACAAATATTTTTCTTTAAAGGATAGCGTAAACTAAAATTTATATATTGCGACCTGTTATTAAATTAATCTACTTTCATTAATTCGCTAAACATGGCTACCAACGCATGTAATCGCACTAGGTATATCTGTCTTCACTAAAAATTATGAAAAATGATGAAGGATCGGACAAAATACAGTTTTTGTACAAAACCTCTTATGCTGACAATGATTTTAAGGAGATCAAATTAGAAAAAACCAAAGTCGGAACACGAAGACAAGAGTCAGCATCAACAGGTACTGCAATATCGGAACTAAAAACGCTGTATACTTCTAGGATACCCTTAGCAGAAAGAAAAAAAAAATATTTGAAGTCTCTAATTAACAATAACCACATCCCTAAATACTACGCCTCATCTTATTTTGACCAAATTCTTTCTTAATGACGTTAGTTACTTCGAAAAAAAATACATTTCATACAATATTACGATCTATAATTGTAAATTCAAGGATAACTAAATCTACAAAATATTTTATATTAATACTTAAGTTGATTCTGATCTCAAATGTTGTGATTTGATAGTATTTTAGGACATACTTGTGCTCACTGCCTACCAAAGTGTTTTGTCGTGATAAGTTATACAACCTAAGATTAAAATAACAGGTTTTTAGATTCATTTTAACTTACATTTAGGTAAAATTGTTGCCTTTTGAGTCATTAATATTTTATAAAAACTTTTAAAAGCGCCTCTGTGTCGCGCAGAATAATGACACTATAATTGATTTTTATTTTTTTTTGTTACTTAAAAAGGGTTATATTTGATTTTTATTTTTTGCGATTAGTTCTATTTGTGTTATTTTTTTAATAAATATGTAACCAATATATTATTATATCTCCTACTTTAATTTAAACCCTTTTCAAAATTATCAAAACTTTAAACGCTTGTACTGAAAATGTGTGTATTTCGTTTAGTGACGTTAAGGAAATTAAGGTGCGATCATGGTGAGATAAAAAAACCGGGCAAGTGCGAGTCGGACTTGGCGAGGGTTCCGTAAAAAATTGTACATATTATAAATAGTTCAGGAATCGAGTCTCGCAGTTTTTTTCGAGCTTTTGTCGAGCTTCAAAAAGTGTGCTGTGTGTGTTTTTTGAACCGCGTCTATGGTAAGCTTAATAATATATCTTCAGCCAAAGGTATCTTGTTTGAGAAGCGTGTACAATGCCCCATAAAGTATGTGCCATACGCTTTTTATATTGATGTTTTGAGGTCGATGTAAGTACATAAGCCGTCGTAAATACAAGTATGTGCCTCCTCTCCAGGGACTTTCCAGGCGAACATAGTTCGTCCAAATAGGGGATGTATTAGCGAAGGGAAAGATGAAAAGTACCCGAAACTGGCGTGCATGCAACGACTAATGAATGTTGATGAAGCGAAAGAGGTTTCTCAGGATCGTGGCACGTGGCAAACTCTGGTCTCTGCCTACCTTTCCGGGATACAGGCGTGAGTTTATGTATGTAATGTATTGTGTACCTCTCTTTTAACCCTCTCAGCTGTGGCATAGACGGCTACTCGGTCGGCAAGGTCCACGATGTAGCTTTTGATCTCGTAACCCTCCTCCCGCACAGCTGAGCAGGTCTTCTCTAGGCCTGGAAAACGTGCGAATGGACTCTACAAACATTGATATTTTTTATTTTATTTATTTATTTCATTCAGGCTACAAGTCCCATACAATAGACGCCTTAACCTCTATTAAATACAGTTTAATTTCTGACGGCAGCTATGGCGAAATATCAAACATCATATACCGTGCCCTACAAGTTAACATTAAATGGAAGGTCGCTGTAGGAAGGTCGCCGTAAAAAATGCCTATTTTGGTGACACAAAATCACCTGCGAAATCATTATATTTCAACCGCGGAAATACTGAAACCACTTGAGTTGCGACTCTGTAATACCAACAGTAAGTACTTTACCCCACTTACTCATGTATTATTATTATATCATGGGTAAGTAAGTACCTACTTGCACAAACAACAAATGAAGAGTGATTCGACCAACCTTCATTGCTGATGTCCCAAACGACCACCTTGGCACCTTGCCTGGCTAACTTCAAGGCCAACTGTCGACCAACACCACCGCCTCCGCCCGTCACCAACACCACGTCTCCCTTCAAACTCTTCATGGGCCTTATTGCGTTTGGCACTAAGGTCCAAAATAGCGATTCTAGTATGTAGTAACATGATAGGAGCAGGAATAGGACGGTGTCCTTAGCTACGTCGAACACTTTAGAGATTTGCGACGGTCGCTGTAGTTGTGGTGGTGTCTCAAACATTATGCTGTTAGATCTGTAACAAAGAAAGCAATCTTAAAACATTACAGGATTTTGTTTCTATGGGACATTCAGAACAACGCGTGTTTCAATAATTTTCAAATCATGCGGAAAAAAATGTTGTTCCACTCTCCCTTTGGAGAGATGGTCTGTGCCCTGCGGTGAGGTGTATTTATAAAGTACTTTGTTAATTGAACTAAATGTTGAGTGAAATCATTCATAGTTAAAATAGAGTTACCGTGTTTTATCTTGGATTAGCTTCTTCTATCGTCTCTATTACAATTCTTATATCTTCGGTTACTTAACACAACTGACACCACGCTTCGCCGGCCAACCAGGGACGGCACGCCCTTAGAGCACGCCGTGGGCCCCACTAGATATACTAATGACTCTCTTGCATTCAAGGCGAATTGCATTTTCTCTTTACCTATCTTTCTTATCTTATCTTATCTTATCTTACCTAGTAAAACGACCTATTATTTTAATGTTTTTGCCTGCCCTACAAACATTCCCGAATCTAGCGGGGGGGTCTGATTTTTTGGAGTAAACATAGACAGATACATAGAGAACACTTTAATGTAAATAAAAATGGAAATTACACAGATATTTTCTAAACATCTAAATTTTCCGGCGTGCTGTGCGTGCCCGTATTTATTTAGGGTACCCCCTGCTTCCAGACGAAATGAAAGGTAGGAGTTCGAACAAGTCTTACATCTTCATACATGGAGTTGAGATTAGACTTTCTCCTAGGTATGGAGGATGGGGGGTTGAAAATTATCTTGTGTAATAAATAAACAGCCTCTCGCTGAGTGCTACCAACAAATTAAATGACTCTCTATTGTGATTAATTTAATCTCGGACACGCGTTCTTCCTTCAGTTCCTTACATACATCACGGTAAAACAAAAGTTTGGTCTTCACGAGAAAAATAATATTTACACAAATAGGTACAAAACTGAATTTTCGATTACGAGTATACGCATTATACTATTGATCATATTAGAACTTTTATTTTGGAGCACGGTTAGTTCTTGGGGAACAAAACAATATTGTACATTATTTGATACATTAACGGGTGAACTACTGTGACAAAAAAATTAAAAAATGTTCTAGAAAGAGACATTGATATAAGAAATCCCCCACCAGGAGGTTCTCTAGGCCTGCGGGTACCGGCAACCGAACCTGCAACGTTGGACACTCTGGGTTTCATCTTACGATAAGTTGTCTGAGAGGTGCTTTAATTGGTCCTAAATTCTGGGATCTCAATAACAAGCGTAGCGCTGGCTTATATTGCCGTGCCATAAGAACGCCGAAAGTAACGCGTACATTGCGTACTAACATGTTTGATGTTATAATAACTCAAAAAATATACATGATTTCCACCAAAATTTTATGGATAAGGTAGGTTGTTTAAGTGTTCTGTATGTGTAGCTTTTGGGTCATGCATTAGTGTTTTTATACTCTGTATGTACTGTGGCCTATTTAATGGATCGATGAAACTTGACCTGCACAGTAAGACACCCCTGCTTGCAATATCAGTTACATTACAATTTTAAATGAAGCTACCATAAACACACACATTGTTTACTATATCGGCACGTGTTAACAATAAACGTTGACTCGTCTACCCATCGAATGAATGCCTGGAAACTACACTATTAGCGTACCTAATAACTACAATCATTGTTAAAAATTGGTAGTAATTTACTAATGAATATTGAAATAACTTGCTTTGTTTAACAATTATAATTGAAATCTAAAAAAGCTCCTCGAGCTCTCTTTCTTACAGTTACTGTAGGTTATTTCTCAACATGTCATGGTAAATAACACAAATTGACCCGCAATCATTTACAGTAAACACACTCTTCGGCTTTCGTAGAAAGTGTTTGGTTTGGAAGCTAGAAAGTTATTTCGAATTAACCAAAACTGAGCATGGAATTTGTTGTAAAATGATGATTCACATCAGTGGGACTTTTATCTTTAGGTCATTAATTCGAATTACTGGATCCATTTAAGTACATCTTCATATATTTTTTATTAAACGCCAACCTCACAGGTTTCCCGCCTAATAAAAAAAACTTTGGCCTTTGCATCTACGTAACTTCACTCTCCGCTAAGGCTTACCGTTAACTAAATTACTTATTACATGGATTCAGAATGTTGGTAAACTTAATTAAACATAATTAAAAACCTATTGTCCTCGGCACGGGTTAGTGCAACAAAAAGAATATAAACATAATTATCCAAAAGGTACCAGAAAAATCCCAAACGCAAGAAACTCAAATACAAGGACGTACCTGAATGCGACACAATTTTTCAAAAACACAACAAATTAGGTTCAAGTGTCCACGATCCTACGATCGCCGTACGAACCGCCGGAACAGAACTTAAGGTAGCTGGCGTAGGTAGAGCTGCACACTACCTCGGCGCAGGTTTAATGCCGACTGGCAGGCATTGCCGCTGTTCTCTCGGCTTTCTCTAGATAACGGGACATCTACGATTCACCTTGCCATACTTTGTAGCTGTGGATGCCACACTTTTTATGCCGCGACAGGTCGTTGTTAGATCCCAATAGAGTGGGAATTTGAATAAGTTGGTCAAGTTTTGATATGGTTTCGCTTTTTTTGGCGGAATTTTCGTCTTTAGGTCCTTTTTTACGACTATGATGACATTTACGTAGTTAACATTAGGAGTATATTTAATACTTATTTTAGTTTTATTTTGCGCGAATTGATGTCTCTGCTTGGTCCTTAGGGCTTGATGTTAAAAAATCATGGAGGTATTATAAAGGTATTATGAAACTTCCATTAATTATGAAGGAAATAGAGTTATAAACTCATGAATGGACGTTTACATGTAAAAATGTCTAGATTCTGGACACCTCTCGCTATTTCCTTACTTTGTAAGCAAGAGCAAAAGAAAAGTGCATCCGTATCTGATCTTCTTTCAATCGTGCAATCCATTTATTCTGCTGACTTACTCCGTAATTGACATGCTTCCACATTCTTTCGAGTTTATCGGCTCTCAGGAAGACCGTTTGATTGTAGAAACATAATGAACCATTTATTACAAAAGCTTTAAAAAATTTATTACAACTATCGACATGGTAGGTACTAAATCCCGGTATGTAACCAACATTTTGTAAACAAGGTGTTAGCAGCCTGCATACGTTGACACCGGTCACTGTTATTTTGCCAAAACACACTTGCATAATCGGCTTATATGCGTCCCACTGTAGGGCACAGGCCTTCTCTCAAGGAGAGAGTATGGGCTTAATCACCACGCGTGCCCACCGCGGATTGGCGATTTCAAGCGCTGAGGTATGTGAATAGCTCAGACACTCAGGTTTCCTCACGATGTTTTCCTTCACCGTTAGCGTGTGGTATTGCTACTATAATTTCACAATGTAGGTACATAACTTAGAAAACCAAGTCATAGGTACATGCCCGCACTTGGCATCGAACCTGGGTCTCTCGCTTCCGAGTCTGATGTTCTACCCACTAGGCTACCAACGCGTTCCACTAGGCTACCAAAGGGCCGACTTGCACAACTTCTTAAATGTCACTTAAGTAGCCACTTAAATCGATTTTTGTATGAAGAACGTTACTTAAATGCTGTTTAAGCCACATTTAAGAAAGTTGGGCAAGTCGACCTTAGTCTAATAATATACTAGTTATCATCATCATCAGCCATTTGACGCCCACTGCAGGACATAGGCCTCCTTCGTGGTTTTCATAACCATGAGGGGTTTTGCCACAATCGCCACGCTTGGCAGGCGGGTTGACGATCGCAGTATGCAGTTGGAATCTCAGGAAGACGCTGCTGCCCGTCTCCTGGTAATTGATTTCCTTAGTCGCCTTCTACGACATCCACGGAAGGAAATGGAGTGACGCTATTCTTAATCCGGCGCCACACGGAATCTACTAGTTATCAATTAACTATAAAAAAAAAAATGGTATTTCCTATAATTTACAAAGATAAGCTGTGGTAAAGTCGGTATGTATGTAACATGTTATTGTGCTTGCGATCGCCGTAAACAGAGCAATGTTAACAAAACGGAACAATAACAATTTACGGATCTTTACATGCTTATATACTGCTCAAAACAAATAAGGAAATAAGATTTGAACGTGGAGTTAAACTTTTTGCTTAGGTTTTTAATTATAACTGGCCACTAAATATTAAAGTGACATCTTTCACGAAAATAAAAATCGAAATAACGCAGCGTTTTCGTTCGTAGTTCTTAATAATAATATCGTGGCCAAGTGTATTGACGTGCGTGCATACAACGACAAATGAATGTTGATGAAGCGAAAGAGATTTGTCAGGATCGTGGCAAGTGGCAGACCCTGGTCTCTGGTCATCCCTGCGGGATACAGGCGTGAGTTTATGTTATTTCATGAGGTTATGTACCCCTAAAAACAAAGAGAGGCCATTGTTTTTTTTTTACTTTTTAATTTATTTTAATGAACCATGTCACTTTAATATTTGGTGGGCAGTTATAAATAATAAAAAATCAAAGAACTTTCTTTTTTTCGTCTTTGAAATCTTATTCCTCTAATCGTTTTGAGCAGTTTATTATGGCGTCAGATGGATCTTCTATTATTAATTTTTTTGTAAAGGATAGTGGGCAATTTGGCCGTCATCATTGGACTCTGATCCATGTAAATAGTAATACTAAGTACTAACATAGTTAAGTTTATAATTGTTACTAACACCCTTTTGTTTTTGTTTTTGTTTGTTTTTATATGGACCTAAATTGTCTGAAATAAATGATATATTATTATATTATTATTAATACACCAGTGATATATTTCTTGTGAAAGATTTTGTTAATCTTCGATTATCAAGCTTTAAAAATATATAAATGTTTCTCACAACGTACGACGAGGAAGACGATCATCAAGTTCACGTCAAAAATGTCCTGTCTTTCTATTCCGGACACGGTGAGCTAAACATCCAAATCTGTTCAGCCGATTAAGCGTGACTAACATTAAAACGTAAACTATCACATTTCAAAAATGATAGTAACGCTGGCCAAACATTCGCGAGGTCCTGGGTTCGATACTAAAATGTACCAATGACATTTTTTTTTTTATTAGTACCTATTAAAGCTAACTGTGAAGGAAAGCATCGTGAGGAAACCTGAAAGTCAGGCGAGCTCTTGAAATTGCCAATACATCACATATCTTCCGCTTAGAGAAGGCCTGTGCGCTGCGGTGGCACGCATATACTCGTAGGAAACTTATGCTTTATGCTATTTAAGCAGTATTATTCGTAGTGTTTTAAGCTTTAAGTGGGAAGCTGGTTTTTATTGGAATGAGTTAAGGTTAAGACCTTAGTATAGTTGCTTAAAAACCAAGAATCGCTACTCCCTAAGGCTCTAGGCGAGACAACGCAGAACTGCGCAAGATTGCGTGGGCCGTGCAAAACTCTATTTGTATGCAGAATTAGTACAAAACTCATTAGACGAGGCCGCACGCGTCAGTAATGTGTTTCGATTTGACTATCATATTTTATTTAGCGTTTCCTGCCATGGAAGGTGATTGTTCCCAATGACCTTAAAAAGGTCGATTAAGCATTAGTAAAATTACTATGCTGAAAAACTTAAGTAAAATGTGCTTCTAATTCTATTTATTTCATGATAAAAATGCTTAGGTAATGTACCTACAAAAGGTTCTGGACAATTGTGACAGGAAAGAACTGGGCGTAGGTATATTTCAGGCGATATAAGTGAACAAGGTACGTATACCTTTATTGCTGCAAGTTTTTTTTATAGCCAGCGCGCGGCGGCCTGTCAAATATTATGGAACTATGTTTGCTTAAAGTTACACACACTTTCTAGTACTCGTAGTGTAAGTTACTCCATGAGGTCATATTTGTCACGGTGATTAGCTTGCGGCAACTGTCCGGCAACACCAACACAAAGAGTGTGGCGCTAAACTTACAAAAAAAAAAACCGACTGCTGAAGTCTAAAAAGGCTAAATGCGTCCGTTATGTACATTTGAAACCTTCACAGACAGGGTCTCTGGTTGCATTTCTTGCCTAATTACCATAGCAGGGTATCCTAGTTTGGGACCAGGACAAGTGTCGCCGACGGAACGTTAAGACTGCGTCGTAGTAACGCTGCGATGGCGCAGCGCCTGTGTGGCCGGCTATGCGTCAAAATATTTGCGTTGCGATGACGCAACGCAACGCAACGCGCCGTGTGGACTGGCTCTTACCGCGGTGCCAACGCAACGTTTTTTGCGAACAGGTCTATCCACAACGCGATCCCTTCGTCCCGCTGCCCAAAAGCGGGACACGAACACGAAAACTCCACAGAGGATTTCTCCAACATTTACGGTCATGTTTCCTTTTTCCTAAATTATCAGTAATGTCAACGCCTGCGCTGCGGCGATGCGACGCCTGCGCTGCGTAAACCCGCGTTCGGTTGACGGCCAGCGCCGGCGTCGCGTCGCCGCGGCGTCGACGTTTCGTCGACGCTGCCTGTGCGGACGCTGGCACGACGACAACGCTTGAAAAGCGCTAGTGTGTGGGGGGGGGGGTCTCTAAATATTTATTTAAATGTTTGTTTTAAACACGTTACAAGGAAGTGTTTAGTTACACCCAAATAAGAGCTAAATGAAATGAAATATGCTTACGCACATACATACAGACGAAAACTTAACCCTTGATTTTGCAGTCAGGTAAAAAGGTTTAATAGGTATGGGACTCAATGTTGTAAGGGACGAAGTGTACATAATAAATGAAGTACGAAATATTCTGAGGAGAATTAAAGTTGTTAGGTTGAAATGCTGTCTAAATATTCAGCCCAAGGTAGAATGTAACAATTACGGCCACTGTCGCTCGCTGTATTTGTAGATGTGAACTTTACTATGCTCTTAGTTGGTAGAGGGTATTTTATTATATTTTAATGCACAAGACACATGTAAAAGGACAGTACATAATAATAGTGATAATAACTTCCACACAACACAATCACTTGTCCTGGTCGCTAACTAGTATACCTGTGGTATGGTAACCAGGCAAGGACATAACAAAAATGGAAATACACCCAGACTGAGGCCATTAGTACAAAGGTAAGGCGGCCCCCAGTGTTGATCGAACCCACGACCTCCGGCATGTGTTTACCATGCCGGAGATCGTGATACCTCTAGACCAACGAGGCAGACATAAGAAAGAACATGTTATCTCTCGAAGAAAATAGCTTATCTCTCTAAGAGATATCCTCCGGCAAACCTTGGAGGATCGGAGAAGCAGTAAAGAACGGGTTTTTATACGTGATCAAATAAACTACCTAAACTACTAACAAGGATGATAAAAACTAAACAATCTATTTTGTTGTCTGGAAGGAACAGCCTACTACATTTCATTAGGTCAGGGAATGTACCCTTATCTAAGCATTTGTTAAAAATTCTGGCTAGATGGGGTGCTAGGACATCGATCGGATGGGTCGCGATCGCGCGCATTGCAGGGCGGTTCGCGTTTGTTTGCTCCATAATTATTGCGCGTTTAAATTTATTAAAAACCGACGTTTTTTGTCGTATTAGACATACGTGGAAAGCCAAAAAGAATTCCTCATGGAGAGCGAAAAAATAGTCAGATTCCATCCACGGGTTGTGCAGATATAGCAGTTTTTCTGCTTTCAACGGCAATTTTTTCGGCGACAGCTTCATTTTGTTCCGAGTCGTCAAAGCGCGCTTGGTGAATCATCGGTCTTCAACTCCGCACACTTCGGGTTTCGGGCGCTTCCGTGAATCTTCGTGCGCCGTCGTCGTCGGCGAGCCGGCCGCATCGGGTCACGCACGCTGCGCGTGCATTATCGTCCGCCCGCTTGCAACGTTCGCTTGAGAATACTCCAACACCTTTATGCGGTAAAAGTGCTGCCTTTCCCGCTTGAACTTTTTGCTGCAGTTTTTTTTTTTTTGACTCGATTAGTTCAATTATAAGCACTGAAATTGCTAATGAATTTCTAATGAAATTCTTTATAATTCAGTTACTCTTGACATCATAGCTTTTTATTTTTGATTATTGGCGCTGTGCTTTTAGACATTATTTATTATTGCACCTAATGGGCATAGTTTAATTCTTTTATTTAATTTCCGCTTTTTTGACATATACATTGTTTTTGTATTTGCGATACTTTGTAATTGTTTTTTCATGACATTGCCTGTTTTTTAAGATACTTATTTTTCAAACATCGAAATGTTTTAAAAACAACATGAGTGAGTCTAGGGCTGTTTGCCCTCATTGCCCTGGTTCCTCGAGACAATTCGTTGTTCCGCGTGGATTAAACGTTCATATCAGTAGGGTTCATAGGGGTGGCATTTCTCAACCTGTCGTGCAGGATGGAGTCAGCATCCTTCCTCCACCGCCGCCAACCTTATCCGACTTGCCTTTACTCCGGAAACGGGTTCGCGTTTTAAAACACGTCCCCAAGGGTGCGAGGTACTTGGCTGCCGGTAAACTAGCTCAAATAATTGAGAAGTGCGTTCAGTCGAATGGTGCAGATGATTGGTATGATCTTCTGACTTTCTCATACTCCTGTCTGAGGGTTCCATCGGCTGAGGACGCAAGCAGATCTCTAACCTCCAAAGTCAAAGACAACATCACTGCCGGTAGTTTGGACAGACTGCTTTCGACGGGTATTACGCCAAGAAGTTCGTCTAATGGCCAGCGTCAAATTTATAAGACTGTTGAAGCCAAGGTTCACGACGGTGACTTAAGTGGTGCAGTACGTATTCTTTTGTCGGATAGTACCTTGGCTGATGACAATGACGAGACTTTGGAAGCCTTGCGGCTTAAGCACCCGGCGCCGAGTCGCAGCTTGGATTTCCCTCCGGAGCCGAACTTGTCTAGTGAGTTCTTGACAGTAGACGTACAAGATATTATACAGGCTATTGGCTCATTTAATAGCGGTTCTGCGGCGGGCTTAGATGGGATCCGTCCGCAGCTACTAAAGGAATTGACGTCTTCTGGGGCTGGAGATAACGGTGCTGCCCTGTTGCGTGCTCGCTGTAATCTGGCAAACTTCATGCTGAAGGGCATGGTGAATAGAGAAGTCTGTCCGATATTATATGGTGCCTCACTTTGCGCCCTGAAGAAGAAGGATGGTGGTATCCGCCCTATTGCAGTAGGCAGTGTGCTTCGTCGTTTGGTTGCTAAGCTAGGTTGCGGTGCGGTTAGGAACGTCATGGCTTCACATTTGCAACCTCAGCAATTGGGCTTTGGCATTCCGTTAGGTTGTGAGGCCGCAATTCATGCTACTAGGGCTTTTGCTTACTCCAGAAGCGCTTCCGACGATATAATTGTCAAAGTTGACCTTAGGAACGCCTTTAATGCTGTTGAGCGGGATGTAATTTTAAGTAAGGTTCGGGCTCATATCCCATCTCTCTACCCTTTCCTCCACCAGTGCTATGCGAGACCTAGTGACTTATTTTACGGTGACAAACTGGTGGAGTCACAAGTTGGTGTGCAACAGGGTGATCCTTTGGGGCCCTTACTGTTTAGCCTGGCAATTCAGGATGTGGTAACCTCATTGAGATCTCCTTTAAACACGTGGTACTTGGACGATGGTACTCTGGGGGGTAGCCCGGAGGTGGTCATGGATGACATTGAGACACTGGTTCGGAGCTTCGGGGGGACATTGGGGCTTCACTTGAACACGCAAAAGTGTGAATTGTTTCCTTGCTCAGGGCAACTTCCTCAAGCTGTGCAAACGCGAGTAGATGCTTTAATGCCGGCCGTAAGGATTTTAGATAAGGCGGGGTTTACACTTTTGGGTGCTCCAGTTTTTCCGGAGGGGGTGCCGGGGGTACTGAGGACAAAGTTAAAAATTCTGGCAGGGACCAAGCCACATCTTAAACAACTTTCTGCGCATGTGGCTTTAGTCATTTTGCGAAGCTGCCTGTCCATCCCGAGGCTAACGTACACTCTGCGAACTGCTCCCATCTGGTTATACAAAGAGGAGTCACTGATGTACGATAACATGCTTAAGGAGTTGTTGGAGTGTGTTATGAACATCGAAATGACTGCTTTCCAGTGGTCCCAGGCTGCGCTGCCGATTAGACATGGCGGGTTGGGCATTCGTCGTCTGCAGGACACTGAACTGCCGGCTTTTTTGGCTTCCTCGCGGGGCGTGTTGGACCTGGTCACTCGCATTTTACGAGTTAATGGTGACGGGTTCCGCATTCCTTTTGCGGAGGAGGCTTTGGGGCTGTGGCGGGCTTTTTGTCCAAGTAGTGATTTGCCGGAGCAGCCTGATCGGCAGCGAGCTTGGGACGAAGAGATGTGTCGAGTAGCACTGGATAAACTTGTGGAGCAGTGCTCTGGTGTTGAACTTGCGCGTTTGCGGGCAGTTTCCCAGCCTGACTCCGGGCTATGGCTCCATGCTTTGCCTTCACCCTTTCTGGGAACTCTGTTAGACGACAATTCCTTGCGTGTGGCGGTGGCGCTACGTTTGGGTTGTGACATCTGTCAACCGCATCGCTGTGTTTGTGGTGCGGAGGTGGATTCGCAGGGCCGACATGGGCTTTATTGCGTTCGGAGCGCGGGCAGATTCTCACGGCATCATTCCATTAATGATATCGTTCGGAGGGCTCTCATTTCGGCGGATATCCCTGCGGTTCTTGAACCGCCGGGGTTGATGCGTAGTGATGGAAAGCGTCCGGACGGTCTCACTTTGATACCGTGGGAGAGGGGTCGGTGTCTGCTTTGGAATGCCACCTGCGTATGCACTTTCGCACCTTCACACGTGGGTTCTACGGCTGCCGTACCTGGGTCAGCTGCTGAAGCTGCAGCTAGACTCAAGTGTGCAAAATATAGCCAGCTGATGAGCAGCTATCTGTTTGTGCCACTCGCCGTAGAAACCACTGGAGTTTGGGGTACCCAGGGGAAAGTTTTTGTTAAGGAGATAAGGCATCGTCTCAGGAACCGTGGCTTTGACTACCGCTCAGGGGCATTTTTGATGCAAAGGATATCCCTCGCTGTGCAGCGCGGTAACGCTGCCAGTGTTATGGGTACCTTTGGGTCGGACATGTCTCGGGGCGGTTTATTTAATTGACTGTACTTGTGTGTGTGTGTGTGTGTGTGTTTTTTTTTTCCTTTATTCTTATGTTTTTTATATTTTTTAATTAATGAAGTAATTATGTAATTTATTTATATGGTGGTAATTTAATTTAAAAATAGTTATATATGTGTGTGTGTTATATATAAATTGATCTATCCAGATTTATATAATTTCATGTTTGCAAATTTATTATTTTCTGACAGTTTTATTATTATTATTTTTATTAATTGACATTGTAATTGGTAATTTACTGAGCTAACTACTGTTACTGACATACCCCATAAGTCTTCAGTTTTTTAAGATTTAGCTTTTTAAACGTTTTAATCACGGTATAGGCTTCAATGCAGTTAAACGAAAAATCGTGATTGCATGGGGGGGACACATTTTTTCAAAATACGTTCAGTGAGAGTAGGAGAAGAGTCTAAACGAGCTGTCGTTACAATTGGAATATTTGTAAAGAACTGTTCAAAAGCCGCAGCTATGTCTTCATTTCCCAAGCAGCACGGAGGCTGAATGGTTAGCTGTTAGTCAGCTTTTTACCTGCATTAAGCTTTACTAAATATGTATAAGAGTTCCAAGATATGCTTAAGGTTGCACTTCGGAGGTTTCTTCGACTACTGTACAGCTTGGCTGAATTAGAGCTGTAAAAGGGAGCTAAAAAATCGTCGTAGCATTACATCGGTGAAATTGAACACCAATATTCTGATTTTAGCTATAACTTACGCCCAAGGCTGACTAATAATCCGTAGGCTTGTTAATGACTGGTTAAAGGGGTAAATTTCAACTCTTTTGCAGCTATCAGCATTACGAGAGTTTTGGATACCACTCAAGGCTGCTTGGTAGGGTAGACTTATTCTCTTATAATGCTATTCAATTGGGCTGAACAACAGTCACCATGAAAACTCTTAAACAACTTCGTTTTGTATAAGGGAGTTATATTATGTCTAATGATGTATAGTAGTGTATGGTAATTCTAATTAAATACCAATGCTTATAGTGGTTTTCTAAGCTTCAATACAGCTTAAGGTTTTAAAGCAGACATTACCAGGAGTATTATTACTCTAATAGCATATATTGATCCTCTTCTAAAGCTCTTCGCTGTACATGCATCATAGCATAGTGAATGCAGAAGTAGCAAAACATGGCCCATGATGTTATTCGTAACTACTAAACATAATTATATACTCGCCCTTTTCATAAACTTTTAAACAGTTTTCACGGTGAAGTTTGCCAAGAGTGGCATTATAAGAGAGTTAGTTTACTCCAACAAACAGCCTAGAGTGGTAGGAAAAACTCTTGTACTGCTGACAGCTGCATAATAGGTAAAATTTACCTCTTTCACCAGTCATTATCAAGCCTAAAAATGTTAGTCAGCCAAGAGCAGAAGTTATAACGAAAGGCTGAACAGTAGTGTTTAAATTGGCCGATTTAATGCTACGACGATATTTTTGCTCTCTTGTACAGCTTTTACTCAGCCAAGCTGTACAGCAGTCGATAAAATTTCCATAGTGAAACCTTAAGCATGTCTTTGAACCCTAATACACCTTTATTAAAGTTTAATGCCGGTTAAAGGCTGCCAAATGGTATCTATTCAGCCTCCGTGCTGTTGGTTTCCGTACTGAAATCGTGCAGTTTGTCTTCAACCTTTTCGCAATCATGGACGTTAAACCTTGGAAAACAAGAAAACGGTCTGGTGCCATTAAAAAAAAACTCATAAGAGAGTATTCAAAACATCTAACTAACACAAATAAAGCATGGTTTTTTCTCAATTAAAAAATTTCTTCAAAACTGTTCGAAACAACCTTGAAAAAATCTCCATAAAGGGCGTTAGCATTTTGTGTTATATTTTTTCGAATTGTTAAGCTACTTTTTAAGTCAGTTTTAAATAATTCCAGCTTTTTAGTTCTTTAGTTAAGAAATATCTGTGTAATTTCCTTTTTTATGCACAATAGAGTGTTAACTATCTATCTTTTAGCGATAAGACCTCCAGTTGTATACTATGTAACTTAAATACATATTTATGATTTTTCATGTTCCTATCTTTATATTGCATGGTGTGCAATAAAGAGTATTAATTTAATCTATTTCAACAAGAATGAACTATATAAAGAACCTGTAGAGATTGGGATTTTCAGATGAGTATGGTGGTCTGGTTGATTGCTTAACTGCTTATAGCGTGTAGACTTAAATTGTTCACAATTAAAATTATTTCGGAGCGTGGAAGTCGAACAAATGTTGTATGTATTACTACCCAGGACAGTCATGCCAAATTTCCCCTAAATCTGTTTTGACGCTTTGACGTGATTGCGTGGCAAACATTAAAATATCTGAAAATATGGGGATTTCAATATACAACCCTTAAGGCTGGGTTCTCCGACATTACCCCTAAATCAGGTGTTTTAAATTACATTTTACTCTCTAATGGTTAGTATTCAAAATCTGAAAAAAATATACAATTACTTTTCAATGTCTTGGCTACTGTCTAGGGCCGTGGGTCATGATTTTTAATATTTTTTTAAACTTTATAGCATTAAAAAGAATCGCGAAAATGAGTCGAAACTATCACTAGATATGGTTTTATTTGAGCTGTACTGAGTTTTGGATACTAAAAAACATACCCATGAATAACACATTCAGTGACATCGGTCGTCAAAATTTTGTTAATAGGATGGGTGGAATTTTTAGCCTCTACATAGGTTTTTAAAATTGTCCTCAGCACGGGTTAGTGCAACAAAAAGAATATAATCATGTAGGTACAGCAATATCATTCCAGTGTTAAAACCTAACTGCAACGTGTGTTACTCGGGGCTGCAAGTGATGTAAATTGCTTCGGCCAGATGTCGCTGCCTGCACGTAATACAGAGAAGTTTGTAAAGAGGCTCGAAAATTTCGCCGATGCTTGTACTTGCCCATACAGATCCGTGCGCTCGGAGAATCCAGAATTAAGTAAGTGTATCTGGAATAAAATTATACTGTGTGGTCCTTCAGAAAGTTTTAGTTCAATAAATTAATAATTGACTCGCACTGGCTTCCGCAACCAAAAAGCCTCTCTCTCACTATCCTATGCTGGGACTTTCCACCAATCAATCAACAATCACCTGGAGTTAGTGCAGGAGTTGGAGCGGTAGTAGCCTAGTGGAAGAACATTGGACTCGGAAGCGTGAGACCCAGGTTAGATTTGTTTTCTAAGTTATGTACATTTGTGAAGTTACAGTAGCAATACCACATGCTATCGGTAAACAAAAACATCGCGAGGAAACCTGAGTGTCTGAGCCATTCACATACCTCAGCGCTTGAAATCGCCAATCCGCGGTGGGCACGCGTGGTGATTAAGCCCATACTCTCTCAGTGGGAGAAGGCCTGTGTCCTACAGTGAGACGTATATAGGCTGCTTATGTAATGCAGGTAAAAGGGTCTTCACTTGTCTTGTTTGTTATCCCACCCACTGCCATTGCTCCCTTACTGAGTACCTATTCATGAACTTTATGCCCGTTTTCACCAATCAAGACCTACTGATAACACAATCACTCATCCTGGTCCCAAACTAGGACACCCTGTGCTATGGGTAACCTGGCAAAGAGATCACAAACGTGGAAATATACCCAGACTGAGGCTATTTGTATAAATCAAGTAGGGCGGCCTCCGGTGGGAATTGATCCCAGGACTTCTGCTTTGGTAGTCAAGCGTGTTAACAGTTAGACCAATGATGCAGTCGTAATGTCCTTCTAACTAGGAAACCTTTATCTTAATTCACTTCCTGAAGTGTAAAATCAATAACAATAAGATAAGAATATATTCTCTATTACACATAACAAACAAGAGACATAAATAAAAGTACAATGGGCGGCCTTATTGCTAACAGCATGTATATGTATAACCCATTTAAAAAACCGGCCAAGTGCGTGCGTTCCGTAGAAAGAGGGGTTTTTATCTGCTTTACTGGTGTAACACCTTCATCCAAGTACTTTTCAATGGATTTTGAACAAAGTTGTTCTTTAATAAAGTTGTCGCCTATTACTAGCTCGCCTATATTCCGCGTGGCGCCGGATTAAGAATAGCGTCACTCCATTTCCTTCCGTGGATGTCGTAGAAGGCGACTAAGGAAATAAATTACCAGAAGACGGGCAGCAGCGTCTTCCTGAGATTCCAACCACATACTGCGATCGCCAACCCGCCTGCCAAGCGTGGCGATTATGGCAAAACCCTTCATGGTTAGGAAAACCTCGAGGGAGGCCTATGTCCTGCAGTGGGCGTCAAATGGCTGATGATGATTACTCGTTAACTTGTAAAGCCTACTTAGCCGGGGTAGTTTTGCTTTTAAGTTCATTATATTATGTGCTACTACCATGAATTTTTTCACGTTTCTACAATGAACCGTTAAGCCAGGAGAGGGGGAGGGGGACGCCCTACTCTGACAAAAAAAAGCGCTTTAAATCTTAATATTTTGTAAACGGAACCCTATCTAAAAAAATGATCTCCCTACACCCATAATATTAAAAAAAAATTGTATCCTTAATGTAGGTGTAGGGGAGGTAACCTAATTTTTTTTTTTCAAAATTTATTCGACCGTTTTGTCGGCGTAATAAATATAAATATCTATGACAAATTTCAACTCTCTAGTACTTATGGTCTCTGTGCTAAGCCGCGGACAGACTGACAGATAGACAGACAGACTGACAGACAAGGCGAAACTATAAGGGTTCCTTGTCGACTACAGAATCCAAAAGTGACCATAATAAACTCCAATAATAGTATGTAATAGCAATTTAAAGAACCTACAGCCAGGAACTTAGGGCCAAGAAAGTTGGTCATTGCCGCTAAAAACAACCGTTTTGGCGGCCGTGAGTGAAAAACATAAGTAAAACCGAAATAACTGTAAAATCGGGGATTAGTTTCTGAAACTCCCATCATTTGTTTAGTTATGCCCTAGTGTTTATTAGTATACACGCAACGTACATATCTAATGGCACACAGATTTGCATCGACCGGATAATAACTGCTTGATCTTGATAGTAGTGGCTGCTCGCCGCATTTGTTTTGCAATGATCGCTATCAGCTAAAAGTGGCACAATGCGCTAAATGGCACAACCTGAGACGTGGCCCTTTTATCGCTTAAGAAATCGCTAAATATATATTTTTACGTAGCCTCTATATTTGTGTCCCACTGCGGGGCAAAGGCCTCCCCCCAATTCAGTCCAGAGTTGTTCGGTCCTAGGCCACCTCAGACCACTTCAGCAGATGACAGGAGAGATCGTCTCTCCACCGATAATATTCTTCAAATATTGTGATCTAGATATTGTATCCAAATTACATAGGTTCTTAATATCTGGATAACAATATTTTTATGAATTTATTCCGCTCAGGCCCGAGTTTTATAAAACCACAATTCGAGGTACATTGCGTAGCGGAGTCGTTTTTTTAATCTGTGGGTTAATCGACTTTGTAGTGCACATTGAATTGTCATGGTAAACCATGAGTTGCAATTTTATGAAACAGCCCCTACTTGTGCTGTTTACTGTATTCGGTATCTGGTAGCCACTTATACAGGGCTACGAATAAAAAACCTTAAAAGTATTTTTTCCTACAAAAATCACTCAAAAACGGCCCCTGTCCTCTCGATTAGTCTGTACCAATGAAATGAGCGCAATAGGTGCTGTAGAGTAAATCACTCTGTGATTGGTTCATTCTGTGCGCCATGCGTGACGACGTGAACGTTGATTGGGCGATAGTAAATGACAGCGTAACTTATGATTGCTTTTATACAAAAACGTCAAACCATTGACTTCATGATGTGTAACACGTCAAAATATCTAGGTACCTCGCAAGATGGCGGTCTGACGGTGGCAGGTGCATAGATATTTTGCCGGGTAATACTGAACTCGCTCCGATTGGTTACACAATTGACAAGCCCCGCCCGCCTTCCCACAATTGAACGTGTGGTCATTTTTTGCGCTAGTTACACATCTATGCTTTTAAATATCACTGATACAGAGTGTATTAGAATCCCCATAAACATCCGAAATTGGGGGTTCTACTCGTCATTACGAATAACTTTTACTATGGAACAGTTGATAGTGATTGTGTTGTGTGGTAGTTATCTAAAAAAATATGTTTTGGGGAATTCGAAGTTTTCTCTTGTAGTAAAAGTTGTCTGTAGAACCATTTCTCGTCCATTTTCGGATGTATGTGGGGAATTTGTTACACCCTGTATTAACTAAAATGTAAATAAAGTAGAAACCATAAATTATATAGACAGGTATAAACTATATTTATGTTTTGTATTATGTATTTCATTACCTACGTATTTCAGTATCTTTCAAGCCATGTAGTGCCATCTTTTGAACTGGCTGTGAATCACTTGATTGGATATATAGACAACTGCGTTTAAAAATGAAGTTAACATAATAATTGAATTATGTTTCCCCCATCATTAACAGATGGCGCTGCAAAGCACAAGTGGCACTTTAAGTGCAGTAAAAACATGACCATTCTAGTTAAGACTAAATTCAAAAAACCTTTCTGACGACTGGTAATGTTGGTATGGTTATGACCTCTTTTTTCACCTTGTTTGTTACAAAGACCAACTTTGACATGCACCATTATTGAAAAATTACTTAACATTTTTATCGTAATGCGTAATGCAAAGAAGTTTCTACTTAAAAGACATCAACGAATCGTTTAGTATATCGATTTTAGACCCCAGTGCTGCCCCGAACATTTTCATACAAAAACTTATTTTAACTGTCAAGGAAGTCACGTGTCTGTTTAGTGTTTTTGTTTAGTGTATTTTGAATACACATACACATGTATGTAGGTGACATACACAAAGAAAGTGTTCGCCCCTCGTAGCTCGTAGCGTGACGTAGCTTGCTACGAACTTGCTACGCGACTACGATTCCCAAGGTCTAGGTTACAGTAATCTTTTGTTTGACATTTAACAAAATTCCCATGTTTTATATTGGGCATTCGTAGAAATTCTTTTTACTTTCTCAGCACTTTTTGTAAGTTTAGCTTTATAGAGAAGGGCTGATCCTTACTTTTTAAACATGTGTTTCTGTTAGTTACCTAATAGCTATGTACTTACTCTGTATTAAAATTTCGTATTTCAGATTACTGAAAAGACTAGGGATAAGAATTAATGGTTCCGGATCAGAAGATGAGTCGAGGCAAGATTCAGAAGGAAGATTGAAGAGGTCGTGGTTCATCAAACAAATAGCGTCTCGAGATGGCGAGCAATTTAATTTGCTCTGACCTAAATATGTCAGTAAGTTGCTTTTTTGTTTATATAATGTCGTTGGTTCTGTTTCATACAACCACAATTCATGGTTTACTATGACAATTCGTTGTACATTGCCAAGTCGATTAATCCATAGATTAACAAGTAGGAAGGCTGCTACGCAATGTAACATCGAATTGTAATAATAAACTTTACTATGAATTGAAGTACGAGTTAGTACGAGTATAGTACTTCGCTTACATTTGTATCCTCCTAATACTATTAATGTGAAAGTTTGGAGGGATGAATGTCTGTTAATCAATCACGGCAAAGCGGCTGAACGGATCTGGATGAGGCATAGACATAGATTTATACTTTGGAATAGCAAACAGGCTACTTTTTATCTCGGAAAAATACTCATCAAAATTTCCGCGCGAATGAAATCGCGGCCAACAGTTTGTTAGTTATAATGTTAGCGCGATAAAGGCTGGCTTTTGGTAATACTTTTAGTTTTAAGATTTTAGAAGAACTAAGATCAGATCAGTTCAGTTTTTAGACCTGAAAAAGAAACTCTGCTGTATTATGAAATTATGATACAGCCATTCGTCATAGTAAGAAGCTGGGTTTAAGAAAAACATATGGAACCCTAAGTAGGTAATAAAATGTAATCACGAACATCTATTTAACTTCTTAACTAAGACCTTGAACTGAAATGCGGAAAATATAAAGCCACATTGCAGATCACGAATGTGTTTATGTCATGACGTTCTTTATCATAATATAGCAGCGACTCAATCATCTCCAGTCATCACATCATGCTGGGGTTTCACTAGTCACTAGTTTTACAAAAACAAAAGAATCCTGTAGGTACAGCGATATTATTCCGATGTAAAAACGTAGCTGGAAAGTGGGTTATTCGGGGCTGCAAGTGACGTAAATTGCTTCGGCCAGATGTCGCTACCTGTTCGTAATACAGAGAAAGTTTGTAAAGAGGCTCGAAATTTCGCTGATGCCTGCACTTACCCATTAGCTCAGTTGGGAGAGCGTTGCCACGGCTAGCCAGAGGTTGCGGGTTCAAGTCCCGGCATGGGTGGAATTTCTAGCCTCTAAATAGGTTTTTAGTTAGTTCGAGATATAAAGCTGTTTATCTCTCGATTCGTAATAGAATAAGTCAGATAAACAGACAGTCAGCCGTCGTAGGAATAGTAATAGGGTCCCGTTGGCACCCTTCGTGTACGGAACCCTAAAGTTTTTTCTCTTTTAATTGCGTTGACTAGAAGGTTGAATTTTTTGGCACCACCAATGGACTGTGGACAGATAGACGGACAAAGTAAATCCATAAGGGTTCGCGCTTTTGAGGCAAGGAACCCTAAAACAATAATATTGTTCTTTATTTTCTTTGCTATATTTTCTTCCTATCCTATTATTAATTAAATTTTTCCTGGAAAACCCCCGGGCGCATCTGGCACCGTTTTTCCTCTTGCACTATATGTGTTACAACACTAATAAGTTTTTACTCTATGGTTTTCCTATTTTCTTTTGTTTAGTTACCAATAAATCGTACAATCGCAGTATTCACATGCACACGTTGCTTTTCATTCTCAGTGTTTTATTCCTTTTACACCATTGAATTTCTTCAATATTTATAATCTGTCTCTTTATAGTTTGCTCTTTCTAAAGCGCGGCGAAAGGCAACAAGTCTGATGATCATCATCGAATGATTGTCTTGAAATCGGACACAAGTCGGACGCGTTTCAAAACTACGGTATGATTTATGATGATGTCCGTTGCGAAAAACAGGTAGGCTTTTACACTGGCACTTGGAGACTGTAGTGCCAGATTCAGGACAGATATAATTTTCACTAGTTAAGTCAACTGAACAAATGAGAAAAACCATTCTCACTAGTTCTACCAACTGAACTAGTGACAATGTTTTTCCCACAAAAAACAAAAATTTGTGACATTTGACCCCGGATGTAAAAACAACGCACAAGCGGGATCGATGGGGACTTTTGACATATCAAAAGTTAAACAATAAAATGTCGGAATATTTTTTTTACTGTACCTCCCTGTAACATGAAATGTGGGGATGATTTTTTTTTTCTTGTCTATTCCATCATGTGAGGTATCGTTAGATTAGTCGTTGAAAATGTTATGGGCGTAGCAAGACCATTTTTAGGTTTAGGGTTCCGTTTGGGAAATATTAAGCTTCAAAGCGCAAATTTTTGTCCGAGTAGGGTGCCCCCCCCCCTCTCCTGGCTAAAGGGTTGATTGTGGAAACGTTAAAAAAATTCAGGGTAGTAGCACATATAATAAACTTGAAAGGAAAAGTATCACGGCCAACTTATAAAAGTAAAATTTCGTACAAAATCCATTGAAAATGACTTCCATGAAGTTGTTAGTTCTGTAAAGCAGAAAAAACCCTCTTTCTACGGAACCCTACATTGCGCGTGGCCCGACACGCACTTGGCCGGTTTTTGTTAAATGTTCTTTCTAAATATATTTCGACACAAACTGGAATCTATTAGAACCATTAGTAGCAGTCAGAGCGATGCGGGCGCGCCGCGGGTCCGCGAGTCATTGTTCTGATAGACGGCGAGGCGGTATTAATGGGGAACTTGCGTCTAACTTACTCGTAGATTGGAGTGACATTTCTTTTGTAGCACAGAAATCACATAAAAACTTAGGGCAAATTTAAAAATAAAACAACAAATATTTTTTTCCCGCGGATTCTCAAAAGATGCGAAAAATAAAGTTACCCTAATATAATAACAATAACTTTATTAGATTTAGTTCTTTCATTGAATTTTGAACGTTTTTTTATAAAGTACATATGTAAAAACATTATTCGTTTTGTCTGTTGTGTACCTATTTAGTTTTCTTTCTATTGTTGTGCATATTATGTTACTTATCTGCTTATTTTGTTTCTGTGATGAATCTTGTTGGTTTAATAAATGTCTTTCTTCTTCTACTTGTTCTTCTTCAGATAACTGAAATATTGATAAGCGCTTCCTACATTATAATGCGTTACGTGCAAGTTGTGATGTCATAGTTTGAGCCCGATTTGTATGGTACGTTTTTGTACCACGTGACTATATTGACTTTTCTACAGGTTATATCATGAAAAGTATTAGTAGTACAGAAAAAAAAATACCATGTTTAGTTTAGTTTTAACATGGTCTCTCAATTTTTATCTCAAAATTTTTTTAGTTAGTAGTTAATTTTTTGCGCATTTTTTTAAACAAGATATCTCAACTTATTTTTTTTTTTAATTTACGACTATGCTTAATAGTCTAAATAGATGCTTTTAGTTTGTTTTGTGGGGAGGCGCGCCTTAACATTAAAGTTCACCTTTATGCTTTGTTATGTGGGTATGCAAATGAGCTGGTATTTTCTTGAACAAACTTATGTCTGTTAGTTAGATATTAGAAAATTGTCATGTCAGTTGAACGAAAATTAACGTGTTCCTCTATGTGACAGAATTGGCAGGTGGATAGCGATAATGTTGTTTTTCTTGTCACGATTCATGTTGCTATGTAATTACGAGGTACGAGATAGGCTGATTAAATCACAAAATTCCGACCCATATTTTCAGATAGATATGGGGATTTTGTTATACCTTGTGGTTTAAATGATGACTTTGTCAAACATTTTCAGACACTTTTTTAACTATATCAGTTTAACCATTAAATGTTTGTTGCAAAGTCGTCCTTAACGTAATTTATTAGAGAATGTAAAGGTTGATGTGCTGTCGACTGTACCGCATGGCCTCTGATGATCGATTTGTGGTCAAATAGCTTAGCTTAGGTTGTGATGTGGTTGTGATGCTACGCCTCGCGGTCAGCTGGTCAAGCTGACTAATCAAAGCACAAAAATTTCGGGCTTCGTCCGCCACCCCTCGCGCGGAGCAAGGTCGTCCGCGGGCCCGCGGATCTGCGCGCGCACAACCGCGGCTCTTCTCGCGCCTTCAGTCGATTGCCTCGCGCGCCGCCGACGGCCGCTTCGCCCCGCACAACCACGCCAGACCGCCCCGCGCGAACACCGAGCGGCGCGCGACCGAAAAACCGAGCGTTTTTCCAAAATACCGAAAAGCAACTTCTCTACGCCGATTCCGCGTTCGTTCGTCTTGAAACAACATTCAAGCGCCAAACGAAACGACGACTCGAAGTGTCCTAATCAAATGTGTGCGATCAGCTGATCCGGCCAAACTGTGCGCTGTTCCTTCCGAAAAAAAAAACGGAAACCTAAGTTGGGTGAGTTGCTTGGAACAATCAGTCTATATCGTCGTTCGTTAAAAATAAAAATAGTAGATTTGTAGGTTTTTGTTTGGTGGCGTTTTCAACATTTTCGCATAGTCCACGAGTTCGAAAGTATTTCAAGGCGATCGTGCTCAGGTGGTACTCCGTAGTTCTCATGTTGCATTATAGAGTTTAGATTCTATCGTGTTTGACCCAACTTTTAAGGAATGACATAGGGCACACTTCACGTGCCCGCGCTAATTGCCGGCACCAACACCGGCTGCCTATTCTCGTTCATTTGTGTCATTATTTTGTCTCGAACAACCTCGCAGACTTGCTTCTCTATCCGAGTCCTTGACCAAATTTTCCCAGCTGATTGTTCCTTTGATTGACAACATCATAAGTAAATATATCTGCAACCCGATGAAATTGAATGATGGACGGTTTTGACCCTACCCTTGGCATGTTTACTTATAGATGCACTTAAATGTAGGTACCTACCTCCATTGAGTGGGTAAAATTAACTGGTCTGCATTTCTTTCCATCCTTTTGCCTTTTGCAAATTTATTTAGCGCTGAGTGTCTAACTCAACAAGCCGCCAATATATTATTGTTCATGGACGGAAATAATTTCCAAACAGACATCCTCGTTGCCACAACATCAGTCGGCTATTTCAATAAGACTCATTATATCTGTACCTCTAATGTTTTGGAATACTTAATTCACAGCTAAATGAGAGTTTCTAGTTAGATGTCGAAAGTATAAGTGTACTGATGATGGCTTGCTGAAGCGAGGCGAGATTGTTTTGTGCGTGTGGAACCACGGAATGCTGGAGCATAATGTAATGATACACAAAGCTATTATAAAATTCGTGCTGTCGAAACTGACAGAGGAACGCTTCAACCATCGTTTTTAGGGTTCCATACCTAAAGGGTAATTGATCTTATTACTAAGACTCCACTGTCTGGCTGTCTATCTGTCACCAGGCTGTATCTCATGAACCGTGATAGCCAGACAGTTGAAATTTTCATTTTCAAGTGAAATTAAAATGTTGTATTTCTATTGGCGCTATAATAAAAAATAGTAAAAACAGAATGAAATAAATATTTAAGAGAGCTCCCCCATACAACAAACGCGATGTTTTTTCCGTTTTTTGCTCGATATTAATAACGGCAACAGGTAGACGCTTCAAATATTCAAATGTTGTATAGATAATGGTACAGAACCCTTCGTGCGCGAGTCCGAACCGCACTTGGCCGGTTTTTTTTGTCTGCATAATAATACAGAATTGATGATTGTGTGCCAGATTATTACAGTACCTAGTTAGCGAGTTTTGGAATTAGCGTCACAATATTATCAGCAGACCGACGTAAATAATAAGAGGTGGGTGCGCTGTAAAATGTAGTGTTCTTAACAGAATATGATGGGTATGTGAATATGTTTGGAGTGAAGTCCTTGGTAGGTGTAGGTACGCTTATAAGTAATACAATAATGCAAGTGAAGGGAAGTGAAATGCATACATACGCCGAGTACAATGTATGGTTTGGACGTGATGTGAATTTTCGAAAAAATATTATTTTACCAGTCGGAACAATGCCGCCTGCGAACTTAATTATGAACAATCCCAATATTGTCCAGTGTTTTTGCAGCTGTGGAAATTGAATTTGCTATTATTAGATAAATGCAGCTTCAGCTGGTGTGTACCCACGGTAGTTCCAATCCCCAGCAACATAAATGCCAGTATTAGATAAAAGTGGACTACCTAACGAATAAAATATTCTTTGTTTTTAGATAGATAATATGATTCCAAAACAGGTTACATAATTATTGTCATGCACAATGGTCAATACATACCAACAGACGTGAATCTATTTCGTCGGTCGGTCGAACGACGAACGAAGATGATCATTCTTCTGCAGTGGTCGGACTACGTGGAAGATGTTGAACCGACAAGTTTTTTTAAGAGTTGGAGGACTCTAGATTATAATCATCATCAAAAAATGTGTAGAAAAAAAACAATTATGTACGTACAAATTGTACAATCATGACTGGTTAATGATGAATTCGTGACGTTAGGTATCTAGGCATATTTCCTGAATTATTCCTCAGCTTAACTTTAAAAAGAAGCTGCAAACGAAAAACTCAATGTGATGAAAAGTTTGAGTGTTTTATTTTAAATAATTATAGTAGCTATTTTGCTTTTTATTCGTGGAACCTCGCAGTAATAAATCGTTTAGGCGTAACTGCTGCTTACAAACAATTCTCAAGACATTGCAATAATTATTGGCACCGCACGCTCTTTGCACTTCTTTATGGCACTAAAAACTTTATGACACTGTCTTATAGTAATGTTAAAAAAATATTTCTTTGTTTTATAGCTATATTTTATATTCAAGATGCCTATGGCGTGATGGGGAGAAGGCCTATACCTAGCAGTGGGCAGAGGTGGGCTGATGATGACGATGACGATGCGGGACTGCCTAAGCCGTGGTACAACACAGAGTCTGATGACGTTCTTCACTTGATTTGGTCGTTCTTCTTCTTCCTAAAGTGCCTCTCCATCACTGGAGGTGGCAATCAGCTCTTTACAACGGTATCTGTTCAGTGGAATTCTGAACAGCTCCTCCGCAGTTTTAAGACCGGTCCACTCTTTGATGTTGCACAACCATGGCATCTTTCTCCTGCCCGGCCTTCCTTTCCCTCCACTTTGCCCATCATAATGGTCTGCAGCAATTGGTATCTCTTGCTTTGATTAGATCGTTAGATCAATAAAAATTTTAGGTCCTAGATTCTTTTTTAATGCGTTCGACAATAGAAGCTAGTCAAGCCGCGTTATTTGACTGATGTTTTTATTCCATTGCCACTTCAAGTACACTCGCAAAAACGCGACATATCTTTTTGTCGTTAATGTATTAAGCATAAACATCTGTCGAAGTCAGTGGTTTTACACTAGTTCTTATCAGAATATGTCTCCAGTAGAACGGTGACGAAACTTTATAATTCGTTATAACAATAATTTCTGGTATATTATTTCTCTGCAGGTAATCTTTAAAAATGAAAAATATCGCGGACGCAAGGCAGCTTCAAGATCTAAATATAAAAGTTCAATGGTTTTGGCAATTGTTAACCGTTCGTCTAACGGTATAACGTCTCATTACCATGCCGGAGGTCGTGGGTTCGATTCCCACTGGGGGCCGCCGTACATCTGTACAAATGGCCTCAGTTTGGGTGTATTCCTATGTTTGTGATGTCCTTGCCTGGTTACCATAGCACAGAGTATCCTAGTTTGGGACCTGGGCCTAGATTCTGTTAATGCATTGTAGTATCATGACAACTGCATGAACATGGCGATTTCACTTCCATGGCTGCTTTAAGTCTACGCGGGCACGCGTGTCAAACCTTCTAGGCGTCAATGGTATGAAAAAACACGTCACGTGACCCGACAGTGTATCTGTCATTATACTACAATACACTAACAGAATCGAGGCCCAGGACAAGTGATTGTGGAAGTTATATTATATTACATTATATATTTTATTGACAAAAGACGAACCAAACCCTTATCGTATTGCGGCGCAAAAATCTCCGTTTCGTTGTTGCAATTTGTTGTACTTATAAGTATGAGCAGTGATGCGTTACACAGTGAAAGAGGGGAAAGATAAACAGGCGTCAACTGTACTGACACGCGTGATATCGGGTGACTTAGATGTTATGCCGGCGCCTCACTTGGTCACTCGTATTTGCGTATTTGGCAAATATTGACCATCCGGGCTTTCTCAGAGACACTGGACTCCAACCGTCAACAGCGCAAGTCTCATCGTGCAACGATCGTGGTGAACTATATTGCGGTTGTTGTAATTGGACTTTCAAAAACAAGCTGGGTGTCGCGGGTCACGTCCATGCCCATCGTCGTAGAAGTCCCGCCATCGTCGGATCACGATGAGGAGGACATCATCCACCCATTGCCAGGTATTCCGACGAATCCTTAGTTCTGATTTTGTTAACCTGCAATGTATTATAATTTGTAATTCTTTCTTCTAGATGTGCAATAAAGTGTTCTCTATCTATATATCTTTTATAAATAGTCGGCAAATACGCGATTACGAATTGCCAAGTGAAGCGCCAGCATTAACCGTTACTGAGAAGTTACTCTGGTTTTGATTGGAATCTTTCCCGAGATGTAGATACATACTTGATAGCCCTTACACATATATGCTAGATGATTTATGCAGCGCCTAGTGGGAACTCCTGCCAAATACTAGATGAAATGATCGCTCAGACGCTATAGGGCAATGATTGGGTCCATACATTTTGGGAGGCAAAAGATATCATGTCTACACAACTTACGACATGCGACAGTGGTTTGAATTTGAACAGAGCACCATTTCCTTGTTTGTATTGTCAGCCTCGAAAAGTAAGACAGCCGAATTGGGTATATACATAAGTAGGGAGAAAACCTATGGCAAAACCCCTCATGGTTATGAAAACCATGAAGGCCGCCTATGTCCTGCAGTGGACGTCAAATGGCTGATGATGATGATGATGATACTAAACAAATTAATTAATTTATTTTAATGCTTCTAAAATTAATGCTTCTAAATCTAGATGCTGGTCACAATTACAGGGTATTTGTTGGGTATTTGTTTGTATGATTGATGGATCGTGCTCAAATGATTCCTATAAAATCCCAAGTAGTATCATGACTGACTGGCTATTCAGGATCTTACAGTTCTTAACTACCCTACCACTACATTTTCAGCAAACGGACAAAAAAGTTTTTAATAAAATAATAAAGGTATGCTAAATTGATTATTTTAATCTATGTCGATTCAATACCTAGAAGCAAAAGTTAGTTGACGAAATTATTCGGAAGACATTAGTTAGCTTAATTATTCATCATCATCATCATCATCAGCCATTTGACGCCCACTGCAGGACATAGGGCTCCCACGTGGTTTTCTAACCATGAAGGGTTTTGCCATAATATCGCCACGCCTACGCCTACTTATTACATTAGCCTAAATATAATATCCTGCGATGTCTATTGCGGTTTTAAAACCCGCAATGGACATAACATAGGAATTGTGAATCAGTTATTCTGGTGTAAAATAGGTCATCATCAGCCTATTTTGTTCATTTCTGCGAATCAAATATTTCCACCTGTAACACCTACGAGTCTATCACCGGATTCTTACGCATATGTGACATTATCGGATACATAATATACATATTGTAGCAAATATAATTATTGCTTAACTAGTGCCTTTTACATCTATGTTAGACTAGATTTGTGGCTTAAACAGCGTCTCGTGGCAATTGGGATATTTGTTCTTACATTTGGTTTTAAATACCTACATATTTACACATACATGCATGAACTCATGTCTGGATCCCGGGGAGGCGGCCAGGTACCAGGATTTGCTACTTGCCACAATCCTAAAACATCTATTTCGCTTCATTAACATTCAATAGTCGCGAATGATTGAATTTATGAGGACGAACAAAAAAAAGGTTTATTTTCTTATGTTACATTTTCTGGCAGCATTTTAGAGGCACCCTATTTCTCGTTTGGTAGCGTGGAATGGACTCCGCCGCCTTCCCGAAGTTACGAGTATCACATGAAGTTGATTGAGGCATTCGCGAGCTCGGCTGAGAATTGAGAAACGCGCGCCCGCGCCTCGAGAAGGCCGTCCGGTCTGCCTGCGTCCGCGCAGCTGTTCTAACATACGATCTATTTGTTACCGGTTAAGGTCGACATTTAACCGCTAGACATTCAGATAATTTACAGATAATTTTTGAAATTGTAGTTTCATATGCCATTTATGTTTTTATACGTATCCTTTTTAGTTTTTTTAAGCCACGTTGATGGTTTCCGTTCACGTTTTTATATAATCTTGTTGTCTTCGCCATCATAAACAAACAAAATCTAACATACATTTGCCTGTTAATGATAAATCAATTCGTCATATTTGATCATAATGTAAATAGGTACCTAATGAGTGTTTTCATTGAGTTGAGTTTCAAGAAGTTAACTGATAATAGTTAGATCATTCATTTTTGTTATAACTTACTTGGTCACGACACAAGCAGCCTATGTACGTCTCACTGTAGGGCATAGGCCTTCTTTCAGAGAAAGAGAACTGTGAGGTTAATCATCACGCGTGCCCACCGCGGATTGGCGATTTCAAGCGCTGGGGTATGTGAATAGCTCAGACACTCGGGTTCCCTCATGATTTTTTTTCTTCACCGTTAGCGAGTGGTATTGAAAACAAAGTCATAGGTACATGCCCGCACTGGGAATCGAACCTGGGTCTCTCGCTTCCGAGTCCAATGTTCTACCCACTAGGCTACCACCGCTTTTTCCTTGGTTATCTGGGCCCCATTTCTTAGATTCATGGTTTACTATTATTATTTAAAATTCTTTATTGCACTACTAAAACAAATTAAAAAGTACTTAATGCTAACAGCATTATCTTTCAGTGAACCTTGGTGTTACTGAACTAGAAATATACATATTTTACATATTATGAAATATACAGCCAATGAAACGCGGCCAAAATACATATATAATAAATAACATAAATTAAGTACGATTTTTTTACTTTTCCTTATTGGAAGCGGTTTAATTATATCTAATTATTGATGTTGATTGAGACTGTTTTCAGGTTTTGGGATATTATTATGCAGGTTGTATGCTTGCTTTTTTGTTATCAAAATACACAGCTTAAAAAACTTAGGTAAGCGCAAGAGAAACGTAAGGCTTTGTTTGGCTTTGTTTTATAAGTTACGTACATTTGTGAAGTTATAGTAGCAATACCACTCGCTAATTGTGAAGGAAACCTTTGTGAGGAAACCTGGGTGTCTGAGGCGTTCACACACCTAAGCGCTTGAAATTGCCATTCCGCGGTGGGCTCGCGTGGTGATTAAGCGCATACTCTCTCTCTGAGAGAAGGCCTGTGCCCTGCAGTGGGACGTACCTATAGTAGCTATATAAAAAAAGTTATAAGTAATGCTATATTTGTTTACGTTATCTTCACATTAATATTCGAAAACAAATTGCTTTATATCTTAATACAGTTGCAGCAATATATTATCAAAAAATGCATTTTGGTATAAAAATAAACAACAAAAACTGGCTCAGAACTTGTGTTCTTTTCAGAAAAAAAATGTGCCAAGTCAGTCTCACGAATCACAATTATCCGAAAGGCAAACATTGGCAATCATTATGAAAATCCACGTTCGCAGGCATGTGGGTTATTAAAGAGTACGTCTTATGCTAAAAAACTTTTGGTCCATCGGTCTCCGCATGCAGTGAAAGCAAAAGAGTGAAAGTGCCGGACGGTATTAACTGCCGAAATACTGGCCGCCTCAACGAAAAGACCGGAATCGTTTCTTAAAAATATTTCGAAAAAAAACAGGCATCTTCCACACAACCAGTTTTAGGAAGACGTCATTTTATTAACCTCGGATAAGTCTGTGAAGCAAACAGTTTGATCGATAGCTAGAAGGAAGTTATATGGTTTCTGGTTTACCTACTTAAAATTGTGTATATTTGAACAATTTACAATTACTGATCAAATAGTCTTATTATTTGGTCTAACGTTATTGAGACTGACCGAATACATTCATTGTAAAACTAAATGTGACGAATGAAAACAAAAACTTACATACTCTACCATAACGCAACATCCGATTCGATTGTCAATTGAGCTGAATGTAGCAAACTTAGTGAACACTAGCTTTCTTGTTAAGCTCTAGAGATTTCGGATGATGTCATGAGAGCTGACTTTATAGCGACGTTGTATAAAACATTTAAAAATCTGATTAAAAAGCTACATGTGACGCAAGTATGTAAAAAATAATGCATGCCTGCTATTGGACGTTAGCTTAAAAGGTTTTAAAAACTAGTTGGGTTCTAGGCACAAAGAAACGAGGTTTTTGTTTCGTAACAAAAATAAGCATATCACAGAGCATGCTGTAGTGCTAATTCATGAGTGAATTAGCATACTTACGTTCAATCAGCTTGATTATTCGATTGATATACAATAAAATCTTATTAAATTAAAAAGTTTTGTCATTTGCAACTTAAAAATTGAGTTTAATTTGCTATGACTCAGTAAAGAAATGAAAAAGAAAGGAATTATAAATCCTAATATCAATGAACAAAGGTTGGAGACCAAATTGATGATGAGAGTCTTGTTGAGCTTCGAAGGCAAATTAACTTCTCTTTTAATCTACGGATAAATTGTTGCAGACCAATCGTCGGACGATGTCGTTAGGTCGGCGGGGGGTCTGTGAATGCGGATAGCAAAGGACTGAGAGATGGTATTTGGGGGTAAAGGCCTATACCCGGTAGCAGTGAACAGCGGCAGGGCAGATGATCATGATAAAATAACCATTTCATTTTAAAGTTTCTTACAGTATTTTTATTGTGTGTTCAGTAATCTGTAGGTATTAATGTAAAGTGTTGATTTATAAGCTGGTAAATAACAAGCAAACAATCATAAAAGAAGTATATCGTACTTAGCGAAGCGAGTTAATCAACGGAGCATTTGGTGGATATTATATTTCTTGCAATTAATATGTAGGTCGTGATTTATAAATTTTTTCATCAAACACTAATTATACGAGCGCAACATAACAACCATATTACCTACCTACATATATAGAAAATACGTTTACGGGAACTTTAAAAGAATTAACAATGGTTCAAATTTCAGTTTCGAAAACTTGTCTTCAATTATATCATCAGCCTGCTGTATAGTAGTAGCTCATGAAAATAACACCTTTGTGATAATAACTGATTGTTATAGCTATGACTGGTCCTCAAAACAACTTTGCGGCCACGTGTGAATACCATCCAAACCTCATACAAGATTATCAACTTCGACCTCTGTCGCAACAGAGGTCAAGCCGCTAAGGCGTTGCAGTAGGTAGGTACGTCTGGCATAGCTGATATCTATAGCTGTGCAACCTTAAACTATACATTATGCTTTGACAAGGACTTATCGGAACAACAAACTAATTTTAATGCTAGAATCATATTCAACCATATATACAACACATAAAAACTAAACATACCATCACTTTTTTTTTCTTAAAAAATAGCGCAGGTATTTAATTAAAATAGCGCAGGTCTTTTATAAGAGCTAATCTTACTCACCAACTTTCTCTATTGTTAATTTTCCCTTTTTGGTCCTTTTGGGATAGATATGAATATTTGGTTACATCCTGTATATACTAACATCTGTCTGAGTATTTTTAAAATTTTAAAATTTATGACATAAAAATTCAAATGTAACATACATATAACATAAAAATTTACGTTATAAAACTTAAATGAAATTGTATGTATGTACGTTAGGAAGTGACGCCATAGTCTAAGGTCGATTTGTATGGCGCGTTTTAGTACCACGTGACTTTTGCGACACAGAGAAAAAAATACCACGTTTATTTATCTTTTAACGTGTCCTCTCCTATTCTATTAAAACATTTTGTAGTGCAAGTTCTCCATTGTAGTTTAGTGAAACGCGGCCCGGGTTTGACTAGTTCTTTTTGACGCAGTACAGATTCCCAGCTTGCCACACATGGCCCGTCCTAGGGCAGTCAATGGAACAATCGATACTACTGACGCAGATGATGCTCCTGCATGCCTGTCACGGCTGCCGCACGCGTCATTTGTCCAAAATGACGAACTGAGGTGTCATTTTAACCCTGGTACATGAACTCACAGAATATGATGCCTCAGAAATACTCCGCATCACCAACAAAAAGAGCGCCACCAACGAAAAAAAAAATCGTACCCTTTATAAATACAAACGGTCATAATTATTAAAAAACGATTCCTTGAAACACTCTATAAACACTGATTAAAATTAGTCTGTTGTGGTAATTTTACAACGAAAAGACGTAACCACAGATTAAATAAACTGCGTCTGAGAAGCGCTTCAGAGGAATCGTCTTTTTATAGGGGGGGGGGGGGGGGGCGACGAGTAAAAAAAGAGCCCGAGTTCGTTCAAAAAGGCCGAAGCGAGAATCTGTCTAGTTAAACGAAAGTTATTTTCTGTGTTTGTGTGTGTGTGTGTGTGTGAGAGAGAGAGAGACAGCGATGTAGGCTTTCTCGAGTGGGTTATAACGGAGAAATCTGAGAAGTGTTTTAATTTGTCAAATTGTATGAAAAATTACAATAACTGTTGATGTTATGGAATTACATACAAAATTAGTTATTAAGGGGGATTATCCAAAGCAGAACCTACAGTACCTACAAGCGTAAAATGACCAATAATATGTTCTTCAGATTGCAAAATGCGTCTGTAATATGTAAATTACGTTATTGTGTTCCCTCGGTGTCCCTGAACTTATCGTTGCCTAAACTTTATCAGCTATTGACATATTGAGGAAGACGCAACAATTTTATGTTTCACCTACCTACCTCCTATCTTATTTGATGTTTGAAAAAATGATTTCGTTTGCGTAATACGGTCATAATAGACCTTGTTATTGTTGAGATAAAGCGGTATCGAACTTTAGCGCCTTGAACGTCAAGATATTTCGGTACAGTCGACAGCAGGTTGACCTTTACACGTCTTTAAATTTCGGAGATGAGTGCACGCATGTAAAGATGGGTGGGTTGACGATTGTACACAGTTTTTGGGTTCCGTACCCGGAGGGTGCCAAACGGGACCCTATTACTAAGACTTCACTGTCTGTCTGTCACCAGGTTGTATCTCATGAACCGTTAGCTAGGCAGTTGAATTTTCACAGATGAAGTATTTCTCTTGCCGCTATAACAACAAATACTAAGAACAGAATAAAAATTCCATACAAATTTCATTTCATTGCCGTTTCTTGCTCGGTAAAACAGCAACAGGTAGACACTTAAAATTCTCACAGAATATTTAGTCCTATATTCGCTTCAAAAAGAAATAATTAAATTAAAATTAAAATAACTATTTAAGGGGGGCTCCCTTTCACGTTCACGTTCAGACAGTTATTATATCGTGTCCTAATAGTCCTAATAGTACTAATAAACCGTACTAGTACATTGTTTCAAATGTAACAGTACGGAGCGATCTTTAAAATGTCCGAACAGGCCCAATACTATGTCTGTTAACAGTAGATTAAGAGCTTATTAGTGTGCGAGAAACCGGGGTAAGTGACAAACATCCGTCCAAACTTTCGTAGTAAGATTAAAAGTACACAAAAATATGTGCTATTATTTATCGATTTAGAAAAACTGTTATCAACAGAGACCCCCCTAATAAATCCTGTAGATACGAATAGTTCAGTGTGACATGAATCGAAAGTGCGCTTGTCAATTTATCACATATCTACGTTCCCAATCAATCTCCTGGCCACGTTCTACCTAAGCCTGATTATTTATAATTCTTTAGTAAGTATTAATATACTTGCTTTGTATGATTATGATACTCAAATCAATTTTCTTTATCTTTCGTACTATTGACCTTGTCCTATCTTTTTAGGGTTCCGTAGTGGACAAGGAACCCTTATAGTTTCGGTAAGCGAAATTTCAGCTCTCTAGTACTTACCGCCAGAGCCGGTAACGATAGAATAAAACCTCGAAAAAACATTTTAGAGTACGGGAGGTACACCTAAATTAGGGATGCATTTTTTTTTCTCGTCTATACCATAGTGGGATATCGTAAGATTGGCCGTTGAAAAATATTGTGGGTTTAGGAAGTCCATTTTTTTATTTAGGGTTCCGTTGGCGAAATATTAAGCTTTAAAGCGCATTGTCCGAGTAGGGCGTCCCCCATCTCCTGGCTAAACGGTTGATTGTAGAAACGTGAAAAAATTCAGAGTGGTAGCGCATATAATGAACTTAAAAGGAAATCTGTCACAGCTAAGTAGGCTTTACTAGTTAACGAGTAATAGGCAACCAACTTATAAAAGTAAAATTTCGTACAAAATCCATTGAAAATGACTTCGATGAATCGTTAGTTCGGCAAAGCAAATAAAAAAAACCTTTTTCTACGGAACCCTACATTGCGCGTGGCCCGACACGCACTTGGTCGGCTATTATTTAATTATCACTGTTCCATATTATAACCTTGACTTGCCTTCTGTAAGATGTGTAAAATTAATACATTTCGCCAGTTTGAGGCCAATCGATCATCATTGAAGCTATCCCATCAAAAGTTTGTTTATGCTTCATTGAAAAAACACAAGTGTTTCCGAATGAAGCGGCCGTGTCGCGAATGCCCGTGAATGTCATTAATAGTTCGTATCTACATTTTCTTAGATTAACCAACTAACCCAACATTCTCAGCTTCATCCGAACATCCGAGTCTACATTGGAATCTGACACCCCTTCGCCCGCTCCTTCCCAGTCTATTCTGAAGCATGATCAAGCTTAACAAGCGACGTGGAGTCGCGCCGTCTTACTCAGATTTTACAACGTGAAACAAGATAGCGCTACGAGCCCGATTTGAAGAGTAAGCCAAATCAGTTGGTGGGGGTAAGCAGTGACCTCGATGACGGCCACTGGGCACTGGAGGTTGATCCGGTGGGTGTAGCAACGTGTTGCGTTCACCGACCGCGGCGCTTGAGTTGCGACATGTGCAGGAGTGCGCAGTCCATTGACACTTGATCAATATTTGAGGCGTGCGGCTTAGGTGAAGAGGCGCGAAGGGCCTTTCGTATTGAAGGGCCGATGCTATGTGATTTGATTACAAAAATGGATTTTGTAGGTATCGCATTCTGTCTAATAACATAGTATTTCCTGACTGAATATAATTCTCACGTAATTATGATTAATTATGTTACCAGCTTTTAAATTCCAAAATAGGTGTCAAACAGATTGAATTTTCCTCAATCCACAAATAACACACTAAGCGAATAGACTTTGGTTTGCTTTCATAGATCTTTATAGTAGTAGTAGGTGTTGGTGGATTAAAGTTCACGTTATTTCTGCAGCAAGACATTTTTAGATATGATTTTAATTCCCTATCGAGGTTGAGTTGATCAAAAGTTAAATATTAATTAAAAATTCCTAATTTGAGAGTGCCTCGGCTACTTGGTGGAATAAAATGTTGGTATTGTGAAATAGTCTTGTAAATATCTTAATCTGGTAGGAATTTTCAGGCCTAATTTTATGCAACGCGTTTAACAACTTTGAGTCAACGACTCGCGATATCAATGTTGGCTCTCGTTGTGTCTGCAAGGTTATTATATTCAAGCGTATTCTTTATAATGGCATAATGTAAATTTACCCTTACATCATATGCCCTTGTATACCTTGTGATCTGATTAATTCGGAATTTTACGAAACGCTGTCATCATCATCATCATCATCAGCCATTTGATGCCCACTGCAGGACATAGGCCTCCTTTGCGATTTTCATAACCATGAGGGGTTTTGCCATAATCGCCACGCTTGGCAGGCGGGTTGGCGATCGCAGTATGCGGTTGGATTCTCAGGAAGACGCTGCTGCCCGTCTCCTGGTAATGTATTTCCTTAGTCGCCTTCTACGACATCCACGGAAGGAAATGGAGTGACGCTATTCTTAATCCGGCACCATACGGACGGCACCGGCACGCTGTATTTAGACATAATATAGTAGGGCAGGCAGTCCATACATGTAGAGTCTGTGCTTGGAATTGTCTTTTTAGTTAGAGGCTAAGCATATGCAAGCAATCCGATTATTTCCGCATTCGAGAATAATCATATCTCATATTATCACACCTGCCAGATGAGATGAGATGATTATGGTGATGCAAATACATTGCTGGACGGGTATTAATGTGTGCAAATAGTCTATTGCAATTGCAATAAGAAGGTATCTGATGCAAATGCGTTGGTTGCTGCGTTTTATTGTCTTCTCGGTTAATGATGGGCTGTTTTATTATATCCGCTAACAACCAAAAGAGACTGCGTGCACATAAATTGCATTTTATGCACATTTTATGCTATAAAATTCAAGGAATAAATCAAAGTAAAACATACAGACATCCATAAATTAGCAACAATTTCACTGTGACACTGACTGTTAAGATATTATGAATGAGGCATTCCTATGCTCTTCAAACCTTAATTATTTCTGTTTGGCTGCAACTCTGGTCATGTCATGTCTACACTCGCATCGCATTGTCCATTTTACCTCGCTTGTTAATGTATCCCATGTTGTTCGCAGGTTAAACGCGAGTTCCTCACTACATGTAAAGGAAGTCGAGCATCAGCGAGTGATGCCAACTAGTCAGCTTCGAACTTTGTGACGAGAACCTCCCACCACCAAATATGTCTGTGGAGACGCAGGAATACATTAACGGCATGAGGCCTGGACCCCTCACCAGCGAGATTCCAGAGTGCATGAGGGACAAGTACACCATCGTGCAGGGGATTATGGATCTTGTGATGTTCCTGCTTGTTGTCGTCGGCCACATAGTCAAGGCTATTTATTGGAGGATAGTGGGGTATCCGAAGAAGGACCTGAAGGGTGGAATTGCAGTGGTGACGGGAGGAGGCGGCGGTCTGGGAAGCCTCATCGCTTTGAGGCTGGCCAGGCTTGGATGCAGGGTCGTGCTGTGGGACATCAATAAGAAAGGTTAGTTTTCTAGCTAACTTCTATTAATTGTTTATTGAGTTAAGACAGATTAGAAACTATGAAGACGGGGTCTAAAATATGTCAAAAAATTTAAGGTTGACCTGCTATCGACTGTATGCCAATAATAGCCTGATAAGTTATAACCTCATAAGTTTTTGTGACCAATAGTTTTGGCAGCTAAATGAACAAAATATAGTCGCTAATAAACAAGATCATCACGCGTAGGTTATCTATTTAATCTAAAAATAGATTAAGTTTCGACTAAAACTTGTTCCGTGTATTGTTTAAAGTCATCTCCTAAAAGCGGTAGAACGTGCGTTGGAACAAGTTATTATTCGCGTTGATAGTTACAGGTTTGGATGTTGCGAAAGCTTTGATTTTCAATGTCCCGATGGTCATTGGTGATCTATGTGTCAAGGTCGGATCGGCTAACGACAGATGTTTGGCAAAGATGAAGAAATTGATGACAAATGAGTTGATCCTAGGCCTAGGAGTGTTTGTACTGTGTTTACAGCGTTTACCATGCGATGGCATGGTAAACTCTGTGTTTTGTAATGTATGCACAATTGCTTAGCCACTGCTGGTGGATCTGGTACTTACGGGTATGTGAACCGCACGAAAATTACAGACAAACTGAGCCTAAAAAAAAGAACTCTCAAAATCATTGATTTTGTGTTTCTTTGGTACATTTTTATCATTTAAAGAGTTACATTTCTAAGGTTTATGTGTAGTTGACAGCACATCAACATCTCATGTTCTATGCATTTCAGCGCCACAGGTGATAACTTCAGTATTTATGTTTTATTTAATAGGTTAAACAGCATTATGGACATTATGGATTATACTACTCGCTAACGGTGAAGGAAAAGATCGTGAGGAAACCTAAGTGTCTGATGTGTTCACATACCTTAGCGCTTGAAATTGCCAATCCGCGGTGAGCACGCGTGTTGATCAAGTCCGTACTCTCTCTCTGAGAGAAGGCCTGTGCGCTGCAGTAAGACGAATATAGGCTACTTAAAAAAATCGACACATTTATAGACCTTAAAATCTAGCCTAATACCTAATTTTAGCCGTGCAGCAACTGTGGACTGACAGTTACTTACAAAAATAAATTATTAACTATCTGGCATAAGCTAAAGTGAGATCCGTTAATAAGTTATCATAAAAAATCATTCTGTCACAAGTGCAAGACATCGTAGTCTTCGGTCTGATTGGCTGTGTATACTATTCGACTTAATTTTCTTCTAATATACTAATTTTCATACCATTTCGATGAAACAACAATAATCGTATTTTTTTGACATGTGACATTTTGCAATGTGAACGACGATATTCAGAGAAATACTTTGACGTTCACACAGTTTCCCCCATATTTACAGGCTTCAGTGGCGGTATGGTTGAACCGTTGTTGATTGTACAAAACTGATGAAATAGCAATAATTTTATGAGAATATTTCTAGTGTTTTTAACAAATCCATTTACGTATTACAAAGTGGCAGTGTAAGTAAAGTGGCAGTCCCTGGTCTCTGCCTACTCCTCTGAGACACAGGCGGGAGTTTATGTATGTGTATGTATTACAGAGAAGGCGTACACTAACTGGTCCATACAGGAAGTCAACCAGTAAAAATCAAACTAGGAAATGAGCATAAGAGCGCCCTTCACAGTTACTTTTTGCCTTGAAAATATGGAAGTATGTCTTGGTGTTTGGGGATTGCGAAAAAATATTCGTTTAATTAACGATAGAAAGTACCCGAAATCTGTGTGCATGCGAGAAGCGACAATGACTGTTGATGAAGCGAAAGAGATTTGTCAGGATCGTGGCAAGTGGCAGACCCTGGTCTCTGCCTACCCTTCCGGGCTACCTAAAAGCGTCAGTTTATTTAATGTAATGTATGTGTATTTGCTAGGTGCGAGCTAGGTACTGGTGAGCCCTCTGATAAAATACGCATTTTCCGCGCAAGAGTACATGAAGGAAAGGTTGATTTCCATTTTTAGCTACCCTCGAAATCAAATTGGGTTATGTTTCTCGCGCGAATGTAGGTATGTAAGTAAATTAGGTTTCTTTATAAATACATACCCGATTTTGACAATTGCGGTTTCAAATAAAAAGTGTAAACGAACAACAAAAAAAAATAATCACGAAATAAGCAAAACGGCGGACGCCTGTTGTCTTATTGTGTGTAAAACGTCACTGAAAGTATTAAATAAACAAATCTTATCCCGACCCGACTGCTAAAAAATCTAATCTTATATTAGTTAATTATTTTATTAATTGTTCTATTTTTGACATTTTTGACCCCTTTAATATTATTTAATTATGAAGAACTTATGTAATTTATTTATAATACAATTTAATTTTAATTTAATTCAATTTTTCATCTATAATAACAACTATTATTTTCATGTATTCCTGGACTATCCTTGCCTAAATAATAACATGTCGATATTTCATATTTAATTATTCAGCAATTAGTATTTTCAATTTATTTCATGATCTGTGCCTTTGAGTGCACAAGGTTTATACAGACTAAATTTATTTTCTTGTGCCTGGATTTATATGGACATTTTACATGAACTTGTGCTGTTTCTTGTAATTAGATGTGTTTATGCTCTGTGTACGTACATACACGTCTTATGTAAATAAATTATTTATCTATCTATCTATCTAATCAATTGCGAAATTAAATTAAGGTTTCGCCCCGCCTGCTGAGGTTTTTTGTTCAATAGATGAGTCAATTTAGGGTTTGTACAGGTCTTGTTTAAGACTTTTTAGCAGTCAGGTTTTTTGTTTTATAATAAGTTTTTTAAGCCACTAGCTGCCAGCGTTAAGAGATCTGTGCAATGAAGCATGCAAACAGCCTTGTCCCATTCAACGTCAGTACGGTTTCAGTACCTTGTGGCCGCTCGTTACAACTATTAATGTATTTGATTCATGGTGTCTGTGATGGAGGAACTCCTTTTTTATATTAAAAGGCATATTTGTCCTGGTGAAAACTGGATAAATAAAAATTTTGGTAGTTTGCCATGTTTGTAAATTGTCTCAAAAGTGACTGCGAAGACTTGATCGGAAAACGAGCTCTCTTTCCGTGAGAATACCTTACGGTATCCCTATTTTTAACCGATTGCGGCGGAGCCCAAAAGAAGGGTAATGTGTTTGGTTCGTATGTATGTATGTCAGATTCTATGTTCCCTCAAAACTCATTAACCAATGGTCCGATTTTGACACATAAAATTTCAATCGATTCGTCGTGTCTGCCCGAGTTCAATGAGCATGGTTGGAAGCATAAAATAAAAAACTCACTAAAAGACAAAAATTCAAAACTGAAATAAAAATAACCAACAACCCTACTGCCGAGCAGAGCATTAACTACTAAGCAGGCGGGACCAAAATTAAAAAATGAAACTGATTGCGAGGTACTGCTTAGTAGTTAATGCTCAGCAGTTGGGTTGTTGGTAATTGTTTATTTTATTTCAGTTTTTGTGTTTGTTGTTCGATCTTTTGTTAAGATTGAAAAAATAAAAGAGTTACGTTTAATATTTTCTTCTGATCTTATATTGACACAACCTTAGTTAAAACTTCTTGCGCATTTTTTCTGAACGGTTGCACGAAACTGAACATCACGCTCGGGTCGCGATATATGATGCTGAATCGGATATACTCAGCTCCAGTCGCTCGGTAACGCTGAATCGCGTATACTCACTCGGCTCCAGTCGTCATCTGAATTAAGATTTAATTTAAATAACAATTCATTAGGCGTGCGTGCATGCAGTGACTAAAAAATTTTGATAAAGCGAAATAAGTTTGTCAGGGTCGTGGCGAGTGGCAAACCCTGCTCTCTGCCCACCCCTTTGGGATACAGGCGTGAGATTATGTATGTATAAGTTTTCACTTATGTAGTGTGGTCATAAGCGCACACTCTTTTTTTATTCATCTACTTATAACATAGTCTTAAAGGACAGTTGAAAGAATAATTGTTATAGCGTTAACCCTTGTCAAGTGGCGCGCATTACGTTCTGATCTCATCTAGTCTGATTATGGTTATAATGTTCTAAGGGTTCTAGCGCGAGGTTAACTCGTTCGTAGTCACCTCTAAGGAGTATAAGGACGCTTGTCTCACTGCCTTAAACTATAAACATAAACCACTTTAAGAATATAATTCCGTTATGGAAGGTATCTAGAAGTTACACTAATACTTACTTAATATATGTATCTAGTATTTAAAATTGTTGATGGCATTCACGGGAAATTATAGGTATAAACTAATGTACTAGGTAAGCTTCAGGTCATTTAAGAAAAGATCGTTATAGGAGAGATTTTCGTTGCCTTCTTTTCCTCTATAGCAGGGATTCCCAAAGTGGGTGCCGCGGCACCCTGGGGTGCCGCGAGCTTGTGCCAGGGGTGCCGCGAGCTTGTGCCAGGGGTGCCGCAGGCATTAGCCAGCAGTGCTGACACTTAATTTTTCACATCTTAATTTTCACAAAAACAATCGAATCAAGTATGTAGTCGAATTTTATTTTTTATAGTATGGCAACACTGACGACGATGAGTCGTCGGCCATTTTGTGGTGGTAGTGCTTCTTTCACTAAAACAGTTTCATTCTTCGCATTAAAGGTAAATGAGCATTAAACTGCATTGTGTTTTCTTGTTTTCTTAAGCAGTCAAGCCACTTTAAGAGTAGGTGTGCCGCGAATTTTTTTAGCACAACAAGGGTGCCACGGTGAAAATAGTTTGGGAACCTGCTCTATAGAATCGACTCGAAGGCAGCTCTCACCCTGGCATTCGACAAATAGAATCATCATCATCATCATTCAGCTACACGAAGTCCACTGCTGGACCTAGGCCTATGCCTCCTCCATGGATTTCCAAAAAGACCGGTTGGAAGCGGCCTGCATCCAGCGCCTTCCTGCCTCTTGGATGAGGTCATCTGTCCATCTTGTGGCTGGTCGTCCTACGCTGCGCCTGCCGATATGTGGTCTCCATTCGAGAACTTTTCGGCCTAATCGGCCATCATTTCTGCGTGCCACATGCCCCGCCCACTGCCACTTCAACTTACTAATCCGCTGGGCTATGTCGTCGACTTACGTTCGTCTACGGATCTCATCATTTCTGATTCGATCTCGTAAAGAAATTCCGAGCATAGCCCTTTCCATAGCTCGTTGTGTGACCTTGAGCCTTCTTATGAGGCCCATAGTGAGAGACCACGTTTCAGTGCCATAAGTCATATGACATACACTGGTCTTATGGCATACACTGGTTGTATAATTTTGTCTTGTATTTATGTATGTTAAATATTTATATCAATAGCACACTGGTATTTTTCACATTGCATCGGCTTGCTGTGCGAAAAATACCAGCATATTTAAAGTACGAGTATCACTTGCGCCATTATAATGGCATATTTTAGTCCCCTTGCGACCTCGACACGTCGTATACGGTGCGGTTAGGATTCCATTCTGTAGAGTTAATAGCGTCTATACAGGGTGTAATGAAATGACCATGTTATTCCGAAATTTGGGGATTCTGCCCAACGATACGAATAACTTTCACCTCCTGTTTTTCGTACAGTGACAATTTGTTCTGTTAGTCTACTGCTAACAGTCAGTTATCAGATGATCATGCAAAAAAAAAACAAAAAGCATGGGATATCGAGAAAAAAATTCTTATATTCTATTTGAATGCTGTAAGCGGCTTTGTTTTTGCTATTTTGACGTTGTTTGTATTCACGAATCCTCCCTTTCCGGTTAGACAGGAATTGTGTTACACCCTGTATAACAAGCGTGATGACTTTTGCCTTTACCACACACATAGTTCAACGGCATGGGCAATTGACATTGGAATAAGGGAAAAAAAACTTGAAGTTCTAACACAAAATTGAGTTGTTCTAGTCATGGATTCCAGTACGTCACAATACTGTGTGATTTGGCAAGTTGAAAGGGGTTATTCACCAACTCCACACAAAAGACTGGACACACGTGGTCTGGACGCGGTTCGGCCATCGTCGATTTGTAGTAAACAAGTAAGTTGGTCGCTGTTCGGTAATTTTTTAAAATGTAATAAAAATGCATTTTCCGGATGGCCGCGTTTCGGTCGCCCGGTAAATTGATATTAATTTTGATTAAAAAAAAACAAATAGAATGGTGACCGCTTTTCGGATAGGTACTTTAGAACAACAATGGCACGGAGAGACATCTACTACTCTACTACTCTGTGCCCTGCTCGCTGAAGCACCAGAGTGTGATGTGTTTGCGGATGAGATTGGAAGTGTGATGAAGGTATGTAAGAGAATGCTAGAAGATGTTTGATCGGTAGTGCTCAGTTAAAATATTGTAACGCTTTGGTGTAACTGTTTTTTTTATTTTATTTATTAGGCACACAAAACAGATATTAGCCAGTACATTATCAAGGTAACATTATTATATATGTAAGATCCAGACTAATCTCCAAAACATGTGTACACAGCATGATCACAATTTTCGAAATTGAACTTAGACGAGTTACTTAGACTAACATTATAAGTTTTTTATATAGTTTTACATTCAATCTAGGTTTGATCAAACTCAATCAAGCCAGGGAGCGAACAAACAAAATAATCATTAAAAAGAATATGGTGTGAAGATAAGAAGAAGGAGGCGGCTATTTTTTCGGGCTGTTTAAACTTTTCCGAAATTCAGACTTCAAGAGTCCTATCCGCGGATTAAATATGTCTATATTATTATTGATGTTTGATATTTCATTATATGAGCGACACATTCTTGTTATGGGATTGAAGTAAGAGGTATTGTTTTTATAAGTTTCTAATGTAAAAGTATTTCGAGAGCGAACCGAGCGTTTACCTAATTTTGTGTTGAGATTGATTGCTGCCAGCAGTGATGGTGAGTCGATAGATGAGTGCAAGAGTTTGTGCAAGTAGATAAGCTCAGTTTGTTTACGTCTTGTTTCAAGAGATTGCAAGTGGAACTTTTTGAGTCTCTCTGTGTATTCTGGCATTCTCCTACGACTCACATTGAACCTATGGTAGATTATTCGGAGGCATTTAGCTTGCACACTTTCAAGTCTTTTTACATGAATATTATAATAAGGGGACCATATAACTGATCCATATTCCAGGGTGCTTCTGACAAGGCTGAGGTATAAGTGCAACAGGCTATGAGGCTGCTTGAAGTGTTTCGTTATTCTTACAATGAATCCAAGTAGTTGATTTGCTTTTTTAAGAATATGGTCATAATGATCCCTGAATGTCAGTTTCTCATCAAACAAAACCCCAAGGTCTCTAGCAGTAGTTTTTCTTTCTAGAGTTTGGTTTCCTATTTTGTAGTCAAAAAATATTTTGTGTCTTTTTGAGGTAAAGGAGATAACGAAACATTTGCTTACGTTAAGGAACATCAAATTACGATTACACCATCTGCATAATGTGTCCAAATCTTCTTGCAGAGCTTTGCAATCACCGGGATCAGTAACGGTTCTATAGATCTTTAGGTCGTCGGCATAGAGTAGACAGGGGCTCGTAATATGTTGCACAAGGTCGTTGATAAAGATAATGAAGAATAAAGGTCCCAAGTGTGACCCTTGTGGAATTCCCGATGTTATTTCGACAGGAGGAGATGTGAACCCTTTTACAGCTACAAGTTGACTTCTTTTTGCTAAGTAGGATTGAAGCCAGCGGAGTAGACTTCCGTGAATTCCATAGTACGCCAGCTTTATATATAGTAACCTATGATTTACCTTGTCGAAGGCCTTGCTGAAATCGGTATATAACGAATCTACCTGCTGTACCCGGGCAAAAGCCGAGCAAAGATAAGTCTTGTACTCTAACAAGTTTGTGACGGTAGATTTTTTCCTCACAAATCCATGTTGTTGCGGTGACAAGATTGGTTTCACATGGTTGTAAATGTCATCACAAACCAAATACTCAAATAGTTTAGCTATGCATGACAAGATGCTTATAGGTCTATAATTACTACAGTCAGATTTGTCTCCGGATTTATATATAGGAATAATTAGGGCAGTTTTCCAGTAAGAAGGGAAGATACCAGAACTGAGAGACTTGTTAAATATCAAATGCAATGGAATTGATAACTCAGTTACGCAGGATCTGATAAATCTAGGTGGTATCCCATCTGGCCCAGCGCCTTTATTTCCATCCATCTGTTTTATAGCCCCAACTATCGCATCTTCAGAGATGCTAAGATTATTTATATAGTTTGTATATGGAGAATCATTAAAATCCTGATTCAGCATGCAACCTGCCGACCTCTCAAAAACAGAACCGAAATATTTTGAATATAGCTCACTTATCTCTTGACCGTTAGAGGTCGATGGTTCGCCATATTTCATTGTTTGGGGTATTGAACTGCCACCTTTTTTACTTTTGACGAATGACCAGAATGATTTGATGTTATGGACCAACGAGTCTTCTATATCTGATATGAAGGCAATGTAGCTTTCATCGATCATAATCTTACATCTCCTGCGTAATTCAGCAAATGCATCGTAGTCACGTGGATTGCCAACCTTCTTAAATCGCTTATGGAATTTAAGTTTTTCATTTAGACATCGTTTTAAAGCAGGAGTGTACCAGATTGGGTAAATATGCGCGTCGTTTCTAGTTAGTGGGGTAAATTTCTTAATTATAATATCTAAAGTTTCATGAAATAACTTTACGGCTTGGTTAACCTCCAGCGGTGCCAAAAGTTCATTCCAGTCTAGTTTTGAGAGTTCAGATTTAATTCTGGATAAGTCGCATTTATTATAGTTTAGCCTCTTGGCTCTTTTAGGTTTCATTATGTTAGTTTGCATTGTCTGTTCTATCTCAATCACCAGAGAGGGGTGGTGCTTATCCATTCTACTGAGTGGTTCAGCACTATGCACGCTTGGGATGTTATCCAGGCTTGTAAATACGAGATCTAGAGACCTGCCGTTTTCATTTGTTATGTGATTAAGCTGAGATAGATTGCACATATTAGCAGTTTCCAATAGAATATTTGCTTTTGTAGTTAGATTTGACGTAGGTATCATTAGGTTTGAGTTTGAACTTCGAACCCAGCAAATCTCGGGAGTATTAAAGTCACCTATCAGTATAAAATTATTGTTTTCCTGAGAATTCAACATTATTTTCTGACAGTTATTATGAAAGTGTGTTAAGTTTGTAATGGACATGTCTGGTGGCAAATAACAAACGCATAAATTGAGTGGACGACATGAGTTTTCATAGTCTAAGATAGTAACCCAGAGGTCCTCGTATGCACTATCCCAGGAACATTGGCGAATAATATTAAGGTGCTTTTTAGCAGCCAATAGAACTCCTCCACCCTCCTTCTTCTTAGAACAAGTGCTGCTGCGGTCTCTTCGAAATACGTTATAGCGACAATCGAAAATCTCACTGTCAAAGACACCCGCATTCAAATTTGTTTCGGTGAGGCAAATAACATCATAAGAACTATTTAATATATTAAGATACATTTCGTTAGTTTTGGAGCGGATTCTGTTTACATTCTGATAAAAGATTAAAAACATAATGAAACTATGCAAGATCCAAATATCTATATATAATATGGAAAATGTGAGATTAATGCAGATTGTTCAGAGTATCAACATTTATAATGCGAATGGCGTCATTGCCATCGTCTTTACGAACATATATTTGCCCGAACTTAACCCATACATATTTATAGTTTTTGTCCTTGGACACTTTTCTGGCTGCCGCATGTAGTTGCTTCATTTCAGGAGAGAGATGTTCAGTTACATAAATCCTTTGAGTTTCGCCGGTAAAACCAAGGTGAGTGGTATTTAACTTCTCCTTGTTCAACTTATTGAATCGGGTGACAGCTGAGATTAGGGTATCGCGAAGACGCGGCGAAGTCAGTGTAACCAGGATGTTTCTAGGCCTGTTTGACGATGGGTTTGCTTTGGCTACACGGCGACAATTCTTTATCTCGGTCTCAGGCACAACGCTCTTAAGACAGTCGCACAAAGTCCTGAACAGCGTCATAACGTTTTCGTTACGACTCTCCGGCACGGCTTGTATTTCCAAATTGCAGTCACGGGAGATTTTTTCAACGGATGAAAGACGGGTCTTCAGGTACTTAATTTCCGCTTGGAGACGCTCCTGCTCTTTTTCCATGGTCTGAATAGATTTTTCTCCTTTTTCTATGCCATGCTTCATGTCCTTCTGCTCGGCCACAATAAAATCTGTCGTCTTAGTAAAGTCTTCTTGGACCTCCCGGACAGCAACGTTTACCTGTGCGGTGACCATGCTCTTAATGTCCTCTCTCAGAGAAGCCCGTAGGCTCAGCATCCACGGAGAATTAGGCGAGGGTTTTTGGTCCAACAGACTGCCGATACTGTCCAGTGTGACTGGCGCTGCCTGCTGCGCTACCGAGTAGGCGGAGCTATCTTTCTTTGTTTGTGTGTTCTTTCGAAGGGTTATATTGAGATTTGAGGGCGAATCCAAAGCGCGCACAGGGGTAGTGCAATTTGGCCCCACGCGTTTCATAGCACATCTGCATTTAGGGCATGCCCAGCGCTCTTCGCTGCCCGCGTCAGGGATCGCACCTCCTGCGCAAAGATCCTTGTGATAAGGCTTCCTACAATTTTCGAAAGCACAGATGACATATTCGTCGTCAGTGATGTCCCTAAGACAAGCAGCACATCTCGGGAGCGAAATGCTTGGCAGAGACATGGTCTTAAAAAGAAAATCCAATTGAAACAAAAACAAAAGAAAAAGTGATAAAACAAAAAAAAAAGTTTGCTGTGGTTTGAACTCGGAACCAATCCCAGCTCTATTAGCAGTGCCCCTTGAACGACCGAGCTACAGCCGCTTTTATTTGTAACGCGAAAACAGTCTTGTAGTTGCGCACCGCGGAATACTCAGTTGCTCGTCAGCTATGACGGCGACACAAGTTTCAATAGTACCGTCACTGTTCAAAGTTAATGATGAAAACGTATGTTCACTTGATTGCGTCTTTATGGCACTATAAACTGTTCACTACACTGTTTTAAGTAAGTACTATTTGCGTTATGGTTTTAGCATTATATCAGTACATTATTTGTAAGGATTCATGAACTTTTTACCACTTTTTATGAATATAAACAAAGGAGGAACAGTAACACGTCCAGCCGTTTCGAAGTAGGTACGAAGAAAAAAAAAAAGTCATGTTGCAATATTTATGTAAATAAAAATAAATAAATAAATAAATATAGTTAGAGATACTTTCGAACATGGTCGGGTATTTAACACTTACTACGCAGGTACACCATTGTATCTACCTGGCAGTGGCAGTTCTCTCTTACGTTCACCAATATGGTGAAAAATGTTTTTTCGATGACAAAATGTTTTATTAGTCTTTTGAGTTAAGTATATTGTTTTGACTACTAAGATTTTATTATTTGTTTAATATAAGTGCGAGTGAGATAGCACGCTTGCTTTAGAAACACCTCTCTTTCTTATTTTTTGGTGCATCACATGCTGACTTTCGTATCAGCATCTGCATCAGCATATGCAACTAAATGCATCCAAAAATTTGCATCGTGCACACGTGGTAGTTCAATATGGATGACCCAATTCCTGGTTTAAGTACAAGTTTTATTTTATTGGAAGGACGGAATAACCACAAACTTAATTTTGTAATTATTAATTTAACGGTCTCTTACTTTTAACTATAACCACGATAACAAGTTTCGATCCCGTCCCATACGTCAAATCAATATAAAACTAACTTACTTATTCCGATGTAAAACCCAACTGAAAATTACTTTAGCTGTACGTAACACAGAGAAGTTTGTAAAGAGGTTCGAAATTTCGCCTATGCCTGCACTTGCCCCTTGCTCATGTTTCCTGATTTAAACTCTCTAACAGTGATCGCGATCATAATATTCATTCTAATAGCTTCAATTTTTGGTTTCATTGCCCGACGCCAAAAATCATTCATGTCTCTTTTGATCGCGACCAGAAACTGTGCCATATTTGGATTCCTTTTTAATTTTTTGATGATTGTGACACAAAACATTAATCTGCGTGACTGTACTTTGTGGTAAATTCGGGTAAAATTCGAACGTGTGTCCAGTTGGCGAAAACATAAAAGTGATTTAATTTAAGTTTCACTATGTGGACACGCGTAAAAATCTTGGCGTGTCCAGATGACGACATAAGTGATACTAACTTTGAAATTCACCAACTGGACACACGTGTTCAGTCTTTTGTGTCGAGTTGGTGACTAGCCCGTTGAAAGAGAAAATGGGCATGTGTTTCCATAAAAGAAACGGCCAAGTGCGAGTCGGTCTTGCGCACCGAGGGGTTTCGTATCACAATAAATTGAAAATACGTTATTATTTTTACTTGACAAAAATTTCGGGTCCCTTAGTTGTCGATTTTATTATTTATTATATATAATATAGGGACTGCACTATAATTACACCAAGTTTGACACTTTAATGTATTATCGTTTTGACAATGGAGCAAAAACAAAAAACATAAAAAATATGTTTTTTTATTATTTGTTGGGCAATCCGCCGTGTTAATGCATATTCTGTGATAATTTTGTACCAGCGGTAAAATGGCAGCATCCTATTTATTATGGTACAAGCAAGAGATAAAGCGCTTATAGGTCAGACAGACAGACAGCCAGACAGATCTTGCCTATTGTCGATAGGTTCTCTATTGCACCTTTCGGAACCCTAAAAATTTAAGTCAGGTGGTGTCAGATTTTACGACACCACAAGCCAAGAAACAGTACAAGGCCAAAATATAGGCCGATAAATTCAACGATACTCCAGTTTGGAGCTTGAAAAGTGGTTCATTTCGTACAAATAATTTAAGAGCCTTTCTGAACCAGTTCTACTAGATATTTTGTGAATGTAGGCACTGGATTTAACCCTTTTGGTATGAAGTTTGACCGCCGCGATGTCAAGGTTAATAACATTTTTTTGACAACATGAGTATTTAAAGCCACAAATAACGTTATTTTTCCTTCATGCTACGTGCCATGGTCATTGGTGTGTTTGGCTTACCTCCTGTATTTTTTGTGCACTGACAACGTCTGAATCTGGTGATAACAGCTGTTAGTTGGGCAATTTCGTAGAAAAAAGCAACTGAAAGCCTTCGTTAGTATACGAGAAACTTTCGAGTTATTTTGGCATATATAATATTTGTTTGGATGTAGCTACGTATATAATTCCGATGAGACATTTATCACGTTTAAAAAACCTACCACAACGACGTAATTATAAATTGTTATATCTCTCGCCTGAATTGGTAGCGATGGCCCATTAACTTGTTTATACCTAACTGTGTAAGTAAACATTTATTGGGTCAAAATTGCATTAATCAGTGCATCCAAGACTAGGCCAAGGTTTAACGCTATCAATGCAAAACAAACTCACCTTGTTATTACAATCACTATGGCGATTAACATAAGCGTTCTATTTCTTTGTATGTGCTCGCTAATTATGTTAAAATCAAACGGTACATATGTTTTCGTCGGACAAAATGCAAGGTTGATTTGTTTTGTAATATTAGTTTATCATATTTCATCAATTTGTCAGAGGTGGCAAATGACCGAAAATCTTGGTCTAAAAGGGGGGAGGGAGGCCATATTATGGAGGCTACATAAAAAATAAAAATAATAATAATTTATCATATTGTGTGTGAATAACTGCAAATAACACGCATTTTCGTATCCATTCATGTTCATTATGCGTCGGGAGAGTTTAAAGTGTAAGTTTTCCATAAACTTTTTCAGGGCTTTTCGTCAATAAAATTCTCAGTTCAAAAAACTATTCTTAACTTTTTCTAAATCATTAAGATTTTAGATCACATCTGTATGGACATGTCACAATTTTTCTAAGTTCTGTTCTAAAGACGGACATACTTCGATCAAACAGGAGATGTATAAGCAAAGAGCAAGATAAAATGTACCTGAAACCGGCGTGCGTGTGTGCAACGACTAATGAACGTCAAATTTTTTTTATTTTTTTTTATTTATTTAAACGAAAACAAACGGTCTCACAAAAATCATGTCCAGTAGTCTTAAAAATGAATAGACCTATAGTTTTCCGAACTTACAATTTTTTATATAAATCCTTAAAAATTATAACCAATGCTTATTTGCTTTAAGAAACAATGAAAATTGCAGGAAAAAAGTTACAAGAAACAAACAAGTCTGTAGCTTAACTTCAGCCTAATAACTGAAGAATATTATTTTTAAATGAGCTTAGTGTACTACAAAAAATATCAATTTCACTTAGCTTATCATTATAAAGTTTACAAGTGCGTCTAATAAAACGATTCTGTCCACTACGTGTGCCATCACAAGATAGTGAAAAAAGGTCTCTCTTGCGTGAACCCCTACGGGGAACTTTAAAACTTATTTTATGGAACTAATGAATAGTGATCTGTCAGGATCGTGGCAAGTGGCAGTCCTTGGTCTCTGCCTGCCACTCTGGGATACAAACGTGAGTTTATGTATGTATGTATGTTGTTATAAATCACACAAGAACTCGGTCACAAAATACATAGGTAAGTAAAAGTCTCACACCCGAGTTCACACAACTAATATGTTGACCTATACGGCGTTTACAGAGTGCTTTAAGGAACGGCGCATTCACAAATAAGACGGGAATTTGTCGCATTAATAACATTCGATAAAAAAATAGACATACCTAAAACAAACTATTTATCGTCTGGCCATTCCCCGCAGTAATATGTTGGTAATATGTTGACAGGTTGCCATAGCAACAGATTGACTCGGTTACTACCTTGGGTGTATTTCATAAAACAAAAATTCTTGTTTGCTATGATAATTCAATATACATTGCTAAGTCGATTGATACACACATTAACAGAACGAATCTGCAGCGCAATGTATTTCATTATAATTCATTATTTATCATAAATTTTATATGACTTTTTAAAAATTAATAAAAGAGCTGAATTATGGGCGAAATTATTATTATATTTAACTTCCCATTTAAATGAAAGTATGGCTAGGGTCACTATAATTGTGTGACCAAATATTGTACGTCCAAATATGTTATTGATTCAACACATTCACAGATTAATGCAGAGATAAAACATAATCAACCTTTTAAATGAAATCGCTGCTAAAAGAGAACCTATTCTCTTTCAACTTGGTATTGTACTTTGAACGTGATAAAGGAACTGAATTCGGGCAGTATATTTTTTATTTTGCTCTTATTTTATATTTTTTTCTTAAAGCAGAAGTAATTTCTAGAGACTAATTTCATTTTTTCAGCGATTTGTTAAGTTTATTATTATAAATTATTTATTTAAAATATTTGACAGCGTGACGTCATATTTTTCGAGTGCACACGCCAAAACGTCGCGCAAACTGTCACACTTTGTTTCTGTGATTTGCTGACACAGACGTTTTTTCACAGACAAGGAAATGATATGCATATGACAGTTATGACAGCAAGTCCTTTTTTTAAGTAACGTAGTGTTGCCATATGTTATGTTTATTTTAAAATGTGACGTCATCAGAAGGTCAAATGAAGGTTATTGTTTTTTGGCAAAAATAACGCTCATCTTCCTTAATATTTATCTTAAATATAGAAAATATGGTTACTTAGATGTTAATCTCGAAATGGTTTTTGATTCAGCCCTCAAGAAAAAAAATAGTCTTTGCGAATTATTTATTTAAAGAAAGAAAGTGAACTAACTTCGGTCTTTTTAAACGGGGTTGTTTTGGTAGGCAAAGGTTTTCGACTGTACAAACTCATTACATGTAAACTTTTTTTTAGTTCCAGAAGTCAAAAATCAAGATAGACAACATAATAACATAAATGCTAATCCACAGATTAAAATCCTAATTTAAAATATTCTTATAGTAAAACCGACCAAGTGCGAGTCGGATTCGCGCACTAAGGGTTTCGTACACAGGTTCAGTACCATTATCTATACAACATTAGACAAAGATCAAGACAAGATAGATTAGGTACATTGAGAGCAGCGCCATCTAGAGAAACAAACAAGAATCGTTTAACATTGACATTTAACGACATGACATCGGCGCTGTGAATGTTACATAGATGGCCGCTAGATGGCGAGCGCTGTCTTTAGACAACGTTTGTTGTATGAGAGACTTTGTTGCTGTTTGTTGTTATATTTATTTTATTCTTTGTTTAGTATTTGTTGTTATAGCGGCAACAGAAATACATCATATGTGAAAATTTCAACTTCAAACTTTTAGCCCATCTACTCTAGATTGCGTCTAGCTATCACGGTTATTTGTTGTTATAGCGGCAACAGGAATACATCATATGTGAAAATTTCAACTGTATAGCTATCACGGTTCATGAGATACAGTCTGGTGACAGACAGCCAGACAGACAGAGGGACAGTGGAGTTTTAGTAATAGGGTCCCTTGCCCCTTTGGGTAAAAAAAACAACCGATAGGTTAAAAAAAATCTAATTTGTGTATGTACTAATAATCTTGGTACCTACATAAACAATCGAAAATATTGAGACATTTTACGTTGTCGACGCAAAGCTATGAATGATTGTGCGGACAAATGGTATTTCTTGCTAGAGTGCATGAGTGCTGTATAAGAAAAAGTGAAGGCTCAATAATATATTTGGGTCAGTCTAATCCATCATTCCAGCGCGAATATACATGTTGGGCATAAGCTTGCCCAATGCACGCCACATCTCTCTGTTTTCGACCATCCTCATCCAGCCGCTACCAACAATCTGCCTTACATCGTCGGTCCAGTGAGCTGCTGGGTGTCCCACGCTGCGTTTGATCATACAGATCCAACAGATCCAAATGACACCGACACTATAAGAAGGTGGGAAGTAAGACGATCCGAGTTGGATGTTTTAAAGGCGCGTCGTTTCTTTTATTTATTGTCAAATTCTGACGTTTTAGTGTCACAAAACGCGTGATTCACACTTTCGTACTACCTATGCTGTAAGGTGATTGAGCGGGCGACATTCTGCGCCGACTGGAGACGGTGTGGTGAGGTAGGATAATAGAATAGTAAATTTAATACAACCGCGAAAAGGTCTTAAAGGATGAAATTTAGAACGGAGGTAGACCATGGTCTTGATTAAGGTGTAAGGGTACCCCATATTCTAATCTAACGCGAACGTAGTCGCGAGCACGGCTAGTTAAGTTAAGTTTACTTAAATTGTCAGTCGTTTTGGCCCAACCGGCTAATCGTCAGGATGGATTGGGCGAAAATGAGCGAAAATGGAAACGGGGTATTTGACCGAGAATAGCTCGCTTTGTTATCTGTAGATACTTGCGATATACTTATTTGCATTGTTTATTGCTGTGCTCAATGACGTTTTCACACTTAGGTACATGACAGTAAAAGCCTTTGTCATACCAGCTATGAAGAGCAAATGAATGTTCGAGGTTTCTCTGCAAATATGTACTGACATAAAACAGAATTAGTCGCTTGCTCGCTACAAGATGCCAACAGAACGTTCTACTCATAGATACGTTTCACTTAAGTTCTCAAATTATAATTTTTTTGACTTTTGACTTCAATTAAATATTTAACTGATCCCGTAACTAGTCTTCGAGTCATTACAATTCAATCTTACATCCTCAGACATTTATTTTTCTATCTTCGTCCGACCTATCGCTATCAGCTTCAATCAGATTTATATTGGCTGTACTCTTGTACTGCCACGAATATATATGAATTCGGAATTTTGTACGAATTTTAGAGTACCTGACTGCATCTACCTACTAACTTAGTACCAAAATAGATGGAGATGTTCAGTCTTTTGTGGGCATTCATTAGGATAAGAAATTTCTTGTCCGTGCGCTTGTATGTAAGTTAGTGTTTGCACGAGCAAGGTTGAAAGCTCCGTTTGCAGTAGGTAAGTAAACTGTGTAAAGAAGATAAAGTGATCCATAGCAGTGCACTCGTAGAGATAAAGCCAATGCACTTTTCAAGACCTACACCGTATGAAAATGTTTAATAATTATAGCAGTGTTTATTTTGGTAAACCGCTTTGTACCATGCCTCCTTTAAAATTTGTGTTTGACTTAATTTGAAAGAATTGTTGGTTCGGTGAAGAAACTTTGGCGTCGTTAACAACGTACTCGTAATAACAATAATCTAGTTTTGAACTTTGCCGTTTTTACACTCACATATTCGTATTAGGTCTGGATTCAAAACTTCATAACTATCATAGTTTTTTTCACATAGTTGTAAGTTCCACATGTGTCCAAAAACTAGACCGAAACATCCTTCATGTCAATCATTATATAAATAATAATTCACGTTGGCTAGCGAATTAAGTCTAACTAGATGTTAACGTCATCAGACAGTAATACTCGTATGTAGGAAGCAACGTATCTTCCTCGCTACCAATTATAATTTCAGAGAATTATAGTCATAATAGTCGTTTCGACACTGCGATTATAAGATAAGCTTTACTTGTCGTGTCTGAAACATATTATCTAGTTTCCCAGCTCAGTAAAACCTTCAGGCAACTCGTGACTTACCAGTGATCGGAATAGGCAATGTACAAATGACTCGAGAGTGTGCATGCATAACGTCATGGAGTTGTTACTTTTTTTGTTGAATCCCGAAATCTCGGCTATTATGAAGCCCACAGACATAGATGAAGCCCTTATAATCAGAACATTGTGACGATTTATGTATCATGTTTTTGAGCATAGGTAGGTGCGCTAAGTAGGTCGCATTAAAAACTACACCAGCTATGAACTATGCGCCTTCTTTAAATGAACAGTACCAACCACCCCCCTCAGCCCTCTATTAAATGTCGAACACGTTGTAGGTATTTGGTAGTATTAACAACTCAGATGTTATGTATACGACTTCTCGCCAATTGTAGGCATTTTATACTCTGCCTTTTCCAAGCACTACTTATTACATATAACGTAGGCAGCGATCGTCTAGATTTAACGCCATTAATGATAATGTCGAACCACGTGTACGGGCAATTTTCCCATAAACTTAACCCTTACTACATTGCAAACCGTAAGGTTAGATATGGTTATTAGATGCCTAGAAGAGATTAGACATTAGAGCGGGAATAAATGCAAGGTCTTTTAGTATTGATGCAATTAGCTTTTAAATGCGACCTGCCTGTGACAGTTATTGGGAGTATACAGTTAAAGATAGCTCAAAACCCACTCATTGATGAGAAATGGTAATAAACTCTTCTCCGTAAACCTTTATGTCGATTGAGAGGCGTGATAGCATATACTAAACATTATCAAGGGGCAAATGGATTCCAAGTTTCTCTTGTTAGAATTGGATGTGGAGAATTTATTGATTGGCGAAATTATTCATAATTTGAAATATGTTTTGAACCGTCATGATACAGCTACTTTAGAAGTTTCACGAGAAGGGCTCTCTGCTCTCACCCGTTGTGTATCGTTTCGACAACTGTGGTTTCGATGTTCTTCAATCAACCTAATGTTGAGTGTAGGTAATGGACCCCCGTAATGCTAAGTGTAGTTATCGTTTAATGGTATCTTCTGTTCCGATGCACTTCCTTCGCTTCAGTTTTGGATTTGAGAATTCAGCCGTTTTCCTGCCACTTTGTCCAGGTCGCCAGTCCATCTCGTTTGTTGCTTGCCGTCACTTGGGCACCCGTCTCTAGGTCTCCTGGCCCATCTCTAGGTATTCGGATAAGGAAGGAGGACTCTTAATTGAGCCTTACGACCGGCTACTCATACGTTAACTACCGGTTGAACGGTTCTGATTAAGTTCTCTTGCAAAAAAAAAACGTTAAACTGTTGACAGTTACGAAATTATTCACCTATGGGAAACCGGAGATTAGTCTAGCTAGCACACTACACTAAAGTAAAAAGCATACACATACACCGGCATCTCTTACTGCTATTTTACCTTTCTAATTATACTGAAGTAATTTGAAAAGTATAAGTCGTCGATATAAGAAGATGACATTCGGATGAAAAGTATACAACATGTAAATCAGTAATATTGCGACTCTCGGAGATAACTATTCTCCAAACAAATACAAAAAATCTATAATAAAAAGAAGACCAAACGTTTTGAGAATGTTATATATTAATTAATTATTTCTCTGTTTATATTTTTTGGTTTTTAAGATTAGTATATATTTGGCTCATTGTAGCGTAGTGAATACAGTGAAATAAACAAGTAAATAAATAAATAAATTAATACATTTTTACCTTGAATTTGTGAATAGTTTACATTAGCTGGTAACATGACTTACTTACTATTCATTTATGTAAATACCACAAGCTCGCAGATTTACACCCTGCATAGCTCTAACTATTGATATATTTTACTGTTTCCATAAATAAACTCAAAGTAAGGCAGAAGGTTTTACCTAGGTTTACATGTAGTGTAATTCGGTCTAATTATGCAACTGAAAGCACTGATCTACATCATCATCATCATTCAGACACAAGAAGTCCACTGCTGAACATAGGCCTCCTCCATGGATTTTCAAAAAGACCAGTTGGAAGCGGCTTGCATCCAGCGTCATCTGTCCATCTTGTGGCTGGTCGTCCTACGCTGCGCTTGCCGATATGTGGTCTCCATTCGAGAACTTTTCGGCCCCATCTACATACTTTGTCACAAAAACAAAATATTGTTATCTTGTGCCATCTATATTTAGTAAAGTGATTCAATCTAAACAATCGAAGTTTTTTAATTAAAATAATTGAAAATAAAAATCGCGATTAGCCCCTCTACTCTCGTCGTCATAGTGTTCAAATAGCGTCACAATTAAATGCAATAAGTCAGAAATAACGACTCGGTAAATGTTTTAGTTGTAAGAAATAGCATTAAACTTACTGAAACTTCAGAGAGCATCGGAAACTGAAAGCTTATTTTGGCAAAATCCTACTATAATATTCCTTACTAATATTATAAACGCGAAAGTTTGTATGGATGGATGGATGTTTGTTACTCTTTCACGCAAAAGCGGCAGAACGGATCCGGATGAAATTTTGCACAGAGATAGATTATATTTTTATCCCGGAAAAATACACATTAAAATTACCACGCGAACGAAGTCGCGGGGAACTGCTAGTAATATTATAAATGTGAAAGTTTGTGAAGATGTTTGGATGTTTGTTACTTAATCGCGCAATAACGGCTGAACGGATTTACATGGAACTTGGCGTAAAGATAGACAGACCTGAATTGCGACATAGCATACTGATATCCCGGTAATGCGTTCCCGTCGGATAATATTTATTTTAAGTTTAAAATAGATGGCGTTGTGCGAGCGAACATTGTGTTTTAAAAATAGATGGCGTTGTGCAAGAAGCGTATGAACGGATTCTGTGGCGATATGAACTTCGCAGGGACAGCTAGTTATTAAATAAACGCACACAATTGTAACGCAAGTGTGTTAAAAGCGTCGGTAGTACAGGTGCATACTCGTAAAGTGTGTAACTATGTATAAGCAACGACAAATCATTAAAATACTCTTTTATCTGTATCTTTAAAAATAACAATCAAACAAAATTGCAAACTCTTTTCTTTTGTAGTAGATTCTACAAAACATTTTGAAAATGCGTAAACATCGACACCGAAACCTGCAACGCTACATATGTAGAGTCTACTCGTGTTATGAAATAAAAACAAAGGAGCAAAAGTGAGTACTCAAAAACAAGAGGAGACTGATGGATGGTCACACACACATAATCATGTGACAAACAAACAGATGAACTTAGTGAATGGCAGAACTTATTTCAATATGAAAGGACCCGACACGGAGGCATTTTACTTTATGCAACATAGCGCAATTTTCACCATAACTGTCCGACTACTTTTAGAAAAAAATCGTGTAAAGGACTTTAAAATTAAGTGCACACTTTGAAAAGAAACGCAAAACGTGCTTTTACACTGGGGCTCTAACTTCTTTTAAGGACCATTAAATGCATGAATAAGAAGTTGCGTTTAACACTAAAGAGTCTTACCCCATTTTGTAACGTAAAGGTCAAGTTGCTTGCGAAATTTATACTGTGTATTCGTTGCCCCATCTAATCGGATATACGCATGTAGATTTTGTGTGAATAATTTTTTTTATGAGTCCCAAAACAGATAATTGAATAACGTATTACGTAGCGCAGGTGTAGTTAGTTGTGGTAGATTTCAGTCTCGTTATGCAATTGAAAACACTGGTTCTACTAAAACTAAATGTGATTTTGTGCCAACCATCTTTATTAAAGTGATTCAATCTACCTATACAATCGCGATGAGCTCCTATAGGAGCGGTGGTAACCCAGAGGGTAGAACATTGGATTCGGAAGCGAGAGACCCAGGGTCGATTCCCAGTAGCGGTAGAACGCCGGCTTCTCATTCGGGAAGTCTCGGAATGTACCAATGCCTTTGTTTTCTAAGTTACGTACATCTGTGAAGTTATAGTAGCAATACCACTTGAGTGTCTGAGCTATTCACATACCTCAGCGCTTGAAATCCCCAATCCGCGGTGGGCAAGCGTGGTGATTAAGCCCATACTCTCTCTCTGAGAGAAGGCCTCGCCTTCGCCACTGTAGGGACAGTGGGACGTATATAGGCTGATTACCAGCTCCTATATTATGCGCACCAAGTCCAGAACGATTCCAATGGTCTAACTGTCAGATTCCACACTCATCGCTAACGCAAACGTGAGGACTCCGACAGGATTTAATGCTCATAATTAATAATTAGGCCATCAATTTGTGTGACCATCGCGAATCATTGAAAAGTACCTAATGTACAGGGTGTAGAAAAATTCCGTTATCTTCCAGTTTTAAAGAGCCTCTACTCTACACAATGGTTGTCTGGAAGAAATTGCTTTTAGTAATAAGGCCGCCAATTGTACCGTACTATATTATTGTTTAATTCTCATATATATATATATACTCGTCAATTAGAACGAGTTCTAGCAACTTATACGAACGAAACCTGCAGTTTATTTTAACTCGGAACATGGTACAGTCGACAGCACATCAATCTTTACTGAAAAGGTTGATGTGCTGTTAATTACGTTACGGAAATAAACAAATTACTTACTCGTACTTACGGGCGACTTTGCAACTAAAATGTAAAGGTTGACCTGCTGTCGACGATTTACTATACGGATCATGAGCCAAGATTAAGACACAGTCATTTCATTGAAACTATTTTAACTGTACTTCCTACATAACCCCTAATTTCTCCCTCGTACGTGATCCATTACGTCGGCATTATTCGCACGTCTCTCGGCTTGACTATGTTTTCTCCCGGACACATCCGCGCGAATTCAAAGAGTCATCTCGCTCGTTCTAATGCATAGTGACGGAGCTTAAAGTCGCTGAATAAAGATAAAGAAGGACTGCTGAAGCCCCAGGAAGAATAAGCAAGTTAAAATACTCTTAAGCCAGGAAGGGTTGGAGAGCTAAAGTGGAAGCCTTTGTCCAGCAGTGGTACACAATCGAGGCTACATAAAAGAGATAAAAAGAATAAAAATACCGAAAATAGCAGGATCGTCAGGTTTTGGCAGAACCCTGTTAGGATACCCATCAAAGAGAGAAATTACTCTTCAGATTCGAGGCCATATCATGCAAATATGAGGAATCTTAACGTTTTCTGTAACTTTCAACTTTTGTAAGATTCCCGTAAACAGTTCCTATTCTTATATTCTTTTTTTTTGCACTAACCCGTGCTAAGGACATTTTTAAAAACCTATTTAGAGGCTAAAAATTCCACCCATGCCGGGACTTGAACCCGCGACCTCTGGCTGACCGTTCCTATTCTTCTTCAAAACTAATTTCCTAGAGGTCTGTAGTATTTTTTTGCTACTTTGTGTTGTTGCGATTTGGAAGGACTTTTAAATATTATTATGTGTAGCTACAGACAACTCCAAAAACTAAACAATATCGTATGTTACGTACTAAAGTTACGACGACGTACGGTGCCAAATTGTATGAAACAGCTGAAAATTTATTCGCGATTACGAACAATATCACTAACGGTCTTATTTATAAAAATTCGATCCCACTAAAACACTCTTAAGACGGAGATAATGCCGGTTTATAACTGGAATTCCTCTCATGAACCGGCTCTAACTCCATCTTAAGAGTGTTTTAGTGGGATCGACTTATAAATAAGACTGTAAAGCTTTACGCTCACGTACTGGTTGGATGTGCCCAAGGTTTTCTCTAATCCTCAGAGCTTTATCACGGAGAGTTGCGCCCGCGCCGAATGACAAAGGCGACCTCCAGAAACAGTCCAATGCAACAGCTTATATAGAAAGTGTTGCAATGTTGCCGACTTCTTTTTGCGAACGTAAATTGTTCGCAAGTAGACCTTCTAAGCTTTGCAATTTTGCGGTACTATAGTTCTCATTAGTCATTACTCGACGTGATTGCTCGAGTCGATCTTGGATCGGGCGATGGGACTGATATTAGCTGAGTCAAGTCATTATGTCTTGAACGGGCCGGCCGCGGCTGTGCGTGCTGTGATCGAATAAAGCTTCTACGTTGTTTATTTAAGTCGATTCATGACAGAGCCAAAAAAGTCTGTAGTTTCCGTCTACTAGCTTGTATAGCCAGATGGATAGCGCTTATAGGATTATTATAATAATCTAAAAACTACCTACTAAAACTCCCGTTCCTTAAACACCTGAAAATTTATTACGCCTATACGAATTTCTGTATAAATAAAAAGAAATATACCTATCCAACTTCCATTTTCCAAGACGTTTCTTCACAAAAGTCTTATTCTGCGTTTTCGCACAATGTGTGTGCATTATTTATTGACTATCGTTTCCATTGATATGAAGATGAATTTCTCATTTATCGCGACACTCCAATAATGAGAATAGCTGTGAAGAATGCCACAGCAATCACCACTTTGACATTTACCTACATTCGTTGCGGTCTGGATTTGGAGTCTGATGTCTACTAGACTAGGTAACAGTAACGGCAGCGTCTTTCATTTATTTGCACTCTCCTTAGAAGAGTGCAAATATGAAACACGGCAGATACCAAGTATGAAGATTGCAACTGTATGGCTATTTAAATGCGTCAATAAGCTTTCGATCGAGAGGTGCAGCACCTGTATGCTCCCTACGCCTACTCAATTAACCCTCAGGGGCTAGCAATTCGCACACAGGCGCGTACAAAGGCAAATCACCGTGGGGCCCTTTTGAGGCGTATTTATGTGGACTAAGTCCTGTCGAAATCCCGACGTTTGTGATAACAATTAGTATGGAATTTGACGGTCAGACGATTGGAATCGATTTGGTGCACGGAATATAGGAGCAGATCTCCTAATTTTTTTAGCGCAGCAACGAAGGGCCCTCTAACTCAGATATAATCGGCATTATGCCACCGTAGCCCCGGCTGCCTGAGTGATCTTAAACGATCACGAAGGTTAAGCAACACTGGGCGCGTTCAGTGCATGGATGGGTCGCCGTCTATGCCTAACGCTAGTGGCATTTTTCCGAGCGGTTCCGTGCTTCGCAAGGCACGTTAAGCTGTTGGTGCCGGCTGCCGTCGATAGATGGCAGTCGTTAAGCCAAGTCAGAGGCCTTAGGGCGGCTTGACAACTTCTGACAGTAGACGAGCTACTAGTCTACAAGCCTCCACCAATCCGGACTTTGCCCCCGTGGTGGAGTATGGCCTATACCTTCCTCAGGGAAGAGACCCGTGCCCCTCGGTGGGGACATAATGGGTTGATGATGATGATGCCACCCTTATATCAGCAAATCCGCAGTAGGCAGAGCGCCAAGCCCTAACTCTCTCCCTGAGAGATGGCCTACACACTGCAGTAGGACCTCGGACGTAATATACAGGTGTAATAAAATCCCCATACATCCAAAAATCGGTGGTTCTACTCGTTAATACGTTTTGGCCATAGTAAAAACTATGGCCAAAACTTCGAAATCGTAAAAAAATATGATTTTGGAATGGCACCTGACTTCGAAGATTTTTCCTGAATAAAGATCAAAACAAAGTCAGACTAAGCACACTAGCCCCCAGTTTCCCGTACGGGTCATAATAGTATGTTAATCTACTGGTAACAGCTCTGTCAGTGGGTTTTTAGGGTTTTGTAGTTGACAAGGAAATATTCCCCAGATGTCCGCTAACGAATTTTTGTCTTATAAACCTATTAAGAGGCTAAAAATTCCACCCAAGCCGGGACTTGAACCCGCGACCCCTGGCTAACCGTCCCAGTGCTCTCTCAACTGAGCTAATGGGCAAATGCAAGCATCACCGAAATTTCGAGCCTCTTTACAAATTTCTCTGCATTAGGTACAGGCAGCGACATCTGGCCGAAGCAATTTACAACACTTGCAGCCCCCAACCCACTTTGCAGTTAGGTTTTTACATCGGAATGATATCGCTGTACCTACATGATTATATTCTTTTTGTTGCATTTTTGTCTCCTGAATACGGCCCTGAGTGCGAACTATCTAATTTCTTTTACAACTGTTTATAATTAGATCATACTAGAGTCAGGTATACTTCGTGTACCTAACACGAAGGCTCGCTAAGTGAAGGCTTGTAATGCGCTACTTTCTGAAGAGGCTGATTTATTAGCTCTATCTGCTTAATACATGTCAATTAGAGTGTCGCTGTGTTGGTGAAACGATAATGAGATTCATTCCAGTAAAGATCAAAGAAGTAGCCCATTAATAGCATCCGTTCTCAGCTTTGTAACTTTATTACTGGTAATACAGTATTATGGTCAGCTCGCTACATTACAATAGTCCGTGACGCACGAGTGTAAGATCGTTAAATACAATATTAGCATGATAATGGATAATAGTGCTGGGTATAGGAGTCAAAGTCAAGGGTATGTATTCAGTACAGGTACAGCTTTCATTGTTCGAATTCGAACCGCCCACAACGTAGCAGGTTCGAATATTTGAACTTGACCCTGTCAAGCAACTTTTTCCTCGAACTTAATGGCATCTTTGTATGTCAAGTGTGAGAACAAAAATTTAATAATTTCGCAGATTGCCAGTGATTTGGGTGTCTTAGGCTGCATTTAGGTAAAAATAAAACTCAAATTAAATATGTGTAAGTAGGTATTACATACATGATTAATTTGACTTTAGAGCGTAGCTAAAATTAGACAAAACTGACTTACGTGGCACAAACATCTGAAATCGGTAGATTGTAAAATTCTTTACGCGGCACAGTTAGTAAAAGTGTTTTGATATAAGAAAGAACTTTCGTCGAGTCCCGTTACGACGGCGGCGACGATGACCGTCAGTTTCTTTCGTCATAATAGTTAATGTGAAAGAATCAAGTGCACGGGCGATGCTAACCGCCGCGGGGCCTTGTCGTTGTGATTCCTCGTGTGGTAGATATTGACCGTTAGCGAGGTTTCATCTACCCACCTGAGGCCAAATTATTCTGCTCACCAAATCCTGTCAGAATCCTGACGTTCGCGATATCAATCAATTAGATATGTATTGGAATCGTTCAGTGTATTAGAATTCCGAAAAAGTGTATTAGAATTCTTGCACAAATTGATATAATAGACAAAGGTGTAAACCATATTTTATGAAATATAAACTGATGTCATTTCAAGCAATTTATATCTATGACATATGTTTATTTGTGTCTAAGCACCGTCATATATTTCCCTAAGTTAAAGACACTTATAATATTAATACACGTCACAATGAACGACTAAACCTACCGCAATCGATAATTAAAATGTTAAACTAATATCACTAATATCACGTCATACAATAATAAACTAAAAGCACACTTACATCCTGGTAATTGATTTCTTTAGTCGCCTTCTACGACATCCACGGGAGGAAATAGAGTGACGCTATTCTTAATCCGGCGCCACGCGGATCAATTACCAGGAGACGGGCAGCAGCGTCTTCGTGAGATTACAACCGCATACTGCGATCGCCAACCCACCTGCCAAGCGTGGCGATTATGGCAAAACCCCTCATGGTTATGAAAACCATGAAGGAGGCCTATGTCCTGCAGTGGGCGTCAAATGGCTGATGATGATGATGATGATGACACCTAGATCTGATCCATTCAGATCTGCCCCTATACAATTGAAGAATATTTAACGGAATGAATTTATATTACACTTAGTAGATTTTAATTACTTATGCTATTGTCAGTAGATACCTAGTTATGACAAATACAGTCTTATACTACCACATAAGTTACCTTGTTTAAAATTACTAAATTGCAAAAAAAAGAAAGAAATGTTCCTACTCTGGCATAAGTTACTATGTTGCAGTACCTGTAAATAGGTTTTTAATACCTGTAAAAGGTAGCTAAGTTTCCAAGTACTTTGTTTATAATTAAGAACTTTTTACGTACTCTTAATGGCAATAAATAATTTGAATTAGGATTTGGTGCGCGTAAGAGCTGAGTTTTCTATTCAATTTGCCTCCCCGATCAAGTATAAAGTATTGTCATCCGCTTATTTATCTTATTTATAAAAACTGTGAGGGAGGCCTATGTGCTGCAGTGGGTGTCAAATGGCTGATGATGATGATGATTAATAAGCTCGCCATGGTACATGTATTTTCTTTTGTTACCTTTCCTGTACTGTATTCTTGTGTGCAATAAAGTATAATAATAATAATGATTTATAAAAACACAATTCCGTAAACAATAGTCAAATGCAGCGTAAAAAGTCTGTGGTAACGGGAAAACCCATATCACAGACTATTTACACTGAATTTGCCGTTTACTCCATACAATGTGCCTTGGTGACCTTCATTCGAGACTTAAAATGCCACTGTGATTTCGGTAAAAACGCATCCCAAAATCTGGATTGAAAACTTTGAAAGTGGAGTCAGCTGACAGCTGTTAACAGTAGATTGCCAGATTGCTAGTGTATGAGAAACCGGGGGTAAGTACAGTACGATCATTTGCGATTCGTTCACAACAATCGAAAACTCAGATTATGTTCAAAAATATATAACAAAGATGTTCCTAGAACTAGTCAAAGCTAGAAAACAATCAAGTTTCATGATTTATCGCGCGCTTGAGTGTTTTATTCCAATCACAGATTACGAGCCGTGTATAATAGAAAAACTACATTCAATACTCTAACGGTAAATATACCGCCTATTGGGCCAGTAAAAAACACTTTCGACTGTGTGAGAAGTATAAGATGTTTCTCCGTTATTGCGAACGCTAGAAAGTCTTTAAACCCAGAGATTTACAGCCGTCTCAAATTGGAACTTAGATTGGATGTAGCGAGATAACCACAAGTGCTCAAAAAAGTAACAAACGTTTCACATTTTTACACATGCCAGCCCCCCCTTGAAAATAGGTCTAGATACGCTTGTGAAGAAGAGTAAGAAACACAGATAAGAAATGTTCATAACACTTCATAACACTACAGCACTAAAAAGCTGAGAAAGGTATTCTTTTAAATTATTTTTAACTTTTTAGTGCTGTAGTGTTTTGAAGTCGGTTTTTAATTGTTTAATTAGTTTTTTTTATTTATCAATTTTTAGTGGGGAGCGGGAGAAAAATAAACAATTCCCTTATAACCATAATTTACCCTACTCAATTCGTTGCTTTAAAATTTGAAGTTCTCAATTTCCATCTCCGAAAGTCTTCACCAGTACATCACCAAATTACCTTGGGGCTACTTTTACGGATACGGATATTACTAAACGATGGGTTCCATTAGGCCTTATTTACTGCTGTCCATTGAAGAGTTCCTTTCTCCATCTCTGAAAGTCTTTATCAGATCTTCACCAAATTAAAATGGGACCAATGGAACGTTATATCTATTCGAACAAAAAAAGAATTGTCGAAATCGGTTAATATTTGACGGACTTAGGCGAGAACATAGCAAGAAATATATATATGTATACTTACGCGTCGAATTGATACAGTCCTCCTTTTTTGAAGTCGGTTAAAAATGAGGATTTATTAAAAAAAAAATTAAAGAAAAAGATAATTTAGACAGACAAACCCTCAGTAGATAGATACCTACTGTTAGGTTTGCAAGTGATTGTAAAAAAAAACTTGCAAGCGAAAATATTTGAAAAAACTCATGGTTGCTCCTTTGTCTGTTTGCAAAGTAGGCAGTGGTTTCCATGGGATTGTCTCAAGAAGATCCGGGGTCAACCCCCTCGGTTTTTTATTGTATCTTCGTTATTTATTTTCTTATGTAGAAGAAAAAAAAACTCAAACGATTATTAAAATATATGAAGAAAGACAATAGATTAAGTAGATATGTAGATAGATTTAATGACAGAATGAATTACATTTAGATTTGATATGTAGGTAGATTTTTTTATGCATGCCATAAAATTATCAATAAATAAATAAATAAATAAATACCTGGAATTGTAAATGAGCCAATAGGGTCACCATAACAATGGTTTTTAATTGTTCTTTTCAAGGTCATTATTTAACAGGTTAATTATATCTTTATTAAGGGTATTGTTGAATTGGAAGCAATGCATAATAATTAATTTAAAACAACATCTAGAACAAAGTTTTACCTTTGCCGAACGTTGCCAGTCTAGCTACATACACCACATCTAACTTTACAGGAATCAAATGAGCAGGTGTACTCTGAAACCAATGTGTAATACTGTGTAAAACTACCTCATCCACAAGGAACCAAAACATCGAATAAACTCTGTGTTTAGATATTAGCTACGAGTAGTGGACAGGACAATAATAATAAAGGCAGTCTGTATAATTATGAAATTTAACCGAGAACCAAATTGTAGCCAACAGTCAAGGCCGTCGGCATTCCGACTGGCCGTCCTTTACGCAACGCTTGATTCCGAATCAGAATGTTATGATTTGGTGAATGAGATTGAAACTAAGGGTACAGCCACATGCAGCCCGCGTATATAGTCAATGCCTTGCATTGCTTTTGAGGATCCGATAAAAATGTAGAGTGGCACTAGAGATTCTTGTTACACGGGACAAAGTTGTAATTATTTGTTCTAAATTTGTTTCGTAACATACCTATGTTGTTGCTTATCTAAGATAGGATTGCAGTTCCTCCATTCTGTAATGCTTACATAGACATTTGAATTCAAACAATGAGTTCTGAAAACCACGCCAAAGTTAATTCTGAACATGGTAGGTAGGTACCTAATCTAAGTACTATTTACCCGACTGCGGCGAGTCCAAAAGGAGGGCAATGTCTTTGGCTCGTATGTATATATGTAATTCAATTCAAATTCAATTCAAATATTTATGTATGTAAGTATGTCCGATTCTATGATCTTATTGGTTAACCAATAGTCAGATTTTGACAAATAATATCTCAATCGATTCTTTGTGTTTGTGCTAACTAGCATAAATCCAACAAAAAATAAAAACATGACTAAAACAAATCGAAATAAAAAATAACTAGCAACCCGACTGCTGAGCATTAACTACTAAACAGACGGGACCCAAATTCAACAATGTAACTCATTGCCTAGATTGGTTACGTACGCCTGCTTAGTAAGTAGTTAATGCTTAGCATTTGAGTTGTTGTTGGTTATTTTTTATTTCAGTTTCGTTTGAGAACTGTCGAGCGCATCAATGACAAACCACTTATTGCTTTATTGCATGACATTGGATCTAGCCAGGAGGGCCTGTCCCTGAAAATCGATGAATCTTCACTGAATCCCGATGCAAGTTTGCATAATTATGCAGTGGATAACCCAACATCTTGGGGTGGTCCAAGACCATTCTGGATTAAGCATGGCCCACACGACACCCTCCAATCTACACCAATGACGAGGGCTCTAGGATCGGACTGCATGCGTATGTTATTAAATTATTATGCGTCGAGCGAGTGCGTTCGCATTGTGAAACGCGTGGAAACACTTCCCGCGCCGGCTCGGCATTGGCATAGTTAGCTGGGATCGATCCACTTGATCGATATCGATGCGCCTGCGACTGTCATACCGGCGGCACCTCGGGTAGATGGTGGATATGGTTGTGAAACTTTTTGCGCATGAGCAAATACACAATTTTAGTACACCTAGTACGCGTTTCTCGTTCTTTTCTGTCCTGTCCATCCTAAGGTTGTCTGAAAGAGATTTTAGCGATAAGACCGCCAGTTGTATACTTTTCTCGAGTTTCATATTAATAAAATTGCTGTACAAATGTAATTTGTAGTATGTAATAGTGTTCTATATCTATGTATTTCATTTTGGGTATGCATTTTCACCTTACCACCACATTTTAAGTGTTGTGTATGCTGAGTGGAAACTTTACCAACTTGGGTGAAGTACCGAGCGGTAAAAGTGCTGCAAACAAATGCATGAAGTACTTAACTGAAATAAAAACAAGTGCGTGAAATAAAACGCATGGTATTTTTTTCACGGTTCCAGGGTTCATTACCGAAGTAAAATGTGTATTTACTGAAGGGCAGAACAACCCCCAAAGTTCCACAGCGTTTTCTGAAGCTCCCAATGGAAACGATACTCAGGTAAAGTAAAAGCCAAAATTTGTTGTCATAAATAACACAAACATTCTCGAAACAATACCGGTTATTCATCGCCATGCAAGCTAGGAAGCGCTTTCCGCGCGTGGCATTGACACAGTTAAAGATCGATCGGGTTAATCGATATCAGGGTTATAAAAAATCACGACATTTTCATTTCAATAAAGCATGATTTTCTTAACTAAATCTTAAATAATGTATCATGACTTTTTGATTTTTTAGTTTAATTTAAATTTTATATAAAACATAAGGCGCCCTTGCAAACTTTGCAGTCGTCAGCACGTCAACCTTTATATTTTAGTTGCAAAGTCGCCCGTAACGTAACTTAACTGAGTAGGATGTAAAGTTTAGTGTGCTGTGCTTTATTCTGTTATACGATTACATATAAAAATTTGTAAGGCCCAAATTCTACATTGAAAGTGATTTACTCAGTAAAGACCTACATTTATGTCTGCATAGTTTATGTGTTTTGAGGACCTGAATCACTGAATTTTATTGAAGAAATCATGTGGTAAACCGCATTTAAATATTAAGATATTATTAAATATTCTTCTTCTTTCGATTATTAAACAATATTCAATTGTTAACGTTTAAAATATAATTACTCTCGGTATTTAATGCGGTAAATCTAACTTTAATTAATCATTACTATGTTCGGTTCAAGATTATGCAACACACACGTACCTAGCATAATAACCATTTTCTAAAACCACTTATAATGCTGAGCTTCAAATTAATAGCTGAGACACAAAATACGGCGAAACAGAAAGCCTACCTAAGCCAATCACTTAAACATTGTTTGACGGATTATCTTAGTCCTATTGTCTGGAGCAAATTTTCGGTGGCTACATGATAGACAAAAAAACTAAAGTTTTTTTAAACGGCGACAGACAAGTGTAACCATGACTTAGAGAATAATGGTGAGACAGACAGGTATTATTATCTACGTTAAGGTTATATACGCGTCGAATTGATAACCTCGTCCTTTTTTGAAATCGGTTAAAAAATATATTTCTTTTTATTTTTTATTATAATATGGTAAAATGTACCCCCTTCAAATCTTAACCGATTTCGACAATTCTTTTTTCGTTCGAATATATAATATAACCTCCCATTAGTCCCGTTTTAATTTGGTGAAGATCTGATGAAGACGATGAAGATGGAGAACGAAACTCTTCCATGGTCTGCAGTAAATAAGGCCTAATGGGTTCCATCCTTTGGTAATATCCGTATGTTTCATAAAATAGCGTAAAAGTATACTCAAGGTAATTTGCTGATATTCTGGTGAAGACTTTCGGAGATGGAAATTGAGAACTTCAAATTTTAAAGCAACGTATTAAGTGGGGTAAATTGTGGTTATAAGGGACCCAGTTTCATGACCAGCACATATATTTTGGGCACCGACTACAAATTGTAATTCTACAATACCTACATGTGTACATACTTCCAATTGAAAGGTATTCTTTTAAATTATTTCTAACTTTTTAGTGCGGTAGTGTTTTGAAGTCGGTGTTTATTTTTTCCTAATAGCACCTCTTGGCAGCTTAGGGCCAGTTAGTTATGTTCCTGGACCGAGCTAGCATAAAAATTATACTGCTCATGCGTGACGCAAAGTTTTAGACTACCAGGTATGTGCCACGAACGAACAGGATCTTTTTTGTTGGTGGGCTGTCTCAGTTTCTACATAATTGAGATTCAATATACCTAATCCGGCGAGAGCGTAGGTAGCCTAGTGGCTAGAACATTGGCTGCTTATGATACCTAAGCCTAGTCGTTATTATAAATAATTATACATAATACGACGTCGATGGCATACATTGGACGAAAAAATATTTTTAGAAAACGGTAGGCACCTAATCTTTAGAACAATGTTATATTTATTGATTCATAAAGATAGATTGAGTACTTATATTTCAGCAAATCTATCTTCTACTATCTTCTAAAAAGACTATACAGACAAAAGGGAAGTTACTTAGTAAATACTTGACTAGGTAGAGTTTTTTTACCAGGTAACTTCCCTAATGTCTTTTTAGGGTTCCGTACCTCGGAACAATCAGTCTCGCCACCGAGGGTTCCGTACAAATTTGTACGTACTTACATATTATAAATTATTCAGGAATCAAGTCTCGCAGTTTTACCTAGCTGTTCCCGAACTAGAAAGACTATTTTTTTATGATTTAATTATAAATAAGAAAGAAAGAGGATATTTGTACCAACTCGCACTTATACGGTTTTTTTTTTCGTGAGCGAAACTCTACCAATATTGCTCAGCGCAATACCCGGCAATCGCTTTTTGTTATCGAACTTTCGCGATCAACTAACCTTCTGTATCATATCTTTGTAGGTAAGTGTATCCTTAACCGTAGCTGAGATAAAAATGAAAATATGCACCTTTTTCGTTACAAAATCGGTACGGGCAGGCCTTAATTCAATTCATCAACTTTCTCCACGCATCTCGTCTAGCCGCACTCGGCAGGCGAATACAATGAACGATTCTTTCTACTATTTTATTATTCTCTTACGATTTAAGTACTAGGCTAGGCTATATTAATTAATGTCTAATTTTATGAACTCCCAATGTTAAGTTTTAAAGTAGATACTTACTTACTAACTTATATCCTGTTGTCCCTCATCAGGGACATAGAGCCTTTATAAAAGATTTCCGCTTGCTGCGGTCTTGTGTGGCGACTTCGAGGTCTTCCCATCGCATCCCATCCCAAGAGTACCTGATCGGTGCCAGGTGGTTTTTGGACGCTCCCCCTCTCTCTCTCCTTCCCGGAGGTTCCCACAAGAGGCTCTGCCTGGTTGTATGTTGGTCTGACGGAACGTGTGGCCGAGCCACCCCAACTTTCTAGAAATGGGCCTCTGCTTCGTCAGTCTCCACAATTCTGCGTTTGAGATGGTACGGGGCCAGAAAATTCGTATAATCCGTCTGAGACATTTATTTATAAACACCTGAAGCCCATGTACTTATTCCATCTCTCTCTCTGACAGAAACTCCATGCTATGCAGCTGGAAGTTTGCATTAAAACTGCTTTTAATTATTTAAGTTTGTTAGATAACATCAGTAACTCGACATCGCGTGAATTGGGTCAAAAAAAATCTTATTATTATAAATGATTATTGTTCTAACAACCAATTCTATGCCCGTTATACACTGACCCCTCAGCACTCTAAGTCTCCGTCTCTTCTCGCCAGGATTGGAAGACACAGTGAAGCTGGTCAAGGGCATCGGCGGCGACTGCTGCGGCTACGTTGTGGACCTGGCCAGCCGCGATGACATCTACCGCGTCGCCAAGAAGGTCCACGAAGAGGTTGGCAGAGTGAGTGTCTTTGATTGGATTAGTTTTTTTTATTTAGACTATGCTAGCTGTCCCGGCAAACTTCGTTCCGCCACAGAATCTATTTATACGATCCTTGCACAGCGCCATCTATTTTTAAAACACAACGTTCGCTCGCACAACGCCATTTCTTTTAAGCTTAAAATAAATATTGTCCAATGGGAACGCATTACCGGGATATCAAGTATGCTATTCTCAATTCAGGTCTTTGTCTATCTGTACGGCAAGTTTCATGTAAATCCGTTCAGCCGTTATTGCGTGATTGAGTAACAAACATCCAAACATCTTCACAAACTTTTACATTTATAATATTAGTAGGATAGGTATGTCCCACTGTAGGGCACAGGCCTTCTCTCAGAGAGATAGTATGGGCTTAGTTACAACGCGCGCCCACTGCGGATTAGATTAGATTATAAATCTTTATTGCGCACGGCGGCCACCAGCCACCACAGATATCTCAATATATGCTCTGAGGTGGCCACGCTACTACAATAAAGACAATTCGATGTACATTGCGTATCTGTTATTAACTTAACTCCAGATTCACTTACTTGGTGTTTTATCGGAAGAGTCCGACCAGGTTTCGCTCTGATTCGCAGAGCTTAATCATGGTGAGTAGAGACGGAGCTCGCGTCGTCGGTTGCTCGTCTGTGACCTGGTTCAACCTGGTCGGACTCTTCCGGCAAACTAACCAAGTAAGTGAATCCGGAATAAAGTTAATAATGTGTAGTGCTTACGAAAGTTTTAGTTTCAAAATTCGTCTCCCCACTTGTTAATCGGCTAAGAGCCAATTTTTCAATAGTCATATAAAGCTTAACTAGAGAATAAATTGCATGCTATCACTGTCTAAATCATACGACAAGACAGTGACAATATCAGTTTTATTCAGAACGCGGAACTAAAGAGGGTTTATGCTACAGGATTCGTTGTTCAGGTAGGTGCAGATTACATATATGATTATTAGTAGTACGTACACAGAATTCATAATATATTATTAGGGGTTAAAGTATGAAATTGCCGATTTGTACTGAAAATCTAAATTGTTTATTTTTTAAATTTTTAACAAATTTATTTAATCAAAATAGTTGCCATTATTATCTATACATTGCTGCCATCTAATGGAAGGTCATTAATGCCTTTGCGATAGAACTCCGACGATCTAGACTGCACAAACTGTGTGAAAGCATTTTGTACTGCCTCCTGGGAATAAAACTTCTTGTCACGTAGATAATTGTCCAAATCGCGAAAAAAATGGTAGTCCGTTGGAGCAAGGTCTGGTGAATACGGAGGATGACGAATGGTTTCTAACTGCAGTTCCTGAAGGGTCAAAATGGTTTCTCGTGCTGTGTGAGGTCTCGCGTTGTCGTGGAGCAATAATGGTGAAGATCGATTCATGAGTCGGGGCTGTTTTACTGCTAGTTTTGTCAACATGGTTCGGAGTGCGGCACAATAGACATCTGCCGTTATTGCTTGACCAGATCGGAGAAAACTATAGTGAACAACACCATGCTGAGACCACCAAACAGTTACCATTACCTTTTTATTGGTAAGTTTTGCTTTAGGACACTGTTGTGGCATTTGACCGCGTTAGTTCCGCGTCGGAACTCGTATTCAAAAATCACTCGAATTTTCGCAGTATCCATCTTTCTTGTCTAAATTGAATAACAAAAACAATTGAAAGTCGATATTCAATAGTTTCACATTTTTTAAAAAAAGAACATCATAAAAACCATTTGAAAAAAGTTTCATTCGAAAACCTCAAACCATGAAGATTGATACATTGGTGAGACACGTAGTCGGTATGCTAGACTCGAAGAGAAAGTGTCTTAGCATTTTCCTTGATTTGGCCAAGGCATTTGATACTGTCTCTATCCCCTTACTCATACGTAGATTGGAGTTGGTTGGCGTTCGCGGTGTGGCCTTGGACCTCCTTATGAGCTATCTCAATAATAGGAAGCAGGTTGTTAGAGTCCTCGACGAAGAAGGTCATTCTATCGAGAGCGACAAAATGGACGTTTCTTTTGGAGTCCCACAGGTTCGGTTCTGGGGCCGACCCTATTCTTAATTTACATTAATAACTTGTGTTCTAAGCAGCTTAATAATGCAAAAATCATAACATTTGCTGATGATACAGCAGTCATATTTGATGGTGGGTCTTGGGATGAGGTGAAGGTGATAGCGGAAACAGGCTTTCGAGAGATTATGTCATGGCTTAACAAAAACGTGCTTACCCTTAATCTAAAGAAGATAATGTATATGACTTTTAGCATAAGAAACAACACCCAGCCGAAGATAGATCTCAACCTAAAAGCCCATACATGTGAGAATGGTTCCGTGTGTAATTGTTATGTCCTTTCTCAAACCGACACTATTAAGTATCTAGGCGTAGAAATAGACAAAAACCTAAATTGGAAAAAACAGATAAATTTGTTAAGTTCTAGAGTACGAAAGTTGATTTGCATTTTCAGAAGAATAAGGCATGTCAATGATCAACCTACTATTAAAATAACTTAGTATGCTCTGTGTCAATCGATTTTATCGTACGGGATAGTTGCATGGGGTGGAGCTAAAAAAACTATTTTGATTAAAGCTGAGAGGGCTCAAAGAGCTATTATCAAAGTAGCAATGTTCAAGAAGTACCAATACCCCACAAGAGACCTATACCGGGAATTTCAAGTTCTAACTGTACGTCAATTATTCATAAAACAAATATTACTTCGACAACACTCTCTCCCAGGATTAGATGTTTTAGCACAGAGAAGGAAACATGCTACATATAAGGTTCCTTCATGTAAAACTGCTTTCGCTCAGGACTTTTCTTTGTTCCTTGCGCCCTATTTGTATAATAGGGTCGGGAAATCGTTGACTTTAAATAATTGTACCAAATTTCAATGTAAAAGGATTCTTGCTAAATTTCTGGGCGAATTGGATTATGAGTCAACTGAGAATATACTAAGAGTAATAAAATAAATAATATGTACGGTATTATAAAAAAATATATAAATAAATAAGTATTGTATATGTTTATGTGTATTATTATAAAAAGACAATATTTATAATATACATAAATAACATATTTTTATAAATTTTAGGTAATATAATATATACATTTTATATTTCATTTCTAACTATTTTGTATATAATCTTATCTATATATCTATGTGGGATTTATGTATGCACATAAAGGCAAAGGCAAATTGGAAGTAAGGTAAAAGTAATATTGTATAAGAAAAAAAAATGCATGTCCATGTCATAGTAAATTATAGATCACAATTAAGTTATTGAAATATTGTTCAACTATTATTAATCAAATCTAATTCATTTCCGTTAAATGTTTTCTTTTAATAGAAAATTTAGAAGAAAATTTAGAAGAAAAATTATCTGTTCACTCTAAACAATTTCCTTGCTCTGTATAAGACACTATCAGTAGTCCAGTTAACGAAGACCTACCTTAACTTGGAACATGATTTGATAAAGAGCTCCACCTTACTTGGCCTCAGCAAGAACGAGAACCTACCTTGCCGTCATACAGTTTTTACTAGTACGGAGGGTAGTAGTATCATTTTGGCTGTTGCTAGTAAAATTGATTGCGTTAATTACTGCATTAAAAATTAAGATGTCTACATTTTAAGTTACCGATCGGATGCATGTAAACACTATTCGGTCTTGTTTGTGGGGAGTTGATTCTGTTGGAGCACTCTTGGGACGGAGTTGTGGCAGGTCTGTAGCAGGAATTCCTGAGATAAGCTGGCTTTGGCTTCGTTTTGGGAGTGTCGTTTGTGGGGTCGACTTGTTATATATAGGACTGTTGAAATGTAAGTACCTAGATATTGTATATTAAATTCTCTCATCTGTAATTGTTTCTGTGATTAAATAAATTTGAATTTGAATTTGAATTTGAATTCTATGTCAATTCAAAGAACTTATTGCAATAAAACAGCAATTTCATACTTTAACCCCTATTATTATTTTAGCAGGAAAGATTTTTTCTCTTTTACTCAAACAAATTTATAAACTGATGATGTCATGAGACACGGAAAATTACGAGATAAAATCACACTCCGGGTCGTGACGGAGTTAAATGAGAAGCAGTTTATTATGCCGTAGGTAAACACTTTTTATTTTTATTGCAAATGAACCCTTAGCATATTTAATTGTCATGCAATTATCGCAAAATATTCTATTAATATCTTTTTAAAATATTCTAAGCAATTTATTCAAATTGGTCTTTACAAACATTGAGACAAGGTAGGCCAGCGGCCCGATGGCCGGACGATGTGATCAAGTCGTCGGAGGGCCCGTGGATGCAAATGGCGAGAGACCGCGAAAGATGGCGTGACGGGGAAAATACTTATACCCAGTACCCGGCTGATGATCATGATGATCATGATGATGATAATGATAATGAGACAGGGTATTAATGGGCATAAGCTTGAGTGGTAGTTCAGTCTGACACCACTGCTTTCTAACTTATTAAACTTGTTTGGAATCCAAATTCTAAGCGCTGAAGCGGGTCCATACTTGGTTATTTTGCCGATCGATTTGTTAAAAATGTATGGTGACGCCTATCACGATTTTTCGGGTGATGATGGCAACGATGGCATACCACAAAACGAGAATAATGAGGCATTTAACTGCCTCGTTGATCTAGCGGCATCACGTCTTATTACCATGTCGGAGGTCGTGGGTTCGATTTCCACGGGGGGCCGCCGTACATTTGTAGAAATGGCCTCAGTGTGGGTGTATTTCCATGTCTATGATGCCCTTGCCTTGTTACCATAGCACTGGGTATCCTAGTTTGGGACCAAGCCAAGTGATTGGGTTGTGTAGAAGTTATTATTATTCTCAATAGCGATCGTGATAATTTGTCATTGATATGGATGTGCCGATGTTCTGCCCTCTTATTACGTAACGGTCCAATGTATTGGTGGGTTTGATTCCCTGTGGGGGTCGCTGTTCTTTGATTTGTATAAATGGCCTCATTCTGAATGATTTGTGATGTACTTTTCTGACAACGATATCCCAGGTATCCTAGTTCCCTAACTAGTTCAAATTCTAATGCCAACCCATAAACGTGATTTTAAAGCCGGTTATGTGATATGCTACAAATGAATTTTAATGTATTACAGATTTCAGTGGTCCCACGCCATAAGTAAACGTAAAATATTCCTCTTTTTTTTTAGGTGACTCTGCTAATCAACAACGCAGGTGTCGTATCGGGTCAGTACCTGATGGAGACACCGGACCACCTCATCCAGAGGACCTTTGACGTCAACGTCCTAGCGCATTTCTGGGTGAGCCATCTTCAAAACAGTACCTTTTCGTAGACATTATACATGATAAATCCAGGCCAATGACATAACAAAACAATGATATCCTCCTGCCTCATAATATTCCATAACCCTGGGCCAAAGCTTGTGTAAGTTATGGATACCTCAGGGCTCTAGATCAGATGCGGACAGAGTATATTAAGATTCGACGCGAGGTACGAGTATCTAGTCCCGACTTTGCCGACTTTATGGCCTTTCTCTATTGTTCTAGCACGTTAATTTACGTTCTGGATATCTTATTTAAATGTTCAGATTGCCTTCTTCTTCTAGCAAGCCACTACTACTTTGATTTGATTACACTTCGATGTGTTTATAACCTTCAATTATCGTCTCTTACACCACTGAACTCTCCTCTCTTCGAAAACCACTCAATCAATCCACTTCCCGTTTCAGACGGTGAAAGCGTTCCTTCCGTCCATGATGGAGCACAATGAGGGCCACATCGTAACTATCGCGTCCATGGCCGGCCACGTGGGTGTGGCTAAACTCGTGGACTACTGTTCCTCCAAAGCAGCGGCGTGCGGATTCGACGAGGCGCTTCGGTTAGAGTTGGAGGTCAAAGGTGCCCTGAAAGTGCATACCTCGCTTATATGCCCTTACTTCATTCGCTCCACTGGCATGTTCGAGCAGGTTAACTCCAGGTGAGCTTCCTTCTACTTCACTTCCTTTGGGCAGGAAGGGTCACGTCCGTGCTGGCGGTGTTGGTGGTGTTTTATTTATTACAAAAGCGTCTAGGTATGATTTGGTAAAGTTGGATGGTCGTGTTAAACTCTTTTAGAAGGCGCCGTGAATTAAAGAGAGAAAGAAAGACATTTATTGTAACAAATTAACACATCCCAAGAAAAAACACCCGTGTGGCGCCGGATTAAGAAGAGCGTCACTCCATTTCCTTCCGTGGATGTCGTAGAAGGCGACTAAGGAAATCAACTACCAGGAGACGGGCAGCAGCGTCTTCCCGAGATTCCAACCGCATACTGCGATCGCCAACCCGCCTGCCAAGCGTGGCGATTATGGCAAAACCCCTCATGGTTATGAAAATTACGAAGGAGGGCTGTGTCCTGCAGTGGGCGTCAAATGGCTGATGATGATGATGATAAGAAAAAACACATGGTTACAAATAAGGAATAAAAAAAATAAGGTCACAGAAATACACAGAGAAAATTACAAAGTCAGAGCACACACCTGTAGTGTGTCAGAGTTGCTACAAAGGGCAAAATCACAACGGTCAAAGAAAAACTACTATGAACAGACCAATAATAGAAAGTGCGGTAGAGAAGCGTTCAGCCCTTTCTATCGGACTACTACCTACTAAGTTTAAATTATACTTAGTACCGACACTATTACCTAGTCACGAAATCAACTATTTCAATAAATTATACTTGGGGGTCCTCTATTCGTGAGCCCAAACCACGTAGTTCGGGAGCCAGTAAAATTTTATGTAATCCGTTTTCATCAACTTTTTGCAGGTTCGTCCCTCAGCTGAACTCGAATGACGTGGCGGACCGTGTGATCCAGGCCATCCGCACCAACGAGACGCTAGCCGTGATGCCCGGCTACTTCCGCGTCTTCATGCCCTTCAAGTGGTGAGTCTGGCGCCGGTCTTGCCTTTACATACTGTAGGTACTACTTAGAGTCCTATTTAACTAATATTACTTACAAGTTATGACATGCTTGCCAGTAGATGGCAGCCGTGTTGTATGTCTTTGGTATATACTTTTTTTTATTCTTTTTGTTGCACTAACCCATGCTGAGGACAATTTTAAAAAACCTATTTAGAGGCTAAAAATACCACCCATGCCGGGACTTGAACCCGCGACCTCTGGTTAACCGTGCCAGCGCTCTCCCAACTGAGCTAATGCGCAAGTGCAGGCATCAATTAAATTTCGAGCCTCTTTACAAACTTCTCTGTATTACGTATAGGCAGCGACATCTGGCCAAGGCAATTTACATCACTTGCAGCCCCGACTAACTGTTTTAATATATATTTTTTTCGTATAATGTGATAATGGTTCAAGGGGGGATGAAAACATTTTAAGGGTAAACATTATCCATTTTGGGATTTTTAACTCGCACGTCACGCCAGTATCTGGCATGTCTATTAATAGGATACAGAATGCGAAGGACCATATCTATTGCCATGTCAACCATGTCGAAATAACACAAAAAATTAGGAATAGGTACTTTTTTATATTCGCTTAGTTTTCGAGATATGGATTTTCTAAACAAATATTTATTTAAAGACTGATTTTCTTAGTTTTTTTATAGTTGAATAAAAAAAACTCATAGTCCGACCACATCTTATATTATAGACAATATATGGATAGCCATATAATATGCACTTTTGAAAATAATATCTTGAATACATTTGGTGGCTAATTGTAAATAAATAAATATCTAGAATTTTCCCTATCTTATTTTTTTTCACAATTATTTTTACTAATAAAACTGAATTTTAACGGATATTTAATCGTTTACTTTTCCATTTTACAATTTTCCGACATTTCGGTACTTTTGCAAGTGCCGTGGTCTCGGTAGACTGAGCTGACAGGCGTCTTTTTGAAAGCATTAACTGTTAGTTTACTACCCTCGGCAAAAATTATTAAGTTACGTTCTAAAAATATTTTGACAAATTTTTTAATTTAGATTGCACAGAGTTTTATTATGTCTAGACTAGTGCTCGTGTTAACCTCAGAAGATACAATTTTTTTTTACTGTTTTACCTCGTTATTGCTGACGCACAAGTGTATTTTAAATGTAATGAGAATAAAAAACTTGCATAATTAAATAAAGTCATTAACCTATGTTAATTCTATCGAGCTCAATGCAGCGCTGAGATGGCGCGACTCAGCAGGTTTTATAAAAATCCTCTTAAGTTCCCGAAAACCTTAGGCTCTACTGAACAATGCACAAGCTGTTCCATACATTTTGGTGACGTAGAACTTTAAACCACGGAACTTTAATTTGGATCTTCTGATAAGTTTAGCTAATTTTTTCTTCAAAAGTAGAACCCCGTTTTTTGGGAAGTTTAAGATACACCCTGAACTGTAGGTACGTATATCGGTACTCTCAAGTTAAGAAATACGTGTGTAATTTCTATTTTTATGTACAATAAAGTGTTCTCTATCTATCTATCTATCTATTGCTGTATCGAGGAATAGAAAAAGCCACGCTGAGCAAGCAGAAGTTGATCTTTACGTCCGTGCCTCAATTTCATGATTAAATATCCATCATCCTGATCAGACTGAGATCTAAGCTGTTTTAGATGTTCTCTCAATGACAAAATGATTGCTGTCTGAATCATGGTTACAAATTTATGGCGTTGTCCACTTAGTCCACGTGCGAATTCTTAAAAATACGATCTCAAAATCACGTGAGTGATTAATGTTCTCGGGTGCTACTATGTAAGTTATCCAGTATAGCAGTGTTTATTCGTAGCACTATATGGACTCATCCGATTTAACATACTCAGAATTTTCAACTACCCACTATATTGGGTCAACTACCCACCGCGAGTGCACTCGCTGCGAATAATAGTCGCAGCGATACTTCGCTGCCTGCCTGTCACACACAACAAGTTCTACACGCGAATTACGACAGTCAGTACGCATTCGCAGCGAGTAAAATCAAACATGCTTAATTCTAGTCGCGGCGATTTCAACTCACGGCGAGTGAATCTATTCGCGGCGAATAGCCTATCACACATAGCGAATACTCGCTGCGAGTAGGCATTCGCAGCGATTAGTCGCTGTGTGTGACCGAAGCAAGGGCGCTTATACGCGGGCCAACTGCAGGCGTCGACAGTCTTCGACGGTAGCCGTCGACACTGTTCGACCATTGCCGGGTTTTCTAACGTATTAGAAATCGTCGGCAAATACGCCGAGACAACTAGCCAAGTGAAGCTCAAACATTAAATCAGACGAGTCCATCCAGTGGCCTCTAATTTAGACATAAGACAAATATTTAAACTAGCTATCCATCTTCCTTCTAGGCTGGTGCCCTGGCCGTGCATATCGGAGTTCCTGCGCGGGCTAGTACCCGACGCGGTCCCCAGCGCCCCGCCCACCGCGGCCGAGGCTCCCCCCGCGGCCGAGGCTCCCCCCACGGCCCCAATCGCGAAAGGGAAGCCCGACTCGCGCCCCATGACGCTCCTGCAGCCCGCACGGCACGAACGCCGCGTCTGACCGCACCCTTATTTGACTGCACTGTGCGTCCAAGGACGGTTTCCCTTTTGACCGGTAACGGCACATCTTTTTCATACAACGGCCGTTCAAGGCCTTACTAAATATATGAAACTAGATGTCATGAAACCGTCCTATCGCGTGGTGTGAGATTGACTAGGTCAAGACTAGGTTACTGGGAATCCGAGGGGGAAAAAGTGTGTTAAAACGCTTGTTCGTGGTGTAATTTGTGGTTTGAAATAGCGTCCATATTCCATTTGGGCACTTTAAGCATTAGTCTACCAGAAAAAACCTTAGTGAGACGCTTTTTATATTTTTTATTACATCACGGTGCACATTAGCTTGGGGCTCGAAAGATGCTGTATATACGTGATAACGTTAGGTTGTTCTGAGAATTGAATACTGGGACAGAAACAAATGTGCTTTCTAGTATGTAGTGCTTTTCGAAAAAATCTTCCAGTTGACTTTAGATTTGGTATCGGAAATATCGGGGCCTTAAATTAGCATTTTAAAGATTGGTCTTTGGCACGGAGGATTTGATCAACCTGCGTCATCGCAGGTATGGGTAAGTTAGTTAGAATCCACTCCTTGTCTAGGGGTTAGCTTTGTACGTACTCGGTTATATTAACAGTCTACATTTAGAAGTTATTATTTGAGAGATTATTTTCTAAAAGGATAAGATTTAGGAATGTTCTACATGGAATCGGCAGTCTTCCACGGCTCAGCTTGGCTTCTGTATATTCGCTTAACTGTTTCGTTTTACTTACCAAGTTCTTTTATAGAATCAACTTAGGCTAAGTAAATTAGTGTGACAACTGTGGTACTTAGTCAACTTAAGGATTAACAAGAGATAGTGGATGTGATAACAATTATAAATAAACAGTTTTATGATGCTGAGAATGCTAAAGACATTTTCAAATACAACCACCCACCTTTTTTATCAGGAAAAAACGATTAGGTACAAAACTTATTGAACTTCTCTTTGAAATTGTAACAGAGGAAGCTTATCGAACTTTGGAAATAGATAGAGATCAATGGGTTTTTATAGAGCCATAACGGAACTGAATATAAATTCTGTGTAAAATTTGGCCTCCTCTATAAACTTTTTAATCTTTGTATAGTTTTTTAGCTTGCCACAATCATTAGCTGTAGAGCGATATGTTACCTCTTTTAAAATGTACATTATATTATTATTATATTGAATGACGCAGGGTAGGTAAATTTAGATAAAATAAAAAATTGCTCAAATATTTGTTTCGGCTCAATTTATGTTACATATTTTAATTTAAATAAATTCGAAGATAAAAAGATACTTTTATATAAAATTGTTAGATGCAAAGCGAAATTGTTTTATATTATTAAGTCTTCCACGGAAGTCAAAGTTAAACCTTGTATAACTGAACAAAAATATATTGTAAATGACGAAACGTATCAAAGCAGTGTGATGTATGTAGTACATCAAACGGGGTATAGTAGATAGGTCTTACCGTAATTAGCGAACGTAATAAATTAATATGAATTTGTGAAAACAATATTGTTTATTTTTAACTCTGGTAACATCTTAAATACATATCGACCGATATTCTAGTAGTGTAGCCGACTGATGAAGATTTTATGATCTTAGTAATTTCTTGAGGCCTAGCTAGCCTAGGAGGAGGAGGTAGAGTTCATCGACACGTGGGCGGCTGATATGTGAGTTATTTTTCACTTTTTCCAACTACAATAGGTTCTCAGTCTATGCCCGTACGGAGTGCGTGCTAGGCTTGCTGGATACTTTAAATTCCTAAGGCACTAAGGGTTGCTTTCATCGCTCGGACACACTTCTTGAAAATATGCAGGGCATTTAAGAATTTTGTCAAATGTAATAAACTCATAAAAGTACTTATTATACGTTTTATTTCATATTTCAATGACTGAAATGTAGTTAGACTTTACAAAAGATATTTTTACATCGTGTGCCTTCGAGAGACACTTTAATCCTTAGTAGGAACTTAACAACTTAATTGAGTACTTAAAATAATAAAAAAAACCATAACAGTTAAGTTAATAACTTTGGACTAGTAGTGGGACATGAACACAACATCAAGTTACTTTGATCGATGACATATTATTTTATACATAAACCATAGGCCTGTTTCATAAAACTACAATTCACAGTATATTATGACAATTCGATGTACATTGCGTAGCCGAGTCTTCGTCCTTGTTAATCTGTGCGTAGGTCGACTCTGCAATGTACATACACTACATTGTCATGAAACAGGCTCTATATCTTACAAACAAACGAAACAAAGTTAAACTCAATCATTTTTATCCCTATTATATGCCTCGGGCAACCGAAACTCCGATATCGGCGATATGTACAGAGGGTTCTCCTCCCTGTCATTCAAAAACAGCATGCTCCTTTCCGCCTCAGCTGCGAACTTCGCGTACGCTCTCCTATCGGAGACGATCTGTGCGATTTTGACACCTATTATGAGGATAATACCGGCTGCTATAACGCACGCCATGATTACCAGCCCGCTGGCCATGAGCTTGGCGGTGGCTGGCTCCGAGCAGGTCCTGCGCCTGATGACGACTTCCATATTGATCATCGAGCGGGTTCCTTTGGTGTAGGTGTACTGGTACTCACACTCCATGTTATTTTCTTCGCGGCGCAGGATGCACCAGGTCTCCGCGTCGGTGGTGCTGGCTGGAAAGAATTGTATTACTGTAGGAAAGTATTTAAAAAATAACTGGGCAGTTAAATGGAATTTTTTTAAATAAAAATTAATATGGCTTGTATAGAAGCACAGCAGGTACCCAGGCGTTTGCTGTGATGTTTGCGACGGCCTTTCTTATCTTTTGGTGCCAACTTTAGACTGACTAAGCTATTTGGAAAAAATGCTCTCATTCAATCATGTTACTCGTTAAATGATGTTGAAATTGATTTTTTTTTTTTTTTTGCTAAAATAAAAGTAATTCTAGCCATGTGGTACAGAAACACTCCGTACAAATCCGGCGCGTACCTATGTGTGAAGATTGTATCAATATTTGAAAAGTTATTATGTGATTTTTATTATAAAAGTAACATGATTTTTCTCATTTTTTGAAATGGTGGTTTTTATTTAGGCAGTTGTACTTTTTGGTAAAAATTTTAAAATTCTGGACCACTCCTCTGCCCTCAGTATACGGATTTGATAGGACGATGCCCATCAAGTACTATGCTTGATTACTTTATTTTTATTTAAATACATTTCTACCTATATAGGTACAACTCTCGATTAAGATCATGAAAGTGACACCCACTCCTTTTGCAGTGCTCCACATTTTGCGGTTTCCAATCAACGGAAAGAAAAGCCGACCACCCGATAACCACCCATACCACACATTTAGTACCCAGTAGCTCAAACCGCCGTTGTTAATGACAGAACTAATTTAGTGGTCTCCGACCGCAGTCCTCGTCAACTACGCGAGTAACCTGACCGCAGAATCGAAAACTAGGCTCACTCGAACTCTCACTCATTGAAAATTTACTCTATCTATAGGATAATTAATTAACTGACTGGGTTATGAGGATAATAGCTCCAACACTCACCCTCGGTTTCTCGTAGAATAACAGCGTGTTAGTGTACGAGAAACTGGGGGTCAGTCAGTCAATACCCAGCTAAACCTACACTTACCAGTCTCATCCAAATTCTGCGTGACAGTATAATTGGCTGTAGCAGTGATGCAGACGTCGGTGCAGTTGCCAGCCAAGTGGCAAGTGACGCAGGGCTCGGCGTGTGCGCAGAGCGGGTTCTCGCAGTTTGCACAGGTCTCGCAGTAGCTTCCCGTGTACTTGACTCCTGACTCGTCTGACCGGCATTGGCAGCGACCTGGGAAAGAGCTATTGATGACCAATGGGATTCAAGTTATCTCTGAAGGCTCAGAAGAATATAAGTGGACCAAAAGTCCAACACTCCATACGGTCGGCGTCGAACGTGATGCAGGAGTCGGCGCGTATCGCGTATGGGACGTAGGGCGAGGACGGGGCGGTGACGCGGCGTCCTTTCAACTCACTTTCCTACAAAATGATTAGGTAAAACCCACAAATAAGACTTAAACAGTCTATACTATAAGATTAGCAAGCTAAAATGGCAGTGGGCTGGTAACATATGCCGAAGAACCGATGGTCGATCGATGGGGTGCAAAGGTTCTCGAGTGGAGACCACGAACTGGCAAACGCAGCGTAGGACGTCCGGCAGCTGGACCGATAATCTGAGGCAGATTGCTTGCAGTGACTGGATGAAGATTGCCGAGGACAGAAGGAAGTGGCGTGCCTCGGGGGGAGGCCTAAGTCCAGCAGTGGACAACTGCAGGCTAATTGATTGATTGATTGATTGATTGAAATAAGACGGGACGAGGGCGCGAACTCTAAACAACGTAAAGTGTCGTTAAGTTTAATTAGATTAAAGCGATTCTGGAACTTAATAAATAAAAATGCGGCGCGTCCCCATTCCGTCCTCGCCCAACAGTAAACTGTCTCTAACCGCACTCGCAATGGCCGCGGCCCGAGCACACGTTGTCGGCGGCGGGCGCGACGCAGGAGTCGGTGTTGTCGGTACAGTCGCAGGCGGCGCCGCGCCAGCCGGCCGCGCACGCGCACTGCCCGCACACGCACGCGCCGCGCCCCGCGCCACCGCACTGCGCGCCCGTCTCGCTGGAACAACGCACCAACCCATACAAGTTTTGCCCTTGAGCAAAATAAAGGTCTTTTGCATTTTACTAAAAAAATACTTGCTTATTTTTAGATCTGTTTAGTGCGAACGGCCACTCTGCTTTTAGTAGGCAGATTAAGCCATAATACTAGTATACGGGCAGCAGCACCTTACGTGTACTACAGTAAACCTAGGCTGCCCAGAGCGTGGTGAATCAAGGCGCACAGAGTGCGCCACGCCAGGCCAAGTTCTCGGCAGGCCCGCACTGTGAATATATTTACACGAAGCTATTCGAGCACTTTTCGACCCCACTCTATCTCTGAAGCCAGTTATGTACCATGACAAAAAATTTGCGAAGGGGTTATGAAAAATTACTCTAAATTGCATGATTCCAGGTACTTCAGAAGATGTGGGGGTCCAAAAATTGCAATTTTCGGCACTCACTGATTGGATCAACAAAAGTCTAGGATACTTCTAATTGAACTAGAGATTTTAAATTTAGAATATAAACAGTGTTTATTGAGTAATAAACGGAAAAAATCGAAAATCATGAAAAATATACAGGGCGACCGTATTATGCAGGATCGTAATTTGAGGGCAACCACCTAATTCGTTGTTGATAGAGAAAACGTTTGTTAGAAGAGAAGACCTATCTAAATAATATAGATATTTAAATTTACAGATTTCATGTTTTGATTTTTTGTTGTTTACTTTTTAGTTTTATAGCGACTACTTATGATCACTTCATTAGACATGTGAAGACCGATAAAAAAAAACAACGAAAATAGTTTAACACATACAAGGTGACCAGGTTATACAGGATCATCATTTGAGACGGCGTTTTAAGTGCCTAATCCGTAATGATTAGAGAAAAACTTTATGAGGATACCCCTATTTATTTAAGGTACGCATTCCTGCATCCACAAAGAAAATATGTAGTGTCAGCAGCAACATAAAATATTAAATTAAATTAAAATTTTATCCCAAACAATTTATTAGGACCTAGACATATGAAGACCCTGACAAAAATCTAAAATGTTAAAAATTATACCTGTAGGGTGAACGTGTTATACAGGGTAGTAAGTTTGAGATGTGTATTAAGTGCTACTTACTATGTAGTCCCTTGTAGGTAGAAAAAATCTTTGTTAGGTGTGAATATTACTCCATCAGACTAACATTCTTAACAAAAAGTCATGAAATCCCACCAAAACATAAATGTAAAAAAACTGGCCAACTTCTCGTCCCAAAAAATACTTGATACACAAGAACTTGCCAAGTTCCTTGTCTTCGCGGAATCAGGAGTGTCATAATAATTGAGGAAAAATTGTGTAATTTTTAAATCTATAGACCATACTTGGCAAGTTTTCATTGCAAAACTATTCAACATTTATGTTTTTGATAACGGCAACACTCCGTTTATTGTACTAAATTATATTAGCAAAGATTGTAAGTTTGTGAATAGTTTGCTATGAATATATTTGTAGGCGTTTGAAATGTTAACTCTACAAGGAATCCGTCTTAGATAGACAGTGACGCAGCAGTTGCAATAAGGCTGATATCTAAATGTTGAGCGGAATTGTATACATTAACTAATCTCGTACAGTTTGCACTGCCACTGGAAACCGGGATTGCACTGACAGTGATCGCGTAGTAACCGTACGTGGAGTTGGGCTCTTGGACTCGAGACACAACAGGAGGCGCTGCCCCTTCCGTGATGAAGCAGTTACAATTATGTTTATGTCTGCACTTCTAGGTTAGGTTAATTGCCAAATCTCGCACACTTTTCACTGGTAATAGCGACCGCTGAAGCAAGGGGGCGCACTGGCAGCGGCCGCAAGGCAACCACATGGAATTGCGTACCTACGCGACGCGCTGCACCGTCCACAATGGAACAGCTACAGTTAGGTTAATGTTTACACTCACGGACTAATCTCGCATGCCTTGCACAGGCAGTAGCCACTGTTGAAGTCGGAGTCACACTGGCAGCAGACGCAATGCAACCACATGGCGTTGGGCTCGCGAGGGTCGAACCAAGTGAAATTTAATGATCCTCGTAGTTCGAGGGGCGAACCAAGTGGAATTTTAAAAATCCTCGTCCTCTTGGTCCGATGATCGAACTAAGTGGAATAAAAAAATCCTGATAGACCGATATGTCGGACAGCAAGGAATCAAAAATCATCGGCGTCCGACATGTCGGACAACGTTGTCGAACCACGCAGCCGCAGAGGAGCAGTTAGATACTTATGCACTTTCGGACTATTCTCGCACGACTTGCACTGGATGTAGCGACAACTGAAGCCGGGTTCGTACTGGAATGGCAGTGGCCGCAGAGCAATCACGTGGAGATGAGCTCGACGCGCTGCACCGTCCGCGAGTGAACAATTACATTTAAGTTATTTTTTGCACTCACGGACTAATCTCGCACGCCTTGCACTGGCAGTAGCGGCCGCTGAAGCCGGGGTCGCACTGACAGCGGCCGCATAGACAGTCCCCGGTACCGGAGCACGGGAGCGTCCGCGTGGAGTTAGGCTCGCGACACTGTGCCGAGAGCGCTGCGGACGCGGCTTCGTCTGTTATGGAGCAGTTGCATGTGGGGCCTGACCTGGGGGTGATATAAGGGAACGTCGTGAGAAGTTATAGAGAAGTTCATGTAAATGAGGCTTCGAAAAACATCACCAGTATGCATCATCAGTACAAGTGACAAGGGAGATTTTCGATCGAAATCTGTAAATCGCTAAATATAATTCACGGTTTCATCATCATCATCATTCAGCCACAAGAAGTCCACTGCTGGACATAGGCCTCCTCCATGGATTTCCAAAAAGACCGGTTGTTAGCGGCCTGCATCCAGCGTCTTCCTGCCACTTGGATGAGGTCATCTGTCCATCTTGTGGCTGGTCGTCCTATGCTGCGCTTGCCGATATGTGGTCTCCGTTCGAGAAATTTTCGGCCCCATCGGTCATCAGTTTTGCTTGCTATGTGATCCGCCCACTGCCACTTCAACTTACTAATCCGTTGTGCTATGTCGACGACTTCCGTCGTCTACGGATCTCATCATTTCTGATTCGATCTCGTAGAGAAATTCCGAGCATAGCCCTTCCATAGCTCGTTGCCTGACCTTGAGCTTTCTTATGAGGCTCATAGTGAGAGACTACGTTTCAGTGCCATAAGTCATCACTGGTAACACACACTGGTTGTATAATTTTGTCTTGAGCGATTGAGGTATATTGGACGAAAAGACTTTTGTAAGTTTCCCGAATGCTGCCCAGCCGAGTTGGATTCAACGATTGACCTCTTTCACGAAGTTGGACCGGCCTAGTTCAATTCAATTCAATTCAAATATTTTTATTCATTGTAAAAACAGAATGTTTACTTAATGAACGTCAAAGTTGTTAGTTTCACAATTAATGGATTATGTGGAGAAGAAACTAACAAAGAAACTCCACATTTATTCTTTTCAAAACACGTTTTAACTTAATTAACAGAGTTTTCAACTTAAAATATTAGTCATGAATGTGTTGAACACTAGTCACAATCGTCCTTTAAATAATATTAATCTACTGTTTAATGCCAAACATCTTTGTCTTCTAAATAATCCTTGATGTTATAGTAAGCCTTTTTGCACAGAATGTGCTTAACACATTTTTTAAATCGCGTTGGAGGTAACTCTAATATATCTTGAGGAATTTTGTTGTAGAACCTTATACAGTGCCCCATAAAGGATGTGTTAACTTTTGCAAGTCTAAATAGTGGAAATGACAATTTATGTTTATTTCTAGTATTAACATTATGGTGGCCACCAACATTTTCGAAGTCTTTGATATTTTTTCTAACGTACATAATATTTTCATAAATGTATTGACATGCAACTGTTAAGATGTTGGTTTCTTTGAAGAAATCTCTTAGCGAATCCCTACTACCTAACTTGTAAATAAATCGGATGGCTCTCTTCTGCAAGATGAAGATAGTCTCAATGTCTGCTGCCCGGCCCCATAGTAGTATACCGTAGGACATAATACTATGGAAGTAACTAAAATAAACAAGCCTAGCAGTTGCAACGTCAGTGAGTTCCCTAATTCTTTTCACTGCATATGCTGCAGAGCTAAGTCTGTGTGCTAATTTTACAATATGTGGACCCCATTGTAGTTTTGCATCGATTGTGATGCCCAGAAATACAGTATCATCTACAAATTCTAATTTTTCATGTCCAATTACTATGTTGTTCTCAACTACTCGTACGTTAGGTAAGGAAAACTTTATACATTTTGTCTTTTTAGAATTTAGCAGCAGATTATTTGCTGTGAACCAATCTAGTACTTGCGAGAGAGCATTATTTGCATCGTCAAGATTATTTTCTTGTCTCCTTATTTTAAAAATAAGTGATGTGTCATCATCAAATAACACTATCTCAGACATTTTTTGTACCATAAACGGTAAATCATTCATATAGACCAGGAAAAGGAGCGGCCCTAAGATAGATCTCTGCGGGACTCCTATTTTTACAAGTGAACCCGAGGATTTAATACGATTTACGTCTGCTTTTTGGACCCTTCCTTCTAAATACGATCTTAAAAGATCTAAACCTGGACTGCAGACTAGTTGGACTGCAGAGAACGGATAAAATAAGTGATGGACTGTTTGTCCTAAGTAGGTGTTCGACATGACCTTCGTTCACGGTATAGGTACCAAACATTGTGCACTAAGGCATTGGATAACGATATAGAAATGTTTGTGCGTACTGTAGCCGTGGCTTGACTAGCTTGATAGACTTTTGCACAATAGAGGATTTGTGTATTTCGGTCTATTGATAAAAAAAACCCTGAAGAGATGTCTGAAGCCAAATCAATGATTTCATACTCAGCAAACGAAGTTGGCGATGTAACTAAACAGTTGAAGGAACGGGTGAAGGATATATTACCATACAAGCATACCTATACAATGAAGAAGGATTATGCAATAAGTGGGAAAAGGTAATTTCAATAAAATGTTCAAAGTAGCCGTATTTACTAATAGAGCGGGTCACATAGCGTGCTGAGAAATAACTAATTTTTTAAAGTCAATTTATTTTCTCTATGAGCAATTTAAATGACAAGCTGAGCAGTAGACTGTGAAATTACAATTCAAAATACCATAACAAAGTATGGAAGTGGCTAAATAGGTCCCTATAATGGCGTAATAAAGCGTGCGTTATTATGTTCAGTGGGTACCATTAATCTACGTTGTTAACCTTGTTAACTACACCATTTCGTTACGCTCATTTATCACCCATTTGTTCGAAAGATTGACCACCAGCTCTTTCTCGTATCTCTGCGCAGCCTATGACGTGGTAGGTACTTTTCTAGAGGCCTACCCCCGGTTTCTCGTATACTAACAAGCTGTTAATCTATTGTTAACAGCTGTCAGTGTTTTTTTTTGTATGCACTTTGGTCAATTGACAGCTGTTAACATTACCTAGATTAACAGCGTTTTAGTGTACGAGAAACCGGGGCTTACCAACATAATTGAAAGAACGAATGAAGAAGAAGAAAGATATTTCTTATAACGACAAGATACATCACAGAAACAAAATAAGCAGATAAGTAACATAATATGCACAACAACACGCATTCATGCATAAATGCGAGCTAACGTACGTTGTCAAATCTCATTTGCCACTTAACTATCTTTGGTTCTTCATAGTAAGAGGGCTTTATATTCGCAGCATACATACTTTTATGCTAACTTATTGTCTTAGCTTGCTTTTGAAACTCAATTTTCATTAAATTATAAAAATATACTTAAATGAAAATTTTGGACATGGGTTTCACCTATTTTCGACGAATATGTCTGAACTACCGAATCCTCCACCGAAACATCACACAAAACAATCCGCACAAAATATTAACATATAAATACTGATATTATTTGAACATTGTTAAGTAAAGTAAAAATATATTTAAGTACTGCCACCAACTAGGGACGTTGTGCTCCCCTAGCAACAATAGCTAAACATGAGCAAATACCAGTCAAAATCAAAGCAGCACAGACCATCCCGCGTCGCATTCGCACACGCCGCAGACCAGGTGTGAGTGAGCGGGACAGGCGGCCGACATGTCCTGCTGCTCTATCCCACTCTCGCACTCGCAGCCGCACTGGATGTCCAGCTCCAAGACCAGCTGGTCCTGCCCCAACTGACTCTCCTTGATGTGGATGGTTTTCCTTAACTGTGGAGAACATAGAATTATTATAAGCTATAGAACCGCAGTCCGAGCTTAGAAAGTGAGGCAACAAATTGTCATGTGCAAATTGACTTGGTACTACAAAGTGAGGGCCAATCTACCATTGTACCGAACGGCAGCGTTTCGAGGCAGTTTCAGATTTGCGGCATCTTAGTGCTGGAATGATATTCCTCCTCGATGCCACTACTAAAATATGCTTTCAAGCGCTTGCGAAGCAATTTGCTGGAAATGCAGATCAAAAATGCGGTTCAAAAAATGTGTGAAGCACACTTTGTGCCAAAAAAGCTACTATAAAATTAAAGATTATTTAGATGACAATGATGTCTGGAATTAAAGCCAGTTCAATGCATGAGTTTTGGAACATTTATATAAATCCTGTAAATTAAGGACTTGTAAAGACTAAGTTTGGAGTCTTTTTGTCCATTTTTTCTCCAAAATGATCTAGATTTTGAAATGAACACCTAGTTTAACTTGTAACGTTCATTAAGTCGCAGTTTCTGTGCTACTTTGAATAAAAAATTTTGATTTTGATTTTGAATAAATCCGAATATAAGGGGATTCGGATCTAAGCCTACTCTAAGCAAGAAAGGTTGCTCAGATTCGAGGATTAGATAATTTTGGCGGGTGAGTGCAGTGTAAGAGTTAAGTTGGGTAGAACCGTACAGTAACTAGTTGCAGTTAAAATAAACTGATGTGTCCCAATAAGCAGACGTGCCAATTTGACTTAATAATAATTTTAACAAAATAGTTTTCCGTTACTCACATTCGCTAGCTGCCAGAATAAATAAACCAGAGGATAAGAAAAGTATATACCTACCTACTTTACGGATAAACTCCACATTACAGATATCCTAATTATGCGAACCATATCCTGAAGGATTCCTAACGTCTAGCTATCAAATTCCATACTAATTGCTGTAGCAAACGGCAGAATTCCGACAGTTTTTGGTGCGTATAATTAGGTCTCTGGATATCGTTTTCGGTCGAGATTAGTTTAAAATAGACAGTGACTGTTTTATTTGAAGGCCACAGGTCGGGTCGGTGTTTCGAATCTATCTATCAAAAAATACTATCCAGGTCCCTGACCTCTGAGAACGCACGGTTAATTCTCGAAACTAGTGTCAAGCCAGTGTTTTGGACATACGCTAAGTATTATTAAGATGCGTCAGAATATGTATGCGTTTGTGCGTAGATATTTGAAACGGCAATCGAACGCGAACATCTCCCAAAAACTGCCAAAAATAGCCTCAGCCTGACACTGAATCTTTTGCGATTACAGAATCTAGGACTTGGGAATTAGTACAATTAATCTCTATTGGGTGTGCAATGTACATCGAATGTCATAGACCATAAATTGTAGTGTTATGATATGGGTCCCTTGTACGCACTCGTCCGATTTAACCTACCCTACCCTGTTCTGTCCAATACAAACATATTTTGACACTTCGGAAAAGGCTGTAGAGACATCAGCCCGCAGTAAAACATTTTAATGAGGACCCGCATTACCGCTCTGTCAAGTCAAGAGTGTAATGACGAAGAAGAAGAAGGAATATACCGTTTTAAACTCCGGGCAAGACTCCAAAGTGACGTGCGCTTCGTAGTTCAGAGTCATTCCGAACTCCACTCCGCTGCATCTCCTAGCTTCAACCATGGAGCCTCCAGGGATGCCACAATCGGTGAAGTATTTAACTTGGACCGGGCCCGGCTCCGCATCGTCTTCGAAATCGACGACGCTGATGACGTCCTCGTAACCGGTTTTCACCAGTTTCAGGATGTTGGAACTGTCGCTTTCGAGCCTGGCTATGTAGGTGAAGTCCTCGAGTATCTTGTGGAGGCTGTCGTAGTGGTCTTTGACACTCTCTGTCACTGCAAATATTACGTTCACCTGGAAGTAATTAATAATAAAAATAACTTCCACAAAAAACCATCACTTGTCCTGGTCCGAAACTAGGATACCGTGTCCTATGATGATCAGGCAAGTAACGTAATGGACCCATCCAAACTGAGGCGATTTGTACAAATAACGTACGGCGGCCTGCAGTGGGAATCGAACCCCCGACCTCTGTTTTGGTAGCTAACGTGTTACCGCATGACCAACGAAGCAGTCAAATTATTGTATCAAAATTATGTCTCTGTCATTACCTTGTGTTCATCCAACAGTCTGTAAATCTGCGCTATGGAAGGGTAATCATAGACTCCTGCCTCAGAATAGTAGCCATTTTCGTCCAGATGACATTCTTCGTCATTTCTCAATATGGCACCACCTGGAAAAAATCAAGAGGAGATGCTAAAGTTACAATTTCACGTTCTCTCTGCTTCACTAACATAAACTCAAACTCAAAAATTTTATTCACTATAAAAACAAAAGTTCTTAGTAAACATGTTTCCGTAAAACACTCGATACGCCGCCTAAACTAGTCTGTGGTGGAGATTTTACAAGGAAAAGACATGACCACAGATTAAATGAACTGCCTCTGGGGAGAGCTTCAGAGGAATCGTGTATAAATAAGGTTGAAAATGTCAACTTGATGAACGTGAAAGCTGTTAGTTTCAAAATGAATAGATTATGTGGAGAAGAAGCTAAGAAACTAACTCCACATTTATTCTTTTCAAAACACGTTAATCTCTTTCTAATCAAGCTAAATTATTTCTTATTGCCTGTTTGCTACAGAGCTGCTATTGCTATTCACCAATTTAATTTTGACTATCATTTTATCACTCTTCTCTGTTTCACACTTACTCTCTTTTTCTATCTTCCAAGCTAACCTTACCTAACCTCATATAATTATTATAAGGTAAGTATAGGACCGCAATCTCAGCTTCCAAAGTGAGGCAATAAATTGGTAGCCAATTTGGCACCATTAATGCAAATGTGTGCGTGTCGGCTCGCTTTTGAGTGAAATTTCGATCAATAAATACACTCTGTCTTTGCGTGGTACGTCTATGCCTAAGCTGCTCTCTCTCTCTCTCTAACTAAACCCTTACCCAGGTCCGCATCTAGGAGGGGCGAGCAGGAGCACCCGCCCCTGGCGGCAACTAAAGCGCCCCGCCAAATTCTCGTACGCGTTTTTATTTTAATTCCTCAAATCACGAAAAAAAACAGTCTTCCTATTATTTTCTTTAAACTCAATCAGTAACATAACTTAAACCTTTTTTTCTTAAAAATATTCAGTAGGCTCACGACAGCGTTCAGTTTTACATTTGTTATGCTACTTTTTAGGTTGAGTGCGAGAGGACGCAAACAAATGTAAAAATATGCCCCGGGTCGGAAAAATCGTATATCCGGGGCTGCCTTACCAAGTTTCCCGTCGCCGGCCGTGTGCATAAGTCCGTCCGATAGTAGGATTACAATCTTCCTACTGAGCGAAGCCCAGCCAATCCTATTGCGGCAGGCCAGCACCTAAATTAAGAAGAACATGATGAGTACAAAAGTCCCTGGCGAGACGGAAATACGGAACGTGGATGAGTCTCTCAAAATTATAGTTGTTCAACAGAGTCATATTAGTACGGTAATGCTGGTTGTTTTTTTGGCACTATTGGTAGTCTAGTAATCAATCGCATTCTAATGGTATAAAGCCGTGCAAATTTTATTAACTCGGCGCTTCGTGCGATATGTTCTTCTTCGTGAGAGATGCCGGGGTGGAATGACGCTGCACTGCTATTGCTCGCCAGACAGCCAAATTGAGGCAAATTGTCGAGCTTATATCTTTGTATTGAAAAACTATGTGTGAGTTAGACTCTAGGGTCAGGGCAATCACAGGGTGGCGTCCGACAATAGGACGACGGTCAGTAGGCAGACCAACAGCCAGATGGTCGGACGATATCGTTGAGTCAGTGGAAGGTCCCTGGATGCGGATGGCAAGGGACCATGAGAGATGGCATTTGTGGGAAAAGGCCTATACCCAGCTGTGGGCAGTAATGGGCAATAATAATGATGATGATGACGGGTGGTTGAGGTTCTGAGGCTTGTCAGGATAGTGGCAAGTGGCAGCCTTTATTATAGTTTTTTAGAAGAAACCAGGGACACTTAAACATTCGTTATTGACCAGTTCACAGCAATAATTCCCACCTGCATCAGCGCGTCCAGTTGCGCCTCCGCGTTATCCAGATTCGCGGTCACAGAGCTGCCGTTCACGTACGAGATGAACTCGTCCACCTGGAATAATGTGAGATTGAGATTGATTGATTAACAAAAGCTGACAGGAAAACCATCGAGTAAAACCTCTTGTCTATCAAAAGTAAAAACTTATTAGTGTTCTAAACACTCCAGGATGGTGCAAAATTTGGGATTTATATATGCTGAATTGAGAATTTCCTACTTGAGTATCAGACTGTATCTTCAGATTTTTCAAAAAAGAACGAGGCAGAACGATACTTGCTTGAGTATTTATTTAGTGAAAGTCGCAATTCAGAAACTGGTGGTTAGACTTGGATGCTTACATATTTAAATAGCAATAAGATCGGGCTAAGGATTATATAAGATATTTTTTGGTATGACCGGCTGAAACTTGAAGGAAAATACAACAAATCGCTTGGCGGCATGTAAATGATCGTAAGACGCTAGCAAGTGCAAATGCTTAACCGGATGATAAAGAAGTGGGCTTTCAAGCCTCCTCCTCCCCGATTCAAGAGGAATGGCTTTAAAGACTTCAGTCCCTGGGTAAAGCAGGTCTTATTACTTCCCGGAAGCTGATGGACTCGTAAGCCACAATTTACGTTTAACGGGCGGTATTAAGGATTTCAGCTCCTAGATTAACCAGCCCTTATTACCTAGGTGGCAGGGGACAGATGGTGGTGGCATCAGAGACTTCTATTCCTGGGTAAAACATAAGTCTTATTACCTTGGTAGTAAGCGACAGACGGTGACGAAAGCTGTAGGTGGGCTTGGATGCTTCTACCTCCACGGTTCAAATGGAACGGTGGCTTCAGATCCTGGGTTAATAGTAGATTATGTACTAAGGGAATAAAACCATGTATTATGTCATGGGCGGCATATTGAACCCTGAGCGGAGCGAAGGACTCCGAGTTAACTCGCGAGCGCAGCGAGGGAGTTAAATTTTAACTCCTGAGCGAAGCGAGGGAGTTATGTAGAGTCCTGAGTGAAGCGAGGGGTTCATACCGCCCGAGACTAAGACATGTTTTATTCCAGAGGTGAATACTCTACTTTTCACACCATCTGGGAGACAATAAAAAGACAGGGCTGCATAAGTTGAAAATATGTATTAAAACCTGAAATTAAATATAAAGTCCACACTCTTTTACGGCTTAGCAACTTAAATTGAATATAACTTTTAAATTCGTATTTGCAATTCGCGCCTTTTTTTCTTTTTTTTGTTGGTGTTTCGCGCGGTCACAGGACACAGTATTTCAGAAAAAAAAGAAAAAAAAGAGGTGAGTTTCGAACAACAATTCGAATTTCGAATTGCAATGCGGGGCTTCTCCATAGTTTTCATGCGAATTTTGACATTCTAAATTCAAATCACTTTATTCCCTAGGGAAATTCTTCATTATTATTGCCCTCGAGAGACAAGGCCATGCTTTACGATGATATTTGACGGTACGTAATAAGGCATTGTCGAGCAGGAGGTGTGAAAACAGCCCTTATTACCTGGGCGGCACGATTCTTCACGTTTCAAGTTGAACGATTGGTATCAGGGATTTCAGTTCCTAGCCCAAACAGCCTTTATTACCTCGGTGCTAGGGGAAAGATGGTGTGGTGGTAAAACAGACTTAAATTCCTGGGTAAAACTTAGTTGTTACCTTGGTGGTAAGAGACAGATGGTGCCGGAAGCTGTAGGTGGGCTCGCAGGCCTCCTCCTCCACAGTGCACGGGTTGGCGCGCCGCCGCGCGTCCATACTAACGAACGGCATTAGGGGCTTCTCAGCAAAACTGCCGAAGCCCAGTCTGAAATGGAGTAAACTGATACATAGCATAGTTGGCACTACAGGCATTTGCTCTTAACACATATATGTCATCCTCATCGTCATCTTCAGCCATTTGACGCCCACTGCAGGACACAGGCCTCCCTCATAGTTTTCCAAGCTTCGAACATAACCATGGGTTTTGCCATAATCGCCACGCTTGGCAGGCGGGTTGGCGATCGCAGTACGCGGTTGGAATCTCAGGAAGACGCTGCTACCCGTCTCCTGGTAATTTAATTCCTTAGACGCCTTCTACGACATCCACGGAAGGAAATGGAGTTGTCTGCGCCGTCAGTCTCGTTCGAATTTGCCACCATAATGGTCTATGACCATCCGTCGTTACGTCACCGAACTTTTGCGAACCCACACACTCTACTGAAACGCACCCAACGTCAACGTGCCTTTGATCTTCTAATTTTTACTTTATTCTATATTTTAAACGAATTTACTGTAGTTTTCCTAATTAAAACGAGTTTTTGTGTACGAAGACTACGAGGTTTTCTTTGTCTCAAAAAGACACAAGATTTTGAAGAAGACTTCCAGTGGCCCGCGTGGCCAGGAGTGACGCTATTCTTAATCCGGCGCCACGCGAATATGTAGTCTACAGTTATTGAATTTTCACGCAGAATAACGGCTTCAGGCGGTGGGTGATTTTCCGTAAATGTATACAAAATGCAAAATACATATTTTGGGTAAACCCCGAAATACATCCGAAATGGAGAGTATCTGGGCTATATTATGAGACAAAATACGTAAAGCTTTAAAAATTGTTATCCTACCTATGTTTGTTCTGTGTATTCTGCCGATAGGTATACCAGCCTGTTATCTATTTAGGTAAAGTGACATCTGCGTTGGTTTGTAGAGATTGCAGAAATTGTTTATTTAATAACTAACCATGCCAAACCATGTATCATACGTTTATTAATACTTATATTTCGAATACACATCATCTTTTATAGTCCAATAGATCTCATATGTATCCTCTCTCTTCCTACACTCGACAGCGTGCCTTTACATTTTAGGGTTTCATAGCATTTTTTTTTTTTATTTAGTTTCATACAGGCACAAAGTAAACTTAAATATCTTATTCTACCAGCGGGCGAAAACCACAAAAGGTTTATCTGCCGCTATTATCCTTCGACTACGTTACCCACTATAGCACTTTGCCACTTTTATTACTTTTAAATAAAATCAGTAGCACAATGCCAACTATTACAAATCTTCATAACTGAGATCGCGCTATGCCTAAAATAGCCTAAAGAGAACTATTCGCACAATGCTCACTTTAACTGTGCATGCATGCGGCGTGCGTGCATGCAACGACGAATGAATGTTGAAGAAGCGAAAGTGATCTGTCAGGATCGTGGCAAGTGGCAGTCCCTGGTCTCTGCCTACTCCTCTAGGATACAGGCGTGAGTTTATGTACGTATGCTCACTTTAACTGTCTATACTACTTTGAATACGGAATGCCACCAACGTTACAGTCAAGAACAAAAAACGAAAACATTTTATAATTAAAGTGGGCATGGCGCGATCTAATTTATGAAGATTTGCAAAAGTTATTATTGCCCTAACAATTGTATAGAAACGAAATAAAAGTAACAAAGTGCGATAGTGGGCATCATGCTATTAAACCAATTTTAGTTGCAAAGTCACTCATAACGTAAGCGAATAGAGTCCAAGCATGTAAAGGTTGATGTATTGTCGACTGTACACTGAAGAGAAAATCAGTACCCATTTTTTATTATTATTAGTATTATTAAATACGTTTATCTACACTAATGTTGTAACATTCTACTTATGTTTTCAATACTTGACTTATAATTACTACTGTTATAGCGCAGACAACAAAACACTCAATTTAAGCAATTTCACATGATGGTATAATATTCACATCGATATCGTAAAATCTCATTATAACATCAATAAAACGCGACCAACTTGATTGCAGGGCCAATCAGGTTGGTCGCGTTTTATTGAAGCGCGCAGCTGCGCTCTCATTGGTTAAATTTTAATGGCGGCAAAATCACTGTGATTATACACGTACGCGTGAATTTAATTTAATAAATTTGTTGTTTGATTAATTGCATTAATTGCATATAACACGGGTATTAAAACACTCGTTACTATTATGAAACTCGCTGCGCTCGTTTCATAAACTCACACTCGTGTTTTAATACCCTTCATTATATGACAGTTGCATAAACTACTATTATTGCACTTAACCTAATGTGACTTGATTTTGATTCTTCTTTTAATATTTAAAGTACAACCCAATTTTATTCAAATTACAAAAGCCGAAGTGACAAACGAAGTTTCGTGAATAATAATCATAATAGTAACTTTCACACAACACTCACTTAACCTGGTCCCAAACTAGGATACCAGGCAAGGACATCACAAACATGGAAATACACCCAGACTGAGGCCATTTGTACAAATGTACGACGAATCGAACCCATGAACTCTATCTTGGTACTAAGTACCATAACGGCTAGTCCTACGAGGCAGTCAATGGTAGAGTTAGGACTCTTGATAAGTGATCTCACCTAAAATTATCAGTCAAGTTCCTCAGCATATTAGGCAGGTCGTCGCTAAGTGAAACAAGGGTCTCCTTGTCATCTTTCATGGACCAGGTGAGGTCCATCAAGTAGTAAAGGTCCAAAGGGTAGTTGCGCGCTGGCCGGTACGAGAACTTGATCTTCCGTGTCTCCCCTGGAAATAATATAGATAAACTTCCATACCTTTACAGAGCTTGATCTAGGAATTAAAAAAAATCACCGAGCTTGATACAGCGTTAATAGTTTGTCACTATGCAAAGCAAGATGACGCTACTATATCTTTGCCCTGTAAAATGTAGAGAAAAATTTTCTACGCTGATATCTGTTATCTTTTCTGTATAAGGTTTATGCAAATATGACCACGTTTGTGTATTTCGCGCACAGCTCAAGTGGCTCCCAATTCGCCTCCGCTGGAATGCACACATACTGTTTCTTCTCTACTCTATACTGTTCAATCCAGCTACCCCATCCTACTTCAAAGAGCGATTTGATTTTCTCCACTCCTCTCATAGTCTATCTCTTCGTTCATTCCATACTCTACTCCTTAAGGTCCCTTCCCACCGTACCAAATTTTACGACTCTTCTTTCTCCGTGCAATCCGTTCTACTATGTAATGCCTTGCCAGAGGAAGTGCGAAAAGCAAAGTCCCTTCCTATTTTAAAAGTACTGGTAAAGTCTCACTATCTCGGTGAAAACCTGTAATGCTGTTGCTATGATTCTCTATATATAGTAACCATAGTAAGTTTCTGTCTGTTGTTTGTTTATACATGTAAAATGTATATATTTGTATATTATATGTATTTTTGTACAGTAGTATATTTATTTGTAAGAAGTATTTTATTAAATATGTATGAATATTAGTTTTAAGTCCAATATATTTCATGCACACCTACCTACCTACTCTCTTCATATTTCAGTTATATCCATGGTAAGGTTGTCTGGAAGAGATCGCTTGTAGCGATAAGACCGCCAATTGTATAAGGCAAAACTTAGATATGTAAGCCTTTTAATGTATTTTGTTTTCTGGTGTGTGCAATAAAGTGTTCTAATCTAATCTAATCTACAGTTGATAAAACCTACGAATAAAGTTACTTGTTAAAATTATACACAAATGCCGGCTGTCATCTTGAACAATGCGCGTAAACGTTTTTGGGATTCTTTAACGGTCTGAAAGTGGCGCGGGTCGGGAGAGGGCCGCTTAGGCCACGCGATTTATTAATAAGTCGGGCCCTGCTCCCCGCGCATCACTTTTTTTTCCCTATGCGCAAAATTATGCTTAAAATATTTGCCGGTACTGCACCTTCGGTTTGAAATCGACTCCTATCCCTTCCATTGCTTGCCTTAGCTTGAAAACAACGACATTATAAATCGATGTTCGGATCAGCTAAGATGTGCAATAAGATGGTATATTATTGTTGGATAACAATGGACAGCCATGAGCCAATGCGGGTTTTTCTCACTCACTGGGTCGCAGCGACAGATGGATCCTCTGCGGCTGAATCTGCACCACAACGGCCTGCCCGGGTTTCATGTCCTGTAGCGAACTGTTCTGAAGCACCTCGAAGACTGTCTCCGCCGGACGCTGGATCGAGTTCTGGCTGCAGCCCGTCGACACCAAGCTGAAGGGAAAGATTTGGCTGAATCTAGTTTGGTTTAATGAAGAAACTTGAGAGAGTATATCACATTTAATTTACGAGGGACTGAGTAACCTCTCGTTTTTTTTAAGTTTTTGTATTAACAGTGTTACGTGTGTAGCGACATGTCCTGTATGGTATAGAATAAATAAAAACTAATTAAATGTGTAATCCGACGTTGCCCAGCGGATTAGTAAGTCGAAGTGGCAGTGGGCGGGGCACATAGCACGCAGAACTGATGGCCGTAGGGGCCGAAAAGTTCTCGAATGGAGACCACATATCGGCAAGCGCAGCGTAGGACGACCAATCACAAGATGGACAGATGACCTCATCCAAGTGGCAGGAAGACGGTGGATGCAAGCCGCTTCCAACCGGTCCTTTTGGAAATCCATGGAGGAGGCCTATGTCCAGCAGTGGACTTCGTGTGGCTGAATGATGATGATAATGAATTAAACGGGATGAATTATCGGGACGATGGAGCCGCTATGACTGAAAGAACAAAGTCTTTATGCCATGTGTTTGCCATATTGGCCGCCTTTGCACGTAATTTTTTTCACATGTTATTTAAGTTAATGTCTTTTTTGTGCAATAAAGTGTAACAAACAAACAAACAAACAAGTCACTCGCTTGCTCCGTGTCTGTCAGATCTCTACAACCAACTCCGTCCGACGCGTCGGCTGCTCATTATTGGGGAAGTGTGATCATATAATATAATACTGCTACTAAAACAGAGGTCGTGGGTTCGATTCCCACTAGAGGCCGCCCTACTTGAATTCTACAAGTGGCCTCACTCCGGGTGTATTTCCATTTTTGTGACGTCCTTTTCTAGTTATTATATCACAGGGTATCCTAGTGCGGGAGCAGCCCTTCTGTCACGTAACTGTCCACTATATCAGCTTAACCATGTTGACGACTCCAGTGTCAAAATATGTATGTATTTGACAGTTCTGAGTAGGCTCAATTAGACAACTCCATTCAGTGAAGGACTTGCGTAGCCCTAGGACTAGTTATTGTGTTGTGTAGAAGTTATTATTATAATACATAATAATATGATCAGTACAGCACAGTTCATTATAATTATGGGTAAATATGATTAGTATATCACGGCCAATTTAAGAAAATGTCTAAATAACTATTTGACTCTCCCTCATACAAATAAGACAATATTGTATGAGCGGCAGGCAAATACTTATCCAGTAGCTTTCTTCACAGTGTTCTAGGTACACGTATGGCACACGGTACATGAGTTAAAAAAATGAATGGAAATAGAAAAACCGGTTTCCGTTTCCATAAATTTTTATAAACTATTTTTTTTCTTTCTTTGAGGAGAATATTACGTAGTCCACTGAACTGCATGGTAGTAACAATACTTTTTTATGTTACAGTGACCTACACACACACAGTGCCCAGAATCAGCCTTTCCTCTGTTGCCGTTTTAGTACTGTTATAGGTAGGTGCGATTTCTGCTTAGGTAAAATCCTTTTGCTTACGAAATGTTTTAAACCATAATGCCTACATTGTACCTAGAGCCTCTTTAAATTTTGTAACTGGCAAAGACTACAGTTTACGCATAGTATCTCTTCATTATCCGTGGTCATGTCCAATGAAGGCTCACGAAGTCTCTGTAATTAGCTAATTATTGTAGCTACAAGGTGCACACAATCACTAATCAATCAAACGCTGACTCAACCACCTCTTGATTATCGGTCAGTCATCGCGTCATCATCATAGTATGCAACAACCTTGAATAAGCAGTACAGTGAATGGGCTGCCAACGCAACGCATAACGAGAAGCAGGTAAGGGGGCATCCATTATTTACGTGAGGCGTTTAGGGGGATAGGGGGAGGGGGGGGGGGGGGTCCTGGCAAGTATTACGTAATTTTTTCCGCAAGAAACAGTGTAAAATTACGAAAAAACTGGGCTAAATTGAGCAAAACCTGTTTCTCTATTAAAATATCGTAAACCACCAGCGCGCAAAGTGCAACCTTCACGGATTGTCACACGTCGAGCTACTGAACTTCTGTGTGCTAATGACAACGGCTAAATCAGAGCGAGGTTGAAGGAGCAGATGCTTTTACTGAAAATCACGGTTCCACTAGTCACTCTTGAGTCCGTACCGTACATGAGTCCCCGTGGACTGAATCAGAATGAATATTCTTTTTACCAATTTCAGTAGTTCTCATTTAAGTATTTTATTGTTTTCACTGTGATTCTAGACTACGATCTTAGTAATCTTAAATACTAGTCTTAACTAAAATAATTAAACAAATTGTTTTTTTTTATAAATCCCAGGCAATGAAGCGTAGATTGCACTGAAAATGCGCATTTTGAACAATCTCACGTGAGATTAGATTGAGGGAGAAGAGGGTCAAGCCAAATCTCACGACATCTCACTAAAGGGGAGGTCGGTCCAAAAATTGCAAAAAGCACCTCACGTAATTAATGGACGTCCCCAAAGATTACATATGTGTGTCGTCATTGGTACCTAACCGGGCTTTAAAGACTTTGTACGCGATAGACACTAAATATATTATAATGATACGGGGGTCTAATATTTTGGTATAATATCTATTGGGTGGGACAACTTGGCTAGTCGCTCTCCAAATTTTAAATCCATCACTGTGCTAGACCCTAGGATTGGGTAAAGTGTTCTTGGCTAGAGCGCTTTCTGCAAGGTAGAGTCGCTTACGCTGGTGTGTGTAAGCAATAGGCGCCACTGTGTATGGCGTCTAAGGACCTGTTTATTCATTCACAGTCCGAACGTCGGTCAGTGAACGTGGCTTCGTCGTGAGGTTGAATTACGACACAGCATCTGCATAGTGCATGGGTGCGTAAATGTTTGGGACGATGACTATTTGAAAAGGGTTTTCTGACTGACAGGTAATCTTCTGTAAGTCGGTATTAACATCTCTTAAGCCGGCCTGGGTGTTATTTGTATACGACCTCACACCACGTCCCTATCTATCTATCCCGAAAGTGTTACTTAAGGTTTCTTGTTGAAACCAGAATGTATATTATTATTATACATTATGGCGATGTACGGTACTGTAATTCAAACTCTGAAATCATAGAATGAGCAAAATATCAATTTCTCTGCATTACTTATTTGCGATAATCGTGTCTTTCCGAAGTTCAAATAAGCTTACCTACCTACAATTAAAACTTACCTAAAACACACGCGAAATCATCAGGTCCACTGGCCAAACGGTCCTTCAAATTATGTTGCAATAGGGACACTGGGACATGGCCATCACCTAAGTCCTTACAAACATAACATTAAACAAACTCACGCCTGTATCCCGGAGGGTTAGGCACACCAGGCTTTTTCGCTTGCCTGGGAAATAGAATCGATTCTATCAGGAGTTCGTATACTAGCGACTAGCTACTAAAGAGCTCTTTAGTAACAATTCATAGGCGTTTCTGTGTAGCCTTCCCACTGCAGAGCACAGGCCTACTGTCAGAGTATCAGCTTAATTACCACTCGTGCCCACCGCGGATGGCCGTGTGGCGCCGGATTAAGAATAGCGTCACTCCATTTCCTCCCGTGGATGTCGTAGAAGGCGACTAAGGAAATCAATTACCAGGAGACGGGCAGCAGCGTCTTCCTGAGATTCCAACCGCACACTGCGATCGCCAACCCGCCTGCCAAGCGTGGCGATTATGGCAAAACCCTTCATGGTTATGAAAACCATGAGGGAGGCCTATGTCCTGCAGTGGGCGTCAAATAGCTGATGATGATGAACCACCGCGGATTGGGCATTGGGCAACACGTCAGACACTCGGGCTTCCTCACGATATTGTTCTTCACCGTTAGCGAGTAGTATGGCTATTCAACATAGACCTTAGGTACATAAATTTCACATTTCTTTCATGAAGAAACTTTCTTTCTTCGCGCCACACACCTGTCATAGTCGTTGCAGCGCGGTGCGGTGCCGCTAAAGTAGGGGTCGGCGCACCAGCGGCAGTGGCTGGCGGCGGACAGGCATTGCCCGCATACCTCGTTGTCGATACAGGCCAGCTTGTTCAGCAGCTGCTGTTGGCCCACGGCTGGAACGAAATATACTTCCTTTAACCTTCGCAGATACCATTCACTGGGTAGGTGTGCAGAAACACCAACGGTTACATCAGGGGCCTAATTATGCCCACCAAATTCTGTCGGAATCCTGACGTTTGCGAGAGAAATGAGTATCGAAATTGACAGTTAGATGATTGGAATCGCTCAGGATTTGGTGGGCGTAATTTAGGAGCTGAGCGATGCTGGATTTTTGGAAAGGGATAAGCTGGCTGGAGTAGACTTACAGCCTTGCTGCGTGCAATGATCCAACTGTGAAGCTACAAGTGTGGAAATATCAGGACGGTGTCGTGGTGGCGGTGTACTTACTACGGTGTAATTGCTACCTAAAAGGTTATTTTTACGTACGATGGTCTAGATTGGCTGTAGGTGTGCCTGCCCGCACACCTCATTGTCGATGCAGCAGTTGCGTTTTTTCAAGTTGGTACATTGCTGAAAGAAAATGTACTAACGTCCTTCGACGGCATAGTCGAGCGAAGATAAACTAATGGAAGGTCAGACCTAATGATTGTTTTCTCGAGCCGACTGCCAAGCCAGAGAAATTAGCGAAAAAAACCCGAAGGAACACTTTTGGTTGACGTATCGCGAATCCCTCGTGGACCATTAACGGGACAAAAAAATGGGACCACGAGAAAACACCCGAATTGTGTTAATCCTCAAGTTAATTGGATGGGAATCGTAGGTAGAAAATACAACTCGACTAAAGTAAACATTTTTATCGACACCATAAAACATAATTATCAATCCGAAGCTTTAGAACAATATTTGCCCAATTCAATCAACAGAGATGTTGTGTGTGTTTGACCCACTTACCGGGTGGTTATTAGTTAACTGGGACTAACAAACCGTGGTTAAGGACCGTGTTGACACAATTGATGTGGGCGTAACGCGATTGGAAAACGATGTTATCGCAGTGCGTCGTGATCCTGGTCTGAGTGGTAGATGGATAGCCCGAGACGGGCTTTTCCTATAAAGCCACTCTCTAAAATGAAGATTTAATAAGTTGGGCAAGCTTCTTCTATGTCCCACTGCTGGGCAAAGGCCTGCCCCAACATAAAAAGGCAGAAAGATGTGTGGTTGGTTCATTTACCACTAAAAGCTGAAAAAATGTGAAAGGCTCCTGCTTAAAAACATGACACGACACATTTTCATTGATAGGTAGACAGGAGAAGCAAAACGAAAATATTGGTCTAAAAGGGGAGAGGCATTTGCCCTGCAGTGGGACACCCAATGTTATGGAGGCTGCATAACTAATTTGTAATAAGCTCCAGTCCGAAGAATTCTAAGTCACTCCTCGCGTCCACCGCAAACAGGAAACGAAATACGTCGATGCGAAGATAAAGTCATTTGGTCAATTCGTTTGTCGGGCACTATTACAGACGTAAACGTAAATTAAGTGTGCTTAAAGCGATCAACAAATTGACTATCGAATTAGACAAGCTGATTGGAAATGTTCTGTTTTTTCAGATTAACGATTAACTTTATCAAATTTTTACCCAACCGTACTTACCTCTTGGAGTGTGTACTTAAAGTATACTCAGGTTAGCTGGTAGATAATGCTAAGTAGCATTAAGCTCGCCTCTGTGCAAAACATTCCTTAATGCAATAAAGAATTTTAATAATAATAGATAATATACTACCTACCTACAACATTCCTCTATTAGATACTTTCTGAGTTAGTTTCCAACTTATAATTATATAACTTTACTTTTTAATTTTCTTAATGTTAATAATTAATGGTATTAATTATAAACACACGATTTCTCTAAATCTCTCCTTGAATGCAGTCTAAGTTGTCTGTCGTAAAGGAAACCAATTTTAACTGCATTTGAACGGTCCGACTCTGTTTTTAAAATTAAGTCTGTTAAGGCGCTTAAGGCCTATGTCCAGCAGTGGACTGACACCGGCTGATGATGATGATGATGATGATGAAAGCGCTTATACACGGGGGCGGCACGTGTGCCAACTGCAGCCGTACGGCGCGAAACTAACAGCTTTTTTGTTTTTACAGTGAATAAAATGTTTTACTTTGACTTTTAAATGAAATACGGTCGGTATAAAGGTACCTTCAGCATGGGCTAAATACGCAGTGACCGAATGATCCAGTTAAGAGATAAGGAACGCTGAAACGGATCGATGCCGCTTATCAAGCGAACTGGGTCCCAGCGTTAGTTATGGGACAATAAAATTATTCCATTGATCTGATAAAACGCCTTATCACTTAACTGTATGTAGGGCTATTAATAACGATACTGTTTACGAGAATTATATTATAATTCTTGTCAAACTATACAAATATCTATAGTCATGCACACAATCTGTGGTCATGCATACAGTGAGTCTTCTTAATTTAGTACATACATACATGGCAACGATGCAAAAATACATAAGTGAAAAATACATAAGTAATGCCTGTCCCTAGTGTGGCTACAGCACATTAACCTTTCAATTTTAGTTGTAAAGTCAAGCGTAACGTAACTGAGTAGAGTTTATTGTTGACGTAACTGTCCACTGTAAAATTTAAATGCTAAAGTGTTTTGTTTGTAGAATAATGTAAAAATACAAATGGCTTTAGATCACAACTGAAAACACATTGTTGTTACGTGGCGATGTTTTTTCAGCTGCTCAGAACTCTTCGAAATCATTTAGGGTTTTTATCGACTGAATTTTATATCCGGACGAAACATTAAATCCAGCTGAAGACCACTTCGCTAGAGGAAGTGACGAAATAGTCTTAACCCATCGACAGAATCATGTCCTACTTTTACAATCTATTGGTGATTCTTCCGTATTTCGACACGATTGCGTGAAATTATTTACTGTAAGTACCTACGTACTGACATTACTTTACGGAGAGGTAGGCAGAGATAAGGGCCCTTTTTCATAGAACTACAATTCATTGTTTATTAGCACAGTTCGATGTACATTGCAGTCAATTAACCTTCAAATTAACAAGTAGGAAGTCTCGTTAATCTGTAGGCTATGCAATGTAAATCTAATTGTAATAATAAACTATGAATTGTAGTTTAATAAAACGCGGCCTGTTAAGTTACGGATTTGAAATAATCATATTACTGCTTAGGTGACAAACACTACGTGATTCAAAATAGTAGGTAAGGCTGGGTTTTGTATGTTTATGTATGGTTGCAACGATGCATGCCCGCTCTTCCCAGTCCCACCTCTTCTTGGGTAACACAGCAGCGTCCTGGGTTCAATTCTCGTCCAAGACTATAAATATCTCCTAGAAAGGACTTTCGGAGAAACTACTCAAGCAAGCAGCGTCTATTTTGGGTCTAGGAAATAAATGTTCAAAACAGGTGTCGCTGCCGGGGCCTGTCTGTGTTTTAGGCTATTTTAGGCCTCGTCCCGGTCCCGTCCGCGGTGGTAGCGGAGCGGTAGAACGCCGGCTTCTCATTCGGGAGGTCGTGGGTTCGAACCCCGGCATGGACTAATGACTTTGTTTTCTGGGTTATGTACAATTGTGAAGTTATAGCAGCAATACCACTCGCTAACTGTGAAGGAAAACATCGTGAGGAATCCTGGGTGTCTGAGGTGTTCGCATACCTCAGCGCTTGAAATTGCCAATCCGCCTGTGCTTTGCAGTAGGACGTACCTACCACGGGGCCTTTTTTGTATGTAGCCTTATGGGTACGTACAGAAAAGGCCCCGTCCAGCAATTCTCCTATTCCAGTTAGACTAGTACACAGAAGTGTATGTCTTAGACAAATATCGAAGCAATACAGAAAGAAACTTACTGCTAGTTTCTGAATTGAGGATTTCACTAAGTACATACTTAGCTAAATATTGTACTATTTCTCAAAAAAGAACGAGAAGTACATCTTTATTTAACAAACCTATTGCGGCGCAGTAGCGCATCTGCCTACCATGCGAGAGGTCCCGGGTTCGAATACCGGCTGGGGACAAAAAAAACGCCAGGTCTTGAATGATTAAATGTTTGTGATGTCGTTGTTTCTGGTTCCCACGACACAGGGTATCCTAGTGTGGGGCCAGAAGCATTGTATGTGCCTGTATGTAAATGTTTATGTTTATGTTTATTCAGTCCATAATTATCTGTGTTACTATTTTATTTTCATTTTAATAAAAAGTATCATATTTTTAATGCCTTTTAGCGAGCCAGGTTTTTTATAAACAGTTTTCACAGACCATATTGTTTTTAAATAAAACTCGAAGAATTTTTTTTTTATATTTTCAGCGTAATGTTGGCCGTCTGGCTCATCAAAAAGTGAAATCCACACATACACGTTTCTCTTTTTCAATTTAAGGGGCTCTTGTTCTAGGGGAGCAGCAAGCGGTGGTAGCCTAGTGGGTAGAACATTGGACTCGGAAGCGGGAGATCCAGGTTCGATTCCCAGTGCGGGCATGTACCTATGACTTTTCTTTCTAAGTTATATACATTTCTGAAGTTATAGTAGCAATAACACTCGCTAACCGTGAAGGAAAACAGAATCCTGGGTGTCTGAGCTATTCACATACGTCAGCGCTTGAAATCGCCAATCCGCGGTGGGCACGCGTGGTGATTAAGCCCATACTCTCTCTCTCTCTGAGAGAAGGCCTGTGCCCTACAGTGGGACGTATATAGGCTGCTTATGAAGCAGCAACACTGGCTCCACCGACGGAAAAAACCGGACAAGTGCGAGTCGGACTCGCCCACCGAGGGTTTCGTGCTTCGTAGGTACTTACATAATTATGATAAATAGTAGGAATCGAGTCTAGCAGTTTTTTCCGAGCTTTTCCCGAACTTCAAAGACTATTTTTTAATGATTTCATTACAAATTTATTACAGCGTGCTATGATACAGGAATATGGAACGGGCTATGCTTAGAGTCTCTTCGATGGATCACATCAGAAATGAGACAATGACACCAAAAGAACCAAGGTGACTGATACAGGCTATATACTGAAGTGGCAGTGGGCTGGTCACATATGCCGAAGAACCGATGGCCGATGGGGTGCAAAGGTTCTGGCAAGCGCAGCGAGGGACGCCCACAGGCTCGCTGGACCGACGATCTGAGGCAGATCGCTGGCAGTGGCTGGATGAGGATGGCTGAGGATACAGGGAAGTGGCGTGCCTTGGGAGAGGCCTGTGTCCAGTGGTGGACGAATACGAGCTGATTGATTGATTTAATTACAAATGTAGCTGCTGTAGAGCTGTATAAGAGTAGCCGAGGACCGTGCTCAGTGGCGTGCAATAGGAGAGGCCTATGTCCAGCAGTGGACAAGTACATAGGCTGATGATGATGATGATGAATTGCAAATGTAATAGCGTTCAGACTTTTCTCTGTACTTGTCGTATAAGACGATGTTACTTGCCAAATTTCATAGTTCTAGGTCAACGGAAAGTAACCTATAAATTTTGATTCCCTTGAGTGTCGAAACATACGTTTTTTTGCGGCGTAATGAACCGTAACTTTTTTTACGTTAACTTAGAAGTTTAATTGGAAGTCAGCTTCAAGGGACTGTAGACCTGAGTATATGGTATTAATTTCAACTCGATACCTCCATTCCCAAGATAAAGGGTCTTGAAAGACGGACGGAAGAAAGGACGGACGGACGGACGGACGGACGGACGGACGGATCACTACAAAGTGATCCTGTGTAAATTGTCCTCAGCACGGGTTAGTGCAACAAAAAGAATATATGATCTTATAAGGGTTCGGTTTTTTTTCCTTTTGAGGTACGAAACCCTAAAAGTCAAATCGTTTTTTCTATCGACGTTTTTACAAAAAGTGTGAGACCAATCATGTTAATAGTGATCAGACCAAGGTCGTTTGTAGACCTTCTGTATGAATCTTCCAATTTAAAGCTCCTGCCACTGTAGTGAATTACACCGCGCGCTCTTTTGAAGTACAAGTTTATGTTGTGATAAGAAACCGGCATCTTTCAGTTAGTGGAGCGACTCTACAACGGTATTCGTGTAACGTGTAAAGTTTTCAGTCTATTTCCGCCATTTTACGTCTCATTTAAACTGTGTTGCTGGTGTTAATGCGTGACTTGTAAATTAGTTAAATGGTAATAAGGTGCTAGCGGATCTGAGAATTCGTGAATTTGTATGCTTGTTGGAGACGAACGTTACTGACTTAGGTACCTACAACTAAGGTAATATTCCTCTTTTTGTGGAAATCAAATTAGTTCATATTTTAGACGCAGGACTGACAGTCACAAATGCAATTTCAAGCAATCAAAATGTATCTCTATCGTAGAGTCATGTAACGTCCCAGAAAAAATCCGTCACGCATTACTCACAGCTGAAAAACAAAAGAAAAAGTCCTTATCGCCACTATCAACAAATTTATCAGCGACAGTCACTCTCACCTTGACCGGCACATATCCCAGCGAGCACAGAGACCACACAGAAAAACACCGCTCTATGCATGATCAATTGATCACACACAGCACATGTTAGGATTTTCAGGTTTATTGGCGAACTGGCGGATTCGCGCGGGCGTCGGCGGCGATTCGCGATGGGCGTACGATTAGGGCCGATAAGGCGGTGATAAGGCGCCGCCGCCGCGGCAGCCGGCCGCACCGCATCGTCACTCCGCTGCGTCTGCCGTGGACCGGAGCGTAGAGCTTAGCGAGCGATCGTAGTGGTTCAAAACTGCCCCTCTACTTTTGACTTTATGGTGTTCCAAATTGGTTATGAAAACCACGAGGGAGGCCTATGTCCTGCGGTGGGCGTCAAATGGCTGATGATGATGATGAAATTGCGCCACAATTGAAAAAAAACATAATATTAAAAATCAGATACTTACATCTATCTTTATATTTCAGTTGCAAAGTCACTAGTATCGAAACTGAGTAGAGTACACTCGTGTAAACTTTAAGGTGTTATCGACTGCACGAGGACCTTGGAGGAGGATGGACATTTATAGGCGCTATATTAACGCTAGATTTCATATCATCATATCACTGTATGTAACTAACTAACGATCTTCTTTACTTCAATCCCTATGATCTTTCGCGCCAACCAACTCATCCCTAATACGCGGGATTTTAGCTAAAGTTGTGTGTCGAGCATTGTACCGTCGACAGCACATCAACCTTTACACGCGTGCACTCTATTCAGTTACGTTACGGGTGACTTTGCAACTAAAACGTTGACCTGCTGTCGGCTGTACTTACCTACCATATTGGGGTGACGATTAAACAGAGTTTGCGGTTGTGTCATGTGTGCAGGCGTTATGGTGTGGGATGACATATTTTAAAGGTCAGCCCCCATACTCTCGACGTTAATTTGGCCCAATTGCTTTACAGTTGATTCCGTTTATTTAATAACTAGCTAAGCCCGGCCCGTGACTTCGTAGCGTGAAATTCAGCTAAATAGCCTATGCGCATCCTGAAGATCCGTTTTTTTTTATTTAGCCTCGTTTTTGTCCCACTGCTGGGCAAAGGCCTCTAAATGTTGGTGAAATATTGTTTAAATCGATTAAGTGGTTGAGTGGTATTTACCGTTTTAAAAATCGAACAAAAACAAATAAATCCCTTCGCCTTTATTCTTTAATTTCTGTTGAGCCATCCGACACAAGGAAATTATCATTAAACGACGTGTTACCTTCAAGCTCTTTAAAGGCAAGATAGACGGACTGACACTGACGTCGAGTATGGAATTTAAAAAAATATTAGTGACGCATAAGTAAAACTGATTTCTAAAATAGAGTTGAAGCTTAGTTTTATCATTTGTAAAGTGATGAAATCAACACCTTACACAAAAATCTTAAAATACTGTTACGGTCGAAAATTTCACGGATTTTAAAATCACAAGTAGGTAAAGTAATCAATAAAATCATAATTGAACCATTGAAATCATAACTGTAATTGTCTATCTGTCTATAATATCGTTAGTCACGCACGATGTACAAAATGTCCAAAAATGTTATCCGTCAACTGCAGGCAAACCCTACATTAAACATTATGAATGTAAGTGCGTGCGAACACGAATTCGGATGTCCTTCCTAATTTCACGCACGACAATTTCTAATTTTGATGTAGAGTTGAAGGAAGATTCACTGGCCGAAGTCACGCGCAGTGGGCGCGCCTGAAAATACACTGAAATTGTTTTTACTGTCACTGCTGAAAACATAACTTGATTGATCTGTTTAATTTCCTTTTTATGCATAATAAATAATAATTAGTATGACTATGGCATAAAATCCACATTGTACGATTTTTTCGAATTTTTTTGATCCGTGTGGCGCCGGATTAAGCGTAGCGTCACTCCATTTCCTTCCGTGGATGTCGTAGAAGGCGACTAAGGAAATACATTACCAGGAGACGGGCAGCAGCGTCTTCCTGAGATTCCAACCGCATACTGTGATCGCCAACCCGCCTGCCAAGCGTGGCGATTATGACAAAACCCCTCAAGGTTATGAAAACCACGGAGGAAGCCTATGTCCTGCAGTGGGCGTCAAATGGCTGATGATGATGATGATGATGTGCGATTTTTTTCGAAGTACAATAAAAAATATCTCTCTAGAGATCTAGTCTAGGACCCAGTCTTTTCAGAGATTATCTCCACTGTGCCATATTGTATCACCTCTTTTGTACCTAATTTGTGGATGGCGAAATAAAGTTTATTTGTCTTGTATAGTATTGTAAGAGTATAAATGAATAAAGTGTTCTCTATCTATCTATATAACTTGACCAATGATAAATACATCACAGGATGGCGTGATCTACCTGCCTACCATTATTGTAACTTCAGTATACTTTAGGCATATCCTTGTATGCGTAGGTACATCAATACATATTATAAAAATAGCGAAAAACCTGAAAACCGATTCTCCTGTATCTTTCGATCCCATGGGATCGAACACATGGGATCTAAGTTGCCGGAGGGTATATTTTTATGGTCGGTATAAAGACCGATATTTGATAACTTTATCATGAATAAAATTGCAATAAAATTTCCTCAAAATCCTCATCGTCCTTTTCAGAAAACTTATTATAAAAGTTACATTTTAGGTAAAATGTGTGCAATGTATTGGTGCAATACAAGTAAGATCATTTTAATCACTGTATAATAAAAATTGTTTGTATTGGTGTGTAAAAAGTCTTTGTTTAATCACTCAAAATTAATTAAATATAAACAAAATAATAATAATATATTCAAGGTGTGTAATAATAATAAATAAATTTATAATAATAATAATTAAGTAAGGTATGCAATCCGGACTTGGCCCCCGTGGTGGAGTATGGCCTATACCTTCCTCAAGGAAGAGACCCATGCCCCTCGGTGGGGACATAATGGGTTGATGATGATGAAGGTATGTAATAATAATAAATAAGTTTACCCGGGCCTTTTTGAAAGAACCAATCCAATCAATCCACAGACCAAAGAAACAAGACTTATTACAACAACCCCATACATATGAAAAATTAAGACTTTCGGATCCCCTTCACTCTCTAAATCTTACGTAATAAATGAATAGGCCATTCAGTGTCCACGCAGATATGCAAGGCTATAATTTCCAGGAGTTTACTTCACACAAAATATATGCCGTTACTTAACTCCTACTGAAATAATTAGGGCCTTTCCACCTGCACCTAAATAGAAGCTCAGCTGGTAGGTACTTACTTGAACATTCCCCACGAGCAAAGGTCAAATTCGACTGGCAACGTGTTGCTCGACGTAGAAGTACAGTCATGAACACAACACAAATGTTATTACATTTGTAGTATGTGTTAGGGTGTTATGTTTGCTACGGGCGTTTCTTTGCTTGTGACGTTGCTCTTGGGTTCTCTGCAATAAAATTACTATCTTACACGATTGAACCCGTGATTAGGTATGAGGTATATGACTCATATTGCTGAAAGTATGAACGTGTGTTACATATACCCAGCTATATGAGTCAAATACGGCATCCTGCTTTTTCTCACAATGACTCAACCCAGAGCAGAATATGTCAGTGCGAAAATATACGTTAGATGAGCTTACAGAACACAGTACTTTATTCTTTATACTTTATTGCACACATAAAACACATAAATAAAACACAACATGTACAGAAAAATTAAAGTGTACTACTATCAAATTCAAGTTTTGTAGAGCGGGAACCATCCTAAAACGTCGTTCAGTCAGTAGCAAACATCACTTTCGCTTGCATTAATTTAAAGGAAAGTCCACACAGCACAATCGCTTATCGTCTTAGCTATGGTAAGGCAATATGGCGAGGATAGAAAAAAACACCGGACAAGTGCGAGTCGGACTCGCCCACCGGGTGGACCGTACAAATTTGTACGTACTTACATAGACAGATAGATAAATAGAATATTCATCATTTTATGTAAGTACACCATGAATTACATCATCATCACAGTTCAGGAATCGAGTCTCGCAGTTTTTTTCCGAGCTTTTCCCGAACTTCAAAAACAATTACTTTTTTATGATTTTACTACAAATTTATAGTTTAGGATTGTTTCCTCTACTTGTAGTATAAGAAGATATTACTTGCCAAATTTCATAGTTCTAGGTCAACGGAAAGTACCTTATAAGTTTTGATTCCGAATCGGAATATACGTTTTAACGGCATTTATTTTATTTTTATTTTATTTGTAAGGGACATAAACTGTATAAAGTACATCGCATTCTTAAAGACTTAGTTTTAGTTTTACATATACTAATAACATGCGTCCACAACGCTCGCCAAACAAGTGGATGTGAAAGTAAATTTTTTTATTTTTTTTTGTTACATTTAGTGAAATGTTAATCTACAAACTAATAATATTATAAACTCTCTCAATCATGAAAATTCTTTCGAAATAGCTTTTCTAAATGCGTGTTTATTTGTATTAAAATGTCTATGTTTAGTTGATTGTATTCTTTTATTACATGTGAAATGGTTCGGGTTTCCCTAAGTTCGTACGACTCTGTGGTAAATTAAAAGTTATCTTGATGGGATGCCTAGGCGGACGGCGCGGAACCACTAGCTCCATTTTACCCAACAGTTCAGTGTTATCGCTCGTACCGTTTACAAGGCTGTGGAGAAACAAAAGACCGGCAATTTGACGTCGCTTATCTAGACTTTCTAATTTGAAGAATCTTAGTCTTTTCTCATAGCTTGAGCTTGCTCGACGTGAAATGTCAGGGCTAACCCATGCTAGGTGTCTCGTGAAAGAGCGCTGAATAGATTCTACCCTTTTAGAATGCACAGCGTATGTGGGACTCCAAATTATGCTTGCAAATTCCAGTACGCTACGGACAAGCGATTTATACAGGACTAGTTTTGCATTAATGTTTCTGAATTCCTTCGTGTTTCTTTTTATAAAACCTATTATATTGGCTGCTTTTGTGACTATGTTGTCAATGTGTGTCTTGTATGTTAGTCTGCTATCCCTTTCGGCTCACAATGTTGAATTCTTAAAATGTTGAATTCCTAAAATGTTGAATTCGCAAAATGTTGAATCCCAAAATGTTGAATTCGCAAAATGTTGAATTCATTGTTATCCCAAAATGTTGAATTCGCAAAATGTTGAATTCATAGTAATCCCAAAATGTTGAATTCGCAAAATGTTGAATTTGAATTCCCAAAATGTTGAATTCGCTAAATGTTGAATTTAAATTCCCAAAATGTAGAATAGGCCAAATTCTGAATTTGCCTAAGTAAATACTCGTGTAGTTTTGAAAATTTGAGCAAAAAAACTAAAAAGGGGACCTTTCACCCACTCCCTACCGCCAGCTCACACCCAGCCTCGGGGACTTTATTTATTTATTTATTTACTCATTCATTCGTTCATTCATTTAAATTACTATAGTAGCGACACGGTTATTTCCTGAAAGATGGCTAAAATAAATTTCCAAATTGCATATCTGGGATTTTTCTGGGCAAGAATGGTTTAGTGATGAAAAACGATTTTCTGTGTAAGACAAAAAAAAAGAAGTTTATAAGTATGGAGGCTTATAATTAATATAATAGCAAAAAAAAGTGATAACACAAACTTATTTTCTTCTTTCAGGCCATGGCGTCAAATCTATTACTTGTACTAATGAAAGTAAATAAAAAATAACGAGTTAATTTAAAAACCTAGCTTAAGTCTAATGTAGACAATTTTTCGCAGAAATTCCAAAGGCGACATTTTCTGTTTTTTCAGTTTCCTCAATAGCTCTCCATATTTTTGGTCAAAAAGTACATCCTTTGCTCTACGGTTTTTTTTGTATGGAAACAATAACGCTCTCTCTATTTTCCTGTCATAATAATATGCTTCTTTTTGCATCGTTTTGAACACAAGAAATATATTCGGTGTTTTCGGGAGTCTGGAATTTAATTTGCGGTGGTAACCCTCACATGAATTGGTAGTTCTGTGGGTATCATCTGCACAGCTTATCAAGTCGTGATCTTTAGTAAACCAATTCTTTTCAAAATATTCCAGGAACAAGTGCATGTTTGGCGATTCAGGAGCTATGTTAATAATTTCATCCCAGGCTTTTTTCATGTGTGTAGTTGGAAGTAGCACAAAATAAGAGCATAACCGTGCAATATTTCTTTCAGATTTATAAATAAAGCCATTACTTTTACTTTTTCTGGCTATCTCACATTCTTTCGCCTTTTTCCAAATGGCTTTATTAAAATGCTGATAACACCCTGATATATTAACATCTCTGTAAATATTTTGTATTGCGTTAATTTGGGCGGTCTCATAATCACATTTAAAAAAACATATGTTGACTTTGAGTTCATTTTTAATTAGTTTAAATAGTTGGGTATATGTTTTCTGCGTCTTATTCGGTAAAAATGCATAGATTACTGGATAAATATGTATGCTCTTTTCATCTGAATATATATCAAGGTGTAAAATGTACAACTGATAAAAGGGCCGCGGACAGGTGCGGAACGTACCATCTCCGTAGTAGGAAACACTTTTGTCAGATTGTAAGGTTTTCAACATATTCCGGGAACAAAATATGACTATCTTATCATCGTTTCCGTCATCAATCACAAAAAACTTCTCGGGCAACCCTTTTGGTATCTTGACATCTTCAAGTTTTTTGAAAATTAATTTATCCGATTCCAAAAACTGTTTCCTCGCTCTGTATAAAGAACTTCGTACCGATGAATATGTGGGTATGTCATATGCAGGGACATTGGGATTACGTTCTACAAAGTCGGTTATCATATCTTCAAAAATTCCTTGGATTGGATTTAAATTACGACAAACTTCTTCCTTGATATTATTCACAAGCTCCCTTGTTAATATTTCATTATCATTTGCCATGCAGCATTTATGGACAGTTTCACGCATTATTTTCGTTAAATCCGAATTCAACGTTACAGTTGCCGTACATGTATCACGATTTGTACACTTCCATCTTGTTGAGCCATCAACATTGCTTTTTCCATCTTTACTCATACTATACTTTCCTCTCAATATCAGTATGTCCTTTTTCTTTTGGTTTTTTGTAAACTTTATTGTTTTAAAAGGGTTCATTATTTATTCAAAGAATGATATTTTATTTTATATATTTACCTAATTAAGGTGACAATTCGATGTAATTCAACGAAACCCGTCACTTATAATTTTTCATTGCAAGTCGCCAGTATCTAGCTAGATATGCAAAGAGGTTCTAGCACCTACTTATGTACCAACCTAGTGCAACACAGTCACCGTGCCCAAGTATAAAGACGAAAAAAAGAGGCAGTCTTTTTTCTATGTTCAGTAGCGAAGTATTAGGATAGAAAAATTTCGGGGTTTTCTAGATACATATTTGCAATATTAGGGGACTTCAATTTTGTTTTTGGGATATGTGAATGAAATCAAATCAATGAATTCAACATTGTGAGCCAACAAGGATCAAATCGTTTATTCAATATTTTGAGAGTTGAACAGTTTGGAATTACTATGAATTCAACATTTTGCGAATTCAACATTTTGGGATTACTACGAATTCAACATTTGGCGAATTCAACATTTTGGGATTACTATGAATTCAACATTTTGCGAATTCAACATTTTGGGATAACAATGAATTCAACATTTTGCGAATTCAACATTTTGGGATTCAACATTTTGCGAATTCAACATTTTAGGAATTCAACATTTTAAGAATTCAACATTGTGAGCCGAAAGGCTGCTATCTAACGTTACGGCCGTATGTCTTTTTACGTTAACTTAGAAGTTTGATTTTTTCATAGCTTTAAGAAACTGTAAACCTGAGTATACGGTTTTAATTTCAACTCGATACCTTCACACCTTCTCGAGATAAAAAAGTCTTGACAGACAGACGAACGGATGGACGGACGGACAATAAAGTGATCCTATAAGGATTCAGTTTTTTTCTTTTGAGATACGGAATCCTAAAAACAACAAAACACACCCTTCAGGCCAGGCAATCATTAAATAAATATAGTTATGGCGCCGGATTAAGAATAGCGTCACTCCATTTCCTTTCGTGTATGTCGTAGAAGGCGACTAAGGAAATCAATTACCAGGAGACGGGCAGCAGCGTCTTCCTGAGATTCCAACCGCATACTGCGATCGCCAACCTGCCTGCCAAGCGTGGCGATTATGGAAAAACCCCTCATGATTATGAAAACCACGAAGGAGGCATATGTCCTGCAGTGGGCGTCAAATAGCTGATGATGAAAACTAACCTACCTTTCTGTTGCTAGGCAAGCGACATTCCGCTACTAGAGCGAGACCAATGAGGCATCCCGAATTTTAAATTATTTTATCGCGGCTATTCCAAGATACATAGTTCTTATAGTGCGTAAACTGATTATTAGCGGGCGGAAACTATTTAATAGGACGGCTAAATAAAATAAAAATTGGGCAACAGAAATAAACAAACAAAATTATTACCTACATTTTTTTATTATTCATTCATATCTTACCATTCAGGTAGAAACTTTATAAAATAAATGTGTTCGAAAAATTTTATTTCCCCTTGTGCTGCTGGCTGTACCTGCTTTTTAGGTGCCAGCTTCGGAATCGTAAGTAATGCCTTTGTTTTGCTCGTTTTGTCATCGCGGCCAAGTTAGGATTCGACTGTAGGTGGCTGATTACCTAACATGAAGAACAAGACATTATTTGCGATATTTTGTCCAGTGCTATCTGACTACTTGGAGGTTAATCCGTTCATCGTCCGAGTGTCTAACAAAACGAAGAAACTAATCTAATAATAATTAAAAAAAACAAGTGTTGAACTGCCGAAGGTCGCAGAGAGGCCACGATCCTCCTCTTACATGTCCTTTAAAGATTTATTAAAAGAAACGTGACACATACGTTAACGTACTCTGCGACCTAGACAAGTCTAGGTCATTGTGCAAAGCTCGAACTCGAATCTTTGGCTTTCTACAATACTCGTTTACTGCGACTGTACCGTAAGTATTCCAACAAATAGTAAGTTGTGGTAGATATATACGTTAAGTGGGCTCAGTTCAGACTCAAGTGTCACATGTGAGAGTATCTAAGTGCGCCTAACTGTTCTAAGGCCCACGACGCAACGAGGTTCCTTTTCACCGTGCAGCGGGCGAGCCAGTCTCGTGTTTACATTTATCGTGTGTCGTATGTTTGTTTATGGGTTTTTAGCGCGCCTGTACCTTCTAGCTACTTGGCGTACTTGAATTTTGGAATATTGAAAGCACTCGTTCGGGAATGGATCCGGCTTATATTTTGAAAGGGGTAAGTATTGGGTAAAATGTTCCTGAGTAAGTAACTTATACTACTTAATTATAAAATCAGAAGGTGAATATGAACTTTGACGAATAAAACCTAGGTACCTAGTATCTCCCTCGGATATTGACACGTGTTTCATTGTCAATGTTTGGCAATTCATTCCAAATAGAACATTGTACAGATTTTTGTTGGACGAACATTGGACGCATTTTTCATTACAGCGATCTGTTACCGAACTACCAAATCGTCTCATCTATCACGCGCTCCAGCTGGTCAACCTTTACATTTTTTGTTTCAAAATCGCCCTTAACGTATCTGTTCAGAGTGCACGTATGTAAAGGTCGATGTGCTGTCGACTGCACCGTCAAGTTCACTTCTTCCCCTTGCCTCTCCCCTTGACGGGCACAGCCATAGGGATCGGGGGCAGGATCTCCTGCAGCGGGCGCGGCTTCTTCGGCTTCTCCAGGAACTTGTAGAAGTGGTTGACTGGCTCGAACCAGCAGAAGCCCACGTCGGCGGTCCCCAGCCACACGTGCCCGTTCGGGTCCGTTAGGGTCAGGCTGTTTACAGGGGCGTTCTCCACAAAGTCCCCTACTATGAATGTGCCATCCGGATACTCGTACCTAGGGCAAAAGTCTATTATTATTCAACCTAGGTAATTCGTTTAAATTATTTCTCTATTTTTAGTGTTGTAGTGTTTTGAAGTCTGTTTTTATTTTTATTTAAAAAAATATATTTCACGATCTTTCGTGAATATCACTACGACTCCGTCAAATTGGGTATTTTCCGAAAGCAAAGAGGCACGAGTCACTATAAAAAACACCCAAATCGCTTCAAGTATGCCTTTGAAATTTGAAGAGTTTCCTCGATTTCTCCAGGATTCCACCATCAGATCCTGACTTGATGGCTATGGGACCACCTGTGAAGTGTACCCTTACAAACAGAAAAAGAATTTTCCAAGTCGGTGGACTCGTCTTCGAGTAATCGGGGAACATACATAAAAAACCGACCAAGTGCGAGTCGGACTCGCGCAAGGAGGGTTCCGTACCATTATCTATACAACAGAAGACACAAAGATCAAGAAAAAACCGCAAAAAATCACGCTTGTTGTATGGGAGCCCCCCTTTAAAACTTGTACTTCATTCTGTTTTTAGTATTTGTTTGTATAGCCGCACCAGAAATACATCATCTTTGAAAATTTCATTTGCCTAGCTATCACGGTTTATGAGATACAGCCTGGTGACAGACAGACAGACAGACGGACGGACAGTAAAGTCTTAGTAATAGGGTCCCGTTTGGCACTCTTCGGGTAAGGAACCCTAAAAAAGATCCCTCCTCCTCGTTTTGCAGTCTGTTAAAAAGTGCAAACTCTCTAATCGCCCGGATATGAGTCGGACTTCTGCCAAAGGCTGCGCACCGAATGAAGGAAAAATATTTTATTAAATTATGTAGTGGTACGGAACTCTCATGAAATGAAAATTCATCTTACCTTCCGTGGCTGTAATACATCCACTCTTTGAGCTGGCCGTCGTAGCGGGCGCCGTCCGCAAACTTTATCTCGACGTCCTCGACGAGGCCCAGCTTGTCGTAGTCCCAGACGCCGGTGTAAGCGTCACCCTCCGCTGTCTTGTAGGTGCCGGGGCCTAGAAACTAGGCCGGTTTAAAGAATTAAATGGTAAGTCGACAGAAATTATATCGGCCTGGGGCTAGGTTAGTAAAAATGCCCAAGACGCGGTTTGTCGCTGTATACCTAATCTGATTTCTACTTACTGCTGTAAGGTGGAGTTGAATCCAATAGAGTCGTATTTTGTACAGTAAGATGATTTATGTCTTCAATACTCCATCGATCCAATTACAATCAAGCCATCCGCCCACATTCATCAGATGCTGGGCCTTCTTTCTGTGGCCAGCCGTCCATATCCGGCTCTCTGCTTTCGTCCAGCGAGCTGAGCCCATCTCATGAAACTACCATTCATTGTTTACTATGACTAGGTATTTGATGTACATTTCTTAGCCGATTAACCCACAGATTTAACAAGTAAGAAGACTAAAGCCGGGTTTTGACGGTCTTAGTACGCTCGGACCGTGTGCGTACAGTTTTAGTTGATTAAGACGACGCACTCGGTCCGAGCGCACTAGGACCGTCAAAACCCGGCTCAACGTACTAATCGGCTACGTAATGTAGGTATATCGAATTTTCATAACAAACTATGATTGTAGATTTATGAAACACGTCCCTGGCGGCATCCTATGTTGCGTTTGCTTGTACGTGGTCCCCCCTGGAGGACACACTCAGGTACAGCTTAAAATATTTTTAAATCGCTCTTGTGGTAAGGATATCTAGGTACACGGCTGGAGTAAATTAGGTTTACAAGAGTGCATCGTCACTAGAATAAAATCCTTCCGCCCATAAAACCACTAAAAAGGAATCACGGAGCATTGAACCCTAAAAGCGTGTTCAATCTAGACCTATCAGAATGTACTCCCTGCTCAAAAACAAACGGTTGAGAAACGTTTCCAATACGATTACCTACGTGAATCAGAGCGTGACACACGTGGGTATGTTACTGTTTCAAATGAATCGCGACACAGCCCATTAGCCGGCTCGATAAAGCACAAAGCGCCTGCAACAAGGGCCCTTAGATGGATGGGCCTGACGAAACCTCTGACCTGTTTGATTTAGAGCTTTCCATTCGGAATGTAAAAGTTTTTGTATACTCTACCTACTTGCTTACAGTACCTGACACGAATACGATGCGGCTATAGGTTGAGAAATGTTGACTTTTGATCTGTTTGACTTTGACATTGCTTTTACAACAATGTGTGATTGTTGAAAATATTACTTTAATATTTAGATAGTGATTTAAAAACCTTAGCTTATCGATAACAGTCAAGGCTCTGTTCAAATTACTTCGTTACGGCCCCATTTTAGACGATATACGTACCTATAAGTTTGTCCATCAATGCTTACATTTTTATTCGCGCCGAATTGAAAAAATCCATTGCTGTTTCCCAGCTATAACTACAGCGACGTGCAGAGCCGAATCGCTAACGAAACAAACTCGATACGATTCGACCCAATTAGCCTCTGCTCTACTCTAATGGACGCCAGGCTGTACAGTTCGTTCCAGAAGCATCCTACAAACACATCACAATCACTTGGTCTAAATCTAGGATTCCCTGTGCTCCCCGTGCTTCGTTTGTGCCAGACGAAGATATCACAAACATAATAAAATCACTTAGGGACCATTTCGTCGGCTTATTGCAAGAAGTCATTAACTGAAAAAAACTCACTAACCGCTTTTTTTAAAGGTGTGGACATAGAGATGAATTGAACAATGATACAATAGTGGTGTTTTAGTATCAGGCATTATTTTTCAACGATGTTGTTATAGGGAATAAGGAAACACAACCATTAACTAACAATGAACTGGAAAGTCCCTTTTCTCCCAATAGCAAATATGTCGGTTAATGAGTTCTTGCAATAAGCCGACGATTTGTACAAATTAAAGTACGGCGGCCCGCAGCGGGAATCGACCACACGACCTCTGGGTCTGCAAGACCAACGAGGCAATAAAAGTACACACCGTGCATCTTAACGCTCCGATCTTTCTTCTTCGCCTCGAAGAACCCTTCGTACGAGTCGCCAGTCGCGTGAATGAAGAGACCCTGGTCCTGAATGACCAGTACCTCTTTAGAAGCGTTCTTGTCTTTCACGGCCGCTCGAGACAGCGCGGTGTCCAATCCCCGCTTTGCAGAAGGCTCCCTCTTCAAAGACTTGGCGCTGTTTTTGTTTGGCATTTTGCTTTGAGCCTTACGTATATGTTTCACAGATTATTGCTATGTGCAAGGGATGATTGAAATGAGAATTAGATGCAGAGACATTGCCACTCTGTCATTTGATGACTGGATTAAATTAAAGGCCTCAATTTCTCCTTCAAGGCGAAGTAAGTAAGCAGGCAACGGTATGTGTGAAAAATAACGACGTGAAAAAATACCTCTGTGGGTGTTTGTAGATTCTTTTCCATATTATATTAATTTCAATTCAATTCTTAATTATGGCTACCCTAAGGATTCTGCCAATGATTATATTAATTTCAACAGCGGATTAAAAAGACAAACAGCTTCCGGACTTGTCTTTTTAATCTGTGGCTCACAGAGAAAATAATTGTGGCTTACGTGACGGAGAACTGAAGCTCTACTTTTTTTCAATTTGATTTGTGAGTGACGCGCCCCGGTTGTATTTTTCGCATGCCACGATCTTTACCGGCCATGACCTAATGAGGCCACTTTTGTAATTAGTTGACACTCCTCATCGACCTCACCTCGAGTGCTTTACGGTTTGTCATTCGCATATTTTTTCCTGTTTTGTCCGCTGTTTTCTCGTGGTCCCATTGAGTTTTTATTTATACAGGTTGACCCAGAAGTTAAAATAAAAATTGAGAATAAATGGTGTGGTAAGGTAGGGTATTCCTAATCTTTGCAAGGGAGAATCTTTGAAACCCTTCATTGTTATTTTACCGCTAGAATAAAATTTCCCTCTTCTCTCCTTATTTTGTTTGGGTCATCCTGACCCTTGCCGGTGAAACGCTGGTAAAAATAAAAGAAAAACCTATTTCGAGGCTAAATAGTCCTCAGCACAGGTTAATGCAACAAAAAGAATATAAAAATAAAAGAAATTAATAATTAATTAAAATATATTACACCGGCGTTCATAAAAGCATTTAACGGTTTTATCCAATGTGAAGATGAGTATAACGGTTGATAACAAAATAAAACATAAGGGTAACGTTACACGTTAAATAATTAATTATTTTGGATAATAAATATTATTTAACATCAATAGGCGTAAACAATGATAGATCTCGGCTCCAAAAAATACTTTACTCAAATCTCCTAAACACCTTACAAATATGTAGACATTAACATTTGTAAGAAATCTCGGAACATTGACGTGCAGAACACTACATACTGTACATTCTTGTAAATCTCGTTGCTTTTCCTTCCATTTAGACTAAATAAATAATTTCTTAAAACTGTGCGGATCATACAGTTGACTAATCCCCTTTTATGTTAAAACTGAACTTCTTGTTTTAACATTCTAAGCATACCTATATGTTGATGATGTACGATGAATATCACAAATACATAAAAATAAATATGACTACGGAACTCCCAAGTACACATACACTGAAGGATACGCGCGATTGGCTCAGCCTCATAACAATTTGCTTAGACGTTGGCAGTGATGAAACGCTGTTAAAATAAAATCATGTTAACACTTATTACATTTGCGAAGGTGAGGCAATAAATAACTCAAAAAAAAATACACAGATGTATGAAAAAAGTCTATAAAAGGCATTGGCTAAATTACATCTATACAGATTTCTTTTGTACATCGAATCGAGTGCGGAGTTTCCCATTACCCAATAGGTGCAGTCCAATTTAAATTGGCACCTCACCTTTGGGATACAGGCATGTCACAAGCGTCCCTATTTTCACCATGTCTACATCAACTTTGCGCGTGTTTGTGGACTAAAGTCCAAAAATATTAAATTAGCTAAAATTCGCCGCGAGTATTGGCGCAGTCTTGTCACTCGATAGAAGAAGTGATAAAACAAATGACGACTGCTCGCTACTGTTCATCATCCGTGACTGTGGAATAGATTTAGGTACAACCAGGGCACCAGAAATGTACACAGCTTTGTATAGAGAAGGTTGTGACGTTCGGGCATTCCTTTTAACTACCGACTCCAACTAAACAAATTGCGTTATGAGGTACTGCGGAGTTGCGGTCTCAGCAGATGATGTTCGCTGGGTCCTCCATGTTTTCTTTAAACGCAAGCATCCATTCGGCCCCTACTGCGCCGTCCACTACCCTGTGGTCGGCCGACGCTGTGAATGTTACGAACTTGGCTGCTCTGAATCTGTGAACAAACGAGCAGGAGTTTAGAATAAGGAAGAATGTGGGCCCCAAAATACTGCTAAGGGACGCCATACGAAATAGTTAGATCATCGCTTAGATGACATCCTATTTTAACAGCCTCCACTCTAATAGCGCGTCTTGAGGTCCTCTGGTCCCTATTGCGAGTAGCTTTGATAGGAGGGTGGAGACAGGTACAGTACCGAAAGCTTTATCTAAATCGAGTAACACTGCAATTTTTTTTTACAATTGATATTTTGAACAGTGGAATTTGAAAGTCTCAAAAAGGCGTCAGCGGTAGGGATCTTTGGTGACTATCGTCCAAATTGTTGGGGAGAAATTGAACATTTTTTTCCAGGAAAATTTAGTGTAAAACGGTTCCATAAATTACATTAACAGTTTTTGCGAACCATACCCCGCTTACCAAAAAAATTAAAGTATGCCTTCGAGTATTCATCCACCATCACTGTATCTTTATCTACTATTGCTAAAGATACTTTAACCAATATTTTCTTATTAGGTACGAACATACACTTACCAGTGATAGTGGTATTTGGCTAAGGTTCCATTAGCTTACGCTCGGACTCAAAGGACCAACTAAGGTTGTTTAGCCGTACGCCGTTGTATATACGTCCCACTGTAGGGCACAGGCCTTCTTTCAGGGAGAGAGTATGAGCTTAATCACCACGCGTGCCCACCGCGGATTGGCGATTTCAAGCGCTGAGGTATGTGAATAGCTCAGACACTCAGGTTTCCTCACGATGTTTTCCTTCACAGTTAGCGAGTGGTATTGCTACTATAACTTCACAAATGTACATAACTTTGAAAACCAAGTCACAGGTACATGCCCGCACCGGGGATCGAACCTGGGTCTCCCACTTCCGAGTCCGAGGTTCTACCCACTAGGCTACCACCACTAGCCGTCTAGCCGTACCACCTGTCATTAGCGAATCAATAGGGAACATAAACTTCAAATCCTAAATTGTAACATTAACGTAAGCACTTAGGCACCCCTTAAAGTTTTAGCAGTGGCAGCGCAGCGGTAGAACGCCGGCCTAACATTCGGGAGGTCGCGGATTCGAAGCTCAGCATCTACTTTGTCTTCTAAGACACGTACATTACTGAATTTACAGTAGCAATACCACTCACTAACGGTGAAAGAAAGCATTGCGAGGAAGCCCTAGTGTTTGAGGTATTTACATACTACAGAGCTGGCTACGTGCAATGGCTCAACTATAAAGCTAAGTGCGGAAATTTCGGGTCTAACTTACCCCTTAGGATCATTATTATCTTCCACGATAATGTCCTGAATGCCTCCGCACGCCAATATGAGCGATTGTGGCGGGTTTATGATGGCGTTGAACATCGTGATGCCTGCAAACAAACATAAGACAATATCGTAATTATTTCGAATGATATGCGAGTGATATTACTAAAGCCGTAAGTTTAGGAAGATTCCATCCGCATACTGCGATCGCCAACTCGCCTGAGAAGCGTGGCGATTATGGCAAAGCCCATCATGGTTATGAAAACCACGAAGGAGGCCTATGTCCTGCAGTGGGCGTCAAATGGAGGATGATGATGATGTATATATACTTTTTAGGGTTCCGTACCCGCACCCAAAGGGTAAGGGACCCCAATACTAAAACTCCGCTGTCCGTCCGTCCGTCCGTCTGTCACCAGGCTGTATCTCATGAACCGTGTTAGTTAGACAGTTGAAATTTTCTGTTGCCGCTACAACAACAAATTCTAAAAACAGAATAAAATAAATATTTAAGTGGGGCTCCCATACAACAAACGTGCTTTTTTGCCGATTTTTGCTCGATATTAATAGACGCTTGAAATATTCAAATGTTGTATAGGTAATTGTACGGAACCCATCGTGTGCGAGTCCGACTCGCACTTGGCCGGTTTTTATTTTTTATCAGCTACTCACCATACATGCCGAGGTTGGAGACAGTGACAGTACCACCCTGGTACTCGTGAGGCGCCAGCTTGCCCTCCTTCGCCTTCGCCGCGAGAGCCTTCACCGCGCCCGAGATGTCCACAATGCCTCGCGAATCCGCGTTGAAGATTATAGGCGTGATCAGCCCAGTGGGGGTTGCCACCGCTACGCTCACGTCCACGTTCGAAAACCTGGGGTAGAGTGGAGATTGTTGATAATAATAATAATAACTCCCACACAACACAATCACGAGCCCTGGTCCCAAATTGGGATACCCCGTGCTATGATAGCCAGGCAAGGATATCGCAAAAATGAAAACATACCCAGACTGGAGCCTTTTGTACAAATCAAGTGCGGCGATTTGTTTTTGTAGTGAAGCCTGTTACCGCTAGACCAACGAACCAATCAAGATGAAGACAGTCGAGAAATGCAACTTGACTTGCAACTTGAGCTTTATTTTCAGTGATAAAATTAATTAAAGCGGTCTACGGGAAAGTAGACAATCATCAATCACACAGCAATTTAATCGACATAATTTCTGCCTTATTTTTATGACGTTCAATAGTTTGACAATAAAGATGTGTAGCAGGTTTTTACAAACATCTTAGTACAGTCGACAATACGTAAACTTATACGTACACGCGTGCACCGAGTTGCGGTTACGTTACGAGTGACTTTTCAACAAAAATGTAAAGGTTGATCAGCTCTCGACTGTACGTACTTGCACATATGTATGACTTATAAAATAGTAGGAAGTGACATCACAGTGCAAAAGTATAAAATTAATCTGTAGTTTAAAACGTGAACACAGCAATTTCGTATGGGCACGTTGTTACCTATGTCACAGATTAAAAATTAATATGTTCGATTCTATTCTATGTTTACTCGCGTGTTCCTCAAAATGATGTCATTCGCTATTCAACTTAATATGGCGGACATACGATTTTTGTAGATTTTAACTGTAGTAATAATTATTAATCCCGCTCTTAATAAAAATAAGATCATCATAAGCAGCCTATATACGTCCCACTATAGGGCACAGGCCTTCTCTCAGAGAGAGAGTATGGGCTTAATCACCACGCGTGCCCAGGTATGTGAATAGCTCAGATACCCAGGTTTCCTCACGATGTTTTCCTTCACCGTTAGCGAGTGGTATTGCTACTATAACTTTACAAATGTACATAACTTAGAAAACAAAGTCATAGGTACATGCCCGCACTGGGATCGAACCTGGGTCTCCCGTTTCCGAGTCCAATGTTCTACCCACTAGGTTACCACCGCTTCAAAAAATAAATGCATGTTTCGTATTCTACAACTCAAGTCTTGTTAAATAAATACATAATTTTAGTGATTTTCAATTACTGCCACCATGCCTTTTATAAAATAGGATGTGCTACTTTGGGTGTACTCACTGTCTGATGTAGGTCTCCATCCAGTGGGAGTTGACTGTGGGCACCCGCTTACACGCGGAGGCGATGGCTTTGATGATGAAGTCGTTGATTGATACCTGAGATACAGAAACGGACATGTTATTAGTCAAACAGGTAAACTAATGTTTTTTTTTTCTTCCGCACTTGGAAGAATTAACGTTTACTGGTAGTAGTGGCATATCTCTTTATGTTTGCACTTTTTATCTTTTCCTCTCCATTAAAATCAGCCTGTAGATAACTCAAAATTATTTTTCGGTTAAATCTAATACATAAGAATCTCGTGTAACAGTGTTTGCTATCAAACTCCTCCGAAACAGCTTCACCGATTTTTATGAATTCTTTTGTGTATATTTGATAGGTCTGGGAATAGGTCGTGGGCTAAATACTCGTAATATGGCAAAACTACGTTTGCCAGGTCAGCTAGTAAATTATATATGAAAATTATATATGATCTGAGTTATCTCCAGGTTGATTTTAATAAGATAACAAGTTGTATTATAAGATAAACGAGAAAGCAATAATTAGAGCAATGAAGATTATAATTAGCAAAGTTAACAGTTAGGTTAGAATCAGTTTTAAATGTAAATTAAGAGAGCAATGTACCAACAAACTGTATTGACAGTTTGGTACTATTAAATAGTGGCAATTGTTTTATAAAGTGTGAGTAATAAACTAAAAAAAAAATCGGTCAAGTGCGTGTTGGGCCACGCGCGGTGTAGGGTTCCGTAGAAAAAGGGGGGTTTTATCTGCTCTACAGAACTAACAAAGATTTCGGCAACGGAACCCTGAAAAGCAGAAGCGTTCGCTGCCTACAGCGGCCGACCGCTAGGATATAACAATTTTCAACTCACTTTGACATTCTGTTTCGCCAGCTTTTCGTTCAGCAGCTTCCTCATGGCGATGGTCTTCTCGATGTTGACGGTTGCGGTGAGCTGGTAGTGCGGCACAGACTGCTTGGCCTGCGTCAGCCGGCGGGCGATAGTCTCCCGCATGCCCGACAACGGGAGGTCCACGTAAGAGGCGCCGGGCGGGGGAGGCGCCAAGACTTGGGCGGCGGCGGGCGCGGGCGCGGGAGCGGACGCGGCTCCTAAGACGTCGCCGCTCTTCAGTGAACCGTACAGACCAGAGCCGGAGCCTGAGTGAGCGAATATTATAATGGTAAATCGAAGAGAGTGCGGGTTTTTGAGACAGCGAAGGGAAAACGTTCGCTGGTGAGAGATAAGAAGGCTGAGAATTTAGGTTTTTTAGTTTTACCGTTATAATATTTACTCCGGGACATAGTGCTAGTATGTGATGAAGTTTAAAAATACTGGGAATATGATTTTTGTGTATGAACTTAAAACGTAAGAGGCGCCGGGCGGCGCTGAGCGAATATTATGATGGTAAATCGTAGTATTCAGATTTTTGGGACAGCGAAAGGCAACCGGAAAACGTTTACTGGTGATGTGATAGATAAGGTAGAGAACTTTGGTTTCTAGTTTCACCGTTATAATATTTACTCCGGGACTTTTTGCAAGCATGTGATGTGTTATAAAATACTGGGTTTTTGATTTTTAGTATATGGGAGTTAGTTCTAAAACAGTTTGTGATATGTTATAAAAATACTGAGTATTTGATTTGCAGTAATGAACTTAATATGAGTGGGCTTGTTTCACTATTATAATATTTACTCCGGGACTTTGTGCAAGCATGTGATGTGTTATAAAATACTGGGTTTTTTATTTTTAGTATATGGGAGTTAGTTCTAGAACAGTTTGTGATATGTTATAAAAATACTGAGTATTTGATTTGCAGTAAGGAACTTAATATGAGTGGGCTTGTTTCACTATTATAATATTTACTCCAGGACTTTGTGCAAGCATGTGATGTGTTATAAAATACTGGGTTTTTTATTTTTAGTATATGGGACTTAGTTCTAGAATAGTTTGTGATATGTTATAAAAATACTGAGTATTTGATTTGCAGTAATGAACTTAATATAAGTAGGCTTGTTTCACTAATTTAAACTGGATACGTAGAGCCGGCGATTATGGCAAAAACCTTCATGATTAGGGAAAACCATGAGGGAGGCCTATGTCTTGCAGTGGACGTCAAACGGCTGATGATGATGATGATGACGTAGAGCCGGAAGGCGCGACCAGAAGAAAATTAAATAATACACCAAGAAGTAAATAATCAGAAGAATAGTATATGATTTAAACACTAGCAGACTTTGTTTTTTAAAGAACAGACTAAAAACAGTAGTTTTTTTATAACAAATAAGATCAAATAAGAAGTATTATATTCACCCGACCCAAAGCAAACCTTTTTAATTTAATTCTGCAGATTAAGCGTGTTCGTTGTAATGAATACAGCGATTGGAGCCCCTCCTTCATACTTTACCTTTCTTCACCACTTTCCAAGAACACAACATAGTTCATGCCGCAAACTCACCACCCAGCCTGATGTTTTGGATCTCAGCCAGCCTCTTAGCCATGGGGCTAGCATAGACCCTGCCATGTGCGGCAGCGGGGGCAGCGGCGGGCGCGGCGGCGGGGGTAGGCGCGGCAGGCGACGGGGCGGGCGAGGCGGCAGAAGGCGCGGGGGCGGCAGGTACGGACGCTGCAGCTGGGGTGTGGAATAGGCACTCAGATGAATGTGGAAAGTATATTTCATTTCATTCAGATTTTGTCTACGTGTAAACGTTCATAGAAATCATTAAATTACGTAAAACAATAATGTCTACCAAGTTGGATGCTCATCCAAGGTCATTCATACATCTTACTAATTCAATAATATCAACCTCTATCATCAATTTCTTCGCTTTTCATTAAACAGATGATTTACACAGATGCAAGCTAAATTAAATATAAGACAGAGTAGTATTTAACTGCATACCAAATTATTTATATTTTTTGTGAACATAATTATCATATAAATACGAATTGCTCAACAAAGATGCAACAAAAGAAATCATACTCGGCAGATATTTAATACGTCATGACCATCTAAATAACTGCATGCTTAAGCTTCTTAAATCTTTTCTTGGCGCAGGAACAAAATTGAAAACCAAAAGTATTTAAATCCACACAAGGAAATGCTTGTTTCTTCGAAAAAAAATTACTAGAACTCTATCAAAAACACTAATGGAACTTTTTGAAACTGTCGCGAACTGTGTTTTTCGTACGGAATAAGGAATACGAAGTAATCAAGTTTATTTAATTGATAGCTAATCGTTTCTTTTCACTTTTGATCGACGTGGGGTCTATTAAGTGACAAGAAAAAGCTCCAAAAAAGAAATAAAATAGGTAATACCAAAGCCTGTAACTAAAGCTTTTCATTGAAAGACTCTTTGATGCCTATACCAAATTAATGTATACTGGATTTAAAATAACAAATTATCTTACGTTTCGCCTTTCTCGGTGCAGATGCCGCTGAAGCTGCGTGTGGAACAAAAATTGTTAGTGAGTTCATTCAAACGCCAGACTACAGTTTTTTTATCTCAGGAAAGCTGGTGATTTTAACAAATTTGAACCTTAAAACTGTAGAAATAAAGACTTGGTTAGCCGCCTCCGTGACATAAAAAACTAAATTATTTCTAAGTTACATTGCTATGTTTACTAGACAGGGTAAGCGTATGGCTGGTTGGTGTGAAGAAAACGATGCGATGACGTTATTCACGCAAGATTGCACTAGTGTAAACGTAGCATTCATATCCATGAAAGGGCTAGGAATATTGATATATATTCTAACCTACATATGGATTCAGGGGAAGTTAGCCGTAATATGCTTTGTATTAAATATGCATTTATTTGTGTGAGACACCAATTATCACGCCAACTAAAACTTTTTTCACCATCGAATATGAGAAAAAGGACATTCACAATGGTAAACACTCGATTAGATTTCACTAACAAGCTTTAATGGTACATAGTGGAACAACAGAAAAAATTATGCCATGACCAGAAATCTCCTTTCAATATGATGTTAGTTCTATTACTTGGGAAAAAAATCGTAATTGTACGTAAAGAAAGTAGGTACTTATATTTTTTTATATCTGCAACAGACATCTGGACGCGACGACATCGCTTCTCAGAATTCTCCTACACTGTCCGCGGTCCGAGCCATAGCCCAGGTACCCCCAAGATAAGTACGTCATAGATGTTATGGCTGATGTGCAATCCCATTTACATTATTTATATTGATTCATATGTTTGTATTGATTTTTATTACTAAAAGGGTAATTTCAACGAGTCTCTAAGTTCTGCCCTTGCCCCAAACATTTCGGTCTATATTATAAAAGGAACAAAAAAAAAGGACATTGCCATGCATAGGGACATCTTCCGCAATATCTATGTTAAGCTATTAGGAACCTTGAAGAACACAACTAAGGTTATGCTAAAAAGAGTTTCTCATAGGGACAGTGTGATGGATGACAAACAGATCATTAATTAACCACCATAAGTTTCCAAAAGCCGAGGTTTGCTTACCGTCTTCCTTGAAGTCCTTGAAGGCAGCAACATCAGCCTGATTCTCCACAATGATGCATAGCAGCTTACCAACCGGCACTCCCTTGGTGCCGGCTGGGATAAGGATCTTGGCCAGATAACCCTCTTCTGGTGTCTCAAAGCCCATGGTGGCCTTGTCCGTCTCAATTTCGCAGAGCAGGTCACCTGGGAGTTTAAGAAAGAGTATTGTTATACTTTAGGATTTTAGTAGAGTTTTACTTGCAGGGACTGATAAAATCTAGGAGCGGTCATCGTTTACATGACCCTCTTATGAAAGTTTACCATAAACATAATATAACCCACTATGTATCTGTTTGATTAATGCACCAAAAATACCTGAAGGATAAGTGCCAATTGCACTAGTGTTTGAAATTTACATTTTCTATTAAAAACCCTAATAAAATCCAAACATACCTTCATTGAGTTTATCTCCCTCCTTCTTCTCCCAGCTGACGATGGAGCCACTCTCCATGGTCGGCGACAGAGCCGGCAGGTTGACTAGGTTGTGCTCTGGCAGACTGGCGTACAGCCTCGTCTGCAGGCTCCATTGTGGTGCTGCTATTGACCGCTTTGAGTTTGATGGAGATAGTATTCTGCCCAGAGATGACTCTTTTAGTAGAGTTGAATCACATATTGAGAATTTGATGAGCTTTTTAAGCATAACAGAAGAAAAAGTTAGGAATATGACGATTGATGACTTTTTCTTTTGCTGTCATTTGAAAATTTTCTAAATGATACAAAAGCCTGATAAAGATTTTTCCCCACAACTAATATGTTTTAGGGTTCCCTACCATAAGGGTGCCAAATGGGACCCTATTACTAAAAATTTACTGTCCGTCTGCCTGTCACCAGGCTGTTTTTCATGAACATAATGTAATAGCTAGGCAGGTGAAATTTTCACAACGTGGTTTTTTTACGCTTTTTGCTCCATATTAATAATGGCAACAGTTACACACTTGAAATATCCTCAGAATACTTAGTTCTATACTCGGTTCAAAGATAAATAATTAAATTAAAATAAAATTAATATTTAAGGGGGGCCCCCATACAACAAACATTATTTTTTGCCGTTTTTCTCGATCTTTGTGTCTAATGTTGAATGATAATGGTACGGAACCGTTTGTGCGCGAGTCCGATTCGCACTGGGCCCGTTTTTCTTAATATAAATTGTTAAAAAGTAATTCTAGTTGCATGGTACAAAAATTATTCATACTAATTGGGTGTAAACTAGACGTCACAAGTTACAAGTGGCGCCTGTAATGTATGAAGCGTTCAAACATTTAATGGAAAATTAACAAGATTTTTAAGAAGACCTTATAAAACCTGGAAATAAAAATATTTTATGGTTTTTTTTCACTTTTACGAGTATGTGGGTTTTTGTTTGTACTTTATGGTATTATTACAACTTTATCCCAATAAAACTTTGTCTGCTACTATATTCTGACAGGAATTAAGCCATATTATTTCTTTATTAATACCTCTAAAGTACAGGAAATAATGCAAATATATCATTTGTATGGGCTAAACATTATAATAAATAGAAACATATCACCAGGGTACAGCAGGATGTACCCAAAGTTCCTTACACAAGCATTACATGCTTATTATAGGCAAATATTCATTAAAACATTTAATATTAGCTATAAGCAGGGATAGCCATACATGGTTATTGAAAGGTAACATCAGAACCAGTCTCCACAGAAGTTGTATAACTTGTAACTTAATTAGTGCATCAAGATTACCTTATTTTGATTTACAATGCTAAGGTCTGAGATATCACCAATGTCAATCAATGACAAATCTGTCTGGAAGATCATAGCCTTCTCTTCTGGGAATCTTATTTGTTTTCATAGTTCAATGAGATGTTCATTGAAACATTTAAAAGTTTCTAAGTGCGAGGACTACTTGCTACTCGCAATGTTAGCCAAGCGAAAACATGCTGTAACGTAAACTGTGATAGGTTAGGAAGATTGAATGGCTCTCGTTAAGCAGAGTTCTAAAGAAATAGGTACGCATTTGCCGGTACATTTATAACATGGAACAAGTACTTATTCGCAAATTTTGGGAGAGGAAAGAACAATCGTACGGGATCGACGTTTTGGTTATGCAATTGACATCCGGGGCTATTTGTATAGCATATACTGCGAGATAGAGGAATTTACATGTGGAATCTATGTTTACAAATCTAAAGGAAGGCAGTCTGTGTTAAGAAGTGTGAGGGGGAAAAATTAACCTTTGGAAACTCACTTGATCTGGTGCTTATTCCTAGATAGTTCGGTGCTCATGCATCTCGTGACATTGGGCCGCAACACCTTTTTTAGCCCATTGTTTAGAACCTGGTTTCGTACAGCAATCGTTCGCAACATTTTGATATTGGATTTATCTAAAACTAGGCCGTCCAGATGATTAGGACGGTATTATCAATAATTGTAAAATCGACCTTCCTGCCCTGCTTGTAGGTCGTTGGGAATTTCAATGGCAGGATTGACAGATAAATTGTGAAGTTTGACACAGAGCACCTAAAGGCGATATTACACACCATTGCTATTGATTGAACTGCATTGAAATTAGTCATTGACCGACTTTACCTATTTACACGGTTAAATCACACTGAAGCAATACCATTGAAAAGTATGCAGGCCGGGCCGGTGCGCCCGCAGTTGAGTTTGTGAAGCAAAATAATAAAATATTAAATAAACACATAAATTTGTCTTCGCAGTTGAAAGCTTTATCCACACTGTGTCACAAAAACAAAAAGGAAAAAACTAAAAAAAATAAAAAATTCAAAAAAGTAAATAAAACCTTCCTCAGGGAAGAGACCCGTGCCCCTCGGTGGGGACATAATGGGTTGATGATGATGATGAAATAAAATAAAAACCTCTCAGAAGAGTCACCACAAAAAGCATTGAATACTGAACCCTTATGGTTTCGCCATGGCCGTCCGAATGTCTGTCTGTCCGTCTGTCTGAAAGCTGAAATTCGGCAAAAACAAATCTTAAAAAATAGAGTACTGCCCCCCCCGCACCTAAATTAAGGATGCATTTTTTCTCGTCTACACCATAGTGTAGGGTATCGTTGGGTTGGTCATTTAAAAATATTATGGGTGTAGCAATACCACTTTTTAATTTAGGGTTCCGTTTGCGAAATATTAAGCTTTAAAGCGCAATTTTTTTCCGGGTAGGGCGTCCCCCTCACCTCTGCTGGCTAAACGGTTGATCGTAGAAATGTAAAAAAATTCAGGGTACTAGCACACATTATGAACTTAAAAGGAAAACTATCACGGCTAAGAAAGCTTTACAAGTTAACGAGTAATAGGCGACAAAACTTACAAAAGGAAACCTTCGTATAAAATCCATTGAAAATTATGTTGATGAAGTCGTTAGTTCTGTTTCTCGACATGTGTTACCCCGAGCTCCCTTGAGCCCCTCGCGAGGAGGATCTCGGCTGTGTAATTGCAATCTCACTACTATCTTTCTTCCTTATATATTTATATCTACTTATGTTGCTACAGTTTATATATATATAAAAATCCGGTCTCAGCCCCCGTGGTGGAGTATGGCCTATACCTTCCTCAGGGAAGAGACCCGTGTCCCTCGGTCATCAACCCACTATGTCTCCACCGAGGGGCACGGGTCTCTTCCCTGAGGAAGGTATAGGCCATACTCCACCACGGGGGCCAAGTCCGGATTGGTGGAGGCTTGTAGACTAGTGGCTCGTCTACTGTCAGAAGTTTTCAAGCCGCCCTAAGGCCTCTGACTTGGCTTAACGAATGCCATCTATCGACGGCAGCTGGCACCAACACCTTAACGTGCCTTGCGAAGCATATATATGTTTATTTATATTATTTATTATAAGTTTATAATATAAACATTTACTTATTTCTTGTTGAGTATTCGTCTTCTTATGTAATTTTAGTTAAAGTAATTCCTTTTATCCGTTTATTTCGTATCCCTACCAGTTAATTTCTTGCACAACCTGAGGTTGACTGGTAGAAAATGCTTATAGTATTAAGTCCACCACATTGCCATTGTATTTTTTACTTATGTGCAATAAACGCATTAATAATAATAATAAGAAGCTTAGCAAGTACGTTGATTTGGCCCACGAGGTTACCGCCTTATGGCATGTGGATTCGACAACCATGATTGTCCCGATAGTCGTATCAGCGAACGGTCTCATAGCGAAATCTTGACCAACATCTTAAGGCTCTCTCGCTAGATGGCTGGATCAGGGGGCAGATACAGAAGGCGGTGCTCTTGGACACGGCGCGCATCGTCCGGAGGTTTCTCTCTCTGCGGTCCTAACCACCGGTAGCTTGAGCCTAGCTCCGTTGCCGGCGGCCAACTAGGATAGGTTTATATAAAGTTAATATATTTAGTATTTTTTTATATTTTTTACTTCTTATATTGATTTTATAAACCTATTCTATGTTATGAAAATAAATCAATAATAAAGCAGATGAAACTAGCTCTTTCCATCCGTAGAAAAAGGCGGTTTTATCTGCTTATCCTACACTGCCCGTGGCCCGACACGTACTTGGCCGGTTTTTACTCTTTTCAATCGCATTGAATGATTGCAGCAATCGCATTGAAAGCGTTCGCCGAGATTTAGCTTTCAATGAAATTGCGCAAGGGCATTGCAATGTATTCAGACTTTTCAATGCCATTTAAGCAATGAAATTGCAAGCAATTGCACCGAGATTGAACCGTGTAATATCGACTTTATTCAATGAGCAGTGACAGTTCTCACAGAAAACATGAGCTAATATTGCCGTGTAACGAGCATTTTAATAGAATGGGAGAAAATTATACACGGTGTCACGTAGAAAAACTAACAGCTGTCAAGAAATGCCTAATACCGCAAGCTGTTAGACGTATTGTTACGTAAAAATGGATGTAGAACGATTGGCACTACAATTTGTAAGCAAATGGGTTGAAAATGAAGTGATTGGCTTGAAAGATCATGTCGAATCCTGATGGGAGGAATAGTTTCTTCGAGTACCGTACGGACGGACGGTCCTGTTGACCAATCTTAACATTTTTCTTGCAAAATAAAAGGTCAATCTTGACATTAATTTTACTCAATGCGCCTCTCAATGGAAAATCTGCAGAAAATAGTTTTTTTTTAAGGATAAATGCAAAATTATAATGCATACATTATTAATGGTCCTCCACATGAGCCCTGTAAGGGCATTGCAAATTTTATACATAAGTAAATAACTCTCTTAAGGTGTCAAAAACACAATAAGAAATTATTCTTAATCATCATCAGCCACTTGACGCCCACTGCAGGGCATAGGCCTCCATCATGGATTTTAACCATGAGGGGTTTTACCATAATCGCCACGCTTGGCAGGCGAGTTGGCGATCGCTGTATGCGGTTGGAATCTCAGGAAGACGCCGCTGCCCGTCTCCTGGTAATTAATTTCCTTAGTCGCCTTCTACGAAATTCCACGGAAGGAAATGGAGTGACGCTATTCTTAATCCGACGCCACACGGTAACTTGCGGTACTGTATTTTTTTTAATGACGATTTGAAAAGCCCTTATTACAAAATAAATAGTTTTTTTTTCTTTCTTTTTGTCATCACCTTATTCGAGGTCCTTATCCGCATTCGAGGAATGCACTTCTAATGTTGTAATCGCACTTTTCTCATTTTCATACTAGATGGTAGATATCCGATTTTTGTATAGGGTAACATTTCTTCTACTGTCAACTTCTCTGTTGAACAGCTTTGTCCAAAATGGTGAGAAATGAATTAAAAAATATCTATACAATCACGGTTATATTTTGCCACTGAAATGTTCATTTATAATTGCAGTGATCCGTTACTTTATATTGAGTGGTTATTTCTGTAATCCGGCTTCGATAAATTTGTGAATTTGTCAGTGAGTGATACTCTATTCTAACACCGATATTTTGATTATTCCAGGCGAAACGCACGAAAAAGGTTGGAATTACTGGCAAATATGGCACACGTTATGGTGCTTCCCTGCGTAAAATGGTCAAGAAGATGGAAGTGACCCAGCACTCAAAATACACTTGCTCATTTTGCGGGAAGGTTAGTACAGTAACATTACAGATCACAACCTAAAACTTTACTAAGGGCCGTTTTCTCCACAGAACCAAATCTAGATTACAGCAAGCTAAATCCGGTTTTGGGCTCTAAATCGAGATTAAAATCCGAAATTGGATTTCTCCAACAACGGAAACGAAAGTTTAAACTAAAGTCTCTGAACGGCCGATATTGGAGGATTAGCTTCTAAAACCAGATTAACAGTCGGTCATAAGCTGTCAAAAAGACATCAAAAGTAGTTAGGTAGAAGAAAATTACCCAACTACTGGTTTTATATCGAGTACCTATTGAGAAATAAAGGTTAATTTTCAATATGAGAAGAGCTTTGGAATTTTTTTTAAGTTTTCCCAGCACGTTTTTAGTGTGGACGAATCCCTTGCGTGAATGCTGGAATTAGCATTAAACTTTATTGCAATTTTTTCCCACTCTTCGTTCTTCGACCGGATGGTCGTGGCGTCGGATTTTTTATTTTCCACTATATGATAGTGTTCCTCCACCAAGTCTATTATAGCATGTTTTTCACTCGTTGTGAATACTGGTTCTCTCTTACGTTTTAACATTATAAATTCCAGAGCCGTTCGAAAATAATCACACTCAAAGTTGAACAAAGTTTTCATATTACACAGAATAACAAGAAAAAAAAACACAGAATCTCAGACATTTTTGACAGCTGCGTTTCAAAATTAAAAAAAAAAATAGTGTTACCAGCCACAAATCTAAGCGTTTTTTGTCTAATCTGTGACGTGAACTAGATTTCGTGAACCCTTATGAAAAGTTACCGGAGAAATCGGATGGACAGTAATCTATTTTTTAAACTTCGTTCAAGCATGATCCAGATTATGAAATCCAGTTTTGCGCAGCTAATGAAGAAAACGGCCCTAAATATACAAGGATTTAAGGTGGACTTCAAGCATTCACAATATCTCCCCTCTCCCCCCCCCAGTTGCTGTATTGCTAGCTTTGATCCCAAACTTGCTTGTTTTGTTGTTAGTTTGTCATTTTATGGAGGTTATTATTTACTGTGGGTGCAACCATAGTACCTAATTAATAACTTTCATAAAGTCGACTGGATACCAAGGCCTTTCGATAAAACTACAATTGATGGTTTACTATGTCATTTTCATGTACATTGCTCAGGGCAGGTTTCTGAGTTCACATTTTCACAGTAAAAAATCTGACATCTTTTGAGACATTTTTTTTAAATAACTACAAGGATTCTCTCTATGCGTCAAAAAAAACCTGGCCAAAAAAAACGAAACCCGCAATAAGCTGTAAACTGGTGGGCGAACCCTCCTGCCATAAAAAATTTCTTCACTGCAGAACCTGTACTTAGGTTATGTTAGGTTGCCTGTGAAATTAATTTGGTCAGGTTAATTAAATTTTTATTTACTTTATCTGTAGCTATTAATTTAATCCTGGATTTTTTCCGCTTTTTTGTTATAGTTGCTGTATTTGTCATATTAATTTCAGGATTTAATTCAGCGGGCCAATATTCTACAGTCCCTCCATTATCTCTTGACTCCCTAAAGTATTTCCATTCCAGACAAGCCATATATTTAAAACAACTGTTCTATTTCAGGATGCCATGAAGCGTTCTTGCGTTGGCATCTGGTCATGCAAGCGATGCAAGAGGACTGTTGCTGGTGGTGCGTGGGTGTTCTCCACCACCGCTGCATCTTCATGCAGATCTGCAGTCAGGAGGTTGCGTGAGGTCAAGTAAACTGGACATAGAGTTAAGAATAATAAAGTAAAACATCCAAAATACACTTGGTTTCATTTAAGATCTTTACATTACCTGCATAATTACTTTTTTTAAGGAATCTGTAGTTTCTCTTTAGAGTCTATATTTAAAGGAATCTATATTTCATTTAACTTTTATGGGGGTCTAAGATAACATTTTTAATTACTTTCAGACAAGACTATAGACCTAGTACCTAAGAGCAAACAACTTGATGAACCTACATTAAATTAATGCTTTCTGGTTAATCTTGTGGTCTTGATCTAATCTGAGGTTCTATTAACAGTGGAGTTAAGTGAGGAGTGTCCTTACTGTAATTTTTCTTATAGGGTACAGTGTAAAATAATTATACTTTAATAATTTAACCAAGTTTATTGGGATAAATTTTACATACTATGTAAAAAAATATATGGTCTTGTTTATAAAAAAACACGATTCCTTAAAACACTCCATAAACGCCGATTAAAATTGTGGAGGAGATTTAACAAGGAAGTCATAACCAGAGATTAATTAAACTGCCTCTTAGGAGTGCTTTAGAGGAATCGTGTTTTTATAAATAAGACTGATAGTGTTTTGACACAAATTATTGTAGCTTATAAAATTGTCTTTTTATTGTACAAGTAAAAATACCTAGCACCACAACATTATTTTATAACATTCTAAAAATATGTAGGTAAATTTATCTAAGCATTTTGGTAAGCTATTTGCAAATTTTTAAGTTGTTTACTTAAGACAACATAACAAATCCAGTCTTAAAACTTCTAAAAGTGCTACTATTTGTTTTTACAACAGAATAAGTACTTACATTATGTACAGTGGCATAAAAGACTACTTATCACAATACTTTCTGATAAACTTGAGAAGTATAACAGCCAAACGACATTTCAAAATAATACCTGAGGATATGTAAGTTGTGTAATTATCAAGAATCTTGCAATTTCAGTCACCCAGGTCACTATCTTTGTCTCCTATTGCATAGAGTATGTGGAAAGCTACACCTAACAGTGCTGTGCCTAGTAAATCTCCTAGAGCTGTCAGATATGGTATTGCAGAGTTATCCGGGTCCATCCCGAGCTTCCACATCCCAACCACCATATAGTGACTAATTGTTAACAGTAAGAACACTTGTAACATAGCTGCTGACATATAAATGAGAATGAAAATGGCAGTCATTGATGTATGACCAGCTTTCAAATACCCTATTGTATAAAGGAATATTAATTGGCCAGGAACTACCATCAAAAGTAACAGTTTGGTGGTACTTCCCACAACAGAGCCGGCTAACTGGCCTGTATGCAGACTGGTTGACAACCTGGAGGCGTGCACTGCAGCCATATTGCCCCCAATACCATTGATCACAAGTTGGAACACAGCAATACCCTTGTAATTAGATACAGTGTAGTCTAATATTAACCCTCCAGCACTGCTAATGACCATAGCTGACACAACAGGTACCCATCCCTCATCCAGAGCTTGCCTTGTGAATTTATTTTTCCAAGCAACATAACCACAGACTGGCACAAGAACAGCGCCAGCTATGATAATAATAGACGGCAATATAACACTGGTGCCAATTGATCTATAGAGCAGAGATGCTATCCAAGACAACAGTGCCAAGGTTGTTAAATCACCTAAACTAGCTGCAATAGGTGTTGCAATGTTGTCTGGATTTATATTTAATTTCTTAGATATAACAACAACACCAATCATTATTAGACCTAACACAAAACTGGCAAATGATGCAGTTAACACACTTGAAGCACATAGCAGTAGGGCATGATGGATGTCGAACTGTCCATCTGGAATCCAGCCCATGGCCACTGCCGCCATGGCAGCCAGGAAGCCCACTAGGATGGCCTGGCACTGTATCAATGAGAGGTTCCCAGTCACCAGTGAGCCCAGATGAGTGTCGAGATGTCCCAGATGAGCGTGTGTCGACAGCCTTGAGGCCAATGTCATTTCTAAGTTACCTTTAAGCCCTAAGAGTGCAGGGACCAGAATGTACACTTCAGAGACCTGCATGAACACTTCCCAGTGCTGCACGAGGTCGAGCACCAGGCTCGCCGCCACCATGCCGAAGCCGGCGAGCAGGAAGGACGCGAACATCTGCACTCCAGCGACCCAAGAATTCTCTTTCTCATATTTGATGTCCGGTGGTTTGTTGTCCTTTGCTATGAGATGGTACATATCGGTACCACCGTCCGTGTTAGTGCTCGCAAAGTCGGTTTTCGCCATTTTAGAGCTACTGTTCTTGATTCTGTTCATATTTATGACAAAAGATACGAGACGAGATTAAAAATCATATGATACGTACACAACACAAACACAGTTATCAAATATTTTAAATACCTAAATCATTTAAAAACAACGGCCAACTTCCTGAGAAAGATTGTTTTTACATAGTCTATTTTTATCGAATCTCAAGAGTAAACCGGCGAGAAATGACAAATTTTCTTTATATTATAAATAAAGTATAAATAAACTTCGCCCAAGACCCGTAAAGTCGTAAGCTCGTAAGTGATCAATCAACCCTCACTCCTCAGATAAGGATTTTTTTTGACAGTAGTGAATATCAGTTCTATGAAAACCGGTATAATACCGGTATTTTTTTTTTCAAAGAACAATCTTAAACACTAATCGATTGATGGGGATGACAACCCGAAAATAATTACAGATGGCGCCACTGAGATTTGCCCCGACAATGTTTGTTTTGTTTTCTAAGGGTTACTTATATTCGGATTTGTCATGGAAATTGAACATAAAAACGTCATGAAATGCTTTTTACTAAAAAAGAGAAAGCTGTATACTGCGAAAGGAATACAGACTGTAATACAAAGGTAACATCAAAAACATTTATACATTTCTTTCAGAAATAATCGCATACCTGTAATTAAATATCTCTGTACTAAAGTCGTCAAAATATAAGAAGCCCGTTTTGACAGCTACACAAAATTGCATTTTACTTTGGGTTTACTTGAACAAATACATAAAAAGACATATTATTTAACGCTCCAAATAAAAAAGGGATTTTGTAGCCCGAAAAGTTACTCATAGTTTAGATTTTTAATGTGTATGATCTCAAACTAGGTTAGATTCTATTGTTTTTGTAGCTGTCAAAACGGGCTTCTTATATTTTGACGACTTTAGCTGATTAATTGATTATAAAGTGTAAAATGTTAAATTTACTTAAGAAAGTTACTCAGAAACATCGAAAATCGTTGTAAAATTACCCACACTATGTACCATATAAACTCACTCATAAAATCATACTATTTTCACATGAACTCTCTTTATTTTTTTCCAGTTTGGAGACGAGGCAGATTTATGAGCATAAAATGATGCTGCGAGACTACTACTTGAAGGGTCCTATCACCAACAACTAAATTGTCATATCAAAAGTATTGATATCTATTCAGACCTGCCCAGTTCAATGCTATGGGCTGGCTCTGAGTAATTAAGTGCTGCTGCTTACCTATTTTGAGATACGGGCTTAGGCCCAAAGAAATGCGTGTTACAAAGTATTATTATGATTTTATTACATTAGCTTGCTTGACTTACAATTGCAGCAATAATAGCTGGCTTTACATTTGCTAAATGGGTTGAATCAATGATATCAAGGCTCGAATTTCTCGTTAGTTTTTACAGTCTAGGTACTAAACAGCGCCTCCGTTTTTAACAAGTGTGAAAGATTTGGACCTGAAAACAAACAAGATGTGTAAAACATAACTATTAACTATGATTCTGAATGTACTTCATTAGCATACTTTGTATTCATCAGCATCATCATCATCATCATACAGCCATAATAAGCCCACTCCTGGACATAGGCATCCTCCAATGATTTCCAAAAAGACCGGTTGGAAGCGGCTTACATTCAGCGTCTTCCTGCCACTTGGATGAGGTCTTCTGTCCATCTTGTGGCTGGTCGTCCGACGCTGCGCTTGCCGATATGTGGTCTCCATTCGAGAACTTTTCAGCCTCATCGGCCATCAGTTCTGCGTGCCATGTGCCCCGCCCACTGCCACTTCAACTTACTAATCCGCTGGGCTATGTCGACGACTTTCGTTCGTCTACGGATCTCATCATTTCATATTCGACCTCGTAGAGAAATTCCGAGCATAGCTGCATAGAAATTTTTTTTTGGTATTTGTGTTTGTTTACTAGAATTATAACGTTCAGACTTCTTGATAATCGATAATCTCGATAATCATACTTCCTCCAGATGGTTTAGGAGCCATAATTTTGTATTGCAAACTGACCAGTAAATGTGTAGGCACTGATTTTTTAAAAAAAAGACACTACGCATATCTCTAGCGTTTATATAATTACAAATATTGTGCTTTTCCCATAAATATCGTCAAGAAAATGGGACATCGTCCAATTTGAATTTTTCAATAGTTGCCACTCCCATTTTTGTAGCATAATTTATAGGGTTCCGACTGGTGGCCCAGAGAAAATTCATGTTGATTTTTCGACACGAAACTTGTTTTTGAAGAAAAAATGCGTTAAAAAGGCAAAATCTTGAATGAGGATCATTCCGGTTTTGAATTAAGTATGCAGTCTTAGAGAGACTAGAAACACCAGTAATAATATAATATTGTGTTAAAAAATATGGAAACTGGATAAGAAATGACGGACAGCGATTTTAGTGCACAGGTTCCAAAAACGGCCGCAAACTGGCGCCATACGCTTGACACGTCACAGGTTCCGACGACCCGCACGCTTAGTTGCCGCGCACATAGCATCTCAGGTGATCTCGATCTATCTCAGTGAATTGATGCGTGCGCGTGTCGACTGTTAACCGTGTCGGACGGCGTCCGAAAAACTATTTGTTCGGGTTCCACTCAACGAAAACCTTCAAAGAAATGGTTTAACGTTATGTGTTACCCGATTTTAGGATTTGCCCATATTTATTGCATAAACCGAAAGACTTTATCATTTCAAATAGTTGACAAGAACACCCGAGTGCCAAATATGTTTAGTTAATACTTGAAAATCGGCCTTTTTTCTTCCAGTGGAACAGAAAAAATATTTTTTGGTAAATACTTGGCATACTAGCAGGCAAACCTATTCAAAGTCGTCAAAATATAGGAAGCCCGTTTTGACAGCTACTTTGGGTTTACTTGAATAAATGCATAAAAAGACACATACTCTGGCATATTATTTAACGCTCCAAAGAAAAAAGAGATTTTGTAGCCCGAAAAGTTACTCATAGTTTAGATTTTTAATGTGTATGATCTCAAACTAGGTTAGATTCTATTGTTTTTGTAGCTGTCAAAACGGGCTTCTTATATTTTGACGACTTTAGAGGCTAAAAATTCTACCCATGCCGGGACTTGAACCCGTGACCTCTGGCTCACCGTGCCAGCGCTCTCCCAACTGAGATAATGGGCAAGTGCAAGCATCGATCAAATTTCGAGCGTCTTTACAAACTTCTCTGTATTACGCCAGAGGTCGCGGGTTCAAGTCCCGGCATGGGTGGAATTTTTAGCCTCTAAATAGGTTTTTAAATTCATTTGCGTTCCTAAAAAACAAACTTAGCCTCAATTTGTGCATTAAGTGCAAATAAAAACTTCGAACTATTTTTAAGATAAGATAAGCGAGAATTCCAGTAATTTAGGTTTTTAATTTTTTTTCTCGAAGATTCCATCATAGTAGATAGATGGGGTTATATTTTATCATGATAAAAATCGTGACTAATAACAATTTTATAATAAAATATAGGATTTGAACACGACATGTACTTTGTAACACAATGCAATATGGGGCGTGAGGAATCACCTGAAGCATTTGGAATCTGAGGTGGCTGCCAGCCACTGGCTGGGTGCCATACATTATTGCCATACATACATTATACCGGCTGCCTTTGATTTTGTAGGCCTCACATGTATCTTGTTTGTTTGCCTAGTTGTTTACTCTGTGTTTCTGTGACAATTTGAATAAATGTCTTTTTTCTTTCTTTCAGTATTTGTAAGGTAACTTGACGAGGGGTCTAGATATTGTATTCCAACTCTACAGAAAACAGAAAATTGCCAATGATTTCTAGATCCCTCGGATTTGTAAATGAAAAAAATCGCATCCAACTAGGTGGATCTCTAAAAAAAGAGAAATAAGTCAATAGATTTCTGGAGATGGTACAAAGTTTCTATTTGAACTTAAAAATGCGATTTTTTTATGCACTTTAGGAACACACATAAATTTGCCAACTAACGTTTTAATTTTTTTTATCTCTAGTTAAGCGTTTGGTGCACAATGTGGCCATATCACCCAAATCATGCTTATTAATAACTAACACCTTGAAATGACAGTCTTTCGGTTTACGCTATAAAAATGGGCATTTCAAAAAATTGGGTACCCAAACACACTGGCGCCGGTCAACTGGCTACCCGGTCGGATCCTATGACGTCACAGCAGCATTCAAGCCTCGCTGGGCGTGGTTTAAAACTGCCAAAGTTTAAATTTCTCTTACTTTGTCATTTCTTGATGGATTTGAGTAATGCAAAAAGTAATATGACTCAAATGTTGTAATCCAACCGCGTTAGTACTTAGAAATCCAATATTTTGATGTCTGAATAATCCTCATTGATACGTTGGGAACCTGTACCCAAAATTATAACTTTCATAAATATCATATGACTGATAAAAACAAAAGTACCTAAAAACCGGTTTATTTTTTTAGAGTAATTGGAAAATACCAGTGCCAACATTGTAATTGGTGCATCACTAATTGACAGTGACTGGCTGATTCACAGAGTAGGTAATAAAAATTCAATCATTCTAAAAACAAAATACCAGACTGCTAAAAAAGTCTCAAGCAAGACCCGGATGAGTGTGTTCAATTTACAAAATTATAATTATGTAAAATTTACAAAATTAAATGGTGTATTTCGATCTTCGTGACGTACTTGCCTGGTTACCACTGCAAAGTTCATCTAGGGATTTGGGTCTCGGGACTACTCGGGAGTAAGACTAGTGATTATATTGTGTTAAAGTTATTATTCTTAGGAAACGTAGGTGATTAATTGATCATGCTCTTTCACTTTAAACAGTAATTCCTAATTAGCGCTTTTTGGGACGAAGTCGAAGGCAGGTCATTCTATAGGTACATAATATAGTATAATTGAAACAAAGTTTTTTGTATTTATAGTTTGCAATTTTTAAGTTTTACTTTTAGAATGTTAGAAAATGTTGGACCTAACAAGGGTGACACGGTCATGATATGTATCGAACCCTCAATAAACAAAAAAGATGAAAAAAGAAGGTAATTAGGTAGATAAGATAATGTTTATTCATCCAAAGTACAAGTACAAGTCACTTATTTGATATGGTACATTGGTTGATCGGTATGCGTAGTTATAGTTGTTTGGTATTCATAGTACGCTACAAACCTGTGTTATGAATGATATACCAGCACCTTCTTTTAAACATTACGTAATTTAAAAGTTAATGTGGGTAGGTCGCAACTTACGGATGATAAACTTGAGGCACGAATATTTAATTTCCTGCCAAGTTGATTATATGGCTGTGGGCGGTGCCGATCAGACTGTTGCTCATCGGACGTCGTATCATTAACGAGTGTTTGAATTATACGAGATTATACATCGTATGACACACATTTATTGTTACTTCTACATACCTGTTTCAATATAAGAACACGGCTTAGGGATGAGCTCGACTCTCCCCTGTTAACTGAGGTTCAAATACCTGCCATAGGACTTTTTTTTATCAAAAGGCGGCAGTCTCTGTTTCTGTACCAGCTTCCTATCCTCAATTATAACTATTTTCACCGCAGGTGACAGTTACTGCTGTCAGCTAGATTTAGTTCTTAGTAGTCCAAGCTCTGTTGTCTTCAACCTCCATGCTCCATAAAAAACAGACAGGTTTTTCTAAACGCGATGTTGAAGTAATAGAATTTATAGTACGCGCGCAAAATCGACATGTGGTTACGATCACTCCTTCGAGATCATAGCTACGCATAGCCAGGTCTGATAGAAATTGAAGCCTGTGCTCTACAGCCTCCAAGTGCCAGGAATAGAGCCATGCCTCGTCGTCAATGCCGCTCGGCATCAAGGCAGACACAGCTCACATGTGCCAACCTATTTCAATATTTTACTTTTCATAGCACAAAAAAACTTATCTTATGACAGTACCCTAAGCTGATGAAGTTTTGTTTCTTGGGTCAATGCGTGTTCTTCCTCCGCATTTTCAGATCTTAACACAGTGTCTGCCCTCAGTGTGTCTCACCGAAACATTCCGCTGTGTCTGGCATTTACAGCAGTCAAAGTGCATGCAAACTCCCAGGGTATTCAGGGTGTCGTTATTCTTCTGAGACTGCAGTTGAGTTGGTGATTTATCTGTGTAACATAAAACCGACCTTATCCGTATTTCTTTCACGAAGCGCGGGAAACTTGATACTCGCTCAACTGTTGCAATTTTCAACTACATATAACATGGCTGTCAATGAGAGCTAAGTTCATCGGGGTATAAGGCACGCAAAAAAACTTGAGTTGGGTGACAGTGGTACTCTGCGTTTAGGGAGCAATATTAGCTTGTGTTAGCCTGCGAAACTCCGTGAACGTTAATTGGCCTCTCGGACGGCAGTTTTCTATCTTTTTCCTCTTTCAAAGTAAGAGCAATTTTTGCGTGTAAGTACGTATATTTATTAATGTGCCCTGTGAACAGTGTTAGCACATATCTGTTGTTAAAATCAAATTCATCATCCACATATCGTCCAGCACCAGTATCATGAGCATAAACTTCCTACAACGTGTCAAGAAAGTTAATGTGGGACTGATATTAGAAACATAAATACACACGTGCATAAAACATAACTCTCCATTGCTTTAATAGTCGGGTAAGAAAGAAGACCGATCATAGGTTGACGTTTACAGTGTTGCCACATGTGCAAGGCGTTATTACGTTGGGCATGCTCGCTCAATACAAAATTTTTGGTGATAAACTACTTAGGTATAAGAAAACAAAAATGTATTTAAAATGTCCGTATAATTATCTATCAAAACCCTCAGACCACATTCATTAAAAGTGTGCTCATTTTATTAAAATCACATAATGTTAGATTGTGTGAAAGAGACAGCATGCTCAGCGTTCATACAGTGGAGCATAAAGGTAGGAAAAGTTACGTACCTACCTAGTAGCGTAAAGACGGAGCGTAGTAGCTAAGTGTTATACTAATCTGTGTTACACCTTTTTAAAAAAATATTTACTGCTCTATGAAAATGTAAAAGTTGACATTTGTGACGTGACGGTTGTGATGGTTGGGTTGGCGATTGTCGATCGTTTGCAAGGGCTTGAAAAACTTGAATAGTTGGATTTTTACTCGATAAGCAGAAAGGTGTGAACAGACATTTTTAGTTTTATTATTTACCACTTACAGTTTAACAGCGCACCCAAGATTCAGTCAGAAAATATGTATAATGTGCACGTCAGGAGGGAACTTTAATGTTTCGGTAAAATTTCACATCACGCACTGAGATAGATCCGGAAACCTACTTAGCATCGGGCCGTGCTCGGATTGGGAACTTTTCTGTGATTTGTACAGTATAGTAGCGATTTGTTAGATCGGCTGTGGTGTGACGCGGCCAGGTAACTTAATGTTTGGTTTTGCAGGGCGCCGTCTGCCGATTATTAGTAGTGTTGTCATGTGGCAATAAACAGAATCTATTAAGATGTTCAGAAGTAAAATGAGGATTCACACATGCCGGATAATTGTGATCACGTCCTTGGTGTGGCTACTGGTAGATGTAGCCCTCCTGGCATTGTACTCCGACTGCTTCGGTGACGGCTGGGACTGTGGCAAGAAGCCCACCACAGAATTAGAATGGGTAAGCATATTATCATGACTCCACAAGTGTAAGATAACTTTATTGACCATGCTAATGCATGGTTTTGGTTTTTGGCAATTTAACATTATCGGTGGTATAATCCATTTATCATTGAGTGTATTATATTCTGACATTATCAGTGGAAATTAAATTAAAGTTCAAGATTAAATATAAAGATTCAAGTTAAAGATTAAAGACAGAAAGATCCGTTTTGACTTGGGGAGGCATTTGCTCAGCAATGGGACACAGTGCTAGAGAAAATAAGATTAAAAGTTTATAAATAAAAGTTGAAGGTTGGTAACAGAACAGACAGATCTGGTCCAACCAGATCTGGTGGTTTTTAGCTAAATTTGGTCCAAGTTGGACCAAATTAAGCTAAAAAAAAAAATAATGTATGAATTGTAAATTATTTTCTTAGCAGCACCCACCTGAACAGCAACAGCTGCGGGGCAAGAAGGCCGCCATAGCAGCTGGAAAAGAAAAAGAATCCCCTGTGTATGGTGAAAATGAAATTGACGAGAGTGTTGGTGAGAACGGACTTGTCCTACTCCCTTATCCCGAGAAGAGACTGCGACGGTGGCAGCCCGCACCACATGTTGAGCCTGTTGTGGGCAAACCAGGAGAAATGGGTGAGTTGTTTGATAATTTAATTTTTGAAAATATTTTCCTGATTTATCTGTAACAGTTGGGGTTTTCTGTCTTTCTATCTAGTTTGTCGTTGTCATTCCCTGTGCATGTGCTGTGCCATGTTCCCACTATCTATATGTTTAGTTATAAATATCTGCGAATAAATTGACCTATCAGAAATTTCCTCGAATTGTTACACGTCCACCTAAGTAATTAGGTATTGCTATCTTATACTTTAATTGAGTTAAAATGTCTAACTATAATTAATAACAGATTATTGACAAAAATTAACAACTTTTATTCATGATAAAAATAGTGGTCTTCACAGTAACTAAGAAGTAAGCATGTGTCTGGAAAATTACTTAAAAAGTATTAATTGTTAATGTAAAATTATCATGGAGTATGTTAATACCGTCAGGATCACGACACGATTTGGTGCGCGTTATTAGGCGTCTGATGAGAGTAAGCAAATCCTATTAAGTCATACATAAGCAGCCTATGTACGTCCCACTGTAGGGCACAGGCCTGCTCTTAGAGAGAGAGTATTGGCTTAATCGCCACACATTGTTATTGTGGATAGGCAATTTCAAGCTCTGAGGTAAGTGAAGAACACAGACACTCAGGTTTCCTTACAATGTTTCCTATAATCCATAATATTAATCCATAGATGTATTAATCAAATTTTACCTAGTAGATTAATTCTACATTTAAAAATGAATCTTGTCGCTTAACCTCGTCAAATCTTGCAGTGTAAATTGGAAGGAGTTTGTAAAAGATGCCATTGTCTGGTCTGTGATTGACAATTTTATTACAGGACACAACTTTATCATTACTTTCACTTTCACTTTGGAGCAAATATCATGATTTGAGCTAATTATGACAACAGCAGTATTCATCATTGCATTTTCGCTGTATACAAAACTGGTTCATATCAATCTAAGGCAGGCAGAATGATAGCATTGTCATATAACTGGTTGATACCATTTATTGGACCGAGTATGTAGGGCTTAGTATGTAATACCTATGGATACATTGACAGTATAATCTTCCTCAGATTATAATATTTAAATTCCTTAAAAAGCTTTCTGCTTTTACTGCAGTTCACATTTCCATAACTACTTTTTAGATTTTATTTTTGTAATGAAGCTGCAACTACCTAGATCATTAAAAAGTTATTGAAATGTTAAGTGGCAGTAAAAAATATCATTCTTAGGAATATGGCGTATATAGGAGAATATCCTTATTTTCATCTACAACTTTGATAACAGTTTAATGACCTTAACCTTCACTATGAATCATAGAAACCAAACAACATTATCTGTTTATTAGAACAAGCTCAAGTGACAGATAAATTTACAGAAAATATTAAGGTTTGTTTGATTGATGATTAAAGATGTTTCGATCTAATCCCAAAAATAACTCGGCCATGTGGTGCTTTAGAAAGGTCAAACTGAATTATTTAGTTTTTGGTTTGATATATATAAGTCGCATTGAATTTTAAGTGTGTTCTAAATGCGATTATCTAAGTAGGTACCTAAGTATTATCAGTAGAAAAATCGTTGAATCCTTCTTTACATTTACATTTTTAACCGACTTCAAAAAGGAGAAGGTTATCAATTCGACGCGTATGTTTTTCTTTTTTTTATGAACATTACAGACAAGGAAACAAAGTGTAATAAGTTATTCATGGCTTGAGTAATGTCCATATTCATTAAAAAAAATTAATGTTTCAAAAATGCGCAGTACACACAATCTCTTAATGCATCTTTAAAAATTTGCATTCTGCTGTAAAAAGGCTGTAAATCTTCTGAAAAGCAATAAATAATCCATAGAATACTTTTTATTGGATGTACACGGAAATAAATGGAAAATAAAACGTATTGATAATATTTAGTACTAGCTGTCCCGGTGAACTTCGCACCGCCACAGAATCCGTTTATACGATTCTTGCACAACGTCATCTATTTTAAACTTAAAATAAATTTTATCCCACGGGAACGAATTACCGGGATATCAAGTATGCTATGTCTCTATGCACGTCCTTGTCTATCTGTCAAGTTTCATCTAAATCCGTTCAGCCGTTATTGAGTAACACACCAACTTTCACATTTATGATATTAGTAAGATTATCTTGTATCATATTGCGCGCTCATATTTGACTGCCAGATTTTTTGTAGTTTTTCCAAAATGGATACTCAAAGTTGATCCAATTTCAGTTGAAAATATGTATCTGTAGAGTCCGCGCCACCACTGATTGCCGATAGACGCGGCGCTACCGCGGCGTACTAAAATGTTGCTAGTGCTAATTTACCCCAACGTAACATAAATTAATGTGAAATTCGCGAACTACCAAAGATTTGCTTCTGATTCGTGTCAAGACGTGACTTTGGCAGAAATCGTCGACATCGATTGAATTGAATTGCTTTTGATGTTTTACCTTAAAACGAATAAAATAATATTTCACTGTCTCTAACTATTATAAAAGGCAACGTCTGTCCGAACATTTCGGTGAAAATGATCAGGTATCAAATTTTACAAGCCCATATTTTCAGATCTTTTTCTTTGGCATAGATAAAAGCTAAGACTTATAAAACAAATTTAATATACTTTTCATCAATATTTAATCATCATCATCATCATCTCTTTGATACAGTTTGTATTAATGAGACGCAGGTCGCTCTTAAGGTATTTTGAGATCCGTCTGTTCAGCCGGCAATACTCAACTGTATCAGCCGAAGACAGCACAGCCAGCCAATGTTTAATGGCAGATCTTTTTACAATAACTATGGTCATCGTGATTTAGTTCCATAATATCGCAATCGCTATCATTTGTATCTTGAATTTCACCATGATCATCATCACTATCATCAGTGTCGCTATCACTCACTGTCGATATTATGAATCTCTCCATGTCCACATCAATGAGTCCATCGTTTTTGAAGTATTCGTCTTCTATTATGTTCCACGTGCTTGCACTGAATACGCCAGTCTTCAGGTGTGATGCTTTCAAAAGCGGCTTTTGTCAGGTTCATTATTTGTTTTGGGTCTTGAGCTACATTTTTCTCAGCAACGCGTCTTTTAGCCAGGCTCCATATTTTTTCTATCGGATTTAAGTCGCAATGGTAAGGGGGTAGCTTTACCACTTCGTGATTGTGTTGCTTCAATAATTCATCGACTTTATAAACCGGTTGTTCTTTGTTGGTTTTTATGACATCATATAAAACGGGCTTTGTCCAGCTCTCTTCAAAATAGATTTGCTTTTGTCTTAACCATTCCTGCATTTCTGTTTTCAAGCTTGCCATTGTAGGTGGTTTATTTATCTGGGTGCAGTGATATGGTGCGTTGTCCATCACCACCAATGATTTTTCAGGCAGGTTAGGTACTACCTTCTCAGCCATCCATTTCATAAAGTTTTGAGTATTCATGTCGTCGTGATAATCGGCTGATTGCGACTGTGAACGAAATATCAAAAGCGCATTATCAACGAACCCGTGCTCAGAACCGGCATGTGCAATTATGAAACGTTTTCCAACAGATTCGGACACCAACAACCCATCTTCCTCTTCGCTTTGCCAGCAACTAGATGCATGGTAAGTGGGATGAATGTAGGTTTCATCCAAGAATACCACAGGTCTCTTGTCCACTAATCTATTTTTTCTCATTCTTTCGATGTACCTGGCACGCCAGGCAGTAATATCGTATCGTTCTATCAAAACCTTGCGTTTTGAATGACATCGCTTGAATCGGAAACCTATTCTTTTTAATATCCGTCGTAACGTTGTATTGCTTCCTTGAAAATCCATGTCTCGTTTTAGTTCCAGGCGCAGTTTATTTACTGTAGGCAACTCTTTCTTTACAACATAGAAGAAATGAATTTTCTGGCGGATAGCACATAAATCCATATCATCCAAATCAATTTTTCTGGATTGCGGACGGCTTTTCCCAGGAGTAACAATTTTTTTTGAAGTGCTTGCTGCAACTTTTCCTTCTTTTGTAATATTATATACAGTTTTCACAGATACACCTGAAACAATAAAAATATTGATTAGGCCTCAAAATCGCGCTGGTGGAATTCAACACTGATAATAACATTTTACCCATTATTAAGCAAATACAAAACATCTGGCAACCCTCAAATTTACCTGTCATGGCAGCGACTCTCGTTTGAACATTCTCCAAAGGGATCAAAACGGCTCTATTCCTCTTCTCCATCTCACAAAAATCCTTCACCTTCAAAATCATCTCCCGAGCTGCACTTTTCACTACTTTCCGCTCCATAATCACTCTGATTTCAAGCAAAAATAGAATAAAAACCACAAACAATACTCGCACGAACGCACCCTTCACAAACGACAATATGGCGGAGCTGTCAAATTTAGTTCCAGGGTTCCCGTCGGCAATGAGTGGTGGCGCGGACTCTACCCCCAAAATTACCCCTCTGCTGAGTACGCCTCTTTCACAATTCGCACAATACGCTAGGTACGGCCGGCTTTCTACACGATGTGATCCAAAGATAAGGCACCCGATACGTATTTTTCTCACGCTCGGTGGATCTTGTTTAGTTGAATACAATTAATCATTGTGGGATAGAAAAGCATTCAATAATTGATTTGTTAATCACAACAAAGATCGTGACTTTTTACTATGATTTAAAAACAATTAGTAATAAAGTCTATAAACAAGTAGGTGTTAAGAATTTATATGTCTGTGATTAGATTGGTTCCTTGGTTTACCTTGATTTGCCGAAAGTATTTGCAGGAAAAGATCAAAATCGATCTTTAATTAAATATCTTCGATTAAAGATTTAGAACATCGATTTTTTTTTCGGTCTTTCCTGACTTCTATTAATAATGTTTATGTGAAATTCGTAACGATAAAACCGGCTTTCTGTAGTTTTCTCTGTCACTACTGCTTGTTCTAATAAACAGATAATGTTGTTTGGTGTGCACTAACTAAGAGTGAAGGTTAAGGTCATCACATTTTTATTCAAATTGCAGATAAAATCATGCTTCTACACCATCATAATAGTATTATCGTATAGTTAGGGTAACTTACTATGTACCTAATTAATTAAAGTTCGGATGTGTACTGTTTGTAGCAGAGTACAGGGTGTAACGATAATCCCTTTATCTTCCCGAGTGTGGGATTCATCATCATCAGCCATTTGACGCCCACTGCAAGACATAGGCCTCCTTCGTAGTTTTCATAACCATGAGGGGTTTTGCCATAATCGCCACGCTTGGCAGGCGGATTGGCGATCGCAGTATGCGGTTGGAATCTCAAGAAGACGCTGGTGCCCATTGATTTCCGGAAGGACGGACGTTATTCTTAATCCGGCGCCGCACGGATAATGGGACTGTTAATTCTCAATGCCAATCACTCCGAAAATTAAACCAACTGTATCTAAGGCACAAACATATTTTATAACCTATTCCACACATTTTAGTTTTGTTCAAAATTTAAATAACTTTTGTTCCTCATCCCTCCCTCTTTTGGACATCCAGAGAACATACTGTGTCAAGTGTCCCAAGCACGACAGCATCTAGAACACTTCATCTGTCCGGTGAAGGCTGAATCGGTATTAAACGCTGTAAATCATCTAGAATCTAGTAAAGGCCTAAAGAACGATTCCTCTAAAACACTCCTCAGAGGCGGTTTAAATAATCTGTGGTTACGTCTTTCTATTTACCACAGACTTCATCTGAGGAGTGCAAACTGCATCTGAGGAGTGTTTTAAGGTATCATATCTTTATAAATGAGACTGTTGTAACTTAATTCCGGAATCATTTAATCGAATTTTCGCCGGAAGAGTTAATAATGTGTAGTGCTTACGAAAGTTTTAGTTCCAAGACTGTTAGTTTTTCTTTTATACGACGTGAAGGAGCGTAATATCAAAGTACATGTATGTATTGTTGATCAAATATAGTTAGTAGTATGTGCTATTGCTAGAGTCCGTACATCGTCCTGGGTAACATAGGGCTCGTATGCTTAATGAGCACATTGTTCCAGGTAAAAGCGTCACCATCCCGCCGGATAACGAGAAGCTGATGCTGGAGAAATTCCAAGAGAACCAGTTCAACCTACTGGCCAGTGACATGATATCGCTGAACCGCTCCCTACCGGACATTCGACTGGAGAAGTAAGTCTGACCCACCAAAAGTTTCTATTCAGGGTTGTTTGGAATGAAGGTCGGGTCACCTATCTCTCTGTAATATTGAGATAGCATGGCTGACCCCTGCGTTATGTCTGGCCGCAGCATTATTAGTGTTTCCCTACTTTTGTAAGAGTAGTGACTTATGATTTAGCATAGTAATATATTAAACGGGTCTAACCGCGATTATTTATTAGGTAAAATGTAATTTCCTTTGATTCCCGACGTTTCGGCAACGTTGCAGATGCCGTAGTCACGGGTAGACTCTCAGAACACAAGTTCTGAGGGTAGACTGAAGTGGCGAGTACGGTCAATTATTGTAGTGAGGGTAGGTCTTCCCTCAAGTCACTCTTAGTTTTTCGCAGCGGGCCGACACACAACACTCACTACGTCCGCGGACAGGTCCGGTGATAAGGCGCGAGATTTGTATTTGCTTAATACTAGATTCCACGTGCTTGAAAGCTTGAAACCATCCTTCCTGTTGAAATTCTCATGTTTTTTAATATGATTTGCTGTTGCAATTGCAATAATTACATTTTACCTAATAAATAATCGCGGTTAGACCCGTTTAATATATTACTCGCGAGCATCGCGAGTCACAAAAAATACTATGATTTAGCATTGCAAGTTGATTGCTCTCATGGAGTAGGTATCAACTAACGTACTATTCTCAACATTTTACCTGGCTTTTTTCTCCACTATAAACTCGACTTGAAGGCAACTGCTAACGCTGTATGTTGACATTCAACAAACAGATTGTAAATTCTTTATGTTGAAATAAATTGCTGGCTTCTGTACCGAAAAGTTAATTAGATTTGATTAGAACACTTAATAAAGGACATAAAAAGACATATACAGGGTGTTAATTTGCAAGCGTGCCATATTTAAAGAAAAAATAGTAATTCATGTTACCGGCTAATGCAGTCTACTCGCAGTCTTCCATATTGAAGGAAACCGTCGATAAAAATAAAACTTATTTTTAGGGTTTGAATAGGAATAACCTAAGATTGAAGGTGCTGCGACACGCACGCAATGGGAAAAGACCGAGACACCGTTGCCAAGTTTGCAGTTTTGCACCGAGTGAAAGAAACAGCAATAACAACACAAGAAACAGATGATTTCAGATTTCCCTTCCTACTCTCACGGGCGTAGGACCGACAAAACAACCAATTTCTTTGGTAGGAGGTTAGTAGGTATTATGCGCAAATTAGTTTATTTACAGGTTAGTACAAAAAAGTGGGAAGTACCCAAGTACATACCCAAGTACTAACCTACCTTCAGATAAATCGTTGATCTGGCGTAGTTAAAAGTCTGAAATCACCATTATTTACACTAATTGAAACGTTATTTACAGGGTACTTACAATGATTAAGTTGTATGGAGCAATTGTTCGAAGTGGCCACCATTCTGCGCTATGCATAGTCTCGCACGGCGACACAAATTACTTTTTAAATTTTGCAACACAAACACATTTTCCCTAACAGTTTGGAAGGCAGAAACAATCCTTTCACGCAACACAGCCGCACTGTTAACTTCTTCAGCATACACCAGTCTTTTAACGTCTCCCCACAAATAAAAGTCTAGGGGAGTAAGATCCGGGGACCGCGCTGGCCAGGCCACTGGGCCTCCGCGTCCTATCCAGCGGTCACCAAAAGTGTCATTGAGGTACTCGCGCACTATGAGTCCGTAGTGCGGAGGAGCACCGTCCTGCTGAAAATGGAGGTTTTGATAATTGCTCAGTGGCACGTCATCCAACATCTCATCAACCATGTGGTGCAGCAACTCCAAGTATGTAGCGCTGTTGAGGCGGCCCTCGATAAAATAAGGCCCCAACGGGTTCACGCCAACACGTTAAAACTAAACCTATGTTGGAATGAGTCCCGTTTTGTTTTATTGGGGTTGTGTTATCGGTGGGTCCACCAATGTTCATTGTGGACATTGAACACACCGATTCGCGTGAACAAACTTTCATCGGACCATAAAATGTTAATGGTTTGGTTTTCAAGCAACCATCGGCAGAACGCAACACGTGGGGCGGCATCCGTGGGCAGAAGCTCTTGCACTCTTCGGAAGTGGAACGGGTGCAATTCCTCCTGCTTTAGCACATTCCACACCGTTACGTGGCTGATGCCGAAGTGCCGCCCTGCCTCCCGGGTGCTGGCACGGGGTTCATTTGCAAAATAAGCAAGAATTTGTTCCTGCAGCTCCACGCTGATTCCTACTCCGCCTCGACCTTGGGCATGGTTGGGCACGTCAAACTGGCGGTAATCTCGTAGCCGTTGAGTAGCAGCCAGCATTACTTGGCGAGATGGTCTCGGCCGATTCGGAAACATTTCGGCGAACATTTCGACAGCTTGCCGCAAACTATCGCCACTCACTGCGTACAGTCGCACCATTTCCACTAACTCAATATTTGTGTAGTTGTCAGTCATTGTCTTTACGAAACGGCGCGCGGCGTAATGAAAGAGCGTGCGATACCGGCACGTGCGCACGTCACAAAGGATGTCCGGTCACTGAGTGGGCTAGGCTAATTGGGGGTGCGCTAGCGCGGCGTGTTTGTTCTATCTATCTGTGACTGTGATTGACGCATGCGCATGCCGCGCGGGGTGCGAATGTGTGTGTGTGTGTGTGGATGCGCGTGGTTGCCAAGCCGTCGTCCTTTTACACGAAAATTTAGGGATGCGCGAGATAATTCGATATTAGAGCTGGGCGTTCTCTTTATCGATAGAAAGTGTGACGTCAGAGAATAAAAGAAAAAAAATAGTATCTTCTTTTATGATTGATTTCTGTTGATAATCAGCAGTATAATCACGTCCTAAAATATGGCACGCTTGCAAATTAACACTCTGTATAGGTTGTCATTTTTCAAAATGTTAGGGTTCACTTAGTTTTATGAACCAATGTAGCAGCTGCGTTTTAGGAATTGCCATCGAATAACAGAGCGTCACAGGAAAACAAAAAAAGCCAACGTACATAAAATAAAGAATCGGCCAAGTGCGAGTACGACTCGCGCACGAAGGGTTGCGTACCATTATCTATAAACATTAGAGTATTTCAAGCGTCTACATGTTGCCGTTATTAAGATCGAGCAAAAAAAAATACGTTTGTTGTGTGGAAGCCCCCGTTAAATATTTATTTTATTCTGTTTATCGTATTTGTTGATATAGAACAGAAATACATCATCTGTAAAAATTTTAAGTGTCTAACTATCACGGTTCATGAGATAGAGCCTGGTGACGGACGGACGGACGGACGGACTGACAGCGGAGTCTTAGTAATAGACTACAATAGAGAAGGCCTATACCCAGCAGTGGGCGGCGGGGGGCTGATGAATTTTGGAATTTTCCGCTAAACGCAATTTAGATTCTTTTAATGTCTGTCAATAGTCCTCGGACGTCAGTCTGTGGAAAAAAATATCAGATGTTTACGAGATGCGTCGTACTTTCTACTGTATTTGGCTTGCCCGGCCTTTTAATTCGATTCGAAATTATTCTAGTATTCCAGACGAGCTCAGATAGAGCCAGAGCTATATTGGACGCTTGTATTCCGAATCTAAAGTTAGAAGCCTTTTCCATTCGTTAATTCACGCTGGTGGACCTCTGAAAGTGGAAAGCATGTTTTTTGGCTACAAACAAAGTACCAAAAAGGTTTCCGCTCAGCTTAATGCCGTAGCAGCGGATGCCTAAAAGCTTATTACTAAAAACTTAAAACTAGAACTAAAATGTACCTAAAACTAAACAAAACATGACCTGATTAGGGCTTTTTAATGACGACATATTATCTTATCAAGAACATTGTAGCGTAATAAAAATATAAATAATTTTATAATTGTTTTTTTTTTCCAATTACCTAAATTAAATGAATTAGCCTTAATCTAAAAATTAACAAGTAGGCATGAATATAGGTTTGTCACACCAACCACCCAACAAAGAAAGGAATGTAATATATTACAGATGTACATTATCAGTGGGTTCGTTACTATTTATTATATTTTAAAGATATTGTAGCAGTTTTTCATCGCCTGAAAACACGGATAAAACGACGTTTTCTAAAAATGAAACCTAGCTAGCTAACCTAGTTGCCGAGATTCAGATTATTTATATATAATATATACAAGAATTACTGGTTTAAAGGTATTAGATTCTTATGCATCGTTTTCAGTTAATCTATTTGCCATCAAGTTTTTGCCTTGCCGATGGCACTAATCGATTTGTCGATCCGAGATTGCGGTTTTAATTAACGTACAAATAGGTACGGTTACTGTGACTTATGGGATTAATTACAAACACACGCGCTCCCGTATTCCGATACCGAGTTATGATGTGGACTAGTTTTAGTTCATGTTTAAAAAAAACTTGATAAAGCCGCGGACACTTCTAATAAAGGTCAATTCACTGGAATTGTCTGAGAATAGAGAACGTGAGCCTAATTCAAATGAGTGGTACCGATAGGGACGTGAGAGCTTGCTTTTGTTTTAAATGAACAAACTTGTAGACGATAAAGGCAATGCGTCACAGTTGCAGTTATAAGTATTTTACTGAGACACGCTAAGTATCCGAACCTGTTGTCAATCTGATTGGATACCCATAACTTTCTAAGCATGTTTTAATTTATTTTTCCTCATGTTCGATATACTTGCCCGTGTTTTAATTTTTACGCCTCTTTTTATAATAAATCAATGGTCAATACGCCATATCTACATAGCGGTAAATATTGCGCTGTCAAATGCATATTCTTCGCTGAGTTAGTCACGCTCGAGCACACTGGGTAATATAATGTTTGTTTGTAACTGTGGACGCTTATTACTCGCATATTGTCCCGCCTATTCTTTTCACATTACTCTGTCCTAAACTACAGGTTTATAGGAGGTACATCAAGCAGGCCACTGGACTGTTTTATTACTATTGTCCCCAATGCTATTGTTGAAGCTTTGCGTTGAAAAATTACTGCCGACAGACGCTGCAGTTGTTTCGAAGCCCCATCGAGTTAGAAAGATTTTAATTACATTGCCAATCATGACACCGGAAAATTAAAAACTGCAAAATAAAACAAACTGCTTTTATTTTTTAACGTTATCGAGAGTTTGAAAGTACAGAAACTGTAGTGATAGTCAGTAATTCGGTGTCCTGTCCTCGGTCCGTATGACCATGCATTCGTACTTCAAAGTTCTTCATTTAGGACCTTTTTTCAGTAGGTACCAATTATTTATTTGTGGATAGTGTGTATAGTGGATATTTTATTATGAGATTGTAAAAACATTGTTAAAAATACATCTGATATGATAGATAGAGATACATGGAGAACCCTTTATTGCACAACCAGGAGAAAGAATTACAAATGGTTTCTGAAGTCTAAGTAGTGATTGATTTTTTCCCAACTATTCATTACTTTATTATTATTACTTATTATACTTTCCTTCCAGTAGACGAGCCACTAGTCTACAAGCCTCCACCAATCCGGACTTGGCCCCCGTGGTGGAGTATGGCCTATACCTTCCTCAGGGAAGAGACCCGTGCCCCTCGGTGGGGACATAATGGGTTGATGATGATGATACTTTCCTTCATGCAGTCTTCTAGTTTTTCTGATAGAATCTTTTTTCGTTAAATGGTAGTCTAAAGGAAACATAAACGTAAGTCATAAACGGATAGGATTTCTGAGCCTTCTCAGAGTGAGCAAAGCCAGTCACTAACGCCAGCCCAAACGCCCCAGGTGCAAGACGAAGCGGTACCCAGCACTGCTCCCCACCACGAGTGTGGTGATAGTCTTCCACAACGAAGCCTGGACCACGCTGCTTCGTACCATCTGGAGCACCATCAACCGGTCCCCGCGGCCGCTCCTCAAGGAGATAATTTTGGTCGACGATGCTAGCGAGAGAGGTGAGAACTCTAGTTTATTGCTTACAAATTTTGATAGACTGAATTTTAGTTTACTTTGAAGGCCATTTGGATCAATAATATAATAATGCAGCTTATACTGCAATAATTTTGGGTGGTTTAAAAAATATAGCAAAATGACCGTGCCTGATAATAGCTAACGAATACGAATAGATTGTGTTTTTTTTAAAAAAACGCACCTTTCATAAAATATTTCGACACAAACTCGAATCTATTAGAACCATTAGTAGCCATCCAGAGCTGTGCTTGCGTGCCGCGAGTCCGCGGGTCATTGTTCTGTTAGACGAAGCGGCGGTATTAATTGTTGGAGCATTTTTTTAAACGAGATTTCTCAACTATTTTTTTTATTTACGTGTATACTTGAAAGTAATAGTCTAAATAGATGTCATTTTTCGGCTTCAAACCACCCAGAAATGAGTGTGTATACGTCCTGACAAACGTCTTTCGCTTCATACACATTAGTTAGTCGCTGCTGCCAGTATGCACGCAGTTTTCGGTACTTTTTATCTTACTCTTCGCTAATCTATCTTCTATCTTCCTTCGTCTTCTCCATATTATGTATCCAAACCAACGCAACCCTGCTTTGCCAATTTTATTTTGTCCTTTTAAATTTATGCAGCATCCAGAGTAAATGTTTCTTTCTTTGTGTAAAATAAAGTATGAAGTAGTTTCTAAACTATTCCTCCAAACAAAGTTGTGTAAACAGCAATTTTCATCTACTATGTGAACTGTGTCGTTGACATTTCCTTGACAAGAAAATTTACTTTGATAAGGATTTAGTACAATACATACTTAATTATATTCTTTTTGTTGCACTAACCCGTGTTGAAAACAATTTTAAAACCTATTCTATTTAAACCTAGGCACGGTTAGCCAGAGGTCGCGGGTTCAAGTCCCGGCCCAAAGAAAACATTCCCATTTCTCTAACCGTTGAGGGAGCATTTGCAAATTGCAGCGTTTTTCGACGACCTAAGTTACAAAATTGATCTCTACGTAAAGCTTCTTTATTTTAATTAGATAAATCTATAGTCTTTGTCCATCCTGAAAAACCCTTGAAAATACTCGTGAAAAAATTTTGAAACAGGTTATGTAGTTTTGGAGATTACCCCTCATACAAACTTACAAACATATCATCATCATCAGCCATTTGACGCCCACTGCAGGCCTCCTTCATGGTTTTCCTGACCATGAAGGGGTTTGCCATAATCGCCACGCTTGGCAGGCGGGTTGGTGATCGCAGTATGCAGTTGGAATCTCAGGAAGACGCTGCTGCCCGTCTCCTGGTAATGTATTTTCTTAGTCGCCTTCTACGACGTCCACGGAAGGAAATGGAGTGACGTGGAGTTACAAACATATAAAAAAATTAAATTAAAAATTAAAAAAAACCCCGACACGTGAACTAACTGGCCATTTTTTGCCAAGTCAATCTATTTATATAAAACATAAAAGATGTTTAATATTCATATGGTCACTATTAAGATGTTGTTAGGTTAGCTAATTACGTAATAACTTAAGACAGAAGGACCCTTAAGTAGGGACTGAATAAATTAACCGACTTGGTATGACATGGATCCACAACTTTTTACGGTAGAAGAACTGAGTTGCGAGACTGTTATGTTTTTAATTACATCGCATTTCTTTTTGTAGATAGTCCTCCTCTTTTCCTTGACTATTTTACAAGTTACCTTTGAACATAATTATATCTAGGTACCTATCTACACCTTTTATTCCATTATATTATACATATACAGGTACACTGATTCTTTCATTGCAAATGTAACTTTGTAATCCTATTTTTTATATGGGATTACAATGTTATTCATGCAGTTGGTATATCTAGAACACTGGAAAGAAATTGCAAAATATTTTAGTTTTTCCTTGATTTATACATAAATACTAATTGTATTCTAAATTTGAAGTTTCTATGTCTGCTAGAAGTGCCTTGAGTTATGATGATCGGTCAGTCAATCAGTCAGTGAGTGAGTGAGTGACAAAATTAAGAAACTTTGACTCGTTATAATTCTTAAACTACTGGTTGAAATTGAATGAAATTTGAAATATACAATGCCAATACAATATCAAATATGTAACCAAGTTTCTAGTTTTATCTACAACGAAGTTATGGGGGGTCGAAAATGGCCTAAATGCTTCGAGAAAAGGATGGTACGGCCATGCCGCTTTTTTGCTCGACTTGGCGGGGGCACTGCCGTGCCCGCAGATAAGGATATACATGCTTCTACGTATATACCTATTTGATTTCTTTAGGGATATTAGGAAGGCCAAGTAGACTGTTTGTCAAAGAGAGCTGTTAGATTATGACCTTGAAAAAAACAATTGGTAGAATTCTACAGATTACAACGTATATTTTTATTCAATTAGATATTTAAAGGAGTTTTCTTAAGAGAGACATAAAGTTATAGAGAAATAGCTTTCCACCTGGCTCTCGATAGAGACAAAAAAAAACAGAGAGATTATCGATTGTCGTTAAAATTATAAACCTTTTGAACCACGTGTGACCTCACGAATTCAGGTAAAATACCCCTAAAACCGCATAAACTGAAGTATTCCCGCAGTGTTTTCCTGTACCCATTATATTACAAAAAAATATTTAAGTTTAATTTTTCCATGCTTTTTAGGGTTCCGTACAATTCATAATATCCGCAGCATAGAAGTACGGAGTTACACTTCTACCGTATTTATTTTATATTGGTTATGCAGGTTTTGTTAGCTTATCGGTCGAAAACCCATTGTTTTACGCGTTACGCTATTAGCTACGTAAGGCCTTGTGCAGCTCCGTGGTGGATACCAATCTGGGGAACACAATAAGGGTTTAGGTTGTTTCTGGGTCAATGTGTTCGTTTTGAGGTCGTTTTTTTCTGTGAATTGGTGCTTTAGGTTTTGCTAACGAGGTACAAGGAAAAGTTGGCTGACCAACCAGCCGAGCCTATGATTAGCTAACAGGTCTACGTTTGTCAAAGCTTACGGTCTTGCGTCTCTTTCTAACCTACAGAACATTAGCATTACCGTCTCGCTTAGAAGTAGACGAATGGCGAGTTCGCGTAACACGCAGGACTGAAATCGCACATTTAATCAGAGGTTGTGCGTGAATAAAAAATGAACCTAAAAACATAATGAAAAATGTAATGCCGTCATCGCTATCAATTTTAGTTTTATCAGCATCAGCAGCTGAACGGTAGACATCTGCGTTTGCAAACACTACCGCGTAACTTAATGAAATTCTAATTGTATCACAAGGGTCCTGTAATTTTTAAGGACTGGGGTTATTGTAGTTATCAATACAAACAACTTTGTGCTAGCAAGTCAAATCGCGAAAAAAATCACCTATTGCATATATGCTACAGTAAGTATTGAAATCAGTATGAAACAGCTAATATGTTTTTCGCAATTTCGGCGTGGCAATGCCTTGGCACCATCACTGCGACACGTCGCTTGCATAATATACTAAAAAATAATATACTACAAAGTTTGTACTATAGTACAAACATTTGCGGAACACGTACAACTACATGTGACGATGTTATTTACCTCTGTACGTTTTAAAGGTAATCTGTACCTGCAAACTTTATTCTGTGCATGCAACCTAATTTAATAATAATTTGTCCTATAATTCTTTTAGTACGGTATAATTTTTTGTATAATTTTTTCTTGGTCCTATAATTCTTTCTTTGTCGCAGAGCACCTCGGCGCGAAACTCGAGGAGTATATCAAGACGCTGCCAGTATCAACGCGGCTCTTCCGCACGGAGACCCGCTCCGGGCTGATTCGCGCGCGGCTGCTTGGCGCGAAACACGTGCTGGGTGACGTCATTACCTTCTTGGACGCACATTGCGAGTGCACCGGTGAGTACCTACTTAGGTTTGGCGAAAAGTGGCCAGTGTCATTAATGCGTTGGAAAAAGAAAACTAAAAAAAATATACACAGCTTTTTATAGTAATTGATGAATAGGAATATAAGTTTATATTTATGTTTAGAAGATGAGCAACATTTTCAAACGCTTACGAAAATCAATAGAGTCCTGGATGCCGTGAGTACAGGAAAAAATAGTTGTTTTAAGCTGTGAAATTCTTTTTAAATTAGGAATGCTTTGATTTGGCCGGTATCACAGTTGAAAGCCAAATATAAGTAAAATATAATGAAACTGTAATGGCCAGTTCTGTCTGATAGACAATAAGACAAGACTCTTCCAAGGTGAAAATAAAAAGTGGCCAGTATGTTCAAAAAGCAAAAATGACGAGAAAGAAGAATCGAGTCGATTGTTTCCAAATATGTATAGAGTATGTACGCCATCTAGGTCGCCGAACTGTGAAAAAACACATTGACCCGTGTTGAGAGTTAATGCAACGGAACTCGCGCAAAAAGAGTAGGTGTAATAGTAATAACTTCCAAACGATACAATCACTTGACCTGGTCCCAAACTAGGATACCCTGTGCTATGGCAACCAGGCAAGAACGTCACAAACATGAAAATACACCCATTAGCGTAAACGTACTCACACGCTTACATTGTCATGACAATAGTACACGAAAATTGTAAATAGATCGTTTTATTTCAAGCTGGCGCGAAAATACGTCGAGGCATTATAATACGACCATCTGCATTAAAAGCTAATGTGAAACGTATACATGTAATTAAAATCTTTACATTATTATGGTATGCAGCTACTTTACCCGCAATTCCTCCAAACAGTCTCCCAAGTTTTCTGTCTGAATATGGTAAAATATTGTGTATCGGTTTCTGTAACAGTTCTGTAACATAAATGGAATCGAAGATAGAGGGGGCCGAAAAGACTCTAATGGGTCCAGGTACTTAAATACGGGGTGTCCCGTAAATGGTGGTCCAAGCTTAAGGGGAATATAGCTCACCTAAATATCTAAAACTGATTTAAATAAAAAAATTATAAAATTAACGGCTCCGGATTTTTATTATTATTATTATTATGAGGTAGTATTTTTGGTAGGCGCTACAGTCTTTTTAATGCTGTATCTAAAAATGATGATATTTTTTTAATCTGATTTCTGTTATTTGTTGTTATAGTTAATAGTATGCCTATCCATTACAATAAAATTTATTCTAACAATGTACTAATTTGTCAAAAAAAGCCTTCAGCTGCGTTTTGTTCTGTTGGCGAAAAGTCTAATCGGTCCCTTAGGGTCTATCTACGTTACAAGGGGCCGAGCGGTCGGCAAGATTTCAATCTAAAATGCGATGTTAGTGACTACAATAACAAGTGCACAAAATAAACCCGTTCCCCATTTTACATTGTAACGTTGTGCCCGCGGCTCGTTGTGTTGTGGGTAGTCTTTTGGTCCGCTTACCTGAACGTCCATTCCCCGAAAGTCCATTTCCTTATCTGCCCATGTTCTCCGATCTGAATCTGTCTCCGTAAAATTATATTCACGAATCGTACACAATAAATTTATTTGTCACAAGTTTTTAGGCTTTGTATTTGTTACAAGTTTTTAGGGAGTATTGTGTGCATTCTCAAGATTGGCTTCTTGTTTAGACTAACATGAATTCGACATGGGAAAGGAAAGTCATTACTATGTGTTAATCACGGTGCACCGGGTCTAGACAAGTTTGATGACTTTCAACTTTAGCCTGTTGACCTAGTGGTGTCAATCAAACGGCCCGGTTCAGTTGTGATTCTGTATTTTGGAGAGCACAGGGCTAAATAAACTTATCTGTCCCTATCCCCTTACTTTGTCGTGAACATTCCTAGAAATCTAAACGTTTTCTCGTTCGTTTACAATCTGTGAACGGTTATCAGTTATACTATTTTTGTGTGCACTTTGGCCAACTGACAACTGTCAACAGTCTTTTAAAATGTTGTTCGCGTAAGACAATTCAGCGGTGATGTTGTTATCACGTTTATAGACGGTGATCGTTTGTGAAATCATCCACTTAACACCTTAGACCCCAGCCGTCTTAGCTTACCATCAGGCGTGACAGGGGCTTCAAGGGCGAACCCGTTATAATAAAAAAAACAGTTTTGGTTGTTTTAAAGTGCCAGAGGTCGCGGGTTCAAGTCCCGGCATGGGTGGAATTATTAGCCTCTAAATAGGCTTTTTAAAATTGTCCTCAGCACGGGTTAGTGCAACAAAAACAATATAAATTTTGGTTGTTTTACCTAAAACCCAGTGTGTACCGCCCGGTTCCTCGAACAGTAACAATATGATAATCTACTGTTAACAAATGTTTGTATGCATTTTGGCCAACTGACAGCTGTTAACATAACAGCTTGTTAATGTAAGAGAAACGTGTTAGGCTTGCTAATTTATAACTTATCACTTAGTTTTCCTTAATGGGAGCTATGGTAGGTGTCGGTGTAATGAATCGATTTCATGCATGAAGTTACGCAATTGACTTAAGGAAAGAACTAAACTCGTTCATCTCACGTAATCCAATCGCGCCCTATGCAAACTTTTCTCTACCAGAAGATCAGCCCTCATATTACGCGCATAAAATCCTGTCGGAATCCTATCGTGTATGTAGCTGTCAAGTTCCAAGCTTATTGCTAACGCAAACGTCAGGATCACGACACGATTTGGTGCGCGTTATTAGGCGTCTGATGAGAGTAAGCAAATCCTATTAAGTCATACATAAGCAGCCTATGTATGTCCCACTGTAGGGCACAGGCCTTCTCTCAGGGAGAGAGTATGGGCTTAATCACCACGCGTGCCCACCGCGGATTGGCGATTTCAAGCGCTGAGGTATGTGAATAGCTCAGACACTCGGGTGTCCTCACGATGTTTTCCTCCACCGTTAGCGACTGGTGTTGCTACTATAACTTGACAAATGTACATACAGTGGGACGTATATAGGCTGGTTATGAATAGGCAAATATATTACAAAAGTTTTGTATCAAGAAGATGGCGGAGTTTTCATCGAGAACAACTCTACATGACTGTTTAAAATTTGTTTGAAAATATTCACAAACAAATTGCCACATTCCTTTTTCAAAAAATTAAAAAAAATCTGGTTTACGTACATTGTCACGTGTGTGTTCGCGCGCGAATCTATCGGTCCAAACTTCTGTAGCAGATATTTTGTGGCTTTCCATTCATTGACGCGGCGGTAATGGAACTCGTTACGCGAATTAATTGGACCAATCTCCGTGGGTTGACTTCCTTAACTCGATGTGACCTGGCAAACTTGCACTGGAAAAATCACCATGTGTATCATGTGCAATATAATTCAATCAAGATACATACTACACAGCATTAATACTTATGATTCTTATCTCATAAATATTTCCTACTAATTTGAGAGAATTTATTATTATTATTTTGTTTTGACATTCATACATACCTAATTACTTATATGTTTACCACAATCATCGAACAGCATTTGTCATCTTACATGTAGATTTATTTATGAGCATAGAAACATAAGAAGTTATACTAACAAAAATGTGTCTTTAAGGAGTCTCTGTGTTCCGCCTCCAAACAGTTTATAAATGAATGTGACGTCTTTGCCTGGTTACCATTGGACCCACCCTAGTTTGGTCCGAGGACAAGTGACTGCGTGTTGTGTGGATATTATTTATTTATTTACCATATTTATTTATTTAAAATACAATTAATATCTTATTACATATATACATAACCTCACGCCTGTATCCCAGAGGGGTAGGCAGAGACCAGGAACTGCCACTTGCCACGATCCTGACAGATCATTTTCGCTTCCTCAACATTCATTAGTCGTTGCATGCACGCTCGCCGGTAAAAATCATTACTTCTGTTTATTCTAGTACAATAATTGTGACGCCGGATTAAGAATAGCGTCACTCCATTTCAAAAAAAGAAGAAGATGGCGTGGCGATTATGGCAAAACCCCTCATGGTTATGAACACCACGAAGGAGGCCTATGTCCTGCAGTGGTCGTCAAATGGCTGATGATGATGATGGATTGTGACTTAATGAACTGATTCAACTATTTAATGAACTAATGAACTGTTTTAAGCAAGATCTTCTAGATTGTTATAAAGGAAAGATGGACAGAAAAACTCCATGCTTCATTTTAAATTCGGTTCTTAATTAAGCTCGTATTCTTATTCTAAAGCTTAGAATTCGTGCAAAGAACTGTTAATTAATGCCAGTCATCATTGTCATTTTAGTAATCTTTAATGTTATAGAAGCCTGCACATTTATGACCTACAAAAAATTGCACGAAAGAGGTGTGCACATTTTTGAACCGCGATATATTTATTTCATCATTGTCATCATCATTCCACCGCTGCCCACTGCTGGGTATAGGCTTTTTTTCCAAATTGCTTCTCTCACGGTCCCTTGCCATCCAAATCCACGGGTCTCCCGCTGACTCAACGATATGGTCGGACCTTCGGGCTGCTGGTCTGCCCACGGACCGTCGTCCCGTACTCGGCCGGCCGCCACTCTATTATTGCCCTGGTCCACCTGTCTTTATATGCCTTTGCCCTAAGACATTGCGAAATCTTTGATTTGAAAACATGGACAAGTTTTTTTTGTATGTTATATTTTTATTTTCTTCCAGAGGGCTGGCTGGAGCCCCTGCTGGCGAGGATAGTGGAGGACCGCACGACGGTGGTCTGCCCCATCATCGATGTTATCTCCGACACCACTTTTGAGTACATCCAGGCCTCCGATAGCACGTGGGGCGGCTTCAACTGGAAGCTCAACTTTAGATGGTGAGTGTTAGGGACTACTTTTTTAGGGGCTAATGATACGAGTTATAGACGAACCTAGACCTGCAAAAGGCACGGATTTACGATTCATAAGACCAGTGTTCCGCAAACTTTTTGTGTTCAACTTGTTTGTGAAATCAGGAAATTTCGTAGGTACACCATAAATTATAAAAATATAATAATTTTTTTACAATAAAACTTTGTATTCTCTGTAGAGCGCAACTATGAAAAAAATTACTTTTTCTCCTCTTTGCAAAATTTCAATAATAGCTCTAGTTTTTTTTTTCGAATCCATGCACCTAGAACCTAGGGCTAAAAACATAGTACAAGATTAAATTTCCGCTAAAAACAATAGTTTTTTGCTTGTAATTTTTCTGTGACACACCTACTGATATATGCGGTACACTAATGTGTCGTGGCACACATTTTTCATTAGACAATACAAAAACGCTCCTGGCACTTCATTCACGCCCTATTCTTGCAAGAAATTGCGCTTTAAAAGTTTAATATTTCGCAAACGGATCCCTGAATCGAAAAATAGTTTTCCTACATCTGAATTATTTTCAACAACCAACGATACCTTTTACCTATCGTAGATAGGTAGGTAAGAAAAAAATTTACTAATTTTAATGTCGGGGAGGTGCCGTAAAAAAATGTGAATTTAATGAGAAACTGCTAAATTACTTAGTTTGGTTAGTTGCTGAGCGCCATCTATCACAATTCAGCTAATGTAAAAGTATTATAGGAGTGGAATGACAGCCTAATTCACTAATTGGTCATCTAATTAAATTGGCTTTGACATTAATATTTTTCCAATTTTATTATACCAATTAGTGGTCTGTACGCAAAGTACTTAATCGAATTGAGAATTAATTTTTGTTTACGTTCTCATGTCGGAGCTTCCTATATCTAATAAAGCTCGCTACGGATTTTCGCTGCTGAAGCAGTTATTCAAAATATTTTCCCCAGTCTCGTTTATTAGCATTAATGAAACACCATTGATCTCTGAATTATATTCATGACTCATCTTGAGTATTGTCTTTTTCACGTCTTCTTGAGTGACACATTTCGTGTTTTGGTTTTAGTATTGTTATAATATAATGTTGCTCTCTTTGTTATTGAGGGACAATAGCGTTCCTGGTGAGACAATTACCGATGACCTGCTTGGGAACACTGATTCACATCTACAACAAAGGTTTTTCCGAGAAAATGTTGTCGAAATTATCCGTATTCAAAAATTCAAATCTGTGTTTATTTGTTAAGGGGATGCAACGCCAACGATGGAGAAAAATAATTGAATATATTTTTACAGGTGGTTTTTGCAAAAAGTGTTCGTACAAACTCTCAGGCCCGTATTACAGAAGCGTACTCAAGCGCCGATCTCAGTTTAAGACTAGATTTGAGTATGGTTTTCATTTTAGAACGTTACTTGAGTTGACACTTACCAATCACAACTCGACTGACTAATAGCTAATTCGAGAACGATACTTGGGTTGCAATCTCTACTTAAGTCATGTTCAAATCTGTATTTACTCAAGTGTGGTCGGAACCACGCTTGAGAGTCGACTTTCCTTGTGAATTGTTTCGTAATTATTGTAAAATGAATATATTTGAAGATATTGATCCTTATGACGATATAGAGGGTTATTTTTAAAGTCACTGGATGCAGGCGGCACAAGACCGGGAAGCTTGGAAAACCATGAGGGGGGGGGGTCTATGTCCTGCAGTGGGCGTCAAATGGCTGATGATGATGATGATGATAAAATGCGTCGTAATCATCAAAAGCAGCCTATATACGTCCCACTGCAGTGCACAGGCCTTCTCTTAGAGAGAGTATGGGCTTAATCACCACGCGTGCCCACCGTGGATTGACGATTTCAAGCGCTTAAAATGCGTAATTCCCCTAATTAGAGTTGCTGTCTGGCAACAACTTTTCATCATCATCAGCCCACCTCTGCCCACTGCTGGTTTTTCTCCATTACGCCATCTTTCACGGTCTATTTCCATTCGCATCCATAGGCCCTTTGACGACTTGGTCACATCGTCCGACGATCGACAACTTTTGTTCTATGAGTTTTTCTCAGGTTTTTATTTTTGATATCAGACTTTATATAATTTTATAATTAAAGTTGTTGTCCCTTGTCTACGCAGAGGTCTAGGTACAATTGATCAGTGTCGAACGTAATTGTTGCATGCGCTGTGCTTTAACAAGTGATGCGACACCAGCAGAGGATGAACAGTATAAGCATTCCTCTTCACTGTAGTGAAGTTCATTTTCCTCATTTTTTCACTCATATTGTTTCAAGACAGCGCGTCATATAAACAAACGAAACAAATTAATTAGATAGACGTCAGAAGAAATTTTATCGCTGACATTTGTTACGTTCCGTTCTTTAAACAAAACAAACACATAAGTGGCGTGCACGTTTTGCTTATTTATTTATTTTATTTTATTCAAATAACTAAATAATGAAAATTTAAACATCTAATTGACGAATAAATAAAAAAATATTTTATTTTCTTCTGTATATTTCACATAAGTAAACTAATTCTTATCAATATCTTATTACATCATGCGTAGAACGAAATAAAAGTTTATACTTGATTTTTCTTGACATAGAAAACAAACATTGGTCATAGACAATCTGATTGCAGTTCAGAATCTCTACTTAAGCAGCGATTGGCTGAGGAACCCTTAAGTACTATTTAAAAATAAAGGGTTTGCTTGAGCATCGATTCAGCGCTCAAGTTATGATTGGGCGATCCAAGATCAATCTGCGCTTGAGGATCGTTCTGTAATACGGGCCTCAATCATGTTAATATGATTTTTTTCCATCGGTGTAGTGTTATTGCATGGAGCCCCTTAATGAAAAAATCTGTTTTAGATGACATTTCGCAAAAACTTGAAAATGTTAGCAAAGTAAAAGATCAAACAGATACTATTTATGCGCGATTTCAGAGTTGGCCCATGGCACCTTAATGAAGTACGAAAAAAATATCAAGTTCGTTGTTGCCACAGAACAACTTTTTTTAAGTCTGTGGTTGTGGCTATGTTAAAGTTATTGATACGTGTCACGTTACACTTCGTTACACGGTCGCCCAACAAGCAATGGAAAGAGCTATGTTAGTAGTTATAAATTATACATTTGACTGGCTAACATTGACGTTCAACAAACAGAAAGTAAATTCTTTACGTTGAAACACTACGACTTCTGATTTCTGAATCGCGTTAAATATATAAGTATGAATGATCATCGCGAGTCATAACTACTCCGCTGGCTTAGCGACCCGAAGTGGGTCTTGGCCTCCGCACAAGAAGTCGCCACTTGTCTCTATCCTGAGCGGTCTCCAGCCAGTCGCCTGGAGCTCATGCAGGTCCTTGGCGAGTATTTTTTTATGTATTCTACTATATACGTACTATATACTGCAGGGCACAGGACTTCTCTAAGAGAAATTATGAGCTTAATTACCACACGTGCCCACTGTGGATTGGCAATTTTAAGCGCTGAGGAATGTGAATGCTTCAGACACTCAGGTCGTCTAATGGCCGGTTTCTGAATTTCAGAATTTCACTAAGTAAATATTTAAGTAACGTTCTGTCACGCTCTTTTCTGAAAAATTCGAAGAGGCAGCACTACAGTTAACTATTTACTTTTTCAAGCGCGCTGAGGTATGTGAACACCTCAGACACTCATGTTTCCTCACGACGTATTGCTACGATATCTTCACTAATGTACGTAACTTAGAAAGCCAAGTCACTGATACATGACGGGATTCGAACCCACGACCTCCCGAATGAGAATCCGGTGTTCTACCGCTCCGCTACCACCGCTATAAAGTCATTCGCCGCTCTAAAGTGGTCGAGAAGCGAGGCGAGTCATTAATAGTAGATTTTACAACAAGTGCACAAAGCAAACCATTTATATCCGAGACTTTTAGCAGCCCGAGCAGAAGGCGAGGGCTGATAGTAATGTCGAGGATTAGATGGTTTTCTGGACGAGGTTATAAACTCTGCTTTTCACTTCGATTGCGAGGAAATAAAACAGTAGTATAACATAACATTTCTTCGTCACTGGTCATTTTTAACAATTTTAGCAAATTGAATAAATTAGTAAACGCACGAAAAAACAAGAGCTGTTTCCCGGCGCTTTATTTTTTTTTTAACCTTACGACATTGATATTAGGCTTGGGCTTTAGACCTATACAGCCTACTATTAAATTAATGAATTTTGTAATAATAATTTTCTTAAATTAATTAAATAACCTACCGTACTTGAATTTAAATTTCAATATCTTTTATGTCTTACAAAACACATAAGGCACATAAATTAAAGTAAATATTATAAAGTAACTAATTCTATCTATGAACTTCTTATTGTGTTTGGCTGTATGGCTCATTTTCTTTGCCTTAATACAGATACATTTATGAATAGATACGTTAATGTACTTGTGCACAAAATTAGATTTTGTGCAGCCTATATCCTGCACAAATAAGCACTTTCAGAGCATGAGAAGTGAAAAAATATAACTGCCTTCAATGAACCCACAGGTACAGAGTCCCGGAGCGTGAGATGACGCGGCGCGGGGGCGACCGCACGGCGCCGCTCCGAACGCCCACGATGGCCGGCGGCCTGTTCGCCATCGACCGCGAGTACTTCTACAAGATCGGCTCCTACGACCAAGGAATGGACATCTGGGGCGGCGAGAACCTCGAGATGAGCTTCCGGGTATGGATAGTGTTGAAGATTAGCCGAAATAAGCTAAGAACGGAGGCGGACGTCCGTTGATTACGTGAGGTGTGAGTCTCCGAATATAAACCCTCCTCTCCCTTGGTGAGATATACACGGATCCCCCCTGCCCCGTGCGTGAGATATCCGCTATATTTATTTCGATTATAAAATATGTTATTTTATGTTGTTGGCCCAAGTTCAGCAGTGGGCTTTATTCTTGGGCTGGATACGTAGATAGCTAGATCGAACTAGAGGGTTTCGTTGGGCTTCCAAACGACAGGCCTACTTCCCGGAATAAAATTGATCAGAAATACATACAAATATACATTTAAGAGGAATTAATTCAAATTATTTGTCACTTTGACTAAAGTCCGAAGAATATAATGCGATTCGCCTCGCTTTTGAGCGGAGTTTTGCTCGACACACTCTGTCTTTGCGTGGTATGTCATGATATTAACCTACCTTCCGGCGCAAAGGTGTGGCAGTGCGGTGGTCGGCTCGAAATAGTGCCCTGTTCGCACGTGGGGCACGTGTTCCGGGACAAGTCGCCCTACTCTTTCCCCGGTGGGGTCCAGAACATCGTGCTGCACAACGCGGGCCGCGTTGCCGAAGTCTGGATGGACGAGTGGGGCGAGTTCTATTACGCCATGAACCCAGGTTCGAAGTGGACGGCGCGCCTGCGGACGCTCTTGCTTTGATTGTTTATCAACTTTAGGACGAATCTCAGTTTATACGATACACACCGGTCTTAGATGATGTGTTGAGGAACTTGCCTCAAACTTAGGCTGCAGTGACATTGTTTTTATACTGTAGAAGACATGTAAAAACAAAAGACAGGACTGCCAGGTTGTGTTACCCGTTGATTCATAAGGATTCCAATGGCCTCACTCTTCGCGTGATCAGGTTATACGAACCCTTCTGAATCGGTTCAAGCATTTAAAATAAAGAAACAGACAAACATGAGCTTTGTATGTGTATGTGTACATATTGGATGGAGAATAATGGAAGGACGAAGAATAATAAGAGGTCCGCAGTAAAAGATATGAAAATATCAAAATTGGCTTAAAAAATCCATACTCGAGCAGTTAGCTATTGTTTTATCTACCAGAAATAAATATTTAAGTTCGTAGGATTATCAGATAATCGTATGAGTGGGACCTATATGTTTTGGTAATAAAAGCGATTGCCGTGTCACCACAGTTTGTTCTGATTCGATTATTGTTTCTTTTAAATCCCTGAGACTGTTTCTAAACAAGAGCGTTCGTACGGCGATTACAAAAGTATTGTTGTGGCTTGGGTTTTAATAACACTAATTAATTAATCTTTGAGATCGTTATTATCATTAACATCTAACGATTGGCTTTTAACACGAGTTTTTTTCACCATTGCGACTGCATCCATCCATTTACTCTTTTTTCATGCTTGTTTTTCCCCCCTATCATTTCATTCATTCATTTCTATTGGTGTTGGACGTCAATATTATGACTTGTGTGGAGTTGTTTTTGGTCTAAATCGTTTCTTGCGATGTACTTTATGTTACCATTACTCTTTCCTTATTCTTTACGAAATAATGCATGTGGTTACTGAACTTTGTTCTATACTTTTTGGTCTTTTATCTTAGTTTGCTTCGTATGCAGAGCAATGAAATTACAAGCTGTCAAAATTTAACGTTAAAGTCTTGAAATAATATAATGTACCACAGCAATCCTTTGCAGACCGAAGGCTACGGCAATGTTATGAAATAAAGTATGCACATCACAGATTATTATACAATTGTCTTATTGTAAGGAAATAAGATGAAAGTTAGCAAAGAAATTTATATGCAACATTAATAACTCGCAGGTCACGCCGACGAATGAAACGAGCTCAAGTTACTTGTGTATAACAAGACGAGCGGAAGCAAATAGTTTTACAATTTCTTTCTTTAAGTAATTAAAAAACTATTTGCCTCCGCTTACACAACAGTATATACGAGTATTCCGTGAGTGTGTGGCAAATACTTGTTCACATACTATATTTAATTAACCGTGCTATAATTGCAAACTTCTAGAACTTATAATAAAAGGCTATTTATTGCCACAGCCTTCAGTCTGTTCTGAGACATCATGGCCTAATGGAATAGACTCTATTTATATTGTAACTACGCGATCATAATTGTATTAACAGCTGATTAAACAAACGGAGTAATCTAAACCGTAATTCTGTTCAGGGTAAATAATTGTAAATATAAGTTTAGCTTATTATTCTGACTACTCATTAAATTATTTACATACCTAGTATATGAATTATCGTTCTCAAATGCGCTACTGGTATCTTTCCATGCGCGTTCTGATAATATTTAGGCAGGTGTACCTATTTACCATTTTCACATAACGACATAACGTCATTCTATTTCGTGACGCGATTCTGAAGAAGCTTTTTTTTCAGCTTTGTTACATACAAACAAACCATTGGTAGAGTCTTTAAAATACGGGAAGCAATAAAGTCTATCAATTTGTTTTCTCTTCCTAGGACATTAATTTATCTCATTAATTCAAGAAATGTCAACCCTATTGTCAATTTCTTGGCTTTGATAGCATTTCAATTTTTTTTTTCGTTTGCACCGAGATACTTGAAATGAAATGTAGATATAAACTTAGGGGTGTGTTAAATGTTTATGTAGAATAAAATTAAATTTGCAATGGACGCATAGAATTGACACCAAACCCCAATAAAGAAGAACTGCGTACTTCGAGAAACACACACCGAGGTGGAATCGGTTTCATGCGTGTCCGTTGTTGAATGAGATAAAATGGAACGTATTTATTAAGTATCCCATAGAAGCACCATGATTTATTAATTTGAAGGATTTAAATTAATAAATCCTGGTGCGATAGGATAAGATTATAAATCCTATACAAGCATTGCTTATATAACATTTTAAATGTTTGTGTATTGTTGCTACCCATGGCTTGATAATTTAGATAATAATGTGTGTATTTCATGTTTCAGTATTCATGTGTAATTTAAGTTCTAACGTTTTGTGTTACTAACTGCTCGGGCATAAGGTTATAATTTTTCTTCTGCCTGTGGATCGTTTGCAGTTTTATCGTGTTCTAAGCACTTAGCTACACTCCTTGAGAAAGGCGAGAATCGTCATCGTTGATTTATCAATCTCTATCGATTGTCTATTCTCGATTGCCATTGCCGTTTGGCAATAATGAGAAAACTGAAGATATCTTCATTATTTAAACAGGTGCAAAAGGGGTTGGGTTTGCTATCATTTGTGAGCCTCACGTGAATTCTCGCAGGAACTCACACAAAGCACATTATCTTCATAGTCAATTAAAACTAATTTCCATTTTATTGACGTTTAACCAAGTGGTTTGTATGTCTATTTTTACCCGCGAAAAGGAAGGTTATTGTCACGTTTTCAGCAAGTTGCTTTTTTCGCTGCCTGAGAAATTTTAAGATTGATCTTGAACGGAGAGATTGATTCTTTTTGCATGTTTTTAATCTTTTTAACGTTTCTGCAGTTGTGTTGTTGTTTTGATTTACATTGTGCGTGACCTAGGGATCATCCTTAAATTGTTCCACTGTTCCTTTACGTCCATTGGTATTCAATTCTTTCAGTTCGTAAACATATATATGCTAAAACTTTGTGTCTACGGCCAACGTGCAAGATTTGTGATTAAATTAGTTTGTCTAATGACTGTGACTTTGCCAAATGGCACATCCACTGATGTTAATTTGTAATATTCAATATTATGTAACATACATTTTGGTTCTTAAAGTTTTACTGAATATAATCAATCGTAGTCGTACCTGTTAGGTACATAGGTACTTATATAAAGTCACTTATTGTCTCATCGGCTCTCATTTAATCTGAGTTCTGGCTCGTACTAAGCATTGGGCCCCAAATGTCATCAAACACGGCTGGAAGCTATTTCTTCTTCATAATTGATAGTCCAGTGCTAAATAAGCAAATCGTGGTTACGTTTAAAGTTGTCTCAGCCATGCTGTTAGTTCTATTCTAGTATTAAATGTTAGTACCTGGATGACCGAGCTTTGCTTCGTTAAGTCTAGAGATAGCGACGTGGTCGCGCGTGGGCCACGTCTTCCGCAAGACCACGCCGCACACGTTCCCCCGGCGGGACGGGTCACGTCGTCAATCACAACGACTGGAACCTACTTCTTTTGAGTTTTTTGCGAAGTGTTCAGTCATGACGCATCTATCTTCCACTGCTAAATACGCAGAGTTGATACGTTAGGGTTGTTTCGGTTATGCTAATAGTCCTTTTATAACCATGGTGTTAAATGTTATTAAGACATCGTCTCCGATCAAGCTCAAATGATGTGTTTGGATTAGAATGGAGATTTGTTTGGTGCCATGTCTTCTGTTGTGGTCGCAATTGTCTCGTGGCTCATACTAAAGCATTAGAATGGATCGAAGGTGTGGATGTGCGGCGGGACGCTGGAGATAGCGACGTGTTCGCGCGTGGGCCACGTGTTCCGCAAGACCACGCCGTACACGTTCCCCGGTGGGACGGGCCGCGTCGTCAATCACAACGACGCGCGCCTCGCCGAAGTGTGGCTCGACGAGTGGAAGCAATTCTTCTTCTTTGTTAACCCAGGTGTTTGCACTAACCGGCCTTTTGTGTGTGGCCCGATGTATTGTTTGTGTCTCGCGATGTTTCTCAATCCAATTATTATGCTAATGATAGCAAAACTGTAGTCATTGAAAGGCCGACCCGGAGCGAACTAGCGCCACCACCAACTTGCGTAAAATTTAGATTGGAGTGAGAATGTTCTTGTAATAATATTAATAACGTCCACATGACACAATCACTTGACCTGGTCCCAAACTAGGATACCTGTGCTATGGTAACCAGGCAAGGACATACATAAAAATACACCAAGACTGAGGCCATTTGTACAAATGTACGGCGGCCCCGAGTGGGAACGTCTATCTTGGTAGAAAGCGCCGTAACGGCTAATCCAACGAGGCGGTCTTTATACCATGGAAGACATAACACAGTTTAAAAAAAAAACGTTTTCTTAGCTATAATTCAGCTGTCGTGTTAGTACAGCACTGATATTTTTTAAAATTGCCTACACCATCGTTGTTCTATATAAAATATTTGCGACCGTAAGAATAAAATTTCCTGTCCCCGCTGCACGTCACCGCGATAAAAGTTATCTTCCTATCGACTAGAGCCGCTTTTTGACGCCACAGCAAGATTTTTTGTCAATAAACAAAATAAAATAAAAATAAAAGATGGCGCCATGCGTTAGGGCTATATAAGTACGTTTATCGCGATGTCGTCCAAAAGGCGCTGGTCGTCTATGGGTTGGTCTTATTCTAAAAATAACGATAATTTTTGGGCTCCATCAGCCGTTATTCTAACTCTTATGCTTAAAAAAACCGTAGAAATGCACTGAAAAACTAAAAATTGAAGTAAAAAGTTTTTAAAGAAATTAGCGAGACATGAACAATAACTCTTTGCATGCAATGTTTTTAACGGGGCTCTAATTTGTGTGTTGACGACCTAATAATCATAAAAATCATACGTAATTTTGTGAAATTCTCCGTTGCATTTACATTCATAACCATTAATCATATTAAAACTCATAAGCAAATAATCAGTATTAGCTTCATAGCTTGCTTTTATTTTTATCGACTAACAAATGGGTTTTAACTGTGGAATATAAACGTAAAGTGAAAACTCAATAAATCAATTAAGAACTTGAAATATATCGGGTGAACTTATTACTGAGGACAGCGTCAATTTAGTTCAATCACGAAATGAGGCATGCAATATATGAGTACCTACTTAGTACAAATTATTTTTCCCTTCTTTTATCTTGCGTGACGAAATTAGGATACAAAAGATAAAAACAAATTTTGTAAACGTCACGCTGTGCCAATATTACCATTTTATCCTCCTTAGAGGGTAAGTGTAAGGGTTTGAAAAACTGACGGTCTTAAACACGATTCCTTAAAGCGCTCCTCAGATGCAGTTTAAATGGTCTGCGGTAAAGGGAAAGACGTAACCAAACATTATTTAAACTGCCTCTGAGGAGGGCTTCAGAGGAATCGCGTTTTTGTAAGTAACACCGTAAGTATTGGACACGCCCACTTTGATGTTTAGATTGGCAATAGTATTGCACACACAACCACGATCTTGATCCTTATACCTTTGTAATAATAACTAAAGAACTTTATCACCGTTCGTGGTGGGCATGCGTGGTGACCCAATTAAGCCCATTAAGCCCATACTATCTGTCTCTGAGAGAAGGCCTGTGCCCTGCAGTGGGACGTAAATAGAAACATAAAAAAAAACTTTTACACATCCATCTTCAGTTCATGAAGTTGAAATCAGATCGTAGCATGAAGCGTATTTCCCAGTCTCTAACTTCACCCTATACATTTCAAGGTAAAATAAATTTTACTTCTTTACCAATACGTTCTGAAATGGTCCAGCTGCGCTGAACGTGCCAATGGGAGACGTGAGCGAACGCAAAGCGCTGCGCGAGCGACTCAAGTGCAAGAGCTTCCGCTGGTACCTCGAGAATATCTATCCGGAGAGCCATATGCCGCTCGACTATCATTACCTTGGAGAGGTTAGAAGAATTTCTTTGTACTTGTTCCACATTTCCCTTGCTCTACATTGTCTGAGGCTTAGTAAACAGAAGTTGCAGCAATACTAAGTAGATACATAACGTGTTAAACGAGATCCTAACTTCAGGAAATATCGATAAAATTGTTTCTTCAAATAAAAACCAAGTTTTCTTTGTGCCTTGTGTTTTGAAATCCACTTTTGCGAAGATCTAACTGAAATTACACAAAAGCGGACTTTCTAACAAACCTAATTTGTTAGAAAGTCCGCTTTTGTGTAATTATGTTGAAGCCAACCAAAGTGTATTACTTCATGTGTAAGCCACTAAAATGCGGTTTTTAACTAGATTGGCTCTTACCAATGTTATCCCTGAAACTTCCAGGTCCGCAACGCGGAGACGTCCAACTGTCTCGATACGCTCGGCGTCAAAGCGGGCGAGTCGCTCGGCATGGCTTATTGCCACGGCATGGGCGGGAATCAGGTAATATACCCTACTACTCAAATTATTATCAAGAAGGTTCGAACCATAATTCCTAGAAACCCGACGAATTTGATTTGATTTATTTATTATACCATAAGAACTCACGCTTGATTTAACTTCGTTGCCAATAAACTACTTTTGACATGTCCGATCTGTGTCTTAAAGTGATGGCTAGCCTAGTATGGCTTATCGTAATATAACCATACCGTACTATTTGTATCGCAATTTTGTAGTGGTCTCCTCTCACCTTGCTTGCTTTGTAACGTGTTACACTGTTGACACGAAAGCCGTCATCTTTGGTTACTGTAATCTATTGAAATTTTGTAGTCTCTGCCTACCCTTCTGGGATACAGGCACGAGTTTGTAAATATTTGTATAAAATGTCCCTAATTTTCAACTGGTTTGATCCATTTATACATTAGCATTCACGAACTGTCAAATATTTACATCTTTTGACACTTCAGAGTTGGCAAAATAGGAAATCCACGTGTTTTAAACTTGAAAAATGGAGGCCGTTCGGATATCACTCGAGGAACAACCAAAAAAGACTATAATCAAAAACACTGCCAACAACGATTTATTACAACACTTTTTCCCTTTCATCCAGGTGTTCGCGTACACGAAGCGCGGACAGATCATGTGCGATGACAATTGTCTTGACGCGGCGCACCCGCGCGGGCCCATCAAGCTGGTCCGCTGCCACGGAATGCGCGGCAACCAGGACTGGACCTACGATCCTAAGGTATAAATGACTATTTGCCAGCACAAGATCTAGGTGTTTGCATACTCGTCAGTGCTGATGTACGTACTACCATGGCGTGCGCGGGGCTGGATCTGCAATCCCAATGGTCCTATAATCCGATTATCCAGAACAACTAAATGTTTCGGGGTCAGTACCTGAGTGGTTCTCTTCTTATCTTTCAGGACGTCAGCAGCGCATTCGTCTGAACGACACCTTTCAGATTGGTGCTCTCTCCACTTCTTTTCTCCGTGTTTATTAACTCTCTCGTTTCCGTTGTCCATTTCCTATCATATGTATGCAGACGATCTCCAACTTTGTGTCATTTAGGTTGGGGGATGTTGATAGACCATATGTCAGACGACCTGCTGAGGATGAGGCTATCGGGCGGTGGACGGTGAAATATGGACTGCCCATCCAAAACACTGTTTGTCAGTAGCAGAGCCCACATTGTCAAAATTGAACCTGACCTCTCTCCCTACGGTGCATTTCAACGGCATACCTCTTTCCTAGTGTGATAGTGTTAGGAATCTGGGCTTACAAATACAAAGTAATCTGTCCTGGGATCAGCACGTGGCTGAAATATGCAGGAAAATCTTTGCCTCTATGCACTCACTTAAGCGTCTACAGAAATTTCCGCCAAAGTTACGCTTGTTAATTCTCTTTTGCTTCCCATAATTGATTATGCTGACGTTTGCTATCCGGCTACAGGTAGCCAGGGGTGAGCAGCTACTAAACAAACTTGACAGACTTCTCAACTTAGCATCCAATATATCTTCAAACTGCGTAAGTATGATCACGTCTCTCAATTTCGTTTCGAGCTCAAATGGCTTACCATTCGTTTCCGCAGGGATGCTCATTTTCTGTCCACTCTCTATAGTGTGTTGAATAACACTTGCTCTCCTTCTTATCTCAGAGAACGTCTTGATTTTATCCAAACAGATTCTCCACACTTCTGCGACCCTCCCGGACTCTTCATCTCCGCACCCCAGAGCATAGTATGGCCGGATATTAAAACTCTTTTGCGGTGGTTGCGATTCATTTGTGGAATAGTCTGCCTCTGGACATTCGCCGAGCCCCATCTTTGTCTGTTTTCAAGACCAAAGTTTTTTAACTATTTCCTTAATTCGCAGGTGACTTATCATAATTATGTATGTATTCTGTATCCCTCATAATTACTTATGTAGGTATGTAGAAATTGTTTTTATGTAGGCATATCGTCTGCCAAGGCATGCGCGGCAACCAGGACTTTAGTATCATAGTTCCAACTATGATCCTAAAGTATACCTAGATCGACTATTTGCCAGCACAATACCTAGATGTTTGCATACTCCTAAGTTCTGATGCACTGCCATGGCATGCGCGGAAACCAGGAGTGGACCTGCAATCCCAAGGTACAAACCGACTATCCAGCAAAAGACCCAGGTCTTTGCGTACTCGAAGAGGTGATCCACTGCCAGGGCGTGCGCGGCAACTAGGACTGGACCTACGATCTTAAGGTATAAACTATATGTAGATGTTTGCATAGTCGTAAATGCTGAACCACTGCCATGGCATGCGCGGAAACCAGGACCGGACCTGTAATTCCAAGGTATAAACCGACTATCCAGCACAAGACCCAGGTATTAATTGTTCCCATGTCAATCGGTATTCTGCTGTTTGGGGGCAGACATATCCAACAAATCAAAGATAAGAATCGTTCAGCTTTTTATCTTTCTTTTTAATTTCACTTACAAATGGTGTAGTTACCCGACGTTGCTGTATAAATGAATGTCTATAATTCTACGTACAGACTATTGGTGGCTCTAGTTAACACTTCAGCAGGTCGCTCAAGATTAGGGATTTCCTAATTAGGATCACATTAGGGTACGGTTGGTGAAGACGGACGGGCGTTCTAAATTATTTATTTCCATTTCGCAGTCGCGCACGATCCGTCACACCAACACGGGGATGTGTCTGGACAAGCCGCTGCCGGCTGAGACGTGGAAACCCGTCCTGCGGCCCTGCAACAAGTCTCGAGGCCAACAGTGGCTCATGCAGACCGACTTCAAGTGGCAGGCCAAGCGGAACAAGCACGACAGCTAGTCCCGTAGAGCGAGCAGGTGAGTGTCGGGTTAACCTCCTGTTTCTCGTACACTAACAATCTACGGTTAAGGGGATCCAGTGGGCTAACGAGCGCCACCTTAAAAAAATCTTCTTTTACAGATCGTATTTCCAAAAAGTACGATCTCTCAATCATGTTAGGGCTGGGTTCACCGAGCGCACGGATTTGTATGGGACTTATTGCGCTGCGTGAGGCGAGAAGTTGGGGGAAAAGTAGGCATTTTTGAATTTACAGAAATACAAATCCTATTAATAGAATTTTGACGACTGACGTCACTAACACATTCAGTGATAGTAATTTTGTTTGACATGTAAAGCATCTGGATGAAAATAATGTCCTAAACTGTATGTTTTTGTGTTGTTACAGATTTTACAACGATAGACCACAACTGTCTTCCCCTCTTGTTAGATAACAGATTTTATCTCCTATTCCTTATATCTGAGATTTTTATATCTATTACGTAACGACATGCATGTACATATGTGTGAGATCCTGTGAAATTGTTGACAATACCTACCTTATTGCTAATTACCTTAGTACGATAATTTGTATTATTCCATAGAAAAAAAACGTTTGCTCAATAGGTACTTCTGTCCGCGTGTATAATGAGTGAGTTACTTTGCGTGAGCTTAGGATATTTTAGGTTTGTTTTAGTAGATTTTCATGAGATTGTAACACCTGTAAAATACTTTTATGGGGTTCCGTGGCCTCAACATTCGCTTAAAACTTAACAACGGTCATTGGCTATTACAAATTATTCTTAAATCGTAGATTTTATTCTTTCTTCGTGACTTGCTTTCTATTTTTCTATATCTAATCTATTGATATTAATGACGCAATATGACACAGCTCAAATTGTGGCTTTGCAATTCTCGAGCATCACAACAGTTTATGTTCTTTGCTACGGAATCTTAACATTAAAGTCCTCTCCTATTTTGTAATCGACACAAAGTGTTCTAGGTAATATGTTGGTAGTAAGCAAATTGTACGTAAAGGTTGACCGGGAGAAATGTATATGACTTTCTAACGGAGAAACGTTGGAAAAGCGACCTTAGAGGGTCTGAAAAGGCTTTGTTTCACCTTGAGTCAAACTATACCCGTAACATAAACGGTACATGTAAAGCATTAAAATACTCGCTCACTTCCTATGACTTGAATACGCCTCTTTTTAGCGGATTGTATGGTGTGAACGTCACTGCAGTTACTCTATGCTCAGCTGGCTTATTCTTCCGCTAGCCAGGCTGCAGTAAACTGCAACATTAGATCAATAACGAGTAGTTTCAGCAAGAATAACGTGAATTACTCAAAATTTACCTTACGATCGAAATTTATCCTGTAAGAAAATTCACTTGATTGTTACAAGTAGGATTAGCCGCGTCCGGGGGAATATTGTTCTCGACACTTTCATTATTTATGATATTTGTAGTACACTAGAGTATGTAGACTGCATCTGTGTCCTGCAAGTCTTTTTTACTATAGTACACGATGCTAGGTTCACTACATGTAGCTGTCATTTATTTAAAGCTATATTATTACGCAAGTTATGAGGTGCTAGTATATTTGCCACTAGGTTTTATTATATTTTTTGCGTGTGTAGGCGAATACTATTTTATTCACTTAGGTCCAATTTCTTAGAGCGGGGGTGAGATTGACATAAGAGTTTGGTCTCAACTTAGTTCCAATGTGTTAAATTTATACTTGTGCAAGGTCTCTTAAGTTTGACTGATGCGAGTCTACATTAGGCTACTTGTTAGCGGCACGTTATGTGCCATATAATTGCCAGGCTGCCTTATATTTGCCACGATTTCAGACCTTACGCGAGCAAAAAGTATTTTGAGCGATGTGAAGGGTAATATACTTATTATTATTATTGCTTTCACTTAGTATGACATTGCTTACGGCGTTGTTTTTATCTAGTAGGTTCATATTTTGTTAATGTGGTATAGAATATACAATTTAATTTTAGCGTTTATATTCGGTAGGGGTACACTGCCATGTGTGATTTCTTTCGTATTTAATTGTTATAAGCGCAATGATGTGAATCTAGAATTCACTGCCTCGCTTACAGAGTTATACGTTGAGATTATTAAATGAATTTAATTATATAATTAATTCACTGTGCAATAGATAATAAACATCATGTACTAAAAACACTCTTGGAACAAAATTACTGTTGCCTTAAAAATTTTGTAAGGGTCGTGAGGATTAATTCGTAAAATGTGTGTTTAAATAAAAGTTATTTATTATTGTAAAGAAACGCATATCGTCTTATAAATGAGGCTTGAAAAGATTGCCTCTTTAGATGTTTTTCTATTTGTATCTGTCGGTTTTTAATCTATATTTACTATTTAGATAGTAAATTCAACATTTTGGGATTCAACATTTTGCGAATTCAACATATTAAGAATTCAACATTGTGAGCCGAAGCGTAATTAACTCACATCGCCTACTGGACCGATCAATAAGACGTTGCAATATCTCGAAATGTAATAATCGTCTGGTTTTCTGGTCTAGTGTGAGGCTTTCACCTTGCTTTATAATTCGTTCTTAACAGCGATGAACATATTATTTTTCGAATAACTATGAGGCTCATTTAGTAAGCCAGCATTTACTTCTCTCAGTACCGAATTTATTTTTTTACTGTGGATTTTTTGATGAAGCGAAAGTCAAATAAAAATGTATGTAAACCTATATCGGGGGTATTTGATTTTTCTCCTGTACTGGTACTAACGTAATGGACATTCAAATTGTACTGAATACATATTTGAGGATATTCCATATCAGGCATTTACCTATATTGAGATAGATTCAAAAAGTATGATTTAGTAGTTGTTCTACATCACATATTATAGTAAGCAATTTTTTCTATGGTTAACGAGTGTTAGATCACTGGGTTTGCTTGTGTACACGAATTTGTAGAAGTAGAGATGATTTTATTTTGTATATAGGTTAGTTGTTGCGTGATGATTCGTCCATTAATTGCATAAGACGTTATTTAACTCCCGATTAAAACTTCATTACAGCGTTTGTAAGATTCGAATCTCAATGAATGACATATATTTTATTTTGGTAAAACGTTATCAAGTGCCAAATTAAAGATCATTGTTTTATGTATCACACTCGTCATTCCAATAGAAGATAAAATTTAAAAGAAATCTTGTAACATAATTTCAAAATAAAATAATTGGACTGAATTTTCCTAGTGTCTTTATTTTTAAAGATATGACAAGTTTTACTTGTTTTAATCCTTTGAGCCCCCTATCAATCATATGAAGGTTAAGGGCCGACCCGGTGCAACTAGCGACACCAACGGAACAAATATCTTCTTTAGGGACGATCAGACCTACCGGCTCGCATCGCGCCGGGCCGGGCCGGACGACATTTTGTAATACGGCAAAAGATTACGAAAGTATAAAGTGTAAGTATGAATTACAGTTCATATTTGCATGCAATTTATGCGTATTGAAACCCGGTCGTCTCCGTTCGCTTTCCGCGGGGGCCAAACGGCTGCCGACGGATTCCGCGACATATGATCGGTTGCCTTCGCGTCCGTTCCCATCTACACGTCGCGGTGCAAGTAGGTACTCGTAGCACTTCTGAGCGCTCGGAATGCGTACGGACTGTCGACTGCCGCGTCATGCGTAGGTACGGCTGCCGTGAAACGCGTAAGGCTGCCGTGACACGCGTACGCCTCCAACGGACGCGGACGGCCTCCGCGGCATGCGTACGCATCCGTTCCGACGCGGCGCGTTGCCAGCCGGTAGGTCTGAATCGTCCCTTAATAGCTATCACCATTATTGACGTTTATAATGTTCACTTTTTGCAAAAACGTTGTTAGAAAGTTTTTTTATTGGTGGCGCTTGCTAGCACCGGGTAGCCCTTTTATAGCAGGTGTTCTAGTTTCGTTTTTTTAACCTTTTAATAGTTTTTTTGTTGGTACTCTACGGAGTTCATTAGAAAAATATTTATTTAACCTTTGTCGTCCCGGCAACATGAACTCCCCAAACATGCCGAATCCCGAGGTCCGCGGCACGGATCGCAATACTCTATAAATTAGCGCATCCAATAGCCAACAAACGTTTTTTAAAAAAAGTATAACGTCGCTACAGGTCGATTCGTCGGCATTATAGGGCATTTTTTGGTACGCCAAAGGTTAACAAACAAAGAAACTGTGTAAAAGATTAATTTTTATAAAGCACTTTGTACAGCACTAACAAACACTTAAGTTTTTTTAAAATATTTATTAAACTTAACGGATTACACTACAAACTACTAATACACTATCTTAAGTTTATTACAAAAAATACCATCAACATAAATTCATACGCACACGATACTACAGAATTGTTTTTCATAACAATCCACAAAAATAATTGTTATGAAAATTATTCAATAAGTATACGATAAATAAATTATCAAGCACTAAAACGTGCTCTGACAATAGAATATGAAGAAAATTATGTAGCAACAAAGTTGTGAGGTCCTACGATGAATAAATTGTGATTACAGATAGTCAGGACACAACAAAGAAAACCTAAGGATATATTATCTAATAATTAAGTGACTAAGAATTTTAGTACCCTGCTTTAATATGGTGCAGTTACGGAATAAATGATTAGATACAAAACCTTGATGAGAAAAAAATCGTAAAGCAATTCATAGTTCCGGTTTCTGAATTGAGAAATTTACTAAGTAAATACTTAGGTAACGCTCTGTCACGCTCTTTTCTGAGAAATTCGAAGAGACAGCACTATAGTTAAGTATTTACTTAGTGAAATTCTCAATTCAGAAACTGGCCCATAGCATATCTAAATCCTAAAAGTAAGTTTCTAAAAGCTAATGAGGATCATTCATATATCAATATTGGATTTCTAAGTACTAAGGCGGTTGGAGTAGAAAATTTAAAGCATAATATTACTTTTTGAATTACTCAAATCCATCAAGAAATGACAAAATTAGAGAAGTTTAAACTTTGCCTGTTTTAAAACGCGCCCGGCGAGGCTTGAACGCTATTGTGACGTCACAGGATCCGACCGGCCAGCCAGTTGACCGGCGCGCCAATGTGTTTTGATATTTGATTTTTATTGCCTAAACCGAAAGACTATACCCTACACCCCAGTGCCAAATAGGCTTTGTTAAGAAGATATGAATACTTAAAAATCAGACTTTTTTCTTCCCATAAAACAGAAAAAATATTCTTTGGCCATACATATGGCAGCCACCGCCAACTCCAAACGCCTCAGGTGCTTCCTCACGCCTCATGTTGCATTTCGTTACATGTTCAAATCCTGTTTTAATATAAAAAACCGGCCAAGTGCGAGTTGGACTCGCGCACGAAGGGTTCCGAACCATTATGTACACAACATTAGACACAAAGATCGAAAAAACACGGCAAAAAATCACGTTTGTTGTATGGGAGCCCTCCTTAAATATTTATTTAATTTTAATTTAATTATTTATTTTTGAAGTGAACTAAATATTCTGTGAATATTTCAAGCGTCTATCTGTTGCCATTATTTATTTCGAGCAAAAACAGCAAAAAAAAAATACGTTTCTTGAATGGGAGCCCCCCTTACATATTTATTTTATTCTGTTTTTAGTATTTGTTGTTATAGCGGCAACAGATACTTATCTGTGAAAATTTCAACTGCCTAGCTATCACGGTCCATGAGATAAAGCCTGGTGATAGAGAACCAGACAGACCGACGGACAGTGAAGTCTTAGTTATAGGGTCCCGTTTGGCACCCTTCGGGTACGGAACCCTAATGGTTTCTTAGTCCCAATTTTTATTATGATAAAGATACACCCCAGAAACGGAGAAACGCATATTTTTTTTATTTACTACTTTTTTTCCCTAAGATTCCGCCGTATTTGGGTGCGATTTGTACACCAAAATAAATAAATCGCACCCTATGATAGGATCTTTGAGAAAAAAAACCTACTAATGGATTTTAGGGATCTGTTCGAAGTTTGACTTGCACTTAATGCACAAAATGAGGAACGCAATTAATTTTGCCAAGTAGTATGCCAAATATTTACCAATGAATATTTTTTCTGTTCCACTGGAGGAAAAAAGTCCGATTTTCAAGTACTTATATTTTTCTGTTCCACTAGAGGAAAAAAGTCCGATTTTCAAGTACTTATATTTTTCTGTTCCAATAGAGGAAAAAAGTCCGATTTTCAAGTACTTATATTTTCTTAACTAAACGTATTTGGCACTCGGGTGTTCTCGTCAACTATTTGAAATGACTGTCTTTCGGTTTATGCAATAAGAATGGGCACGTCCTAAAATCGGGTAACACATAACGTTAAACCATTTCTTTGAAACTTTTACGTTGTGTGGAACCCGAACGAATAGTTTTCCTGACGCAGTCACGGTCGTATTCTTGCGTAATACAATATTTGTAACGTTAAAACGACGCGCACATATCAATTCACTGAGACAGATCGAGATCACCCGAGATGCTGTTGTACGCGGCAACTAAGCGTGCGGGTCCTCGGAACCGGTGACGTGTCAAGCGTATGGCGCCAGTTCGCACCCGTTTTGGAACCTGTGCACTAAAATCGCTGTACGAGTAACTTCGTCATTTCTTATCCGATTTCGATATTTTTTCACACAATGTTTTGTTTTTGTTGCCTCTATAAAACAGCATACTTAGTTTAAAACGTGAATAATCCTCATTGGCTCCTTGAACGACCATTTTGTTTTTACTGTAAGCAGATTGGCTCTTTGAGCGACCATTTTGTTTTTACTATTGCTTGACTGGCCAGTAACTGCAAGGCGATAAAGCTTTTCGAGTTTTGGTTTCCATACGACGCAAAATCTTCAGGAACGAGGAAGGCAACACAACGGACTGTGGGCATGTTGAGATCAACGATTATAAACCTTACGCCTCCGCAACAAGAGTCTCACACTACGGCACTAACACTAAGCATGAAGTCTCCCGAGTGTGTCTGTGGTCCCTAAGGGTGCGGCCACCCTAAAGTGGCCAGTTCACTCGTGGGGGAAGTCCTCTAGCCAGCTTTCGTTTTCCGCTTGCGCCAACTGTTTCTTTAGGCTGCAGTGGAGTTTGATCAGCGAGTCCTGGGACAACGGCACAATCATTAGACGTTTTTCTATTACGCATCTGAAGTTTTCAAGCATGAATCCATAAGATATGATATAATGACGACGATAGCAAGACGATATGAGTCGCGCGTTTTAGTAGTTGAAAAATGCGACTCTCCAGTACATTGTAAGATTTTGACATTTTAGCGCCAGAAAACGCGTGACTCGCGCCGTCATACTACCTGTATAGGTCCTGTATAGGATGTCAGCAGTGAAAGTCTGAAGTTACCTCCGAGACGAGATAGATCCAGAAGGCATAACGTGGCAGGCGTTTGAATTATGCTGTTTTCTTTTTAGAGAATTCACTTTCGTACCGTATAGGGGCATGAGCTTTAGACTTTTTTGAACTTAGGGCGCTTATACACGGACGGCAGGCAGTTGGCACTGTTGTCCGCAACGTGCCGCTTGTGTATTAGTGCCCTTAGAGTTAATTTCAGTTACCTTCTCATTCTCCAGTTGGATGATTTCTCTCTTCTGCCGTAGCTCTTCGGGGTCCATTTGGCCCTCTAGCTCATTCTTGTGCTGCGTTAGGTACGCGAGCTCCGTTTGTATCTGTTAAAAGAAGAGAAAGATATAAATGACTGTGAACCTTAATGAACACATGATAAGATATGAATTAACTCCGCAGTTCATTCATATAGAGCTTGTTATAACAATCTGGTCTAACCGAAACTAGGAAATTACGGAAACTGTTAATGTGTTTTTGATGGCTGTCAAAATAATGACCGGGTTGGGTTTAATAAAATATAATTCCATTTCCCTAATTTATCAAACCTTTAGCCTATGTTGACTGCTTTCTAGAAGCTTTAGTAATATCAAAGAGCCTGATCTCACTCTCAAAAACTTTTGTCATCCTCGATTCTGAGAATCTAACATAAATTGTTTGATAGTAGATATCTGCTGCATAGTTGCTCAAATTAAATTTTGCTTGTGCTGCGTCATAATGAGCTATAATATAACCTAAGAAGAACTTGCTTATCTTAAAATGTTCTAGGAAGTGGCAGTGGGCTGGTCACATTATGCCGAAAAAGCGATGGTCGATGGGGAGCAAAGGTTCTCGAGTGGAGACAAAGAGCTGGCAAAAGCAGCGTAGGACGACGACCAGCACGCTGTCCCGATCATCTGAGGCATATTGCTGGCAGCGGCTGATGGACAGAAGGAAGTAGCGCGCCTTGGGGGAGGCCTATGTCCAGCAAAAAAGGATACGGTGTGATCGATCGACTGATTGAAGGGTACTTTACCTTGAGGTACTCCTGCGCGAGTTGCTTGTGCTCCTCGAAGATCCGCGTGGACTCCTCGCTGGCGAGGTCCGGGGAGATGGGGCGCAGGTGCGGCTCCAGCATCATGTGGATGGATCCCAGCTCTGGGTCGGCCTCCGCGGGCGGTGGGGCGGCGCCCGAGCCCGGCGCCGAAGTCGAGCCGCTGCTGTTGCCTACGAGTCGAGAAAAAACAAGTTACGGGTGGAGCCTCTCGTAAAACGTGAAGAAAAAGAAATTTGGGGATGGGCACCCTTGGCTCTCGATGGTGGACAGTCTTAGAGCCCTATTTCATAGAATTAATTAACGGTTTACTATGACAATTCGATCCACAGCCCAATAACGCACAGATTGACAAGTAGAAAGAACTATGCAGGGTGCATTAAATTGTCATGATAAACTTTGAATTGTACTTCTACGATAAACGGTCCAGGGGAACGCTGTATATTGCTTCGATGAATTTAGAATGTATAGTGTGACGTCCTTCCAATTAAAATAAGAAAGTTTATTACAAGTTCAAGTTTTTACGGATTTGCTCCTGGTTTCCGAACAAGGATTCCCTGTGCCAGTAAAAATAAGTTGGTCTAACTACCCATCAACTTCCTCCAGAAACTATCTATTATTAGCATTAAGATAGTGTTCTTAATTAAAATTATATTATTTAAATTTTTAGCTAGTTTACCTAAAATAACTTATTTCTAAGATAATTCAGTAAGTTTTTGAACGATCTTCTAAATTCAAGGAGATATCTTCTTTTGATCTCTGCACTGGAAAACATTTAATTTTGTCAAGCCTCTAGCGCCCTCAAGGGGAAGTTATACTGGGCTAGACAACAAAGCGTTGTCATTAGGACGATTTGGGAACGCATCAGCTGTCTCGGCATCATCTTTGTGATATCAAATCATCATCATCATTCTATATGATAAAACTATGTCGCTGTGTCAAGCTGCAAAGTCGGATCACTACTGGCCTTCAGATAATATGACGCTCAATAAGTGCAAAAATGTCACGTGTATACCTAGCAAAAAAGGGTTTTTTATTCTGGCTCGAATGATATAATCTCAGTGATTTAGGGAGCAACCATTAGAGAGTAAATGTATTTTAAAACGCCTGTTTTAGTCTATAGAGAATCCAGCATTAAGTATTCTAGATGGGTGATCCTCCCTTTGTGAAAAGGCTGTTACGTTCCTTGTTCAAGGACATCAAGAAATTAAGTTTTGTTCGATGAAACATAGTCATCAATATACTCTATTCTCGCAAACAAAGAATTGGCTTTTTTTTCGAATACACAAATATATATTGACCTAAATCAAATTAAACCAAAAATGTTTATTGAGCACTTATTTTGTTGACATCTTCTACATAGGTCTCATTATAAAGTTAATAGATAAATGAGTAATGTTAAGAAATAGACGTCTTTTCGACTTTTCTTTAAAATACACAAAGGCCGGACATCTAAAGCATCTGAAGAATGAAAAAAAAAATATTAAAAAGAAAATATTGGAGTTCCAGACCTTGAACAACAGAAAAAACCAGGACAAATCAAAGCAACATCCTCAACGCAACAAGGCAGTATTTAAAACGGCAATTATCGATTCACAAAACACAAACCAGATGACGCAATTAGAACAATACTCCCACTAACGCTTATCCGAATGGGAACAATCTGCGAGTGTATGGAATAATTCTCGCATACACGGCAGGGTTTATACGTCAAGAGTTAAATTTACATCGACCCGCTGATGTCAGTCTTCACCTAGATTTCAGAATTGAACAAATGATTCTTTACAACGCACACAGATGGCGGTACTGGGAACTGTGTACTGCCAAATTACAGCTCTAATAAGAATGATATAATGGCAGAAACAATGGTACCGCTGAGAACAACGAAATGGATCACTTCCGCGTATGCCGAGAGCCGAGACGCTTTTTTGAATCACCACACGAGGATTAGCACGCAAATGGATAATAGGGCAAAATTGTAGCCGAAGAATTGACGAAATAGGGAAGTTTTTTTAAAACATTCACAACACTGGTCACAAATGAAGCTCCGTGAAGATCCAACTATGCATTCACGTGAGACAAATCCTAGATACACTTCGCTTCACCGATTATATTGTCGACAGACTTTTTCTATGGTCTGTTTACTCTTCCAGACATAGCAGTAATCATAATTCCTTCCAGTATTTTCAGTGCGGACACTCACTGTAGAAAAACCAACTACAGCTGACGGTATCTCGGATGGTGGTGACGATGCCGGCGGCGGGGGCGCGGCGCGCGGGCGGCGCGGGTAGGGGCGTCATGGCAGCGTCCACTCGCGGCGACAGTGCGGACAGCACTGCACGCCGCCGCCCGCCCGCGGGAGAGCCGGGAGCGGGCGGTGCAACAAACAAACCGCGGCTATTCCCGGCGCTGTGACTCACCGTCGTAAGACCGAGCTAAATGCGGACACCGTGCGCTGCCGCCCTTCGGCAGGTTTTCTGCCGAGCGCGAGCAGGGCGCGCTGCCGCGGTCGACGACCCGCGCGCCCGCTTGCACCCGGCACCCGCCTCTTCTGCACCCACAACACAACACTCGACTCCAACCGTGGGAGGAAGCGTGCGCCAATGACGTAAACTCTGTAGTACAGTCCTCCCTTGACAGCATGCAGTGAGAAGGAGGTGGAACTGGAGTTAAAAGAGTTAAAGGCGCTGGAGAGTCTTCATAGAAAACGCACACGTCACCAGGTGTGTTGGCTGCGCGCCGGGCGTGCGTCGACGCGTATTCGCGACCGATAATTTAGGGCCCGCCGATTGCGGCATCGCCCGGCCCTAATTCATACTACGATTGCAGTGCTCCGGCCAAAGGTGCGGTGCGCAAAACCCACGTAATTCCCCCCGACGCAAATGCATTGCACTTTTGACATTTGTGCTGCAACTGTGCGGAATTAGGGCTGCCACCGGGTACGTTGATGGACTCAGACCAGAAGAGCCTGTTGTGATGAGGATCACAAGGGTATTTCATGCGAACATCTGATTTATTGTGGTGCGAAGAATTGATGTATTGTGTACCCTTCGACAGTAGACTAAGATGGACGAAATCGTAAACAATCAAAAGAAAAGAGAAACATCATCGTGTAGGCGAAAAACTACACATTTATGTCATCGTGCGACTAGCACGTGCCCTTACAAAATAATAAAGTTCCGCAGAACGTGCCAACTTCGTCGTTTTAATAGCTCATTACACGCAGATTATAACCGCGGACATAAGTAACGGAGCGCTAAAAGCTGCTTCGAAATAAGTCCACGCATAAATCTTCCAGAATGGCGGAAGTGGCGAAACCAGCTATTTTGTTAAATTTCCGTAAAATATTACGGAGAACCGATGCATTCCTCTGCGGTGAATGGAGCGAGCGGCATTTAAATGAGCGTGAAAATACGATAAGAATTTAGTTTGTCCAAAAGCCAAGGCATACGTTGCAGAGTTGCATCATTGGCAGGAATGTTTCTGTTGGTAAACAAATGCAAATGCTCGACTTTCTAAAGTGAATGTGCTAACTACTGATGGTTATTCTTGAAAATTGCGGCATAGGCCAACCAGCCACGACTAATTATACGACGGAAGTGATAATTAACCAAGACGAGGCGAAGACGTGAAACAACGTACCGGTTGGGAGCCGCGGGCGCTGAAAGATCCGCTCTGCCAGCGCGTGGTGACTAATACCAGCATCGTTTTACGACTTTAAAACTTCGATGAACCATAAAATTTAATCCGGGAGCCATAAAATGTACTCTTTACATGCACGCGCGTTTTATTCTGAAACGGTCTAGTCTGGCGGATACGGAAATCTTTTCGTAGAAGGCGCGTTTTGCAATCGAAATAAACCCGGGAGAGGTCTGCCGCGCGCGTCATATTTGACGAATCAGCTCAGGTGACACGTTCGAGGCTATTTAGATATCACGAGCTGAAAAATGACAATGGCAGGGAGGAATCAGTGTTGGCAATCGCGGGTGCGTTATCATGACGATCTCGGGGCCAGCGCGCTGGCAGCACGCTCTATCGCTCGCATAGCGCAACTGCCATCGTCTAATTTAAAGCCATTGTTTGACGTGCGTACATGTCGCCATTTATACACGCGGACGCAATTGTTTTGCACTATTTACTTGTCGTAAATTGTTTCGACTATATAAAATTTTATGCGACGTGCGGCGTAGGTAGCAACGCGTTTTAATCTCAGATATTCTGGTGCGTTCCAAATCTGCAGCTTCAACTGTGACACGGCGAGCAGGCTCAATAAATCCTTATCTACCAGACGGTTGGGCAATCCTCTGAGGCCATCAAACATATTGACGTTGGCAGCTGGAGTGTTCGGATGCCGTGTGATCGAACGCAGACAGGGAGACGAAAGTGTTATGCGCTCAGAGATCTCATAAATCCGACAGGGAAGCTCTTTCATCGGCAGCGTTAATCTGTTATCGATCAGCCTGTCCCGCCAAACCGCAGACGGGATTGCGTCAGTAGCGACAATCTCGCGACTCGCGGAAACTGCCCTGCTTTTACGCACTTCTATTAGATAGATAGATAAATAAAAACTGTATTTGTTATACCAATAACACCCACAAGAAATATGAGACAAAAACTTACACAACCATATGTTATAATAAGACAAGAAAAGTAACAAAAACAGTGTAGTTTAAAAAAAACGGTGTCATTTACAAAACACTCCCAAAAGCTGACTTAATAGCCGTACGCACGGGGGCTAGATAAATGCGCGTAGAGTGCGCATGTTCTGTACTTTGATGTTGTTGAAGGGTAAAGAAAGGGGAGTTGAATGCGTCACTTATCCAATAGCAGTTCGAACAAGTGGGCGAATGTATATGAAGAATAATCACCGTAGCAACAAATGACACGAACTACAAAGAGCAAATCAAAGTGTTTGGTCCGTTACGAACTCGTAGGACGGACAGGCGGCAGCGTTAAGGAATTACGTCGCATCGTACAACATTTAAAAAACTCTGAATCACTGGAGACAGTTTCATTCGCTCCGGAAATATCTGCTGCGCGAATTTAGGCGGCCTTGTGTACAAATTTAATGTAAATAAGGACAATAATATAAGCGGGGACAGCGATGAGCTGAGACAACTCACGAGTGACTAACAAAAGAAACCAATTAAAATTTGTCAGTGTAACGTCGACGTTCCGTGAGTCTCGTTCGTTTGTTCTAAAATCGAGTAGGAGTATGTTTCTACAATAGAGTAGGCTTTTCCAGGACCTGTATTATTATTAACACACTCTCAATTGCGACTTGATTTCCAGTAAAGACTACGCCTGAAGCTAGTTGTCATTTTATTGTATCTACTCCACATACAGAAATCTGTTTTATGTACCTACCTACAATAAATCATGTCAGTAAGGGGCTACCCGGTGCTAACTAGCACTAAAGGTGAACATATTAATTATGTCTGTTTTTTAAATCAACATCCTAAAACTTAGTGTCGATTACCTAGGATTTCATTCGATTTCCGCTAAAAAACGGCCGTTTTAGCCAAAAATGGTTTTAAATCTGGTCGATATTTATGATTTTTGCAAAAACCTATTATAATAGAAGATGTTTTGTTCATGTTGGGGCTAGTTAGCTTCGGGAAGCCCCTTATGTCGCAGTTGCATCAAACTGTTGGAGTTGGAATTGAGAGCCTCTCGACCACAACCGATCTACCTACGACGGTCCACCAACAACCGGGCTCCATAAGTGAAGAAGAAGAAGAAAGACATTTATTATACCAACAAGATACATCACAGAAACAAAATAAGCACATAAGTAACATAATATGCACAACAACAGAAAGAAAACTAAATACACAACAGACAAAACGAATAAATGAAACAGGACCATAGATGTAGCCAAGTATCACAAGTGCCACCAATGGGAAAAAATCTAAACTTGTTTTACACGACCGGTTTTGCTAAAAGTGTCAGACCAATCTCTCAATCTCGTTAATAGTGATTTTTAGAATCCACGACCGAGAACCTAGGATCACGGACCTGGGACTTGATAGCATTTATGCCAAAAATGGCCGTTTTTGGCGTTAATGATATCTAGTCCTGGGTTTTTTTGCCTTAGGTTCACGGCCATGGGTCCTAAAAATCACTATTAACAAGATTGAGAGATTGGTCTGGCACTTTTAGCAAACACGATCGTGTAAAACAAGATATGATTGTTAACGATCTGTAAAAAATATATATCTTTAGGTTTCATTGGTGGCGCTAGTGTGCATGGAGCCCCTTATGAAGCAGTAACGTTAGTGTATTAACAGGAGAGTAGCGGCACAATTTGGGTGTATTAGAGCACGTAAAGAGGGCAGTTTACAATTTCGTGCCAACTTCCTTCGCCGAATCTAGAACTGGAACAATAAACGTTAATGTGCTATTATAGGTGATGGTATCCAGAGCAAGAAACATCAAAGAATATAATAGTATCTAGTCGCGGTGGGACGAAGACGTTTAAACACCCGTCGGGTATGATCACATTTTTCATTGCGTGGATTTCACTCCTAGTGACGCTCTCAGCGGGGGACATTTGGCAGATGTCTATGAAGGAAACGTATTTAATCCAATGCTGTAATTTACTTGGTAGATACATGCACGAAGCCACGGGTGTAACAGCCGATGAACATGACATTTTATAGTAGCGTCGGAACATTCACCAGAATGCTGGAAATCAATTAGAATAGTCTATGATGTCCATTGATCTTGAAACAGTGTGCATAATTTAACTTACTTTGATCCAGAGCAGATCGCTGGTTTAGTAGAAATTCAGCGTAATCGTGACCAGGAAATAAAGGCTTGAGAGAGAAACATAAAGGTAAATTGAAAAACTAGTCAAGTGCGAGTCAGACTCTCGCACTGACGGTTCCGTGCCACCATAAGTATAAGTACTTTTTAAAGACTACAATACTAGCGCAAAAAAGCCTGGCAACGTGTGGCCGACAGGCACGTCACGGGAACGGGCTTTATTTTCCACTTGTAAATTCGTAATTCTTTAACTTCGTAAGGATTTAAGAATTATTTTAGATTGAAATCGAGTCGCCCGCACCTCGCCCGCCCGATGTAAAGTGGATAGATCTTTAAAGTAACTGCTTTTGGCTACAATTTGGCCAAACCCAAAAAACATATCTGGTGAGACCTTGAAAATACTTTTCAACAAATGCTCTAGAAAACATTAAGAAATATCTACTGGCCATAAACCAACTCAGAACTCTGATAGGTTACCAAACAAAAAGGAAACCAATGTGCGAAAGTTGCATTGGTACGCACATACAATTATACCCGATTCGTAAATTGCTTTGAAACGGTGAGCTACTGCAACGAGAACGAGTTCTACCACATGGAGCGAGTTCTAAGACATTTTCCCAGAAGGAAGCGACTAGACCGATAATAAATACATTTTCATTTTTTAGGGTTCCGTACCTCAAAAGGAAAAAACGGAACCCTTATAGGATCACTTTGTTGTCCGTCTGTCCGTCCGTCCGTCTGTCAAGACCCTTTTTCTCAGGAACGCGTGGAGGTATGAAGCTGAAATTTATATCAATTACTCAGGTCTACTGTCCCTTGAAGCTGTGAAAAAATCAAACTTCTAAGCCAACGCAATCAAAAGATACAGCCGTTTATGCCGCAAATTTTCGACACTTGCAAGGGAATCAAAACCTACAGGGTGCTTCCCGTGAACTCAGAATCTTGAAATTTGGTACGAAGCAACGTCTTGTAGCATAGATAAAGGAAAAATTACGAAAACCATAAATTTTTAGTTACATCACATAATATATTTTTTTTTAATAATTTTAAACTTACTACCCATTTCCTCATAAACGCGTAGAGGTATTAAATTGAAATTCATACCAAATACTCAGGTCTATAATACCTTTAAGCTGTAACAAAATCTAACTTCTATGTCAACGCAATCAAAAGAAACAGCAATTTAAGCTGCATATTTTGAAACTCGCAAGTACTCGCAAGGGAATCAAAACCTAAAGGGTACTTCCAGTCGACCTAGAATCTTGAAATTTGGCATGAAGCAACGTTTTATAGCACACATAAAGGAAAAATTCCGAAAACCTTAAATTTTTAGTTACATTACAAAATATATATTTTTTAATAAATTTAACTTATTACTTTTTTCCTCATGTTTTGCAATAAAAATACCATAGTTATGACTCGATTGTCGTAATGAACGAACTTTGTAAACCTTGCAGGTTTGTACGGAACCCTCGGTGCGCGAGTCCGACTCGCACTTGGCCGGTTTTTAGTACCGAGGCGGAATCTAGATGAGTTTGAATTCGAAGGCACAAATTGGCCACGATGAAAAGATGTCCCATAACAGGATATAATTTTCTGTTATCTCACTGCAACCTTAACAAGTTTACAATGGCCAAGCGATGAAGTCATGTTCGAGATTCAACGTCGGTTTTTGACAGAGATTCGGAGACGGGAAGAGCTGTGGGCCAGCACACGTGTCGAAAGCGAATCAGACGTGGAATTATACTTTGACGTCACGAGCACTGTTACTACAGCCCGATGACATACGGGATTCGAACTGTGGGAGAAGAAAAAACGAATACCAGTTTCCATGCTGTTTTTTTACCTCGGACGTAAGCATGTACATGTACAGACATGCAGTTTTTTATTTGTGACGTAAGCATTGTGTCTGAATTAGTTTTCCACGTTGGTGAGAGCAAAACTACGAGCGAGCTTTTGGTTACTAAACCAAAACGTTGGTTTGGTTGTGATTTGTCCCTATCATGGGAAACATAATCTCATCAAATATTATATGCGCCATGAGGCACCATCTGACATCACACAGTAAAACTTTAATATTCATTCAATGAAAATGACAACGCCATCTAGTCAATCTCAGAATGGTTCCTTTAGAATAAGAATAATTTACTTTTAGATTATAACCGTGAAAAGAACAATTAAAAACCATTGTTATGGAGGCCTGATCGGGTTCCTTAGAATTCTACAGATTAAAATTAGGTTGCATGCACAAAATAAAGTTTTCATAATAAAAGTGGTACAGAGGTACATGACTGCATCATTTTGGCTGTGAACAATTTTGACATAACGATGGCGACAAGGATAGTTGTAGATATTTTGATTTTAGAAGTATTTTGCACATAAGTAGTCTGGGGCTTGAAGTTAAAAAATGTCAACTAGAGGTTTATTTCATGAGTGGCAGATAGATAGTGATAAAAGTAGTAACTTCCACACAACACAATCACTTGTCCTGGGGCAGTAGTGCCTAAGTCCTCGACACTGTCAGATACGTATATAATTTGACACTTTAGAGCCGTCAAAAGGGTTAACGATATATAGGTGGATAGTTACGTGATAGAAGAGCTGGTCCAAACTAGGATACCCTATGCTATGGTAACCAGGCAAAGACATCACAAACATGGAGTCATTTGGTTTCGGCTCCAGCCACGGTAGCACACGGCCGATCTAGAAGCACTCGCATGCATTGCAATGCGAATGTCTCCAAGTGTGATTCGGCTTAAGCCCTCGGGAAGTAAAGGACGAGATTGACCGGGGACCGGCGGAGCTTGTGTAAAAGGGAAGTGGTCGAGCATGGCCCTTATTCATAGGCTGGAAGATAGATCACAAAGGTCACCTTGTATACTTACCCCCAGTGCCTTGTAACAATTTGTTAATATGCTGTTAACAACTGTCGGTTGTGTTTTTTGTATGCACTTTGTCCAAGTGACAGCTGTTAGCAGTAGATAAACAGATTGTTAGTAATCTAAACAGGGGGTTAGTGTCTTAGTTACAAATATAAAACAGTCTACCAGCCAACCGCAAACACAGTTACGGTGGTAGATTTATCGCTGACATGAGATAATCCATAGCATACTCGCTCTCGACTGCCAGCCGCCGGTGTCCCTTAGATTGTTTACAATGCGCGCGATGTATTGCGATAGGCGGCATTGCTAGGAAGAGCCACGAACGCCGTTGGCAGCGGTGGCATTGTGAAACCGCGTGTGCGCTCTGACTCACGGGCGTATTTCGACCGCGGCCTGCCCCTAGACAACTGCACGGCCCTGTGATAACGAGCTGACGCATCGCAAAGGCATACGCATGGCACGACAGCCAGATCGATAGTGATGGCAGGTGGTGTGTGCTGTTCGGATAGACAGCCGTCTGATATAAGCGCGAGATTTGAAGGGATTAATGTTATTAGCTAATTTCTACATTAATGAAGATCCACATGAGGTGATTCTCAGAGGAAGCTGTACTTGTACAGCTGTTGTTGTTTTATTCAGAATTTTATGAAAACCAAAGTCATGGTTGTGGTGAGGCGCCAAATCGGCCGCTATGGAAATCTGTTTTGAGAGCCCTATGTCCCTAATGAGGAATAACAGGAACTGTCATCATCAGTTCCTGCTATCCCTTATTAGGGACATAGTCGTGATTGCTAGCGGGGATTACTTCGGTGCCATAGCACCATCGCAGGCTTTAGCCTCTAGTACGAAACCCAAGCTCGTGTGGACCGCATTCTTTTCGTCTTAACAAATTAGGCTGTCAGTAATCCGCCGAAAACCCTCTAGCTACGGTACAAGGGTTTCCAGCGCGGAGTGGCGAGGTCGCGCGTAACGAGTTTGCGTAAACGTAGCGCGGCCGGGCGCGTGACGCAGGCGCGGGCCCCGACCTACTTCTGCCCGCGAGAAAAAATCAGCAGATGTTCAACTCACAGTCAGGATATATCGAGACGGAACGTGTTGTTCAGAATAGAAATAAACTTGTCACATATTTTGATTGTATCTAGAGCGGTTAGTCATGTCGCGATTCTGATGCCAACGGCCCGGCTTTTATACCAGCGACGCTAAAAGGCAAAGATTCCAGCCGCAGCGAGGCCGTGACTCAGCGCAGGCGCCGTCTGCAAAACGTCTCAGCATCAGGAGCGACTACAATAAATTCCACCCATCGCAAATGCTAAATCTCATTAACGCACTCGTTTGCGGGCTCATCCCAGTGTTTTGTACAAACCGCTCGGCCCGTGTTTACGAGTACCTGCGATTGTTTACATTTGAGCCACAACTCGCTTTGGCTGGGCTCTTTCATAAATTAAATTGTTCATCTTTATCAGCGGGAGTGGGGAAAATAAAAATACATCGCTCTAGGGCGAGAATATCCGCACATCTGTGAGATGAGTCACTGCATCGCCGGAATACACAGCTAGGCCCCGCGGCGAACCAATCAAGGAATCGCCTTTTAAAAAGCTCAATGGTGCACTCCGGACCTGATAACGGGTTCGGCACACAGAATTATTTCTGTAACATCAAAGAGGTCTTCTGCACGCTCAATCTTCGGGTAATACAATGGAAATAAATGAAGAGGTGGTTGTAATATTTTGGACGCGGTCCGAGTGTTAGCTGGCCGTCATACGCTTGTATGACGGCCGGCTCGGGGCGCGGGGCGAGACGGCTCTTGTAATTGTTTACATCGCTTGTCACGCGCATCATAGAATAATTAATATTGATTCATACGCCCGCTGAAAGCGCCCCTCCGCGCTAGAGCACAGTGCCGCCGCCTTTTGGCATTGCGCTTTGACAGCCGATTATTTCGGTGTCACTGACGGTTACGAGAAATTATAAATTTACCGTGTGATTGCAATTAATGTCGGGACTCATTGTATTTATAAACAGATGCATAATTCAGGAAGATGGACCGCGGCTTAGCTGGGATGGCTCTTCCATTGGATGATCATGTTAATTTCTCTTCATTTATGTGTCCTCGTGAAACATTTGACAGAATCCGTTACTGAATCTTGGCAAATCACTTTCCAGAATAATTTACAGCAGTCCGTCTTAATAATCATGCAAGGATTAGCATCGAATAACTCAGTGTTAATTCAATTTCCGAACACAGTTTACTTACTCATGAAAACGTCAACGAACACTTGCAATTTATCGTAATCCGGTTGCACAGTGATTGAGAATTGTACCGAGCAGTCTGTTGCCGACATCTCACAGTCACTGTATTATCAGTATCACAATACCGGCATTTGTTTCGCACAGACCAGGAGGCGTGTGCGGTATGGAGTGACTGCACAGCGAATGCAGTACGCGTGCAATGGAGCGAGCCCTCGGGCCGGCATGCTTCGCGAGCTAAATACGCGCACGCGTGCGTGTGAGCAAACGACTGCACCGCCAATGCAGTGCGGTGGGGGTATGCAAGTCCGCTGCAGGCGGGGACCTCGGCAGTCGAGACTGGGCGTCGTCAGTTCGCCAATTAGTGCGAGGTGGGAAGATGCAGAAAGCCCGGTGGCTGACCGCCGCGGAGGAGCGCCTTGAACTAGCCGAGTTCAACATTTCAACACCCTCAAAGAGCTCATTATACTGCTAGAGAGCCCAACAATAAGAGATCACTCGGGGGTATGAGTACTTCCTCATAATTTGGTGTAATCTCACTCCCTTCGCTTACTTAAAGACCAGCCAAAGGCTATACAGATGCCTTCAAATATGGTCAGTGCATTAAGTGAACAGAATGTGATTATAGAACAGATACAAACTTACAAACAAATTTTTCTTCAAGACCTAATGTTGAGTGGCGTGAGCACACATGCAAAGATCTATTGAGCTGAGACGCAGAAACCAGTAGTCGTTCGCATTCAATCTCAACGCGGCGAGCCTCTGTCACCTGTTGTTTAGTGCAATTAGCCGATCCCATGGCTCGACGATAGCCTTAAATTAGATTAATTGTATCGGGCTGATTCATGCTGCGACGCTCCCGCGCCCCGCTGACGGCTGACAGATGCGGCCTCCACTTACAGACGGTGTAGCGTTTCGCAGAACAGACAGTTCTAGAGTCAGTTTACGGATGGGACTAACTCCAGTCCTACTCTGAAACTAAGAATTCGAGAAGTAAAGTAGCGATCACAAGCCATATTTTACTAGCTTAGGGAGGAAATGAAAAAAGGGTATATAAAGCTATGTAAGGCCTTGTAGCTTACGACTTCTATGAGGTACAGTAACTTCATAGTAAAGATTATAACGTCAAAGTTATGTGTGGAATTTCATGTCTATGTAAAGCTAGTTAACTCTATCTAAACATGACCCGGTCTCGAAATGCCCTATAATGACTCCTGAGTACTGTCTTCAGTGATAACTTTCAGTGGAATTAATGTTGGTAAATTCATAGCACAGCACCCTAAGTAGAGGCCCGCAGGAATGATTTATTTCGCCGTAAAATATATCCGCGTACACGTACAGTGTTGCTATTATAAAAAACGGCCAAGAGCGTTACGGGCCTGCGCCTAAAGTTTACAACAGGTTTTTTTCTCGTTTATCCCAAATTAATTAGATAAATTGTACACCATGTCACCGTCAGTCTAGGTCTAAACCCTTTTTAACTACTTAGATGGAATCTATGATCATCGTCATCATCATTCAGCCACAAGAAGTCCACTGCTGGACATAGGCCTCCTCAATGGATTTCCAAAAAGACTGGTTGGAAGAGACTTGCATCCAGCGTCTTTCTGCCACTTGGATGAGGTCAGCTGTCTATTTTGTGGCTGGTCGTCCTACGCTGCGCTTGCCGATATGTGGTCTCCATTCGAGAACTTTTCGGCCCCATCGGCCATCAGTTCTGCGTGCTATGTGCCCCGCCCACTGCCACTTCAACTTACTAATCCGCTGGGCTATGTCGAAGACTTTCGTTCGTCTACGGATCTCATCATTTCTGATTCGATCTCGTAGAGAAATTCCGAGCATATGAATAATAAATAATATTATTTGTATGAAGAATTCTGCCCAATAAGTTAACGAGAACTTATGCAGAGTATGCGAATGAAACAGATCTATTAGTTTTAGAATAACCAACTTGTAAGACTTTTGGCACGTCTGATTTGCAAAAGGCTCCATTCTCCCAGCATCAATAATCTCTAACCCCAAAAACGGCGTTTTGAAATTGTCACCGTCTAATTTCTTTGAGGTCTCGTAGACCCTCAGAACCCTAAAAATGTGCGGGTTTGTTTACTTGGTCCGCGCAGAACGGCCAGGCTGGCGGCCCCGGTAAGTATCGCCATAAAAACATTACGACTCGAATATTTACGCCGCGACGGACGAGTTGTTGATCCTGCGGTATTGACGTCCGTCTGAGTCAAGCCTCGAGTGACATTCCGACCTGATAAAGGCCAAAAACAATATTAATCAAGTAAAACTGTGAGAGGACAAACGCTTTAGGCTTCTCGAGAGAGCTTCCTTATTGCTTATCAGAAACTTCAATCTCTATCATCAGAAACGATCTGCACGGTAATGGCTGTTATAATCAAACAAACCCGTGCAACTTAACTGGGCACTGTAATATCATTTGAACGTCATTCCAGAGCGTTTTTTAAATATTGAACATCTGTGTGTTGTAGTCTCTATAAGGCCTGATCATATAAGAAGTGCTGAATCACTCATTCTAACAGCAGAGAATGGAAGGCCGTCCACGAGCTCATGCTAAACATACAAAAGGGGCCAAGTGCGTGTCGGGCCACACGCAGTGTAGGCTTCCGTAGAAGGACGGGATTTTTACCTGCTTTACAGAACTAACAACTTCATCAAAGTAATTTTCAATGGAATTTGTACGAGCTTTCCCTTTGATAAGTTGGTCGCCTTTACTCGTTACCTTGTAAAGATAAGATAAGAATATTCTTTATTGTACCAGGAAAAACACAAACATGAAATGTTTACAAAAATGCAGTACAATTGGCGGCCTTATTGCTTATAGCAATTTCTTCCAGGCAACCGACGATGGAGAGTTGTTGAAGGAAAAGTGAGACGGGTAGAAGGTGCAAATATGAATATTCATTTACATACTTGTACATAATAATAATATACTATATATATAAATAAAGCCTACTTAGCCGCGATAGTTTTCCTTTTTAAGTTCATTATATGTGCCACTCCCTGAACGTTTTCACGTTTCTACAATTAACCGTTTAGCCTGGACGCCCTACTCGGAAGGGGGGGGAGGGGGGGGGGATCGCCCTGCTCGGACAAAAACTTGCTTTTTACTCTGAACTTAGTCCGCAATTGGATGAAAGTGGACGAGCGCCCTTTGACTTCCTAACTATGGAAAACACCCAATCAACGGCCAGACGGCACTCTCATTCGTGCTTAGTGTCACATATGCGCTCGCGCATACCGGAAGCTTCAGGTAAACAAACGTCTCGCCATCTGCGACAATATGGCGGCAGACGAGCTTTGATCCGACGTCTGCGGGCTATGACTATGGTAGCGGTAAACAAACTGTAAGGAATGGACCGGAAAGTGATATGAATCTAGTGTATGTTGGTTGGTTGGCTTTTTGAGGAATTATCCTCAGGACATAACAATGAAAACGTCAACGGATTTCAATCTTACTGTGGTCGGGGTAAACAAACGGCGAGGAAAAGACAGGAAGGTGATACAAGACAAAATTTTGTGAAGTGTTTGGTTTATGATGACCTCAGCCACTTATGACTGCTTGGTTAAAACTTTTGAGTCATTCCCCTAACGACGAAAAAAATTCACCCACACGCAACTAAATTCTAAATCAGTGCGTGCACGCAACAACTGGTCTCTGCATTCCCGTCTTTGATACAGGCGTGAATTTATGTAGTATCATGTATAACACCATTCTTTGCCCTACTCTCAAGTTCCAGCAGGTTGGTGGTAAGGAGACACATTTTCCGAACCGATGAGGTACAAATCGAGTTGAGACAACGAGGCATTAGAACTAGTGTACAAGGACCGACAGTCTGAAGAAAAATTATTATTAATACGTTTATTGCACATAAGTAAAAAAATACAATGGCAATGTGGCGGACTTAATGCTATAAGCAAATAGATGTATCTTTAATGAAAAGACTAAAGTTTTATTCTCGATGTTTTTTTTCTAATACGATCAAGTTTTTAAAATGGACATCTAGTTTAACTTGTAACGTCCATTAATTTGAATAAAAACACTTTCATCATCATCATCGTTCAGCCAAAACACTTTGATTTTGGTGAAAACGAATAATTTGAAAAATTAGCGTGACACTTATTGCTGGAAACCAAGGTTATATGGCGGTAGTCGAGGCAGTTTGTAGCAACCAGTGAAAACGATCCTTTAGCCGGCAGCTGCCACGGCACGGCGTAGGCACGTACCGTCTATTCCGAGTCTTCCCGAACGCGAGGCCCAAAACTGATACCGGGAACACAAGCAGGAACCGATGCTGACGATCTAACAATAAGACGAAGCTCTTGCATCTAGTAGGGAGTTTCAGAAGGAACGCCTCGTCTCTCCTTAAATTTAATTACGATAGGCACAAAATAATCTAAAACTCCCAAGGTGCAATTCTGTAAAAGTCATCAAGCATTTTTGCATAGGACTAAATCCCGGTTTCTCGTTCGCGAACAATCCGTTAATCTACTGTTAACAGCGGTCAGTTGTTTTTTTTTTTTAATATACTTTGGCCAACTGACAGTGTTAATATTGTAAGAGAAACAGGGGAGATCAGCTACACATATATTTTTTCCGCCAAGTAACGTGCCTTGCAGAAAGTCAAGGGAATAAGTTTTTTTTTCTGAGAGAAATAACTGTCGATCGACTTTTATTTTTTAGTTAGTGTTTATTTCTTAACGACCTCGAAATCCACGTATTCTCTCCATCATTATAAACATTTTTCTTAAAGGAACCATAGTAATCGAGGTTCAAAGTCTTACTCTATTTTCGCAGAAATGCATGAAGTATCGCATACGGAACGAAATTTTCAAGAAAACGTTTTTCAATTTAAACGCGTAATGTATTCAAAACGTTCACGTATACGACCCATACCATAAGAAGGCTGAAAGGTACGAGTTCATTGCGCCCCAATTTGTAGTTAATTTTTGGGTTACTACCAAACAATCAATTTATTCCCAGCAACATTTTACGGATTACGTTGTTTGTTTTGATACACGCGTATTGGAAAGTATAAACTTAATAAGTGTATTGGAAACAGGGATGTCGCGAATATTCGCATTCGCATATGCGAATGGTTCGCATTATTTTGAACATTCGCATTCGCATAAATCAATGCGAATGTTATGCGAATGCGAATGTTTGCAAGTCGAGTCAAGATTGGCGCGCCGGCCTCGCGTGTTAGGTTAGCGCATGCTCAGTGAAACGCAAGCCTATGTCAAGTGATTCAATCACCCAATAGAAAGCCTTTGTACCCACGCGCTGATTGTTTGTGATTGGGTTATTTTTTGTTGTCAGTCATTTGCAAACAAACCCGTACTGGAGTAAACGAGTAGTTCACCAAATTTTCAGTGGTTTTGCTTTTTGAGGTGTACTCACGATGTCTCCGGGTCCGAGAAAGAAAAGTGAAATATGGCGTTACTTTATTCAGTGCAGCCGGCCTTATATACGAACCCCTTAGAAATCGCCTTATCCGGGGGTAAGGCGGCAAAACTGCTCTTTCTAAAATATAATATGCCTCTTTTGAAGTTACATTATTGAATACCTGTGTAACAATTACAATACTGTGTATGTTATTATTCAAATACTGTGTCGAGTAAGTAATAGGTTTTTTAGTGCTGTCCTCTAAACATTCGCATTCGCATTCGCACATTCGCATTCGCATTCGCGAATGTTAAGAAAAAGACATTCGTGACATCCCTGATTGGAAAATATAAAGTATAGCTTTATCGGGTCGGGCGTCGGTATTCTGACACCCTGAAGGCGTCAGCCAGTATCTACGGCTATGTGTACTTATGGTTATTTTAGCGCTTTCTTCGGGCACCGACTTCCGCGGGCGTCTATCAACGGCGGACGGGTCGTTGGTCCCGCGTCGTTCCTAGAAGGCGAGCGGACACTGCGATCGAAATAGTCGCGGGGGCTTCCGAGAATGGCGTGACTCACGCGGGACCGTTCAGGGGGCGTTTCGGGCACGCATAGCTTGATGCTACTTTATCTTGGACGGATAGAGTCAAAAAAGATACGGTTCTACACAGAATGCCCTTATGTTTGGACCTATTAAAGACCACTAAGAGAAGAAAACTGCAACACGTGGGTCACGTAATCTTCTTCAACTATAGCAACCCAATGCTGAGTGTAGTTCTCTTCCAATACACGCCATTAACTTCAATCGTAGGTCACGTAAAGCGAAGTAATAAATACGATCTCCTCCTACTGATATTGCAGGGAAAAATACAAGGCCTCAGAAGACCTGGCCATAGAAGAACGTGGCATTTGACAATTGACACAATGCCATTGTAATGTTTACTTATGTGCAATAGCCATATTGAGAATAAAACCTGGCTGTACGGTTTCATATGGGCACCAACGATTTGTTCCGAGCTGCCACATCACGGGTCACAGTGGCCATAATGATAGCCAACCTCCGATAGGAGATGGCACAGCAAGAAGAAGACAGCTCGATGCCCTCTGAGAGGCCCGAGCTTACTGGCATTTAATAAATATTGAAGGAATACTGATTCTATGAAACCAGCATCGATGCAAAACACAAGAGTTTGGGATTAGTGCAGAGTTTTCATTGATGATTACATAACCTAAATACATACATAGGTAGACTATACAGGGTTACCTAAAAAACGCAATTCCTGAAGCAAGTCAAATAGAGTTTGTCATTTACAACAACTTTTGTTATTATTATCATTATACTTTATTGCACACACGAGAACCCAGTACAGGAAAGGTAAGGTATGGTTCAGGTAGCGTAGGTTTGTTCTAAAAAGGTTTTGTTTAATATCCATTTTTTCTTTCATTTTTCTGTTGTTTTACAGTTAAAATAGTGTGGTGGTTCAAAACCATGTGTTCAACAAAATAGACATTCTTCTATCTATGACTTAGAGGAGGCTACGACATTAGTAGAGCGCGTAAAACTTAATAAAATTGTTTAAACACAGATTTCGAAAAATATAAATATCAGAATAAACTCACAGAAAAAAGTGGTTGCAAAACAGCAACTTTGATCAGGGTGTTTCAGAAATTGAGCATTTTAAGAAGTAATCCTGTATATATCCCACTTTAGGCCTGTTCTCAGAGAGAGAAAGAAAGAGAGAGAGAGAAAGATAGAGATAGAGAGAGTATAAGCTTAATCACCAAGCGTGGCCACTGCGGATTGGCGATTTCAAGCGCTGGGGATGTGAACACCCCAGCTACCTACCCAGGTTTCCTGCACAGTCAAAGAGTGCGTGTCAGGCCGCGCGCAGTGTAGGGTTCCGAGAGAGAGGGGGTTTTATCTGCTTTACAGAACTAAAAACTTCATCAACGTCATTTTTAAATAGATTTTGTACGAAGTTTTCCTTTTATAAGTTGGTCAACTCGTTAACTTGTGAAGCCGACTTAGCCGTGATAGTTTTCCTTTTAAGTTTTTATTGTGGTACTACCCTGTATTTTCCACCTTCCACCAATCGAACGTTTAGCCACAAGGGGCGGAGACGCTCTCCTCGGAAAAAATGGTAGATTAAATTAAAAACGATGACTATTAGGGAATAAGCATGACTTCCAGGAAAGATGACTGGAGAGCACAATATTAATCGACCATTTTCCTTATTTCTAATCCCACTGTCTTCTAATTCTACATCGGCCAGGGAGAAGTAGTTATTATATATTTCATTAGTTTAAAAGGTTTGAGAAGAAGACAGTTAATGGCAGTAATAACCTTTGGACACCTACAATTACAAAAACACCATCATTTTGGTGTTAGTTTCGAGTAAGTAATTTTTTTTGTCTCTGAGTTTAGCCTATAAAACAAGTTAGGAAACAGACTTTATCTCAAGGAAATAATCATTACACGTGCGAGAGACAGGACACTGCATGGTCAGCGGATAAGACTAGTAGTACACTACGAATAGTTAGTATGGTCAGGGACCACGGTAAGAATAGTAAAAATAATTACCCACAAGCAATCAAAACAACAACGGCAGAGTGCGCGCACGCATGCATTTAGTGCGTTGTCATAGCGCGGACGCGGATGCAACGCTGGTGACTCGGGTGAGTAAGCGGATAGAAATAGCGCGAGCCTGGCACAGGACGAGCCATGAGTCAGAACAGGCGAACAACACTGTAAGCGCTGCAACAGTATAAAACACGGACGTACATAAATCTGCCCGTATACTTTTCACTCCTCGTCGCAGGCCTTTTTCATGCATATGCACCTAAGCAGCCCATACACATGCATACTGCTGGGTGTGGCAATCTTTCAGAGAGAGAGAGTATGGGTTTAGTCACCACGCGTATTCACCGGGTCCAACGTCAAATCCGTGCTGCTCTACAGGTGCGAAACGTGGAAGGTCACAAAGGACATCTCACGCCAAATACAAATCTACGTCAACCGCTGTCTTCGTCGCATTCTCCACGCATTTACTGGCCCGAGACCATCACTAACGTAGAGCTGTTGGAGAAATGCCACAAGAGCCCGTTCAACCGCCAGATCAAGCGCCGCAAGTGGAGATGGATTGGCCACACGCCCCGAAGGGGTCCCGATTACATACCCAAGCAAGCCTTGGACTGGAATCCCCAAGGGAAAAGAAAGCGTGGCCGTCCCCGTCAAACGTGCGACGCCAGGTTTGACGGGGAATGACGTCGGAATGACGTGGAGCGAGGTGAAGCGAGAAGCTCAAGACCGATCGCGATGGAGGACATAGGACATTAAGTCAAGTGTCCACGGCGTATTGGCGATTTCAAGCGCTAAGGTACACCTATGACCTCGGGTTGCGTTGTTTTACTTCACGTTAGCGAATGGTTTTGCTACTTTTCATTTTCAAATGAACAGATCCGAACCTAGGCCCTGTGGTATGTGGGGACAGCATTCTACAGTTGCATTAACACCGGTCCTATTAATAAATAAACACACAATTGAATCACATATCTCGGTCAAAACTACGAGATCCCCTGTAAGACCCCCTGCGAACCATATAAGGGCATCACAAACATAGAAAAATATCCAATGTTATGAATGCCTAACGAACCACTTCAAGACCTTTTAGAATGAGAGATAGAAAGTATGGACTTAATCACCACACATGATCACAGCAGATTAGCGATTTCACAAGCTGAAATATGACATACCTTCGGCTCGATGTTTTTCTTTAAAGTCACTGAGTGGTATTCTTCTTGTTTGGATGACTAACTGAGGAACGTAAATGGGCTTTGCCCTAGATAGTGACAATAGTTACAAATGACATGCATACATACATAAACTCACGCCTGTATCCCAGAGGGGTAGGCAGAGACCAGGGACTGCCACTTGCCACGATCCTAACAGATCACCTTCACTTCCTCAACAATCATTAGGCGTTGCACGGACGCACGCCGGTTTCGGGTACGTTTTATTTTGCCCTTAGCTAATACATCCCCTATTAGGTCGAAGTATGTCCGCCTGGGACGTCCCTTACCGGCCCTTCCACCCACATTCGCTCGATATATTTGTTTTTCATCTTTCTTCCTTAAAAATAAAAGTTACAAATTACACGGCATTTTAAAGGTGCATAAAGTGTAAGGTCAATAAATGCAGTAATACAATCACAGATCGATAATATTCAATAATTCCTTCTATTTGAATAAATCAACGACTTTCGTTCCACCGTCTAATGCTTCGTTTCATACCTGAGAAGGGTTTTGATATTTAAAACGAGTAAGAAGAAACGTTTTTTTGACAATGTTGCCATGTTTAAACTACAATCGTTCTACATATTTTTTCCAACCAATATTTTTCGTAAGCACTACACATTATTAACTTAATTCCGGATTCACTTACTTGCTTTAAGTGAAGAAAGTGAATCCGGAATTAAGGTAATAACGTTCTACATATTTTTTTACTCAATTGAAACATAATTCGTAATTCTTTCTACGACTCCATAATCTTTTAAAATGCTGCAAAAATATGTAGTCGCATTTTATCAAAATATGTTTACAGTTTCAAAAACCACCACGTGAATTAAACCACGTGATTTAACAAGTCCTATTAGGTATCACTAGGAATTAACAGCCTGCATAGAGCCTGTTAATTTTTTTAAAGATCTCTTCCGATGACGCACTTCCCGTTTCGTAGACGCAGGTTCTTCTTTTTCGCTTTAAAGTAACGAAAGCCGCCAAAGTCGAAATATAATTTATATACATAAAAAAAAACAGAAACTGACATGGAATGCGTACACCACGTAACATAACATAAACTCACGCCTGTATCCCAGGGGGGTAGGCAGAGACCAGGGCCGGCCACTTGCCACGATCCGAACAGATCATTTTCGCTTCATTAACATTCATTAGTCGTTGCATGCACGCACGCCGGTTTCGGGTACAACAGTGTTTACAAAACGGGCGATCCGCAACAAAACTACGGTTTTAATATTGAATATTTTAAGATTTTTAATGATTGTGGATGTCGTAGAAGTCGACTAAGGAAATAAATTACGAGCAGCGTCTTCCTGAGATTCCAACCGCATACTGCGATCGCCAACCCGCCTGCCGCGCGTGGCGATTATGGTAAAACCCCTCATGGTTATGAAAACCATGAGGGAGGCCTATGTCCTGCAGTAGTGGGCGGCAAATGGCTGATGATGATTGTAAAATAATGAGTATACTTTTAAAAGTAAATCAGACATTGACCAATTAGAAATACTCTTATTATCATATACTTACGTAGATGCAAAAAAAAATATTGACCACAAAATTATACTCGTCACTAAATTGGTCATTTGTCCTTGGTCCACACAGCACGGGGTATCCTAGTTTAGGGCCAGGACAAGTGATAGTGCTGTGTGGAAGTTATTTCTATTATGAACTTCTTACATGTTCATAGATCGACGACCAAAAATTTGAGACAAACATTCCTAAAATGTCTGTTATTTTATTATCTAGAGCGCCTTAAACCACACTTGTCACAAAAGGTACACATTATTTTACAATCAATCGTATGTTACAGTTTACAAGCGTTAGGGACGGCAGAGGGAGAGCAGCCTTAAGCAAACGAGCTAGGCTCCAGATAGACTTGGTTTCAGATAGGCACCATCGATTTGTTCCGAGCCGCCACAACACGGGTCACAGTGACCACAACGATAACCGACCTCCGCTAGGAGATGGAACCGAATGCAGAAGCAAACTCACAAGGTACTCACCTAATCGGTTGAATCTGTCGAAGCCGGCGGTGTTCTTTACGCCATAGTCAAGGTCGTCGAAATCCGTTGGAAGGTCGATCAGCTCCCAGGCGTTCTGAAATTGCATAAACGTTGATTTTTTTATCGTTAAGTTGTTGTGGACTGAAAGAGGATATAGTGCCCAAAATTGAGAAAGTAATATTGCGATGTGTGGAGGAGAGTTACCAAAGAAATATGTATATCAAACTAATGTAGTTGGAAGGTGTAACAAATCTTCGCTAATGCGGAGGGCAAGATAAAAAGTACCCGTCCGTGACCGACGAGAGAGCATGCAGCGTCTAATGATGATGAAGCAAAGGAGATTTGTCACGATCATCAGGGCCGAGTTTCATAAACCTACAATTCGTAGTTCATTATGACAACTTGAGGTGTATTGCGTAACAGAGTCTACTTGTTAATCTGTGGTTTAATAGACTTTGCAATGTACATGTACATCAAATTGTCACAGTCAATCATAAATTGTAGTCCTCTATGAAACAGACCTCCGGTACGGCAGTGCCCCCGCCAAGTCGAGCAAAAAATCGGCACGGCCGTACCATCCTTTTCTCGAAGCAGTTCAGGCCATTTTCGACCTGTTATAACTTCGTCGTGGATAAAACTAGAAGCCTGAATTTTCAGTCACCAGGCAGGCATTGTATAAACAGAGTATATTTAAAATTTTCATTCAATTACAACCAGTAGTTTAAGAATTATAACTAGTCAAAGTTTTTTAACCAAAACTCTAAGGCACTTCTAGCAGACATAGAAGCTTCAAATTTAGAATACAATTAGTGTTTAGTGTATAAGTCAAGGAAAGACTGAAATATTTTGCAATTTCGGTCCAGTTTCCTAGATACACCAACTGCATAAATAAATGGATAGACTTTGCAATCGCACTAAACACTCTAATTTAATATAATATGTATTACTTGTGAGATACATCGTGTTTTCATGCGATGGCCAAGTCAATGTAATTATTTAAAACATAAAAGATTTTTAATATTGATATGGTCACTATAACATGTTGCTAAGTTAGCTAATTACGTAATAACTTAAGACAGAAGGACCCTTAGGTAGAGACTGAATAAATTAACCGACTTGGTATTACATGGATCTCACAACTACGGTAGAAGAATTTAGTTGCGAGTCTTGGCTTTTTTTTACAAGATATGTTTTTAATGGCATACATATGGCCTTGATTCAATTTGTGTATTTCGGAACAGTAATCAATTATAACGATTTTTTGGTCCAAAGTTGCCTATAGCGTAACTGAGTGGAGTGCTCAGCGACACAAGCATGTAACGGCCGATATACTGTAGACTCTACTGTGTACAGTACATAACTGCCTCGTTGGTCTAGCGGAATCACGTCTGATTACCATGCCGGAGGTCGTGAATTCGATTCCCACTGGGGCCAGCCATACATTTGTACCTACATACATTTGGCTCAGTCTGGATGTTCTTCCATGTTTGTGACGTCCTTGCCATAGGCTATCCTAGTTTAGGTTCTGGACAAGTGATTGTGTTGTGTGGAAGTATTTTCTTTTTATGAAATGAACTTTGAGTGTACGGTAAGAATATTGCTATATGTCATCTTAACGCCAATATAAATACTTAGGCACATGGATCCATCAAACATAGAACCCGGATCGACAGCCAACCTTCACTTGTGGAGAGGCACTAGAAATTTTTTATTGCTATCAAAGATTTTGTGTGTGATTTTTTGCTATCAAAGCGTTAATGGAATGTTTTGTAATTAATTTATTTTTGTAGATGAATAGAATGTTTTATGGACCTCGCTAATAAATTTCGTCAATTCTCAAGTTCGAGTGGACTCAAACTTGAACGAATGTGATAAGACTCTAATCTTTAGTAGCTTTTCTCTTTCTTTTAAATGCTTTTCCAGTTTCAGGTTTCGTTTAGGTCAGTTTCGTTTCATAATTACAGTTCAGTCACCCTAGAATGTCATGATGTTTCATTTTAATTACAAAAATTAAATAATTACAAAAATTTAATGCAAAAGTAAAACTAGATGTGTTGTTTGGGTCGGTATAAATGTAAACTAGTTAAATAATAGTGATTTTTTGTGGCAAACATTGTTACTACATAAGTAACTATGAATGAATACGTCTAGACTCGAGTCTCTCTAAGCGGAATCCACACTTGAAATGACCAATACACACATAATTATTTATCATTCATACTTACAGGATCAACCTCGATTCGCAACGGCGACTTAAACCTTATGTAGGGTTCGGTTTGTTGCACATTCCCATTCTGATACGGCTTCTTTGCGAGCACAGGACTATTGGCCGCGCTTAACCTTTCCCTCAAGATCGAGTTCAAGTTATAATCGTCCCTATTCTCAGTCATCGTAGAATTGCTATTGCTATGAACGGACGGGCTCCTTGCGGGAGAAAGCTTGTTCTCTCTGTAACTTTCCGTGTCTATATGTCTCGGATTCATGTTTCCGACGTTATAATTGTTTATAGGCGATAGTCTACAAGGGGTAGAGCTGTCGCTAAATATGCCAGGACTCCTGACGATGCGCAGGGATTCCTGTGGCGTGCTGCCCTCGCTAGGGTGGTAAGGCGAGGCGTTCCGTCTTTCTGGCACGGGAGAGCTGGAAGTCCTGTTGATTGTGACGGGCGAGCGTCCCGCTTCCACGATCTCCGGCCTCCGGAATTGCTGCGGTATGTTAACCGGCCGTATCCGCATATGGGCGTCGTCATCGCGCATAATCGCCGTGGATTTCGGCTGCGCCTCAGCCGATATTAGGTTCTGTAGCACGTTGACTCGTGCTTCGACTAGGCTGCGTGGCCTGGGCTGGGTTGGGCTTTGCTGGGGCTTATTCCTCAACAGGACCTTGGGGAGACTGGTTGTACTTTCGTTCGTGGAGTACGGCTCGTGGATGGTGGTGGACATGTCCGTCTCGATGCTTTCCCGCGTGTCGTAGGGCATCTGTTCGTCCTCTAAACTCTCGCTTCCCGATTCCTCGTCCGTCTCGCAGATGTCTTCGCTTATGGGGATGTGTGCGCCGGGGAAGAACTCGCAAAGGGTCGACATTACTTCCACCACCTGGAGATAAACAATAAAGTTTGTATGTCTATAGAAAGGAGCAATGTATAACATTTATACATTTTTTTTCAACTTTTAATTAATCTCGGGTCCATCGCATACGTCACTTAAATCGCCTGAAGCGTGATGTACGACTTTTGTCACCCACCCTCATGCGCCTCAGCGACGGATCAACATGGTTTCCAGTGGAATGGCAAACTTTTCATATAGTGCGGAGATGGATCGAGCCGCCTAAAAAGCGATTGTGGACACATCTCAAGTAACAATAATAAAGTAACAAAGCAAAGATGTAGTGGTTTCAAATTATTAATTTGTTCTAGTGAGTGTGTTAAAATAAAATGAATGTGAAAAATATAATAAAACAAAAAAGTAAATGTTTCATTGTTTTTGCAGTAATGTGTTAGTGTTTTTGCTATCCTGATTATTGTAATATATTGCGCTAATTGGGCATATACACAGTGCAAATAAATAATGTACGAGTACTAAAGTAAAGCCAATTTAATAGGCCACATTTGACATATTGTGTCAGTCTTAGCTTCATAGTGAGGGACCTGCTAAAAAACATCGATTAAATCGAATGAATCGATACGGACTTCAAACATTTGTGAATCGAATGCAGTTATTGTGAAAAAGTACGTATAGGTACTGTAATTTTAATTGAGTTCCATTGAAAATCAAATCAAATTAACAATTATTAATCAAAACCCTGTCCCATTATTGTCTAACCTAAATTTATAAAACAAAATAAGACACGTATATAATTTAACCAAGAAAAAATGCATATTTTATTCACTAGAACTAATAGAATTATAACGATTGTTGTCATCGTCATCACTGCTGTCCGCTCTCAGAGATATAATTAATTCTTCTTCGATAATGTTAAGTCCTTTCCCTATTCTGCTATTAGCAGAAAAACAAGATTAAAAAAATATATGAAACGGATTTTGTTTCTATTCAATTATTTTTGTATTTTTTAGATTATTAAAAAAAAATATAATATCGTTTTTCACTTCTCATTTTATAAAAGTTCGTCTTTATGTGATGCGTACTAGTTGTACAATCTACTAATAAAATAATCGCAATGTGGAATCATGTATGGCTATACATTCCTTTACATGTAATCATTGCATTCAATTCAACTTTTTGACTGATGATTCCTTTGATTTTTACGGTAACATCCCTAGTTTTTAAAAACAAAAAGGGTTGACCGACATAACCTTGTGATGAAGTTCAGTTTTTTAGGACAAACATTGTTTATTAAGTTTAGAATGATTTATTAGTCAAAGTAAATTGTAATAATGCCTTCTTTTGACATTATTACAATAAATATGTACTATTAACTGAAAAAAGTGAAGCAATTGTGCAATTCTAACTTTGAAAAAATAAATAATATTGTGTGCCCTGCGTTACAAAGTTATGTTGATGAATTTTGATAAAGTGTCAAATGTGGCCTATTAAATTGGCTTTACTTTATCATCTAGATTAACTCACCTTGGCCATGCTAGGGCGCTCCGCTGGTACCTTGTGCCAGCATTGGGTCATCAGCTCTTCGATCGGTTCAGGACAACCCGTGATCAGAGGCGGCCGCAACCCTGAAATGTTTCAGTTTTTTTTAATTTATAGCGTCGTGTGGCAAAATAATAATGGTCTTGAGGCAGTTTAAATAAAATCATAATGCTCTAACTTGTGGTTGGTAAAATCATAATCTTATATATAAGTAATGTTATTGATGACTTTGTCGTAACTATCGTCTGAAACAACAGTAGCAATATCGTCCTTCTGTTACCTGGAACGGTCAATCGGTCTTTGGGCGCTTGGTATTACCAGAAATTCCCACTTCACTGCCTAATCGTTTCTAAGTGGCCAAGCCAACGACAATAAAGCAGGCAAGGACCTGCGTGAGCTCCAGACAGGCGACCGGCAGGAGACCGCGCGGGACAGGGACAAGTGGAGACTTCTTCTGTCAGAGGCCAAGAACCACTTTGGGTCTCTGAGGCAGCAGAGGAAGTAAAGTAGTAAAAGAGGTATTTTGTGTTAGCTTTTTTTTTTCAGGTGTACAAAAAAGAACATACTTATCTTATCTTAAAGGTATACATGAATTGTTAAATGGTATCTGTACCAGTTTGAAACTGTATCACATATTCCGTAAGCAGAACCCAACTTATTGACCGAGATGAATAGGGTTAGATATTGAAATTATTGATTACTTGCACCACTTTCTTAAATGTGGATTCAGTAGCATTTAACTAAATTCTTCATGCAAAGTTCAATTTAAATGGCTTCAACGACAGCCCATTTTAAATTACACACTTATAAGACCACGTGAATATAACTTGTGGATATAAGATTGCAAAGACGGAATAAAATTCAGACGCCTGGGATGCATCATGCAGTATAGGGCATGCACCCGGTTAGGACCAGGGTCTTCTATACAAAACCGGATGTGTGTGCATGGACTAGTTACGTACCGTACCGTGTTCGCACGTTCGTTGAATTGACTTATTTCAATTGAATTACACAATTTCTGGATATCTTCATCCCAAGTACTTTACAAACACCTTTCCTTTTAGTGTTTGGTCAGCAATTAAGATTATTATTATTAAAATTGTTTATGGCACCCGGTAAATATTGTACAATAGGCGGGCTTAATACTAATTAGTATTTTATTCTAGCCAACCAATGCGTGACTAGAGAAGGTGGGGGGTTGTGCCAAAGCGAGAAATCAACGAAATACTATTTTAAATAATACAGTTAAATAAAAATATACTATATAATAAAGCAGAATAATAGCATAACTATCATATCATCATAAGCAGCCTATATACGTCCCACTGTAGGGCACAAGCCTTCTCTCAGAGAGAGAGTATGGGCTTAATCACCACGCGTGCCCACCGCGGATTGGCGATTTCAAGCGCTGAGGTATGTGAATAGCTCAGACACCCAGGTTTCCTCACGATGTTTTCCTTCACCGTTAGCGAGTGGTATTGCTACTATAACTTCACAAACGTAAGTACATAACTTAGAAGGAAAAGTCATAGGTACACATGCCTGCACTGGGAATCGAACCTGGGTCTCCCGCTTCCGAGTCCAATGTTCTACCCACTAGGCTACCACCGCATTCTATCATATATAAATTTGTATAATGAATAATTATGCAGAATATTAATATGAGTATAATATTAAAAATACCTTTGCTCATGCGGGAGTAGTTTCTTCCTCAACTGCTGATTTGCTAATGCTAGATTTTCAGTCATGCAGGTTCACACACGTTTTAGACTCAAAGGAAAAATCACAGATTTAATGAAAAATACTTGTTACTCTATTACCAGGGCAGTCAAAGTACAGATTCTTCTTGAGCTGCTGATTCACTAATGCTACATTATCAATAACGTAGCTAGGTTCACTCACGTTTTAGACTCAAAGAAAAAAAAAAACACAAATTTAATGAAAAATACTTGTCACATAAAGTAATTTGATAACTGGAGATTGCTAATATTATTAAGAATTTTTGAAATCAACTTAAAATTTCTGTTTTCGGCGCTGTTGATAAGACAATTTTTATCGGCATCTCAAAAGTTCTTTGCATCACTGGGTAGCAACAAACCACTCCAGCTATCAGAATGATCGGTGAACGAACACTTCGAAGAAGCCTCCATCGACACACTGACAGGGCAGTGATGATTGATGTGAATCAGATCAAGGTGAGACTAATTATGTGGGTGGTCACTGCAGAATACAATAGTTTTATCGGTTGAATCATAAAAGAGTGATCTCATTTATAATAATGCAAAAATACTGCCAGTGCGACTAATCATTCGGCCTTACCAGGTCCATAGAAACAACAAATCATCTTTGGCCATTACATAGATGGTTTATTTTTTAGATAGAAGTTAGATAATTCATACAGTATCTAGTGGCATTTCCTACCTAAATTTGCAAAAGGAAAACCACATCGCTCGTAGCAGCAATCTTTACAGAAATGTTCATGCAAATAAGATATGTCTGTTGTCACTATTCGTCAGTACCTACATAGTTCGGAGACATGTTTCAAATTTTTATTTACCGAAATAAGTAAGTAACGATTGAACCTGTAGGTTCCATAACACTTTAAAACAAAGGCTGGCTTGGTTTGACATGCATGTTTTTTTTTTTTGCAAAAACCGCATCCACTCAACGAAACACAAACTTTTGTAGTTAAATGATGAAATATCACCTTCATGGACAGCCCAGAGTATGCCCCACGCAGTGCGAAGCTCCTCAAAGGGCTTGCTCCTTGTCAGCACTTCCCACAGAATGATGCCCCATGAGAACACGTCGCACTTCTCTGTGTATGAAGATGTCTCGAACACCTGTAATTGAGGTACGTTATTAAATTTACGGGTATATTTAAATAAATGTACTTTAACGTATCAATTATGATAGCTGCTGAAAATGATCGCAAGTTTTTGCGAGGTTGACTCCAGTGCTAAGAAAACTCGCGACTTGGACCCAGTTTCCATTGCATTACTTGACGTTTGATCAACGGCAGATAATAATAATAACTTCCAAAGAACACAATCATTTGCCCTGGTCCCAAACTAGGATACCCAGTGCTATGGTAACCAGCCAACGACATCACAAACATGGAAATACACCCAGACTGAGGCCATTTGTGCAAATGTCAAAATAGAGGTTTCCAACAAAAACTAAAGATCGTTGAAATAAATGGTTTGATTTATGATTTTACAGACAGTAACTGTAATAAAGTAGTCTTGAAAATAGATATTTACAACTTAAGACATTAATTTCTTAACTTTAAAATAATTAGGGACCGAACCTGGATCCTGGATCCTTTGAGTCTTCGATGAAATGAAGTTTCTCCGTTGATAACATTTACAAAATAATGTTAGGCACTAAAGATTTATTTTCGTGATATTTTTGAGAAATAATAATTTATATCTACGGAAATTAGTTTGTCGTTCGATGTATTTTTATTAAGGGCGTAAAAATTTTTTCAGAGTACAAAGTAGCATTTATTTATGTTAGAGATTAAGATCTCCGTTATTTTTATAGCACAAAACGTACATTACTCAATTTTAGCCTTATGTTATTTGCAAAGCACAGAAGGTGGCAGGTATATGCGATACTTGCAAACATGACAAACACAGGAAACATGTTTTTGTTTAGAAACCATGATTTATCACAAACAACAGATAACAGTGGCTAAGTGTGAAATTAGTCAATTTTTTTAGTTTGGTTTCTGCATCTTTCACTAAGAATGAATGAGAATAATTGAGACATCAAAATATTGGATTCCTAAGTACTAAGGCCACAAAATTTAAAGCAAATTTACTTTTTGAATTACTCAAATCCATCAAGAAATTACAAAGTTTAAACTTGGCTGTTTTAAAACGCGCCCGGCGGCGGCTTGAACGCTATTGTGACGTCACAGAATCCGACCGGCCAGCCAGTTGGCCGCCGCGCTCCGCCGCCAGTGTGTTTTGATATCCGATTTTTGGAAGTGCGTATTTTTATTGCGTAAACCGAAAGACTATCATTTCCAATAGTAGATGAGACAGCCGAGTGCCACATGTGTTTGGTTAAGAAGGTACGAATATTTAAAAATCGGACTTCTTTCTTCCCATATTTATTTTTTTTTTTTTTTTTTTATTTATTTATTTAGTTTTAGGAAAGCCATTGACATTATATAACTTAATACTACTTTAAAATATGAGAACAGAAAGTCATTAACAGGCTTCCACTGATAGCAACAAAATATAACAGACAAATAATTCCTTGCTCAAAATTTGGAACGTTGGTTGGCAAATTTATTTGTGTTCCTAAAGTGCATACAAAACCTCATTTTTACGTGAATTTTCCCAGAATTCCAGTAATTTAGGTTTTTTTGTGTTTTTCTCAAAGATCCAACTAGTTGGATACGATTCTTTTCATTTCCACATACCGTGGGATCTAGAAATTACGTGCAATTTCGTATTTTTTGTAGGGTTGGTCCAAATTAGACCACAATATCTAGACCCCTCGTCAAGTTACCTTTACAAATATTGTAAGAAAGAAAGAAAGAAAGGAGACATTTATTTAAATTGTCACAGAAACACAGAGTAAACAAGTAGGTAAACTAACAAAATACTCAAAAAACTACTAAACAAAAAAAAAAACAAAACAATCATGAAGAGAACATGTAAGGCATATAGAACCGAAGACAGCCGTGTAGCATACAATATTGTATGGCACCCAGCCACCCCCGACTCCAAACGCTTACGGTGCTTCCTCACGCCTCATATTGCAGTTTGTTACATGTTTAAATCCTATGTTTCAATATAAAATTGTTAGTTAGTCCCAATTTTTATCATGATAAAGGTACCTATGTACCCAAGAAACGGAATTTAAGCATATTTTTTCAGCTTTTATCTTTTTTTCTCGAAGATTCCGTATTTGGGTGCGATTTATACACCAAAATAAATAAATCGCATCCTACTATAATAGGATCTTACAGAAAAAAAAAAACTAAATTACTGGAATTCTGGGAATGGTTCGAAGTTTTTATTTGCACTTAATGCACAAAATGCACTAAAGTATGTTTTTTAGGAACGGAAATCAACTTGCCAACTAGTATGCCAAATATTTACCAAGGAATATTTTTTTGTTCCACCGGAGGAAAAAAAGGCCGATTTTTAAGTATTCTCTCTTCTTAACAAACATTTTGGCACTCGGGTGTTCACGTCAACTATTTGAAATGATGGTCTTTTGGTTTATGGTTAAAATCTGGTAATACATAACATTAAACCATTTCTTTAAAACTTTTTCGTGGCGTGGAATCCGAACACTAGTTTTTCGGACGCGGTCACGGGCGTATTCTTGCATTTTGGCGTAGTACAATATTTGTAAGGCGATATTATCACCTTTATAGCGTTAAAACGACACGCGCACACATCAATTCACTGAGGTCTGAGACAGATCGAGATCACCCGAGATGCTGTGTGCGCGACAACGGCGCGGGTCTACGGAACCTATGACGTATCAAGCGTATAGCGCCAGTTCACGCCCGTTTTTGGAACCAGTGCACTAAAAACGCTGTAACTTCGTCATTTCTTATCCGATTTCGATATTTTTTTTGACACAACATATAGTGTTTTGATGTCTCTATAAAACTGCATACTTAGTTCAAAACGTGAATGATCCTCATTGTAAAAATACTGAATGAACAGCGAATCCTAAATTAATAAATTGGTGAAATTATCCAACAAAGTCTGGATTAGTTCATACAGCAACATAATTTTTTTCAAGCTGAAAGAGTGAAACATCTAAACATTGAATGAACATACAATCAGATTATGTCATGCCGTTTGTCCGCTCTATTGTATAACATGGTGAATGGAAGTTCATGGAGCAACCATCTAGCTCTTGTTCACACCAAATGGACGGCGATATGTGTGAGCGAGATGCAAACAGTAAAAAATTATATTAATTTTGATTATGTTGTGTGATCAAGGAATGATCACTCAAGTGAAGATTCATCAGTGAATTGTCTGATTTCTCTTTTAGATTCAGGGAAGAGGCCTTGTTAGATTCCTGACTTATGTACATTTGTAGAATGATAATTTGTGTATTCCTTTGAAAAACATTGTGAGGAAACCTCGGTGATTTAACAGCTGGTTCATCATTTAACTTTTTACGTAGCCTATATACATTCCACTGCAGGGCACAAGCCTTCTCTCAGAGAGAGTATGGGCTTAATTACCACCCGCGACCACCGTGGGTTGGCAATTTCAAGCGCTTAGGTATGTGCACACCTCAGACAAGGTTTCCAATATTTTTTTTCTTCACCGTTAGCGAGTGGTATTGCTACTGTAACTTCACAAAAATGTACGTAATTTAGAAAACAATGTCATTGGTACATGCAGGGATTCGAACCCACGACCTCCCGGACGAGAAGCCGGCGTTCCACCGCTCCGCTACCACCTTATAATTAAAAAAATAATTGAGACTTAAGTTCAGAAAGATTTAGTTAAATCACTTAGGTTTTCTATAACTACTTTAGGATGACTAAATATTGCTATGATGTGACTTTACTAGAGCCTCACTTCTTTCCTTGTGAACTGGATGGATCCATATTTGTTTACTTGAATTCTTTCTGTTTACAGTGCCCACAGTGTGTTGGCGATTAATAGTTTGATAGCATAGGAACATCCTTTTTATGTAGCTAGGAACATCCTTTTTATTTCTTCTTTGTAATACTGTTATTAAAAATCGTCTTTTAAATAACACAGTGTTTCATTAATATATTAAGAATATGTACTAACACTAGAATAAGATTAAGTACTAACAACCTTATATTAATTTTTATATTTGAAATAAAATTAATTGAATTGAATTGAATTACTGTCAGTGCATGTGGAAAGTTCAAACATTATTGCCAAACAATGTTTGTTTGTATTCTTTTAGTTGCACTAACCCATGCTGAGGAAGTAATCTTACGATGAAACTGAGAAACTCCTAGAGATCTGTAAGTAATAATCTCATCTTAATATCTTATTTTACATATTCCAATATTTTTCAAAAATATATAAGTATTTATTTTGCTGCGGTACTCACCCTCTCTCTGATCTCACACACTTACACACACTCACTCACTCACACTCACACTCATTTACTCACACACATTGAGGGAGGTCAACTAACACTATACCTACCCTTTTTCTTTTTTTTTTCTTATAATACTTTTGTTTTAACAGTAATTTACAGTTTTTGTTAAAACCAACTAGGTATGTAAGAATTTTGGTAGTAGTTTTTGTAAACGGAGGAAGTAGGCGCTGTCTGCTGTAATACAGGTGATGAACCTAGCACAGCAGCGGATGCTAAATAACTTAAATGATAAACCAAACATGTAATTTGTCACCACCTAGTTTTAGACTAGTATAAGACTTTTATGTCACAAATAAATTACTTACTTACTTAATAAGTGACAAATAGTAAGTGAAAATTAGGTTTTTAAAATGTTTGTTTGCCCAATGCAAACTCTTGATTACATACTTAATTTTACAATAGGTTGAACATTACCTCAGGCGCCATCCATGCAGCGCTGCCTTTATTATTAGTCATGTATGTGGCCTTCTCCGCTGCTGTGCCAAAATCACAGATCTTTAGTTTAGTGCCACTGTCCACGAGCAGCAAGTTCGGAGGCTTCAAGTCCCTGTGTATTAGAGGCTTTGGTTTCATTGCATGTAGATAAGCCACACCCTGAAATGTAGACATGGAAAATATTAATTTGTATTATTCTAGCTGACCACAGTGAAGCCGTTGTGGGGATATTTGATTTTTATATGTTAGATATAGAAAACTCTCCAACGCACAACAGTAATCATATTTACAGAGATAAGAGAAAAAATATAAGTGAAATTACATCCACAAATTACATTACGTCACACGAATTTCATCATTTTTGGACCCCCTTTCCTCTGTCCTTGTCACAGATGGAAACATTTTTGTGAACACTCTCACCTGGTGCGACGTCACATATTTTAGAAATTACAGCACTTCCAAACATATTTCTATTTAAAATGTTCAAGCCTTATGTAGAATTGGAGAACATTAGAAAATACATATTAAGTTTTTTATTAGATTCAAACTTATAATATCACAAAACTTATGACTCGTCCACCCTCCTTGTCACACTTTGTTAACTTTGTCACCTACCAATCAAGCCATTTATTCTGACGATTTACATTAACTCCTGAACTGCCCTCGCGGAACACAACGTATAGGTGGCCCATACTAAGTTGGACACAGATCTGTGTCGCGGCAGACGAGTGGTTAACTATAACTTAAATTCAATTTACATTTACAATTAACAATAGTCTATTTAAGATTTCAATTTTGTTGATAATAATACATAATTAATTTGAATAAATTTATATGTTGTGGAACTCTATTGTATCTGTTTGCCTTTTGGCATAGGATTCCCCCAACGTCTTCCACTCCTGGCTGTCCTGTGTTAATCTCGTCCAGGTACCTCTAGCTACCTTTTCTATTTCTTTTCTTATCCGTACCCCCCTTATCATTTGCGGTAAATTATGGATGGCCCCATATACCTAGTATGCAATTAAATTAAAAGTTAATGTAATATCAAATGAAATTGGAAACAATGTAGACATGCATGAGTTTAGTGTGGTGTGGCTCAGAGTGGAGAGGATGAAGGAAGAAAGATTGACCAAACAAATATATCGAGCGAATGTGGATGGAAGGGCCAGTAAGGGACGACCCAGACGGACATATTTCGACCAAATAGGGGATGTATTAGCAAAGGGCAGGATAAAAAGTACCCGAAACCGGCGTGCGTGCATGCAACAACTAATGAATGTTGAGGAAGCGAAAGTGATCTGTTAGGATCGTAGCAAGTGGCAGTCCCTGGTCTCTGCCTACACCTCTGGGATACAGGCGTGAGTTTATGTTATGTTATGCATGAGTTTATGTTGTATGCATGTATATTCCATTATATGCATACAATATAAACTCACACATGTGTATGCCAAAGGGACAGGCAGCGACCAGGGTTTGCCCAGGGCAGATTAGTATGGGTTTGTTCATCTGAACATAATATGTACTTGTACAATGAGGTAATTAAATGAGAAGGTCAGTAAAGGCAAGAGAAATTGGATTACACTGATTTTTGTGAGGTTAAGATTTTGAAGGAGGCTAGAGGAATGTGAACAAGGTTTTAGGGGTATTGATGGGTATGGAAGTAATCAGCAACAAATATATAATGTAATTTGGATTTTGGCAACTAAAACATACAATTAGACACTGACATTTGTGGCTGTAATATTTGGCTAGTTGTACAATGTGACATTATGTAGATTAATAAATTTTTAATTGTTTTATCTACTAAATTAACCTTATTTGGATACTTAAAGTATGATAGACACAGAAATACAAAACTGTACACAAGTTTAATTTCATTGTGATCAAATAAACTTTATTTATTAACATACCTCAGCGCACTGTCTAGCCCAACTCATGGCATGTGCCGTTGTGTACTTGGGTTTCGGGCGGTTGTGGAGCACATTGTACAAAGAGCCGCCCTCGGCGTACTCCATCACCAGACACACCGTCGCCCCCTTGGTGCAGGCCCCGTGCAGTCTCACGATGTTCGGGTGGCACACGCGCGACAGTTGCCGCACCTCAATGGCAAACTCGCGCTTTTCAGCAGCAGAATTTATATGTTTCACGGCCACAAACTGATTCTTCCACACACCTTTCCACACCACACCAAATGCACCATTCCCGACCACCTGTTTTAACATTTATCAAAACAGTTACAAGGCCAAGAGCTAGACCGTCTGATGAAAGGGCTTATATATTACATATATTACCGCCAATTCTTGAATATCATTGTAATCAATTTCTTCCACGAACGATTGAACCACGGGTGAATCTTGCATGTTAGATGCCATGAGTACCACTCATATCACATTATCAAAATGACTAGATATGTTGAAATTTTATGTTTGACTAAAATGTATTTACAATTACTTAAAAATAAGGAGAAATTGTCGGCAAAGGGGAAATTCTCAGTATTGTTTGGCAAGGAAAATTAACTGTGACAATGACAAGGTCGCCATCTTTGAAAATCAGACAGACAGAAGTGTCACACAAGTCCAATGTTGCCAGATGGGGAGATTGAAAATGCGGTAGCAGTGCCTACAAAACGCGGATTTTTAACCAAAAAAGCATATTTAAAATTTAAACTATTTAAGAAATAAGTTCCATATTTTAAGTACACATCGATTTTATATAGGTACCTACTTAATCATGCGCTTATTGATTGCAATCAGTTGTCCTGATCCCAAACTAAGATGCCTGTGCTATGGTAAACAGGCAATGACATCACAAACGTGGAAATACACCCAGACTGAGGCCATTTGTACAAATATGCAGCGGCCCCCAGTGGGAATCGAAGCCACGACCTCGGCATGGTAATCAGACATAATACCGCTAAAATAAAGAGGCAGTGGAGGCAGTGGAGGCAGTCGGTTAGGAGTATACCTACAAACCTTTAGTACTTATTTCACATCTACTATTTGTGTTCTGTGACTATGCTAAATAATAAGACATCCAACACAAACACTAATGTCGTAGTTTCAAACTTCCCGTACTATGGTAAACAGGAAAGGAATAAGCAGAGACTAAAGGCAATAAGTACCAGCAACAAGTATGGTTGCCTATAGTGGGAATCAAATCCACAACCTAATACTATACTAACAATTATTCCAGAAATTTCCACCCCCCGTTTTTAATTTTTTCGCGTCAGACACGTTTACCTGTGCTACAAACGGTTTACTAATGTATTGCCAAGAATAGTTTCCCAACGTATTACTTCCTAAACTATTTTCCGCAAATTATCACTTGGCAAAAAAACATTTCTCAAAACAACTTAAAGCAAATAAACAGTTAGCAAAAGTTATTATGGCAAGTTATTGTTTACCAAATAAATACTTGGTCAAAATTCATTTTACCAAGCATTATTCAGTCAAAAGTCGTTTGGCAAAAACGGCGGTATCCCACGTTTTGCCATATCATAATGTAGGGTACCTATGACTTTTCCATGCACCAACCTTGTTTAAGTTTGACACAAAACTAAGTTTTTTAGTGAAATATTTTTTTTCGCTTTTATATAAAAAAAAAGAACTAACACCCGAAGTTTCAAGATGGAGCGTCGCTGCGCTCCGCTCCATCCTGGAACTTCGAACCTATTTTTGCTTATGTGTACTGACCTAACAAACAAAATGCGAAATATAAATTTAAACAATTATTTGCTATATAACACTTGCCAAAATAAAACGTTAGCATAATAAACGTTTGTCTTAATAAAACTTGACGCAGTAAAATTATGCGAAATGATAATTTGACCAAATGAATAAAATGCGAAATGAAAACTTGCTAAAGTTTCATTTGGGAAATGAAACTGATGCCATAAGTTTATTGGGAAGTAAAATTTGGCGAAAAATACTTTGGCTAAACGGCGGTATCCCGCTACAAACAATTAGTAACAAACTTTAATCTTCAACAATTTTCGCCAAAATAACTTACATTGTAAGTTTATTACTAATGTAGCTTTATGAAAGAGGGTGATAGCGTAAATGAGTTGAATGAAGGGATGTATTAACGTAAACTCGACAATAATTTTAAAACAATTTATTATAAATACAACAATTTTTCGATAAGGTAGGCAGTTTCTAAATACCCATTATTTTATTTTATTCCACAAGTATGTATAGTACTTACTTGATGATATTTAAACTTGAGTGGATCTCCCCCGGTTTCTCGTACACTAACAAGCTGTATCTACTGTTAACAGCTGTAAGTGGTTTTTTTTTTGTATGCACTTTGGTCAATTGACAGCTGTTGACAGTAGATTAACAGCATGTTAGTGTACGAGAAACTGGGGGTGAATGCAGTGATACTAGCGCCATCAATGGAAAAAAATATTATTGTTACAGAGCGTTATTAGAGTTCCGGAGTCCGTCCGCTTGTCTGTCCGTGACTTAGCGCAGAGACGGACGACAAGTACTAGAAAGCAGAAATTTGGTACACATATACATTATATTCTTTTTGTTGCACTAACCCGTGCTGCCTGTACCTAATACAGATAAGTTTGTAAAGAGGCTCGAAATTTCACTGATGCCTGCACTTGCCGATTAGCTAAGTTGGGAGAGCACTGGCACGGTGGGCCAGAGGTCGCGGGTTCAGGTCCCGACATTTTTAGCCTCTAAATAGGTTCTTAATACATATTCATACCTATTAATTATGCTGACAAAACGGTAGGATAAAATCCTACACCTAAATTAGGGATCTTTTTCTCGCCTACACCATAGTAGTGTTCTACCTACTGAAATCTACTACACGTTGTCGCACTACCAAGTTTTTGATCTCTGCTCTAAATCTACTGAGGCGTGTCTCCTGAATTGAATACACGATAATATATAGCCACTCCCCAATGTTTTAAAAAACGCGCAGGAGACACGCCTACGAAAGTGAAAATGTACTAAGAGCTAAAAGTGGTAACAGTAACAACAAGCTGTTAGTCTACTGTTAACAGCTGTCAGTGGTTTTTTTTTATGCACTTTGGTCAATTGACTGCTGTTAACAGTACCTAGATTAACATCGTGTTAGTGTACGAGAAACTGGTGGTTAGTATACTAAAAACGATAAACCGAGAGACTAGTTTGATAACTAAGTAATAGAAAAAGGGTTAGCAGGGTTAGACAAAATAAATAGTGACGTAGTCGATATCGATGTTCGTTCGTCGGCACTTTACTTCCCTGTTAGTTTCAAGCTCTACACCAGTTACAATTACAACGTATTTGAAACTGTTGAAGACTTTCACTTTAGACTTCAGAAAACACACAAACGTTTCTCTCGTAAGTTTCGTCAATCCAAGTTTCTCACCTGCTCCCTCACCTGTTGTAGTCTGTAGAATCCAGACACTCACCTGCAGTAGCCAAACGCCTCCGCGAAGTATGGTACATACATGGCACTTTTTAAATTAATTTGATTAGGTCGTCGACAAAAGCCGTATTTTTTAAATATCGAGAACAACAGCACTAGCCTCCTATTTCAACACATGATATCTTCGATCATAAATGATCGAAGCATGATATTGGTGGAATTTACTGTGCTAGTCACGCACAGTACAAGTGCCATACAAAACAAGAATAGACTATAGCAACCCTTGTGGAAATGAACTATCAAACTAGTCTCTAGTCTCGGCAGAAATATAATATTTTCTATACTCTCGGTTTATGGTCTCTAGTACAACGTAGACTGCTTTACTTTCCGATAAAAGTATATTTTGTCAAAAGTGGTACTACCGATTAATTATTTAATAATTGCTCATATACCTACTAGGACACGAGCGAGAGGGAATGCTGAGGTCATACACACTCTTATGTAGAAATTACAAATTAGAGTTAAACAAGTATTTTATATTTTTTATTTCGGAAGAATAGTATCTATCTAAATGAATCGGTGATTTCTAAAACCCCACATGTTACATTTTTTCCGAAATTGGGTTAGGACCGGATTCATAATCTATGGATGTAGACCTATCGATCCCTGCAAAAACCACACTTGTGAAATTGGTTAGTAGGTGTGAAACAGCGTCCCAAATCTCTCGGTCATTTCAAAAACACCACTTGTGCAGTAACATGTGGTGTTTCTGAACGCAACTGTCACACCAAAACTTTCGGTCATTGAAAAAATACCACTTGTGCAGTTACATGTGGTTCAGATTGACTTCACTGTAGTTCAGATTGACAGTAGTGACGTTTTAAATTACAAAGATTGGTGGGGTGCCTACTACAAAAAACATATAATATCTCTAGAGTCACATGGGAAAAAGGTAAAAAAAGATGCAAAAGATATTTTCAATAAATCAACTTACATGCACTTGTTTTATCAAGACAGAGAAACAATCATTGCACGTAAATACATTGACAATGATTTCAATAAACATACTTTCGGAAGTAGAAGTGATGTGTCTCTTCCAATTTTGAAGGTATATAATGAGGGCTATGTGCCTATCAATATAAAGAAGGTGAATGACCTGAAAAAACTTTTCCCTTATGTCCCAGAAGCATACAAAAATTTCTACACAGAAATTTTTGCTCGACCAACATGCGATGTCGAAATTCCCGAAAATATGGACTAAGCTTGCTTTAGATTGTAAGATTAACAACTTTTTATTTAATAAATATATTGTTCATGTATATATTTTTTGTTTCAGTTGTATAATTTCCTAGAAACTTATTGATTTCTTTACCAAAACCGTAGTATTTGCGAAAATCCCACATGTGACGCAATTTTATCTTGGATTCATACATTATAGGAATATTTTAAAATACGAAATGTACCTTCATATACTTTGTTAGGCTATATATTTTACATATAAACTGAAAAAACTACTAAATAACCACCACATAAATTAATGATCAGTTTTTATGGTCTCCTGAAAAGTTAGGTCTGTGTCACATGTGGAGTTTTAGAAATCACCGATTCAAATAAACTAGGTGTCTAAATAAACAATATTCTAATTGTATCTGCCACTGTTTAACTACCTACCTACTTAGAGCCATAGGCGTGAAAATGACGTCTGTACTCAGAGCCCTAAAAAAACATGAACTACGTCTGACATTTCGTTTGGCTCGAACAATCTGTAATTTTTAATCATTGTAATAAAAAGAGTAAATGAGAATCTTCAGTAAATCTCCTGATAAATTCGGCATGGGGTTTTGCTGGATATTAAAATAACGGACATTTTAATATATCGACCCTTTGGGGAAGAAATGTAGTAAAAGCCATTTTATGAATTTTGCAGAAGAGCGAAAACAAATAAAATAATAATAAAAAATGTTTTATTTATCTTTTTTCTTTTAAGTGCCATATTAATGCAATTATTACAGATATAGGTACAAAAAATGTAACGAGTTTTATAGATATTCAACTTGGTAAACTTTCGTAGTTTAGAAGTTAGCATGGCATAAACTACAAAAAAAAACTGCATCCAATGACTTACAGCAAATAATGTACCTACTAATGGTTAAAATTCAATGCCAATAATACTAATAAGTTGGATTGCAACCTATAAAATAATTGCAGTAGGTATATTTGAGAAAAGTACTATACAAGCCTTGGCTACGTATGTGGGCCTCGGCCCACATTTACACGTTCGTTCATCAATGCCACTTTTGATGGCCGCTGCAGTAGTACCTACTATATCTAGCAAGGCCTCAGACGGTCTGGACCTCATTTTGTCTATATTCCTCATTTTATTAGAATGATTAAAAAGGTAAGAATGTGCGAGCGAGATGGAATGCCAGACGTAACGCTCTTACGTGGAGCACGCTGCATAGTTTGATGAATAATTAAATTACAAAAATTCTTGAGTAGGCACGCTTGGTTTTGATACAAATCGCGGTGCTTGCTTTGTGCAAGCTAGGTTCTTGTCTGTGATATTAGCCGTATATGTTATATATATATAGAGATCACTGAAGCGAATGCAAACGGGTGCCTTCGGTCGGTTCTCTGCAGCCATGGGCGGTGCCGATCAACAACTTCCTTTGCCATCGTTCAGTTGGTTTGTACGCAGTATTACTTCTTTCGACTGTTCTCATTTCCTTCAACACTTTTATTGCTAAAAGAAGCTCTTTCGAACACATTCCTGTACTCAAGCTCTTCTAAGCAGAACTGGGCCTCTTTACACATGTAGCTGATCGCAACCTCTTTGGGCGTTTCGTTCCTATGGTTTGTTGCTGTTATGTCAGCCCCCATTTCCACTAATGTCGTGATCATCTCACAGTTGTTGCTCATGGCTGCTAAGTGGAGTGCCTGCCTTTTCCCCGGAGCATTAGGGTCGTTGATCAGGGCGCCATGTTGTATTAATATCCGGAGTATTTCCTTCTCCTCCTCAGTTGGCTTGCATATCAAGACGAAATCTGTAAGAAAAAAATAAGTTTTCAGGTCTGAATAGTCTATGGTTTGACTCCATAAAGATTCGATTAGATTAGATTAACACTCTTTATTGCACACTATACATTATAAAAATACATGAAAAATCTTAAATATTAATCGCATAAATTCGTCACGTAGGTACCTACTAAAATCAATGCGATTCTAGTTCGGTTCGAATGCTCTAATGGACGTCAGGCTTTTCCTCTACCGAAATTATATAATTATCCAGGTAATCTAGGTATCCAGGATTCCAGTCTTGTAGATATCCAGGTAATCCAGGTATCCGCCTAAGTAATAGCTGTGGTTGCATGACCACATAAGACAGGCGGCTTAATAAGATTTATTTTTATTATTACTCACGTAGGAATAATCCTGCATCTGCTGGACTGCCTCTGGGAAGAAGTTTGGCTCCGTAGTCAAAGAGGAGTTTGATGACCTTCACACAAGGACTGAAACAATAGGGGTAGTTGCAGAGGAAGAAATCGATATTTTTGTATCATGACTGATCGAATAATCGGATGCATATTTACCTAAAGTTATTTTTTGGCTCAGAAATTATGGAAGCGGCTTCTTAAAACATATTTTTTAAATATAAATCCCGGGATTTCAGAAAATTCGGGAATGCAAAACTAATCGCATACGTAGCATGGAGACGACTTATTTAGCGTGTAGTATTATGAATTTAAAAAACCCGGGACTCTGGTATTACGTAATTATTTATATGTGTCTTTGTTTAATTTGCAATGACAGTTTGGCAATTAACTTTATAACATTAGCCAGCACCCGATCTATAGTCGGAAAGCACTAAACGATAATTCTGAAATCGCTTGATTTTTTACGATCGATACAAAAGTGCATTCCATATTAGCAAACACCTGAACGCAAGTATATGTATTCACCCGACTTAATTCTATAACCAAAACACTGTATTCGTCGATTCCGGAATCCCGGGATTTTTTCGATACAAAAGTGCATTCCATAACAGCCAACACCTCAACTTTAGGTAAATATGCATCCGATTATTCAAATTCATGAGTGTGATGGCCACTTTACCCATTTGAGAATGGGTAAATCTACTTTTAGTTCCACGGATTGTAGTAGGTACAGAAGAACTTTTATTCTCTACTGTTAGGAACTTTGATAACGTTGTGATGAACCTTGATAAATTGTATGCCTGCATGCATCACCTAGCAGAGTAACATGGTCAGTTATGTTACGCTAGTCAGCGTAAAATGACCATTGTCAGGTCCTTCCTCTTTTGGTTGAAGTTTCTCTCTCATAAACAGGCCCGACATGATACAAATCCAAGCGTAACGTTAGTATCTTCTTTTGGAATAAATTGCTTGCTGCTTTTGGCCCTAACCCAAAACGGGTCGGATGAAACGCTGCTGTCTGGCACCTCTGGAGCAAACTCAATCCGAAGCTTCGACTTGATTTCCCAAAACGCACTCGAAGGGCGGAGTCATGATGGTATGTTGCGTGTATGACGCCGAAGCGTAACAAAACCACTTCCTCCACCCAGACGCAGCCTGTCGTGCTTCTCACTGTCTTATAGGCTTCGAGTCGGAGCCTGCTCGCGCCTTGAAAGATTTGCAGAACTTAACTTGCTGGTTTCCAAAACTGTGATCAAAAATTTGCGAAATTGTGACCTTAATCATAGTAAGGAAACCACTCACTTCCTTTGAACTTATAGCATAGGGAGAGCATTCCTTTATATACCTTTATAAGGAGTTTGAACATTGAAATAAGGACGAAACAACTCTTGGGCGGCGTGGCCTGAGATGTAATCAAATTCCATACTGAGTATAACTGTATCCTATTGGATCCTAGTTCGAAGCACACGTTCACGCTTTGGTTTTTTGCCTCAACAGTCCATCGACACGAAACTGACGGCAGGGAAACTAAGGAAAACTGTCCCTTCTAAGTTAAATATTTATCTTTGCTTCAAGAAGAAGACATTTAATTTTGATTGTTGCTTCACTTGTTGGTTATAATAAAAAGTTGGTGCCTTTCACTCACTTTCTTAAGACGCACAGGGAGAGCGGCGTCATGCCAACGTTGTCCTTCACGTTGGGGTCGACACCGGCGCGCAATAGCTCCTTGATGGCTTCCAGTGAGGCATGGTTCGCGCAGGCCAGATGCAACGCGTTCCGGCCTAAATGATCCATGTAGTTCACGTTCAGGTCTTCGCAGTGCCTGTGGACACGATTAGGATAAATTTTGAAACGGACTTGGTAGACTTTTGTTGCCCGTAGTGCGTAACGTATTTACGTAAAGACTGTAGGTAAAACTGAATGGGTACCTACTTGTCGAAAACTGAAGTCGGTGAAAGTTGGCTTAGGATATTGTGTTACAAAGATATTAAGTAGATTTTTTTTTTTTTTTATGTAGTCTATATTCGTCCCACTGTAGGGCACAGGCCTTCTCTCAGAGAGAGAGAGAGAAGAGAGAGAGAGAGAGAGAGAGAGAGAGAGAGAGAGAGAGAGAGAGAGAGTATGGGCTTAATCATCAAGTAGAAATTAAGAACGTTTGTTTAGTTTGTCTGTCTGTCACCAGGCTGTATCTCATGAACGGTGATAGCTAGGCAGTTGAAATTTTCACGGGTTGATTACATTTGATTGATTGATTACATTTCCATTCCTACACCTTACCTAGGCTTAAAGAATGACATATCTTATAGAAGACTCACTATTTCTCTACGATTCTCACCTCTGATGGTCACCTACGAGCATAAGAACAAATACTAAAAACAGAATAAAATAAATTTTTAAGGGAGGCTCCCATACAACAAACGTAATTTTTTGCCGTTCTTTGCTCGTTATTAATAACGGCAACAAGTAGACGGTTCAAATATTCACAGAATATGTAGTTCTATATTCGCTTCAAAATAAATAATTAAAATAAAATACATATTTAAGAGGAGCTCCAATACAACAAACGTGATTTTTTGCCGTTTTTTCTCGATCTTTGTGTCTAATGTTGTATAGATAATGGTACGGAACCCTTCGTGCGCGAGTCCGACTCGCACTTGGCCGGTTTTTATTTAATAATATGCAGTTGCTTTAATATAATATTAATTATAATTGTTGTAAAGTACTTGGTGTTGGGTGCAAATAAACATCTTTTTTTCTATAAGTATTCTTAAAACTTATAGTTTGCTATCGTAGTACCTACCATCAAGGTAGCACTGCATCAAAACTTACAAAAAAGGGTCAATGGTGCATGGGTGTCAAAATTCACTCTCATCATCATCATCAGCCATTTGACGCCCACTGCAGGACATAGGCCTCCTCCGTGGTTTTCATAACCATGAGGGATTTTGCCATAATCGCCACGCTTGGCAGGCGGGTTGGCGATCGCAGTATGCGGTTGGAATCTCAGGAAGACACTGCTGCCCGTCTCCTGGTAATTGATTTCCTTAGTCGCCCTCTACGACATCCACGTAAGGAAATGGAGTGACGCTATTCTTAATCTCGCGCCACACGGCCGTTCACTCTAGAATCGCTCTAATATGTTTGATATCGTCAACTTCAGCGGCGTTCATGATAGGGTACTGTTGATGGTGTAGAAGATCTCGCTCAGGACCGTCCTCGTGGTCCTCATCCGGCCCCAAAAGGACCACGATTGGAATTCGAAGTCGGACGCGCGCTGTGCTGAAGAAGGCCGATGCTGCTTCGCCGAAGGACGTGACCAACTCGATTTCCTCTCTTGAACTTATGTCAATAATGGATGCATGGAGCTTCAGAAGAGCTTCTTTCAAATCATAAGTGTGTATAACACAACGTGTTATGTTTTATGTGTGTGCTTTTGTGTCAATGTAGGTAAATAAGTGTTTTCTTTCTTTCTTAAGCCATTTTTAAGTTGTGTCCGTATCAAAGTTTCCGTAGATGTTAACGAGTACTTAGAACCTCCCTTTCTCGGACGGAAGATGTCATTTCACTCTGAATACCGGAGGGGTTTTCTACTCATCATAAACAATTTTTAGACGAACTGACCCAGTAATCGGGAAGAACAGCTACTCCGTGCTACTGAAATTCCGTATCTACATAAGAAAAATCAGACACTGTGTAACAACCAGTGATAGTAAAAATAAAAACGACGTCTAATGGAATTAGATTATACTGTATCTTCCTGTATTATTAACATTAACAGAATCTAGGCCTTGGACGATGGGAATAATAGTCATATTAATTGGTAACTTCACGGGAATTCTATTGGACATAGATGTCTAACTAGCGCTAAAAAAATTACGGCAGGGCTTGTCAATTGTGTTACCAATCGAAGCGAGTTCAGTATTACCCGGCAAAATATCTGAGCACCTGCCACCGTCAGACCGCCATCTTGCGAGGTACCTACATATTTCGACGGGTTATACATCATTTGACGTTTTTTTATAAAAACAATTATAAGTTACGCTGTCATTTACCATCGCCCAATCAACGTTCACAGCGTCACGCATGGCGCACAGAATGAACCAATCACAGAGTGATTTATTCTACAGCACATCTTGCGCTCATTTCATTGGTAAAGACTAATCGAGAGGACAGTTTTTGGGAGTGAATTTTGAATGAACAAATTGGACTCTGCATACCTATAGGAGTAGGTTGACACCTTAAATATCCACTACACCTATCTAGAGTGGGATTGGGAACTTTGTACCCCTCTTATAGATAAAGTGCTCTAATCGCTGGCCATCCAGTCTAATTTCGGTGGCCAGGGCCACTAATTAAGAATTTCACTAAGTACATAGTTAAATGTAGTGCTGTCTCTTCAAATTACTCAGAAAAGATCGTAACAGAAAGTTACTTAAGTATTTACTTAGTGAAATTCTCAATTCAGAAACTGGCCATTAGCTTTTCTACCTACTGAAATCACAATCTATAGTTTATCATTAGGGCGCTTATACACGGGCGGCACGTTGCAAACATTGTTCTGTGTTACAAAATGACAGTTCCAACTGCAGCCGTCGACGCACCGACGACGCGGATATTCGACGCTGACATGTCGGCGGAAGATGTCGACGCGTCGACGGTACTGTCACTGTATTGGCACTGGTCGTTCGCAACGTGCCGCCCGTACCTACCTAACAAATGTTTTCATCTACGATAATTAAAAAAAAAAACAAAACAAAAAAAAATTCAAACTATTTATTGAATGTACAGTCGACAGCAGCTCAACCTTTATTGCAAATTTGACATTTGTTGCAAAGTCGTCTGTGACTCAAATGAATGAAGTGCATGTGTGTGAAGGTTGATGTGTCGTCGACTACCTATATGCTATGCCTGCGCTCTCTATAAAACATATCAGTAAGAGTCACTTGATATTTGTTAAATTATCTGGTGCATCTTCTTTGTCTCCAGATTCACATTCAGCTGCACATTCTGCACTCGGGACAGGTGAGGTATGCTCACTCTCCGGTATCGTGTCCATTTTAGGCACGCCTCTCACCAGAGAGGTTTTCTTCTTACTGGTCAATAAGGTACCTTCGACTCGTATGGCATCTTGATTGCGAAGATACGCCATTACAATAGATTTATTGTCAACGTCATTGTCGTCCACATCAATCGCGTTGTCGCTTTGTAGATTTATGTCAATCACTTGCAATTCATCATTAGAATCAGACGTTACTGGCGGCTCGGGAGTTCTAATATCTCTATGAATCTTGCTTGTCGTGGGCACGTCTTCCATGTTTTCCGGTAAGACTATTCTTATGTAATTATTTTTTCTGCGAAACTTGGGGTAAATTCGTTTCTTTCTCGTGTCAATTAGTAATTCTGTGGAACTGTGGTCGCTTAAGCTCATCGAGCTTGGCTCCACAATCACGCACAGTGGTTCTCTATTACTAAGCCCACAATCATCTGATATTCCCTTTGTGGGATCATTTACACTGGAAAGAATATAATCATCACTTAAGTGTTCCGATGACATGTTTGAAGCTGGTGTTCGAGAGTGCAGAGGGGTTCTCTGAAAGTGCAGGAGTGTCACTCAATAACGGTATCACCATCAATGTTCGGTAGGAGGCTCTATTATCAAAACAAGGGCTTTTCAGCATTCTATACCTGCAGGAGCCCAACAATTGTTCGCGGTGCGAATTGAGGCTTCGTTGGATGGCGAGCAGTTGCGCAATGTGCTGCGGTAACACGGTGTTCGGATAAAAATATTGCTGTAATGAGCTATAGGCGTCGGAGCCTAGGCGGAGCGTGAACATCTTAAAGTAAGCAAGGAGCCAAGAAATTGTTCCATACGTAGTAACCCCACAAGATCCATCTTCAGTTGTTTGGGAGGTATTTTCGGACGCGCTCGCTCTTTCGGGACGGACCACCACAAGTGTATCTTTTGTAATACCATCTTCGTTCGTGCCCTCACTGTCTTCCGGTCGAATTTCACTGGCGCTATTGTCGCTTTTGTCCATTTAAACCGCAGTTTAATTACCCGTTTTGCGAAGCATAATATTGCACTTTTCCTTAGACATGATTTAAAATGTCAGTCACAATATGTCATTATATTCTTTTTGCAGTAATCCGTGATGAGGACAATTTTAAAAATTTTTTGCCTCTAAATAGGTTGACGATTTCCTCGGAACAAATATTTTTAGAGAATATTTAAAATATTTTTACTTGCCAGTTTCTTGCCAACGGACGATAGAGTTCCTATAGCTTTCTACATTTCGCACTCGTACAAAAAGTGCGAAATGTGAAAAGCTGTAGGAACTAATAAGTACCTACAAAGTACACACTCAGTGCAAAATACAAGCAGAGGTCAGGTCAAAAATTGTAACAAAACCGTACCGGGCATCGAACCCACGACCTCCTTATGGTGGTAGGTAGACGGACATATCTACGAAGTTAGTCAAAGTAATGAGTTTGAGTCTATTCGAGTACATTCGTTTTCAACTTACCCTGTACAAGCAGATATCAACTACAGACTGTGATAGGTTTTTTTATTCATAGACTACACGGGTTTGTTTACTGGGAGACCGACGCAAAGCACGTTGATCCATAACCGAGAGAAGTAACAGACTATACCAAACTTACATTTTAGTGTTGATAGTCGACATCGTTATCTAATCACTAGGTAGGTACAAACACATTACACGTACGTTGGCTCTAGTCTAAGGTACAATTGATGCAATCGATTAACGACTCTACTCTTTTTTCACGATAAGTACCTACTTAGATAACTTAGCTAATCATTCTGATGAGTCACTCTTTGTTTGTCTGCGTTCTGCGTAGCTCTATGGCGCGGGCCACAGGGATGGGTTGAGGGTAGAGGGGCCGGCGAAGACACGACGCGTTGTAACAGATTGCGTCCTCGCCCCGTCTTTTTTATGGGCTTATCCCTTATGCCATCGCTTAATACTTAGGTAACTTTTGTACCGAACAGAATCGAAAGGACGTGACATCTATGTGGACCGCGCCTGTTCTATGTGAAGAACTTTATTTAGGTGGGTGTTCTTTTACTCGTCTATTTACGCGAAATAAGATCTTGTACAGGTTGAAGTGGAGCTGGGCGGGCTACGTCAGCCGAACCTGGATAGGTGGGGAGTGACAGGCGACCGTTCCACGCTAGAGTAGTCTAAGTCACAGTACCTATAATGAGCATCCAGTAGGCCATCTTGGCCGTCCGCCGGATTTTATTACCTACCTACGCTCGCTCGATCGGAGTAGGCGCGACAGGGTTGACGTGCTTGTGTTTCGAATTCGATACTGCCACATTTAAATATTGTCGTCTCATTTACCAGGTATTTCGAGAGTTGTAGGTACTCTGTACGTAGATATTTATATTATGTGCCATCTTGGATTACGAAATGTAGGTATATACAAGTTGGTGTTGGTCGAGTGTTTGGTCTCTAGGGGCCGTTCAAATATAAGCAGATTTATTACAATTCTTTACCCCCCCTTTCCCCTTGACAGCAAAAGTAAGCAAAGTTCTAACCGCTTGCTCCCTGCCCATGGTTACGTAAACATTGGTAGATATATGCATTTTTCTTTTAATGTCTCAATCGTCAATCGTATCGTACCTACCGAAACGAAACAATAGATTGACGGAAGTTTAGACATCACTTGTCTAAATTTCTTCCGTCAATCGCGCAGCGCGCGGTAATTCCCCTACTCGGTTCCAAGCGAGTACATAAACGTATTTATTATTTGTGGGAATCCCCGAAAACCTTTAGTCGGCTAACCTTTATTCTTGAATCGCTAAGTTTCAAAGTAGATCCAAGCGAGCTCGTCACTTGCAAGAATAATGTTATGTTTACAGTCTTACCTTTCAGACTGAGCATGAAATTCAAAAAAAGTTACCTAACTGGTCTCGGTCGCCCGTCTGCACTCACGCGCGGTGAACACCGGTCCACTCTTATCTATGCACCGGTCTGCCACCGAACCGGAGCGGGCCGATATCCTCGCGTTTCGTACCTAGTTATGTACCTATATTGTATAGGCGCGTTTCGGACGTGAGTATGAAGATGGGTAACTGTTCTTATTTAAACTGTGTCTAAGTGGCCGAGAAAGATCGGCCCCAAAGTATGTTATGTATACATACATATATACTGGCGCCGGCGCCGGTCCGAGTTAGGTTTTATTCAAAGCAGTGGCAATGTGACAAAAAAAGAAACGGTGTACCTGGTTATTTCAAGATATAATATTATTTTAACGCAGAAATTTCACCACTTACATAATACATATACAATTTACTAACCGGGTATTCAGTAGCTACATAAAAAGTGAAGTTTTACTTCACTGCTTATTATTATGCTGATGATTGAAACCGAGTAAGTCTCCATTTCTATGGGTAATTTAGATATTTGCCGCAGATATGTTCCAGCTATAATATGAGGTAGCAATATGAAACAGAGTAAAAAGTGTAAAGTAAAAGTTGTATAAAAACAAAATAACTAGATACCTGGTTTAGGCCATAAACAGACTTTACGAACGTAAACTACTATAATTTATATTAGTTTAAATCTAATCCTAAAAGGTTGCTATTCGCTATAAACTGCGAATTACCTAAATGCGCGACATCTCTCCCACCAAATTTATACATTTATATGTGACGCCCATCCGGTACCCGAGAACAGATCCACCTCTACTATCTACCACCGAGAATTAAAAAAGCGACCCCTCGACGCTCCCCGATGATCTGTCCTACAGGAAGCTACGAATGGACTACCGATACTCCGAAAAGACTGTTTAAAGTACCAGTCGCCGATAGACAGGGACCTCTTCCTCTTGGACCCTGGGCGCTGACCGCAATAGTTCAGCCAGGGTGTACAGATCATTCCGTGGTCTGTAACTGTTCTGCTGCATCGGGCTGTCCGACCGTTTCCTGGCAACCATGAAGCGTTTCACCTTGTTGGCATAGTTCCTCTTGCGGCGAGCCTCTTCGTACCTCTGAGCCAGTTCATTAGGGTCCACCTGGTACACAGCCTCGGGGTAGCCTCGGGCCAGAGCCATGCGGTTCTGCTCCGAGAAGTAAGAATGATGGGGATAATCGCGGGCTGCAGACGGCGGCGGGCCGACTACTACGGGCTCGTTGTACCAGATGTCTCCGTTTTCGTCGACTTCAGCCTGGTCATCTTCGGGGCTCATGCGGCCGTAGTAGCGGTCGGAGGCCCATTGATTGGCGTATTCTTGCTTTCTGCGCTCCTGCGCTTCCCATAGATTCAGGAGTGCTCGCACGTCAGCGGCGCTTTGACCGGAGTCGCGCTTGCGGCGTTCGATATTTTGAGGCCTAGTAAAAGAACATTAATTAGTAAATCGATTGGAAAGGAAATTTATTTCTCTTTAAAATATTTTCTTACCTAAAGTTCTTCTTGCCTCCGCTATTCTTGGTGGCAGTCTTGGCAGAAGCAGCAGCGCCGCCGACCTTGGTGCCGCTGCCGCGCTTCTTGCGGCGTGCGTCGTGGTCTTGTGACACAGAGTCCACCGGCGATGGCGCCTCATGGTCCTGGGCCCTGTGGATTTCAAACCGTATTTTAAGTTAGGTTACCAATATTCACCACCTTGAAAAGCTGGGATAGTTATTTATGTTGGTAGTACCCACTTTAAGTTCTTCTTTCCAGACTTGGTTGCGACCTTAGTGGCAGCTCCAGCTCCGCCGACTTTGGTTCCGCTGCCTCGTTTGCGACGCCGGGAGTCATACCCAGCGGACAGTCCCTCCATTGCAGGAGGCTCTCCGTAGAGTTCCGGCCTCATGATGAGGTTGTCCAGTTCAGGAGCCGGGTCAAAACGCTGCTCCATTCCGCGCTCGTAATCATCCGGATTACCTAAGTGACGTCATGGAAATGTCAATTGTTTTTCAAGGAGACACGAGAAAGTTTTCGAAGGACGATCGATTACCTTCCTCACTGAGAGCCAAGGGGTACGGCTCCAGGTCATTTTTATCGCTCTTGTTCAGGAAGAGAGACTGAGTATCGTCTTTGGTTTGATCCCAATTCTCGGGCAGTTCGCCAATCGGTCCTCCTTCTAAAACGAATGGAAGATGCTTTGATTTTGATTTGATTTGATTTAAATTGTGTTAGCAGTTGGTAGACGAATACAAGGGAGAACGTATGTCTAACTACTTAGAATGAACTTGGCGATGCTAAGTGAAACTAAGTTAAATAGCTAACCTACGTTGATCACTTTTCAATTATCGGGCGTGTCTAATTCTGATTTATGGCGAAAAGGTCACAGGTTACTTTGAACGGGTCTCCTGAATGTTATGACGCAGCAGGCGGCGACGGGGCTACCGCGCACACCTGTTGCTAAATATAGACACAGCCCGGCCGATGCAGATCAATATCGTAAGTATCAACAAAGACCTAGTAGCAGATAAACTACCATGCTTTCAGGATATTATGGGTTTCACTATGTCTAGCTACCGATTATAAGGAGAGCTGTCAATACTTAGGTTTTGTCTAATTACGCACCTTTGCTGTTAGGCGTTGGCACCGCATCGGTCACGAGGAAAACCGCGAAACACGCGGTTAAGGGTAGCAGTAACATAATCCCGATGTCCTTAACCACAGGGTCGACAAACAAGTTTTAATTTGGTAAAGTGGAAACAATTAATTCGATGAATTTGTCAGGGATGCGAGGAGCCAATGGGACCAGTGCTGCCTCGGAGCTAACTGGAAGGAATATTCTCATCACAAGCCCGAGTCGATAATTTCGCGACATGCGCAGTGGGCTTCTAGCTGCCAGGGCCGGTTAAGGACCCGTTCCGCGGCGGGCCGCCGCGTCTTCAAATGTAGGTTTTTATGCGCACGCACACAGCGACCGACGCGCGGTAGGGCGCGCTCTCTCTCGCACACAGTCATGGAAATATGCACAGTGTTCTATCGACACAAAGTATAAGGGCCAAATATTATCTATTTACGAAACGTTTTTCCAAAATTTTCTGTCACTATGTAGGTATGGTTTTAGTATTTGAGAACGGCGTAGTTATTACTTATTATTTACCTGCTGCACTTCGTCGTCAATGTGACTTTTATGTCATCGTCAAGATTACAGAGTTGGTTGAATGAATAAGATTTGAAATCTATCATTGTAGCAATGTCTAAAATAGACAAGTTTCACATTTGCACAGAGATAAAATTTCAAATCTGTGATTATTCTGTAAAGTTACAGGCGGCTTTGTGACAAAAACGTAAAGGTGAATCTGTTCTCAACTCTACCAACTAAATACTGAATGAAGTATATTTAGTTGAAATACTGAATGAAATATATCGTTTTCGTTATTCAACTTAACTAGTAACATAATAGTAGTTTATGTGACTGTCACATAATGAGGGTTATTAAAACACGAGCGAGATTTTAAAAAACGAGCCTCAAAATTCAAAATTAATCAATTTCATTTATCAAATGCTGTCCCATTCTGTTGAAGACAAAGTCGCACTCTTTTGATTATTTCGCTGCCTGTCGATTTTTTTATCATGTTGTGGTTGATCTTTAGAATAATAAAACGATAATGTCAGTTGTATGTCCTTACGGCAATGTCATCTTTTCATTTTGCTGAACAACTTTTCACATCAAATGTTAAAATTCATGGTCTTCCTTTTATTTCTGACACTATGTTATTGAGCAAAAAATAATCCTTATGATAAAGCCTTTCGATCGGTATGATAAAGCTACAGGGCATTTTTTTCGTATACCGGGTTCAATTCCCGGTTCAACCATGTAATTATTTAAAAATCTATGAATGCAGTTGAAATTGTTTTATAAATTAAAATAAGGTCTTCATTCAGTAAAATGTTCCATCTACAATATTCAAGGTATTTTCCATCCATGTGGCATAGCCGTGGGACGCCCTGTATCACTAAATGTGCGCGACGCACAACCTTTTCATATGTTTTTTGCTTTTTATAGTTTTTTATATTTAATTCTTTTGTTTAGTTTTTGACATTTTCTTTTAGGTCAGTCTGTTCCATGTATGTTCTCGTATAAGCGCCATTAAACACCTAATTTTATAGAACCAGTGATTTTAGTTGAAATACAGTCCTTAGGAGCCCCACCAGCTACATAAGAGGCCTTCTCTCAGGGAGAGAGTATGGGCTTAATGACCACGCATGCCCACCGTGGATTGGCGATTTTAAGCGCTGAGGTATGTGCATAGCTCAGGCACTCAGGTTTCCTCACGATAGCGAGTGGTATTGCTACTAGGTATAATCTCACAAATGTAATATAACTTAGAAAACAAAGTCACAGATATGGGAATGGAACCTGGGTCTCTCGCTTCCGAGTCCAATGTTCTACCCACTAGGCTACCACCGCTGTATCGCTGAAATATATCGTTTTCGGTGTACGTAAATACATAAATGAAATACTCAAGGTAGGTATGCCTACTTTTTAAGATACTACTTTTTCGAGGTATTACCTGCAAGGTTTTTACTACCTATCTAAGTGCCAATGTAAGTATTGTTATTAACAATCCTCATTCATAATCCTCGCGGAAATCTGCAATTGAACTTGTATGGTTTGCTTTAGTTTATTGTGTGCTTTGTTTCACTATGCATTATTAAATAAATTAAACGATAACTTCATTTGTTACAAACTTCAAACATTTATTATTGTATTCAAAGGGAACCATTCGCAAGCTCGTTAAAGATTCTTTGTAAAAATAGCGGATTTTAACATAAATAATGTTTGTTCGCACTGTGATTAAATTGTCACGACGCAATTAAAATAAAATAATAAATGGTAAAAATACATATGACAACAAAATAAATTGTGTCGGTATAATTTAATAACAACTATAAAATGAATAGTTTCCGCCATAAAATAAAGCTCATCGTGTTCTTGATTTTATTGTCCGCTCTTCTGCTGCTCAAAATTTGGTAATTCTGAAACTGTAAAAAAATAAAATCAGCTAAGCAGGTACCTACTGGATTTAATTTTTAATCTTTTTTACTAACGATATCACTTTTGTGAAAAAAAGTGTTTCTTAGTTTTATTAATAATAGAGCAGTATATTATTTTATTGTTTTAATAAACGACCCATTTAATTTGGAAATTTGTGAAAATAAAGCAACAGCCTTGGTAAAAAAAACTTTTAAATTAAATCACAGTGGTCCGTTCCGTGTGGCGCCAGATTAAGAATAGCGTCCCTCCATTTCCTTCCGTGGCAGGCGTAGAAGGCGACTAAGGAAATCAAATACCAGGAGACCGGCAGCAGCGTCTTCCTGAGAATCCAACCGCATACTGCGATCGCCAACCCGCCTGTGAAGCGTGGCGATTATGGCAAAACCCTTCATGGTTATGAAAACCACCAAGGAGGCCTATGTCCTGCAGTGGGCAAATGGCTGATGATGATGATGATGAGTCCATAAAACCTTAAAACGATACTAAAAATAGCGCAGCATTTATTTTAAATTTAAAAAATATTTCAAATTCATTTTCACCCAATTCTTAAAAATGATACCCATGTTGTAAGATGGTGAAACTAGCGCGGCAGCATCTTGGATTGCAAAAATCACCTCAAATTCGTTTTTACCAATCCCAAAAACCTTAACGACGATACCCATGTTGTAAATTGGTGTAAATAGCGCGGCAGCCATCTTGGATTTCAAAAATTACCTCAAATTCGTATTCACCAACCCCATAAACCATAAAAACGACACCTACATCTAGTAGATAGTAGCTACCATACCTACTATCTAAGCAAAAAAAAAACTTTACAAACGACACCCTTAATAATAGGGGTTATAGTATGAAATTGCCGTTTTATTGCAATAGGTTCTTTGAATTGACATAGAATCTTCATGGTTTGAGGTTTTCGAATGAAACTTTTTTCAAATGGTTTCTATGATGTTCTTTTTTTAAAAAATGTGAAACATTTGAATATCGACTTTCAATTGTTTTTGTTATTCAATTTAGACAAGAAAGATGGATACTGCGAAAATTCGAGTATAACTTACAATTGCAGTAAAGTATTAACGTAGTAGGTACTTTAACTCAATGGTTTTTTGCTGCAGTTTGTGTGCAGAGGTGGAGCGATGTTGAAATAACAGGCGACGTAGTATACCTCATACTCGTCTTCTGCCTTTAGGCCAGCTTTTTAAAATCCGGCTTTTTTCAGATCATACGTTACCATTAATTTACCTGCGGCTGCGTTAACAAAAACCTTCCGAACAAAAAAGAAATATCGTCCCTTCCATACATTTTAATGGTTTTAGTGGTAACTTCTCTGGTTAATTAATGCGAAGTATTAGGACCGACTTATTGAGACTAATTTTGAACGCCATACGATAAACAAATAGGTAGGTACCTATAAATAGTGTTTTTCTTATCTTGAAGTTTTCACCACATTAAAAGTTGTTCGTAGGTATTGACTAATAGAAGAAGAAGAAGAAAGACATTTATTATACCAACAAGATACATCACAGAAACAAAACAAGCACAGAAGCAACATAATATGCACAACAACAGAAAGAAAACTTAATACACAACAGACAAAATGAATAAATAAAACAGGACCATAGATGTAGCCTGTGGTGTATCTACATTGCCACAAAAGGCAGCTGACTCAGCGTTGTGCTGAGGAAGTGATCCCTCAGCGCTGATTTTCAGTCAGTGCCTACGGTAACCCATAATTGTACTACGGAGTGCGTGCCGTGGTGCAGTCAAAGAATTAAGACAAATTCAATTAATAAAGAAAAAAAAAAAAAAATATCGTCATAAAATACTTACATATATTATTAGTTTTAAATTAATATGTTTGAAATATAGAGGAACACCATAATACATTTAATTTAATAAGTAAATATAAGTGAAGGAGAAGAGAGGAGAGGAGAGGAGAGATAGGAGAATACACACCAAAGTAAATAATCGATCCCCCTCACTCCGTTTTTGGGATAAACCCTGTCACACCGTTTATGAAACCTCAACAGCAGTAACCTACGCTTACCTGTACAATAAAAATAAGTAGGTAACTTCAATTTTCGTAGATCCCTACTAAAGGGTCCTTGATCGGGGTGAGATTATTGATTGAGCATATGCCCAAATCCGCACCTGCGTAGGCATTGACAGGCAAGACTATGTAGGTGTCGAGGCGGCCCATCTCACTTAAGCTGCTAAGCATGACCGTAAAGTGAATTACATCGTCTGGAAGATTGGACGACTGGAGTATGCACGCCCATTAATTACATCACATTAGGCGTTCTTCACTTCGCTTGAAGAGAAGAATGGGGGACGTTTCCAGTTCGAGCACTTGATGGTAGTTTATGCATAGAATAATAATGTACACACTTAGTATGAACTTTTACCAGGTAAGCCTTTTTTGACAAAGGCTTTTATCCGTTATATGGTAGGGAGGGATTGATCACTGACTCTCTTTCCCTGCAATCTAGCGTCACAGGCTGTATCACCCTCGATGCTCCTTAGATTTGCGACGGACGCCACAAAGAAAATAAATAACTTCCACACAACGACACAGCACTAACATGACAGTGCTACGGTAACCAGACAAAATGCATCACAAACATGGAAATACGCCTCAGACTGAGGTTATTTATACAATTCAAGTGTGGCGGCCTCAAGTGGGAATCGAACCCACCTCTGTTTTGTTAATCACCACGGAGGCAGTCACTACCCACTGAGACTAGTAGCGCTTTCCTATGTTACGGCTAGAACCCGAAGTGCGGCTACACCTAGTTTTAGCCGGTTAGAACTAGGTGTAGCCACTTACTCTTGGTTAAATCTAGTATGAGCTAATTGTTTTCAGGTAACACTAGGTCTAGCAGGTATAATTTACAGTTTTCCACTGCGAACATGTTTGTTAGCAACAGTTGCCAACAGGGTGTAAGAGAATCCGCCCTGTTGATACAAGGGAGGTTGAAGTCTTACGTATGGCGTAAAATTTACTTACCTACGTACTTATTTCAGCAACTCTGAGGGAAAGTTTTTCCAATATAGGTATGGTTAGACACTAGGGTAAGTGGGGGTCAGCCTAAAAAGTTGTAAGTTCTGGCACAAAGTTTGAGATGTATTACTTGGCTGAGAAATGTTTGAGAGCCGTAGCGATTGTAACTGTTCTATTATCCGTTTATACCTAGTGGTCGGTAACTATAACAGTGCCCAGAGAAGGTATACAAAGACCCCACAAACGAGAGTCATCTTCTTATTGGCTCACTTTAGGGCACAATGGATGAACACTTGAGCAATGGAATGTTCCCGTTTGAGACGTAAGTATATTGTTGTGTCTCCTGCCCTACCTACCACTTATTATACAGGGTGTTCTCCCTGGGCCCTGGTCAGCGATTTTCACTCAACTTAGCCTTGTGATTAGTCGGTTGCGGAAAAATGACTGACAATGGAGAACTTGCGCTAAAAAATGTTTTGATAAAATATGAGAGGAAGAGGACACGTTAAAAGATAAATAAACGTGGTATCTTTTTTTCTCTGCGACTAATGCTTTTTGTAATATGACCCGCCAGTAGCCTACCAGTGAGATTTGAATTGTAATGGCTAACTGCAAAATGCGACTCGGGGCCCAGTTGAAAAGTCGATATAGTCACGTGGTACTAAAACGCGCCATACAAACCGACCTAACACTGTGACGTCACTCCCTAACTTAACGCCTTATTATTTATGAGGCGTTTATCAATATTTGAGTTATTATTCAGTAAAATAATGTTTTTATACATATACCCTCATAAGAAAACGTTCAGAATTCAATGACAAAACGAAATCTAATAAGTTTTATGTTATTTGAGTAACGTTATTTTTCGCATTTCGCATTTTCAGCCCCGAAAACCCCGAAAAAATTTTTTTTTATTGTTTTATTTTTATTTATTTAACAAAAGCGGTCAGTTTTTTCATTACATACGAAAAAAACTTGGTTACTGTACGAGAAACAGGGAGTCAGTTTCGATGTGTTATTATAGGTATGTTTGATACAAAAGTGCTAACGTTAATAAATTTTTGACATGGTTTACAAAATAAAGAAAAAAAATATCTTATTGATATTTTTATTGAAGACCAATTTGTAGACAAACTACATATAAGTAAATTAAATTAAAAGTACACACCTAAGTACTCATGAATGCCTACTTACTATAATAATTCTAATAAGTATAAAATTATTATTGCTATGAATATGATGCATACACATTTTTACAGCTTGAAAATACAACAGCACAATGTGAAATACAGGCATTATAATTGAATGTAAAATAGATGGATTATAATTATATTGTGACAAACTATTCAGAAAAGCTTAAATAAGTTACAATGCCCACATGGTGAGAATACCACTATTTAGTCGCAGTATGAGCAAAGGACAGCATGCGAAACTTTACACACAATCTTAATACCTACATAGTCTTTTTATAAAAACACAAGCCCTATTACATACTCTTTGCCCTCTAAAACACTCCTCATAGGCGGTTTAAATAATCTGTGATTACGTTCTTCCCTTTACCACAGACAATTTAAACTGCCTCTGAGTAGTGTTTTCAGGAATCATGTTTTTATGAATAATACCAAAGGGGATCAGTTATGTGTAAATGTACAGGCTGATTTACCCAGTATACAGGGTCCAACAAAATACCCATATACATTCGTTTATACCCGAAACCGGCGTTCGTGCATGCAACGATTAATGAATGTTGAGGAAGCGAAAGTGATCTGTCAGGATCGTGGCAAGTGGCAGTCCCTGGTCTCTGCCTACCCCTCTGTGATACAGGCGTGAGTTTATGTATGTGTACATTCTAAAATAAGGGTTTCTTCTCGTCAATACGAACAACTATTACTGCGGGGACCACTTATCTAAAAATTATCATCTGCTCCTACTAATTGAAGTACATACTAAAGTTACCACCTGTAGCATTAAAATGTATGGAACAGGTGATATTTTATACGCGAATGTGTATGTGGATTTTGTTACACTCTTTACATGTTACTGAAAAGACGAAAAACCTGAAAACGACATGTTTCTTCTGCATAAAGGATTCCAAAGTTAAACAGCAGTTTTTATAAAAACAAGTTTCCTTTAAAACACTTCTCAGATGCAGTTTAAGTGATCTGTGGTTACACACAGACTATTTAAACTGCCTCTGAAAGGAATCCTGTTTTGTTTTTTAAAATAACTCTTAAATTCTGCGATTTTTTTTTCTCATACAAATTGACCACATTAATATTTTATAAACCTATTTAGAGGCTAAAAATTCCACCCATGCCAGGACTTGAAACCGCGACTTCTGGCTAACCGTGCCAGCGCTCTCCCAACTGAGCTAATGGGCAAGTGCAAGCATCGGCGAAATTTCGAGCCTCTTTACAATCTTCTCTGTATTACGTAAAAGTTTCCTCAGCACGGGTTAGTGCAACAAAAAGAACATAATCACATTAATATTATTTGTCTGGAAAATTACATTGAGAATTTTAAACTTTGCTCATTGGAAGTCATAAAAAACATAAACATTTACGTACAGGCACATACATTTTCTAGCCCCATACTAGGATACCCTGTGTCGTGGGAACCAGAAACAACGACATCACAAACACGTAAACATCCAAGACATGGTTATTTTTTTGCCCCCAGCCGGGATTCGGACCCGGGACCTCTCGCATGGTAGGCAGATGCGCTACTGATGCGCCACTGAGGTCGTCGAAGATGCTGAAGAAACAGTTTTCAGGTTTGCGATATTTCAGTAACACACTGTGTACGGACTTTCTCAACATTAGGTACCTAATGATTAGTGATCATTAGGTTATTGTTCAATATAAGCATCTACAGCTGACGAGGGGACATAGCATGGGAGCTGTTAAAACTAAGCCTGTAGGTAGTAATTTATTTTGATTGAATTCCGAAATCTATGAACTTTATTGCCTGGCTGTAATTAAATTAGATACTGCCAAACATGGCCAAAGATGCATTTCATGACATAAAGGGCACCCGAAACCGGCGTGCGTGCATGCAACAACTAATTAGCGTCGATGAAGCGAAAGTTTTGTCAGGATCGTGGCAAGTGGCCAACTCTGCTTTTTGCCTACCCCTTCAGGATACAGGTGTGAGTTTATGTAATGTAGAGCAGAAATATACAGCTACATGTTGTCTCGTTGCCGGTTGTAGGTATTTATATTCCCCTGATTGTAACCACTGCTAACCTTATAAAAATACTAAAAAACATATTAACCGTTATGTACAAAAAATTGCCTCATGGAGGTTATTAAATTAAATAGTTTTTGTGAGGGTACAATCATTTCTTTTTACTTTTCTTAATAGTCTTTTTGCTTGTCTTCTTGACTTTTCTCTTAGGTTCGCTATCAGAACTTGAACTGGATTCGGAACTGGAATCTGTTGAACTACTTGACGAACTAGAAGAGCTGCTGGATGAACTAGATGTTGTATGTTTCCGTTTCCTCCGAGATTTCTTTGATTTGCGATCATCTTCACTAGAACTTGAGCTGCTATCAGATGATGATGAGCTTGAACTTGATGTGGAAACCTTCCGTTTCTTTTTGCTGTTGGTTTTTTTAACTATCTTTTCTTTCTTTTTGTTTGATTCCTTCTGCTTATCAGATTCCTCTTTTCTTGGTGATTCCAATAACGGACTAGCTTTAGACTTCTTTTTGTTGTCATTTTCTTCTTTTGAGGTTTTGGCTTCTTTCTGATTTCCTTTGGCTTTGCCGGAATTCTCTCCGTATTGTTCTGCTCTAGTTGAGGACCTTTCTCTTTCATTTCTTTCCTCAGATCTATTTCTGTCGTCAATAGTTCTTTTGTTGTCTCTATGACTGTGGCTGTGATCACTAAATTTTTCTTTTCGCTCTTTGTCATTCTTTTTGATAGACCTATCCTTTTGATTGTGCTCTTCCCTATCTCTGTTTCTATCTTCATTTCGTTCATTAGATCTCTTTTGATCATTTCTGCTTCTTTCCAAGTTATGCCTACTGAAGTTTTCTCGTCTTGGTTCAGTACTATCTCTTTCGCACCTTTTTCTGTCATCCACATTTTTATTTAAATATTCTTCCATATTTTCAAATGTGCTTTCTCTATATCTGTCCTTTTTGGATTCATTAACATTTCTACCATTTCCTATCTCTGTTCTATCTCTAGTATCAGACTTCCCATTTGAGTCTTCTCCTTTAATTGGGTTTGCATATTCTTTATTCTTTTCAAATCTGGATTCACTACGTTTTTCTGAATTAGTCTTCTCTGCAGATCTCGCTTTGTTAAGATCTTGTTTTCTAGATTCAGAAATGTCTCCTCTCTCACGGCCTTTTGTGTCACCAGAATTTTTATCAAAGTATTTGGCAGGTTCAGCGTAGCTTCTTCTTTCAAGCCTCGTATTGTCTTTATCGCTTGTGTTACTCGCATCATAACTATTTCTGACCAAATCTGTTTCATTGGTTTCCTCTTTTCTTTGATATGAAGTATTTGATTCTTTACGTAAATCATCACGCGCTTCATACCGTGAGTCTGACTTTTCCTTGCCATTTCTATAACTTTCATTGTTTTTATGGGAACTGCTTCGGTTATCATTGCTATAACGCTCTTTTTCTGATTGTCTTGATCTTTTTTCTGAAGACTGATTAGTACTCTGGTCCCTGTCAGATCTTCCTCTCTCCCTCCTCTCCCGGTTTGGTGATCTACTTCTTCTACTTTCTCTGTAACGATCATCTTTATTTCTCCTGTCAGAATCTTTCTCATATTTTAGATCTCTATCTCTAGTTCTGTGCTCTCTATCTGTTTCCAGTGGTCGGTCTCTGTTGTGTCTACTTCTATGCCTATTGGGAGAACTTCTGGATCTTTCACTGTTTATATTAGTCTTATTTTCTTGCACCTCATCATCAGTAAAATGCTTCACACCTCTTCCTTTACCAAGCCACTTCATCTTGGAGACTGACTGTGAGAAGTCAACATGGATTCTGCGGTCATCTATAAGAACATTATCCATTTTAAAGTAGGCATCTTCGCAAGACTTTTTATCGGAAAACTCAATGAAAGCGTATTGAAGGGAATCACCAGTCTTTTTATCCCTTATGACTTCACAAGAGACAATGGTCCCAAATCTGCTGAAAATTATCTCCAAATCTTCATCAGTGGTAACAGGATTGAGTTTACAGACAAACAACACATTTTCAGGCGGGGCTATTTCAGCATCTGGTAAATCACCGACAATCTCCAAGATTGTAGCACGAGCCTTGGCTTCTTTCTCTTCAATCATATCCTGAAGTTCCTGAGCTGTCTTGCCTTGACCCTCATCCAGATCCTCATCTGGTGCTATACGGCCTCCTTGCAAGCGTTCAGCACTCGGCGATGGTGACCGTGAAGGTGCACAAAAGCCTTTTGGGTCACAAAATGGGTCTTCAAGTATTACAGTATGTGTAATTCTTACATCTTGGTATGGGCGGTGCGACTCATCACAAATTGCATCATTGAGCTTTCTCAACACCTCGTGACCCTCTGCGACTTCTCCAATGACACAATGTACCCCATCCAAAGAGTCCAAGTCAGGGCCGAGGGTGAAGAAGAACTGGGAGCCGACCAGCGCATCACCTGTGCAGACCATAGACAGCAAACCAGCGTCTGTATGGCGGATCTTTGGCATGTTCTCGCCAGAGAAAAATCGTTTCTCAGGGCCTTCTAGAAGGCCCCAAATGGACTGTCCGCCGGTTCCTTCTCCAGTTGGATCGCCAGTTTGTGCGATAAAGCCACTCCGGATGGAGTGGAACAGGTTGAAATTGTAATATTTCATCTTGCATAGTTTCAAAAAGTTGAGACACGTCGTCGGTCGTTGTTTCACGAATAAGTCCACAGTGATGTCACCAAGAGTAGTCTCTATAACCACTGCCATTGTTTCAGTAGATTTTATGATACAAAACGCTGAAAGTAAACGTTTTCAGCGCGTTTTGAGGCCAAATAATTGGTTTTATTTCCGTAAAACTCGACACATCACATTCAGTGTTGCCAGAAGCTGGCCAGCCAATGTCGCCAAAATTTGGAAAAACAGTTACCCAAAAATCGCAGTTCTAGCCCAAAATGGCGCCATGACTTTTTTTTAATTGTGGTGCTTGTAGTTTTGTACGCAGCTGTTTTCTTTTATTAGATTAGATTAGATTTATACTCTTTATTGCACACCATACATTATTCTCTGAATTAGTCTTAAAAATCTGAAAATACCTTCCTCATCTCCAATTTTTTTTTCGAGAAAATAGGTAATTTTGAGAGCCAGTGCTGAATATTTCGATTTGGGCTACATACTTTAATTAATTTTTAAAAGAACCTGACTACGAAACCGGAAGTACGTCATGCACGGAAATACGTCATCAAATGAGTACCTACGTGCTGTCAGTTTCTGTTGATACCATGACCCGATACAAGAACTCTTCAAATAATTCAAACTTCAAAATTTAAAATAATTATAAAGGTCTCCTAATCTGTACAAACGTAAAAAATATATTACCTTTTTACCTTTTACAGAATACCGAGAGGTCTATATCTTGGCATATGTGGCTACCCTGGGGTTTGTCATCTGTCATTCGAGAACGTGTAGAGTTGATTTGATTTTGTATTTTATCTGTCGTGTGGCGTTAGGACGCTGTTGTCTTTTTTTTTAATGCAGTACATGTAAAACAACATGGCGTAGCTCATAAAAAAAGCAGCAGCTTCAACGTCCATCTTTGCTTTCCAATCCAAATAAATTTCTTGAAATGATTTCAGGCCTATGTCCTGCAGTGGGCGTTAAATGGCTTATGATGATGATGATTTCAGACGACGTCCATGTTGAATTCAGAGAAGTGACAGATTAAGATTTTTTAAAATTTAACGCCATAATGATTGCCATTGAAAATTCAACACTACACTTGTGTTCAATGTTAAATGGCAATAATTATGGCATTAAATTTGAAAAAAAAAATCCAACAGAATGGGTCTGACAAACGTTTTTTATTTTACATGCCAAATAAATCTACAAAAAATTACGAGAAAAACTGTGTTTTTAGTTTTTTCATATCTTAAAAAATGGCTGAGATATTTACGACCAAAGTGCTTATTTCTCGCCGAAGGTTTTTAAAAACGTGGACGGGCGCTCACTAGCCGATGACGTCACACCCCCGGTCATTCGACAGTCGCGCTCTCATTCGCAAGCCGCTGCGCAGTAAAAATCAAAATTATAAAGTTCTCTGTGGTAAAAATGGAAAGAAAGTACTGTATTGTGTCTCAGTGCTTCAATTCAACAGTTAAAACACCCGATAAACTCTTTTTTTTATGTTCCTGAGGACCCAAAAATGAGGAGAAAGTGGATGACAGCCGTAAAAAGAATTGATTCAATAGCCCCTAAAACTAAAGCGCACTGCTGTGAAGACCATTTCGATGAAAGTATTTGTTAATAATAAGTTTATTCTTCTTCTTCTACTTATCCTTGCCGCATTTGACTTACTACTTAACCTACTTACTTGTCTACTTTTGATTGTCTACGCAAAATATATATGTGGTAATATTTTCTCCCTACTACAAATAAGTAAATGTTTTGTCAGAAGTATCGAATTCGCGGCCCACATTTATCCTAAGTTTTCGTGATAAACATTTTCAAAAATATCTGGTTTAGTGTAAAAATATAAGGTAGGTATTTGCCTACTTGGAAAACTGATAACTACGTAAATACCTACTAGGACTTACCTACATCTGTATATGGGAAATAGTGACATTTTGGTTAAATCTATACTAATAAAATACATAAAATAATCATCTACAACTTCGAGATGTTGATTGCGAGTACCTAGGTACCTAATATTTTTTTATCGCCGCCCATAATAGGTAACCTATTAAATGAAACACACACACTTTCAGCACAGCTTTCAGTTAGGTTTAAGTTTGAACATATACCTACCCGAGAGTAGGTAATGCTTACCTACTTAGAACATAGATACATACTTTTTCATCTTTATTCCACGAATTTCGGCAGCCGTAAAATCCTGATTCTTCATGAAATATTGTGCCACCATCAAAGTATCCACTCTTGGCACATTGTCCGGCTGACCTTTTAGAAAACCTTCTTCCATTCTACACACTACACGTTTCACTTTAGTGTAATCGGATAAAAAGGATAAGTTATATTATTTTTGTCGTTGAAATACAAGCACACTATAAATAGGTAATAGTAAAAACGAAGACGATCGAAAACAAAATGAAACAAGACGCGCGTAATTTTCAACCGAGCGCCGCGCCCGGTGTGTCGCGGTCGCTGGCTGAACGGGGATGTGACGTCATAGTACGAGCACGCGTAATCTCGGAAATTCAAAAAAGGGCTTAAACTTCTTGTCGTTATAACTTTGGAAATACTTTATGTATTGAAGTGAAATAAAAACTAGTGTAATGTACATGATATACGCTCCGATTATAGGTGTATTTGATATTAATATATTGACCCTTTTGTGTTCTCCATTATCGCGTTTTTTATGCGCTAATTTTCCGCCTCAATTAACGCGTTTATGGCCATTAAGCGTTTCCTTAATGTGGCCAAGACATCACAAAGTACAGCTGACGTTACCAGCAGTACGTGTAACATAATCCCTGATCTGTGCGTGGCGTTATTCTAGGATGTGGGTGGACTACTACTACTGTTTGAAAGGGACAAATTTGAAACAAGATACGGTTTTCACATTTTTGTTATACATAATATGAGCTGACACGTTGCTTAAATTCATATACATATACATTCTACTAACTGTTGTAGGGCTGTTCATTTGTCACACTTTTTCAGTCAAAATACATTTTAGTCACCCTTTTGGAGTTGTCCTTTTATATAGATAAATGAAAAAGTGAGATTTGGATGAAGTCTACCAACCAAATGTCACTTTTTATTATCGTTATAATAAAAAGTAACACAGAACAAACATTGTTATTTTTTGCTCTTTTTAATATTCAGATTAATCTTTCTAAGAGGGGCCAAATAAGAAAGAGGTGATCAGAAACCGAAACCGTTCCAAGATGGATCGATAAATGCCGACAGACAAAAAAGGGACGATCGCCAGTCAAATAAGACGGCTCCTGTCCGAATAGGAAGGCACTGGCAACCCTACTGGACTGACTTGATTAGTTGACATGGACTTGACAGATGACCATAGAGGAACATGTTTGTTTTTTAGTTGCCAACGTATAAAATATTTTTGTCAAGTGCCATCTGTGATCGAAGACATGAACTTCAAGGCCATGAATCTCTATGCATGAAAGACACTATTAGGTTATTGTCTTACCGCTAGAGGGCGTTAAATTGAAAAAAAAAAATTGGTACTGTAACCCCCGGTTTCTTGTACACTAACAAGCTGTTAATCTACTTTAACAGCCGTCAGCGGTTTTTTTGTATGCACTTTGGCTAATTGACAGCTGTTAACAGTAGATTAACAGCGTGTTAGTGTACGAGAAACTGGGGGTCAGTCTTGTTTGCACAGGTGAATTTTTTACTTTAAAAAATATTAACATTGACATATTTATAATAATGTAAACAGTATTGTTTTTGTTATTCAATTTAGACAAGAAAGATGGATACTGCGAAAATTCGAGTGATTTTTGCGAGTGAAAATACGAGTTCCGACGCGGAACTAACGCGGCAGAAACAGCCCGCAATATCAATGCTGCGTTTGGAGAGGGGTCTACTAATGAACGCACCGTGCGATTTTGGTTTAAACGCTTTCGTGATGGAAATTTCGACTTAAAGAACGAGCCACGAGGAAGACCGCCCACACAGGTGAATAACGATGAATTAAGAGAGATAGTGGAAGCCGACCCTAGTCAAACTACCCAGGAATTAGCGGCATGGTTTAACGTTACCTTACCCACAATATTGACTCACTTGCGTCAAATCAATAAAATAAAAAAATACGAAAAATGGGTGCCTCATCATAATCACTCGAATTTTCGCAGTATCCATCTTTCTTGTCTAAATTGAATAACAAAAACAATTGAAAGTCGATCTTCAAATGTTTCACATTTTTTAAAAAAAGAACATCATAGAAACCATTTGAAAAAAGTTTCATTCGAAAACCTCAAACCATGAAGATTCTATGTCAATTCAAAGAAACTATTGCAATAAAACGGCAATTTCATACTTTAACCCCTAATAATATCATTTAAATTAAGTTATTGTCACATGTTGTAATCTGACATTGTAATACTTACAATCTTAAAATAATATTTCACCTTTCTAGGCATGCAGCCTATAAAGGTGAAATGTGTAGAGCCAAATACTATATCTGACAACCATATGTACGACATTTCATGCAAATAAACTCATTTCACTTAATTTCATAAATGTGAAAGTTTGTGAAGATGTTTGGATGTTTGTGATCCGAGTCAATCACACAATAACGGTTGAAATTTGGTATGGAGATATGTAATTTGAGTCCCAGAGGAAGGACATAGGATACTTTTAATCCCGGAAATTACCCAATCCATGCGGACGAAGTCGCGGGCCAAAGCCAGTTTGGAATAAATGTGAATATATACGAATGAGATACCTACTGGCACAGAAGAAAAAAGAAATTACTGGGTTTTTACTCGTACCCTTTATGAAAAAAAAAACCGACCAAGTGTGAGTCGCTCTCGCGCACTGAGTGTTCCGTACAAACTTGTCGGAATGTCAATCACAAGAAACGAGTGTTGAAGCACAGGAAAAAAGTTGAAGATTTTTTTTTGTGATGCCATAAACAATATGGTTTTTGGTATTTTTTATGACATTCTTTCATGATTCTGGTCAACTGGAAGTACTGTTTTGATTCCCTTGCGAGTGTCTTTTGATTGCGTTGACTTAGATGATGATGATGCAGCCTAATATAAGTCCCACTAAAAGGCACAGGCCTTCTCACTGAGAGAGAGCGTGCCCACCGCGAGTTAGATGCCACTACCACTACACAATGATTTTTATCTACTTACAAAAAAGTGCGAGATGAACTTGCGCTCTTCGTATATATAAAAAAATTAAACTAATTATTTTCACTCAAACTTTCGCTTTCTCGTTGCAACAGCGGCAGCGTGTGAGATACAGGGGTTCTTGTGCTGATCGTTATCAGACTTAAGTCTTCGGATGTATTAGATAAATATTAAACCATATATTTAACGTTTCTAGCTAAAATAACAGCTGAGAACCCTTAAAATTCACATAAGAGCTGATTATTTTGGAAATGGCTGCACCATTATTCAACCTTTACATTTTTATTGTAGTCACCCTAAACGTAAGATAAGATAAGAATATTCTTTATTGTATACCGGAAAAAATGGAAACGTAATTAATTAGAGCACACGTACGTAAAGGTCGATGTGCTGTCGACGGTCAAGGTACCCCTGATAATTTATAGTTTAATACAATATGCTAAGGACATTTTCAATATCAAGATGGTTGATGCAGGGCTTGCAATTCGCCGTATTCACGTAGCTGGTAAATCTAATAAAGGCCATTTCACCCACCCTCCTTCCGCTCTCTCTCACCCTTAATAAAGTGAGTATTGAAAATTTACCAACCATTCTTCGAAGAATATCAGGTTAGCTCAATATGAGCGACCGTTTTGACCTAAAAATAAGCGATTATACGAGCAAAAATGATCCGTACATCCTAGACTTTAAGATCGAGTTTTTGATTTCGGTTTGCGCTAAATTGGTTTGAAATTGCTATTGAAGATAGCCGACGGAGTTTCGTGCTGAAATAACAAAACGAAGTTTAGTCGTTTTGAAAAATATGATACCAGCAAACTGACACGTGTCGTCTGCCTCGTCGGATCTTTTTGAAGGTGACAAATTTTCCGCTATGAAAAAGCAATTAGTACTAGAAAGCTGAAATTTGGCATAGACATATGTACGTATTGATCACGCCGAAAACGGTAAAATAACATCTTAAAAAAACCGGCCAAGTGCTAGTTGGTTAGTTGTAGATTCGCTTCAAAGATAAAGAATTTAATCACAGTAAAATTAATATTTAAGAGGGGCTTCCATACAAAAAACGTGATTTTTTGCCGTTTTTTCTCGATCTTTGTGTCCGACTCGCACTTGGCCAGTTTTTGTAATTATATTGAAGTTTAATTGAGAAACTTGATTATATTCTCCTGAATAGGTGGTGGGAGGTCGTTCCATATTAAGGATGCTGCAAACCTGAAACCTGCCCTGAAATTTGCTGTTTTGTGCGTTTTCTTATTTTTTTTTTCGTATTGCTATCTAATGACGTCGAAGTATTTTTTCATGTTTCAGCCAGCCTCTCAGAAGGTAAGGAGTTTTTCAAAATTAAGAATAAGAACCTCTTTGCGGAAGTACCTACATTCCCCACCTAAAATGAAGATTTTAGAAGAGCAAAGCAAAAATAGAGGACTATTATCCTTATGGACTACGAATACCTCTCAGAGATACAGATGAAAGTCTGAATTTGAACTACGTCTCTTTGACCCACTTACCTACATCTGTCTCGACTACCTAGGTACATGTACAGCAGAGAGATCAAGCTTCAAATATTTATTGCAAAGTTGCCCGTGTTGGTTTGGTAACCGCACGCATAAAGATCGACCGTCAAAATGTCTACTGGGGGAAACAACTGTAACGTCCGTTTCGTACCTGCCTGTATGTAAATACGGACCTATCTAGGCAGCAGGCAGGCACTCCAGCCTCGCTAGCTCGCTAGGCAAACTCAAGTTTGTCGGCGCAACTAACCATTGTAGTCGCGCCTCCCGAACACAACAGAAGTAGCGCGTCACGTAGCGTCTGTCAACATTTGCGCCAGTGATTGCGCGCGTTATTTGTCGCGGGCGCCCGTGTTGGTGCCCAGCGCCCACGCCCTCTCGCTGGCGCCTGTAGGGCTGTGCTGATGTGATCGACTTGTCGATAGTACCTAGATGTACGGATAGTATGAAGGCGAGAGATGTTAGCGAATGAGTGAGTGAGTGAGTGAGTAAGTGAGTGAGGTCGACAGTATATCAACCTTTATTAATTAATTAATTATTACGTCTATTGCACTTAAAATAAAACCTTTACCTAACATAACTGTTTTCATTTGTTTTGCTGTGTTTTCCTTAGGCGTAAATCAGTGGTATTGGTACGATTGGGTCACATCCATTTTCAAAGTTTGAGGTAGGTATATTATCTTAAGTGTAAGAATAGTGTGAACTCCTATCATTTAACTCAGGTATTGTACTGTTTTTAACTTACACATGTCTAAGCTACATACTCGTACCTACTCTATTGGACGTTGAAGAGCACTGATGCCTGAGATACAGGTCTAGAACCTAGTTCCGGTCAGAAAAGAATTGTTTATATGCAGCTTTGCCTAAAATATTGTAAATAATGCCTCGTAACAATGTAAACAAACCTTTTTTTTGTACATTTTTAAATAAATAAAGATAATAATTTACAACCAAAAATAAATAAACTAATCTAAACCTAAACCTATTTACTAATTTAAATAAAATATTTGAGCCAGATCGCTGTCGGCCGGTAGAGTACTGAGAGGGCTGGTGGCATGGCCTCGCTGTATAGCGAGGCTTAACCTTTGGCCAAAGTAGGCACCAGCCCTCGGGTCTCCTAAGGCGTCGACTGGGCGCGGTCGCGCTTCCGGGCCCTATGGCCCCAGACTCTCTACCCCGAAAGGCACAAATATATAGCCCTGACCAAGGGCTATTGTTATTACTATATTATTACTTCGGTGGACTCCAGAATGACGAGACCCTTGTTAGGGGCAAGATATGTGGACACCCCTTTAAAAAAAAATCGATCTTGAAAAATATCGAAGTTGGGTAACGTTGGGCACAACACTAATAAACACGCTTTGCATATTTCAGTGAACTGGAACACCTAGCTTTATACAGTTTCACCGCTGGGCGTAACGCTAGTCTTCTATAGACAAGTTCTCTTATTAGATAACTAACATTTTTAAAAACCTATTTAGAGGCTAAAAATTCCACAAGCGACCTCTGTCCCTCAGTCCCGCATGGGTGAAATTTTTTGCCTCTAAAAGAATATAGATAACTAACATCACGTGGAATATAACTTGGAATCCAAGAATAAATTTACAATGTGAGATACCTATGGGAAACCTCGGTATAAATTTTAATGTGTTTACTAAATAAAATATCTGTAATGCTAATACTTTTAATTAGGAATGAATTAAATGATCATAAAAAAATGATCAGTAACAAAAATCGGAAAGTGCAAAAGTTAAGCAAAAAAGTAATTCGATCAGCCAACAATATTAATATAATTTTTTTTTATGCTTATTTTTATTAACTTATATTTACATAAATTACCTTTTACAATATGATTTGGGCAGTCAATATTTCCTGAACAGCCATTCACGTTTTTTTTTCTATTTCTTTCTTTTTTTTCCATTTATCGCAGTATTTTTTCACGGATTTCAGCCAGGCTTTGTTTTAACCTCTTTGCGGCCGAACTATAAAATTAAAATGGCGTATGTACATGTACACCACTAACCTCCATGGTGCCTACCTACATGGGTTAAGCACCAATGATGAACATTATGTGCCTACCAACATAATAAAATATTGGCCATCGTATGCCGTTTCTACGTATGAAGAGGAGACTGGGGTTGAAGGTGTTAATTATTCACAATATCCACACGTCGCCGAGCGCCGCCGTTACAGATGTCGACACGCTTGAATGTTTACGGGCCCGATGTCAAGAGCTTGTTAAATATTGAATAAACGTTCAAGTTAATTGGACGCGGAATAGGTTAGATCGTTACCTGTCTAGAAATTGTGCCAACTTGGGTTTGGCAAGTTAAGTAAAAGAAAATGACCCTCATTTCAATTTGTTCTACAAAATCTTTTAAAGTATTTGTCCAGGGACGAAATCGTAGAGTAGTGGTTCGCAAAGAAATGGACTCCTAGTGATATGTTTTTTATTTCACTATAGAACTCGATACAGCGATATGAGTTGTGTTATTAGACACAGGCTGTCGGAAAAAGTACAGTTAAGCGAAAGGCTAGACTGGGCTGAACAGGGCTACCCCCTGCCTGTGGGTTTCGCTTGTCTGTACTTTTTGGAACCTACAGTCGACATTGATAACAGGATGTCAAAACTCGTTTTAATCTATTCTTGCGTAGGTAGTCAAGACATTTTTAATTCCTTAATTAGACATGTTATTGAGTGACATGAATCAGTCAAGATAATCGGATGTCCGGATAATTGGAGTCCTACTGAGCTTTAACAATCAACGTTTTCAACAAGCATTTTAAAATTAATACGCTGATAGAAAAAATACCTTGGAAATCAGTACATTTACAGTTGTACTTGAATATTTTTATTCTAAGAAAACATGACAATGTTCAATCCCTTGTTTCTTGACAGCTTTCCGTTAATCTAATAAAGATAATAAAAGTGTCATAGAGTAATTTTATAATATTAATTATTTATTTCTGTTAATGTTATTTTTGTGTACAATAAAGTATATTCTATGTATCTATTTATCAATCTACATATAATATTATTTTTTTCACTGCCTCAAAAAATTGTTTTGTTCTGGACTTATGTGCTTTAGCCCGCCGACGACCGACAGTAGAATTATTCCTATTAATCAGTCCAACCGTTTATTTAAGTTTTGAGAGATGCACAACTATGAAGTTCCTTATTTATTTGACAGGAAACCATGGGCGAAAATGCAACATTTCATGGGCACCTTTTTTTTTTCACAATAGTGATGTAACATGTTTTGCTACAATATTATAATGAGTAGATTATGTAGCGAAGACTATTCAAGATGATCTTCATTCAAAAATATAAAACTATCTTATTACAAAGATCTATACTATAAGAAATTAGGTTTAATTATTATACCTAAAAATGGTAGGTTTTTGATTATTACGCTCAGACTGACAAACTATAAAAAATATCAATCGATTATTATAACTTCAACATAATTAAAATCGTTTATGATAAACAATCGAATCGGTAACTTCATAGAACGTCACTAAATGGAGCTGTCAAAAGTTGAATAAACCTGGGTAGCTAGCTAGCCGCTAATGCTACTAATACTGAAGAGGGATCTTGGCTGGAAGATCGTACTCTGCATGTCACTATGAACACCTGCTTAATTCATCTGCTCATAGTCCTAGGACTGATTGCAGATCAAATTACACCAGAAAAATTAAATTTAACAAACGGTTGGACTTACTTGTAAGCCCCGTTCCGTCACGGCTCTGGCAGAAAGAAGTTTACGAGTGAGGATTACCATGAAACAGCAATCAAAGCGTCAAACCGAGAGAAACAAATAACCCGCGACATGTAATCTTGTAAGTACTTATTTTTCAAGGGTGACGTCTGTATTTCCATGCAAATGTTGCATAATTTAAACGCAATGTTCCGCTACGCCCGTCTGGGTGTTATAAAATGTACTGATATATTTTCTAATAGAACTATAAACTTCGGTGTGAAATAGCTTACATCAATAGGGGGGAGTTTTTTTTATATAGCTTTGCGTGCCTAAGTATGTTTTGTTTGTGGATTTTTGTTTGTAAAGTTCTAGAAGGCTTTCTCAAACTACGTACTTGCTTATAGTATAATATATTTACGAACTTAATTATAAAACTTAAGATAAGATAAGAATATTCTTTATTGTACACTAGAGCACATGACATAGACTGATGATAAAAATGTATAGAATGTGAAGTTAAGAAAGTTGAATAAAAAATATTCTTAACAGTTGGTCGTTAATTCATCTCATTCAAAGTATAGTATAAAAAGTTTTTTATTGTCAATAGCATAGCACATAAGTAACAAATAACATTTTCATGTTAAAAATAACATGTTATCTTAAAATATAAATTACCCCACATGCCAATAAGATACCCTGCACACTAGGATATGCTGTGTCACGCAAGCTAGTCTCTTCCAAAAATGCTATAGAAGACTTAAAAACTACAACAAAAAGAAGAAACATACAATTCTTGCTTTGGAAGAAATTCATCTGCTCTGAGCTCCTTAAGTTTGAGATATTGTAAGTTAAAATTGTGAGTTAAAATAAAGTAAGAATGAAAAATATGAAAATAAAAACCCTTCTGAAATCTATGAGTTGATAAAAAACTACACTGCGTTCGCATACGTACGATTGCAGTGTGTGAGTGTGTGTGTGTGGGTGTGTGTGTGTGGGTGGGTGTGTGTGTGGGTGTGTGTGTGTGTAGGTGTGCGTGTGTGTGTGTTGTGTGTGCGTGTGTGTGTGTGTGTGTGTGTGTGTGTGTGTGTGTGTGTGTGTGTGTGTGCGTGTGTGTGTGTGTGTGGCTATGTATGTGAGAGTAAGCGCGCGTATGTGTGAATGTGGATGTTAGTCGTGGTCGAGATTTGAAGATAGTCTACGACTCTCTCCTTAAAAACTTTTCACTTTGGGTGTAATCCAGTTCAAGCAGCCACAGTGTGATTTTCAGAGTCATTATTCTTATAGCGACTTCCATTAGTTTTAATGAACGTTTATATGAGTTAATTTTTATTTACATTTAGAGACAAATATGTATCATCGCGGCAAGCTCTCATCATAGACCAAATGAGTTACCATTTTTGGGAGACAAAAGTGGTTTGGAATGTCACTTCTAGACTCCTATTGGTCCTATTGTATATTTCTTGACCTTGATCGTAATTGGAGAAAAATATCTTTGTTTATTTTCAGAGACTCCAGAACTCGAACCTTGAACCCTTGGTCTCTGCTCACTCCTCCGGGATACAGGCGTGCGTTTAAGTATGTACATTGTACATACAGAGAAAGTGTACCTGTCTGTTCAGAGTTAGTATAATTTTATAATTTAGTTTGTTCTTTAACTCAACGACATGTATAACCCTTGTTTCTTTACCTCAGAGGTTCTTCACCTGTTCGATAAGCCAATAAGCGGCTTAGGACTAATATGTCAAGATAATCCGCAACATTTGCAGCTCTACACACTAACGCGTAATACCTACTGTTGCATGCACGGACGTAATTTATGCGTTTACACAATCCTTATATTGTAATAGTTGTGGTTTGTTTAGTAAAGATAAAGAGATTCCGACGCACATCAACCGTCATCAACGTTGACTCTACTCAACCATGGTACAGGTCCTTATTTGTATGCATAGAATATTAGATATACTAAACATATTTATAAATGTAATTCGAATATTATAAAACATAGGTGTAATAAATTAAAAGTTCAAGTCACAAAGATGTACACAATTTTATCTTACAGTATTTTTGTTACTACCCTCGTATATATTTTTATTAAGTGTACTTTTACACACGTCAAATAAGTGTGTTTTATTTTTGTTTCTATGTTGGCGCTTCAAATTCCATTGAAATTAATATTATTGAGATGACTCGCGTGTTCGCTGGCTTTTACGATACAGGGTTCCTAGTTTAAGAGTGAAGGCTTTCTGAAACTTCTTCTTCATGTTTACAATAAATATTTTTTGAGTTTGAGTTTTTTCAGGTGGATCTGCACAGCAAATAAAATTTAGAGTGACATTTATGTCTGATATTTTCTTTCGCGTTCAAACACAGATGTTTCCTTGGCGGCCGCAGCCCGCGCGTGCCTCTTTATTTCTCAATCACAAACAAAATTAGTCACCCGTGTATGAAAATAAAAAATATTCCCGTAAATAGGCACTTAAGCTGTCGACTAGACGCACGTCAGTCAATGGAGCTTTACTAACAAAACATACAGCTGAACTCAGAACGTAGAGAGAAATACATTAGAAAAACCTGCGAACAAAAACTATTACTGATAAAAACATTTCTGGCAGAGAGCGTTACTGAAGATACTTTTTGAACAAGGAAAGAAAAAAGAACCTCGTAACTTTTTTTCACACTTAGAAGTAACCATAATTTTATTTCCAACCTTTTCAGGCCTCTCAAGTATTTCTAATCTACTTGGTCCTTATCAGCCCATGGGCGTTTTTGGTTAATTTGTTTGTCCGAGGCTCGGACATCACATAACTCATAATATAATTGCGATTTTTATAAAGTGAATTGAACAAGTGGCATCTAATCTCACAAGAAACCGAGGCACAGCCAATAAATGGTGCGAAACTGCTTCCACACTCCAGTTTTACATTTAATCTCTTCGAGTATCGCCATAAAACGTCGCCGATATAAAATAAAAAGTGAGAAGCGAGCAGAAATCTCCTTCTCATCGGCAGCGAGATTACACATAAAAAATGTTAAATGATCTCGAACGCGTATTGAAAAAATTCGGGGGAAACGGCGGGAAAAATTGGTTATGGGGCGTTCGCTCGGTGAGGGTGTATTCAAGGAACTTGTGAAGATTAAGGTACTGGAAATACTCGTAGTCTACTCGAATGTAATCTATCCGCTCTTATTTGCCCACTGCTAGATTTAGGCCTAACCTAAGGCACGCCGCTTCTTTCTGTTCTTGTCCGTCCTAATCCAGCCGCCACCAGCAATCTGCCTCAGATTGACTTTGCTCAATCGATTAAAAAGATAGGAAAAAAATAGACAGTCGAAAAAATCGTAAGTCGAAGAGAAATAAGAGACTTATCAATTAAATAGCAGTAAGAGGATGGTATGGATGGATTGGAGACGGGCAGCAGCGTCTTTCTGAGATTCCAACCGCATACTGCGATCGCCAACCCGCCTGCCAAGCATGGCGATTATGGCAAAACCCGTCATGGTTATAAAAACCATGAAGGAGGCCTATGTCCTGCAGTGGCCGTTAAATGGCTGATGATGATGATGATGAAGAGGATGGTACAATGTTCTTCAAGTAGGTAATACTGTCGTTGTTGGATAACAAGTAGTTGACAGTCATACGAGATAGACGATAAATAGAATAGATGATATTGGTTTTTTTAAGTAACATAAAAAAGAGGAGGTTTACAGTTCGTCTATACACTTTTTTATGTATGTTCAGCGATAGTTCCTTACTACGTTGTCCGATTTCCTTGATTTGAAAGGAAGTATCTCAGAGGTGGTCTCGAATAGAATTGGTCAAGATCTGTTAACAGAATCGACGAGAAAATCGTCGCACTCTTCAATTTACGAAAGGATCTCAAGGCATTGTAAGGCTTTCATTTACATTGACGGGATTGACGACATAGGCAGCGCAACCTAGTGTTAAAATTAAATTAAATACGCACAATTTAAAGGGTTTTTTTAACTTTATCGATTTGTTTAATAATACATTGGAAATGCCAATTTCAATATCAAAAGGAATCAAAAGTGACAGAACTATGAGAATCAGGTACTGATAAACAAAAATGAAAGCCTAAAACAAGAATTAAAACCCAAAGTGGGCACGCACGTAGGAAGGTAACGAAGCCTTTAGAAAGTGGTAGTAACTACAGCGAAACTAGTATGTTTGGAAAGGGAGTAAAATCTTTGTTATTATTTTTGTTGCTCCAAAATTTAGAAGACCTCGAGGTCTTATTACATACCTGCACTCCATGAAAAGCGATTATTTTCCTATGCCAGTTAAACTCTAGCAGACTGCGTCTTTTTATGAAAAAACTACAGACCACTGGAATTGTAAGAATTGCAACAGCATAAACGAATAACCCAAACAGAAACAGTACTCGTAACCAAACTTTTACCAAAACCATATCTACTGCCATAACTATTCTTAGTTCAATTTCTTTAAAATAGTTGTTAAGTTAGGGACCATCCATAAAGTACGTTACACATTAACGGGGGGCGGAGGAGCTCGACAAAGTGAGACTTTGTGTGACAAGGGGCGGGAGGGGTCCTAAGTTTCGTCACGTCACATTTCAAAAATATAATTAATCTAATGTATTAAATTCTCGTGTCACAGTGTTTGTTATCAAACTCCTCCGAAATGGCTTCAGCGATTTTTACGAAATTTTTTGTGTATATTTGGTAGGCCTGAGAATAGGTCGTAGGCTAATTAATATGGCAAAAAAACATTTGCTGAGTCAGCTAGTAATTTATAATGTTTTTCAAATGTTTGATATGATGTTGATAACATAAAAAATAATTTAAATGGAAATAAGACTAATTTTGGAACAGCAGTTTTAATTTAATAATTTATAGATGTAAAATTGCAAAATATGTGACGTCACACTAAGGATGGGGGTCTTACAAATGTGATTAACTGTGACAAGGATGGGGGAGGGGTAAAAAATCACGAAACTAGTGTAGCGTACTTTTTGGATGACCCCTTAATGCCTTATATAAGCAGCCTATATACGTCCCACTATAGGGCATAGGCCTTCTCTCAGGGAGAGAGTATGGGCTTAATCACCACGCGTGCCCACCGCGGATTGGCGATTTCAAGCGCTGAGGTATAGCTCAGACCTGTGACTTTGTTTTCTAAGTTATGTACATTTGTGAAGTTATAGTAGCAATACCACGCGCTAACGGTGAAGGAAAACATCGTGAGGAAACCCTTAATGCATTAAAACGGTAGAATTTTTTGGCACCCTAAATACTTTTTACCGACATTGTTTTTTGTGGAATTGTATCTGTCAAAAGATTTTTATACAAATTTTAGGCTGTAGAAAGAAGTGCAGATGACGCTTCGCGGATCGCACCTCAATCGACCGAAGTTCCAACAACCGTCGGCGGGGCGTAGAACTCGAGGAAGTGTCCGTGACAGCGCGCGAAATACCCGCGTCGCCTTCCGACAGAATCTAATTTCGATCTCCACAGTTACACCAGCTCACGCCAGGAATATCCCTACGGTCGTCATTCACGGATACCTAGGTCGATGGGACAGGAACGGTATGGAAGCAGTTCGGTACGGTATGGATGTTTTGGTGACAGTTGTTAGAAGGATTCGTAAACAGAAAACTAATTGGTGTGCTAGGCTATGTCAATGATCATTTGTCGGTCTCTTGGTAGGGGTGCCCTAGAAAAGAATTGAATTGAAGTTTTGAAGAATTAATTGGATCTATTGCAATTCTGGCGCTTTATATCCATCCCTGGCTTTCCTTCACTTACTGATTCTGTGATCTATTCTAGACTTATTATTGAGTTGTGTCAAGTGAAAAATGTTCCCGTTCCGGGCTGTAAGTGTTAAAATCCTCTTCAGCAAGATACCGAACATTGTCTACTTACAGTATATAATTAAGCATAGTACTTACATTAGCAAAAACAGGTTTCAGGTTTTGCGTCATTTCAATACACGTTACATACCTATTTATCTAAGTTCATTGTCCTCACGCAGCGAAAAAGAACTCGTCAGCAGCGTTACGATTGCCAATTACAATAGAGCTTGCCTCTCAGATACACCTGCTCGGCGTGACGACCGGACACGTCCCCGACTAAGTGCCTACTTAACGTAAGTGACCCCACTTACCGAATCCCAACTGTGCCATCTGAATTTGTACGATAGCCGTGGTATGACGACGAAGGAAGATGCGAAGCGCTGGGTCGTCTTTTCTAGAATCTGGTGAAGACAGCTCGAGAAGCATCGCGTGAATATTTTTTTTAAACAGAAAAGGGTTACATCGTTAGGTGGGTAGGGCTATAGAAAAGTAAAATACTAGCCCCATTGTTGTGTTACAATAGTTTTATAAGAAACATCATAGAAGGAAAGAAAGGAAGAGGTAGCCACGGAGAAGCTGTTTTGACCAAATTAAAAAAAAGGTAGACGTCGTGACGTACGAGGCTGAACAGCACAAGTTTTTCCTATGTTCTTCGCTTAGTCGACCCTATCTATAGGTTTATTTTTTCTTTTCTCTCCAAGGATGGTTTATTGTGCAATCTTTGGACTAAGTGTGGGGTTGTTCGGTTTCTTAGTTTAATAAAAACAATATTGTAAAATGTGGATTACGGAGCTGGCTGTACATAAACATAAACATAAATATTTACATACAGACACATACATTGCTTTTGGCCCCACACTAGGATACCCTGTGTCGTGGGAACCAGAAACAACGACATCACAAACATGTAAACATCCAAGACCTGGCGTATTTTTTTTTGTCCCCAGCCGGGATTCGAACCCGGGACCTCTCGCATGGTATGCGGATGCACTACCGCTGCGCCACGAGGTCGTCGTACAATTAATAATTCATGTTTTTACCTCTAAGCTATCTGTTCTCGAGGTACTACTGCACTTCTGTTGTTGACCCTAATAAATAATAGTAATAAGAAAAAAAAATAACATAGACTATTGCGATTTAATTTTAGGTACAGAGAGGTAAGAGAGCAACCTACAACGTCCTTGAGTAAATTGTCTAATTATTGAGCTTCATATAAACCTCGGGGCCGAGTTAATAAAGTACCCTTAACTCTAAGATCGCTCATGAATTCCCTTTTTAATGTGCTGATAAAAATAAAACATCAACTTGACAAGTTCAGTTCAAGAGCTTGAATTTATAAGTAAACATAGGTAAATTATACAAGATGTTAAAAAATAGAAAAGTCGTTCTATGGTAATATGCCTTTGGTCGTACACACATAATTAATATTATTATGAAAATGATGTCCAATAAAATTGTCCATCAGAAAAACCAGCGCTGAAACGTCCGGTGGCGTCGCTCGCCGGCAATATCTGCGCCGACGCCGCGGCAGCTGCGTCCGACGCGTCGAAAAATAACATTCCCCAAAAAACATTCGCCCAAAGAAAGGGATATTAGTCTCCGCGGGGCCATAATCGAAGCCAATCGGGCCACCGAACGCCCCGACACGACAATAGTCCTTTATTTACTACTATTACCTTTCGTACGCTGTATGCTGCGTCGCATGGTGGCGGCCTCGTAAAAAGTTTGACTTTTTATGGTGCAAGTGACGCTTTTGATTTAGATTCCCTTGATCAGCAAAAGATACAATTTCTAAAGTACGTTTTTTCTGGGTGTATTTCCATGTTTGCGATGTCTTTGCCTGGTTACCATAGCACAAGGTTTCCTAGTTCGGGACCAGAATAAGTGACACGTGTTGTGTGGAATTTATTATTATAAATCTCTATAGTGTCTAATTGCTAAATGATATATGTATAGAGTCAGCGGGTAACTGCAAAGCGCTCTTATATTAGTAATGTTTTAGATAATGTTTTGTGCGTAACTGATGGTGCAATAAATGTCTCTCTTTCTTTCTAGATAGTTGACTATAATCTATCACAATATCTCACTATAAGGTAACTACATATTATCTCGATTTGAAGTAGAATTAAGGACGTATCGACTTGCAAATCATTTGCCAATTATACACCTTTATTGGGTAGGTCAACGATTTGCTAGTGATCAGTGTTTGACAGCGGTTAGACTGACTCGCAGTTACATATAAATTGGATTAAGGCGGTTCGGACATCTAGGCCGACTTGCACCACTTCTCAAAAATCACTTAAACAGCCATTGAAACTGACTTTGTGTGAAGAATTTTAGGTAAATGCTGCTTAAACCCCATTTATGAGTAGTAAAAGTAGCCCTTTAAAAATGAAAATATATATTTTTTGAGCACTATTATAAGTACTTGTATAGGTATTAGCAATAGATTGCACCTTGTAACATACGAGCCTCGTAGCAAGCTATGTAGCGGCGTAGCGCTGCTACGCGACGTAGCTCGTAGCCGTAGCTAAGCTAGTTATAATCGAGCGAGGCGCAGCTGTGTCCTGAGGAACGGCAAGCATGTACTAGGGGTGGCATTAAAATGTATCGATATTAACAATTGTCGTTAGTGGTCACACTTAACTAAAGATACAAAAATTGAATTTTTAACGATGGCTGCCTACTCATTGTTATCTTCGATGGTGCCAATAACCACGCCTACTAAATTAGATTTACCATTTTTAACTAGTTAGTACGTATTGGTTTCATCGCCACTAGTCCGTTTATAGGGATTTGAACAATTGTTTGAAATATGATCTTTTTTTATCAAAATATTTAACGTATCTTGCAATGCAGCCCCAATTAAAAAATCTTAAATATATTATTTAACCGTCCAATCAAAAATGGAGTGTTTTGTTTTAAGGGTTTATGCATATTATTATAGAGGTATGTTTCACCGTTTCTTAATTCAAACACTTGAGTGGAGCTATAAGACGTATTGATAAAATACTTGTGTCATTTCGGGTATCAAGGCTGCTTAGGTAGTCTTGTTACACTTGATACGTTGGCAGTCTTGTAGTTACATTTTTTTCACTCTTCAAACATCAATAACTTTTTATCGACAACAACGATCCCTCCCTTCCAAGTCGGCAACCCTTCCAGCGCCATATGCCGCCGCGGGCGCGCGCGAACTCTCCCTTAAATTACGGAACTTCCCGCTCATAATGGAGAGATATGCCTTTAATATCTGCCGGCGCCCGACAAACATATTTGTTTGCTTTTTGCCTCTGGTGCTCACTCACAATAAGATATTATATTAAAAACCTCATCTATGCTCTACCCTGGCAGTTAGTAAAGCTGTCTGTTGGACCTAAGCGTTGACTTATTTTATTACATCCTATATTTAAAAATAAAACCCGGCGAAGTGTAAGCCCGACTTACACTGGCCCGTTTTTATTATTTTTTGTTTTACTTCACAGTTTGCTAGTAAAAATACACGGAGTTTGCCGCTTGTACGAATTACCGTGTCTACGATAGAGCAAAGGAAAAGTCGGCGTAAAGAAACGGTAACACCGCCGTGAATTAATAACTTGAAACACATATATACATACATAAACTCACACCTGTATCCCAGAGGGGTAGGCAGAGACCAGAGACTGCCATTTGCCACGATCCTGACGGATCACTTTCGATTCCTCAACGTTCATTAGTCGTTGCACGCACGCGCGCCGGTTTCGGGAACTTTTTTTTTTACTGCCTCGTTGGACTAGCCGTTAAGATGCTTAACTACTAAGACAGAGGTCGTGGGTTCAATTCCCACTAGGGGCCGCCTTACATTTGTACAACTGGCCTCAGTCTGGGTGTATTTCCATGTTTGTAATGTCCTTGCCTGGTTACCATAGCACAGGATATCCTATTTTGGGATCAGGTCAAGTGATTGTGTTGTATGGAAGTAATTTATTTTATTTATTTTATCTTGCTCTTTGCTAATACATCCCCTATTTGGTCGAAGTATGTTCGCTTGGGACGTCCCTTACCGGCCGTTCTACCCACGTTCGCTCGATATATACCTATGCTCGATAACTTGACACTTGTTCGCAAATAAACAATTTAAAATGTCAAGAAAAGGGAAAGGGCACGCAACCCTTCCTTCCCCGACATTATGCTTTCTGACAACCAATTTCAGACATGTTTACCCTTACGGGCGTGTTTACGCGTGTTTAAATGTTTGCAGTGCGTTTAAATGTTTTTTTTACCCAAGACAACAAACTTTCCACTATATGTATTTGTACGGCCATATTACGGTAGATAGGATCTGATGCAATTTCCAAGCAAATCTGTCACAAAACGTGTAGATATGTCCTGTAAAACCAGCAATGGATATAAGCCTTTGTGTAATATAGAATATGGGCCTTAAAAATGAAAAATTTTCATGTGACTTACTTAAATTTCAAATTTACTTAAAATTACTTAAATTTTCAAATCAGAAACTAGGAGTTAGGAAACCGGTGAACTCTTAGAAAACGTTTCAATGGCATAGATGTTCAAACTGAGTTAGTACTTTGAAACTGGACGTAAGCGAGTGAAGTGCTAATTAGCCATATACTGCTATGGTCAATTCTTTCAGCTTCTCCCTGTTTTTGATTTAAGAATACAAGTTTATAAATAGAAAATTCCAGACGATACGTAGAAAGAAAAAAATCAGGCCGAATATCTAGCATACTGTCTTAACACTTTGAGCAACTAAGCCATTTTTTTGAAGCAATGATCATGAAAAGTAAATGCTTTCGCGGTGAAAATGGCACTAGCGTTGATCCATCGGTTAACAAAGCCACTAAACACGTAAGCACAGAATCTTTAACAGTTTTACGAGTATGACCCACACGACCCGGGCAGACCTCTAGGCTGCCGGCCGGCCACAGACCTCCGGCTGGCCTCGAGTCGACCGAAAATGCCGCAACGACCCACCACAGATCAGCGGTCGCCCTAACCGCTCGGGACACCAAGTTCTAACTTCTTCACTGCGCCTTAATCTCACTAGGAAGGTTCCTTACGGAGTTTTTAAAATTTATTGTCTTTTAAAGTTTTTTTTTTCTGTTTTATGGCACGTCTAAAAAACTAAAATGGACGCATTATAAGTGACACATTAGAGAACCATTTGCAATAAGTAAAGAGAAAAACTTACTTGTTGCCAATCGTCCCAATCTTAGGTCGTTGGGTAAATTAATAAGCGATAAGTTTTGATATAATGTCATCATTCAACCAACCAACCTTCGTCGAAGCTTCGATTTTTTTTGTTTATTACGACAGGTATTGTTTAGTATGACACTTGACCCCAGTCACGCCTGATGGTAAAAGAAGGGGAGGTCTAATTCAGCAAGAAGCAAGGTCTTAGCTTAGAATAAAAAAAATGTAATCAGCCAGATGATCTCACCACGTGATTTTTTTTTACAAATTTAACAGACAATTACACCCAATTACAGACGTGCAAGTAGGTAGTACAATCTTAACAGTACAAAGTTAACACTCGACTGAGAAACAGATCAGCGTGTCGTACAAGACAATCGAATCAACCATCGAGCTCAGCCGCCCGAGCGTCAGGTTGGCCGCAAATGGCAAATCATCATCGCACGGACCTCACCGCGAGTTGGCCAGAGACCACGCGGCGGTTGGCGGCGTCCAGCCTTTCCCGTCCACGATTAGGCAGTAGCAAGGCGCTTACTTAGGCAGAGTTTACAGTCGTGTTGAATAAGACAATTAGGGGCCCTTTAAAAATATGTAAACTAAAAGGCTCTTTAAAAATAATGTCTCTAACATAAATTACTACTTCGCACTATGAAAAGTGTATAAAATTCGTATAGTAAAATTACATCAGACTACAAATTGATTTCTATTTTATTATATTTTATTTTTATTTTATTTGGAAAACTAACAGCTTATCACTAACACAATAAGTTGCACACATAGATACAGAAAGCCAACAAAAAGTTTTCACAGATAGCCATATTTTGAGCAATTAGCACAGGTGAAAGAAAAACAATACACGAAACACGAGACTCGGTAACTACATCCAATAATAGAAGAGGGAAGATGGCACACCGTTAAAATGGGTTATGTCGGTAATGAGGCCTCAACAGAGTTACAGAACTTAGAAGTCAATACTTTGCGAATAACGGAAATACTACTAGTGAACAAATCAATGTCTTCGTTTTCAATACAAAGGTCGTTGAAAGATTGTATAGCTCTGATAAAGTAAGAGTTTTGTCTAAAGTTTGTGCGAGCCCAAGGAACAAATAATGACAGTCTTCGGCGAGACTGGGACTTTTGTCACTATAAGTAATTGTGTAGTAAGAATTGATGACATATCGGCAAGCGCAGCGTACGACGACCAGCCACAAGATGGACAGATGACCTCATCCAAGTGGCAGGAAGGCGCTGGATGCAGGCCGCTTCCAACCGGTATTTTTGGAAATCCATGGAGGAGGCCTATGCCCAGCAGTGGACTTCTTGTGGCTGAATGATGATGATGATGATGAAGAATAAATGAAGCTTTAATGTCCAATCTGTCTTTACAGCCCATGAAAGACGACCAGTGTTGGGTTTAAAAAGTCAGCAAAACACATGATATACATGTTACAAACGATCTGTCATGTTCTTGGAGTCGGTCAATTGGTTTCTAGACCCATGACACCTTAATAGACTCTGACCCCTCCTGCGATACGTCCCTGCCTCGTGGTTTCGCTTTGATAAAGCCACACACCCGCTGACCGCGGCCATGCAAGTTGCGGATTAGTGTTACGATCACTTTGGGGTTTGGCCACCACTCCTAAGTTTCGGTCAGTGCGGTTGGTTGGCGAGTATGGGCCGGTTTCTAAGTTGAAAGTTTCGCTAAGTAAATACTTAAGTAACGTTCTGTCACGCTCTTTTCCGAGAAATTCGAAAAGACAGCACCACAGTTAACCATTTGCTTAGCGATATTCTCAATTCAGAAACTGGCCATAAGTCTGTGGCCTCTGATTGAAAGATTTGAAACACTGGCCATTTGGAAAAAAACAGGACTTTGTACAAGAAGCTCTCTGGTTTTCTGCAATATAAGCCTCGTTACGATCACACACTGCTTTGCATGAAAACTTTATTTAAAAAAAATTGAAAGACTGGCCATTGAGAGAATTTCAGGGGTTTGGGGACTAGTGAAAAAAAACTTGGAACGTCGAATGACAAGTGAAGTCAAACGGAAGTGATTGAAACAAAACAAAATAACATCTCATTCCCGTAGCGAAAGCTCGTCCGCCGGCCCAAAGTTCCCTCTTCAACTGTCACTTTTGGCGCCTACTTGGCACCCACTGCGCAGTCGCGTGCAACCAAGACAGCTGTAGGCCCTCTCCCTCTGAGGTCTGCGGGTCGCGGCTAACCCAGCGCGAGGTTTGCGGCGGCAAAAATGTGTGTTTCGGTGTGCCGACGGTGGGCCGCCGCAGCCCCGCCCAGCGCCCCCCGCCCGCGTCTTGAGCTACTTATCGCGTAAGACGCTGGCCACACTGAGGAAGACGCGCATCAACAGCGTAAAGGCGCCTTGGAGGAAAGGCGGCAGAATGCTGCCACAGACTTACTTACATTGTTTGGCTGGGAAACTCTTTGGTTGGATAGGAAAGCGTGTTCAGGCTTTGGTATGATTTGAAACTGGAGAGCCTATAGTAGGTACTTTTAAAATAATTGCAGTGGACTTTTGTTACTTAATAAACAGGCCGGTAATGCTAAACAATAAATAAACGTTAAGTACTTCAAATAGGATTGTTCATAAGTAGGATCATGGTAGAGCTGGAAATGAGCTTATTGGTTTCTGGAATAAAATCAATAAGCTCATAATTTTGAGCTTTTGGGATTGTGTTTGGCTAAGCCTCAAAGGCCTTGTGGCATGCCTGTGGCCACAGTCTTACCTGCCGGCCGATATGGAGCCGCGAGCTGTCAAACTGGAGTGGGAAAAAAGGCGGGAATGCGGCGTCGCTTTATGTGAGCTCGTCATTGCGCTAGAGTGAGATAGCGAGCGACGGCGCCGCAAGCGGGAGCGAGACGGCGAACACATCGCGGTTTATAAGAAAACCGAAGACGTTGGGCGTGTTGGCGATGGGCGTGTGGGTTTCGGGCTCGTAGTAGTAAGGTGTCGGTGTGTGGGTTTGTCGGGACGGGCTGCGGTTGCAGGTGTGTGTAAGTGTGGCCAAGACGCGGCCGGCGGTGTGGGCGCGCCATGAAAGCGTGTTCATCCTTTTGTCAACGATACGGAGCGCCATATCGGCTTTAGCCTCCACTTATTAAAGTGCGCAGTAAATTTTATGGGCGACGTAAAATTTCCATTGTCGGCTGCCGAAGTGCTCTGGGTCTGAGCGGAGTATGGTTATGTTGTTTTGGCAATTAAATGAGTCTGTATGGTGCGGCGTCATGTTCTGGCATTATGTAGGGGTATTGATTCTGAGAGGTGTGCTGTTTGAAATTACGAGTATGTTGATATGAAGTCTGAAAATACACACAATATTATGAGTATGTTTAATTTGAATCGAAGCCTTCGAAGTTTTCCTTTCTACCAGAGTGGAGAGTTTTGGCCATTTTTATACATAGGTACCTATCAGTAAAGCTACCGACATGAATGGCTTTTACGGAAACTTTTACATCGTTTGCTTATATTTATAAAAAACCGGCCAAGCGCGTGACGGGCCACGCGCAATGTAGGGTTCCGTAGAAAGAGGGTTTTTTTTTGCTTTACCAAACTAACAACTTCATCAAAGTCATTTTCAATGGATTTTGTACGAAATTTTACTTTTATAAGTTGGTTGCTTATTGCTTGTTGAATAATAAAGCCTACTTAGCCGTGATACTCTTTCTTTCAAGTTCATTATATGTGCTACTACCCTGAATTTTTTCATGTTTCTACAATCAACCTTTTAGCCAGGAGAGGGGGGGACACCCTACTCGGACAAAAATTTGCGGCTTAAAGCTTAATATTTCGCTACACCCGCAATATTTTTCAACGATCAATTCAACGATATTCCACATGATGGGGTAGACGAAAAAAAATATTATCCCCACTTCATGTTAGAGGAGGTACAGTAAAAAAAATATAACCAGAAATGGTCCATGTCTTTATTGAGAAAATTGATTCAATATTTCTTACTGTTAATACTTCTTATTATCAGCTAGGTATTTGTCCACTGGGAATAAGCCCCAATTGACGCCACTTCTTTTTGACCTCAGCCAACCTCATCCAGCCCAAGCCAGCAATCTGCTTCAGATCGTCGGTCTGGTGAGCTGGTGGGCGTCCTACGCTGTGTTTGCCACTTCGTAGTACTTATAATACTCCACAACATTTCAACATTTAATCTACCCCAGAGAAAGCCCTTTTACAGAATAAGTGTGTAATCTCTGATACTTTCAATGTCTACATTGAAAGTGTTTGATTCGTCTAAAATGGTAGATGTAATAATCAGAAATACTGAAAGTTAAACATCAATAAATATCTAGATTTGCTTCCTGATGGCCGTTGGGTTCCGCCCATGTTCTGACCTGTCGACGGCGTACCGGACGACGCAGCGTGGGCAGGCCCCCCGCTAGGTGGTCCGACGACCTGGTTATGGTGGCGGGGAGTCGCTGGATGCGGGCGGCATAAGACCGGGAAGCTTGGAAAACCATGTCCATGTCAAATGGCTGATGATGATGATGCTTTCCTACGTACTTATTCAAATTCATCTCAGCTGATCTGTAAGTCATGCCCTGGAATGTACAACCGAGCGAGGAGCCATAACTTTTACTAAAAAGAAAGAAAAAACATTTGTAAAACAACTCCTATACACTACTAGCAATTGACCACAAATACCTTATCAAAGTAAAGTGTACTTAATTACTATTACCCAGACCATTTTTTGTGGCGATGCAGAAGCACCACCGTAAGGCGCATTCGGGAGTGACAGTTGCGATAAAATCGGAAATAAAAAAAATATTTCAACGTTTGTGGACTGGCAATGTACTTCAATGTATCCGATGTCTTCGGGTGAAGTTGTAGTAGTAGTATTCAAGCACTAAGATTTAATGCCTGGTGTACATACAATAAAGAATATTGTGTGCGAGCCAAGGGCCAACTGCGAGTCGGACTGGAGCTCTAAGGGTTCCGTACCATTATCTATACAACATTTGAATATTTCAAGCTACCTACCTGTCTACCTGTTGCCGTTATTAATATCGAACAAAAAACGGAAAAAAATCACGTTTGTTGTATGGGAGCCCCCTTTAAATATTTCTTTTATTTTAATTTAATTTATTTTTAAAGTTAATATACAACTAATTATTCTGTGAATATTTCAAGCGTCTACCTGTTGCCGTTATTAATATCGAGCAAAAAACTGCAAAAAAATCACGTCCCGTCCAACTTAAATATTTATTTTATTCTGTTTTTAATATTTGTAGTTATAGCGGCAACTGAAATTCATCATCTGTGAAAATTTTAACTGTCTAGCAATCACGGTTCATGAGAATCAGCCTGGTGACAGACGGACAGTGGAATCTTAGTGTTATGGTCCCGTGAAGGGACTCAAAAAGTTATCAGTTAATCAGTCAATAAATTAGAATAATTAATGAGAATTTGATGTGCACTAAATCCTGTCGAAATCTTGACGTGTGCAATAGCAATTAGTATGGAATTTTACAGTTAGATGATTGGAATCGTTCAGGATTTGGTGCGCGTAATACAGGGGCAGGCCGTCGTCAGTCTGATTAGACCGGTGGACTGAACTGACAGAAAACTGAGCGTTTAGCGTGCTTCCATTGCGCGTTGCATCAAATTAGTAGCGATACAAACGCGTCACTTTGTCGATAAATGTAGCTCCCAGACTTTCAAGTATTACACGTCATTCACTGGTAGGCACCTGAATGTAACATAAAATTGAAGCTTTCAAGCAGGGAGACAAACTGCCATTTTCCCCAAAAAAAAATATCTGACAATGAGAACCGATTACACCATTTCTTGTTTGATATTCGCACTTCTGCAATTAATGAGCAGAGTAACCGTACCGCCCCAATACTGTTCCTGACTGTACAGTACCTACCGGTAAAACTAGAACATCCATAATAAAAGTAGAACATCCAGCTTTAAATATGTCCTTTCGAATGCCTTCCAGCGTTTCCTACAAAATCTTCCGTGACAATAACGATACATAGCATGTATGTGGTGACAACACTTCGCCCGCCCGCCTAACTATCTATTTTAATACTTTGCCCCCGCACCCACACACAGCCGGCGCACCCCTGTTTACGCGTCACGGGTTCTGTCCCTGTGTGAGTGCACTTCTTTCGGCGCCTTGGTGTGCGGGAGAATTTCTTTCGAGACGTAATAAGGGGACGGTTTTCTTTCCCGCTAAGGTTTTAATGTCGACCACGTTTCGGTCGCGAGCGCGCGCCTCATCGCGGTTTCTCGCGCGCTTTTCGCTTTTCTTTTTTTCCAGCAACTGTGACAGTTTGCCTTCTCTAGTTTTTTTTTTTCTTAGACGGCGGGACGTGCTTTGTGTTTCGGAAGGATTATTGTTGAGTGATAGTTTTCTTTTCTTTTCGAGGTACGAAACTTTTTTCTTTTTTTTTATACGGGCCAGAAGCAATCATGAAAAAAATATAAGATCTTCATATCCGGGTTTGAACCAGGAACAATCTGTAATTTGAATTAATAATTCCGGCAAGTTTCAGCGAAACTTCAGAAACTTATTTGCCGCCGCTACGCTTTGCCACATCTTGCGATCCAACCAAAAACTTTATACGTTTGGAATAAGGTTCAAATTTGTACTGAAAAGGCCATTTTATTCCTCAGGCTTCGGTACAAAACCGCAGGCTCATTAGCCCGCGCGCACACTACGCAGGAACAGATCGCAAAGGCACGTGCTGATAGATGCGTGTAAACAAGGTCTTATGTTGATACTGAAGATTGTTTGTGCGCCGTGTGTAGCGTGTTATTAATTTAAAGTTTTGCTTACATGAGTGTGCGGTCACAAGAAGGATACAATACTATTTGTAGCTTTCACGAGTGAAAAACGAGGAAAGAAGTACTGTACGATCTAGCTATATGTAGGTTTTTTGTGGTGTAATCCTTGGGATTAATTTTGTCATAACCGTATGTCAAAACCGGAATACTTTTCATGTTTTTAATTGTTATATGATGAGCAAGCGGCTTTTTTTATTAAATACCTAATTAATCCAATCACATTTACTTAAACATTTCACATTTAATTATAGTGGAAAATGTTCAAGTAAATGTAATATGCCAGTGGCGAATAATATTGCTCAGATTCTTGTTTAAAAGGGTTTAATGTTAAACTCACACCTGTAATCCAGAATGGTAGGCAGGATCTTGTATCTACAAGCGTTTGCCACTTGCCACGATCCTGCCAAAGGTACCTCTTTCAAAGCTAAATTCAAAACGTTTTCTGCATTCTACTTTTTTGATAAAGTCCAAGAAGCAGAAATAGGACACCACGGGGCTTCTAAAATTTAACCAAACCGTGTACATAACGTACTCAGCATGAAGGAAAATCAATCCACGCACGTCCCCGCACGAGTTAAGTTCGGAACGCAACTTGTTACAACTCCCATTAGTGACGCGTCACCTTTACCGCGAAACTTTTCACTTCGTAATTGCTTTCCTCGGCGAGTGCGTGCGAGAATCACTTTTAGACGGTTTATTTGTCACTTAAAAGTGTAAAGTGTATTTATAACTGGCAGGCAGCTACTTCCTTGCAGGCAGGGAAATTTTGTCATTTATTTTTTTTTAAATAATAAGAAGTTTTAAAAACCTATTTAGAGGCTAAAAAATTAAAATTGCCCTCAGCACGGTTTAGTGCAACAAAAAGAATAGAATAACAAGAAGTGTTTGTGCTATTCCGGACTATAATTTATCCCTGTGCCAAATTTAATAGAGATCCGTTTAGTCGTTCTGACGTGCTTAAGTAACAAACGTCCATACATCCAAACTTTCGCATCTCCAAATTGTAGTATGATTTAAATCTATAACTCGTACATTTATTACGCCTGATTTTATCAGCCTGATCCCTTCCACTCACACATTCTGCGGTGGCACTAGGAAATGAAATAAAAAATGAAATGTAAGTCATATTTTTAGTAGCAGTATCACTCGCTAAAAGTGGAGGCAAATATCGTGAAGAAACCTTCACATACCTCAATGCTTGAAATCGAAAATACGTGGTGGGCACGCGTGACGGTTTAGCCTATCACTTAAATGGGGTATATACAAATCACTGTAGGCGTATAGTACGACGTCAAAAGGCTGCAGATTTGTAAAAATTTTCCTATTAGGTTTTTAACATGACGTCAAAGTCTAAGAGAGAAGCTTTATGTTCTGAATTTCTTGCCGAATATTATTACCCGACTGCGGCGGAGCCCAAAAGGAGGGTAATGTGTTTGGCTCGTATGTATGTATGTGTGTATGTACCTATATAAGTATGCCTGATTCTATGTTCCCTTAAGGAGTTATGTCTTTAATCATATTTCGACGATTAAGATCTCAATAAATTCGTCATGTTTGCGCGAGTGTCAAACAAAAACTTAAAAAATACACAAAAAAACTAAATTAAAAAATAACCAGCAAAAACTGCTAAGCATCTAAGCAAGCGGAACCCAAATTCACCATTGTGACTCCTTGCGAGATATCTAGGTTGGTTCCGCCTGCTTAGTAGTTAATGCTTAGCAGTCGGGTTGTTGGTTATTTTACAAATTATTTTTTATTTATGTTTGTGGCTTATTCTAGTATCTAAACTAGCGACTTTAAATAACCTTAAAGTAAACATCCGTGAAGTCAGAAACGTTCTACTGAGACCGTCAAATTGTTGTGAAAAAAAAGTTACCACAAATTATTGTTATTCCTCATTTTTTGCAACTATAGCACTTCAATATTGATCATTGCGTATTTTACATGTGCCCTATCTACATGTAAACAATCTATGATGTTACGAATTTTTGCACCAATCTTTCAATGTCAAAATGAGAGCATGTGGAAAAAAAAAACACTTAAAAATAAATTTGTATTGTAATATATTACTTTTGTACCCCTTGCTCTTCGTACATAACTGAGTTACATATTTTTCGTACAAAACTGGGTAATGTACCAAGAAACCTACGATATTTGTACATTACCAGTTACAATGCCAGTTATTTACACGAAGGTAAATATCCTTCGTAAATAACCCGGTTCTCTACAAAGAAATTGGTGTTCCTTGAACAAAATGTAGTATTTAATGAAAATATCAGAGGGTCAGCGATTGTCTCTGCATGGGTGTTGCAGTAGGGCAACTCGAACACTTCAGTCCACTGTTTTTCGGTTTTACTTATAACCGTTATCATTCTACTGTAACCGTAATCAGTCTCATATTGATAGCTCAGGTTTTAGAGACAGAGACAGAGTTGTGAATGCTCCTGAGGGGCTCGGTACGTATTTATTTATTGCTTATTCGGAGAACCTCCTTGGTTTTGTACAAGAAACAGCTATTTCCTTGTAGAGAACCGGGTTATGTAGAAGAATATTTACCTTCGTGTAAATAACTGGCATTGTAACTGGTAATGTGCAAAGAAGGTAGGTTTCTTGGTACATTACCCAGTTTTGTACGAAGAATATTTTTTCTTTATACATTGCTAGTAATGTAACTCAGAACCACCAGAACTCTCGTTTTCTCAAAAATATTTTTATGCTTATTTATCCGTTATCTGTATGTAGCCATACCTCACCGTATTAGCGACAAATTTCAGTAAGAGCTTATTAATTTCACCAAGAGTGACTGGAGGTGATAAATCCGCCTCACAATAATAATAATTATGTCTCCTTCTGACGCGAGGGAGAATAATTCCTTTGTTTTGTTATCGGTGGGGCTGCCAGCATTGTTCGCGATTTCCAAATGATTGTTTGTGCGACGTTCGAATTCCGAATAAAATGTTTTTCTGTGTATATTTGTTAGGTCTGTAGAATAGGTCATTGGCTACTTAATATGGCAAAACAACGTTTGCCACCGACCTATACCTACTGGAATACCAGATTCATGATGTTTTATGAGTGTTATCTCTGCTTCATTGTGCCCTGTGTTTTTTATTGTCTTCATACTCTGTACTGGGTAGTCTAGCACACGCAGGTTGCGTTAACGATAAGGATGGAAATTAATTTGGGACAGTGTAATAAGGCTATTAGGAATGTAAAATTGTTGATAGTTTGGATGGAAAATCGGTAAAAATCACTTATATTTCTTATTGTAAATCGCATACCGTCTCTTTGAGACAAAGCATGTTCCCTACAGTGGTTTTGCTTTCAATTGGCATTGAATAACGTTTCCTTACAAGTTTCTCCTCTCCGCTCCATTCTTGGGAAAGCCTTAGCTTTCAGCGCACGCTATTCATTTACATCCAATTCAAGTCTCTGACCAAATCAAGGCGGCCGCCGTCTTAGGACCGCCCGGCCGTCCATTTGAATGCCACTGGTCCGACAGTGTCGGATATTACATTGGGCGCCATTTGTAACCGTCCGCCGAAGGACCATCATTATCCCCGTCACCCTGCATCTCCAGGGACTTGTCCTGCGGAATTTGTGTCCTTTGTACCCCACCCGTTATCGATTCAGCTCACACCGCGCCTCTATTTAAATTGGATCGGCAATAGATGTCATTGGGACAGTTTTATCCTTTTTGCCCGATTGATATCAGGCGACCGGCACGTAATGCTCGGTTGACGATTTTCCGACGAATCGAGGTTCGTCTCAAAATGTTAGTGAATCGAAGAATGGATTTAGACGTAGAAAGTTCTCAAGATATGAGTCAACCAAGAACTAATTCTCAAAACTAGAAACCATGTCAAGCCTGTGATATCTCAGAGAACGTTACTAAAATAATACTCGAGTTATGTAATCTTAAGTATACGGATACAGTATACCACGCTTCCGTACTGTAGTATACACGGAAGCGTGGTGGTAGCCTAGTGAAGCGTGGTGGTACCCTAGTGGGTAGAACATTGGACTCGGAAGCGAGAGACCCAGTTTCGATTCCCAGTGCGGGCGTAGTACCTATGACTTTATTTTCTAAGTTATGTACATTTGTAAAGTTATAGTAGCAATACCACTCGCTGACGGAAAACATCGCGAGGAAACCTGAGTGTCTGAGCTATTCACATACCTCAGCGCTTGAAATCGCCAATCCGCGGTGGGTAGGTACGAGTGGTGATTAAATCCATACTCTCTCCCCGAGAGAAGGCCTGTGCGCTACAGTGGGACGTATATAGGCTGCTTATGATGATACCACGCTGAAAGCCAGTTATTTTGTATTTGGAGCCGAAAATACATCGGCGAAATTCACTTTTATCTGAAAGGCCGGAGATGCCTTTGAGCAGAAACAATTCAAACGATCCAAGTAAAAAACGCATGTGTAAAGTACAAAACATTAAAAATGTCCGAGTGGCGAGCAGTCAGACAGAAATGGCGGGTGTAATGAATCTTTACCCCATTTGTCGGGTTCGTTTGTGAATGCGCTGTAGAAGGGTTCTGCGTTACGACCATTACCCCATGTCCGCGACCCCTCACCATAGAATCTGTACGAAAGAACAATAGCCGAAGGAGTGTTTTAAAACGTATTATTGAAAAAAGAAATTTAAAAAAATACTATCTTGAAGCTTAACGCCGTCAATTGGTATAAAAATTGTACGAACCTCAATACAATAATGACGCATTGTACGATTTTTTTAATGTTAGAGCAATAAACGTATCAATAAATAGATAAATAAATATTTAACGGTTTAATACTGCAGGATAACGGTAACTGCGACATTTTTTCGTACAGCGGCCAGCCGAGGTCGTAGTTAATGTATCATACTAGATGTTGTGTCGTTACGGTCATCGTCCAGTGTTAAACTAAATAATAAAAGAAGCAATTGATGCGCGCGGAAAAAGAAACAAAACTTAAAAAACTATAATATACTATAAGAGATAAAGTATAACGACGTAAAACAAAAAGTGCTAAATCTAAAAAGGAAGGAACTGACTCCTAAGATACAGGTTGCTCTAGTTTAGGAGTCAAGGACTTACGTTAGTGTGTAACTTAATATGTAACTTTTAAAATGTGATATGTCTCTGTAACTTATAGCCAATAAAAATTACTTATTACTTATTATAATTACTTATTATTATAATCCACTGCCGTCACTAGAGATGGGATCGTGAGAATATTTTCCGAGAATACTCTGGCATAACGAGAACTTACGAGTTAAAAAAAAACTGCCAAGTCGGACTAGCGCACGAAGGGTTCCGTACCATTATCTATACAAAATTTGAATATTTCAAGCGTCTACCTGTTGGCGTTATGAAAACTGAGCAAAAAACGGCAAAAAACACGTTTTTTGTATGGGAGCCCCACTTAAATATGTAAATTATTCTGTTTTTTGTTTTCTCTATTTGTAATTTTTAGCGGCAATAGAAAACTTTAACTTCCTAGCTAACACGCTTCATGATGACAGACAGACGGACAGACGGACAGTGGGATCTTGGTAAAAGGGTCCCTTACCCTGTCGGTACGGAACTCAAAAAAAATGTCTTCGTTCAATTTATAGCGCTCAGTTATTCACTGTGATCCACAAAATAAATATACTGATATAGACTTTTATATTTATACACTTTTATTCACTTTTTTTCAAATTAATTTCTGGTTATGCGAGAAAATTCTTTGCGGACATTCCGCCGTGCCCATCAATAGTCGGAATGCGTTCTGAGAGGGCTGAACAATACGACATATCGTCAGAAGCGGGACATTTGAGGCCTGTTTTATGGAACTGCAATCCATGGTTTACTATGATAATTCGATGTACATTAATTACAAAGTCGATAAATCCACAGATTAACAAGTGGGTAGTTTCGGCTACGCAATGTACATCGAATTGTCATTATAAACAACGAATTGAACATGAACAGTTGAGGCCTCTGTTTATTTTGTTTATTTCTATGGTTATGGGCTTGTGGGCGGCTGGCAAGAGCTGGATGAGAGTAGCCGAGGACCGTGCTCAGTGGCATGCAATAGGAGAGGCCTATGTTCAGCAGTGGACAAGCGTAGGCCGATGATGATGATGATGATGAGGTGGGTAAAACACAGGAGTGATTTTCGATAGTAATGTTCTTCTGCCGTTTTTAATGTTTGCCCCCGCAGTCCTACATGCTTTATAATTTACGAACTTCTCCCTTTATGCATGTTTTTACGCTAAGATTTTATTGCCCTTCTATTCATGAGCTAAATCAACTTTAAAATCTCTGTAGCGAATGTTATACGGGAAAGGTTATGAAAATATAATGGCTAGAGAGTGGGTACATACATTAGTCGAACTCTGCGGAGGTTATGTAGCCCTCTACTTTGTCTCGACTGCAGAACTTTAGGCTCTACATTGAGTAGAAAAAAATACGAAAAAAGATTAAAAACTCTAGATGGAAAAAGAGCTTCGTCATCGTAGTGAAAGGATTTGTCAATTAGTATGAGCATCTCGCTATGCCCAGGGTAGGGTGTAAAAAGCCAATTTTACTTAAGTAAATAAATAGCTTCCACACAACACAATCACTTGTCCTGGTCCCAAACTAGGTTATCCTATGCTACAGAAACCAGACAAGGCCATTTGTGAAATCGTGTATGGTTTTTTCCAGGGAGAATCACGCCACGACCTCTGTTTCGGTAGTCAAGCGTGTTAACCGCTTGACCAACGAGGCAGTCGAAATGAATACTTAAATGTCATTTTATCTCGTTCTTTTTTGAGACATCTGAACAGAGAGACTGATACTTAAGTATAATCTTTAAGAAATTTGGCTGTACACAGACATAATTGTAAAAAAAGGGGATTCTCACCACGAAATTGTCAATTTCGAAACTGGCGGCATGTGACCTGCTCAACTATAAATTTTATTCTGTTCTAATCACGAAAATCACTCTATTGAATTACTACTTCACGTGATCAATTACATCCGCCCACCCCTCGCACACAAGCCATGACTATAAACCTGAACCAATAAACCGAAATCCTTTCCCATATCTGTGCTCGTATTTACAAGACGCTCGTACAATCAAAGATAACGCCGCGGGAGGCTGTAAAAAGACATGTTTCCGGGCTCACCCCTTGCTCAAATTAAGTTTAACATCCCAATCGACATATCGCATTTCGTCTGCAGCTACGGCTCAAAGGAAACCATACAGAAGCTCCCGTTGTGAAGCTGTTTGGACAGAAAATCTTGTGAAACCTACGTGTAACGTTGATGCGGTGAAAGAGGTTTGTCATGATAGTGCAAGTGGCAAACCCTGATCTCTGCCTAGCCCTGCGGGATACAGGCGTGAGTTTATGTAATGTGAAATTGTGAAATTTAACATAGGATAGGGAGGTACCACTACGTGAGGCTCGTTATATCACCGAGGCACACTACAATTTTTGTAAGGCCATCAATCTTTCCGAATTATGGTGATGTTCACTGCGAGTAAATTCTAGGTAAACTTGTTCTAATTCGATTATGTAAATACACACTTCTCATGAGCGCATACGTCAGCTATGTGGGAAGCAATTTAGATTAGACACTCATACACATACCAATTTACGACTGTATTCCGGGCAGAGGCAGATACGCATTGTCCAACCTCTTTCGCGTCATCGATATTCATTAGTCGCTGCATGCACGAGTTTAGATAGGATCTTCTGTCAATTTTCTTTTGGTAGTAACAGCCTATTTGCCTTACCAAGGGAGGACCTTGTAAGTAAGCATTATTGGCAATGTGTCATGGGGAGCCGTGTGTAGAGGGAATTGAAGGAGGCGGTCTTTACGTGAGAGCGGTCAAGTTGTTAGCGACCTATTGCGCTTTTTATGGCCGATTATGCCATCTATTGTGCGACGGAGTTTGCACTGGTTGCGATAGTCGAATAAATGTGGAATCAACCGATCATTTGACGAAAATATGATGAATTATTATTCGCTTGGAAAATTAAGCTGTAAGAAGTCTGTTTCATATACACAAACCAAACTTACCTTCATCTTGACGATGCAAATGATGCTCTCTCGCGTGTGTTGGATTGGTTCACGGCAAATAATCTGCTTCTAAATTCCAAAAAGACAAAATGTATAAAGTTTACCTTACCAAACGTAAGATTAGTTGAAAACAACATTGTACTCGGAAAAGAAAAACTAGAATTTGTAGAAGATACCGTTTTTCTAGGCATCACAATCGATTCAAAATTGCAATGGGGTCCTCATATTGTAAAACTAGCACACAGGCTTAGTTCTGCAGCATATGCAGTCAAAAGAATTAGAGAGCTCACTGACGTTGCAACTGCTAGGCTTGTTTATTTTAGTTACTTCCACAGTATTATGTCCTACGGCATACTACTGTGGGGTCGGGCAGCAGACATTGAGACGATCTTCATCTTACAGAAGAGAGCCATCCGATTTATTTACAAGTTAGGTAGTAGGGATTCGCTAAGAGATTTCTTCAAAGAAACCAACATCTTAACAGTTGCATGTCAATACATTTATGAAAATATTATGTACGTTAGAAAAAATATCAAAGACTTCGAAAATGTTGGTGGCCATCATAATTTTAATACTAGAAATAAACATAAATTGTCATTTCCACTATTTAGACTTGCAAAAGTTAACACATCCTTTATGGGGCACTGTATAAGGTTCTACAACAAAATTCCTCAAGATATATTAGAGTTACCTCCAACGTGATTTAAAAAATGTGTTAAGCACATTCTGTGCAAAAAGGCTTACTATAACATCAAGGATTACTTAGAAGACAAAGATGTTTGGCATTAAACAGTAGATTAATATTATTTAAAGGACGATTGTGACTAGTGTTCAACACATTCATGACTAATATTTTAAGTTGAAAACTCTGTTAATTAAGTTAAAACGTGTTTTGAAAAGAATAAATGTGGAGTTTCTTTGTTAGTTTCTTCTCCACATAATCCATTAATTGTGAAACTAACAACTTTGACGTTCATTAAGTAAACATTCTGTTTTTACAATGAATAAAAATATTTGAATTTGAATTCAAATTTAATGAGAGATCCCACTTGCTGAGTTTTTAAATTCAATGGACTCAAAAGGAATTAATGAAACTGGTTCCTGTCACAACATACCTAACAGTAATTTCGTTCAAATGACGTAACCAAATTGCTCTAATAATGTAGATACAGACGCAAACGCTGCAGCATTTTTGTTACACATTGACTAGGAATCCCTTTACCTCATCTGTCGAAGCCTTTACATTTGCAGTTTGTAGTGAAAAGTCACTCCGCGTATCAGAGATCAAAGGGTTTCGTATGAAGTGTGCCGACAGGGCGCGGCTAACCAGCCGTGGGGTGCAGGGCGGAGAAAAAGATTTTATTACCGATCCGTCGCTATGGCATTAATCAAATCAAAGCCGTATTGTAGATATGAAGATGAAGATAAAGTTCATTCGTCCAAACAACAAGTATAGGTCACTTACATAAATTATTATTAATACATAGAAGGCTACATAACTGTTTTACGAAGCACTTCTTCTTCTTATACTTCTTCTTTGGACAGTTATTTTCTAAATGAATAAATAAATAAATGAATGGGTAGTCGCGATTGACGAACGATAAACTTGAGGCAAGAATGTTTTAGCCAGAATAGATACTTAGATACATGCTAAAAAAGTTATTTGCAATACAAAAAATACACAAAATAAACATCAGACAAAAACTATAGACACGGAAGTATTGATAACCGTAGGTACCATTTATTTTGTCTGCTGTGTATATAGCTTTCTTTTTGTTGTTGTGTATATTATGTTATTTATCTGCTTATTTTATTTCTGTTATGTGTCTTGCTGGTATAATAAATGTCTTTCTTCTTCTTTTTATTTCTACCTCGTGATTTTGTTAGCAATGTTTTGAGGGAATTTTCTTTTCATTATGATAAACAGTATTATAAATGATTTAACAGTAATTAGTATAACATACTTGTAAATATTCGTGATTTCCTACCTTTGCATTGGTTTTAAACTATGAATACAAATTCAAAGCGGTATGGGACCTCATACCATTGAAAAATGTTTTCTCTATATACGTATTGTTCGATATGCGTAAAAAAGTGAAAGAACATTTGAGTTGGCCGGCACTGACCATAAGATGCTCGAACCAGGTTTTTGTCACTTATAACTTTTTGAAGACAGCTTTTTGTCCTGTATTGGTTGTATTCGAATTTCGGGAAACAAAAACAAAATCTTTGCCGCGCATTTTACTAAATTAGCGCCATGTTTCTAAATCGTGGTTAGAATGCCTGTTTAAAAAATTTCGAAGTAATTCAAACATTAACACTGCAGTTTCTTGTAATGATTGATTTTCGTTCAATATAAGCTAGTATTGTTGTTACTACAAACTCACAAATGGAAGTAACGTAGAAAACAAGGTCATATGTATCCTTGATGTGAAGGATTCAATATTATATGAATCCTTCACATCGCGAGGAAACCCGAGTGTCTGAGGTGTGCTCATATCTTTGCGCTTGAAATCGCCAATCCGGAGAGGGAGATCTCACAAATAATGTGTGTGAACACTTCAAATTATTGAATGCTTGTAAAGCTTATGCTCGAATTCTATTGTTTCAGATAAAAAATGGGTCTATCATTCTACTATCAACGTATCGTTACGTCAAACCCTCAAAGAGAACTCTATTGTGACAGCAAAATTGAAACTATGTGACAGAATCTGTGAATCAAACCCTTGTCATGAAGTGTACAGACTACGGTATGAAGTGATATCAGAGCGAATAGTTGTGACGACTCTATAAAACCAGAACGAACGATAAAAGTGAACGATGCGTTAGTAGCGACATTGCATTAAAATAATGTTTCTAAGGTGATAAATGTTACAAAAACAATGTATTTGTAGCGAAGTCAGTGACCAATATAAGAAGACACTTATGAACAATGCATTTATCAAGTGAAGTGAGCTCAACGACGAATGGCCTTGGCCATGAAGCCCCGCCGTCTCACTACGGTCTAGGGGTCCCGAATCAGCCTTTGACAGCTGAGCTGTTAGCCGAGAGAACCCTGGAAGGGCTTTTGGCGGACCACCCTGGGGAGTTGGTTAAAACCGGCTGCCCGCATGTTGTGAGTATTCTTGAAACATCTAAATACATTTAACCTTCTCAGTCCTGACCTTGAAAATAACAATGGTTTTCGATCGCGCTCCATGTCGTAGCGCCAGCAACGGATAAAAATCGTAATTTTCTTCACAGATCTTTTCGTTTTTGCAAAAAGTGATATAATTTTATCCATTGGTGGCGCTGGTATTATTGCATGGAACCCCTTAAAGTTAAAGTTAACTGTGTATGAAAATCACGAATCAATAAAAATAATTTACTAAGTACTCGCAAACTAAAACACATTTTCGCGTCCAAAATACCTGTGTCTCAAGACAAAGGTGTATATAACCAATATGTGCTGCCAGTGATGACCTTTGGATGCGAGACCTGGTCGTTGACTATGGGCAAGAAGGTTTAAGGTCGCCCAGCGAGCAATGGAGAGATAGCTCTCTCCATTGCTCGTTGGGCGACCTTGAGCCTTAAAACTGTCAGGAGTTTCACTGCATGATCGAATCAGGAATGAGGGGATCCGCAGAAGAACCCGAGTTACTAATATAGCTCGAAGAATTGCTCAGTTGAAGTGGTAGTGGGCGGGCCACATAGAAAACTGATAGGGCGGAAAAGTTCTGACCTGGCGACCGCGGACCAGACGACGCAGCGTGGGCAGGCCCTCCACTAGATGGTCTGACGACCTGGTTATGGTGGCAGGGAGTCGTTGGATGCGGGCGGCAAAAGACCGGAAAGCTTGGAAAACCATGAGGCAGGCCTATGTCCTACAGTGGGCGTCAAATGGCTGATGATGATTAATAAGTGCTCGCGATATTTAGCTGCCAAGTTATTGATTACTTGAGTTGTGTATCCAGTTCTTTTGTAACAACTCTATCACCTTTAAATCTATTGAATTGCGACACGCCACTTTTATTTAGTATTAATAAATAGAAAATAATTTAAATAATATTTTACTAAGCATACTTTCAACAGCAGACATATAAAAATTAGTACAAAAAATTCAGTTTATACAAGGACATTTTCTATATACACGACTAGCTCAACATTCACATGGATTGAATATAACTCGGTACATACTAAGAAACAACTGAAAGCTATGTGGATGTGTCTATCTAGCAATCCAGCCCATAAAAGAAGACCACTGTTGGGCATATATCTACGTAGGAAATATTTGTGGTTTTCGCATAAGTTTATGAAATAAAATGGCGTGATGCTGACAACTTAATTGCTGCACATACAAACGTTGCAAGTTAAAGAAAAGTTTTAAAGGAAAAACTCTAAAGTTTTGGAAACTTATGAAAGCTACGTGGGTGTTTCTATCCTAACTAGCTATGCTCAGAAAGAAGATCTGACTCAGATTGTTTAGCATCACATGTCTGCGTAGGAAATATTTGTAGTTTTGGTACAAATTTTATTTATGAAGTAAAAAGGCACGTAAGTTTTGAAACGGGCAACTTATTAATAATACATACAGACATTAGAAGAAAAATAAAAGCTTTAAAAAAATCTTGCACTTAAAGTTTATAAAAATTCCATAACTATTCTCTCCCTAAGAGAAGGCATGTGCCCTACAGTAGGACGTATATAGGCTGCTTATAAAAATAAATAAAAATCTATTTAAATATCAACTCAAAGTAGGCGCGACAAATTTTAGCTATCTTGCATCTCTTCACTTGTCTCCCTGAGAAGAGATGCAAGATAGAGTCCACGCCACCGCTGAAGTGCATTGAGTTAAGATATTTTCGAAATTATTTTAATGCAGACAAGGGTCTTCTCCGTGGGGCATGAGTGATGGCGCGTGCTCTATCTACCTCATTTGTTGTGCCTCTTTTCTGTCATAATCTAAAACCCTCCCCGCCGCAGGTATGCACAGTACTGCCACCGCACTGGCGCTCCAACAAGACCCTGCCTATGGCCTTCAAGGTGGTAGCCCTGGGCGAGGTGGGCGACGGGACCCTGGTCACCGTCCGCGCCGGCAACGACGAGAACTGCTCTGCTGAACTGAGGAACTGTACAGCTGTCATGAAGAACCAGGTGGCAAAGTTCAATGACCTGAGATTTGTCGGGAGGAGTGGGCGCGGTAAGTGCTATTTGAATGTGTTCTCCAATGCCTAAATAGCATGAAGTTTGACGAGGGGCAACTAGAAAGATTAATTTAAATTTGAAGCAAGCTTATAGACTTGCTACATGTTTGGATCAAACCTCTTAGTTTCCGCTCATCGCTCGTCAAACTCCAGGCAGCTTGAGTTTGACGAGCGGAACTACGAAGTTCGACTTTCATTCTACGAGTATCTGTGTAGATTAGACGTCATAATTTTTCATACATTTTTATACTCTGAGTCCTATTTCATAAAACTAAATTTAATTGTCGGATTTTTTTGCAAAACCGAACAATTACGAGGCTACGTAGGAAAAAAAATTGACCTCGTAACTACTTTGTAACTAACTACTTTTACTAATGGGGAACTTGCGTCAAACTTAAATTCTAAAAGATGCTTAAAAACATTACTTTAAAAGATAACTCGAATATTGACAAACACTTCATACATTATAAGGCGTTACGAGCCAGTTGTGACGTCATAGTTTGAGTCCGATTTGTATGGCGCGTTTTTATAAAAAGTGACTAGAATGACTTTATGACAGATCAAATAATGAAAAGTATTAGTCGTTGAGAAAAAAAACTTATCCGCGGTTATTTATCTTTTAACATCATCATCAACCCATTTATGTCCCCACCGAGGGGCACGGGTCTCTTCCTGAGGAAGGTAGTTTTCTAGCTAGTTTTTTGTTGTACACATTTCTTTTAGAGATAAACATTTAATTCATACAATCTTTAATTTTCATGTATGAATTTATACATTTTTAATTTGGTCTATTTGTGATATTTGTGTAACGATGATGGGTTAAAATAATCAGATTACAAAGTCGAACCTCTAAACAACGGCTGCACACTCTGGTTTTGTGCAAATAAGTATCAATTTAATTTAGGAGCCAACCAATTAGGAACATTTTAGTAAGCCTCATCCATTCACAGTCTTCCATCACAATTTTATTACGTCACAAAGAATATATACCCACTCCGGGATTCCAGGAGATTGTAAGCTAAGCTTCTTAGCGGACTTATTGTACAGAGCAAAATATGGCAGAAGTCTTCGTCTTAAGGCGAATTTTATAGCAGAGGCCGAACATCTGAGTCAGAGAAAGACGGATGAGTTCCCGACCATAGTTTTGCATTGAACGGCTGTAATCGCGATTGTTTACTCAATTAGGTATCTTAATTGCCGACGTTTCAACAACATCACAGTTACGGTGTGGTCACGGACCAACCGTGAACACTGTAATCATGAAAAGAACCTGCTATTAAGCCTTAAATGCCTTATCTAAAAATTAACAATAAGTACTTTTCATGTCTGCAAATCACTTTAAGCTGAACGAAAAGAATAGCATTATAGGTTGTTCTTACAGTATAATAGGTGGATGCCTTAGAAGGTTCCAATAACTTCCGCCCTATTTTAATGTGTAGTTTTATTGTCACATGAAGCACATTTTCTGTTTTTCTAGCTCTAAGCTTATTGTGAAGATACAGCTCGCTCCTGGCAGATCAATTACCCTCATTGAGTTAATATTCAACAAGGTAAGGGCCTGTTGAAATATTCAGAAGCAGAGCGCCGCCGGGCTTTGTTTTTGAGTGCTTAGAACGGGTCCTTTTTGTACGCAAGTATATGAAACATGACTGTATTGGAAACATACGGAGTTAATATTTTATGGCTCAAAGGAGCTTCCTAATTTTTAGGGTTCCATACCAAAAGTATACCAAGGGGACCCTATTGCTAATATTCGAAAGATTCTATGGGCAGTTATATACGTCCTCACAAAAACCTGATATAGGTCTAGTCCAACACCCTCAAGCTAGACTAACCCGGCACTACACCAAGGACATTTCGGACATCAGCATGTACGAGATTAGAATGGCTCTCAAACAGTTTAAGAACAACAAGGCACCAGGCAACAGCTGAGCTATTAAAAACTGGAGGAAATCCGGTTGTTAGGGTTCTCCAAAAGCTATTTAATTCCGTCATTTTCGAAGAAATAACGCCAGAGGCATTGAACGGAAAAGTGGTGATACTTTTCAAGAAAGGCGATAAAACCCCACTAAAGAATTATACACCCATCTCACTTCTGAGCCATGTCTATAAGCTGTTCTCAAGAGTCATTGCGAATCGTCTCGCATGCAAGCTCGATGATTTTCAGCCCCCTAAACAAGCCGGTTTTTGCTTTAGTACGTTGGACCACATACATACGCTCCGGCAGATTATACAGAAGACCAAGGAGTATAATCTACCACTATGCTTAGCGTTTGTGGACTACGAAAAAGCCTTCGATTCGATCGAGATATGGGTGGTACTTGAATTTCTCCAGGGGTGCCAAATCGACTATCGCTACATCGAAGTACTGAAGTGTTTGTACAAAAAGGCCACAATGTCAGTCCGACTACAGGACCAGTATACGAATCCTATTCACTTGCAGCGCGGAGTGAGACAGGGAGATGGAATATCTCCGAAACTGTTTACAGCTGCACTTGAAGACGTATTCAAACTTCTGGACTTGGAAGGCTCTGGCATTAACATAAACGGCGAGTACATCACTCACCTTCGATTCGCCGATGACATATTGATTATGGCTGAGACCCTGGAAGATTTGAGTTCCATGCTCCATGACCTGAACACAGCTTCTAACAGAGTGGGTCTAAAAATGAACATGGACAAGACTAAAATAATGTCGAACTCCCATGCAGCACCCACTCCTATCCACGTTGGCGGCTCTGACTTCAAAGTTGTCGACCACTTTGTATACCTGGGACAAACAGTCCAGTTAGGCAAGTCCAAATTCGAGAAAGAGGTCACTCGTCGAATCCAACTCGGATAGGCAGCGTTCGGGAAACTAAAACACATTTTCGCGTCCAAAATACCTCAGTGTCTCAAGACAAAAGTGTATAACCAATGTGTGTTATCAGTGATGACTCATAAGAAGGCTCAAGGTCGCCCAACGAGCAATGGAGAGAGCTATGTTAGGAGTTTCACTGCGTGATCGAATCAGGAATGAGGAGATCTGCAGAAGAACCCGAGTTACTGATATAGCTCGAAGAATTGCTTAGTTGAAGTGACAGTGGGCGGGGCACATAGCTCGGAGAACTGATGGCCGTTGGGGCGAAAAAGTTCTCACCTGGCGACCGCGGAGCGGACGACGCAGCGTGGTCTGACGATCTGGTTACGGTGGCGGGGAGTCGCTGGATGCGGGCGGCACAAGACCGGGAGACTTGGAAAACCATAAGGGAGGCCTATGTCCTGCAGTGGGCGTCAAATGGCTGATGATGACGATGATCATGATGACAATGGCGCTAAGGTGATTAAAGTTTGTTACTTTGCAGATGCCGTTCTTATTCAATTGAGTTTAAATGGGTTGCCACTGAAGTTTTATTTCTTATTCTATCTGCATGCAAGCTTCGAGTAGTTCTGACAAAATTAAACCAGCCCGGATGTAGACACACCTAGATAATAAATAATTAAATAATTCAGTCTATATACACCGCACTGCAGGGCACGAGCCTTGTTTCGGAGAGAGAGAACGGGCTTAATCAGATTGCCTCACGATATTTCCCTTTATAGTTAGTGAGTTGTATTGCTACGAAAAATTTACAAATAAACGTAACCTAGAATAAGAACGTATTTCTTTTTTGAAGTCGGTTAAAAAGTAATTGGTACATGACGAGATTCGAACCCACGACCGCTATCACCGGTTCACGGTGTAGACATGCATGGGTAGTATGACGACACGAGTCACCCGATTTGTGGCGCTAAAACGTCAGAATTTGACAACTAACCTACTGGAAAGTCGCAACTTTTGACATTTAAAACTCGTGACTTGCGTCGTCGTACTATATGATGGTGTAGACAAAAGGGTGTGCGGTCAAACGCCTTTGATGACAGTCTTAGCGCGAGGGATATGTTGTATGGCTGCCCTATCGGGTGCATCGGCGATTAGTGGCCGATTACTGACTGACCACTTAAAGTTACAATCAACATGATTAGGACTTGGCAATAATTTGAGGTTAAATAAATAGACAGCATCGTAAATCTAGTAGTAACACCGTAGAATAGCAAAACAGAGGTCGTGGGGTCCGTTCCCGTTCCCATGACATGCCCGTCGGCCGCACGTGACCGGGATTTATTTGCGCCAGCATTGCAGTCTCTAATCTTAAGTTTTTAAGGTTTATTTTACCCCCGCACGCCGCCAGCCCGTTATAAAGTCCTTTGTACAAATGGGCTCCGTCTGCCTGATTACAGGGTATCCTAGTTTGGGACCAGGACAAGTAATTTTGTTGTGTAAAAGTGATCATTATCATCATCGTTTGGTAAGTTAACTTACAGCCCCATCTTTAACAGATCCACTTATATCTATAGGCAGCAAATTTTAACAAAAAGGTTCATTTTACGTATAGCTTGTGCCACAATTACATTGCCACTAAGAAAACGAGGGTGTCCATATGTTTATAAATACACAATCGAAAAAAAAACCTTTGGTAGAGATTTTATAAATAAATTTCGATGTCGACTGGAACAGAGTATTCTATGTCGACTGGAGCCGAGTATTCGCTGTTCATCTTCACCGACTGACTGGGCCGAGTATTCGCTGTTCAACGTCACGGACTGACTGAGGCCGAGAATATACGATTCACTGTCAGCCACCGTGACCTTGACGGTTCAGTTTCGTGGCTGTTAAGAAAAAGTGCGAATAAAGAAGTTTTCACTTCAAAAATCATGAGCAAATACAAAGCTCAATCATATTTACACGTTGATGGCGGCTAATCCAGTCTGCACTTGTAGCTCTTCTCGGCTTCATTCACTTCGTAATTGATACCCCTTTACTCAAACTACTCGTAGTGTCTGGCATCCTTCTCACTCGCACATTGTAATTTTTTTCAATGATTTTTGAACTATCACTTCCGTAAGCTCTACAGATTTCCCGGAATCACTTACTTACTTACTTTTTTTCTTTGATTGTAAATAAATGTATTCTTTCGCACATTCTAACATTTTTTTTCTTTTCCACCTTCTAATTTTTTTTTTATGATTTTTGTACTAGGACTTCCGTAAGTACTACACATTTTTAACTTAATTCCGGAATCACTAGCTCACTTTTTTAATGATAGTAAAAAATGTGTACTTTTGATATATGTAGTGCGAGGTTGTTTGGGTCTTTGACAAACTGTTTGGGATTTGTCCAGGCTTTTGAAAGTTTCGGAAACACACTTTCAAGTGGGGTTGAAGCTACTCGTACTTGTGAAATAGAAAAGTACCTGTAACAATTAAGAATAGCGTCACTCCATTTCCTTCCGTGGATGTCGTAGAAGGCGACTAAGGAAATCAATTACCAGGAGACGGGCAGCAGCGTCTTCCTGAGATTCCAACCGCATACTGCGATCGCCAACCCGCCTGCCAAGCGTGGCGATTATGGCAAAACCCCTCATGGTTATATAAACCGTGAAGGAGGCCTATGTCCTGCAGTGGGCGTCAAATGGCTGATGATGATGACATGTCTGTTAAATAATGTATACAGCGTCTATTGGCAATCTTTACCTAAGGTAGATAAGTGAACTGACCACTCAGCCGCTGTAGCGCTTGGGATATGCATTTTCGATGGAGAAGACTTACCCAGCACCCATACCGTCCTCTCAGCTTAGTCGGCTTAATACATGGGAAAGACGGTGTCAATACGTGCGGAACCAACAAGTTCATGGGTTTCCTCACAATGTTATTCTTCACAATTAGCAAGTAATTGTTGCAATAAATTTATAAAAATGTACCAAACTAACTCACTGTTTCACTAAACTACCAAACTGTTAATAAGAGTAGATTCTATCTATCTATCTATACAACCCAGTAGATTATCAGTTTGTTAATCTATAGGAAATGGGGGGTAAGAAAATCTAAGTCATAGGTACTTACATCCAGGGATCCGAACCTAGGACTTCTCGGATGTGAGGCAAAGGTTCTGTTGAGGTTCTATAGGGGTTCTATCCACCGCTGCTCCACAACTAATATACTACAGAAACCTATATAAGTAACTACATACATACATAAAACTCACGCCTGCATCCCAGAGGTACTGCCACTAGCCACGATCCTGACAGATCACTTTCGTTTCCTCAACATTCATTAGTCGTTGCATGCACGCACGCCGGTTTCGGTTACTTTTTAACTTGCCCTTAGCTAATACATCCCCTATTTGGTCGAAGTACAGTAACTATTCCAAGTACTGTCAAATCCAACAGCATTAAAGCAACTGTGCAAGATCAAACGGCAGTGTCGCGAAGTTTGGCCCCGCAAACATCTCCGGAGCGAGCTAGCGTCTCATATTCAAATAGTGCAGGGGGACTAACGAAGCGCAAACCCCGGATTCAGGGGCCAATGGGACATGGGTTCTTTCTTTGCAGACTTAGAATGTTTACCCCAGGCTCTTAAGGCATTTTATTACAATAATGAAAAATCCAGGCTCAAGGTTTGCCAGCGAGCTATGGAGCGTAGCATGTTGAGCATCAGAAGGATTGACCATATCCGCAACACTACGTTACGCTCAAAAACACGCATAGCTGATGTAGGTGTCCAGACTGCAAGGTTGAAGTGGAGCTGGGCAGGGCATATCAGTAGAATGCACTCGGATAGGTGGGCGAGACTTGCCACCGAGTGGGTGCCACAAGGCGGTCGTCGCAGGAGAGGTAGGCCAAGAAGACGTTGGCGAGACGACCTCGACCGACACATGCCGGAGTGGTCTGAGGTGGCACAAGACAGAAACATCTGGTCTGAGTTGGGGGAGGCCTTTGCCCAGCAGCGGGACACAAACGAGGCTACGTAAAATAAAAAAAAAATTAAATATTTTAAATTGTGCGAGCGAATTGCACCCGAGTGCGGGCGACAGCATGCTTCACGGAAAAACAGCCTTTAACTCGTTTATTTTTAAAACTTAAACTCAAAAGTAGCATTCACTTTAAAAATAAAATGTTTACTTAAGGTGCTCCAGGGAGCAACACTAGCGCCACCGAGAAAAAACGTCGTATATTTTTTACAGATCGAATTTGCAAAAAGTGTCATTCTCTTAATCATGTTAATAGTGATTCTTAAGACCCATGGCCGTGAACCTAAGGCGAAAAACCAAGGACTAGATGCTACGCCAATAACGGCCATTATTGGCATAAATACTATCTAGTTCCAAGTTCCTGATCCTGGGTTCTTTGTCGTGCATCCTAAAAATCACTATTAACATCATTGAAAGATTTCACACATACTGGACAGAGGTAGAATGATTAAGTGTGTGTTACTTTGATTGAGTAAATAATCATTTAAACAAGGCAATTGGACTCAAATTGGGCTTTAACATGTTGGATGAGTATAGAGTAAACCAGCAAGTCGTAAGAGATATCAACTTTCAAATCTGCTAAGATAGAGGGCGGTATGGGTAAGACTATTCTTACCATGAACATATTATAAAATGTGCCCCTCAAAGAATATTAAGAATTAGAAACATTCATTTTGAGCTTAGACATGGGTCAGTAATTAGCAGTAATTGTTATTTATAGTAGAATCAAAAAATCTTACCCTGACAAGAAGTGTCATTAACAACCTTTAATTGTTGCCCTGGCATGAGATGTCAGTCTTCAATAGCACGCATTTCTTAAAGGGAATTGTTATGATATAGTTCCCTAATTCTATTTCTTAATAGGGATCCACCTCGCTCCCTATTAATAATCGTCTCTCAGCAATTTTGATATTTTGAGCTAGTTTCTATTTGAAATTTCTACGGAAAGTAGTTTACCATCTCGGATGAACAATTTTAATAATTAACGACCTTTCGGTTCTTCCAAAGCCTCATCTCTAAATCCGTTAAATCTAAACTCAGAACAAACTGAGTTATTCACAAGCCTTAGTTCTAAAGCCGGTCACTCAAATGGCGAATCAACACCCGTATTTACTGACACCCCGAGTACGTCGAAAAACTGCGTATGTTTGTAGTTAGAAAGATAACTCTATTAATTTTTGGGTTCGTGAAAACGTAGGTGACCGATGTAAGACGGGACGATATTGCAAACCAAACACGGGCTTTGACTGTGTCATTGCATAAAAGGTTTTCACGCTGATTTAAGCACAACGTTCTGAAATTACTTATGACTTTACTCCAATGACTCCTTTTCGCTGCCAAAAACGTGCGTATTAAATATCTATTATAGATATTTTTAGTCATTTTGGTTTTTAGAAATATATATTCTGTATTTAGAATAGGTCAATTCAACTCATGAGCGCAGAAGATAGTTCGCAATACACAAAGTAACAAATAACACTATGATAATAATTTTCATCGTGTTATTTGTTAGCTCGTGTGCTAAATAAAATAAAGCGCATTTAAATTGTACCAAACGGTTACTGGTCGAAATATTCCAGCACAGTGATAAGGTATATTTTAAGCGCATGGGATACAGGGCGCATACATAAACGCATCCCATCCGGTCAATATATTTCTTTCGTCAATAATTCTTCCTCCATCTCTCCATATGTTCAAACAATTATTATATTCCTTTCTCAATTCTAGTCACTACACCTTCTTTCGACCTACAACGTTCTCTAAGCACACCATTGCGCCATTCATCATTCCTATTAATAATATGAATGTGAAAGTTTGTGGATCAATTCATCTTTCCCGCAGATCGAAGGGATTTTTTCCATCGAGGTAGTACACGGCTTGGACAGTGACAGGATTATATTCTTTTTGTTGCACTAACCCGTGCTGAGGACAATTTTAAACCTATTTAGAGGCTAAAAATTCCACCCATGCTGGGACTTGAACCCGCGACCTCTGGCTAACCGCTGCCAGCGCTCTCCCAACTGAGCTAATGGGCAAGTGCAGGCATCGGTAAAATTTCTAGCCTCTTACGTAACGTACTCTGTACGTAATACAGAGAAGTTTGTAAAGTGACAGGATATTTTATATCGGAATCCCACGCAAACAAAGTGTCGAGTACAACTAGTAATTGATGGTGATATTTGAAGTTATTTGCTCAGCTATCGGTCGGTAACTCCCTTACCGTAAAGTCCTGAATAGGGTGGCTGAGGTGGATAAATATCCAAGCCCCCCTCGCAGGTCGAAAGTTCTGGAACCTCCACTAATGATATGAACAAGTTGCGACTGCGGAATCACTAGAACCGAACTAATAGTGCCGTTAGTTCCTGCTATTTTGGTGCCCAAGCGGAGTAGGTAGTTCGGCCAAATTAGATTTTGAAATCATTGTGAATACCTACTTTGTTAATATGATTTGGGTACATACTTAGGTTAATTAAATCCGCGGCATAGCATAGTAAAAGCCACAGTTTGTGTGCTAAAATTAAAACGAAAGTCAAAGTCAAAATGGACAAAAAAACTTAGTTATTTCTGTCCTTAATTAACAGAGTTACTGCAGAGATGAAATTTTAAATTTTATTTGGAAAATTAACCCTAACGGCCTTATTTATAAAAATTGATTCCGCTAATTCAGGCATTCTTGGTAAGGAGTTCAAAAGGTCTTCGTAATAGGATCTCTAAGTGAAAATAAACTATATTATAAAATTCTCGATACATCACAATAACTTAAAAGCGCATTTTGCTTAAAGAGCTCCTTAAACATCACTTAATTTTTATAAATAAGAGTTTAGCAGTTTGATTCTGATCTTGAGTTGCATATGTAGGCAAAAAACGACTGAACAAACGGAGTTAGAAGTCATGTTCAAGCTAAAAAGTCCACAATTAATAATTTAAGGCGGCACCCCCTAAAGCCCAGAATAAACAAAGTACTAAGAATAAAACAGCTCATTAACTTTTATTTTAGACAAACAAAGCCGTGCGGGCGCAAACCAATATAGCCTGGAGGCGGCGTGCAAGTGGAAAAGAAGTTAAGAGGTGTCTATTTGTCACGTTCCTTCCTGAATCACGCTCTGCTTTCCAATTAAGGGTAAGCGCTCTCTTTGTTTATCTTAAATTGCGAGAAAATCTCACTCAAATTATCGAGGAAGAGGACAAAGGGGCGATCGGTGCCCCACGGAACGTAACTTTTGTTTTGGCGGAATAAAAAGTTGCTGTCCTAATGTCGGGGGGAGCGGGGAATTTTTAATAAGCGAAAAATTTAATGAGAGCCCCCGAGAACCTTTTTTGCTTCTGTTTGCCGTGTCAGCTCCCTGGAGCGGACAGCCTTCACTTTTAATTTCGGGTAAGAATTCCTCCATTAACCGTACTCTAGGCTGAATGTTTTATTGTGCTCCGATGTGGGATCCGACACGGCTTTCCAAATGTTAAATAAGAAGAAAAAAAACGGCATCATTTTTGGCAGTAACAAAATACAAATGTAGGTAAAAAGTCCCCTTTCAACATAATTACTTCTTATTAGGACATAGTAATTCCGATTGCTATAATTCTAAACTGTGCTGCTTTTTCCTGTTTTGTTCCGATGTTATAGTTTATTTTTAGTTTGTTCTTGTGATGTTTTGTTACAATAGGCTAACTTGCACCAATTCATGGATGTGGCTTAAGTTGTCTATGTATCCATTCAGCCTATGAATAGACCTCACTGCTGTTCATAGGGCTCATATAAAATTCGATTTAAACATCACTCACATTATGTTTAACGGTTTTTTTACCGTCGCAGTCGAAATACATAACATAAGGGAAGAGGGGACATAATACAATAATTGTACCCCTTTAGAATATAGTGGCTTTCAAGGAGGATTTTTTAAATGACCTCGAACAACAATAAGTATTAAAATTACATCACTCTTTCAATAAACAACTTCAACCAATTCTCTAGCCCAATTTAAAGCGCACCTCCCTCGTTATTGGCTGCTTATGCCCCCGCGCCGCAGTAAGGGGCAATTTACCGCATCAGTAGTCAAGATGAGACGTCTGCTAATCGATTGATTGACCCCACCTTCGAGGCTGGGCGATAAAAAACGCGCCCGATTGTCCCCAACCTCCCCTATGCCTTTTAACTGGCAGATCTTTTGTTAGCGAGTAAATTGTTCTTCAGACTTTAATTACAACGAGCATAATGTTATATTGTGTCAGCGAAACTTTAAAAATTTACATCGGCACCGGTTTTTACTGATTAAACGAAATTCGATTCGATCATTCGATTATCTTCGACCACAGTAAACTTAAATGTGGAGTTGGTTGAAGCAAAACTTTCGTTTCTTTATTCGTAAGCCTCCACCGGGTGTTAATTTTGTAACGCCCTTCCCAAAACCCATGTATTATCTGCATCATTACAAACATTTTTTTAAAAAGATCTATGCATTAGAAAACGACATCTCAGGAGATATTGAGGTTCAAAGTGCCATTTTTTGCATCATCATCATCATCATCAGCCATTTGACGCCCAGTGCAGAACATAGGCCTACCTCATGGTTTTCTAATAATGAAGGGTTTTGCCATAATCGCCACGCTTGGCAGGCGGGTTGGCGATCGCAGCATGCCGTCAGAATGTCAGGAAGACGCGGATGTCGTAGAAGGCGACTAAGTAAATAAATTACCGGGAAACGGACAGCAGCGTCTTCCTGAGATTCCAACAGCATTTTTTGCATCATCATCATCAACCCATTATGTCCCCACCGAGGGCCACGGGTCTCTTCCCTGAGGAAGGTATAGGCCATACTCCACCACGGGGGCCAAGTCCGGATTGGTGGAGGCTTGTGGACTAGTGGCTCGTCTACTGTCAGAAGTTGTCAAGCCGCCCTAAGGCCTCGATGGCAGCCGGCACCAACAGCTTAACGTGCCTTGCGATGCACGGAACCGCTCGGAAAAATGCCACTAGCATAAGGCATAGACGGCGACCCATCCATGCACTGAACGCGCCCTGTGTTGCTTAACCTTCGTGATCGTTTAAGATCACTCAGGCAGCCGGGGCTACGAGCGATTCTTTGCATAGTTTTACAGAAATATCTTCCCAATGAACCTTATCAAAATTTTCAAGCTTTCAATTTTCATTTGAAAATTGAACGCTCAATATAATAGGGGTTAAAGTATGAAATTGCCGTTTTATTGCAATAGGTTCTTTGAATTGACATAGAATCTTCATGGTTTGAGGTTTTCGAATGAAACTTGTTTCAAATGGTTTCTATGATGTTCTTTTTTTAAAAAATGTGAAACATTTGAATATCGACTTTCAATTGTTTTTGTTATTCAATTTAGACAAGAAAGATGGATACTGCGAAAATTCGAGTGATTTTTGAATACGAGTTCCGACGCGGAACTAACGCGGCAGAAACAGCCCGCAATATCAATGCTGCATTTGGAGAGGGGTCTACTAATGAACGCACCGTGCGATTTTGGTTTAAGCGCTTTCGTGATGAAAATTTCGACTTAAAGAACGAGCCACGAGGAAGACCGCCCACACAGGTGAATAACGATGAATTAAGAGAGATAGTGGAAGCCGACCCTAGTCAAACTACCCAGGAATTAGCGGCATGGTTTAACGTTACCTTACCCACAATATTGACTCACTTACGTCAAATCAATAAAATAAAAAAATACGAAAAATGGGTGCCTCATAATCACTCGAATTTTCGCAGTATCCATCTTTCTTGTCTAAATTGAATAACAAAAACAATTGAAAGTCGATATTCAAATGTTTCACATTTTTTAAAAAAAGAACATCATAGAAACCATTTGAAACAAGTTTCATTCGAAAACCTCAAACCATGAAGATTCTATGTCAATTCAACGAACCTATTGCAATAAAACGGCAATTTCATACTTTAACCCCTAATAGCGCTACGCTTGTTTTAGACCTAACATCGAGGTCTAAAACAAGCGTAGCGCTGGTTTATACTTATACTTCGTGCCTTAGGAACTTTGAAATTGGCGAGTCTGTTGAATAATAATTACAAAATTCGCAAAAAAAATTATTTCATAAACATTTTATGGATAAAGATGTTTGTTTTGACCCGGCAAACGTTGCATTGTTTTGCCATATTAATTAGCCCGTAGGCCAGTCGTAATAGGTCGTAACTTAAAAAAATCATGAAAATCGGTGAAACGGTTTCGGAGGAGTTCGATAACAAACACTGTGACAGGAGATTTTTATATATTACATGTAAATGAGATAATTTGGGTCTATTTTACAGCAATACCCATCTTTTGACCACGCCAGAGGTTATTGATTTCTTGTTTGATTTTCGTTTGCTCCTCCTTGGCAATTTTTATTTGCATAAAATATCACAAGAAAAAATGTGCTTGGCATGTTTTATAAACGCCCTTTCCGTAGCGGACATAGGGCATGTAAATGTACAGTCAGCACTGTAAATGCTCACAAGATTATTGACGAACGAAAATTACAAAAAAAAAAACTAGACATAAAGCCTATTAATCATAAAACAAATATCCATTGTGGATGAAGGCTCATAAAACAGATATTGATTGCGTCCTTTCGATTCACTTTTAATCTCTTGATGGACTGAGCATCTCCGGGTGGTTCGTTCCAGTGGACTACAAAGCTATTATGGACGGAAGGTTATCGGGTCTTCTTTGGGTTTTCTCATTCCCAATGAAGGAAAATGATTTTTTTTTGCGTGATCAACTTACTAAAACGACTTTTTTCGATGGAATAATCTTTAGACTGTTTTTTTGCATTTCATCATCATCATCCATTTGACGCCCACTGCCGGACATAGGTCTGCTTCATGGTTTTCCAAGCTTCCCGGTTTTGTGCCGCCCGCATCCAGCGACTCCCCGCCACCGTAACCAGGTCGTCAGACCATCTGGTGGAGGGCCTTCCCGGGGGGTGTTTTTTACTTTTATTCGGTATTAATAGTTTCATACAATTAGCGTTACTTCGTCAAAAGTGTTTGCGCTTTGGAAATTTGAAAATTACTGCAACTTTGTAATGTGTCCATATTTTTCGACACCAACCACATTACTATTTTATTTGTCTTTGTATTTTATTTGTTCTTAAATAACCTAATACAGTAAAAGTAACTTTATCGCATCTGATATAGTAAAGTAGAGGTAACTTTATCGCGAAATTATCGCATCTTTTTTCATATTTTCCGAGACGCCGATTTTTGGCGATTTATTTATATAAATTTAAGTAGGAAAGTTGGTTCATGGCCCATTTATCAACTTATCATAAGTTTCGCTCGCCTTTCCGCGACTTACAAGGCCGACTGTACATTTTAGCGCCCGCTTTCTGACTCCTTCGGCACTCCCCTTCGCGAGGAAAATTATTTCTGTATAAAAAACCGTGGCAAAAGATCTCGGCCTCACCTTCGTTATTAACTAGACAGCCCCTTTGATGCACTGCGCTTGAGCAAATGGTTTGAAATTAGCTCCGAAAGTTTTTGAAAACCCTTACGGAAGCATTTTTAGAGCAGGTTTTCCCTTAATGAACTCTTCAAGAGCTGACAAGACAGGATTTTGAGTCTTTTTCATAAATCTAATTCCTTGGTCTTAGTTTCTCGTAGAATATTGAGAATTATCTACATTCGATTGTCAGTCTTTTGTTTCTGAAAAATGAGATTTTTACTTCCAATGTCTAAAACAAGTGCCTTCTAACGACCAGCAATCTAGTCGCAGTGGAAAATGAGCATCTATTACAATTTTTATTAATTTAAAAGAGCCTCCGTGAAGGGGGGGCGCAAAAAATTCATGAGCGAAATTGAGATGCGGAAGCGGAATGGAACTATACGTCTTCATAATGAAGAAGAGAGATGGGAGAGTGACTTTGTTCCGGCAGTCTTTTCGGGTTGTTCTCTTTTCCGTTTTTAATTATTGAACCACTCATTCCTAATTATTGTTATTAGCACTGGGGTGAGTGCCGAAAATTGAGGGCCTTGCTCAGCAATATTGACCGGTCGGGTCGTGCTTTCCCGAGGGACGTTTTTAATTGTGCCAGCTCTTTGACTCGCCTCCTGTTTCTTTAAGACGCTCGAGTAAGCTTGGATTTTACGCTGTCTCGCCCTGAGTCTACTGAAGCGCGCGGTTATCGCATTTTGCGCGATCGTCTTTTATTTTTTTTTAAGGATTTTTTTGTCTAGTCCATAAATTACGTCACTAGATCAAGAAGGAATTTGGCACTTTGAAAAAACTTTGTTCATGAAAAAAGCAACAAATTGACGAGAACCGTTGGGTATTATAGGCATGCACGAGTAACTACTCTTTTACTCGCCTCCTGTTTCTTAGATTTCACGCAGAATCACCGTGTGCTGTGTGTCTAGTCAATAAATTAAACATCACAGCCTTTTTCATGAAGTACAGTGTCAAATTCGTTTTTAATCTAGAGATTTAATTTATTGACTAGAAAAAACAATTCGCAATACGATTAGACACGTATTGTGGGAGGCAATAGCTTTCACATCTAAATTGGCGAGCTCAAGTCAAAGCCGATCTAAGCCCGGCGCGACCGAGATCAAAGAGCCAACCATTACGATTGTGGCTCATTTTTTATTTAGCCCAGAAGCGCGGAACGCTGTTATCTTAACGCGGCTCCGTCTACTTTATGATGTTATAAAGCTGATTTTTAATCCGGGAGCCCTCCGGAAGCCTCCAGGTGTTTTATACCGTTTCGATTTCATTCCGCGGGCCCTCCGTATTAGGGAAATGGGATATTACCCATTTATTTGTAGGAAAATACGAGAGCTTGCACAATTGAAGAGTACACTTCCACCAAAATACCAACAACTATGTCCTTTATACTGTAAACCTCGAAATGCGAAATTTCAGAAATATGTCAATTAGAGTTTGTCATTTGCAACAACGTTTTGATTTAATATATTTTCTTAAATTTATTTTTATTGTTGTGTGATAGTAAATGCTTAAAATGGATATAACTATGTGTACATAGGATTTACAGAAGTCTGCGGAATTGGTAAAAAAAAACGGCCAAGTGCAACTCGCGCATGAAGGGTTCCGTACTATTATCTATACAACATTTAATATCGAGCAAAAAACGGTAAAAAAATCACGTTTGTTGTATCGGAGCCCCCCTTAAATACTTATTTTATTCTATTTTTAGTATTTTTGTTATAGCGGCAACGGAAATACATTATCTGTGAAAACTTCAACTGTCAAACTATCACGGTTCATGAGATACAGCCTGGTGACAGATGGATGGACGGACAGCGGAGTCTTAGTAATAGGGTCCTTTTCCCTTTGGGCACGGAACCCTAAAAATCATGTAAATATAAATCTGAGATAAAGCTCTTCAAACAAAAGTTTCTGAAAAACTTAAATCTTATTGAAATGTTTCACGAATTGTGCATTTTTGAGCTAAATTTATTTATTTATTGATACTTTTATTGCTCTTAAAAAATCTGTGTGAGTATATACTTGCACTGTGATAATTAATTTTAATAGGTGTAAATAAATGATTTTTTAGATTATTCTAATAAAATTTGTTGTAACATCTCAACTTTATTTCACAAATAGGTCCTGTGTGAATGTTTATTTTTTTATGCATTATCAAAGGACAAGATAGAAAGTACCCGAAACCGGTGCGCGTGTATACAACGACTAATGAATGTTGAGGAAGCGAAAGTGATTTGTCAGGATCGTGGCAAGTGGCAGTCCCTGGTCTCATTCTAACCCTCTGGGATACAGGCGTGAGTTTATGTATGCATGTATGCATGTAAGTATAGGTATAATAATAAGAGATCTAGAGAAGTATTTACTTAGTCAAACTCTAAATTCAGAAACCGACGGTATGAGCGTAGAGTATCTCATTTAATTATCTATTCTTTATTACAAATCCCGGAGAAAACCAATATCTACATGGCATAAAAATGTCTCGCTTCAAATATGAAAATTCGATTTATGACACAAACAGTTTATTTTTTATTTTTAACTTAAGTGCCGAATCAGTGGCGCCCCCTCGCGCCCGGGGATCAATATCAAACAGTTTATGAAGTGTGTCGCACGTGCAATCGCTGCAATATGTTGACTGGCTCCATAACACCGGAGGGAGGCAGACGAAAGCCTTTTTATGAATAACTAAATGATTTATGAACCGCGCCCCGAACGCCTACATGAATTTTTTTATTAGACCCTCGAATATTCTTCCAAAGACGACGTCAGATCTCAGGGTGCCACAAAGGGAAACAGTAATATTTTATGCGCGAAACGGAGATCATAAAGCGATCTTATTATGCAGCTACGATACTCTTACTTAGTTTTTATTGACTGGCCAGTACATGTAAAAATAGAAAAAGAAAAAAGTTGTGAATTTTTTTTTGCTTGTTTCATTAAATTTCAGGTTTTATCAAATAGGTTGGAGTTTACGAATCAAATGTTTATTTTTTCGTGTGTTCTGGTCTCGGGTATCTTAGGCCGAGTGGGCGTTATGCCGGTTTTATGAAAATGAGCGGGAGGCCGCTCATTTCGGGTCGCGGTGGGGTGAGGGGGGCGTTTATGTCGTTTTCATGGCCCACTACCCAGGGCTAAAGATATCTAGAAGGACCATTATATGCTATTCTTAGTCGATACGTCGGTGCAGCATCCTACACGCGCTATTATTATTATTAAATATTTTATTGCATTTAAACAGACAGTTTTGCACATAGGCGAGCTTAATGCTACTTAGCATTATCTACCAGCTAACTTAAGTTATTGAGAAAACATTAGCAGGTATTGCAACTTACTCGTAAAATATTAAATATACTTACTAATTACTTATTTAGACCTAGATGTATAAAATATTATACAAATACAACATAATACTAAATAAATACTTGATACAATAAATACATACATAAACCTACAGATTTAAGAAAGATTGGAAGAAAGGAAGATAGAAAGGAAAGACTGTAGCATTGTATCTAGATTCTTAAACGGATGATCTGGGTGCGGTCCTCAACTATTCAGTTTTAAAGATAGTAGAAGCAAATTTTAAGTTTAAATCAGAAATTTTAGAGACAGCTTCATTATAACTACGATAAGTGAAATTATAGGGAACTTAGGCCTTTATTTTAAAGATATTTGTATGTACTCCAATTCATATAGCTTTTTAAGTGTCAACTTTCCGGTACAATAATTGTCAAATTCTGACATTTTAGCGCAAAAAAACGCGTGACTCGTGCCATCGTACTACCCAGGCTGTCAATTGCATTTATTTCAGGATGTGGTGGCAACTATACCTTCACAGTGTAACAACCTTTTTGCTTTCGTTGAGCTGTTCTTTTGTCGGTATTCGTTCCGCTCACTGGCCTGTTGCCAGGATGCGGGTATCTCTTTTGTTTTTCCGCGGGCGGAATGTAATCGCGCTGTTACCGTTTCGAGCGAGCGATATTGCCCTTAAAGGATATGCAAAGGAATGGTTTAAAAAATAATAAATTAACCAAGGTAGCAAGAAAATTGAAATGTCTCGCTGGATATCGGCTGATTAGTGCTGCGGACCAAAGTATAAAAAGCGCAACAAGTTTTCATTCGTTTGGGTAAATCGATATTTCGGTTCTTCTTACTTGGCAAAAAGGGAATATACTAGGTGTCTGAAGATAAACTAATTATTAGTTGTCAAAATTATATGAGGATAAATTAAGGACCTCTATAGAATTAAGTTTACTTTCCAGTTACATCGTTTACCCAGTTAAATCTAAAAATATCACAATGTTATTCGCTTGTACGGATTAATATTTCCAACATTTACCTATCAAAAAACTTTGAGCAGAAAGAAAACTAGTTGAAATGCTATTTTAGAGATTCTAGAAGATATTTTAGAGACTTGTTCGTAGCTAGTCTGTTAATTTCACGCTATCCTATTTTGTAGCACGATCTACTACGCCGTAGCTCCTGCGTAGCGCTCGCGCTACGCTGCTACTGTTCTGCGCTTCTGAAAATCCAATCCACTTTACGTTTTTATCTACATTAAATTTAGTGAATAAATAAATAAATTTAGTGTTTGCTTCTGCTGCCAAAGCAGTACATAAGTAATGTAAAGTCAGCCAAAGCAAAAAGCAAAGAAACAAAGACTTAGTTTTTTCGTTCGGAATGCGGCGTAAAATCGGCAAGGGTTGCGGAGACAGGTTGATTTGTGGACGCGTGCCGGAATGCCACAGCATGTTTGCACGTATCTACGAAGGCGGATAAAGGGAGTAGAAGCCATCTTGGAAAGAAATAAAAGGCGTTAGAACCTCATTTGCGCGCACTAGGGTACTTCCCGAGAACCTTAGGAAGGAATGCAACGTTTCTTTGCTCACAGTTTTTTTCACAAAATTTTACAGATGTAAATCGCTTTTAGTTTATTAGTTACTAAAATGTTTACAGTTCATCTACAATTGCAGCTACCACTGGCGCTGCGTCGCGTTAGTTCGTTTGTGTTTGAGTTCTATTTTCTACGGCCACTAGTTCACTCAAATCACCGTCTGACACTGTCAGCCAACTGATTACAGTTGACCTATAACTTGTTCTCATGTTACATATCAACCTCCTTGTCCACAGGCAAGTCGTTCACGCTCACGATAATGCTGGCCACGTCCCCGCCACAAGTGGCCACCTACCAGAAGGCCATTAAAGTGACGGTGGACGGGCCGCGAGAGCCGCGCTCCAAGATGCGCCACCACGGCTTCCATCCGTTCCACTTTGGGCCACGGTTCGTTCCGGACCCGCTTATGGGATCACTGCCGTTCAAGTTATCAGGTAAGATAAGATGAATGTCTAGCTATTTTTCAGTTTTTGTTTGTTGATTTGTTGGGTTTCAAGGGTATCAGAAATATATATAGTTAATTTACTAGTAGACAGGGCATAAAGACAGACAGGGCATATCTTGCTGCAAACTAATTTTCATGCGAGAGTTACATAATATTGCATTGATTCATGCCTGTATCCCGGAAGGGTAGGCAGAAACCTGGTTTGCAACTTGCCACAAACCTAACAAACCTCTTTCGCTTCATCAACGTTCATTAGTCGTTGCATGCACACATGCTGGTTTCGGGTACTTTTAATCTTGCCTTTCGCTAATACACGCCTATTTGGTCGAAGTATGTCCGCCTGGAACGCGACCATGCTATCTTAATTAAGATAAATATCAGTGTTGGTGTGTTCAATCACAGGAATAAGAACAGTCAAATGACTTGGCACTAGGTTAAGTCTAGGCGACTGAATGGTATCTTAAAAACAAATAAAAATTTCATATATAGTAGGAAGATACACTGGAACTGATCCTGTTCTCACGCAACAAGACAAGTTGTAAGCGTGTCCTTTATTCACACTTTCGCTCGCGGCGCAGTTAAGGTCACTACAGATAGACAGACAAAACAGTCTATTAATTTACCCAAAAACTCTCAGACACCTGAACATTCGGCAAAAGTGGCAGTCCCCGCTGTTGTAAATTAATAATTAATTGTTACGCGAAACTTCTCTCGGCCGAATTAAGGCCCCCTTCGGAAGGTGACAACGGTCCGAGGCAGTGACAATTTAATATCAGCTTGATATAAACGTCGCCCCAACTCAGCGCCTTGGCAACTGGCCCTGCCGCGTGACGCGTAAAGGACTGCCATTGAGAGGTTGAACGTGAAACCTCGTACAGGGTGTTTTATAATGAAAAGAGGGAAAGAGGGGTTCCACATACCAATCTGAAGAACGTTTACTATGGAGATAACTCGGGAATGGTGAAAAACATATTAGTTGTTTTATACATTTTGATGTCACAGGTATGTACTGAACTGAAATTTAGAACTAGTCTCCTTAAGAAAAATTGTGGATGTGGATTTCGGGTCAACAAAGGTGATTTTGATATAGAGTGTAACTCATCTAGACTAAACTAAATACCCTTGTACATCCGAAATTGGTTGCGAAGAGGTTCCAATCATAAATAAATAAAATTTTTACTAAGAGAAAAATCGAAATCCCGAAATCTGTAAAGTTACTACATGCGGCATTAAAATGTATGAAGCAGCTGCATTTTTTTTGTCACTTCAAGTTGATTATTGACGAGTAGCACCCTCCATTTTCGGATGTGAGGATTTTGTTACACCCTGTATACGGTGGCGGATTAATAATACTTTTGGTGTACAATGCACAGCTCTCTTATAGGTATACCTATATATAGTTCTATCGTTTGTTGTTATGGGATTGGCGTTGAAAACTCTATCCGTATTAATAATATTGTAGAGTTGCCTTATTGAATTCTCAGCAGAGAGATATCTCAGGGAAGATTGCGGAATACATTCAAGAATAGACGACAAAGGCTAACCAAGCACATCGTGATATAAGCTCAAATTTTTTACTGAAATAAAATAATAATATGTAGTAATAATAAGTCAAAGCAATACAAGTTAAAAGTGATACAAAATGCTTTCTGAAACACATGCTGAGTCGGGGCTAACGTATTTTGTAAAATTTCAAACGTAGAAGGAAGATTTCCTTATGAATTGTAAATCTGTAACTTTTTCTCGCTATATATTCGTGAGTGTGTTATGGTTTCAATATTGTACCGTTACATAAATGAACTTGTTATCTATCTATATTTCTATCAAAATATGATGACCGGAAAAAGCTTTACCTAGCCTTACCTAAACCCTCTATCATTTCCCCCCTTTTTTTAAATAAAAGAACCGAATTCAAGAAAAACACGTACTAAAAAGTTCAATGATTTCCTCAGGGATCGCATCAACCGATTTTGACCAAATTTACATTTTTGTTCGAAAAGAACGTGGCAAAAATTATCGATGAACAAACAAACGAACTGAAAGAAAAGAAAGAAAACACATTTATCATAAGAACAAGGCTCATCACAGAAACAAAATAAACAGATAAGAAACCTTATATGAACAACAATACAAAAAAAACGTAATAATAAACAGACAGATGTAATCTGTGGTGTGTAAGTTACCACAACAAAAGACTAAGATTACTCCGCATTGTGTTCAGGAAACGAGCCCTCCCACTGAGAACCTCTTCCTTTTTTGAAGTCAGTTAAAAATATAATGAAAGCCGATAAATTGCTCTCCTTGTTTATTATGTGAAGCAGCACCCTACGGAGCTGACACCGCGATACGTCAAGTGGCTGCTAGACGACTTCTTTTGTTAGATTACAACAAGGTGGGTTTGATTCCCGCTGAATCACCATAGTTTCCCCTGGTTTATCATTCGTCAGTTGGCCAAAGAGCACAACCGTGATAAAATATGTTGAAACACGGAGAGAAAATAATATTTATCTAACTATGAATTTGTGTGCTGATCCCAAGTACTTTATTCAGCTAATTAATTCATAAAATACTAAATCTCATTTATTTCTATTGCTAAACATTGATCGTATTTAAAAAAATTATATTTTTTAGGTCACCTGAAACGAAACATAATTATGTTTACGCAACACAAACAAGACAGTAACAATCGACGCGCGACGCCAGAATATGACTATTTCTCATGAATACTAAAATACTGAATTCTGTAATCTCAAGAAACATCTAAACATCCAAACTCTTTATGTTGTTGTGGACTAGTAGAAAATGCTTATAGCATTAAGGCCGCCCCGTTGCAAATATATTCTCTTATCTATGTGCAATAAACGTATTAATAATAATATCAGTGTGATAGATAAGTTCACCTATCCCTCAAAAACAAAAGCCTGTCAAAGTATCGTATCGAGAATCGCCCCCCAGCTCGCACCTTCTTGCGCCCTGTCGTGCACAGACGCAAGTGCGGGAGGTGTGTAATCGAGTTACAGCCCTTTGACACCCGCCTTAACGAGGTTTGCGCGCCACTTGCGTACACCCGAGGAAGGCGGCACTAGCGCGATGTAAATGCTCCAGAAGTATAGCTGCCGGTAGGTCTTTTATCAAAAGGGTTGCCAAATGCATAAAAACGTACATGAGGCCGTAGCACATTATACCGGCACCGTTACGGTACGGCTTCAACCATGCAATTAACACATTTTTCATAATTTTACTGTAAGAAAGCCAACGGCGGACAGTCAGCGCGCTTTCCGCTACCATATAACTCAATTAGCGGCCGGCGCACTTCAAGCGAGCGGACCGCATGCTTCCAGCGCCGACTGCGAGCCGCCAGCTAGTCTAGTGCTAGGCGTGTTCAATCAGGCGCTCATGCGGCCAGCTTGCACCTCGCGGGCGACGCGTCGTAACCTAAATTCGAGGCGTAGCTGAGCTGCAGCGGGGTCATTGCGTTGCCGGTATTATGTGCCATGAGCTATAGAAAATAGGGATTAGTTTAGATAATCTGTATAAATTCGCCGTACTTACGGCAATGGAATAATATAGTCAAGAAGAAGAAGAAGATGATTTGGCTGTATATAGTTAAGCGTGTTTGTACAATAAAAGGTAAACTGTCTAGAACTATCATTGCGGACTTGTTACCGCTACTGTAAACCTATAGTCAAACTATTCAAAGTTCAATAATTTTATATAATTTAATTTAAGATACAGCCATAGGAGTTACAATAATAACATAATAATAACTTAGAGCTTGGCAGGCATAGCCCTCTTCAATCTTATGCCAACCTTTCCGGTCTTTTACCAATCTCGTTCATTGCTTTCGCCTCAGTCATCACTCTGTGGCCGCTTTAGTCCACATAAGGTGCCAAAATAGATTCTCATATCAAAACCAATATGGAGAGGATCCGAAATAGACGTAAAAATAACTCCCTTCTTCCACACAATACAATCCCTTGTCCTGGTCTATGATACCAGGTCTATGGTCTTTATCTAGGATACCCTGTGGTATGTTAACCAGACAAGGATACCACAAACATGGAAATCCACGCACAGTGAGGCTATATGTAAAAATCAAATAGGGCGGCCTCTACTGGAAATTGGACCAACGACCTCTGTTTTGGTAGTCAAGCGTGTTAACCGCTAGTCAAAAAAGACGTAGGTACTTCTGTTCCGAGTATCTGTTTTGTTGCATCTGACGGCAGCCTCACTATGTGACGTGGGTGTACCTAGTAGTAGCGTGCAAATTCGACCTTATTGCGGGTGTATTGTGTTGTCATTGTCAATATTGACGGCGTGATAAAGGTGTTAAAGGCTGCCGTGACGCAACTGCCTGTTCGTGTTAACTTTGGTCTCCTTTGTCGTGTGACTTGTAAGAGAGTACAGGGTAATAATGTATGCTGCTAACGAAACTTATGGTTACAAAACATACGGTGTTAAAATAGTAAAGCCTTACCTGAAAAATGCTGAACGCGTGCTGAATACCGAAATAAGTAAAGATAAGAATATTCTTTATTGTACACTCGGAAAAAACAAACATTTACAAAGATAGAGTACAATTTGCGGCCAACAAATTAAAAAGCTGAACATTTTGCTAGGAGATCGATTATTTGGTCTAAAAAAAATCAATATATCAATTGTCACCAGTATTATAGCGACGAGCGAAATATCAACTAGAGCTACACGTGTTTGAGATCCCGATGTTTTGAATACGTTAATACGAAATTTGAAATTAATTTTCTAAGGAAGAAATGTTCGCCGAAGCGGTGGTAGCCTAGTGGGTCAGAAGCGAGAGACTCAGGTTCGATTCCCAGTGCGGGCATGTGCCTATGACTTTGTTTTCTAAGTTATGCACATTTGTGAAGTTATAGTAGCGATACCACTCGCTAACGGTGAAGGAAAACATCGTGAGGAAACCTGAGTATCTGAGCTATTCACATACCTCAGCACTTGAACTCGCCTATCCGCGGGGGGCACGCGTGGTGATTAAGCCCATACTCTCTCTCTCTCTCTCTCTCTCTGAGAGAAGGCCTGTGCCCTACAGTGTGACGTATATAGGCTGATAAAATTAACGTTCGCCATACGATACAAGATACATTTCCCCATAATTATGCAAAAGTATTATTATGAACCTCATTCAGAATATCTTCTAAGCCGTTGATCAGCCAGGCATGGTTTCTTTTGAAAAAATATTCGTTATGATGTCGATAATAAGTGAGTTTCGGGAAATGCGTTAAAAAAATATCGCTCGGTATATACAATACAATATTATTAGCCTCCGGCCGGCGCGTATTTTTAAGTGACTTTTTCCTTTTCAATTTTAACATTATGCTTGTGACTTTGTTCGTATGAGATATTGATCAAAAGTAGCTTAGGGAGCTCATAAACGAGCGGCATGTGAGGCAACTGCAGCCGTCGACGCGCCGACGGCAGTGGCCGACATGTCAGCGTCGAATATCCGCGTCAGCGCGACGTCAGTCACTCTCCAACCTATGCGGGTCCAAAAAGTATTCTACTCATTAATATAAACAATCGGCTCCATACACTTGCTAAAGCAAATATAAGAAACTCGTATGTAATTGCTAATATTTTTTTTCGATATTTCGGAGGTGCTTTCATAATAAAATTTGTAAACATAAATAAGTAGCTTTCACCAGACCTTTCTGAAACACTTTATCTTGAATCATCATACAAATCACAATCAAGCCTTAATCCCAAGAAGTGCAGTTTCAAAACGTAACGACGCAACAAAACAATATAAATTCAAAAGCAGTAAGTGTTTACAGCCGAACGAAGCGATCATTCAAAATAATTATCAGCGAAGCTGAGGGAAGGGTTCAAGAAAAGGCAAAGAGCTTTACAGGCTTGCTGGGCCGTTCCCTATGCATCCCACTCAGGCTGGTTTCTCATTGGACGATAACCGTAACTGCATAGCATCGTTGGTCTAGTATTCATACAACGGTTACACAAACGTTTGCACAACGGCTGTTAGTAGACGTATTAAACTGCCAGTCCGATTATGCCGTTTTAGTACCTGTGTAAATAATTTCTGGCTAAGCGAACTCCAAGCGAGCCGTCACAATAATAATATTTTATGTCGTATTGGCTGCCTCAGCCCGGCAGAATTCGGTATATTTTCGGGAGAAAAAAATGTATCAGTGAAGAGCATACCATCGCAGTTAAGTAACTTTATACGCGACCTACTCTCATTACTGCAGAGCATCCTTTCTTGGAGGGTGCTGGAGTTGTTCAGCTTTGTTCGCAGAGCGTTTGAAACAATTTAGCGCACTTCAATATGTAAATTCCACGAGTTCACGTTGTCACAACATAAATATAAGCAGAAGTGTTTCACCCTCATAGGCTTTGGACTCTTAACGCGAATCACGAATTCTCAAAGATATTAGAATCTGTTAGATACTTAATTTGTGTTTCATTAGATTACACTAAAGCAGATGTACGGATTTGGATAGAATTTGGCACTAAAATATGCCATACATAATTTATATCCGAATTCCAGGGGAATGAAATCGCTATAAAATAAATCAGTTTTATTTTTGAAAATGCTATCTTGTAAAGATGACAGCACATCAACCTTAATATCCGGCAACTCTATGTACTTACGTTGGTGACATTCAACTAAAATGTAACGTTTGATATGCTGTCGAATGTAGATATCTCATTGCACTCTTTATTACCTATTAAAAAATGTTGCTGGTTGATAACTGGTAAGGTCAAAAACTTGCTGGTGAAAATTCTACCAGCGATTCGAAGATGAGTTCCCCCTATATGTACGCAAACCCTTACTAAAAATCATTACAATAAGAAAAGCAATAATATCTAACAAGTTCTTTTTTCGTCCTATCATACCGCAGTAACTATTTCCAAAAATATTTTTGTGTAAATCTGCCAAGTCACCTGAAACGGAATATACTAGATAACTTTTGCGAGAAATATCCGTAGATTGTAGATTAAGCCACGTAGCGAGTGCGATCGCGACAGTTTGTCCACATACCTTTATTGCTTTATTGCTGTTGGACTGACTGTCAGACGTTTCTCGCAGAAGTTTTCGTGAAGATGGAAACTCGGCCATAGAGGCGACAAAATGAGCTTCTGTTAAATACATGCACAAACTCACGCCTGTATTCCGGAGGGGTAGCGAGAGACCAGACATTAGAGTTTAGAGGCACACCCAGTTTTTCCATAGAAGGATAGGAAGCACAACAATAGTTGTTATTTGCCTTTATTTGGTAGTCCACAAAGAAATAGCAGTACAATGTTATTCCAATCCGTGTGGCGCCGGATTAAGAATAGCGTCACTGCATTTTCTTCCGTGGATGTCGTAGTAATTGATTTCCTTAGTTGCCACTAATGAAATCAATTACCAGGAGACGGGCAGCAGCGTCTTACTGAGATTCCAACCGCTTACTGCGATCGCCAACCCGCTTGCCAAGCGTGGCGATTATGGAAAAACCCCTCATGGTTATGAAACCCATGTCCTGGAGGCATATGTCCTGCAGAGTGGGCGTCAAATGGCTGATTATGATGATGATGATGATGTCATTCCAATGGTATAACCCGAGCAAATTAAATAGCCATATCTTGCGAAGAAGATCGTAACACGCGAGGCGCCGAGTTAATTTGGACGGGTTATACCATTGGAATGAGATTGGTTACTAAACTACCGATAGTGTCAATGAAACAACTATTACCGTACTAATTTGTGTTTATTGAATTGCTTCTTAGTTTGAGTAGAATTTTTGTTCGAGAAGAAAACACGATAAATGAAGAAGGGTGCTTCATAGGAAAAAAGTATTGTAGAAAAATTTACGATGGACAACGTGGTTTATCTATTTTTTCCGGTAGCTCTCACCGTTGCCTTTTGTGGCAACTTAGATACACCACAGGCTACATCTATGGTGCTGTTTTATTTATGTGTTTTGTCTGTTGTCTATTTAGTTTTCTTTCTGTTGTTGTGCATATTATGTTATTTATTTGCTTATTTTGTTTCTGTGATGTATCTTGTTGGTATAATAAATGTTTTTCTTCTTCTTCTATAAAGTTGTGACCTTTGACCTCGGATACAAAACAACGCACAAGCGGGTTTTGTATGCAATTACGTATTTGAGACCTACACAAAAATCCAGCTTGTTGGGAATTAATGCAAATTCAGCGCTTTTTTCGACTATTTTGACTGGACTATCGGTCGTTGTATACCGGTTTCGGAACTTCTGTTGTAGCTAATTTACTCCTTGTGTTGGGTCGTGACATCACGCGCAAGGGTACGCCATCTAGGACCAATAACCCTTGCGAAATCATGATAAATTATCCACACTCACGTTCTCTTTGCCGCTTTGATAGATATGACTTGAGGCGAGGATTGGTTGCGCTGCTGGATGAGGCATTAGGTGCAAATTACTCTAAATAAACTTAATAATTTATAACTTGACTACTTTAGTACAGCCTAAAATTATATTACAACAAGTGATAGCTCCTCAAATTTTATACATAACACTCTACCTATTTAGGTTAGGGGTGACTTTGTAGACAACTTCATTCCATGAGTTTTTGACCGATCTTGAAAATTTTTAAATACTCATATGAAAAATTTCTGAAATTTAGTAAAAATCGGTCTAACCATTTCGGAAGAGTTCGATAACGAACACTGTGACACGACATTTTTATATATTAGATGTTGTGCCAAAGACTTTTGCACCATAGAATTTAGCGACTGGTATAAACCTGAGACTTATTAGGCTGGTTTGTACCGGAAAAAAAGAAGAACAAAGTTTGCTTTGGAATAAACATTGAGTTTAATTAAATCCCGAGATCGGGTCAGGCGATCGGGTGGGCGGGTATTCGATCGTGAGGAAGCTTGACTTACAATCGACGGATTTCAAAGGTTATTCCTCTTTAAGTAAATGATTGAAGAGCCCGATATAATGGAATATTTATGCCTCTGTTCCTTAACCTAGGTACACACTAACGTAGTTTTCCGACGTAGTGAAAATGCAGTTTCCTATCCAGCTCGCACGATCCACGCCTCACGTCTCCATGTGAGCGCCACGCTCGCTGCCTTCGCATTATTAATGAGAAAGCCTTAGAGAAAATTAAATATTGCATTAGGCACGGAAGCCAGGGATTGCGGGGGGACAAGAAAGGGGGGTTAGCGCGGGGTTAACCCTTTCCCGCCGGCGACAATACGGGTGCATAATTACGCATTTGTAAATTTTAAATGTCCCACCCAGCTCGCACGGGCTTTTGTATGGCGTGATTCGCGCTTTCAGGACGCCCTTAAACGCTTTCGAATGAATTCGTGTAATGATGACACGGGCGGGTGGGCTGCTAAACGTAAAATTGCAATATCCATAACTGGAGGTGTTATATTTTCGGCTTAGTATGACAGAAAGTCAGTTCATATTTTGGGTACTGGTTCTTTGAACTTGAAAGCTGCTGTAGAGTCAGCTGTTCTCTTGTAGAGTCAGCCGATCTTATTTGTTTTAAAGGTCTGCTACCATGTAATAGCAGTTACAGAGTATGGCATTCTAATATGCCAAAATATGAACTGACTTATCATAATAATAGCCCCGATCGTACAATAAGTTGTTCACAAAGTTGCCTTAATCCCTAAATAAGCTGGACGTCGTCTTGGATATTGTGAAGCCGACAAGACGTCTCAAGTTGCCATTTCCAGCCGACTCCCTTGTCACAACTTTCCTACACCAAAAGGTTAATTAAGCAAACAAAAAGGGGTTAAACAAAATCAATAGAGGCAAATTCATTACGCGCTAAGCAGATTGAAATCCAAGATGGCTGCCGGTTAAGGCGCGGTGACAAAGCGCCGTCGTTAGTTCAAGCCCTCTTATTAACCTTATGATGTACGAGGGGTATAAGTCTTGCGAGTACCAAGTTTTACTGACGTTTCTCTGCATCGCAGTACAGTGCCTACCGCGCACAGTAGCTAGAACTGAAGCAAGTCACGCGTACATGATATCGCCTATGGAATATCGCGGAACTTCTCCAGAGAAGGGCAGACTATGCCATTTGTAATTATTATGTGCGATGCCGAGGGTCTATTCAGAACGCTATCGTACGGTGGTTTTTGAATCATTGTTGTCGATCTACTGCGTAAAGTACCTACAAAATTTTAAAAATCTAAGATAAGATAAGAATATTCTTTATTGTATACCGGAAAAAAAATGTTACAGAAACAGCAATGACAAAAGAAAAGATACAATTGGCGGCCTTATTTATTTACATAACCAATCTAATAAAGTAGTGGTTGGGTCTAGCCATTTAAGTTTAAAAATCTGTATTTGGAGAGGCCCGCTCTTTCCACCGATTCACAATTTACACTTGTATGATAGAATACAAAATAGTGAAAATGTTCCTCAGAGTAAACTACGATGTATGGGCTATGTATGGTCTACCAACAATTTAGTACCGGCCTAGTAACCGCTTTGAGTAAAACATAGAAATAAGAAATTATTTGGCCGTTCATGACGACAAACATACGATGCTGTAGACATAGCATAAAACTCGTTCCTTAGAGGAATAAAACTCGAGTTGTATACTAACGCATTATCAAAAGCTTCATAATATCGAAATATTATAACTGGTTGCACTCCTGAATAGTCCCAAGCTACGAACACAAATGTATAACGAAACTAGTCTTCGAACTTTAATTTGGGATCAAAGTTTGCGGAGATATAATTAATTGTTTCGCGTTAGGTATCTCTGATATTTGTTAAGTGTACTGTTACACCTTATCTTTTGAAACTACGTGAGAGCATTGAAAGTAACCGCTGGTTTTCGAAATGAGCATTATAAATGTTTTGTAATAATGTAAATACTTAAGTAAAAAGTGCCGGAAACCGGCGTGCGTGCATGCAACGACTAATTTTATTAATGTTAATGAAGCCGAAGAGGTATAACAGGATCGTGGCAAGTGGCAAACCCTAGTCTCTGCCTACCCCACGGGGTACAGACGTGAGTTTATGTAATGTATGTAATACTTAAGTAACTTTATGTTTTCGAACTAAAACTTTCGTAAGTACTACACATTATTAACTAACACGGGATAAACTTACTTGGTTTTAAGTAAGTTTTTCCAAGTAAGTTTAGCCGGTGTCAAGTTAATAACTTTATGTTCTTTCATTTCTTAAAACAGAAGGAGACAGGCAGATAGCGACAGAAATATTAGTATTTAATTAGCGAAATTCTCAATTCGGAACAGTAGTACGACTTTTTGATTTGACAACGAGGATGGTCATAGCTGTTGCTAAGGTACGGGCTAAAATAGATATTATGTAGAATTAGTTAATCGGAATTCCTTCCTTAGATAAAATAGGGCAGACAGATGTACCCTAAATAATTACTCATTGAAGTACAAATGAACCCTAAAAGGGCGAACAGTCGAGACTCCAACCGATGTTCGAAGAAATGTAAAATAATTACCGTAAAGTGCTCTTTTCCAACCCTTTTTCTAATCACCCTTTGGATCTTAAAAAGGCTGTCCTAATCCGGGGAACGAAGAACGTAAATACTTTTTATCCCGGGTTTTTGATCGTCTTCGCGGATTAGCGCTGTAGTGGTGAGTGGAGGAAAAAAACTCTAAATCTTGAATAAACTGTTACGGCTGATTCAGGGTGGTATTTGCTCGCGCTAACTCGACTAAGCCGACTAGCCAATCTTCTTCTTGTGATACCATCTCCTATCGGAGGTCGGCTTTCCTTTTAGCCACTTTGCCCGTAAGGCGGCTCGGAACAAATCGATGGTGCCTATCTGTAACCATTTCGACAGGTTTTGTAGCTAGTGAGTTCTTCTACGGCCAGGTCTTTCCCTGTAAGATGTGACCCATGTATTGCAGCCAATATGCACTCCGAGGCTCTGACTTTTTCTTGTATTATGTTGTATTTATGTGACTTGTTTTTCCTTTGTACTTGTTTGTGTTACTTGATATGCCTTTTTTTCTTGTGATGTGTTAATTTGTCCCAATAAATATCTTTCTTTCTTTCTTATAACACTACTGTGGCATAGTACCACATTAATTAATTCTCGCTGACCGAGAATTAACCTTTATTCCCAACGAGTCACACCTCAGCGAGTCACAGTTAAGTGGATCGGCCACTGCAACCAAAAGATGAGATCTGTCCGTCTCGCGCTATTTCTTCCCCTACCGCCGTGGAGTAAGCTAGTTTTTATTACATAAAATAACAGCTTTTATGTAGCCTATATACGCCCCACAAAAATAAAATCTTAAATGAATTACTTTCACACAACACAATCACTTGTCCTGGTCCTATACTAGGATACCCTGAGTTATTGTAACCTGGCATGGACATCACAAAAATGGAAATGCTCCCAAACGGTATCAAGCCAGTGTAATAAATACAGTCTAGGACTAGCGTTAATCCGTATCTACACGCTTAAGTGCCTCTATGTTTCTATTGGACCTAAGATATTGTTTGATCCTGGTGTACTTACTGTATAGAATATTCTATCTATCCATCCAAACGAGCATAGCGCAAATAAATCGAGCCCAGCGACCGAATCGGCCACGGAATCCACCAGCAGTCACAGAATTGACCGCCCTAAAATTGTACGACGTAATCTAGCAAATGGCATTAAAATGTTTCGACTCAACCCTCTCGCGCCGCAAGGCGATTTTTCAAAGTCGCCGGAGAAAAATCCTCCGGCGAGGCAATGTAGCGGACTGGCACGTCTTGCGATGCGGCTGTGAGACACTATTATAGGTGGAATGGGTGATTTTGATACTTTATGTTAGGCTGCTGTTACGTCTCTCATGCTATCTCGCTCGCACTATCTAACATTTTTTTGTTTTTATGTAGCCTATATCCCACTGCACGGCACAGGCCTCTCAGATAGAGAGAGTACGGGCTTAATCACTACGCGTGCCCACCGCGGATTGGCAATTTCAAGCACTGAGGTGTGTGAACACCTCAGAGACTCAGGTTTCCTCACGATGTTTTCCTTCACGGTTAGCGAGTGGTATTGCTACTATAACTTCACAGATGTACATAACTTACAAAACAAAGTAATTAGTACATGCCGGGATTCGAGCCCACGACCTCCCGAATGAGAAGCCGGCGTACTACCACTCCGCTACCACCGCCTTTAGTAACATTAACATTTTTAGTAATGGTAAAAAAATATACTTTTAAAATGTAGTCTGAGGGTTTGATAGATAATAAAATTACGGACAATTTAATTACATTTTTGTTTTCCTATACTTGGGATTTAATAAAGAAACGTTGTTTCCAAAATTATTAAATAAAATTGTGAAAAAATGAAATTGAAAAAAATAAGAAAAAATGAAATTGTGGTTTTTCTTGTTTTAGCGAGAATAAATAATTATGTAAAATAAATAATTTTTTCTCCATCAAAAACCAGGTCCAGGTTATGAAAACATTATGTCTTGAATGATGACGTAATTTTATTATCTATCAAATTCTTAGACCACATTTATCAAAAGTATACTAATTTTATTATAATCATTAAAAATGTTAAAATGTGCGAGCGAGACAGCATGCCAGGCTTTTTTTTTTGCCAGCATGGCTTAGACCTTCTCTCAGAGAGAAAGAGTGTGGGCTTAATCATCGCGGATTGTTAAATTTAAGCGCTGAGGTATGTGTTTCCTCATGATGTTTTCCTTCACAAAATATGTCTATAATCATCATTGAAGTATTTTTCTATGGATCAAGATGTTTCGCCCTTGGTATTCTCAGTTCATAGCGTTTACACAATGTGCACACAGACGGAATTCCGCATTTTTAACGAATGCAAATCGTCTGGCGAGACCCTTTCTTTCTTTACTAGCTTTGAGCGCAACAAAAACAAAGCAATTTTGTTGCCATTCTTTTGTTTGTGTTTACTTTGATACATTTTATGGATAGAAGTTAGATGGATGTTCGCATTATGAAGACGTTCTATTGCCACGGCCATAGGTATACGATATTTTACCGTTATTTGAATGTCCAATTGAACAATTTTATTATGTAAGTGTGTCAGATGTCAAAATTATTAGTTATGTAGGTACCTGTTTAGTTTTTAAGATGATCTCATACAGATAAGGATTTTAAAGTGTTACATAACAATTGTATTACGTGAGGGATGCATGAATGTGAGTAAACCTGTTAAGGTAAGATTTGGTGATTCTATTTTAAATAGCGACTGTTACTGTTAAACGTGTAAATGTGTTAAATGTGTAACCCATGTAGGAGCTCACAATAAATATTCTTGATTCTTAAATTGTATACTGTGGCAATGCAAAAAAACCTTGTTGATGTTATTAATTTTATATTTTCAAAATCAATGACAGACTAGTAGAACTAGTCCCTAAAAGAGCGTTATTGAAATGATACAAAACGTGAAAACTGTTTCTTCAGTATCGGATAAAAAAACAGTTCACATATGGGAAGCTCGAAGTCTGTTTTTTTTTAACCAATTATATCGCAACTGTTACTGCTAAATGTGTTACCCATGTCGGAGCTCACAATAAATATTCTTGATTCTGAAATTTTATACTGTGGCAATGCAACATGTTATTAATTTTATATTTTCAAAATCAATGACAGACTACTAGAACTAGTCCCTAAAAGAGCGTTATCGAAATTATACAAAACGTGAAAACTGTTTCTTCAGTATCGGATAAAAAAACAGTTTACTTTTTTTATACAATTAGGTTATGAGCGAAAAAATCGAGCGTTCTAAACTTTTGCTCATTGTAAGTGATTTCATTATACCGATACAGAAAAAGGCGTTATCATGTTTTGCTTTATTTCAATAACACGTTGCATTGCAGTATCTCCGGCTGCATTTATGTTACTCTCGGAAAATTTATTCCGTTGTAAACCAATAGGGCAGTCATTGGTTTGCAATGGAATACTTCAGACAAGACCCTTTAGTGATAGACAGTCTAACTTACAAAAATACGATTCCTTAAAACACACATCAGATGCAGTTAAAATTATCTGTGGTATGAAAAGGACGCAACCACAGATTATTTAAACCCTCTGAGGAGTGTTTTAGAGGATTAGATTATATTACATTAGAGCACTTTATTGTACACACTAGAAAACAAAATACATTAAAAGGCTTACATATCTAAGTTTTGCCGTACACAATTAGGACCGAACGACTTTAGAGATTTAAAACTTTAACCGAGTGAGTCGAGGACCTATCCTGAAACTGCAAGAATACTCTAGCCAGAGTCCAGAAATATCCAAGCCCATAGAATACATCTACCCGAGCCCGATGTTTCTTTACTTTGCGCCGAGCTGCATTCTTTGCTTCCATTGTTGTTTTTGCCCTTCTTTGTTACAAACGGGGCATTGTCTGCCGTCTTCGGTACTTAGCGTTCAAATTAAACTAGCACTTATTTTAATCCTTGGTTTATTACTTAGCGTCCGCGACCTTCTCTTTACATTTTTGTTGTGAAGCTACCCGTGACGTCAGGGTGTAGAGCATGTAACGGTTGATGTATTGTCGATTGTACGTGAATCCAATTTAGTCATGTGATTTTTAGATTAAAAAAACAATCTTATTTCATTATCTATCTATTATCTAAATTAATTTCAATCATGGTTTATGCGTGCGGAAGTTTAAATCTAAGCATCTAATGGGATTCAATATTCAAAGTGACTCGTAATAAGGGTTAGGGCGGCCTTAAGGCAGGCTTATCTCAAAAAGCTTAATCTAATTGCAATGGGCTCACAAAGCACTACACCTATAAAGGCTAAGCGGCCAAATTCAAAATAACGCGCCTTACGTTTTAGTACCGATGGTATTTGCGACATAAAACGGCCTGTAATTTATTCTATTGCTGAAAGGGTTGGGTTGGCTCGGGGTGGGAATTACCCAAGGTGGGTGCTAAAGGGTTAAGCCGAATATACGGGGCCGCGGCGCCGACGAAGTTTGTTAATTTATGCGCTTAAAAATGTCAAGTGGAAATTATGACGCGGCGAAACACATGGCCATTTCCGTATTTTGAAGATGTGATACCAACATCTCTTATATTAACCGCATGATGTACCTATTCGTGAAGGGCATGATAAAAACCGGCATGCATCCATGCAGCGATAAATGAATGTTGATGAAGCGAAAAAGAGTGTCAGGATTGTGGCAAGTGGCACACCCTGGTCTCTGCCCACCCCTAGATACAGGCGTGAGTTTACGAATGTTGTGATGTTAAGTATACTTTCTTTAAAAAAACTCTACCTAAATAGAGTCAGATTCTTTCTTAAGCCGTTGCCATTTAAGTTAAAACAATACCATATGCAATACTATATTTCACTTCAGGGCACAGACCTTCTCTCAGAGAAAAAGTAGGGGCTTAATTAGCATGGGAGTCAACCGCAAAATACACCGTCGCTCTGCGTTGAGGATATGTGAAATCAGAAATAAAAAATACCGGCCAAGTGCGTGTCGGGCCACGCGCAACATAGGGTTCCGTAGAAAGAGGGTTTTTTTTCTGCTATATAGAACTAATAACTTCATCGAAGTAATTTTCAATGGATTTTACACGAAACTTTACTTTTATAAGTTGGTTGCCTATTACTCGTTAACTAGTAAAGCCCTACTTAGCTGTGATATTTTTCCTTTCAAGTTCATTATATGTCCTACTACCCTGAATACTACACGTTTCTATAAACAATCGGACAAAAAATTGCGCTCTAAAGCTTAATATTTCGCAAACGGAACACTAAATGAAAAATGATCTTCCTACACTCACAATATTTTTCAACGACCAATCTAACGATACCCCACATGATGAGGTAGATGAGAAAAAAAATCATCCCCACTTTTCATGTTAGGGTTAGATACAGTAAAAAAAAATTTCCAACATTTTATTGTTTAACATGGCATGGCCTATACCTTGGTATGGTATGGCCTATACCTTCCTCAGGGAAGAGACCCGTGCCCCTCGGTGGGGACATAATGGGTAGATGATGATTGTTTAACATTGTCGGCGCGATAAATATGTATACACACACCAAATTACAGCTTTCTGGTACCACCGGTCTTTGCGCTAGGCCGCGGACGGACGGACAGACAGACGGACATGGCGAAACTATAAGGATTCCTTATCGGACTACAGAACCCTAAAAACTAGGTATTCAACGTAAAGACTTTACAATGTTTGTTGAATGTCAAACATGAATGAATGAATATTTTTAACCACTACTTTCAGGCTTTGATAAGTGTGGTGGTCTGAGAGTTTGATAGATAATAAAATTACGGATTTTTAAAAGTATAAAGACATACTTTTTCTTAAAAACCTATTTAGAGGCTAAAAATTCCACCCACGCCGGGACTTGAACCCGCGAGCTCTGGCTAACCGTGCCAGCGCTCTCCCAATTGAGCTAGTGGGTAAGTGCAGGCATCGGCGAAATTTCGAGCGTCTTTACAAACTTTCTCTGTATTACGTAAAATATCCGTATTTTATTATCTATTAAAAACCACATTAATATTTTTTTTTCAATCGCTATGTAGATGAGAGACAGTACGCATGGTATCTGTAAATACCTCAGGCGTTTAATATTCTTTACCAACATATTAAAAAAAAATGTTTCCAGGTATAGCCCATCAGCTGGCAGGGCTGCCGGGAGGAGAGTGGGGCGCGCTGGCACGGCACTACCCACCGCCGCTATTGCCGGGGCATGCGCACTTCACGCCGCATGTCCTTCCGCCGGCGCACGCGCAGCCTTCACAAGCTCCTGCACCACCCTCTGAGACTGGTAATACATTCATCAAATTGATTCATTTCAAAATGAGAAATAAGTCCTTAAGAAAAATATTCCTAGATTGGCTATCCATAGTGGAGTGTTGGTCCCAACAAATATATATGGTAGCGAGACTTGGGTAATGGCAAAAGAAGCAAGAAAGTAGGATTAATGCAATAGAAATGAGGTCCGCAATAGTTTGATTAGAGAACTGAAGGAGGATGTAGTGACTAGAATTGAGAAAGGAATGTTGCGTTGGTTTGGTCATGTGGAAAGGATGAAGGAAGAAAGATTGACGAAACAAATATATCGAACGAATGTTGGTGGAAGGGCCGGTAAGGGACGTCCCAGGTAGACATACGTCGACTAAATAGGGGATGTATTAACAAATGGCAAGATAACAAGTACCCGAAACCGGCGTGCGTGCATGCAACGACTACCTAATGAATGTTGAGGAAGCGAATGTGATCTGTCAGGATCGTAGCAAGTGGCAGTCCCTGGTCTCTGCCTACCCCTCTGGAATACAGGCGTGAGCTTATATATGTATGTTTATATTTATGTATGACATGTGCCTTTACGTGGTGGTCTCTCTATGCCGCGTTCTCTCTACGCGGCGCTCTCTCGCGTCTCTCTCGCGTTCTTTTAAAACTGGATTGATTCAAACGAAAGATAAAGATGAACATGCACCTAGTTGAGACGAACACGTGACCGTGAACCGTGTAATCGTAAACCAATCAATCCCGGTGCTATGTACTCAATGAATTGTTGCTTACTTATTAAGAAAGAAAGAAAGAAAGAAAAATATATTTATTTACACAATACTTAAAAACATAAAATCGCACAACAAAATACAACAGTAAAAAAAAACACAATGTGGGTAACGGTAAAAAATATAAAAACACAAAAACCAACAATTATAATAATAATATTACCTCTCTCCTTTCACAGACATAAAGGTCGACAACCCCACTATGCATCCACACAGCACGACCAGCCCCGCCACTTCCCGTCCGAGCTCACCGCAAGATGACGACGACATCTCAGTCACCGCCTCCGTCAGTCCACCGCCCGACGATAGACCTGGGGCCTTCACCTCCGTCACAAGAGCCAGGAAGCCCATTCAACCGCTCCCAGCGCCCTCTAGTTTGTTCCACAGCGCACTAGCTGCGCAACTCTTCCTAAATTCCCCGTTGCTCCCCACTCCGCCCGCTTGGTTGTACTCACAGCTGTACGGAGGCTACGACTGGTGGTTGCGACCTCCGCCGCCTCAGGAAGACTCAAATACCTCGAGTCCGGAGCGGGAGGAGGAGGCAGGGTCGAACACGTCTGAGGCGGGTAAAAAGAGGCCGGTCTCTCCGGAGTGGACCGACCAGGTCAGGACGAGGAGTAAAGCGCTGACCACGTCGGAAAGACGGCCAGTCGATGTATGGCGTCCTTATTAAAGAGAAGTTTGTAGTTTCTACGAATGGAAACCAGTATCGTCATCGACTTCTCTACGCTTGGTAATTCTCATGGAATGATGGAGTAGTGTACAAACACTATGAGCAAGTGATACGGTTTTACCGTCCGTCAGATTCTCTGTGTCATGAATTTTTGAACACTAGACATAGTTTAGGAGTTAAATGTGAATAGACAGTGTCCCAAATTTAGACGGATAAATGTGAAACTCTAATCCCTAAGATTTTAAAGTTGTTGAATGTATTATAAGATAATGCAGACGAGTTGTAAATAAAGTTATCGATTTTTAACTTGATGATTTTTTTATTATACTTACATTAGAGTAAGGAATAAAACTAAAGGATTTCACAGCACAGTATTAAAAGCACATACAAAAAGTAAATAGTTAACAATAGCTTTGGATAATTTAATAAAAGAACAAGACATAATTTTAATGTGCAATGCGTTGATCATAACCCTGTATCGTAATTACCTTCTTTCATTTTGATTGGTTCGCTGCACTCTCGGGTGGGTTTTCATTGTGAATAAACTCAAGGAGTTTAAATATTCCTTGCATGACCTCCTTGCAGGTTGCGACTATTTGGTCCTTGGGTAAGAGGAACCGATACTTCTTGTCCCTTAGCTCAATCATGTAGGAAAAGTGGATTTTGGCCTCGCCGTAGCTCCAATCGACACTGGTCCCTGCCGCATAGTACATAAGGTCCTTTGTGCTTCCCACCTTGTACGTCTGGCCCGTTGTTTCGTGAATGGCCTGAAGGATTATCATAACTTACATACAAACTCCCACAAATAGATGTTTGGATGTAAAAAGTCCGTGAACTGTTAAAACTCATAAGGAAAGGAGCAAGGAAATGTCAATAAATTTATAAACCTACCAATTACCAGGTTGTACCAACGTACCGTAGTTGAGCAACTGTACCAGCAATTTGCAAGTATAATTTGGTTCTAATTATATAACGGCCACCGACCTAGATATAGCGAGCGAATGTAATCTTTATCTTACAGTAAAATAATCAACCGGTTAAATGGATTAGTAAAGCTACTGAACGCTGGATATAACGCTTTACGAGAAGATTTCATCCAGCTGTCGACTGCCACGACCAGCATAACCAGATTCCTAAAATTCTAACCTTGGCCATAGCGCATCCACCCCGCAAGAGAGGAACGTAGTCTGGACAAGGGTCGCCGGTAAACCCCCAAGGGAATATGATGACTTCGCCGTAGCTGTGCAGCGAAAGAAACACCTTGAACCTGGTTTCGGATTCCAGGATCACTTTCTGTAAAGTTATAGTAATATTTGTTATGATTATGATGTGAAGTGTTGAACAATTAGGGCAGAAGTAACCCAATTACTTAAAGAAAGTACATAATTGAACCGTGTTATATCTCTGTATGTTAATGACTAAAGAGACATAATATTGACGTCAATAGGGTTCAACTCAAGAATTGGTTCAACTTCAACCCTAGAGCTTAAATGCACTTAAGATGATTTCATATAAAAATACGCTGAAGAGGATTTGATACACATGATGATATACTTGAGTTTCAAATACAGGTCTTTGGAATAATAAAAAAAACATTAAACAGAGACTGGACATACACCTACAAATTTTCTGACGCTTTACGTTAAATGCCGCTTAACCACAGTATGAAACGCACCAAATTGTGGTCGCTCTGCAAAAATCGGATAAACCCATTAATGTCTCAGTATTACTTGCTTAGTTTTTTTGTTTATAATTTTTGTTGTACACCACGCGCTGACAATTTTTTTCACTTTTGAACTGACTGAACGTGTGAAGAAAGGCGCCGGACAAAAACCGTGTTCGTCGACTCGCGCGGTTTACTAATGTATTGCCAAAAATCGTTTCCCAAAGTATTACTTCCCAAACTATTTTCCGCAAATTATCACTTGGCAAAAAAACATTTCTCAAAACAACTTAAAGCAAATAAACAGTTAGCAAAAGTTATTATGGCAAGTTATTGTTTACCAAATAAATTGCTGGAGTATTTGCTTGGCTTGGAAATTAACCTACACTAATAATTTCGGTTAGTTTTCGGTCTTACATGTTCAACCTAACACGCTCCTACGCGCTCCGCTACGCTACGCGCTTCGTCGCACCTATATTTTTAGCATAATAAACGTTTGTCTTAATAAAACTTGACGCAGTAAAATTATGCGAAATGATAATTTGACCAAATGAATAAAACGCGAAATGAAAACTTGCTAAAGTTTCATTTGGGAAATGAAACTGATGCCATAAGTTTATTGGGAAGTAAAATTTGGCGAAAAATACTTTGGCTAAACGGCGGTATCCCGACTCGCGCACCTAGTGTGTATTTAAATAGAAAAAACGAGGCGAAGCGGGATTCGAACCTGCGTCCGTCTTTTGCCACGTGGAATTACGTACCTTGACCGCTTCAGTTTCGAACTCCGAGAAAGGTTCGGGTCCTCTGTAGAATATGTTGCCTGGATCTTCCGAGGAACCTTCCTCGCCTTTTTCGCCCCAGCCGTAGCTGTCGAACAACATGAAGAAAAAAACCGGCCAAGTGCGAGTCGGACTTGCGCACCGAGGGTTCCGTACAAATTTGTAGGTAGGTACCTACTTACATATTATAAATAGTTCAGGAATCGAATCTCGCAATGTTTTCCGAGTTCTTCCCGAACTTCAAAGACAATTTTTTTGTAATGATTTAATAATTTTAATTTAGATTTTTCTCTATATTTGTAGTATAAGAAAATATTACTTGTCAAATTTCATAGTTCTAGGTTAACTTAGAAGTTTGATTTTTTCACACCTTCAAGGGACTGTAGACTTGAGTATTATGGTTTTAATTTCAACTCGATAACTCCACGCGTAAATTGAGATAAACGGTCTTGACAGACAGACAGACGGAAGGACGGACGGACGGATAACAAAGTGATCCTACAAGGGTCCCGTTTTTCCTTTTGAAATACGGAAACCTAAAAATAACAAATGACGTAGAGGTATTAAGCCTTGTCGACATTTCGTTTATTTTCAAGCTTCTTAGCAGTTCATTTTAGGGTTATATTCTGGTATTGGTTAGTTTCTATCTATATTCGATTTTCATCACAATTTTCACTTAGTTTCAACATTTTCACTATTTCCTCTCAATATTTTGTTTTTTATGTGGAACTTTAGGAATTCCGTCTCAAACGACATCCAAAATAAGTTGTACAATAAAGACATGGGCCCACTTCAGTTTACTATTTTGTGAAACGTGATTATTAGAAGAAAGTGCCAAGAGTAATCTACCAACCTAAAGTTCCGGTTCAAATCGACGCCGACACACTCGCCGAAAGTCGACCGGTTCTTCCGCCACATGCGGTCATGCGTGTGCGTGTACTCGTAGCCGTCCGGATTGAAGACTGGCAGGATATACCTGAAAATCAATAAAATGTAGGCACAAAAAACAAAAATCACGAAAAGTTGGAGATTTCCTTTGAAAAGCTAAGTAAATTAAAGTAAAAAAAAAGAAATGGTCAGTCGAGTTTTTACAAAGTTGACAAATTTTTGATTATTCTTTGACAACTAGTTTTACAAATAAGCTGTCTAATCATAGTAAATTTTTTTGTTAACTACCAAACTACAAATAAGCTCTCTAATCATAGTAAGTTTTTTTGGTTAACTACCAAACTACCATTTAATTATTTAGTCAACTTTTACTATGTGGAAAACTAAGAAATTACATACTAAATATCATCAGCTCCACACAATTTAACTCTGCAGGTGGTAACTTTAGCATGGAAATGCTGTATTTTTTTTCTAAATTTACCCCATTTTCAGATGCAACGTTAACCGCTGCCTCCGGACTGAGTTTGTAGTGGAGAAAAAGGCCGTGAAAAAAAAATCTATTTAAGTGTTGCCACTCTAATATAAACACACCAGTCTTTATTAGTGATACATTCTGGCAGGCTCTCGAAATTCCTCACGACGTGGTCGGCCACGTAGGTGGCCACGGCTGGGCTGATCCACTCGCGGGCGTGTATAGATCCGTCTAACCAGACGCCCTCGTTGCCGGGAAGCTCGTTCGATATCTTCAGGAGCTGGTTGGTGTTAGGGAAAAGTAAAAGATAAAACGACAACGTAATTAGGTATATCAAGTAGTGATATGTTTTTTTTGCGTTAGGAATGATATTTTTAAGCTACGAAAAATAGTAATAAAACTGTAGCATAGAAATAGCTTGGAACATTTAACCTAAAGTTATATCAAATAATTGAATTTGACCCAGTTGTATGACAATAAATACCTAATATATGCCACGCAGTTTGGTGAATGATTTTATTTCTAGAAACATGTATGATTATAAAGAAACTAATAAAAAAAATAAAAAAAATAAACGCCGTAATACAGTATCTTTAAATTTAGAGTACCTAATAAAGCCCGCTCGTAGCCCCGGCTGCCTGAGTGATCTTAAACGATCACGAAGGTTAAGCAACACAGGGCGCGTTCAGTGCATGGATGGGTCGCCGTCGCCTAACGCTAGTGGCATTTTTCCGAGCGGTTCCGTGCTTCGCAAGGCACGTTAAGCTGTTGGTGCCGGCTGCCGTCGATAGATGGCAGTCGTTAAGCCAAGTCAGAGGCCTTAGGGCGGCTTGACAACTTCTGACAGTAGACGAGCCACTAGTCTACAAGCCTCCACCAATCCGGACTTGGCCCCCGTGGTGGAGTATGGCCTATACCTTCCTCAGGGAAAAGACCCGTGCCCCTCGGTGGGGACATAATGGGTTGATGATGATTAAAGCCCGTTTAGAGACTGGCCAATTGAGAGAAAGAAAGAAGTTGCGTACCTTAATATCGCGCCCTTCGAACGTCTTTCCAATGACCACGACCGAGCACAAGTAAGGAAACTCAGAGGCCAGGCTGTCCATAAAGTTGTAGATCGTGTCCAGCCGGTGGTAGCTCTTCCAATCCATGATTTTGGGTCCCGGTCTACCTGCAAGCGTTGCCGGCGTAACAATCACTGCTCTTTTTAAGATTACTTTTAGACTTTTTATAAACTACTTTTGAAAGCACTAGTACTCGTACACAACATAATAGACGCTCTTTCGATCAAAGATGTGATAGTCTCGCTAACTGACTGTAGACTGAATGATCTTATTCAGTGGAATTTGTGAACGTTGTCATTACAATAATGTGGATTCCTTTAACGAACCCGTTTAAAAATCGTAAATTAAAGTCAACAAGATAATTAGTTCGTTAGTGAATGCATTGGTAATGGATTTCGGGAATTACCTGTTTATTTTCTTAATATAAGTAGTTGAGAGATGGACAAAAACATTTACAAATTAAAACAACATTGTGGCGCACTATAGTATTGTAGAGGACAGAAATTTATTGTTGTTCGAAATACCATAAAGTACGCAAAGTTCTGATGATGATGGAATTAGAATTAAATAGTTGTAGTTTCTTGCACAGGTTAAAACAAAAAATATTCTATCTTCCTTATACCTAGCCGGTTTTGTTTACTATTCTTTTTGTAAGCTCCCACAGTCATAACTTCCGCATACTATCCTTTGTTCTGATTGCAGTCATTTGCACTAATCAAGTTTACTGTACAATGTTGGGGACATTTCACCATTTATGTGATGTTCTTGCCTGATTACTATAGCACAGAGTGTCCTTATTTGGGACCAGAACATGTGATTTCCTTGTGTGGAATGTATTATTCATGGTTGCAATAGTTCACTTACTTTGGCTACTTCCAGGCACTCTCTTTGACCCTTTAGTGACCAGTGGTACGTCCAACTCCTTCTCCATCAGAAGTCCTACATCTCCGACGGCGACTGAAAACGGTATGTCCTTTTCATGAAGCATGCCAGCCACATAAGCAGCTCTCCGTCCGTCCACCATTATGTCCATAGTACTGTTCTCCTCTTTCCATATGTTGATCGCTGGAAACGCCAAATGCTTTTTTATATAAACAGTATTCTTGCTGTTGTGCCTTAGGACTGAAGCAGCGAGCGTTGTTAATCTCAGTGGTTGCATCGTGACGTGGTAATTTGGTTCGCCAGTTGTCTAATAAATTATGAGGTTACGGTATGTCGCATCTCTCTTTCTATATCAACTCTTTCTATGGCATATTTTGTACGCTAGTGGTTCCTCTCTGTACGCACCTCCTCGGCTGTCTAAGGTTCTGACATAGTACCTTTGTCCTTCTCTTGTCAACTTAACCTCCCATACTTGAGTTTTGTAAACTTTGTTAGCCACTTTGACGGATAATTTTAAACTGCTTTGAAATGTATAAAATTTCGAGAGTAATCTGTTGATGTTGGTGAGTACGTTGGTTCTATTTTTTTGGTAAAAACCGCGAATTTAGTTGTGAAAAAATAATACTAGAGAAGTAATTTTCTCCTGGCTTGTCACATTTTTTTGGCAGTCGCTTTTGACAAATTAGTAAGTACCTATACCAAAAAAATTTGACATGACAAGTCGCTTGCAATAAGAAAAAAATGTAGCCTATTTCCTTGAACCTTTTATTTTATCATAATACATCTAAAATAACGTGACTAGGTACATAATGGCAGCTTTTCTTTTTGACTATTAAAAAAAAGTAGTTCCCAAGAACTCTGTAGATGACGCTCAACAGACTACGTCACTAGCCATGCGTTCGGATTTGCGACCGTGAGCGATCACGGGCAAATCCGAACGCACTACAGATTGTTCACATATTCGCGTCTATGATAGCCGTTCCGAAATGGACGTCAATGGATACTGCGATAACGTGAATGAATCAATTCAAAACGATATTTATTTGTGATATAGTGACATACATATGTAAGTTTCGTTTATTGATCTAAAAATTACATCCAAGTGAAATAACAAAAAAATAATTGTGTCGTTCTGCTCCTTGCACTAACTTACCAAGTTCAGCGCCATCTATGCAGCAACTAGGGAATAATTTAAAAAAATAAAAAGAAAATCCGTCATTAACTTAATCGTAATACCTATTTACATATTTACAAAAAATGAAATATTAATTACAATAAAAAATCTTGACCGTTGCCGTTCGGGAGAGTCTCCAAACTTTTCCTTTTAAATAAAACTCCTTGCATGTATCGGCGTGCTCCACAAAGACCAGAATGCGATTTTAACAAGGAGGTTTTGTCACATATCAAAAATCAAAATCAATTTTTTTTTATTCAAAGTAGCAAACTGTGACTTAATGAACGTTACAAGTTAAACTAGGTGTCAATTTCAAAATCTAGATCATTTTGGAGAAAAAATGGACAAAAAAACTCCAACAGCAAACACTTATGAAACAACAAGGAAGTTGTAAATTCCAGAAAACCAAAAAGAAATAATAAAAAAAAATAGCGAGCAAAGCTGGGTCATCCAGGTACTTACTATTATTAATACTTTTATTATTATTATTATTATACTTTCATAAAGAATATTCTTATCTTATCTTTATTGTACTTAAACTATTGTACCATACGGCGGACTTACTTAGATGTTTTCTATAACACCACTAACTTATTTATGTCGAAGTCAAATCGTTAATCAAAAACTTTTTCTTTTAAACATCTTTGCAGGGGTCGACGGACTTCATCAAGTTCATAACGCGTTTTATCACATATTCTTATAACAAAAAGTTTATGTCAAAAGAGATTAATCAAAACACGTACTTCATAAAGTCCATAACGCGATTTTAGCATGGTTTTATTTTATCACATACTCTCAAAAAAAGTCATGAAATGGCAAGGAGGTCGCAATAAAAATCCCTACTTATATATATTTTTTTCTAAACATCCTTGCATTAGAACAAAGTGGGTATCGACCACAGTGACGTACTCAAAGTGCATGACGTGAATTTAGCAAAGAGGCTTTATCACGTACTCTTATAACAAAAAGTTTATAAAATGGCAAGGAGTTAGCAATAAAAAAACCACTCACCTATTTATGTCGAAGGAGGATTAATCAAAAAGTTTTTCTTCTAAACATTCTTGCAGGTGTCGACGTACTCCATCAAAGCCATAACACAACTGAGGATCTCGTGGCCAGTATCCGCGATCTCTTCTTTCGGCAGCCGGAACTTGTGCTGTTTACTTCGCAGCTCGATGAGGTAGCAGAAGGGTATCTTGGCTTCCCCGTAGCTCCAGTCGTTGCTGGTGCCCGCGGCTCCGTACATCACATCGCGAGAGAGGCCGACCTTATACGTGTTGCCGTTGGTCTCGTAGATAGCCTGTGGAGGCGGGGCTTGTTATCGGTGGTTAGAAGAAAGGCTTAGAAGGAACAGAAGGCCAACTTGGTTCCTTACAGATTAGACTAAGCTAGCCTTTGTATCCGCTGTAAACGGTTTGCGGTTAAGGCATTTTTAATCAATATGTGAGCCGAATAGAGGATGTATTAGCGAAAGGCAAGATAAAAATAACCCGAAATAGGCATGGCGGTAGCGACTACTGAATGTTGATGAAGGGAAAGTGGTTTGTCAGGGTCGTGGCGAGTGGTAAGCCTTGGTCTCTGCCTACCCTCCCAAGATCCAGGCGTGTATTTTTTTAAGTACGTGTGTGTATGCGTAGTACAATCAGCTATTTGGTATCAATCCGGTCCGGAAATGGATCAAATTGCATGAAATTGAAATTTATGATATTATATAATCATGATAAGCGGGCCATACCGAAATCATCGTTGAGGAAGGCGGTAGGTACCTACATATGAGAGCAGATCAAGTTTTACATTGTTTTGAACTGCATTTCTATGGTACTTAATCTGTCACATATTTAGCGCCCTACAGGGTGGTCTAACGAGTGATTGTAGGTGCATTAGTGAGTGACTATTTAATAAAGACTTTAATAAAAATAATTTTTTCATTGAGACGCTAAAGCCTTGTTTATAGGAAGTCATCACTGGCATCCAGCACTGGCTTAGTATTGGCTTGTATAAACAGTTTTTCATGCCATGCCAGCGCGAGCTGACAACGCTGGCGAGAATAGAGCGCCCATCATTTTTCAAGTCAGTGACATACGCCCGCTAACCCCTTAAATTGCGGACACGTGTAGACGTTGTACGTGCACACCACAAGAAAGATGCAGGCTGACTGGCTTCATCTAAACAACACGAGCCAAGCCAGCGGTGGCTTGTCTGTAGAACTGGCGCCAGCGCACCGGCTTCGTATAAACTATACTTAAGATTAAGAAGAAGTGAATAAGTCTGACAATAGGGTTTCGTATGTACTACTACTAGACAGATAAGTATTTTTTTGTTTAATGCAATAGGATAATAATATACTGTATCCTGCTGTACGTACAATAAAGAATATACCTACGTTAACATAATGCTTCATAATCTCTATTTACGGGTTTTTATGTATAGAATAAAACCTAAAAATATTAAGCAACTTAAACACAATAGAATGCTGTCACTATGATGACTAAGTAAATTTCAGATTTGTATTTGGACAGCCTGTACCTATACTCGTATTAAAGCCACTCACAAATTTTATCTGCAAAAGATTACACATTCTTTTGTTTTCTGTAGAGTCACGTACTTTAGTGACTACTTAACATTAACGAGTTAAGTACCTTAACTATTTGGCATAGCATTTATAAATACGTCAAACCGTCGTTATTTACGATAAATCCACTTGATAAAATATCCACGAACCTTAGACATCACCATAGCGCCTTCCAGAAGCCTTACGTAATCGGGACACAGTTGGTTTTTGTACGAAAAAGGGAACATTATGATTTGTCCGTAGCAATGTAGAGTTATGTACACTTTGAACTGTATTCCGGACTTTGAGAGAATATCCTGAAAATTAGACAAAGTAAGTTAGGATTACTTTTTAGAAATTATACTATTTCCTATAATCAGTAGAAGTAATAGCAGATGAAAATGAAAAAAACTTTATTTAGAAAAGGGTTAAAAGAGTGGTTACTGGCTCCCAAACTAGGATTCCCTGTGCTATGGGATGATTCTAAACATAGTATTACATACATTCACGCCTATATTCCGGTGGGGTAGGCAGGCCAGCTAGGGGAACACAACGTCACGATAAAAGTTTTATCCCATTACCGGCTAGCGCCATCTTACTTTATTTCACCGCGTAAAGCGAGATGCCGGTACCCAACAGTGGGATAAAACTTTTATCCTGATCTTATGCTCCCCTAGCAAACGTCTTTCGTAGTAATTTCATGTACGCACGCGGGTTTCGGGGATTTTTTATCGTGCCCTTTGCTAATAGATATTAGTAGCAGATGATTCTGGCTGCTAATGTAATCCGAAGCAGCCGTTCAAAATAGAATCATGACTTTTTGCATACACGCATGGTAAGTGCTGTTACAAAAATAACCTTTGCTAGGCATACTTTTATTATTATTATTATTACGTTTATTGCACATACGTAAAAAATACAAATGCGATGTGGCGGACTTAATGCAGGTATTTTGAAATTTTAACAGCAGAATATTGTATTTGGACTTTTCCGTAACTAAATAAACAGCTGTAGTGAGTAAGTAGTACGTGACCGCGTGGCTCATTTTGCAAATAGCGCGTTACGAAATTAAATGTAACGGAATGATAAAATCGCTGCAATGAAATTGATTTACGACTAAATCCTGTTTGTAGTTTAATCTCTCCCTGATTTACCGGCGACACGATTTCGGTATCAACATCGGATGAGTATATGTAAGTGCATGGATTGAAAATTTAATGCTGCTTATGTATTGAATGAATCACATGGAGGCGACCAACTTTACCTGCGATGTTTATTGCTCGGATTTATCTGCCGGCTCTATTTAAAACCTTCGTCAAATGGATTATTATTATAACGCTTTGTACAAAAAGTTTCATAGAGTGACATCCTCAGATGCAGTTTAAATGGTCTGTGGTAAAGGGAGAGACTTTGCCACTTGAAATTGAGGAGGATTTATCGAATCGTGTTTATAAAAATTACACCGTAGGTTTTCAAGGAATTCAAGGATCTTAAATTTGAAGTAAAAAAATTCGTAATTATACACAATCTACGATGACCGGCGATTACCAGCGGGCTCGATCGTGTAGAGGGCCTATAATCGCTTGTAGTCGCCGATCATCGTTTATGATCGACAGCGATCCGCGAGTTATCGGTTTTTCGAGCACGCATCAAAGGGAATCGCGGGCATTCGCTGGTGATTACGTTGATGCGTCCACATGATCGCCGATCTTTTATTTATCGGCGGCCAGTGGACCATTACACACGTGTGTTGGTTTTTTCAATGTGTCAGTTGTTTCGTTTGTGTAATAAAGTTTCATACATTTGTATGTATAACATCCACCACCTTTTTCGCCTCCATATTTTTTTTCACCGGTGTCTTTTGTGTTAAATATTCAAATAAAGATCGTACGCCGAAGTTAAATAGCAGCGGCTGCTACTATTTCGACATCCATGTTAGACAGACGACGATTAACGATTGTGTTTGTGCCGATCATGTGGACGGCTGCATGATGATGGTGGCGATCATCGCCCATTGCGTGATCGCCCATCATGGCCGATGCCGTAGAGGAGCCATAAGACTACTACATCAAAATTAGCAGCGACCTTTCCGAATTGATATTGAAGTTGTTGAAATTATTACTATTATTACCGATCCGATGGACTCACCGACTGACTGACTGATCATATTAGGTTTTTTCATAAACTACAACTCTTAGGCAAAAATTACGGCCATCCTATGAAGTAGATTTTTGAATTTCGGACGCGTTATTCTATGGATGAGGTAAATTTTTTGTTTGCCGGCCGGCGGGTTTGGACGAAATTTTGTTTTGATGCACTTTTGGCGATCCAATTTTGAAATAACGATTTTAAGTACTAAAAATACCGAGACCATACATGTTCCCATTCACAATTACCAGCCCAAAAGCCAGATGGTACTAACTTGCGAGGCCGAAGGCCGAGCTCCGCAAAGCGGGCAAGAGGAACTCCACCGCGGTAAGGCCGTAGGCCGAGCTCTGTCCAGCCGAGGCCGGAGGCCGAGACCACACAATGTTCCCAATCCCAAGTAACAGCACAAAAGCCTCATGGGACAAACTTGCGAGGCCGAAGCCCGAACTCCGTCCAGGCCGAGCCCGAAGGCCGAGACCATACATGTTCCCATGCCACAAGTCCCAACCATAATGTCTAGCGTGGGCCTAGACCCAGCGCTGCGAAGAACGAAGCTTGGAGTGGGTGGCAGGTGGCTCGCCCCCTAGTCATACAGTATACAACTGAAAATTCAAGAAAGGGACTGGGCAACTATTTGCCTCTCATACAATATTGCCGTCGGTATTGTGTGTGTGAGAACGGGACAAATAGTTATGCAGTCTCTTTCTTAATAGTTAATCGTGCTATACCCTAACAGCACTGGACTCTGGCTCAGAGAAAGGTTCCGGCCCGCGGTAGAAGGCGTCAGTGGGGACGTCCGACGAGCCTTTCTCGCCCCAACCGAAACTGCGGACAAATGCAGATTCAATGACAAAATGCACTAAATGCGGGGCCTAAAGGTGGCCTCCCTCCCTGTCTCTTACATGGGTAGTTGTTCATTAAATTCAAACTAGTACGGTAATGGTTGTTTTGTATTGATACTATTGGTAGTCTAGTAACCAATCAAATTCCAACGTTACAATCCGTGCAAATTAAGTAGGCGCCTCGCGCGATTCGATCTTCTCTCCGAAAGTTGCCTATTTAATTTGCCCGGGTTATACCTTTGGAATGAAATTGTACTACTATTGCTTTGTAGATTACCAAATAGAGGCAAATAACAACTATTGTCGAGCATTAAACAAATATGTGCGTGTGATCGAGAGTCTAATACTGACTCTCAATCTTTTGCGACCCGACTGCTGCAACCCAGCAGTACCGGCAGAGTCGCGTCGCACCCATTACTATTGATTTGTAGCGCTTTCCGATGTAGGCAGCTCGCGTTACCATAACTTAATGATAATAACTTCTACACAACACAATCACTTGTCCTGGTCTCAAACTAGGATGCCTTATGCTGTGGTAACCGGGCCAGAATATCTGTACAAATTAAGTACGGTGGCCTCCAGTGAGAATCGAACCCACGACCTCTGTTACTCAGTTAAGCGTATTAATCGCTAGAACAACCAAGCAGTCGTCGGAAAGCTCTGCATACAAATTCAGATGAGGAAGTGCGACACGACCCGAGAAATCTTACGCCACCTGCGCGTGTGGCGTTAGAATTACAGCGTTCTTAGTCCATTACAACCATTACATCTATCACGACCATCAACTGACATTAACCCTTTAGGATATAGGTTATTCTGCTTATGGGTTATAGCAAGGATACTCCTTGGTTATAGAATATGCCGGCAGTTCTACTACCGCCATGACCGGGGGATCCCAACTCAACTCCTGTTACGTAGTCACCTGAAGTTCCTGTTAAGGTCGACCCCGACGCAGCGGCCGCCGTGCCAGGCGCGGTTCTTACGCCACATGCGCTCCTTCGTATGGGAATGCTCGTACCCGTCGGGGTTCATCACGGGGAGAATGTACCTACAATGCGATAATGCAATAATAACAAATTCCACACAACACAATCGCTAGTCCTGGTCCCAAAGTAACTAACCTAACCTAACCTACCCTATACTATGGCAACCGGGCAAGGACATAACAGACATGGAAACACTCGTACACATAGACTGAAGAAGTGCCTCCAGCCTCCAGTAGGTATCGAACCGCTTTCATAGTCAAGCGTCAAATAGCTAGACCAACGAGATAGTCGAATCGCAGTCGATAAAACAATTGGAAATGAAAAAGCAGTTTGATTTCACTGAGATTTCAGGCATATTTTATATTTTTGAATAAAACAATTTGTTTTTGTTTATCAAATACAATTATTTATTTTTCTTCCTGTTTAAAATGGCACGCGTTTATTGTACAGATCAAAACCGACATTCTTATGAAAAATTTAATTAAAAGAGAAATTTAAAAAAGTAGCTGTTCTTTTTAAGGGCAAACTTAGACATTAGAAAAAAAAAAAACTTTTTTACGCCCATTCAGTACAAAAATCAATTTCGTGTTCACCACAAATTGCGAAATTGCACGGTTCTTTGTAAAATTTCGAAAAAAAATGTACTTGGCTGCCAGAATTTATTGCCTATCGCCAAGCCGTCACGAACACCGAGTTTAGAAGAGATCCCACGGTTATCCGCACACGCACCAAAAACATACAACATTTTTTCTGTCGCGTATTCGTCGAAATGACGAAGGTTAGGTCTCTAGGGTTAAGGTAGTTCTCTTGCAATCTCTGGCTTTTCCTGCCATTTTGACTTATCCTAGATACATGGCAGGCTATCCTAGATATCCTAGACTTATCCTAGATACATAGACTGCGCCGCATCTCAATGAGTGTACCTTATCTCTATCGTAGCACTAAGTAACTGTGTTGGCGATATGCACGCTATCCATCCCTTGTGCAACCGCTAAAGGTATAGTGGGGCGCCTTACAAACCCACTAGGTCTATGTTATGCCTACTAAAGCCGTCAAAATATAAAAAGCCCGTTTTGACAGCTACAAAAACCATAAAATCTAACCTAGTTAGTTCTCACAAAAACATTTAAAATCTAAACTATGAGTAACTTTTCGGATTACAAAATCTGTTTTTTCTTTCGAGCGTTAAATAATATGCCAGAGTATGTGTCTTTTTACGTATTTGAACGAGTAAATCCACAGTAAAATGCATTTTTGTGTAGCTGTCAAAAAGGGCTTCTTACATTTCGACAACTATAGGTGTGCTAAATGAGCACGTGGGATAGTGCAACTACAAACTCTCTATGTAGACGACACAATGGTATAACAGAGCGTCATCGTATAATTTTGCGACGGCATCACACGACGACGGCGACAGGCGACATCACACAATGTCAGAACATAAAATTTCGATAAAGAAAGTATTGTATCAAAATTGTATGTTCTGGTTAGTTACTTGAACTTAACCGCTGTCTTTCATAACCCTTACATTTGTAATGAGGAATGACATCCAGTTACGGACAACTCTGTTTGGGTTGTAATTGCTCATCACACCAAAGAAAGGTTAGTGTAATTACCAGTCTTTGTTGGTCATGCTTTTTGGCATCGTGTGAAAGTTCTTGACGATCTTATCGATGAGGTAAGTGGCCACAGCGGGCGCGATCCACTCCCGCGCATGTATCCCTGCGTCTAGCCATACTGCGCTGTTGCGCGCGTCACTGTTCGAGATCTTAATTATCTGGGGAGATCCGAAAGACGTTGAATGATTCTATCAAATTAGGTGAAGTGTAAGATTCGTCTAACATTTGTTTCTTAGAGCAATTGAGACGAGTGGTTTTGAAATTCTTATTAGCTACGTACATACTTTCTATTCTTCTTTCTAAGACAAGGGACAATATTTGTTCATTATGGAGAATAAAACAAGGTAAAAAACGGAATGCCTAATGTTCACGTTAGAAATTGGATGTCTAATATGGGTCCGGTGAAACAGGCCATTCTAATCATGAATACAAACAGCTTTATTACGAGTAGAAAACCCTGCTAAGTCTCACTTAAGCCTTTCTGGAACACCCTGTATACACCCTGTAGTACACAAAATACAAAGACTAACCTTCAAAGGGCGACACTCCAGCGACTGCCCTATAATACCTCCAGTGCAGATTGATGGATAATCCACCTCCAGCTCATCCATAAACGCGTGTATGTCTTTCAGCCGGCGATAGTCATTCCAGATCATACGAGCCTTGCCTTTCCGTAAGTAGTTTTCTAGAAGCAGATGATGTTCTTATACCAGGGTGATTTGATTGTGACATAATAGCTCACGAGACGATATCCTGCAGGATAGACCCAAAAGAACCCAGTTATGATTAAAAATCTAGAAGATACCACTAAGATATCTGTAAATTAATCCAACTAAGCTGAAAGGATGGATAGGTGAAAGGCAAACCTATCTATTTATCTATCCAGCATATAAATAAAGCTCGCAGCGGGGCATACGCCTCTCCCCTGTCATAAAAGCCCCTGGCAAGCCTATTTTGTCTTTAACGGTCATTTCATCTATCTACATAATGTTAGTAAGAGTTGTTACTATGACACTATGAATCATTTAACATGGACATAAAAACCCAATCAATATTTTTGTCTCGCAATCATGAGTATTACTGCTCCTGTGCCAACACCGCTCCACAAATATCTTCATCTTTTAAAAACTTTTATCCTTCGAGTTGACCCGGCCAATAATGTAGTTTGTTTTACCACTTGGCTTTTTAATCCTCTTCCTTGCGTAGCGAATGATCTCATGGCTGGAGTGCTCCTTAGTCGTTACCACTATATCGTCTGAACTGATGAAGCGGGTTATTTGCGGCTCGTGTTCGCCGATGGTGCGATTCCTATCTGCACTGCGACATGACAGTTTACTGTTCAAGGACTGTTTACTGCCAGATTTGTGCGCTGGAGCCTGAGGCCATGAGTTGGAGAAACGGCCTCTAAAATCTTGCTTTCTTTCGGTCTTCAAGTTCGGAATGAAGGAATCGTTTTTATCTGGTCTATCGTCTTCTCTGGGATCTGTGCCAGTATTGTTGTACGGGTTTTCATATTGCGAGGACATTTCACAATGCTTCTGTGAGTCTTCCCGAATTCCCGTAGGATTTGCCGGGATGGGCTTTGCGTTCATCCTTCCGTATCTGCTTTGGATTTTGGTAGACATTGAGTACTTTCAGACACCGGTGTTTTATTGTTGATATTATAAGGAGATATCTTAGTAGGTAAGAAATTATATTCTCTTGCCACTATCAGAACCGCTGCTTGGTCAGCAGTTCGCAATTTAAAATCACCTTGTTCAGCGATAATACATAATTTTTATTCAAGCTGAATTGTGAAAAGCGTCACCTTATTCTGTTTGACTTGGCGACAAATTAGTAATACATTGCCAATGTTGCCTGGTAATCTTGATTGTTTAGTTTCCCATGTTTTTGAGCCTAAATAATAGGTTTATTTTAAATGTTTCACTACAATTTTGAAGGTGTGATAATTATTTGACAACGTCCCAAAGAGCAAAAAGACGTTCATTTGACGCGTGACCATAGAGATATTTTATTGACAGACCATTTGAAAATGCTGATAAAAGATCTTAGCGCAGAAACAATAGGAACAAGTTTTGCACGATGCAAATATAAAGAATAAATAATTAGTGTGGATTTAATCATAGCTTGGCTACTGTGGCTTGCATAACGATCCTATTGAGGGTTCCGTAGTCCGATAAGAAACCCTTACAGTTTCGCTATGTCCATCTGTCTGTCTGTCTATCTGTCTGTCTGTCCGTCCGCGGCCTAGCGCAAAGACCGCTGGTACTAGAAAGCTGTAATTTGTCACGCCGACAAAGGTAAAGAATAAAATGTTAGAAAAATATTTTTTTTTACTGTACCTGCCCTAACATGAAAAGTGGGGATGATTTTTTTTCTCGTCTACTGCATTATGTGGGACGTAATTGGATTAATCATTAAAAAATAATGTGGATGTAGGTAGACCCTATTTTGATTTAGGGTTCTGTTTACAAAATATGAAGCTTTAAAGCACAAATTTTTGTTCGAGTAGGGCATCCCCCCTCTCCTGGCTAAACGCTTGATTGTAGAAACGTGAAAAAACTCAGGGTAAAAGCACATATAATGAACTTAAAAGGAAAAGTATCACGGCTAAGTAGGCTTTACCAGTTAACGAGTAATAGGCAACGAACTTATAAAAGTAAAATTTCGTACAAAATCCATTGAAAATGACGTCGATGAAGTTGCTACAAGCAGATAAAAAAACCGTCTTTCTATGGAACCCTACATTGCGCGTGGCCAGCACTTGGCTGGTTTTAAAGTTTCAAAATGAACTACGCAATTCTGCTAACCTATAAAATAGTTACGGATCTACGTGGGCAGAGGGGGCCGGCGCCTTAAGCAGCGTCTAATGAAAAACAAAGCAAGGGGCCACCTGTTTACCACCCCCGACCCCCCACAGCTTAGCGACTAATTGTCAAATGCAGCCTTGAATACCCATTTAAAAGCCGGCCAAGCTATCGTGGTCCTTAAAGCGACGGCTTAAAAGCTAAGTTGGAAGAGGGAAGGTTTCTAATAATAGGGACAAAGCGCCACAATCATTGGCCACTGTTTTATAAAATGTTGGCAACGTACTCTATAATACATTGTGGTATAGCCAAGATGAATTCTTAAGTACTGTTCGATATACTTGAAATAGCTTGAAGAGCTGTGGTGAAAAAAACAACTGGCAGTAGTCAGATACCAAGAGTAGTTTAAATTGCTGTAGTAATAATCTTTCATGTCTGAAAATCAGCACCGTAGCCCAGCTACAGAATTAAACTGAGCGGAATTATTTTTAGTAATTCTATCCTAGTCTTAGCTTAACCAAGTGTGTCCAAAATTATATAAGTAGCAAATAAAAATCCGCTACTTCTAGGCACGTCCCTCAACCAATGTAACAATATCTGAACCACATTTGTTCCGTCAGTTTTCCTAAATATTTTTCCTTGGCTTTTCATCCCAAGAATCATATCTTCTCCGTTTATAATTGTAGGGTCGGCGGACCGAAGCACACAAGTCCAAAACACAAAGGGGATTGGACCTCTCTGGCATATCCAATCGCCGTCATTTTGCATTTTTTTCAATGTTTCCGCGCACGATGAAAATGGTAAATATGAATAGAGGATACTTATACAAACAAAAAAATTAAAGTGTCACGTTTCCAAGATATTTGGAGGTAAAGATTGTCATATAAGCATTCATAATTACCGCATTCTTATGACAATCATTAGGAATGCGGTAATTACGTGTGTACGCATTTAATTGCATTCAAATAATAGTCTTCAGGTTGATTTAACTATATATTAGAAGGCAGCACAACCTAGTACCATAAAACAAAAAACAATGCCTAGATAACTGTGCTGCTTACTAAATTACATCACATCGCGTCTGAAAAATCTGATAGTTCCGAAATCGAGTCTCGCAATTTTTCCGAGCTTTTCCCGAAATTCAAAGACAATTTTTTATGATTTCATTTCAAATGTGAAGTAAATTTGTAATTAAATCATAAAAAAATTGTCTTTGAATTTCGGGAAAAGCGCGGAAAAATTGCAAGACTCGATTCCGGAACCATCTATAATATATATACCTACATATTTGTACGTAACCCTCAGTGGGCGAGTCCGACTCACACTTGTCCGGATTTTCCATATCCAAACAGTTCCCAAGGCCAGGAATAACTTGGACCTACGTGTCCCACAAGTTCCGATCTCTGCTTTATTGGGTACAAAGTAAGGCGGAGAGCACAAAGGCCCGCAGACCATCACACATCCATCTTGGAACGATAGACCATTAAACTCGCAACAACAGAGGACAACCTCAATAAATCCAGCGCCTTCGTAACAAGGGGTACTATTCTCAAAGACGTAAATAACGAATTGCAAGAAATTGTTTCGCATTTATTAAATAAATGTCACTATGATTGTTACCTGCTCCCATATTACGCGCACCAAATAATTAACGATCCCAATCGTCTGACCGTCAAATTGACAGTTAGACGATTGGAATCGCTCAGGATTTGGTGCGCATAGTTAGGCCCCAGTTCGAATGATGCTCTGTATATTTATCTGGTGCGTTATGATATCGCTTTAGTTATAAGGAAAAGATCCATCCCTGTCGTAGAGGTCACGATTATCAGCGTTGAGGGACCGACTGACTGGATAAGGAAAGAACAGAGCTTTGTACGGACCTTGGAGCTGCGAAGTTTTGTACTATCTTATCAGTTAAGTAGTTCGAGTACAGATGGAAGAGCGACATTGTTACTAAGCTTTAGATTCATAGAAGAAGAAGAAGAAAAACATTTATTTAACACCACAAAGACATGAGTGCAAAACCACTGTAAATTCTACCTGCAGCGAGGATGTGAAGAAGCGAGAAAGTTACTCTTTGCGATAGACAGCATCCGAAACAAATACACAAATATCTTCAGAATAAGGTCCCCGGCTCTGCCCCCTGCTGGGGTACAATTAAAAAGATAAACGCGTAAGGCCGGGGCGTTTGGGCGACACAGCGACGGGTGCGGGCGTTTTGGGGCCCGTCGGCTGGTTAGCGGGTTACCAAGTGATTCTGCTGCGGTACCAGGGAGATGATTATGCTGACACATTCCGTTTATGTCGAAGATCTTTCGCAGTGTAGGAAAGTCGACAGACGTGCAAACTATTTTAAGTATAAAATCCACTTCTTTGTTGAGGTTTGCCGGCATGTAAATTGTGATGAGTGAGACGCATAATATATATTGTTTTCAATTTTTAACGTGATATTGAAATGGGCAAAACTTGAACGGTCACTACTTCCGATAAGTAAAAGTTTGAGCTTCTTAATTTTATTTTTCATGCGGAAACTTGACAAACAAATTTAAAAAAACGGTTCTTAACTTTTGCTAATCTAATATATAAAAATCTCGTGTCACAGTGTTTGTTATCGCCTGTACCTGCAACACGTTTCAACTGTTCGCGTCTCTACATTCGAAGAAAATAAGCGGTGACTCGCAAGAATCACGCGATTTAAACCTCCGTTTTCCGTTTTTTCATCGGCGTCCTCCAGCGGGAGTTGCTAAACACTTGCTAACAATAACTTTAAGCCAATAAAAGGCATTTAAAGATATTGATGGCTTTTGCCATGTAGAGAAATTATAGTAGCGCAGTAGACTAGACAGGGGCTGAGGCTTGTCTCGCGGAGAGGGTGGAGTGTTCAGTGAAAATATCTGATTACATCTAATTATCGAGCGCGCAACGGAGCGCGGGCGCTTAGCGCCTTAGCGCTCTTTGAGCTGGCTCTTGATTACAGCCATTGTTTGTAGAGAGACTCTGCACTGGTAGATAGGCACCAGGAGGCGAGAAGTAGAGTGGTGGTTCTTGGATATTGCTTCTCTTGCGAGCGGTTCCGTATTCGAATCCCAGCGTATCGGATGTTAACATACACCTTTCTTGAAACCCACGCATTTTTTGCATCATCACATGTAGGATAAATAGTATCGGACAAGCAGAGAAATCTCTTAGAAGCGGATACCAGCCTAAGCCGCGATTCGTGCGTTTTGTGGCACTAAAATGTCAGAATATGACAATAAATGTTCTTGGCGGCTGTACACACTCGACGAGAGCCTCTCGCCGAGAGCCTCGGGCCGCTGGCAACTGCGTGGAACGAGTGTGTACACGTTCGCTCTCGTTTTCCTCGCGAGAGCCAACGAGACCCTTTGACTCGGGCGCAAAAACCGACAAGCGACCGAGACCGAACGAGGCGAGGCGAGGGAGTGCGAGACGAGAGGGGAACTCCATGTACACGCTCGTTCTCGGCCTGTATCGGGGTCTCATGACGAGTGTGTACAGCCACCATCAGGAAAGGCGTGACTTTCGACGTTCAAACGAGCGACTCGCGTCGCTGTGCTACCCATGCAGGCTGTAAAGTGTATAATACTCCCCACTAATGAGCTTTTCTATCATATACAGAGGAAGAGAGTTGCGTTCAATAACTAGTATTAGTCAAGAAACTGTTAAGCTTTTTCGTATTATTACTCGTACGGGTGCTTCTACCCCAAATAACTTTGTAACCTAAAACGTATTGCAAAAAAGGGGCCGGTGAATGCCGGTGAGGTGCACCAAATCACTAAAACTCTTTGACAAGGAGGTTTCGCGCAAGTCTATGGTTAGGAAGTAAAGAAAACTTTATGACAATAATTCGTTTGCTGTCATGGCCAACTCTCTATCTCGTCTCCGTCAAAATTATAAAAAAACACTGCTGACGTGTACATAATCGTTATTTCAAACGATTGTTTCAAAATTTCAGTTTCCAATAATAATTTCAAAGTGGCACGAACAGACGTGAGATACCAAGTATGGGAAGTAAGGTGCATGAAGGATGGCCAGAGGACTTTCATGCGAAATCTGGACAGCAAAGGCGGTAAGCTGTAAACACACCTAACGTGCCTAATTCTTGATTATACTGCTATCCAACCAAGTATAGGATGGAGAGTAAGCAATTGGAATAAGAAAATTAAACTCTGTTTTATGTTGTTTAACACAAGACACGATACTGATTCCTCTTTAAATATGTGCGATCGCTGAAACAGTTACGTATATACATAGCAATAACTGAGTCCAACACTACGATACCTCGTGTCAAGGAAGAGATTTCAATATCGACTATCTTCTCCAACGTAGAACCGATAGCTTGTTGTGTATATTCTGAGTGAACGTGAACCCAAACATATTTACTTTCCAGCAATAAACATCTGCAAAGAACAAGACAGCGTCATGAATATACTAGTGGAAGGGACGCGCGTGATGCAGCTGTCAAAGATGCTGAGAGAACGCGATATCGAGTATGAGGTGACCACCACGGACACCAACATGATGGGTTGCTCCCCAAGGCGCATGCGCAGTCCTGTCTCCTCTAAATTTAGAGGTCTAGGTGGCAGTACGTGTTCTTTTCCAATCAATTATCTTCATCTAGCAGCATAGAGTTCATTACTTCTATCACTCACTAAAACATACTTGGCTCACTGTCTCTTTGGTTGGTATCACGCTTGTTTATCAGCACAGAAGTCGTGGGTTCGATTCTAGAGGGGAACGCTGTATTTTGATTTGTAAAGAGTGTCCCAATGAGAGTGCATGATTCAAATTAGACGCCATTTGTTTGCACGTTACAGCTCTGTAATTTAACAGTTGACATCAAGGATTGTTCCGATTATTAAAAATGCAACGCTATACAATTGAATAACGCGTTATCATTGTAAAAATGATGCACACCATGCAGTGACTTGGGAGACAGGAAAATGGAAATTCGTTACAGAAACATGATAATGGAGTAATTGTGGCCTCAACTGGATGATATGGATTTAAACGACATCTGGTTTCAGCAGAGTGGCTCCGCCTCTCACACCGCACACATAGTTTGGAGCCGAGACGAATATTTGTGTTGTGTGGAAGTTGTTACTATACTCTCAATGCCTCTCCAAGCTCTACGATTCAGTATTTATGCGGTTTTAGCCTCCCTATATGAGTATACTTTTTAGGATTAAACTCATAATTATATTATATTCTCAGAATGTTAACGTGTAACCAAAAAACGTGAGCAGATTCCTATTAATCGTTGTCATTATGGTCGCGTGACCTCATTTTGGAATAAAAGTACAATACAGGATACACTGAGAGACTCTCTCTCTCTGAGAGAAGGCCTGTACCCTACAGTGAGACGTATATAGGCTGCTTATGATAATGATACAGGAGATTGAGATCTTTTGATAGGACACTTAATTGATGGCATGGTTATAATTTTGTGTAAGAAATATTCAGATAAGGTCTATAAAAAGCGAAAGAGGTTTGTCAGGATTGTGGCAAGTGGCAAACACTGGTCTCTGTATACCTTTCCGGGATACAGGCAGGTGTTTATACTGTTTATGTATGTATGTCCACTAAGATAATATCTTATGTTGTTCCAGAAACTGTTATGGATTGGAAAGATTTCTATCCCCTAGATATTATATACAGATTTATGGACACCTTGGAGTCAGAATTTCCCGCTCGATGTACTGTCAACACTATTGGGAAGACAGTCGAAGGGAGAGATATAAAGGTACAGCTTTTGGAATTGATTAGAGATTAGTAGGAATTTAGTACAATCTTCTACCGTCTAACGATGAACTTTGTGTGAAAATCTTTGCGGGTCGATGTTTTGTCAATTGCGATCCTTCTGCATTTCTTATGCATATCAACCAATAGTTTGTCTACAGCGGAATTAATGTCGTGCCCTCCCCAAAGCTCAACTACCTTCTAACATAGGTATTACGCTCGCTTGTAAAGCCGCCCATTGTAACCTTTATTTATGTGTTTTATCTTTATTATTTATTTTTATTTTATTATTATGTTTATTTTAATATACTTGATAGAGTTGTTGTCTCGCAGGCATACGGAGCAAAAAAGACATAATTTGATTATTCAAAGTTTATAATACGATAAATAATAGCAACTAATTCTTCCAATTTAATTAAGTTTCTTATTAAATTTGTTTCTCAGATGCTAAAGATATCAAACAGCGACGCAAGCAACACCGGAGTCTGGATGGACGGCACGATACATGCACGGGAGTGGATCAGTACATCTGTGGTCACCTACATCGCCAATCATATCGCAAGAAACTTCGAAACACTTCCCGAAACCATGACAAACAAGGACTGGTTAGTTTCGTACCTTTATGATACTATACTACACACTCATTCACAAAATAATGGAAAATTAGGCTAGTGGCCAAAGTATCGCTTGTGATTGAGATAGTCTTTAAGGTTAGCTGTCTGACGTAGTTTAGGTGTCGGAAGTGTTAGTGGGTAGTTTGGGAACCCCAACGGAATTAAGTAAAGTGAGTCATATTGCCAGTGGTACCTGCACGTAGATGACAAAAATCAGAACAGAGCAGTCTTGCCTACGTCTAGCAGTGGACGAATGTGGGCTGATGGATTAGGACAAGCAATATCAAATCACACTCTTTCACGCGCAAACTGAAGAATAATGTAACATCAAATATCATCAAGTGGCAAGTACCTACAGTGAACATTCACTTTCAGGTATTTTGTTCCAGTAATGAATCCTGACGGTTACGTACACACTCACGTGGGTGATCGAATGTGGAGGAAGAACCGGTCGCGATTCGACAACACCATTGTCGGTGTGGACCTTAACAGAAATTTCAGGTGAGAAGATTTAAGATCTCTAAAACATCTTAATGTCATGTTGTCGTAAGAACAAATTATAAATGACATTTTCTTCCATGCAGTTATGGATTAGATCGGAACGCAGGCGAAGGCTCTTCAGCAGACCCATATCATATAAATTACCGAGGCCACGAACCGTTTTCTGAACCGGAGACCAGTGCCATCAAGGTATCTTTGACGCTTTAATTTAATTGTTGCTCTCCTACTAAGCTACCAAGTAAACTATCTTTCCATCTTTCCATGTTGTGCTAACTCCAATCCTTGCTTTGCTTTTATCTTAAAATACGAAGAGTGTTACTTTGTAGCGCGGCTATTTATTCTTATTCTACTTATTCTAACGACATTACTTGTTATGTCTTGAATCCTTGTTTTACATCTATCTTGAAATACGAGAATGGTTAATCTTAGTAGTCTTGTACCTATTGATAGATTTGAAATTATGAGTATACTTCCAACAATTAGTTCAGTCAACGCGTAGTCCAAGGGAGGGTGTAATTAACCCACTCCTGTATTGACTGGACTATATTTTATGTTCATGGTTGACGTTCTGGTACTAATTTTTGTTTTAGAAAAAGTAATCCTATGATAATGTTTACAGGATATTATTTTATATTCAGGGACACCCTTCAAGATCTTTATCTCGTACCACGCCTATAGCGAGCTCATCGCGTTCCCATGGTGCTACACGGCAGATCCCTGTCCAGATTACGTGAGCCTTCTGGAAGGGGGCACTATTATGTCTAAGGTGAGAATTTCAGATAACAAAAATATATAAAATATGTTTGCAAAACGGCCCGCACGTAAAGCGTCTACTCGATGAATATCTTGTTTTTTTTTTCCAGGCCATCTATGAGACCACTGGGCGGATGTATAAAGTGGGACCTTTCAAGGACCTTATGTACTGCGCCAACGGGACAAGTATCGACTGGAGCTACGGGACGGCGCATATCCCCTTCTCTTACCTCATCGAGTTGAGAAGTAAGGCTCACAAGTTTGTGCTCCCGAAAGAAGAGATCATTGAGTGCTGCGAGGAGAACCTGAGCGGTCTTATGGCTCTTGCAGCCTACGCAGACAAACTAAACGTACATACAGTGCTACTACCTAAAAGAGGAAGGTGATAAATGACGTCGAACTTGACAATAAATTATTAAGGTATTTAATTTTGTTTAAGAATGTAGTGTAACTTGTAAACATGAATTAATGAAAATAATATTGGAAATATGATTAACAAAATCGATGCAGTGAAAATAAATAGTCTACGAAATGAAATTTACAATATTATTTATTTCAGTCGCTTATCGCTATCGCAGAACGTCACGGTTACAAAAATGTTCCTTTCACACCATTTTGTGATTTTCGCGCTTGCTGTCGACGTGTTTCATGAGGCTCTGGACGCCATCCCACATCTCGACGCAGTTGGTAATAATCTGATCTTTTGGGAGCTTGAATTTGTGTCTTCTACTCCTCAGCTCAATCATGTAAGAGTAAGGAATGTCAGCCACAGCGTAGCTCCAGTCCGTGCTCGTTCCACACGCGTAATATGTCAAGTCTTTTGTGCTGCCTACTTTGTACGTTTTACCGGTACTATTGAGAATTGCCTGTGAAAAATACTTCTTAATAGTAGAGTCAAGCTTTAGTATTAATCGTAGTTCTGTTAATAAAAAAGCAAGAAACGCTCGCACATAGACACATCTTTGTGGCGTGCTTGTATTAGAAACATCTGTCAACTTATAAGTGGGTTTTAACTGGTTTTGTAAGCTTTTATCTTAACAGAATAAAATCATTGGTTTAATTGTTAAGCTCTTAATGAACTAGTTCGTGTATTACATTCTACTGATGTGGTACAATCTCCTGATGACGGCTTACTACCATACATTTTTAGCTATTGGTGCAAAGTGAGTATTACAGTCATGAATTTAAGTATCATTCTCTTTCTCTCTCCATAATAAAAATTTGAACTTGACAGAATTTATTTTTGTTTTATTTAGAACTTAAGAATTCGCTTTAAGACAGGCCAAAAGCCTATGTTAAAGCAAACCCTGAAGTCTCTTACGTGGTTACCCTTGCTATCGCAATGCCGCCTTCCAGAAGATTCAGATAATCGGGACAGGGATCCGACTTATAGCCCCACGGGAAGATGATCAGCTCAAAGTAGCTGTGGAATGACAGGAACACCTTGAACTTTGTGCCTGATCCCAAGATAGTATCCTGTTGGAAAAAAAAAATTCATAGATTACTCAGTGAGATGGAAGAGTTGGTATGTAGATTATTCATTTAGTTCAGTTTATTTAATTACGTGTTTAAAAAATATAAAATAAATTACCCTAACAGCAGCCGTCTCAGGTTCTGAAAACGGTGCTGGACCTCTATAGAATATATTGTTTGGATTATCAGATGAGCCTTCATCCCCATTGTTTCCCCAACCATAGCTGCAAGAAGTCAAAGGTATGAATTAGATGTAAAGTTATACCAAACGGTCGCCTCCGACTCCGACTCCCCAAGAAGTTTGCTGGAAGAAATCTCTCACAGAGATAAGCTCGCCTTTGTACATGTATTTTCGACCGTTCCCACTTGCTCCTACTCGGTTCTCCTATTGGTAGGAGCACGAGGACCAATATGTCCTTATGCTCCTATCGGTGACCTTTTATGCAATTAGTACACTTAAGTGCAGAATAAAACAATCAAGACTTTATAAAATCATCTTAGTATTTCCAAAAGTTCCGTGTGCCACCGGATTAAAAATAGCGTCACTCCATTTCCTCCCATGGATGTTGTAGAAGGCGACTAAGGAAATAAATTACCAGGAGACGGGCAGCAGCGTCTCCCTGAGATTCCAACCGCATACTGCGATCGCCAACCCGCCTGCCAAGCGTGGCGATTATGGCAAAACCCCTCATGGTTATGAGAACCACGAGGGAGGTCTATGTCCTGCAGTGGGCGTCAAAGGGCTGATGATGATGATGATGATTTCCAAAACATTACCTACAGTAATTTCACCATGTAGAAGCATTTGGGTATTCATTATTAAAGTATCCGTTACGAGATCTTCTCGACGCCGTTTCATCGGAATACCTTTGTCAGACTAGTAATTAATAAGTGACAATATTCGTTGTACGTGACTGTCCATTAGTAGGATCACGAGGATATGCTTATCCTTATGCTGACTTGGACTGACTTGTGTCTACAGTATGTTTCATACTATGGGAGGCCTGGCATCCTAAGATACAGATCACTGATCTAGTTTAGGACCCAGTCTTTCCACAAATTGCTTCAGATTGTGCCATATTGTGCCACCTCTTTTGTACCTTATTTGTGGATGGAGAAATAAAGTTTATTTGTATTGTATTGTATTGTATTGTATTGTATGCTGGTACCGGTAAGAGCATAAAGACATATTGGTCCTCGTGCTACTACTAGTAGGAGAACTAAGTAGGATCAAGTGGAAACGCCGGTATTTTCTTTAGTTACCTTTCCTGTAGGTATGTTTTCGTATGTGCAATAAAGTATAATGATAAAGGTGCTGGATTGTTAGGATGTTAGATTATTTTGAGCTTCGACTCCTAGACTGTCTTAGGGTTATATTAAATATCAGCACAATTTGATAGAATATTTTCTACTGTAACTTATGCTACTATAAATACGTTTAAAAACTTGTAGAAAGATTGTTAAAGTGTTAAAGTCTCACCTAAAATTTCTATTGAGGTCTACGCCGACGCGTGCTCCTTCAAATACCGCTCTGTTTTTCCTCCACATGCGGTCTTTTGTGTGCGTATATTCGTAGCCATCTGGGTTTAGTACTGGCACAATGTACCTGAGAAATATGCCTTTGTAAAAATACTCACACAAACCCTGAGTAATCTATCAAATAATACTTTACTCTATGATTCAAACTTACCAGTCTAGTCCAGTAATAAAACTAGGGAGTTGATTAAAACCTCTCACAAGTTTATCTGCAATATATGTCACAACGGATGTGGTTATCCATTCTCTAGAATGAATCGAAGCATCCAGCCACACTGAATCGTTTTTTGCGCAACTGTTTGATACTTTCAGCATCTGAAACATTGTTTGAATATTGTACACTGTGTAATTCAATTGAAGTAATTTTATTTAATCTGTGAAGGAATGTATCAAGAAAGTATGTTTGCTATGACATAAGGCAAATAATTGCAAAACAATCAATTTAACACGGTACAACGAAACGATATGTTTTAAACGCATTATTTCACGACTGAATTTATATTTAAGTTCATGTTACCTTAATGTCTCGACCTTCAACGGATTTCCCTATGACACATACTGTACAAATAGCAGGAAAATTTCGTTCCAATTCGTCCAAGAATCGGTATACAACGTTCAGTCTGTGCCATTTGTTCCAGCTCATTTGTTGTACTGCAATATGTTAGCATCAATTAATATGGGAAAAAGATGTTCACAGGCTGTATTCACAGGTCACAGAATTTTTCTGTTAGTTATTTTTATAGCAATTGGGTTTCATATAGAATTGGTTACTATTTACCATCGTTGTTGTTAGCATTAATCAACACTAAATATTCTCTTCTACTCTATTATGTACCGCTACGGGACATTTTGTATAAAAATAATATAAATGTTAAACAGCTATAGAACTCCATATTATTATTTGTTGAAGTAACTTGCACTAACTTTTGTATGTCCTCTTTGGTTTAATATTCGGTATGATTATGTTCTGCCTTTGGTTTGCTGGAGCTGATAAAACGTTTATTCTATTAGCTGCAAATTAAGTTTTCATTAGTTTTCATAAAAAAAACCTACTCTTAAAAAAAGCAGGGCACATTGAGCAAATTATTGTAATATTAGTATTTATAAAGATTAGGATTACAAAGGGGGTTTGCATTCATAATAGTAAGACCAGAGTTATCTACGACCTAAAACTTACTATGATGCTGCAAAGCTACAGCATAATTATATTTAAGAGTTAGGCCGACTTGCACTACTTCTTAAATTTCACTTAAGTTGCAATTAAAATCGACTTTTGTGTGAAGAATTGTAGTTAAATACTGTTAAAGCCGTGTTCCGTGTGGCACCGGATTAAGAATAGCGTCACTCCATTTCCTTTCGTGGGTGTCGTAGAAGGCGACTAAGGAAATACATTAGCAGGAGACGGGCAGCAGCGTCTTCCTGAGATTCCAACCGCATACTGCGAACGCCAACCCGCCTGCCAAGCGTGGCGATTATGGCAAAACTCTTTATGGTCATGAAAACCACGGAGGAGGCCTGTGTCCTGCAGTGGGCGTCGAATGGCTGATGATGATAATGATGATGACTGTTAAAGCCACATTTAAGAGACTCTTACGGTGTCGAAACGCGGTTCCAAAAACACTCCTCCAACGCAGTTTAAATAGTCTCTTTACCACAGACTATTTAAGCTGCATTTAAGGAATCTTGTTCTTATAAATAAGACTGTTAGGTTATTGTCTTAGGTTATACTCTTGTCGGTACAGAAATTTCGACGTAAGAACGTTATTTCAGTGACCTCCCATTTCCATGCTGTTAAATTTAGGAATCAGTGCAGTTTCCGGCGGCCAAGGCTTATTTCTGTTAATATATTTTTGTACACGTTTTTGACGCTACCTTTGCTTGCTTTGGTTAGTATTGTTTGTGTTCCATTTTCAGACTTGTAAATTTTTTTCTCAGTAATTACAAATTCTTCTTTATTCTCATTCTCTTTAGTAACTTCTTCTTCGTCTCCACGATCGTGTTTATCCATTATCAAGAAGTAATTTTTCAAAATACGTCCCTTTAAATGCTCCGGCACTACTCTGACGAAACTTAAGTTACTCTTTATCGTCTCTTGCGACATCTTAGTTGTTTTCACTGCACACAAAAGTCTATGAATAATATTGGTGGAGAGCACCATGAATTTGTATAAGGTGCCTCAGCTGGGATCAGGAATAGGAAACATAAAATTTTTCTGTTCACTAAAACATTATAAAAATTTGGATACAGATGACACAGATGACATTTTGATAGCGTTGCAACAATTGACAGTAAACTATATTACGCGCACTGAGCGATTCCAATCGGCTAACGGGCTAACTGTCAAATCAGTATGGAATTTGACAGTAAGACGATTTGAATCGCTCAGGATTTGGTGCGCATAATTGGCTATGCTACATATTTTTGGTATACGTCTTTTATATTTTTTTTTTTAAATTTAGACCATTTTAAGAAACTGATTTCGTTATTTTTGAATTTTATTCATTATTTCTAATTTTTATATTTTTATAAAATTTTGTGGTGTGTGACGTCATCAGATCATGATTAAAGAGATAGTCTTTGCCTACATTAAAAAAAACAAATGTCATTAACGTTAGTTGATTTGGTCGTTCGGCTACGGTTAACCATGTAATCTGTGGGCTAACCTCAAAATAAAACTGAAAAACGACACTCAGAGAAACCGAGAAACCGACACTTCAACACGTTGACATTTCGTTTTTCTTTTTTGTAAGGCAAAGGATTAATACTCAAACTGCCTTTGCTGACGTCATACAAAAGTAATTTAAGGTCAATGCTTTTTATTGAATATTATCTTAAAAAATATAGACTTATTTTACAAATCTGATGAATAGAAATTGTACGGAAAGCAAAATTTTCGAAGTGGTTTTGAGATTTCAGTTCATATAAAAAAATGTAGCATGGCCAATTAGGCCCCTGACTCAGAAAGTATCTCGGTCCGTGATAAGAAGAAGGCAATATCTACACGTTTGGATATGTATATTTTTATGTTATGTACGGTGTACAATAAATAAAAATATACATTTTTCAAAAGGACAGATTTTAAAAAATTTGAAGATTTCTACAGGATCCCATCAACAGACTCTGACTTGATGACTATGGAACCACCTGTGAAGTCTACCCTTTTGAACAAAAAAATAATTTTACAAATCGAGGAACATACATAAAAAAAGGATTCCGACGAATTGAGAACCTCCTCCTTTTTTGAAGTAACTTAATTAAAAATAACCAATAACACAACGTGTTATTAAAGGTGAACGTAGACCTAGCCGCACCATACGCGCTGCAGTCGCCGCAGTCATCGCACGAATCGCATTGCCAGCCGCAGCGTTCGACGCGGGCGGGCCGGCGGCGCGGATAACGTCATCAGCTGCGGCTTGGGGAGTTTGACCGCTTCAGGTACTGCGGCGACTGCGGCGCGTGCGGTACGGCGTCTCCGTTCACCTTTAAACCTAAAAAAAAAAATAATCTTCAGTATAGAAATATAGGAGAAAAAAATCTTCACCTTTTTCGACTTCATACAAATTGATCGCGTCAAGTTAACGTCGTCGCGTAAATTAATGCCAAACCGGAACATCGTTTGTTCAGTACCGATATTGATTCATCATCATCATCAGCCATTTGACGCCCACTGCAGGGCACAGGCCTCCTTCGTGGTTTTCATAACCATGAGGGGTTTTGCCATAATCGCCACGCTTGGCAGGCGGGTTGGCGATCGCAGTATGCGCTTGGAATCTCAAGAAGACGCTGCTGCCCGTCTCCTGGTAATATATTTCCTTAGTCGCCTTCTACGACATCCACGGAAGGAAATGGAGTGACGCTATTCTTAATCCGGCGGCGCCACACGGAATTGATTACATTTCCGAAAATAAAAATATACAATTATGGTTCATATTTTTTTTTAGTTTCCATACATAGTTTGGGAGCCAGTAACCACTCTTTTAACCCTTTTCTAAATAAAGATTTTTTCATTTTCATACCGAGATTGTATTAAAACTAAAAAAAAAATTATAAACCAGATGTATTAACTGCTATCAACGCCATACCGGAAAGTCGTTTTTGCAGTACTGATATTGATAACATTCCCGAAAATAAAAATATACATCTGGTTTATATTTTGTATTTTTTTTAGTTTTCACACAATCTCGGTATGAACACTAAAAAAAAAAACTCTGTACTGCAGAAACGACTTTCCGGTTTGGCGTTAATAAGAGTTTCTATTTATTATCCTCGAATTCCACGCTGACGAAGCGGCGCCCTCAGCTAGTAATTTATAACAATACTGCCATATTAATTACGACCTACGTCCCAATTCTCAGACCTACTAAATTATACACAAACATATTCATAAAAATCGGTAAAGCCGTTTCGCAGGAGTTCGATAACAGTTTTGTCCGGATTAGAAAGCCGCACTGAAAGCCGAAAAATCTGCCATTCGGCAGTTTTGTGGCGGCCAGTGAGCTGCACGTCAGTCGGAACCCAATTCTGTTCAGGCTTTATGTTAATATTTTAAATTGTGGTAGTATAAACGATCCTGGCATTACACCTTCTCAGATAGTCGAAGAGTGGATCGTAATTATTGAAGTGGGAATTTTTGTGAACAGTGAACGAAACTGAATCGTTACGTTCAGGTCTGTGAATGAATCAGATATGCTAGGCTCCAGTCGGTCGCTGACGCTAAACTCTGCTTCTATAGTATGGTTATGACCACATCTTTTGACGTGAGGCATCTTTCAGTTCTGTAGTAGGGGGTCATTTGCTAAAACCGCGTGCAACGAAAATATGTCGCCTCGGTGCGGGCTGTTGTAACGTTGAGTAGAGAAAAGTAGTCTTTACTCAGATCCTTTTAATTTGTGCCGCTAGATGGCGCCAGTGCCGCGTAACACATTGCGCAAGTTGAGCTAAAAATTAACTCTCTGGGTTTAATCTTGATCCTTCGATAGACACAAGCAGACCTTGATCTGATCACCACGAGGACATAGACAAGTAATTAAGAGTTACCCTAAGGCTGCTAAAGTGGGTGGGACAAAAAAAACTTCTTAAACAACGTGGAAATTATCACAAAAAACAGGGCCGCGTTTCAGAAAACTTCAATTCATATTTTATTAGGACAATTCGATGTACTTTGTGTAGTCGAGTTTTCCTACTTGTTAATATGTGGGTTAAACGACTTTGCAATGTACATCGAGTTGCAGTTCTATGAAACAGGGCCCAGACAGTTATCCGCGAACAGAATCCGCTCTTAAACTTTTCCAGAGGAACTTTTCATCCGGCAGTCGACGTTGTTGAAATAGACAGGGTCGCTAATTGCGGCTAAATGAGATTGATAGTAGCGGACGCGATACTTTATTTATGTGAGCGCTTTTTCGCATTTAGAAAACTCCGCGACGCTTTTAGAATCCCGTTTTAAGAGTGTTTTGGTACGAAAATAATTCGAACGCGGGCGAGGTAATTACTTTTTATACGAGTAGACAGCAACACCAGTGTTAGTACACTGGCACTTACTTAAAATTATTAGTTTTCTTGAGGCTGTAAGTTGCATGTAACCGACCTGCACATTTATTCTGACAAACTCTCTTTCATAGATCACGTCATATGAAATGAGACTGGCATAGCCTATAAGAGTAGCAAGCTGAAGTGGCAGTGGGCTGGTCACATATGCCGAAGAACCGATGGTCGATGGGGTGCAAAGTTTCTCGAATAGAGACCAAGAACTGGTAAACGCAGCGTAGGGCGCCCACAGGCTCGCTGGACCGACGATATAAGGCAGATTGCTGGCAATGGCTGGATAGGAATTGCCAGCCGAGGACAAAAGGAAGTGGCTTGCCCTGAGCGAGGCATATGACCAGCAGTGGACGAGTACGGCTGATTGATTGATTGAAGTGTGTATGCTTTTTTAGTCGAATGAACACACTTTTTATTTTGCTTTTACTTTAAAATTGGTAGTAACCTGTATTTCATTCGCCTTTGGTCTGCAAAAAAATCTTTGCTAGGAATCGTTAAAATACGGGACGCAACAATTTCTATGAAGTTGTTTCCTCGTACTAGGTCTATAGCAACCTCTATTATTTTAAAAAAATGTGCTTACACCCATATAAAATCGTAATGAAAAGAAATAGACCTCCGTCTTTTATTATTAGGTAGCCAATGAAGGTTGGAGGTGGGGTAGAGCCATGTTTTCGTTCTATTATAAAAGTTACAACATTGACCGTACCTTAAACTTTCGACTTTATCAACAAGCTTCCAGAAAAACGTACTTAGCTCGATGTTTACGGAAGCCCATAAAGATTCCCAGTTGCGAAGCTAATCTACGCTAAAAGGAGTTCGTAACACAAAATACACCACAGAAGATTAACTATCATCTGTACCTAAACGTGCTTGTTTTTTTGGCGTTGTAAAGAGAGTTCTTATATCAAAGAAAGTTTTTCTTCCCTACTCTTTTATAGAAACAATTTATTCCTAGTTAGTTCTAGTTAGACCTGAGATTTCTGCACTTAGCCTCGTAGTTGGGCCATTATACGTAGCAAGCGCTAAGGTATGTAAATACCTCAGATACGAGGGTTTCCTTACGATGTTTTCCTTCACCGTCAGCGAGTGGTATTGCTACTATAACTTCACAAATGTACGTAACTTAGTAAAAAAAGTCATTGGCACAACATACATACTTTTATATACATATAATATACGACAATTAATATAAATACTTTTATCCTAATGTCCTGATTTCAAAATATTACCTCATTGCAACTGAAATAATGATACCCGATTTCACTGACTCTTAAGGACTACTTAACCCGCTGTAAGAGATAGTTGGCATTTCAGTTCCACTAACGTCGCTAGGATTATTGTTGCCAAAAAGGCCGTTTAAGCGGAAAACGATTAAAGTCCTACTTTTTTGGCTCTATGTTCTAGGCTCTGGTTACATATATTCCTGTTACAATTTTTGAAATTTTTATTAGTCACTTGTTTTATTTAACGGATTTTAAAAGACATTTTATTTTATTTATGTCACTAGTTAACATTTTTGGAAGTCACTTAATGTAAAGGGTTCCTATTTAGAAGTATATCAGGGTTTGGTCGGTGAAAACATACATTAATCAACAAAATATCGAGTCAACCTTCTAATCGTGAATATTTGGCGTTCGTGAAGCGGGCGGGGGGACGCGGGTTCGATTCCCGGGCGCTAATTAATGTGATTACGTGAAGATAGTGGCGTGAAATGCTGCCACCCCTCTTAATTGAAATGTAGAGCACCTTGCACTAATCTAGAGGATTGTTGATGGTTGCTGCGAGAGTTGCCTCGATGAACATTTTTGGAGTGATCGTTCGAAAGTTGGAAAGAACGGTACTCTGTATTTTCGGCCGTATTAATAATAAATAAGAATTAAGGATTGAGAAAGGAATGTTGCGTTGGTTTGGACATGTGGAGAGGATGAAGGAAGAAAGATTGACAAAAGAAATATATCGAGCGAATGTGGATGGAAGGGCCGGTAAGGGACGACCCAGACGGACATACTTCGACCAAATAGGGGATGTATTAACAAAGGGCAAGATAAAAAGTGCCCGAAACCTGCGTGCGTGCATGCAACGACTAATGAATGTTGAGGAAGCGAATGTGATCTGTCAGGATCGTAGCAAGTGGCAGTCCCTGGTCTCTGCCTACCCCTCTGGGATACAGGCGTGAGTTTATGTTATGTTATGTAATAATAAATAAACTTCCACACAACACAATCACTTGTCCTGGTCCCAAACTAGGATACCGTGTGCTATGGCAGCCAGGCAAGGACATCACAAACATGGAAATACACCCAGAGGCCACTTGTACAAATGTACGGCAGCCCCCACTGGGAATCGAACCTATGACCTCCGGCATACTAATCAGATGTAATACCGCTAGAACAACGAGGCAGTTGTTTAATATTTCATTATTTTTCAATCAGTTTTTTTTATGGTTACGTGTTTTGTTTGATTTTAGTCTTCGACAGAACTAAGTACCGACTATTGTTTTGTCTAGCGGATTTAAAGGACAAGGCAGTTAAATTGTTCGCTATAATGTCCTATAGAAGATGTAGGCCAGTCATCAGAATGATTGCAAAAGGTCGTGTAGTGGTTTTTGTTATTTTATCTCGTACATATGGGTACAACTAATTAAATATCAAAAATGGCAACATGAGATATTTCGGACCAACTTTGGGTAGCCACTAAACCTCGAAATTTTGAGACTTTTTTGGTTTCTCGCAAAAGTTATGTCATCATAAGCAGCCTATATACGTCCCACTGTAGGGCACAGGCCTTCTCTCAGAGAGAGATTATGGGCTTAATCACCACGCGTGCCCACCGCGGATTGGCGATTTCAAGCGCTGAGGTATGTGAATAGCTCAGACACCCAGGTTTCCTCACGGTGTTTTCATTCACCGTTAGCGAGTGGTATTGCTACTATAAATTCACAAATGTACATAACTTAGAAAGAAAAGTCATAGGTACGTACCCGCACTGGGAATCGAACCTGGGTCTCCCGCTTCCGAGTCCAATGTTCTACCCACTAGGCTACCACCGCTTTTAAAACATATGTGCCGGCTCCAAAATATACCTCTACAATACCTACATGCATTATACACATACATAAAATACATGACCTACTTCAAATATAATGGTCATATTCGTTTAAATTATTTCTGTGTTTTTAGTGCTGTAGGTAGTGTTTTGAAGTCGGGTTTTATTTTTTAGTTACACTTTGCGCTCTTTCCGAACAGTGAACGAAACTGAACTGTCACACTGGGGGTCGGTAACGCTGAATCGGGTATACTGTCGAGTCCAGTCGGTCGGTGACTCTAAAGTTTGTACTTCTGTCATGTGGTCAAAGGCACATCCTCTTTTTTTATTAATTATGGTTTTGCTACTGGTCCTGCACTAAACACCAAGTTTGACACTTGCATGTATTATCACGACGACGGTTTCTTGAAATATTCAAATGTTGTATAGATAAAATGGTACGAAAACGTTCGTGCGCGAGTCCGACTCGCACTTGGCCGGTTTTTCTTGTATCGTCTTTCAAAGCCGACTATTTTGGATGTATCTGCTAAATTATGATACTGAATAACAATTGCCTAAAGCAAGAGTGATTGGTGGCAGAAAAAACCACGGTCGACGACATTACTAAAGCGGCTGAGAAACACTGGACTAGACCAGCAAGGGACCCATCAGGTGAAATAGAAAATGATAGCGTGAAATAGAAAAGGCCAATAATTGTGTACAAAAGTGCGCTCTTGTATGGGCTGATCAGATAGGTAAATAGCTAGATGCACCTACTTAGAACCATAGAACAATAAACCCACAGTAGAAACCAGCCATTAGGCATCAGCTTCTGTACCTCGAGGCTACAATAGGGTTGGGGAACGAAGCCGCTCAATATAATCACATAATTCAGCTTGGCTCGGTATCCGCTTTTTAAGTTGAGTTTGTTTTTGAGTTGTAAACAACCCTGACACACATCGCCGGCGGGCGAGGGGAGAGTCTGGAACAGTCTACATTGAGGCGGTTGTGTGGGTGGGTTCCGTAGTCAAAATGCGAAGGGAGATATCTGGCTGGCGGAAAGGTTAACCGCTTTCTTAGAGGTTATGGAATCGGGCAAGTGTTGTCCCTCACAGCTAAGAACCCACTTCTGCCCCTATATTACGCTCACCAAATCCTGAGCGATTCCAATCGTTTAACTGTCAAATTAGTATGGAATTCGACAGTTAGACGATTGGAATCGCTCAGGATTTGGTGAGCGTAATTAGGCCACAGAAGATTCAGAAACAACCTATGCAAATGGGGCTACATAGGAGAGGGGCTCAACGATTGTTTTGGTGGAGAGTCCCCACAGAGGCATTTCACTGCATGCTACTCGTGCCGAACTTCTTGGACGAGAGAGGACTTGCGAGGCCACATACGCTCTGGTGTGCGCGTGTCCGAGTTCTGGGCCAATAAATTTTGAATGGTTGTAATGTTAATTATTCATATTCGATAAGAAGTTATGTGGGTGGCTCGATGGACGTTTATAGCACGATGGATTAAGAAAGAAACTTAATGACTGTTTGCATCTCGCTCTTACAATATAGACGGCAATATTATATGAGCGAGAGCTAGTTGTCTAGCGTCTTTCGTTAATTAACAGCGTTTTGCTCGTTTCGTTGTTGATGAATAAATGATGATAAATAAATATTATTGCACGTCCACACTACAGAAAAGTTGTCATTGTGATCGTCATTACTATAAAGGAACTAGCTGGCTCGGCAAACGTTCTTTTGCAATATTAATTAGCCTAAGACCTACCAAGAACACTAAAAAAAATTCATAAAAATCGATGAAGCCGTTTCGGAGGAGTTCGATAACAAACACTGTGGTAAGAGATTTTTGTAAGTATATCAGATACAACCCATTACTTGCAGAAATTATAGGGTCGGGTCTCGTGTACTAAATTACGAACAGAGTGGTTGGCCGTTCAGATGTAATTATTGCCAACACTTTTCTTTCTCTTTCTGTAAATCCACTCTGGTCTCCTCGATAACGTCGTTTGTTGAGGAAGAAAGAAAGAGCGTGCGACAAAAGAGGATTTTTCCGCGACAAACTTTCGGTTTACATTAAATCCCTCCAAAGATAGGGATCTCCGAAAAAATCGTGTTTTCAATAAAGGACATCATTAATTCTCTCGCAAGCCGGGGGGATTGCCCGCATTACCGTGATAGCGTCTTACAAAAATACCGGGTCTATCAGCCGGCGAGACGAGGTTTTCGTAAGTATTGCTTTTGCACTCAATTGTCTGAGTAAAAAATTAATAATTTTCAGTCTTCCTTCAAGATATTTCAACATACCCGTAGTTCCAGCTGAATTCTTGTTTCTTTGATTTTGTCGTGAATGAAACGAATAAATGTAGAAAGAAAGAATTACAATGGGTTTGTACTTAAATTCGTAACCCACAAGTTCATGATATTTTTTATATAACGCCCATGTTCAATGGAATAAACAGTATATATTCTATCTTGTATGGTACATTTCATCTTATTTTCCTATCTTACATCTTATGCGGACGCCAGAGTCAGGAGCATCTGTGGTTCCAAATGAAGTCATTCGACAGAGAACGTGTTAAGAAATATCTTGAGAACTTCTCAGTTTTAAAAACCTACTTAGTGGCAAAAATTTCGCCGTTGCCTGCACTTGCCCATTAGCTCAGTTGGGAGAGCGCTGGCACGGTTAGCCAGAGGTCGCGGGTTCAAGCCCCGGGTGGAATGTTAAGCCTCTAAATAGGTTTTTATAATTGTCCTCAGCACGGGTTAGTGCAACAAAAAGAATAAAACCTATCGGTTTTTTTAGTCAATGATTTTCCCAAATTCAACATTATTGTTGTAAAGTTGCCCGTAATATAACTGGATAGAATACACGTATGTAGGTATAGGTTGATATCCCGTCGACTGCACGAGTAATTTATTTTATGATATTGAGTGGAATCGAAAAAACACTTTTTTGCAAAGTATTTTTTGTACAAAGGCAAGCTTAAATCTAACTGTAGTTAGAACTTTCTTCCAGCTAAACTTCCGTGTTGTATAAAGTATTAGTATATATATAATTTATTGCACACAAAACATTAAACAGGACATAACAATAAGAAATAGCATGTACAAAGGCGAGCTTATCTCAATAGTATAGCTTGCAAATCTTAAATTGCTATTTATATTTTTTTACGACTTCTTTTTCCTCTTTTACTGCGCTTTTGTGTATATTTGTATCTATCTTTGTAGTGTACATATGTTATTTTTTTCGCAATTTGTGGAATTTGTTTCGCCAGTTAACACGGAATAAGTCCTTAGCGTAATCCAAAGATTACACGCAAAGTTTTGCCGAAAGAAAATTAACAGATTGCCAGCGTAGAAAAAAACGTTATCCCGAGTTGTTGCAGATCAGGGTGCCCTTCCCGGGCGAATTAATGATTCCCTTTATTGAAAGTTAAATTTTTTGATTAGCACTGCTGCGGGAGGGTAAGGGTATGACGCCGGTATGATGTACTTATGCCAGAAGGTTGGAAATACTAGTTATTGATCTAGGTATTTTTTTCTAGGTATAAAATTCTGCACAACATAAGCAGCCTATATACGTCCTACTGTAGGGCACAGGCCTTCTCTAAGGGAGAGAGTATGGGCATAATCACAACGCGTGTCCACCGCGGATTGGCGATTTCAAGCGCTGAGGTATGTGAATAGCTCAGACACTCAGGTTTCCTCAAGATGTTTCCCTTCACCGTTAGCGAGTGGTATTGCTACTATAACTTCACAAATGTACATAAATTAGAAAACCAAGTCATAGGTACATGCCCGCACCGGGGATCGAACCTGGGTCTCCCACTTCCCAGTCCGAGGTTCTACCCACTAGGCTACCACCGCCCGTTCTGCACAAATTCTGCACAACACAATCACTTTTTAGTTGTAAATGAAATTTTTCGATTGTGGACTATAGTTTAAATTAATATTATTACATAAGCTCATGCCTGTGTCCCGGAGCGGTAAGCAGATAGCAGCGTTAGAAATTTGCCTTTTTCCCAACGTATTGATCTGAATTCGTTATTGTAATATATCCCGCTCTTGAGCTGAAAGCAACATAGGACCATAAAAGCCAACCCAACTCCGTTTTCAAATACTATCAATTTTAGCCCCAATACACCTCCACAAAGTCTACCTAAAATAATGTCATCCGTACAGGCGTTGTTGCCGCTGGTGACCTCTGATTTTGTTCTATTTGATGTAGTGGTAAAGCCACCACAAGTTGGTTTGGTACCGTGACACCAGCTGTACGTCTAGCGAGGTTAAGTTCGAAGTAATCTGTCGGTGGACAGCGGGCTCGGAGTATAAACGCAGAAGGTCAAGTTTCGTCGAAAATCGAATGGTTTAAAATGTCAACGGAGCGCCCTTCACATGCGTGGACTCTACTTAAGAGTGCACTTTCTTAATTCTTTACTTAAGTCCTCTTTAGCGAACACTTAAACGACTCTGAGTACGGCTGTTAGTTACGTTATGGACGACTTTGCGACAAAAATGTAAAATCCGACCTTTCGCCCGCTTGAAATCGCCAATCCGCCGGGGGCACGCGTGGTAATTAGGCTCATACTCTCTCTCTCTCTCTCTCTCTCCATGTGTCTCTTTCTCAAGAAGGCATGTGCTCTGCTGTAGGACCGGAACCTCTATTCTGTTAGTCCTTTATAGCATATTCGACAGTAAGTCAACCTTTACATTTTTGTTGCAAACTCGCGCGTAACGTAGCGTAGTAGAGTGCACATAATATGTAAAGGTTGGCGCTGTCGACTGTAAAAAGACAGATGTAAGTTCTGTTTTTTATTGCCATTAACGCCTGGAAGGTTTGATAACCGTGCGCGCCTAGATTTAACCCACGACCTCCGATATGTGATAAATGATAGGTGAGATAACGCTAGACCAACGAGGCACTCTGTACAGTGGATGAGGACGACTACGGCGGCCCAAGTGCGGTTGCCATAGCACAGGCTACCCTAGATTGGGATACGCATGGGCAGCACTGCGACGCAAGTAGCCCGTTTTAATTTCAACAGTCGCGACTTTCCAGTACATTAATTGTTAAATTCTGCTATTTTAGCGCCACAAAATGCATGATACAGATACAGAGATACAGATACAGATACTTTATTTGTCAAACATAGGTATACAATACATGCATGGTCTTATAAATCAAATGTGCGCTATGTTTAGCCAATAAGGCGTACAAATATTTTAAGGAAACAATTATATTAGCAAAATTACAAGTCAATAATATGTATTAATTGATTATAATTAGAAAAATTATATTAATCATAATAAAAAAGTAAACAATGTCAAAATTTGTCATTTAAATATTCGAAGACACTATAATAAGATTTCGTTAAAAGTAAACTCTTCAATTTAAATTTAAATTTGTCTATGGGGAGTTCCCTCCATGCTGAAGGCAGTTTATTATATAAAGTAGGAGCCATGTGACAGACGCTTTTCGTCATTAGTGCCGCGCCTTCGTGCTACCTAAGCATGACAAGTAATTGTGTTTTGTCGAAGTGTGTGGACGTTTGCTCATGCGACGTGTGAAAGCGCGTGCAGTGTAAACGCAGCTTTTGTGTGCGGCTGTGGAGTCCGGCGGGTGACCAGCTAGAATCTAATTTAGTTCTGTAGCCGTTCGTTCATTTGTTCAAATTACACCTCGGCTCTCGCCCCTCGTCCCGAGATGCACCCGAGACCCCTCGCTGTAAATAAAAAAAGTGTTGAGATGTTGTAATGCAATTCGGAAAATGTGTGTGCTGGGAAACTTGGATGTGTAGCTTTGTTACATTTTGTGGCTTAATGCCGGAAGGTAACTTGAACAAAAATCCGCGCTATACATCCCGTATTTGCGATGGACACGCCAGAGCATTTTTTTGTATTTGTTTATTTGCCTATACTTTAATCCGACAAATTCTTGACGACTGACACAACATAGACATGCTTCAGGTCTCATTGGCGTGAACGCAAGATGCGACTCGCGAAAGCCGTCCAGCATGGATAGCACGGTGACGCGAGTCGCCCGTTTTTACGTCAAAAGTCGCGATTTTCCAGTACATTAATTGTCAAATTCTGACGCTTTAGCGCCACAAAACGCGTCACTCGCGCCTATGTGCTACCTAGGCATGTGAAGTCAGTAATTTGCTCAAGTTATTTGTCACGAATTATACCTAATTTGCTATAGAAGAATCCTGTAAAACTTTGTAGGTTATCGGTTAGAGATTAAACTAACTTGCGGGCACTTACTCGCGCGGTTGCTGGCAACTGAAATTAAAAAAATACACCTCAAGTGCGGCAGCGTCAGCAAATTTTCAGATTTTCGATGTTACACTGACATTTGACCGCATGGTAACAGTCTACAACATGGATATATTAACTTACTACACAATAATAACAGATTATATTGTTGATTAGTACGCACAATACATGTTGTCAAGATTATATGGATAGTGTTAGTTTCTCACTCGCGGTGTGAAATCCCGGAAAGAGACGGACAGAGTGCGGGATTATTTTAGTACTCTGCTCTAACATAGACGTTATCCATAGCGAGATATCATGAAAATAATTCTCTGACCCTTAACAGGTATTAAAAACGGCATTTCCTGGTCTCCAGACGGGTTCTAATTAGTCCGTTTGCTTAATCTAAATGGATTGGAAACGAAAATTCGTGTAGGTACCATCTCAAAAGGTTTACTTTCTGGACTTTCTCTGAGAAAAATTAGAGAAGCTCCTATGGTGATTGAACAAAAATAGATGAGAAAATATTGTCAAATATAAATTACAGTTTCATTATGTAAGCTTACAACAATGATTGTTCAATTATCACAAAAGGTTTCCGGCCTTCATCGGCAGTCAAAGACGTTTTAAGGGTTTTTCCACATTACAAGTCGCAGATGCGACGCATCAAAGTTACCAATGGTAAAACTGTACAAGTTGTTTGTCTAGTTTCATGTAAAACATACGCAAACTCACGCCTGTATCCCGGAGGGGTACGCAGAGACCAGAGTTTGCCACGATCCTGGCAAAAATTGTTTGCTCTTTTGTATTTTTTAACATATAAATTAAACACGGTCTATAAAAGCTATTCAGGGATGAAGAGTTACATCCCTGAATAGCTTTTATATACTAGAGTAAGAGCACACCAACTACGGCATAGAAATATGATTATCAAACAGCTGATGATTTTTTCGTCATTTCAAAGTTTTCTCCGTAGTAAAAGTTGTTCTGTTATATGATTTTATCACCTTTTTTAGCTTACTTTGGCGTCAGCTAAAACATATTTCGTACGCGAAGGTTATGATTTCATCATACACATATATACATACATAAACTCACGCCTGTATCCTAGAGGGGTAGGCAGAGACCAGGGACTGCCACTTGCTACGATCCTGACAGATCACTTTGGCTTCCTCAACGTTGCATGCACGGACGCCGGTTTCGGGTAATTTTTACCTTGCTAATACATCCCCTATTTGGTCGAAGTATGTCCGTCTGGGTCATCCCTCACCGGCCGCACCCACATTCGCTCGATATATTTGTTTCGTCAATCTTTCTTCGTTCATCCTCTCCACATGTCCAAACCAACGCAAAATTCCTTTCTCAACATGATTTCTTCGTACAAACTTTACCATCAATTTTTACCGTTTAATAATTCCTTCTTAGTGCTTACCTAGGATACTCGATGAATGAAGGATCCTTCTGAATATTAAGGCTCTTGGTCCACCGGCTTAGGCAGTGCGTTGTCAGTCATTCATTCAGTCACGGTACTGTTTCATAATTAAACTAGCTGACTCGGCAAACTTTGTTTTGCCATATTAACTAGCCTATGACCTATTCTCAGACCTACCAAATACAATTTACTAAAAATTGGTGAAGCCGTTTTTGAGATTGCGATTGCGACAAAAACATTCAACCAACTTCTTTTGTCTCACTTAAGTGGAATTTTGTGCGATATTTTAACTAAACGCCACTCAGCACATTTAAGAAAGTGATGCGGCATTAGTACTAGAGGCTGGTGGGATTAGCGAGATGACTTACTTGCCACCTTTTACACACGCCAAAGGGACCGGAAGGATCGCTGGCAAGAAAGGACTCGGCTGTAGGGTCGAATAGTTTAACTCGGGAGAGTCAGGGGGAAATGTCGTTACTGTATTTCCGACTGTAAAATAGGTCAGGGAAGGGAAACGGTTCGCAAAAGGGAGAATGGACGAAGCAGAGAGAAGAAATACTTCAATTTATTTATGGCCATATAGACTTTCTACTTGGTGGTATTAGCGCATCAGTAGAACTGGCGCCTCACAAGCAAAAGGTCTGTTCGAATGCCGGTATGAATCGATGACTTTGGTAATTTTATTTACATTTGGATGTTTAAAGTAACAATATTTAATTTGATAATTTACATTTGGTCATTTAAAGTAACAATATTTACTTTTATAATTTACATTTGGTCATTTAAAGTAACTATATTTAATTTTATAATCTACATTTGGTCATTTAAAGTAACAACACTACATGCTACTGTTGAAGAAAAAAGTTGTGAGGAAGCCTGAGTGTCTGAGGTGAGGCGCTTGAAATCGCCATCCACGCCATACTTTGTCCCTGAGAGAAGTGTCCTGCAGTAGGATGCACATACGCTGCTCGAAAAAAAATACATTATACAACAATTCTGAGAACAAGCCAGAACATAACATATTATGTTCTGGCTTGTTCTCAGAATTGTTGTATAATGTATTTTTTCGAGCAGAATAAAAAAAGAAGTTTTTTGAATTGAAATGACGACTGGACTCGAGTATACCTACGCGATTCTGACACCGATCGCTTGGAGCCGAGTATATCCGATTTAGCGTCACCGACCCGAGCCTGAAAAACGATTCAGTTTCATTCACTATACAGAAAAAGTGAGCCTATAGAAGTTTTCACTTCAAGAAAGTCACTTGACGGTATTTATCACCGGATCCTATATAATAACTACTCCAGCATTGATTTTTTTCTAGAAGTTATAATTTCTCGTATCACGTCTCTGTGCGAACCTATCTGTAGTTTGTCCATGTAACCAAACTCTATTAAAGCGTTGCCCCAAACAGGCAATGTTAGCCTACACCCGCCCTAAGCCTTAAGGTGCCCTGGCACACACATATTTAGTGCAAGTAAACATTAGGCAGTTACCTTAGGCTGCGTAGTTAGACGTGTGACTCTACCTATAGAATAAGTGTTTCAGAAGTCGCAGACAAGTGGCTACACGTATTAAGGCACAGTGCCCGGCAATATTTAAAATGTGCCCGGGCGCAACTGTAACAACAAAAGCGCGCTTGCGCTATTTTTACCAACAAGGACGAGGACACGCTCACTAGCGCGGCTCGCTCTTTTGTTAGTGTTACATTCATGCCCGAATGTATTGGCAATATTCCAGGCATGGCACTTCAATAGCGCAAATACGCAGCTTAGTTTGCGAAGTATCTTTCCACAATATTATGCCTCTTAGCCTGTCACTGGCAATTTTAAGCCAGTGATGACCTTTCATGTATTCTTGAGCCATAGTCCCTCTCAGCTAACGTTGTCAGAGTGCCGGTTGCTAGGTAAGGGCCCTGTCTATCCTTAAACGCTTCACGCACCCTAGGGCCTGCCTACGTGTAACTTTTTCTGAAATATCTTCCCACAGTATACTTCTTAACCTGCCACTGGCAATTTTAAGGCCAGTGGTGACCTTTCGTGTGTTCTTGGGCCAAGTACCTCCCGGCTCACGTTGCTAGAGCGCCGGTTGCTAGGTAACGGGCCTGTCTGGCCGTACACGCTTCACGCACCCTAGGTGCCTGCCCGCCTGTGACTGGGGCGCTAATTTTTGTCACGGATAACTTAGAACGTGTGTGCTGCTTTTCTAACGTGTTAAACAACGTGGGGTGTGAATTTTAAGAATATGTTATGCGGTAGCAATGTGAAGAGTAATTCGAAATAGGGAATATCTTCACTAATTTAATACGTAGAACAATAAGAACAAAACAAACAATCAATAGATTATAATTATTAATAATTATAATATAATAATAATATCCTGCCCTCACAACTCAATCGTTTGTCCAGGGCCGCGTATCATGAAGTACGGTGTATTAATGACAATTCGATGTACATTGCATAGCCGAGTACAATGAGTATTCCTATTTGTTAATCTCTGGGTTATGCATGCTATGCATTGTACGTAATAGTAAACTAGGAATATATAGTTCTAATAGTAAACCAGGAATTGCAGTGCTATGAAATGGGGACCTGGTTCCAAACTAAAATATTCTGAGCATACTCTAATACAAGACAATGACTTCACAAAAATTTCTAGACAAATTACCTAACGAATCCAAATGCCAAAGCTAACTTATTGAACAGTGAATTTTATTGTTCAATGATCAGAATACCGATGATTAAGGACCTCTCTTTTTATTTATTTATCTTCTCGAAATAACTCAAGTAATTTCGCATTTACAGAGTGCAGAATAAATAAAAGGCGTCGCGGCGCTAATAAACGAAGAAAATGTTTGATGTATTTTTTTAAGAATTTTGCAAAATAAAATAATGAGGACTGAGAACTGAATCAAGCCTCCCCGCCCACCGCGCGGCATCTGCGACCACTTCGACGAGTTGGAACTTAACATCTTGATACTTTAAACATAAAAAATGAGTGAAGAAAATTATATTAAATTATTCTTACGCCAATTTAAATTTAAAAAATTTCCAAAATATTTTTGGAACGTAACCTAATAATTTTTTGCCGAGGGTAGTAAACTAACAGTTAATGCTTTCAGAAAAACGCCTGTCACCTTAGTCTACCGAGACCACGGCACTTGCAAAAGTACCGAAACGTCGGAAAATTGAAAGATAAAAAAATAACCGAGTAAATATCGGTGCAAATTCAGTTTTTATTATGTCTAGTGCTCGTGTTAACCTTAGAAATTACTAAAAATTGTACGTTTTAAGCATGGTAAAATTTGCGTGGCAGGCCATGCGCAGCGTAGCGTTCCGTAGAATTAGGGGTTTTTAACCTGCTTCACAGAACTAACAATTTCATCAAAGTAAGTTTCAATGGATTTTGTACGAAGTTTTCCTTTTATAAGTTGGTCGCCTATTTCTCGTTAACTTGTAAACTACTTAGCCGTGAAGTTTTCCTTTAATTTTTTTTATATGTGCTATTTTCTCCAATTTTTTCACGTTTCTACAATTAGCCATTTAGCCAGGAGAGGGAACAGAAAAATTTGCGCTTTAAAGCTTGTGCTACTTGTTATGCCTTTTCTTTCTTATGATGTGTTCATTGGCCCCAATAAATGTATTTTTTTCTTTCTTTATATTTCACATACGGAAACTTAAATAAAAAAATGAGCTTCCTACCATATTTTTAAACGACCAATCCAACTATTCCCCTCACTATGGTGAAGGCGACAAAAAAAAAATTGCATCCTTAATTTAGGTGTAAGGGAGGTACCCTAAAAAAAACTTTTTTTAGATTTTATTTTACCGTTTGGTTGGAGTAGTTAAGATGTGTATCTATGCCAAATTTCAGCTCTCTAGTACTCATCGTCTCTGTGCTAAGCCGCAGACAGACAGACGGACAGACAGACAGACAGACGTGGCGAAATTATAAGAGTTCCTTTTTGACTAAGGAACCCTTAAAGTCTCAAGTGGAGACCATGAACTGGCAAACGCAGTGTATGAGTCCCACCAGCACGCTGGACCGACAATCTGAGGCGAATTGCTGGCAGCAGCTGGATGAGGATGGCCGAGGACGGAAGGAAATAAATGTATTTCTTCTGTTTCTTCTTAAAGAAGACATACCTTGCGAAGCCTATATCCGATTGTGGAGGATTACAGGCAGATTTATTAATTGATTGAATAAAAAATACAGACGTAGCAAAAGAAAATTTTAAGTTAATCTCTTCAGTCTCGATTTTGAAAATAACAATGTTTTTTAATTGTTATTTTCATGTTCAGGACTAGGAAGGTTAAAAAGTAGCAGTTTTTAAAACTGGAAAATATTTTTTTTAAAAAAAAGATCAAAATCGTAATTGGAAATCTCTATTTTAAGGCACATTTTAATAAACCGACATTTGTAACACGGAGTTTACGTACCAAAAACCAAAAACTTCGGTCAAATCTATCAAGATTACTTAGGAGCTCTAGTTTATTTTGAGAGCTTTGATGTTTGCTCTTGTTAGTCGGTAATGAGCCAGGAGTTGTGACCCATCAAATATTGATGCCAGCTGCTTGATTAAGAAGATTCGAGTGTCCACAGCACAAATGCTCTTTTTAGTTTTTTCAGTCATGACTTCATAATAATAAATTATCTCTTTTTAAGGGTGCCAAACGGGTCATTATATGTATGTTTGTCTGACCTATAAAGAGCTTTATCTCTTAAACCTTAATAGATATAATACCCGACAAATAACTTGAACAAATGACTTTGACTTGACTTGACAATGGACGTATTTCGGGTCTCATTTGCGAGTGACGTGGGATGTGGCTCAAAATTCTTCAAACTAAATTTAGTCAAATAATTAAAAAAATACCGACGACAAACTCATCTCGAGTAAATAATCCGCTGGCGCGGATTTTTGTTCAACTTATCTGCGGATCATTATAGCCAGGTGAAATTTTTGCGGAACACTTACGCATACATAAGCCTAAATACGTCCCAATGCAGGGCACAGGCCTTCTCTCAAGGACATATTATGGGCTTAATGACCACGCGCGCCCACCACGCACTTAATTACTGCATTACGGATACATTATATATGCTCAGGCCTGTAACCCGAAAGGGTAGGCTTACCAGGTTTGCGAATCAAACAGAGTATGCGCTTTTATGTCGGATCACTAAATAACAAAAAAGTTAAGTGCATTCCTTATAATATAACGAAAAAAAAGAGAGGCCAAGTGTGAGTCGATTTCCGGCTAAGGGTCCCATATTGAACGGAAGAAAATGGGTTACGGAATCCTCCGTGCGCGAGTTCAACTGGCACTTTTTGCAGTGCAAGCTATCGCACGCAGGGAAGTAGAAAATCATAACATCCGTTAACTATTTAGAAAGAAAGAAAGAAAGATATTTATTGGGACAAATTAACACATCACAAGAAAAAAGGCATAACAAGTAAGATAAATACAAAAGAAAAACAAGTCACATAAATACAACATAGGACAAGGCCAAGTCAGAGCATCAGAGTGCATCCTGTGATGTGTCAAAGTTGTCACAAAGGGCAGCTGACTCAGCATTGTGCCGAGGGTGTGAGCCTTCAACGCTGGTCTTCAGCCAGTGTCCGCGGTAATTGACGTGAATATTACAAGGTGCTGCGAAACAAATGAAAATAAGGAAATATGTACATATATATCATCATCATCATCATCAGCCATTTGACGCCCACTGCAGGGCATAGGCCTCTATTATAAAACCATGAGGAGTTTTGCCATAATCGCCACGCTTGGCAGGCGGGTTGGCGATCGCAGTATGCGGTTGGAATCTTAGGAAGACGCTGCTGCCCGTCACCTGGTAATTTATTTCCTTAGTCGCCTTGTACGACATCCACGGAAGAAAATGGAGTGACGCTATTCTTGATCCGGCGCCACACGGCCATATAAAAGTATATATTATAAGAAAGTACTTAAAAAGTGATAAGTAGATAATATTCCAAAACAAATATATAATATGGTGACGACAGGTACCGCAATCATGTCTAGTATCTGACAGTGAAGCCGTGCTACTAGCCCTTAAAAGCTACTACTTTCTCTCTGGACTCATTCAGAAATGCCACGTACCCCTGACGAACTAGGTACCAATAATGATCTCACTCTGCAATGAATCAAAGGATTCAAGGAGCAACGACGCAGCGGACGAGCTTGAACGAGGAGGCTCTGCAATCACAGTAGAGGGTCCTTAGTCTATCGCTCTGTTGCCCTTCTGTCAGCTAAAAACATGGCTAAGTAAGCATATGAACGAGTTATACAATGACTGAACCTTTCGCAGGGACTGCAGGCAAGCCAGAACTGCAATGCCTGTGCCTTACTAAGGTGCAATTACGCCTGAACATTCGTTCTTAGAGGTCTCGGTCGCTGTAATAAACATTTTTTTAAATTTATTTCTACAAGTTTACATCTATCCTTACAGGCTTAAACCTAATGCGATGGAAAAAACAACAATTTCAAAGTATTTTCATAAATGTACGTAAAACTTAACATCTGATCTTTTATCATAATACGAGTACCTACCATAACAACATGGCAGAAGTAGACCACAGTCCCTTGCCTTTCTAAGCGAGATGGTATGCTAAATTTCTGTAGGGTAGAAAGATAAACCAGACCGTAAAGGTAGACAAGAGCCGAGTCCACCCCTGTCATGCTTGCCCATCAGATGTACAGTCGACAGCACATCAGCTCTCACATACGTGCGTTTTGTTCAGTTACCTTAGGGGTGACCTTGCAACAGAAATGTAAAGGCTGATCTGCCGTCGAACGCATACCATAAAAATTAATAAAAATAAACCGAAATTTCTAATCTTTATAAGATGATGATGATTTCCTCTTATCCCTTATCAGGGACATAGGGCTCGTAGAAGGGATCTCCATTTCTCGCGGTCTTGTGCGGCAACTTCTAACTCCTTCCAATTGAGTCCCGTTGAAGCAGCCTCTTTCTCAACGGAACGCCTCCAGGTAGTACGAGGGCGGCCCGGCCGTCTCTTGCCAGAAGTTTGCCACGTTAGACTCTGTTTGGCCAGCTGGTTGTGGGGTCTTCTCAAGGTATGTCCAATCCATCGCCATTTTCTTTGCAGGATTTCCTTATTGATGGGCTTTTGGTCTGTCAGTTCCCACAATCTTGCATTAGATATGGTTCGTGGCCAATGTATACCGAGTATGCGTCGTAGACATTTGTTTAAAAAAACTTGCAGTCTATTAGTTACGTAGTTTTTGACCAGCCACGTTTCACATCCGTACAGAAGAACTGACTTAACATTGGAGTTGAACATGCTGATTTTGGTCCGCCGAGTAATGACTGAGGAAGTCCACACGGGCTTCAGCTGCGCATATGCTGCACGCGCTTTGTTGATGCGTGTCTCCACGTCAGCTTCTGCACCTCCTAGACGGTCCACAACACTTCCGAGGTAGGTGAACTTCTCGACTTGTTCGACATTCTCACCGTTTACGACAATGGGCGTGACGTCGTGAGTGTTTAGTCGCATGTCTTTCGTATTAGAGCAGTTAATGCGTAGTCCTTCTTTCGCAGCGACATCGGCGAGGTCATTCGTCTTAGACTGCAGTTGGTCACGTGATACCGCAAGCAAACAGAGGTCATCCGCGAAGTCGATGTCCTCCAGAGTTTTATCATTCATCCACGGGAGTCCTCTTTCTCCTGCACTTGTTACCCTGCGCATCACGTCGTCCAAGACTATTAAGAATAGTAGCGGAGATAGTAGACAGCCCTGTTTCACGCCGGCAGTGACTGGGATCGGTTCTGTAAGCTGGCCTCCATGTAATACGCGGCACGAGGAACCATAGTAAAGAGATTTAATTAAATCGATGATCTTGCCTGGTATACCCCGTCGCTTCAAGATCCGCCAAATACTTTTCCATGTAACCCTGTCAAAAGCTTTTTCAAAGTCTACGAACAGAGTATAAAGTTCATTCTGCATTTCATTGCACTGCTCCAGGATCATTCGCAGAACGTTAATCTGGTCAGTGCAAGATCGCCCCTCCCTGAATCCACTCTGTTCGTCTCTCAGCTTTCCGTCGACAGCGCTCTTCATTCTGTCTAATAAGACCCTGCAAAGAACTTTAGAGCAAACAGGCAGTAAATTTATTCCCCTCCAGTTACCACAATTAGACAGATTTCCTTTCTTTGGCAGCTTGATGATGATACCCTTCTTTCAGCTTTGTGGTATCTGTCCCGACTCCCATACAACTGTCATCAGGGGCAACAATACATCCGCCGCTACTTCCGCGTTGGCTTTAAGTGCGTCAACTGGGATGCCGTCATTACCAGACCATTACCATATCTTTATAAGATACCACTTGTAATGCTATTCTTGTGAATTCACTCAGAGTACCGCGAAAAGTATCCATTCGCTCCGCGATAATGTTATCTTACGATCTCTTCTTAAATCTCTTCACCATGGGTATTACAGGCAGCCCATTATGTAGAGCTAGCATGGACGCGGAAGAAACAGCCGCCCACGTGCTGGTGGAGAGCGCGGGGGGTGGTAAGACAACGGGCGACTCTCCTCGGAAACACTTCGGGAGGCCTGCGGTGATGACAAGCTGGCGGCATTCCTGAAGGAGTTGGAGTGGCAGGAATTAATGAAACCTTCCAATACGCAAAATAGAAGTTGAGTTTCTGGTAGTCGAGATGCGGAAGCCCAAATCGCCACCAATACCAATACAAACTCACAATTTGCTGGTTTTTATTTGTTTTTTATTACATTCAATGATGTTTTATTAAGTACTCATATAATTACCATTGCGGTTTCATTATTTGCAAAAATTTTTTTTTCTAGTTTCTTACTTATTAAAGTAAGGATTAGTAACACATTTCATTGCTCTTAACATTCTTCTATGTATGATGTACCTACTTATGAAGGCTGCAGTATTTGAAATTGAAATTGAAATTGAAAAAAGTTTATTCTGATACCACAACACACATAAAATCTTACAAATAATAAAACGCAAAAACAGTAAAAAAGCTTAAAGTAAAAAGTAATAACAAACAATCTTATTCTAAACAATCACACCGTAGAAACGAAGTGATATGGTGGAGACGCTGTGTGCCATGGTACAAGAAAAGGTTCTTGACTCAGCATATGTCACAGGTTCCCGGTTGTATTTCCCTTTGGTGATGTGGCAACATTAGCAAACACTGATATTTAAAAAAAATCAAATCTTAGATAAATCTCATAGAACAAAAGTAGTTGCCAAACATAAACTCAAATTGGGATGTCTCAGGAACTGCGCATTTTAAAAACTATCCTGTACTATTAGCAGTAATTAGAATGATTCCTTGACTCAAACTAATTGGCTCTTTAAATTCTGCTGAATATAACCATGTTTTCATTACTCGTCTACATTATTTGTACAGGATTTATCCGCCAGCCTTTATTGCCCGAGTGCTAGTAAATCTTTTACGGCTGTTATATTATTACTTTTCATACTTGTTATCACAACATCCGGCAAAAGTTCGTCGATACTCGCGCGAACATAACAAGATGGTAGTATCTTTTGCGCCGGCTGACTTGGCCTTCCCCGCTCTCCGTGCGCCTTGATAATTCCACTTATACTGTAGTGAAAGTATGGGTAATTGTGGGTCAGAGTATACTGGCTGGGCAGTTATGCGTTTGGGGTGTGTTTTTGCTTTATGTCGCGTGAAATTTTATGGTCGCGGACGACGCGGCGCCCGCGCCAGACGATAGCGCCGCTGCCTGATTTAAAAATATAAAATGCCTCATTTACAAACATACTTACACACTATTGTTTAGTTATGGATTGGTGTGGTACTTACGTAATCCAGGCAGCTCTAACCCGCTTATAAAAAAGCACTGTCATCCTAGTTCTGGACCAGGACAAGTGATTGCGTAGTGCGGAAGTTATTTATATATTTATAATTATTTGAAATAGAAATAGAAAATGTTTATTTGTCTTCAATATAGTAAGGCACAATAATCACTTATACTATAAAGCAATGATGACAGTTTAGTGAGTAATTTATTTAAAAGGATTTTAATTAGGTATGAAGACAAAAAGGTCTGTACCTCGGCTAGTAACTAATGTGCACCAGTGTGCAATTGGTTGCCGATTTTCAGGCCCATCCTCACAGGTTTCCGATACAATAATTGTACAGCAGGCTAGGTATAATGCCCGAAAAATAACTTGAACAAATGACTTTGACTTTGAATGGACGTATTTCGGATCTCATTAGCGGGATGCGGTATTTGGACGCTTCGAGAATTCGGTTCAGTCAAGTTAACCGAATAATTTTTCTCAAAAAAAGTCCTCGTTGGCATGATTTGCGATGTAACATATACAGTCCGATGCGGATTTTTGTTCAAGTTATCTGTCAGTACTTCTATTTAATCGACCGTAGGCTTATTGAATCTGTAGTGGAGATATCTCTCCAGTAATAAGTTATTAAGTTATACATTCCCAAATTCTCCTAACAATGTTCAAATTGACATAGAGACGGTAGATTTGAAGCGAATTGTTTGCATAGCGCTCTCCAAATGAGACAGGGTTCCTTCCTGCGTCTACTTGCTAAATGAGAGCCGGACTATGTAAATAATATTTAGACCGGAAAGCAAACATCCCTCCGGGTACGTCCCAAAGAGTAAGGAGTATAGAAGAATTTAAAAGGGCCGTGGGTAATGTTCTCCGAGAATTTTCTCCTTTGATAGGACGTTATAAACTGAAATATGATTCCTTCGATGAATTAATTCCGCTCAGTTATTCACTGTAATCGAAAAAAATATATATGCTTACTGCACTTCACAAATATAATAGGCGTACTTTTCGCCGTTTCGGCCTCACCTGGTTAGAGTGAGTCTAAAGATGTGCTGAGGATTTTGGAATTCCCAAGAAATTTGGAAATATTCCGAATGTTCCCGAAATTATGCAGTATGTTCCCCGATTCAGAACTACAATTATTTAAAAACCGTTCGGATGTTGAGCACAACCGTTATTATGATAATTTTATAACTAACTTTTGGCCTTTGTATCGCATTTGTACGCAATGAGATAATTCGGCTGTGTGACGCCGGATTCAGAATAGCGTCACTCCATTTCTTTCCGTGGATATCATAGAAGGCGACTAAGGAAATACATTACCAGGAGACAGGCAGCAGCGTCTCCACCACATACTGCGATCGCCAACCCGCCTGCCAAGCGTGGCGATTATGGCAAAACCCTTCATGGTTAGGAAAACCATGAGGGTGGCCTATGTCCTGCAGTGGGCGTCAAATGACTGATGATGATGATGATGACAACTAGAAATCCCATGATGAAATTACTGTGAGTATAGTGGTTTATATACTGTATGCCCGATTATAAGTATTTCTAATGCCCACTTTAGCAGCTAGAGTGGGCTTTCTGTTCTTACTTCTAAGGTCTCCAGTTCAGAGCACGGACGGTAAGGCCAGATCCGGCACCAGCCGGGTTGTTAGCGATCCCGGACAGCGAGTCTGTACAACGCGGGCATAATTAAATTTATGTTATGTTTGACTAAGAAATTAATAGTAACATGCTCCAGTCCGATATCTCACATTTCATTACATAAACTCACGCCTGTAGCCCGGAGGGGTACTGGTAGGCAGAGACCAGGGATTGCCACGATCCTGACAAATTTTTTTCGCATCATCAACATTAATTATTAATTAGTCGTTGCATGCACGCAACGACGAAGTCTACCGCATCAACATCCGCGTGTATCGTCGCAGAAGTCCCACGAGTTACGAGGTCGCCGTCCGTTTGGCCGGGCCACTTAGCCGGTTTCATAATACATTTTTATTCTTTTATATTTTCCTGAGCCTCGCAAAGCTCGGTGTTGAGTACAAGTGCGGAGTGCATCGAACTCGAAATACCTACCACTAACAGAATCAAGCAAAACATAGGCGAAAGCCAAATACCTCGCCAGCCAACCTACACAATTTGTCTCTACACGAATTCCCAACTACTTATGTTTACCTCTGAAAGGTGTGAGTAGTACCCTGTTGAGTAAATTATTGAAGCTTATAATGACTACGATGAATTCAGGGATTCCTTCCTGAGTACCTAGTACCTAGGTACCTAGATTCGTACTCCTAGAGATAGAGAACTTTTAAAAGTGATGACAGATATTAAAATGACTCGTTTTTGTAAAAAGTATATACCGACTTTACATTACATGGAGTATACTTTTATAATGACGCTCCAAAGCCATTCAACTTCGCTTGTGCTATCGTTAAAAAAACGGCCAAGTGCGAGTTGGACTCACGCACCGAGGGTTCCGTACAAACTTGTGGGTACGTAAACAGTTCGTCTATCACGGGAACTGAGTTTCGAAGATTTTTTATTAAAAACCTTTTTTGTGATGTTAGGGCGTTCTGTATAGGTAAACGGGAAAGAACTGTTGAGGTTTGATTCCCTTGCGAGCGTCAAAATATGCGGCATAAGCGGCCGTTTTTATTTTTTTCCACAGCTCCAAGAGATCGTATAAGTACCTATATATTTTTTTTAATGTTCATTTCAACTTGATACATCTACTCGTTTCTGACAAAAAGGGTCTTGATAAACAGACAGACAGACGGCCAATTAAGTGATATTATGAGGGTTCATTTTTTAGTTCTGAGGTACGGAACCCTAGAAATAATAGCCGTTTAGTTACGCAGCGATTTCTTTAAGCCGTCAGCCAATATCGTCGGTGTTTACCCCAGAGGCCGGATGCTCCATCACGCAGTCCCTTAGCTTTTTCACTAAAAATCACACCACAACACTTCTGACTTTTTACAACCTTATCGCCTGCGTAACAGAGTATATTTCGGGTTGCGGGGTCGCGTGTAGCTCATTATAGATAGATGATTTGCGTCACATGGAAGGAGAGCGATCGCGGCATTGTCGGCGAAATTAAATTTCATTGCAGCCAATGAAGTGAGTGGAATGTACCTACTAGAGGAGGCATTCCTACTACCTTCTTTGTCACAAAATGAAGATTTTTGAAGGACTTATCAATTTATCTGTTTGTGAAACGCGGAATCATACAAATTGCCTGTGACATATCCACTACGTTGAAATTGTTTTTTTTTCAAGTTGTTATTTATTTCAAAATACTCGTACATAGTATATAAATATAATGCAGCCGAACTACGTCCCACTGGAGGGCACAAGCCTTCTCTCAGTAAGAAAATACTACGAAAATACTAGTATTTCAGGAAAATATTCAATAGCATTCATTTTTCACAAAAGAAAAAAGTACAATGATTTTTAAAAAACATAAGTAGACTTAAAAAAATACACAAATAAGACAAATAAATCGTGCCAATTATACTGCGTTTGTGAAAAGGACCCGGCTCAGCTTGGGTTACAAAAGAGAACTTACGCTGCCAATGACTTAGGCAGCGTTAAACAAATAAGGGTAATTTTACAATCTGCCGATTTAACTATCTGTCCAGGCCTAGAATAGAGCATAGGGCACTTCCCCGTCACGCCAACCCTCTAGGTCCCCAAACAAACAAATCATTTATGAGATTTAATTAAAAAAACAATAATAATAATAATAAATTAGGTTACTTGTGCTATGGCAACCAGGCAATTACACCACAAACATAGAAGTACACCCAAGATAATCATCATCATCATCATCAGCCATTTGACGCCCACTGCAGGACATAGACCTCCCTCATGGTTTTCCTAGCCATGAGGGGTTGTGCCATAATCGCCACGCTTGGCAGGCGGGTTGGCGATCGCAGTATGCGGTTGGAATCTCAGGAAAACGCTGCTGCCCATCTCCTGGTAATATATTTCCTTAGTCGCCTTCTACGACATCCACGGAAGGAAATGGAGTGACGCTGTTCTGAATACGGCGCCACACGGTTCCCAAGATAATATTCACATTTAAATGTAAATACCTGCGTACCGCCGCAGTATTGACCGAGAAGAAGCCGCATTTCTTGCACCACAAAAGTTAGGTCGAATGCCTCCTCCAGTGCGTACTACCTCATTGGTTGGTAGCTGAAAAGTTGGGCGTCGGGAAAACCTCGCGAGGGGAGGGTAATGAGTTTGTTTGTGCGACAGATTGACAATCTACTGGTGGATGGGCGAAAAAACTGCCGTCTCACAAGTGAAGTGAAGGTGCAAGAATCTCAAAATTTAAAATGTCCTTTCATAAAACCAATAACAAAGAAATATTTCCACACTACACAATCACTTGACATGGTCCCAAACTAGGACACCCTGTGCTGTGGTAACTAGGCAAAGACATCATTTAGTATGATGTCTCTCAGTCTGGGTGTACCTAGCTTGTATTAGCTACAATGGAAATACACCCAGACCGAGACCATAAACTCACATGAAAATACACTCAGACTGAGACCATTTGTATAAATCAAGTCGGGAAGAACGGGAATCGAACCCACGATCGTTTTGGTAGTCAATCATATTAACCGCTAGAACAAAGACCAAGAGGTGGTAGCGCATTGGTAGAACGCTGGCCTCACATTCGGGAGGTACTGGGTTCCGGCAATTACCAATGACCTTGTTTTCCAAGCTACGTTTCACGTTATTTGTAGTAGCAACACCATTCGTTAACTGTGAAGGTAAACTTCGTGAGGTAATTTGAGTATCTGAGGTATTCACATACTTCAGTGTTAAGTTGCTCTTGCAGTCTAACAGACTTTTTTAAAAAAAAAACTCTTCAAATGCAGTTCAAATTGGTCTCTTCCTTTATGACAGACTGCATTTGAGGAATGTTTTAGTTTAGAAGAATCGTGTGTTTATAAATAACTCCGTTAGTCTTTAGCTCACTATACACGGCAGGAATTGTTACTGAAAGATAGCTCTGTCACACCAATAATGGCTATAGTAGAGAATAATTTTCTTTAATTGAATTCAGGAATAGCATATTGACATATTTTTCAAAGCCGTATTGTCGTTTAGGTTCATAATACTTTGGTGGTTATGACATTTTGATGCCATTTACTAGAGAATCGTAGGATAGAGTAAAATGTAACAATACGTGATTCAGCAATCAGTCAATCAATGTAGGAAACAGCACGTAACTCAGTTTAGTGTCGTGTTGTTTTTTCACTCTTCTATTTTTAATATACGTGATATTAGAACTTAAGCGACGAAATGCTACGTCATGCTTATCTTCTGCTCGCTTTGTCCCTAAAAAGGTGATTTCTCGGCAAAAGATATTTAAAAAAGGACAGCAGAAAAAGGCGCACCCAAAAGTTGAGGGCTGGCAAAATCCAATACAATTCAGGATGTCTGGGAACCGGCAGGTGCCGCCGCTAACTCGGGTTAAAGTCCACTTTTCTGGACATTTACATACATGTAGAGCTCCTTACGGTCTTATACGGGCTGATGGATTACGCATTTAAATATTTGGACTACTAACTTATACAAAGATTGACTGTATTTCTTTCTAGTTTCAAAGATTGGGCTCGATTCCGGCATGTACTTTCGTTATCGAATTTGTTGTCTAAGTTACGTACAGCTGAGAATTTTCAGTAGCAATACCACCGGGCTGAGTTTCAAAAACCTCACATACTTCAGCGCAAATCCGTGGTAAGCACGCGTTAGATACGTAAAGTAACACATACACACACACACACACACACACACACACACACGTGCGCACGCACGCACGGACGCACGCATGCACGCACGAACGCACGCACGAACGAACGCACGATTGCACGCACGTACGAACGCACGCACATACGCACACACGCACACACGCACGCACGCACTCACGCACGCATGCACGTACGCACGCAGGCACGCACGCACGCACGTACGCACGCACGCACGCAAGCACGCACGCACGCACGCACGCAATCACGCACACACACACACACACACACACACACACACACACACACACACACACACACACATACACACACACACACACAGAATCCTGATTTATGCAGCATTTTTTGAGCATTTACGCTCGTGACCAAAAGACCTATTCCGGCCTTACAGTAAAGTCTCTTCAAATTTCTTACAATAAAAATAATTATACAGAAGGATGCTTAAGTGTTTATTACTGAAACTTCAAAAATCAGCGGAATGTTTGTAAATGTTAAATTAATATGTTTGTACTGCCTCGTTGGACTAGCCGTTAGGGCGCTTACTACCAAGATAGAGGTCGTGGGTTCGATTCCCACTGGGGGCCGCCGTACATTTGTACACATGGCCTCATTCTGGGTGTATTTCCATGTTTGTGATGTCCTTGCCTGGTTACCATAGTACAGGGTATCCAAGTTTGGGACCAGGTCAAGTGATTGTGACAAGTGGAAGTTATTATTGTTGTTATTATGGTGTGATGTATGTGCTTTTAGTAAATAAAATAAATTACTGCTAAATAATGCAGATTTTGTTATTTAAGGACGATTCTCTTTACTTCAAGCGGTTACTTGTGATTGTCTTATATGTACGTAAATAACTGTTTATCCACATAAGATTGCTTGACCTGCAAACAATATTGTAATTATTTGTTTGTTGTACCTCATACATAATTAATAACATTTATGTCAATGGAAGAAAATTGCGTCTAAGACACAGGCCCGGCCTAGTCGAGACGCTAGTGTTCAGAATTTTGTATCATGCTGTTATTACTTGAAAGTGTCTTCTAATAACTTGAACAAATGACTTTAACTCCGCATGGACGTATTTCTGGCAGGGGACGCGTGATGTGACTTAGGATTCGGTCTTTAGTTAGTCAAGTTACAGATAATAAAAAAATGCTCTCACTTGTCCATCGCAAACTCATCCCGACTATGTGAGTTTTTGTTCAAGTTATCCGTCGAGTATAATAACTTTCAAAGTGCGCAAAATTTACTTGTTTTCTTCTACATAGCCTCACCTCATCAACCTACTACACATCTACGCCGACAGGATATTAGCCATCCCTTATCTCCAACAACAAGTTTAGTGTGTGAACTTGCCGGCCCCTGTCGGATGTCTTAAGTGGCTGGTAAAGGGCTAAAGGTTCGGCTGAGGGGCGGAAATTCGTTCGCCCGATACGTATCCGAGAGGCATTGCCAACTTGAGGCGTCGTGGGTCGATCCGATAGCAGAGTTATGACGTCACTTTGTAAGTGCCCGGGGCTTGACAAGATGTCGAGAGGATTGACGCTTTGTTGTGTGATAAACTTGTACCTAACTGTAACCATATTATGGTGGCCGTAGCTAAAATAAAATTTTTGATATATTTTTGTTATTCTATACTTAGTTTGCGTTTAGAAACGCTTCTAAAACTATGAACTTCTTACGCCATGTGTCTCTATCAATAACTGAGATATTACTGAGTATTTAACTGAGAGAGTTAAGACGTCGTAAAATGTACATAATTTCACCTCAGCCTTTACATTACGCGTACCGAATCCAGAACGATTCAAATCGTCTAACATACTAATTGTTAGAAACCTATTTAGAGGCTAAAAATTCCACCCATGCTTCAGCCGTAATACAGAAAAGTTAGGGTTCGAAATTTCGCCGATGCCTGCACTTGCCCATTAGAGAGAGTGAGTACAGTTGAGAGAGCGCTGGCACGGTTAGCCAGTGGTCGCGGGTTCAAGTCGCGGCATGGGTGCAATTTTTAGTCTCTAAATCATCATCATAATCATCATCAACAGCCTATGCTTGTCCACTGCTGGACATAGGCCTCTCCTATTGCACGCCACTGAGCAGGGTCCTCGGCTATTCTCATCCAGCTCTTGCCAACCGCCCTGCGAAGATCATCGCTCCACCGAGTCTGAGGACGTCCTAAACTACGTTTACCGATCCGCGGTCTCCACTCAAGAACTCGTTTACCCCATCGGTTATCAGTTCTTCGGATGATATGGCCGGCTCACTGCCACTTCAGCATGCTATTTCGGTGACTTTGGTTCTTTGTCGGATCACCTCGTTTCGAATTCGATCTTTAAGAGAAACCCCGAGCATAGCCCTTTCCATAGCACGCTGAGCGAGTCTAAATAGGTTTTTAAAATTGTCCTCAGCACGAATTAGTGCAACAAAAATAATATTTTAATTGTTATCGTAAAGTCAGGATTCCGACAGAATTTGGTGCGCATAATTTGACCCCTGGCCAAATAATTTATCAAAATTATACTTATTTCCTTACTATAATTAGTATTACCCGCTTTATAAATAGTCAAGGAATTGAATTCATTCTCTAATTTCAACAGAAGCACTATTTGGTCTTTTGCCTTAATAAATAACAGCGGATGTCGAATTATGATACAGTTATAATTACTAGAATGAAATCGCTTCTGAAAGACGTAGGTAATTAAAGCATCGCCTCGTCTTACATCGGATATTGCGTCACTGAATTTCACGGAGATGGATATTATTTTCTTTTATTCCTTTGTCTTTCCTGTTTGTGTCTGGGCATGCGTTTAATTCAATAAAGGACGTGGAGTTAGGAAAAAGCCTTTTTTACTGTCTCGTTGGTATAGCGGTTAACGCGCTCGATACCAAAAGAGAGGTCGTAGGTTCGATTCCCACTTTGGGAATTCCGCCGTACTTGATTTGCGTTAATGGCCTCAGTCTGGATGTATTTCCATGTTTGTGATGTCCTTGCCTGGTTACCATGGCACAGGGTAGCCTCGCTTGGAACCAGGACAAGTGATGGTGTTGTGTAAAATGTATTATTGATATTTTAAATTATTTAGCCTCTATTGTGGATCATGTCTGGTCAAATACACACCTTTCCTTTTTCCATTTTTACCACGGCAAGGTTTTCCCACCCTTTTGGTCTTAGTATCCGCCCGGTGCCCATACAGCGGGACCCAGTCGGCCGCAATTGGTCTACTTATCAGCCCCTATATTACGCGCACCAAAACCTGAGCGATTCCAATCGTCTAACTGTCAAATTAGTATGGAATTTGACAGTTAAGCGATTGGAATCGCTCAGGATTTGGTGCGCATAATTGAGCCACTGAACTCATACGGCAGACTTGGCCAGCCTGGTTGCACTTGAACCTGGCGGTATATTGTCGTGAATTTGTAGTGTTATCGGATTTAATTTTTTTTCTAATTCGTATTCGGCTGTGTAGAACGACCGGACCTAGTTCTATGCAGCCAAAGGCAGGCTCCCACTTGCAAAGATATTTAAAAAAAGGAGCAATGCCAGCCGACGAAACAGTTGATTTGATTAGCCAAGCGTAAACAATCCCTAAAACAGGTAAGAATCATTGATATATTTTGGTTTTTGTAGTGCCTTTTACGGCTCGTAATTTAGTAATTCCCACTTTTTCTTCAATTTTGTTTCGAGAGAGGCGTGCTGCGACGCCATCACGCACATTTTTGTATTGGTACGATCATTCCTTGTGGTTTCTTTCCAGTTGACCTGCCGGTTAACCAACCGCGGAGAACGCTAATAAGAAACCAGCTTCGGTGAGTTCTACAAGATTTCCCGTCTATAGGATTGCTACCTCACTTGTCTCGTCGTAGTTTTGTGTGAAATATCACTATGTCTTTTGTTATTTTGTTACCTAGCTGGCTACAGGACTAGTACTCGCTTGCACCATCCGGGAAGCGTGCCACTACCCAGGACGTTAAGTACTAGTGCATATTTTTCTTTGTCATCATACAGGTAGTGGTGTTCAAGATATTACCTTAAAATATAAATAAAAATAAATACATTCGATAAAAATACATAAGAAATAAATAACATAATAAAATTGCTATACTTTATAACAGTTGTTCAAAACGGCCACCAGGAACAAATCAGGTAAGTAGAGTTTAGTTAGTATTCTTAGTACTCGACAGATGTCGCTGTACCGAGTTGCATCTCGGTATGGTTTTGCTTTGCTAGTTTCATAAGAGGTCAAGCGACCTGTAGTTTACGAGGTTCTCGCATCCATTGCTTGGTACCTCATTAAATAGTAATATCCTAGCGCTGGGTTTTATTGCTATTCACCCCTTCTCAAGGGCGGGCTTGGACATGGTCCTTCGAGCCGGATCGTACTAAAGTGTACGTTTTTTCAGGGTTCCTGGTGGTGGAGCTCAACCCGCACTCAAGGGCGGCGGATTGTCGTCAAGGGCGGACTTCGGCAACGCAGGGCGGCGCCTACGAGGAGGTGCGACGGCGGGCGGCTACATCGGCGACCAAGCGAAGGCGCAAGGTGACAGCGGGCGCGCGGGGTGCCCACATCAGCGGGACGCGTCAGGAGGTGCGCGGGGCGCCACAGCAGCGGGCGCGCCACAGCAGCGGGCGCGCGGGGTGCCCACTTCAGCGGGACGCGTCAGGAGGTGCGCGGGGCGCCACAGCAGCAGGCGCGCGGGGTGCCCACAAGGGGGTGCCGCAGCGGGGACGCGGGGCGTCCACACCAGCGGGGCGCCGCAGCAGCGGGCGCGCGGGGTGCCCACAAGGGGGCGCCGCAGCGGGGACGCGGGGCGTCCACACCAGCGGGGCGCCGCAGCAGCGGGCGCGCGGGGTGCCCACAAGGGGGCGCCGCAGCGGGGACGCGGGGCGTCCACACCAGCGGGGCGCCGCAGCAGCGGGCGCGCGGGGTGCCCACAAGGGGGCGCCGCAGCGGGGACACGGGGCGTCCACACCAGCGGGGCGCCGCAGCAGCGGGCGCGCGGGGTGCCCACAAGGGGGCGCCGCAGCGGGGACGCGGGGCGTCCACACCAGCGGGGCGCCGCAGCAGCGGGCGCGCGGGGTGCCCACAAGGGGGCGCCGCAGCGGGGACGCGGGGCGTCCGCACCAGCGGAGCGCCGCAGCAGCGGGCGCGCGGGGTGCACATCAGCGGGACGGGACGGGACGCGGCGCAGCGGGACGTGCCCACATCAGCGGGACGAGCAGGGTAAAGTGAAGTGCAGTGTTTTGTGAGTACTTTTAACTTAGTATACTTTTTCTTGGACTTAGAATAATTCTTTAAAAAACGACGAGACGGGAAATCCATGCCCGATTTTGGTCAGAAATTTAAAGACTTAGAAGTTTAAATTTTAAAATACGTTGAAAAATAGTCTTCGGTGTTGGGACTTAAACTTGTTTACTTAAACGTAATTTCGTAATAGCAGAAAAAATGGAGTCTTTTGTTCAGTTGCAATTGGATACCAAGTCTAAAGTAATAAGAGCATTTTCCAACTTTAAAAAATCGCCTAAAGAACGGCTAACGAAGGCATACATTCACACTAGATTAGACAATTTGGAAGAGCAATGGAAGTCTTTTGTCAAGACCCACCAAATTATTATTAAGAGTGAACCAACAGACGCGAGCCGTAAAACTTATGTGGATAACGAGATTTACGACACTACAGAGGATACGTATTTGGACTATAAAACTGAACTAAAGGCTGCATTAGATAAATTTAATCGTATGGTTGCTACAGAAAACGTCACGGGTGAATCTAGTTGTAAGAGTGTAATTAAGCTACCTAAGATTTGTATACCTACATTTTCTGGGCAATATTCCGAATGGACTACATTCAGGGATTTATTTGTATCTTTAATACATAATAATGGCAGTTTGGAAAAGGTGCAAAAGCTTCATTATTTAAAAGGATATTTAACAGGAGAAGCTGAACAACTTTTAAGGCAAATACCAGTGTCGGCTGACAATTATGATAGATCTTGGGATGTTTTAAATGAGCGATACAACAATAAAAAATATTTATGTCATTGTATTATTAAACGATTATTAAGTCAGAGGAATATTGTTTTGGAAAATTCCTCTTGTTTAAAAGAACTCATAGATACAACGTCGGAGTGTCTTGACGCGTTGACTAATTTAGGTATTAATGTGTCTACTTGGGATATTTTAGTTATACATATTTTGGCATTGAAATTGGATTCCGAATCAAAAAAACAGTGGGAACTTTTTGTTAGTGAACATGTGTCCACTGATAATTTGCCAACGTTTGAACAATTTAAAAAATTTATAACAAATAGGTATCGAGCTTTAGAGTTTTTGGAACCTAACCGATATTCTAAAAGTACAACTCAAAGTAGTAAAATAAGAGCGATGCCTGTAACTAATATGCACTGTGTTTGTTGTGGCAATGAACATAAATTAAATTTATGCAATGTTTTCTTAAAACAAAGTGTCGAAGACCGTCGGGATTTTGTACTGCAAAAACGGTTGTGTTTCAATTGTATGGGTTCGGAACATTCAGCGAGGGAGTGTAAGGTATCGACTCGTTGTAAAATATGCGGTAGGCTGCATCACACTTTGCTGCATTCTAAGGGTCCGGTGGGAGTAAAAAATTCGTTAGTTGCACAAACAAATGAGGATTGGGAATCACGGTCATCGGAAGACGTGGATGGTACGTCCGCCGAAGCGGCTCCGGCGTCGGGTAGCGGCGAAGATTTAAACTTAACTTCATGTTTTTCGGCAAATAAAGTATCGACACAGGTATTACTAGCTACAGCGTTAGTTAAGGTTATGGCTAGAAACGGTACTCAGCAGTTAGTACGCGCGCTTATTGACCAAGGGTCTCAAGCGTCATTTATAACAGAATCCACGGTACAATTTCTGGGGTTAAAAAAGACACCTACGAGGGGTTTCATCTCGGGGCTAGGAGGGGATAAAAATGTTACCACGAAATCCACTGTACTTATCAATTTGCAGTCCCGTGTGGATCCTGAAATGATAATAAAGGTAAAGGCGTACGTTTTAAGTTCCATTACAGCGTTTCTTCCATCAAAGAAGGTAATAGACTTAAATGGGCTTGACTTATCGGGACTTACCTTGGCTGATCCAGAGTACCATTCTCCTAGTAAAGTAGATCTCTTATTAGGTGCTGATATCTACGGTCAAATTATTCAAGCCGGAATAAGGAAGGATAGTAAAGGAGGTGCAGTAGCGCAGGCTACGTCATTGGGTTGGGTAATATCAGGAACGATTACAGATGCACCACAAGAATCTACAGGCGTAGTGGTTATGCATTCTTTAATGGAAGAAGAGGAACTACTGAAGAGATTTTGGGAATTAGAAGCGGAACCTAAAATGCAAAGCAACGATTTGATGACGGAAGAGGAATTGAAATGTGAAAAAATATATCGGGAAACAACTACAAGAGATGAAGAGGGACGTTACATTGTGAAAATACCTTTTAAGGTAGACAAACCTCATGTAGAAGGATCATTTGATATAGCACAGAAAAGATTTAACTTGTTAGAAAATAGGCTTAATAAAAATGAGAAATTAAGATCAAAGTTTTCTGAAGTCATGGATGATTACGTGACGTCAGGTCATATGGAGCTTGTTGAGAAGGAAGAAATTAAAAATCCAAATGCAATTTATGTGCCAATTTTGGCCGTTATAAGAGAAGACAAAGACACGACACAAGTTCGAGTTGTTTGTGATAATTCGTGTAAAGGAAAGGATGGTATATCTATCAATGATTTGATGATGAAGGGTCCAGTGCTGCAACAGGATTTGAGACATTTGTTGATGCGGTGGAGAAATCATGTTTGTTGTTTAGTAGCGGATATTGCAAAAATGTACCGCCAAATAAAGGTCACGAAAATTGATACAGATTACCAAAGACTGTTTTGGAGACCAGATCCTACATCTGGTGTGCAAATTTATAAAATGCTAAGAGTTTCATTCGGCTCGGCATCAGCTCCTTACCTAGCGGTACGTACCTTGCAACAAGTCGCTCACGATGAGGGAGAACATTTTCCTATAGCCAAAGATCGTGTCTTAAAAGATTTACATGGACGATTTAATGACGGGTAGTGAAACAATAGAGGAGGCGGTTGAAATTTATAAGGAAATTAACGAAATGTTAAGCAAAGGAGGCTTTACGTTAAGAAAGTGGACAAGTAACAAGGATGAGCTGCTTAAGGAAATAGAAAAAAGAGAGGGAACAGGTGAAGAGAGATTACAGGAAAATTCGGAACATGGGACTCTGAAAATAAAAGTAGATGAGGTAATGAAAATATTAGGACTTACCTGGGACCGAAGAGCAGATGAATTCAGATACTCGGTGAATGTCACGCAGCTAAATGGAACTGTGACAAAAAGAATTATATTAGCAGAGGTGTCAAGGTTGTTCGATCCTTTGGGGTGGGTATCACCTTGTATAATAATAGCAAAGATAATAATTCAAAAGCTTTGGTTGAAAGGTTTGGATTGGGATGAGCAGGTACCTGCTGATATATGTAAACAATGGGATACTTACCGGAATGAATTATTATTGTTAAAAGATATAACAATCCCCCGTTGGTTGGGCACTACGAGAAATTGTTATATTGAACTACACGGGTTCTCAGACGCTTCGAATATTGCATATGCTGCGGTAGTATATGCAAGAATAATAGATCAAGAAGGCACGGTAAAAGTAAATTTAGTGACGGCTAAAACAAAAGTTGCACCTATCAAGGTTGTATCCGTTCCTAGATTGGAGCTATGCGGGGCTGTTCTTCTAACAAAGCTTTTAAGAGAAGTAGCAGAAGTATTAGTCATAGAGAAAAAATACCTGTACGCGTGGACAGACTCCACGGTGGTTTTGGCTTGGCTCAATGGTCATCCACGTCGATGGAAGCCATTTGTATGCAATCGAGTGTCTGAAATACTTACTTTTTTAGAACCATCCCAATGGGCGCATATTCAATCAAAAGAAAATCCTGCAGATATAGCTTCACGCGGTATGTATCCTTCTCAAATGTTAAAATGTGAACTCTGGAAGAATGGGCCTAACTTGTTGAAAAGTAAAGTTGTAGATAAAGGTAGACATCAAATTGCAGAGACAAATATGGAGGAAATCAAAACACATCTCGTAACAGAAAAGGAAAGTATATTTGAGAGATTTTCAACATTAAATAAAATGATTCGGGTCATAGCATATTGTAGAAGGTTTATCAGTTTAGTAAAATTGAAACAGGCGACACGAAAAATTGAACAATATTTATCAAGTCTTGAATTAACGGAAGCATTAAACCTAATAATTAATAAATTTCAAGAAGAACATTTTGAAGATGAGATAAAAGATTTAAAGGATAAAGGAGAAGTAAAGAAAAAGAGCCCTATTTCATCTCTTAATCCCTTTTTAGACCGAAATAACACCTTACGGGCGGGCGGTCGGTTAGGTCAGTCAACATTATCAAGTAATACAATGCATCCCATTATATTACCAAAAAACTCTCATTTGTCAAAATTAATAGTTGGGGATGCTCATAAACAGACGTTACATGGGGGGCAACAATTAATGCTAAATTATTTGCGGAACAAATATTGGATTATAGGGGCAAAGATACTAATAAATAGAGTTATACATAAGTGTGTCAGTTGTATAAGACATTCTACTATTACAAAGAATCAGTTAATGGGTCAGCTTCCTAGCGCTCGAGTGTCACCAGCTCGAGCTTTTCAAAATAGTGGAGTTGATTTTGCAGGACCTCTTAACATAAGAACTTCAAAGGGGCGAGGGCACCATGCATATAAAGGTTATATATGCTTATTTATATGCATGGCGACCCGGGCTGTTCATTTAGAGGCAGTGAGTGATCTCACAGCGCAAGGTTTTCTTGCAGCGTTTAGACGTTTTGTGTCACGTAGAGGGCATTGTTCACAAATTTGGAGTGACAATGGTACAAATTTTACCGGGGCTTCAAAAGAACTTCATAAAATGTTTGCTCAGGAGAATTCTGAAATATCATTGGAGATACGGGAAATTTTAGCTAATAATAAAACTACATGGCATTTTATTCCTCCATATTCGCCTAATTTCGGGGGGTTATGGGAAGCGGGAATAAAATCAACCAAATTTCATCTTAGGCGCGTAATTGGGGATAGTACTTTAACTTACGAAGAACTATCTACGGTTTTAGCACAGATTGAGGCTTGCCTTAATTCAAGGCCCCTATCTAGAATAGATTCAGACGGGGATACTTACACTGTCTTGACGCCGGGTCATTTCATTATAGGTGAACCCCTACTAACTGTGCCGGATCAAGGTTACGAAAATTCTACACTTACATCTTTGAAACGCTGGCAGATAACCCAAAGGATGCTGCAAAGTTTTTGGAGTAGGTGGTCTAGAGAGTATTTAAACCAATTTATGCAAAGGTATAAATGGGCAAGGCAAATACCGGAACCTCGCATAGGCGATATAGTATTGGTAAAAGAAATGGACTTACCTCCTGCTCGCTGGCTGTTCGGTAGAATTGTAGAAAAGCACCCCGGAGTGGACGGAATCACGAGAGTGGTCACATTGCAGGCAAAAAATACACAATTCAAAAGACCTGTTTCTAAACTATGTATCTTGCCAATTGTAGATTAAGTATAAGTAGGTGTTAGTAAAATTGCACCATTATTCTTGTTGTACTAGTTATACTTTATTATAAAACTTGCTGTAGCTCTAGCTCTTTATAGTAAATTTTAATTGTAAAAAAAAAATAAAAAAAAAAAAAAAATTTATTGTTGGTTAGTAATTAGAGTTAAATTAGGATAAGTTGATTGAACTACGTATGAGTAGATTAACGTTAAGTTCTTTTTACTGAAATTCTTGTAATTTTGCACGGTGGGCGGCAGGTGACCTAATTTAAACAAAATGTATAAATGTTTCTTAAGTAAAGTCAATGATAGTTGCTTAAGAACAATTTTGTAATTGTTCTTGGTGGGCGGCATGTTCAAGATATTACCTTAAAATATAAATAAAAATAAATACATTCGATAAAAATACATAAGAAATAAATAACATAATAAAATTGCTATACTTTATAACAGTTGTTCAAAACGGCCACCAGGAACAAATCAGGTAAGTAGAGTTTAGTTAGTATTCTTAGTACTCGACAGATGTCGCTGTACCGAGTTGCATCTCGGTATGGTTTTGCTTTGCTAGTTTCATAAGAGGTCAAGCGACCTGTAGTTTACGAGGTTCTCGCATCCATTGCTTGGTACCTCATTAAATAGTAATATCCTAGCGCTGGGTTTTATTACTATTCACCCCTTCTCAAGGGCGGGCTTGGACAAGTGGTATATAGGCTTATTGTATTTGAATATAAAATCGCTATATATGTAAGTCTATATTAATGTGTAAGTTTATTTAATTACATTTTATACAAGTATATTTTTATACTTATATCAACTTGTCCTTTTTTTGCACGCCTACCAACTCTTTCCCTTACCTCCTGCGGTTGACTGGTAGAAAATGCTTATGGCATTAAGTCCGCCGCATTGTACGATTTATTTTTTTGAGTGCAATAAAAGTATCAATAAATAAATAGTCTGCCCGTGAGGGCCACGAACATTTCGGTCTATAACTTTGAAATTAATAATAATTACTATAGGCAACTGAGTGTTTTTAGAACGTTTGCCACAGCCCCCCGCATCTTTTCCTTGTTTAAAATCACAGAAAATTGCAGTTTTTTCTGATAAAAATTGATACTTACACTTATGTTCGACATACATTTTGTTCCATGACTTAGAAATGGTTCCATAACTTAAAGAGCGTTACAAGTACTATGCAATACTCTGAGGTTGCAAGCTATGGAGTGCTTTTAGAATGTCCGCTACTGACCCTGCATCTTTTCTATACTTAGACGGACTGGAATCTATTACATAAACTATTATGTATGTATATTATGTATATACATAAACTCACGCCTGTATCCCAGGTCGCCTAAGACGTTCCTTACCGGCCCTTCCATCCACATTTGCTCGATATATTTGTTTCGTCAATATTTTTCCTTTATCCTCTCCATATGTCCAAACCAACGTTACATTCCTTTCTCAATTCGCAATGCAGTTGAGTTTTTATTTTTTTCCCCGATAGTACAAGTCATTTTAAAAAACTAATTTCGTTTTCTTTGTGATTCATCAAGTTAAACACTACTAAATATTTTTTTTAAATATTAAACTGCGTGACGTCATATGCTACCCTTGCTGTGTTAGCCGCGCGATTGCGGTTTCCGTGTGAATAGACCTCCCTAGCAAATTTTGACAACTATAGACTTTGACAACCTTAGCTGTAGTGTTGCTAGAATTTAAGTTTATTTACTCCTAAAACATGTGACGTCACATGTTAAGTAGGTCAAATGAAGGTCATAGGTATTAAAGCTAAAATAAAGCTCATCTTTTGAGATAAACATCTCTAACATAGAAAATACTGTTATTTGGATGTTAGTCTCGAAATGGTTTTCGATTCAGCAGGTAAAAAAAAAACTTTGGGTTCCCAATTCTAGTCACTACATCCTCTTTCAGTCCATCCATAATTTACATAAACTCACATTTGTAGCCCGAAGGGGTAGGAACGCACGCCGATTCTGGTACTTTTTATCTTGCCCTTTGCTAATACATCCACCTGAGACATCCCTTACCGGCCCTAATATATCATTTTCAATTGAATAATATTGCCAAGATAACATTGCCACCATGCCACGTCCATTTTTCTTCTCACCTCTCTCCGTCCGGAAAATCGCTACTTACGCTGATTGAACAAGTTTTTCCCATAACTTGGGGGGCAAAGTCGCGACGTTAGCATTCACTCCAGTGTGAAATTAGCGTTATGAGTGGACAAGACATTACGCTCCTAAAGAAGGGGTCACCCTGGAGCGTCTTGAAATTTATTGCGGACCTTTTTGGGATGAAACGCTTTTATGCATGTAATACCTACGAATGTTTGTCAACCAGCGTTGTTAATTTTTATGATTTTTGCTTCAAACTTGTTTCAAGGCGTTGTTATGGCCTTATTATTTATTCACTAGCTGACCTGGCAAACGTTGTTTTGCCTTAACGAGCATATTAACAAGCCCACGACGTATTCTCAAACCTATCAAAATATACACAAAACAATTCATAAAAATCGGTGACGCCGTTTCGGAGGAGTTCGATAACAAACACTGTGACACGAGATTTTTATATATTGGATTAATTAATAAAAATGTAATTGAAAATTTTTCTTAAATTTAACCCACGCCTGTATCTCGGACGAGTAGACAGAGATCAGAGTTAGCCACTCACCACGAGATAAACCTCCAAACCTGAAAGTTTTAAACTTTCTTTAATTATTTAAAATAAACTGTTGCTTATATGTAGGTATTTGATTGTGAATTTATTTTGTAGGTATTCACATAAGTATATTATTATTTAAGTAGATGTACGTTATGTAATATGTAATTATACTTATATTCTTGTAATCTTTCGCTATACATATTTGTTACTTCACATAATTATATTCCAGATTCTCTTACCGACTATATTCTTCCTGCAATCCACTCCATCGTGTTGTTTAATCAACGGCTTAGGAGATATTGAGGTTCAAAATCGCACTCGTTTTGTCCAAATCATTTATTTCCAAGAAACGACGGACATTTCAAGTTTTTGTATTTAAAAAAAATTCAATATGTTAACGCGTAATGTATTAAAAAAGTATGGCTGGTTTATACTTACGCTCCATGACTATGGGTCGAGCAATGGAGAGAGCTATGTTAGGAGTTTCGCTGCGTGATCGAATCAGCAACGAGGAGATCCGCAGAAAAATCAGAGTTACTGATATAGCTCGAAGAATTGCTCAGTTGAAGTGGCAGTGGGCGGGGCACATAGCTCGGAGAACTGATGGCCATTGAGAAGAAAAAGTTCTGAACTGGTGACCGCGGACCGGACGACGCAGGGCAGGCCTGCGTGGGTAGGCCTGCGTGGGCAGGCCCCCCGCCAGACACAAGGCCGGGAAGCACGAGGGAGGCCTATGTCCTGCAGTGGGCATCAAATGGTGGATGATGATGATGATGACTTACACTCCATGCCATATCAAAACTCAATAATTTATTTTGACGTAGAGAATTTACATTCTGTTTGCTGAATGTCAACGTACTATGTTAGCCGCTGCTTCGGGCCATATTTGTAGTGGAGAAAAAGGCAGCGGGAAAAAAACTCCACTCTGACCACCTTTTCTCAAATCACCTTAAACTTAATACATGAAAGCCTATATGATATTATTCCGAGATTGACATCAATAAATTTAAAAGCCAAAATAATAAATATATCAATCGGCAAGTACTCGTCCACTTCATTACGATACTCGTATCTTTTTGTCCTAAAACCGTATATAGAAAACGCAGAAAAAAAAAACGACCAACGGCGTGTCAGGCCACGCGCAGAGCAGGGTTCCGTAGTTTATTAATAATTTTTCATAAGCGCACAGACCCTGTACCGCCAAGCGTCTTCACCCACACCATTGCGTTGTATTTTGACATAAACATTAGTATTTTATTTTATTTATGTTAACTACCTACTAACATCACCAGAGTAATTGGACTGTGTTACCCAGAAACATTCCAACCCACAATAAATAATTTTCGAGCAAAACGCTATGTGTAACATGGGTTGTTTTTCACGTTTTTGTTCAGATGTTCTATATATTTTCTTTTCTAGTACGGCGCGGATAGACAAACAGATATACGGACGGATATTGTAAAACTACAAGGTTTGTTTGTGGACTACGCAACCCCAAAAACGGACCCGACGTAGTACTTCATCTTTAACTCCAAACAAAAAGTCACACGTTACGCCGACTGGGTGTTTTCGGCGCCACAACCAAACCATCTCTATTTCCACAGATCTAAAGCTCACATTTCCATGCGAACTGTCGAAGCTATATTGGCGTGATCATGGGCTGTCACGTCGAGTGGACAGTGGCCGAACTTCGCCAACGTCGGGTGCACTTTGAGGAGCCGTATACTAGATTTTCCTCTTTCTCGAGATCTTTATATTTTATATTGCTTCGGCTGGACGCGACTTGCTGATTGTTTGAGTTTTTTTAACTCTATCTAGAAGGTGTAAAAAAACCCCTGCCACATCCAGAAATTAGATGTTTAAGGGGATTTTGTTACACCCAGTTATCGTAACAGAAAACACAATCGTATCAAGACACATCACAGAAACAAACTAAAAAATAAACAAATAAGTAACTTGATACGAACAACAGAAGAAAGAAAACGTAATTCAACAGACAAATACGCTGATATAGAATGTGGTGTGACTAAGTTACCATTAAAAGCAGCTGACCAAGCATTGTGCTGAGGGAGTGAGCCGCTGTCTGCAGGTAAAATCGGGTGCAAACACTGACACCAATAAGTTGACAGGTTAGCATAAAGTGAACACACCCGCTGCTATAAACACATTACCTCCCCAGTCCTACCCTTCGAGGGATGCGAGGCATTTAGTTTGGCGTGTCGATCGTAGCGCCTGTACCTTGACATATTTGCGCGCCAGCTGCCGATGCGTGCCGATGTTTAGGTAAACATGCGTACCTTTTGTTTAACCGATTAAAGTCATGTTTTTTAATTGATTTTTCAACAAGAGTCCCACGTTAGATTAATTCAATTCAATTCAATTCAAATATTTTTATTCATTGTAAAAACAGAATGTTTACTTAATGAACGTCAAAGTTGTTAGTTTAACAATTAATGGATTATGTGGAGAAGAAGCTAACAAAGAAACTCCACATTTATTCTTTTCAAAACACGTTTTAACTTAATTAACAGAGTTTTCAACTTAAAATATTAGTCATGAATGTGTTGAACACTAGTCACAATCGTCCTTTAAATAATATTAATCTACTGTTTAATGCCAAACATCTTTGTCTTCTAAATAATCCTTGATGTTATAGTAAGCCTTTGTGCACAGAATGTGCTTAACACATTTTTTAAATCGCGTTGGAGGTAACTCTAATATATCTTGAGGAATTTTGTTGTAGAACCTTATACAGTGCCCCATAAAGGATGTGTGATTAGGTAAGATAACAAACGATTCGAATCCCCAAGGTCCCGCTTCGTCTCGGAATTTATCTTTGTATTTCAAGTTTGTAAATTAAAGCCATGCCTTAATCTTTTTGGTACATAAAGTTGTGCCGTAAAAAATAAATATTTTGAAAACACATAAACAAAATCAGAAGTAGCCGAACAAAAGATGTTGTAGGTTGACGGTCAAAGCTAATGTTATAGACCTTACCCACCTCTGTCAAACTTTGACTTATTTCCTCACCTTTTCCCTGACACCTATCGCGCTAAGATGACAGATGACCCTCCAGTTATCTCTACCGCGCCCCCGGAGGATCCAATCCGCCAGGAGCACCGTCCCGATAAATCTTCGGCCAGCCGAGAGAAGAAATGATAAACACACGCGTGCTGCGCGTGAGTAATGTGTGTTACATGATTTAGTGCCCGTGGGGTCCGTGTGGGGTCTCGGACTGTGCTTCGGATTGGGGTTCGGATCAGCGCCTCTGTTATTTAAGTTGTCACTGGATTGACTGACGCCGATTTTTACTTTTTTTAAGCCACTCCAGCTGTTAAATACATACCTACATATTGTTAACCCAACACACACAAAACACTTGTCCTAAAAGTTTTCTTATTTCGCGAGTAAACAAAGCCATTGCCGCTTATATTTTTCGCTGAAATTTGAAATTTTGTATTGAACATCGTATTTTTTCACTAATTCTAAGTGAATTCCGCAGGCTCTTACCCCCAATTTCTCGTACACTAACACGCTGTTAATCAACTGTTAACAGCTGTCAATTGACCAAAGTGCATACAAAAAAACCACTGACAGCTGTTAACAGTAGATTAACAGCTTGTTAGTGTACGAGAAACCGGGGGTTAGCCTCTCACGATATTTTCCTTCGCCGTTAGCGAGTGGTATTGCTACAACAAATTCATGAAATGCATTGTATGGAATCAGGCGTTGCTTTGCGGAATTCCATAATAGCATTAAAATGTGAAAATTACTTTGCTTTGAAGTCGGTACGTGCCGAAATCGAACCCAAGATCTCTCATACATGAGATGAGTGTGCTACCATTGTCCTACCAGTGGTACTACTCTCTTAAGATAATCATGTAAAGTGCAAATTTACTCTATCCGATTAGGCCAAAATCCGTAAGACATGTTAAATCCGCAGTTAAGAAACTACAGCGTGGTATTGAAATTGATAGCAATACTTTATATTAAATAGTTAATAAATTATTTAACAGTGGTGAAAAATACGGCTCGAAACTGTGATACCAAATTCAAAGTGGTAGGAATAAGTACGGTAATATTGATTTTTTTTATTGTGTTAAATATTGAAGAGTGCCGTCCAATATGTGTAAAACGATATTTTTTTTTTATTCTTATTACTTTTATTCTGATATTGTGGAAAAAAAATTGTTACGCATTTTTTTTTAACTAGCGCATTATGTTTCTAAATCATGGTTAGAATATGTCCCCTAAGCAACGGTGAACGAATTGGAAGTCACCCTGTAGACTCGAGTAACTCAGCTTAGTTCCGAATCAACCCAAGTCTGAGCTAAGTGAGGTGGCCTGTATCGATTCTGTCTCAAGGTCCGTCTATCTGCATACTTTTGGCTAAGTCTCTAAGCGCCTAAGAGCTGATTATTAATTAAACAGAAGCTCTTTGCACAGACGCGTCCCCTGGGACCCTGCATATTCATGTGGGTCATTTTAGCTGCTGATTAGACTAAGTTTAGAAGTTTGTTTTTGCTGAATGTTAAGCCTGGCATCAGAGGCATAGCAGTATTCAGTAACCGCCCTAGGGCGGTGCCCCCGTCCTTTATTAACTGAGCTACATGTGATAATTGTGTCTGTATATTATTCCGGATTATCTTACTGTTTTTCGTTCTTATATCATTTGAACAATCCCTCTCTAGGGATGAAACATACCAACGCGGTGGCGGTCCATACAAATGTCCATATAAGTAAAACTTTAGCCTTCTACAAAAACTTACTATTAGCAATAAAGCATCCAATGGAAGACTTGCACAAAAAATGTTTTAATAGAATAGGAGAGAACACGTTAAGTAAATAAACGTGGTGTTTTTTTTCTCTCTGCGACTAATACGTTTTATAATATAACCAGTCGAAACACAGAGTCGAAAAGCCAATATAGTAACGTGGTACTAAAACGCGCCATACAAATCGACCTTAGACTATGACGTCACTCCCTAACGTAAAGCTTATAATGTATGAAGCATCTATTTTTATTTATTAGAGAAAACAAACAGTTGTACAAACACGTTAATGTAACTTAGGAATAACATAAACACTATATAATTGTACAACCAGCAGCGTTTTCTACAGTTTACTTAAACAGACGTTTCTCAATATTAGAGTTAATAGTAGGGTTAAACGTTAGTATTCCATGAAAAATTTAATAATTTTTTTTATTGAATACTAACGTTTACTTTTCGATTCTGATTTTTTTTGCTTTTCGACTCTGTGTTTCGAGTGGTTATATTATAAAAAGTATTAGTCGCAGAGAAAAAAAAAACACCACGTTTATTCACTTAACGTGTCCTCTCCTAATCTATTAAAACATTTTTGTGCAAGTTCTCCATTGATGCTTTATTGCTAATAGCACAGAGGAACTAATAGCAAGTTGTAGCTTGTGACTTGAATCAATATAGACCAAGTATGAATCTTCCAGAACAATATCTCTCATTACAGATATCCGCAAACGACGTCAACAAGCCAATACAAATGCGCACAATCTAGAGACATTCCGGGCGAGCGTCTATTGCTTGTAGTCATATAGAGGTCGTATAGAGGTAGTATGATGCCTAATAACAGGGATTATGCTAAATAGCGACGCGTCCATCACAAACCTGGCATGCCAGGCACGCAGGTAAAGGGGTGGACACATTTGTACAATGTAAGGGCTCGATGATATCGACAGTCGACACCAAGTTTTAAAACAAATATCTTTAAGTAAACTTTGATTTTTTTATTAAATACCCACTTATACTTCATCGTACACGAAGCATAGAGCAGTAGGTAAATTATATAAGAAATTACATGTTAATTTTTATCGTACAGTAAATAGGCTCGCCTGTGTACCCGTTCTTATTACTTTGTTTTTATGTGTAAAATATTTCTCTTTTGTGTACAATAAAGTATAATAATAATAATAATAAACGTCAAGGCTGTCATGAAATTAATTCTCTATTAAAATATTTATACAGGGTGTAACGAAATCCGAAAGTCGTCTGCTCGTGAATACGAACAACTTTTACTGTGGCGAAAACTTCAACGTGACGAAATAAATATTATCAGCTCATTCATACATTTTAAGGCTGCAGGTGGTAACTATAGCGACAAGACCGCCAGTTATATACAATGTAACTTTGTTATTTGAGATTTTTCATGTACTTTTATGAAGTGTGGTGTGCAATAAATAGTATTAATCTAATGTAATCTAATCTGATATTTTTTAGTCGATATTTTTTTCGATGTTTCAAAGTTGAAAAATTAACCAGTTGAAAAGTTCGTACTGAATTCACTAGTAGAAACCTCAATTTTCTGATAAATATGTGGATTTTGATACAAAACCGTGTTAAATAAATTAAATAAAAAATTATTTACGTCTATAAGAATATTTTATACGATACTCAGAATATGTATGTTGGTACATAATGAGTTAGCAGGAATCAAACCCGACGTTTCCGCCACCGACCGTGTAAAATCAAACAGCGCTACCGCCCGCTTGCTTAATTAACGGTGCTAAATCAAGCAATTATTTGTACTAATTAATGCTGTGTTAGCTTAGCAATAATGCTGTATTAACAACTGTCAGTGACGATTACGGGGGATAGTGTTGGCTTGAGGCCACTTCGACGTGTTTGCGAGTTGCTGTCGACACCAGTTGCCGACAAGTTAGAATCTGCGAGGTGTCAATCGGTTAATATACAGGGTTATTTTTAAAATGCGCATTTCTTGAGCTTGTCATTTTTTAAAAACGACTCTTAATTTTTTTTTCTTTAATTTTCTATTTAAAAATGTACGGTCCTGTTTTATTTATTCGTTTTGTCTGTTGTGTATTTAGTTTTCTTTCTGTTGTTGTGCATATTATGTTACTTATGTGCTTATTTTGTTTCTGTGATGTATCTTGTTGGTATAATAAATTTCTTCTTCTTCTTCTACATAGTAAGAACCAATTTACAAACTCTGGTGTCTGCATACCTCTCCGGGATTCAGGCGGGAGTTTACTTACGAGTTTACTTAAGAGCCTAAAAGCTTCTAAAATACAGTTCCAAAATTAGTCGTTCTGTGTTATATTTGTTAAGAGCGGAGTATTAGAAGTTTCCAGCGATAACTATTACATAGCTTCATTGTGAATACTTAGCTTATTGATCGACAGAATCGTGGTTCGAGATTGTACATTAATATATCTAACAAACGGCGCCGGCAAAGTAGAAACACGCAAATATTCGCATTTTTTGAAATATGGAAAATTTTACAAATAGTATCCTAGTCCTAGAAAATACAAAAAGGGTTGGAAATGATTTGGTCTTCAATTGGTCTGTTTTAGGAATTACGCATTTGTGAGGTAACCTTGTATAGAATTGCCATGAGTTTAAGCTACTAAAATGTACATGCCAATCTCTGCTATATCACCAGATTTAGGTGCACCTTCCTTCTTTTTCCATCTTGTCTCCAGTTTCGACACTACTATCTTCAGCTTTCTCATCACAGAAAGTGATGCCCGTCTCAGGAAAGACAACCTCAGTAACACTAAGGAAGACCTTTTTCAGTGTCCAGTTGTAACTGGTGAGGAGTATGAACTTGGTTTCTTTGTTGACCTTGGCTAATTCGGACAGGGTTCCGTGCAGTTCTAGAGGAACATAAGAGTCTTAGGCCGACTTACACTTTCTTTAATGCGGCTTAAGCAGCATTTAACTAAAATTCTCCATACGACAAGTGACATGAAACGGGCTAGTCGGCCTTAGTATTGTTTTGCGTAGGTAATCGTGACAGTCGTGATAGACGTGTCGCCGAGCGAGTCCCGCGCGGCGGCCATGGCAAACAGGGGCGGTCAAGAAAACGATGACGGAATGATTTAGACAAGTTCCTGCCGAAGTGGTTAGAAGTGGCGAACAACCCGAAATCTTGGTCTGAAAAGGGGAGTGCATTAATTTTCCCTGCAGTGGGACATAAGTATTATGGAGGCTATATAAAAACGTCTTTGAATATATAGTTCCGAAATCCTCTTCCAAAACGACATGGGTAGGTATAACAAAGCAGCGTCACGGAGATATCTAAGTACGTACCGACTATTTGCTCAACTCGCTGATTAATTAAGAGAGGTAATAATATGAAAAGTAGGCTTTCGTCGAAGTTTCGTGCCTTTAATAAGCGAAGTTTCTTACAAAACGTCTTTTTGAGTGAAACAGCCTCTTTGATGAGACGGGGGCGGCCTCAGATGCGATTAGAAAAGGCCCGGGAACTCCTCGGAAACAGGCCAAGTTAATGTTACTTTGTTTATTCCCTAATTTGCCTTTTCTATGTACCTACTTTCCTTAAAGTTTCCCGGTATCAATCGAGTTAGATGTTGAGTTTTATAAATACTTATTGCCTTCGTAATCAATGGTTTTTGTAGCTACATGTTAAGTCAAAGGACGAAATTGACGAATTGATACAATACTTAGTACAAATAGTAAAATTTGGGACTTAGTTTGCCCTCGATACACTAAGATACGAAGAGAAGTATTTTTTATCTTTATCTAGTCATGGTTTATCGTATACAAACTAGACAGACGGAAAATAGTTTAGGCTCTTATTCCCAGATACAGTCCACCCAAGAGCAGTTTGTTTTCTGACACTGTCAAAATAGATAAAGTGGATAGATAAGGCCTTCTCACACCTTCATCTGATAGCGAGCGGCGAGCGTCAGATGTGACGTCAGCGAAAATCGCTACAAGACGCATAGGCCAGTGTTTTAGGGTGATTCTACAGCAACCACTTTCGTGTGTTCCTGAAAATTTTCCTGAATTGCTAAGAGTTTTCTCAAGCTGTATGAAATTACACACGGGTCTTACGGCAAATATAAAGGAAAAAATCCGAAAATAATTCATCTGCTATTATATGAAATTAAAAAAAATTTAAAATTGTGTGCCAGTTTTCATATATTCAATATTATCTTCTTATTTGTTCGGTTCCGTTGACTTGACATTTTCAGACCACAAAGGGCTAGTAGACCTTATACCTATAGTATTTGATATCTATCAATTTCAAATTTCAAACCCTCTATAATTTATATAAATTCTGTAAATTAAGGACTTGAAAAGACTAAGTTTGGGGTTTTTTTGTCCATTTTTTCTCCAAAATTATCTAGATTTTGAAATGGACACCTAGTTTGACTTGTAACGTTCATTAAGTCGCAGTTACTGTGCTACTTTGAATATAAAAAATTGATTTGATTTGATTTGTTAATGAGTAAATAGGTCTTAAAACACGGAAAGAGAATGTAAGGGTTCTGTTTTTTTCTTTTTCAGGTACGGTACCTTAAAAAATAGCTTAAAATCTGAATTGTGAATAACAACAGTCAGCCGAGAACAGCCCGAATTACCGCGGCAAGGCTACGTAACAAGTATAAATCATAGCCCACCCTTCCAACCCCTAGCATGCCCCCAGGCACAGGGGCGCGAGACGGATTTATCACAAGTTAATACACTCGCCGGTAAAAATAGCCCAATCCCACGCTGGACAAGGAAATACACTTACATGCTCCAGAGATTAGCCCTTCAAGGTTCCGTCGAAAGGGTACGCTTTTTTATTGTTTGGAAAATTTTCCGCCTCTAGGGGCACTTGGTTCTGGAGTAGGCTTATTTGTTCGCTATTTTGCGAGTTAAGACGATTTTTTTTGTGCCTCAGATAACAAGTACCTCAAACATATTTTTTTCACACATAGACTCACGCCTCTATCTCGGGACGGGCAGGGAGAGACAAGGTTTGCATTCTGAAAAGATTCTGATTTTGATTGTGATTCGGAAAAGTTCGTCAAACAATCAGTCAAAGGACGCCTGTCACCTCATTCTACCGAGACCACGGAACTTGCAAAAGTACCGAAACGTCGGAAAATTGTGAAATGAAAAAAATAAACGAGTAAATAGCCGTGCAAATTCAGTTTTTACAATCAGTCAAAGTAGGTAATTAAGTTTATCTAGTAAACAATCGCGATTAGACCCGTTCGATGTAAACGTCATCAACATTCATTAGTCGTTGCATGCACGCACGCCGGATTCGGGTACTTTTTATCTTGCCCTTGGCTAATACATCCCCTACTTGGTCGAATGTTAATGAAGTCAAAGAGATCTGTCAGGATCGTGGCATACAGACCCTGTTCTTCGACTGCCCCTTTGGGATACAGGCGTGAGTTTACTTGAGATCTGTATCTCTTGTAAGCCTGTGCTTGAGTGATATTATTAATTATGTTTTCATGTTGCACATTTTTTTTACGGGTCAAGGTGGCACAAAGAGCTATGGAGCGAGCCATGCTAGGCCTCAGACTAGTGTTTAGAGTACCAAATGCCGTCATCCGACGTCGGACGAAGGTTGATGATATTGGTGACCGAATCTCGAGTCTGAAGTGGCGATGGGCGGGACACCTGGCGAGGCGGGAAGACGGCAGGTGGACCAGGGCAGTAACGGAATGGTAGCCGAGGACCGGGCGGCGGTCGGTCAGTAGAGTCGGCAGGGGGCCTGTGGATGCGAATGGCGAGAGACCGTGAAAGATGGCGTGATGGGGAAAAGGCCTATACCCAACAGTGGGCAGTGATGGGCTGATGATGATGATGATGATGATGTGGATGTATAACACTATAGTTTGGTACATAAAGGTTGGTGAGAACTCTGTACACGGGCAAAAGATTACCCGTTGAAGAGAAAGGGTAGTGACGGCCTGTTAAAAGTTTTCCAGTCCAACGAGATCCCCTGATAATTTCATTCAGTCCGTCTAGCCTTGTTTTATATCTGATCAAGAACAAACTCGTGTTGAGCAACAAGACTTTCTACGTATATGTTTCACATTCCTTTAAAGGTAGACGGTCAAGCTGTATGTACGGTCAACAGCTGATCAACCTTTACATTTCTGCTCAAAACTAGTTCGTAACGTGAGTAAGTTTATTATTGTGTTTCATCTTTTTTGTCTCGGCCCTTTTCCACTCTTCAATACCAAAGGTTAGCTAGCAGAGAATGTTTCTTGCATTAAGCACGCCATTGTGCATGTTTATAATTCGTGCAATAAAGAATTAAAGTACATAGTGTAAGCTCGTGCCTATAGATTTGAAACTTTGAAATTTATGTATGGAAACTCGTTGTTCATAACAACTTATCCTTCCTTGTCTAGCACCTTATTATAATTGTTTTCATTGCCATTAAAAATCTAAGTTATTTTGGTTATTCTTGTGTGATTTCAAGGCAAATATGAAATAAAATTAAACTGAATTTGTGGATAAAGATAGATAGGGACAGATAACACTTTATTGTACATTTATCTCGTTTAAGTCCTTAAGATTTCTATAAACTACGGACTAAAATAGTAATTTTAATGCTTATATGTATCAGAAAAAAGCGGTGATAGCACAGCGGTAAAAAGCTGGTCGTGGGTTCGAATCCTGGCATGTGCAATGAGTTTTTTTTCTAAGTCACGTACATGTGTAAATTTTTAGTAGCAATACCACTCCCTAACTGTGACGGAAAATATCGCGCGGAAAGCCTAGTCTGAGGTATATATATACATCAGCGCTTGCTACGTGCAATGGCCCAAAAGTGCGGAAATCCTAGGTCTAATTAAGCAATCTTGAGACTTGTTGCGGTCAATGACTGCACTAGATTTGTGGATTGAGAAAATAAACATATTTATTGATTATTTATTAAATTTCAATTTCAATAACAATATAATGCAATAGTGCGACTTAGGGCCGATTCGACCAAACTATTTGTGCTTGGTATAAGTGGTAATTTCGGAATAAATCGAGAAATACTCTGGAGTAAGCCTGTATCACGTTCTACCAACTACTAATCCCGGGATAATTGACACTATTGCAACAAATTATACCAAGATTAAAATTGAGGGAGTAAATTTATTATCAGATTAGTTATTCCTGGTATAAAGCTTAGTTGGTCGAATCGGCCCTTACAGGTTTAATGCTTAAATGTATCAGAAAAAGCAGCATCTCCAAGCCTTCTCAGTATCAGAGGTCATGTCGCGAGCCGCGGCTGGGCTCGGTAATAAATCAAGCCCGGAGGAAATTGCGACGACGCCGGGGGGCGGCGAGGGGGGTCGGGGCCGGGGGCAGGGGAAGACAGGAACCGATTTAATTAAATCTTGCATCGAACTCCTGAGGCTTCCCTAACGAACGGCCATTGTATTAAAATAATGTCCGAGTAAGAGTTTTCTGTTTCGCCTTTTTAGCCCGGCGCTGCTATATTGGCTCGTCGGGGCTCCGGCGGGACGTCTGTTGACGTCTGATGATTGGTTTGGTCGGAATTTAATTTGGTGTGGGTTTTGCTGTTTGTTTGCGAATGGGAATGAGTAATACAGGAAGAAAACCGTTTATGACAACAACAGTAACACACACTTTAACAACGTTACAACACATTACACATAAAATCTTGAAACCCAAAAACATTTCAAAGATAATTGAAAAAGATCAAGTCGGACAAGTCGACGGTACTTCGCTATAGACATTATAATTATCCATAATATTTATGATGTAATATTGTGAAGTTGTAACTCACAAGTGCATCCTTTGCACGTCTTGAGGAAACCTGAGTGTCTGAGTTGTTCACATCGATGGTATTTGGCTAGACATTGAATCCACAATATTTATAATGTAATGTTGTAAAGTAGTAGCAGTAGCAATACCACTCGCTTGCTGTGAAGGAAAACATCGTGAGCATAGCTCAGCGCTTAAATTGGCCAGTCTCCGGTAGGCCGCTGGACACGCGTGGTAATTAAGTCAAAGCTCTCTCTCTATGAGAGAAGACCTGTACCCTGTAGCGGGACGTATCATCATCATCATCATCAGCCATTTGACGCCCACTGCAAGACATAGACCTCCCTCATGGTTATCCTAACCATGAAGGGTTCAGCCATAATCTTCACGCTTGGCAGGCGGGTTGGCAATCGCAGTATGCGGTTGGAATCTCAGGAAGACGCTGCTGCCCGTCTCCTGGCAATGTATTTCCTTTGTCGCCTTCTACAACATCCACGGAAGGAAATGGAGTGACGCTATTCTTAATCCGGCGCCACATGGAACGTATACCTATACATAAAAATATAGATAGATAGATAGACACTTTATTGTGCATAAAAAAGGAAATTGCACAGGTATTTGTTAACCTAAGAGTACCGACGGCGGGCTTCATATAAAGTAAAGTAAAGTATCGTTTATTCATGTACATGGGTAAATGAAATAGATCTTCATATACAGAGTTTCAGTGCATTCCATGTGCTGCCCGTCTGGGCGTATGAATATTCATGCAAGCATGCAATAATTATGTATGTATTTCTAGGTCAAATTCAAATTATAAAATGGTTGTGATTAAATGTCAAAATTAAAATTAAGGTAGACATTAAATTGTTCTATCCTCTAAAGAGTCAATAATTCTGTAGTAACATTTATCAATCAGTAACTTAAATAAACTGCTCTTGAATAAATTTAAATGCATGTCCTTAATATATAATGTAGATTCATAAAGTGTCGTGGGCTCGATTCTCATTGGAGGTCACCGTACGTGATTTTTGCAAACGGCCTCAGTCTAGGTGTATTTCCATGTTTCTGATGTCTTTTCCGATTCCATGCACAAGGTTCTAGTTTGGGACTAGGGCAAGTGGTTCAAATATTGTATGGAAGTTATTGGTGTACGTGACATTCATGTTACGCAGAGTAACCCCCGGTTTCTCGTGCACTAACAAGCTGCTAATCTACTGTTAACAGCTGTCAGTGGTTTTTTTTGTACGCACATTGGTCAATTGACAGCTATTAACAGTAGATTAACAGCGTGTTAGTGTACGAGAAACCGGGGATTACTCTGCGGTATTCTAGCTTGGGACCAGGGCAAGTGGTTCAAGTATTGTATGGAAGTTATTGGTGTACGCGACATTCATGTTACGCAGAGTAACCCCCGGTTTCTCGTGCACTAACAAGCTGCTAATCTACTGTTAACAGCTGTCAGTGGTTTTTTTTTGTACGCACTTGGTCAATTGACAGCTCTTGATTAACAGCGTGTTAGTGTACAAGAAACTGGGGGTCAGAGTCTTACACAGAATAACAATGGTTTTCGATTACTATTTTCAAGTCCAAGACTTAGGAGGCTATATTACAAAAAGCGTACAATACCAACCACGTCCCAGCCGCTGAAGCATCACAATTTAGACCGACGAGCCCTCACATTAATTAATTAGCAGAAATATTTCGCGGGGGTTATTATTTACGTAATAAAGCCTAATTTAGTGCCCCCTAAATGAAATATGCGCCATTGAGGAGAGTAAGCGTTTAGCACCATCGTAAATACGCCGCTTTTAAATGAATGTCGTAAGTGTAAGGGGTTGTCTTGGTCGGGCGCGTCGAGAGATTGTTTCATTGCTTAGGAATAATTTGGAGAGAATTGATCTCTTTTTAAGTGGCTCAAAAAAAAAAAAGAAAAATGACAAAAAAATGAACATCTTTTTAGGGTTCCGTAGTCGGCAAGGAACACTTATAGTCTCACCATGTCCGTCCGTCTGTCTGTCTGTCTGTCCGTCTGTCTGTTCGCGGCCTAGCTCAGAAACGATTAGTACGAAAAAGCTGAGATTTGGCATAGACACACATATTAATCAGGCCGGAAAAAGGGTAGAATAAAGTCTTAAAATTTTTTTTTTAGGGTACCAATACACCTTAAATAGTGATGCACATTATTTTTCTCCCTGTACCGTAGTGTAGGGTATCGTTGGATTGGTTGTTTAAAAATATTGAGGGTGTAGTAAGATAATTTTTTGACCATGATATGTTTTGCAAAGGCAGTCTGTAAAAGAATATAATATATATGCAACTTTCACTTAGATGTGCAATAAAGTGCTCTCCCAACTGAGCTAGTAAGCTAAGAAGTTCGAATTTTTGCTGATGCCTGCACTTGCCCATTAGCTCAGTTGGGAGAGCGCTGACGCGGTTAGCCAGAGGTCGCGGGTTCAAGTCCCAGCACGGGTGGAATTTTTAGCCTCTAACTAGGTTATTAATATTTTTTTGTTTTCTTCAAATTTTTGCAAGTTTTTATATACTCGCAATTGCTATGATATAAAAGCAATGACACTCCAATCTAAGTTAGACGCAAGTTCCCGAGTAGATAAGAATCCATGGTCTTTACATCGAATGAATCTTATCGTCGCATCATATCGTACTTCTTTTGGCATAGAGCATACTTATTAATTAATCTTCAATATTGCTATTTGTGTTATTACTTGCGTTACGGCATAAGAACGTTTAGCTATTCGTAACTATTGTAAAACACATATTATTATGTATTTTAGAAGAAGCTTGGCTACCCATAGCACAGGGAATCCTAGTTTGGGAGCCAGTAACCACTTTTTTAACCCTTTTCTAAATACTTTTTTTTCATTTCATTTCATGTTTTTGGACATAGAATATGTCTCCCCCAACGTACGGCACTTCCTTCTGTTCTCAGCCTTCCGACCGCTACCAGATTCCTGGCTCAGATTGTCGGTCCAGCAAGCTGGTGGGCGTTCTACGCTGCATTTGCCATTTCATGGTCTCCACTCGAGAACCTTTTTGCCCCATCGGTTATCGGTTCCACCCGTGTCGCGTTAAAATAATCTAACCACTCATTTGAACGTGTGTGGTTTAATGAGGCCTTCCCATTTTCCTTCGAAAACCCGCGCCTGCTACGTTGGTTTAGGGGTTAACACGCTTGATACCAAAACAGAGGTGATTATTTGGATCCCCACTGGAAGTTGCCGCAGTTGATTTGTACAAATGACATCAATATTGGTGTATTTCCATGTTTTGATGCTGATAGATGGAGAACACTTTTATGTATAGGGGCTTTTAAGAGTCTCGGCTCGAAATATGAAAGTATCCACGATGTTTTTGTATCATTACACCCAATAAAACATGTAAGGTGGAATCGGGCCCCTTGTGAATAGTGAATGAGCCTTCTATCCAGTCGCCTTCGGATATCTTTCGTAAAAACATGCAAATCAACAGAGCATACACGGGGGCGAAGAAATTGAAAGGTTGCTTTTTATAATGTACTCGTATTAGGTAAGTTGCCCTTTTTAATATATAAGGAGACGGGCAGCAACGTCCTCCTGAGATTCCAAACGCATACTGCGATCGCCAGTCCGCCTGCCAAGCGTGGCGATTATGGCAAAACCCCATCATCATCAACCCATTATGTCCCCACCGAGAGGCACGGGTCTCTTCCCAGAGGAAGGTATAGGCCATACTCCACCACGGGGGCCAAGTCCGGATTGGTGGAGGCTTGTAGACTAGTGGCTCGTCTACTGCCAGAAGTTGTCAAGCCGCCCTAAGGCCTCTGACTTGGCTTAACGACTGCCATCTATCGACGACAGCCGGCACCAACAGCTTAACGTGCCTTGCGAAGCACGGAACCGCTCGGAAAAATGCCACTAGCGTTAGGCATAGACGGCGACCCATCCATGCACTGAACGCGCCCAGTGTTGCTTAACCTTCGTGATCGTTTAAGATCACTCAGGCAGCCGGGGCTACGAGCGATTCCCATATGGTTATGAAAACCCCATATGGTTATGAAAACCACGAAGGAGGCCTATGTCCTGCAGTGGGCGTCAAATGGCTGATGATGATGAGGTAAGTATCCTCACGATGTTTTTCTTTTGTCGTTAGCGGCTTGGTTGGCTCCGCACGTATTGACTTGTCTTTCTTGTGAGCTTAGCCGACTAAGCTCTCGGATGGTATAGGTGCTGGGCAAGCCTACTCCATCTACAATATAATGTCCCAGGCACTGCAGCATGCGAGTGGCCCCTTCACCCATCTAGTGTGAGTGAAGGTGCCACTGGACGCTGTATCAATCATCTCGTTACGTAGATGCAAAGGCCAAAGTTTTAGGTAAGTATAATGTCCGACAGATAACTTGAACAAAATTGTGCGCAGCCGTGATGAATTTGCGATGGACAGGTAAGAGCTTTTTTTTATTTTATTTCTATAGGTATTGCCAATCCTCGGTGGGTACGCATTGAGATTAAGCCCGCATACAGAGAGTACGGGCTTAATGAGTCAAGAGAAGGCCTCTGCCCAAAGTGGGATGTACGAGTATATAGGCTGCATTATATGTCTAATCTATTTCAAAATTCTACACCATCCAATTCGTGTCCCAGGAACTAGAGCGTCTGAGTGGTCACTTTTAGTCTAGGTAGATGCAGTAACACTAGCCCCAGTAATGGAAAAGGCATATCTTTTTTTACTGTTTTTGTAACAATTGTCAGACCACTCTCTCTATCATGTTAATAGTGATATTTGGGACCCGGAATATAATTAACGCCAATCATTTTTAAACATTTTTTTTTTAGTTTTCGTAATGAATTAATCACAACTAAGACAATTTTGTTATGCCTCTCTTCCACACTTAAATATAATTAATTTTTGATCGTTGTAATAGTCCGCACAAATCTTTTTGGCGGTAACGTGAACATAGTCACAGATCGTTTGCACATCGCTTACTATCTTTACAGTGTATGTGTGAGTAATTGACTACTTTAGCAATAATAATAATTTACTACGCATCACACTACGTCAATTACTCACACATACACTGTAAGGACAGTAAGCGATGTGCAAATGATCTGTGACTATGTTCACGTTACCGCCAAAAAGATCTGTGCGGACCATATATTTTGATGATTTTTAGCATTTTTCATTCCAAATTGCATTTAAGCATATAAGTTATGCTACCTCTTACGCTAAAATCCATCAAGCCGTCTAGGCTACAGAGCTGTTTAAAGAAATATACAAATATACTACATACATACATACACTCAAAATATAATAACCCTCCTTCTGGCGTAGTCGGCTAGAAAAGACAATATTCAACAAGGTACCTAATATTTATAGCTACACTTTCAAAGACAAAGAGAAAGTCTGATATTATCGTCGAAAGCGTGAAGCCGAGGGGGTACTTCAAGTTTTCATATACAGGGTGTTATTAAACCGGCGTACCTATTTCCCAAAAGGGACATATAAGGTAGATATTAAAAGAAAGAAAAGACATTTATTATAACAACCATACACATAACAGAAACAAAACAAACAGACAAGTGATATGATATGAACAAAAACAGAAATAAAACGTAATACACAAGAGACAGAAATAAAAAAACCGGCCAAGTGCGAGTCAGACTCGCGCACGAAGGGTTCCGTACCATTATCTATACAACATTAGCTATCACGGTTGATGAGTTACAGCCTGGTGACAGGCAGACAGACGGACGGACAGACAGACGGGCAGTGAAGTCTCAGTAATAGGGTCCCGTTTGGCACCCTTCGGGTACGGAACCCTAAAACAACCTATAATTATGATTAATGAACAATAACGGTTGTGGGTTCGATTCCCGCCCGAGGCCCGAGTACTTGATTTGTACGAATGCCTTCAGTCTGGGTGTATTTCCATGTTTGTGACGCAGGTACTTGCCTGGTTACCATAACACAGGATCCTAGTTTGGGACCAGGATATTGATTGTGTTGTGTGGAAGTTATTATTTATTTATTAGGTACTAGCTGAGCTGGAAAACGTTGTTTTGCCATTAAATATACCAAATATACCAAAAAAAAAAAACATAAAAATCGGTTAAGTTCGATAAGTTCGGTCGGTTTCGGAGGAGTTTGATAAGAAACACTGTGGTGACACGATATTTTTATGTATTGGAAGATTATTGATGAAAAACCATACCTCGGGAACAAGGTCACTTGGTCGGTTTTTAGGGTTCCATATTCAACAAGAAAGTCTTCTCTTCTGAACTCTGAAACACTGCTCAGGGACAGTTGAATTAATCCGTGGTAAACGTCTTTCCCTTTACCGCAGTCTATTTAAAGTAACTCTGAGGAGTGTTTTAAAGAAACGCGTTTTTATAAATAAGACCGTTATATTTTGTTGTCTGTCCTTCTGTATGTGTCGCTGTCTGCGACTTACCTCAGAGACGCTTAGTAACTATAACTATAAAGTTTAGTAAAAAATATGAGAAATACCCTTAAGCTGTATTTCGTGAGTAAACCTGAAACCTCCGAGCTTGACATCACCAATCCGCGGTGGGCACGCGTGGTGATAAAGCCCAAACTCTCTCTCTGAGAGAAGGCCTTTTCCCTGCAGTGATACGTAAACATGCTGCCTTTGTACTCTTTTGTCGACTTTGTCAGTTAGGGATGAGCTGACGGGGTTATCATATGAGACGTATAAAATATTCCGTTATTGTACCGATATGATAATATTATAAACTTACTATTATTATAAAAGCGAAAGCTTGTACGTATGGATGGATGTTTGTTACTCTTTCACGCAAAAACGGCTGAACGGATCCGGATGAAACTTTGCACAGAGATAGATTATAGTCTGGATTAGTACATTGGCTATTTTTTATACCGAAAAAATACACCTTGAGATTACCACGCGAACGAAGTCGCGGGCAACAGCTAGTTGTTAATAAATGAATACGACTATGTGAAGTCGTGTCATGTATTGTTAAATGTTTCGTGTGCAATTAAGTATAGTAGTAAAGTCTGATCCCCAACCGCAATAACGTAAGGCTACTTCAGTATTCTTTTCAGCAGCCAAGTCCCATCGATCCGCTGCGGTTTCAGGCGCGCCACTTAACGGAATAGAAATTGGCGACCTCCCGAAGACGAATCTCTAACCCTCTCCTGTCCCTCTCCTCCCAGAGGAAAACCACCGGCCAAGTGTGGAGGGAAAGAGACGAAATATATTTATACAAAGTCGAAGACGGGCACCGAGTAGGACGGCAGTATTCATTATGAATATAATGCGGCCAAGTCGATGTCCGCGCGTAGAGACTCGGAGCGTGTGTGGGTACGCTTTTCTCGGTATAAAATGGCGGTGAATCAATATTTCATCTTTGTTGTTATTAAGGACGTTGACCACGCTTCGCATAATTAGTCGGCTTTAGATTCGCAGACGGCTCTAAATGAGTTTTTTTTATAATATTTGAGCAAATGTTTCTTTGTTTCTACATTTACGTCACTACAGAAAATTGTGCTGGCCACTACTAATAAAGCTATTACTTTTTTTTTACTAATGATAAGGTTGACGTAAGGAGGAAAATTTCGGGTAGTACGAGTTTTTACATTCCAGAAATAAATAGGGCAGGCCGTAAATAACCAGCCGCCCGCGTCGTAATTCGAAAAAAGAACGCGGTTATGTCATCGATCGCCCGCGAGGTGCTCGTCTCGCGTTGTGGTTGGTTTGCGGTTAGATGGGCGTGGCTTGTGGTTATATTTACGCACTCCTATTGGCCGATAACCTGACCTTTGCGGTTAGCCATGCGGTTTCTAAGATTTTCATCCCCATGGAAAAATAGATAGGAAAATATATGGCTAGGGCGGGCTGTGATTGGTCGGTCGCGGTGATTTTGCGGTTAACCGCGACACGCTATTCGTTAAGACGCTAATTGGTGTATTGTGGCCGCAATTGGAAGGTTTTGTCGCGGGGTGTCTGGCGGTTTCATTCGTCGGTCGGAGTGCGGTCTCAGTTGATTCTGATTCGCAGTCGCTCCGCTAATCGACTCGTTTATAATTATTGGGGCTACATCTCCACTCCGCCAACCACGGATGTGGTATTAATTAATTTAATGAAACATAATATAACAGCCTTATTTGTAGTAAGTAATTAAATGATTTAACAGCTTTATTTGTAGTGTGTGACTCGATTAAAATAGGCGCCCTTACAAACGCAAAACAACTGCCACTATGTCGCCTCTACATTATGTATCAGAAATAAAACGCTCTAGAAATACGGAAGACTTTCAGAGCCCAAAATATCGTAAAAATACTCCACGCGCCCTCTCACGGCCAAACGCAGAACCGTGTCGCAAAGAATTTCAACAAAACTCTCTCAAGTGCAGACTTTTCGTTTTCTTCGCCTTCTTAAGAAAGCGAGCGAGCGTCTAAGAAAGTTTACCAGCACACAAAAGTTCACTCACACAGAGAAACACCTCTGACGCTTGTAGGGGAGAATCTCTACCAGTAGAAAACGTCTCAACGCCCTCACTTTAATTTCCAACATAGGCCATTTCAGTCCCACAAGGAATTTCGCTCCGTACCCATTCGAAAATGGTCTCTACTTTTATAATAATAAAGCACATTTTTCACAACTGAAAACTTAACTTCTAAGCTTGGGGTGCGCTTTTCAAACAAACCAAATCGTATCAAGTGACTCCACATCTCTTGACGAAACCAGCCTTATTCCTGCTTCACATAAAGTCGATATTCTTTCGCTGTCAAATGAGTTGTTACAGTAAAAGTGTCACTTTACATTTTTGTAGACTTTTCGCTCGCTTTGTGTGCGTCTCTATACGGACAGGGAGTCAAAAAAGTGCGCCCTAGTTGGCGCTAGTGGCGCCGTAGTATGTATTTTCTCCGCTAGATGGCGATAGAGGTCCGGTATTTGAGGCTAAGCTGAAACGGCCACTCGACAAAACCCCCATCGGAAGATAGGCCCAAATTGCTTTTAGCGGATTACAGCTAGTGGTTTCGTGGCCCGAGATACGAAGTTATGGTTTGCTGGTTCTTCATCGTCTTTTATTAAAATTGTATTTTGAATTAAAATAAGTTAGGTAGGTAGGTACGTAGTGAAAAGTGCCTTTTACAGGATTAGATATCTAGTCCTGCAAACGAATGGGATGTAACGATATGCATAGTGCAGATACCAAAAATAAAATCTCCTTAATTGGTAGAATATGCATCTATGAATTGATTTTGCTTTGGTAGCGTCGCGGTTAAGTGTCCGTTTAGTCCGTTTTAGTTTTGGGGGCAAAAAGTGATTGTTTGTACGGACGTAGGTATGTATGAACTATTTATAATTATATTAAATGAGTTATCTCGTAAAATAATGTTTTGTTGTGTACATATCTCACTTAGTAAAAGTTTTAAATTCAACGAAAAAATCTAATAAGTTGTTTTTCTACTAAAAAAAACCTGACAAGTCCGAGTCAGACTCTCCCACCGAGGGTGCCGTACAAATGGACCTTACATATTATAAATTGTTCAGGAATCGAGTCTCGCAGTTTTTTCCGAGCCTTTCCCGAACTTCAAAGACTATTTTATAATGACTTACAAATGTATAGTTATCAGATTTTTTCTTGTACTTCTAGTATGAGATAATAGTACACGGTTCTGGCACGGTTAGGCAGAGGTCGCGGGTTCTAGTCCCGGCATGGGTGGAATTTTTAGCCTCTAAAATAGGTTTTTAAAAATTGTCCTCAACACAGGTTAGTGCAAAAAGAATATAACATTACCTGTTAAATTCATTGTTCTAGGTCAACGAAAAGTACCCTATAAATTTTGATTCCCTTGAGTGTCGAAATATACGTTTTTTGCGGCATGAGCAGCCTCTTTTTTACATTCACTTAGAAGTTTGATTTTTTCACAGATTCAAGGGATTGTAGGCTTGAGTATATGGTTCTAATTTAAACTCAATACCTCCACGAGTTCCCGTTCCAAAAAGGTCTTGACAGACAGACGGACCGACGGACGGACGGACAGATAACCAAGCGATAAGGGTTCGGTTTTTCCTTTTGAGGTACAGAACACTAAAAACTGATTAATTTTAAAAACCTATTTAGAGGCTAAAAATTTCACCCATGCGCGGACTTCAAACCGCGACCTCTGGCTAACCGTGCCAGCGCTCTCCCAACTGAGCTAATGGGCAAGTGCAGGCATCAGTGAAATTTCGAGCCTCTTTACAAACTTCTCTGTATTATTTCATTTCATTTATTTATTGCATGTCATGGTTATAAAACAGGTGGTAATAATAATTTCAAAAATAATTCATGCTCTACATGACACCCTGTGAGGGCACTACAATTTCTTAAATCTAATTATCATGCTACTATACCAATACTTATGAAACTACTTATTTACAAATATATTTACAATTTATCTATAATTTAAATTTAATTATTATGTATTTTCCTCAGCACGGGTTAGTGCAACAAAAAGAATATAGGTAATTAATTGATTGTTAACTATACTTATTAATTTATGTACCTATTGAAAGTGGGAAAAATGAAGCTACTTTAATAATTCGGAGTAACTTTATTTTTCACATTTTGAAAAAAATATTTTAAATGTTAATTTTTTATTTTGTGCGTTTTTTTATGCTCTCTGGGGTATAAATACAAAGATAGGTACTCGAAAATAATTTTAAGGCAAGTTCCCGTTTATATTAAAGTAACATTTTCTTAGATATTATTATAACAATCTGAGATGATAAATTATAATATCGGTAAGTGTAGCTCTTAAGAACAGTAGATAAGCTCGCTTTTATTTTGATAGTTTTCACATTACTATAGCCGCGCGTTATCCTTTTCGTACTGGATTTTTTTGTCATTGATTTATCACCAATTTCATCCTTAACTCCAACCAATAAACTATACTTCCGTCCACTCATTAACTTCACATACCTACTTAACTATCATTAAAAGCATCTCCGATACAGAGTCATTCGGACCGGCGGCACACATTGACACAACTATAGCAACTATAGTACCAATAGTGGAGAGGGTGAGGTGTGCCACAGATTGATTATTGCTACAGAAGGTCAACTTATTTGGCAGGTGTGGTCTCTCAGAGATTAGAATTCACAGCAGAGAGATAGTTTTCTTACGATAAAAATGTACCTACCAAACCCAGTCAGCCAGTATTTTAAAGCCAAGTCCCACAAGACTAACCCCCAGTTTCTCGTACACTAACACGCTGTTAATGTACTGTTAACAGCTGTCAATTGACCAAAGTGCATACAAAAAAAACCACTGACAGCCGTTAACAGTAGACTAACAGCTTGTTAGTGTACGAGAAACCGGGGGGAAGTCTTGTGGGACCTGGTTTGTACGTGTACCGTCGACAACAGGCCAGCCTTTAATTTTTTGTTGCAAAATCACCCGTAGCGTAACTGAGTAGAGGTTGACGTAAATGTTGATGTGCTGTTGACCTTACTAGAATCGGCAATGGAACCAATTCTTACAGGGTGACTTTGAATTCGTTCACAGTATTTGAAGGGGACATTCTAACCATGATTTAGAAACATATGGTGTGAGTTTAAAAAAAGTGCCTCAAAAAAAATATACCCAAAATTACTTTACTTAAGTAGAAACAAATAATATCAGGACGCAAAGTAATAAAAACCAAAAAAATATGTGTTTTGAGCGTTTTATGGTCGGCGCCGGCCAACTAAATTGTTTTTAATTGTTTACGCATATTGGACGTCACGCTCTTAAGCACTTAACGTATTAGAAATAATTTTTTAGCGTTACGGTACTTCCTGCCACTTCGAATTTGGATTCATAGTTTGGAGCTAAAGCTCGGAAATCACGAATATTTACAAACATGTTATAACATTACTGAGAAACCATTAATAAGACTGTTTTTCACAATGAAAAGAACATTCCCTCAAAATACGGCTAACGGACTCAAACTCACCCTGTAGAGCTAGATGGTGTTCAAAGCCCTGGTTTTTATTATGAAGTCGGGTGTTTGGTTCATCCAAACGGACGCTTATAAAATATTAACAATTTGAGAATCATGTTGTAGTTACGGTATTGAATCTTTACACTGTGTATTAGAATTCAGCATTACGCCCCTACAACGGTGTAGTGCTTAATATATTTAACAGTCTATTATAGTGAACCGTGGAAGAATTATGATTTTATGGTCACAGTTCTTTAGACTGAAGAAAATTAGAGTGCAGCAAAAAGCATAATGCAAAAGTGTTTAGTGTATTTTGTCCGCTAGGTGGCGGTAGTTAACGTTTTATGTGGGTAGAGTAAAGCTTCGGTATTATGCTTTTATGGACTGGTGGCGGGAGGGTTGGCAGGGTGGAGGGGAGAAGGGCGCGGTAAACTGGTAATTTTCTGGACTATTTATTTCGCTCTGGTCACATTAAATCGCGCTCATGTTTAACTATCTCGCTATGTCTAGGCCTACCCTCATTTAAGAGATTGCATTTCTACCTGATTGTTAAAGTACTAAGCTATGTCTTACCTCATCTAGGTACTTAGGTCCGCTGCTTACATCTTTATTCAGAAAATTGTACTTTTGAATTGCAGTTTCTGTCGTATTTGATTTAATACAGATTAAGTGCAATACATAAACTGACGCCTGCATCTCAGACGGGACCTAATAAAGGACGAATTGACTATTATGAAACACTCAGGATTTGGTTTACAAAAAAATCATTGACAATCTGAGTGCCTACACACGACAATAAAAGGACCTTCTTGAAATAGATCAATATTGTTATATCGGAAAAATGCTGGCTTATACGCTTTGGATCTTTAAATTATCAGTAAATCAAAAGGTAATTCAATAAAATGTGAACTAATAAAGAAATATACTTCTACATTTAGGTGACATATTAATTTTAGAATCACGGGTGGAAATTGAACTTACGACTTCTATGTTATTAGACACTTAACCGCTACGCTAAAGAGGCAAAACACAAGTTCTTATAAAAGTGAAGAGATTTTCTTTTCGCTACCTGCACTATTATGCGTATCGTAAGATCAAACACATTTTTTCCACACAACACGCTCACTTGTCCTGGTCCCAAACTAGGATACCTTGTGCAATGGTGACCAGCCAAGAACATCACTAACATACTGAAATATACCGAGATTGAGCTCATTTGTATAAATCAAGTATGGTGGCCTCCAGTGGGAATCGAACCTACGGCCTCTGTTACAGTATATTAAAAGATTGTTAGTGTACGAGAAAACCAGGGGTAAGACACTTAAGATTCCTCAAGGTGTTTCAGTACCTGATAGAGTAAAATAAACCGTCTCCTCCAGTCGAAAAGCCCTCAAAATTTCACCCTGTATTTTTCTTGTACACAAAGCAGCGAGCTAAAGGGTTGCAAGGTCTGCAATCAGGGCCGGCGGAGCGGTAATCAGCTTGCGACCACGTAATGGGCCCGGCGGGACCACGGCCTTTCGTCGACGACTTGAGACGTTGTTCCTGCTAGGGTCGGGGATGATTTTTCGTGGGAAAAACAAGTGTCTAACTTGCGTGGTTCTAAAGTAACAATTGGATATATCAATGTTATTCAAATGGTACCTCCTCACATTTTGACATTGACAGTTGTGTAATAAGATATGTAAAACAATACACAATGGGCGTTCTGCTGCCGCTTCACTTGGCTATTCGTATCCGCTTACCTGCTGACAATACATTGCAGGTTTTACAGAATCAGTGCCAAAGATTCGTCTGAAAACCTGATGGCAATGGCCTACTGTAGTGTTCAGGCACTTTCTGCATTCTAAAGATAAGATAAAAGATAAAAAAGTATTTATTGCCTCATCAGAAAAAAAAACTTAACCTCCTAAGTCCTGAACTAGAAAATAACAATCGAAAATCATTGTTATTTTCAAGGTCAGGACTTAGGAGGCTGAAACAAAGTAAGGCTTAACTAGTGATGATATAAAATAAGGCAAAAGGTAGTGGCTCAGCTGGTGCTGACCCGGATCAGTCCCGGGCAGCGCTGGTTTTCAGCCACTGCCTTCTCCCTGAGATGTTGTGCGGGAGTTATGTTTATAGTCAACTAGGCATCTACAAATGTTCTGGACATCGATCAAAAATTAAACAAAAATCAAATAAAAATGAGAAAAAAAAAACAATAAACAATTCTTCTTCTTATTCTAAAACATATACTTTGTGAAGAAATAAATAAATAAATATTAATAATGGATGGATCATAGTTGCCAATTAAATACGAGTGGTCAAGTGAGGCGCCGCCTTTATACTTGCCAAGAACGATGTCCACTTATTTCCAAAACAATTCATCGGTGACGTCAATTTCACCGAACATTTCCCTGTTTCGCTTGATTCGACAAGTCGTGACTTTTACTATTGTTTATTTAAGGCCGCTAATTTACGCAAATAAGTCTCAAAATTTAGCAACCCTAAAAAAAAAAAATGGCAAGAAATTTAGAACGTAACACCGGAAGTTTTGAGAAGCGTGATTGAAAATGCTAAACAGAGCTAGAAACCACAATTTGTAGGAGATCATATTTATATAAAAACCTAGTATGAATAACTTTAAAAGTCTATTTTTATTATAGTCACTAAAAATAAATTGCATTTTCTTTATTTATAAGTTATTAGCCAAATTAAATAGTGTCATTATTCATGGACCAGTGTACATGTAACACGTAACTAGTGCAAACGCTGAAATTGTATCATTGTCACAAGCACACTTATCTTCTTTGTTCTATAATTACTATTATTGTTATGTAAGCATGTTTGTAGCGATAAATCATTCATTCTAACTTATATGGTAAGGTAATGTAATAAAAACTGAATTTGCACGGATATTTACTCGTTTATTTTTTCATTTTACAAATTATCGACGTTTCGGTACTTTTGCAAGTCCTGTGGTCCCGTAGTCTACCGAGACCAAAAGTAAATACTTTCGCAAAAGTACGGAAAATAGAATACTTTCTTACCGTTTCCTCGAATACTTTTTTACGGTTTTTGTATTACAAAATTTTGTGCCAACCCTAAAGGAGTAATTCTCAGCGAGGGTTAAGACAACGATGTTTATTCTTTATCGCAGTCGTGGGAAATTTACGCTCGGGACTCGTGATAATTAAAATATTCCCGTTCGGAGTGCTTTGCCTTAACAGGGCTACGTACTGGCTTAATTAAAAACGACAACCTTAATCAGTATTCATTGACGGTTTTGTTAAATAAGTCTGTTTTGACTTTCGCATGGTTTCTTTTCTAGTCGTAAGCTAATCGTAATAAATTGTTAAAAAAAGTTTATTTGCCCTGTTAATTAAGTCTCTTATTTGTAACACCACAAAAAAACAATTATTTCATTTCAAGTTCTTATTTATGCATGAAAATTGACAAACTTGAAGGGGGCATTCTAACCATGATTTAGAAACACATGGCACTAGTTTTGAAAAAAATGTGGCGACAATTTGTTTTTACTAAAATTACTTCGCGTAAGCATAGACAAACAACATCGGGATGGAAAGTTATAAAAATCGAAAAAAAAAACCACGGGTCGAGCGTCTTATGCTCTCCGACGGCCAACTCAATGGTTTTTGTAATTGTTTACGCATATTGGAGAACAGAATATTAGAAATCATTTTTCAACGTGGTACTTACTTTCAACCACTTTGAATTTGGATTTACAGTTTCGAGCAAAAGGTCGGAAATCACGAATATATACAAATATTTGTATGTTTGTGGTGGAGTATGGCCTATACCTTCCTCAGGGAAGAGACCCGTGCCGCTCGGTGGGGACATAATGGGTTGATGATGATGATGATGATACAAATATTTTATACGATTATCGATAAATCATTAATAATAATGTTTTTCATAACGAAAAGAAAATTCTCTCAAAATAAAGCTAACGATTTTAAAATCACCCTGTAGAATAAACGACTGATGTAAATGGCCCTAAAAGCGAGCAGTTTTTTTTGGTCCAGATCGTGGATTTTCGTAATCCTGTCTTTTTTATCTTTGAGATGAGATATACACTGTTTTGTTTTATTCATGAAATTTTATGTGTGCAATAAAGTATAAGTATAAGTACACTATAGCCTTCAATCTTCACTTCAGATCACCTATTTTATATTGTTCGATACTCTATAGGTTACCTGTAATTACAGCTATTAATAAAGTCATTTCTCTAAGTTAGTGAGTTTGTTATGACCTGTAACTGCCGGCTACCAAAGGCGACGCGGAATTCCTTTTTTGCCCCTTTTCCTGAACATACCTACGTCATTAGCAATTCATTTCTCATCTCATCTAACAAATAACACCCCGCAGTAGCCTATTGTGTCAAAGCGTACAACTGTCACTCTCCGAGTCGGTTATTGCAATAATTGGCGTCTGAAACAAAACAAAAGACAGAGGAAAGGGTAATTAAGAAGGGCTCCTATGAAAGACCTCATTATGTGTACAATTGTTACTCGTGTGTCGAAGGGTTAAGACAATAAATAAGTGACATTTAGGGAATTCAAAGCACCTTTGTGTTTTCTTTACAAATGGAAATATTAAGCACGTTGTATGTACTTTCATCTGATGTGGTGGGGAAAGTCAAGGAGTATAAACAGTAAAGTTGTTTTTGTGACATTCGGACAAACGTTTTATTCAGAAAAAGACGAATGAAGGAAAATAAAAATAGGTAGTTGGCACGTCTTTCGCCAATCCGCTGTGGGCACGCGTGGTGATTGAGCCCATACTCTCTCTCTCTGAGAGAAGGTCCGTGCCCTACAGTGGGACGTAGGTATATAAGCTGCTTATGACTTCTTTCTAATTTCAAGTTCTCGTCGTGTAGTCGAGATGGAGACTATAAAAGGTTTTTATTTTCTCTTTCTCGACTGCACGACCAAAACTTGAAATTGGAAAGAAGTGCCAACTATATTTAAATCGTTTACAGTCAACTCAGTACATTTGTGGATATCAACTAATAACTGAACGGAACTAATTGAACGAAGACATAATGTTTCAATTGTTAACGTTCCGTCATGCGAGAATATTCTAAGCCCATCTCTAATCGTAACAAAGTGTATTCAAGCCCTCAGATTTCTTGAAAGGGAATTCTAGCGTGTATATCTGGTTACCATAGCACAGAGTTTTCTAGTTTGGGTTCAGGACAGGTGATTGTGCGGAAATAATTTAATTCTTCAATTAATTTACATTTCATTTCTTTCGGTATTTGTCTACACATAGACAAACCGTTGATAGAAATCGTTAAAGCACTATTTATCTTGATTTGTCAACAATTTGTCAATCAAGTTGTTTGCTCGTCTTAATTTCGCGTCATTAATTAAGGAAATATCAACCTTTAGTTATCAATTTATTCACATTTGAGCAATGACAATTTTTCAAAAACATTGGTTACATCCAGACAAAATGAAATAAAATACGTCTACCGATGGTAACACCATGGATTACTAGCCAATGTCTGCCGGAAAAACAATCAGGCAGGCCTGCCTATCCCAGTGACACGGTACAAATGAAGCTCCACAATTAAGGCGTGTACACACGGGCGGGCAGGCGCGGCGCATTTGCCGTTGTCACGTACCGTGCGCCTCGCACTTAATTTCGCCGAGCGGCGGGCGTGCGGTTTTAAATTACTCCCCCCTCGATCACGGCACGCGGTGGATGAGCCTGCTACAGTAGTATCTTCGGTGGGTGAGACTGCTAAAAAAATATCAAGGACAGCGATGATGATGTATGAAAATCGAGCGCGCCGATTTTTACTACCTACTGTGACGGAATGTTAATGGAAATGTCTCCTCTTCTTTGGGTGCTAGGTATATTTAGTATTTTCACAGATTATCATTATGCAACGAAGCATTTTGACAATTTTCGAGGTCGTAATCGGACGTAACAGCCGAATCAGTGGCCCTTATGTCAGGCAAGCAACGTTGTGTGCTCAAGATTTTTCCACAGGCCAATGTAATACGATTCGGTTGATAACAGTAACGTGTTAATTTATTTCTTAAAAAAAAAAAACAAAGTTATATTTAAGAAAACTTATAGAGCTTTACATCTTCTCTTATTATATGCACTTTTTTCTTATTTTTAGGGTTCGTAGTCGACAAGAAACCATTATAGTTTCGCCATGTCGGTCCGTCCGTCTGTCTGACATGATTAGTATTAGAAAGCTGAAATTTGGCATAGAATAAAGTCTTAATTTTTCTTTTAAGTTACCTCGAGAGATACCTACAATTTTTTTTCTCGCCTACACCATAGTGTGGGGTATCGTTGGATTGGTCGTTTAAAAGTATTGTAAGTGTAGCAAAACCATTTTTAGATTGAGGGATCCATTTGCGAAATATTAAGCTTATTTTTGTTAGAGTATGGCCCGCTCATCCGGCTAAACTGTTGATCGTAGAAACGTCAAAAAATTCTGGGAAACTTCGTACAAATTCCAAATTTGAAAATTACTTCGATGAAGTTGTTAGTTCTGTAGAGCTCTTAAAAACTCCTCCTTCTTCGGAACTCTACACTACACGTAGACCGACACGCACTTAATCGGTTTTTAAATATATTTTGCAACATGGCGCTATCTCATGGTATGATTGTTCGATTCGAACCGATTTTTGTCCTTTCCATGCGATTCCTTGAGTCGTCGTGGAGCCGCGCTCCACGTATTTTGGAGTAGATACTTAGGTAGGTACTAATCTCCATTTAATGACAAAGAACACACAACAAAGCCGTCCTTCTACAAAATGACAAGTAACTCACATAACTAGTTCGACACTAGCCGAGCGATGTTAAAGTAGAATCGTAACGACCTAACTTCTAGCCCTCTGCCCTTCAAACTATTCGTACAAAATCAGGGGTCACCAAAGCAACCCTGTTCTGCGATGTTAGTTCCGATGATTAAGTACGGACCTAGACGATGAATTAGGCGCGGAATGGGCGACGCCACGGTGGTTGGTGGGTGCTGGATGAGGACGTTGAGATATTGGGGTTTTTGCATGGTGGAGTTGAGAATTGAACCACGGAATTCGTATCGACTCTAGTTTTGACTTGGAAAGCGTGCTGTAGCGTCAACATTCCTTTCAGCAGAGTTTGATTTTCAATCAATCAATCGGCCGGTATTCGTCCACTGCTGGACAGAGATCTCTCCCAAGTCACGTCACTTTTTTCTGCACACGGTCATCGTCATCTAGCCGGTGCCTGCTCCGCCTCAGATCGTCGGTCCAAGCTGGTGTCCTACGCCCTAGGTCAGTTTTGTTATTCAAAATTCTGGCCTGCATTCCGAAAACTTTATAAGTATTAACCGTCGCAAAAATATCGAGCCGATCGCGGTTTTCAAATTACAATTTTTTTTTTTTGTCTATCATCTATATTGCTCTAAGTGCTCTTTTTAATGTTATTTTTAATCGAAACCTCTTCTGCCCAGCTCAAGACTCGGACAGGGTTACTTACATACCTATATACACGCCTGTATCCGAAAGGATTAGGCAGAGATCAGGGTTTGCCATTTGCCAAGAACCTAACAAAACTCTTTCGTTTACTTAACATTAATGAGTCGCTGCATTTGGCTTCAGGTACTTTTTATGTTGCCCTTCGTTAATACATGCCCTATTTGGTCAACATGTGTCCGCGTCATGCGTCAACTGACATTCGCCCGGTATATTTCTTAATTTAATCCTGCTCCTTTCATTCTCCGTATATCCAAACCAACGCCATTCTTTCCCAAATCTAGTCACTATTATATTCTATTCTAGGGATCTAGAGTTTAAATGGTAGAGTAAAAGAGTACATATTTATATTTTATTCGGCTCCCGACTGGGGTGCTCGTACGAGCGAGTGCGCAAGTATTTAATGCTAAAAATCAATAATTAAGAGCTGCATGTAATTAATACCGGGTGTCCGCCCGGTGGCTACTAGCGGGGCGTTTGGCATTTTTGCGATACTGTAGGATGGAAGAGAAAGATTCTATCGTATCTGACCTCCCTGTTTCCTTTATGCCTTTTAATTATGGTTTTCATAACCATGAGGGGTTATGCAATAATCGCCACGCTTGGCAGGCGTGTTGGCGATCGCAGTATGCGGTTGGAATCGCAGGAAGATGCCGCTGCTCGTCTCCTGGTAATTGATTGCCGTAGTCGCCTTCTACGACATCCACGGAAGGAAATGGAGTGACGCTATTCTTAATCCGGTGCCACACGGAACTATAGCTATTTACGATAAACATAAATTCTCTTAGTCTTATTTATAAAAACACGATTCCTTAAAACATACCTAAAATGCGGTTAATACCTACCTACTCCGAGATAAAGTATAAGAATTTATCACAGAGGATGAGAACTGCATTTCAAAAGTGTCTTAAGGAATTGTGTTTCTATACATAAGGCTGTTGAACTTATAACTGGGGCACGCGTGGTAATTAAGCTCATTCTCTTTCTGAGAGAAGGCGTATGCCCTGCAGTGGGACTGAAATACATAACATAAGCAGCCTATATACGTCTCACTGTAGGGCACAGGCCTTCTCTCAGGGAGAGAGAATGGGCTTAATCACCACGCGTGCCCACAGCGCATTGGCGAATTCAAGCGCTGAGGTATGTGAATAGCTCAGACACTCAGGTTTCCGCACGATGTTTTCCTTCACCGTTAGCGAGTGATATTGCTACTATTGTGAAGTTTCACAAATTCACAAATGTACATAACTTAGAAAACCAAGTCATAGGTACATGCCCGCACTGGGGATCAAACCTGGATCTCTCGCTCCCGAGTCCGATGTTCTACCCACCGCCGTGGGACTGATATACATACGTTAAATAAAAAAAACTTTTAGCTGATAACAAAACTTCTGAGAACACACAGGCAAACCGCCTTGACTCATCCCACCTTGTCAAATCACCCTGACCACCCCGGTAATTATGTGCGTTTAATTCAGATCACATGTCGCGGCATTGCCAAGCGCTCTTATTAGCCCGTTTCAGCATATGCATTATAGAGAGGTGTGGCGCCCCCCCCGCATTGCCTCCCTCTGCATTATGAAAATGACGTCACGATAAGCTGGCTCATTATCAAAAGAGCGCTGTTTTTGTTAAACAGAGTGCATTTATTATAAAGTTTTATCAAAGTGGGACGTCGGCCATTTTGCCTGTGTAGGCGTGGAATATTACTTACCTACCTACCTATGTGTCTGATACATAGGTAGGTAGGTAAGTAGATAATTTAACTCATCGCAAGTGATATTGACATGTTTGTGTAAGGATTGAAACACACTAGCGGTTACTTAGAATGCGTTCAAATGACCGCGCTCAGCCCTATCACACTAGCGATTTGCGAGCGATTTTAAAGCGATGCGATTGCGCAGCAATTTGGAATTGGTGCCCAAAATATATGTGCTGGTCATGAAACTGGGCACCAACTACAAATTATACTTCTACAAAACCTACATGTATACCTAAATAGTTCTAATTATTTAGATTATTTCTAACTTTTTAGTGCTGTAGTGTTTCGAATCAGTTTTTTTTTTATTTTAAAAATTTTTATCTTTCAAATTTTTGTGGGGAAGCGGAAAAAAATAAACAAGTCCCTTATAACCACAATTTACCCCACTTAATACGTTGCTTTAAAATTTGATGTTTTCAATTTCCATCTCCGAAAGTCTTCACCAGAATATCACCAAATTAACTTGGGACTACTTTTACGCTATTTTATGAAACATACGGATATTACTTAAGGCTACGCCTCATCAGGCCTTATTTAATTCTGTCCATTGAAGAGTTCCGTTCTCCATCTCTGAAAGTCTTCATCAGATATTCACCAAATTTAAAGGAGACTAATGGGACATTATGTCCATTCGAACAAAAAAAGTATTGTCAAAATCGGTTAATATTTGACGGAGGTATGCGAAAACATAGAAAATATATATATATATATATATATATATATATATATATATATATATATATATATATATATATATATATATATATATATATATACGCGAATTGATAACCTTCTCCTTTTTTGAAGTCGGTTCATAAAATAAACTAAAGACCATGTCAATACAAATGTCAAAATACCTACCTACTACAATCTATCAATCAAAAATTTTAGTACATTTTACATTGTACATTTTTCTAATAACATTTTCTACAGAAGGTTTTTTTTTCAGTTTGAATAGGGTAACGTCAAGTTCCCTTAGGGCTCTCGGTACTTTGTTATAAATTGTGGGTCCCATACGTTACCCCGTGCGCTTTGGTTTCCATAATAAATATGACTATAAATATGACCGTTCGGGTTCGTGTACAATTTATGCAATATCTGTGTGTCTATTATTAATATAACCGAGGTCATATCAACTCTGTGACCTCACTGCTATAACAGCCCAAACACGCTTTCTTCTTAAATCTTACCTACCAACTCAGCATTTATTATTTACTTTTTATTTTGACTTTTATCTGTTTGTCAGTTAAAAAAATATATATTTTGTAGTTGTATATGGGTGCCTATGCCTGATATAAATACTATTTATTATTATTATTAAATGCGGTGGTAACGAGTCGGTATAATGGTTGCCTCCAAAAGTTCCTGGGTTCGAATCCGTCATTTATTTTTCCTACTTTGTTTTCGAAGTAACGCACATTTACTATCTTGAATTTGATAGTAACTATTATGAAATCATATTTTTCAATGTATACCTTTTATTACGCCCAGATAAAAGCTGAATGAAATGAATTATATTCTATGTTATGTTCGTATTGCAGTTTTCAATACACGGAGCGCAAATTGATTGGATGTACTTAATTGCAAATATTGCTGCGATAAAATTACTTTAGGGCTATCGGCTAAATTTTGGTAAGAAGTTTGAATAACAAAACTTTAATAAGTTTCGTAACATAATAATGTAAATCGAAACCACTTAGTAGTCAGATAGTAAAGCGTGATTTTGAATTTTTTTTTTATTATCATATGATTCTATTCCATGGTGAAGCGGTGGTAGCCTAGTGGGTAGAACATTGGACTCGGAAGCGAGAGACCCAGGTTCGATTCCCAGTGCGGGCATGTATCTATGACTTTGTTTTCTAAGTTATGTACATTTGTCTAGTTATAGTAGCAATATCACTCGCTAACTGTGAAGGAAAACATCGTGAGGAAACCTGAGTGTCTGAGATATTCGCATAACTCAGCGCTTGAAATCGTCAATCCGTGGTGGGCACGCGTGGTGATTAAGCCCATACTCTCTGTCTGAGAGAAGGCCTGTGCCCTGCAGTGGGACGTATACGTGGCGCTAGTGTTATTGCATGGAGCCCGTTAGTAAAATAATAACACTAATAAAAAAATAATTAATTTCCAGAACAAGACCAACACAACTTAATAATAATAATAAAATTAAGATATATTAAATAACTTCTATTCAATTATGAAAATTGAAAATTTAAACTATAAAATTCGATACAAATCATGAGCAAAATAATCAAAAATATTTATATATTTGTGTACGTAATTTTCTTAGTACTACGCTGCACTTACAATTTTTATGAATTCTCACTTACTTGTTGACTAGTCCTTTGGAGACTCAAAAAGTATATAGCATATGTATCTCTCTTCATAATGCCTATACTATAATCGTTTTAATTAGATACAATTGAACTATTTCCGATTTATCGCAATATTCACAAAATACTGGTGCGGTCGTAAAACTGAAGGGAATTCGACCCCGTGAGTACACATCGTCTTCTGAAAAGTAGAAATATTGACGCACTCTAATGTGTCCTTATCCTCCTCAGTCCTGACCTTGAAAATAACAATGGTTTTCTATTGTTATTTTCAAGGTCAGGACTGAGGAGGTTAAACACGTTATAATACAATACTTCAGTTACCGAAATCCTACATTGTTTTGTTTTGTATTACTAACAAATTGTTACCCTCTTAATGTGGTGAGACATATTAAAACTTTTTATATCATCATCATGATCATCAGCCATTTGACGCCCACTGCAGGACATAGGCCTCCCTCATGGTTTTCATAACCATAAGGGGTTTTGCCATAATCGCCACGCGTGGCAAGCGAGTTGGCGATCGCAGTATGCTTTTTATATCGTTTCACATAAACCCGTTATAATTTTTTTCGTAAGTTAAATCGTAGTTAAGTACCTACGTATGAGACCACATATTCCTCATTCTCATTTTCCATTATGCAAAAGTTCAGCACATAGTGCCTTACATACTTAAATATGTACAAAAGAGAATCATTAAATGGAGAGCGATTTTAAATCTCGTTATTTACGTTCAAATCGGCCGAGCATCGATTTTCCCGTCTGTGCCTATGGCACCTCGCGAATACATTATGGCTGATAGTCAGGTGAACATAGGGCGACCATCATTTAGCAAAAACAATGTACACGTCAATCTGTGACGGATGTGCCATAAGCTACTACAGGAAATGTTCATATCGGTATGGTCTCCATAGGACCTTAACGTTAGAAAACTGGGGATTGATTAAATTATTGCTGCAGTTTCAGTTTTATTTTCCCACAAAAAAATATTTTGTACAAAAATAAATCGGCCAAGTGCGAGTCTGAACCGTGCAGCGAGGGTTCCGTATCGTCACTAATACCTTTATTTGTATCAGTTATTTAGAATAATATTGGTTTCTTTTCATTCAGTTCGAAACCCTTAGGTGGAGTTCGACTCACACCTGGCCGTTTATAGTATCTGTTATTGTACTATAGAGACTGAACTATCACCAAACCAAGTTTGAAACTTGTAGATACATAATTACTGTTTTTACAGAGCTACCAAAACAATAAAAAATGACTGTTAAAAATACGTTTTATGTATGCGTACCCAATTGTTTTATCAGAGAGACAGATGGACGGATGGACGTACAGATAGACAGATCTACAGACATACATCGTTTTAATAGATAGAGTACCAGTCATTGGCCAGAGATGGCAATATTTAAGCAACAACTTTTATGAAACCCATCCTCTTTATCCAGTAAAAAAGGAGATGCTGATTTATTGGAGTCGAAGAAAAACTCAAAGAACGTTATCTCTAAAGTCATACGGTTTTATTTATAAACTCCTCACTATATCACTCCTCAGAGACCTTTTTAATAGTCTGTGGTAAAAGGACGAAAACACAAGTAATAACGTAGGGAAAGTAACCACCGATTATTTAAAGTGCTCTGAGGTGGGCTTGAGAGGAATCGTGTTTTTATAAATAAGACTATTTCATAGAATTACCATTTATGGGGATCCTGCCTTTTCGCAGAAAATTGTTACGCTGATTATCACTTGCCAACCAACATTTCACCTATTTTTCACTTTGACAACAAACGATTTACAAATTTTTGTATGGCAACGTTTCATTTGGTAGGATTGTTGTTAAGCTGATTATTATAATGAAACAAAACGTTTTGGGTATTTATTATTTTTCAAATCTTTTACTAGGCCAAACAACTATTAGATGAATAACGTTTCGTCTGTGAAACAGTTCCCTTTTCGTAAATAGATATTTGAATACAGTTTTTTTTTTTGCAAACCTATAGGTTAGGTTAGGTTAGAACTGTGACCAACACACGCACGAGCCGAGCGAGCGAAGCGAGCGTGCCGCGGCAGCGGCCGGCGAGTGCTAGGAAAATTCTATCCATTTTACTAGGTTTTCCTAACCTTTAGGTTAATCTATAGGTTTGCCCTAACCTTCTTACCAATATAATAATGATAAATCAACTGAATGAATATTACGCTAAGTAAAACATACGCTACTTAAAAGGTGGCATTTTGAAAAAATGTCATTATAAAAAGCAAACCAAACAAACAGTTGGCAACTGCGAGGTTGGGAAATAAAAAAAAATAATAAGAAAAGTTGGCAAATGATTATTCCGCAAAATAATATTCTTCGAAACGTTAGTTGCCAAATGAAAATCGGCCAAAAATGTTTCTGCAAAAAGGCAGAGAACCCCATTTATGGTTTACTATGACAATTCGATGTGCATTGCATAGTCGCTTATCACACAAATTGACAAATAGGAAGACTCGGCTACACAACGTACATCGAACTATCATTAAATTATGAATTGTAGTTTTATGAAACGTGGCCCTGATGGTCACCTTACCGCAGCGGGTGCGTGCCCACTGGCTCGTATTAGCGCAAATTAATGAGGACGCGATATTTATTCCGCAGTTTTGTTTGGCAACGCTGCGGCGGCCGTGTACCTATTTAATTATACAGGGTGCAACAAAACCCTCATGTGCATCCAAAATGGCGGGTTCTACTCGTCAATACGAACAACTTGCAATATGATGAAAACTTTGAAGTAGCGAAAATAACATCAGCTTATAACATATACTAGCAGCATATATTTTAGTGCTGGAGGTGGTGACTTTAGTATGGAACAACTGATAATATTTTTGCGATTGGAAGTTGACGAGTAGAACCCGCCATTGCACGCCTACCTCAACTTTTGCCTCTCCTCTACCTCGTGCCTCTCCTCTGTCATTCTCACTGGTAGAAAATGCCACCAGCATGAAGTCCCCGTTGGTCTAACGGTATCACGTCTGAGTACCATACCGGAGGTCGTGGATTCGATTCCCACTGGGGGCCGCCGTACACTCGTACAAATGGCCTCAGTCTGGGTGTATTTCCATGTTTGTGATGTCCTTGCCTGGTTACCGTAGCACAGGGTATCCTAGTTTGGGACCAAGTCATGTGATTGTGTTGTGTGGAAGTATTTTATTACGAAAAAAAAATCGCAGTAGTTCCATCATGGAACTAGGCAATGGTACTACTGGGAATGAAGCAGTTTGGTGCCAGGACAAGTGATTGTGTTGAAGTTATTGTTACTATTAGATAATGATATAAGTCACTCAAAAAAAATAAACAGGCACCGACAGACAGACAGACGGACGTTATTATTATTATGTGGACGTACCGCAAAGTCTTCCTTCTGTTTTGCTGTTTGTGTTATTGGATGAAAGCCTGTTTCAATACGGTAGAAAAAAAAACAATTTGAAGACTATGGTTTTAAAGATTTTTATTACTTAGGTACTAAAAAAGTATCTCGGTTGAAACACAATAGACTGTAAGGAAAATATAATTAAAACAGTTGCTATGCAAAACATGTGACAAACTTAAACTTTCACGTTTAACTAAAATTTTCCATGAAATTTTAATTTTATTTAAACATAGTTCAATGAAACAAATAAACAGGCAGACACCATGTCCTTAATACCTAAAAGACCCTTACGTAACGTTGGCCATTTTACAGAAACCGTTATATAACCTAATTTAAAAGTCATATTTAAAATTTTTTTAAGGACTTTTGTACCCGCTGCGGTAAGTTGACCATCAGGGCCACGTTTCATAAAACTACAATTCATAATTTAATGATAGTTCGATGTACGTTGCGTAGCCGAGTCTTCCTATTTGTCAATTTGTGTGATAAGCGACTATGCAATGCACATCGAATTGTCATAGTAAACCATAAATGGTAATTCTATGAAATAATTCATAAGCAGCCTATATACGTCCTACGGGCACAGGCCTTCTCTCAGAGAGAGAGAGTATGGGCTTAATCACCACGCGTGCCCACTGCGTATTGGCGATTTCAAGCGCTGAGGTTTGTGAATAGCTCAGACACTCAGGTTTCCTCACGATGTTTTCCTTCACCGTTAGCGAGTCTATTGCTACTATAACTTTACAAATGTACATAAGTTAGAAAACAAAGGTATATGACCGCACTGGGAATCTTACCTCGGTCTCTCGCTTCCGAGTCTAATGTTCTACCCACTAGGCTATCACCGCTTTTCGTCAGTAAGGTGTTACTGCCATCGACCAATCAGAACAAGGCAATGAAACGACGCTTAAAAAAACCAATCAGCAGTCAAGATCTCAGACATCCTAAAATGAACTCGTATAGCGAAGATTCTAGGACGAAAGAGAAATAATGCCATACTTCTCTGAGTTTCTATACAACTTTTTGCGATCTCAATAATTTTTGTACCGAGTGATATTATAAGAAATAAAAACAAGTTTTAAGAATCTTCTTTTTTCATCAGCTATCTTTTCAGTCTGAAACAGGTTCCATTGAATGTTGTACAAGATTGAGATTAAGTCACATAAATAATAACCCATAGTCCTTAAAACTGAACTGAAATAGTAGATTGTACAACAAGTGCATAAAACGCACCATTTTACTCGAGACGTTTATCCATCCGAGCGAGCTTGCGAGCGAGGATAGATATAAAGTCGAGTGTAAAATGGGTTTTATGGACGAGTTGTACACTCTACTTTTCACTTCGATTGCGAGGAAATGAAACAGCAACATGTAAAAATAATTATGGTTCCCGCCAATTAACTTTTTTTTCTTTTTTTTTTCTGTAGGGACGTGACACCTGACTTAAGGTCGTTACATACTGCTCAGTTATAAAAACATTTTCTTTTTATAACTATGATAAGTTGTTGTTATGGCTTAAATACTATACTGATCTACTAAATTGAAAAATAAACAAATATAAAAAATAATAAATGAGACGAAATACAAATTATAAGTTTATTTCATGAAGTTTTATTGTGTACTTTGGCTGTTGGTATCTTTGCCTTGGTCTTAGAATACGAACGAAACGAAATAAAATAAAGAGGTTGTTGTATGAAGTTAAAGATGTTCGTGTGGCTGTTGCAGCGATTGCCTTGGTCTTCGACGAAGATTTTACTTTATGCTCTAGAGCATAAAAAGCGACTTTATGTCGCCTACGCACGACATAAAGACGAACTTTTAGAGCATGAGAAGTGAAAAAACAATTTTACTACGTTTCTTTTTCTTATTTTCATAGTTTTTATAGTTTTATGACAGTTTAATTTTTTTTTAAAGAATAAATGAATGCTCAGATAAATTATATGCTTCGAGTTAAACCCATTGCTGGGTGAGAGTAGCCGAGGACCGTGCTTAGTGGCGTGTAATAGGAGAGGCCTATGTACATTGTACAGCACTGATCAAGCGTAGCCCGATGGTGATGGTGATGGTGAAACCCATTCTGAAGGCTGTAAATAAGTAGTGGGAACGGTGATGTTGGTATCTTTGTCAAAATATCCAAGTTCATAAGGGCCTTTAGGACTTGCAGAGCGTCACGTGTTCAACAGTCGGACTTACAGCTATATCAGTAAACATCTACTCAACGTTTATAATTGCACGTCTATTGCACTTTACAAGATGCCATTAACAACAAACTATTCACAGGATATTTACAAAAACTTAGCCTTTTATTAAAAACTCAACATCAAACACATAATTAGGTATTATACTGCCACATACAATCTCCACCACATTTTTTGTCCTAGTTGGGGTTTCTGATACGACAGTAAAGTTTACAAGTGTATTTGAGGTTAAGAAACCTCTTACACAGACGTAGAAATAAATAAAATATGATTTTCCTAATTTACATTATTGATACCAACCAAAGAAAACAATTTTTGAGTTTTACTAGTTTCCACAAAGTCATTATTAACAACTTAAAAATCTACAAAAAACTTATACTTAGAATTACTTCGTTGCAATCGTATATTAAGTGCGTTAGTTAAAATTAATGACAACATTCTCTATAGACCGAAGTCAAACATTACCTATAATCTTAGTTCCGTCGTCCAAAAATAATTATCACTAATCACTTGCACCTACCATCACATTCAAAACACCAATCTAAAGATTCTGATTTGAAAATGTGTGTCCGATGACGAACTGTCTAATTTTTCGGTTTTTTCTCGCCCAAAAAAACGTTTCTTAACTTGTTCGGTTGAGACGTTTTCTTGTTTACCGTTTTTCACAAGAACCATAACATGATTATCAACCCAATGTCCACAAATCTGTAGGCACCGCACGTACTTATCCATTAAAGTCACAATAAACAAACACAATTTCCACTTAATACGGCCTCCAAACGGTATTGCTGTCAGGCTGAGGATTCCCTCTTTGACCGATATTGCTGACCCTGCCGTCTTCACCCCTGGCCGCAGCTGCAGCGCACGAGTTGCCACCACCCAGCAACAAGTCCCCTTGACCATGACTCACATGCTGCCTATGGCTATTCGTCGTCGACGAAATTTGATCCATCATCGTCTGCAGCTCGTTGTGGTGATTCTGCGTCGAATGGATAGAGTTTGAGTGTAGCGGATGGAAATTGTGGTTTTGGTTCGCCGCTGAGTACAGCTGGCTGTATAGGAGACTTGCCGGCAACACTGGGTAGAGGGAGTTATTGCAGTTACTGTTCCCGTAGCCCGTGCTTTGAGTTCCCATGAGGGAAGAGAAGTTCGTAGTATTTGCATGGTTGGCTCCGATGTTTGTCGTGGTGTTGGAGCTGAGTAGGTCATCTTGGACGGGTGATTCTGGTTGGGAGCTGTTGTCGCTGAGAGAGCGGGGGCCGGTGGAGAGGCTGTAGTCGGCGTTGTTGTTGTAGCGAGGTAGCAATGAGCCGTGATGTGAGGGGGAGCTGCCCACGAGGCCGGAGAGATGCTGGTCCAGGTCCACGCCGGTCGTGTCGGGTAAAACTGCGGGAGAATTGTGGCATGAGTAACTAACACACAACGAGATATAGTGCTTTTAAAGAAATGAACTGGCGCATTCAACAGCGGGTACAGTTAGGGTACGTTCATTTTGGTATGGCTTATAAACCACCCAAAAATCAAGGTGTATAAACTATTTTTTATGTTATGTGAGGCTATGTCGTAAGAGACATGTTGACTACCAGTTCAACATATTACCTAAAGAATCCAAAAACTCATCGCGCGCTAAAGTGCGTTGGTTCCCAGCCCAAAAATATATTGATTAATGCGTGTAAGTTTGTTTGTATATCGTTTAACGGGCATGCAGCGGGCGGCACGCATCGACGATAAATTCATCGGCCGTCGGACGCTTGCTGTAAATTATAATGCGAGTCGTTTATGTCCGCTGCCGTGTTGCGCGTTTAACAATGCTGTAGGAAGCTAGTGCCGTGGCTTGTGGCGATTTTGATTGCTCGTCGATTGGGATAACGGTGTACTAAGATACGAAAGTAGGTGTTATTGGAAACAGTTATTAATCCCAACATCGTCCCCAAAATCGGCAGAAGATTAAAGGGACTAACGCAGCTTATTATTCTCCTAAATTCAATTAAAGTAGAGGCAGTATATCCAGAATAAAACGTGAGTGACGTTTATGGGTGAGGTCGGTGGCCAAAAATTAGTTAGTATGAAATTTTTAAAAATCGATGAGGTAATAAAAAATAATGTAGAAAAATTATTTTATTGTAAGCTAAAAAGTGTAAGGAAACTCCAAGGATTATGTTTTTCTTATGCACAGAATAAAGTTGGGCAACTCTACATCATAAGTTGCGCAAGGCAAAAAGTGCTATCAAAATAGGTCGGTTATGTCTGAGTCATGATGTTTTCTTTTGTTTAAAAAAAAAACTAAGAAAGGTGCTTCAAAGGCAAAGGGGCTGCCTAAACGCGTGTCTGGTAAGCTTGTCGGTGGCATCGTGGCTCCACGTACAGTTCCTAAGAGGATGTAGGTCGTAAAACAGGCTGCTAGAATTGAGTTCGCCCGCTCTCCCATTGATATAATTAATTATGATTACAAAACGCTTGCTTGCTTAGTAGGTATATTAGGAGTTAAAAGAGGTACAAGCTCATTTAATTGGGGCTAGTAAAACACGATGTTCGGATTTAATTGTAATAACGACCAGCATGAATTCAGTATGACTGATTGCTTTCGCCACTGATTGCATTGTACGTAAGCACAGATTAATTAAATATAGTTACCTAATAATTTAATATTGGTCAGCAAAACAAATAATTGATTGCAAATTATCTGAAAGTAGCCACTTCTCTCCTTTTCTCTTTTAATACGATATCATCATCATCATCAACCCATTATGTCCCCACCGAGGGGCACGGGTCTCTTCCCTGAGGAAGGTATAGGCCATACTCCACCACGGGGGCCAAGTCCGGATTGGTGGAGGTTTGTAGACTAGTGGCTCGTCTACTGTCAGAAGTTGTCAAGCCGCCCTAAGGCCTCTGACTTGGCTTAACGACTGCCATCTATCGACGGAAGCCGGCACCAACAGCTTAACGTGCCTTGCGAAGCACGGAACCGCTCGGAAAATTGCCACTAGCGTTAGGCACAGACGGCGACCCATCCATGCACAGAACGCGCCCTGTGTTGCTTAACCTTCGTGATCGTTTAAGATCACTCAGGCAGCCGGGGCTACGAGCGATTCCGATATAAAAAATTAAATATAATATGAATTTCAACTAAAATAATTATATTTTAAATTAAGATAATTTAAATAAACGTAGGTACGTAACAATCAAGTGTGTCATGTATAACGTCGAAGACTATTTTTGTGAAGCAAAATGGCCACCAACAGTTGCCATAGAAATGGCTGTTTCCTAATCGCTGTGCTCAACAAAGAAAAACTAGTAACACTATCCCATAGACACCGTCGCTATATTACCAGTATTGTTCCCGCCAAACTCCTGGGCTGCAGTCTGTTCTGGCACGGTCCCGGCGAATCCCAGAGCTGGTGGGTTGAACTGCGCGGTCGCTGGCGCAGCACAGGACGACAGGTAGGGAGGGTAGGCGCCCGCGCCTCCGTAGCCCCAGTGGGTGTTGCTTGAGCTCAGGCCAAACTGAGTCATGTCTGCGGGAGAAATAAGGGTTATATTGGCTTGACAAACATAATGTGATTGAATACACTCAAAGGAATGTTCATTATTCAACCACTTAAACCCAACGTTTCGGGGTCCTTAAAGGTTCATTTGTGGTCTTGGGAAACTGATTTGAAAGGTGCCTAAAATCTATGTCATTGAAAAGATTAAAAATAAATTTAGTAAAAAAAGACTTCAAAAAAATTACACACTAAAAAGAAGAGAATTTCAAAGAAGAAAATTTTTCTCATGGATCCTACCGACAGATGTTGACTAAATTGATAAGAAACCACCCTTGAGGTAGCTCTTTTCGAGCAAAAAAAGAATTAAATTGGGCAACGTGGTAAAGAATTATCGCCGAACAAACATAAAAAATATATGAGGCGAATTGAGAACCTCCTCCTATTTAGAAGTCGGTTAAAAGAAACGGGCTTCTTACTCTGATTTTTTTTTCATTTCATAGTTTTATTCGAGAATTACGATTGTGAAAATTTCCAAAACTACTTCGCAATCATCACAATAGGCCTTTGCGTCCGTTACGGACATTTTAGGCAGAGCCTAAGATTTTGACACTTTTTCGGTCTTCGCATAACCTGCGTGAAGTCAGAGCCTAAGTAGAGATAGAAAAACGTAGGGACTAAAGTATGAATCGAAATCTAATAACGAAATCTCTTTGAACGGCCAGACAGAATGAGGTATTAATGACTGATAGGTCAAAGCAATCTATTTACAGCAACGGCACGACCAATATCCGCGTTTCCAATTTAAATACCGCGGCTGGTTGTGATGGCTTTGAGCGAAAGTCGATAAAGTAATAATTGTCAGTGACAGAGCAATACTAGACCAGCAAAGGGCTCAGTTATACTCGTAAAGACACAGTTGGTTGCATGCGGAATGGACGCTTTACGCTTTCCGTCCGCCTCCACGAATGGGACCAAAACATAATGTACCTGCGGTATACCAGAAGGATGTACGACACATTAAACCTCCGGAGCAGTAGATTATATTCGCTCACTAGCATATTCCTAAAACATCATATTACGCAAAATCTGTAATCTCTTTTGTATCAGTAATTAAATAAAAAAGAATTTAAAAAATCCCAATAGAAAAGAGGTTCAGCGTCTCCTTCTTTATTATCGTAGAATTTTAGCATGGTGTGCACGAAAGGTAAAAACCAAGGTTGTGAATTTAAAACTTTTGCTATTTGGAAGCGGTTTAATTGATCCACCTACTGAAGAAACTGTTAGGTGTAATATGCGGATGGAGCTTTGTTTGTAGTAAATTATAGCTGGGTTATTGGTTTATTTAATTTTACATAAGACTAACAGCACAATATGTCAATACAATTATAAAGCCTTTGGTTCGGACCTTTCAAACATTCATAATTGCTTGTTGATTGAAATCAGTGGAGCCTGTAACTGGTTGTCACTGAACTATTGTCATTGTATTACTGAGCGAGTAGTCGACAGCACACCAATCTTTATATTTAGTTGCAAAGTTGTCTCTAACATAACTGAGAAGAGTGCAACGGTGTAAATATCGACTAAACCATATTCTTCTTCTTCTTCCGTGTCGAAAGCGTCGACTCTCCCTCAGACATCTCGCTCCCAAACCCCCCCAGCAGGCATCTCCACGAGACACCATATTGAAAGCTGACGAGCCTAAAGGTATACGTGCTAAACAGGACATGCACTTCTGTTGCCTTCACTATGTGACCAAAACTTGGCACACGTTTATTTTTCCCGGTGTATTACTGGCTTTTATTTTTCGGTATCACGGTATCGTTTTGGCCGACGATCGGCGGACGGTTTTTATACGACATGCCCGTCGGGCGACAGGCAGCGGGAGCGACGATTTGCGAATGTTTTTTCGCGTTTCGACTCGTATGCAGTTAAGTTGTTTTGGGGTGGTCGTGGATTTTTAGCGGGCTCACTGCATGCTTGTTCGATTGCGTCCGCAGGCGGCTTTCGAGTTGAATTCTCGCTTTTTTTCCAGCGTTTTTCCGAGGCTGATTGAATCCGTGCTTTAGTGAACGTAGTAGTTTAGCATTCGCCGCGCGGTTTGGTGACTCATTCACTTTCGAAACTGCAATTTGCGTCATAAGGTTTGCCGCGACCGAATTCCAATTTAGATTTTTTGGTCCAGCTTTCGGTGGAGTTTTGATTTATTTCCGACCGCACAGTGGGCTCATTTAGAAAACCGTACGAAAAAAGTAAACCTAATTTTCAATCAACGTCGTGCTTCAATGGCAGTTAGTGACAGGATGCAATTTTTGTTTCTAGTCACTCTGGTGACTGGAGACAAAAATAGTCACAGAGTGGTGGCCAAGGTTGCGTAAACCATCGGTGGATAAACCAGCTACCAGATGGGTCTATTACATTACTAAAGCCGTCGGAAAGCAATGGACGAGATTGGACCGAGGGGGTTGGGGTGATAGGAAAGAGGCCTATGCCCAGCAGTGGGCTCTATTCCTGGGTATAGATTCCTGATAGATCTATAGATACATAACTAAAGCCATCGATCCATTGGTAGGCGATCGAAAGTGTTGAGGTGATAGGGAAAAGCCTATGCCCAGCAGTGAGCACAAATAATTTTTTTTTCTTTTTTTTTTAACCTGCCTTAACCCCTGCTCTAATTGTCAACCTAAGAGCTGGGGACTGCTGAAAACCAGCGTTGGTTACTACCTTGTGGTAGCCGACATGTTAGCTGAGCTCTCTCCAATTACCAAAATGGTTAGACGCAGTCTAAAAAAATGTAAATCTCTGCTATTATTGCTTTTTGAATTGTTTGTGTTTTGGTAATAAACGATATCTATTCTATTCTCTGAATAATGGCCAAGAACGGGTAGACAGTCGGTGGTCAGAGCACCAGCCCAGTGGTCCAACGAGATTTTGATAGACTAATTAAGTACTATAATTAGCAGGTACAACTCACACTCACTCTGGCAGCTGGTGATAGGCGGCATCCGGAACCCTCCCAGCGGGTCTGGCGGGAACGGGAACGGACGCTGCCCGAACGCGAAGTGGAACTGTTGCTGCTGCCCTAGAAGCGACAACACTACATCAGTACGATACTAGCTGCCCTTCTCTAAGAGCATAACGGTGCTGATTATTGTCATAGGGAAATGGACACATAAGATTATTAGATAAGATAAGAATATTCTTGGTTGTAACGACACCTGAAAATAAAACAAACATAAAATGAGCAAGACCGCGTTTCGTAAGAACCCAATTCATAGCTTGTTACTACAATTTGATGTAGATTGCGTAGCTAAAGAGCACAATCAGTCTTTCTATTTGTTGATCTGTGAGTCGGCTATGCAATGTACATCGGATTGTCATAGTAAACCATGAATTGTAGTTCTTTGTTGGGGCTCTGTTTGTTTATGAAAGGATTGTTTTTCTACAGCCTTGATAAAGATACAGGAAAATAATTATTTCTACATGAAACATAGCCAAAGCTATTCAGTATTCTTAAAGTAATAATAAATTGAATGCTGAGATATTATCAAGTTAATGAGTCTTCTGACCTCCAAGCTAGAATAATCCCCTTCAATGTTCCTCTGTACAAATAGTGGACTGACAAAGGACTAAGCATTACACATAAAAACAATACGCAGTGACTTAGCTCAGTGGTAACAATATAAGAAATACAAGTATTAGCATGTATTAGTAGGCGTCGTTTATAAGTATATTTGCCTCTATATAAAAATTTCAACATACACGGATAAACATATCCTAGAAGATATTTTATTTACGATATGATAATACCATAGGTACATGAATACCTATATACCGACCGATTCAAGAAACGAGAGACAGAATCTACCTAAAAGAAAGAAAGACGACATTTATTTAAATTGCCACATAAACTTAGAGTAAACAACGAGTGATTGAGCTGTGTAGAAGTTTATTTTTATGTATTTAAAGAAACAAAATACACGAAAAACGACAACAACTAAAAACAAAACAATCGGGAAGACAACATGTGGGTAAGTACATAGAATCGAATCATCATCATCATCATCATTCAGCCACAAGAAGTCCACTGCTGGACAAAGGCCTCCTCCATGGATTTCCAAAAAGAGCGGTTGGAAGCGGCTTGCATCCAGCGTCTTCCTGCCACTTGGATGAGGTCATCTGTCCATCTTGTGGCTGGTCGTCCTACGCTGCGCTTGCCGATATGTGGTCTACATTCGAGAACTTTTCGGCCCCATCGGCCATTAGTTTTGCGTGCTACGTGCCCCGCCCACTGCCACTTCAACTTACTTATCCGCTGGGCTATGTCGACGACTTTCGTTCGTCTACGAATGTCATCATTTCTGATTCGATCTCGTAGAGAATTTCCATAGCTCGTTGCGTGACCTGGAGCTAAGAGTCGAATAGTTAAGGCCAATAACTATACACAAATAATGCCTAATATTATCCCTACAATCCCTCTAGACTACTATAACTAACGTGCGAATGCGGCATGGCACGCCTCGGCTGACGCCTTCCCTTCCTCTGCTGAATAATTGACATGCCGATATGTCAGCATTCCTTCGCACAGCTGTACGGATGTTACCTGTCTACATGGCTATAGGCACCGCATGGAGAGACAGAATAGCTGCACTAAAAGTCAGGTACGAATCGTTATTTGGAAGAGTGGTCCAGAAAACCAAGCTCACCGAGTAGTGTATATTAGTATCAGCTTATGTTGAATCAGTTCTTTGGAAGGACAAAGTTTTGCAGAAGCTTTGTTTTTGTTGCGTAGATCTAAGCATTCGTGGGTTTCTCTACACACAGGCGTGTATGATGTTAATTTTAATATTAAACATGTACTTCGGTACTGTATTAGTTTTCTGACGAAAACAAGACTAGTAAATACCTATTTGTGGTGTTTTTTTTTATGTGTAGGTACAATAAAGTGCCTCTTCTTTAGTTTACTTATTTATGTTAGTGATAATGGATTGAAGTGGTCTTAGAGCAAATGCGTTGGACTCCTGACCGAAAACAATAAAAATTTGAAGTGACAGTGACAAATGAAATTGACAATTCGTTTTTTGGAATTTACGAAAATTTTTTTCGTAGTTTTGACATGGAAGAGCTGTTTTTTTTTCTATTTGTAAGTTTTCCCCATAATAAAAGTTATTCGTTTTGATTAATAGATTCCCCCATTTTCGGATGTATATTACGAAGAACAATCTTCTTCTACTAGACTAAACTATATTCTGTAATGGGAAAAATATTCATAGCAGAGAAAAATCTCTTAACGTCACCTCGCAAAACATACCTATAATTGTCAACTCGGCTTAACTAAAGTCCGAAGAAATCTAAGTTAAATAACGCCTTTGCCAATATGACCCTGAAGACGTCCATTTGAAGTCAAAGTCATTTGTTTAAGTTATCTGTCGGGCACGTGGTATAATACCACGAAAAATTACCGATATGTAGAGAAACGACTGACAACGGCCCAAAAGGATCCGAAACAGCCGGCTTGGCATCCGAATCCCATATCCGTGTATTGCACGTTAGGATTGTCAAATATGTACCCTGCGCCGCCGAAGCCTATTGGTAGAGGCGTGAATTATTCAACCGACCGCAACAACGCGCCTGGAGACCGATTCCGAATCATTCCGACTAGATGATTCGATTTGTCCGATGTAAACAATCTTGAATATGAATATTGGTACATCATTATAGGTAGGTTTCCTCACGATGTTTTCCTTCACCGTTAGCGAGTGGTATTGCTACTATAACTTCACAAATATACATGACTTAGAAAACAAAGTCATAGGTACATGCCCGCACTGAGAATCGAACCTGGGTCTCCCGCTTCCGAGTCCAATGTTCTACCCACTAGGCTACCACCGCAGTGTCTGAGCTATTTACATACCTCAGCGCTTGAAATCGCCAATCCGCGGTGGGCACGCGTGGTGATTTAGCCCATACTCTCTCTCTGAGAGAAGGCCTGTGCCTTACAGTGGAAGTGTGCTCCTTATGATTATAAGTAGTGGAATGCTTTTGTGTAGTTCAGAATTAAATCATCGCACCAACCATATCAGATATCACGAAAGAGGTGGCGATACCGCAGTAGTAGTACCTATTATTTGGTTTAAGGATTGGTCTTAAACGGGTTTTACGGTCTAACTGTTTCTCCATCTGACCTATAAAGCACTTAAACTATTTAATATTTTGCGGTATTTCGGTAATTTTCCTAAAAATTGGTATCCAAACATGAATAATGTTTTTAATGAAAGTGAAAATTTGAATTTGAAGTGAAACATTTTTTTTCGTTTCTGCTCTAATGTAAGAACAATAATGCTTTTTTATAAGTGTAACGGTTTCATAATTGCAATGTTTTAACGGTAACGGTGTAATTATAGTGCATTCTCTATAATTCAACAAAAAATTAAAACTATCAATAAAAAAAAATATCCGTGTGGCACCGGATTAAGAATAGCGTCAATCCATTTCCTTTCGTGGATGTCGTAAAAGGCGACTAAGGAAATCAAGAGACGGGCAGCAGCGTCTTTCTGAGATTCCAACCGCATACTGCGATCGCCAATTCGCCTGCCAAGCGTGGCGATTATGGCAAAACCCGTCATGGTTATAAAAACCACGAAGGAGGCCTATGTCCTGCCGTGGTCGTTAAATGGCTGACGATGATGATGATGAATAATAAAAATGGCCTAGTGTGAGTTGTGAAACTCCCGTTAAGTGTCACGAAATGAACGAAATAAAACTGAATTTCACTAAATAATACATATAAAGGTATATTTTGTGTACGGAATCCTCGGCACGCGAGTCCGACTCACGCATGTCCTCGTTTCCAATATAGGATACGGTCTATCTACGTGCCAAACTTCATTTAAATCCGTTCATACGTTTGCGTGACAAAGCATTAAACTTTTAGACGCCCAAAAATTACTATAGAACAAAATGCTTTATAATGAGGTAAATATAACATAAGTTTCTAAATATGAATAACGCATTAACGCTCTTTCTTTGTAAGCGAAGTGCATCCACAAACGCACATTGCATTTAAAATTGACAATCACTCACGCACACACGCCCAGCTTTGCCCCCCACACGCGCACATTGACAAACCGACTCGTCCACATACGCTTTTCCGAACGGTTCGGGCGAGTGTATAAATCAACTGCGCAACAATTACACACTTTCATGGCAAGTTGGAATTAGAAACTGTCATTTGCACCGTTCGAGGGGGCATATAACCCCCCCCCCCCCCCCTGTGTTACAAATGGGAGGGAAAAATAGGGTGTAGGGTGGCAAGGGCTACCGTAGACCTGATTAAAGGATTTGAGAGGGTCGCTGGCCGGTCTAGTTGGATTTATTATGCCAAGTATTCCTACTAGTTAGCCGGGCTTGGCTATCTGACTATTTTAAACTGTTTCAGTAGTTTTAGCGGACGCGCGATAGAATTTCGGACGAACTCATTTGGAGTGTGGTCGGTGAACCGGTAGAACGGAAGTGGGCCGGAGTCCTATTCTATAACAGTAGCGTATTAAAGCTTACTACGTAGCTTTTGCAAATGCTGGACGATCGAGCGCAAAAATTAAGCCTACGGTAGATTGTAGAGGATCATGTAGAAGAAGTAACTTGATAGATAGATAGATAGAATATTCTTTATTGTATGTACACCAGGAATTACATATGAGAATTTAACAATAGTATAGTACAGTACAATTGGCGGCCTTATTGGTGTGTAATCAGCGCTGAGGGATCACTTCCTCAGCACAACGCTGAGTCAGCTGCCTTTTGTGACAACTTAGATACACCACAGGCTACATCTATGGTCCTGTTTTATTTATTTCTTTTGTCTGTAGTTTTCTTTCTGTTGTTGTGCATATTATGTTACTTATCTGCTTATTTTTTTTCGCTGATGTATCTTGTTGGTATAATAAATGTATTTCTTCTTCTTCTTCTTGTAATAAATATAACAATAACACCTTGCGAGTTCACATATTTTAAAGATAATAACGAAAATAAAACTGCAGTGCATGTGACAACTCACCCACAGGGTGAGTTTTGTGGAGGGTGAGTTGACCCCTAAGCCATCATAAGCAGCCTATATACGTCCCACTGTAGAGCACGGGCCTTCTCTCAGAGAGGGAGTATGGGCTTTGCGGATTGGTGATTTCAAGCGCTGAGGTATGTGAATAGCTCAGACACTCAGGTTTCCTCACAATATTTTCCTGCACTGTTAGCGACTGGTATTGGTGGTATAGGTCACATAGTACGCAATAAATACAAATTCCTTTTTTTTAATGGTAGCGCTAGTTAGCCCACTGGATCCCCTTAAAAACTGTTGTGCGGCTTTTTGTGGCCACTTTTAGTAGCATTTAAGTATTGATTGATTGCAAAAGTAAAATGTAAGTAACTTAACTTAGCAACCTAGTATTATTTACCAATTGAATTCAAACCCATTTTTTTACATCTTTGTGATTAACTAACAATGTCGTAAAAATACAAAAAAACTGTAATATAAGTCGTAAACTACTAAAAAGCGCGCAATATGAAGGTGATTTGGACAGCCTTGGGGGGTCTCTCGAGCAAGTCCAGCAAACGACTGGCCGGTACATTTACTGGACTGGTAGTCTTTGGACACACTGAGAAATGACTGACTCTACCATAACCGTCCCATCCGTAAACATAGCTCGCAAGGCCATAAACAAGCACCGAAGTAGCGGTCCGCTATTCCGGACAGTCGCCCAATAAAAAGCCGTTTTACTACATCCCTCGGATGATTAAAATTGATAGTAAAATGACCCAAACAATAGTTTACTACGCGTAGTTGGGCGCAGGAGCGCCGCTGGGTGGTCCGGCGCCCGCGCACCCGAAATAGCGCAGCGATGGCCGCCGTAGGAAACACCACGCTTAAGAGGGAATTTGTCAGTCCTATTTTGGCTTTTGGGCGTTGTAGACTTTTCGTATCGTATTTTCTATCTTCGCCCTTGTAGGGTTTTCGTGAGTAGTGTGGTGTTCAACGAAATGTAATTGCAGTACTGAGTATGAAGGAAAGCGTTACAAAGTAAATATTGTCGAGGTAGATATAACTATGCTAAATATCGTGGTCTCCACTTGAAAACATTTACACCCAATAATTGATCCGTTCTATGAAACATATGACTAGCCCAACGCCGGTTCTGCTTGCTAAATGCTTGGTGCCTGTGTTCTTCTTTCGTATACACAACGTGTTACTATCTATCATCTTTAATTTGTCTACGATTAAATATCTACCTATCCTAAAGGGTACGCATACTGAATAACCACCGAAATGCACTGGCGTTTACTCAGTATGCGGTTCTATGCTCGGAATTATAGAATGTATGAAATTGTACTGAAACACCAGCGGTTTGGTTTTTTCATTTTATTCATCCCACAAGGGCGCGGTGGTAGCCTAGTGGGTAGAACATTGGACTCTGAAGCGGGAGACCCAGGTTCGATTCCCAGTGCGGGCATGTACCTATGACTTTTCTTTCTAAGTTATGTACATTTGTGAAGTTATAGTAGCAATACCACTCGCTAACGGTTAAGGAAAACATCGTGCGGAAACCTGGGTGTCTGAGCTATTCACATAACTCAGCGCTTGAAATCAACAATCCGCGGTGGGCACGCGTGGTGATTAAGCCCATCTCTCTCTCTAAGAGAAGGCCTGTGCCCTACTGTGGGACGTATATAGGCTACTTATGATTATGACCCCACAAGTGCGTCCAGTCCCTTAGGACCAAAACTGAAAAGACTAAGTCTTACCATTTTTCTCAAAAATAATCTGACTCTTAAATGACTCTTAAAGGACACCTATGTTTAACTTGTAACGTTCATTAAGATGCAGTTTCTGCGCTGCTTCCAATAAAAACATTTTAACTTCAATTTGACTCTAGGTGCACCATTGTTATGAGAAAGCATTCTCTTGAAATTGGTACAGAAAAATTGCTCAGCTTTTTTAACTTTTAAATCTTCAATAATACTGTCCTACCGAGCCACGAAGCAGACACCCTTAATAAAACATCGTTTACACGCAGTCGCGGCGATTATTAAACCGTAGGCGGCTACTGCCGCCGTAAAACGCACCACCCAGCCCGCGGACGAAAATAGGGAAGGCAAGGGCAGTGGGGTGTTCATATTATAATACATGGACCAGGCATAAACACTATTGCCGATGACCCAACAAAACATAAAATTGAATATGAAGGGGCCAAGTTCGACGAAAAGAAGTGCAGGTTTGTCGGTCTATGGATGTTGGTAGAGGAATGTAGAGATTTCTTCACTTGTTTTAAAAACATGTTGGTCGGGCTCTGTTACTCTATGTTTTCACAGTAAAATTCACTTTAATTGACCGAAGGGATCAATGTCTAGACTTGAATAGTATTTCAAAAACATTTTTTTTTATACTCAGATCAAAGCCGGGTGAAACGAACTATAGATAGTACCCAGAGGGGAAAAGGTACTTGGAGTGACGGCTACTTTTCTTGCTTAGACTAGACAGCGGCGAGGTCCCTCATTCCCGCTAAATATTTTAATAACCAGCAGTGTAGAGGTTAACTCATCCAACTTCCGTAATATCGACGCCTAGAAGATAATACAATAAAATGTGTTTTAAAAAATTAAAATCTTTCTAAAAAATGTACGTATAGTCTATTCATCCTTACTTGTCCAATTTAGTAAACAAGATTCTACCCGCAAAGTATGACTTTTTAGTCGAAAACTGCCATATTCCCATAAATGAAGTAACCTGGGACACCATTTTGGATAACGCGCTGCTAAGTTTATAAACAAAGTGCACGAACTTGCAAGAAAATACTAGTTTCGGCATCAAATGTCAATTTTGAGGTTAGAATATTGTTTACTAAATTGGACAAGTAAGGACGAACAGACTGTAAATTATTCTCTTGAAAAATAAATAGAATCGGTTCATATCCGGTGCCGTGATCATCCCTGGCACCCAAAATAAACCAGTTTTCTACATTCACGTAGGTTAGCTGGAAGAGAAAACTACCTAGTATTGAGCTCGCTTTTGTACAAAACTGTCTTTTGTGTGTAATAAATAATTTTTCAATTCAATTCAATTCACTTGTATCATTGTCTGTTTAGCCATACACAAACGACTCGGCTTTGACACACGTACAAGTTTTGTTTCACGGAGCTCAGTACCGTTAATCAATTTCCAGTCTAGAGGCACATTTGCTACAACGGAACAATGTTTCCTACTCCATCAATTATTCGAAGATACGAATTCCAGCCTTCCTGAACATGTGAGAATTAAATAATTGAACATCCCAGTGCAAAGGTTCGGGGCGTAATAAATCAATATGCAAGGCACATGCACACACTCTCGTTTCTAGTGTCTAGCTGACATAAGCGGAGACAGAAGGTTACCTTCGACTTTTCTCTATCTTTATATTTTACTATTTGCGAGGAAACTTGAGTGTCTGAGGTGTTCACATACCCCAGCGCTTGAAATTACCGATTCGCGGTGGGCACGCGTGGTAAGTAAGCTGTTATAATGTATGGTATGCAATAAAAATTAATCTAATCTGATCTAATCTAACCCATTCTCTCTCTCTGAGAGAAGGCCTGTATCTTGCACTGGGACGTAAATAGGCTACATAAATAATTGGTCTCGCGGTAGGTTGGGTAACCTGTCATGGGCAACCCTATGCCTTCCGGGGAAAAAAGGAGAGATCGTCCCACCCAACAATTTCGCCTGCGACGTCCGTTGCGTGGAATTCATCCATTGGCCACTCACAAATAACGTCGACTGCCCAGTTACACTTTGCTTTGTGGTGACAGCCTCAACATCTGTGATTTTGGTTCTGGAGCGTCCGGATGCGAATTCGGTGAATCCTTCTTTCAGGTTAGGTTTTGCCTACATGGAACACAAATATATCTTACTAAAAAAAGAATTGGCCTAAAAAAAGTGGATCCGCTAAATATAAAAATAAAAAAAACGTAAAAAAATATATATTTTGACTGTGCACTGAATCAGCTGTGAATCTGAAACCATCCCTCTATCTTTATTCTGCGCGCCTAGTAAGGGGGGAGGACCTAGAAGGGAGTGATTCTCCCCGCCCCCTAGCCCTTTCTTGACTAATTAATTAAACAACCGATTCATTACAGCAGCCTCCTTTGTGCCCTCACATTCGTCTAGCGAGCAACGCGTACCGATAGCAGAGATAAATAAAATTGTGGCGATTGAAAAAAGTTTATCCGAGATATCATTGTAGCTGGCCAAAACTCTTTTTTGATACAAACTACATTTTCACACAAATAAAACCCAGTTTTAAAGAAACTGTCTTGATCTGTCGGATAGATAGATTTTTTGAAACATATTTGGTTATTTTCTGTTCTGTAATAACATAATGTGATATATCATAATGTTGTAAAATAAGTATTTGATGTAGAAAATCTATCTTTAAATTAAATTTGATCTCTTAAATTAATTAAAATGTTACCAGTGTTTTTTAATGACTCGCGATGCTCATAGGTATGTAATTACTAATTAGTTATAAATTTAAATACTTTTAACTAAAAATATTAATAGTTACAAGCTTACACACCAGAAAGCAAAATATATTAAAAGGCTTACATGTCTTAGTTTTGCCGTATACAATTGGCGGACTTATCGCTAAAAGCGATCTCTTCCAGACAACCTTAAATCAAGTTGAAGTCGATTGACTTAATTAAACCAAGGAAACTCAACAAACTAACCCCAAAGTTAGTAAATAATCACCAAGCCAATTAAGTTGCATAGCGAGGAATTTTTTTAAATAATTTATATTTCTTAAAACACAGTTTTCCAAACATTTATTTTTATTTTCGTTTTAAGTTGCAAACCCTGGTCTCTGCCTAGCCCTCTAAGATACAGACGTATTAAACATACGTAATGTGTGTGACAATTTTAAAATTTTGAATCTGACTCAATTCCAAATATTATTTGAGTTCTCCTCCACCAATCCGGACTTGGCCCCCGTGGTGGAGTATGGCCTATACCTTCCTCAGGGAAGAGACTCGTGCCCCTCGGTGGGGACATAATGGGCTGAAGACGATTTGAGTTCTATGAGAACTTGTTTCCCCGACCGTACATAACCCTTCACGCATCGAGAGGGTCCGCGCGGCCGCTGTCCCGCGCTGGCGCAATTATTTTAATTTCCACGCGCCGCCGATGAGGATTGATAGAGCATTAGGCGCGACCCGCCCGGAAACTTCTCAGAACGACATTTGTACACGTCGAAGCCTCGTGTGAGCAAGACTTTTTGATTGATCGCTTTAGAAGCCTACGGAAGTATGTTGGGGTTCTTGTTCTTTGAGTGTTAAAAATATTGTAGTCTCAAGTAGAAGTTAATAGTTTATGTTTTATTGTATATGTTTACTACTATAAGTTCCTATTTTATTACTGCCAGGGGATTAGTTTTCACAAAAAAGGGGATCTAGGATGGGCACTGGGCTTCATGCTATGCATGAAATTATATTTGGAAGAAATAAACATTTTTTCAATTTTCTAAAGAACAAATCGTTTCGAAACTTAACTTTTTTAAACGATTTTTGTGTAAGACATCTGCGTTTATCATGTTGAAATAGAGAAATTTTCCAACACAAACACAATACTAATAAACTGTCCGAATGAATTGGTCCGCGGGACCGTTGGGTAAATCGTCTGAGTTGTCATGGTCTCAGAATAATAAAGCGTAAGCCTGATTATGATGTCTGCTATGTTAAAGAATCAATATTTCGAATGCTGGAGTAGAATAGAACACTGGACTGAGCTAAATGAAGTTACTGATCATTTTTATCTAACACAGCAGTAATCTTTTTTTTAAAACCTATTTACAGGCTAAAAATTCCACCCATGCCGGGACCTGAACCCCTTGTTGTTGCACGGGTTAGTGCAACAAAAAGAATGTAATAATATAGGTAAAGCGATATCATTCCGATGTAAAAGCCTAACTGCAAAGTGGGTAACTCGGGGCTGCAAGTGATGTAAATTGCTTCGGCCAGAGGTCGCTGCCTGTACGTAATACAGAGAAGTTTGTAAAGAGGCTCGAAATTTCACCGATGCCTGCACATGCCCTTTAGCTCAGTTGGGAGAGCGCTGGCACGGTTAGCCAGAGGTCGCGGGTTCAAGTCCCGGCATGGGTGGAATTTTTAGCCTCTAAATAGGTTTTAAAAAAAAGTCCTCAGCACGGGTTAATGCAACAAAAAGAATGTAAACAGCAGTAATCTTAATCTGACTTTGATTTGACATTAGATTTGACTGGTCCGTGGATCGTATATCTGAAGGTGAAAATATCTGAGACATATTTAGGACGGTAAGAAAATCCTCCCTACACAAAAGACTGTATCTCGGAGGGGTAGGCAGAGACCAAGGTTTGTTTGTTAAAAACCACTTTCCGCTTCATCAACATTCATTGGTCGTAGCATGCGATTTCCAGTGAGCTAACTGGCGCCACCAATGAAAACAAAACATATCTTCTTTTACAGGTCATATCGTGGTTGCCTAGCGGGTAGAACATTGGACTCGGAAGCGAGAGGCCCAGGTTCGATTCCCAGTCTGGGCATGTACCTATGACTTTGTTTTCTAAGTTATGTACATTTTCGAAGTTATAGTACCAATATCACGTGCTAACTGTGAAGGAAAACATCGTGAGGAAACCTGAGTGTCTGAGCTATTCACATACCTCAGCGCTTGAAATCGCCAATCCGCGGTGGGCACGCGTGGTGATTAAGCCCACACTCTCTCCCTGAGAGAAGGCCTGTGCTCTATAGTGGGACGTATATAGGCTGCTTATGATTTGCAAAAAGTATCTGTACAATCTCTCTATCATGTTAACAGTGATTTTTTGGGCCCACGACAAAGAACCTGGAATCACGAACCTGGGACTAGATGGCATTCATGACAAAAACATCCGTTTTCGGTGTTAATGCTCTAGTCCCAGGTTTTTGACCTTAGGTTCACGACCATGGGTCCGAAAAATCACTATTAACATGATTGAGAGATTGTACCTACAGACACTTTTTGCAAATTCAAGCTGTAAAAAAGATACGATTTTTTTCCTCGGAGCCCTTAAGTCTCTCTGTATCTCTGAGAGAAGGCCTTTGCCCTACAGTGAAACGTATGTACCTACTCAAGCATTATATTAGATTTGAGTGGCCGTCCGCTAGATCGTGAATTGGCATTGTTTAAACGGTCATCAAAATATCTAGGAGCAATATAGTACTCCCTACGACCGGTACTGGGCCTTAATACTAACTGGTTTTGGAGCGCGGCTCCCGGGGTCCGTCGACCGTCACCTTGATGGCCTTGTTGTAGGTGGTCACTTGTGGCGGCGAGGTCGACACTGTTATCGTCAGCGTGAACGATTTGCCTGCAACCAAACAACACGGCGTTAAGGCCTGGGATACACAGGAAGGACGTGGGGCGAGGCCGCGGAAAAGACGCGACGCCTTTTATAGAGTTCCCGCCCTCGTCCCGTCTCTTTTGTATGGGCTTCGTCCCGTCGCTTCAGTAAATTTTGTACGCAAGTGACCTGGAAAGTCGACGCGTCATTTCCGCGCCCCCGCCCCACGTCCTTTCTGTGTGTCTCAGGTCTAAGGGGCTTCCTTCGCAAAAACATTGAGATATTAGCCCCGGCTCACCTGCCCACCAGCTCACTGGATCGATGATCTGAGGCGGCTGATCAGCGGGTGGATGAGAATAGCCGAGGACGGAAGGTAGTAGCGTGCCTCGGAGGAGGACTCTATCCAGCAGTGGATAAATATGGAGTGCTGGCTGAATGATTAATTAACTCCCGGCTTCTCGTACACTAACTATAGGCCAACTGACAGCTGATAAAGGTAGTTTTACTGGGGTTGGTACCAACCGCCAGTTGTTGAATAACCCAATCACAGTCTGTTATTGAATAACTCAAACACGGCACAAAAGAATCCAGTTTTCATGCGCGAAACATTTTCGTTGATAAAGGAAGCGAAACAAAAACTATGTTTACTCTCCAGAGTCAGTTTATATATAGTCTGTGATGAAGGGAAAGACGTAACTTATTACGTCGAAAGACGTAATTTAAACCGCCTCTGAGGTGTGTTTTAGACCAGAAGTGTTTTGTGTAATGTTTCATGAAATACAGGAGTAGGAGATCCGGCTTTGGACATACATACTCGAGCTTCTTTCACCATCATCATCATCATCAGCCAGTTGACGCCCACTGCAGGACATAGACCTCCCTCATGGTTATCCAAGCTTCTCGGTCTTGTGCTACCCGCATCGAGATACAATCATCTAATATATAAGAATCTCGTGTCACAGTGTCTGTTACCGAACTCCTCCGAAACGGCTGCACCGATTTTTATGGTCTTTTTGTGTTTATTTGGTAGGTCTGAGAATAGGCCATAGGTTAATTTATATTATTTCTCGCCCAAAGTAATAAATAAAAAGAAATAAAATAAAAAAAATGATTGAAAATTATTAAAGAGAAGATCGAGGCTCCAGGGCCGAAAGCAAGTGACGCAACTTCTGATATTTAGGTTGGTCAAAAAGAGTAAAAAACTTCCATAGTTGACTTTCCAATTGAAAATCAAGTTAACGTATAACATTTTCGATATGATAACGGCTCTATTCATCACCAGCGGGCAAGTATTTGCGTAAACTTTTTACTCGGCGTCAGCGCAGGCCATAAATTCAATCTGTGGTCTCTGCTCTGTTCGCCCGCGCCCACTTTTGTAGTTCGATTTTGATAAAATGTTACCAAAAGTTTAAAAATTTATCGTCGGTCCGTTTCCAATTTGCGCGTCGAATGAGATTTGTTGCGAGCGGAACTCGCATGCGGAAAAGTAATTGATAGAAAAGTCATCGCGCACAATGGCGATTATTATTGAAAAACAAATGAACGAGGCATGTAAATGGCCGAGAGACGAGTGGGCTTCAGAATTCCATCGAGCAAGCAACATGAAAGCAAACACCCGAAATCCAACATAAAGTGAAGAGCACAAAAGAGGAGCCCATCCACAAAACATCAGAGAGCGCGTCACAAACAACCGACCGGCCACTTCATTACGGCGGCAATAAAAGCAAAAACATAAACCGCAGTTAATATTAAATGACCGTCCGTCAAAGTCGCGGGGTACGATACCCGAGTACCTATCCGATGGCCGTGCGTTCATCCCCTTGGTCCTCGACGGAGTGACATGTAAGCTTTAATGGGGCCTAAAGCGGCTGGCCGCTGGCAACACGCGAAAAAGTGGTGGAAAAAAAAAAACAAAAAAAAAAACCAACAACCCGACTGCTGAGCATTAACTACCAAGCAGGCGGAGACCAACTTAAGTACATCGCAATGAGTCTATTACATGGTTGTATTAAGGTCCCGCCTGCTTGGTTGTTAATGCTTAGCAGTCGGGTTTTGTTTAGATATTTTAGTTTTGTATTTTTGTCCTTTTAGTGATTTTTTATACATTTTCGTAAGATTTATGATATTATATAGCCTATGACTATTGATATTATATAGCCTATGACACTCGCTTAAACATGACGAATCGATCTTGCCAATGGTCAAGAATGGTTAAAGAGTTTGAGGGAAAACATGATACGAGCCAAACACATTTCCCTCCTTTCGGGCTGCGCCGCAGTCGGGTAAAAAAAGGCTCATTTCATACGTGATTTCGCGTGCAGGCTACTTTCTGCGGGCCAGCGGCGGGCTCGTTAAAAATGGAGCCGCTCGAACGTGGCTTGTTGCGGCCGCGTCGAGTTTATTAACGCGACCGGAGGAGCGTCCCGATGCCTGCCACGCTTGTTTCGTTTACCTTTTTTCGGTTCAGTCTCATGCTAATACGTGGCATTGAATACCTGATTGTACGATAAGGTTTTAACCGTTTACATGGACTGAGACACTAGCTACACCCCTGGATTCTTTTCAGTGTTTACTGCCTTCACTGAAGATAAAAGACTACGCTGCCAACAGTCTGGACGTGAAAAATCCAAAACTTTCCCGTTCACTTCACATCTGAAGGCTTATGCGAGGCGTCGCGGTCGGTACCAGTCGCCGGCACCCACCGGCACTCCATGCCGCGCCTAAATAAATAACCCCACTCACAGACAACCAGACCGACTTTTCACATTTTTCAGCTCTTAATTGGTCGCAGTAAAAGCCATTTCGGTCTGTCCCGAGGTCGGCGGATAAGTTTGTGACGCCGTAATACGCCCCGAACATTCATAGCGGCGCGATATCGCCATTTTTACGAGGTTAAAATTCTCCTCAGTGTATTATACGTGGTTATTGTGTGTGACACGCTATCAGGATACAGGTATTCGGTTTAATGATGGCACGGGCGGTTGGTCCCTTTACTAGCACCTGCCTTGAACACGTAAGTATAAAAACTTACGCCTGTAAGTTTGGGACCCTTAATATTACGTCTTATGTTAGAGATGGTTATTTTGGTTGTTAACTGGTTTGTTTTCCAACGCCTAAGCCATTCCATTCATTACATCCTTCAACGAAAATAAATCAGTATAATGATTTTATAGCTGATGAATATTGATCTGATAAGCGTTTTACTGCTATCATGTTAATTTAACAATACTACGTCTACAGCTGTTGGTAACAGTATGAAGCCGATTTCAACTCAAATAGAGTTCTATCTTGAATAAGTACCATAATATTTACATTTATAAACATAACATAACATAAACTCACGCCTGTATCCCAGAGGGGTAGGCAGAGACCAGGGACTACCACTTGCTACGATCCTGATAGATCACATATCAGACACATTTACAGATACATTTATCTTCGTAAGTTAGTACTGCCAAGTCGCTTCAGTATCGCCAAAGAATTAAAAAAAACCGGTCAGGTGCAAGTCTGACTCGCGCACGAAGGGTTCCGTACCGTTATCTATACAACATTTGAATATTTCAAGCTTAACATTATTATTTATTAATATCTAGCAAAAACCCGCAAAAAAATCACGTTTGTTGTAAAAAACCCACTTAAATATTTATTTTGTTTTAATTATTTATTCTTGAAGTGAATATACCTACTACTAAATATTCTGTGAATATTTCGAGCTTCTACCGGTTGCCGTTATTAATATCGAGCAAAAAATGGCAATAGAATCACGTTTCTTGTATGGGAGCCCCACTGACATATTTATTTTGTTCTGTTTTTAGTATTTGTTGTTACAGCGGCAATACGTCAACTGTGAAAATTTCCACTATCTAGCTACCACGGTTCATGAGATACAGCCTGGCGACAGACAGACAGACGGACTGTGGAGCCTTAGTAGGTAATAACCGACAATTTGGACACTTTGGACACGTGTCCAAATTGTCAGTTCTTCGGCGATACTACATTGGAGTACTCATAGTAACTTTAGTCGGAACCACACTTCATTTTCCAAACTCCACAGAATGTAGGCCCAATTCTCTACACTTCAACTTACACGAGTGATGCAATTAACAAACAGTCTCGCGGAGCGTCACCAGGGCTCGCAACATCTCAATTTGCTCGCGCCGACCGCGTAGTGTGGATGTTCCTCAATAAGTTACAAGGGGGTTAATTTTTTGTTCTATCTTTTTTGTAGAATTCCGTACCCTTGACTAAGGCTTACTTGGAGCGTGGACGCTTACGCATTCACGGGAAAATATTTTAAAAAGTAAAATTCAGCTTTGTGAATAACCAGCTAAGTTTGCTCGCCTGGTTTTACGAATGACCGCTAAGTTCACTGTAGATTTCAATTCTTTAAGACGTTTAATTAGTGCGATATTCTTTGCGAGTGGATCATAGGTGCCCAAATATTATTGTGAGGTGTGTTGTAAAATCATCCTTTGTAATATATTGTTTACAGTCACTCAGTAAGAGGTGTGTTTTACAAAGCATGAAGTTCATACATATTTTGGTTTATGTTGTATCTATCTATGAAGCGAGAATCTGTTATTAGCACTTGATTACCTATTTTTCTTCAACTAGTATGATTTGTAAGCTGATGATTCTCCGATCTGAATGATCCTGCGGTTAACTGGTAGAAAATGCTTATGGTATTAGGTCCGCCGCATTGTACGATTTTTTTTAAATGCAATAAAAGTATCATTAAATAAATAAAATAAATAAATACATATTCAAATAAACGTCTACGCTACAAGTTACCTCTATCTAAGGCTTGAGGCACATAGGAAGGACGTGGGACAAGGGCGCAAAAAAGACGCGGCGTCCGGTATTGAAAAACTTCAATAAAAAAAAGCTTTGATATTAAGGACTAATTTAAAAGACTGTAATTTAAATAGATTTAAGTGACATTCACACAATGGTACAAGTCGGCTTTAGTGGGGAGCTGTCCATTTTTTTTACAACTATTAAAATATTGAATTGGACACCTTGATTTATTCTAAACTTTCACTAAGTCACAGTAACACACAATAAAAATCACAGTTTCTGTGCTTCAATTGATTATTCTAACACACTTTGAATTTAATTAACAAAGTTGGCACAGAGTACTTAGTACCTATCTAAGGCCGGATTCTCCTATAGAGGAGATTCATAAGTAATATAATATATTATTTTCAGGTTTTAACGACTAACCATTGCAGAGTGAAATGTAATTTAAAACACCTGTTTTAGGGCTACGGTCGGGGAACCCAGCCTTAATAATAACTTCCACATCTATATGAAATCGGCTCTGTTAGATTCTCACATATTGAACTTATCTTTCCCGCGCTCTGATGGATTAGGTGCTTTGTGAGCCCGCGCCATCGATAAAATAAGCTTCTGTTACATCATCAATGGCCTAATAAATCAATTACAGTTTGTGTTGTACAACAAATTTTATTCCTTGCGTTTTAGCAAGAAATTATATTTTTTTAACCGACTTCGAAAAAGGAGGAGGTTATCAATTCGACGCGTACAAATATATATATATATATATTATTATTTTTTTTTTGCTATGTTCTCGCATAGCTCCGTCAAATCATTTACATGGTATAATAGTTTTATACAATATGTAAACAGAAACACTCAGAAAAAAACAAAAAGGAAGAAACACAATCTTAAAAAAAAAATTTGTGCGTTTAGTTTTCTCATTGAAAACTAAACGTTTTCTAATAGTGGTCTAGACTTATAACAATCATTATTTTATGTGATAACTGAAATATTGATAAACTCTTCATGCATAAAGCGTTAAGAGCATCTTGCGACGCCGTAGTTTGATCCCCATTTGTATGACGCATTTTCAACGTGGCTAGAATTATATTTCGACAATTTATATCATGAGAAGAAGTATTAGTCTACGACTAAATAACCATGTTTGTTTATTTTTTACCATGGCCTATATGATTAAATCAGCGCTGAGGGATTACTTCCTCAGCACAACGCTGAGTCAGCTGCCTTTTGTGGCAACTTAGATACACCACAGGCTACATCTATGGTTCTGTTTTATTTATTCGTTTTGTCTGTTGTGTATTTAGTTTCCTTTCTGTTGTTGTGCATATTATGTTGCTTGTGTGCTTGTTTTGTTTCTGTGATGTATCTTGTTAGTATAATAAATGTCTTTCTTCTTCTTCTTCTTAAAACATTTTTTTTAAAAGTTCTCCATTTATCCATTTGCAATTTTAGCATTGCTTAAATTACTCCTACACGTCTGAGATATAAAAAAAAAAACTATTTTCCACCCATGCCGGGACTTGAACCCGCGACCTCTGGCTAACCGTGCCAGCGCTCTCCCAACTTTGCTAATGGGCAAGTGCAGGCATCAGTGAAATTTCGAGCCCCTTTACAAACTTTAGTCTGAGAGATCAGCTGCGAAACCCAACCGACATATCCCCAACAACGTTCCCCGCGGGCCCGACACCGATTCGGCAACTTGGACGACATTGCCTAATAGCTGGATGCAATCCAATTTGACAGCTGTCAAACACACTCCCGCCGAGCCGAGTCGGCCGATCGCGCTCGCTAACACCGTCCCGTAAGTGATGTAAGCACTAATTGAGTGAATTAATAAGCTTAGAACGTTTTGTTGAGTGTCTCAGAGCGAGAACGTTTTGTTGAGTGTGGCGGCGTGTCTTATGCTGGCTCTACTCGTGGACCTACAAGGGGTAACTCATTCACTTTGTCTTTATCGGTTAACATCCAGCTGACAAATACGCACTGATGGCCACAGAGTTGGCCCACGTGTAGAGCTGGTAGATATGGAGGTACATAGGCTTATATGGTTGGCTGTGCGAATTTACGTTGTCATAAAGAAGGTTGATAGATCTTGTTTATTTTCAGTGTTGAAGTGTCATGTGGCGACACCAATAAAAATATTGAATATTAATTAGTAAATAGTTTTACTTTATTGTATTAATGCATCTCTTTTATTTCCTTTTTAACGCATCACGTAGTAAAATTATGAGTTACCGTTGGCTCTGACTAAAAATCAGCACTGTGGACTCACTCAACGCTAAGTCAGCTGCGTTTTATGGCAACATAGACACACCTAGCCTATGGTGTCTATCTTTATGTATCTATGTTTTTTTTGGCAGTTTTGTATTGTGTTTCCTTTCTGTTGTTGTTCATAATAGGGGTTAAAGTATGAAATTGCCGTTTTATTGCAATAGGTTCTTTGAATTGACATAGAATCTTCGTGGTTTGAGGTTTTCGAATGAAACTTTTTTCAAATGGTTTCTATGATGTTCTTTTTTTAAAAAATGTGAAACATTTGAATATCGACTTTCAATTGTTTTTGTTATTCAATTTAGACAAGAAAGATGGATACTGCGAAAATTCGAGTGATTATGAGGCACCCATTTTTCGTATTATGTTACTTACCTGTTCTTCTTATAGATAAAAAAGTGACGATAGATATTAAAATACCAATTGTACTCATAACCGAAGCCTATTAAAAGCAATAGACAGGAGGCGTGAGGCCGACCGCACAAAGCATAGTTTCACAAACTGGTGGGTTCTGCTTAGTTAGAGCCACTACCCCGAAACCGAGGGGCGACCATAAATGAAATGGTATAGTTTTGCAGCGCGGCTAACCGGGTAGGTCGCCGGTTAACCGGGCGGGCGGCCGCGGCCGCTGCGGGCGCGTTATGGTTGACAAGGGCCTGTTATGCCCGACGAGCCCGTGCGTGATCGCCCGCAACTCACCCGCCGACTACACGGTGTTGCGTGTTGTTCCACGAACCGATTCGCCCCTTTGATGTCGCGCCGCTTGCCCAATTTGGAGCGCGTAATTAACACTCTCCCGGATCGAAACCGCGCTCCTCGAGACATTTGGATAAAGAGTTCTTCAAAGGAAAAATTCAAATGGGAGCGCGACCGCAGAGCTTGGCGCCCCGCCTCCGCGTCGTAAGACAGCTTTTCCGACCTTTTCCATTGGCCCCGGCGGGCGGGAGGCGCCGCCTTCTTCCAAGTGCTCGCCGAGACCAACTTTTCATTTGCACTGCTCTGAAATATTGCTCCAGATTAAAGCGCAAGGCGGAAGTTCGAACTGCGGTTTCTGAGAGACGGCGCTGCCTAGGCGTCTTTTGTTTTTCGCTCTCCAAGCTTCTACGCTCCGAGTATGAAGAGTCGGGTCGATATAAGATTTGAAACTATTTACTTGCGTTCTATATGGTTCTATCGATTTGACGGTAAAAGGTTGTATATTTTATAGTTTTAACTTAACGATGTAAAACTTGCTGATTACGCCTCTCTAACACACCAATTCTAGGTCTTCGTCTCGAACGGGCCAAAATATTTATATACAGAACATCGGGCTGTTCTCAGAAATCTGAGCTGAGCTTGGATTGATTGATTGGAGTTTTATCGTGATCATGGAAAATGTTCTTGACACCCTTTCACTATTTGCGTGAGATTTTTTTTATTTGACTAACAAACTACTTTGGCCAAAAATACTTTGGCCAGAGTCTTTATTAATTCAATTCAATTCAGTTTCTTCATGTGGTAAAACTCATCTAAAAGTATAATGTAATATATCTACGACACGAGCCCTGTGAGGGCACTGAAATCATACGATACCAAACATACGACAAAACTGACTTATCATACGATCGATAGCACTACCTATCCAGCCCACGAAGAGAGCCTACTGCTGGACAACTTTTCCCCGTCACGCAACCACCTCGAACCCTGAAGATGTCGTCAATTGCTTTTGACGGCTTTAGCAACCTCATCAACACATCGGGTTGCTGGTGTGCCTACCAATCGTTTACCCAAAGTTGGACTCACGTGCACCGTCTCTCCTGTCCCCCAGCTTATACAGGGGATTCAGAAAAATCCGGTGAAACTTAAGTGGATTATTCTATTCATCAATACACACATCTTCTTGTATGAGACCAATTCTGACAGTCAGAAAAATGTCAGCTTTTCATTACGTTCCCTAGAGCAGTTATAAAAATTAAGCTGAATACGGTTACCTGTGTAACGTACCAGAATAGAAAAACGTTGATTAAATTAGCCTAAGATACATATATTAAGAGAAAACATTACTAGAAATTTGAAAAATCAGTCTTCAGTGACAGCAGCGTCGAGAATACGTTTTAGAGGGAATCTACTTGTCGTAAAAAGGTAATTGTCACAGTCATACGATCAATAACATAGTAGTTGTTATAGTGTCATTATCGTGGCAAAATACAGTTCTCGGTCTCTGGCTACTCCTTCGGCATGTAGACGTGAGCTTATAAGAGATAAAGATAAAGATAAAAAAGTATTTATTACCTCATCAGAAAAAAAACTTAAAACAAAGTAAGCCTTAACTAGTGATGACATAAAATAAGGCAAAAGGTAGTGGATCAGCTGGTGCTGACCCGGATCAGTCCCGGGCAGCGCTGGTTTTCATATGTAGATGTGTCATCATCAATATATTTAGAAGATGGACTCTTGTAGGTGCAGCTACGTAGCTAAATACTCCTAGCACGTACGAAGGTAAGTACGTAGGAGTGAGCAGGCCGCTGCATTAATGTACCAGAACATCATCTTACTGAGAAGAATGTTGTGTGTGCATGCTTTAGACCACAACTTAGTACTCACGTCTTATTATTACCTTTGTATCGTGTAATGGTTGTGATCTGTTTTGTACATCAAATAAAATAAAATAAAATAAATGACGAGCCATTTTGCAATAAAAGGTTTTCATGAGGATTACGACTGCTCTGTCAAGAGCGTACCGACTAAGAAGAAGACTCCAATCACACGCCAGTTATTTCACAGTCTTCTAAGTCACTATCCACCGGTTTCTAGTACACTAACAGGCTGTTAATGTACTGCTAACAGCTGTCAATGTTTTTGTATGCACTTTGGTTAATTGACAGCTGTGAACAGTAGATTAACAGCGTGTTAGTGTACGGGAAACTGGGGTTATGACTTAAAAAGGCCACTCACAAAGCGATTCCCTTAAAAAGGTAGTATATGTAAGTACCTACAAATTTGTACGAAACCTGCGGTAGAAGAGTCCGTCTCACACTGGTCCAGATTTTTATTCATATACTCTCAATTCTAAGTACGATTAAACCTCCATTTGTGTCCTTTAAACGTACTGGCAAAGTTTCATTGCGATCCAGATGCCGATTGTAAATTTAAAACCAACCGCGTTTGCATGTGGAAATTACTTCGTGAGGGGCCTTTTTAATCGACTTATTAAAAAATTAAAAGATTCCGATGACTTGGAGCCTCCTACTTTCTGAGTTCGTCGGAATCTTTTTTTTTTTTACGTGTGTTCCTTCACCGTTAGCGAGTGGTATTGCTACTATAATTTCCCAAATGTACGTATAAAGTCATTGGTAAGTACATGCCGGGATTTGAACCCACGATCTCCCAAATAAGAACCCAGCGTTCTACCGCCCCGCTACTAACCGAGAGAAAAACTGAGTGTCTGACGTGTTCACATACCTGAGCGCTTGAAATTGATGATCCGCGGTGGGCACGCGTGGTGATTAAGCCCATACTCTCTCTCTGAGAGGCGTGTGGCCTGCAGTGGGACGAATATAGGCTACATAAAAAAGATGAATGTACGATTACTTGAAAACGCCTGGACCGATTTGTTAAACCTTCTTTTGAATTATTTTTTTAATTTCTCCTTCTTTTCTTTTCTTTTTATTTGGTCAATATTGCTTCGCAGTGACCTACCCTTACTTGTTTTAACTCTTTCCTCACAGAAGTATCTGATTGTTAACGAACTGAATAGACAGTAAGTATTGTAATCTATACGTTACTATTTTTTTCAAGTACTTGTTTTGATAGTATTTTGCCAAGCGAAGATAAAATTAATGCACAATTTACGACTTGACGTGAACTGTAATATGACTGTAGTCTGATATTTTAAGTTAAATTGGATAAACTGCACATACAGCCAATGGAGAACTTGCACTAAAAATGTTTTAATAGAATAGGAGAGGACACGTTAAAAGATAATTAAACGTGGTTTTTTTTTCTCCGCGACTAATACTACAGCCGAAAAGTCAATTTAGCCAGGTGGTACTAAAACCCGCCATATAAATCGACCTTAGACTATGACTTTAACGCCTTATATGTATGAAGCATTTATCAATATTTGAGTTATCTCGTGAAATAATGTTTTTATGCTTGTACACCCTTATAAGAAAACGTTCAAAATTCAATGACAAAACGAAATCTAATAAGTTTTAAGTTATTAGAGTAACTTTATTTTTCGCATATTGTGTGACCCCGAAAACTACGAAAAAATATTTTAAAGTTTTATTTTTTCTAGGTTTTTATATGATTTCTATGGTATAAAAGCAATGTCACTCTAATCTAAGTTAGACGCAAGTTCCCCATTATGAGTTATCCTTTCGCAATAAATGTAAGTTTGTACGTTTAGTACAGATTTGTTCATAACTCATACTCGGAAAGTAGGTCTGAAGTTGCCTGAGGAGCGGGTTAAAAGTAATACTTTTCACTGTCAAATTATTTTAAAAAAATTGTTCTATTTTCACATTTCATTTCCAACTTTCTATGCAGCTCAGTGTAAAATTGAAATAACAGAAAGTTAAGTATTAATTAAAGAATATATATTTTTAAATGACTTAAAATCTGTGAAACATAGCTTTTGGCAAAATATGTAACATTTTTTAAATGATAAAAATGAAAGATAATGGCTTAATACCTGGCCAGCCACCGATATTCACTTGTTTTTTCGAGTTGTTGAGTTTTGTTTATACTATTTGTATTAACACAATGGGTTCATCTGATTTTTGTAGGTCTTCTTTTAGCCAATTCGCGTTTTATTTTTACTTTCCTTGTGTTCATATGAAAAGCACAGTGTTTACCTCGGGTTAAAGACTTATTTAGTCCCTAGAACTAACAAATCCTGTCTCGGGACTATCCCCCGGTTCCTCGTACACTAACAAGCTGTTAATCTACTGTTAACAGCAGTCAGTGGTTTTTTTTGTATGCACTTTGGTTAATTGACAGCTGGTTAATTGACAGCTGGGGTAAATGAGTTACTTTCATCTCTAAGGTAACAATGTACTATTGTCTCGTATCTGTTACGAAAAAGTGGTGTAACTGATAGACAAAGCGCACATTGAACTTTCTTGTCTAGGGGTACAATAAGGATGGATTTTTTAAACTAAAGAGTAACCGATAGTGATAATAATTGAGGAACGATGGTCCGAGTCGACTTATTCCATACCTTCTTTTCCACTTTTTCACCCGATCCAAAAGTAAGTTATATTTTAACTCCTGAACTGCCCTCGCGGAATGGAACGTATAGGTGGCCCATACTAAGTTGGACACAGATCTGTGTCGCGGCAGAATATAATGTAAAGTAGAGTAACATTGAAATAAATATCTGAAATAATTGAAATCCAAATAAAGAGCTCAAGTCTTCTTTCAAAAGTGCTTCACCGTCCCTGGAGGTTGGCAGTTAACTCCCTTTATTCTGTGCAATAATGAACACATGTTTCTCAGTACAAACATAAGCAGACTATATACATCCCTCTGCAGTGCATAGGCCCTCTTTCAGAGACAGAGAGTATGGGCCTAATTTCGATTTAATTGGCGATTTCAAGCGCTAAAGTATGTGAACACTTCCAACACTCCATGTTTCCTCACTATGTTTTCCTTCGCTTTTCGTTTTTCTTTTGTAGTAACTAAATGGTTAAATGATTGGTTATTTGATGCGTTCCGACATCATGAACTGGTCGTCAGGAAGCAACGATCGAGAAGTAATATTAGTAATACTCGTCAAATAGCAGCAAATAAAAACTCACTAGCTGCTAATAACACTCCAGAGCAATGCATAAGGGTCACTGGCGTAATCATCAATGACATATCACAGTAAGAAAAGATGCCAAATTAATTAAAATAAAAAGGTTTTGGAATATTATCATTCTTCGTTACTAAAATTTTGTTACTGACCCTTATTCAGTACTCTCAAGTATAAATTTGCCACGTTTGCGTTACCTTATATCTTGTCTAAATGTTTCTTTCTTTGTATATAACGTATGTAGGCTGTAACGTTACGTACTAGGCTGCCAAATACTTCCTAATGAAGTTTTTCCTGCACTATTAGTAAATAGTGTTTCGACAATACGTTCAAAAATGTACTATCTTTTCACTCCAGGAAATTTCACGGAAAAAAAAGCAAGAAATTCCTATATAATTTAACAAGTGCATCACCGCTACTCGCATAAAAGTTAACTTTTCTCAAGAAGGGCGGCGACAAGCAAGTTCCGCGAGTGTCCGCCCCAATGTCTCACGCCCTCTTACCTACAGCACCTCCGGGAGACAGAAAGAAATAAAAGTTCCATTTGAAACATCACTATCAGTTATATTGGACTGTTACTCACATAGTCGTAACCTTTCCACAGAGAGCTTTAAATTAATTAGTTAATAACTTCCACGCAATACAATCCCTTGTCCTGGTCCCAAATATCATAGGTCATAGACACATGTGTAAACGGACGTAGCACCGTTTAGAGGTACAATCGTCGTTGATACAATGGCTACGTAGTTATTTAACTAAAATTCTAAATCGTCCCGTTACATGGGATACATAGTAGTCGCTCTCTCCCAATCGATTACTTGAAAATGAATCGCCCCAGATTTTGTCGTTGACTTGTATCTGCTTCCGTTTTCTGCGTCTTTGAAGTAACTAAGCCAGAGGAAACGCTCCTCGTCAGATCAACCCATTTTGCTACTGAGTGTTCAAAACGCGGTACGCAATCGCGGCGAGCTCGCTGCGCAATCGCATCGCTTTCAAATCCCTCGCAAATCACTAGTGAAATAGGTCTGTAATAAAGAAGTCAGGTTTTGCTTTGATTCAGTTACATATTATTTCAGAAGTTTAATTTAAGTAAAATAACGAAAATTAATATTAATTCACTTTAGCTATACATAATTTGAAATACTCAATGTATATTTATAAGTTCGAACTAAACAGCAACGAATGGACTTCTGTGTTTCCCATGCTATCATACTTCCGATGATTTGACAACTTTCTCAAGTCTTCTTTCTGGACAGAAACACTTCCCGCCATTTCCCAATTTCACGGACGTCTCCCCTACTTAGGGAAAAAGTTTGCGAACTTATTACGCGAAATTAATATTTGGTTTGGCTGGTTTTTCTTTTGGTCTCTTTGTAATTTTGGTTTTTACTTGAAATTAAAGTTTAGTTAAAATAAGTACAATATAATTTTTTAGCCTACATAGTAAAATCCATTATTGGCTGCGTATACAAATTATTAACATACTGTTGTTTACTTTAATTGCATTGCTGTGGATTTCTGTTAAATAAATTGAGCGTTGTAAATTTTGCTATGAAATTGCAGATTAGATCATAACGGTTTATTACACACCAAACTTGGTAAAAAGTGCCAGTGTTATTTATAAAAACTCAATTCCTCTAGTGCTTAGAGACAGTTTAGATTTACTTTGCCACAGACTGTATAAATTGCATTTGGGGAGTGTTTTAAGGAATAAGGAAAGCTTAGTAAGCTTTTAAATTGCTATTAAAGTCGATTCCTGTGAACAATCCACCAATAGACAATATTGTTTGCTTTTTACAAACAAAAGAAACATAAAAAAACCATGAGGCCTATGTCTGCAGTGGGCGTCAAATGGCTGATGATGATGATGATGATGTTGTTACACTTTAGTGCACGAGTAACTCGGTGTTTCTTTTATACAACAATATGTTAATCCATTGTTAACAGCTGCCAATTGGCCTAGTGCAGTTATTTTTATTAAAAAAAGACATGAATAAATTAACAGCTTGTAAGTGTGCGAGAAATCGAGGCTAAGTAAGGATTAAGATTACTAAAAGTAAAAATTTGACCGTTTGTACATACGAATTGTGTCAAATATTAATTGGCAATAGGTTTCTTTATCAACGGATTGCTCATAGCACAGATTAAAAATACAAAGCTCATAGTAAACCGCTATTTGGCGCAGAATTCTGATTGTTAAAAAAATATCTATTTTTCCCAGTTTTTCTACAAAAATAACATAGCTTAGTCATGGAAGATGAAGTCTAGCCTCGAAAAAATTTAAGAAATAGAAACAGACGTCGACAGAAGTTGATCATAAGAAGGAATACTAATAATCAAAAACAAAAAATCTAAATATAATTCATTCGCAAGAAGCTTCGTCAAACAATGACATGACATGTTACCCACAACAGATATCAATTATACCTACTACTTCATGCCAAAATAGTATTAAAAATTTAATTACGCCGTCCACAGCTTTTTATTTTGTTTTAAATTACGTGTTTGTTTTTTAAGAACTAACTCGATTGTATTTCAACGAATCTGGTTATTACACAACAAGAATAAAGATAGCCTGCTTTTAAGCCGTAGGTAAAACGGGATATTTCAGTACCATGGCATTATGAAATAGGCTCTACATTTATAAATATGTACCTACTAGCAATATGTGTGTGTGTGTGTGTGTGTTATATGTAAGTATTATATGGTTTTAAGAGTAACAATTTCTTTCTAAGAAAAAACTTTATTAATACTCAGTCCTACACCCTTTAATTGTAACTCCACCTTCAGCACTCACCGCGCCCGCTCCTGCCGACGAACCTCAGGTCGTTGAACTTGGCCACCTGATTCTTCATCACCGCCGAGCTGTTCCTCAGTTCCGCACAGCAGTTCTCATCGTTCCCAGCACGAATTGTCACTAGCGTCCCGTCGCCTATATCACCGAGGGCTACCACTTTGAACGCCACTGGCAGAGTTTTGTTTGATCGCCAGTGGGGAGGTAACACTGTGCAAACGAAGTGTGGGCTCCCCGTCCTGACCAACTCTCCAGGGTGCTCCGAGAGGAAATCACCTAGCGTCCGCTCGGCCAGGATGTCCGATGTCATCTTGGTATAGGTGTCGTGGAGCAGCGTGGAACTGGTATCCGGCGACACGGCGCCGCTGCTGGCTGCCGTGACGTGCATCCTCGGCAGCCGGCGCTGCGTGCTGCACATCGGGCCGCCACTACATCGCACTGTCACACGAAACAAACCCCTTGCACCCCCTAAACAAAACCATCACACACTATATCGATCCAGAGGGGTTCCCCGAGATGACGGCTGACAGCGTTGCTAGGGAACGCGCGTGGCCACTTGACGCCGTGACGTCACAGGCGGCCTTGCCACACTTTTTTCCCCGGTGAATGAAAAGTTCGGCAGCGGGCGGTCGGGGGGGCGGCGCGGAGGGAAGATTTTTTCCGCCGCTGGGGTGGCGGGCCGCTGAAACTTTTTTACTAGTTTCACCGGCGGGCGGGCTGCTTTTTTGTGCGCCCGTTGTTTACGCGATTATCGCACGCACGTTCACTTTCGATTTTGACACTGGCCGGGCGGCGTTGTTTAGGATTTTTTGTTTTTCAGTTTATGCCTTTGGGTGCGCTTTCTCGCGAGTGTTTGTGTCTCGATACGTGATGCGTGTGTGTCGGCGCGCGGCTGCGGTGCGACTCGGCGTGCTGCGGTGTCCGCGCGGCTATTATTACGCGGCACGTCCGCGCCCGTCGACTTCGGACAAAGTTTCGCGGGTGAGTCGGTGCGGCGGCGGCGGCAGGCGTGAGGCGGCGACGGCGCGGGCGCGGCGAGCGGCGGAGCGCACTTTGCGGTCGGAGTGGGTTGGGTTTAAAGCCGCCGAAGGATAAAACATACAAATAAACACGTGTTCGCGCCGGCGCGAGCGAGACATGCGCGCTGCCCTGCAGTGCGAGAGGGAAGGAGGGTCCCTCATGCGGCATTTTGCAGCCGCGCCGCACGCTATCAGCAGTCGCTAAGCTATCACTGCTGATTGTGTGCGATAACGGAGGAAACTGATATTTCACCAAAGTAATTTATTATTTTATCATGTGCTCGAAAACCGCTAGGAAGTACCTTTGAATTGTGTTTCATAAAAACAGTGTAGTTAGTAGAAATGTGTAATTGACATCATTATACTTTCTGTATGTCTGTAGTGGAAGTGAAATTAAAGGATTTTGACAGATTGATTAACGAAATCAGGTCTCCGAAACTACAATACGAGGTCCTATATAAAGTCTTTATACCGTCTTCGTAACGGATTAGTGGATAAACGGATGCCTTATGGTACTTTTGTCACGAAGCAAAATATCAAGAAATAAATAAATCGTACAATGATCAACAACCGATGTGACAAAAATTCAAATCATAGAAAACATCCTTACCGTAAAGCAGCTATAATTATTACTAGATTTAAAAAGAATAAAAACAGAGTTCTTTCCAAAAAATTTGAGGCGTTCCAGTCCTTTTTATATAGGTACTGAAATAAACATTTTAGTCTAAATTGTTTACCGAAAGCAAATACCTCACGAACATGCTAAGACTGTAAGCTACCCTCTCGGGCTGGTCTAGCCTGGCTAATATTCACAATGGAATCTAAAGGGAAGCCCGTTGGATCTGATTAGGATCAGCCCCCTCTGGCAGCTAAATCTGCTTCGCTAATGCTTTGGTGATGCTCCGAGAATAGTCCAAATACTTGTTTTTTTTTATGTAGCCTCTATACGTGCCATTATGCCATACGTGACACAGGCCTTCTCTCAGAGAGAGAGTATGGGCTTAATTACCACGCGTGCCCCCGCGGATTGACAATTTCAAGCGCAGAAGTGTGTGAACAATTCATCAAAGTAATTAAAAAGCCCTAATCAGGTCATGTTTTGTTTAGTTTTAGGTACAATTTAGTTCTAGTTTTAAGTTTTTAGTAATAAGCTGTTAGGCATCCGCTGAAAATCAGCGCCGTAAGCTCTGCTACGGCATTAATCTGAGCGGAAACCTTTTAGGTACTTTTGTATTAATTTTAGTTAACCCAATGCATTCCATAACTGCCTAAGTACCAAATAAAGATTTTCTATTTCTAACAACTCAGACACTCAGGTTTACTTACGATGTTTTCCTTCACGGAATAATAATAGACAGGCTGAAAATTTGTTTAAAAGTAAATGCTAGAAATTAGTGTTCGTAGTAAGTGTAGCACCGCTACGAACTGCTACGAAAAGGCGTAGCGTATTTTAAAAGGTCTCAGTGCACACTGCAATTTGGTTCCCAGGTGTGTTTTACTTGTTTTTGTCAAGTGGCATGAAACTTCATTTTTCTGGGTAGTTTTGTAGAGTTTTGATGGTGTTGATAAAGACACGAACTCTGCAACATTGATTAGTTAAACTTGGAGTATTTTTTGTATTTTCAATCAGTGTAACAATACCAACATTATAGCGCCATAGTGTACTAAATATATCATATATTACAATCAAAACCACTTCGTTACTAGCCGAAGTTTCGGACCCCTCCCGCACAATTTCAAAGCGTTTACTATTTCTGTTACCACTCAAAAACCAATCCAAGGACTTCAAAACTAAGGCCTAAATTGCTTAGATAGTAGTAACCCTGGGTGGCGTGCAGTTGTAACGTACAGCATACTTGCACCTTTGTTTCAAACTAAAATGAACCCCTACAGTCTTTGCTTTTAGGTTGAAGTTTGATTACGATTTGGTCAAATATAGATGGCGTATAGAGCCACTAAGGATGGCCATTAACGAAGCACCACCAGCTGTTATTTTCACAAGCCAGATGTAGCCAGTTTCACTTAGGTAGTACCCATGTAAGCGAAAGTGGAAGAAACTATCTTTTCTAAATAATTTGTAGATACTCGTATATTTCGTTTTGTTCAGCTTTGGTCTGAGTGTCAACATTTAAATATTTTTAAATGCTATTAAAGTCAATACATCGATAATAGTGGTTGACATTCCGTGACTTAATGAGATGAATAACTGACCTAGGACCACTTGATAAACATTATGATAAACATATTTTTTAAGGATTTCTATCAATAGTTTGTCTACACGTAGAACATAGCTGAGTGAAATAAAATAAGATAAATGCTGGGTAATGCGAGTACAACCGCACATGAATGTATATATATTACATTAATTTGTGAATAATCATCATCGTTCATTTGACGCCCACTGCAGGACATAGGCCATAATTTATGAATGTTTGCAACCAAATATAAAAATCAATAAATGCAACTAACTTAACTGTACAACGAGATATTTGAAAAATCTGTACATATTTGAACTTTTTGGCTGGTACATAGCCTCTTTTTCACCCGATGATGAGCAAAGCCGAAAGTTTAAGGTGTTACGTACTTACCTGTTAGGTACTTAGGCTTAAGACCTAAGGCCGACTTGCACCCCTTTCTTAAATGTGGTCTAAACCGCATTTAACTAAAATTCTTCATACCAAAGTCGATTTAAAAAGAAGTGGTGAAAGTCGGCGTAAGGCCGCGTTTCATAAAATAACATACGTACATATATTCACGCCTGTATCCCAGAGGGGTAGGCAGTGACCAGGGACTACGACTTGAAACGATTCTGACGGATCACTTTCGCTTCCTCAACATTCATAAAATAATAATTCATAGTTTACTATGAAATTTTGATGCACGTTGCGTAACCGATTAGTATAACTAATTTTCTTACTTGTTTACCTGTGGGCTAATCGGCTATGCAATGTAAATTGAATTGTCATGGCTGCATGGCCTACTATAAATGGTAGTTTTATAAAATGAGAACACTATTAGATAAGCTTATTGGGACAAATTAACACATCACAAGAAAGAAAAGGCATAACGAGTCACATAAATACAAAGTAAAAGCAAGTCACATAATACAAGATAGGACAAGGCAAAGTCAGAGCGTCAGAGTGCATCCTTTGGTGTGGCAAAATTGCCATAAAGGGCATCTAACTCAGCATTGGTTTCTTTCAGTGCCTCTCCACTACTGGAGGTTTGCGGTCTGATCTGCATATTCCTCTCTTCTCTTTGCCAAGCGAAATAGATCTTCAATGACTTTTTAATACGTATATACGTCTCACTATGGGCTTAATTGCCACGCGTATAGCTCAGATACTCAGGTTTACTATCCTCGCGATGTTTTCCTTCACCGTTAGCGAGTGGTATTGCTACTAGAACTTCACAAATTCGATGGATTAGTTTGTTTAAAAAAAAAATGCACTTCACGTCTATCTAAGACTTATACCGACTACGCGAATTTGTATCCAAGTTATATGTCGGGCATTACACTAAAACTTTGATCACATGCTGATGACCTTTTAAACATCCATATCTCAACAAAAGATATTGACGCAAGGCATCGCTTTTGAAAATGCCATTATCTCTCCCTCTCGCACTCGAGGCATTAAAATTAACAAACAATCTCACCCTTCACCCTTCCTCTTATGCACATCCTTTGGTCAGCTGAGAAGGTTGTTGAACTATCCTCCCTTGCCCCCTTCGTTTCTCCAGGTGTCTTTTACACTGAAAGCGGCGGAACTAGCTAAAACCAAATACTAATAAAAAAATTATTATTTTCACTAATAGAACTTAACATATTTTACAATTCGTTGAAACTAGGTTAATTAAATATATCCTGCGTCTTAGACGTATTTACAATTTTCTTCAATAGTCGGAGATTTTTTATATTGTTCGCCTAGTTAAATCAATATTTATAGAAAGAGATTTGCTTTATTATTGTTAGATAAATAAGTATATTGTTGTTATTATATTGTTAATCCATTTACCAAAAACTACTTGCGCTTCATAACATAAAAATGACAATTATTCATGACAATTAGTGTCAATTAGCTACCATATCGTTGAGTGACAGTCATAGAAGAAAAAACCGGCCAAGTGCGAGTCGGACTCGCGCCGAGGTTTCCGCACTCGCACGTGACCGTTTTTTATTATTTATCGTTAGAATATACATATCATAATTCCTACAATCACGCCAAGTGTGATGCCTGTACCGTTTTTACGATAGAGCATAAACAAAAAAATGGCGAAGAAACACGTCTGTTGTATGGAGACCACCATTTTTTTAAATTTTATTATTTGTTAGGTAATCCGCCGTAATAACCTTAACTGGCTATCTATGACTGCTCCAAAGATAGAGCCTTTTAAAGGTCGAACGGACGGACAGCCACATAGACAGACAGCAGAGGCAGAGAAATAGGGTTCCGTTTGGCAGTCTTCGGGTACGGCTACGTAATGAGATGATTTACACGCTGTATAAATCATCTCATTACGTAGATGCAAAGGCCAAAGTTTTTTTAAGTCATAAATGTTATTCCAAATTCACTTACTTGTAATATCCTCAGTCAGACTAACCACATTAAAACTTTACAGCGGATCGGTGACTTACAGCGCAACGTTACAAACTAAAACAAAGCGTAAATAGTTAAGGTTAGAGACTACAATACTAGCGCAAAAAATCCCGGCCACGTGCGGCCAACGGGCACAGCACGGGAACGGGCTTTTTTCGCACTTGTCGTCTATAACTTTACAAGCGCTTAAGGATTATTTTAAATTGAAATTATTCCGCCCGCACGTTGCGGTTCATTGTAACGTGGATTACGGTCTCAATTATAAAAACTCAATTTTTGGCCCCTTAATGCTAAAAACGGAATAAAATAAATATTTAAAGGGGTGTAGGGAGTAACACTAGCGCCACCGAGGTAAAAAAAATATATCTTTTTTTACAGATAAATTTTGCAAAAAGTTTCAGTACAATCTCAGTGATTTCAGTAATTTTTAGGACCCATGGCCCGGACCCTAAGGCAAAAAACCTAGGACTAGGCTATCTAGTCCCAGGTCGTGGGTCCTCAAAATCACTGTTAACATGATTGAGAGATTGAACTGACACTTTTTGCAAAATTGATCTGTAAAAAAATAAATGTTTTTTTTCATCGGTGGCTCTAGTGTTACTCCCTGGACCCCCTTAAAGGGGGCTCCCACACAACAAACGTAGTCTTAAGACAGCGCTCGCCATCTAGCAACCATATTATGTAATCTTCACAGCGCTGATGTCATGTCGTTAAATGTCAATGTTAAACGCTTCTTGTTGGTTTCTATAGATGGCGCTGGTCTCAATGTACCTAATCTATCTTGTCTCGATCTTTGTCTAATGTTGTATAGATAATGGTTTGGAACCCTCGTGCGCGAGTCCGACTTGTACTTGGATGGTTTTTTTTAAACCTATCTAGAGGCTTAAAATTCCACCCATGCCGGGACTTGAACCCATCCATGAAATTTCGAGCCTCTTTACAAACTTCTCTGTATTACGTACAGGCAGCGACATCTGGCTGAAGCAATTTACATCACTTCCAGCCCCGAGTAACTCACTTTGCTGTTAGGTTTTAAGATTGGAATAATATCGCTGTACCTACATGATTATATTCTTTTTGTTGCACTAACCCGTGCTAAGGACAATTTAAAAACCTATTTAGAGGCTAAAAATTCCTCTAAAAAAAATAGCCTCTAAATAGGTTTTTAAATTGTCCTTAGCGCGGGTTAGTGCAACAAAAATAATATAATCGTTTTTTTTAGTTTTACCTGAGATTTCCGCACTTAGCCTCATAGTTGGGCCATTGTACGCAGCAAGCTCCGAGGGTATGTAAACACCTTAGAAACTAGGGTTTCCTTACGATTTTTTCCTTCACAGTTAGCGAGTGGTATTGCTACAACAAATTCACAGTGTTGACGAGGCTAAAAAATAAAACGTCTCCTCGCTTGCAGAGGAAGCGTATCCTTCTACCCTCTGTGTGCACGTAGTTAAATAAAAGGTTTGATTTTGTGTTGTAAGGGACGCTCGTTAAATATTTGCGCGGCGGACCGACGGATCTGCATAGCTTTGAGCGGGAATTTGGGCAGGCGATGGCCGGTGTACCACTGCTTAGTTATGACGGCGCTTTAGCGGTGGTGCTGTGATTGGCTTTTGTAATTTGGGTCTGGTACACAATTTGTTTTGGATGATTAACCTAAGAGATGACCTTGAAAACAATTAAAAACCATTGTTACGGTGGCCCGATCGGGTCGTTTATAATTCTAAAGATTAAGGAGTGATTTTTAGCACTTAAGAGAAACAGAAACTTGGATCACGAACCTGGGACTAGATAGCGTTTATGACCAAAACAGCCGTTAGACTAGGGTTTATTGCCTTAGATTCAATAAATCACTATTAACATGATTAAGATATTGGTTTGATACTTTTTGCAAAAAAGATCTGTAATACAAGTTATTATTTTTTTCCACTGGTGGGACTAGTGTTTCTGCATCATCATCATCAGCCATTTGACGCCCACTGCAGGACATAAGTCTCCCTCATGGTTTTCATAACCATGAAGGGTTTTGCCGTAATCGCCACGCTTGGCAGGCGGGTTGGCGATCGCAGTATGCGGTTTGAATCTCAGGAAGACGCTGCTGCCCGTCGCCTGGTAATTGATTTCCGTAGTCACCTTCTACGACATCCACGGAAGGAAATGGAGTGACGCTATTCTTAATCCGGCGCCACACGGACTGCACGGTTACTGCATGGAGCCCCTTAATAGAAATCAAGTGCTCATTATGTCGACTACAAAGGAAACCATGAAGAGGAATTCTCAGTCCTTAAAATCGCGAACGTTTCTTTTCGATAGTTGTCAATCTGCAAACCGTCGAGCGAAAAATTAAGATAAGATGTTTCTTTATTATACACCGGAAAAAATAAAAAGAAAATATTTAAAAAGGTACATATAAAGTAGAATTGGCGGCAACGATAACGACGATAATTTACGTTAAAGTCCATGCAAATACACATAAATAAAATCCATAAACACTAGCGTTCTATACATTTATTTCGGTAGATCTGAGCCCTGTATTCATAAGATACTCGTAAGATAAGATAAGAATATTCTTTATTGTATACCGGAAAAAATGTTACAGGTGTTCATAAATGTTCATAAAGCTTCAATTGTCGCAGACCGTCCAAAACACAAACCGTCCACATGACGCAAACCGTCCAAAACGCAAACCGTCCAAAACGAAATCCATCTAAATGCAAACAGTCCAAACCGCGAACCGTCCAAAACGCAAACCGTCAAACACGCAAACACTACTGTAGCTATCACAAATCGTGATTTACAGCCTGGTGACAGACAGATGGACAGTAGAGTCTTAGTAATAGGGTCACTTTTTTACCCTTTGGGTACGGAACTCCAATAATGATGGCCTGGGAAATAAGTATGAGTGTTGGACGGTTTGCGTTTTGGACCTTTTGCTACTACAACTTCACAAATGTACGTAACTTAGAAAACAAAATCACTGATGCCTGCCGGGATTCGAACCCACGACCTCCCGAATGAGAAGCCGGCGTTCTACCGCTCCGCTACCACCGCTCTATGGGCTTATCATCAATTAGACGTATACAGGGTGAAACGAAATCTCTATAAGCATCCAAAAACTGTTCTCCTCATCAATACTAACTGTTATATTATAATGAAAACTTTAATATCGCGAAATCTTGATACTTTAGGTGGAACCTTTTATCGTATTGACATTCAGAACCCCCATTATGGATTTTGTATCTCTCTGTATAGGCTGCTTAGATCGAAGACGCTGCCATCCATCGTAAGCGTTGAACGAATCGGCGATTGTTATTTCTCAGAACTTGCAAAGGGCTCACACTCAAGTAAAAATTCATGCATTAATCGAGTAGCATTTGGCGGCGCCATCCATCAGGCAGGGGTGGCCGGCCAGTAGGTAATTAGATTTAAGAACAACTGCCGGGCGTCCGGCTGCGAATGGTCGGCATTAATTTGGCTGGCTAACGAGGGGCCGTCCGCCTACCGGAGTGTTTCGAGCTCTATCCTAATACCAGTATCTAGCTCGTAGGATGGACATCACTAAGGCTGCATCACGATAGCTCTTAAAGTGTTTTGAATAAGCGCGAGTATGGGTGGAACGGGGTAGATGGTGGCAAGGTGAATTATACACAATAGTGGGCTTTCGTTGCAGGTAAATAGAGGTTGAAGTTTAGTTATTATAATACATACATTTTCTGTGATTCAATGCCTTGATATTAAATGCCTAGGCATTAAAGCTTCTAGAAGCTTGGTTGGATTCTGGTGAGCATCCTGACTAAATACTTTTTGGCATGTGTGATCATGCAATCGGCCATGATTACTGGGCCCTTATTATGAAAAATGCGACATTATCGGAAGTAGCGAGATGATATGACGTCATTGGGCTAACAAAGAACCCTGCATTTCTGGCGTTCATTACTCAGTGGCAGGAAATTTCGAAGCTATTCAAAAAAAGAACCGTATTTGTCGCTAGATTCGAGTGAATTGTCGGGCTCAAGCGCCACGTTGACGACCCTTCCGAACATATAGCTGCTTCATAATAAGGGCCCTGGTATGCAATTCAGAGTTATCTATCATTTGGTAGTACCTTCTCCTCCACTCCATCTCTGAAAGACGACTCGTGCCATGTAGAGTGCAGTAGGATAAGCTTTACCATACCACTAAATGACAAAGGAGAATGATCAAAAACAGTCTATGTTGCGCTTTAAGCATTTATACCTCAAAATGTTTCTTTTGAAAAATTATTTCATAGTTCTATTTGATAAATTAAAAGAATCAGAGGTTTAAAAGTAATAATTAAAAAATATCTGTATTGATTGTAAAACTATAAAACTTCAGTCAGTCAATACAGATTACAAACACAGATTAGATTACATTATTGCAAAAATCGCAAATCGTGTACATACATAAAATGCGAAAGTGCAAACTGCAAACGGGAAGTTTTTGGCGGGAATTCAAACGAGTGGTTTTATTACGCTTTTATTTTTGCAAATTGATTCCAGTGGATTTTATACTGTTTAATTAGTCTAGTTTATTGTTAAAATGACTATGTGTATGAAAAATCCAACCAGCCCTTCTGGAAATCGTTGGGGGAGGCTTTTGTCCAGCAGTGGACGTCCAATGGCTGAAATAATGATGATGATGATGATGTATGAACAATATGTGGAATAAATAACTAAAATAAACCGCCATTGTGAGCTTAGGATAGTCTTGTCTCATGGGCTCAAAATTAAGATTTCTCGAAACTCCCATCTAATATTTTCATAATATTTTTCCTGCTTAATCCAGAGCTAATATCTTATAGTTTACCGTTGGTTTCATCAGTGCGCAAGAAGACGCAAAAATAGACTAACTCCTATAGTAAATTGATCATTCTCCTTTGAGAAAAGATTCACATAAAAAAATAAAACTAGTTTTTAAGAACGATTTCATCCGGCTAATATTGATTTAGGACTGCGGGAAGTTTTTTGGTATTTTTTTCTGTATTTCTTTCGATGGTTGGTGTTATGATGATATAGCCAACAAAATCTAGAAGAGCGTAAATTCTCAATCGACAGTTCGAAGACGCAAAAAACACATGGCCGAGAAACTATAGTCTAATAAAATTTCAAAATGGTCTATCAGTCAGTATTATGTATTTTAGGACGACTTTCAGCCAAAGGGTCAGCCAATCGTTTGTATTCTTGTGTGTGTATATGTATATAGGTATATATTTCCCGTTCTGGACATCTTGATTCGTATGTATATTTTATTTTTATTACTTTGGACGAAACATTTGTATTAGGTATTATTATTTTCTTATAACTTGTTAATTTTGTTTTAAATTTAAACTAAGCCTTCAGTCCTTCTAATTCTGATGAGCTTCTTTATTTGCAGCTTCCTAGCAAAATGATCAAATTGCTAAAACCCAATGTTAGGGATGCCGTTAAGTTCAATAGTTAATCTTTTATACAAGCAGGCTTAGCATCACCTCAATCAATCACATCCAGAACAACACAGAAAAGTTTTGATTCTGGTTAGCTAACTGAAAATCACCCCAAAATCTTTTTGGCCAAAATCCTCGACACACAACCGTTGCCAAACAAACGCTTTTTTATTCGGACAAAAGTGAAACCAATAGTCGTTTGAAGCACTCCGGCCGACGGTTTTAAAGTTCCACAAACATGTGAGAGGGCGCGGGTAAAAGAGAAGTTACCGCTTTTGTACAAAACAATTACGACAGAAGGACAATCACAATGTTACGTTGGCTTGGACACATAGAGAGGACATCTATCGACGGCAGCCGGCACCAACAGCTTAACGTGCCTTGCGAAGCACGGAACCGCTCGGAAAAATGCCACTAGCGTTAGGCATAGACGCCGACCCATCCATGCACTGAACGCGCCCTGTGTTGCTTAACCTTCGTGATCGTTTAAGATCACTCAGGCAGCCGGGGCTACGAGCGGTGCTAAGTTTATGTAATGTAATATAATCACAACAGATGTTTGCATCACTCAACACATTAATCTATCTATCCAGCCATGAATAGAGCCCACGGCTGGGGATAGGCATTTTTCCTGTAACTCCACCCCTATCGGTTCTCTGTCAATCTCGTTCACTGCTCACCGACGCCTTTAGTAATGTGATCTATCCATCGGAACGCTGGTCTACTTACCCGTCGTGTACCCTACCTCGGCCACCACTCTGTGACCATCACAGTCCACAGACATTTCTGCCGCCTGGCCCAATTACTTAGCTAGCATAAAAATAATAATAACTTCCTCACAATACAATCACTTCACCTGGTCCCAAACTAGGATACCCTGTGCTATGGTAACCAGGCAAGGACGTCACAAACATGAAAATACACCCACACTTAGGCCATTTGTACGGCGAACCCCAGTGGGAATCGAACCCACAACCTCTGTTTTGGTAGCTAAGCGAATTAGCGGCTACACCAATGAGGCAGTCAAGTGAAATAATATTAGCCGCTATTAACGGATAGTCCTAGGTTTTTGGCCCTTGACCTTAATAAAAACGCGCTAAAAAGCAGCCAATCACACTGAGTTTGACACTTGTGCGTATTGGCGTTCTTACAATAAAGCAAAAAAAAAATAAAACAGTATTAAGTTACATTTTTAGTATGGGGATGCCCTTATTTCTGCGCAACTGGTTCCTATTATGGTTCAATAGAAAGATACGATAGACAGACTGATGATGATGATGAATAAATCATATTTCCAACAAGAATCTTCAGTTTTAGAATGTTCGTAAGAATCTTATTAGATATCATTCGTGAATAAAATATGTATTCCAATTTTGCAATGAATAAATAAAATTTGTTACCTTCTATTTCGTGTACTTTGACAAAAAAAAATTAGTTAGAACGCTAATGAGTTTTCCGATCGGATAAAGATATATCTTAGATCTATGTATATTCTTTTTTTTTTGCATTAACCCTTGCTGAGGACAATTTTAAAAACCTATTTAGAGGCTAAAAATTCCACCCATGCCGGGAATTGAACCCGCGACCTCTGGCTAACCGTGCCAGCGCTCTCCCAACTGAGCTAATGGGCCCGTTGAGAGCGCATAGATGGAATTTTTAGCCTCTAAACCTATTTAGAGGCTAAAAATTCCACCCATTTTATATCTTAGATCTACTACACCTTTGATTTGAGAATACTCCAAGGTTAACTGGAAGATAATGTTTTTAACATTAAGTTCACATTTGTACTTTTAGTTTTATAAGTGCAATAGATATTTTGAAAAATAATAATAATACTTAGTCAGGGTGGAGTTTTGTCGCTGCCTTTTCCTCCATTATAAAATCGACCCGAAGACAACTTACATAACATTGTACAATGTACATTGACGCTGAAATGCTGATTTAAGGTTTCAGGTTCGTAGCGCAGAAGTGCTCTACATTTAGTATGTATTTCTAATTACGTAAGTGTAGAGTACTTCTGTTGTACTTTGAAGACCTACAGTGTCTAAAATTGTTCGAAATCAGAAGCGAAAAGGAACTTTCACTTTATTTGTAACATTTTAAAACAAAAGTCTGGATTTACTCGCGGGTATAATGGAATTAACGCTTTGCAATAGAAGTAAGTTAGCCAAAGTTTGTAACCCAGAACAGCTCAATAAAACGAATAAAAATGCAGAGCAATTAAGTATTATTAAATGCGTTCATACAATCGCTAGCACATTGACCTTTACACTGTTTGAACGCTAATAGTTAAATTTAAAATTAATTATGTATTCGGCAAGCGCAGCGTAGAACGACCAGCCACAAGATGGGCAGATGACCTCATCCAAGTAACAGGAAGATGCTGGATGCAAGCCGCTTCTAACCGGTTTTTTTTGGAAATCCATGAAGGAGGCCTGTGTCCGGCAGTGGACTTCTTGTGGCTGAATGATGACGATGATGATATAATTAAAATATTAATTTTAACTTAAGAATTAAAGGAGTCAAACTGTAAAGCGAAGAGAGTAGGGTTCCCTTGTTTGTTGAGAAAATAGCGAAAAGATTAATTTTGTTATTAGTTTATACACCAGCTACCAGGTTTATTATTTGAAGACATATAAGTAAATTCACACTTCATGTAACTAACGACGTACCAGGACACGAAGTATTATAGAATAGAGCATGATTTTGAACTTTGTAGCAATATTTTGAGGGAATTTTCTTTTCGGTATGATAAACAGAAGTAGCAGAAATAACACAAATACGCGTGGTGATTAAGCCCATACTCTTTCTCCGAGAGAAGGCCTGTGCCCTACAGTGGGACGTATATAGGCTGCTTAATCATAATAATAAACAGAAATATATGATTTAACAGTGTTGGTACAACTAATTTTGTAAATATTTGTGACTTCTGACCTTTGATTCGAAACTGTAAATGTAAATTCAAAGTAGTAGGAAGTATCTTAGCATTGAAAATGTTTTCTATTAGTCCGATGCGTGGATCACAATGTCCTCTTAAAAATTTTACTGAGGTCTTCAACGTCAACCTGTAGTGGAAGATAGGGTGCTCCTCAGAGTAGTAATTATTTCTAAAGGCCTATTTTTTCAACACAAAGCTCCTTTACTGTGCCTAAAATAATTCTAATTGGTAATTATCCAACTAAAGGTTGTTGGCGATTTACTAATTATAATTATTTTAGAAGGTGTTCCGAAAGGCCACGCAAGACGTCTACCCGATCGCATGCATTCCCTGTCAGCTATTCCCGGCAGGGGTATGTTTCTTCCCCTGGGATACGCGGCGTAATTCCATCGTTGGCATCCGGCCGGCGCAGACAAAAAGTGTCCGGTTGTAGGGTTCAGACGAAAGGGCTACGTGAACTCACGTGGGGCCGGACTGTCTCTCTTCTCTTGACATCAATGTTGCGTTTTAATTGAATTCATTGGGTAACTTGTCTCAAACCTAGATAGGAGTGAAATATTATACTTTTGAATTATTTCTGAGTATTTCCATGTCTTCTGATTTGGAAAAGCTCGGAAATAATGCAAAATTTAAAACATAAATTTATTTTTTCGGGGTTTTACGGATCTCAAAAAATGTGAAAAATTAAGTTAAGAAATTCTAATTAGTAAGATCTGACTGTGATAAGGGTACATAATCACAATTAATCTTAATTGAAAAATGCGACAAATTCACTAACATAAATCTAATTAATAAGAAAAAGCTTATTAGATTTTTTTTTATTGAATACTAAATTTTTTCCAACAAGGGTTCTTAAAAACTATATCTATTACGAGATAACTCAAATGTTGATAAACGCTTCATACATAAGCAAGGATGTTTTAGCCCGAGGCATACTTCGGGACTTCGAAAATTTCCCCATGTTATAAACCTACTGACAAGTAGAACCGGATGTATATGAGGTTTCCCTTTATTCCCATTAGCATTAGTAAAACGTTCATGCAAGGGTTTCTCGTCTTTAAACCTAGACAATTACTGGCTTTCTCGTAGAGGACACAAGCTTTCAATTAGTTGCATAAACACTTTGCACAAATGGACGTAAAGGCGTAAATTCATTCAAATACGCCCTATTTAGTTTAGGTATCTATTCAAATTATTCGCCAAAACAACATAAATAACCCTTAATTGCTTAGAAATCTGTAACCTTTACACAGGGCAAAATGAAAACGACCCCTTTCTTCACCGGACACAGGAATGGGTCGGACAGACCCTTTGACATAAAATAAAAAGACATAGAAGGTCCAGTATGACGTAGGAATGCGAGGCGTCTGCCGAAATCCATGGCATAATTTCATATATCGTTACTTTAATTTTTAGGGGTGTTTAAAACAGTATATTTTCACGTTTATGCCTATGCAGATAATCCTGAATTAATAGAACTTAAGTTCTTATTTCTATCAATAGATGGCACTGTTTTTTTTTTTTTTTTCGAAGGTTAATCTTATTTTATTTTATTTGGTGTACAAAAAGATCACAACCATTACACGATATAAAAGTAATAATATGACATGAGTACTAAGTTGTGGTCTAAAGCAAGCACACACAACATTGCCACATGTAAATTTGAGTATCTGAATAAAGTAAATTTTAGGGATAAGCAATATATATATACACATATATATATAGGGTGGGCAGAGACCAGGGACTGACATTTGCCACGATCCTGACAGATCATTGATGTATGTACATAATTTATGTAGCCTATACATATACATCCCACTGCAGGCAGGTTTTCTCTCAGAGAGACAGTGTGAGCTTACGAGTAATTACCACGCGTGCCCACCGCGGATTGGCTATTACTAAAACAAATATATCGAGTGTGGGTGGATGGACCGGTAAAGGACGTCTCAGGTAAGCAAATAGGGTATGTATAAGGGCAAGATAACAAGTGCCCGAAACCGGCGTGCATGCATTCAACGACTAATAAATGTTCGTGAAGCGAAAGAGGTCTGTCAGGTTCGTGGCAAGTGAACAATCCTGGTCTCCGCCTACCCCTCCGAGATACAGGGGGAGTTTGTAAAATGTAATGTATAGGTACTACTTATTATTTTACCACCATCAAAAAATATACATTATGCAAGCGAGAGAGAATACCACCTACCGCTCCGAGATACACAGTTGAGTTTGTGTAATACACTGTATCATAAGCAGCCTATATACGTCCCACTGTAGAGCACAGGCCTTCTCTCAGAGTGAGAGTGTGGGCTTAATCACCACGCGTGCCCACCGCGGATTGACGATTTCAAGCGCTGAGGTATGTAAATAGCTCAGACACTCAGGTTTCCTCACGATGTTTTCCTTCACCGTTAACGAGTGGTATTGCTACTATAACTTCACAGATGTACATAACTTAGAAAACAAAGTCATAGGTACATGCCCGCACTGGGAATCGAACCTGAGTCTCCCGCTTCCGAGTCCAATGTTCTACCCACTAGGCTACCACCGCAATGCACTGTATACTACTTATTATTTTACCACCATCAAAAAGTATATACATTATGCAAGGGAGAGAAAATACCAACGTCATACACGCTCTAAGTGGCTCTATGTATACTGCGAGTATTTATTCAGTTCCTCTGTATCTGTCTATTCTGTGCACCGACTGGACTGACCATCTCGTAATACGGACCCTACGTGCTCTAAGTGGAAATCTCGCTTTAAATTTATTAGAAAGGGTTAATATTAACCCCTTCCGTGCTTTGCATGCTCTCGTGCCGTACTTTTTTGCGTGCCGTCCGGTATTGCCTTTTGTTCTTAATGGAATTTATGATTTGTAATGTTTTTGTTCTGTTACCTTTATTTGAACTTGGTCACTAGAGGGCTCGTGAATCGCTCGTAGCCCCGGCTGCCTGAGTGATCTTAAACGATCACGAAGGTTAAGCAACACAGGGCGCGTTCAGTGCATGGATGGGTCGCCGTCTATGCCTAACGCTAGTGGCAATTTTCCGAGCGGTTCCGTGCTTCGCAAGGCACGTTAAGCTGTTGGTGCCGGCTGCCGTCGATAGATGGCAGTCGTTAAGCCAAGTCAGAGGCCTTAGGGCGGCTTGACAACTTCTGACAGTAGACGAGCCACTAGTCTACAAGCCTCCACCAATCCGGACTTGGCCCCCGTGGTGGAGTATGGCCTATACCTTCCTCAGGGAAGAGACCCGTGCCCCTCGGTGGGGACATAATGGGTTGATGATGACTAGAGGGTCGACTTGTATTCCGTATAGCTGACAATACTTTTTCTATTTCATAGAACTACAATTCGTAGTTTACTATGACAATTTGACGTAGGTATACCGCTAATTTTACTAACCAAGTACGGAATGTACATCAAACTGTCATAATAAATTATGAATTGTACTTTTATGAAACGCGGCCCAATAAGTACCTGGTGACTATGCCCATAACTATCGCGGGGGTAATAAAACTGGCGATAGATATAGGTAAAAGTAAATGAAAAAAAAAAACAGAAAAATTTTGGCTGTTACTGTTTGGACATATGAAGTGGATGAAGGAAGAAAGATTTACAAAAAACATATCGAGTGAATGTGAGTAGAAGGAACGTCCTAGGCGGACATCAATTGATACCAATTATCTGGATAAATAATCCGACTGTAAAAGCGGATCAGGCCGTAATTGTGTCCGAGTGCGACCGTTCGGTGCAGGGTGTCTACAATAGTCTACAATATTTTGCACCGGGTGATCGTATTTGGTTATATCGCTCATTGAATATTATGTGGCTTGATGTGTTTTAGTTCTCGTCTATATTCTAGCACGCTGTCATCACACGTTAAAGGATATGTAACTAGATCATAAGCTTTCGCCATGATATGATAACATGCAATGTTACTTATCTGTTGTGTAATGCAATAAATAAAATAAAATCTAAACTAAATTCATATAACCTTCAATACTATGCTATAAAAGTAAAAAAAAATATATCAATCAAAAAATTTAATACTTTATTCAGATACTCAAATTTACATGTGGCAATGTTGTGTGTGCATGCTTTAGACCACAACTTAGTACTCATGTCATATTATTACTTTTATATCGTGTAATGGTGGGATTTGTTTTGTACACCAAATAAAATAAAATAAAATCATTCAGTCCGTACTCGCCCACTGCTGGACATAGGCCTTCCCCAATGCACGCCACTGCCTTCTGTCTTCGTTCTTCATACTTAAAAAATATAATTGCACGTAAAATAAAATACATCGGTTTTAGCACTAAAATGTGAAAATTACTTTGCTAAATTCCGCTAAAATCTTACAAGCACCTTGCGGTTAGTTAATGCACCGCCCTCCCTCCCACTTTTTCAAGCAGAAGCAAGAAACAAACACACCATCACCGACAACAATACTTGTGTGAAAAAATGCGTTGCGACGCGTTTCGCCTCTAACACGAGGCATCCTCAGGCTCCGATGGTCGACTGACAAGTGACCGTCACCCCAACAGCACTCCGGAATTTAGCAAAGTAATTTTCACATTTTAATGTTATTATGAATTTCCGCAAAGTAACGCCAGATTCTATACATTGTTTTTAGGTAAAAAACTGATTAAAATGTAAGTTAAGTACATGCCAAAACTAACACTAGGAGAGATTACAGGGATCCCCACAAATGATGCTGTACTAATTTACTTGATTCTAATCGAGGATATCCAGGAAGAGATTTCTTCCAGAAACAGGAGGATTAGAGAAGTAGTAAGACCTAGGCCTAGTGTTCTTTTTGAAAGTTACATTTCTTATTATATTTCAAACGGTTAACTACAATTAGAAATACACATGCTCAAATGAGGCAGTTGCCAACAAGAAAGACTCCCGAATACAAAGGCCAATTAGATCTGAGCCTCGCTTTAAAATCTAATTAGACATTCCTGTTAGGATATTTTGCGGCGCCAGCCCTTGCCCGTCCCACGGGAATAGATTAAAAAGATACAGAATCGTCGTTAAGGCTTAGTTAAACAGTTTTTTTAAGTAGTTAGATAGATAGAGAGAATATTCTTTATTGTACATCAGGAATACAGCGGCGGTAGCCTAGTGGGTAGAACATTGGACTCGTAAGCGAGAGACCCAGGTTCGATTCCGAGTGCGGGCATATCGCTATGACTTTTGCGAAGTTATGGCAACAATACCACTCGCTAACGGAAACCTGAGTGTTTGAGCTATTCACATATGTACCTCAGTGCTTCAAATCGCCAATCCACGTTGGGCACGCGTGGTGATTAAGTCCATACTCTCTCCCTGAGAGAAGGCCTGTGCCCTACAGTGGGACGTATATAGGCTGCTTATGTACACTAAGAATTACAATTAAAGCTTAAAAAATAATACATTAGTCATAGATTTAACTATGGCGATGGCGATTATTTATAACGTAAACTTGGTTACTTTAATTTCCGACGTTTAGTGGAAAATATTGTTTTATCTCCTTATCAACAACTAAGTATGTTATTCACCTTTGTGCTCCTTATTTTTTAATAGTGCAATAAATAAATTAATAATAATAAGTAGGTAGATAGAAAACACCTTATTGCACAATCAGAAATAATAAGTATAGGATAACAAAAATATATCTTAAATGCCCACGACTTTACTTTCTAGCAACGCCTCAGTACTCGTTTGTCAAAATTATGGTCATAATTTTACAATAATTAAAAATGTTAATGCGCAAGCTAGAGAAAAGCTAGGGACAGTTCATAAAACTACAATTCTTAGCTTATTATGACAGTTTGATGTACATTGCGTAGCCAATTAGTACATTTAATCATCCTACTTGTTAATCTGTGGGTCAAACGGCTATGCAATCTACAACGAATTGTCATTGTAAGCCATAAATTGTAGTTCTATGCAAAGGTCCATGAGGCCGCGCCTCGTAAAACTATAATTCATAGCTTATTATGACAATTCGATATTCCTCCTACTTGCTGGGTTATTGGGTTATTCCGCTTCAAAAAGAACTATATTTCCGTGAAATGGGACAAGGTTTAATAGCAGCCTTACAAAACCGAAACTGTTATTTGAAACTTGTAATTGAAATTCATGTGAACAAATATCAAAATTATCAAAGAAAAGTAAGAAAAAATATCAAAGACTTCGAAAATTTTGGTGGCCATCATAATTTTAATACTAGAAATAAACACAAATTGTAATTTGCACGACTATGCTTGCAAAAGTTAATACATCCTTTATGGGGCACAGTATAAGGTTCTACAATAAGATCCCTCAAGATATATTAGAGTTACCTCCAGCGCGGTTTAAAAAATATGTTACTATGTTACTACTATTAAATATGCTACTCGGTGCAAAAACTCTTACTATAACATCAAGGATTATTTAGAAGACAAAGATGTTCGGCAGTAGATCAATTACAGGACGATTGCGACTAGTGTTTAACACATTCATGACTAATATTTTTAAGTTGAAAACTCTGTTAGTTAAGTTAAAACGCGTTTTGAAAAGAAAAAAAATAGGAGTTTCTTTCTTAGGTTCTTCTCAACATAATCTATTAATTGTCAAACTAACACCTTTGATGTTCATTCAGTGATCACTGTGTTTTTATAATGAAAATAAAAATATTAGGAATTGAATTGAAGTGAATTGTGGAGCATGCTTTCTGTACTAACCGATGAGTCTCTCTAGGTCGAAATAATAATTGTTATCAGTGGCCACCCGAGCTTGAGGCCCTTTGAGGCTGCTCTCGTATAGCGAATTATTTCCAAACATTCTATTCGCTCGGTGAAGACCCCCGTTTGCTTAGAAGTTCGAATGTTTGATTTTACTGCGTTTTATGTTTCGTTAATTTGTATCTCAAACTTTGGGTGTGGGTAAGGCGCTGGGTCTATCAATAAAATATCAAACTGACTGCCTCGTTGGCCTAGCGGTATCACGTCTGATCACCATGCCGGAGTTCGAGGGTTCGATGCCCACTGGGGGCTGACGTACATTTGTACCTACTGGTGGCCTCAGTCTGAGTGTATTTCCATGTCCTTCGTTTGGGACCAGGACAAGTGTTTGTGTGGTGTGGAAGTTGTTATTATTATAATATCCAAAGGTTCTGACGAATCTCTTTGGCTCAATCAAAATTAATTAGTCGCTGTGCTTTTTATCTTGCCTTCGAGGCAAGTAGCAAACCTTGAGCTCTCCGGGTTACAGGCGTTAATATGTTTTTTTAAATGTTCGTGCTTACACTCGGATATTTGTAAAATGTGGAATCATACAAATTTCCTGCGACATAATATATTGACATAATTAGGTATATAAGACTCTCACAATCCGTTTCATTAACAAATGTATCCAGATGTACAATTATGAAGTAAAAGAAAATAAAATAGAACGTGTCCATGACTACTCTACTCGTGGAGCATTGCAAAAAAAGTTGCAGGTACCATTAATGTGCAATCACTATGGTGAGCGCACTTTAATCTATCTCATTCCACTTTTACATAATGATTTGCCTGAAGACCTATTGAGACACGCTAAGACAAAAGAAATGTTAAAAAAATTATTGAAGAAACACGACCTAAATAAGGTATAGTTAAGTTACCATAAGTCTACAAATGTTAGTTAAGAGAGCAATGTACCAACAAACTAGCGCCTATGCTCCCACCCATGTAGACGCAGCGATCTCTTTTTGATGTCCAACCACTTCCTCGGTCGTAAAGTCGTAGCCTCGTAGGTGTTCTAATGCTTGTACAGACTATGAGGACCACAACCTATATTTGTATGTTTATTGAGAAAGGAATGCTGCGTTGGTTTGGATATGTGAAGAGGATGAAATCAAAACTTAAATGATTTCCACACAACACAATCACTTTTCCCGGTCCTGAGCTAGGATACCTTCTGCTATGGTAACCAGACAAGGACATCATAAACATGGAAATGAGATATGGACACAGACTGAGGCCAATTGTATCGAACCTTGTATCGAAATTGTATGACCCCCGGCGTGACAATTAGACGTGATACACTTTTTTATTTTTTGTAAATGTCCCCTCCGGGACAGAGGCGGAAGTTTATGTAAGTAATGTAACAAAATAAAATATTTATTCGGATGGATGGTTTCGCATTGGACGATAACCGAAATAACACGAAATTTAGTTTAATCTTTATCTTCAAAATTATTACTTGATAAAAAAGAACGAGACAGACCGATTGTTCAGTATTTACTCAGTGAATTTCGCAGTACAGAAACAGGTGGTAAGTTGATGAGTCCAAAAAGAACGAAATAGAAGGATCCACAAGTAAATCGGCACTCTATTCCAACTTATTGTGTAGCATTATCTGGACGCCTTCAAAACGAATTTAGACACAGTAATAGCACTGTTTTAATTTCTAACCACATTTTTACAGCTCAGTGCTTTACGAGGTAGGTTGAATCGTGTTTATAATTATGTTTGCACGTTCCTCTCGAGATGTTAGTTTAATCTTATTTCCCTAAATTAATTCTGAAATAAGTTTATGGAATAAAGTTGATGTTGAAATAACAACCGCTTCACCGTTAATATAATCAAACTCATAATAAAATAAGTGAAAAAAGAGTTAGTATCAAAGTATCAAGTAACAGCATGTTTCATGGTAACAGAATGTAACAGAATGGTTCTGTAAAGTTCAGTGAAGTTATTCTTCTCGTCAATACAAACAATTTTTATATTTACTTATTATTACAATTTTTACTTATTGGCCTTTTTCATTAATCTCCTTTCTAAAGCTCGTTGCAGTGTTCAATTCAACCTTTTATTGCCATAAATTACAGCAAAATTTGGATTGTGTAATTTAACCGAGAACAGAATAGCAAATAAGTACTTAATTGTAAAATGTCAAAAATACTTAGTTAAAGATTACATTAGAGAGTATAATACCAAGGCTAGAATAGTTTCTGCCATCTAACCCAGATCTCATCTATCACTTGAGATCTAAAAATGAGGTAATTTTTTAAAAGTAATTAAGTCACTGCATACTGTATTTGAATATAAATAAATGGATACATTTCAATAAGCCCTATTAATCTCGAATACAATTTGGAGTAAGCCTACAAGTTTTAACAATGAACACAACATGGAGTTGCCATATCATCAACAGCAAAGCCAATTGAGCCACCATTATCAATTCTCACCCATAAACGTTTCAAATACTCGTTCACCTGAAACTAAAACTATATCTAAGCCCGTTGAAATAAAGTCTCATATTAACTACAGCGAAAATGCGGATGGTAGTCTAGGAGTGGGTGGAAGTTTTGCAACATTTGCATAAGACGTTGTCAAGACATTGGCAAGGGTTAAAATCTCGAGGGCTTTCCTGGGCTTATCCAGGGGCTTAGCCCGATAATTATTTCAATTGTTCGTGCCGACGCGGGTGCATTTAGATGGCGTATTATAGTTTGTTGTAGTGATGTCTTCATTACTCGGGTTCGACCCTTATTCTGTGCTTACGGTATCTTGCCGAACGATAACTTTAACCCATTCCAGTGTTGTATTTTTTTGACAGTCAGACACTATGTGGAATGTTGGAGCATTACATTTATGAAAACTGTAATGAATATAAATCTACCATTATAAATTGAGCAGCTCGTTAAAAAGTTTTGAATTTAAAATTCGAAGTGCAGTATTTTTTTGTGATTCGCGATGCTCATGCGTAATTATTATACGTATTAATACTAACTGGTAAACAATCGTGAATAAACTTAAAATATATTTAACAATCCAAACTGTGAAAGTGTGACAGTTTTGCATAGATTTTACAAGACAAACTAGTTTGACCCGGTTTTCTGATTGACAAAAAATATTTACGCAAATTCACTCGTGCATTCAGATTGATTGGGTAGAAACCAAGGTTTGCCACTCAACGCGATCTCAAAAAACCTCTATTGCTTCCTCAATATTGATGCACAATATGACCGCTAACGTCCGACATTTTGTGTTTTTCGCAACCTTGTAAAGCCAGTGACACACGCGTCATTTATACCTTTCATTTGACAGGTCATTTATTAAAATCAGTAAAGCAGTTTGGTGCCTACGTGGGCATGAAGAAACATAACAAACATACATACATTACAGAAAACTTTACTTTGCTTTCGTACATAGTAATTTTGTATACATAATTTTGAAAACTGTTATCACGCGTATCTGAATCAGTATCTTTCGCTGAGCTTCGGCTCAGTTTGCTTGTTGGGAACCAGGTTCTCTTGTCAACGAGTGATGTATGGCGCGGGGTGCGGCCTCCTAACTGATATAACGCAGCCGAATTGAGATGGATCTCCCGAGGATTCCCGTTGTGATTTATTTGTTTTTAGTCAGGTTTTATCGCTGATTTCATTGGTCCCAGTTTTGCGAGTGTCTTGCTCTGTGAATACCCCGGCCTCCGCATTTTTGCATACTTGTTTTTTCATCAATGATACAGTCGGTAAATTACATTGTTTTTTTTTTCCCGAAACTACGAAGCTTATCCGAAAGGAATTTACGAGTGCATAGATTATGTCATACATTATTTTCCCACAATGTAGGTTTTCTGTCCTTTGACAACATTTCTCTGTGATAAAACGCTTTATTATGCTTTTTTTAGTTTATATGAAAAATATATATATTTAGTATAGTATTTAAACGAATAAGTCGAATAGGCGCGCTCTTGTTATCTAGTTAATACGGGGTTATTTCTAAAATGTGCCATTTTTAGGGTTCCGTATCCGAACGGTGCCAAACGGGGGTCCCGTTACTAAGACTTCACTGTCCGTCTCTCTGTCGATCTGTCACCAGGCTGTATCTCATGAACCGTGATAGCTAGGCAATTGAAATTTTCACAGATGATGTATTTTTGTTGCTGCTATAATAACAAATACTAAAAACAGAATAAAATAAACATTTAAGGGGGACAAATAAACATTTAAGGCTCGATATTAAAAACGGCAATAGGTAGACGCTTGAAATATGCACAGAATATTTAGTTCTATATTCACTTAAAAAATAAATAATGAAATTTAAATAAAATAAATATCTCCCATACAAATAATGTGATTTTTTGCCGTTTTTTTCGATCTTTGTCTCTAATGTTTCAACTTTTTGAAAAACAAATTGCAATTTTTTTTGGTTTGTAGATTAATCGGTAATACTCAAACCATACGTGTAAATGGATATTCTTCTATGTAGTACGACATCAATTTGCTAAAGACTGCGGCAAGAGCGTGTAAAACGCGAATTAGAAAACAATTACAAATACTGATATTTAAACAAAAAATATATCAGACAAAAAACTCTGAAAACTTTTACTATAATATAAACTGAAATTGGGGTTTGGAGGAATAACCCTGGATACGTAACATAATGTGAAAATCTAAACCTTCATCCGGAGTCTGCATAAACCTTCTTACAACCTTCTTAATTAGAATTTAACTCCGTTGATTTGTTTTTAATAAAGAGGCTTAATCAAACAAAACATTGCAGAGTTTCCGTGAAAATTAATCACAAAAGTATATCACACAGTATGTGGAGGCTAATGAATCAAGCGGGGGCGCTTCATTAGACGGCCTCGCTCTTATGTTAAATATATGCTAGGTTTCCGTAATAATGTCTCATTATTGCCTGAAGAATGATTAAATATCACGTGATATGCAGAAGATATTTTAAAGCGTTTGATGATGAAAGAAATCCCGGAAGGGTAGGCAGAAAACAGGGTTTGCCACTTCATTCATTCATCAATATTCATTCATGCAACGTCACGCACGATTTCGGGTGTGGGTTTTGTGTGTATGCAACAAATGAAATTAAAATACCACACGCTAACTGTGAAGGAAAACATCGTGGGGAAACCTGCGGCTTTGTTGGCTCCGCACGTATTGACTTGTCTTGCCTGTGGGCAAGGCCGACTAAGCCCAGGTGCTGGGCAAGCCTATTCCATCTAAAAAACAATACCCCAGGACGGCAGCGTCCGAGTTGCTCTTTCACCCATCTAGTGTGAGTGAAGGTGCCGTTGGACGGTGTATAAATTATCTCATTACGTAGATACAAAAGCCAAAGTTACCAAATGAAAGGAAGGAAAAAAACCCGGAACAATGCGAGTCGGACTCGCCCACCAAGCGTTCCGTACAAATTTTTATGTACTACATACCATAAATAGTTCAGGAATCCACTCTCACTGCAGGACATAGGCCTCCCATGAGGGGTTTTCCCATAATCGCCACGCTTGGCAGGCGGGTAATTAGTAATGGTAACCAGGCAAGGACGTCACAAACATGAAAATACACCCAGGCTGTTGCCAGGCATTTGTACAAATATACGGCGGCCCCCAGTGGGAATCGAACCCACTACCTCTGTTTTGGTAGCTAAGCGCCTGAACGGCTAGACCAACGAGGCAGTCGACAGTTTATCTAAAGAGCAGCATTATATTTATAATTACAACACAGAAGTAAGAAAAGGTAGCACTTTTACGTGAATTAAAAAAAGTCTCTACAATAAAAGTAATTTATTTTTACTAAGCTCTCAGCAACATTCTTGTACCTAAATTGAATTATTAACATCCACATCCTACGTTTATCTTTATCAAACATCTACATCGAGTACGACGAGACTATCCCAAAATCAGATACCAAGAGTACTTGTATACCACGAGACGGATCGTCCTACATACGCGTCCCTTCCCGTCAAGACCCTCTTAATTAACTTAATAAATACACACTCCATTTCATTACGTGCATACGTCACAATGTGTGAGGCTCGAGCAATATCTGCCGGATCATATCTCTGTACCAATCGCTTGAAGAAAGGTGGACTTTACTTTCGTGTGTGTGAAAGTTGACGGAAAAGCTAGAAGTTCGTTATATGCATGGTATTGTTTAATGACTCGCGATGCACATGCATAGCTATAATTTTATTAAGGTAATCACATTGTACCTAATAAACAATCGCGATAAGACTCGTTTAATATATAGGTAACTATGACATGCATGACAATACGCATCGAGTCTTGTATGAAGTTACATTTACCTTTTCTAGTCCACTCGTGGTAGTTTTTCAAAGAGTGACAGGGATAAACATATTGTGTTAATAATGCAAGTCTCAGTTCTCGACAAATGATCTGGAGGATTTACGTTTATTTGTCCTCTTGACGGGATCCTTCGGCAGCTTTGTATGTTAATAATAAAGGCTACTTAGCAGGATGTAAGGCAGGAAAGAGCCTTTTGCAGATTGTGAAGATTTCTGTCACTACATGGTTAAGGGTGAAAACGTCTCAGACTGCAAAAATGAGTAACTACCCTCGAGTCGCGTTTCATAAAACTGACAATTCAATGTGCATTTCATAGCTGAGTCTTCCTACTGATTAATCTGTGCGACAATCGACCTAGCAATGTTCATCGAATTGACATAGTAAGCGATGAATTGTAGTTCTATGGAATAGGGTCCTATTCCATAGAACTACAATTCATTACTCTTACTTACATTACTCTTTGTGGGTAATTTTGATTGCCTCTTATAGGTCCAACAGTAAGAACATTGGATACTAACACAGATACAGTGGGATTAATTCCCGTAGACATTTTTTTGCGAAAAATTATCACAGGAAAAATAATGTGACATTTCTGTTTGTTGAACTGGTTCTTTAGGGTTCTGTACCCAAAAGGTGCCAAACGGGACTCTGACTCCGCTGCCTTTCTGTTTGTCTGTTTTTCTTTTCTGTTCGTTTGTCTGTCCGTCCATCCGACCTTTCGAGGGCGGATCTAGAAAGATCTTTGGATCCGTATTAGGTAGCCAGTTGAAATTTTCAAAAAATATGTGTTATTACGGCTGATTACCTAACAAATAATAAAATTAAAAAAATAAGAAAGTTATTTATTTATGAAAGTTATTTAGGGTAACTATGATATAACTAACGTGTGTTTTGCCGTTTTTTTCGTTTATTCTCTATCGTAAAAACGGCAAATATGTACATACAGGCATCAAACTTGGGGTGATTGTGGGACTTATTATATATTCTAACGATAAATAATAAAAAACTGCCAAGCTCGAGTCTTTTTCTTCAGAGCTTCTATTGCAACAAAGAGTACAAATTACACTTCAGATTTCATCTAATAGAACACCCCAGACGGCGTGGCTCCGAACACAACGGTCGACCGATACTTGAAAACCGATGACGCAAAAAGTTGAGGATGTCACCGATGTCACGTGGTCGATAAATCTACTGCGTCCGGAAATGGTCATAGAAACCATGTGTAAGTAATATGTATTCCTCCGCCCACATAATAGGGTTCCTTTGTCCAATTCACAGGCACATTTAGGCGGTAAATTACTATGAGAGAGGTGTAAGAAATAAAACATTTTGTTGATTTATATTGGTCCGAGAGGGTTTTTCGAACGGTCAAATCGATATTCGGATTGGACATTTGAAATTAAAGACCATTGAACTTGATAATTGTACAGCATTTTTTTATTATGATAAAAATATTTATCACTAGATGACCCCGTGAACTTCGTATCACCGACGAAGTTTTTTCTGTTCGTTTTTTCTTCTCACCGTTTAAACCTTCCCTGGACTTTCACAAATATATAAAAACAACAATTAGCCAAATCGGCCCAGCCGTTCTCGAGTTTTAGTGAGACTAACGAACAGCAATTCATTTTTATATATAAAGATTTAATGATCTGTCCAGACTTGTATCTACGATAGATAACACACATTCAAGAGGCTGGCATGTACTTTATATGACACATACCAAGGTCACGTTTCATAAAACTACAATTTATAGTGTATTATGACGATCCGATTTCACTGTGATGCCGATTAGGGAAAGTCTTTCTATATGTTGATCTGTGGGTTAGTCGGATGTGCAATGAACATCGAATTGTCATCATATACTACGAATTGTAGTTCTATGAAATTCAACGACTGCCTCGTTGCTCTAGCCGTTAAGGCGCTTAGCTACCAAAACAGAGGTCGTGGGTTCGATTCCCACTGGGAGCCGCTGTACATTTGTACAAATGGCCTCAGTCTGGGTGTATTTTCCAGTTTGTGACGTCATTGCCTGGTTACCATAGCACAGGGTATCATAGCTTGGGACCAGGTCAAATGATTGTATTGTGTGGAAGTTATTATTATTAAGTATAAATGGAGCCCTAGTAAGAAACATTAAACAAAACGAGCCGTTTTCCAGGCACAAAACATTTTCGTTGTTCGAAAAAGCAAAACAAAAATGTTGTTTTGCGCATTGAAAACGAACTGTTGCGTGTGATTTTTCACGAAAAACACGGACAAGAGACGCGGCTTTTTATAAGCAGCTTATATACGTCCCACTGTAGTGCATAGGCCTTCTCTCAGGGAGAGATTATGGGCTTAATCACCACGCGTGCCCACCGCAGATTGGCGCTGAGGTACCTACATATGAGAATAGCTCAGACACTCAGGTTTCCTCACGATGTTTTCCTTCACCGTTAGCGAGTGGTATTTCTAATATAACGAATAAGTACAAGCCCGCACTGGGAATCGGACCTAGTTCTCTCGCTTCCCAGTCCAATGTTCTACCCACTAGGCTAGCACCGCTCTTTCCAGACGCGGGTTTAGTCACTACATTTACGAGTTTGTAACAGACGTACAGGCCCAAAATGTAACAGATGCAGAACCTGCCAACAATTCAGTGGGACCGCCCACAACCGCTATAGATTTTTTGTTCCGGCGCGTGATTCCGTGGGTGGTGACGACATTGTTGACTTTGGCTTCGGCTCGCAAAGCTGCGAAAATGCTTGGCTGCTTTTAAACCAACAGTGCGGAGCACTGGGGAGATTGTGGCTTTTTTTTGCTAAGGCAGATTAACAAGCTGAAGTGGCTATGGGCCAGTCACATCTGCCGAAGAACTGCCAACAGTAAGGATGCCGACCAGCTTAATGAAGTGATATATACGTAGGTCCGTGTTAATAAAACGCTCTTACAGCTGCGAACTCAAAATACTAGGGTCGGCGGACTTAGCAGATTAGTAAAATTGTCACTAAGTTATTGTTCAATACCACATACATAATTAAAATAGCAGTTCCCTCAATTTTGGTAAAAAAACAAACATGTATGTTCATATATGCCTTAGAATGAGAGATATAATAAGAAGTGCGCTGTAATTCGCCAACAAACTGCCACGCAGTTTGGAGAATGATTTGTTTCCGAGAAACATGGTATTATTAGAAATAAATTAATAAAAAATATATTTATCGTTATTTCATGACAGCTCTCCGTTAATATAAATCTAATAACACATAACATGACATAAACTCACGCCTGTATCCCAGAGGGGTAGGCAGAGACCAGGGACTGCCACTTGCTATGATCCTGACAGATCACTTTCGCTTCCTCAACATTCATTAGTCGTTGCATGCACGCACGCCGTTTTCGGGTACTTTTTATCTTGCCCTTTGCTAATACGTCCCCTATTTGGTCGAAGTACGCCCGTCTGGGTCGTCCCTTACCGGCTCTTCCACCCACATTCGCTAAATATAATCTGATATAATAATCTTGGGTCATAGTGTTTGTCATCGAACTTCTCCGAAAAGGCTTCATCGATTTCTATGATTTTTTCTGTGTAAATTTGGTAGGTCGGAGAATAGGTCGTAGGCTAATTTAATACGGCAAAACAGCGTTTGCCGAGTCAGCTAGTAAGATAACAAAAATGTTATGGGAGGATTCTTATAACAAGTTTTTTCCACGTCTCCAAAAAATTGTGTTTTGGACCCTAGAATTGATTTCGGCGGTAAAAGAGAGTTCTATTAATACGGACCTTATAAAGGTACAAGGAATAAAGTTGGTTACTGGACACGCCTACCAGTGTTTATTACATTTATCGCCGAAAAGTCTCTTTAGGGACTCCATGCAGTAACACCAGTGCCACTAATGGAAAAAAAAAATCGGATCGTTTTTGCTAAAGGTGTAATCTCTCAATCGTGTTATAGTGATTTTTAGGACACGCGATAAGATAAAAAGTTTATTTGCTATACCAAAAATTCACACAATAAATATGAGAACCCAGGATCGTGATTTTTATCGGTCTAACACTTTGAAAATTAGATCTGAAAAATTAAAATTGTTTTTTTTTTTATTGGTGTCGTAAGTGTTACTGCATGGAGCCTCTTAACCGCCTCAGTCCTGACCTTGAAAATAACAATATAAAATCATTGTTATTTTCAAGGTCAGTATAACATAACATAAACTCACGCCTGTATCCCAGAGGGGTAGACAGAGACCAGGGACTGCCACTTGCTACGATCCTGACAGATCACTTTCGCTTCCTCAATATTCATTAGTCGTTGCATGCACGCACTCCGGTTTTGGGTACTTTTTGTCTTGCCCTTTGCTAATCCATCCCCTATTTGGTCGAAGTATGTCCCTCTGGGTCGTCCCTTACCGGCCCTTCCATCCACATTCGCTCGATATATTTGTTTTGTCAATCTTTCTTCCTTCATACTCTCCACATGTCCAAACCAACGCAACGCAAGGCCAGTATTGAGGAGATTAATTGTTAGTAGTGGGAGACAATGAATTAAAGTGTATTTCTTCTTTATCTTCAGGCAGGTGTGTGTATTTATATAGTCACCCTACCACAAATAGAGCGTTACAGGTAACAAAGCCTGAAATACCAGCTATTAACCTGTTAGATCTTGAAAAGAACAATTAAAAACCATTGTTATAAAACAATTAAAACCATTGTTATGGTTGCCCGATTGGGTCCTTTAGAATTCTACAGATTACGCGTACACGTACCTACTTCCCATTAGCATTTAATACTCAGCATGTAAACGTTTCACTTCCTTCTCTCAGAGAGAGAATGGGCTGAATCACCGCGCGTGACCACAGCATACAATCGATTTGAAGTACTGAGATATGGGATCTAGGAACTCAGGTTTCCCTACGAATTATTCTTTCGCCATTGGTGGTATTTCACTACAATTTTAGAAATGTGTGAAAATAAATTCGTATGTAATCGAAGTGAAAACCTCTTGGATATAAGACAAGCTTTTCAGTGTACTACCTATTTATTGAAAAGCGCAAAGAAAACCCTAAGTAATATCAAAACAACGGTCAATGTGTGTAAATTTACCCAGCACACAATCGTTAAGCAAAATGTTTGCACGAGTAAACTCTTCAGTCCGGTTGCGGCGAACACGGTCATCACATCAACATCATCATTGTTACACGTGTAATTTCACCTTTACTGGCCATTACTTTTTAGGAGGTCCGCGGGTAGTCGCTTCCTATCCGATCCAGCCGCTTTAGCGTAATCTTTATGTGCAGCTCTAGACAGAGGGACAGGCTATCGCCACCATTACGAGTTGCGACTGAGAGCGATATTAATTTATAAATTCATTTGTTTTTTAGGTATATTTTACTTCGATACTACCTGTCACGTAAAACTAAAAATATTCAAGAGGAAGACATGGGGTAATTGACAACCAGCGTTGTCTAGACACATCCTATGCAGCACGTAGCACTTGTACTACACCATTATAGTGAATGTATTGCCAAGTGATCCCGCCACTACCGGCGATCTGTCTGACATTGTTGTTCCAACTAGCTGGCATAATATGTTACTTATCTGCTTATTTTGATTATGTGATGTATCTTGTTGATACAATAAATGTTTTTCTTCTTCTTCTTGAGTTGTATGAATCTTATAAAATTGGTGCATAGAGGCCTCCACACTTCAGTTTTACAAACGGCCTTAGTGTAGCCTGGTTACCATTACCATACCCTACTTTGGGATCTGGACAAGTGAGTCCGTTATGTGGAACTTTTTATTATGAAAGCCGACACCCCTTGTGCAATTAACCAGATGCAAAAAGGCTCACAGTTTTATGCATCATTGGGGAGTGACCCAAAACGACGAGCCCACTTAACCCGGCAACCCCGCGTGAATAATTCACCGTCAGACAGAGATGGAGCCGCGGAACGGCGAAAATATGAAATGTTTCTGTCCCGGTTGACCGGACGAAGGTAATTCAGCGCCGACAAATGACTGCCGGGCGACGAGGTTTGTGCATTTGTGATTGTGTACCCGATCGTCATTTGTTTAATGTGAGAGTGCGGGAGAGGTTCAATCGGATCTTTTCTAGATGTAACTTACTGCATGGCGTTATTTTGAAACGATTATTAATCAGAAATAGTGTGGTAAGTGGCCTCCACCTTTCTACTCTTTCTGTTACGACACGATATAATAGTAATAAGAAATGGAATAAAAAATGATACATGTTTGTTATCTACGGGCTTCTCACAAGCAAACGTAGCAAGAAGTTAAGGAAGGACTAGTAAGCACTTTTTGCGCAACTGCCTGAACCAAAAAGGGTTACAGGGCTTATGTCCTGCTTGTCTATTTATTTATTTCACCACAACTTATGTTTAGAAGTTTGATCCGATTTAAAAGAGCGTGATGCTGTAAGACCATGGCTGGATGAGGATGTCCGACGACAGAAAGAAGTAGCGTGCTTTGATTACGGGATTTCATTGTTTGTAATAATTCACCATTATGTTATCCTAGATGTTCTAAGGTAAGGTTTTTTTTAATAATCCTTTTTTTTTATTCATTTGTAGCTTATGTTTGGATGAACGGATGTACTTATTTCTTCTGCCCCTAACCTGAACAATTACAAACGTCAGGATTTCACAGGATTTGGTTACGATAATTAGGCCTCGGGTTGTAGAATTTTATGATTGCTGTGATGATTTGCACATGTTTTTAGATAGAATTTAGTAACAAGTTAAGACATCTCTACACCGACTCTAGATAGATGAACTGGGAACTGAACCCGACACCGTGACCGCGGGCCACCAGCGACCCTCATGTTTTTGTCCAGCTACTAATTTATAGTTCCGGTCTCGCGTGGACAGCTGAACAAATACGAAGCGACTGTCAGCGACGTGTTCTGATGAATCGAGGTATTGGGCAAAAACTGCGTAGTTACATTAGTAAAGCCACACGAGTAGGCCGCTCGTTAGGGCTACCTTGGTAGAGTTTTACATTCAATGGTTTTATGTATATTCGACTAAACGGAAGTATTTCTAAGTAAATTAATACCACTATGGACAATTTCGTGTGGCACCGGATTAAGAATAGCCTCACTCCATTTCCTTCTGTGGATGTCGTAGAAGGCGACTAAGGAAATCAATTACCAGGAGAAGGGCAGCAGCGTCTTTCTGAGATTCCAACCCGCCTGCCAAGCGCGGCGATTATGGCAATATACTCGTATGTGGAGAAAGCCAGCATGATACGCTGAAGGCAAGCGTTTGAATTCAAATTCAGTCTAAATTTCTATTTCCATGTGCAGTAAATAACAATCCTTTAAAATTCTGATGTGTATTAAATGAAGAAGTAAATTTCGAAAAACGAAGTTCCGATTTTCCTTTTCGAAATACGAAGTTCCGATTTTCCTTAGCGATCAAACTTCTGTCAGCCGATATTCACCGACTTCGCAATATTCAAACAAAACAGTGCATGTCAAGCGTCATAACAGGTAGACAAATGAAAATTTGATTTCGTAAGTCGAAAGGACTTACGAAAGTCGCATATTTTGTACACCACCTAATTTCGCCCCTGAAAAAAGTCAGTAGCGCCGCCCCACTCTGACGTAAGTAACTAAAAGCTCTCCCGTTAGCTCGAGGGAAGGCTGGCAGTTCTGTCGAGCGCCGACAGATGGCTAAAGTGGAATGGAATAAAAAAAAAACCTAGAAACTAGTTAGCGAACGGTTCTAAAATAACCTTCGGTAGAAAGCACTGCTGATTTGGAAGTTCAAAGATTCAAAGAAAAATATTGGTGTTTTTCGAAATTTCTAAGACATATAAGATTGAAAGAAAAGCTTTGCGCAGATTTCAAAGCTTTCATCGGAGACATAGTGGGTTAAAAACTATAGATAGGAAAATATATAAAAGTTAGGTTAGTAAATAAGTTAGGAGTACGTACATTAAAAACAATGAAAAAGAAACCAAAATCAGTATCATCACGATTGGACTAGGGGAAAGTAGTACGAGTTGATCCCTTGAGGTAAGATGATCCTTTGCGATTGTGCTGAAACCACTAACGTCATCTAGTTGATTTCACTGGTAAAACATAGCTCAGGACATCCCCCCGCCTCAGTCAAATCGTAATGGCGGCGTGAGCGATACATCGATTTTGACGAGAAATAATAAAAATTGTGTACGGCTGATCTAAGGTAGGCATGACTTTGAGCTTATATTACTTTTATTCAAACAATGTTAAATTAATTACTGTTGTGTTTGAGGCTTTCTGCTATGCTTAATTTTAGTATTTGGGCCACGTGAACAAAGCCGCGTGCTTTTAGGTTATGTTAGCAAACATTGAATGAAAAAGTGGGACTTGGGTCAAGATGATTCCTTTTTATATGTACAAGATGATCCCTGGGGATCATCTTGTACCAGTTTTTGTTTAATTTGAAATATGGAATTTGTAAACAATAGTCGCCGCCCATTTCGATTTGTCAGCCTGTCTGTGCTTAAGTCTGTCTTCAGGGTGGTTCTAGTCTATCATTTATGTCAATAATTCTAAGTTTATACAAAGTTTTTTTTTTAGACAAACCTGATGGAATCAATGACACCCGTGAAAAATGGCATGGCACATAAAAAAGCAAGTAAACAATTCTTAGTGCCCATAATGTCATTAAAACGAAGGGTTAAAGCAAAAAATAAAATAGCTGTTGGTGCTGTAAAATATTTAGGAGGAAAGAAGACTGTTTTTACAATTCTCCTTCATTAATAAACGAATCAGTGCCAATTCGCAGTCCACTGTCGCCAATCCCATCTACGAGCTGTGCAGTCAACCACAGTGAGACATCGCTATATCATATGACAATACCTAATATTACAAATTTTGCCATTACACCTGCTACATTGAAACCTTTGCCACAAATTGTAGGCAAAAGAAGCATATTGAAACGGAAAACCACTCATGTGACTGTTTTAACTAGCACACCGTACAAGAATTATTTACAGGAAGACAATAGCAAAAAAACAGAAAAAGAGAATAAAAATATTCAGAAAAAGACTGCACCTAAAAAAACACAGAAAGGCAAAGGAGTAGGTAAAGGGAAGTCAAATAAAAGAAAGAAAACTTCATATAACAGATCTGAATCTGAAGAAGATGATACTGAGTGTCTGTACTGCACAGAAAAGTTTTCAAGTGATACCAAGGGTGAATGATGGATAAAACGTTGTGCATGTGGAAAATGGGGGCATGAAGCATGTGCTGGGATAGAGGGTGATGACGCTGGTGAATTTATTTGTGATATATGTAACACAGCACCTGTCAGAAAGCGTTTAAATTTATAATTTATTCGTTATAAATTCATAATTTTTTTTGCTGCTTTTGAACGATTTCTTCGAATACAATATTTAGATTGATCTCGTTATGATTAATGTAACTGCTACAAATTAATATGTAACATAGAAGACTGTTTTTTTTCGTTTTTAATTTTTGTGACTTTTAAACTGTTGATTTTGTTAATTTTATTACCTTACCTAACTAAAAACTAAAAATATGAGTAAAATGTATGACGATTTTAAATAAAGAATATTTTCTTTTTCATTTTTCTTTTTAATAACCTTAATCTTCATAAAAATACTTTAACTCGGGGGTAAGATGATCATAGGAATCGTCTTACCTCTACCTGGGGGATCATCTTACCCATGGAGGTGTACAAGATGATTACTATGTAAGGTTTTTTAAAAAAAGACATATTTTAACCAAACTTCAATTTATTTCTGGTTTTGAGTATGAGGAAATTTGGATTGATAAATATACCAGTATTAATCGCCTGTATTATTGGTTTACCCTGTAAAATATGTATTTTACAGAGATTTCTGCTTAAGGGGATCATCTCGTACTACTTTCCCCTAATATTCGCGAACCATTATATCAATCCTTTGTAACCTCACCTCATTATTACATACTTTTCCGTCCGCATATTGTATGCAGTCATTAGTTGCAGATCCCGTTTTATTATTCGCTAGTGGACGTGCGCTAAAAAGCAACCATGCATAATTACCTCCCACCGGGAGAGTTGGAGCACAGAGGCAGTAATGGAGTCGAATTATGATGTTAAGTTTTGGCGATTTATATATTTACTTATGTAAGTTTTATCTAATCTAGCTATGTTAATACTGTCTTCTGTAACGGCTGTAAAAATAAATAGTTTTTGAACTTGACATTGAGCAACGTTTCTCTCATAGAGTATTATCTGTGCATCAGGCACAAAATATTTTATATTTTAATATAAAATATTAAAATGTTATATTAAATGTTATCTTATTACCACACGCATGGTAAGTTATAGAGTTACCACATAATTGTGGTAACGCTACCTACTACAATTATGAAATATGTCATTTGAGTCATACACAATCCAGTCACAAAGGATCTGGTAGTTTCTAATTTGTTACAGTCTATAATTTGCTTTTCCAGCTCTTGCACTTATATTCATGCATTGATTGGGTCATTAAAAATATAACACACTATTAAAACCGTTTTCGGTACTTTGCACTTACTAAACAATATATGAAGGTTATAAAATACTATTTTATCTTAGCTACTTGATATTAAGTCGAGAAGTTCACCTACCTCGGAAGTGTTGTGGACCGTCTAGGAGGTGCAGAAGCTGACGTGGAGGCGCGCATCAACAAAGCGCGTGCAGCATATGCGCAGCTGAAGCCCGTGTGGACTTCCTCAGTCATTACTCGGCGGACCAAAATCAGCATGTTCAACTCCAATGTCAAGTCAGTTCTTCCGTACGGATGTGAAACGTGGCTGGTCAAAAAAGACGTAACTAATAGACTGCAAGTTTTTTTAAACAAATGTCTACGGCGCATACTCGGTATACATTGGCCACGAACCATATCTAATGCAAGATTATGGGAACTGACAGACCAAAAGCCCATCAATAAGGAAATCCTGCAAAGAAAATGGCGATGGATTGGACATACCTTGAGAAGACCCCACAACCAGCTGGCCAAACAGAGTCTAACGTGGCAAACTTCTGGCAAGAGACGGCCGGGCCGCCCTCGTACTACCTGGAGGCGTTCCGTTGAGAAAGAGGCTGCTTCAACGGGACTCAATTGGAACGAGTTAGAAGTTGCCGCACAAGACCGCGAGAAATGGAGATCCCTTCTACGAGCCCTATGTCCCTGATAAGGGATAAGAGGAAATCATCATCATCATCATCATCATCACTTGATATTAAAAAAATCTCAAGTTACTAAAAACTGCAACCGAAAACGTAGCAGAAAACAAAGAAAATTCACAATATACGGCTCTACTCTACACGTAACTTTGTTCTTAGCAGACTCTTTTATATGCGTTTGTCAGTGAATTACAACGGAACGGCTGAACCCGTGAAACACTGGGTAAAAACGTATTACCTATATGTATTTTACTTATATTTACGAACGCATTGTATTGCGCACTCGTGTGAAGTAGAAATGAACGATTTTCAATGGCTATAAAGTTTCATTTGATGAAATTGTCAAAATTCCAGGATTCGACGTTTTCACATTGGTGATAATAATCGTAACGACATGACATCTAGTTTTATGCTTTTACTACAACTTTGGCCGGCCGTTGTAAGACAAAAATACAGCAGTAACCGTTATCATCCAATGCAAAATCATCCTTCGTCTATTCAATAGGAACACAGATTGCACTGCAATAATGAGTATAAAACCGATACTACGTTTGAATACGATAGAGAAAGAAAAATAAGGAAAATTCACTTTACCTATTTCCGTCATTGATGAGGCAATCCTCATCATCAGTTCATCACCATCATCTCTTCTCTACCTTTTTCTCATGACGACATCTTTCGAAGTCTCTCGTAGCTAATCCACTTCCACATACCCTCTGCCGACAATCACAATCCGATTGTCTAACAACCACAAGCACTATACGAGTACATCTATGACTCGATATCCGATATTCTTTCCTTCTGTCAACCGGTGCTAATTATGATTCTGCGTATCCTACCCAACTCCCACGACACAGGCTGTGCCTAGTGTGGGAGTTGCAATTCGCAAAGACTATTTTTTTTCTTGAGGGCTGAATCAAAAACCATTTCGAGATTAACATCTAAGTAACCATATTTCCTATATTTAAGATAAATATTAAGGAAGATGAGCGTTATTTTTGCCAAAAAACAATAACCTTCATTTGACCTTCTGATGACGTCACATTTTAAAATAAACATAACATATGGCAACACTACGTTACTTAAAAAAAAGACTTGCTGTCATAACTGTCATATGCATATCATTTCCTTGCCTGTGAAAAAAACGTCTGTGACAGAAACAAAGTGTGATAGTTTGCGCGACGTTACGGCGTGTGCACTCGAAAAATATGACGTCACGCTTTCAAATATTTTAAATAAATAATTTATAATAATAAACTTAACAAATCGCTGAAAAAAATGAAATTAGTCTCTAGAAATTACTTCTGCTTTAAGGAAAAAATATAAAATAAGATCAAAATAAAAAATATACTGCCCGAGTAGTGTTTTGATTTTTAATAAACAATTTTTTTTTTTTTTTTTTTTACTAAGAGATTGTGATGTTCTAATGTTATGACGCATGTTTAATTTGAAAAATGTAGTTAAAAAATGTACCTAGAGGTAGATTTGTATAAAAATTCATCCTCATCGTCATCAGCCATTTGACGCCCACTGCAGGACATAGGCCTCCCTCGTGGTTTTCATAACCATGAGGGGTTTTGCCATAATCGCCACGCTTGGCAGGCGGGTTGGCGATCGCAGTATGTGGTTGGAATCTCAGGAGGAAGCTGCTGCCCGTCTCCTGGTAATTTATTTCCTTAGTCGCCTTCTACGACATCCACGGAAGGAAATGGAGTGACGCTATTCTTAATCCAGCGCCATACGGAATATAAAAATTACTTTGTTGAAATAGAGCTTTGACGGTTTGCATTCTAGGAAGTGCCTAAGGAAAGGAGAAGTAATATACCTAGTTTTTAAATTTAACAGTGGCACTGTCTGTGTGCTGTTACATGCGTCTTCTTAGCGTATCGATGGCAAACAAGGTTCGTCGTCGTGGTCAAAGGATTTTCCAATCAGCGTGAAATGCTCGCCGATGGTTAGAAGCTGCAGAAGTCGCCCGATGTACAGGGTTAATTTTTTATGTTACATTTTCAGTAATGTTTCACACGAATTTGTAACTAAATCATAAAAGCTTATCACAACCGTCGACGGTGCAGTCGATTGTACGTTTCAGTTATGTTACGGGTGACATCGCAACAAAAATGTACAGGTCGAGCAGGTCACTACCGGGGTCGAGAGTCTAATAAACTCTTACTTGTTCAATAGAATTATATGAGCACGTCAATAGCTGATATTTGCCTCTATTACGTAGTCCACTAAGCAATAGCAGTGCAATGTCACTTCAAACGCGCGGTTAATTAAACACCGGCCAAGTGCGAGTTGAACTCGCGCACGAAGGGTTCCGTACTATCATCTAAATAACATTTGAACATTTCAAGCGCCTACCTGTTGCCGTTATTAATATCGAGCAAAAAATGGCAAAAAAATCACGTTTATTGTATGGGAGCCCCCCTTAAATATTTATTTTATTCTTTTTTTAGTATTGGTTGTTATAGCGGCAACAAAAATACATCATCTTTGTAAATTTCAACTGTCTAACTAACACGGTTCATGAGATACAGCCTGGTGACAGACGGGCGGACAGTGGAGTCTAAAAATTAAGGATCTCTCGCAAAAAATATCGAATCGCGCGAGTCGCCGAGTTAATTTCCACGGCTTATAACCATCGGACTGCGATTGGTTAGTATACTACCAAAAGTGTCAGCGAAACAACTATTGCCGTAATAATATCCCTCTTGAACAACTATGCATTTAAGAGATTCGCGCCCCAGGTGACTATACGTAGGTATACATATATACCTAGCACCACACTCGGCAGAAAGGCGGCAAACAGCGCTGGCCACGGACCTAACCGAATTATAAGCGCCCGCGCGGCCCCGCCATTCATTAGCCGTGTTTTCACAAAGGCACCACGCACTAATGAATAGATTTATACGCCGGTTATTAAATCAACGCTCCTGCCGGTGGAGCCTCCAAACATCGCCAGTTTTTTTAAACTACGGCTATGTTACGAACAGTGCTGTTAATTTTATAGGTATTGATGCTGGCGACTGGGAAACATTGGACGAGACTAGCAAAGGACCGGTTGGCGTGAAAGAGAAGAGGCCTAAGCCCGACTGCGGGCTCTGTTTATGGGCTGATTAGATAGACTAGACAGATATTAACTTTGGCAGGAAGACGCTGGATGCATGCCGCTTCCAACCGGTCTTTTTGGAAATCCACGGAGGAGGCCTATGTTCGGCAGTGGAGTTCTTGTGGCTGAATGATGATGATGATGCTGATGTTAACTTTGTACTAACAATGGAAGTTGCGTTTAGAGTACAGACGTGCTATCGACTGTACTAAATACCCAAATTTGAAATTTCAATGGGGAATTTTGCGACTACCTAACTTAAATTGGAGTAACATAGCTCTTATACTATAGAAATCATATAAAAACCTTGGAAAATTTTAAAAATAAAGCAGTTACTCGACAACAGCCACATAATTTTTAAAAGTATCATTTTATTTCTCGGCTGTGGGCGCCTTGTGTAGTCTACTATAATACCTAGGCAGTCTGTAAAACAGCAATTATGCTGAGCCTCTGTCCTTTTCATCACACATCTATATTCAGTGTGCGTATGCTCCTATTTATGTAAAAACTTCTGTATTTCAACTTGAGTGATGAATTAAGTCCGATTTATTTATTTATTTTTAAATAGGCAAAATAGTTTCATGGATTTTTTTTTATTTGTTTGTGCATTCTTTTTCAATTGACTAAACTATTCCTTTTTTATTTCACCTACTCGGCTTATAAGGTAAACTAAGCAATTCATACAACAGGCTATATCAGGACAATATCATAGCAAGATCGCGTTTTGCTATAGTAAAGGCCGTCCGTATTTTGCGAACTATTGCTCTACAAACGGGACCCACTAAAACTCTATTTCAGACCCAAAAATCAAAACCACCGGTAAACCTTCAAATCCCCAAAACCTACATACAGCCGGTCTGATTTTGTACCGAAAAACAAACAAATAGAATCAAGTGCAGTCGAGCCAAATCGATACCAGCCGACCGACGAGACCGATTCGCCCGTCAAACTTTTGTAATACAGCCACGTAGAAAATGGTACATGTAACCTCATCTATTGAGGCAAACGTACATCACAACACATTTATGACCTTTTGGATCTTATTGCACTTGACTTACGTCCTATATTACAACTTGAACGATACTGTGTCGAATCCTCGGGGAGCCAAAAGAAACTAAACACGACTCGCTAATACGTCGGCGCAACAAAAGAAAATATAACTCGCATTGAGAGTCAAAAACGCGTAATATCGAGGAGCCGTTTTTGGTGAAAAAATCCCCAAAACTAGGTTAGTAATACGGGTTCTTCAACAAAGAATGCGAGTTGAACAATATGACCACTCTGACAAGGTATTACATGGTGGATATAATTAGTTATGGTGTATGGATTTAGATGTTGCTGCGATAATTTTATTGTGAACGCGACGAACAAACATCTGCTCGAGATTTTGTAATTCGACAAGCCGTTGCCATTGAGTTGTCATGCGAAAACTGATACGTTGATGAACAATGTCGAATGTAGAGCCGAAAAAATGGTCAGTTGAAAATGTTGTGTGTAACTGAAACTGTGTAATGTGCTAAAAGAGTGGGTGCGGCTTTATCGTTAATCATAATAAATCTTTACCTAATCATACGCTTTTCCAGACTAGTATTTGGAAGCCTCGGACATTGAGGTAATTAATTTTACCTACCAAACAATTATGTTAGACCCGATAAATGTTCATCTGTTTTTATAGGGCCGGTATAATTAATTTAATAGCCAATCCGCTTGGTGACTAAGCCCTCTCTCTCTCTCTCTCTCTCTCTCTCTCTCTCTCTCTCTGTGAGAGAAGGACTGTGAGCTGCAGTGATTTTTGCATCACAGCTATACACAGCATGCATAATATAGAGATCAGTGGTTAGTTCTCTCAAACAACAAAAGACAAAAAAATGAAGAAAAGGAACCAAAAACCATTGGCAGGCACGTGTGCCTACATGCCTATGCTGTTTCCGTAGCCCGTTGGCCCGTGACCTTCGTCAAAAAACTGACAGATTAACGTGCATATCAGCTTTGTGCAACGAACGGTGGCCATTCGACCGGACACGTCATCTTTTGACGTGTATTAGCACGTTCGCACATACGTCCCACACACCCTGATAAAAAAAAACCGCTCTGAACTTCAGATGGAGTCGTTTTTAACTCTAAGTGATAAGGGTTGTTTTGGAATGATCAACGAACTGATGGCGTCGGATGTACGCATTATTGGCATAACAGGATGTCCGTCGAAAAACCGTATTTGTATATTTACAAGTGTATTGTGTAAAATCTTTTGGTACAAAATCCTATTCGTATTTTGTATCGCAAAAAAGATCAATCTCATAGATCTTTAAATATTCCTAAGTAAGTCTCTGCCTTGGCTTGTAACTGAAGTACTTACAGTAGTGTACAATCAATTGCCAATTTTCAGGCAAGGCCGTTTCTTAAACTAATACTAATATAATGGCGATGAAGAACACACGCGCAGGACGAAGGATTCAGGTATTTTTGTTGAAGTTGAACCGCCCCAATTTCTGATGTAAGTAAGGATTTTGGTACACTCTGTACAAATCGGTTTTATAGCTAAAGTTGTTTTCTCGGCACTAGCTATGAATTAAAAATGATATATTTAATAAGTACCTACCTTATTTTGTGAGACAAGTTTAACTAGTCCGCTATGACGTCACAGCACGATACATTGCTACAGTCAACAGCACACATTCACCTTTGAATTTTAGTTGCACTCACCCATAACGTAACTGAGTAGAGTGCACGCATATAAAGGTTCATGTGCTGTCGACTGCACCAACCTATCACGCGGAACTTTTCAGGCCGGGATTTTATGCACTATTTTTTTCACTAACCGCTGTAAAAAATTCCGACTCTAGTTTTCTATTCGCTGCGTTTTGGCCCTTGGGTTGCATGGTCGATGAATGTGTGGCGCTGATTTACCTTTGTCTATTGAGGTTTTTGCTCGTTCCACCAAAAGGGGATTGAGATACGGTACGGCCATCCACGTCAACCTTAAAATGTGTGTACTCTCCTCAGTTACGTTACGAGCGTCTCGGTAATGAACATTTTAAGGATGAGCTGATGTCGTATGTACAAAATAGAAACGTAAAAGTGTGGAGATAATATGTAAGCAGCAGAAATCAAGTCACCCCTAAACTTGATATTTTTACTTGAATGTAACAAGGTGAGCATAATACTCTGAGCCGCGTTTTCACAAAACTTACCAAAGCACTATATAAAAAAAGTAGTAATGAAAAAGTGGGACTCGTTGGTCTAGCGGCGCACTTGGCTACCAAGACAAGAGGTTCGATTCCCACTAGAGGCCACCTTTCTTGATTTTTACAAATAACAGGCTTCAGTCTGGGTGTATGTTTGTGAAGACCACAGCGCAGGGTATCCTAGTTTGGGACTAGGAAAAGTGATTGTGTTATATGGACGTTATTATAATGCGCACTGTACACAATCAGCTTTCATTTTCATCCGTCACAGATTAAGGTCTACCAAACAAAATCGAGATTTCCCAAACGACCCAGATTTCTTTTCACCCCTTCTCTGCCTCCGCCCGGCTCACTTGAGAGTCATAAAACGGCACAGTCAGTTGCGGGCGCGCTGGTTCCGCGGATCACTGCGTCGGATATAGCTTCCAATAATGAGATCCGACCTTATCGCGTCGCGGCACATATTGGAGTAGAAACAGAAACATAACTCTACATTAAGAGAAACCGTCGACATAGCGAAAATCCAACTTTCTTTTACTTGGTTCAGTTGATTCGTTTATATGAATGTTGATACGTTGAAAGTTTGTCTCTGGAAAACAGTATTATTTTCTTCCTCTCGGCTTAAAATCAACTCGATTTACAGGGTTGCTTTTGTTCTTTGGATAATATTATATCCCACTAAAACCGCTGACAGATTTTTACTGTTTTTTCAACAGTGGCAAAGAATTTATGATTGATGTAATCGCATAATCTAATATCACTGTAATTTATTAAATAGTTAAGGTACTATTGTTTTCCTGAATGTAGGTATGTCGTTTCTTTTGTCCTCTGGTAGAATTTTATTGTAACTTATGTAACTTTACCTTATGTTTATAAGTGTTATACCTATAATATATAAAGGGTTATGTAAGTACATATACTATTATTACGTATAGTATATAAATCAATATTCATATTTTCACCGACCACCCGCTTCACTTTTCCTTCAGCAACCCTCCATCGTCGGTTGTGTGGAAGAAATTGATATAAGAAATAAGGCCGCCAATTGTACTGTATATTTGTAAATATAGTATGTATGTGTTTTTCCTGTTTTCACGAATATTATTATTGAATCGTATCTTATAATCAATCAAGCTCAAATAAAGGTGAGAACGCATATAGTAAATGAAAGTTGCTACATAAAAAAAATATCCTGAATGAAGACCTTAGTTTAAATGCGAAACTCCGGCGAATAAATTCGTGGGCTAGGACATAATTTCGGGAGCGGAAGTCATTCAAAGCGGACTTTATACATCTTCCTACTTTGTGCCTATCGCGTCACGGGCGAAACAACTTTGTCGGAGACGTCGCGCCGCTTCCAATATGCGATAGTATTATCGCGGGCCATTTGTTCACATTATTAGGAGAGTTCGGGTTTTTCTTTAAAGAAAACTTTTGTCTTAGAGGTTGTATCGTTTGAGGGCCATGTTGACTTTTACCTAACGCTTTCGGGGCTGACTAAGCAGAGCCGGATTTTGAGGTCTAGAGGCCCTAGGGCAACGAAGGAGCGGAGGCGCCTTATTATTCCCAAATAAAAAATACGAAACAAAAACTACAATGAATACGACGATTTTTTTTTTAATTTGAAAAAAAAACAGCCGTTATAAGTACTTATAAAAGATTGGCGTTTTATGATAGTGCATATTAGCCTTTTGTGGGGGCCCTTTCCTTGTGGAGGCCCCAGGGCAGTAGCCCCGCCTGCCCTCCCCTAAATCCGGCCCTGTGACTAAGTAATCTGCTCACCATTAAATTAGTCAAATTGAATACTGTTAAAACGGAATACAACTTAGTAGGTATTAAAATTATAAAGTGTTGCTTACAGTTAACAAGTTAACCTAAAATTTTTTGTTGCAATGTCTCTCGTTACGAGGCTGTTGCGTAATTGGCACATTGAATTGGCAGCTACCTATATTTATTTTATTTTATTCGCGAATAAATTCCGATATTTTCCGCCTGTCTCCTATTTTTATTCCATTCTCATATTTACCTGCTTAAAAGTCTTGTTGGCCGAACGGTAACACGTATGATTACCAATACACAGGTAGTTGTTTAGATTCCCGCTGTGATTTGTTAATTTGTAAAAACAGTCTGGATTTTACAAACCTACTTAGAAGCTAAAAATTCCACCCATACCGGGACTTGAATCCGCGACCTCTGGCTAACAGTGCCAAAAACAAAAATTTTCCTCAGCACGGGTTACTGCAACAAAAAGAATATAGGTAATCAAATAGTCTGGATGTTTTTACCCGATGTACTCGTGAGTATGTCCTATTCTATATTCTCTTAACTCCTTAGTTTTGATTTTGATAAATAAGATCTCAAGCGATTCTTCAGGCTATAAAAAGCCAGCATAATATATCCAACTAAACATAAAAATTGCCACTACTATTCACTACTAACCAGTCCACCAATCCGGACTTGGCCCCCATGGTGGAGTATGGCCTATACCTTCCTCAGGGAAGAGACCCGTGCCCCTCGGTGGGGACATAATGGGTTGATGATGATGATTCACTACTAAGCAGCCGGAATCCAAATCCAACAATACAACTCAGGTTGATACCTTGGTTGCTCCCAGCCGCTTAGTAGTTAATGCTCAGCGGTCGGGTTGTTGGTTATTTTTTATTTAAATTTTTTCCCATTTTTAATCACAAATTTTCCTGTATCTCCTATGGGTAGGCAGAGACGATGGATGGGCATAGTCACACATCAACATTTACACGCACGCACACCGGTACTCTGAACTCTAAGGTTACTTGTTACCTATATATTTTGTGTTATAATTTTATGTTCAGCCTTTTCTGTGATCGTATATAGCACGGGTAGAACATTGGACTCGGAAGCGGGAGACCCAGGTTCGGTTCCCAGTGCGGGCATGTACCTATGACTTTAAGTTATGTACATTTGTGAAGTTATAGTAGCAATACCACTCGCTAACGGTGAAGGAAAACATCGTGAGGAAACCTGGATGTCTGAGCTCTTCACATGCCTCAGCGCTTGAAATCGCCAATCCGCGGTGGGCAAGCTTGGTGATTAAGCCCATACTCTCTCTCTCTCTCTCTGAGAGAAGGCCTGTGCCCTACAGTGGGACGTATATAGGCTGCTTATGATATAACACGTGCGAGCGAAACTCCAAAAATAAAAGAAATAAGCTCACCAGCCAAGTGATAAGGTCTTGGCATATGCATTGGAACAAAAAAAAACCTTTTTGTGCTCACTAGCGAAGCGTATAATTCCAAGTTTACAGCACACTATGTTTGCAGCAGAAGCTCAACTTCCAATAAGACAGACTTATTTCAAATGCTTTTAAGGTAAGTTAAGATAAGGTAAGGTAAGTAAGAACCAGAAAAGTATAATAAAGTTATAGTAGAATACTGCAGTAGCGAAATTTATCTGAACAGTTCATAGCGTGGATTTTTTATTTTGCTAAAAGTTCGAATCTAAAACTGTATACGTTCAAATTAAACTCACGACTCTGCAAAATTACGTTGCAAAAATTCCTACAACGACTGATATACGATGAGACAGAGATCCTCCTGCATGTTGTACGTTAAGTAGTTTTAAGTAACCCTATTTATATAATTATAATGTACTCTGGTTCCTTCCTGACTCTATTGGTTCAAACAATTTTTTCCATAATATTTTTTATTTATGCCCTTATAATCATTTAAGCCATACATGTAAGTACAGCCTAAACCTATGTTAAAAATTCAATTGTTATACAATGTACACTATACTTATACGTAACATTTTATGAATAAATTTCATCTTTACCTTTATATTGAAATATAATTAGTTGAATGCATTTATCTAACTAATCTACATTTTGGCTCCGGACTGTGGCTCAAATGAGAGACTTCCTACCCTCAGAAGAGACATACTAAGTTAATCTTCTGATAGCTGCGTAAGTTGTGTTTATAGGGTTATTAGACGGCTGCAGGGCGGCGGAACACGCCGTTTAGTTTTAAACGCATCTCAATTAACCGTGAAACGATAATCGATTGTTTCTCGGACTGACTGACACACTCGCAGTCTGTTCTAGACGTAAGTGATTTGGATATAACTACTTTTTTTAGGAATACAAATTGACTTCACATTTCTCATGGATCTGGTCATCACATCTCGATTAAATTTAAACATGAACATTTACATACAGGCACATACATTGCTTCTGGCCCCACACTAGGATACCCTGTGTCGTGGGAACCTAAAACAGCGACATCACAAACATGTAAGCATCCAAAATCTGGGTTCTTTTTTTGTCCCCAGCCGGGATTCGAACCCGGGACCTCTCGAATGGTAGGCAGATGCGCTACCCCTGCGCCACAGAGGTCGTCGATGTCATTTATATGGAACCCTGGAGGTAACGCCTTTCCAACAATAAAACATATTTTTAAATATTTTATTTATTGAATCCTTTTGAAAATCATAACGTAAATCTATGTCTATGTGTTCATAATGCAATAAGTAAATCTTACTACATTGTAACGTACTAAGATTCACTTTATACATACAGTCACGCCTGTATCCCGAAGGGGTAGGCAGAGACCAGAGTTTGATACTTGCCAAGAACCTATATCGCTATGAGTATCTTTTTGAATTGTACTATAGGGTAAACCAGGCATACGTGCCCCACCATGTTAAGAAATGGAATAAATATTTGTATATAATCAAATAACATTTATTAGGTAATCATTCCTTTACTTTGGCTTAATTTGCACAATAAAAACTAAAAACATATTCTAAATTCTAATTAAAAACAACTGAGATCAACAATTTAAAAAAAATTAAGAGAGGCACATTACACTGAAATGTCCGTTTATTGTGCCCCAGTATAGTATTTCACTTTGCAGACCGTTTTCCCTTTCCTTTGCCTTTATTCTTTGCTCCGCAGGTTTTGCATTTGAGCGCATAAGTTGTGCAGTCCTCGTGTAACCATTCAGAGCATTGTACACACTGAATCCAGTCACTTTTTGATTTTGTTTGATAATATGACTCCAGACACTTAACACAAATATTCTCCATTTTGTCAGAACATTCTTCACTGCTCGATGGAAGGTGTATCTCTTCTTCGCTTTCCAATGAAGAAGACAGATCTTTTTTCTTATTTTTCGTACGTTTCAGCGGCGGCAAATCCTTCTTCTGCAGTTGTGACTTCTTTTTTTCTTCGAAAAGTTTACGAATTGTCAAGTGACTTTATGATGTCAAAACTTTAACGTTTTGTTTCCTTTTGCTAACTTTTTGATGAATTATGGGCAATGGACTAACATTGCCAGCCCAGGTCTAATGGTCTACCTATAGTCTGCTTACACTGCCAGCCTTTAAGGATGTGTCGTCGTAAAGTTCTTGACGGTATCTCGTAGATACGACTAGCCTCATTCACTCCCATGTTTTTAGTTTTCACCGCATCTACTGTCTTCTTCAAGTTTTCTTCTGTCCATTTTCTTGTGTCAGTTGGAGTAACCTTCCCCATATTCTAAAATAAAAATAAATAAGTTATAATACATCAACGTTAATTAGTATGATGAATTTTATACATGGGGCACTACCCAATTACCCATTCACCCACCTTTTACCACCCTTTTACCCACCCACCCAGGACATTACCCAACAAAAACTAGGGCACATTAGCAAATGATCAGGGTAATGTGCCCCACTTCGCCATGAAGTGTTGGGTTTGCACTAACAAAACGCACAAGCGGCGTTGAAAAGTTACATGAGGTTAGTTTAAAATAAAAACTTGAAAATAGTTGGATCTCAATAACTAGTTACCTTTACTTTATGTGTAATTACATGCAAAACAAATTCAAGTGGTGTGACATACCTTTTGATCACTTTTTCTCACGCAAAACACAATAAAACCGGCACAGGTTTGTTTACATGTCCGCCATACTTGTAGCACTGACCCGTACGGTGCAAATGAGCGCCAAATTTGAATTACTTCGGTGAATGTTGCTACTGGGGCACGTTATCGACTGGGGCACGTATGCCAGGTTTACCCTAATACAAAAACCTGCGACCAACTGCGACTTAATCGCGTTTTCGGAAAAACGGCAGCGCGGGCGCGGATTCTATTTTTTTGCCTTGGACAAGATAATCCGTCAAACGATGATAAAATTACTGGCTTCCATGATACAAATAACTTTTTAAGAAGAATTTGGCTAACCTACCTGGAAGAAATTGCTGTTAGCATTAAGGCCGCCAATTGTATCTTTTCTTTTGTCATTGCTGTTTCTGTAACATTTTTTTCCGGTATACAATAAAGAATATTCTTATCTTATCTTATCTCAGATATGTATATTGTATAAGTGTAGTTTACCCTAAGGTTTTTTTCTGCGACTAGTAGGCTTTCTTACTTACACATTAGGGTAAAGATAAAAATGCAGAGTTAATGGACTACCTTAACTTTTTCCATTGGTCTAAGATAATACCTACTCTTCGTTGCAAAATTCCCACCAGCGACGTTGCCAGGCAGCCAGAAGCGAAAACATCAGCGGAAACATTCGATCACTCCCTCCACCTCTCTAGATAAGACGGAGCTCTTCCCCCAGACGTGGGCCGGGATGAGGCGCGGGGTTCCGGGAAGTGGCATTTGGCACGGGCAATTGACGCCGCTGATAGGATCGCGAGCTGATACAGCAGTGGGATAGGCCGGGAGTAGCCTGGGGGATAACCGATCTTGTAGACTTTTTCCCGAGTCGTATGCGAAGAAGGTTCTTTTGGCTTTAAAGTAATTACATTACATAACATCTCGCCTGCATCCTGGAGGGGCGGGACCAGGGTTAGCTACTCACGATCCTGACTAATCTATTTTGCTTCATCGACACTCATTAGTAGCTGCAAGCACTTTTTTCTTGCCCTTTGCCAATACATTCCCTATCTTACAATTGTGTATCATTCGCCAATTATAGGACACAGACTGCTACATCAGCCAGCTTTTTATCGGCTATCATTCTAACGTCATCAACAATCAGCTGTGCTCTAGATAATAAGATAGAGTGAGCTAGCGGTTAACCGATATGTTGCATCTCCCGATTTGTAATCAAACGCCACTATTACCAGTTTCTCTATCAGTTAATAAATAGATAAATAAATAGATAGATATCACTTTGTTGCACATAATACTTCTTTCAAAATCACCTTACTCACTGTAATTTCAGCTAATGAAACGTCTGGGTCTTCTGTTAGGGCATAGTACAATGACAATTGCAGGATCGATTTAATTGTTAGTTTAACTTGTTACATTTAATTATTATCTTGACAAGAACAGTTAATAGTAGATTTTACAACAAGTGCACAAAACGAACCATTTTTATCCGAGACTAGTATCCGCGATAGTAATGTCGGGGATAAAATGGTTTTGTGGACGAGTTATAAACTCTGCTTTTCACTTCGATTAAAGAAATTAATAAACGCACGAAAAAACAAGATCTGTTTCCCGCCGCTTTATATTTTTAAAATCTTACGACATTGATATTAGGCTTGGCCTGCAGACCTATACAGCTTACTATTAAAATCATCATCATCATCATCAACCCATTATGTCCCCACCGAGGGGCACGGGTCTCTTCCCTGAGGAAGGTATAGGCCATACTCCACCACGGGGGCCAAGTCCGGATTGGTGGAGGCTTGTAGACTAGTGGCTCGTCTACTGTCAGAAGTTGTCAAGCCGCCCTAAGGCCTCTGACTTGGCTTAACGACTGCCATATATCGATTGCAGCCGGCACCAACAGCTTAACGTGCCTTGCGAAGCACGGAACCGCTCGGAAAAATGCCACTAGCGTTAGGCATAGACGGCGACCCATCCATGCACTGAACGCGCCCTGTGTTGCTTAACCTTCGTGATCGTTTAAGATCACTCAGGCAGCCGGGGCTACGAGCGACTATTAAAATAATTTTGTAATATTAATTTTCTTAAATTAATTAAATAACCTACCGTACTTGAATTTAAATTTTAATATCTTTTATGTCTTACAAAACATATAAGGCAAATAAATTAAAGTAAATATTATAAAATAACAAATTCTATCTATGAACTTCTTATTGTATTTGGCTGTATGGCTCATTTTCTTTGCCTTAATACAGAGATATTTATAAGTAGATACGTTAATGCACTTGTGCACACTGCAGAAATAAGCAGTTTCAGAGCATGAGAAGTGAAAAAACTATTGCTATGGTGGTCCGATCGGCCGATTTAAAATTCGACAGATTAACTCTACGCACCCGTATTTAACCTTCTGGGCATCAATGGTATGAAAAAAACAACAAAAAGTTACATTTATTGTTTGGGAGCTCCCCTAAAATATTTATTTGATTCTGGTTTTAGTATTTATGTTATAGCAGCCACAGAAATACATCATTCTGTGAAAATGACAACTGTCTTACTATCACGGTTCATGAGATACAGCCTGGTGACAGACGGACGGACGAACAGACGGAAAACGGAGTCTCAGTAATAGCAATAAAACTTAATAATTTGGGTCATCATCATCATCATCAACCATTTAACGCCCACTGCAGGACATAGGCCCCCCTCGTGGTTTTCATCTTTAACTGAGTTCAACTAAAATCTTAAAATCTATGTTTCCCATACTGTTTCGTGCTTGGAAACCCAAGTCAGCTCCCGGCCTATCACGAGTTCAGCGCCACAACGTGCGGTGTTGGCTTGCCGCGAAGCGTTGCCGATATAGCTTTCAAACGAAAAACTAATACCCACCGCCGCCGAGCGTGGAAACTTTTGTTTGTGCAAAAATCTGTCGGATTCCGATTTGGCACAAAAAAGAATAAGCTGGACTGCTGGAGGGTTTATTTGTCAACTGAAAATCGTAAGCTTTACGAAAAGTTAAATAACGCGCGAACTCGTCGAAAATCTACCTACCTATATTGACTGCGAAAACTACTACGTCCGCGGCGTTTACTCTTGTGAACTACTAAGGTACCTACTTTTGTGTAATAAAAATGAGTTTTGTTTTTTTTTTCTCAAAAGCTTTACAACTTACAACACCTGAGGGCACACCAGCGAAACCCTCAACCATAAAGAAATGAGAGTCCTGTATGCGGTCGCTATGGCCGAACACGGCTAGGAGGATATATATTTTAATTTTTACACAAACACTTTTGTTTTAAGAGCATTCATCATTCATTGTGCACTGCAGGCTTTTCCTCTGGCTATATATAAAAAAAATATGATTGTTTACATCATAATCATAAGCGGCCCAAATACTCGTACGTCCCACTGTAGGGCACAGGCCTTCTCTCGGGGAGAGTATGGGCTTAATCACCACGCGTGCCCACCGCGTATTAGCAATTTCAAGCGCTTACAGTACGTTAATAGCTCATACATTCAGGTTTTCTCATGATGTTTTCCTTCACAGTTAGCGAGTGGTATTCAAGTCCCGGCGCGGGTTCAAGTCCCGGCATGGGCGGAATTTTTAGCCTCTAAATAGGTATTTAAGTAAATTAAACTTAAAATATCTTCTTCTTCTGTCAGAAAAGTATATTAATTATTTTACGTCATTATGTCCCAGTGCAGGGCACAGACCTTGTCTCAGAAAGAGAGAGCGTTCCCACCGTGGCATTTTCAAGCGCTGAGGTATGTGAAAACCTTAGACACTCTGGTATATATAATATATAAACAATACCCACAGGTAGAACATTGGACTCGGAAGTGAGAGACCCAGGTTTGATTTCCAATGCGGGCATGACTTTATTTTCTTAGTTATTTTTTAAAATTGTCTTCAGTACGGAATAGTGCAACAAAAAGAATATAATCATGTAGGTAGAGCGATATCATTCATATTTAAGACCTAACTGCAAAGTGGGTGCTCGGGGCTGCAAGTGATGTAAATTACTTCAGCCAGATGTCGCTGCCTGTACGTAATACAGAGAAGTTTGTAAAGAGATTCGAAATTTCGCCGATGCCTGTACTTGCCCATTAGCTCAGTTGGGAGAGCGCTAGCACGTTAGCCAGAGGCCGGGGGTTGAAGTCCCGGCTTGGGTGGATTGTTTAGCCTCTAAATAGGTTTATAAAGTTGTCAGCACGGATTAGTGCAACAAAAAGAATATTTCATTTACTTAGTTTTTATAGAAAATGGCGTAAGAAATTCACAATTTCTCTTACCGTTTTGAGTCAGTCTGTATTTTTAGCGTAAACAAAAAGGTCGAAAAAATTCACTGGGATGTTCACACACTTTATCTTGCAATTTACAATCTTTAGTTTACTCTAGAGAAAACCCCAAAAGAGAGGTATCCTTATGTCATGTTGAGTAGCAATAATATAACTTTTCTCTTTCCTTATATCAGAAAACCAAAAAATATTTCATACATACATATATACATCCATACATTAACTCACGCCTGTATCCCAGAGGGGTAGGCGGAGACCAGGGAATGCCACTTGCCACGATTCTGACAGATCACTATCGCCTACTCAACATTAATTAGTCGTTGCATGCACGCACGCCGGTTTCATTTATTTTTATCTTGCCCTTTGCTATTTTCCCCCATTTGGTTTTAAATATTTGCATTTACATTTTGTTTGATCAATTTCAATGTTATCCGTTTCGGTTCGATCTGTAGCGAAGAAAAAGACAGCGAAAAAACTCCACTCTGACCATATTTTCTTTTTTAACTCTTGGTACACCAGTAATATAACGTAGATAAGATAAAAGTCAACTGAACAGTCCACAGCGCATCAATCTTTAACCCTAGACACCTAACCTTCGTCGTTTCAATGAATACGAGACAGACAAATACTTGTATCTTTTTGGTGCGTGTGCGGATAACCGTGGTGTCTCTTGTCAAGTCGATGTTCGTCACGGCCGTGAGAGGCAATGAATTCCGGCAGCTAACTTTTTTTTTCGAAATTTTACAAAAATATTGTTAATTATTAATTCTTTATTGCACAAAGACAGTGTACAAAAGGTGGACTGAATGCCAATGGCATGTATAATATGTACAATATTGCAATTTGTGGTGAACATAAAATCGATTTTTGTACTGAGTGGGCGTAAAAAAGTATTTTTTTTTTGTTAAGTTGAACAACTACTTTTTTATATTTTGGTTTTAATAAAAAAAAACATAAGAATGTCGGTTTTGATCTGTAGAAACGCGTGCCATTTTAAACGGAAAGAAAAATAAATAAGAGGCTGTGATAAATAACAACAAATTATTTTATTAAAAAATATGTAATATGCCTGAAACCTCAGTGCAATGCTGAGGCATAACGTAACGCTTCAAAAAATTTTCGTCGAATTGGCCAATAGGTTTTAAGGGGTGTGTGAGAAGGTTAGATGTCTAGGGTTAAATTCATGTACTCTAATCAGGCACGTTGAGGATGACTTTGCAACGAAATTTAAAGGTTGACCTAGTATCGACTGTGTTCGTATTTAAGTACGTCTAATCCCTTACCTGTTGATGCTTCTTCGTGCACCTTTTAAGATGGCTATTGTTTTTTGTCGAATTAACCCTACAGAAACAGCAGGTAGAGTTGATGAAGACAACAGGTTGTTTATTAATCGCTGTTAATTGCCCGAACTCGTGCGCACGCCAGCTGACACCTCGTCTTAATCATCCTACAACCGACTACCCACCTGTTTTGGCCTTTTTAATTATTTGTTGGAAAATCTGTGACTTATTATGAGCTAAAACAATGACCAAAGACATTTTGTTAGTGCACTATGTTGACATTTTTACAATTTGTGTTAATTCTCAGTTAATTGTTAACGAATACTTTTCGTTAACAATTAACTGACTCAAAAAGATAGTAAATTCCTCTCTCTACACAATAATATAACTTAATGCAGTACTTGCACAAAAAAAATGTTTTAATATAATCGGAGAGGCCATGTTAGGAGATAAATAAACGTCGTTTTTTTATGTACGACTAATTCTTTTCATAATGTGGACGAGTCGAAAAGTGATTCTAGTTACGATGGTACAAAAACGCGCCATACAAATTGCACTTAAACTGCACTTCACAATTTGAACTTAACGCCTTGTAATGCATGCAGCGTGGCAAAAGAAGCAAGAGAGCAGGACTAATGCAGTAGAAATGAGGTCCTTGAGAAGTATGGTTGGTGTTACTTTGAATGAAGGGATACGCAATAGTTTGATTAGAGAAGGTTGTGGACTGAACGAGGACGTATTGACTAGAATTGAGAAAGGAATATTGCGTTGGTTTGGACATGTGGAGAGGATGAGGGAAGAAAGGTTGACGAAACAATATATATGATATATCGAGCGGATGTGGGTGAAATGGCCGGTACGCGATGTCCCAGGTAGACGTACTTCGACCAAATAGGGGATGTATCAGCAAAGGGCAAGATAAAAAGTACCCGAAACCACCGTGAGTACATGCTACGACTAATGAATATCGAGGAAGCGAAAGTGATCGGTCAGGATTGTGGCAAGTGGCAGTCCCTGGTCTCTGCCTACCTTAATGGGATATAGACGTGAGTTTATGTATATATGCAAGTAACAAAAACTAAATAGCGGGGTTTCCTTCACTAAATGAAATAAATGATCGCTATACAGGTTTCGTATTTGGCTTGAGAATAGAAACTATCTACCCATTTCTATTGAATTACATGTTAATGAACCGTTATGTCACGTATTTGTTTCTCCGTCAGAGTAAATGGCATCATTAGGTAAGCCGCAGGAGATGCGCCGTTTATGTCTTTATTAGCGTTTTTATTGAGCCAGTTGCGGCTCGAGTGTGTAAGCGCCCTAATGCCCATCACCTGGCATCTAGCGATAAGAGACGGATTGTTTGACTTTAATTTTATTGCTCTGTCAATTATTTTAGAATGTTTGCTAGTATTTTGAATATAAAACATTACCCAATAGGGGTGGAAACTGTCAAAAAAATCAAAATGGCGGATTTCCCGTTTTCTTCACATTTGTAAGGGAAAAGCACAATATTTGTAATTTTAAAACCCCAGATGTGTGTTGTGGTTTTTTTTTTCAGAAAAATCTCTACCGACGCGTTTACTGTCCAGATTGCAATAGTAACACGGTAGCTCAAAAACCATTTGGAGGAAGTAAATGCATTATCTAGAAAGGTTGTATTTTTTGTAAACAAATACAAAAAAATATTTCTATGCAGGTAAATATTATACAAATAAGCCGGCGTGCGTGCATGCAACGATTAATGAATGTTGAGATAGCGAAAGTGATCTGTCAGAATTGTGGCAAGTGGCAGTCTCTGATCTCTGCCTACCCCTCTGGGTTACAGACGTGAGTATGTGTATGTATGTATGTAAATAAAAATATTACTAATTCAATACATTCAGAATCATAGTGAAAAGTTATTTTTTATCACTCTTGTTTGTTTACAGGTCAGCATCGTTCACACTCGTTAAAAATTGAGGCAATGCTAGGCAGGTACCACCTAGACTGTTAAACCTAAAACTAACTAAAAACGAGAAATGCAAGCATTGACATGATTCAACCTATTTAACACGTGTAAAGCCAGCTATATTACTGCAATTGTAATTGAATCGTGTGATTTTAAAACAACACAAGTCACATGTTTTTTCAAAATAACACTTGCCCATTTTTTTTTATTAAATTATTTTTTTTTATTAAATTATTTACACCTATTGATTTACATTCGAAAAAAAATTGTAGTTTATTCTTACAGAAATCAATATAATATGCTAAAATCAATGCTGTTGTAGATATTAGTATTTGAATAAAACAGTTTTTTCTATTTCCTGCAAAGTTGTAATGAAAGGACAAAAAAAATTGTAGTTTATTCATACAGAAATCAATATAATATGCTAAAATATTGCTGTTGTCCGGATTGGTGAAGACTTGTAGACTAGTGGCTCGTCTACTGCCAGAAGTTGTCAAGCCGCCCTAAGGCCTCTGACTTGGCCCCCCATGGTGGAGTATGGCCTATACCTTCCTCAGGGAAGAGACCCGTGCCCCTCGGTGGGGACATAATGGGTTGATGATGATGATGATGATTGCTGTTGTAGATATTAGTATTCGAATAAAACAGTTTTTTCTATTTCCTGCAAAGTTGTAATGAAAGGACATGTGTCGTTTTAAAATCACACGATTCAATTGTGAAGTAAAACAATGCTCCTGGGTACGTGTAAACAACGGTTTTATTTAATAAAATAAATAATAATCATACATATAGTGTAACTTTTTACTAGATGCAGTAAAGTGACGTTTTGTGGGTTGCCACTTTTTGAAGAAAAATAAATAGGGATGTAGCTAAGTGAGTAAGTGAATCATTCAATAATGAATGATCAGTTTGGTTTTGTTTTAGAGATTTAATATTAAGTATTTTTTTAGAGATTTAATATTAGTTATAATGTATTTTTTTATTCTATTATTGTTACTTTAGTAAAGGATTGATCTTTTTCAGTGGAAGTATAGGGACGTACATTGAAAATGAAACAAAAATGTCATAATAATGTTATTTAATCAATCTTTTTAGGAATCACTGTCGCTGTCGCTTTCGGTCACACTAATGACAAATCTGTCTATGTCTTGATCTATAATCTGGCACATTTTGTCTTCCTCCGGAAGTTATACAGTTCGTAATAACTTTTATTTCTTCAAGAACCCTTCACCTTTATCTACAACCTTACAATGTTTAAAAGGATCAACGTTGATACAGCCTTTTATTTACATGAATAATAAATAGAATTATGTATGATCATTATGAGTTAGTTATGGAATGATTAGATTTTATGTGAACTGAATCACATCCCTATTGAGATTAGATTGTCAACATTATTTTACGGAATGAAATTATGAAACGTCATTTTACTGCATCTAGTAAAAAGTTACTCTATAGTTACACGCATTTATTCTTTCGGCCTAAGCCTGTATCTCAAAATACGTAACTAGCAGCGTTGAAAATTCAATGCTAGCAGCACTAAATACCCATAGAATTTAACAGGAGAGATCTGAATAGAGATCAATACTTCTGATAAGACAAATTAGTTGTTGGTATGTTGGTTAAAGGAACCTTCAAGTAGTAGACCCGCAGCACCATGTTATGCTCATAAAGCTGCATCATCTCCAAAATGGAATAAAATTAAGAGATTTGATGTAGAAATAGTATGATTTTAAGAGTAAGTTTATATGGTACATAGTGTGAATAATTTTACAACCATTTTCGATGTTTCTGAGTGAGCTGATAAGAGTATTTAACTATAGGTATGTGATTATTTCTGCAAGAAATGTTTAAAAACTATTTGTGAGGTTACCTTTGTATCACTCTTCCTTTTGCGGCATACGAAACTTTGCTTTTTCAGTTTTGACTTTCCCTTCTTTAGTCTCCATTTTCCGCCGTTTTTATGTTGAATTTCTATGAAAAACTCCGAAAATAAGCAACACTTATAAAACAAAATAAACATTGTCGGGACAAATCTCAGTGGCGCCATCTGTAAATACTTTTGTGTTGCAACCCCATCTCAAAGTCTTCGAAATTCAAATGAGCCAACGTAGTTTTTTTCTGAGTTTCACGTCAATTTTAAAAAGACGAACTGGACGCTGAATTATTATTTTACTTTCGATTTGCACCTATTCGTATTTGCCGCTTGTGGGATGATATGATTGGTCTACAAACGCAACATTCGCTAACCGATCATTATCTTTATGTATCTACTCGCTACTTATATAAAGCGTGACCCCACAAACAAAGCTCCCACTTTTACATACATATCTAGCTTGAATTTATCTAATTGGTTAGCCACCAGTGAAGCGAAACTGCGCTGAGGGAATATTAAAACATAGAAAGCCCACCCAGACGAAAGCTCTGACACAGAAGCATTTTGCCGGCAGATTGATTAATCTTTAGGTAGGCAGAGACCAGGGACTGCCACTTGCTACGGCACTGACAGATCTCTTTCGCTTCATCAACATTCATTAGTCGTTTCATGCACGCACGCCGGTTTCCATTTAGTTTCCACTAAGTAATTTTGATAGTTACTAAAATTGCTACCAACATAAACATAAAAATGTTTATTATCATTCAAATCCCCTTAAGGCATTGCTAACAATTTCAAATTCAATTCAAATTCAAGTTCTAGATAATATGTAGGCAATAATAGTGAAAGCATATGTCTACTCTTGAGGTAACATTCTGGTTTTGATCTATTTTATGGTGATGGTCACAAACCATTAATTCTTACCATGAGCCATTCCATGTGGGTTTCAAAACACAGTTATTACGATTGCTCAACAATGACAGCTATTTATTATAGCGTATTTATTGTTCTAACGGACCGATATGGACTATTGATAATTAAGTTTGGGTTTGAACCAACGATGTATGAAGAGCCGTGGTAGTGCAGCGGATAGACAGGAGCCTAGGTTTATTTATTCAGTCATTCGTTCGTTCAAACCTTTGTTTATGAAGGCACGCGTGATGATGAAGCCAATTCTCTCTCTTTCTCTCTATAAGTGAAGACCTGGGCAATAGGTAATTTCATTATTTAGCAAAGGCTCAGAATACACTTTTAAAGCATGTGCAATTTTTTTTAAATCATTAAATTAATTACAATGTGCAAGCGGGATGGAATGCGAGAGGTTACATCAGGCTTAAATGATACTCGGTCTAAAATCACTGCCCTACCTCGCATTAGGGTCGGCGCAAATACGGATGCAGATCTCGTGTGACATTAGGGGTGTCGCGCGTCCGCGTGTGTGGCGTTTTGTCCGCGGCCGGTGATGCGGAAGCGGCGCTTTGTGACAACCCTAGGTGACCCAGCGGGGAGCCGCGGCTGAGCTGGGCTAGCTTGCTGTGGAGTACCTACTTTATTGATGTCTAGAAGCATACTCAGATGAATACTTAAAAAAAATTATTAAAGCCTAAAGCGGTAGGTGTGCACGATCTCTTTATGTTACCGAAATGACGCAAAATCAGAAAATCGTTTCTTCTGGTTATTTTTTTCATACAAATAGACCGAGTCAAGTTTTGAGATGGTATTAAAAATAAAATTGGGATTTGTAAAGTGTTTCTTATTGGGTTGTCCTATGTGGATACTGAAGAAATGGTTGTGTTATTTTTATAATAAATCCTAACTGGGTACTAAGAAAGGATTTTTGATAGACCTAAAACAGGGCCAAAGGTGCCTAACGCAAGATCAAGGTTCAAGATGTATAATGCTTACATGATCTCATACCTACACTTAAAACTTAGTTTCGCTCTGAGTTACGTTAAGGAAATTTTAAGCGAAACTGTGCGTGCATAAAAAAACTTTGAACACCGAAAAATAGTACATTGTTCACCGAGAGGAGAAAGTGACCGATTACCGTCGAGGGTGTCGTTTGAAGCCCGAGCCGTAGGCGAGGGCTTTAAAACACCCGAGATCGGGAATCGCAGTTTCTCTCGAGTGATACATAGTGCTTTATACTACACCTGCTTGATAGTTTTATTTTACTTTCTACGAAAACTGAATCCTCAAACAACACACAAATTGGAAATGGCGCCAATGGCGTCTGCAATTTTAACATGTTCTTTTTTCTCTCTACGAGTCTCTACGAAGTTTCTAGGGTTAACAGTAGACCAAAAGCTTAATTGGAAAGAACATATCGCAGTACTTTGCAAAAAGCTTAGTTCGTGTGCCTACTTACTATACAGGTTATCTCTCGTCACTAACATTGAAGCTGTGGTAACTGCATATCATGGCCTTGTTGCTTCAGTGCTGCGATACGGCTTAATATTTTGGGGAAACTTTACGGATAGAGAGACGGCATTTAAAGCACAAAAAAGATGCATAAGAGCCATGTTTGGACTAAAATCTAGTGATAGTTGCAAACCATATTTTAAGAAATACAGTATCCTGTCCCTGCCGGCCTTATATATCTTAGAAGTAGCTCTATTCGTCAAATCCAACTCAGACATTTTTAAACAGATCTCAGTCGTAAGTAATAGACTACAACGTGACACAAGTAGAGTATGTATCCGTAGGGCAAATACTGCTCTATTGCAAAAAAGTATATTCTGTATGGGACCTACAATTTATAATAAACTACCTAGCGACTTAAGAGAACTTGACATAAACTTGTTTAAATATAAATTGAAAACTATGTTATTGGACAAATGCTATTATGCAATGCTACAGTGTAACGGATTTCTTGACCGAAAGATAATGGCATAGACATAAGTCTGGCATAATTACTGACTTTTATTAATTAATTTCTTTATTGTATTTTTCTTGACATTTTAAATTTTCATGTAATTGTGTATAATAAGTACTTATGACATTTAAATATTTCTACAGAATTATTGACTTTTTAGAGGATAAAACAATTTAATGTCTACTTTAAATTTGACATTTAATTACAACAATTTTATAATTTGATTTGACATACAAATACTAATTATTGCATGCTTGCATGAATATTCATACGCCCAGACGGGCAGCACATGGAATGCACTGGAACTCTGTATATAAAGATCTATTTTATTTACCCATGTACATGAATAAACGATACTTTACTTTACTTTACTTTACTTTACTTTACTTTACTTTACTTTACTTTACTTTACTTTACTTTACTTTACTTTACTTTACTTTACTTTACTTTACTTTACTTTACTTTACTTTACTTTACTTTACTTTACTTTACTTTACTTTACTTTACTTTACTTTACTTTACTTTACTTTACTTTACTTTACTTTACTTTACTTTACTTTACTTTACTTTACTTTACTTTACTTTACTTTACTTTACTTTAATTTCAAATTGTTTATCCTGCCGCCGCAGGGTCGCACTGCCAGCCCGACACACAGCTAGTGGCCAGTGTCATTTTGCGAACTTGGAGATAAAAACTCACTGTAAAAACTTTTTGGCTTTTGATATTTAGGTTACCGGCGCATAGTCTTACCCAAAATTAAAAAAGAAAAACCACGTAAGAAATGGATTTTCATACACTTTTCTCTCCCGCTCAGATGCGTTTTCTCCCCGCATATTTGTTCGATATGCAATGACGTACTTTCTACCGTAAATTTGATAAAGTATCAAGGTACTTTCCAAGCAGGTGTAGTATAAACGTACATTCTCCACACTTTGCCGACAGGCCGAAACACCGGAGAACAAAGCGGGCTGGCGACAATGTGTGCGCGGAGCGGGAAAAGTCCATCCACACTTACCTGATGAGGCCGTGATGAAAGTGCTAGGATGTAATCAGACCTCTACATAGACAGGTATGAGGCACGCTAGATTAGAAGACACAGGCGATGTGAAAGTGAGTTTCTTTTGTTTTTATTCATACTTACAGTAAGAGACATTACGCCAAAGCAGTGAAGTGATTGACATAGCCCATACGATTGGCAAATTGAAGAATAGACATAAACATAAATATAAACATTTACATACAGGCACATACATTGCTTCTGGCCCCACACTAGGATACCCTGTGTCGTGGGAACCAGAAACAACGACATCACAAACATGTAAACATCCAAGACCTGGGGGTTTTTTTTTGTCCCCAGCCGGGATTCGAACCCGGGACCTCTCGCATGGTATGCAGATGCACTACCGCTGCGCCACGAGGTCGTCAATACTGAGGTATTTATATGGGTGGCTGATCACATGCACCGAAGAAGCGATAACCGATCGAGTGAAAAGGTTTTCGTGTGAAGACGACGAACTGGCTAACGCAGCGTAGGGCGCCCTCCAGGGCCGCCCTACATTTCGTAGTCGAGACTCGAGTCTTCCTTCTTCTTAATCTGTGAGTTTATTGACTTTGCATTGTACATCGAATTGTCACAGTAAGCCACGACTATAAAACAGTATTAACTATGAAATAGAGCTCTGTTCGCTGGACTTACGTTACGAAAATTTGTAAATTTGTAGCAATACCACTAACTGTGAAGGAAACCCGAGTGACTGAGGTATTTCAGAAATCAGAAATCAATAATTTATTTCAACGTAAAGAATTTACATTCGGTTTGCTGAATGTCAATGTACTATGTTACTATGTTAGCCGCTGCCTTCGGGCCGTATTATATCTCTCTCGTTTATATATCTCAGCGCTTGAACTCGCCAATCCGCGGTGGGCATGCGTGGTGATTAATCCATTCTATGAGAGAAAGTCTGTGCCCTGCAGTGGGACGTACGAGTATATTACGATCAGTGTTCAATTCTGTGCTTCTTTTATTAATAACTATCAGTGCCAGTGGGTAGAACACTGGGCTCGGAAGCGAGAGACCCAGGTTCGATTCCGAACGGGCAGGTACCTATGACTTTGTTTTCTAAGTTATGCACATTTGTGAAGTTATAGTAGCAATACCACTTGCTAACAGTGAAGGAAACATCGTAAGGAAACCTGAGTGTGTGAGCTATTCACCTACCTCAGCGCTTGAAATCGCGAATCCACGGTGGGCACGCGTGGTGATTAAGCCCATGCTCTCTCTCCCTGAAATAAGACCTGTGCCCGACGATGGGACGTACATAGGCTGCTTATATTTATATATCGCTCGTAGCCCCGGCTGCCTGAGTGATCTTAAACGATCACGCAGGTTAAGCAACACTGGGCGCGTTCAGTGCATGGATGGGTCGCCGTCTATGCCTAACGCTAGTGGAATTTTTCCGAGCGGTTCCGTGCTTCGCAAGGCACGTTAAGCTGTTGGTGCCGGCTGCCGTCGATAGATGACAGTCGTTAAGCCAAGTCAGAGGCCTTAGAGCGGCTTGACAACTTCTGACAGTAGACGAGCCACTAGTCTACAAGCCTCCACCAATCCGGACTTGGCCCCCGTGGTGGAGTATGGCCTATACCTTCCTCAGGGAAGAGACCCGTGCCCCTCGGTGGGGACATAATGGGTTGATGATGATGATTTATATATCAGTGCCAGCGACTACGTTGGCATGGTAAACAGAGCAGTCCCATGTCCATTCTAAATACTGGTGAAAGAATTTTTGAAATCGGTTAAGTACTTTTAGACATCCCCTACCTCCAAACTTAGAAACGTATCATCATAAACATCAGCCATTTGACACTCACTGCAGGATATAGGCCTCCCTCGTGGTTTTCCAAGCTTCCCGGTCTTGTGCCGCCCGCATACAGTGACTCCATAACAAACATATAAACTTAATTTTTTTTTCCTCTTTATAATGTTTTATGTCAAAATGAAACAAAATATAAAGATTTTATGCCCAAAAATGAATAGAACCATTTCAAATCGACAGCCCCAGATGTAGGTACTTAGGCACAAAAAAATAGGGGAAGTCGGGGCGTAATGGCATGGCAGTTAAAAAAGCACGGATGCGAACATTTTGTAGCAATAACTCGACCGTGGGGGCCACACATTGAAAGAATGATACATCATCGTTCTAATAATAAATCACGCGTGATTCAATTAGTTAGAATACAACGGCTGAGTACCCGAAAATTGGCGGGTTTTAGCGATGGATGACATACAGTGTACAACTCTCGAAGTAATTTGACGCGTCGTACTACACCATCAATCAAATTGTTATTGTTCTTTACCGTTGAGGGAAACTCTTAAGTTTGGTTGAAGTGAAAAAGAAAGCATTTTACTTTAAGATTATATTCTATAGTTTATAAAAAGACCAGGCAGAAGTTTACTCTGTAAACACATTTTAATAACATTATTTAAAAAAAATCCAATCCGTAAACCAAAAATCCAACACTAAAAAGAAAGTGTTTTTAAAAATTAGGTACTAGCTAAACTCGCGACTTTGTTTCCCCGTGAATAGTTTGAAAAATACTGTACTTTTATTGCACTTAAAATAAATGTAAAATACGACGGACTTAATGCCATGAGCATTTTCTACCAGACAACCACAGGAGAGGGTTTTAATCCAAGACATGGTCTAACGCGAGATTGACCAACAGACTTCCAAATTTTCTCGTTAATTTTAATATAGTGGGATTTCATTAATAAAAACTGTCATCAGTGAAAAATCAACACAGCACGTCCACAATTCAAACACATAGGCGTTAAAGCCACTCAATAACTCATTGGCAAAGCGTTACTCTCACACGAGGACGCGGAGGGCGGGAGGACGTGTCACGTGCCACTAATGAGTTCCAGCTCGCCCCAGCCTCCCTCGACTCACGAACTAGAGGCTGGCAGAAAGCCTTTACCGAGTTGTTGAAAAAATATGTTACTGAATTTTTTTATAGGTAGGATGGATACTTGCTTAGATCACAATTTCAAAATTCGTTAAACTGATTGATTTAATAGACTTAAGCTATGTTGTATAAAAACACGATTCCTCAAAACACTCCTCAGAGGAAGTTAAGATAGTCTGTGGTAAAGGAGAAGACGTAACCACCGGTTATTTAAACTGCCTCTGAGGAGTGTTTTAGAGAAATCGCGTTTTTATGAATAACACCGTTAATATAATTAATTAACTGATGCCCGACCCGGAAATGTGTATCCTGGACACCAAAGCTAACAAGGAACCTTATAGTTTCGCCATGTCCGTTCATCTGTTTTTTCTGTCTGTCTGCGGCCGTGCTCAGATATGATTAGTAGGTACTAGAAAGCTAAAATTTGGCATAGACATTTAGATTACCCCTTCCACCCAAATTGAATCGTGTGATTTTAAAACAACACAAGTCACATGTGTTTTTAAAATAACACTTGTCCATTTTTTTTTTTTAATTATTTACACCTACCTATTGATTTACATTAGAAAAAAAAATTTTAGTTTATCCATACAGAAATTAACATAATAGGCCAAAATATTGCTATTGTAGATATTAGTATTTGAATAAAACAGTTTTTTCTATTTCTTGACAAGCTGTAATGAAAGGACATGTGTTGTTTTAAAATCACACGATTCAATTAGGGATGCAATTTTTTTTTCTCCTAAACCATAGTGTGGGATATCGTTGGATTGACGGTTTAAAAATATTGTCAGTGTTGGAAAATCATTTTTCAATTCAGGGATCCGTTTGCAAAATATTAAGCTTTACAGCACAATTTTTTGTTAGAGTTACCCCCTCTCCCGGCTAAACGATTGATTGTAGGAACGTGAAAATTTTCAGAGTAGTAGCACATATACATGGAACTTAAAAGAAAAAGTATTACGCGTAAGTAGGCTTTAAAAGTTAACGAGTAATAAAAACCAACTTATAAAAAGAAAACTTCCTACAAATTCCATTGAAATTTAATTTTATGAAGTTTTTAGTCATGCAAAGCAGGTACAAAACCCCTCTTTCTACGATATCTTACGCGGGGCTTGCTTCCTCTATACACTTAACTTCATTAATACAATTATGCTGGGAAATCAATACATTTCTTGGGTTACTAGAATATCAAAATAGTCCGAGAATACGAAGGTTTCTGTAAGGGCATTCGTTTATTAAACCTTACCTAATACTTGAGTTTGACTGTTGGCCATTTGACTACTTGATTTCCTTTTGAGCCGGACCTCTACAAGTTCATATTTTGTGCCCGCGTGCCTTCTGTAATATTCGTATGAAATTTCACACATACACCGCGCGTGCTTGTGATAATTTTGATTTATGAATTCGCATTTTTTCGGTGCCAATGTAGATATAATGTATAGGCACTTCGGTGCAAATTAATTGGTGCTGCTGTGTTAACAAATAGGCCGGTGGTAATGCCATTTCAGTGTGCAAATATTATATTGCTTGTTATTTCTACGAATCTAAAACTATACAATGTGACGTTAAATCACATTGAATAGTAATTAGCCTACGACCCATTCTCAGACCTACCAAATGCAGCTCCCCCACTAAAAATTTAAAAATAAAAATTATTAAATAAAAAATAAAAACCGACTTCGAAACACTACAGCACTAAAAAGTTATGTATAAATAATTTAAATAATTAGTTATCCCAGTTTCATGACAAGCACATATTTTGGGCACCGACTCCAAATTATACAGTACCTACATGTATAAATACTTCTAATTATTTAAATTATTTATAACTATTTATGTTCTAAATTTCCATCTTCGAAAGTCTTCACCAGAACATCACCAAATTAACTTGGGACTACTTTTACGCTATTTTATGAAACATACGGATATTAATAAAGGATGGGCCCCATTAGCGCTTATTTACTGCTGTCCATTGAAGAGTTCCGTTCCCCATCTCTCAAAGTCTTCATCAGATTTTCACCAAATTTAAATGGGACTAATGGGCCATTATATCTGTTCGAACAAAAAAAGAATTGTCGAAATCGGTTAAGATTTGACGGAGTTATGGAAGAACACAGCCAAAAAAGAATATACGCGTCGAATTGATAACCTCCCCCTTTTTTGAAGTCGGTTAAAAATTACAAAAGTCGGTGAAGCCGTTTCGCAGGAGTTCGATAACAAACACTGTGACACGAGATTTTTATAAAGTAGAGGTTTTAGTGTCCTGACACTCATATTCATTTGCCGAGCGTTTTAAATGGTTTGATTTCGTGTGGTCGAATGAAATTAAATTCATAAATTCGTAATACTAGGCGATTATTATACACAATGCTAGTCTAAGGAAACTGAGTAGTGGTTTCATAAAATATAAAGAGTTTGATAGATATTTAAAATGCACTCGAAATTTTAAGTCATACCTCACTCTGGAGGGGATGAAGTAAATGCTCATCATCTAATATTAATAGCTTAGGTAATCCTGAAACTCTTTCTGAGAGAAGGCTTTACTTTGTTCGAACAGGCACTTAGGACGAATTGCACCATTCCTTAAATTTCGCCTATGCGCGACAATTTAAGTATTTTTATGGTTCCGTACACAAAGGGTAAGGGACCCTATTACTAAGACTCCGCTGTCCGACCGTGCGTCTATCACCAGGCTGTATCTCATGAACCGTGATAGTTAGAATTGGTTAGTTGAAATTTTCACAGATGATGTATTTCTGTTGCTGCTAGAACAGCAAAAACTGAAAAACAGAATAAAATTATCATTTAAGGGGAGCCCTCCCAAACTTGATTTTTTGCCGTTTTTTGCTCGATATTAATAACGGCAACATGTACACGCTTGAAATATTCAAATTTTGTATAGATAATGGTACGGAACCCTTCGTGCGCGAGTCCGACTCGCACTTGCCCAGTTTTTTAATTGACGTGTTTGTTTTTATTTTAAATAAACACTCCGAAGCACATCAGCTCGCCTTTACTTAAAATACCTTGTATACTTGGCCTATAATTCATGTATAAAATACGGCTATATACGTCAATTACCTTTTTTGTTTTTCTGTAGCATTTATGGGCTGCAAATAGACAGGTAATTTAAGCTAATAATTTTAAAAAGTAAAGTAAAAAAAAAGTAAAAGCAATTTATTCGTAAAACATGAGTACATGATGTTGGAATTGTTACATACGAATTTTCTCAGCTCCAAAAAGGATTTAAACAACTTTTTCCCGTCCACATAGGCGCGTGACAGTATAGAAAAAATAGAGTGTGAGCGAGAGGCAAATACTAGCACCGTCACATACGTATAGTTATTGGATTATACATACATAACCTATTACGTTTCGTACAAAGAACATGAATGTTTAATCACTTCTGAACACTTCGCCAGTCTTTCCGTTACTTCCTGCTTAACCCAACATCGAAACCGTTGTAATTATTTCGGCTAATCCTCTCATAGAACATCAAGAGGCGCATTAGGCAAGGGCCAACAATGGCCACTTCACCTCAGGTGGAGTGCATTGCCCGCTTCCGGACTCATGCCGCGGGCGCCTATCGGATTTTCTATAGTATTTGCACAATATGCACCGTATGGGTTGCCATAGAGTGCTGAGGTAGGTAGAAATGGCATGGGGTACAATACAGTACCCTACAATTTATTGGTAATTTTCATTACACGTCAATTAAATAAAGTAATGAGATTTTAGATAAACTAAGTATTCTTCGACCATAAAATTCATAAGAAAAATTTAGTATTAAAAAAAACAGCCAAGTGCTAGTCGGACTGGCGCACGAAGGGTTCCGTACCATTATCTATACAACATTTGAATATTTCAAGCGTCTACACCTGTTGCCGTTATTAATATCGAGCAAAAAACGGCAAAAAATCACTTTGTTCATGGTTCACGGTTCAAATCAGTTTGCTGTGTGGGAGCCACCCTTGAATATTTATTTTATTCTGTTTTTAGTATTTTTTGTTATAGCGGCAACAGAAATACATCATCAAATGTCTAACTATCACAGAGATACAGTGACAGGTGGACAGATGGACGGACGGACAGCGGAGTCTTAATAAGGGACCCTCCCCTACCCTTTGGGTACGGAACTCTAAAAACGAAGATTCAGTTCGCAGATTTTATATTGTTCTGATTTATGTAAATGAATATGATATGATTAATACATACTTTTGTGATTGATGATTGAGAGTGTATAAAAAATTACAAGAAAATTATTTCTTTTAAATCCCCTACGATGACATAGTACTTAAACTTTATTTCCACAAATTCGCCATAATTAAAACCCAGCTCAAGAATACATATTATATTGTGTTCTCGCCATGAAAAAGAGTGCTGCGAGAAAAATGTTTCAACTGCAGTCCATCCTCGGATATTACAGAGTGGATTTGTTCTCATCATCTACCCATTATGTCCCCACCGAGGGGCACGGGAAGGCCTCAGGGAAGAGACCCGTGCCCCTCGGTGGGGACATAATGGGATTTGTTCTACAGCTTCCTAACTCTACAGGCCGACCGGAAAGGTTTCCATTAAAATTCAAGCGACCAATTATAGAGTTACACACGGTCTTTAGCGTCCAACGGGCGCAATACTCTCCAGGGCTCTCGTAAATTTGTCGACAACGTTTAGCAACATTGCGGGATGAGTGTGCAGGGTCTCAGTAGGGTGCCTTAATTCTTAATGCAACCATTAGATCGATGAGGTATTGTTATATAATTTTATTGAGATTTCTTTTCAGTCTCATGAGAAATGGACAGTTTGAGGGTAAGGGCTTTCGCACTAGCGATTGAAACTACAGGGTGACTTTGAATTCATTCGCCAGTTTTAGGGGACATTCTTATGTTGCAGAAATATTTGGTTCTAGTTTAGGAAACATCCATGGAGAGTATAAAAAAATATTTCTAAAAAAGTTAGCTCTATAGTAACAAAAGTAGATTTTTTTCAAAGATTTCGAAATTGCAAATAACATGCAGACCATATTGATAGAAAGACCAAATTAAATTTAAAAAACAAAACCGGATAAGTGCGTGTCGGACTAGCCCACCGAGGGTTCCGTGCAAATTGTAAGTACTTATATATTATAAATAGTTCAGAAATCGAGTCTCGCAGTTTTTTCCAAGATTTTCCCGAACTTCAAAGACAATTTTTGTATGATTTAATTCTCCTGGTACATGTAGTATATGATGATATTACTTGCCAAATTTCATAGTTTTAGATCAACGGAAAGTATGAAATACCTATGAGTGTTGAAATACCTATGCGTTTTTTGTGGCATAAACGGCCATATCTTTTTTTTTTACGTTAACTTAGAAGTTTAATTTTTCACAGCTTCAAAGGTTTCCTGAGTATGGTTTTAATTTGAACTCCATAGCTCCACGCGTTCCTGAGATAAAAGGTCTTGACAGATCGACGGACGGACGGACGGGCAACAAAGTGATCCAATAAGGGTTCCGTTTTTTCCTTTTAAGGTAGGGTACCCTAAAAAGGTATACTTACCAATTTCCTCTGTGATACCAATCAATCCCATCAATCATGTCTAAGTCAAGTTCCTGCATAGATTAACTAAGTGACGTCACGTCTTCAGACCTTGATGACATTTGCTGAGCGCGAGATTAACCGTGTCCGGAGATCAATGTTGACAGATGTTGTCGTAGTTTGAATACGAGTAGTAGCAGGGGTTGTGGAGTCGAGCTAGCAAATACCTGCCCTGTCTTTAGATACACTAAGGGCTTATTTTCACAAAAAAAAGATTAACTACCTTTCGAACGTAGAGAAACTGACATACGCAAACTGCACCTAGTTACTCCTACGGCGTTGGTGTTTTGTTTGTTAAGGAACTGTATTTCATAATTACAAACAGATTAAGGTTTACCTTCCTTCCTATTACCGCGGTAGTCAAAATCGCACAGACTGATTGATTTTTGTGACTTGCCTCTGTTTTATAATTGCGTAACTCCGGTATGTAATAAAGTAAAATAATATGCATGAGAAATTACTGAGTTAGTGTCACTAAATTTACTCCAACGTGGATAAAACGCAAAAATAAATGTACCTCGGTATATGTATATGGCCTATACCTTCCTCAGGGAAGAGACCCGTGCCCCTTGGTGGGGACATAATGGGTTGATGATGATTAAATATAATCCCTTGACTTATGATGATTTAGTAGATTTTGAAATAACTATTAATATTAGAATTTCAACACCTATGCTCATGGTAAACTTCATGCTCTAGAAATCTTATCAAATTATGAAAACTGTTAAGTGCAAAAGAGTGTTTCTTAGAAAGGTTAAAAAAAGAAGTATTTTATAATTATCAAAAACTGTTATATCGTGTAGCTATAAACTTGCGTTTTTTAACAGTGTTTTTTGACAGGGTACGTAAGATGTACCATAAACAAAACACTGTTGTCATTTGACTGAGTTACCTTTATTTGTTATGTATCAAAATTTTGATGGGTCGGAATAAGGATTGTTAAAACTTACACTGTTGTGTTAATATGGAGGTAGAAATTAATGGGCTCTGTGAACTCCAATTACCGAGTTATGGCGGCGGACATGGCTCGGTAAAAGGAACTCTATAGTGCCTATTACTGACTGATACGGATATCAAAATTCATACATTAGTGTCCCGTAATATTCATATTATGCATTGACATTGTTATAATGTCACAGAAAAATTGATATACAATATGAAGATTCTATGAGTATTTTGTAAGTGACCTTAAGAAAAGTATATAGTACGTTAGATTCTGCAGCTTATTTCAATTATTTAATATTGATATTTATTTTAAGACAATCGCTTTCAATATACGGGTAATAAGGGTACCCATATAAATAATTAAGTGTGAATCTATATTTCGTATAGGGTAAACCTGGCATACGTGCCCCAGTCGATAACGTGCCCCAGTAGCAACATTCACCGAAGTAATTCAAATTTGGCGCTCATTTGCACCGTACGGGTCAGTGCTACAAGTATGGCGGACATGTAAACAAACCTGTGCCGGTTTTATTGTGTTTTGCGTGAGAAAAAGTGATCAAAAGGTATGTCACACCACTTGAATTTGTTTTGCATGTAATTACACATAAAGTAAAGGTAACTAGTTATTGAGATCCAACTATTTTCAAGTTTTTATTTTAAACTAACCTCATGTAACTTTTCAACGCCGCTTGTGCGTTTTGTTAGTGCAAACCCAACACTTCATGGCGAAGTGGGGCACATTACCCTGATCATTTGCTAATGTGCCCTAGTTTTTGTTGGGTATTGTGCCCCATGTATAAAATTCATCATACTAATTAACGTTGATGTATTATAACTTATTTATTTTTATTTTAGAATATGGGGAAGGTTACTCCAACTGACACAAGAAAATGGACAGAAGAAAACTTGAAGAAGACAGTAGATGCGGTGAAAACTAAAAACATGGGAGTGAATGAGGCTAGTCGTATCTACGAGATACCGTCAAGAACTTTACGACGACCCATCCTTAAAGGCTGGCAGTGCAAGCAGACTATAGGTAGACCATCAGACCTGGGCTGGCAACGTTAGTCCATTGCCCATAATTCATCAAAAAGTTAGCAAAAGGAAACAAAACGTGAAAGTTTTGACATCAGAAAGTCACTTGACAATTCGTAAACTTTTCGAAGAAAAAAAGAAGTCACAACTGCAGAAGAAGGATTTGCCGCCGCTGAAACGTACGAAAAATAAGAAAAAAGATCTGTCTTCTTCATTGGAAAGCGAAGAAGAGATACACCTTCCATCGAGCAGTGAAGAATGTTCTGACAAAATGGAGAATATTTGCGTTAAGTGTCTGGAGTCATATTATCAAACAAAATCAAAAAGTGACTGGATTCAGTGTGTACAATGCTCTGAATGGTTACACGAGGACTGCACAACTTGTGCGCTCAAATGCAAAACCTGCGGAGCAAAGAATAAAGGCAAAGGAAAGGGAAAACGGTCTGCAAAGTGAAATACTATACTGGGGCACAATAAACGGACATTTCAGTGTAATGTGCCCCTCTTAATTTTTTTTAAATTGTTGATCTCAGTTGTTTTTAATTAGAATTTAGAATATGTTTTTAGTTTTTATGGTGCAAATTAAGCCAAAGTAAAGGAATGATTACCTAATAAATGTTATTTGATTATATACAAATTTTTATTCCATTTCTTAACATGGTGGGGCACGTATGCCTGGTTTACCCTAGATTTCAAAGAGTGTCGTAAAATCAAAGTGTTTTTTTTAGGCAATGGTATTGACACCCTTGGTGTACTGTCGTGCAGCCATCAATAGTATTTCAGGGTATGATCACGCTATAAATTTTGGATTTCCGAAATATAATAATATGAAAAACACGCAATATGTTTATAAGGAACTTAAAAAAATAAATACATTTTGTACCTAAGAACAAAATAATCTCAATCTTAGGAAGGCTTATTCCAACCGCAGTAAAAAACTATTGGGCCATCTTATCACATTCACCCCCAGTTTCTCGTACACTAACACGTTGTTAATCTACTGTTAACCAAAGTGCATACAAAAAAACCACTGACAGCTGTTAACAGTAGATTAATAGCTTGTTAGTGTACGAGAAACCGGGGGTTAGTCTCATACAAATAGGAGTAAAAAAAACATAGCCCTAGATCCTAAACTGTGTAACCCGAGTAAGTTACTCAGTTTTAGCGTATATTATATTTTTTGTAATTAACCATTTTAAAGGTTATGCTTAAGAAATACTTAAGAATACGAAAGTATATTAAAAAAACGGACATTCAGAGCTAAAACAATCTCCGTTAAAACATCATTCGAAAAACGATTCAGTGCGTTCTCCTTTCCTCTTTCCTATAAAAGAGTTTTTACACATTGTGATTTAAAAAAAAGTAAGCCGCATAACCACGCTCACAATCACTGAAGTATACCCACACACAGACGCTCTCTTCCATTCACACACACATACGCACGCACACACGCTCAATGCTAATTGTTCTTATTTTCCGTATTCTGCAATAAACATTTTTTATTTCTAAATTTACCTTTTATTTCAACGGTCAGACTCACATCAAGCTCAACCCTATGGTGGCCGAAGACAGGCCAACATTTGGTCGCAATTAAGTGCTGTTTGAACACATGCGCTGGCGTTTATTTCCGCTTCACAATTATACGCTGTTTTAACATTTTAAACGATTATGCTATCGATATGTGTAACTCGAGTGAATGTGGATGGAAGGGCTGGTAAGGGACGACCCAGACGGACATACTTTGACCAAATAGGGGATATATTACCAAAGGGCAAGATAAAAAGTACCCGAAACCGGCGTGCGTGCATGCAACGACTAATGAATGTTGAGGAAGCGAAAGTGATCTGTCAGGATCGTAGCAAGTGGCAGTCCTTGGTCTCTGCCTACCCCTCTGGGATACAGGCGTGAGTTTATGTTATTTTATGTGTAACTCTACGTAGAAGATGGATAGGAACCAGCTGTGGTAACAGAGCGGTAAGACGGTTGCCGCACGAGCCTCCCAGTCGTGGATTCTATTCCGGCATGTAATAAGTTACGAAAGAGCTACGAAGATTTTTGTATGGGGCCTGGCATAGTTCATAGTGGCGCCCTCTATATTTTTTTCAATATCGTGGAGCATGATGAAACCTAGCTAGATCGATAGAGGACAAAAAAGTAAACAAGAAATTATTAAGGTCACCATGTCCTAAAGTGGCACGTTTAGGAGTTATTGAGCTTTGAAGTTTGTATGAGATTTTTATAAAACTTAACTTTTGAATCATTTTTCACTAAATACTGAACTATATGCTTGGCACCTGTGACTCGTTGCCGATTCTTGACTAAATTGCTAAATAAGTCGTAGAAAAAACACCCAGTCTATTATAGATACCGTATATTAAGGCACCCGAGCGTAGCGAGGATGCTTACAATGCGAGGGTATTACGGGAGCTTTTACCAGAGTTATAAATCTGCTTTTCATCAATCCTATCAGGTAAATAAATAAAATAGTGTATTTAAAGGAAAATTCACCACCTAAACCTATCTATATTAATTAAACTGTAGGTTTTATATTGACATGTTTTGAATTTTAATCGAATTGAACGAATTGGATGCATGAATAATACTATAATTTCATGTATATATGTATATAAGTAGGTAGGTACCTACTAGACATAGCTACCCAGACTTTAAAAAACATCAAAGTAGGTTTGAATCCCCGAGAAAACTCATATCAAGTGACAAATTCAGTGATGAAACTCAGTTAGTGGAAATTCCATACAAACTTCAAAGCTCAATAACTCCTAAACGTGCCACTTTAGGACATGGTGACTTTAATAATTTCTTGTTTACTTTTTTGTCCTCTATCGATCTAGCTAGGTTTCATCGTGCTCCACGACATTGAAAAAAATATAGAGGGCGCCACTGAGACTATGCCACTAATCTTCGTGGCTCTTTGTGAATTTGCAGTAGGAACGCGAGTACCACTCGCTAGTGTTGATGATATCGGGAGAAAACCTGAGTAGCTATCTGAACTGTTAACATACCTCAGCACTTGCTAAGTAGTTATAAGGGCCCAACTATGAAGCTTAGTGCCGAAATCTCAGGTCTAACTAACTTTCGGTAGGAACGCGAATTCATTCTTAGTAAACTTATTCACGGCTGTCCGCCAATGACATTTACGTAGGTGATTCTGTGATCACATACATAGAAATAACAAAATAAATGTAAAGGTTACGGAGATCAGATTGCACATGTTTAGAAACTACAAATAAAAAACGCGGTTCCTACCGGCAACGCAACATCAAATTGACACTTAGTCGTAAGCAGCAAGGAGTCCCACAGTGTTTACAGTACTTAATTTACAGGATATAAATCCTGTAAATTAAGGACTTGAAAAGACTAAGTTTGGAGTTTTTTTGTCCATTTTTTCTCCAAAATGATCTAGATTTTGAAATGGACACCTAGTTTAACTTGTAACGTTCATTAAGTCGCAGTTTCTGTGCTACTTTGAATAAAAAAATTTGATTTTGATTTTTTTTTTTTTTGCTCGACCAAACAAATCGTCATCAAAAATTACCAAGAGCGGCTTTCCGTCCGAAGAGAAGGGGACCCTTCAATGCAGCAACCCAAAAGTCGGCAAATAGGCAACAATGGGAGCAACAATACGCCAAAGCCAATGTTTAGGCCAAAATAAAGGGATATCTTTTAAGGAATATTCCCTATTGTTGCGCGACGTATTGTCCGTTGGAGTTGTACAAAACCGATCGGTAGCCCGGTAGCTGCTCGGCCGATCTCAAAGCACCGCCTTGTTTACCTTCCATATAATTTTTATTGCCGTTATTGAGTGAAATTCCCTAGTCACCGGCCGATAAGAATGCCAGGCTCATCAGCCTCTTGTCTCGGGCGGGTGGTGCTTTCTAAACGCCTTTTTTCCACTTCGTAATCTTCGTGTCACAACATTGCGTTGTCGAGTGACGTCTCAATAAAGCATGTTAGATTACTTGCGCTTAGAAGGTGGTAGCTGTAAAGTTTAAAGGCATCAAACTCTTCTTGGCGTGTCGATGGCAAATGAGGTTCGCCATCGTGGTGAAAAAGATTTTCAAACAGCTTGAAAGCTTGCTGATTGTTGCTCAAGGTGCGTGCGGTTACGGTCCATAAATTATTTTTGTTTGTTTGTTGTTTCATAGAACTACAATTCATTACAATTCTACTTACATTGCACATTTTACTACTCAGCTACGCAATGTACGTCAAATCGGCATAGTAAACTATGAATTTTAGTTCTATGAAACAGGCCCCAGGACCGTATGATGGGGAACTTGGAGTGATATTGTTTTTATTTCATAGAAAACGTAGAAAAACTCTAAATAGTTTGCATAAAAATAAGTTTCAGTTTTTTAATAATAAGGGCATAGACGCACAAAACGTTATTTTCCGCGGTAACTCAAATATTGAAATACTGCAGGTGTCTGCGAGGACAAGCAGATGTTTCACGGAAAGTTTACTTTTTCAACTGAACACTATTTCAAAATCCTTTCGGCCGCTACCGCAACTGAGTTTCGTAACCAGGTGCGAAAGAAGAATGAAAACTCCTTGTTCGCAACCAGTTGCGAAAGAATACCTTTTATTCTTCGTTCGCAACTATAGGCATAATGCATTTGTTTTTCGCAACCAGTAGCGGTGCAGGATTTTCTGTTCTTTATTCGCAACCTCATACTTTTTCGAGTGCGTAGGTACTAGTACTAGTTGAAATGAATGGTTGTTATCTAATCTTGACAATTCTGCCATAATGACTTATAATTTATGTTGTGCATCACTGTTGTGCTGTGCATCATTTAAATGTAATAATGTCTTCATCTAATATTTTTCCGACCTCAAGCAAATTAGATTTTATATCAACTAAACGAGGAGGAACAAAACTGCTATACGACGGGCACCGGTTCCACCGTAAGAAAATTTATGTAAACGGGGACTCATTTTGGAAGTGTTGTAATGAAACGATTTGCAAAGGGAACTTAACATTGAATCAGCGAAATGAGATTAAAAAAATTAAAGAACATGATGCAAACTGTACGGCCAGCCATGCCAAAAACATAGTACTAAAAGAATTCGATCAACTGAAACAGATAAGCAGCTGTAATTTTCAATCAATACAACAGCAATACGACAAAGTGGTCAAGCAAATAAACGATAGCGGTATCCAACTTCTAGAAGAAGTACCAAAATACAGTAGTGTGAAAACTGGACTCTATAACGAACGTAACAAAATATTAGGTGCTCCTAAAGTACGGTTTGTAAACGCAAGCGACGTTGTTGTACCTGCAAAGTATACTGAGTTTTTATTGGCGGATTATGACGATGATTCCCAAAGAATAATTGTGTTTTGTAGCAAAGAAAATAGAGAGCAAATTAGAAAGTATCATCATTTTTTTGCCGACGGCACGTTTAAAAGTTGTCCAAAAGGATTTAAACAATTATATACTATACATGGGTATAATGAACAAAACAAGTGTGTAACGCCACTATTATTTTGTCTGATGTGCGATAAGAAAATGAAAAGTTACGAAATACTGTTCAACTTGATAAAGACCACATTATCCACATGGGTACCGAAAAAAATTACGATGGATTTTGAACTTGCTGCTATTCATGCCATCAGAAGAGTATTCCCAACAATTGTTTTTCGTGGATGTTACTATCATTTTAACCGATGCCTCTGGAGGAAGGCTAAGGCTCTCAATATCAATACAAGACCTAAGAAGAGGCACGTCGCTAGATGTATAGGACTAGCTCGCTTACCGCAAAATTTCATAAATACAGGATATCGATATGTTATGGCAAGGAGTCCAGTATGTATAGAAATAAATAAATTTAATGCCTACTTTAAGAAGCAATGGGTTTCAAAAGATAAAATAGAGAAAGAATGTTGCTGTCATGATGAAGCTATTAGAACTAATAATAATATAGAAGGTTGGCATGCAAAAATTAATAAATACGTTGGCCGCAAAAATCCCACTCTGGCTCATTTGCTTCACGTTTTGGAGACTGAGTCTACGTCCTTTGACCTCAGAAAAGTTAGCAAGAAGAAAAACAAAGAGTACGAGGAAATTGATAAAGAAATAACCTCGGCAATAGAAGAGTTGAAGAGCGGAATAATAAGTGTCGGTCATTGTATCGAAATAATTTGCCCATATGTAATATGGTAGTTCGATACCATGACCGACGCTTATTATTAATCCACTAAGGCCTGCCGGCCTGCGTCTAAGATTGATAATGTCTCATTATTATTTGATTGTTTTTCTTGATTGTGCTAAGCTACTCGTAGTATTGGTGTTCCAACTTAACTTAAAAAAATCTTAGTAAATCCACTTGTAACTAATAAGTAGAGCCATTTAACATGTAATATTACTGATATTGGTTGCGAATTAGGACTACGCTTTTCTTTTTTCTCAACCACATATTTGCAAAGTCCTTTTTCGAAACCAAGTTGCGAAAGAAGAATAAAAGGTATTCTTTCGCAACTGGTTGCGAACAAGGAGTTTTCATTCTTCTTTCGCACCTGGTTACGAAACTCAGTTGCGGTAGCGGCCGAAAGGTTCAAAATTTATGGAATTACTTAAATAAATTTAACTGCATCTTATCTTTAGCGAAATAATACTTTTCCACATCTCGTGTTAGTAACCACTAACAGCTATGTCAATTCTCAGTAAACTATCGGTTTTACATTTCACACCACGATTTTGTTTACAACTCAATAATTCACCGTTGTTTCAACATCGCAGTGCATGTTGTACCAACCAGGGCGGTCTCTTCGAAGACACAATTGAGATCAAAGGCTGCCGAGAAACCTTCGCCAGGATAATAACAGACCCGTTAAGTTCAGGTACACTTTTTGTTACTCTGTGGTCGTAAAGTCAGTTAATTATCTCGGTTTATTGTCTGCATATGTGGGTTTAGCGGGTCAGAATAGATCTGTTATCAGTGAGTTTAGACAAAACAGTTTTTGTACGAGAAGGGACGTAAAGTTTATAGTTCAGAGTGGAACAATGATGCTGGGTAGGGAACCTTTTTGAAACAATGCAAATTCAAGGTTTTATGGTTTGGGAAACATTCAATTTACTTGGTACTTCAGAGACTAAGGTAGTCAAGTTAATATAAGGTTAAACTCAAAATTCAAACTATAAAAAAATATTCCCTATAAAAACAAAATGTTTACTCAGCGAACGTTAAAGCTTTTAGTTTCAGAATTAAATGACTATGTGGAGGAGAAGCTAACATAGGAACTCAACATTTATTATCTTCAAAACGCGTTTTAACTAAATTAACAGAGTTTTCAACTTAAAGTTACACTACACTTGATACAATAGTGCCCGTTAACATTATTTTAATACCAGATATATTTGTCTTCTAAATAATCCTTAATGTTATAAGTAAGCTTTTTGCACAGAGAGCACACATTTTCAGACCGCATCGGAAGCAACTCTAACGTAATATCTTGACGAATCTTTTTGTAGATCCTCTTGCAGAGCCCCATAGAGGATGTATGTATTAACTTTTGCAAGTCTAAATTTAATCGTGGAAATGACATTCTATGCTTATTCTTGGTATTATGATGGCTACCGATATTTTCGAAATTTCTGATATTTTTTCTATGAGTTTAGTTTCTTAGGAGTTTGAATAGAGTGAATAGGTTTATTCACAACTTGAGAATTCAACTTATATTTTTGTGTATCTAGCCCACGAATATAGGCCACTACTGGGGACAGGACTCTTCCCTTGTAACGCTAAGGGCCAGTTTCTGAATTGAGAATTTCGCTAAGTAAATAGTTTACTGTAGTGCTGTCTCTTCGGATCTCTCAGAAAAGAGCGTGACAGAACGTAAATTTTTTTCCGGTAGGTATACAAAATAAAGAATATTCTTATATTATCTTACTTAAGTACTTATTTGGTTAGCGAAATTCTCAATTCAGAAACTGGCTCTTAGCGTTACAAGGGAAGAGTCCTGTCCCCAGGAGAGTCCGGAACCTAACCTAACCCTCTCAGTCCTATGCCAATCTTGTCCATTGCTTTCAAGTCATCGACCCATCATCGGGTCAATTTGATTTGATTAGATTAGACTAGAACTCTTTATTGCGCATCATCAATCGGTTGTGGGTTAGATTCCCACTGAGGCCGCCGTACAAATGGCCTCAGTCTGGGTGTATTTCCATGTTTGTGATGTCTTGGGATTCCTTGTTTGGTGTGGAAGTTATAGAATCCTTACTAATATTATAAACGCGAAAGTTTGTATGTACGGATATATGTTTGTTACTCTTTCACGCAAAAACGGCTAAACGGATCCGGATGAAATTTTGCACAAAGATAGATCACAGTCTGGATTAGCACACGCAACTTTTTATCCCGGAAAAATAAACATCAAAATTACCACGCGGACGAAGTCGCAGGCAACAGCTAGTACACAATAAAAGTACCTACATGAAATTTCGTAAGTACCTAAGTAGCGTAGTACCTACTGGCGGCAATTAAAACTGTCAATTTATTTATTTACTTTTAAGACAGGTTAGTATTGTGTCCGGCAGATAACTCGAACTAAAATCCGCACAGCCAGGATGTGATTCCCATGGACACGTTTGCAGAGCATTTGTTCAAATTATTTGTTGATTTGACTTAATTAATGAAAACTGAATTTGCACGGATATTTACTCGATTATTTTTTCGTTTTCAATTTGCGAAAATAATTTTGGAACGTAACTCAATATTTTTTTGTAATTTTTGCCGAGGGTGGTAAACTAATAGTTAATGTTTTCAAAAAGACGCATGTCACCTTAGTCTACCGAGATCACGGGACTTGCAGAAGTATCGAAACGTCGGAAACTTGTAAATGGAAAAAATAAACGAGTAAATATCCGTGAAAATATTAAATCCTTAGAAAATACTTGACTAAATTAAATTCGCAGAATTCTAAGCCACATCCCGTATCCACCGCCAACGAGACCCGAAATACGAAGGTATATGCATAGTTAAAGTCATTTAAGGTTGGGCATTAAACAAACCTCGTTTAGTTTGATTACAGACATTGTACTCAATCCAGGTTTTACTAAACTAAAACAAATCAACCGAGGCCAAATAAACTTTCTACCTCCAAAAAGTAGCTAGAGAACATTATGGAACGTATCCTCGTTCTTTCAAACAATTCTCGCACCGCGTAGTACTTGCTACGCACGCCTACGAAAGTTTGTAGCGTGCTACGCGGCGAAAGCGCGGGAAACTGTCGGCGAAGTGTGACGTCACACGCCCCGCCCCCGGCCCGCCCCCCCGCGTGCCGCGTCCCGCTCCCGCGCGTGTTGCCGTCTCGCTCTCTCGGCGGCTAACCGCACGCGGACAAGCGTCGCCTCACTTTCCGCACCGAAGTTATTTATTTTGTCCGCCAAGTTGAGTTTGCGTTCGAAAAGTTTTTTCTTCTGCGTTTCGGGCTGGGGAAAATGCATTGGATTAGATTATTTAACACTTCAAGCTTATATTATATTAGAATAGCATTTAAAAATTTAATAACTTAGGTAGTACCTAGATAATCTTGTTTCCTTGAGCCCTGCCTGGGGGTACCGCTACTCGATCCAATGCTGTAGTTAACTACTGTATTAGGTTCAAAATACGCCACAAACAAGTGTTTCTGGTAGATAAGATGAGGTCGATGTGCTGTCGACTGAAATTAAATTTATTATTGCGTGACTATCCTAATCCCAACCGCAAACATATAGGGCCATGTTTTTTCAGAAACAAAAAAGTGGAAGTATTTAAAGTAAAACACTATTAAACCGAATATACGCAAATACCTACTTAATATCAACCAATATTGTTGTTTATTAATATACATAACGTCAGTAAATTATCTCGTGTGAGCGGAATACCTCGCGGGCCTCGCTGAATGAAGTGCCACCCCGCGTCATCCGAGCTCAAACATGAAAATCATTTTTCATAAGCTCGTTGATAGGTTTTCGCGCGGCCTTCGCGGGGTTTCCCGCCGCCCCGCGCCCTAATTACCGCCGCCTAGCGATAAGTCACCACGGTGATTTGAAAAAATCCTACCGTCACACTCTCACGCACCGCGCGACCGCATCGGTGTCTCGCTCCCCCGTGAATTTTTATAAAAACGCAGAGACCGACCGCGCACGTCCCGCTCATTCCCGTGCGGTGCCGCGCCGCCCGCGCCCTTCGTCTCCTTCCCGCTTTTTACGAGACGAAGGGGCCACCACCCGGAGGGGGGCGGCGACCACGCGAACGCAAAATATTGACCATTGGAAAAAGTCGCTTCGTATCGCAGTCATCAGTCGAAACCGAGTCCCCGGAGCACGCGTCCCTTCGCCGCGACTTCGGAGCGCGTCGTGAGTCTTCGGCTTGCGGTCTGGGCGGCAGCGGCGCTTTATTTTTCCGTGTCCCCACCCAGCGTCTTGCCGCGCCAACAAGTGGTGCCTCGCGCGGCCCCGCGCTCACAACGCGTCTCGCGCTCGAACTTCGCGCAACTTTCCTTGCTCCGCGAGTTTCGGATCCGATCGCGTGCTCGCAAAACTTTTGCCGTGAATAGGGACTACAGTGGCGTGGCGGCGGACTTCAGTGGCGTGTTTACTTCGTGCGGTGTTTCTGTTGAGAGGATAGGCTGGCGTCGATGCACCTTCCGCACGCAAACCCTGCCGCCCCCAGCATGGCGGACGTCTACTCGCACATCCACGAGTATTACCGGCAGAGTCACGGCGAGCTGGTGCAGACTGGGTCGCCGGCCGTGCTCTGCTCGTCTTTGCCGGGACACTGGCGGTCGAACAAGTCTCTGCCGGTGGCGTTTAAAGTGGTGGCACTGGACGACGTTCAGGACGGGACTCTAGTGACTATCAAGGCCGGGAATGATGAGAATGTCATGGCAGAGCTCAGAAACTGTACGGCGGTGATGAAAAACCAGGTGGCCAAGTTCAACGACCTGCGCTTCGTGGGGCGCAGTGGCCGAGGGAAGTCCTTCTCGCTGACCATCACCATCAGCTCGTTCCCGTGCCAAGTGGCGAGCTACATGAAGGCTATCAAAGTCACAGTTGACGGACCCCGCGAACCCAGGACTAAGCAGAGTGAGTACACTCTACCCCCTACAAAGTTAGATTAAGCGCCACGAGTTCATGACAGGGCAGCTCTACATTTTTGTTAAGCTTTATGTCTTAGTTCTTAACTGTTTAGCTTAACCTGCTGTCGTATGTTATCATCTTTGAATCATAGTATTTATCCAGTGTTTTCCATGGTTTTTAACCATTCCATAAAACAATCGGTTTTTACCACGAATGTGTATTACGCATGCAAATCGGATTGTTTTGTGCAATTTTTTTTAGCAGCTCAACAGCACAGTGTAGTGACTCAGCCTGGCGAATTACCAAGCATCTTATGAACTTCCATAAACAGTTTTGTTCAGACCTACTTAAATACAATTCGAGCCTTATAAGTTGATGATTCTTTTCAATTGTGCAGTGGGTAGAACATTGGACTCGGAAGCGGGAGACCCAGGTTCGATTCCCAGTGCGGGCATGTACCTATGACTTTTCTTTCTAAGTTATGTACATTTGTGAAGTTATAGTAGCAATACTTACCATTCGCTAACGGTGAAGGAAAACACTCAATCACACTCTTCAGAAACGGTTTCGGTCTCAGATGCGCGTGCGCTTGGCCTTAAGCCAGGCCGCACCGAGGTTGCTGCAGGCTACCGCAACCGCATTCGCAATTGCGGATTTAGCAGATAAAACTTACGTAAATCCTCCACATTACCATTAACAATTTGACATTTAAATATCTCCATTGATAGCTGAATAAAACACCATTTCGCGAACATCAAACTCTTCAGATACGGTTTTGGCCTCAGATGCGCGTGCGCGCTTGGCCTCAAGCCAGGCCGCACCGAGGTCGCTGCGGGCTAACGCAACCGCATTCGCAAATCTAGGATTTAGCAGATAAAACTTTCGTAAGCACTCCGCGTTTTAATTATATTTCTGGATTAATTTACCAACAACATTACCGAATGCGTTCGACCAAGCTTTGCTCTGAGTCGCCGAGCATAACAATGCTAAAGTAATAATAGAAAATATAGGTCTATAATAATAGATACATACATAAACTCACGCCCGTATCCCAGAGGGGTAGGCAGAGACCAGTGACTGGCACTTGCCACGATCCTGACTTTCGCTTCCTCAACATTCATTAGTCGTTGCATACACTTTTTATCTCGCCCTTTGCTAATACATCCCCTATTTGTTCGAAGTATGTCCGCCTTAGACGTTCCTTACCGGCCCTTCCACCCAGATTTGCTCGATATATTTGTTTCGTCAATCTTTCTTCTTTCATCCTCACCACATGTCCAACCCAATGCAACATTCGCGCCGAAAGCTCGAAAGATCGTGACTACTACCATTAGATCGTAAGTACTATAAAGAGCTATTGGATTTCTATCGCGTTGGACTAGTTGATTTGGACTTTTAGTCCATCAAAATCAAATCGCACTTATTTACTTACTTATTTAATTCAAATAAAATGCATTTACGTACGCGTCTACGCAATTTTATTTTAAGCTTAGATAGGTATTTTAGTAAATATCTTATCTGCTTTCAAATTTTGTAAACGTTTTTCAGTCAAGTAGCTTCGGTAATTTACCGGACGTACGTGGAGTTCGAGTCTTACGTGACAAATGACAAGCTTATCAGCGTTATTAGCGCACAATTTACTGTACAATTGTTCCCCTTTCTTTTTAATCGACATATATTATGTATCAAGGTTTTTTTCTATTCGTAACAATATATACATTTTTTTAATACACGAAGCAATTACTCTAGCTCTACGCTAATATATATGTGGCCTGTAATTGGTACGCGTCCAGACGTTCTGTGCACGTGTCTTCATAAATGTCAATCCGGGACATTAAATTGTAGCCTCTCTAATCCACGAAAAAAATGCCATGGAAGTTTCACTCAGTCTTTTTCTTTTTCTTTTAGTCTTAGGGCGTCTTGCGCCAAGTCACTGGATAATTTAGTAAATAGATAAATGCTTATCTAGGGATAGACGAATAAATAACTGTTCGACTGGGTTGTCAGTCGTACAATTTATCTACGGATAGCTCTGCCAATATAGATAGATAGATAGATAGAGATTTAAGTGGTAATACCGCTACATATTGCACACCGATTCCTACGATAAGAAAATTCTTGGTGTACGGTAAGTTCTGATATCTATGATTATAATATTGGTTTATTCAAATAAATGATTCTCGTTCGCGTTTATTACGACTAGTTGATCTTAATGGTAGAATTATTTAAATCATAATTATAAATTGATAAACAAATGCGCTCGCCTACTAGCCGTGTCCGAGCGAGAATCGGGCTACTGGTTGCAGGCGCACCCATCAGCGTCTATAGGGACCTTGATGGACAACACTTCTTTCAGCACCGCCATCGGTCTGCGACTGGGTTGCCCAATCACTGTGCCCCATCGCTGCCCCTGCGGCACCGACGTCAATCGCCTGGGCCACCATGGTCTGTCGCGTCAGCGGAGCGCCGACCGCCTTTCCCGCCACGCGGCTTTCAATGACATCATCCGGAGGGCCTTTGCCACAGCCGGGGTTCCGGCCACACTGGAACCTTCGGGCATCATCCGTGAAGATGGTAAAAGGCCCGATGGCATAACATTGATCCCCTGGAAACATGGGACGCCGCAGGTATAGGACGCTACCTGCTTTGACACGCTGGCACCCTCTCATGTTTCCCAGAGTGGAAGAGCCGCTGGTTCAGCGGCTGGCGCGGCCGAAAGCCTCAAACGGCGCAAATACGGTTCCATCGGAAACAATTACAATTTGCGCCGTTTGGGGTCGAAACCATAGGCACTTGGGGCCCAGAGGCGCAGCTACTGTTCAAAGACCTAGCGGCAAGCCTGATCGACGCATCGGGAGACCAGAGGGCTGGCTCGTACCTTGGTCAGAGGATAAGCCTGGCCATCCAAAGAGGTAACGTCGCCAGCGTTCTAGGCTCATTACCGCGGGCAGTGACATAGAATTTATGATATTTATATATTATTATCATTTATATATTAGTTAATTCCCGTGTTTTATTTCAATTTGTTTTCTTTTTGTTGTGTTATGAGTAAATTTTGTATGCCTTAAAGATAAACAAAATAATAATAATAATAAATTCACCATGGGCATCGTCAAGAGATTAAATAGGTCACATTATAAAGTCCAACATAAATAACTTATAGTATAAAAAGCAAAACTATTGCAAACAAAGCAACCTTTTGGGTCACTCCGGGCCAGTCCGGGCCATACCTGACGCAAATGTCCCGATAACACTAGCTGCATTACCACGTTGAACAGGCCAGGGAGGTCATTTGCGTGAGATATGCCCCAAAGCAACAGCCCAAGCCGCGGTCACTCAAGCGCCGTCCTAACTCCCAAATAAAGGCCTTGCCCTACGCACCCCAAACTCCGGTAGTCTTAATGGCCAGTGGCACAAAAATATAACTAGTCATGAGCTGACTATATTTCACTTTCGTCTAGCAGCAAATTCAGCCGCAGCCCCCGCACTAGCAGCGGTCGATGCCACATGGGAGGACGCAAAGGTGCAAACACATGTAGTTATTTCATGAGTATAGTTCTCAAATAGGTACTTGTGCTTCAACATAAATCTACACATATCTTTGTTGAACTGCCATGCACCTCCTGTTATCACTAGAACCTCTAGTGAAACGTAAAAAATGATATTGATAGAAACAATGAAACCAACCTTCTGCAGCTACTTATTTTCTCTCCAATCTCTTAAACACCGAGAATTATTTCAAACCAAACACTCTCGTTTCCCAAAATAAACCCAATGATTGTTGTCTGGTGCGCGGGAGTCGGGTAAATGTGCGCTGTTGTCTTGTTTTGACGTAAGAGGATGTTTATAGGCGCTCTCAGCGTATATGTTGCTTTAAACGTCACTTCGATTTATTAGTTACCCTTCCTACTTATGTTCTTGCTCAAAGAGTTTATAAATCTTATGTTGAGAATATTGTAATGATAGAGTTTTAAATACAAATACCTCTAGTTGAAAAATAGGCACTTAAAGTTCTACGTCCACATTCATAACATACTCTTGAGCTGCATGATTTTGGGATAGTCAGAATGGCTATTAAGATTGTTGGTGGTAACATATGGGTCTACCACTCCTTTGGTTTATCAAAAACAGGTCATCACTAGGAAATTTGAATGGCATTACCGTTGTGTTTTATCCACATTTAAATGCACACATAAATCAGGCACAAAACAAACATCATCACACATCAGACCGGAATCATAATGTTCTGACACCACAAATCTATTTTAAATGTTACAAGCCCGCGCTGGCTCGTGTAAACAAACAGTCGCGCCCAAACTTCGACCAAATAATAAAAACTGGTCAAGTGCGAGTCGGACTCGTGCACCGAGGGTTCCGTATCACCACGTGTTCGTACTAAGTAGATAGATAGAGAACACTTTATTGCCTTTTCCGTCTTTCAGTTCTCTTAGCGAGAGCCCAACTCACTTTTCACCATTTTTGTTACTAAAAGGACCGCACTGCTATTATATCAAGTTTGACTTTTGTTTTCATTTCCGGTTTTTAATAAAACGTCAAGTTTGTTGTATGTATAGTCCCTTATTTTATGTTTTGTATTATTTCTTGGGAAATCCGCCATAACTTTCTATCTATTACGGATCATGAGTTACTGCCCAAAGTTAAAACAGACAAACAGACAGAAAAACAGCCCAAGTTAGTAGCATAAGGTCCCGTAGGCACCCTTTGTTACGGAACCCTAAAAACGACAGTATGCTGAAAAACTAACATCCTAGCCTCGTTAACTTCAAAGAGTTCGAGTTAATGAAGCGATCAATGGACAGACTTAATGACCGCAGTAACCAGACGAATAATTAACTAACAAAATAATCCTTGGAGAAAATCAGTGGTATATACATTATACATTCAAGTCGCGGTGGTAGCCTGGTGGGCAGATGAGCGGTGGTAGCCTAGTGGGTAGAACATTGGACTCGCAAGCGAGAGAACCAGGTTCGACTCCCAGTGCGGGCATGTATCTATGACTTGGTTTTCTAAGTTGTGTACATTTGTGAAGTTATAGTAGCAATACCACTCGCTAACTCTGAAGGAAAACATCGTGAGGAAACCTGAGTGTCCGAGCTATTCACATACCTTAGCGCTTGAAATCGCCGATCCACGGTGGGCACGCGTGGTGATTAAGCCCATACTCTCCCTGAGAGAAGGCCTGTGCCCTACAGTGGGACGTATGTAGGCTGCTTATGCATTCAAGTCGCGACAAGGTGCTAATTAGGGCCTTTTCACGTTATTTTTTAGGAAGAAGAATTGTTTTAGGAAGTTTATATTTCTCGATCCGAAGACCTAGATCGTAGGCTGAGTAGAGGACAGGCTTTTGTTACTTTTACAGATTTTCGAGCACGACAATTTATAAAACGCAACCAACTTTGACGAAGTTGGTTATATTACACTTGCATTTAGGTTAATGTAATGTATTGCACACTTAAATACTAAATTCCTTAAGAACAGAGCCCTCGGTTTTTGAGAAGTGGAATCCAGGAGAGCCATAGCACGGGAAAAACCTATTTTGGACTAATGTCTCCTACTACATAATGCAGATAGATGAGGCCACCGATTATATCATGTTTATGTTTTTTCTGATACAATAAAAAATATTCTTATCTTAACTTATCTTATAGATAGACAGAGAGAGATAGAGAACACTTTGTTGAACAACCAGAAAAAAACGAAGAACAATTATTATTTCTTAAATATAACTAATGTTATAGAATTGACGGTCTTATTGCTAACATGTAACATGCTTATACTTAGAGTTTCATAAATTTTTAAGTGCATTTTATACTGGACAAAATAACATATATTGGTATTTCTATCGTATAACTGTATTGTATATTATACTGTTTCAAACATTTAAAATTCAAAATTACTAGCAACGTCATCATGAACATTAAGTTGATAGTTAAGATCGATATACAAGTTTTGAAAGGAAGGAATTTCGAAATTTTTTAAGCACTGGTTTCTGAATATGAATCGCAACAAACATTATAATTAGCTTCGTAACAAAGAACACACTTGGACTTGCTTTATGCTCTGCAACCATTGGCTTCATGAATATACAGAAGCGTCCTGTATTAAACAATTAAGATATATTGCAGTTGTGTTGTGAGACTTAGCGAACAAATGGTACCTACCAATTACTGTGCACATTTCAGCGCCAAACGAAGTAAGCTTCTACAGGCATTTAGTGGTTAAACTTACTATTCAATTAATCTTTTGCTGCACTAGCAAGGAATTATTTATGCACATTAAAATTCGATCGATAATTGAGTTCATTTGTGTAATACAAGCCTAGGTTTGCTAAGCCATGATGTTGTTCATAATTTATATCGCTCTGGGCGCTTGTAAGATCTACAAAGCAGCTGGTCAAGAACGGCGCGAGTATTTGCGTATATAAAAAAAAGAAAGAAAACAAATTAATTGCGATACGATACATCACAAAAAGAAACTAAAAGATTAACAGTTAGGTTAGGTTAGACAGAAAACAGAAAGAAAAATGTAATACAAAACAGAACAATGTAGATGTAGCCGGCTATGATATGATATGGCGACCGTTCAAATTGCCACGCATAGGCCTGAGACACACAGAAAGAACGTGGGGCTAGGACACGGACAAAACGCATTGTCTTACCAATTCACTTTTGTACAAAATGTACTGAAGGGACGGGACGAAGCCCACACAGAAGAGACGGGGCGAGGTCGCGTACGCTATACCTACAATGCGTAGCGTCTTTTCCGCGCCTTCGCTCCACGTCCCCTCCGTGGCCAGAGCCTTAGAATTGTGTACATATATTTTTAGGGTTTCTTATCCGAAGGGTGCCAAACGGGACCCTATTACTAAGACTTCACTGTCCGTCTGTCTGTCTGATTGTCTGTCATCTGACTGTATCTCATGAACCGTGAGAGCTAGGCAGTTGACATTTTCACAGATGATGTATTTCTGTTGCCACTATAACAAGAAATACTGAATATAGAATAAAATAAATATGTAAGGGGGGCCCATAAAATAAATGTAAATTTTTGCCGTTTTTTGCTCGATATTAATAACAGCAACAGGTAGACGCTAGAAGAAATAGGTTTTCACAGAATATATAGTTCTATATTCGCTTCAAAAATAAATAATTAACATAAAATAAATAATATTGGTTAAAGTATGAAATTGCCGTTTTATTGCAATAGGTTCTTTGAATTGACATAGAATCTTCATGGTTTGAGGTTTTCGAATGAAACTTTTTTCAAATGGTTTCTATGATGTTCTTTTTTTAAAAAATGTGAAACATTTGAATATCGACTTTCAATTGTTTTTGTTATTCAATTTAGACAAGAAAGATGGATACTGCGAAAATTCGAGTGATTTTTGAATACGAGTTCCGACGCGGAACTAACGCAGCAGAAACAGCCCGCAATATCAATGCTGCGTTTGGAGAGGGGTCTACTAATGAACGCACTGTGCGATTTTGGTTTAAACGCTTTCGTGATGGAAATTTCGACTTAAAGAACGAGCCACGAGGAAGACCGCCCACACAGGTGAATAACGATGAATTAAGAGAGATAGTGGAAGCCGACCCTAGTCAAACTACCCAGGAATTAGCGGCATGGTTTAACGTTACCTTACCCACAATATTGACTCACTTGCGTCAAATCAATAAAATAAAAACATACGAAAAATGGGTGCCTCATAATCACTCGAATTTTCGCAGTATCCATCTTTCTTGTCTAAATTGAATAACAAAAACAATTGAAAGTCGATATTCAAATGTTTCACATTTTTTACAAAAAGAACATCATAGAAACCATTTGAAAAAAGTTTCATTCGAAAACCTCAAACCATGAAGATTCTATGTCAATTCAAAAAACCTATTGCAATAAAACGGCAATTTCATACTTTAACCCCTAATATTAACCATAATATCAAAAGATCAACATTATTAAAAAGTGGTGCTATGTACAAAAGTCCTTCAAAAAATTTTAAATATGACTTTTAAATTAGGTTATATAACGGTTTCTGTAAAATGGCCAACGTTACGTAAGGGTCTTTTAGGTATTAAGGACATGGTGTCTGCCTGTTTATTTGTTTCATTGAACTATGTTTAAATAAAATTAAAATTTCATGGAAAATTTTAGTTAAACGTGAAAGTTTAAGTTTGTAACATGTTTTGCATAGCAACTGTTTTAATTATATTTTCCTTACAGTCTATTGTGTTTCAACCGAGATACTTTTTTAGTACCTAAGTAATAAAAATCTTTAAAACCATAGTCTTCAAATTGTTTTTTTCTACTGTATTGAAACTGTGTGGGCACATAGGTGAATAACGATGAATTAAGAGAGATAGTGGAAGCCGACCCTAGTCAAACTACCCAGGAATTAGCGGCATGGTTTAACGTTACCTTACCCACAATATTGAATCACTTGCGTCAAATCAATAAAATAAAAAAATACGAAAAATGAGTGCCTCATAATCACTCGAATTTTCGCAGTATCCATCTTTCTTGTCTAAATTGAATAACAAAAACAATTGAAAGTCGATATTCAAATGTTTCACATTTTTTAAAAAAAGAACATCATAGAAACCATTTGAAAAAAGTTTCATTCGAAAACCTCAAACCATGAAGATTCTATGTCAATTCAAAGAAGCTATTGCAATAAAACGGCAATTTCATACTTTAAACCCTAATATTTAAGGGGGGTTCCCATATAAGAAACGTGAATTTTACTGTTTTTTCTCGATCTTTGTGTCTAATGTTGTATAAATAATAGTACGGAACCCTTCGTGCGCGAGTCCGACTCGCGTTTGGGCTTTTTTTTTTTATTTTATAGGTACACAGTAGTAGCACTAGCGGCAAAGTATGCTCTCGCTCGCCCTGTCTGCGCGCGGCCCAACGCGCATTCGCAGCTACAGCGGTCACTAAGTTCGGTGGACCGCGCGCCAGATGTAAACAATCTCGGGGCAGCTCATAAACTCCCCGTTTGATCTCCCCGCCCCGCTCTAAAATATGGATTTTATAACCCGCTGGCTCCTCGAGGTGAAATACCCTCGTGTGGACCCGACCCTCGGTACCACCCGGCACACTCGGCTTATTAAACAAATTCGCCGGAAGGTCGGGACGGAACCGCCGAACACTGCCTGTTTGGCCTCAGTTCTCTTAGTGCATATAATGACAGATAAATTGGTCGGGTTACTTTGACAGGATTTCTTAACACCATTGACACCTAGAAGGTCAGAGGTCTGATACGTGCACACGCAGAATTAACGCGGTAATGGAAGGAAATCGGTGCGTTCATGCAGTTATCATTGTACGAGTACTACAATGCAAAACAGAATCTAGGCTCTATTGTGGTTCTTTCTACGTCAGCTTCTCTATATTTACATGGATCGTAACGAGAATGCGGGCTAGAAATCGTAACTAATGGTAAAGGATACTGCTTTGCTTTCCATTACGACTGTCCATCTAAGTAAAGCAATTTGGGGAGGACGAACGCGAAACAGCAGGACAATGAATCAAGGGCGGCGCGACGCATGTAGGCACGGGATCTGCCACCAAACCGTCCAAAATTATGAGCCATAACTCTGATTCCATTTATTTAACGTGCGCCCGTCTCCTCCACATTAATTTATGAGATTTACGAGTTGACACAACACTCGCCTCTCATTCTAGTTATTTAACGCACTTATTTGACACTTCACGACGCTTCTTTAGAGCGTTGATCGTCGTAAGCGGTACCAATTTGGCCGCGATGGCTTTTGATTTGTGTGAACCGCATTCCTTCGGGCTATTTGCGTTTTTATTCTTCGACCAGACGTTATAAGTCGAGAACAAAAGAGTGATTAATTTTCATTGAGTTTTATGTCTCGGACAAAGTTTGGCTTGGATCGTTGGCTGACATCACGAATTATGGGCTGCTTAAAGATACCTAGAAGAAAACAAAGCTAAATCAAATTCAATTCATTTATTTTCTAGAATGTGGAAGTACCTACATACATAAATATAAGTACAGGTCATAAAACAGATTATGGAACGCACATTATGTCAGCCTTGCCATGCAACATTTATACACAAAGTAAGGCACTTATTCTAATTAATATGAATAATCATAGCTTCCTCGTTAAAAGTATCGTCTTAAAAATGTAGTCTTGTCTTTGACAGTCAATCCTTTTTGTCGCTTAACTCATGCAATAAAGAGGTACAAAAGTAAAAAATTGTAACTGTTGGTACTAGAGGCACATACAATATTGTGCAATTGCAGCCCAATTACTGTGTAAACTTCACTAAATCAGCGGCTCAATCAGATGCGTTCTATATTTGGGTGCTTATTCAAATCCACGCGGAGGGAAAGGGTTAGGTTAGGAGAGTGAATTTAATTGAATACTGGCATTAACAGATGGAATGGGCCATTTCCGAGTTCCACATTTAACTTATTATTGTTCCATGATGTCGGGCGCGCCTCCCGGATTGCCGCGTGACAGCAGCGACAGGTCATCCATCACGTTCTTAATTTAAAATACCCGCGATTTGGGAAACGCGCCGAGCACCCGCTAATCCCTGCACCGAAAATGGATTGTTTACACAAATAAAGCTTCGCCTTTTAAACAACCCATCTAGCCATAAACGTTGACGGCACACCTGACTTCAAGAAAAACAAAAGACTTCCATCTTTGCAAGTAACTATCGTAGCAGACCCTTAATTTAAACAACTGAGCCTATCAAACTCTCACAGAATCACTTAGAAGTATTGTTTACAGGCCGAAAACAAAGTGGCAAGAGTGCTCGTAAACAGTTTAATCCCGTAATAAAAAAAATCATCGATACACCTGATCACACGATCGATCGGGACGACTCGCGACTGGACGTTGGAAAAAATGCCGTAAACCCCAGAAATAGACAGCATTGGCGTCTTCAGTAGCCTATCGATTAAACAAATAAAAACGGAGCGTTTCGCCAGCGATTAGACGTTAGAACGACACGGAGGGTCGTAAAATCGTATGGCACAGAGGAGCCGACGAATGCAGCAGTAAACCTGCTATTGTAAACACCCCCGTTGTAATAGTCGAATAAACAGAGCGCGGCCCGTGTGTCGCCGGCTTTACGGCCGTCCTTTGTTGCTTCGGGCTGTGGACAGCAGCTCTAGATGTCGTCAACAACCGCCATATGCATGAGGTCTATCATCACCACTTCCGCGGCGGAAACCGGCGACGACACAATGCCGTATACTTTATGCCTACTCAAGCTATCGAACTATCGAAAATAAATTTCATTCCTTTATTATGAAACAAAGACGAAAATTTAAATTTCGAAGTAAGTTCTATAATTTACCAACAAATGAGGTTTCAAGCCTCCTTGCTATTTAAAAATCTATCGAGCCAATGAATAGAGCCCACTATTGGAAATTGGCCACTTCCCTGCCACACCAACCATCTCGGCCCCCTGCCAATGTGTCGTCCATTGCTAAAGCCACCCTTACGGCAACTAATGTAAAAGACGTAAAAAAATAAACCTTCAAAGGCAGTCGCTCACGTTTGCACAAAATTACCTCTAAACTGCTACAACAGACTTATGCTTCTGGTTTAACATTTAACCGACATTTAGGGCCTACTTAACCAGTTTTAAGAGCTACTTGACTGTTATTTCGGTTTCACCAACGTACAACTATCACTTATACAAAAGCACTGTTGCCAAACAGTGCCAAAAGCGGTCAAAAGCCATGAATGCTAAAGGTTGTATAAAGAAGAATGCTCCGTACATACTACGGGGCCAAATTTACATACTAAACAATTTTATGTGTTCATCAATAACTTTTACCTTATTGTACAACGCCCTTCAATACTAGATAGAAAATATCAGGAGCATTGGTTTCCGGAATTTAGCAATATTGAACGAATAAGATAACCAACCGCATACTGCGATCGCCAACCCGCCTGCCAAGCGTGGCGATTATGGCAAAACCCCTCAAGGTTACGAAAACCATGAGGGTGACCTATGTCCTGCATTGGGCGTCAAAAGGCTGATGATGAACGAATAAAATGCGATTTGAGGTTATGTTGTCGTCTTGGATGCCTATGGCCAGCAGTGAACAATGGCTGATAACTAGACCACAAATCGAATGAATGATGAAGTTATCTTTTAGATACTTTTATAAAAGAAGATCTGAACAGTTCTATTAGTTTTATGCGAAAAAAAAACTAATTACAATACTTATGTCACTTTTTATTTTATTTATCTTAAAAAAAAACTGTATAAAAATGTAGCTGTATGCAAAACATGCGCGCAACAACCAAAAGCTGTTTTTCCTACAAGACAAGAGCAGTAATATTATATTAGGTACTATGGCACCTAACTACTAAAATAAAATCGCTTTAGAGATTCTGCATATTCATTCATATTCAAATTTCTGGCAAGCTTATTAAGTTAAAAAAACCTATTTAGAGGCTAAAAATTCACCTTTGCCGGGACTTGAACCCGCGACCTCTGGCTAATCGTGCCAGCGCTCTCCCAACTGAGCTGATGGGCAAGTGCAAGCATCGGCGAAATGTCGAGCCTCTTTAAAAACTTCTCTGCACTACGTACAGGCAGCGACATCTGGCCGAAATAATTTACATCACTTGCACTTGCCCATTAGCTCAGTTGGGAGAGCGCTTGCACGGTTAGCCAGAGGTCGCGGGTTCAAGTCCCGGCATGGGTGAATTTTTAGCCTCTAATTAGGTTTTTTTTAAATTATCCTCAGCACGGGTTAGTGCAACAAAAAGAATATAATCAAGCTCATTATATGTTCAGAGATCTTATTGTAGAAACGTATACAATGCCTCAAATAATTTTTGAGCTATTCGCAGATATTCCCAATCATACGAAAGATATTCTATTAATGGTTTGTATTTTATTTATTTTTCGCTAACTGTGAAGGAAAACATCGTGAGGATACCCGCGGCTTGGTTGGCTCCGCGCGTATTGACTTGTCTATCCTGTGGGCTAGGCCGACTAAGCTATCAGGAAGGTATAAGTGCTGGGCAAGCCTACTCCATCTATCTAGCATGTCCCAGGCACTGCAGCATCCGAGTGGTCCCATTCACCCATTTAGTGTGAGTAAAAATGCCACTGGACGCTGTACCATCTCATTACGTAAATGCGAATGCCAAAGTTTTTTTTTTATTTATTTAAAAGGGCACAGAAAACATCAATTTTATTTGACACATTTTATTTGATTAATGTTGTACTAATCCTGCAGCTTCTTGCGATTCTTGGTCCAGAGAGAGCGCGTCCTCGATATCATTACGATAAAACTCACTGCACTGATTGTCCAGTACAACCTCGTCACGTGTTGTAAATTAAAGTAAAAGCAAGATAATTTACAAATAAACAAATATTACAACCTCATTATTGATTTCATATCAAATACCTTCGTACATTTTAAATAATCCCTTTTCACGAAAAATATTTTCGTTTATCATTGACATTATTTTGGCGCACAGACAATTCGTCTACATCATTCATTAAGGAACGTTTTTGGAAGTAGGCGTGGCCGTTATTTCACGTAACTATTTACAATAATTGGTTACGTGACCTGTAACGGTTTCACAGTTTTATGTCACACGACGAACTAATGTTTTTCAAACCAGTTTCTTTTGTGAACATGTGATTTTTGTGCCGATGCTACGCCCCTGTCACTGTTTCGCACGTTACCGCGACGCCTCGCGTCACTGTTTACAAGCCGACCGGGCGGGCGAGCGAGCCGAGAATTTCCGAGTCCGAACCGAACACGCGACTACCAAAAACAAAGCAGAGTAAGGAGTTATTCAATGCGTTTATTTTGACTTGCACTTAGAGTCTAGAAACTGGTCTTTGTTTTTAATGGTTATCGTCGTCTGGAGTTGCACGGCTGGGAAATTCGAAGCTTCGCAAATAGTTATGTGTTCAAACACGATAAATGGATGAACCCAAAATCTTCTTTGTTTATTTTTCCTTTATCTTCTTAGCAATAACAGAAGTGAGCACTTCTTTTTACAATCCATGTCACGAACTTGTTTACAAAATACCTTCAGTACGGTTGACGGTCGTCGACGGAATAGTTACCCGAATCGTGGAAGGGGGATGCCTTGCCGCGCGAAATCGTATCGCAGTTTTCAGCATTGCGAATTCACATCGCGCCGATTCGCAGTTTTGTGTACGGAGCCTAAAGTACGCAATAAACTCTTCAAGGGACGTCCCGGGCTGACATACTTCGACCAAATAGGGGATGTATTAGCAAAGAACAAAATAAAAAGTACCTGAAACCGGCATCACATAAGCAGTCTAGATACGTCCCACTGTAGGGCAAGGGCCTTCCCTCAGGGAGAAAGTATGGGCTTAATCATCACGCGTGCCCATCGCGGATTGGCGGCCGGCGTGCGTGCATGCAACGACTAATCAATGTTGAGGAAGCGAAAGTGATCTGTCAGGATCGTTGCAAGTGGCTGTCCCTAGTCTCTGCCTACCCCTCTGGGATACATGATTATTCGAGGCTCTACGTGTCGACGCTTCACAGACTAGAACGGAATATATCGTCGACTTACTGCAAGAAGTCATTTACTGCAAAATCTCACTAACCGCTTTTTTAAAGGTATGGACATATAGATGTATTGAACAATGATACAATAGTGGTGTTTTAATATCAGGCATTATTTTAACGATGTTATAGGGAATAAGGAAGAGGAAATACAACCATTAATTAACTAACACGAACTAAAAAGTCGTTTTTCTCCCAATAGTGAATATGAGTTAATGAGTTCTTGCAATAAGCCGACGATATATTGAGAATATTAACCCGAACCTGTATCTTCATTGTGAGCGAAGAGAAAACCAAAGCAAACCAAAATCACCTCCACTTTGACTCGATGAGCGTAAATACCATTTCTTTGCAATTTGAAGAAAGAGCATTGTAATCCTTTAGAATATATTCTTTTCGTTGCACTAACCCGTGCTGAGGACGATTTTTAAAAATCTATTTAGAGGTGCAAGTGATGTAAATCGCTTCGGCAAAGCTATGGCTAGGTTCCAGATGGTGTCTAGAGCGGCCAGGGCGACTTGGGGCTTAAATGCCGATATCGTCCGGCTGCTCTACACTACCGTCATCGAGCCTACCATCCTCTATGCGGCCAACGTCTGGGCGCCTGTCGCGCAGCGAGCGGGGGTCAGGGCCTTGCTCGACAGGGTGACCAGGGCCTTCGCGATCCGCATCGCGAAGGCCCATCGCACCACCTCCTACACAGCTGCCGTCCTCTTGGCGAGGATCCTCCCCCTCGACCTTAGGGCTGAGGAGGCTCTTCAGCTTTATGAGCTGAAGAGGGGGAGGCCCTTCGCTCCGCTCCCGGGCCGAGAGGTCGAGCGCCGCTGCAGCCCGTTCACGCTGGCACACACCGCTCTGCGAACTCCAGTTGAGTTCGAGGAGGTGGCCAGCGTGGAGGAGCTCAGCAAGGTGCCAGACGATTGGGCCCGGGCCTATACGGACGGCAGCAAGATTGAGGGCAAGGTGGGGGGAGCGGTCACTCTGTGGAGATATGGCGTTGAGGTCCGCACCAAGGGGTTCAGGCTGGAGGGATTCGCCTCCGTCTTCCAAGCGGAGATGGTGGCGATCTCCAAGGCTCTCGACCTCGTGGCCGGGGGTCCCGGTCCCATTAGGGCGGGCGTCCTGAGCGACTCCAGATCTGCTCTGGAGTTGCTCAGGAACCCCTCGCCCACACACCAGCTGGCCGTGAAGATTCACGGCCAGCTGGCTGATATTCAGCAAAACGGGGGCCTGATCCGGTTTTACTGGATTAAGGCCCACGTCGGGATCCCCGGCAACGAGCGCGCGGACGAGTTGGCCAAGAGGGCGGCGCTGTCTCGCAAGGACGCGGCAGCCTACGACCTGTATCCCGTCTCACACGCAAAACTGCAGGTGAGACGGGAGACAGTGGCAAAGTGGCAGACCCGCTACAGCGAGTCTGCCACAGGCCACGTCACCTCACTGTTCTTCCCGGACGTCGCATCGGCCCACAAAGTCCTTGGCAAATTCACTATGTGCAATGCCAAGGCGCAGTTCCTGACGGGGCACGGCGGCTTTCGAGCGTACCTCCACAGGTTCAAGCTCGCGGGGAGTCCGTCCTGCATCTGTGATGACGAGACTCCCGAAACGCTGGAGCACCTGCTGGAGGAGTGCCCCCGTTTCGGAGCTGCTCGGGCCGATTGCGAGATACTCCTGGGAGCAGCTGTGAGGTGCGAGGCATTCGCCGCCTTTAAGGCCGACTCCAAGAGTCGAGAAGTCTTCTTGCCCTTCGCCCTAGGAGTGACGAAAGCGGCCTCCAAGGCAAATGGGGGCCGGATTTGAGCATGTTTTTAATTCTTATTTTAACCTTTAAACCTGCTTTTATTTTTACTTTTATTTTTTATCATTCTCAGATCTTTACTTCCAGACATGCCGGGCGAGAGGAGGGCGTTTTATTTTTTATATTGGACTTTTGTTTTTGTATTTTACAGTTTCGACATTATTACTTTTTATGTTTCAATTTTAGTTTAAACCCCGGCGCCTTGCTTGTCACTACTCGTAGGAGTAGACAGAGACAAGGCGTCGGGGTAAACAGAGAATTATATTCTCATTTTAATTCTTCATATTTTTATACTTTGACACTGTTTATTTTACTTTTTTGACTATTTTCACGATTTTATTTTGTACAATTTTAACGGTAAGACATTTTATAATATAAGTATAATTTTTTGATTTTAGAAATAAGTAATTTTTATTATATAACATTTACCATTTTAATTTATAGAACTTAGAATTAGGATTTTTATTATGTAACTTTCAGAATTTTACTAATAGTACAAAGGTCGCCATACAATAAATAATGGCGGAACCTGCATAAAAAAAAAATATCGCTTCGCTCAGATGTCGCTGCCTGTACGTAATACAGAGAAGTTTGTAAAGAGGCTCGAAATTTCATCGATGGTTGCACTTGCCCATTAGCTCAGTTGGGAGAGGGCTGGCACGGTGAGCCAGAGGTCGCGGGTTCAAGTCCCGGCATGGGTGGAATTTTTAGCCTCTCTAAATAGGTTTTTAAAAATCCTTTAGAAGTTAAAACATTATGATTTTTGGTGGAGGGCGTGTCTATATTAGAACATTTATTACTGGGCACGTGACGTTTTTGTCCTGTCTGTCTGACAAAAGTGCTGGAGGTGATGTTCTACAATGTAATAAGTGAGGTTGTGGCCATTTAGCTATTTTTGTTAAACGACTGTTTGTGGCTATGGAGAAACGAGAAGATTTTTTGCTTAATCTGTGGATAATGACCATTACTGTCAACAACTGCCATTTTTCGGTCGGATGTTACAATTGAATACTAAATTTCTGGAAAAGTGATGCCCCAAAAGCAAAAAATACAGAAAACTATTAAAATTTTGATTTTTATTTTACAATTCAGATATTATCATATTTTTTGAGATACCAAATCTATTTTCAGAGTTCATTTTCAGTACTGTGAATGGGCAAACTCCTTTCTTATTACTGTTAGGTATTGAAATGTCTGATGTTCACTTTTTAAAATAATTATAACTGATGCTCTTTAACACCTTAGGAATACACTTAAGATAAAGTTTTCCTAGTTAGAAGGAGATTATAGAGTTTGGTTGTTGAAAATGGGCAGTAGATCCCCTCCCATGCATTCCTTTTCAGAGTCGACTCTTCCCAAAGACCATTTCTACGATCTCTAAACAGTCTTCTCCTTCCTTGCAGATTATGGTTACGGCCACCCTGGCGCCTTCAGCCCGTTCCTGCTCAACGCTGGATGGCTGGACGCTGCTTACTTGAACTACGCCTGGGCTGACTACTTCAGGCCTCCACAGGCTAATGCCCTTGTCAAAGGTAGGTTTTATGAACCTAGGTACTTACTTAAACCTGAATTCCCTTACCTCGTCGGACTCCTCCGACAAAGACACAAGTAAGTGAATCCGGACTTAAGTTAATGATGTGTTGGTGTGTTTGGTGAGACTCGAGTTTTAGCTTCACTACAAACTCGGCCCGAAGGCAGAACAATTAATAAAGAATTTAGATAGAACAAACAGAATATATTTTCTAAGGTTAACACGAGCACTAGACATAATAAAAACTTAATTTGAACGGATATTTACTAGTTTACTCCACTCGCAAGTTTCCCATTGAATTGCGTATAGATTACGTGGTGAGACGTGCACCTTGTACCGAATGAACTAGTGACATTAGCTCTAATTAAAGCTCACAATTCCAAGGGCTGACGTAGATATAATTTGTATTCAATTTAGTGATATACAGGTTTTATTTACAGAACCGACGCTAAGGAAATTTGCTTTCAGGGATGTATGTATATGAGATGAACAAAAAACGAGAAGCGACTCTACAAACTCTACAACATAGCTCCCGCGCAAATCCAAAATGAACGGATAATCTGGTGCATCTGTTAATTTAAAAATTCTCCCTGATTCGACAAAAATAACACTCGGAACACACGTAACGCGCGTGTATCGGCCACCCCTCAAGGCCGTGCAGCGCCAAAGCGGCTCAAATAAAAGAAGCGCCTCTTGAGCGCTGCAAACAACACCGCCCCGACCGAAGCAAAACCACCCGTTGAAGTCCCGGAGCCCCCCCCTAAAGGGGGCAGAGAAAACGGACAAAAAGCAACCACCTTCACGTACGAGAGAGTGTGGAGTCAATTTTATTCCAATGTAGGCAGCCGCGCCACCGGCCACTTTTTGTTTCCGCCGTTGAAATACGAGGAGTGCTGTACTCAAACACCTACCAGCTTGTATTAAACCTGCATTAGGTTTTATTCGCAGCTTGTCTGAAAACTTGCCAAAACAAGTTCAGGTTCAGTACAACAGATCACTCGGGATCTTGTGACTGAGGTCTCCGATTTCTGAGAATAACCCGATTTCGGGTTATTATTCTCCTATATTTATGAGACGGATGGCGGAGATCAAAAAGACGTAGCTTGCTTTGGAAAAGGTCTATAAACCACCAGTGGACGACTACGGGTTCATTGATTGATTTATGAACATTATCCAGGCCTTTAATTAGTTAAATTAGATTTTCCTACAAAGATAATACCTAACTTTTTAAAACAATTTACTCCTTCCTTACGTCCAAAATCGTTGTCGATTTTCCATTGTTAATTCCACGTAATCGCGAATCCGATAAATGCTAATAAAAAAATACCACCCGGCGTAAAGCAGAATCAAATTGTGCAGCGCGAGAGCGCGGGGCCGCCTCAATCAGGCGACGCCGATATTGGTCTCCACCTCACCAAATTACCCCCTACTTACGTCCCCACCCACCCTAGCTGCCTTTAAAGTGGTCTGCGCAGCACTGCCACTGTTGCGAACAGAAAAAGTGCAAAAGAGCGCCACGCTGCACCACCTCCAAGCCCTTTGTGGCCCAATCTGCGCCTCCATCGTGTCCTTTTTATGCACTCGCCTCTCTTACACGCTATCGAGAATCAAAGCTTGCCCAAGAACTTTTTGAGCACTGGTGCTAATGAAAATTTTACATTCAGCCTCTCTTTGTCCAGCAGAGATAGCTCCGCTTACTTATCGAGATGCAGCCGGCACACAGGTCCGCGCACCTCCTAACGTGCCCGGCATGGCTAATGCGCTGCCACCTATCGCCAAGTCTTCACAAAAGAACTCAAAAGAGACGTGTCGCATCGAATTACTACAACCTACCGTCTACTCCGTTACGGGCGACGTCGCATTCGGATAAATAAATATTGCACCCTCACCCTCCGAGTGAATGTTGCACTAAAAAAAACATCCCTTTCGGTGAAGCCGCCTTTAAACGCCTACAGATTGTACATTATCCTTAGTACGATTATGCACCCTCGTTGTTCAGGGAATCGGCGGAGTGCCCGCGCATCCCCTGAGGCTACTCGCTCATATTACGTCATGTTCTCAAATCCGCTAACAGGAGCTCGAGCAAAGAGCAACATTTATGATGCAACACTAAACTTGTTTTCTTTTGTTCTCAGGTGGTACGACTCCTTTAGCGGGACCTCCTGTTGCGCTCCCGGGTGCTGACCTGTTCCCGTTCCCGCCAGCGATGGCCAACCTTCCTGCGGGTGGACTTATACCACCGCCTGGCGCTTTCTTACCCCCGAACGGACTCTTGCCATTCCCATCTCATCCTGCGGAGCTAGCTCTAAAGTCACTACCGCCTGAAATTGCAATCAAGAACGGTTTAAGTCCATACGAGTTAGCCAACATGAGGAGTCTACAAAGCAACGTGTCGTCCATCGACGCATCTAGTGCACATTTATCACCTAATAGCAGCAGACACAGCGGCAGTCCAAGGAGCATGCTTAATGCTAGCCCAGATAGGTCTAAAGGAGACTCCAAGTCTGACGTGAATTCTACCCATGATGCGACAATCTCTGATGAATCAGATGAAGAGCCGATTGAAGTGGTCAAGTCAGCGTTCCACCCTACGCGGCCAGCAAACGTCGAGCTGCAAGAAATGAAAAGGGTACAAGCAGCCGACTCGACAGTCGCTGACAGACCAAGACATAGAAATGAACTAAAAGCATCATCGCATAGAACAAGGGTTCTTTCTACGAGTCCTACATCAACTAAGATCGCGAACGGAACAATAACGCAAAAATCTGTGTGGCGGCCATATTGACTGTTTTAATGCCGGAACGTTGTGTTTAAATTTAGTGTCCACCCCCAAGCGGAGCTGTTGAAATGTGATAAAACTACGAGCTTGTAAATATTAGAATACTAAAGTAGATATTATAATATTATACAGGAAAGTCTAAATAAAATAATATAGAGCTATGTGAAAAGTAGATTGTAACAAACCGATAGCTGTAAAGACATTATTGTGACAGAGTTTTAGAGTAATTTTAATTGCAAATGTGTTCAAGCTTATCAAAGTTGATTACGTACATATAAGAGTATAAAGTATAAATGTGTAGATATATATAGAGACGTTGTAAGAATATTGAAGAATAAGTCAGTGTCGATATTCTTCGCAAATGACTGATTAATGTTATAAATATAACACTCTAGGATCATGTAAATGTTGTACAAAGATATAATTTATTAAAGAGGCTGTAAGAGGCAAATATGAATGTAATAGGTACTCCTTATTGTACAGTATGTAGAGATATTCAAATACAAAAATGATCTTAACAAATGGTAACTCGCATTTTTCTTACATCCCAAAAAAGTCTGCAAGTCGTTACTATACAGTCGACAGCACGTAAACCTTTACATACGTGTACTTTAATCACTCACGTTAAGGTTGAATTTGCAACCAAAAATGTAAAGGTTGACCTGCTGTCGACTCTATCTACCTATACTTCATTCCACGAAACGAGCTGCCAAAGAAAATCATCCATGTGCGCCCATTGTTTCGCTTATCTCTAACCGCGCGCGTTTACCAATAAGATGCGAGTATTTTGTTCCCTAAGAGTTCGACTCGTAGAACGGAGTATAATCAAGTTAAGTAACGTCATTTGCAATCTCTCTCGCTCAGCATTGTTCAATAAAGAGAGACAGAGAACTGTTAGTACAGTTAGTTCTCTATACGGTACGGTTCTCTATATTCGAAAATACGAACCTTATATTGAAAAATTACGCTTAAATATGTTATTAAAATGACGCAACATTTTTAAAATAAATAAATTTAACCACTGACAATAATTAAAAGTTGAAAAGTCTCTGAAGTTTTTCATGAAAATGTATGTAATCGAGAATTTCATAGTTTTAATTTTGTAATCCATAGTGTACAAAAATGCTTTCTGAGAAACGTTTTCGCGTTATTTATAATAACGCTTTGTATATCCTTAACAAAATAGAACTTCGATTTAACTTACAGATTTAAGGGTAGTTCTTAATTTGAAAGATACCAATTTTGATAACCAAAGTTAACTCGACACAAATTTTTCGCAGTGAGACCCGTCTATGCGTTTATGCGAAGCAAATGTTAGGAATTATAACTACGTATAGCGGGTTCAGCATCATGATACGTGGTGATCTCTGCAGCGACAAAGAAGCCCAGTAGTGTACCCTTACCTCGCGTGCAAGAAACAGTCTTTGTCTATTTCTCGCGTGCGAGATACGGCTCATGGCAGCAAGGCGGGATTTTATCGTGCCAAATCCCCGGCAGCCGTTACAAAACCCCGCAACAGTATTTGTCTATTTCTCGCGCGCGAGATACAGCTTACAAGGTAGCAAGGCAGGATTTTAACTTCCCAAAACTCCGGCAGCTGCAGATCTCCTGCATTAGTATTTGTCTATTTCTCGCGCGCGAGATAGAGCTTACAAGGTAGCAAGGCAGGATTTTAACTTGCCAAAACTCCGGCAGCTGCAGATCTCCTGCAATAGTATTTGTCTATTTCTCGCGTGCGAGATAGAGCTCACGGTGGCAAGGCAGGATTTAATCCCGGCAGCCGCGGCAGATCTCCCGCTATCAATAGTATTTACCCTCGCGGGCTTATCCAGTTAGCTGATTGAGGCCCCCGCGCCCGCGGTCAACGTTGGCCTAACAAGGGACACGACAAACGGGATGAGGTTTCTACCTCTGCGGGCGGGTTGACAAAGAACTGATTGAACAAAGTCTGCAGGAAATAACATAGAGCCTGGATACAGGGTATAAAAAATCCTCATATACCTTATAACTTCAAAATCAAAATCAAAATCAAAATCAATTTTTTTTATTCAAAGTAGCACAGAAACTGCGACTTAATGAACGTTACAAGTTAAACTAGGTGTCAAATGAGGGGTTCGTCAATAAGAATAATAATGTTGTTACTTTTAGGTTGGAAAAACCAGATTGGAAAAACTTTGTAATCGCTATAAAAATATCAGCCATTCCATACTGTAGTAGGTAACTTTAGTATCGAATAGTTGTTTTTTTCTGTGATTTGGAAGTTTTATACATTACATAATAACAAGTCTGTATCCAGTAGGCAGGGTTTGACACTTACCACGATCCTGACAAAGCTAATGCGCTTCTTTTTGTCTATAGCAAAAATTGTTGGTGTAAAACCTAACTGCCTGTGGAATGCTCGGGGCTGCAAGTGATGTAAACTACTTCGACCAGATGTCACTGCCTGTACGTAATACAGAGAAGTTTGTAAAGAGGCTCAAAATTTCGCCGATGCCTGCACTTGCCCAACAGCTCAGTTGGGAGAGCGCTGGCACGGTTAGCCAGAGGTCACGGGTTCTAGTACCGGCATGGGTGGAACTTGTAGCCTCTAAATAGCTATTTAAAATTGTCCTCAGCACGGGTTAGTGCAACAAAAAGAGTATAATAATGTTGTTTGTATTGACGAATGAAACCACCTATGTTCGGCTGTAGATTTTTTTGGAGATTTGGGAATGGGGATTTTAATACCTAGGTACACCTTGTATTTAGGACGCAGACGAGCTGCAATTTGCAGTAACATACCTAGACACTACAAAAACTTACAAAATAAACAGATTTCATTATATCTTTTAGAATAACTGACCCCAGTGCATAATTTAAACTTCGTCTACAATGAGTGCTACAGAATGGTCTAATTCACAATTTCTATAACGAGACTCTAAATACATGTCTTAAACTATTTTTCAGAGAAAAATTTTTTCATAAACACAACAGCACAGCAAAAATAAAAATACTTAGAATACGAACGCCCAGCTGAAACTTTTCATTGCACGACGTTTTCTATCAAAAATATACATCTATACCTACTTCACTTCATTAGGGGAACCTACAAAGCTCCCACCTACGTAATTGGGGTGAAAAGCATGGGACCGCGTTACAAAGAGCCGGACCAAGCTTCATAAAACCAACCCGAATACTGAATATCATCCGTGTGAGGTGTACTTTTCAAATTAGGCGGCTGTGAATAGAGAGACTGGCCAGCTTTGATTTACATCTCTCGACCATAGAGTAGCGCAAATAATGATGGCAACGTAGACGAGACCACAGGTAGGACTTCCACGCGAGCATGAAAATAAGAAAAAAAAATGTACAGAATGTTTACGAAACACATCTGAAAATACTGGCAGGTAAGAAAATATTTCGAAAAAAAATGCCATTGCTAAGTTGGTTTCAAGAGTCGAACGCCGCCTAATAGGTATAATATTGTCGTTAAAATGGGAAGATAAAACTTAAAAATGAGAAGCAAATACAGCAAGCAGGGTGTCAACAAAAATCAGATGGTTGAACCTTGGAATCCTTAATGACTGTCTAAATGAATTCACATGCGACCGTCCTAGATTTTCCGTGAAAGGTGCTACGTGAAAAGCATTTCACCAGCCGAGCAGGTGGGGTGATATCTGAGGAAAATTTTCGAACAAAGGATCGACTCGGGCGCGAATGATTTTTTATCGCGAGAGCAAACCTCGCTCCAGGCGCGCTTATCTGGAGTTTCTAGTACGCGATTGTTGAAAATTCACAAGCGTGGTGAAGATACGTATATTTTTTTTTTCACGATGTACTACATACATGAGACGGGATTAGAAAAGGTATTTAAAGGCAGGTGTATATTTATGTAACGTAATACTTTTTATTTAGGATACATGTAACTGTAGCTTGTTAGAGAGTACTCATACTTATGTCTTGGTGTTTGCAAAATACTCCCTAATAATTACGCATATATACTTTCCCATTCATTCTTACATTTCTAGGATAAGATTACTATGGGTGTCCATAAAAATTCATAATATACTATAATATTCATAGATACATGTAACTGTAGCTTGTTAGAGAGTACTCATACTTATGTCTTGGTGTTTGCAAAATACTCCCTAATAATTACGCATATATACTTTCCCATTCATTCTTACATTTCTAGGATAAGATTACTATGGGTGTCCATAAAAATTCATACCTCAAGCGATGGAAATAATGGACACACGTTGCGAATTTTCTGATGTGAATTGGCTCGTCCTTCATGGTTCTAGGATTTAGAAGAGCCGAGTTGCGGGACCACATATCGATAGGCCTGGCTCACGTGTTTTATTTTAGCTTTTTTGAGTTACCTCAGATAAACAAATCGTTAATAGTATTCATTACAATAGAGAACATAATAAACTATATTAAATTCTTTGCTCTTTCTTTGTCATCTACTCATCCACGAAAAAATAGTTTTTCAAAAATTGCTTATTAAAAAAGGAAAAAGCTGAATGAAATTAAATATACGTAACTATGGTCGCATCCCATAAACGCATTCATTCCTTTATCCGCTTCGCGTAGGCCCGATTGCGACACGACGTATCGCTGGTTGCCCTCGACGTGCTTTAATTTATGTAACTGGTCGCGTCCCAGAAATGCGCGCTTAACCCTACCACTGTCAGTTCGCACGCGGCGAGCGGACGGCCGCGGGCCGGGTCGCAACACCACATATCGATAAGACCGGCCCGCATGCTTTTATTGTTCCATCGTTGGCCCGGAAGACCGCCCCGGGACACGCGTTAGGAAAATCTAAATGGACTAGGGAAAACGGCTGGCAGTAAAAATGGGATCGGAATATATTTTTTTACAGAAGGGTTGAACAGTTTGCTAAGTTTAAAAAGGGCTTTCGAGAGGAGAAAAACATATAGGTATTAGTAAATAGTTGTGGTTACAAAAATGTAGACAATAGCCAGGCCGTGCCACTTCAAAACAAGTCGAAATAACCAGAAAGTTTAAGGTTGCGAAATGAGTTACGATTTGTTTGATTCTATTTCAACTAAGTACTTAAAATAAGTACAATAAAAAATGTCACTAAATTGAGCGATCTAAAATTTTGTGTCGACGAGGCCCACTCAAATTTCACGAGGGGGATGTCAGGACTGGCTGCACACCGCCCGCCGGACAATGACATCGAAAGAAATCTCGCTGATAAAATGTTAATGTCGGTATAAAAGGGTAATAAATTTGATTTACGCGCCCCCTGTCCCCGTAAAACGGGGTAATATCGAAAAATAACACGAAATAATGCGAGCTTACGCTAGGCCAGGCGGTGTAGGTAGGAATTAGGCGATATTTGCACACGGAAGCCGTGAGCTTACGGCTTGGTCAGAGGCAAAAACTCATGGCATAAATACATTGTGGCAAAATCCACGTGTTAGTATTAGTGTTTCGATCATAAACAGTTTACGAAGCGACTAGCTGCTGAATAAAGCATCAAATTACCAAGCTTTAATACATTTAACTATTCACTTAAATGCCTGTGGTGGCATGTATGCTTCGTGTACCTACCTGTTCTAAATCTTTGTTTGTTAGGGTTCCGTACCCAAAGAGTAAGGGACCCTATAACTAAGACTCCGCTGTCCGTCCGTCCGTCCGTCCATCTGTCACCAGGCTGTATCTCATGAACCGTGATAGTTAGACAATTGAAATTTTTACAGATAATGTATTTCTGCTATAGCAACAAATTCTAAAAACAGAATAAAATTAATATTTAAGGGGGGCTCCCATACAACAAACGTGATTTTTTTGGCGTTTTTTGCTCGATGTTAATAACGGCCTTTTTGGAAATCCATGGAGGAGGCCTATGTCCAGCAGTGGACTTCTTGTGGCTGAATGATGATGATGATGATGAATAACGGCAACAGGTAGACGCTTGAAATATTCCAATGTTGTTTAGATAATGGTACGGAAACCTTCATTCGTGAATCCGACTCGTTTTGTTTTGTCTGTTATGTATTTCATTTCCTTCTTGTGTTGTCGTACATATTATGTTTATTTTCTGTGACGTGTCTTATTGTAGGTATTTTATTTGTTTCTTTTAAAAACCACATATGCATAAATGGTTTTCCCTATTTGCTTCAGCTAATCAAGTCAAAAAAGAAGCTGTTTCAAGAAAGATTGACGAAGAGAACGCTCGATAAAAACAGGCACTTGAAAATAAAAATACATGCGGCAGAAACGCAAAATGAGTAGAAGAGGCCACTTTAAAAGATTGGCACTCAGCGAGCCGGCATAATCTATGCAAATTACGTTAAATTAGGAGTCGTCAACACGGTGCGTAATTTGGAAGGCAAACCCTCCTTTATTATTAATATTTATTCGGCTCTCGCGTCGAAATCAGGAAAAATGCTGGAAATCTCCGAGAAACACTTCGATCCGCTTGATGAGGTGAATAAATACGATGAACTTCTCAAATGTAAAACAGGTAATGAAAGGTGCGTAGCGATTTGAATAAGTCATAAAGACCTGAAAGAAGCACTTTGACATAAAAATACCAAATTTTTGTCTATTTTGATTTTCACTTGATATACCTACTACTTACTAGAGAGACAGACAATTTGAAGAAGATAACAAAAACTGAATTTGCACGGATATTTACTCGTTTATTTTTTTTTTAAATTGCCAAAATATTTTTGGAACGTAACTTAACAATTTTTTTTTGTACTTTTTGTCGAGGGTAGTAAACCAACAGTTAAAAAACAAGCTGTCAAAAATACGCCTGTCATCTCTGTCTACGAGACCACGGCACTTGCAAAAGTAAAATTGTAAAATGAAAAAATATACGAGTAAATTTAATATCCGTGCAAATTAATTTTTTATTATGTCCAGTGCTCATGTTAACCTCAGAAAATACTATAATTTCAAGAAGGTAAGTACTAAGGCGGTGGTAGCCTAGTGGGTAGATCATTGGACTCGGAAGCGAGAGACCCAGTTCCAATTATGTACAAATGTACATTGTAAAGTTAGAGTAGCAATACCACTCGCTAACGGTGAAGGACAAAATCGTGAGGAAGCCTGAGTGTCTGAGCTATTCACATACCTCAGCGACTGCTCTTCAAAGAACTATCGTCGCGCCTCATCGACACGGCCAGGGACCCCAGGGCTGGCTATTACCTCGGGCAGAGGATAAGTCTCGCTATCCAACGAGGTAACGTAGCCAGCATACTGGGTACCCTTCCCAGAGGCGGCGATCTGGGCGCAGTTTTCTATATTTAGTTATTTTTAATGATATGTTTGTAAATGTAAATAGTTATTGGTATAATTATAAAGATTCTTCATAAATAACTGAATGCAATGAAATAACTTGGCATGAGTGAGAAAAACTTTTACATACTATACACTATAAAGAACACAATAAAAAACCTCAGCACTTGAAATCGCCAATCCGCGGTGGGCACACGTGGTGATTGAGCCCTCCCTGAGAGAAGGTATGTGCCCTAGTAAGACGTATATAGGCCCTACTTATGATGATGAGTACTAAGCAAGCATTGTCTATCTCTCCGGAATACAAGCGTGATTTTTTTTGTTTAGTAATAATAGTTTGAGGTTAGAAGTATCACTTTCTTTCCCAATGTACCTGTTCTACATAACCTCTACCGGGAATCTACTCTTGAAAACAATATCGGATTTAATAAACATAATCTATGGTGAAAAATAGATACAATAACTACTAGTTTTTAGATCTCTTACGTTTGGAGAATAGACAGTACAATTATATATTTATACAGATAATGACTACTAATATTACTACGCTTGAGTATTACCTAATATAATAATAAAATATAATATAGTATTACCTAATATAATATAAGTTAGGTACTTCCAAGGCAACTTGATTGTAGGCATCAAATGCTATCCAATCTGGACTGTGACTGCCTCGTTGTTCTAGTGATATTATGTTTCATTACGATGACAGAGGTCGCGGTTTTAATTCCCACTGGGCCAACTGCCTTATATTTGTACAAATTGCTTCAGTCTTCCACGTGATGTTCTTGTGATATTCTTGCCCGGTTACCAAAGCATAAGATTGGTTCCAGGACAAGTGATTGTGTAGTATGGAAGTTATTTATTATTTAAGTTTATTACATTTTAGTTGCATAATCGCCAGTAACGTAACTGAAGAAAGTGCATGGATGTACGGGTTAGCGTACTATCGACTGAACCTCACCTCTATATCTACTTCCCGAACCAGCCTATGCAAGCGGTGTACCCTCGAACCCATCGGCCATTGTTAAGGCCGAACCAAGACAAAACACAAACACATGGCCTAAAACAGTAACAAAGACTTTACGGCAGCAATATCCACAAAAATACAAATAGAAAGTAGCCGAAAAAAATGTTTGTCCGATAGGCGGCGAGATGAAGGGCCGGTGCAATAAAAATCATAAAATGACCCTGTAACATTGTTTTAGGAGGGTTCCAGAGTAATAAAGTTATCGCCTTTCTGCAGCCGCTGTGGTGCGCCCAAAGAAAGCTACCGGGCGTTGCTTCGTAAAGGTTTGCTTAGCCACTCTACTTTTACGTTTCTGAAACATTCCAGGGCATCTGTGCCCATACTAAAAGGACTAAAATAGAAAAAACAAGTGTTTACCTATCTACCAGCGTGACCAAATCCCGTCCCCTGCAGGGCACAGGCCTTATATCAGAGACATAGTACGGGCACCACGCGAGTGTAAACATCCCAGGTTTCCTCACGACTCGTTAATACGAACCACTTGGAAAACTTTGAAAAGTCGATAATGTTCCATGCATTGTAATCCCGGAGGTGGAATTACTTTGGTATGCAACAGCATATTTTTTTGCAAAATAATGCTGTTGCATACCAAAGTAATTCATCCCCAGTAAGTAGTTCACCTTGACGAGTAGAGCCTCTCATTTTGGATATTCTTATATTACTTATATGAGGATTTTGTATAGAGTTTAGTTGGACACAAAATCAACCACCTTCACGTTTTTCACAGTGAACTATATTTTTATGATTAACTTTTTTCAAAGCCACCTACAGAGAGGTTCAGACTGTGAAATGCTTCATATTTGTTTTTATGGGAAGTGTCCAAACCCTTTAAGGTTAATATTAAGGTTAAAATTGTTTTATGGATATACATAATTGATAATGCCGCCGTGGTACTCGTGACATTACCGGAAAGGGTCCTAAAAGTATTTAGTATTATAATGTTGCTTATTTCCTGCAAATAAAACATTTTCAGTTCAATAACAACAATAGAATCTTCTTCATTATAATCATAACATTATCGAAGACTACTAAACAATATAGCCACAAATTAATTACTTACCAATTCACAAGTTTTGAATGCAATCCAGCAGACCCTTACCTAAATGAATAGCGTCTAAGGTCGATCGTCCATTACGTTGCCTACATCCTATCACTGTTAGGCTAAATGAGGTTGATTACTGACAAGAGTTCATAATCATAAATACCCATAAAACATACTGCTTATGGGCCTGATTATGCGCACCAAATCCTGAGCGATTCCAAATTTGACAGTTAGACGATTGGAATCGCTCAGGATTTGGTGTGCGTGATATAAGGGCTGAGCATAGAACTCAAGCTTTCGGCGAATTGCGTTAAATTCTAACGTAAGTACATTTATGAATTTACGAGCCACTACCTTTTGCCTTTTTTTTATTTTATTATTAAAATAAAAAACCTTAGTGTAGTACACAATTTCGCCAAACTGCGTAGCAGTTTGTTGCCGGAGCGCTCTATCTCTATGTATTATTTACTTATATTATACCTATATTATAAATAAATATAAATATATAATATAAATAAACTTCATTCATCATTAAATTCATTCGCCTTCAGTCCATACGCAAGCAAACCGTTGACAGAAATCGCGAATATACCAATGCAACACCGTCGATCGTCATCATCATCATCAGCCTATGATTGTCCACTGCTGGACATAGGGCTCTCCTATTGCACGCCACTGAGCACTGTCCTCGGCTACTCTCATCCAACTCTTGCCCGCTGCCCTGCGAAGATCATCGCTCCAACGAGTCTGAGGACGTCCCACACTACGTTTAGCGATCCGCGGTCTCCACTCAAGACACACGACACACCGTCGATCAAGTTGCTCAATTGTTTACATTAATGTCAGTGGGGTGAATTGGGAGTGCGAGTGAAGAGTTTAAGACAAAAGCTGAACGAAATAACACAATGCGGTTGATGTTTTGTTTTATATCATGTTATATCATCACTAGTTAAGCCTTACTTTGCTTTAAGTTTTTCTTTTTTGATGAGACAATAAAAACTTTTTTATCTTATCTTTATCTTAATTTCTAGCAATGGCAGTCGCTAGCAAAGAAGGAAAATGTCGCAATGTTTACGCGGTCTGTCAATATTGCAGCCGTCACCTACGTCCTTGTATGCCCGTTATTTTAAAGGTGTTTGGTTTTAACAATTGCTGTATATATATCTGCGACATCAATGGGTTTTGCAGCTATTGCAGATGATTTTTGCACCGTTACAATAATTTAGAATGAATTTTGTGCAAGCAAGAAATGTGCCACCTAACAAAAAACTATATGTATGTTTTTTTATTATGTATTATTTGTAACAGTGGTAATAATGGTAGGTAGGTGTCTAATCCTCCTTTTAATTTTACACCTGTATTAGGAGGAGTCGTAGACTCGGGGCGACTAAGGAAATCAAATACCAAGAGACGGGCTGCTGCCGTGTTCCTGAGATTCCAAAAGCATATTGCGATCGCCAAACCGCCTGCCAAGCGTGGCGACTATGGTAAAACCCTCATGATTATGAAAGCCACGAAGGAGGCCTGTGTCCAGGAGTGGGCTTCAAATGGCTGATGATGATAATGATTAGGAGGAATTTTCGCTCTTTCAGCCTAGGAACAACAGCCTTTATCAGGTGACATTCACGCCCGGGCACACTGGCAGCATTGCCGGGCACTATATCAATATAATCGCAGTGGGAGAAGGCCTGACCCTCGCGCACGCAAATTGCACATGGCTAAATAGGTTTCGGCGTCCATCCACTGGGCGGCGAGTCGTTAACTCGCGGAAGCAAGTACAGCGGTCCAATTTCCACGCCCGGTGACCAATTAGCGTCGCAGGTTCGGTCGCCGAGAACGAGCCGACGGGCAAGATGTTTGTTATGATTTACGTTGGGGTCCCGGCTTTGGGGTTTGCGCCGAAGCGGGGACAGAAGGCTGCCTCGTCGGTCACAGGCTTGACTACCAAAACAGAGGTCGTGGGTTTAATTCCTGTTGGAGGCCGTTTTACTTGATTTGTGTAAATGAAACTATTCTGGGTGGTGTATTTTTATGTTTACTGTATACTTTAATATTTTTTTTATTTTATTTTAATGTACTTTTATAGTTTTCCTGCTTTGTATTGAGGCGCTGTCTGACGTATCATGCTTGTATTAAATAGACATATCACATTACTTGCCAAGATCTTGATAGAATAGAAATAGAATGGACATTATTTTATCTAGGACAATGATTTACCAGGGGCTGGCACAATTGCTATTATAACAATATATTATTGCTATTAATATAAGCAAGAATTTCATAAAAATATTTGAACCCCGATGTTATGAAAAATATACCTGCATCTGGAAAAAAATACACAACTTAGTAAAACACGAACTATGATTGACGTGTTTTAGAAACGGACCAATCTAAAATTATGCCTACTCATGAACTGGTATTACTGATTCTGTATTCTGTTGGAAATAAGAGCCATAATCCAAGAAAAGGGTACAACGCGGCCTAATACACCCATCGTGTATGCAGGATAGGGTTAACGTCTCTCGCTATTTCCTTTGATTTGGTTTTAACGTGGTTGTAGAGATTAATGTTTTGATTATAGTGGAGTTTCTTGAGTGCGTCATAAAGGCGAAGATTGGAACCTTATTTTGAAGGGTTAAGTAGGTTATATTTATTTCAAGAGGGTACCCTCTTCAGATGGCTAGCAAAATAGACAGATACAAACAAATACTCTTGATAATTTATACAATATCATTTAAAAAATAATAAATTATGGTCAGTCATTAATATGAATGAGCAAGGAATTTGAAATTAATCCTTCCTCCTAATATTGTAAATCTGAAAGTTTGTGAAGATGTTTGAATGTTTGTTACTCAATCACGCAATAACGGCTAAACGGATTTTCATGAAACTTGGCGTACAGGTAGACAAAGAGCTGGATTGAGACATATCATACTTGATATCCCGGTAATGCGTTTCCGTGGGATAATATTTATTTTAAGTTTAAAATAGATGGCGTTGTGCGATCGAACGTTGTGTTTTAAAAATAGATGGCTTTATGCAAGAATCGTATAAACGGATTCTGTGGCGGTACGAAGTTCGCCGGGACAGCTAGTTATCAATGAGCGTCCTACATCGACTCATCATTGACATTTATTTTTTGATTGTCGTGACTTTAGTGCGATTAATACGTCTGCCCATTATTGTACCTCAACAATAAAAAGTCCAAGAATACACTTTACACACAAGACTCATAGATATGATTTCACATTGTGGTAAATACTCTTAAGTGGTACATTTCCTAACGTTGGGATTATATACACTCAATAACATCTCATCATAAAGTCGATATAGGGCCAGTTATAAAGTTTTAATGTGTAGTCTAGCCACTATAATACTTAGGGCCAGTTTCTGAATTGAGAATTTCGCTAAGTAAATAGTTAACTGCAGTGTTGTCTCTTCGAATGTCTCAGAAATGAGCGTGACAAAACGTTACTTAAGTATTTACTTAGTGAAATTCTCAATCCAGAAACCGGCCCTTAATCTACACAATCATTTCATTTGACAGCAAGGGCCGGTTTCTGAAATGAGAATTTAACTAAGTAAATACTTAAGTAACGTTCTGTCACGCTCTTTTCTGAAAAATTCGAAGAGACAGCACTACAGTTAACTATTTACTTAGCGAAATTCTCAATTCAGAAACTGGCCCTAAGTATTATAGTGGCTAGACTACACATTAAGACTTTTTTATCGAGCAAATAACCGAAGTATACGAACTTTACACAGTCGAAAGCCTTGTAAACTCTACCTCTCTTTACAACTGCATTAAAATTCGCACTTTTTTGGCAACTAACGGAATGTTTCTTTTTGTTATTGTGCAATATAAAAATGTCTTTATTTGTTTTGGGTAAAAGTAGCGGTATCTCTTTACGGCGTTGCTCTACAATTGGTAAAAAGTAGATCCCAAAACAGTGAAGCGCGTTTACGACGTTTACCGTTCTGCGTCTGCGCAGGTTTACAGTTACATGTAAATATTGTAAAACGAGCCGTTGTTATACAAAAAAGCGCATAATTGTGTTAATAAAACTGAGCAACGGCGTCTTTGGGATGATATATTAATACAATTCTTAGTGTCAAAGTAAGAGATTTATCTTAAAAAACCAGCCGAGTGCATGTCGGGCCACGTGCAGTGTAGGGTTCCGTAGAAGGATGGGATTTTTACCTGCTTTACAGAACTAACAACTTCAAAGTAATTTTCAATGGAATTTGTACGAAGTTTTTTGAGGGAAAAAAACACTTTGGCTTGAATATAGAGAGGATGAAGGGGATGCCGTATCACTGAATGTGATCTCTTCTAGATCTTAAAATCAATTATTATTATTTTAATTCTTATATTTCTCCATCCACTCCCTTCTCCAATGTACTAGTCCATCCCGTGTAAATGTTGTCTGGAAGAGATCACTTTTGTGATAAGGCCGCCGACTGCAATTTTATTTTATTTATTAATTTATCTATCTATCTAAAAGTACGACATCTCGTGAACTCCTAAGAATTTCCTTATATTGTACAATCAATTTAAAGTATGACAACTAATAACGTAAGAACTTCTTTTTATAGGGGTTACACCGAAGAGATTTAAAGAAAAAACATGCGTAAATTAAACAAAAGCTAATTGCCATTACACAGGGATGATCGGCTTAGGCAAACGAGAGGGAAAATGCTTTCCCCGCTTAAGGAAATTCTTTTCTTGAGCTGCCAGTAAGACAAAGTCGCCCTTAATCCGAACTGTATTAGTAAGTAATACGCCTACATGATTCCGAGTTATTTGGGGAAGAGATTCAGGAGATTACGCGATTACTTTTAGGAGTCGATTTGAGCCCCTACATTTCTGTGAAGACATTTCTTGGATGTGAAAATAGGCATATCGATAGTTATATAATTTCTGTACAATATCGAAGTAATTGACAGAGATTTTTTTTTAGATTTGGATATCCGTCCAAAAGGAAACCTTGACCATTCCAGGGGTAAACCCACTAACATAGCACGATGAGTTGCATCGATGTAGCTGGCCACTTATTCGCTAACGCGTTCCAATCATCCCGTTAGAACATAATAGTTGCAGCAACTCTACAAATGGTTGTCAGCGTGTCAATCCAGATTTTTCCGGATCGGAGCGGATTGCTTGGCTATCGATCGCGGGGCCCCGCTGGTCAGCCTGCGGCGGTCCTCGACAAATACACAGGGTGTGCATGTGGGTGTTAATTCATATACGGGTCGTTAATTTTCCTTAACGCGCTCTCCGATGGAGCGGCCGCGGCGCACAAATGAATTTCAATTTGTTCGGGCGCGGGCGTTTTAAAAAATACCGGGCGCTGCAGCGCCGCTGATGTGTTAGCATACTGCTGTCATGCCCAACATTACGTAATTACATTGCTGGCAGCGGTGTTTTCCGCTTTTGATGGATCGGACATTATGTGCCTACTCGTTTTAGGCACCGATGGGTCCCCGTAAATACGGAGGACACGGCCGGTTTGAACCCAAATGCTTTAATCGCACATGTCGAAAATTTCTTTAGGTATCTTTTCGTTGTGCTGAATACTGGCACTTATTTCGTACGTCATAGAGTTTCTCCTCAGAAGGCTTCTGCAGAGTATTGTCCCTTATATAAACTAAACGTTGTTTCTTATGAAAGAAAAACATTATGTGTAAAAGCTTCGTATTTACTTATTTTTTAGATGTACTTATGGGTCACTTTCTACAGAATAGCATTGTGTACACCTTTCGGGACTGCATTGGCTCCTGAGATATAGTTCCCCGTCCAGGTCAAGAGCCAAAGCGCGAAGCAAATGCCTCAACTGTCTCGTTGGTCTAGCCGTTGAAGCGCTTAGCTGCCAAAACAGAGGTCAAGGGTTCGATTCCCACTGAAGGCCGCCGTACATCTGTACAAATGGCCTCTGGGTGTATTTTTGTTTGTGACGTCCTTGGTTGGTTACCATAGCACAGGGTGTCCTAGTTTTGGACCAGGTCAAGTGTATTGTGTGTGTAATAAGTTATTATTATTATTAATTGTAGTTTAATTTAATTTCACTTAATTTTTAAAAAATGTTTATTTACGTCCCACGGTAGGGTACAGGCCTTCTCTCAGAGAGAGAGAGTATGGGCTTTAGTACCAGTGCACCCACCGCAGATTGGTGATTTCAAGCGCTAAGGTATGTGAACACATAAGACAATCAGCTTTCCTCACATTATTTTCCTTCACCGTTAGCGAGTGGTATTGCTACTCAGAAAACAAAGTCTTTGGTGCATACCGGGATTTGAACACACGACCTTCTGATTGTGAGGCACGCAAGTTGTGAATGATTTATTTATTATTTAGGTATTACTATTTTTTCGCTTTGCATGATCATCTAATAAAACTATTCCGTAGTTGTTGGAATATAATTTAGCCGGTCTACCAAATTCGCGGCTCATTTGTATTCACGACGGGCTAGCGCATGCAAATCTAATAGTAGGTGAAAGGAAAGTTATATTTATTCCGCGAGGTGCTTCTACCAGGAGTGGATGAGTTGAGTGGCGGTGTGGCCTGTTTACACATGGGTTGTGGGTTTTGCCCCTACGCTGTCCTTGCTATCAGAATGTTTTCATGTATTTCGTTAATAATATTTTATTCATTTATTTGCTTCTTACTAAGTAAGTTACAGAGTGAGCCTTAAAATAACAGGTGCTATAAAAGGATGTTCTTTGATTAAAAAAATTAGTGGCCTACTGAGTTCGACGTAATGTGCGTAAGTGTAAGTGAAACCCTGGTCTCCTCGCTAGGTTAAACTTCGTTAAACCCGCGTCTAGGTTTAAAAAGTGAACGCGACCAAATTAATGCACAAAATTAACGAATCTGAGATCAAGTAGACTCCGAGGCAAAGATTTATTTTTATTTTATTTTAGAAATCGTATCTTATGTCGAATAATTTCAAATGCAAACCTTTTTTAAGGTAGATAATGACAGCCGAGCTAAAAACTGCGACAAAACTACTTTTTTGATACCGTTTACTGGAAAATAAATTAAATGTTGATGAGAATTTGACTACGCCTAAGCAACGCATGGTTTCTTTATAAAAACGTTCGTAATGATGCAAATAATACGCGAGTTTCGGAAAGGCCGTTAGTAAATTAACACTCGGTGGGAGCCTAGTGAGCGGTGGCAGCCTAGTGAGCGGTGGAAGCATAGTGAGCGGTGGTAGCCTAGTGAGCGGCTTTAGCCTAGTGAGCAGTGGTAGCCTAGTGAGCGGTGGTGGCCTAGTGAGCGGTGGTAGCTTAGTGAGCGGTTTTAGCCTAGTGAGCGGTGGAAGCATAGTGAGCGGTGGTAGCCTAGTGAACAATTTTAGCCTAGTGAGCGGTTGTAGCCTAGTGAGCGGTGGTAGCCTAGTGAGCGGTGGTAGCCTAGTGAGCGGTGGTAGCCTAGTGAGCGGTTTTAGCCTAGTGAGCGGTGGAAGCATAGTGAGTGGTGGTAGCCTAGTGAGCAATTTTAGCCTAGTGAGCAATTTTAGCCTAGTGAGCGGTGGTAGCCTAGTGAGCGGTGGTAGCCTAGTGAGCGGTGGTAGCTTAGTGAGCGGTGGTAGCCTAGTGAGCGGTGGTAGCCTAGTGAGCGGTGGTAGCCCCGTGAGCGGCGGTAGCCTAGTGAGCGGGGCAGCCTAGTGGGTAGAACATTGGACTCGGAAGCGAGAGACCCAGGTTCGATTCCGAGTGCGGGCATGTACTTACCTATGACTTTGTTTTCCAAGTTATGTACATTTGTGAAGTTATAGTAGCAATACCACTCGCTAACTGTGAAAGAAAACATCGTGAGGAAACCTGAGTGTCTGAGCTATTCCTCAGCGCCTGAAATCGCCAATCCGCGGTGGGCACGCGTGGTGATTAAGCCCATACTCTCTCCCTGAGAGAAGGCCTGTGCCCCACAGTGGGACGTATTTAGGCTGCTTATATTTACTTAACCAAATCTTCGACTCATATATCAGTGGTTAGTGCAGTAAATTGTTCGCTCGCCTACTCGTTTTTGATCCGCAGGTGTAAACCAAGCTCCGCGGGTGTGAATGAGGAGCAAGTTGAGTGGTTAGCGGTAGGAGGTGCGGGCGATAACTTTGTCGGCTACTCACTGCGGCAAAGCGCCGTGCTTTAGGAATATTCGATGCGGTACACACGCATATTATGGTAAAACCCCACTTTCATGCGCCGCGGTTACGCGTGAGGAGTGTGCGATTGACACATAGCAACCTATGTACGGATATATAAAATTAAATACATTTTGGCAAAAACGAGTAGAAATTAAAGAGTAAATAGATAGACAGAATATTATTTATTGAACACCAGGAATAGGATAACGAGACAAACGGGATCGCCGAGATTACCTATGATTTTTTTTAATATTAAGTTGGGTTACAAAAACTTAAGTTAAAGCGTTTTAATAAAAAAACCCGTACAATTCAAACTCGTCTAACGAGGGTACCGTAAAAAATTGTAGGTACTAACATTTTGTAAATAGTTCAGGAATCGAGTCTTCCAGTTTTTTTCCGAGCTTTTCTCAAACTTTAAAGACACTTTTTTTGAAATTTACTCTTTAGGTTTTTCCCTGTACTAGTAGTATACGACGATATTACTTGAAAAATTTCATAATTCTAGGTCAACGGCAAATACCCTACAAATTTTGATTTTTTCACAGCTTCAAGGGACTGTAGAGTTTAGTATCTATATGGTTTTAATTTCAACTCAATACCTCCACGCATTCCCGCATAAAGGGTCTTGGAGGTCTTGACAGACAGACGAACGGACGGACGGACGGACGGACAACAAAGTGATCCTATAAGGATTCCGATTTTTCAATTTGAGGTACGGAACCCTAAAAATTGTCGGTAAAATAATTAGTTGAGATTTATTTCCAATTTCAGCTCTTTTTGCCAAGATACAGTGTATGCCCCACTGCTGGCTGGCTGCTGAGTGAGGTTGACGATAGTGACATTACATCAGTCTTAGTTGACTTTTGAATTAATTTAGGCACGACGTAGGATGCCCACCAGCTCGCTGATTGCAGGCAGCGGCTAGATGAGCATGGCCGAGTACCGAAACAAGTGGCGTGTCTAGGAAGAGGGTTACATTTGTACACCTAGGCTGATGCCATTTGTACAAAAGTACGTTAGCCCCCAGTGGGAATCAAACCGACGAGCTCCGGCATGTATACGGCACGGTACTCAGACGTGATACTGCTAGACCAACGAAGCAGTCAAATGTTAATAAGTAAACTTTTCGATAAAATACTTGACACGTGGCTGCATTTTGTTACAAATTCGAGCAATCAGCATCACAAAGGCCTGTCAGTAGACGACCATCGTGGTCGCGCGTCTTCCAAAAATCCAGTTATGCGTATTCAGGACAACTTGCTTCAATAAATTCGTCATAGTCCACAAACGACTACGAAGAGATTGTACCGATCTAGCGAAAGCCTTTCACTGGCCAACCCATTGTTTGTCCAGTTACTTTCTTGCCCAAGGTCGAGTAATACTACCCTTTGTATAACGAGTCTACGGTGCCTCGTGTAATTACGTATTCAAGAAATATTGAAAAGAGTTATTTGAAAATAGTTCACTTTTCTGTTGGACCGTTAACTCCGCAGTTTTATGGTTGGTAACGGGTTGGGGTGACGTTTTGAGGTGTCGTCGTATTGGGACAGTTACATTTAACATTTACAGTTATGCTGGACAGGGTTGGTGGAGAGATTGTACGGTAAAAGGTGAACAATAACAACAAATTGCCTTTGGTAGAGTTATCTGTTAACTTTTTTAGTTATCTGGTTTAGTATAAACATCTGTTTTGTTTAACAAGTAGGTATAAAGCAGATAGCTTCTTCGACACAAAACATTTTATAACCAACGCGCGACCCCTATCGCCTGGCACCTACTCTTTCTATCAATGAAAAAAAAACTTACGGTTTCGTCAAAGTTGAACCACTTAATCTAAATATGAGTTTACAACACCTTTCTACGTTATCACGAACAGTTAAATCACCCTGATTCACAATTCTTTCATAGCGAATACGTATTTCTACTTATTTTTACTTTTTCAGATTGTAAATATTGTATTTTCCTACACTGTCAACGTTCAACTGTCAGTCAGATATTTTGTTAGAATGTTATTCTTTATTTTTCAAAATTATATTAATGAGGTCGAATAAGAAAACTTCTTTCCTTCTAGAAAAATGTTCGCATTCCAAATCCAAATTATGAATTTAATGAGAGAAAGAGAAAGTGGGCCCTTATTATGAGCAGCGATATGTTCAGAATTGTCGTTAACGTCGCGCTTAAGCCCGACAATTCACTCGGATCTAGCGACAAATGCGGTTCTTTTTTTGAATAGTTTCCATAGTTGAATAGTTTAGTTGAATAGTAATAGCTAAAAAAAAGAACCGTATTTGTCGCAAGATTCACTTGACGACACTTCCGATAATGTCGCATTTTTCATAATAAAGGCCCTGGAAACTTCTAGAAAGGAATTTGGAACGCAGGTAGCGTTCCAAATTATGAATTTAGAAAATCAATATCTAACCAAGTACTCTAATATTACATGGTTCTCTAACCTAAAATTACTCTCATATCCGAAAAGCCTGCCTTAACATCTAAAGAGAGTCTCATCTCAACTCTGAAAATAGTCTCAACTCTGAAAGGAGTCTCACCTCAATTCTGAAGAGAGTGTCAACTCTGAAGAGAGTCTCACCTCAACTTTTAACAACGACCTGTCTACTTACTTCCGCGGCCTGTCTTCCTATCTACTTGGCGTGTCTCCGTGACTTCCTGTCTCCAGGGCGAGATCCTGTCTCCGTGACCACCTGTCTCTACGGCCTGCCTACTCGTCTCTACGGAATGCCTACTCGTCTCTACGGCCTGTCTACTCGTCTGTACGGTCTGCCTACACGTCTCTAAGGCCTGTCTACTCGTCTCTACGGCCTGCCTACTCGTCTCTACGGCGTGCCTACTCGTCTCTATGGCGTGCCTACTCGTCTCTACGGCCGCCTACTGGTCTCCACGGCATGTCACCGAGTCCTCCAGTCTTCATGTCGAGAACCCGCCTCCTTGGCTTAGGCCCTAGGTTGCCAGATTTTTTTTATACCTACTGTAAGGGACAAATGCAAATTTTGGAAAAAAAACGGTGTTTTAAATTTTTCCCCGGGAAAAATGGAAAACACAAGTCTTACGTAAGTTATAGGAGCGTAACGCCAATAAACTGCAAAGCAGTTTGGCGAAACTTGTAAAAAAAAATGTAAAGGTCTTTATTAATTAAATAAATAAAAAAAGCGTTGTTTTACTGCTAGTTAATAGTTATATTTTAAAGAAAATCGTGTAAGTTTCAACATATCTTTGGTTGATTTTACATACTTGTAAAATTAAATGTAGGTATAATCATTTGAAAACGGTCACTAATTTGCTATTTATCAAATCCGGAGTACCACCGGATTAATACGGGACAGAGTCTGTCCCAGCGGGATATTTAAAATTATGCCTGAAATACGGGATATCCCGGGAAATACGGGACGTCTGGCCACGTCCTAAGATGTTGAATTCGCAAAATGTTGAATTCGAAGTAATCCCAAAATGTTGAATTAGCAAAATCTTGAATTCATAGTAATCCAAAAATGTTGATGTTTAGTTTTAGGGTTAGGAGTTCTGACGATTATACTTTTACAGTTTTAAATATTTCTTTTTTTTTCTTTAGCTTCCATTACCATGGGTTGTGCCTCCACGTAACCCGCGGTAACGTGACAAACTTGTTCCACAAATTGTTTTAAAACTTTGCTTTAATAGTCGGGACGTTCAAATTTCTACTGACGCTGTAAATAATACCATTGTCGCTATTGTCGTCTGCCACTGGTCTTACTTGGCTATTGTGGAAAGGTCTTTATGACAAAATTGGCAACTGCAGCTCAGCAATTGTTCGGGTTGGACGCAAAAACTTGACCCATTTTGGACCCTTTGTTTTGTAGCGTCCAAGGACACTAGTAGCTATAAAGTTTCCTCAGATGGTAAAGCACAAAATACTGTAGATTGTACAAACAGGCGAATTTACAACAATTTACAACATGCAAGTTAATTTTTTATTATGTAGTAATTATGAATGATGACGCTAATAAGGTTTTTTTTTCATGAAATATTTATTATAATGTTTACTCACAGAACCATTTACCTGAATTTATATGTCATGTATTTGTGTTTCTACTATCAATCATTGCTTACATTAAACCAAAATTAGGTAAATTCGTAACTTTAAAAATCCAAATCTTGCTTCATTCGGTCTTGTGGTAAATCTTCTTTATTATCATAAATAACAAAATAAGTTTTATTGCAGTATGTATACATAATATCTAGTGGGCTTTTAATTCCTAGCCTTTGTTAACTTAGTTATTTAGATCTATTAAAGATTACATGTCATCTACTTACGGTATTCAATAAACAACTTACAAAATGTTTTTCTCGCTGTTACTTAGTACATTGACGATTCTACCGTACTATGGACAGACGTTTTAAGATTTATTTGTATTTAATTAGTCATCTTATTTATACACCAAAGAACGTTCCGGAAGAAGTTCTCGTAGCATGTTCTCGACAACTTCCCATCAGCAGTCACGTGTTCATGATAAACTCACCTGTTGTCCCTTCGCTACCGTTTTGTACTACAGTTCTTTTTAGGGTTCCGTATCCCAAGGGTGCGAAACGGGACGCTATTACTAAGACTTCACTGTCCGTCTGTCTGTTTGTCTGTCACCAGGCTGTATGTCATGAACCGTGATAGCTAGGCAGTTGAAGGTTTCACAATTGATGTATAACAACAAATACTAAAAACAGAACAAAATAAATATTTAAGGGGGGCTCCCATACAACAAAAGTAATCTTTTTGCCGTTTTTTGCTCGATATTAATAACGGCAACTTGCAGACATTCGTATTATATTCTCAGTATTCGCAGTATATTCGCTTCCAAAATGAATAATGAAATTAAAATAAAATAAACATTTAAGGGTGGCTCCCATACAACAAACGTGATTTTTTGCCGTTTTTTCTCGATCTTTGTGTTGTATAGATATGGTACGGAACCCTTCGAGTCGGTCGAGTTGGTTTTTTCCACTAAGTGAGCTGCTTAACGGCTACCCAAGGACGTTTGGTTGGCTACCCCATATCACTGTCAAGTGATACATCTAATGGTTCGTTGCAAATGACTCACTCCGGCAGGATGTACAGACACCAACGCCATCAACACCTCAATCACACTGGGCGTTGGAATCCCGTCGATCGTAATAAACGGCCCAATTCTATGCAACTAAAACAACCCACAGCCATCATGTGGTGGCGTGAAATCGCCAACAATCACCACAAAAGCCCACACAATGCACTTAACTACATTTAACTTCCTAACAATCCCTCAAATACGCCCAAAAAAATCAGCTGACAAAGGGACGTAGAGACGAAACAAAGATGTGAATTCTTTAAGTCTTTCTTAGTGCGCTAACACAATAAGGGATTTCTTTGCCTAATGACATCCCAGAGTCGCCGCTTTGTGGCACATTTATGGTACCCACGCGACACTATAATAGAATTAGTTCCACTGTTTTGCCAACACTGCGTTGCTCAGGATTTCTACGAAGAACTCTAAGAAACTGGGACGAGATCGCGGTAGGAAAAAACTTAGAACGCGTGCCTCAAGCACCGAATTGGTGTTTTGTTGACTTCCAGTTAAACGGAGAAACTTTTCTGTGAATAGGTGCGCAAATAGTCTTCAATTCCAATATTAACTTCAATCTATAATGCAAATAGGGAGAGTAACTGCCATATCCCGTAAATAGTAATGTTAATAACCCAGTCTACCCAGGATAACATATTACCGCTACATCTTTACAAGTTTGCTCTGTCAGAGCGACTTACGTTTTATCGTGGATATCTTTGGAAATGTCATACTTAGTTTAGGTCATTTTCAGAGCTATCCAAGACTTTTTTCCACTTATTCACTAGACAGAGCTTACCCTTGGATAAGCCGATACTAATAGCAAATAGCATCGGCGAAAGTCAGCTTAAATCACACAAGGTAGCAATATAAATTTTGAAAATTGACGCAGCCAATTTGTTTGAAAAATTTAATTTAGAAGTTCAAAGTTTTGCTTATTGGAGTGGGTTTACGGTTCTATGAAAACCGGATCTTTTCATTCGCACATAGCGAAAGGTATCACCACTACGAATTGAAAAATGTTCGTACGATAAAAAAAATGTTGGAACCGAACTCAGGACTTCTTAAATGTTAGAAAATCGTTTTAATATATCTTTACAAATTGTATTGCGTGTCATCTTTCAGCTGGAGACTAGTCTTGAAACCAAATTGTTACAGTAGGTACATGATATAGAGATAACACTAAACCGTATCTTCAGTATCGATAATAACAAGTTGTATATGCAAAGTCAAATGTATCTGGAAGATGCTTGTTTAAATTGCAGCCGGTATTTCGAGAACATGAGCCGCACTTCCATACTGTAAGTTTTAGAAAGAATATGGGGTTGTAGATGAGAATGTTACCTTACACAAGAACAGAGACAACAAAAATCAGCAGCGAAAAAATCTCAAAAGATCTTTCCACATCATCGAACCGCATAGATACAGGAAGAAGCGAACGCATTCACCATCCACGCAACTAGCGGGGAGTATCTCACGCCTGTGACACTTTGGTGACCTGCGTTTCCGTACCTTGGATTTGGAGAGCAGTACCGTCACAAATTCGAGCAAATGTATAGTGGGGTAGTGCAAATCGATCGATGCCCCTCGATCTCTCGCCCCTTATTGAAAATTATAACAATGGCAACCCCGCGACCCCGATGCAAGCGCCCACGAGAGCTCTGACGGCGCCCTCTTAACACTCACTGATTTTGGCGATGATGGTGTGGATACACCGCTTTGGTATAGCTGGGCACCGTTAATCAAATAGATAACTTCGTTAATGGCTAATCCGTTACTAAAAAAGTTAACTTCGTGAAACGTTAAGCGTAAGATTTGGGAAGGCTTAACGCAAGTTAACGTTAATTGTTAATCCGTTAACATGTGATAAAATAACGTACTAATTTGATAGTTAGACGAGTGGAAACACTCAGGATTTGGTGCGCGTAATATAGGAGCAGAACGTGTTTCGCGGCGTGGTGCTGTGTTATCTTTGCAGTAAATAGTAGGTACTAGAATAACGATTAATGGATTTGGGGAAATTTAACGGAAATTAACGAGTCCGTTTACCTATTTTTTAGTTAATTTAAAAGTTAATCCGTTAGTCAAAATGTTAACTTCGTTAATTAACGGATTAACGAGTTAATGCCCAGCTACGGGTATAAGATAATATGAAATCTAAGAACTATTTGAAACAAATAGTTAAGTGAAGTATGGAGTCTCATCCCCGGTTTCTCGTACACTATCAAGCTGTTAATCTACTGTTAACAGCCTTCTGTGGTTTTTTTGTATGCACTTTGGTCAGTTCACAGCTGTTAACAGTAGATTAACAGCTGGTTAGTGTACGAGAAACTGGGGGTAACTGTCAAATTCCGTACTAATTTGATAGTTAGACGATTGGTAACACTCAGGATTTGGTGCGCGTAATATAGGAGCAGAACGTTTGTCGCGGCGTGGTGCTGTGCGTGCATTATCTTTGCGTTAAATAGTAGGTACTAGATTAACGATTAATTTATTTGGGGAAATTTACCGGAAGTTAACGAGTCCGCTTACGTATTGTTAAGTTCGTTAATTAACGGATTAACGAGTTAATGCCCAGCTACGGGTATTAGATAGTATGAAATCTAAGAACTATTTGATATAAATAGTTAGGTAAAGTTAAGAGTCTAAGATCGCTATTCCGACGGTCCCTGCTCTTGTTATTATGCAGGCGGCTGTATACACGCGGGGGCACATATAAGAATATGCGAGACTTTGGTGACTGCCATCGGTACAGCACTCGCAATACGGACAAGTTATCATCTGTTACCCATAAACCATAACCAAGTCTGGTAAGCTAACTCATGTTGTAGCACCGAAAGTTTACAACCATCTGCCAATTGAGATTATGTAACTAATTCAACGTCTTTGCAGTGTTTCAAAAAGAAGCTAAGAAGGTGTCTTGTCAAGCAAACTATTTATAATTGTGATGGCTGGCTTTAGGTCTCCTGATTGACTGACATTATTTTATATAATTACCAAATCAATTATTATTTTAAGTGCAATTATTATTTGTAAATAATCAAATTTATTGAATTGTCGTGTAACTTATAATTATGAATAAATATTGTTGCTTTGTCATGCTTGCGTCAAATACCGTACAAACTTCAATCCTTTGGGCCGTTAAGACTCTTAGGCACGCTTGCACCACCGAATAAAATCCATTTAACTTTAAATTAAATAGAATTTTGACAGTTCCGCCATACACTATCTGTCAAAATTCTTTTTAACTTAAAGTTAAATGGATTTTAGTCGGTGGTGCTAGCCGGCCTTAGATCGCTCTCAAGAGCGTGTTTTGTTCCGAACAGTAAGTATCTTATCTTAAAGTGGGCATTGAAGACCGATCTCAGAGATAAGAGCGCTTTTTAAAACAGCCCTTAGTCTAACCTTCGATCCAATTTAATTAATTAGCAACTGTGTTCACTTTTATTCGAGTAAAGTGTAGATTTACAGTGACGCTTACCGTTCGTGCGGGTGGTAAGCGCGGCCTGTAAGCTATAATGCCATTGGCGCAGGCCCAGCGTTTTACTATGTATGTATGTAACGATCTAAGACACTCGAAGCTCGTGGCCCGCAACGCTTACCAACCGCGCTGACGAAAGCGGCACAGTAAAACCACACTAAGCGCTTTAAGGTATGTTCTTGGTTGGTGAATAAAGTCGATACTATTACTTGGTACCAAAACGGTAGGCATTTTTAAAACTAAAACTGTACACGGAATGTATAATTCAAATAATATAAATGTGCAATGTGAAACCCCAGACTCTCAAAAATGACAAAAATAAGACAGACTGACGAATATTAAAGAAAACTAGCGAAGATGCAGCGCTATCGATCTGCTTACTGCCCGTGAGCACAAGCGAACAGATTTTATTTCCACGAGAATTTCCTCCGAAAAGGTGCGTTGGTATATCCACATGTGACGTGACACGGGGGCGCGTTAATATCGGGCGGTGCAGCGCGGCGGGGGATGCAGGGATTATAATGAGGCTGAGCCCCACTAAGTATTTTCGACATGCGTCGCCGTCACCCGCCAAACATTCGGTACAGGCAGCGTACAGCCGACGTCTCGGTGGGTTTCGCCCTCGCATCATGACAACAATTGTTGTGAAAATTAAATTGCTGTTCCTAGCGTGAATACATTAATTACATAAATTAATGTACACTTAGGTAAAACCGATGGAGCAAAAGATGAAATAGTAGGATCGGCGAGCCTTTGGGAAGGTCTATGTCCAACAACGGAAGAATACAGGTGATTGATTCATAGAGTAAAAATGTTACCGTGTGGAGACCACGAACTGGTACATGCAGCGTGGGCCACTTGCTAGCTAACTGGACCGTTGATCTGAAGCAGATTCCGGCTGGGCTGGATGAGTAAGAGCTGAGTGAGAACGGAAAAGAGTGCTTTTGTCTAGAAGTGGACGAATGTGGACTTGCTTTGTGCAATTATTTCTCTTACTAGTTGAGTTAATATCTTAAAATTAACCACGATATAACCCGGGCTGTGGACTTAGAAGTTATAAAAAAAATATTGTTGCTTAGCAAAACTTGAAAACCGTTTCCATAAAGTCTCTTCCAATAAGCAAAAGTTAGAAATTCAATCGTGAATCCTTACGTGGGCAAGTTGCTAAAAAAAATTTTAAAATTCTTCCTACAAATTGTTGATATTGAAAAATAATAATTTTGCGGTATTTAAATAACATACTATGTGAACATAAGCTAATATCCATTAGATTGTCATGGATGGATCGCAACATAAGATAATGGATTCAAATAATTTTAGCAAACGCCTACGAGACAACAGAAGATAGCGAAAGTATATTATTTTGTTATTTATCTGTAACCTTGTTATTGAGAGCCTCGAAATTGTTATTTGGCTATCGGCAGTGAAAATAAGGCATGTATTTTGAAACTTAATTGTTGTCCACATCACACATAACTTAATTTTTTGCATCTCCTGTACTACCGGCTGGTTGATTGGTAGAAAATGCCATTAGCATTAAGTCCACATTTTTCACACATACACACACATTCACAAATGTACATAACTTAGAAAACTAAGTCAAAGGTATATGCCCGCACTGGAAATCGAACCTCAAAAAATACGCCAAAATAAAATATATAATGCATCGGGGAGAACCCCACCAGCAACCCAAACTGACAGACAACGCGGATGCCCTAACGAGTGCAGCGCGCGCGTCCTACTCGAATAACAAATTATGGGAGTGATTGGATAATCCACATCAAAGGCGGAGCTCCTGGCTGCCGGAATATTAAACCGAGTGATTCTTTGAATGCGACTTTAGATCAGAGTTCGTGGAAGGCACTTGTTGATTTCAAAACGGTTGCGTATCTGATGTTAAGTGACCGAAAATAGAGAGAGGAACGCTGATAGTTTGTAGCTAACTTCTAATGGCTGTATAGCATGCAATGTACTGCCTACAAATATAATAGTAAAATTAGGACATCATAAGTACATTTCTTATCACTTAGTACAGATTCGAAAATAAAGAAGATTATCCAAACATAACGTAACTTCTTCAAGACTCTAGCGGTGTCATTTGTAGAAACACGATTCCTCTAAAACACTCCTCCAATGAAGTTTAAATATTCTGTATTCCTATTACCACATACTATTTAAGCTGAATTTGAGGAATGATTTAGAGGAATGAGGAGGAGGAGTGTTATAGGAGTACTCTAGTTCTAGTTCGACTAGAGATTTTCACTTTTAGCCTTATAGTTGGGCCATTGTACGTAGCTAGTGTTGACGTATGTAAATAACTCTGACACCAGGGTTTCCTCATGATGTTTTCCTTCGCGGTTTCGGTATTGCTACTATAACTTCACAAATGTACGTAACTTATAAAACAAAGTCATTGGTACATACCGGGATTCAAACCCTCGACCGCCGGAATGAGAAGCCGGCTTCCTACCGCTGCGCTACCACACCACGTATATAACACCGTATTTGAAGCTATTATTTTCAGATATTTCATCGCCTTAGTTCTTCTCTAAATTCTTGATCTCAAAGGGATTATTAATTATTTATACAAACTATGTGTATAAATTATATAAAAACGCTTAAATCCCACCATGCCAAAAAGTATGTGCTTTCAGAATGACAAATTACGTTCCCATTACACTAAAATACTTCAATTATTATTAAAATTTGGTACATTAACAATTTTATCTACACTCATATCATAATCTTCAAATTAAGAATTCAAAGGTAAACACATATTGACAGGCTTTAAACAATACATAACTTTAAAGAAAATAAAAAAAAAAAGTGTAATATAAAGTTACATTAAAGGTCAGATTTTTCACTTTATGTTACAGTTATTTTTTTTAGTGTTGCTGTGATCACGGAACAAAACTTAAGTTTTTTTTTTTAATGTCAAAAGTTGACTCTATAAAAAACCTAATTTCATTTTCGTGGTACCAAAAGTGCAACTAAAAATAAATTTATCATTGAACATTTTGTTTCATTTCGATATGAGTTTAGTTAATAACCGTAGATTTATGTATAGTACAAAGCTTGTCAAATGTGTTTTCCTTTGATTCCTTACTTTGAAGATTAAGACATGAGTGTAGATAAAGTAGTGTATGAGACTGCACATAACTTGGTATTAAAACACTCGCCAATGCTATTAAAAAACTCACCAAGGCTCGTTTTTTAAAATCTCGCTCGTGTTTTAATAACCCTCATTATGTGACAGTCACATTAACTACTACTAACGATTAATAAAAAGATTGTTTGTTTTGTACAGTTTTTACGACAAACAAAGTTTTTACGGGTAACCAACACTAAAATTCATGTGAAAAACACTACCCTCCGTTTATATACGTCATAGTTGGGCAAAAACACACAACATGAAGCCAAAACCAACGAACGCAGCGGCGCGCCTAGGGTGCCCGGTGAATTCTATTAAAATTCAAACAATGGCAGCTTCCCCAACTAATATCTGAACTAAATCCCTAATAAGTATGCCATTGTGTGAGAGAGACTCGCCCCGACGCGACAAAGAACGTGTTATACCGATCTTCCACACAAGCCGCCTTCGAACCGTCGCAAGTGAGGTCACCCACTGCGTTGTAATCTCGGCTCTGCGTTCCCAGTTTTACCGGCTAAATTCCTCTGTCTTTTTATGTGCCTTAAGAATGTTTTTCCGTTGGTTTATTGGTTAGGAGTCGTACACCGTAGTGTGGTGAGCCTGGCCATGGAGGCTCGCCGAACTAGCCGCACTCCCTACCGACAGCCCCGCTCATAATACGCAGGGGCATTCATTACGGGGGCTGCTGCTCCGCACTAGTTTTGACACAATGAATGTGAACCTAGCATGGACTTAAATGATTTAGGTTTTCGATGCCAGGAATGGAATATTACGTAGTTTGCGTACGATATTTTTCAAACGGTGTTTGAATACTACTCTACTTTAATCGTTATCTTATCTACTCTCTGCGTACAATCAATCGCATAAATATTTATATCATCATCATCATCCCACCGCAGCCCAAATCTGGGCATAGGCCTTTTCCTCCATATCGGCATTCCTTACCATCAGCAACGACAGACGTTTCGACTCCACCATCGGGCTACTGGTCTGCCCCCTGACTGATATTACGGGCATAATCTTTACATGCGTATAAGTTCAAGGGTTCTTGATGTAAGACAAATAAAAATGTATGCGACTTCAAAGAACTGTGGTTTTATTTCGATGATGAATAGAAAAACCGAATAAAAGATAATTTGGAGAGTAAAAGTTGTCAGTGATAATGTCTCGTCAAAAGGTAAAGTAGCAATGAATATCGAAAAGAAATCTAGTGGGTGACGTAATTTTAAATTTTGATTTAAAAATTATGTACAGAATGAAAGTAACATAAAGAAAATTGTGTAAAGTCTGCCACATTGCCATTGTATTTTTTACTTATGTGCAATAAACGTATTAATAGTAATAATAAAGAGGTTCACACCTTTACACTACCCGGGCGCGTCCGGAATTTTATATACAGCAGCTTCATCTTTACATTTTAGTTGCAGTCACCCGGAAAGTATCTGTTTTTTTTTTCTCAGAAATATATTTCTGAGAAAAAATAACAGATAAAAAACAGATATGTATATATATATATATATATATATATATACATTTTAGTTGCATATATATATATGCAACTAAAATGTAAAGATGAAGCTGCTGTCGACTGCACTTTGACAGCTTTACATAGCGTTAAGCCGCGTTACTTCACGTTACATATTTTCTAATAGTTGTATGTATTACCTCCAGAGCAATCAATACTTAAATAACATGTTCAATTGTTCATCCAAAATTTGTTTTAACAAATGCCCGGTACGGGAACCTTTTTCATTTGTACGTTAACTGAAAGTACAAAAGCAATTTTATTCCTCCCAGTTGCACGAGTCTATTTGTGAATAATGCGATTATTGAATTAGAGTTAAATCTGGTTACGGTATTACGGAGAAAGAGGTATTAACTATCTTCGTTACATACGAGTTTCATTCAAAAGGCCTCGTCCAATGTTTGATATTTCTCTCAGAAAGTCATAATCACGACGTTGCGTTGGTGATATAATAACTTGCGATATATTTTAGTTGCCAAAACAGTCCCGACTGTGGCATTTTTGAAAAACTTTATTTGTTTTTATCTCTATAACCATTATAAAGGCATTGTAATTCAAGATAATCTGCCAAACGGTGCTGTTTGGCTTACAAGTGATAATACTTTATCACATCCTTAACAAATTATAGAAAACAAGGCAACTAAAGCCAGAAATGTAACTTTAATTCAGAGACTGTGAAATGTAATGTAAGTACTACCGTGTCCTATAGAAACAGCTCCATAGTGCAGTGTCAACAGAGCTAAGTGTTTTCCGTGTTGCGCGTCTTTGTAATATGCACGCCACTGTACGAAGTCAGAACTTGGTTGCTGACTTTCAAGAAACGATTGAATAATGAACTTCCATTGAAAGTCGTCAAACAAGCAAGTATTTTTTTCTAAATCATAATATATCAAAACTTTTCCATAATGGACTTCAAATTCGTCAATTTCGAAATAGATTATATGGAGAAGAAGCTAATTCAACTCAACACAAGTTTTATTCGTTTCTACAAAAAATCAACTTAATTAACAGAGTCTGTTTACATAATATGGAAATATGTGAAAATGACAATCTATGTTCATTTTGATATTTTTTCTCACAAATAAAAACAAAATGGGCGTCAAAGTTGTTAGTTTCACAATTCATAGATTATGTGAAGAAGAAAAAGAAACTCCACATTTATTCTTTTCAAAACACGTTTTAACCTAATTAATAGAGTTTTCAACTTAAAATATTACTCATTAATGTGTTGAACACCAGACACAATCATCCTGTAATTAATATTAATCTACTGTTTAATAATAGGGGTTAAAGTATGAAATTGCCGTTTTCTTTAACCACTAATAATAACATCTTGGTCTTCTACATAATGTGCTTAACACATTTTTTAAACCGCGTCGGAGGTAACACTAATATATGTTGAGGAATCTTGTCGTAGAACCTTATACAGTACCCGATAAAAGATGTATCAACTTTTGCAAGTCCAAATCGCGGAAATGACAATTAATGTTTATTTCTAGTATTAACGTTATGATGGGTACTTACATTTTCGAAGTCTGATATCTTTTCCAACGTACATAATATTTTCATAAATGTGTTGACTCGCTTCTGCAAGATGAAGACAGTCTCAATGTGCGCTGCCCGACCCCATAGTAGTATACCGTAGGACATAATACTATGGAAGTAACTAAAATAAACAAGCCTAGCAGTTGCAACGTCAGCGGGTTCCCTAATTCTTTTCACTACATTATGCTTATTTATAATATATTTTTTATTGTAGTTGCTATAGCCTACTTTTTACTATTATTGGAGACAAAATTATCTCTCATTGGTTAACTAAATATCCGATTGTATTAAATATTTGAAAAGGAAAAATATTTGCAAAGGGGTAGTGCAACGACGATTCTTAGAATATTGTGCAACGACGATTTTTCAGTGCCTAAATGGTTTTTAGTAAAATCATACTACGCTTAAGTGTGTGTAAAAACAATGATTTCATGGCTCAGTCAAAAAAACATTTTAACCCCACGCCTCCCTGCTCCCAGCGAATGCCGAGCCGAACATTAAAGAATGTGCGCAAAGTATCAACGGAAGCGCCAATTCTTTAATATTCGGCTCAGCATAGAGTATCTAGACATGAAACATCTACCAAGTTGTGATCCCGGCCACTAGCTCGTGCAGCAACCGCTTTGGGGACGGATCTAGACAATGGCGGCTAACTACCCCTTTCTTGTAAACTGGGGTCTATTCGGTGGGCGCAGGGAGGCGCGGGGTTAACCAAGCATACATTGCGTTTTGGGGTACACACTGTTGGTACAGTCGCACAGAATAGGTCAAAACGAGTTTGTTAGACTGAAATTGAAATTAATTTTATAAAGCCTCACAAATATAGAGACATAGATTGAAGTCATCCTGACATTAAGCAATAAAGATAAATATGTAACATTTTATTTGCGTAAGCACGACATATACATCTGTAAAGGAAAACACCGCTAGAAAAATTAAATTTCGGAATACTAATTACCGGTGGGCACGCGTGTTTATTAAGCCATCTCTCTCTCTCACTCTCACAGAAGGTTTGTGCCCTATAATCGATCGTACATAATAATATATAGATTGCTTACGATTAGTTGCGATATGCTCTATGTTACCACTAATAAGCAAAAACAGCTGCGTATTCGCTGCTTACGAACCAAAATTGACAAACTTAAAAAAAATCGCAGTGACTCCTACAAATTTTTGTCCCAACTGTACTTAAAAACTACTAGAATATGGGGCCCACAGACCCACAATGCAGATTTGAAACGGGGGCCGTAACCGGATCCCCAAATTGAAATGTTTTATTTCGACCCCCGAAGCATTACGCGGATAATGCCAACTTTTCAATTGATAACTGCCTGTGCGCGTACGAACAACAATCGCGACCATATTTCTTCACTGCTAATGCCACAAAATAAAGGTAGGAGCGCATAGAAGTTTCTGCTATCAAAATTTCTATTTGGGTTTTCAGATCAACTTGGATTAAATCTGTGTGTATTTAAATCTGTGCACTTTTATTTATCTCTACTTACTAATTTGAAAATCGTGGGTTCGTGCAGAAAACTGACAGACAGTTTACCTCAAAAGTGCGTAATACCTGAAACACGTCAATTTAAGTTTGTTGTTGACAACAACCTATGATCTACAACTATTGAAAATATTTTGATCAATTTCATATTATTGAGCGATGGTCGGACGATGTGATCAAGTCGTCAAAAGGTCCGTGGATGCGAATAGCGAGAGACCGCTAAAGATGGCGTAATGGGAAAAAGGCAGTGGCCAGTGGTGGACTGATGATGATGATGATGAATTTCATATTTTTCCAAATTTATATTTGCCGTGATTTTACAGTTTGTCTGCTCGATTATGTCTTGTCGGACCTTGTGTTTAAAATCATTGTGTTCAATCGAACTATGGTTTTAATGTACATAAACGACAAGGAAACCAGATAAAATATGGACAAAACGATTGTCAGCACATCAACCTCGCCGAAATGTATGTACTCATACATTTACGCATAATCTATTAATTGTGAAACTAACAGCTTTGACGTTCATCAAGTAAACATTTTGTTTTTATAATGAATAACATTTTTGACTTCGACTTTGACGATCATCAGTAGTAGCGCAATGGTAGAACGCTGGTCTCATATTTGAAAGGTCTTGGATTGGAATCCTGGCACGTACCAATTCGTACTCTATTCTCTAATAACTCTAATGACTCCACTCGCTGACTCTGAAGGAGAACATCGTGAGGAGACCCAAGTCACATGGTTATTAAGCCCATACTCTCTTTCTGAGAGAATGCCTGTGCCCAGCCTTTGGACGAATATGGGCTTATTATGCTTATACAGTTACTTTAAGGTAAATTATGATGAACTAGCGACGGTTTTACGCTCCAGTAGTTTATATCCGGAATAAAAAAAACTTTTGCCTTTGCATCTACGTAATGAGATGATTTATGCAGCGTCCAGTGGCACCTGCACTCACACCAGATGGGTGAAGAGACCATTCGGACGCTGCAATGCCTGGGACGTGGTTTTTTAGATGGAATAACAACTAATATCTGGAATAAAAACCATTTCTAACGTACATTTTTGCAAATTCAACGGGAAAACATTTCATCGATGTCCTTACAGAAAGTAGAATGAATCAGTTTAATACGCATAATGCGTCATTTAACTGAAATTAATAGAGATTCAGTTGTGTTGATGTTTCTGCGTGTTGAACTTCCCTTTAGAAGTACTTATTGTGTTATACTTAGGTAGCCAATCTTTCAAAAGTGTAATTCCGTCATTCTTGTTCCGGATGACCGATGTGTGTCATACAATTCGTACTTCTGCTTGTATTCTCTATCTCTAATAATGCTTTGAAAATTATTATTTGGTTGAAAGTTTAACCGTGGAGTCGTTTACAGGGACACCATTTGATTCTTTGGCCATCTGATTAGCATACGAGTTTGTGGCACCTTTTATTTGTGAAGAAGTTGGTAGAGTTAATTTGCATCCCTTTGTGATTCTTGATTTTGTTTGGTAAAACGGTAGCTGTTGAATTTGACGGCGTTTTGGTATGATTTATTAAGTGCTAAATGTTAAATAAACTACTGCGACGTACATCATCCTTTCTAATGGTTACAGTTTTCCACTGGTCTGACCCTCTACTCTCGACGTTATTGTGACCAAATTGCGTGACAATTAAATACAGTAAGTCAGAAATAACGACTCAGTAAACGTTTTAGTTGTAAGAAATGGCAATAAACTTATTGAAACTTCGGAGCGCATCAGAAACTGAAAGCATATTTTGGCTAAGTTGTTAAATAAATGCACTCAATTATAACGCAAGTTGGCTAACTTAGCGTCGATACTAGAGGGGCAGTGATAGAACATAGACTACCTTCAAACATCCCACCGCTGAGTGCAGGCCTTCTCTCCGTGTGAAGCAACTAACTTTCCCGAGAGTCCGTGTGTATTCACTAATATTTCCGCGTGCATAATCAATCAAGTCACCATCGCTTAACAAAACGGACAATCGATATCCATCATCAGCAGCACGTCGGGTCAGCGGTAATTTTTCCAGCCATCACAGCCCAGTGGATCCGGCGGCCATATTTTCACAACCATGACGATCGCCCCGATCTCGTTGTTGCTATTATCGCAATGATATCGCGATCAATCGAACTGGGGGGCACTGACGGAGGGTGGGGCTGGTGGGCCAAAGAGGGGGAGGGGAGGGGGGCGGTCGCAAATAAATGTATCTGCCGACCGGCGCGCGGATAAATACGCAAATAATACGAAACTACAAAAATCAAAACCCATCCGCCACTCAGTTGCTGCTGGACCGCCGGGCTGCTGCTCTACTTGACACTATTCTATTTAACAATTCCAGGTATTTGTATGTTCATTGGCTGCCATCGCTTTCTTTTTATTATTTTTAGGGTCCGTACCTCAAAAGGTAAAAAAACGGATCCCTTATTAGGATCACTTTGTTGTGTGCCCGTCCGTCCGTCCGTCCGTCTGGCTGTCAATACCTTTTATTTCGGAAACGTGTGGAGGTATCAAGTTGAAATTACAATCATATACTTGGTCAGATCTACAGTCCCTTGAAGTTGTAAAAAAATCAAACTTCTGAGTTAACGTAAAAAAAATACGGCCGTTTATGGCACCAAAAATCGTATATTTTGGCACTCAAAGGAATCAAAATTTATAGGGTACTTTCCGTTGACCTAGTACGGTGAAATTTGGCAAGTAATATTGTCTAATACTACAAATACGGGGAAAAATCTGAAAACTATACATTTATAATTAAATTATAAAAAATGCCTTTAAAGTTCAATAATAACAGCATGCCAGAAAAGCTCGGTAATAACTGCTTTTAATAAGTACTAATTGAACTATTTGTAATAAGTAAGTAGCTAAATATTTGTACGGAACCCTCAGTGGGCGAGTCCAACTTGCATTTGTACGGTTTTTTACAATTGAAAAACTTGTCTCAACAATTGAAAAAATCGACAGATAAGCTTAGAAAATATTTATTTTTATTTTAAGACATCCATTGATACGTCATTCAAAAATATTCAATGCTAACCTGCTAATGGTTATACAGTGAGTAATAAGCACAAGAAAAAATTGCTACGTTCATTTATTTCTTTGTTTACTGTGTGTTTCTGTAGCAATTAAAAAAATCAGTATTCAATTCAATACTGTCTCCTTTCTGTCCTTCTATTACGCGTCCTACTATGTAGAGCATACTCCTAAGCGCAATGCAACCTTGCGAGGCCATTATCGAGCCTATAGCTATTTGCCCCGAAAAACAAACTCTCGCGGGATCGCGGGGGCTGTGGGGGGCTGGCCACTGAAACAGGGGGGAGGACAATGCAACCAACTGCCCGTTCACAGACCCCTGGCGCAGATTAATTTCAACCGAAGTCACTCGCCCGTAGCGGCTGAAAAGCAAAAGTATGGATGACTCTCTGACATATTTTGACTGCCTCATCGGTCTGGCGGTCAGCACGCCAAAAACGGTGGTCATGGTTTCGAGTCCCATTGAAGGCTTTGATTTCTACAAACGGCCTAAGTCTGGTTGTATTTCCATGATTGTGATGTCCTTGCCTGTATAGGGAAGAGCGGGTGATCGTGCTCTTCCACTATAAAGGGAAATTTCCCGCCAGGCAGATCGTATGCCTGGGGACGGCCGGTCCAACTGATGTTTGTCGGACGTTATATTTATGGTATGTCATGTGAAACATTTTGCTTGCGCGATGTAGGAATGTTGGAGTTTATAGTGCGCGCGCAGAGTTGACATGTCCTCGCCACACCTGGTTCCAGTGACACAGGGTATCCTAGTTTAGGACCAGACCGAGTGATTGTGTGTGAAAGTTATTATTATTACGGGTTTCATTGTCAGTGTCACTCTCGTGCATTTTTATTTGCGGGAGCAATCGCGCGACTAAATTTCAGATGTGCCCAATTTGCGTGAAAGCCTTAGGGCCTAAAGCCTAACCGTAAATTATGAAACGAAAAGTAAAAATGAAACTAAAAGTTCGTATTGATGACAATAAGGCTTTAATGGAAGTCTATTTTCAGAAACAAATTCTAATTTCGAAGTCAAAATTTAAATGTCTAAAAAACGATGCTATTGTATCTATGCATTTTATAGTAGTACTTCAAGTTCAGCTCTTCTTATATCAGCTATTTTTAAAGTAATGAGATTCAATTCATGAAATTCAGGTTTAGGCAGTGTCAAAGCGTAGGTATTTCATAACATACAATCATCATCATCGACCCATTATGTCCCCACCGAGGGGCACGGGTCTCTTCCCTGAGGAAGGTATAGGCCATACTCCACCACGGGGGCCAAGTCCGGATTGGTGGAGGCTTGTAGACTAGTGGCTCGTCTACTGTCAGAAGTTGTCAAGCCGCCCTAAGGCCTCTGACTTGGCTTAACGACTGCCATCTATCGACGGCAGCCGGCACCAACAGCTTAACGTGCCTTGCGAAGCACGGAACCGCTCGGAAAAATGCCACTAGCGTTAGGCATAGACGGCGACCCATCCATGCACTGAACGCGTCCAGTGTTGCTTAACCCTCGTGATCGTTTAAGATCACTCAGGCAGCCGGGGCTACGAGCGATTTCACTCAGGCAGCCGGGGCTACGAGCGATTAACATACAATATCGGAAGTCATTTACTGCAAAAACTCACTAACCACTTTTTTTAAAGGTATGGACATAAAGATGTATTGAACAATGATACAATAGTGGTGTTTTAATATCAGGCATTATTTTAACGATGTTATAAGGAAGAGGAAATACAACCATTAACTAACACGAACTAAAAAGTCGTTTTTCTCACAATAGTGAATATGTCGGTTAATGAGTTCTTGCAATAAGCCGACGATATGGCCCCAAAAATGGTCTTCTGTTATATTTTCTCTTTGCCCCACCCTCCTACATTTGCATTCGCGATGCACGCAGCTGCACAACGCACGGCTTTGATTTTGACTGTGGCATTAACTGGTGGGCGTTCGTTTTTTGAAATTATTTGAATAAAGTTTTTTTGTCCTTTTTTAGTTTTACGCCAGATCTCGGTATTGCTTTGTCTTATTTTAACTATTGAAAAATATTTCGGAGAGTTCTCGTCGGGCTTTCTCGAGTTACTGTCAAAATTATGTTCTAAAGTACCTAATACCTTCTGAAAATTTATACAAATACTTTCGTAAAAATTTTAACAACCGTACTAAAGTCAAATTAAATTGTTAACATTGAAAAAATATTGCAAATTGTAGTTTTGTTGTTTATATCAGTGTCAAATATATCCAACTATCTTAATGATTAATTCACCGTAATTCTATCGTTCACTTTATATTCCCGATCGGTTGACGTTTTTTAACGAATTCCAACAAAAAATACTCGCACTAATAATACTCTTTCACAACGTTGGATTGAATCCGCTGAATAAATGAAACAACTTGTCGGTTGCTCGGGAGCAAAACGAAGTATGTCAGATTTACTAAAAATTTATTGGAGACAAAAATGTTTTTGAAGAACGGTTTTACATGCATACATTCCTATTAAAACTCACGCTTACATTTCGGAGATATAGACGGAACAGACACGATTGCTACCACCCACAATCATGTTGTTTTAGTCAGTTAATGGCGATGTCCGAGATTATGCAATACGCATAATCTCGGACACCGCCTCAGTCCTACAAGCACTAAACAGCAATTTCACAAACAACAGCCTGATACTAGAGTGTTACCATGAGTTGGAAAAACTGTCAACAAACAACCGAGTCACCTTACAATGGATAAAGGTTCATAGCGGCTCATTGAACAACGAAGCCGTGGATAAACTTGCTAGAAGAGGCTCAGAAACTACAGTAGGAGAATCCAAACCCCCATTCCCACTACCACACAATCCGTTTAGGAAATGGTTGAGGTCACGAACAGAAAGCCAGCATGCTGAACTTTGGAGAACAGAAACCAGAGGCTCTATCAATCTCGGAACGTCTTTCACGTAGCCTGCTGCGTCTGAGAAGAGATAATCTACGCAAAGCTGTGGCAATACTAACAGGCCGCTGCTCACATGACATTCCACAATATGGAACTAACCGACAGCCCGCGTTGTCGGGGATGCCTCAAAGGAGAGGAAACACCCGCCCACGTGACCATTCACTGTGAAGGTGTGGAAAAGCAATGGACCGCCATCATTGGTCATTGAAGCTGTGGTCGCTTCAGGAGGCCTGCAGCGACATCAGGGCACAAAGAGATAGGCTGGCCGGAGTAAACTGACAGATTTGCTACGTATAATGGCCCAACCATGAGGCTAAGTGCAGAAATCTCGGGTCGAACTAACTAACTAGTTGGGAAGGTTAAAAGCCCGAGCTGGATCACTTTTACTGTATTCTTGGCGGAGGAAACATATCTTTACATTAGTAATAATGAAATTGGGACCTGCCTCCTTTTTTTTAATTTGGTTACAAAATGGTTCATTATCATCATCACCAGCCATTTGACGCCCACTGCAGGACATATGCCTCCATCATGGTTTTTAACCATGAAGGGTTTTGCTATAATCGCCACGCTTCGCAGGCGGGTTGGCGATCGCAGTATGCGGTTGGAATCTCAGAATGGTTGCTCACTTACAAAATGGTTACTTAAAGGTAATTTATTACAATTATTTTGGGATTTAAGTTACATAAATATATTTGTTATTCAATTTATTTATTTTGCTTTTAAAGCTACTAAACAAGAAAGACCGTCTGTGTAAAAAAGTACATTTTCTAAAAAGAACGGTTTTCCTTGGTTTTGGTCTGGGGCAGCCATTGTGCACCAGCAACTGTATTAATTGACACTCTGACGACTTGTCACCGCGACTGTACCGAGCTCCTGCAATTTTTGTGACTTGTGTTTAAAATACTTATCCGGGAACTCAATTCAAGCTAAAAATAAAATTAGGTACCTTACATGTCACATGTGGCCAATGATAGTTGTTTTAAGAAAAGATATCAGAAGATTTGTAACGTGTGAAATTAACATGAAGTATACATACATAACAAATCATTATTATTATACATTATTTACGATGTTCGCGCTTGACGACCAAAACAGAGGTCGTGGGTTCGATTCGCACTGGTGACCGCCGCACTGGATTTATACAAGTGGCCGCAGTCTGGGTGTGTTTCCATGTTTGTGATGTCCTTGCCTGGTTGCGATAGAACACGGTGTCCTAGTTTGGGACCAGGAAAAGTGATTGTGTTGTGTGCAAGTTTTTATTAATATTATTATTTATTATTAGTTAATGAACGTTACAAGTTAAACAGTCATTTTAATTATAACACTCGAATTTAAAAAGGCAATACACATTAAAATACAAACAAAGAAATAATATAATCGATACAAAATACACCCGCAGGTTTCGTCAGTCAAAATGGTAAATAAAAAAAAAAGGAATAATACAATGTCAAAACACTATTGAAAATAAATAATAATAAATAATATAACCTAACCAAATAAATCACCCCGAGCCACATCCGGCCCAAAAGTCCCCATGATACTGGCCGCATTGCCGCGTTGCACAGTTGAAAAGTTCATACGAGAAAGTTTGCTCACTTAGACTCATTACTGAATACTTTTTCTGTATTTAGGTGCACCAAGCCAGGTTCTCGTTAGGCCCGCACTGTATAATAATTTTAAGAATTCAACATTGTGACTTGGCTTAACTTAGGGCGGCTTGACAACTTCTGACAGTAGACGAGCCACTAGTCTACAAGCCTCCACCAATCCGGACTTGGCCCCCGTGGTGGAGTATGGCCTATACCTTCCTCAGGGAAGAGACCCGTGCCCCTCGGTGGGGACATAATGGGTTGATGATGATGATGATGAACATTGTGAGCCAAAGGATAATTTTATAATGAACCCATTCATGCATTTTTCGACCCCCTCGAGGCCAGAAATGTCCCGATTCTGATAATTATAGGGGTTGCCGAAAAATTACTTTACTTTAGACACATTGTGAACAGCATAGTTTAATTATAGTATAGTTTCCAATGTATGGGTGCCAAATATAGCACCTAGTTGTTGATACTAACCTACATAAGCAGCCTATACGTCCCACTGTAGGGTATAGGCCTTCTCTCAGGGGGAGAGTATGGGCTTAATTACCAAGCAAGCCCACCGGGGATTGGCGATTTCAAGCGCTGAGGTATGTGAATAGCTCAGACACTCAGGTTTCCTCACGATATTTTCCCTCAAAGTTAGCGAGTGGTATTGCTATTATAACTTCACAAATATACATAACTTAGAAAACAAAGTCTACATGCCCGCACTGGGAGTCGAACCTGGGTCTCGCGTTTCCGAGTCCAATGTTCTACCCACTAGGCTACAACCGCTGTTGTACTAACTTACACACTCACTCACTCAGTCACACACTCTCGCACTTGCTCACTCACTCACTCATTCATTCACACACTCACTCACTCTGTTGCCTGTTGTAAATAAGTTATAAAATTACAGACCAAATTGGCATGTTTTCATAATAAAACTTGTTCGAAGTCTGCTGGAAATTAAGTAATTTGATTTAATAAATCAGCAAAATTTTCCGTGACTCTCACAACACTTCTAGTTCCATAACGGCAAGATAGTATAATTAGCAAAGTTTATTCATACATATTTTTTCCGACTGCAAGTAGCCCGTTATTTCACTTAAGTATGTATTTTTATCGTACGTTACATACGTCCTACTACAGGTCACAGGTTTCTCTCAGAAGGAATATGGGGTTAATTACCTCGCGTGCCCACGGCGGATTGGCAATCTCAAGCGCTGATGTATCTGAACACCTCAGACACTCAGGTTTCCTCACGATGTTTCCTTTTAGCGGGTCCTACAACTTCACAAATCTACCTAACTTAGAAAACCAAGTCATTGGTACGACCTCCCGAATGTGAGTCTCTACCGCTCCGCCGTCATCGCTCTTTATGACTTATGAGCTTTTAATTATAAACACGTCCACTAGAAGTAAAACACTATTACAATGCCTGCACCGTAGCTTTCTTGTTATGTCACGTATCATGCCTGCGCCAAAAAACCTATCCATCGGGTTTTCACGCGACAATCCGCGGTACGGTTATGGGCGTGGAAAAAAGCGCGGTGATATGTCGACCCGAACCAATGTGTGGAGGTGTCTACTATGCGAATTCACATCTATACATGGCTATATGTGAAACGGGTCTAATCGCGATTTTTTATTAGGTAAAATGTGAGATTACCACAGATATAAGTTTTGCACCATGTGAACACAATATTTTTTATCACCGTGTGGTTTTTAAATAAATACTTTCTTACTTACTTACCTTCATCCCCGTCGTTAGCGGGAATTCATAATCATCATTATTGTCGCCCACTGCAGGACATAGGTCTCCTTCGTGTTTTTCATAACTATGAGGGGTTTTGCCATAATCGCCACGCTTGGCGATCGCAGTATGCGGTTGCCCGTTTCCTGGTAATTGATTTCCTTAGTCGCCTTCGGAAGGAAATGGAGAAGCGGGAATTAATTTATCATTATTATTATTAATTCTCCCGCTAACGTTGGAAATTAAGGTAACCACATTTTACCTTATATATAATCGCGATTAGACCCGTTTAATATACAACTATGTATGAGCATCGCGGGTCATTAAAAATCTATACAGGATTATTTCTAAAATTGCGCAATTTCTGAAACACCCCATTTGAGTTTCTGAAACATAGGAGTTTCTTCTTTACGTAGTCACTTTTGTTCTATGAGTTTTATCTCAGATTAAAATTTTTCGTTTTCTTTTATCATCGACCATTTGACGCCCACTGTAGGACATAGGCCTCCTTCATGGTTTTTATAACCATGAGAGGTTTTGCCGTAATCGCCACGCTTGGCAGGCGGGTTGGCGATCGCAGTATGCGGTTGGAATCTCAGGAAGACTCAAAATATCAAAAAAATACCAAGTGCAAGTAGGACTAGCGCACCGAGGGTTTTCGTACTCGTGCTTAGCCTTTTTTTATTATGTATCGTTAGAATATACATATAATAAGGCTCTTAATCACCCCAATGGACACCCCTTATTTTTTATTGTTTTTTTAAATTTTAGGTATCCGCCGTAATAACACATATTCTGTGAAAATTTCACCTGGCTACCTATCACGGTTCCAAAGACTAATCCCTTTAAAGGTCGGACGGACGGACATACAGACAGACGGACAGACAGGACAAACAGACAGACAGTGGAGACAGAGTAATAGGGTCCCGTTTGGCACCCTTTGGGTACGGAACCCTGAAAACAACTTTTCCATGCTAAAGTTACCACACTACGGCATTAAAATGTTTTGGCTGATATTTTTTTGCGTTCTTGAAGATTTTCTCATAGTTAGTAAAACTTTTTCGTATTGACGAGTAGAACTTCGCATTTTTGGATAGTTACGGGTATTATTTATTTTACCTTCTATGTAAAAAAATAAACGCAGGTTGAAACGTTGCTCAGAGAATGCGCATAATAAAGGCCTCGGCTGGCTATATCCGTTGTTTAGCCAAACAATGTGTCGCGAATATGTCGGCCGTTCATATCGCATCGATTGCAGGTGCTGCCCCGGTTTTTGGCAATTTTTAGCGTCTGCTACGGGTCGTGGCTGGGGATTTTACGGCGCTGATAAATTTATTTCGTTGAAACTGCATTGGTCTTTCACACACTGTTTCTTCCTAGCTTTGTAATATCCAACAAAGACAATAAAGTAATTCTCTGGAAAACCAGAGTTTACCTTACGTCCAACCTAACGTCCAACTCAACACAGCAAAGTTTTTTCTGTTGCTGAGCATTGTCAGACTTTACTTCCAAAAGCTCATAACCTTTTATAGCCGGTTAGTTAAGCATACACTATCCTCCAATATAGAGCTATACACCCAAGACATTTAAGCGCAAGTAGAAAGGAAGGATGAGACCATAAACCGTCCCCGCAACTCCGCTATAACCCCGAACAAACACGCGCATAAATCTGGCCCAGTTTTACGTTCTCAGTCTCAAATTATGCCATCAAACGGCACCTCCGGGCGACAATGGCCAGTAACAATCCGACGAGACGTTTCGCCAAATTTCCATACAAATCGGTTGGGCACGGCCAGGACACGATACCCAAGCGACAGCCTGCCCAGTCACAGTTCATAAATCCAGATTTTAATATTTTGGCCTCACTCACCCCTACCGCTTTGGTGTGAAGTGGACGAGGCAGTCGGTCGACAGAAGAAACAGCAATTCACGCACACACTTACTCGTATGACATGTATTCTTCTCCATCACGACTTTTATTTGGATCTTTGACGAAAGCTAGTGACAAATCGAGCATAGAAATAAAATGAAAATAAAGATTAGCAGTTAAAAACTAAACATCTCTTCGTTTTGGAGAGAAAATGGATAAAAAAAACTCCAAACATAGTGTTTTCAATTTTAGTTCCTAATTAACAGAGTTTAAATTCTTCTTCTGAAATCTAGAACTCATGCATTGAATTCAGCTTCTAGCTTTAATCCAGTCATCTTTGTCATCTAAATCATATTTAATCGTTAGGTAGATAGAGAACACTCTATTGCACAACGAGAAAAAAGATTAGCTTTCAGCGTTGCGCAGGTACTTCCAAAGTACTCCAATAGTAGTAGAGGTCAGCTGCAGCCATGACTCAGATAAAAGTTTTGGATTTTTTTCGGCACCAGTCATCTCGACATTAATTTGGCTCAATGGCGGCTATTTCAGAGTTTAATGTTTATGTTTAAATCTTGTAATGTATAGTCTTATAATGAAACGTTTACTATGAATGTGGTGCAATTTGGAACACGTTGAAATTAGGAGCGCGCCTCTTCTCTTAACGCTAATTTAGCAAACTTGCGTTATCATTTATTTAATCATTTAGCCAAAATATGCCTTCAGTTTCCGATGCGGACTAAAGTTCCAATAAGTTTAATGTTAAGTATTTCTTATAACTAAAACGCCCTTCTTACTGACTCATTGCATTTAATTCGGACACAGTAACGTCGAAAGTAAAAGAGTTGTACTGTTGGAAATGTTGACTTCAACTATTAACTCCACTAAACATTACTTTGTTGTGTGTGACATTACTACGACATACACAACACATAGGAAGTGAACGTACTGTCTCTCAAATTCATAGCGCAACCCCAACTCAGCATTACTGGTTTGTGAGTCAAGAATTATCAATTTCGCCAGCAACAGCGGTGTCGCGACAAATCTTAATATACACATATGTCGAGGGACCATGACTCGACCTAGTATTGATTTCTGCGTATTAAAATGTGAATTATTTATTTTGTTTTTGTGCGGGGGGAATAGGTTGGCGGGAAGAAGATTCTATCATATTTCAGGCAAGGGGATGTTCTATCATATTATCAGATTTGGTTGTGTGTTCCTATTTTTGGTCCCCACACACAAATTACTCGTACATTTAAAGTAATTTGTAGCTAAGTTATTTAATAATTTCCAAGTTATAAACTCATTGGTACAAATAAAAAACTGAACAACTACTCAAGTAAATAGAGTTCGTGAATTTCCACAAACCAAACTCAATGAGGTGTCTTACCACGCATAATTGTGATCCCTTATCAAAAGCTGTACAATGAATTTCCAAGATAAATCACGGGGTGTTGTTTAGAAAGCCTTTTATTCGGTGACAACCCCAGTTCATTTTCTTTCGCAACCATAAGGCCGCGCACACAGGCAATAACGGAGATAAGGCTCCCGGAGACGGTGCTATCTCTGCCTTATTGCTATGTAAATAACCTCCATTGAGACGCGCCGATCGCTTAGATTGCGCCGCCACCGCCGCCATGTGGCAGCGCCTTTATGGGGCTCTCGTTATTGTCCCGCGCCTCTAAACGGGACTATAAACAATTCCCATTCCGTTGGCTGCGTTGATGTGCTAACTCAAACAATGGACTCGCAAAAAAACGCTCTGCAAGTAAAATTACGATCGGAAAAATAGATTCAGTATCCGGCCGAAAAAAACTATTCTAACGCGGTAACACCCTGTTTCAGGTATCTTCCACCGGTATCGGTCGATCGCTAGATGAGCAAGAGTGATATGACCGTATCATTTGCTTAAAAAGCCCCATAAAATTAAACACAGGCGCAACAATAACTCGAGAGACAGGGCCAAAAAAATTTGGACAATGGCGGAGTTTTTTCCCCATCCGCATTATGGGATGATCCGTCATTGTGCCGCCGGCACACAGATGGCGCTGATAAGTGGGCAAATCGCTTTATTAAAATAATGTCACCAGCCACCAGGACCCCTTACTCCACCAGCTCTTACAGTGCCGAAGTAATAGACAGCAGTTCAGGGTACGCTGGTGGTGTTACATGTACGAGTATGTCAGCTATCAAATGTTTCAATCTGCGTAATACTCGGTGTGCACTGAAACGAGATACTTAATACCTTCCCACGGGGGACTCTCGTCTATGTACCTACGGTGGGCCACATCCACCTTTGGATTTAATTTTTACGCTTATTTCAAACAGGATAAGAACTAAATTGGTTAGATAGCCCGTAGACAGACAGGTTTAATTGACAGCACGTGGGAAATTAGAATTAAGCTGGTTTCTACAGTTTTTGATGTAAGCAGATTGGACAGATTTCATAAGCCAATCACAAGCACGTAGAAATGCTACTACTGTAGGATCCACCCCGTAATTTAAAGAATTAAACCCCGTCGAGACAAATAAAAGTTACTATGATGCAAAACACTCTAATGGCCAACTGTGATCGTCTAGTTTTAATCGATAGAACCCTGCGTTGTGATCGTATACGTAACCCTAGCCCTTTTAAGGTATCTGAGATTGAAAGCAAATGTTCGAGCGCAAAAGTATATAATTAACAAATGAAGATCTAGTTAATTTTCTTTAAATTGAAATTAAAGGTCGAGTTAACTCGGTTTGATATCAAAGTTAAGTAGAGAGATTGAGTTAATTCCGTCCTATATTGAAAAGGTTAAGTAAAGCCCTAACAAGAATGAAAATTAGAAATTTTAATGTTTAAGTGTTGAATAAGTTTGCTATTTAAAGTAGAATATGAAACAGTTTAAACCGGTATGGAACATTGTGTAAGAACAGATAAAAGAAGTAGATCATTACAACAATATTATTGTTAATAATATTATTATAATGTTCAACAGATTTTCGTCACTAAAGTCCGCTAGTAATTTGATTGAAGCTATGGCAAATAGAAATTATAAGCATGAAGCGCAGTTAATGCAGAATAAAGTTTAAATTTATAATATAATAGATAAAGTTAAAGTTAACTAACACAAATCTAGTTAAAAGTACTTGACTCAGAGACGGGATCCGGACTAAAAGAAACTCAGTTCTCCAACCAAAGGCTGGGTCTTTCACACCGTATGCTCATCATTGTCCCACTGTACATAGTTTTATCTATAACTAGATTCATGGTTATACATAACATTTCAATTGCGTTTGCCAAATGCAGGCAATTCAGTGAAAACTGACCGTAGGAAGATTTATAAAAGGTGCTTTCAACGTATGAACAGTCATCAGGTCGTAGAATAGTATGGAGTTGTGATATCAAAGGCATGGTACATCGGAGAAAATTCAATCCGGAAAGCCTGGATATAATGGATGACTGGTCAAACGAAGTTTTAGCAACTAGCGAATAACGCTCATTGTGAAGAAGTGGTCAGCCTCACTAAAGATTGCAAGCATTAATAGCAGCAATAGCACAAATGTTTAAAAATAAACAATTCTAGATTGTTTGATCCAATGAAAGGAAATTATTCCTTGAAACTCTGAATAGGTAGATAACTTTCGTATGGTCCAGCCATTATACACAAAACTCAACGGTATCAAATACCTAGGAGATAACTCTACTAAAAGTATGTAACCCGGACGTGTATGTTGGAAAAAGTCTATTCAAGACGTCACAACAATGGACTGAACCGACGAAGTCTATTAGAGCTCCAAGCAGCAAGTATCCCAAATACCATTAGATCAAACAAGGCAGAGCACAAAATATTATTGAAGTAAAGAGATAAGCAAGTTTAAATATTATTCAAATTAAAAAGGTTTACGCCTTAAAATCTAACAACCACAACATTCCATAACGGTTTTTTGTCATAATGTCAATAAAGACTATTTTATTCATCGGATCCTTCGCCCTATAGCATACTCATTTCCATTGCTCTATAGATTGTTAAACTCTCAATATAAAACGGCACTCAACCTCAACGCTATAAGGATAGATTCACGTAAGCGAGATGCGGCGCAAAATATTGAAGGTAGGTGCGTAAAAGATAATCAGTAATACGTAGGTTGTTAATCAAGGTTTCAAAAGATAATGTCGATGTAGGTTAGGTTTTATTACACCTAGGTTTTATCTTAATAATAATTTGATGCCATTTTCAGACCTCCCAAATCAAAGTTTCGATAGGCGAGAAATCAAAGTTCAGTAGTTAATTTTAATGTAAGTAAACAAGGCACGAACTTACATCCTTACTTATTAGATCTTCGTTTACAAGCCAACGCTAACATGGTACTCGTATCATAGTTTCTAACGTCCATCAGGACTCGAACCACTACGTTTTCATTAATAAGATGCCGTAGCAACCTAAGCAGCGGAGGAAATTAGAGCAAGTAGCTAAACGTTTCATTGATTTATGTTTGAAGGGTTCCGTAAGCGAAAATAGTAAAGTATTAGTTAAATTACGAGTCACTTTTAATAGTTGGAGTAAAAGGCTAGAATAGTAAGGTGTTAGATAGTTAAGAGTCACTTTTAGTATTTTGAGAATAAAAGCTAACTTACTGAAAATATTTCATTTATACACAACAAATTTCACTGTTCATAATAAGAATGGAGGAATAAACATCTAACACATTTGGCACTTCTGATTAATTAAAATTTGGTTGTCTACTTTAGCTTTTACTTAATTAGTTTATAGAATTTTGTCAGAGCTTATTTATTTTAACGGAATTTAATGTTAGACCTCTGCACAGGACGTTACAAAATAATATTGCTGTCAATATTGAAAAATAAAGCTATTGGATTACTTATTTTTTGGTACGGAAATAAATCGCTATTTATTGTCCTACTTAATGACCGCATTGCTAAGGTGGGGAATCGGGGAAATACTTACGCTCATCATACAACTGGATACCCTGAAAGAAAAGGGGGAGCCTGCCTAATTCTTCCCAACCCCGTAAGCTAATTTAACCACCCATCAATTGTTTCAGCAAAACAAACCCCATTTACATTTAATCGCGTATATGTGTGAGTGCCTATGGTGTCTCCCTAGTCACAGCTATTTCCTACTTCTATCCTCCCTAACTCCGGAAACCCAGACTGTTTCAAATCACTCGGTAACTTGACACAGTTAGCTTTCAGACTTTCTGGCCGGCCAGAGTGTGTAGCCTAGGATGTGTATGCGCGGGTGGTTTTATGGGTTCGGTAACCACCCGCAAGGTAAGAATATACGAAATATAATACATAAATATGTTATGGGTGCAAAGTGCCAGAGGGCTAGAATCGTCTGTCACTCAGGGTAAGCAGGGGGAAAATTGCTACACCACGAATGCTAACGGAAGAAGATCTAACACCGCATTCACAAGAAGCATTTTAACCCAATCTCCAAACAAGATAATTAATCTCTAATTATCTCAATTCAAAATTAATATTAAAATAATTTTTTTTTTTTTTACTAAATTAAATTGGGAACGCCTCCGGTGAAGGGATTCTTTAAACCTTTCGACCCAAGCAGACTCAGATTCAGCCGTAGCATAGTAAGCAGAGCTAGATTTTGGGTTCCTTAGTCCATTAATTTAAACTTCTTAAGGCCCCCAAGTGAATTCGCTCTAAATTCACACGTTTGTATACTGAAACTCAATTACCACTAGCTAGTGGAATTTAGTTAAAGTAATAAGTAGAATTAAATTCGAACAAAACTCTGAAAGCTATGACGCAAGCATGATACGAATAACCTCGTGTGGCCTCACCGAGTCTTGGTTATTTGACAAAGGCTGGACACACGGACTATCCTTAGCATACCTTTGCCACCGAGAGTTTTCTTTTGTACAAATTTATTTCCCATAAACGTAGTACTGTGGAGAAAAAGGATTAGTTCACATTTTATTACGCGAAAGCTACCCTAATTACAAGGCTGAAAACCCTATTTTACGCGGAAAACTTCTAGCTAAATGTACGAAAGATTCAGGAACCGAAAACCGTTTCTAACCTTAACACTTTTACTTTCAAATCAACTCCCTAGCTTCGAGAGCAACTCTAAACCTGAAACTTCACACCAGAGCTGATAGTCTGGGACGCAATGCCCACAGGTGATGTTAGGTAACAAATCCAAAGCCACTCTCCTATTTTCGAATTTAAATGCAAACGAAACTCCCTAATGCTAATAAATTCGCTGAAAATGGCGAATTTCCCTACGAGCGTAACGGATGTGTTTACTGTTCAATTCTCTAGTCTGGAATCGTCCCGCGCGTTTGGCCCTCGGCCTTTTTATACGATTTCACTCAGATTTAACCAGTCGACCTGACACGTGAAACAATAGTACGGGTTCATAAATAAGTATCATCCTTATTGGTTTTAGTCGGGTGGCGTGATGTTTTATTGGCGCCGCTCTGTCGGGGAAAAAGTAACTTCTGCGCGAATACCCTCATCTACGAGCAGGTAGAAAAAGATTTTCGGTGCCGGCTCCGACCGCTTGTTATTCTTTGGATATAAGTTCAATTTATTTAACTAACTCGTTATTTCTCAAATATTCCCCTCATTTCAGTCTTATATGTTGTGAGTATGCTACACAGACAGGTCCGTTACAATCAACCCCCAAAATTTGTAGAAGAACCGACGAATACAAATTTTATACAAACAAGGACATGGTATCTGTGATAGCTCTCACAATGGCCCCTATCTTCTTCTAATATACCTGTTGCAATATTGTCCCACATGTCTGTCATGATGTGTGTGTATTTAAACCAAATACTTCAGATATTTTTCAGTTACAAAGTTTAGATAACGCAGCCTGAATTAATTATCTCAGCATCCATGAATGGCCTGTCAGTCAAAACTCCGTAATCAACGACCCTGGTTGTGAGGCAGAGTTACCGAAAGTCAATCCGGTATAAATTACATCCTTTGGCTGCCCCAACGTCAGGCACGGCTTTCGTGTGAGAGAGGACGCACCCCAAAACGTAATTTCCGTCTACGAAATTTCGATACTAACAATCAGCAAGCTTTCCAAGTCCACCGATCTAATAACCAAACAGTCATTATTTCTAATCTTTCCATTTCAAATATCATTATATTTGGAGAATGTGCAGTGTTTAATTCCCGTGTAGAGTGAAGGTTCCAAATACCAAATGATACTATTTAAACTAAATGATGCTTTGCATCCAGCAAAGGAAAACAGTATTTGAACCCTTTTGAGGTGCGTGTATGTCGGCATGGGACCGTACTACGACAGGCTATCTACGTTTAACACTTCGCCAAACCTTAGGCCTCCCAATCATTCCCCACTTTCACACTCTTCTTTTGCACGCCATACTTCAATCATCTATCATCGACTCAAATAAGCAATATCATTCCCTTCTGCATACCTAGTATTATTGTTATTTGTTTAATTTTACAGCGAAGATCTAAAGATTTAGCGAACAGCGATAACCGTGGATTTATTTTATTTTGTTGTAACCTAGCGAGTGTAATTTATTTTATAGGCAATACTGAATATTATAGGAAAGTCGGAAGTACTTATCTCAATAACCGTTTTGGAATGGATTGTGATAGAATTTAAATTTAAAGTAAAATACCCTTAATTAACTTATAGTTTAACATGCGGTTACCTCTCAAAACCAATACCTTATTACCTTTCAAAACCGTTTTAATTACCTGGTTTAAGAAGTACAGTCAACGACGAAAATTAAATAATCAACTTTAAATCCCGATTAGATTGATATGCTTCCGTATTTTACTAAAAATAAAATTTACATAAATTAAAATCAAAAGTTTGGCTTAATGAGAATGTTCAATTATCTATTTTTATCGTTTACTGTACGCGGATGGTTAAATAAAACGAACTGTTTATTTATTAATTTTTTTAATTTGTTTTTTACTATAAGTACGCTAAGAATTAAAATAAAACAAAGGTTTGTTTTTTTTTTTTTTTTAGTTTATTATTTGATGAATTAGTCTATTATATTTATTACGAAATTTACGAATTGTCGTGAATGAAATATAGGAAATCCTGTTAAATCAACGAAACTTTAGCAAATTGAAGAAATCCGAACTCTAAATGAATCATTATAATGAATGAATTTATTTACGCAACCGCTATACGAAGACTACCTAATTACGCAATGCTAGATTCTTAATAATACTGTAATAGCAACTCCCCGTCGAGAAAACTTTTGTTAATTTTATATTAAGTTTTATTGCAACCCCCCAAATGAAAAGCTAGTTTCCGCGAAATGGAATATTTATCGAATGTAAAAATTGATATCAATCCCCAGCATGAAAATATTTTGAAAATTAATTATAATTATCAACAAATTAAAATAATAATGATCTCTCTCAATAACAAATGTTAATTAATATGCAGAACAAGTTTTATTAAAGTATTAAACCGAAAATATTCCTTAAGTAGATTTAAAATCGTGGAAATATTTTTAACAACCCCCCATAAAGAAGAACTTTGGTTAATTAATGTAATTTTTTTTAATAAGTTTTTACATTTTTTTTTTTTACTTCCCGTTGAAATGAAATATTCTCGATTACTAATAAAAATGAAATATTCTCGATTACTAATAATAACAAGTTGATTAAATGTTAACTCAATTTTCATTCAATTCCTATGATCCGTGCGTAGTGCTACCTCTCGATCAACTGCATCCTACTGAGTACTGTGGTCAAGCAACAATGTCCACTAGCAGTCTATGAATGGGTGACCACAACCTTATTTCCCCGTTTTCATCTCGTCAATATTAAATCTTCTCAACTTAGTTTGGAGCGTATTGTGTTTTAAATCGCTTAGTTAAATTATTTTCTGTAAACTACATAGCTTATTATTATTATTCCCAATGTTGATTCAAAATTAAATTGCATATTAAATATATTTTTTTTTTAGATTATGTAAATTTGAAATGCTAATTTAACTCATACTAATTTTAACAGTACTACATAACTATTTTTTTTTTAGCTCATATTATAAAATATACACGATATAAAAGCCGTATAAAAGCGCCATCTAGTGCATGTACCATGACCCTTTTCAACCCTACAATCGTCAATATGTCTGATGTACTGACCTGATTGCTATGCGAAGGAAGTGCAGGTTTAGTCGTACCTACATAACTTTCCGATAGTTAAATTATTATCTTCATACGGTTCATATCCAAACTTGTTTTTGTTTAATTTTAAATTGACTCCAAAAATGAGGAATTTATTAATTCGACCTAGGTTTATTTTACCATTATGTTACGCGATTACTTAATGTAATAAAATTATGAATTGAATTTAATGATTCTATTCCCGTTTGTCAGACAATACTTCAAAAGCGATACCATTAAAACTTAACGAAGTATATTTAACGCTTTTTGAAAAATCTTTTAAATAAAATAGTACCTATGTTGTACTAAAAATCGCAACCCCCAGAGTATAAAACATTTAGATATTAAACTATTTGATTTAAATTACCTGCCTACATCTGATATAACTTTGGTTCAAAGCTTAGGCAATAATAATGGGACGAGATTGACAAAGTAATGATAAGGGCAACCCCCCCACACATAATACTTTTGTTGCAATTTACTTAATATTTACCTGTTACCTAGTTTATTTAGATAATGATTACTTACTTTTAAAACTAATCGCATCATCAGTAAGAAATATTGCTTTGAGCCGGGCCTATTAGATATTTTGTTTAACGCGGATCTAAATTTAGACTCGGATTTGAAAACTTGTCTTAAGTGGAATGCACAATTGCACGTACTAAGTAAGGACCGAATAAATAAATTTTGAATTGTTTTATGTGTTGTTTGTTTTTACTCTTTCTACAACGTTTTCCTACGTACTGAATATTTATAAAAGTTTTAGTTTAAATCAAAGTTTTTTGGTTTTTATTTAATCCTAAGTAATTAATCTAATTTTGTTTAACGATTTGAACTCGCACATTCGCTGCCAATCCCAATGTTTCTACCTTTTCCATTTCACGAACAACAAATTGTGGCATAAAGCCAACAATTATTAAATGAAATAAGAATATTCTGCATCATAAACATAAACAAACTACTCAAACTCGTAATAAAATATCATGGTCACGGTAACACCATATTGTAGGATCCACCCCGTAATTTAAAGAATTAAACCCCGTCGAGACAAATAAAAGTTACTATGATGCAAAACACTCTAATGGCCAACTGTGATCGTCTAGTTTTAATCGATAGAACCCTGCGTTGTGATCGTATACGTAACCCTAGCCCTTTTAAGGTATCTGAGATTGAAAGCAAATGTTCGAGCGCAAAAGTATATAATTAACAAATGAAGATCTAGTTAATTTTCTTTAAATTGAAATTAAAGGTCGAGTTAACTCGGTTTGATATCAAAGTTAAGTAGAGAGATTGAGTTAATTCCGTCCTATATTGAAAAGGTTAAGTAAAGCCCTAACAAGAATGAAAATTAGAAATTTTAATGTTTAAGTGTTGAATAAGTTTGCTATTTAAAGTAGAATATGAAACAGTTTAAACCGGTATGGAACATTGTGTAAGAACAGATAAAAGAAGTAGATCATTACAACAATATTATTGTTAATAATATTATTATAATGTTCAACAGATTTTCGTCACTAAAGTCCGCTAGTAATTTGATTGAAGCTATGGCAAATAGAAATTATAAGCATGAAGCGCAGTTAATGCAGAATAAAGTTTAAATTTATAATATAATAGATAAAGTTAAAGTTAACTAACACAAATCTAGTTAAAAGTACTTGACTCAGAGACGGGATCCGGACTAAAAGAAACTCAGTTCTCCAACCAAAGGCTGGGTCTTTCACACCGTATGCTCATCATTGTCCCACTGTACATAGTTTTATCTATAACTAGATTCATGGTTATACATAACATTTCAATTGCGTTTGCCAAATGCAGGCAATTCAGTGAAAACTGACCGTAGGAAGATTTATAAAAGGTGCTTTCAACGTATGAACAGTCATCAGGTCGTAGAATAGTATGGAGTTGTGATATCAAAGGCATGGTACATCGGAGAAAATTCAATCCGGAAAGCCTGGATATAATGGATGACTGGTCAAACGAAGTTTTAGCAACTAGCGAATAACGCTCATTGTGAAGAAGTGGTCAGCCTCACTAAAGATTGCAAGCATTAATAGCAGCAATAGCACAAATGTTTAAAAATAAACAATTCTAGATTGTTTGATCCAATGAAAGGAAATTATTCCTTGAAACTCTGAATAGGTAGATAACTTTCGTATGGTCCAGCCATTATACACAAAACTCAACGGTATCAAATACCTAGGAGATAACTCTACTAAAAGTATGTAACCCGGACGTGTATGTTGGAAAAAGTCTATTCAAGACGTCACAACAATGGACTGAACCGACGAAGTCTATTAGAGCTCCAAGCAGCAAGTATCCCAAATACCATTAGATCAAACAAGGCAGAGCACAAAATATTATTGAAGTAAAGAGATAAGCAAGTTTAAATATTATTCAAATTAAAAAGGTTTACGCCTTAAAATCTAACAACCACAACATTCCATAACGGTTTTTGTCATAATGTCAATAAAGACTATTTTATTCATCGGATCCTTCGCCCTATAGCATACTCATTTCCATTGCTCTATAGATTGTTAAACTCTCAATATAAAACGGCACTCAACCTCAACGCTATAAGGATAGATTCACGTAAGCGAGATGCGGCGCAAAATATTGAAGGTAGGTGCGTAAAAGATAATCAGTAATACGTAGGTTGTTAATCAAGGTTTCAAAAGATAATGTCGATGTAGGTTAGGTTTTATTACACCTAGGTTTTATCTTAATAATAATTTGATGCCATTTTCAGACCTCCCAAATCAAAGTTTCGATAGGCGAGAAATCAAAGTTCAGTAGTTAATTTTAATGTAAGTAAACAAGGCACGAACTTACATCCTTACTTATTAGATCTTCGTTTACAAGCCAACGCTAACATGGTACTCGTATCATAGTTTCTAACGTCCATCAGGACTCGAACCACTACGTTTTCATTAATAAGATGCCGTAGCAACCTAAGCAGCGGAGGAAATTAGAGCAAGTAGCTAAACGTTTCATTGATTTATGTTTGAAGGGTTCCGTAAGCGAAAATAGTAAAGTATTAGTTAAATTACGAGTCACTTTTAATAGTTGGAGTAAAAGGCTAGAATAGTAAGGTGTTAGATAGTTAAGAGTCACTTTTAGTATTTTGAGAATAAAAGCTAACTTACTGAAAATATTTCATTTATACACAACAAATTTCACTGTTCATAATAAGAATGGAGGAATAAACATCTAACACATTTGGCACTTCTGATTAATTAAAATTTGGTTGTCTACTTTAGCTTTTACTTAATTAGTTTATAGAATTTTGTCAGAGCTTATTTATTTTAACGGAATTTAATGTTAGACCTCTGCACAGGACGTTACAAAATAATATTGCTGTCAATATTGAAAAATAAAGCTATTGGATTACTTATTTTTTGGTACGGAAATAAATCGCTATTTATTGTCCTACTTAATGACCGCATTGCTAAGGTGGGGAATCGGGGAAATACTTACGCTCATCATACAACTGGATACCCTGAAAGAAAAGGGGGAGCCTGCCTAATTCTTCCCAACCCCGTAAGCTAATTTAACCACCCATCAATTGTTTCAGCAAAACAAACCCCATTTACATTTAATCGCGTATATGTGTGAGTGCCTATGGTGTCTCCCTAGTCACAGCTATTTCCTACTTCTATCCTCCCTAACTCCGGAAACCCAGACTGTTTCAAATCACTCGGTAACTTGACACAGTTAGCTTTCAGACTTTCTGGCCGGCCAGAGTGTGTAGCCTAGGATGTGTATGCGCGGGTGGTTTTATGGGTTCGGTAACCACCCGCAAGGTAAGAATATACGAAATATAATACATAAATATGTTATGGGTGCAAAGTGCCAGAGGGCTAGAATCGTCTGTCACTCAGGGTAAGCAGGGGGAAAATTGCTACACCACGAATGCTAACGGAAGAAGATCTAACACCGCATTCACAAGAAGCATTTTAACCCAATCTCCAAACAAGATAATTAATCTCTAATTATCTCAATTCAAAATTAATATTAAAATAATTTTTTTTTTTTTTACTAAATTAAATTGGGAACGCCTCCGGTGAAGGGATTCTTTAAACCTTTCGACCCAAGCAGACTCAGATTCAGCCGTAGCATAGTAAGCAGAGCTAGATTTTGGGTTCCTTAGTCCATTAATTTAAACTTCTTAAGGCCCCCAAGTGAATTCGCTCTAAATTCACACGTTTGTATACTGAAACTCAATTACCACTAGCTAGTGGAATTTAGTTAAAGTAATAAGTAGAATTAAATTCGAACAAAACTCTGAAAGCTATGACGCAAGCATGATACGAATAACCTCGTGTGGCCTCACCGAGTCTTGGTTATTTGACAAAGGCTGGACACACGGACTATCCTTAGCATACCTTTGCCACCGAGAGTTTTCTTTTGTACAAATTTATTTCCCATAAACGTAGTACTGTGGAGAAAAAGGATTAGTTCACATTTTATTACGCGAAAGCTACCCTAATTACAAGGCTGAAAACCCTATTTTACGCGGAAAACTTCTAGCTAAATGTACGAAAGATTCAGGAACCGAAAACCGTTTCTAACCTTAACACTTTTACTTTCAAATCAACTCCCTAGCTTCGAGAGCAACTCTAAACCTGAAACTTCACACCAGAGCTGATAGTCTGGGACGCAATGCCCACAGGTGATGTTAGGTAACAAATCCAAAGCCACTCTCCTATTTTCGAATTTAAATGCAAACGAAACTCCCTAATGCTAATAAATTCGCTGAAAATGGCGAATTTCCCTACGAGCGTAACGGATGTGTTTACTGTTCAATTCTCTAGTCTGGAATCGTCCCGCGCGTTTGGCCCTCGGCCTTTTTATACGATTTCACTCAGATTTAACCAGTCGACCTGACACGTGAAACAATAGTACGGGTTCATAAATAAGTATCATCCTTATTGGTTTTAGTCGGGTGGCGTGATGTTTTATTGGCGCCGCTCTGTCGGGGAAAAAGTAACTTCTGCGCGAATACCCTCATCTACGAGCAGGTAGAAAAAGATTTTCGGTGCCGGCTCCGACCGCTTGTTATTCTTTGGATATAAGTTCAATTTATTTAACTAACTCGTTATTTCTCAAATATTCCCCTCATTTCAGTCTTATATGTTGTGAGTATGCTACACAGACAGGTCCGTTACACTACTAACATACCGAAGTATTCCGGTTTTATTTATAAACTAGGGGGTGAACCCCCTGCGCGCTTCGCGCGCCAACCTCCAGCCGCTCCGAGCTTCGCTCTCCGCGGCGCTCGGCCTAGGGCCTCGCTAGACACTGGACGTTGGGATTGTTTGAGTGGGAACATGTATGGTCTCGGCCTTCGGCCTCGGCCTGGACGGAGCTCGGCCTTCGGCCTCGCTGCGGCGGGGTTCCTCGTGCCCGCTTCGCGGAGCTCGGCCTCCGGCCTCGCAAGTTTGTCCCATCTGGCTTTTGCGTTGTTGCTTGTTCGCCGAAAATGTATAGTCTCGGCCTTTGGCCTCGGCCTGAATGGAGCTCGGCCTTCGGCCTCGCCGCGGCGGGGTTCCTGGTGCCCGCTTCGCGGAGCTCGGCCTTCGGCCTCGCAAGTTTGTCCCATCTGGCTTCTGCGTTGTTGCTTGTTCGCCGGAAAATGTATAGTCTCGGCCTTCGGCCTCGGCCTGAACGGAGCTCGGCCTTCGGCCTCGCCGCGGCGAGGTTCCTCATCCCCGCTTCGGCCTCGAAAAATTGTTCTTTTGAAAAAATTTTCATCTTTGTTTAAAATTTTGTACTAAAAGTCGATTTTCAGTACAAATTCTCCATACAAAATTTTTTCATTTTCAATCGTCGATATCTCGGCCGCCATCTTGAAAATCCAAAATGTCCGATTTTTCTCATATACCCGGGTCCTTTGACAGCCCGATGCCGTTTAGGGCACGTCTCCAGCATATGCCCAGTTGGCTGCCGACTTTTTTGCGCAGAGGTCGATTTTTTGGGCAGCTATATTCTCGCCCCTATTTTGAATTTCGAACGTTCAAATTTTTTTTTAAATTAGGTCACGTAACAAACACCCGTTTTAAATTTCATCCAAATCGGCCCGTAAACAAAAAAGTTAGCCCATTTGTATGGGAGAACGCGTTCGAAATTCAAAAATCGGCTTCATAGGATGGCTGTATATCATACATTCCCTACAACTTTCTCATACAAAATTTTCACGTAACTCTTACCGTTTCCGAGGAAACCTATAGATGATCAGTCAGTCAGTCAGTCAGTGAGTATACCGGATTGTAGCTATATATATTAGTAAAACACGATTCCTCTAATATACTCCTCAGAGGCAGCTTAAATAATCTGTTGTTACGTCTTTTCCTTTACCACAGACTATTTAAGCTGAATCTGAAGCGTGTTTTAAGAAATCGTGTCTTTATAAATAAGACCATTGATGGGTTTACAGCGGTGGACCCCACAAACAACCAACAGATGATATTTTTTTACATCCAATCCTCTTGAAACTTTTCTTTTTCTCCATTGTTCCACCGCAAAAAAAACTGAACACTCGGTAATATATCTTCGTCCATACAGCATAAGTGTGGTTATCGAAGTGAAGACACTTCCAGTGCCACTGATTGTACTGTACAGTCGACAGCTCATCACATTTGCACTTGCAAGGTCGCCTTTAACGTAACAAGCACAGAGGATGAATATAAGGGTGCTGAGGAGCTTGCCAGAAACACGGTTCAAAAAATGTGTAAAGCACACTTTGTGCCAAAAGGGCCACTAAATACATTAAAGATTATTTAGACAATGGTGTCTGGAATTAAAGCCAGTTCAGTGGTTTTAGAATATATATAAACTCTGTTAATTAAGGACTTTGAAAAGACTAAGTTTGTAGATTTTTGTCCATTTTGTCTCCAAAATGATTTAGATTTTGAAATGGACACCTAGTGTAACATGTAACGTTCATTAAGCCGCAGTTTCTGTGCTACTTTGAATAAAACATTTTTGAATTTGAATTGGTTGCTATACTGTCGACTTTACTTCAAAAAACCTTCATAGATCAGCTGCGTTTCTATGGCATCTAAAAGCACTCCCCGGTCATTTATTAAAAGTTACAGGGGTTGTCGGATAGCCGCATGAGCTCTAATTAAGCTCTTTTTGCCGGCAAGGGCGACCCTCGTGACTTCTTAATGAGGAGATGTTGGCCGCCTAGTGTGGATTTCACGGGCTAGCCCTTTTGTTTTCATAACGTGCGGTGGAGAGGCGGGAAGGAGCGAAATTGTTAAAAAATATTTCAGCGATGACACAGTGTTTCGATTTTCCGACATCACAAAATATGACGGGCATCTGGGAACACGGTGGTGAGAAGTTAGGTATGACGATTAACTTAACATTTGAATCGAACTAAGCGAGTAGAATGAACAGAGTTATTTTTTATCTAAGCTATTCCTGAAATGTCAAAGACAGCTTGTGTTTTACTGCGACCTTTGTTCTACGATTTTTTCTCCCATTTTATTTTTTCAAAATACCACGGTTTACATAATTCTATGAAATTTGCGCTTAAAAAGGAAGAATGGCCATTCTACTATACAGAGCTATAGCGTACACAAAGAAATAACAAAGCACAGCACAACAAAGCAGAAAAACAGCGAAGTCAAAAAATATGATATGATTTAGCCTCTGTTAGCCTCTTAAGGGTAAGCACCCCCAACAAATTATTAACTCTACTCTGTCAAAGCTGACTTCATGCTTCATGCAGCCCTTAACGGCCCCGGACGGCTTCCAAGATCAATTTAATTTGCCCGGGTCTTAGCTGAGCAAACGCCCGGTCAGCCGCGATACCCGGTTGCCCGGATGCCGGGATTAACTTGTAGACTTCTGATCTTTTATTATCACGCAGCGAGATCCGCCTCATTTGTACCGTAAGCCTTTCTGCACCTGCTTTTCACTGTCTTCCTAAAGGGTGTTTTTCCGTTTAAAAAATCCTACGCAGAGACCTGGAGTTCTGTGGTCACATAGTGAAATCGGTGGTGGTCAGAGGCGGTGGTAGCCTAGTGGGTAGAACATTGGACTCGGAAACGGGAGACCCAGGTTCGATCCCAATGCGGGCCTATGACTTTGTTTTCTAAGTTATGTATATTTGTAAAGTTATAGTAGCAATACCACTCGCTAACTGTGAAGGAAAACATCGTGAGGAAACCTGGGTGTCTGAGCTATTCACATACCTCAGCGCTTGAAATCGCTAATCCGCGGTGGGCACGCGTGGTGATTAAGCCCATACTCTCTCTGAGAGAAGGCCTGAGCCCTATAGTGGGACGTATATAGGCTGCTATATACGTATGTACTGACCTTTTTTAGGGTGCCAAACGGGACCCTATTACTAAGACTTCACTGTCCGTCTACCTGTCTGTCCGTCTGTCTGTCTGTCTGTCACCAGGCTGAATCTCATGAACCATAGTAACTAGTTAGTTGAAATTTTCACAGACGATGTATTTCTGTTGCTGCTATAATAACAAATAATAAAAACAGAATAAAATAAATATTTAAGGGGGGCTCCCATACGACAAACGTAATTATTTGGTCTTTTTCGCTAGTTCTATATTCGCTTCAAAAATAAATAATTAAAATAATATAAATAATTAAGGGGGGCTCCCATATAACAAACCTGATTTTTTGCCGTTTTTTCTCGATCTTTGTGTCTACTGTTGAACAGATAATGGTACGGAACCCTTCATGCGCAAGTCCGACTCGCACTTGGCCAGTTTTTTATAATACATGATGACAACTCATTTTCAATTTATGATAACTCAATTCACCCACACATTCTGAAGAGCTCAAATTGTCTAAGATGTTCAGCGGGTTGATGCCGAGGACACCAGTCCTTCATTGACCTTTATTTGACCCAAACTTTGTTAACACTCAATTTAATTTCACTTGACCCAAGTCAGAGGACCGAAGAAATCGCGTCCTCAAATCAGCCAACGTAAAACAAATATTTGAACAAACGCCAGAATAACGCGGAAATCAGCGTCGTTTCATTCAGAGGCCGGTATTTTCCTCAGTTTCGAGGTCTTTATTCACCGGTTTTAGGGTTGAGTTTCGCATGCCCGATTGGCCGGCCCTACCTCAACGAGGCGGTGTCACGGGCGCGCGATAAACTCGGGTCACTTGTACAAACTGCCTCCCTCAGCCTCCCTTCGGTGTGGGTTTCCACAATCTGTCACAATAAGTCTTGTGAAGCATAAAACTTCTTCAGATTTTCTTTATCACGAGAGACTAAGAGGCAGAGATAAAAAGAGTCATACATTTTTCACAGTGGCTTAGGCACTTCTCCCCGGGGTTATGACGGGAAACCTTACACCTCTATTAGGATTTGGTATGGCAGGCTAATCCGTGGTAATCCGTGTGGCGCCGGATTAAGAATAGCGTCACTCCATTTCCTCTCGCGGATGTCGTAGAAGGCGACTAAGGAAATACATTACCAGGAGACGGGCAGCAGCGTCTTCCTGAGATTCCAACCCCATACTGCGATCGCCAACCCGCCTGCCAAGCGTGGCGATTATGGCAAGACCCCTCATGGTTGTGAAAACCATGAAGGAGGCCTGTGTCCTGCAGTGGACGTCAAATAGCTGATGATGATGATGATGATGGCAGGCTATCGCTTTTTAGGACTAGGCCCTCCCTGGAAAATAACCCTAGCCAATAAGCACAATCTGAATTATGAGGAAAGATAGAAGGAAATAGAGGTATTCGACCAAAACAAACAGAAAATGGATGTCGTGACGTAACCTGTAAAAAAACTGGCCTGAGATTGTCAACTAAAATAAATTTATGTTAATTTTTGTTAATGAACTAAATGTAAATTATGAAAGCTTTCGACGAAATTGGGCACACGATCATGAATCTACTTTATTTTATTTAAGAAATTTAAGTCGACTGAAGAGTTGGAAATCACTTGGATTTAGCGCTAATAAAGATACAAGTTAGTTAATCCGGAATTGGACTAAGGGATGAAACGCACTAGCGGTTACTTAGCTTGCAGTCAAATGCCCGCATTTATAGACAGTATGAAAATGTTCGCACGCACTGGCCTCAAGTGCGTTCTATCCTATTAAAAGAAGTTATATAATATAATGCAGCATACACGTCCCACTGTAGGGGATAGACTTTCTCTCAGAGAGCGAGAGAGAGAGTATGAGCTTAATCACCACGTGTGCCCGCCGCGGATTGGCAATCTCAAGCGTTGACTTATGAGAACACCTCATCATCATCATCAGCCATTTGGCACCATGAGGGATTTTGCCATAATCGCCACGTTTGGCAGGCGGGTTGGCGGTGGCAGTATGCGGTCGGAATCTCAGGAAGACGCTGCTGCCCGTCTCCTGGTAATTGATTTCCTTTGTCGCCTTCTACGACATCCACGGAAGGAAAGGGAGTGATGCTATTCTTAATCCGCCGCCACACGGAACACCTCAGGCGAGTGGTAATAAATAAGTCTGCAAGAAAGTTTCAATGTACGGAATCCTATGGAGCTGTGCTCTGAGACGGGGCGGCGCGTCCGGCGAACGCCTCGGGATCCGGTCAGTCGCTTCCGGTCGCACAATTTGGCCACATTCAGCCGCCCGCCTGCTTATTACCTACCTACTTAGACTGTTGCTGTAACTGCTTATATACGTCTGTTATATGGCTGTTCGTGTTTAGGGTTCCGCACCCGAAGGGTGGCAAACAGGACCCTATTACTAAGACATCACTGTCTGTATGTCTGTATGTCTGTATGGCTGTCCGTTACTAGGCTGTATCTCATGAACCGTGATAGCTAGGCAGTTGAAATTTTTACAGATGATGTGTTTCTGTTGCCGCTAAAACAACAAATACTAAGAATAGAATAAAATAAACAGAATAAAATAAAAGCTGATTTAAGGTTGTTCTTGAATAAATATGTATAAGGTTAGCTGGAAGAAAATACTTACTAGTATTAAGCTCGCCTTTGTACAAACACCTCTTGTGCAATAAAGTATTTTTGAATTTTGAATATTTAATGTTGTTTATAACCCGGTAGAATGCACGCCTCACATACAAGACGTTGTGGCGTGAGTTCGACCAATGACTTTGTTCTCTAAGTAAACGAACTTTTCGGAATTTGTAGTACTATACCACTCGATAACTGTGAAGAAAAACGTCGCGAGGAAATCTAAAACTGAAAACCTGAGGTAGTCACATATGAGTACTTAAGCGCTTCAAACTGTCCATCCATGGTAAGCACGCGTGATGATTAAGCACATACCTACTCTCAGAGAGAAGGCTGCATTATTTTACACGGATAATTTTAAAGACCCGATAGAATTTGAAGGGATTATTATATCTATCAATACGAACAACTTTCATTATGGGACCAAATCTGATATCGTGAAAAAATATAAATTCTGCTATGCAAAATGTTTGTACCTACTCCAGTAGGTAAATGTATGAAACAGCTTATAACCGCAATTCCAGAGTTGGTCCAATAATATAAGTTAGTTTATACCCTCTTTTAAGTTCTACCTTACCTTTCTGCAACATGTTGTAGCAGTGTAGATAAAGTTGGTAGTTATGTATTTCGCAGAGAAAAGTGGTATTTGATGAAATGCGAGATGATGAATTTACACGAGATGGTAACTCGATCTGACCTTAAAAAAATTGTATGATTTTTTAAATCCTTAAATCGTAGAACGTAAACTAGTCTTATTTAGGTAAGATGCGACCTAGGAGTTCATAAGCAGCCTATATACGTCCCACTGTAGGGCACAGGTCTTCTCACAGAGAGAGAGAGTTGGGCCTAATCACCACGCTTGCCCACCGCGGATTGGCGATTTCATAGCGCTGAGGTATGTGAATAGCTCAGACACTCAGGTTTTCTCACGATGTTTTCCTTCACTGTTAGCGAGTGGTATTGCTACTATTACTTCACAAATGTACATAACTTAGAAAACGTCATAGGTAAATGCTCGCACCTGGGTCTCCTGCTTCCGAATCCAATGTTCTACCCACTAGGCTACTACCGCCGCTCAGTAGAGCCTAGGAGTAAATAAATGTATTTGTGGAAACCACTTAACAATCCTTACTATGTAATATTATAAACGCGAAAGTTTGTATGGATGGCCACCCATACATACAAACTCTGTTACTCTTTCACGGCTGAACGGATCCGGATGAAATTTTGCAGAGATATAGATTATAGTCTGGATTAGCACATAGGCTATTATTTATCTCGAAAAAATACACGTTAAAATTACCACGCGACTGAAGTCGCGGGCAACAACTAGTAAAACATAAACCACAGACACCTGAAATCAACCCTATTTTTCATCGAGAACAGTTCAACGCGTGGCTTAACAACCTACTCCTAACGTAGGTTACGGCCAGTGTGAAAAACGTACCTACCTATAAGAATGTACAGTCGAACACAGCAATCTTTGCACCCGTGAACTCTACACAATCACGTTACAGACGACATTGTGTCAAACGGTTAATTAGTTGTCAACTGTACCAATTTATACAAGGCACTAACATAACAAACAGTCGTATAAACGAGTCTATGGCCACAGAAATCCCCGCTTCCATTGAAGCACTCACGAGTGGAACAGATGCGTGACCACCGGCCCAGGCTTTGCAATGGTGGCAATGACCGTCGACCTTTCATTAAAGCCATCGACTTATGGGACCCTAAAGGCTCAAAAGAGGAATTAAAGTATCACCTTTTGTAGCTGGTTAGAGCCCTTCTTCCACTGTGTGGATGTCAAATTAATACATTGTGTCACCGCCGTTTTTCTTCTTCTTTGACTAGGATTGGTCTACAATGCATGTCCATTGACCATCCTGCATGCTTTGGCCTTTGAACTTGCAAAATCAGTTTTTCATCTCCAAATAAAAATGGCATTAAATGAGAACAAATAAACATATTAAACTAGAATATTAGTTACTTTTCAATTAGTGTCTGCTAGCAACCATTTTGAAAATGAAGTGTTCCATAAAAGTATCGCATTAAATTCTGCCGAATGTACCTACAAATTCAGGTAATTGGAGTGGGCGTAGAATACTCTCTAAGTCTCCACAAATCAGAAGATCAAATCTATCACACAGCTTTCGTCAAATTCTTTTAGGTACCTTTTGTTTAACTACTCAACAAGCCTTTTCACACTACACGGAGGCCTAGCACCCATGAATAGGGGCGACGATTTGATCCGCGGCGGCCGGCGGCTATCCGTCCATAATAAAAAGTAAGCAACAGCTTTAATAACTATTGAGAGAGTGCGTCCGAAAACCCTTTTAGTGCCAACGACCGTCACAAAGCGCCTCATCAAACGTCCATCTAGCGGACTCCTCGTTTTGCCCCGCCCCGGGGAGGGAAAAAGACCAAGAGTATGTGCTGACCCGATCATTAAATAGATTGATGGCACCTGGGCGAGGCGGTGCAAGGCTTGGGCGATAAATAGTGGCGATTCGCGTAATCCGGGGCCGCCGCGCCGCCAAGCTAGGCGGCCTGCCCGGATGGGCGGCATCCATTCTCTTTATTGCGCCGTGCTTTATAGCGGCTGCTGTGTCCTGCCTTGATGCCTCGTCACGAGATGTGCAATATAGAAGACAGACTGTACCATAAGTGCAGGCTACGCTTGGTTGCAAGGAAAAAAGAGTCCTCGGATGAATGACATTTTGTTCTCATTCATCCTAGTACTCTCTTTTCATTGGAAGAGTAATAAGTAGGAGAACGAATGCAATACGATGACACATATTGCTGTATCAAGATAACTAATATCATGCTGATGCCACATGCTGGCTTCTTCTGCCTCGTGCTTTTAACTACCTCGTTGGTCTGACGCTAATACGCTTGACTCCCAAAGCAAAGGTCGTGGGATCGATGCCCTCTGGAGGCCGCCGTTCTTTCTCTGTGCAAATGGCCTCTTTCCGGGGTATACAGGTATTTTCATGTTTGAGATCTCCTTGCCTGGTTACCAAAGCACAAGGTACCCTAGCTTGGGGCTAGGAAAAGTGTTTTTGGTTACCCAAATGAGTGTAAGTACGATAGGCCTTATCCGGTCAGCCATGTTTTGTCCCAGCGTAGAGTATCGCCTTTTTTATATAGCCTATATAGGTACGTCCCACTGCAGAGCACACTTTCTCTCAGAAAAAACGTATGGGCTTAATTACCACAAATTAAGCGGTGGTAATTAAGCCCAATGGGTACAACAATGGACTAGGAAGCGCGAGAACCAGGTTCGATTCCCAGTGCGGGCATGTACCTATGACATTGTATATTTTGAAAGTTACGTAGATCTGCGAATTTATAGTAGCAATACCACACGCTAAGTGTGAAGGAAAACATCGTGAGGAAACCCGTTACTTACCTGGCTCCGCACATATTGACTTGTCTTTAATGTGGCCTAGGCCGACCAAGCTATCAGGATGGTATAGGTGCTGGGCAAGCCTAATCCATCTAAAAACAGTGTCCCAGGAACTGTAGCATACGAGTGGTCCTTTCACCCATCTAGTGTGAGTGAAGGTGCCACTGGACGCTGTATTAATCATCTCATTACGCAGATGCAAAGGCCAAGGTTAATTACCACGCAAATTGCCAATTTCAAGTGCTGAGGTATGTGAACACGTCAGACACTCAGGTTTCACTGCCTATGAAATGAATTTTTTTATCGAAAACCACTACCAATTCTGGATTGCTCTGATCTTCTTTGGCTAGACTTCTGTAGTGATCAGTCGCGGACCCCGCCCTGACGGATAGCCGCGCTCAGTAGGCTCAGCCGTAGCCGTCTGGAGATCGTAAAACTTCCTGTCCAGGTATGCTAGTAAATAGACAACCCGGCAGCATCTATTGCCATATGGCCATGAAGCGTAGTGGAGAGCTACTGAAAGAAGAATTTCGAGATTTAGCTTACTAGTAGTTTGTATGGAAGGATGTTTGTAACTCAGTCACGTCAGGACGTCTAAACCGATCTGGATGAATATTGGCACAAAGATAAATTATAATCTCGAATAGCTCAAACATATTTTTTTCCCGGAAATAAACATTACATTCATTAAACTAAATAAACTCGCACCTGTATCCCGGAGTGGTAGGTAGGTTTTTCCATTTGCCTCGCTCCTGACACACCTCTTTCGCTTCAACAACATTCATTAGTCGTTGCATGCGCGCAAGCCGATTTTTGGAAAAACACGTATCAAAAAATTCTACTCTAACAAAGCCTCGGGTGACAGCTGTTTATTATTATAACATAAAAAAAACTTAACAGAAACTCACGCCTGTATTTCCATTTCCTCCCGTGGATGTCGTAGAAGGCGACTAAGGAATTAAATTACCAGGAGATGGGCAGCAGCGTCTTCCTGAGATTCCAACCACATACTGCGATCGCCAACCCGCCTACCAAGCGTGGCGATTATGGCAAAACCCTTCATGATTATGAAAACCATGAGGGAGGCCTATGTCCTGCAGTGGGCGTCAAACGGCTGATGATGATGATGATGATGATGTATCCCGGAGGGGTAGGCAGAGACCAGAGTCTGCCACTTGCCATGATCCTGACACATCCCTTTCGCTTCATCAGCATTGATTAGTCGTTGCATGCACGCACGCCGGTTTCGAGTACTTTATGCTATTAGCAATAAGGCCGCCCATTGTACTTTTTCATTGTAACTTTCATATTTTATGTCTCGTTTCTTGTGTGCAATAAAGAATATTCTTATCTTATCTTATCTTATCTTATCTTATCTTTATCTTTTTATCTTGCCCTTTGCTCATAGATCCCCTATTTGATCGAGGTATGGTCCGCCTGGGACGTCCCTTACCGGCCCTTCCACCTACATTCGCTGAATGTGTTTTCCTTGTCAATTTCTTTCTTCATATTCTTCATCATTAATATAAATAAAGTCAATTACTAGCTTTCGGTAGAGCTTGCAGCTTGTTAAAGGTACCTTCAGTTTTAAGGGTTCTGTACCCAAAGGGTAAGGTACCCTACTACTAAGACTCCACTGACCATCTGTCTGTCTGTCATCAGGCTCTATCTCATGAACCGTGATAGCTAGACAGTTGAATTCACAGATGATGTATTTCTTTTGCCGCTCTAATAAAAAAATCTAAAAGCAGAATAAAATTAATATTTAAGGGGGGCTCCCATACAACAAACGTGATTTTTTTGCCGTTATTTGCTCGATATTAATAACGGCAACAGGTAGACGCTTGAAATATTCAAATGTTGTACAGATAATAGGTACGGAACCCTTCGTGCTAAGACTCCACTGACCATCTGTCTGTCTGTCATCAGGCTGTATCTCATGAACCGTGATATCTAGACAGTTGAATTCACAGATGATGTATTTCTTTTGCCGCTCTAATAAAAAAATCTAAAAGCAGAATAAAATTAATATTTAAGGGGGGCTCCCATACAACAAACGTGTTTTTTTTGCCGTTATTTGCCGATATTAATAACGGCAACAGGTAGACGCTTGAAATATTCAAATGTTATACAGATAATAGGTACGGAACCCTTCCTGCTTGAGTTCTAATCGCACTAGGCCGGTTTTTACGTAACATTAGATTAATGCTCTTTATTGCACCCATACATTGTTATATGTTATTATTTTTAATTTTTTTTTTTGGTAATCCAACGGGCGTAAATATATAAAATACATAAAGCTTTAATTTACTCAATTTAGGCCCAATTATGAGTATGCGAAGAGACCTGTGTCTAATAGTGGATATTGATGGACAGAACATGATGATGATGCTAAGGTGATGATAAAGTTTGAATAAATAGTAATGTTTTTATAAGGCAATCAACAAAACTGCGAGATCTGTCGTTTTCTCCGACGACTTTTTAACTATATAACTATGTGTTTTACAGTTTATTCGACTAAAATATTCCCTTTACTTTAATTATTTTTAAATCAAGGGAAAACTGACGAACGTAGATTATCTACAAACTCTTATCAAAACCTGAAACAGTTTCTTCAGTGTCAATAATCAAACTACCTCCAATAAACAAATGTTTTTTTTTATGTATCTTATATACGTCCCAATGAAGAGCACAGGCCTTCTCGCAGAGAGAGAAAGAGAGAGAGAGAGATTATGGGCTTAATTACCACGCGTGCCCACCGCGGATTGACAATTTCGAGCGCTGAGGTATGTGAACATCCCAGACACTCAGGTTTCCTCGCGATGTTTTTCTTCACAATAAGTCACAATCAACTTCACAAATGAATGAAAACAACGTCATTGGTACATGCCGGGATTTGAACCGAAGACCTCCCGAATGTGACGCCGCTCAGCCACCACCGTTCTATAAACAAAAATAAACATAAACGAAAGTTTATGAAATGGAATAAAAAAACAAACAAGTCAAAATAATGGTTACAGGTTGACTCTCAAAGGCGTCGGGGAACATAGGTTTTACGTTATTCCGATTAAACGTTGCATTTTTATTATCACAATCATCATCATCATCATCAGCAATTTAACCCCCACTGCAGGACATACGCTTTCTTCATGGTTTTCATAACCATGAGGGGTTTTGCCATAATCGCCACGCTTGGCAGGCGGGTTGGCGATCGCAGTATGCGGTTGGAATCTCAGGAAGACGCTGCTGCCCGTCAACTGGTAATTTATTTCCTTAGTCGCCTTCTACGACATCCACGGAAGGAAATGGAGTGACGCTATTGTTAATCCGGCGCCACACGGAATTATTATCACAATAGTGGCAAGGAACAAAACCCCTGATATTTCCTACCACATTTCCTAAAACCCGAAATTTGGGGGCTTTTTAATCAATTAAGCACAAATAGAACTTATCTGTTTTATGGTTTTTGGCAAAAAACGGGTGGCGTCAGCAAAACAATGGCGAATTAGTGCTGACGGTTAAAAATGACGAGATCATTCGGACTGTTTGGCACAGGTCAGGTAAACCTAGAAGGACGACGGTATACCACTGGTATACTACACCACATGTTGATGTTTCTTAATAGTGATCTTATATGCACGTTCCTTGAAGGAGTCGATCGATCATTTAGGGCCAGTTTCTGAATGGAGAATTTCGCTAAGTAAATAGTTAACTGTAGTGATGTCTCTTCCGATTTCTCAAAGAAGAGCGTGACATAACTTTACTTAAGTATTTACCGGCCTTTAATCAGGTATCTCAATTGAGCTTGACTTGTAATCAATGTTATCGACATTCTACGGGAAATTTCAAATAAATATTAAAATCTAAAACTTATATCTATGTACCTCTATAACAACCTTACGAGGATTTACTAAGGCACAAACACAATCTGCTGTTTACAGTATGCATAGGTACTATACAGACCATACCACTTTACACACCACGAGTTTCTCCTTCTCTGAAATGTTATGTTCCAGAATTCCGCTTACAAAATTAACTTCTGCAAAATCCAACGCAATTTACGATTTAAAAGCCGAAAGCAGAGACTATCATTGTTCTTTGACGTTCGACAAACAGAATGTGAATTCTTTACGTTGGAATAAATTTATTGATTTCTGACTGATCGAGTAGGCGTTCTGTGTGTAGCTACTCCGGGTCTTCTCCGTCGGTTATAAATGCGGCACGAGGAGCGTGGCGACTTGGCGGCGGGAAACTCGCCCCACGAGGTGTTATTAATTATACGACGTTTTACAATACACTGACACTACGCACGCTTTTTACGATCTGCTAGGTTTGGGTGGATACGGCTAAAAGGCCGAGCGTAGTCTGTTGCTTCAAAATACGGAAGTAACGGCCAGCCGAATTAGACGGGCGCTATACAATAGTAATCTTCACTACTTTTCTCTTCTTCTTAATTTGTTTTTCTTTTTTTTTTAAGGTTTTATGCTGAGTGCTTAAGGGACTCGCCACTAGCGCCACCAAATACTGAGTTCTTAAGGGGCTCCATTGAGTAACATTAGTGTCACCAAGGGAAACAAATCATATCTTTAATTTTATTGATCGTGTTTGCAAAAACCCGGCCAAGTGCGAGTCGGATTCGCTCACGAAGGGTTCCGTACCATTATCTACACAACGTTCGAATATTTCAAGCGTCTACCGGTTGCCGTTATTAATATAGAGCAAAAAACGGCAAAATATCACATTTCGAAGCACCCTTAAATATTTAGTTTATTCTGTTTTTAGTATTTATTTTTAAAGCGCCAACAGATGTATTTCATCATCATCTGTGAAAATTTCAACTGTCTAGCTCTCACGGTTCATGAGATACAGCCTGGTGACAGACAGGCTGACAGACCGTCGGAGAGTGGAGTCTTAGTAATAGGGTTCCTTACCCTTTACGTACGGAACGCTACAAAGTGCTGGGAGCCATAGCCGTGAATCTAAGGGAAAAAACCTAGGACTAGATAGTTTTAACGCCAATAACGGCCATTTTTCGCATAAATGATATCTAGTCCCAGGTCCGTGATCCTAGGTTGTCGGTCGTAGGTTCTAAAAATCATTATTAGCATGATTAAGAGATTGTAAAAAAGACACTTTTTGCAAAAACTAACGAATGATATGATTTTTTCCCGTTGGTGGCTCTTATGTTACTCTATGGAGCCCCGTTAAGAAGACTTAAAACAAAGTTTCAATATCAGTGACACGATATCTATAGAAAATGTTATCCATTTTTCTGTGTATTTTTGAACTCTACACATGCGAACATACATAGACTTTCGCCTGTTCCCGGAGGAGTAGGCAGAGTCCAGGATGTGCCACTTGCCACAATCATAACAAACTTTTTGGCTTCATCAACATTCATGACTCTACAACCATTTGCAAACCTCGATATGTGTCAATAATATACATACATACCGGTCCGATCCTTCCAAACCGGTCCGTATTTTGAAATGTAATCAAATCATAAGTACCTTGTCAAATCAAATCATAGTCATAAGTACTTTGTAAGAAACGTTGAAATATCAGACTTTCAATATTACTTACCTACCGTATCCATGTATTGCTTTCGTCCAATATTTGCAGTCCTTTTAATTAATGATCGTCGCATAATGGGCTGTTTTTATCGATAACAGACGATATCAGCACGCAGACATCCAGATTTAAATCATGCTTAGGTGGTAGGGCACCGCTGATAGATTTCTATGAATTCCTTTCTGTGATGTTTCCAATTCTGGAAACAGCTCTTTGCTATCAAATACGCAGCACCTATTATAAGTTTTATTTATTATACTTCATAGTTTCACAGTCCTACAGTCTATCACTACAGTACTTTTTTCATATTTTTTTTTGAGTACTAAATAATCAATCTATGTAAGATCAGTATAGAGCCACAATAAATTAATATGAAACTTGACATTGAACTGGAAAAACAAAAATAAAGCTGCACAATAATTAAGATATTGGTGCCGTGTGTATATCGGAATCAGGATAAGATAATATACATTTTCTATTACGGATTTGTAAAAACAAAATCCGGGAGCCAATGCATTGGCGATGCACTGATAAAAAAAGCCAATGGCATTTTCCCTCACAAAAACTCAGGATTTGTATAGACAGACGGACAAATTTGAAAAGCCAACAAGGTCGATACATAGAAATTTTATAGTTAGCTTCGATTGTTCCACAGCGGTTTGCATTCCTTTTTGCTTTCCGCGTATTATAACCATACACCGCGCGCAGCACACGTCGAACCGTCGTTCTCGGCGATCGACACATGGCCGCCATACTTTTTTTTTCGACCGGAATGTTTGTTTTTAAAAACCCCTTCATTCGTGCACGTTTTTTCTACGAATGCTGCTGGCTGAAAAAGAAGAAACTTTTGAATCAGTGTTCGATGTCTCTATAACGCCGCGAGCAATCGATGCCACAAAGCGGCCAGTATCTACCGGAAGCTTCTTCCTTCTCACGCAGCATTCAGACCCGCAGACAAAGGCGCACAGTATCGTGACAAATTCGACACGCTCATTGTCGCTGTTGACAACTGAATCGGAGCTCATTGTCCGAGTATCATTTAATAAAAATTTATTAACACATATCCGCGATGATATTATTATTGTAGATAGTTTTTGCGTGTGTTTACTTTAGGTAGCGCTTATAAAGACTAAATCCGGCCTTTGTGCATGCGCGATATTCGGGGACCGATATTAAAAACACGTGTGGCCAAACAAAGGTTGCGTTATGCGGGGGATTATTTGCCAATTTATGGTGCTTTTTGTGAAATTCCGTCGTTGAAAGCGCGCCCGGAAATTTGGCTCCGTTTCAAGTTTTTTCTCCTCGAAGCAAAATGATTCTTTTCTATAAATACGGATAATACGTTAGCGTGGCAAAAAAAAAACGGCCAAGTGTGAGTCGGACTAGCGCACCGTATATAGCTAAATAATAATAATAACTTCCACAGAATACAATCACTTGACCTTGTCCCAAACTAGGATACCCTGTGCTATAGTAGCCAGACAAGGACGTCACAAACATGAAAATACACCCAGACTGAGGCCATTTGTACAAATGTGCGGCGGCCCCCAGTGGGAATCGAACCCACGACCTCTGTTTTGGTATCTAAGCGCCTTAACGGCTAGACCAACGAGGCAGTCCTTTGTGTTCCTTTCATTCAGTTCACTACCGTCGATGTCCGTCTCACTCTAGGCCGGACTTTATGATTTGCTTTCATATCTGCTATAGAAACTGCACTATAATCACACCAAGTTCGACACTTTCTGCTTTTACGTTAAAGCAAAAATAAGAAAATAAAAAACACTTCTCTTATGAGGATCTTATTTCACATTGTTTATTGGAATCAATCAGTCAGCCTGTACTCATCCACTGCTGAACAACTAAACAACTAACAGGAAGTATTACATATGGTAGCGAGACTTGGGCATGGCAAATGAAATAAGAAAGTAGAATTAATGCAGTAGATTAATGCAAGGACCTCATTTTTTTTTTTTTTTTTTTTTTTTTTGTTTTGAGTATTGTGTCGTCAAATAAATTAATTTTCTTCTTCTTCTTCTTCTTCTTCATGGGCCTTGAGAAGTATGTCTGGTGTTACTTTGAATGACAGGATACGCAATAGTTTGATTAGAGAACGTTGTGGACTGAAAGAGGATGCAGTACTAGAATTGAGAAAGAATGTTGCGTTGGTTTGGACGTGTGGAGAGGATGAAGGAAGAAAGATTGACGAAACAAACACATCGAGGGACGTCCCAGGCGGACATACTTCGACCAAATAGGGGATTAGCAAAGGCCAAGATAAAAAGTACCTGAAACCGGCGTGCGTGCATGCAACGACTAATTAATGTTGAGTCCTGGCAGTCCCTGGTCTCTGTCTACGCCTCTAGGATACAGGCGTGAGTTTATGTATTTATTACGATTCAAGATAAAAAGTCCTTTTAATGCAAGACAGACAGCGAAGGCTTCGTGATAGGGCGGCACTCCTTGTGTACGGAACCCTAAACGATATTGCTGTTATAAAAAGTATCGGTGTTTGTATCGGAAGTATTCCATTTTGAATTCCACATTAGATCACGTTGATATCACACGTGAAATACAATATTTCTGGAGTTTTGCTCAAAACGAACAGAACAGAATCACGTGTCCGGTCCCAAACTAAGATACCCTGTACAACTATCAAGAAGTAGGTAATTCTGTTAAAAAGAAATCAAACGGATCTCAGAAGGGTGGTCAAAGTAATCTTGCAAGGGTAACAAAATAAGTACATCATGAATATTCTAATATAGATTGCAAAAACTTTGTTGTTTTTTAAACGGATCTAATAGCGATTATTTATTAGGTAAAGTTTAATTACGTCGGCAATCTAAGGTAATAAAATTGTACCTTATAAATAATCGCGATTAGACCCGTCTAATATGTAACTATGATGAGCATCTTGAGTCGTAAAAAAATACGCTTGCAAAAACTGACAAGAAAACCAGGTTCTCGAATTCATGCAGTGATATGACACTTCAAAACGGGGAATAACTTTGGCTCAAGTGTATTTTTTATGAACTGTTTCGCGCATTAGGATTTGGTATGGCCGGCCAACGCTTTTCAGAAAATTCCTGCGCCGGTCCACAGAGTCGTCGGGTAACAAATCAGCGTCGCCCATTAGAGGTGATAACTTTTATGCGCACGCCTTGGCCGCCCTCAGCCTGGTGAGTTGGATGCATGTGGAGGGCTTACATGGATACGTAAGCGAGAAATTACAAATATGTATGTATTGTGTAAAATTGGAAACCGGAAATCAGATGAGAGTGCGACAGAGGAACACGGAAAATGGTCTGAAAACTTCAGCAATCATATTTTGATCCTTTTAATCCCTGAAAATACTGTTTCAGTATTTTTCCAGAGCTAAAAGCGAAACTATCACATGAATTTTTCCCTTGTTTTTTATTATTAAAAAGAACTATTTTTTCGGAGCGGGGAAGACCTGGGTATTTTACTGTTTCGCTTCATCAAAATTCATCAGTCGCTGCATGAGTGCATGCCGCTTTTGGGTAGTTCTTATCTCGCCGGTCGTCGTAGAAAGTATTAGAATAGAATAGAAATCGTTTATTACCAAAACAAAAAATAATTAATAAGCAATGACAAAATAAAAACTGAATTTGCACTTCATGCATTTTGGTGAATATGAAAGAGGCAATAGAGACCCGCCGGCATCCAAATTTCAACAGAGGTCGTGGTTGGCACATAACTACAGCATAGGAACAAGTGCATGAGACCCCCTATCTAAAAGTGTGACTTAATTTTAATTTCAATAACCAATAATCAGTATTTTTGAGTTTGTTTAAAATAATTGTTTTGTAGATTGAATTTAAATTTCAACAACTAATAATCAATATTTTTGAGTTTATATAAAATAATTGTTATGCAAATTTACATTTAAAAATTTGCCAAATTATTTTTGGAACGTAACTTAATATTTTTTTTGTAATTTTTGCCGAGGGTAGTAAACTAACAGTTAATGCTTTCAAAAAGACGCCTGTCACCTCAGTCTACCGACTCCACGGAACTTGCAAAAGTACCGAAACGTCGGAAAATTATTGTAAGATGAACACTAGACGAGTAAATATGAGTAAACAATGCAAAGTATTATGTCCTACGGTATACTACTATGGGGCCGGGCAGCAGACATTGAGACTATCTTCATCTTGCAGAAGAGAGCCATCCGATTTATTTACAAGTTAGGTAGTAGGGATTCGCTAAGAGATTTCTTCAAAGAAACCAACATCTTAACAGTTGCATGCCAATACATTTATGAAAATATTATGTACGTTAGAAAAAATATCAAAGACTTCGAAAATATTGGTGGCCACTATAATGTTAATACTAGAAATAAACATAAATTGTCATTTCCACTATTTAGACTTGCAAAAGTTAACACATCCTTTATGGGGCACTGTATAAGGTTCTACAACAAAATTCCTCAAGATATATTAGAGTTACCTCCAACGCGATTTAAAAAATGTGTTAAGCACATTCTGTGCAAAAAGGCTTACTATAACATCAAGGATTATTTAGAAGACAAAGATGTTTGGCATTAAACAGTAGATTAATATTATTTAAAGGACGATTGTGACTAGTGTTCAACACATTCATGACTAATATTTTAAGTTGAAAACTCTGTTAATTAAGTTAAAACGTGTTTTGAAAAGAATAAATGTGGAGTTTCTTTGTTAGTTTCTTCTCCACATAATCCATTAATTGTGAAACTAACAACTTTGACGTTCATTAAGTAAACATTCTGTTTTTACAATGAATAAAAATATTTGAATTGAATTGAATTGAAATACTTTAAATTAACTAATTATATACACTGAAATTAATTTACATAGTTTTGACGAGCTCCCATGTAAACCAACCCTAAAATGTTCACATTAATTTCGGACTGCATTTAGAAGTCGATACGTTTCGTGAAAGAATCACTTAATTACGTGTCATTGTTTACATCATTTGTTCTGAACAGCCATTTAAACGTTGTAAGACTTGGCATTTGAGTGCCTTGAACCAAAATAGCTTACCTACAACAATATCACGTCTCGTTGTACACGTTTAAAAGCAAATAGTCCAATTTATCACCTTTGTTTAATTATGTGTAGCATTATTATTTCGACATTACAATATCATTATATATGTTTTTTTGTATTTTATTTTTTTTTTGCATTATATTTTTTGTAATTAATTTGAATGTGACGAAACTTTGATTTAGTTTTGTTTTAACTTTTGTTCTCTTTGTAAATTAATTTTATTACGAAATTTTGTTTAAGATAAAGTTTGTAATGAACATACAAATAAAGATTATCTTATCTTCAATTCGCGATAAATCTACGTAACTTTAAATATGTGGATTTCTTAAAATTTATAATTTGTTTTATACATTTGGTTTTAAGTACCTACCTATTTTAGTTATTGTAAGTATGTTAGTTACGTCATAGTTTGTCATACTGTATATACATACATTTAGCGTTATGGTCATAGGTAATGCGATTTTGCACACTCAAGTTTTCCTAAAGGTTAAAGATTAGATAAGATAAGAATATTCTTTATTGCACACAAGAAACAAGAGACATAAAATCGAAGTCAGAAAAAAAAAAAAAACAACAGCACCTAACTACAATGTTTCATGTCTACTTTACAGTAACAGTCTTATCTCTGTTCATAAGCAGCCTATATACGTCCCACAGCCCTACTGCCCTACTGTGGGACGTATATAGGCTGCTTATGAACAGTCTTAGTTTTTAAAAAACACGATTCCTTTGAACACTTCTCAGACGCAGTTAAAATATTCTGTGGTAAAGGTAAAGACGTAGATTATTTAAGCTGCCTCTCAGGTGTGTTTTAGAGAAATCGCTTTTTTATAAATAACACCGTCAAAATTTTATAAAACGGCACTTGAAAAGTAACCTATTGTTGTACAACGACCGCAAACCCGTCGGCTCCATTGTGATCTTAACTTTCTCATCACGAGGCCTGGCAGCATTACTCATTGTGACATCCATCGATAGCTTACTGGGAAGTAGGAAAAAACTCGCGTCAGTCAGTTTGTCGGCCCAACCCCCCGCAGTAGAACCTTTGCGGCTGCAAATGTCTTAATCTACGGTCGCTGGTTCAAAAAAAATCAACGAGCTAGTTTTGTCGTTCGCTTTGCCAAACGCCGGTCTGGCAGGTAAGTAAGTAACACGCTGCGTCGATAAATTTATTAACATACCCCTTAATGCGGCCGTTTTAGGGAGCCAATACTGGCTGATGCTGCAGTAGATAGGCCGAAAAAAACTTACTTTAAAAATAAAAAACCCGGCTGACAAGACTTGAACAAGACCTAGGTGAGTTCGTTGATATTTTAATCTCATCAAGCGAGACTTTTCATTTTATTTGTTTTTAATAAGGTAAATTTCATCGATATCTTTTAGGAAAAGATAAGATACGATAAGAATATTCTGTATTGCACACAAGAAGAAAAGTTTCATTGGTTCCACCAGCTGAGTTAGAAAATTCAACAGACACGTCTTGGCTTAATTTAAGTTATCAGTTTTTTTGTGTAAACGCATACTATATACTTAAGTATAATACTAATCAACAATGTGATAGCTGGCGTCCGTAATTGTTTTCGTGACGTCATATAGCCAAAGACAGTTTCGTGGTCAATACGTTTCATTTGGCACCTCACTTCAAAATTGATCCAGCCACCCGTTTGACCTCTGCCTTGTCATAAAGAAACATACATACATACACGCCAAAATTTTATTTATTTAAAATATAACCCACCTTAGCTTTCGCTGTCGGGTAGTAAGCAAATTGTTTTATGTTGCGTTTGCGAAACTGTTATTGCTTCTTTTCTTTTTATTTAACGAAACCAATTCACGCAAGATTAGAGAGCGGCAGTTCTCAGCCCTGCCAATTATGAGAGGGGCACAATGGAATAAGGTCATCGGCAATAAAAGTAAACCCTTCGGCAGCGAACGTACCACCGAAGGGTTGGCCGTTTCTATTAGCCGCCGGCCGCCGCCGCCGCTGCGGTAGTCGTAAAACTGAAATCCCATCCCGACGCAGCCGGCGAAGTTGCCTATTCAATGTCCACTCGATCTCGGCGCAATTGTCAACGTCCACCGAAAAAACTCACCGTCCAATCCCCGCTCATAAAGTAATTTGCGCAAATTCGCAAAAGGGTAAAAATCTCTCTCAATGTCCAACTTTCTATTTGCAATACCCGTTACGTATAGAATTCGCGCGGGTACAGTTAGATTTTTAGTTTTATAACTCGTTTTAATGGGCCCCCGGGCACCTTGGTCTGTAAAGCAGCCTTTTAGCCTTCGACTAAGGGCTTTGTTTCACTGAAAAAAAAAATGTGTTGCATTGTAAAAGTCTATCATCGCGATGGCTTTTGTTGTCCACTTTGGTCACCGACTGAGGGCCGTCGATATAATCGTAATTAGGGGTCCGCTTAACTGCCGCACTGAAAAAGAAATAAACCGTTTTATAACTGAACTTCCTTAACCCTACATAAAGCCGCCCGTAAAGTTCATAGGAGATCGGCTCGGGCGATATGAGGCGGAAATAAATCGCCATTTAAAATCAATTTGTGTAAAGGGTGTTAGTGGAACTACATTTCCCGGAGGTCAGCCGCTTGGCACTCCCGCGCCGCGCTCCATGGCGCGCCGCTCGGATTAGGGTGAGCCAATCATTGGCTTTATTGTTTTGTGACATAATTGAATTTCTCCACCAACCGCGCCGCCGTGCTGACGCGGAGAATGCTTTACCAAGAGAAGCTTTGTGCGCTCGACTTTACAATTTCACATTTTCGAACTCAGCCACATGCCGCACGAACCAAACCGGAGAATTCCCATGCTGTCCCGTTTGTTCAGCGGAACCAGAGATAGGGAGGAACTTAAGGGGTTTACGGACTTAGGCTGGCGGGCCCAGCGCCGTATCGGAGGCTTACCCGGTGATTTACTTTGCGTGTCGCGGGCGCAAGCCGTCTTTTTTCTGTTTACTTGCCGGATCGGGGGTTACCCTTTATTGGGTAAAGTAGGGAACTGATATCTGGCTGGATATAAAAGTTTGGCCTTATAGGTCGGGTGGGATTTTATGTTTTGCTTTTTTTATCTATCGAAGGGGGATAAAGCGCGCTTCTTCGTTTGAGTAGAAACTAAAAGTTAAGAGATTCCCACCGACTCAACGCCCAGATTTCAAAAGAGCAATCAGAGGTTTTTTTTTTTCATTTACAGTATCGACGATTATGGCTCTTTCATTAAGTAGGTAGGTAGGTTTATGTCATACTAATCTTATGACACATTTGCGAGCAATTTCGTAACATTTCTGCAAAATTGCCAAGAATTAAATCACGTCTATTAATCATTGCCAACAAAATATCCCATAAGTGCCCACAATCCCTTTTCTAAAGGCACCGTGAAATTCTTCGACAGAAACATTCTGTTCGCACAATATTTCATCGACAAAAGGTATTCGTACGCGCATTTATACGACACATAAATCAACCTTAAACAAGATATTAACGCTAACGTTCGAGGTGACAAAACTATTAAACAAACAACCCTTGCCAAATTACCTGCGTCGTTCGCTTCTACCGCCTGGTCTTAAAGGCTATTTTCTTTTACCTCAGGTACATTGGAGGTAGCAGGATGTCGTAGGTGATTTGAATGGCCAATGACTTGTGGTCACACCGGCCTTTGCGTGTGGACGTAAATTCTGGAGCACACAACACACAATATATCAACGGTTGACATTATATTCAACTACGGGGCTGAGGAACGAATAAGCGTGGGGAGGAAGGCCTCGGGCATTCCTTTGGTGGTTACCGGATGATCCAGATAAAACATGAAAATCGAATAAAACCCCGTTATGATTGCATTTATTACAGTGCATCATATTTCTCGTGCAAAAACAATCTGTTAATGTACTGTTAATAGCTGACAGTTGTTTTTTTTTCGTATGCACTCTGGCTAACGAGCTGTTAACAGTAGATTAACATATTGTTTGTGTACGAGAAACCGGGGGTAGCACCGTGTAGGGGCATCGCAGGTAAACTTTAAAAACTGTGATTACTCCAGGCAAGAATTTTTTTTCGAGGCGACTTTTGAAAATAGAGAGTGAAACATCAGTATGGTGACCGCGAGATTTGCTAAAATTTCGAGTTGACTTTACTTAAGCGTCAGTGAGCTTCGGTCGATATAGCTCATCGTATACCACGTGACAAGCAAAAATCTTTGTTAAGTTGGCATTATTATCATCACATGATTCATTGTGAAATCTAACCTTATGTCCTAATATAGCGTCGTTTATAAAAATATCAAAATATTTGAGTCTTATGACAAATCGTAATTTCTATTGTTTGATTAGCTGTCAAAAGCTACTCGAACTAATACGATTTACATTTTGTTTGCTTTTGACATAAAAAAACGCAACGATGATCGTCGCGTCACTCGCTGAAAAAACTGGAGGTAAAATGAAAACGCCAGAGCGTTGGTAGCCTAGTGGGTAGAACATCGGACTCGGAAGCGAGAGTTCGATCCCCAGTGCGGGCATGTACCCATGACTTGGTTTTCAAAGTTATGTACATTTGTGAAGTTATAGTAGTAATACCACACGCTAACGGTAAAGGAAAACATCTTGAGGAAACCTAAGTGTCTGAGCTATTCACATACCTCGGCGCTTGAAATCGCTAATCCGCGGTGGGCTCTCTCCCTGAGAGAAGGCCTGTGCCCTACAGTGGGACGCATGTAGGCTGATTACTTACTTCAAAATGAAATATTATGTAACGAAAATCATCCATTTCATTAGGTTTATACTCTTGTACACTTTTTTATGGCTGCTAAGATAACTATAAATTATCTTCCAAACTTAGAAGCATATAGACACACGAATCACCTCATGAAAACACAAAATACAGTGGACTGTACCTTGATACTTACTCAGTTACATAACGGGCGACTTTGCAACGAAACTATGGATTAATTAGCCAATTAACAAGAAGAAAAAAACCTATTTAGAGGCAAAAAATTCCACCCATGCCGGGACTCAGCACGAGTTAGTGCAACAAAAAGAATATAACCAATTAATAAGGTCAACCTTGACATTTTTGTTGCAAATTCACCCGTAACGTAGGAAAGTGCGTGTTTGTGAAACTTGATGTGCTGTTGACATGAAGTTTTAAAATAGTCCGACAGCTCGGTGATACTTAACAATTTGATTGGGCACTCTTCTACAGGCTGGCGGGTCGGCGCATAGATAAGTATATTTACTGGTCGGCGCTCGGCTTAGCGAGTTCCTCGCGACCGGAAGCTACTAGTGATCCATACTGTGAAACTCGCAATGGATACAAAAGCTAGGGCAGTGCCGGTCAAAGGAAATTCAGCAGCCATTGTGTGATTGGTACCATGAATTGTACCAACAGATTGGTTATTCGATCTACCAGTACTTATAACAACTTATTACAACAATGCCACTTATACAAGTTTGGCAAATCTGTCAACCTATTTGTTATTTTCTTCTTTAATAAAATCTTTAAATACAAAACAATTATTACCACGCGTGCCCACTGCGGATTGGTGATTTCAAGCGCTGAGGTATGTAAATAGCTCAGACACTCAGGTTTCCTCACGATGTTTTCCTTCACCGTTAGCGAGTGGTATTGCTACTATAACTTCACAAATGTACATAACTTAGAAAACAAAGTCATAGGTACATGCCCGCACTGGGAATCGAACCTGGGTCTCCCGCTTCCAAGTCCAATGTTCTACCCACTAGGCTACCACTGCTTTTAAAAAATAATTATTATTACAAGCATTTTAATTTAACTTATTTCGGAGAAAGCACTTTGCTTGATTTGATATTGAATTCATCCATTGACTTCTTGTATACCCGCTTAGTTGGCTGGTCTTCCTACACCCACAATATTTCTCAACGAATCTGACGATGCCCCACATGATGAGGTAGACGAGAAAAAAGTCATCCCCACTTTTCATGTTAGGAAGGTACAGTAAAAAAAATCCAACACTTTATTCTTTAACTTTGTCGGCGTGATAAATATGTATAGGTACACATACCAAATTACTGCTTTCTAGTACCACCGGTCTTTGTGCTAGGCCACCGCGGACGGACAGTCAGACAGACAGAGACAGACAGTCGGACATGGCGAAACTATAAGGAAGAAGAAGAAAGAAAGAAAGAGATTTGGGGCAAATTAACACATCACAAGAAAAAAAGGCATAACAAGTAACATAAACAAGTAAAAAGGAAAGACAAGTCACATAAATACAACATAATACAAGACAAAGTCAGAGTGTCGGAGTGCATCCTGTGGTGTTAAAGTTGCCATAAATGGCATCTGACTCAGCATTGTTCTGAGGGTGTGAGCTATCAGCGCTGGTTTTCAGTCAGAGCCTGCGGTAATTGACGCGATATTACAAGTTGGTGCCAAACGAATAAAAATAGGACATGAAATAAGGGTTTCTTGTCGGACTACAGAACCCTAAAAATGAGCCATCGTATCTTGTAACAAAGGTTCTTTTAGTACCTACTGAGTTCACTATGAAGTGTCTGAAAATAATGTCAAAACTTACATGGCCAAGTTGGCGGCACTGAAATTAACTACATCCGCTACGTATTTTATTTGGTTTTGCCCAAGTCGATGTTGTTCATCGTCGCGTCACGTTATTTTACAACTCGTAGTTGTGGTACAGGCAATAAAAAAAAGAGTTCTGAGTCGATCTGGGGCGCAACTAAGTGAGTTCTCCAGTGTATGGGGTCGTCCAATATAATCTATTCAATTCAATTCAATTCAATTCAAATATTTTTATTCATTGTAAAAACAGAATGTTTACTTAATGAACGTCAAAGTTGTTAGTTTCACAATTAATGGATTATGTGGAGAAGAAACTAACAAAGAAACTCCACATTTATTCTTTTCAAAACACGTTTTAACTTAATTAACAGAGTTTTCAACTTAAACTACATACTCCGAACTGTCAAACACATATTTTGACTCTTTGGAGTCGTCTAAATGGTAACCCAATAGAGTAGACAGTTACGTAATAGAAGGCCAGGTGCTGCTGGATGAGGATAGTCGAGGACAGAAACAAGTTAAGTTGAGGAAGGCCATATGTCTAGCAATAAATAAGTTTGTTCGTTACGATTGATGGATTGAACAAAACTCACAATTTTTGCTTCCTTACATGTTAAATGAAAGCGGAGGTGACGCAATATTTGGACATAGGCCTTACATTCGGTCGTGGGTTTAAATACCGGAATATGACTTAGTTTTTACAGTTTTCCTCACATTCGAGAGGTTCAGGGTTCGAATCTTAGGCCGATATTCAGAAACGATTTTGAGCGTGAGCTCAATGTGAGTCCGGGTCTTCCAACTGTCAAAATGAAAGTCTCAGGGATATTTTGTATTCACAGTTGAGTTTGAGATAACAAAAATTGAGCGCAAGCTAAGCTGAGACTGAGTAGTGGATTTCGGCGACTTAGCTCAGACTCAAGGTGGCAATGACGAAGAAAGTAGCGACACCTGTAGGCAATTCGAGAACTCTAAATAACCTGTGGCTGTGGTGAAGTAACCTTTTTTTTATTCACAATTTGACATTTTGCATGCTCATTTTCCTTCGAAAAGTTAAATTGTGTTTTTAGAGTAATGAGAAGTCAAAATAAAGTATAACCGCGCGTAAAAAGTTTCGACATTTGTTGCCATCTCATTCACTCCTGTGGATTATTGTATACCTTTCATGTAGCTTTAACAGATAATATAAACCGGTAACGTCAAAAATTGTACCACAGATTACACGCTCACGTAAGTTTAGCTTGAGCTGTGGCTTAGCTGAGTTCGAGTCGAGATATTGACTGTGAATACAAAATTCTTGAGTCTTTGTTGAGATTGCTCAGCCGATGCTCAGCTTAGTGCTCGTTAAGTGTAGCTCAACGCTGTGTTTCTGAATATCGGCCTTATAAGATACAAATAGAAAACAATTCATCAACAATTTTTGATCGCTGCACGCACGCCGGTTTCGGAAATACCATATTGTCTGAAAAAATGTTGGCAACTCCACCCGGGGCACGGCACCGCGTAGCCGCTTGGTAGCTATGCCACTGCTTCCAGCGCACTAAAGAACATCTGTCCGTACTCCCTGTTGATATTTGCACTCACTATTCATATAAGACTAAGGAACTGATTGCACGCTATAGTGCCTTCACCCCTCAAAGCTGCCTCTGTTTGTACATATACACCCCGCGGCGGGGTTTTTTTACAATCCAATGAACCATATCGCACTGTCGTACGATGTAGTGTAGAACAGAAGAACAGCTTCGGAACCTGTTGCCAGCCTGTAGGATGGTGCTACGTATTACAATAATTAAAGGAGAGAAAAACATTCCGATATACCTCCGATAATAGGTGGTAAACTGTTTTGAAAACCTATTTAGAGGCTAAAAATTCCACCTATGCCGGGACATAAACCCGCGACCTCTGCCTAACCGCGCCAGCGCTCTCCCAACTGAGCTAATGCAGCAAATTTAGGCATCGGCGAAATTTCGAGCCACTTTATTGTCCTCAGCACGGGTTAGTGCAACAAAAGGAATATGGAAATTGTTGTTGATTGTTGTTGGTTAATTTAAAATCGTAAAAAATCAGCTCGTATCGTTGATTTTAATGCCGCAATTGGTAATATTAGTCTGGAACTTCTGTTAACTTTTTTGCTATTTCTAGGTTTTCCCCATAGTAAAAGTTATTACACTTTATTTTACACTAGCAGTGCCCGCGACTACGTTTGCATTGTTAACGGATTAGTCTATAGCCTATGTCCACCCTGAAGCTGAAGGTCCATTCTAGATACTCGTGAAAGAATTTTTAAAATTGGTTAAGTATCTTTGGAGATGACCCTCTATATACAAACTTAGAAACATATAAACTTTTTCTCTTTATAATATTAGTGTAGATATACACAGAGAAAGACATATGTATTTACACAAAACCTAAGCGTAAATAAACAAGTAGGTGAGCTTATTTCTAAAGTTACATAAACAAGAACATAAACTCACGCCTGTATCCCGGAGGATGTATGGTCTGCCACTTGCCACGATCCTGACAGATATATTTCTAAAGTTGTTTTTTTTTTTTTTTATTGTCATGGAGAACATCCCACTTTTGACGGCATGCGGCCTATAGCGCGCTACGCAGCCTATATTACTACGCAAACGCTAAGGCCGTACCCCCTTGGGTCTCTTGAGATTCTTCTTTAACCCAGAGATTCCATAAAGCATCCCCATAGACCTCGTGGGTCCATAAGGCGCCCCGTATGGCCTGAGATACGTCCCACTGCAGAATACAAGCCATCTCTTAGCGAAAGAAGAAGAAGAAACGCTGTTAATTAAGCAAACCTGCCTTGAAAAGAATAAATGTTGAGTTTCTTTGTTAGCATCTTCTCCGCATAATATATTGAAACTAACAGCTTTAATGTTCATTAACTCCTGAACTGCCCTCGCGGAACGCAACGTATAGGTGGCCCATACTAAGTTGGACACAGATCTGTGTCGCGGCAGATGAGTGGTTTAAGTAAACATTTTTTTTAATAAAATTTTTGACTTTGACTTTGAAATAAAATTTTCTTCTAATGAAACTAAGTACTTGTCATAAGCGGAATTTGACAGTTCCAGTATATTCGCTGAGTATTAATAACTCACAAGAAAACCGGAGCAACTCATAAAAGGAAACTGGAGAAGTGAACATTTTCAATAAACTTTTCCCTCCGAATTGTACTCTCTGTAGTGAACAAAGCTTAGTAGAGTCGTACTTCTTTGACAATCATTTCTCGACAACATTTCGACGGCGAAAAAACTCCGACGACATGCGTCTAAGTGGATTACGCCTCTAAAAAGATTTCACGGAGCATTTGTGCCTTTTTTGTCTAATCGCGAACAATAACGACTTATTGCGTAGGTGTTGTACACTATGAATACGGCTTAGCTTTAAAGCACAGAAGACGTAAGGACGTGTGGACGTAAGGAGCTCTTTTAAATGCGAGATAAGAATTTGGACATCTGTCTTTTTGCGCTTTGCCTTGTGGAGGCTTGCCAGCCAATAGGGGTTCTTTATCTGTTAAAGAAGTAGATAAAAGGCAGAACTTTTTACGACTTGATCAAACATATAATGTCTTTTGAACATCCCAAATGTCTCGGGGCGCAACTTTAATCGTCGTTTTCTTGGGATTACGATTTCATGTAAAAACATGTTTTTTCAAAAAGAATCTGAACAACGTAGAAAGTAAACGTACGGTATAAACTTTAGATATAAACTTTGGACAATGGAAAAAAATATTAGATACGTCTCTTACAAATAGCTTTAGTACTGATATAATGGAGTTTCAGAAGTCAGAAGAGTTGAATATCAGAATATACTTGCATCTAATGGGTCTAATCGCGATTATTTATTAGGTAAACCTAATTACTTTAATCGTGGACGTTTCGGCGGGCGTGGTCACGGATAGACTGAAATGAAAGGATAACGGTAATCGGTCATACCAGGTAAATAGGAACAGCGTAACTTCTCCACTATATGGCATCGTCCGATTTATCCTGCTCTAAACTGTCAACTCACACATATTTTGACACTTTGGAAATATGAAAGTAGATAGTGGAATGCTTATGGCATTAAGTCCGCCGTATTGTACACTAGGCTCAGTGCAAAAAAAGTATTAAATAAATACAAATACAAATACAAAATTCTTTATTCGTTTTCCACTACATCTTCTTAGTCTACGTACTACGTAAATAATCCAATACAGCGGATAGTTACATAATAAAAGGGCTGATCTCTCGAACGATGATATTAGTGCGTTGCCCATTTATAACCGGTAACGTTAGTTACTGCTAACTGACAAAACAAAGCCAAAAACATTTACCCATAATTTTTTATCATTTTATGGCCAAAAGAACACACCATAAATCTTTTATCACGCATTCTTATTGAAAGGGAGTTATCGTTCAATATTTCTGTGCAATACCTCGAATTGGAGGTCTAACAGTGGGCTTTATTCAAAGGCTGGGTAGATCTAAGGGCGTTATCTCTGCGACACGTGCAAAACAAACAGCGAGCCGCATTTTCGCGGCAGCACAGTTATAAATCAAGCATTATTGTAAAAGAGCCGGTTCGAGTGGCCGCATTGTAGCTTTATGGATGTTATGCCATACATTACAGGCCATTAAACGTATTATTATAAGAACACCAGTCTACCAAGACCTTCAGAATCTCCCTTTATACAACACACATTCAAGTTATCCTTCCAAGCAAAGGTCTTGAATGTTTGGTCACGAAATACCTCAGACGGCATTGTTCGGCGTCGATAGGACAAGTCATTCAGCTCTGTTGCTTGTGATAATAAATGGTGAATGTTGATAGGAAACCCTCAGCGAGTGAAAAAGAATGCCTAATGAAAGGCGACGAGGACGAGGCTCAGATAGCCCCCTTGTGCTTGAAAATTAATGGTCCGATAGGTGGGCTGGGGATGTATGAATAAGACTCAAACCAAACTGGGTAAATACCTCAATTTTTGTGAAACCTTGGAAATGCTGCCAGCATCTTGGAAACGCTCCCCAGCGGCAGTTGTCTACACGACAGTTGTCTACGACAGTTTCTTTATGTCTAGATCCCATAGTAAATATCTAAACGTTAAGCTTAAATATGTCGCTATTCATTATTTATTGTTTGCACAGATTAAATTGTTGTAAAATTTAATTACCTTAATTCCCCACGTTTCTGCAACGTTGCAGCTGCCGTGGTCACGGGTAGACTGAAGTGGCGAGTACAGTCAATAAACGAGAAAGTAGTTTCGAATAGGAAATCGAATTATTATGCTGTTACATAATCTCACGCCTGTATCCTGGAGGGATATACAGACTTTTTTCGCTTCTTTATCAACATTCATTGCATTTTTTTTTTTTTTTTTTTTATTAGACCTAGTGGTCTACCAACAGTTTTTGTATGTTTACATGCTTAACAGTAAGTATAGTACTTGTAAGTATAAAATAGATTACGGAACTCTAATCAAGTGGTCGCATTTTTTTTTTTGTATGCACGCTCGCCGGTTTCTACTTTATCTTGCCCTTTGCTACTAAATTTTCTATTTGGTCGACACTTATGTATTAAATCACTTTAGTTCTTCTATCTACTACACTTGTATAATACAGTGGTAGGCTGGTCGTACACTTTATTAATACAAACAAACAATAGAAATAAGAAAGACATAACTTTTTTCACCAGAAAAATATTTGTGCCATCTGCCCTAAAAATAAAACCGATTTCTATGGAAATAATAATAATAGTCTCCATTTATGTGACTACATCCCTATAGAAAGAACTTTTAAAAAATTTAATGGCCTGGAAACTGCAATTTGCACCTTTGGTGAAAGAACGACTTCACATTGTGTCCGTCAGAGGGCGTGACTGTCTATCTCTGGGTGGATTATTCACAAACTGAAACGTTTCTATCCAAATATTGACTTTACACGACATCTTTTATCTATCAACGATTCGCCGCCTCCTGTCAATGGAAGGTTCGTAAAAGTTTTTGGTCTTGTAAATCGTTTGTGTAATCCCCCGATTGAATTGTTGTGCATTATTTATATCGTGCCTTGAGTTTTTTTTTGTGCGTTTCTTCGCAATAGTGGGTTTGGATGACGAGCAGTCTGAGAATCCAAGGGCTGAATGAAAGGGTCGTTCCACGTTAGTGGAATTGTCATTAAATTATTGTTCTAAGCAACACAGTCATGCCATTAAAATAGCAGGTTGTTTAATTTCTGTCAAAGACATATAACTATGTTCATGACAGCTCTCCGTTAATGTAATAAAGATAACAAAAATGTTATAGGGTAACTTTAAACAGGTTTTTTTCCACTGCCTCAAAAATTTGTGTTTTGAAGTCTTCGTGTGATTAATCCGCCGAATTTTTTTTTTCTACTTAAAACTACTTCGCTTAAGCATAAACAAACAATAACAGGACGAAAAGTAATAAAAATCCAAGAAAACTATGTTTTGGGCAACTTATGGTCGGCGCCGGCCAACTCAATTGTTGTTTTAATTGTTTTCGCATATCGGACGTAAGACTCTTCAGCACTTAACATATTAGAAAACATTTTTCAACGTTAACGTCGAATTTGGATTTACAGTTTGGAGCCAAAGGTCAGAAACCACGAATATTTACAAATATCTTTTACCGTTACTAAATCATTAATAATACTGTTTTTCACAATGAAAAGAACATTCCCTCGAAATACGGTGAACGAATTCAAAGTCACCCTATAGAATTATGATACAGTAATACTATTTACCCAAGCATATTCCAACTGTTATCGGGTAAAAGGTAAGGGTCTGGTCACAGAGGTTAATGTAGGTGAACGTTAATCAAGTTAGTTAGATCTGTCTGAAAAATGTTTTTTTATTTTTTATTTTATCCTACGGTTTTGTCGGCGTACTAAAAATGTACATCTGTGCCAATTTTTAGCTCTCTAGTACTTATCGTCTCTGTGCTAAGCCGCGGACAGACAGATAGATGGACGGACATGGCGAAACAATAAGGGTGACTACTGTTATAATAAAAAACAACTGACCGCTTTTAACAGTAGATTAACAGACTGGTAGTGCACGAGAAACAGGGAGTAAGCACGGAAATCTGAGGTCTGACTATTGAAGCACAATAATAATAGCCATCATTGACTGCCTCGTTGGTCTAGCGGTATGACGTCCGATTACCATGCCCGAGGTCGTGGGTTCGATTCCCACTGGGGGCCACCATATATTTGTACAACAACTGGCCTCAGTTTGGGTGTATTTCCATAATTGAGATGTTCTTGCCTGGCTACCACAACACAGAGCGTCCTAGCACAGAGGAAAAGTCCTAGTTTGGGACTACAAGTGATTGTGTTGCGTGTAAGTAATTTGTTTTTGTTTATCCGATTTTCATATTTTGCTCTGGATCATACGGTAACCACCAAAGGAATGCCCAAAGCCTTCCTGACCACGCTTATTAAATCTGTTCCTCAGCTCCGACGTTTTAAGAGTTCCGTAGTCAACAAGGAACCCTTATAGTTTCGCCATGTCCGTCGGTCTGTTTGTCTGTCTGTTCGCGGCTTAGCACAGAGACAACATGTACTAGAAAAGCTGAAATTTGTCAGGGGCTCTGGAGAGTTCCTGGGCTCCCTGGGGAGTACCTAACACTAGCGCCACCGAGAAAAAATAAAGCATACCTATCTTTTTACAGATCAAATTTGCAATCTCTCAATCATGTTAATAGTGATTTTTAGGACCCAAGACAAAAAACCAAAGATTAACAGGTGACTAAACTTTGTACCGTAATTCTAGTCAGTAAATTGACAATTAGAACTGTCATGTTAGTGTAAAGGGATGCCAGCTAAAATAGGGATGTCCATTAGTCGATCGATTTAACAACATAATCAATTATTTTTCGTACTATTGTTGTTAGTGGGCTTAAATTATAGAATGGAAAATATTTACGTATATTTTATTAACATGAAGTAACCTAAATCATTTAAAATATATATCGTCATGTTTGTCGTAAAATTTTATTTTCTTTGTTTATTCTGAAATACAAATTATAAGCCTGTTAATGAAATAGAAAAAATATAAACATAAGGATCAGGTTGTGTATATTTGGAAGGTTTAAGATGTAGCAAAACAACTATTAAGTATATCAAAATGAAATTGAATGGAAAAAAATATTCGTCATAAGTTTATTTTCTTTATTCTGAATAAGATGAGACTGAAGTATTATCGTCTGTATCGTTTACATTAATTATAAATGTATCTACTCCGTCATCTATCAATTTGTCTAATCTCCTCATTTCATTATCAACTTTTTTCGTGTGCAATATACAATCTACCCAGCGTTGAAGTGTCACCAAACTTAAGCCATGTATTTTACATTTTAAGTAAAAAAACCGGGCAAGTGCGAATTGGACTCGCGTAAAAGTATCTAACATTAGTTCATAGTGATCCTGCTAGATAACTATGAAAAAAAACTAAGTTGATATTTTATGTCGATTGTGTACACCCCTATTATTTTTTTATTAAAAACTGGTCACACCGCAAATGTCATTTTACTGACTAAGTTTATGGAACAGAGTTTAGTGATTGTTACGAGAAACCGGGGGTAAGCCAACTGTCTTACAGTCAACAGCAGATCAACCTTTACCTTTACTACCTGTAAGATTATGAAAGAGATGCTCCACACAACAGATTAGATTTTTTTTATATTTTTTTTTATCGATAGAATCGGGTATGCAATGTTAGTACAATTACCCCCGGCGGTTTTTTTGTATGCACTTTGGTCAATTGACAGCTGTTAACAGTAGATTAACAGCGTGTTAGTGTACGAGAAACTGGGGGTTAGTCTTCCAACTTGTTAATCTGCTGCTTAATCGGCTGTGCAATTCGATGTAAATTGTCACAGTGAAACATGATGAATTGTAGTTCTATGAAATAGGGCCAAGGTCTGTACCTATCCTCCGAGATACAGGCGTGAGTTTATGTAATTTAACCTATTTATGAGCATCGTGAGTCATTCCAATAGTAGAGATTTTCCTTGTCTCATGGCAAATTCGTATGTTTTCAGCATTCAGCAGATACGAGGCTGACATCTAGTGTTGGAGAGTTCAACTATTTTTAACACCACCAACATTCAGCCAAAAACATTAAAATTGTGCTGCCACCTTGGGATTTTTTTGAGAACTGAGTAAGAATATGCGTTGGTAGATAAGTTCAGAATAATTTGAAGTAGTGTCGATTTTTCCCGATAGATAGCACCACAAGTTAATTCCAAAAAGTTTTGGTTCAATTTGACCCCGGTTACCAATTCTTTCGTGGGAACACCCACTCTTAATTTTGGCTCCATAATAAATAAATTTATTAATTTCGTATAATTTATTTCCATTTACTTCAAATAATTATGATGGGATTTCCCCAACACCTACTTTAGTAGTAGTTTGAGTCATGATCAAGTTAGCCTTCTTAAAATAGCTTTTCTAACAAGAAATAGTCCTATTCAAACAAACTCCAGTGAATCACTAAATAGATTACGGAAAGAACTTAATTGATTCTGATTAACAAGTCAGATTTGAACCTATCTAGATTATTTTATGAGCTAAGCTATTTATGAGTTTCGTATTACCCATACATTGGTCGTGATTGACACTAATAAATCCGAAATGTTAGTAGTTAATCAGACATACATAAACTCACGCCTGTATCCCAGAGGGGTAGGCAGAGACCAGGGACTGACACTTGCCACGATCCTCAGATCACGTTCGCTTCCTCAATATTCATTAGTCGTATATAGTTAACCTTGATTCTAAAAGGATTTTGCCTCTATAGGAAATTCTATAAAATTTATTGTTTTAGCTAAAGAGGCTAACAGTACTTTCCTCTTTAGCCCGAACTTATATTTTTCCAAAGTTTCCAGTTTTTGAAGGCAAAGGACAAGATAAAAAGTATCCGAAACCAGCGTGCGCGCGTGCAACGACTAATTAATATTCTCCTGCAAACGGCAAACCCAGGTTCGACCTACTCCTCCGGAATGCAGGCGCGTGTGTATGTAATGTATATTCTTTAGTGCAGATGCAGACCCATGAACGATTGGATATCCTTGACTGACTGTACAGCCCGGGTCACGATGGCACGAGTCACGCGTTTTGCGGCACTTAAACGTCAGATTTTGACAGTACTTTGTACTGAAAAGACGTGACTTTTGACATTTAGAAAGCGCGACTATCGTCGGCTTACCTACTATCCATTAGTATCCATGTTCAACGTAATACCACTTCTTAAGTATTTATTGGATAGGTACAGATGGCGACAGACCACAAAAGATGGGGTGACGGGGAAATGTTAATACCCAGCGATGGTCAGAGTTTTGCGAATGATGATTAATATTAGTTTGATGGTGTCCAATGAACCGTACTATTACTAATAAGTACGGCCAATAGGCCTTAATCAGAGCGCGTGTAGCCTAGTGGGTAGAACATCGGACTCGGAAGCGAGAGACCCAGGTTCGATCCCAAGTGCGGGCATGTACCTAAGACTTTGTTTTCTAAGTTATGTACATTTGTGAAGTTATAGTAGCAATACCACACGCTAACTGTGAAGGAAAACATGGTGAGGAAACCTGAGTGTCTGAGCTATTCACATACCTCAGCGCTTGAAATCGCCAATCCGCAGTGGGCACGCGTGGTGATTAAGCCCATACTCTCTCTTTGAGAGAAGGCCTGTGCCCTACAGTGGGACGCATATAGGATGATTATGCTTAATCAGTTTCACCTTTAGTGGCTGACTTAACTTTTTTGACAGACATGCGGAGTACACCCTCCAATACTGTGTTTTACTTCACTGATAATAGAAAATTTCGATTAAAAACAGAATAAAATATAATTTAACGAAATAACAATCAATTTGATATCGATGTCGACGGAATCTGTTAATCGTAGGCTTTAGTGAAAAGGTAACGTGGCAATGAAGATCCAAAAAAAATCTAGAGTGGGTGACGTAATTTTAAATTTTTATTTAAAAATGGTAGACAGAATGAAAGAAATATGAAAAAATGTATAAAGAGGTTTATACAGTTACAGTGTCACATAGTCCAAAAACTCGAATATTTTTATATAATTTTACTGAAGAAAAACATATTATTTCACTGATACTTAATTTTTTTATTATTTCACTGATAGCTTATTTTTGTATTATTTCACAAATACTTTATTTAGAAATAACGACATAGTAAGGCCGACTTGCACCACTTTCTTCATACAAAAGTTAGTTTAAATGGCGAATTAAGTGACATTTAAGAAGTGGTGAAATAATAATAATAATAAGGGACGACCCAGACGGACATACCTACTTCGACCAAATAGGGGATGTATTAGCAAAGGGCAAGATAAAAAGTACCCAAAACCGGCGTGCGTGCATGCAACGACTAATGAACGTTGAGGAAGCGAAAGTGATCTGTCAGGATCGTAGCAAGTGGCAGTCCATGGTCTCTGCCTACCCCTCTGGGATGGGCGTGAGTTTATGTTATGAAATAATTTAATAATGAGAAATAGCATCTAACTTATTTAGACTTTGAAAGGCACCACATTTTGAAATAAACGCACACATAGCGCAGTTTGGAGTGTGGAGCAGCTCTACTACTCTCGAGACTCAAGAACTTTTTTAGGGTTCCGCACACCTGATGAACGTTGGAACCCTTCTAGGATCACTCTCGTCTTGTGCATCTGTTATAGCCTATTTTCCCCAAATATACTGCCTCCCAAGTTAACAATGTTATTTGCACACCTGTGCCCCACACGTATCCAATAAATCATCCTGGCTCAACTTTTCTAGACATAAAGGTAGTTTAAATTAAGTATACCACTGCTTAGATATAACAAACTATTTGTAATTCTTTCACCTGCTTGTGCAATAAAGTGTTCTCTATCTATCTATCTATCTATGAATGAAATTTAGCTTAATCTACACCTACCAAATCAAACTAAGCGAGATTGTAATTTGCACCACAGAATACACATAACCATGTCATGCTCAAAGCGTACACGTTACATTCAGCTCTACAGCATGTCAACCTTTACATACGTGCACTCTACTTCGTTGAGATAAGAACACCTTTGCAACGATTAGAGTACATTTAAATTTTTAACCCAGTCTTTAACAGATTTCTCGTATCGAAACCAACCCTCACTTACAAGTACATAGAGTTACAGCCATCCAATCAAAGAGGTAAGAACAGAATACAAATCACTGAAATTACCATGTCTCTACACTCCACCTATTTAGCATATTAGTTGAAATCGATTGTAACACCTAAGCCAAATGTCAGGGGGAGGTTCAACAATGACTCCAATGTCTATTACAATAAGAGCCACAGAAATGACACATAGATGGAAATACCGGTAAACATCGGCTGAGCCGCGGTGGCCGGTGGGCGCGCCCCGTGGGTTGACGGTCTAACTAGCCGCATTGTTTGTAAACAAACGGTGAGAAGTTGCGGGCCGTGGAGGGTTAGATGGTTACATAATCGACGCAGAGGCTAAGGTTTAGGGTTAGGTCTTAGGACTGATTCTGATTGTAGGAACTTTATGTTTTAGATCAACTTAACCTTAATGCAATCTACAGCACTGCCAGCTTTACAACCACAGAACTTTGTTCTGTGTGTACAACAATGTACTTATTGTGCAGTCGACCTTTACAATTTTGTTACAAAGTCGTCCGTAAAGTAACCGATTAGAGTGCATACGTTCACAGGTTGATGTGCTGTCAACTGTTCAATATTTGGTTTTTATTGTTCAAACACTTAAGACAGTTGGTACATCACTTAAGTATATTATATTGTGTTAGTAATATACTTAAGTGATGTACCAACTGTCTTGGGTAAAACCCATTATGTGCAATAATGCATTAGAAAAATGTGGAATCTGCACGTTTTAGCTTTTTTATTTTGTTTACTTATTTTGTAAGAATACATAATTAACGTGTAATAATATTAGTTAATGTATATTAATGTAACAAAAGAAAGAAATGTACAAATTATGTTTGCTGCCCCTTATTTTAAAAAGCTTAAGCTAAGCTTAAGCCTGTATGATAAGAGCCAGTATGACCGTAGTCTCTCTCTCTCTCTTTGAAAGAAGAAGGCCTGTGCCCAACAGTGGGACTAATACATACCAGAGTCTTCCCCCATGTATAAAACAGCTGACATTTCAATGTTTTCCCCATCAATATCATCATCATCATCAGCCATTTTACGCCCACTGCAGGACATGGGCCTCCCTCAGAATCGCCACGATCGGCAGGCGGGTTGGCGATCGCAGTATGCGGTTGAAATCTCAGGAAGACGCTGCTGCCCGTCTTCTGGTAATTTATTTCCTTAGTCGCCTTCTACGACATCCACAGAAAGAAATGGAGTGACGTTATTCTTAATCCGGCACCACACGGACGATAACTTTTACAATGTTTTCCCCATAGCAAAAGTTATTCGTAATGACAAGCAGAACTCCCAATTTTTACTTCTGTTACTTCTGTTACGTTATTCTGTAGAAGGGTACAGGCCGCTTATATATGACCATTAATTCAGAGAATACAGAGATAGCGATAAAAGTAAAAACGTATTTTATACAAAAACAGGTGTGAAAATAACACTAGTAAATTAGGAGGCAGTATATTTGGGGAGGCAAATTACTGGCTTATGCTATTTATGTATCCATGTTTGCAGAGCCGGATTTTGAGATCTGGAGGCCCTAGGGCAACGAAGGGGCGGAGGCCCCTAATTATTCCCAAATAAAAAATACGAAACAAAAACTACAATGAATACGACGAATTTTTTTTTTATTTGAAAAACAAACAGACGTTATAAGTACTCATAAAAGATTGGCGTTTAATGATAGTACATATTAGCCTTTTGTGGGGGCCCTTTCCTTGTGGAGGCCCCAGGGCAGAAGCCCCGCCTGCCCTCCCCTAAATCCGGCCCTGCATGTTTGTGATGTCCTTTCCTGGTTAAAATAGCACAGGGTAGCCTAGTTTGGGACCAGGACAAGCGATTGTGGTGTTTAGAAGTTATTGTTATTTTTATAGGGTTCCGTACCCAAAGGGTAAGGGACCATGTTACGAAGACTCCGCTGTCCGTCTGTCACCAGGCTGTATCTCATGAACCGTGATAGTTAGACAGTTGAAATTTTCACAGATGATGTATTTCTGTTGCCGCTAGTACAAAAAATACTAAAAACAGAATAAAATAAATGTATCATCATCATCAACCCATTATGTCCCCACCGAGGGGCACGGGTCTCTTGCCTGAGGAAGGTATATGCCATACTCCACCACGGGGGCCAAGTCCGGATTGGTGGAGGCTTGTAGACTAGTGGCTCGTCTACTGTCAGAAGTTTTCAAGCCGCCCTAAGGCCTCTGACTTGGCTTAACGACTGCCATCTATCGACGGCAGCCGGCACCAACAGCTTAACGTGCCTTGCGAAGCACGGAACCGCTCGGAAAAATGCCACTAGCGTTAGGCATAGACGGCGACCCATCCATGCACTGAACGCGCCCTGTGTTGCTTAACCTTCGTGATCGTTTAAGATCACTCAGACAGCCGGGGCTACGAGCGATTCAAATAAATAAATGTATAACACATAACAATCGTGATTTTTTCCGTTTTTTACGCGATATTAATAACAGCAACAGGTAGACGCTTGAAATATTCAAATGTTGCATAGATAATGGTACGGAACCCTTCGTGCGCGAGTCTAACTCGCACTTGGCTGGTTTTTATGTACGTTTCTGTTTTTTCTATGTTAACTTCGTTCACATAGAAAAACAGAAAAAACAACAATCACTTGGTGGTCCAAACTAGGATACCCTGTGCTATGGTAACCAGGCAAAGACATCACAAACATGAAGATACACCCAGACTGAGGCCCTTAGTACAATTCAAGTACGGCAACCTCCAGTGGGAATAGAACCCACGACCGCTACTTCTTCTCAATCTATCTAATTCAATTGTAGCGCAATTTGGAACCCAATAGTGTTGAGAGTAAGGGACAGTGTTTCCAGCGCCCGAGGCGCACTGTGGTCGGTGCGGCGGCCGGGCCAGCGCCCGTGTGAAGATTCCGCCACGGTGTTGCGGTAAATAGGGCACAAATTAATTAGCCACTTTTTTGTGGTCCGCGGTCGCGCCATTGATATTGATGGAATTAAGACTTTGCGGTAGTGGTCTGGTGGGTTGAGCTGATGCTCTTAAGAGACCTTCCCTGCGCCTTTATAATGTAAGCATTCAGGGCTTCCTATATTCGCTGGAGATGGAGTGAAAAATAAATCGATCTCATTATCGAGACGATTGAGAAGCTGATGTATAATGAAGAATATTTGATAGTGGTTTTGATCGAAATTACGCAATCAATGAAAACACAACTTAATATTTTCCGCTAAGGTTAAAAGAAGAAAAAAAACTCAATTGTTACAGATAGCATTTTATGCTCAGATTGGCCTTGGTTGACAGGTATAAATTCATGTACAAAGCACAAGTACAAAACAGTTTGCTAAAGAACGTATAAAGTTATAAAACCTTTTGCAAGTCGGTTGTGAGTCGATCGTGAACCCAGGTCAGGAGAGTAGCACGTGTTAACGCGCTCTAAAATCAAAAGTCATGTTGCACTAATTGTCAAAAAATTCTGACATTTAAGCGCGACAAAACGCGCGACTCGCGCCATCACGTTATGCTACTCTATATAAATTATAGATAAACTAGCTGACTCGACAAACATTGCTTTGCCATATTTATTAGAGTATGATCTATTCTGAGACCTATATCCTCAAAAAGTGTCATAAAAATTACGTACAATTAAGCTCACAAGAAGACAAATTACCTGTATCCTTATATATTTCCAGGAAGTTCTCAAGACCATCGTGTGTCCACGAGGCCAAAGCAACAAGTGGAACGCGCAGAGGGGGTGTCATATTTTTCCGCCCAGTGAGCGCGTCTTGCGACTGGGCGGGTGGCCCCGCCCAGGCACCCGCCCCACGTCTTGGAAAGTTCGGTGAAACTTTTTGCGCAGTGAAATCGAGTTGGCTGGTAGGTGATTTGGTAATAGAAAGGGTAAACTTAATTTCCGATTAAAATTTATTCGCAATTGACTTATAGACAGATAGATCTAAAAGATCGTGTAAAAAACAATCTCCCAGGCACTGCAGCGTCCGGATGGTTCCTTCACTCATTTGAAGTTGCCACTGGACGCTGCAGTGCCTGGGACATTGTTTTTTACACGATTTTTTAGATCGATCTGTCTATAAGTCAATTCATTCAATGCATCTCATTACGTAGATGCAAAGGCCAAAGTCTTAGTCAGACAGAATGGCCCTATTAATCAACTAATCAAACTAGTCAATTTAGTTAAATTGTAGGTTAGTTCATGTATTTATTTTTTATTAACATGATTTATGTTATAACAATTACATACATAAATCAATTATGAATAATTGTTACGATTCATTAAAAATAGAGCCTTTTCTACACTTAAATCATATATTTTATCGTGACTCATACAATACCTGACGGTTTTAAGCTATACAGGGATAACAAAATTCAGTGAGGGTTTCTTCTTACCAATTGAAACAACTTTACTGTGGGGAATAGATAGAAATCGCAATTTATGGAACAGCTAATATTTTAATTCGCAATTTTTAAGGTTTCCATATAGTAAAAGTTGTATGTATTGACGAGTAGAACCCTTGTATTTTAGGATATATATGAATGGGATTTTTATAGCCTGTATAACGTATTTTAAGGCAATGGCATGAATTATAAGTTAATTAGCAAAAACATAAGTACCTAATTATTCGGTATGGCTATCATCAAATTTCCTTTGGTGACTAATTAAGTGGTATGGGTAGGTATTAAAGAAATAACTAGTTACTTGCACATAAACTATAGTATACTTATTAGGTTAAGTGAAAAACCGCAGTTTGCAGGCGGCAAACTGTCTGGTTAAGTTGAATATTTCATAAGTAAATTAAATACCTCATCGATCGAAATTCTGTGGAGCCGGTCCAATAAAATGTAGCGACAAAATAAATTTTAATTGCCAACACAATTCGCTTCGCAACGAATGTAAATTAACTGCTCGGTACGCTCGCTAATTTGATTTGTAATTAAAATGTCATTAAATGCATTATGTTAGGTCTCAACCTACTTACGCTTTGCTATACTTATTTGAGATGGTTTGCTGCCTAACAATGTAACACCACGACCAAAGTTCAACGTATTTCTTTGCGGCTCTACATAACAGAACTGCAATTTCGCACAAAAGCTCCTTAACTTTCTAGCCACGCAAGTTAATGCCTGAAAACTGTACATGCAATTAGCGGGCGCTCTGTGCACTGCTAGGCGTCTCTTTCCGCAAAACCGCAACCGACAGACCAAAGGAGCGGCGAGACGAGAATCGCGACTCTACACCTCGAAATGAAAAAGCTCATAATATTTCCCTTCAACAATGGAGCTAAACAAAAATGTTTAATGTTACAAAACTTGCATCCGTCTCGCTCTCGAAGGGCATAGTTGCAGCGTGAGGAAGCGAGAGAACGGCATCGAGCATTTTCCCGACAAATGAAGCGTGGCCAAACCGCAGATTGACCGCAGAGAATGAAGGCAGCGAGTGACAGAATGGCGGCGGGTTTAGTAGTTCTGTGGCGCGCGAGCGGCGAGCACGTCGCAGCATCCGCCGACCCACACCGAGCGGCTGACTCACCGCGCGCGGTAAATACGTGTGACGCGCGAACCTCACGCTTTATTTACAAAACCTATTCTGACAACTTTGACGCAACCCCGTGGGGAAATCACAGAATAAATCAGCTGTTGTGCTAGCCACTGCGTAAGCGCATGAGCCGTAGATCGGTTTGTTATTCGAAGAAAATCCACCGGAACTGCTGGGTCGCGTCGTCATTGAGAATTTGGAGAGATTCGCGGTAGACCCTGGAAGGTTAGTGACTCATCTAAATATGACTAGAGTCAAGTTGAAATAGGCCCAAGAATGCTCAAGGTCCGTTCTCTACCAAGGCACTAGTGACACGTTTACCTAACTAAGGATAATTGTTTATTTTGTTTGGTGTTGAACAAATTGTACCGGCGAGTGATTATAACTGTTTTTACAGACAAAAAACCTTATTTGATCGTTAAGTAACCAAGACTGAATCATAACAAAACATTTGAACTGCATTCCCAAAGAACCTAATCATTAGCGAACAGCCAACACAACACCCAATAAAGTTGGTCGTGAGTGTAAAAGTTTCTCTGTACAAAGTGAGCTGTCAACCAACTTGGGGAATTTCATTGGGACAGAGCCAAGAAACGAATTGCTAGTGGCGCAACCAAGGAAGAAAGAAAAAAAATTACTCACCAACATTCACTTCCAAGGCCAAAGTGACACTTTCTACAGGTATACGTGTGGAAAGAAGTTCAGCGATTCTTATTTGATTCAAAAAAAGTTTTAAAACTTCCAAAAATAACAAACAACCAAGGCTTAACAACAAGCTCATCAACAGACCAGAAAAAATACCAAGGCCTACCTACCAGGAGCCCAAAAACTGGAAGGGTCTACCCGAAATTCGACCAGTTGAAGTAGCAGCCTCTTATAAGGACGCAGGCGCCCCGATGCTGGCCTGAAGCGATGCACCTGCCGTACGAGGCGCGCACTGGCCGGCGGCGGCGCGAGATGGCTGAGCTGGAGCCCTGGTGGCTGCAGAGCCTCGTGGAGGAGGTCAAGGCGGAGCACCCCGAACTAGGTGAGATAAGACAAAAACTTATATTGGCTTAAAAATTGTACAAATTAATGTAGAGGACCCCATTTCATAGAATTACAATGTTATTTATATGGTGTACAAAACAAGTATTACCTACGTAGTATATAAGTAAGACTATAACATAGAATCTAAATTGTGGTCTAAAGCATGCACCCACACAACATCGCCACATGTAATTTGGAGTATCTTACAAACCTCCAGTTTCTCGTACACTAACACGCTGTTAATCTACTATTAACAGCTGTCAATTGACCAAAGTTCATACAAAAAAAAACTGACAGCTGTTAACAGTAGATTAACAGCTTGTTAGTGTACGAGAAACTGGGGGTTAGTCATACATTTTTGGAGGCATAGAGCATTAAAGGAGGCATAGCCAAATTTTGGCCACATAGTGATTTTTTTCTGAAAAAATCAATTATTAACTGTTCAGAATTCATGGTTTACAGTGACATTTCGGTATACATTGCATGGCCGATTAACTGAAACATTATAATCATAGTTATAAACGGTTTATTTTAAAACTATAATAGTCTCAGCTACATCAGTGCCCTGTCCCAGAATCAGATGACGCGAGGTAGTTAGGTGAGCCGCTGATAGAAGTAGAGTAGAATAGAACAGTACAGGGTCGGCGGACAAAAGTCCAAAACACAAGTGTTTGAAGCAGTGAAAAAAACCTGTTATAAAATTACTCTTAACATATTTTATCATCTTTATTAAAATAAAAAAAACTTCCACACAATACAATCCCTTCACCTGATACCAAACTAGGATACCCTGTGCTATGGTAACCAGGCAAGGACGTCACAAACAACTGAAAATGCACCCAGACTTAGGCCATTTGTACAAATGTACGGCGGCCACTAGTGGAAATCGAACCCACGACCTTTGTTTTACCAGCTAAGCGCCTTAACGGCTAGACCAACGAGGCAGTCAAATTATTATTACATTAACGAAGAGCTGTCACGGAACAATAAATTGAACTTGTACAGTCATGTTTTTTTTTACAAAAAATAAGCAAACTGCTATTTTTATTGCTTATGCTATTTTAACAATAATAATTTAATGACAATTCGACTATGTCCGCCGGGGTTTTTCATAAAACGTATTCTATTATTTATAAAGATATTAACGTAGTATGGAAATAACGCAAAAACTGAAATCCGTTTCTTCAGTCTCAATAACTTAACCAAGAAGGAAAGAAGCAATTCAAGAAGCAAAACTTAAAAATTCCCGATGTTTTTTAGGGTTCCGTACCCAAAGGGTAACTAAGACTCCGCTGTCCGTCCGTCTGTCACCAGGCTATATCTCATAAGCCGTGATTACTAAGACTCCGCTGTCCATCCGTCCGTCCGTGCGTCTGTCACCAGGCAGTATCTCATGAACCGTGATAGTTAGACAGTTGAAATTTTCACAGATGATGTATTTTTATTACCGCTATAGCAACAAACACTAAAAACCGAATAAAAAAATATTTAAGGGGGACTCCCATACAAGAAACGTATTTTTTTCCGTTTTTTGCTCGACATTAATAACGGCAGCAGGTAGATGCTTCAAATATTGAAATATTGTATAGAGTTCTATGATACGAAACCCTTCGTACGTGAGTCCAATCCGCACTTGGCCGGTTTTTTTTTTCAACTTTTCATAGAATGTTGGAAATTGACTCGGTCAACTTGTATGAAAAATAAAAAAAATATTAAGTAGAAAATAAAAAACCTAAAAAATTCTAAACGTGTGCTTATTGAAAGTGGTTTAACTACCGATGTTGAAAAATAGTTTTCCGGTTTAGCATTATTTCAGTAACACCGTGTATGTGCCAAATACCGACGAAATTCTTTGAGTCGCTTTAGCGTGTAAAACAAACTATTAAACATTTTGACATCTAAATATACGTACAAACGGGGATGATGGGATCATACAGTACATAGCAAATGTTTTCTTTTATTGAATAACTTATCTAGTTTTGACTATAATTAGCAAACCATTTTAGCCTGTACCTTATACTAATGAGTCTGGCTATATTGTTTTATTTGACACTTGCTTAAGTGACAGATCAAGATTTTTTTAAACGTTAATTTGTGCATTTAAATCTTAATACATATACTGCTCATAACAATTGGGGACATAATATTTTAAAGAAGAGCAAAACTTTTTGCTGAGTTTTTTAATTATAACTGGCCACTAAATATTAAAGTGGCATCCTATGCTAAAATTAAAAATAAAAGAACATCAGCGGATTTGTTAGTCGTTCTTAATATGGTGGCCAATAGTTTACGTACGCCTTCAAAGTGACGCCATTGAATTTTCTTAACTTTTTAACTACAAAAAACTCACTAAGAAGACTTACAAGTGGGCTTTCTAGTCTTCAGAGTGTTGTTATTGATTGAGTATTTACTCTCAGTGGGTTAAGTACTAAGTAGAAATTCCATCTCTAGTTCCTACATATGCCATAGTTCAACCCTCTTGAAGCAGAGTGACAGCTCGAGATACCTACTTGCATTTCAGTCAGATCATGACCTTGTAAACCAAATTAAACTTTACTTCCATCAATAACAACACTCATAGGACGTAGGGCCACACAAGATATTTTCTGTACCAAACGCCACTTTTTTTTTAGGTGTACATAGACTCTTGGCAACCATATTAACCAGTAACTGTGGAACCTGGGTCTCATGGATCCGGGCGTTACTTGAGTTTCGCGAAACCAAGCCCTGACGCACCTGACCCGAGAAGCTCAGTAGCTTCAGTTTGGGTTGTTCTAGGATCCAGGATATTGAAGGGCTCGTCGTGTGGCACTCAGTAGTTAAGTAATATGCTATCAAAATCTGATCGGGGTCCATGAGACCCGCTGTCCATATTTCCCATCCAAATATTATCAGGTCTGTAAGACCCATTGACTCTAATTTTTTGTATTTTTTTTCATTGTTGAAACTTTTTTACTGAGTAGTATTTTTTTTCAAAATTAAAGTTCGGATCAAGCATGTATACTATGAAAATCCCATCACAACCATCAAGCCATCACTTTAAAGTGGGACGATTCCCTTACAAATGATTATTTCCCAATTTGTTAAAAAAAATTACATATTTGTACACTGGAATTATGTCTATATGCATTAATTAAGATTTTTATTTGGGAATCGTCCCACCTTAAGCGCAAAGTTTTGAGGTAAATTTGAGTGATGTTGGACCCTAGTGAGTATTTTTGTGATGTTATTTTCAGGTGTTTTGTTATTTTTGTTTCGTACTGTGTTTCATCAAGAGATTTAAAACATGTTTATTAGAGTTAATGTCACACCTACAATAAATAAGAGTCCTTCAAGTAATCTAGAGTTAATTGAGACTGAAAATTTCCTAAGTTCGTTGACTTTCTCTATGAGGTTGTCGGTCTTTAATGTTGTTACAAGTACAATTTTTAGACCAGTCAAAAGGCCCGACGGTATTTATTATGAACTCGGTTTAGACTTTAAAAAAATTTACCTTTTTTGTGATCTGGTACACACCTACTCTAAATATGTTTTAATTAGAGATAAACAAAAATGGTTTTGAAAACCACGAAGGAGGCCTATGTCCTGCAGTGGGCGTCAAATGGCTGATGATGATGATGAAACAAAAATAAAACAAACGGTAAGCCTCAGTAATCGTCAAATAATGTCACCACAAAATGGAGAATACGTAACCAGCCTATACGCGTCCCACTGTAGGGCACAAGCCTTCTCTCAGGGAGAGAGGGCTTAATCACCACGCGTGCCCACCGCGGATTGACGATTTTAAGCGCTGAGGTATGTGAATAGCTCAGACACTCAAGTTTCCTCACGATGTTTTCCTTTACAGTTAGCTAGTGGTATTGCTACTATAACTTCACAAATGTACAAACCTTAGAAAACAAAGTCATAGGTACATGCCTGCACTGGGAGTCGAACCTGGGTCTCTCGCTTCCGAGTTCAATATTCGGAAGCAAGAGACCCAGGTTTGATTGGAGAACCTCTTTTGGGGCGCTCATGCCCTTGGTTTCACACACTTATAATGCCTCCTTAACCCATTTTAAGGGTTACGACGTACTATCTCGCCATGGATTTGCCACTTGCTACAATGCTGACAAACATATATAATATAACTAGGTGACTTAGCAAACGTTGTTTTTCATAATATACCTATTCTCAGACCTACCAAATATAGACAAAAGAAATCATAAAAATCGGTGAAGCCGTTTCGGAGAGTTCGGTGACAAACACTGTGACACGAGATATTTATATATTAGATTAAATCGTACATCGTGAGGAAACCTGAGTGTCTGATATGTTCATACGTCAGCGCTTGACGTTGCCAGTACACGGTGAGCGCACGTTGTGATTAAGCCCGTACTCTCTCTCTGAGAGAAGGCCTGAGCCCGAGAGTAGGACTTATTAGGCTACATAAACATAAAAAAGTAATTAAATAACCTGCATCAACTGTATCTCAATAGGGCTAAATTAATTGACTGTTTAATTTTAACTCCTTGGAACTTCTTCGACCCACTTTGTAATTTCTCAAGTAAAAGACATCAACGCTACATAAAGTTTTAAAAGAAATGTTTATTTTTAGGCATATATTCTTCGCGTGTACGCAAATTATCCATTTACTCAATCAAAGTGACAGTAATAAAAATAACGCCTGGCGGCGGCGGGTCGACATCTTTGCGTAAGAATCACCAAAACAAAACAATTACTTTGTTTCTGTAAATTTTGCAGGGATTTCATTTAGCAAATTGGGTATTTTTGGAGTTTAATGTAGGTAGCACCAGCTTAAATAACAATAGATGCTAAATGACATTTCAGAAATATTAGTTCGCAATGGACGCATAGCTTTCAGCGTTCTTATAGTACGGTGCACCAATCATAAGTATAAGCCAGTGCTACGCTTCGACAGGATTCTTAGGAATAAAAAACCATATACTATAAGTAAATGTTTTTGCAAAAGGTATGCAATTTTGAACCTCTACATCTCCCAAGCCATTAAGGATGTCTTGGGCAAGGAATCCTGGTATGTGCCAATGACTTTGTTATTTAAGTTACGTACATTTGTGAAGTTGTAGTAGCAATACAAAATAAAAACGTGAGAAAACCTGAGTGTCTGAGATGGTCACATATCTCAACGCTTGAAATTTCCAATCCGCAGCGGGCGCGCGTGGTGATTAAGCCCTTACACTCTCTCGGAGAGAAGGCCTATGACAGCACCCTGATGATTGTTAAGACAGCACGACTTGATGATTGTTACACATCGTCTGGCTAACACCAGCAAGTCGCTAGATATAACCTCTAACCGACTTGCCGGTCTTAGACAGACGCGTATCTATAGTAAAATTCCCGTGGACGTCATGGGAGTCACTGAGTAACTATATATTCATCTTCTTGTAATTTTTTACTCAACAAATATCACAAAAATGATAACAAAAACTACAACTAGTTACTGTGTTAGTAAGTTTTAGATTATGTTTTTTTTTTTCAAAAGGAAGCCACAAAAAAAAAGAAATATACTACACATGCCCTCCTTTCGGAGGTTGGCAACCACTTCGGCTATCTTGCTTTTCAAGGCTTCCAATACAAACAAGGAACTGGTACTCTGTTGAAACCACTGTCGTAAGTTGTGTAGCCATGATATCTTTGGTCTCCCAGGTCGCCTATATATAGTTAAATAAATTTTAAAAATATCTCTGTGAAAAAGCCTATTACTCTGTTGATCAATATCTGGACGAACAACAGAATCGACATTAATTTATTATTAGTGATGTGTTATTTTAAATGTCTTAATTATGAAATAATGTCATTTTAGCTTCACTTGTTTTGTAAGTAAAACCGACGATGTTTTTACGTAAACTAAATAAATGAATATGAATGCCCTGCAGTGGGTCGTGTATATAGGTCATATAAAATAAGTGAAAGAAATAGTATATTTCTTTTTTTTCTCTGGCTTCCCTTTGAAAAAAAAACATAATCTAAAACTTACTAACACAATAACTAGTTGTAGTATTTGTTAGCATTTTTTTTATATCTGTTGAGTAAAAAATAACAAATACATTCGACGCCGTTTTTAGGCTTTTGGGCTGTTAATGCATCGAGCAATCGAGCCTGGCTGCAACAGCGTTAACAGCACTCGCGGTGAGCTCTGCTACACAGGCTAATGAGGGCATTAGGTACTTGATAAAGCCCTTCTATCCAGTTTACGTCGACTTTACATCAGAGACTATTATTATTATTTGACACGGAAGTACTGATGAAGTAATTAATTAAACAAAGTCTTTGTACGCCCATTTTTATTTTTCCGACTGGAAAGTTTGTTTCATAAAAAGTAGGCGTTCCTATAAAATTTAATAAGTAGAACTACAGGTTTTTGAAATAGCTCTCACGTCACAGACAATACAGTTTTACATTTTTGTTTCACAGTCACCCATAACTTTTATACGAAGAAGTTGGAGTGCGCGCGAATATAATTTGATTTCCGGCCATTTTTGCTTATTTTGCATTAAACAGTAAACTTTTTTGGGGTATTTAAAGCCAGAAGAAAGGATTCTCAACAATCTCAAGTCTGAATGGCCTTGAAGGAGGAGAGATCCCACCACAACCTTGCCGTTGCGTCGCACGCGCATCCTACCGCACACACGTCCGACCACACCACCTACCGCTGGTCTGTGGTATCACTTGCGCCTACTGATAACTCCCGCTTCCGTGTGTGGAAACCACTGCTGCGGTGCACCGGAATTATTGCGATTATATTGATAAAAAAAGGACGATATCGACAACCCAAGGGGTTTATAGCCTGTATACGACCTACAGTTTGCAGGGCACAAGCCTTCTCTTACAGAGAATATGGGCTTAATTACTACACGTGCCTACTGCGGATTGGCAATTTCATACGCTGCGATATATCAACACCTCAGAGACTAAGGTCTCCTTTCTTGTTTTCGTTGACCGTTAGCTAGTGAAGAAGAAGAAGAAGAAAGCCATTTATTATACGGCACATCACGGAAACAAAATAAGCAGATAAGTAACATAATATGCACAACCACAGAAAGAAAACTAAATACACAACAGACAAAACAAATAAATATAACAGGACCGTAGTGGTATTGCTACTATTGCTTCACAAGTGTACGTAACTTAGAACACAAAGTCATTACATGCTGGTATTGGAACCTACGACCTGCCGGTAATTATTATTTATAATTAATTACTGTTTATAATTAACAACTTTTGTACCTACACTAAGTAGTAGCAATTAATAATTTGAATTTGAATGTGAGGCCGCGCATTACCGCCACGCTGGTACCGCCCCAATTTACTGCACCGCATTTATTTTACAAATAAATTAATGCAATAATAAATAAACATTCGCATATATCTTTCTTTCCCACTGGGAAAGAAGAGCCTTAGATAGGGCTCAGTGGCGTGTCTTGGGAGAGGCCTATGTCCAGCAGTGGACTGACACCAGCTGCTTATGATTATTTATGATGATATATCTTTCTGCAGCTGGATGAGGATGGCCGAGGACTGGCTGATTGATATATCCTAAAGGGTTAAACAGATATAATTATTTGCTGCTTATCACTATCGTGGCATACATCTTTCCCTCACATGGATCCGAAGACTCTGTCTTTATGCACACAGGCTCTGTCCTTATGCATAAAAATATCACTAGCCATTTGGCGACATTCATATTCATCGATGTACTATTTTTTAACTACTTATTTTAAAGCTAAACATTTTCGGAATCGTGGCAATCCATCATCCGATAAACGGGAAGAGCCCTATGTCCTACATTGAGCTCTATTCTTGGGATGGGCATTGGACATAAAGTTTTGAATTCAATTCTTTGGGCATAAAATCTGTGAGCTGCATATATATCCAATTCATAACACGCTGCATTAACCACTCGTCTGCCGCGACACAGATCTGTGTTCAACTTAGTATGGGCCACCTATACGTTGCGTTCCGCGAGGGCAGTTCAGGAGTTAAATATCACAATTTTGACAATGCCAAAAGTGATCAAAATCTTTCGGTCTTCACACTCCTCAGAGGCAGTTTATTTCATCTGTGGTTGCGTCTTTTCTTTGTAAAATCACCACCAAAGACTATTTTAATCGGCGTTTATCGAGTGTTTTAAGGAATCGTGTTTTTATAAATATAACCCTTTTCTCCGGCGCTACACCGTTCACGAGAGAAAATAACCGATTCTCGTATCCGGCGCGGCGGCGTGCCACCTTACGCATCCTACACCATTCACACGTCCGACCTCAGAACCGTGCTGCTGCGGTCCAGTCGGCTGTGGCGCTATAATTTGCACAGATAACCTCTCCTTCCGTAAATAGAGAAACCACGATTTGACTTTTTACCTTCTTGGCTTCCCGTTAGTCGGTTATTTTTTAGGAAGTACCTAGCTTGAGACTTAACCGCAACTTTGGTCGGGGCTAATGGGTGATCTTTAGTGATACTTTCGCGGGTTCGCGGGTACCGTTGACGATAAACGTCGATCATTAATTGGAATCTCCTAATTCGATTCATAATTTTTGCCGAAGGTAGTAAATTAACAGTTAATGCTTTCAAAAAGACGCCTGTCACCTCAGTCTACCGAGACCACGGCACTTGCAAAAGTACCGAAACGTAAAATGGAAAAGTATTTTTAAAATAGGTGTTTAAAAATTGTCCTCAGCACGGGTTAGTGCAACAAAAAGAATATAAATGGAAAAGTAAACGAGTAAATATCCGTTAAAATTCCGTTTTATTAAGAAATGGATTTATAAACAGAAATACGTTCCAGTTCAAAGAAAGACTTCGTTTTACAAGCTCAAAAATTAGGCAATAGGCATCCCTTGCGTATTTATAATAATTATAATCCTTAGCGGCAGAAATCACCCCAAGAAAACGACACAGATTTGTGACTTCTTCCCATTTTTTCCGCTTGTCTTGTTTCGCCAAAACGTCTGAAAATCTCCTAAACAGAATTTCTTTCGCTTCTAATATGCTTCTTAGAATCATTAACTTCAGATCCATTGATTGATTAATAAAAAATATTAGTCTGGCTTGGCTGAATGCACCTACTACCCATGTCTCTCTACCTATTAAAAAAGCGGGAAAAGTTCCGGACACTTTTGTATTCGTTTTTTTTTTACTTTTGCACATTGGCGGCAAAAGCGGATTGTTGCTTTTATTTAGGTATTATAATTTTAAAGTGGATCTAAAGTTAATGTTTCGAAAAAGCATATTAGAAGCGAAATAAATTCTGTTATCCAGTAAAGTTTCGAAAAATAGGGCCCAAGACTAATAGCTTTATTAGTGTATTTTACTAGTGTAATTTTTTTCTTTTTATTCATGAAACTAAAACCCAATTGACTGTAATAATATTAGCTAATATTTATTAGTTGGTAACCAATAACTAATATTTTATTACAGTAGCCTGGAGAAACTTGTAAGAAAATATTAGTCTAATAAATTTCGAGAAATGGTCTTAGTTACCAGTCTATAAATTATTTTTGAGAAACAAATGTTTTATGTTTCTCAAAAATAATTTATAGTGGTAACTAATACTGGTAGACTAATATTAGTCTGGCTTGGCTGAATGCACCTACTACCCATGCCTTCATCATCATCAACCCATTATGTCCCCACCGAGGGGCACGGGTCTCTTCCCTGAGGAAGGTACAGGCCATACTCCACCACGGGGGCCAAGTCCGGATTGGTGGAGGTTTGTAGACTAGTGGCTCGTCTACTGTCAGAAGTTGTCAAGCCGCCCTAAGGCCTCTGACTTGGCTTAACGACTGCCATCTATCGACGGCAGCCGGCACCAACAGCTTAACGTGCCTTGCGAAGCACGGAACCGCTCGGAAAAATGCCACTAGCGTTAGGCATAGACGGCGACCCATCCATGCACTGAACGCGCACTGTGTTGCTTAACCTTCGTGATCGTTTAAGATCACTCAGGCAGCCGGGGCTACGAGCGATACTCCCATTCCTTACTCCCTATTAAAAGAAATGTTCCCGCCACTTTTGTATTCATTTTCTTTTGACGTTTGCACATTGGCTGTAAAAGCGGATTTTTGCCTTAATTTAGATATTATAATTATAAAATGGATCTTAAGTTAATGTTTATAAGAAGCATATTAGAAGCGAAATAAATTCTGTTATGCAGTAAATAATATTATTATCTTCTGATGTTATCAGCACCTTTAACTTTCCCTCCGCAGTACGCACGGGGAGCCCGGACATCATGTGCTCGGCGCTGCCGCAGCACTGGCGCTCCAACAAGACCCTGCCTAATGGGTTCAAGGTGCTGGCCCTGGGCGAAGTCTCCGACGGGACCCTGGTCACCGTCCGCGCCGGCAATGACGAGAACCACGCCGCTGAGCTCAAGAACAACACGGCGGTCATGAAGGGCAGGATGGCCAAGTTCAACGACCTCCGGTTCGTGGGACGCAGCGGAAGGGGTGAGGTTTTCTTTTGTTTTTCTTCTATCTATGTGTCTGGTCACTATCTATCTATGTGACCAGGTAAGTATTTGGTTAAGTCTGATGATTTTTTGGGCTGTAATTGATTAGAGTGGTCACTGGTTATTACCAATTTTTTTTTTCTTTCTTCTTCGTCGTATCCTTTTATCCTAGCTTGATTCGCCACCGCTCTCCAAGCTGCTCGATCTTGAGCCTTGAACACACCCATTAAAAAACATTAAATTATTGAAAAGCATCCTGGTATCATAACATTAGACTATTTAAGGTGCCACTGTTCCGTTTGCCACATGTCAGGGCAGTTACATCTGCCAGGCAGTGAAGATATCCGTGCTCTGAATAATGCAATGGCACCAATGGCAGGAATATCAAAAGAAAAAAAGACCCACATTCAGATTCCGGGTTTGGACCCCGGCGCATGTACCGATGATTTTCAAATCAAATCAAATCAAATCAAATATCATTTAATCCAAAGAGAAATGTACAAACACACTTAATGTACCTAAGTACGGTGAAGCTATATAATATAAAGATTTGGTACGGTACATTTAAGTAGGGAGACGAGCTGACACCCTTGCTAGATTAATATTAATCTGTGTTAAGGAGTGTCAGGCCCAAAACCCGTTATAAATTAAGGGGTGACTATTAGGTTGCAACTTCAAATAGGTAGGCTGTGAGTTCCAACATAGTTTACATTTCTGAAACTTTAAATTATATCGAACTTTAAATTATATCGAAAAAGAGAGAAAAAGAGTAATACTAATTCTTATAAAAGAAGTCCTAAGTGTGTGTGTGCGTTTGTGTGTGTTCGTGTGTGTGTGTGTGTGTGTGTGTGTGTGTGCGTGTGTGCGTGTGTGCGTGTGTGCGTGTGTGTGTGTGTGTGTGTGTGTGTGTGTGTGTGTGTGTGTGTAAGTATGGATGCGTTTGTGAGGGTATATATTTTATGTATTCATTTGTATTTTTATTCGGGCGAGACAAAACTATCCTGACTTCACCAACTCCTCTGTTTCGTCATAAGATAGGTTAAGAAGGTGAGATTCTGTTTTGTGTGAGCACTCTTGAAGTGAAAGAAGGTGTATGGGAAGACTGGCACTAATTTTGTTGTAGAGGAAAGGGCCAAGGAATGGAAAGAACCTTTTGGTAAATGTGAATTTGGGAGCTAGTGTAGGGCATATTCGATCCTTTCTTCTTTTAGTGATATTGGAGTGTGGGATTAGCTTGTGTTGCATTAATAGGGTATTTAAGATGAAGAGTTGTCTCACGTTTAAGACTCCACATTCTTTATATAGTTGATGCGAAGGAAATAAGATGGGTCGGAAAGTGGCGATCTTCAAAATAGCACGTTGGGCTATTTCAAGTGGTTTCATAGTAGTTTTCGGTGCTCCACCCCAAGAGACTATGCAATACGAAATTATAGACTGACACATTGAGAGGTACAACATGCGAATAATGGAGGAATGAGCGACGTGCCTCATTCTTTTAAATATATAAATTAGTTTACGTACTCTCCCACATAAAAGGCTTATGTGAGCTTTGAAGTTGAGATGTTTGTCAAGAGTGACTCCAAGGTATTTTATCGTATCTGTACTAGATATTGGCGGACAACTACAGTTATGTTTATTGAAACAAGAATGTGCTTGAATATGTAGAGGATTGCTGGGTTGCGAGTTAGACTTAAGAGAATAGGTAATAAACTTAGTTTTTGTGATGTTAAGGGTGAGAGCATGCGTACGAAGCCAGTCAAATACTAGGTTAAAACCATGCTGAGCCTCATGCTGTAGATGTGTCCACGTATCTGAGATAACAGTGATGGCGGTATCATCGGCATAGGTTATAATATTGCCGTTAGGTAAAGATAAGTTGCAGAGATCGTTAATGAAGATAAGGAACAAAGTGGGCCCTAAAATACTGCCTTGGGGGACGCCGTAGTTAATTGGTAATTCATCACTCAGATGGTTATTGATTTTGACCATCTGAGTGCGGTTAGAAAGGTAGGAGTTAAACATTTCCAATTGGCAACCTCTTACACCTATTGATTCAAGTTTGGATAAAAGGGCGGGAGACGGGACTGTATCGAATGCCTTCGCTAGGTCGAGGAATATTGTCAACACTTTTTTTCGCTTGTTAATACCATTCACGACACTGTTTATAAGATTTTGAACAGCGTTTGCAGTAGAGAGGTTCTTCCTAAAGCCGTATTGATTTTTTGAGAGAACGTTATGTTTTTCAAGGAAATTCACGAGACGGATATTGATCAATCGCTCGATAATTTTGGAGAGGGCTGAGAGTACAGCGATTGGCCTGTAGTTATTGACTGCGTCCCCGTCTCCGGCCTTGAAAATTGGATGGATAATAGCCTTTTTAAACGACGTGGGAAATATACCTTTTTGGAAACATTGGTTGAAAATGAGGCTTAAGATAGGTGCGAGAATGTACGCATACTTTTTTAAAAAGATGGAAGAGATGCCATCCCAGCCAGTGGCCGCACATGATTTAAGAGAAGCAATAACGGAATTAACTTCGTCGGGGTCCGTATCTAGTAGGACAAAGGAAAAAGGGTGAGATGGAGATGGTGATGGTGAGCTGCTATGCGGTGAGTTGTTTATGACGATAGAGTTTGCGAGGTCTTTGCCGATATTAGCAAAAAAACTGTTAACGGCATTGCATGAGTCCTTAGGTGAAGTGCACGAGGATAATAACTGATTGGAGGGGAGATGAGTATTGGAAGAGTGGGTTATACGTTTAATAGATTTCCAGAGCAGTTTAGAATTTTTACCAGCTTTAATTAAATCCTGGGCATCGTATAGTCTTTTAGCTTTCTTAATGACTTTGTTGCAAAAATTACGATAGCGGACATACGTTATTTTCAAAACAACATTATTAGGGGACAATTTAGCTTTTTTGTGCATAGAGTCGCGGTTACGCATGCACTTAAGAAGGCCAGGAGTTATCCATGGCTTCAGTATAACCTTCTTACTAGATAATGTCTTAGTGGTAGTGTTTTTGGAAATAGTCTTAGATAAAGTTGTTACCAGTGCATCGATAGAGATACTTGGGTCGGTTGAAGTGGTTATTTCTAACAAATTTAATTGTTTCATATCCTTGTCTAGGGATTTATAGTCGATTACATTTATAGTCCTAATTGCAGGTTCATGGGTGGGTAAATTATTAATGCAAGAGAAAGTTGCGTAGTGATCAGTAACAGATGATTCAATTACAAGGGTAGTTACTGTTAGCTTTGTGCGAATAAATAAGTGATCAAGACAGTTGTTGGCTCTAGTCGGAAGATTGTGTGCTGGTAGAAAACCTTGGAAAGCTAAATGGTTGAGATAGTCGTGACAACGGTGGTCGGTGGACGTGGGCTTAATGTCGATATTAATGTCACCAGAAATAACTACCGTTCGAAAGGAAGTCAAGGTGTCAAGGAGCTTATCAAGATGGGAAATAAATTTATCAGTATTTGCGATTGACGGAGATCTGTAGATACATACCACAGCCGTATCTGCAAGCTTTAACACAAGGACTGATGCGGTATTTTGGAAATCTGACTCTTCAGCCGTGAAGGCGAGGTGGTTTTTAACAAAAACCACCACACCGTCACTCTGGTTTAAATTGTTTGAGGTTTTGCATGTATAGTAGTTTAGCAGTTGGGGTAAAGTTGAATTTGAAAGACAAGGAAGCCAACATTCTGTTAATATTAGTATATCTATTTCCAAATTTATACGGTGAGTAAGAGTTTGGAAGCTGTCAAAGTTAGCGTTTATAGAACGAATATTTTGTGTGAGAATTTTAAGGTTATTGTTATGTGATGGAACGTGTTGGTAACAGTTTTCAGGGAGGCATGAAACAGTTTTGGACAAATTGAAGTCATCAATGCAGTCTTGTAATGTATTAATTAACTCAGGCATATTTACGGAAAAATATTCTGCTTTGAACATATGCACGCTCACATAGATAACAAAATGTCATAGTGAATAATTTATATCGAAACATGTTGTGTTGAAGTTGGGTTGACAGTTGTAAGAATATGGTGAGTATTTGAATTGGATGAAGTAGAGAAGCTATCAGGTAAATAAAATAAAAATTGTGTGGTTCAGTAGCTATTGGTAGAAGCTGGACAATTCTGTTTGAGTGTGTGTTGTGTTGGCAGGGATATATAATTGTGTAATTATTTCTTTTCTGTATTTTTGTATGTGTTAGGGAGTGTGTAGTGGTGCAAGAGTATGAGTGTATGTATGTTTGTGTAAAATTAATGAATAGGGCTAAAATGTAATTGAAAATGCTTTCTAATTTAAGTTTAAGTACAAAAAACGGTGGATAAGAATCACGATTCAAGTGCAGAGTGGGTTGAACTAGTCATTGTTTATTCGACGCAGTGGTTAGTAGCGTCTCAAGTTGGCTTTCATTTCTCACGATGGTATACGGGTCTTCTTTTTTCTTCCTCAGTCGGATTTTGTTTTCTAACTTGCATACATTTGCGAACGCCACTCGCTAACTGTAAAAGAAAACATCTTGAGGAAATCTGAGTGCCTACGGTGTTCACTTACCTCAGCGCTTGAAATCACCAATCCGCGGTGGGCACGCTGGTGATTAAACCCATACTCTCTCTCTGAGAGAAGCCCTGATCCTATACAGTGGGACGTATGTAGGCTGCATTAAATTTAAATTTGAAACGGCAGGAATACAGATTATACCCAGTTTTACTAAATGAGTCTTTGATAATTCGGCCGCAATCAAACCCGCCCGAAATAACTTCAAATTCCGCGCTACATTTGGGTGCACTAGACACTAGACAGACAATAAAAGCTCTAATCTGGTTATTAGATACCGATGGCAAATCATAGACCCGCCGCTACGGGTGAGCAGATTAACCGTGGGCACAAAATACGGAGGTAGAAAAGGTCCACCTCGGACATTTATTTATTTAATCAGTGTTGCTGGTGTTATGCTATCCATAGCACGCACCAGTAAAGTATGCTAATTTGGATCCCCGTTTTTGCTGTCACAGAAGCACTTGAGGCGTTTGGAGTCGGAGGTGGCTGGGTGCCATACATTATTGTATAGTTAGCCATACAATAGAATGTAAAGCCTTCGATTCTATATGCCTCACATGTTCTCTTCACGATTATTTTGTTATTTTTTGTTGTTATTTTTCGTGTATTTTGTTTGTTTACGTATTTAATCTTTCTAATAAATATCTTCTCTCTTTCACTCTATTTATTTATTTGGGAACGCCAACAGGTTAAATATCAATCAATATACTAGTAACAAAGTCTGTGTCAAAATTTCTGATATGCATCCCAGTTAGAGGCATCCACAACATTTGCAGAGATGTCAATGAAAATGTTTATACAAACAACAACTTAGTAACTAAAGCAATTTTTTTTTACGCAGCCTCCATAATATTGTTGTCCGAGATTTTCGGTCATTTGCAACCTCTGACCACTCGGGCAAGAACTAAAGCAATATAATTATTTTACTTTACGGAAAACAAACAAAACTGCGTGTGCAAGATGAGGTGAGAAATCACAAAGGTTTTTATCGAATCATCTTCTTTGTCATAAAAAACACAAAAACCTTGTGTTTCTTATGTTTGGGGGGCTCAGTCTAATCTAATCTATCGCTCTAGCCTGAATACTATGTTAGGCATAAGCCTCATCCAGTCGCTACCAGTAATTTGCCTTGGATGGTCGGTCCAATGAGCTGATGGACGTCCTATGCTGCGTTTGTGAATATTTCGCAAACATATCTAAATGACAAATCACTGTATTACATTGAGTATTGTATTCCACCTGGAGTGAGTTTGAGCGAGCGACAAGCTGTCCCGGTGGAAGACTGCGTGGTGAGGTAGAATAATATATACTAATTTAAATAAATATCGTGTCACAGTGTTTGTTATCGAACTCCTCCGGAACGGCTTCACCGATTTTTATGCATATTTTTGTGTATGTTTGGTAGCTCTGAGAAAAGGTCGTAGGCTGATTAATATGGCAAAACAACGCGTGCCGGCTCAGCTAGTTTATAATATTAGTACGATTCCCTAACAGAATTCTGTCTGAATAAATATCTTTTGTAAAAGATATAGCTTCTAATTAAATTCAAGTGAGATGAACACCGTTTTGTACCTATGTGTGAGCCATGTGCCTTCTGGGTCAATACTAAGCAATAATGTGCCAATTATCTACTACGGGCTAGTACTAACTAGTATTATTACACGGGTAACGCGTGTTTAGACGTAGGTCAGTGTGCACCTAATGCACCACCTATCTATTGAGTGCACAATATTATCCTACTTATTTATTTTCATTTAACTGATGAGTCAAGCTGACTAAAACCAGCGCTGGATTAGCTGCCTTTTGCAGCACCACACACCGGGATAAAATTTTTTTAAACGACATTTGTAATATGTACCTTCTTTTTAAGCATTGTAAATCACATTGCATAAACTCACGCGTGTATCCCGGAGGGATAGGCGCTTACATTAGGGATATTTTTCTCTCGTTTACGCCATTGTGTGGGGTATCGTTGAATTGGTTTTTCAAAAATATTGTGGGTGTAGACTAATTTTCGATTTAGGGTTCTGTTTGCGAAATATTAAGCTTTAAAGCACAACCATTTTGGAATCTTGGTTAGTAACGCCAACTTTTAAAATACTTTTTCTTTTACACTGCGATGATTGAGAGTGGACAGTAACTAAGTAAAAATGTTAGGAAAAAAAAATTGTTTGATTGAAATTAGTGTAGTGTAAGGGCTGTGGTAAATATAAATAGCAGTGCTACTTAGGTAGCTGATTCAAAAAAAAACACAGAAAATTTCAACAACATTTACAATTCAATTCAAAAATACTTTATTGCACAAAAGGGGTGTTTGTACAAAGGCGGTCTTAATACTAGTAAGCATTTTCTTCCAGCTAATCTTGGGTTATGTGGATAGTGCAAGGGGTAGTGCCAAGAAAGATTTATTGCAAGAACAAAGATAAAAAAATAATAAATAATAATTATTATTATATAAACTATATTACAAGAAAATTACATAGTTATTATAACAAGATACATACCAAATACATATAAAATACACACTATAACACAATAAACACAACTACATAAAATTTACTTATTTAATAGGATTATTACTCTGAAGTTCGAAGTAGTGCTCATGGATTCTACTTTTAAACACGTCGACTGACGGGGCCTGGCGTATGTACAGGGGTAGCGCGTTCCACAAGCTCACCGCTGTCCCAGTGGCAAAATTTGGTCATAGTAGTTAAAAATATCATAAGAGGTGTAATACATTTTCGAACGATTAAAATTTTTTTGTAACTTAAAAAAAATTGAGCTTAAATGCTTTCTAGAGTAGTCATGAGCAGGTGCACCGTTACCGAATTTTGGGACAGTTTGTATCATCATCATCAACCCATTATGTCCCCACCGAGGGGCACGGGTCTCTTCCCTGAGGAAGGTATAGGCCATACTCCACCACGGGGGCCAAGTCCGGATTGGTGGAGGCTTGTAGACTAGTGGCTCGTCTACTGTCAGAAGTTGTCAAGCCTTGGCTTAACGACTGCCATCTATCGACGGCAGCCGGCACCAACAGCTTAACGTGCCTTGCGAAGCACGGAACCGCTCGGAAAAATGCCACTAGCGTTAGGCATACACGGCGACCCATCCATGCACTGAACGCGCCCTGTGTTGCTTAACCTTCGTGATCGTTTAAGATTGTTTGTATAATGAAGTTAAAAGGAAAACTATCACTGTTAAGAAGGCTTTGTTAGTTAACGATTAATAGTCGTGTCACGACAAGTGAAGCGACAATGGCTTCGCAACAGCTCACAAATTACCGATTAGTCATAATAAAGAAATGAATAATTACCTGATTAATGGGAAAGGGAAAAACCGCAACGTACGTAAACCCTAGTATAGGTAAATAGTAATTAATATTTAAGTATTCCCTGGTACATTTTAACCTACTCTCTGCTCAGTACAACTTGTAGCTAAAAAAGTATATTTTCTACGGAGTGTAGATGGAAATAAATTTTTTTCACGATACCATGCAAATTTTTAATGAACCTGGGGTATTGTCTACTGCCTACATCTATAGTCCTGTTATTAATCGTTTTGTCTGTTGTGTATTTAGTTTTCTTTCTTTTGTTGTGCATATTATGTTACTTATCTGCTTATTTTGTTCCTGTGATGTATCTTGTTGTATAATAAATGTCTTTCTTCTTCTTCTTCTATAACTTTAAATGATTAAAGTTGTTAATAATAAAATAGTATTTACTTAGATATTATCATTATTCTATAATTAACTAAGAAAAAGGCCAAAAACCTAGTCCACTTTTTATGAACTTGTAGAATAGCCTTAGTCCTCGTCTTGAACCCGTGCATACTTAATACCTTGTAGTGGAATACGCCAAACCCTTGTAGAATAGCCTTAGTCCTCGTCTTGAACCCGTGCATACTTAATACCTTGTAGTGGAATACGCCAAACCCGCTAAGGCATAATACGTGCCATTTTCACAACGACAATCTAGTAACTTCGTGATTTAGCAAGTGTTCTCCACCGCAAACTATTATATTCCTCAGCAACCTCCTTTGGAGAGAGACACGGGGTGATGGGCTCTTAATCGCAGTATCGTTTAGCGGAACTCTTTGGTCGAAATTCGCGTTAAATCGCACGGCAAATTGCATTTCATTTATTTGCGGGACTTTTCTTCTTTTGGTCATTCTATTTCAGTACAAGCCAATGGAGCGGTGGTTGCCTATGGGGTAGAACATTGCACTCGGAAGCGAGAGACCCAGGTTCGATTCCCGGTGCGGGCATCCTATGACTTTGTTTTCTAGGTTATGTACATTTGTGAAGTAATAGCAATACCACTCGCTAACTGTAAAGGAAAAAATCGTGAGGAAACCTGGGTGTGTGAGCCATTCACGTACCTCAGCGCTTGAAATCTGCAATCCGCGGCGGGCACGCGTGGTGATTAAGCCCATACTCTCTCCCTGAGAGAAGGCCTGTGCCTTACAGTGGGACGCATATAGGCTGCTTATGTATGTACAATCCATTTATTTATATAGGTATCTTTGTATGACTTCTTCAGCGCTTTCTAATTGTGTCATTTTTGCATTAGTAAACCTACGACGGGTATAGAAAATGCTTCAAAGAATTATTAAACGATGGACCAATAACATCTTCCGACCAAGTGTGTTTACATGCGTACACTTTATTCGGTTAACACACTACTTTGCAACTAAAATTGAGGTACTTTAACAGATGCACGAACATTTTTATTGGTAATTTTTGATACATTTCCCATTTACTCAAATAGCTAAATATGCAATTCGTTGTGTTTGGGTCGCATGTACCCACCAACCTTGGCAGTCATCCCACCGACAAAATTGTCAAGTGAAAATCCAGACAATAACAACATAGCAATGCCATAATAAAACGGTTCGCGAAATATCATCGGCCGCTTTCACTGCATTTTCACCCGCCAACAGTCGTATCAGGCAAGGCGGATTTTAATTCCCAAACCGCAGGAGGCTGTAAACGACGTTCGCTCTTTACTGTGCCATTGTATCGAGCGTTGCGCTAGCGCATACGAATTCCGGGCGAGCTCCCAAACGCTCCTACCGCTAACGCAAGTGAGGAATAATTTTATTCTGATGTAGCCACATATATAGATGTTAACGCTTGGCATCTGTGAGCGTTCGTAAACACACACCCACACATACGTTTTCCATATATACTTTCCGGGTCACCGCAACTAGGTACGTCATTATTAGTATTTTTATTTTAGCACAGTATTTTCGCGAAATACCCTTTTTGATCGTTCCATATTAGACCTTTTTCATATTAGAAAGTTTTAAAACTATATTTTTGGATATTCCCTTCCATCTGGGCAATAATATCCCGATTAGCTATTAAGCCTGCTGAACATTTGCATGGTCGCGGGCTATTCAAATAGCAGCCAGATGTTATACGTCTTGTATGATTCGTGGTAGCGACCGCCTCCGTGACTGTATCAGTTTGAAGCTGGCATTAGCGACCGCGTAGGCAGTATGTTATAATTTTTGAAAATATCCGGGTTGATTTATCATAAGAGAAGGCAAAGTGGGAAAACCAGAGTGTCTGAGTTGTTATGCCACATTTGTTATGCTGGAAACCACAAGTTTGCCTTCGGCTTGGTATAGTCGACAGCTGATAAATATTTACATTTTTGCTGCAAAGTCGTCTTTAGAAGACTGAATACTGCCTACGTATGTAAAGATTGATAAAGTCCGCGCAAGTAATGGTTCACATGCTGTCGACAGCACAGCAGCAAAAGGTAGATCCTTTTCAAGCGTGCACTCTGCTCAGAAATGTAAAGGTCTAGCTGTTGTCAACAGTACTTACCAATGCTTACGGTCAACTCTTTGCCAGATTTTTCATGTTGTGGGTCAATGAGGAATGAACCATTTCTCCCATCTCCGACGCGATTACCCATATGCCAGTTATAATATTGCTTTTCAAGGCTTTTTACATTTTAACAGTTTCTGTCTTTACATTAAAATGTTAACGTTGCCACAAAGTACCAATTTGCTATTTATGTCACCATAAACTTAAATAATAAATAGAGAATTCCCATAAAAAGTCACGTTTTTGTGAAGGCTGCTTTGGAAATTGACGTTTGAATAACTAATAAGTAAATACTTTTGCTTAAAATAAACTAAGGCGTATTTATCCAAAAATCTTAATGACTCCCGAAAACAAATAAAGAGATAACGATCTAACAGGCTTAATTAAAAACAAATTTAATGTAAATTAACTATACGTTAAATAACTAGTTGTTTAGTAACGGCGCTAGGAAATTTTGTTTTTAGTAAAAAATCGAATCGCATATAATGGGCTTTAACCATTATACGCGATTCGGTGGCATCGACCAACTGGAGCTGAGTATACCCGATTCGGCGTCATCGACCAACTGGAGCCGAGTATACCCGATTCGGCGTCATCGACCAACTGGAGCTGAGTATACCCGATTCGGCGTCATCGACCAACTGGAGCCGAGTATACCCGATTCAGCGTCATCGACCGAAGCGTACGCCTAAATAAATGTTCACTTCAAAAAATATTCAGTGTCATTATGATAAACAAATATGAGTACTTATACACATAAAGGCGCCAACTGCAGCCGACGGCAGGCGTCGATGCGGATATTCGACCATCGACGCGTCGACGGCTGCAGTTGGCACTGTCGTTCACAATGTGCCGCTCGTGTATAAGCGCCCTAATGGAAAAATTTCAGTTCGCAGTAAATAACTGACTATAGAGTTCAAACAGTGGAGTGCTGGTCCCAACACTTATGTAAGGTAGCGAGACTTGGGTATGGCAAAAGAAGCAAGAAAATGGTATTATTGCAGTATAAATGAGGTCCTTGGGAAGTATGCCTTGTGTTACTTTGAATGACAGGATACGCAATAGTTTGATTAGAGAACGTTGTGGACTGAAAGAGGATGTAGTGACGAGAATTGAGAAAGAATGTTGCGTTTGTTCGGACATGTGGAGAGGATGAAGGAAGAAAGATTGACGAAACAAATATACCTATCGAGCGAATGCGGGTAGAAGGGCCGGTAAGGGGCGTCCCAGGCGGATATACTTTGACCAAATAGGGCATGTATTAGCAAAGGGCAAGATAAAAAATACCCGAAACCGGCGTGCCTGCATGCAACCACTAAAGAATGTTGATGAAGCGAAAGTGACACGTCAGGATCGTGGCAAGTGGCAGTGGCAGATGCCAAGCTCTGCCTATCCCTCTGGGATACAGGCGTGAATTTATGTTACGAGTTTAATCAAATCAAGACTTCAAAAATACTTCCCTCTCTACATCAGTACGTCATTGTTGTATGGAAATATGTTCACGGCCTATATAAGCTTCGTATCACCACAATTGTTGATAGATCTATGCAATAGTATAATTATGTAAGTGACACTAACCGAACACGACCTTCTCAACATTTGACATACAATCACGTCGCAACGATTCATTAGTTTCCACCTCACTGGAACATTTATCCATTCAATATCTTTAAAAAACCAATCACTGTGAAATGACCCAGTGTAACTTGATCTATCTAATTAAAGCGTTTTAGTACCTAAAGGCGTGCATGTTCAAGGCAATGGGGAAGTTTTCCATTGCGACAACCATCGAGGCACATTAGAAGTATTCGAGATGGTTCTTTATGAGAAGTAAAGCATTCTATATTTTTACTGCATTATTTTATCTAATCAGCGCCTGTTAAAAGTGTTAAAACAGCAGCACGACGATGTGTGCGATAAATGTACCGTATCCCGGGACTGACTGTCCAGCAGTATACGAGACCAATTTAGAATAACGATAAAATATAGAGACAATATGCCGTACGCCTAAGCTCATATGTATCATTAGATTAGATATCGACAGATATTGGTGTCAATCGGTCCCTCATGAAACTGGACACCAGTAGCCGGTGAGTTGGCATCGATAGTGACGTGGTCATCACAACAGTGACTCGCTAATGTGATGAGATTGGGTGCGACAGAGTTGAGAGTGCAGGCTCAGTTTTCATGTTATCCGTGCGCTGGTTTTTTGATCTTGATTGGGTATTGTTAGAAAGTTACACAGGGTGAAACAAATACTCTACAAAACATCGCGGCTTGAAAATCTTGTAGAGTGGTAGCACAACAAATGTAGAACTCTTCCGAGCCGCAACATCACGGGACCAAGTAGCCACAATGAGAGCCGACCTCCGATAGGAGTTGGCGCCAAAAGAAAGAGAAGAGACAATTTGGTCTATTAATTTGTGAAAAGTAGGTGTTTCACTCATCAATGCCAATCTTTGAAGTTGTTACGTGTCAGTAAGTTCAAGTAAGTGAATCCGAAATAAAATAAAGGTATGTTGCTGAAGCGAAAGAGATTTGTCAGGATCGCGGCAAGTGGCAAACTCTGGTCTCTGGCTGCCTTTCGGGGACACAGGCGTGAGTTTATATATGAACAATAATCCCATTCAAGCAGTTTCAAAACCACGGAAGAAGTATGCAGGATTGCATCGGTAAGAAAACAAAGCAAAGTGCTGAATGCTACCTTCCAGCATTGGAGTGGCATAAGAAGGAAGGAACGGATCCCATTGCGATTGGACCCATTACATGTAGAACTGTTAGTCCATTCTCTCCGGAGAAAGAGCCTAATTCAGCCGCCATCAAACAATCGGATGAAGACGTAATCACCACACGCGGTCGAGGCGTAAACGACAAGACCGAATTGTGACCGAGTCATTTGTCTCGCGGTCATCATTGAGATGGGAAGGAGTTTTTTCGGTGGTACAGTTTGCCAGAGGTATATATGTTTAACTGTTTAGATGTGGATTCCTTTAGATATCAGCTTAGACACCAATTCATATTAGAGTTTTCGTATTGTTTGCAAGGTGTCTGATTTTAGATAAAGCTACTTACTTCAGTGTATACTTAGGTATACATTTCGCGATTAGTCTAATCGCGATTGTTTATAAGGTAACGATATAATTCCTGATGTTTCGACATCGTTGTAGTTGCCGTAGTCACTTAATGAACTTTACCTTGTAAACAACCGCGATTAGACCCCTTAAATGTGTAGCTGGTAGGAGTATAACGAGCCAAAAACAATGATACCATTGTATTAACCTGTCTTAGTATAAAATATCAGAACTACATGTGTTTCATACAAAACTAAGAAGTCCAAATAATCATCTGATAAATAAATAATCGGCAAATACGCGCATACAAATAGCCAAGTGAAGCGCCAGCTTACGATATTGCGATTAGTCTTTTATAGGGATCCGTACCCAAAGGGTAAGGAAATATACTGTCCGTCCGTCACCAATCTGTATCTCATGAATCGTCATAACTAGAAAGTTGAAAGAGATGATGATCACAGACAATGTATTTCTGTTTCCGCTTTAACAAGAAATACTAAATACTAAAAGCGGAATAAAATAAATATTTAAGGGGGGCTCCCATACAAAAAAAGGGGATTCTTTGCCGTTTTTTGCTCGATATTAATGACCGCAACAGGTAGACGCTTGAAATATTCAAATGTTGTATAGATAATGGTACGGAAACTTTCGTGCGCGAGTCCGACTCGCACTTGGCCGGTTTTATTTAAATACTTATAAGAATATGGTGCAGTATGCTGTCGCCTACTGTACCCAGGTTTGCTGCAAAGCATCAAGATTGAGACATTCACGTGTAACGATCGTAACACGTAGGTAATATAGGCGATGTGTCAAAATGATCGCATTAGTTACGCGAAAATGTTTGTATTAAGAAATGATAATTCCTTGGGCACAGCCATTTGGGTTGAATTAGAAAGTTTACTTAGATCGTAAGCAGCCTATATACGTCCCACTGTAGGGCACAGGCCTTCTCTCGGAGAGAGTATCGGCTTAATCACCACGCGTGCCCACCGCGGATTGGCGATTTTAAAGCGCTGAGGTATAGCTATAGCTCAGACACCCATGTTTCCTCACGATGTTCACCGTTAGCGAGTGGTATTGCTACTATAACTTAGATGGAAGCACTTTTTACTGGCAATAAAATATTTAATCATGCGGGCGTCTGGTTAAGAAAAGTCAGGTTGTATATTGATGCGGGCCAATATGTAGAGTCGAAGTATGTGAATGTCTTCTGATATAAATCACAGTAACATTGTATGCAGATGGCAAGTCATTTAGTGTAAAATGTACCAATCAGCGGGGCCCGAGAAGCAATGTGCTCGCCGACGATTTTCCTGAAAACCGTCTCGTAGAGAACCTGCATAAACTTCTTTGAGTCAGTCGCCCTCGCTCACAAATGTCACTGAAGATTTACGTCCGACCGTAAATCAAGATGGCCGCCGCCCCCCTCCACTCCACCTGCGCCCGCGCACCATAATTGAATATTTCACGCACCTCTCTCAACACCTCGGGAGACGACCGCTCCGATACAATGTTACGTTTTACAGCCTCCGCATATTGTGTTAGGTCCTAAACTGTTGATGACTGATCATATGTGAAATGCATTAAGGCTAATAGCCAGTTTTAAAACGCTGTATTTCACATCTTCGAAATTACGCCGTTGAGGAACTTTTATGTTTTATGGTGATTTGTTTCTGTATTAGGAGCGGTGGTAGCCTAGTGAGTGGAACATTGGACTCGGAAACGAGATACCCGGGTTCGATTCCAAGTGCGGCATGTACCTATGACTTTGTTTTCTAAGTTATGTACATTTGTGAAGTTACAGTAGCAATGCCACTCGCTAACAGTGAAGAAAAACATCGCGAGGAAACCTGAGTGCCTGAGCTATTCACATACCTCAGCGCTTGAAGCTTGGACATGCGTGGTGTCTAAGCCCAGACTCTCTCTCTGAGAGAAACCTTGTGCCCTACAGTGGAACGTACGAGTATATAGACGGCTTATGATGTTTCTGTATTAAATGAGCACTTCACTCCAGTAATGTTGTGTCGACGCATGAATGTGATGCCGATGTTCGGTACACAATGACAAATAAACACAGTTTCACTGAATCTTTAAGCAAGTGTCTTCTTAAGGGGATCCAGTGGGCTAACATGGGCTAACCAATGAAAAAAATATATCTTCTTTAACAGATCGTATTTGCAAAAAGTGTCTGTAAAATCTCTCAATCATGTTAACAGTGATTTTTAGGCCCCCTGACAAAGAACCTATAAAAAAATGTATTGTAGGACCACGAACCTGGGACTAAATAGCATTTATACAAAAAACGGCCGTTTTTGGCGTTAATGTTATCTAGTCCTAGGTTCATGGCCATGGGTCCTAAAAATCACTAGTAACATGATTGAGGGATTGTAATGACTTATTTTGCAAATTCGATCTGTAACAAAAGATACGATATTTATTTCTCGGTGGCGCTAGTGTTACTCCCTGGAGCCTCTTAATAGTTTTCTCGCCGGTTGTTGAGGGAAAACAATTTTCTTAAACGTTATGTATGTTATAAATTTTACAGGCGGCACGTCTACGGCTATATTGACTAAATTAGAAACAAGTCTTGACTAGTTCAATGACAAAGGAAGTGGAAATGTTTGATAACGATTTTTAAACTATACAGAATAGACTAACCAAATCGTATCGCGATTTCTGTTATAAATAATTGAGAGTCCAAATAACTGAAAACTACTTTTAAACTAAACAGAATTGAGAAACAAAATCGTATCGCGATTTCTGTTATAAATAAATTTGGATGGAAATAACTGATAACGATTTTTAAACTAAACAGAGTAACAGAATCGTATCGCAATTTCTATTATAAATAAATAATTGAGAGCCAACTGTAGCGGCTGCCAACTATTGAATCGTCTGCATTAGACACGTTAATCCAGTCATTTTAACAGTAATTTTATTCCGTATTTATCGACGCATTCATTACCCTTTACCGCAAATCGGACTCTCGAAAAGCTTCACTATTTTACTCTCTATCGCGGAAAATAGTTGGACGGCGAGCGTTTGACAGCCCGCCAGCCGGCCGAGCGGCGGGAGTAAATACCTGTGTCCTGGAAGTACCACCCAGATGAAGTAGAAGCATATTCTTTATTATTAGCTTAATTCCGGATACACTTACTTAATTTTTTGGGGTTCCGTACCCAAATGGGACCCTATTACTCTGCCTCCGCTGTCTGTCTGTCCGTCTGTCTGTCTATCCACCCGTCCGCCCTTTAAAGGGATCTATCTTTGAAACCGTAATAAGTAGCTAGTTGAAACTTTCACAGAATATGTGTTATTGCGGCGGATTACCTATAATAATAATAAAATTAAAAAAATAAGGAGGGTCTCCATACAACAAACGAGTTCTTTTGCCGTTTTTTTTATGCTCTATCGTAAAAAAACGTTAATACATACAGACATACAGTTTTCTTACTTAATCAGAGCGAAACCTGCCCCTCTACTCTCGACTTTGTTGTGTTCAAATTATGTCACAATTAAATGGAATAAGTCAGAAATAACGACTTAAACTTTAAAGCGCATCGGAAACATATTTGGGCTGAATTCATAAATAAATGTACTCAATTGTAACGCAAGTTGGATAAATTAGCGTCGAGAGTAGAGGGGCTGGTCCTACTCTTCCGACAAAAAATTAAGTAAGTGAATCCGGAATTAAGCTAATAATATGTACTACATATTATGTAGTGCCTCCAAAAATTTTTGTTAGAGAATATTCTTTATTGTGTAGCAGAGCCCATGCCTTAAAAAAATCTAAAGGATACAGAGTACAATTGGCGGGCTTATTGCTAATAGCAATTTGTTCCAGACAACTCAAATGTACCACTAGTAGATACATGGAAACAGATCTTATCCAAGTTAAAAATAAATCAAATTAAAAACAAGTGACATTCGGATTATGGTAAAATTATTTTTATTCGTTTTACTATTTTTGACCCCTTGTAGGGGCGCTCTCTTAAAACCGTTTGTGTTAAAAATAGATAGGACACACTGATTTACTCAAGGTTGCTCCTAGTAACCTCTTATGGTATAATGTCTATTCTAAGGTATAATTCTAAAAGCGCGAGTTAGAATTATGTAGACACTAGTATTTTTAATGACTCGCAATGTTTTTTTAATGTGCAGACATGGTTATACAACGTGTTGATTTTTAAAGTTGTATTTGAAAAGAAAACACCTGTGCCATACTAAAATTCGATACGTAATGAAGAAAATGTATCGAACAGCTGGTTTTTTTTAAGATTTTAGAGTTGGTCCCATAGTAAAAGTTGTTCTTATTGATGAGTAGAAAGTTCCCTGAGTCGGGCGCTACTTTACAAATCATCACCTTAAGCTTTTTTTTTACTAATAATACAGCAAATTCATTTGACAAATAACGAAAGAACAAATATAGAGTTTAAGGTTGACAGCAAAAGGTGTGTGCTCAGCATGTGCTGCCAGCCAGAGGCAATCCATGCCTTTTAACGGCGCTGTTTTTCAGCACTCACCTGCCTAAAATAACTAACTACAAACTTGACAAAATAGAATTGACCTTCTGACAGTTTACTTTCTACGTGGGGGTACCCACTATCCAACTAATTTTTGGCACGTAATTATTTGCACTTGTTCACAGTTGACTAAACTCTAATTTAAATCGGAATATCGGTTAGGTATTTTAATTAAATTCGATCCCGTTCGCACGGCTGCGTTGCCGTTTTGTCCAACTGTGAAAACATTAATTATATGTATTTCACCAGCAGCGTTATTTGCCGAAAATTCATAATTAACTGCAGCACAGAACGAAAATAGTGTGTGATGTACATCTGAGAAGTAACCACGGGAAATACAGAGCCGCGTTCCAAAAAACTGCAATTTGTAGTTTATTATGACATTTCAACGTATATTGAGTAATAATAATAATAATAACTTCCACACAACTCAATCACTTAACCTGGTCCCAAACTGGGATACCCTGTGCCGTTGGCGTTATAGCGGCAACAGAAATACATCATCTGTGAAAATTTCAACTGCCTAGCTATCACGGCTCATGAGACACAGCCTGGTGACAGACAGACAGACAGACAGACACACAGACAGATAGGCAGGCAGAGGGACAGTGAAGACTTAGTAATAGGGTCCCGTTTGGCACCCTTCGGGTACGAAGCCCTAAAAAAAGCTTTTCTCGGGTCGGTACCTCGAAAAGACAAAACGGAACCATTACTTTGTTGTCCATCCGTTCTGTCTGTCAAGACTTTTAATCTCGGGAACACGTGGAGGTATCGAGTTGAAATTAAAACCATATACTCGGGTCTACAGTCCCTTGAGGAGGTGAAAAAATTAAACCTAACGTAAAAAAGATACGGCCGAGCGAATCAAAATTTATAGGGTACTTTCCGTTGACCTAGAACTATGAAATTTGGCAAGTAATACCGTCTTATACTGAAAATCAAGAAAAATCTGTAAACTATACATTATATTAGGGCCAGATTGCCCTATGTGGCATCATTTTGAGAAGATGCATATTAGTCGGTCAACTGATCAATTAATTAATTAATTAATCAGTTGACCGACTAATATTAATTGATTGATTATGTTTTAAGTATTAGTTAATTTATAATATTTTTTTACCTATGTTTTTTAAAATTAGGTTAAGTAATATGGATTTTATGATCCGAAATAAACGATTAATAATAATTATTATATAATTAAATCATAAAAAACGGCCAAGTGCGAGTCGGACTCGTGCACGAAGGGTTCCGTACTATTATCTATACAACACACAAGATCGAGAAAAAAACGGCAAAAAATCACATTTGTTGTATAGAGAGCCCCCCTTAAATACTTATTTCATTTTATTTTATTATTTATTTTTGAAGTGACTATAGATACCTATATACTCGTACCTGTTGCCAATATTAATATCGAGCAAAAAAATCACGTTTGTTGTGTGTGAGCCCCCTTTAAATATTTATTTTATTTTAATTTCATTGTTTATTTTTGACGTGAATATACAACTAAATATTCTGTGAATATTTCAAGCGTCTACTTGTTGCCGTTATTAATATCGAGCAAAAAATCGCGTTTGTTGTATAGGAGCCCCCTTTAAATATTACCATTCGCTAACGGCGAAGGGAAAATGTCGTGAGGGAACCTGAGTGTCTGAGGTGTTCACGTATCTCAGCGTTTGAAATTTCCAAACCGCGGTGGGCACGCGTGGTAATTAAGCCCATACTATCTCTCTCTCTCTCTCTCTCTCTCTCTCTCTCTCTGATAGAAGGCCTGTACCCTGCAGTAGAACAGTATAATATAAGGCTATAAAATAAACTACTACTAAAACAAAAAATGTTTTAGGTACATCATCATCATCATCATCATCAGCCTACGCTTGTCCACTGCTGGAGATAGGCCTCTCTTATTGCACGCCACTGAGCACGGTCCTTGGCTACTCTCATCCAGCTCTTGCCAGCCGCCTTGCGAAGATCATCGCTCCACCGAGTCTTGGGACGTCGTACACTACGTTTCCCGATCCGCGGTCTCCGCATCGTCTACCCCATCGGTTATCAGTTCTTCGGGTGATATGGCCGGCCCACTGCCACTTCAGCATGCTAATCCGGTGGGCTATGTCGGTGACTTTGGTTCTCTGTCGGATCACCTCGTTTCTAATTCGATCTTTCAGAGAAACCCCGAGCATAGCCCTTTCCAGAGCAAGCTGAGCGACTTTAAATTTGTGCACCAGCCCCACCGTGAGTGTCCACGTTTCGGCACCGTATGTCATGACGGGTACTACGCCCTGACAAATAAAAATGTTTTAGGTACATTTTACCATAATTCGGAGTTCACCTGTCTTTAATTTGATTGATCTTATGATAAGATAAAGATAAAGAATGTATCGAAAATAGGAGAGGTGCTGCTGACGAGACCCTCCAATTTTCTTTCACTGTGAGGAGTAGATCTTATGCGTTTTGGTATCATTCGAGGGCGGTAAATTTAGTTTGAATCAGCCGAATAATTTGCAATTTCGCAATCGTTTTAATTTCGTGTGAGCATGAACGTTTTACCCAAAACGTTGCTAAACATTGAATGTGAGTGAATAAAAAGAACGACGCCAGTATATCACAGTTCTCTTCTTGTTCCAGGCAAGAGCTTTCTGCTTACCATCACCATTTCAAGCAGTCCACCACAAGTGGCCACCTACCAGAAGGCCATCAAGGTGACAGTCGACGGTCCGCGAGAGCCTCGGTCCAAAACCAGTGAGTATATTCTCGGTATGTGACAACAGCTGACTGGAAGGTCAAGTTATTTTGGACGGCGATGCCTGGCCGTATTAATCTTGCACGTGGTGAAGGCTTTAGACGCATGACGTAGTTATTCGATAGTTTTTTTAATGTTTTTGTTTAAGTAGATATTTGTTCAGTTGTTTTACAGTACCTATCTTAGAATTCGCTTCAATATCGATTCAACTCTTTATGCATCAAAAGAAAAATCTGGGGTCTAATTAAGATCAGCAAATCCTATCCGTGTGGAATTTGACAGTTAGACGATTGGAATTGTTCAGGATCTGGTGCGCGTAGTAAGGAGACTCGGAAGCGAGCGACTCAGGTTCAATTCCCAGTGCGGCCATGTACCTATGACTTTGTTTTCTAAGTTATGTATATTTGTGAAGTTATAGTAGCAATACCACTCGCTAACGGTGAAGGAAAACATCGTGAGGAAACCTGAGTGTCTGAGCTATTCACATATCTCGGCGCTTGAAATCGTCAATCTGCGGTGGGCACGCGTGGTGATTATGCCCATAATCTCTCCCTGAGAGAAGGCCTGTGCCCTGCAGTGGGGCGTATATAGGCTGCTTATGAATAAGGTATCAGTACACGCAGTATGACGACACTAGTCGACGACTTTCCTGGAGCCTGTTATGCGCACCAAATCTTGTCGGAATCCTAACGTTTACGATAGCAGTTGGTATGCAATTTGGCAGTGAGACTATTGGAATCTTTCAGGATGAGACTTTCCTGGAGCCTGTTATGCGCACCAAATGTTGTCGGAATCCTAACGTTTACGATAGCAATTAGTATGGAATTTGACGGTTAGACGATTGGAATAATTCAGGATTTGTTTCGCGCACTACAGGAGCTTATCAATACACTTAGTATGACGACACTAGGAGCGCGTTTTAACACGCTCAAAGGCGTAAAGTCGCCACTTTCCAGTACATACACCCATTGTCAAATTCTGACATTCTAGCACCACAAAACGCGCGACTAGTGCCGTCATGCTACCTGTACTGCAGTGTGTGGCGTATAAGAGTACTGTTTTTAAACTAATTTAGTACCTAAATACCTACAGGGAGATTTCCGGTGATAACGGACACAGGTCCACTGTCCCACTAACCGCACGCGGCATAAACAATTAAATTATATCAGTACTGTTCTATTATTATCTGTTATTTTCGTAGTGTTAAGGCCCGTGTCCACTGCGACCCATCGACGGTTTCCAGAAGTAATTACCTAAGGGCAAGGGATTTATTTTAATGACTCGCGTTGCTCATACATACTTATATTTTAAACGGATCTAAATGCGTTTATTTATTAGGTACAATTTAAGCGTTGGGAGTTAAAGTCATTAAAATTTTACATAATAAATGATCGCGATTAGACCCGTTTAATATGTAACTAAGTAACGGCAAAGGAGATTGCCATAATAATTCTATTCAAGCTAGGCTGAACTTGAAGCGTTGATAGCATGGTCGATGAAACGCTTGCTAAACATTCAAGTAGCCGTAGGTTCGAAGATGTACCAAAGACCACGTTTTCCAAGTTAAATACATTTTTGAATTTATTTGTAGCAGCAATACCTAGCAATACCTTGCTATCTGAGAAGGAAAACATCGTGAGGAAACCTCAGTATCTGAGGTGTTCACAAACCTCAGCGCTTGAAGTTGAAGCCAATTCGCGGTGGGACGTACTCTCTCGTTCTGAGAAAAGGTCTGTGTCCCACAGTTGGTTTTATGTATTTAAGAAGTAGCTAGAGCTTTACTTACGCAAGATTTGAATGTTACTATTTATTTATTTCGACAACACGACAAGAAATATCAAAATAGTAGTTTCGATCGCCGTATTCTAACAAGCACATAATTTTCGAACTGAAACCTTTAAAACCACTAAATGTACGTAATTATCAAATCGAAATTAATTCCAATTGTACTTTTTTCCTGTCAACTTACTGTGAATAAGCCTGTTATAAATTATACTAGAGTACAGAGTCCCTTAGCCTGGTACGATGTGATAGCACTGCGGCCACGATACCGTCAATGCTGATAGCGACCTGTCTTCCCACGGGACAGGCCGATTTCACATTGTTTTTATATTTATATGTGTCATTGGGTGTTTTGTTTTTTTTTGTAGTGAAGCGTATCACCGCGCCAGTTATGCAACTGATTGAGTACATTACAATGAGTTTTTTTTTAATTGCACGTTCGCGCCTTGTTGTGATCTTTTTTTTAATGATCCATTAAATTTTGTTTCATTTCATTTATTTATTATACTATAAGACAGACACAGACAACACGGACCCAACTGGATGGTTATTGTCTATACCTCTTTGCAATTTACGTTTAAGTTGCCGATCAACGCGGCTACCATAATTTAAGATAAGAGATAAGCAGAGTGCAACTGGCAGCCTTATTGCTAAAAGCAATTTCTTCCAGACAGCCTTATGATAGAAAGTGTTGCTGAAGGAAATGAGAGAGACGGGTAGTCGGTGCAACTTTAAAAGGAGAAAGAAATAAATGAAAAAACTACATGGCGAAATGTTAATATTATAATATAACATCAACACAATACAATGATTCCTGCAGTCTCATGAAGTTATTGTGTTCCAAATTGCGCCACAATTATGCAATAGGTATGCGAGAAAGGCAGAAATAACTGCAGTATTTAGAACGCATCGGAAATTCGTCATATTTTTTGCTAAGTTACTAAATAACACCACTTAATTATAGCGCAACTGGGTCATATTAATTTCGAGAGCTGAGAGTCAAACCAGGGTTGGGATTTGCGACCACGTAAGTCCTCCACTGTATGGAGTTGTCTAATTTGGCCTACTCCGAACTGTGAAATACATACATATTTTGACACTTTGGAGTCGTCTAAGTTACGTGATACAAGGGCAGATAAGAACATTAAAAACGTGAGAGCCATTAATACCCAGTCCCCTGCGGTACACACCAATCCTGATTTATTCTAGGCAGGTTTGCGAGTCAGGTACGGCTAGACCAACAAGGCAGGCTAGCATTATATTACAACACCTATGACCTCAGAACACAAAAAGAAGCCTATGACGTTGAGCTTACCCTCAGATAAAATACGTCCATAAGCCTCTGATCTGCAATAGTATTATACTATACAGGCCTCGCATCATGTTGACCTCTATGGTAGCTACCAATAGTCGGTAGCTATTATACAGGTCAATAGATCTAACCAAAAAAAAAGACAAAACAACTCGTGTTCCCTATTCAAATTAAAAGCGTATCGAAACAACAAGGCCAGTCACAAAGCCCGAAAAGAGTCCAATTAATATGATGAAACATCCTCTTCCGCCACTCGTGTCTCCAGTCACGCGAAACTAAGGACTCGGTTTTAAAGGAGCCCAGCCAAATTGGCCTATACGTCAACAAAGATGTATTATTGGCGAAAGACGCCTCCGCAATATCATATAACTCCAAAAGATTAAAAATGTTTGTAAGTTATTTCCATGCAGGAGAGGCCTAGAAGTCTGAGCAGATAGGTACCATCATCAAATTGAGCGTTTTTAGTTTCTGGAACTTAGAGCCTCTAGTGGCGCCTACTTTGACTGAAAATAAGTTGGTGCAGTCGACAGCAGGTGAACCTTTACACAGTTGTTTGTAAGTAAAATAAAGTGTACGTTTGTAAAGTATATGTACTGTCGGCTGTAAATCTAAAATGCCAAAAATGCTACATTTTTATTCGACAGTTTTGTCATATACGTTATCTTTTTAAATTGTAAGTTATGTGATAACGGTACCCCTATAAAGCATTCTTTCATTCAATCTACATGCGTCATTATGATTATTAATACAGAACATTTAATATCAAATGTTCTTAAGCTTGCTTTTGAACCAAATTGTTTTAGTGCAATAAAGCATTGTTCAATTCAATTTTCTGTAGTGCCTGTAACACCGTATTACCCCAAAACTTACAAATAACGTTGACTTTAGTCTGGGTGTACTTTCATATTTGTAACTTCCTTGCCTGGTTATCATAGCATAAGGTATCCTAATTTGGGACCAGGTGAAGTGATTGTATTCATCATCATCATCAGCCATTTGACGCCCACTGCAGGACATAGGCGTCCTTCGTGGTTTTCATAACCATGAGGGGTTTTGTCATAATCGCCACGCTTGGGAGGCGGGTTGGCTATCGCAGTATGCGGTTAGAATCTCAGAAAGACGCTGGTGCCCGTCTCCTGGTAATTGATTTCCTTAGTCGTCTTCTACAAAATCCACGGAAGGAAATGGAGTGACGCTATTCTTAATCCGGCGCCACACAGAAAAGTTATTGTATTGTGTGGAAGTTATTATTATTGTTATTGTAACCTCCTCACGTCTCGGTTTCTCTGAGTATCCAGAAATGTATTCTCATTCCACTATAGAGCAGACCTTTCGTATCTTACCTTTTCACACCAGTGCACAGGCATGGTGTGCGAATGAAAAAAACACGAACACGTTACGTACGCCATATGGGACCCCATCGGCAAACAATAGTGGAATTATGTTCAGTAATAAGTCGCACTCACGCACGAGACAACTGCTCCCGTAGGATCGCCAACGAAAGCGAATGGCAGAAGGCTTTGGGCATTGTGTGGAAACGTTTGGATCTCAATACGACGTGATCTTTAAATAACGCAAATATCGAAAACCGTGCGTTCTTAGCAACGAGGTTCTTTGTTCAGTTTAGGCCGCTCAGCGAAACATAGAAACGGCAATTTCATAAGGGGGACCTCGTTCCACTGCTGTCCACTACACAGTTAGATAAGTAGATAAGCGCATTGCAAACGTGCCCATCCCCAAATTTAATATTGGCCATATTTTATGAGTTCCTGGTCCAGTTGTAGTAAATTACTTTTCATACTTTCGTGGTTGCACATAGACAGAGGATTTCCATTTCCTCCACAGAGGACACTCCATTTCCTTCCGTGGATGTTGTAAAAGTCGATTAACCCCCAGTTTCTCGTACACTAACACGCTGTTAATCTACTGTTAACGGCTGTCAATTGACCAAAAAAAACCACTGACAGCTGTTAACAGTAGATTAACAGATTGTTAGTGTACGAGAAATCGGGGGTAAGGAAATCAATTACCAGGAGACGGGCAGCAGCGTCTTCCTGAGATTCCAACTGCATACTGCGATCGCCAACCCGCCTGCCAAGCGTGGCGATTATGGCAAAACCAATCATGGTTATGAAACCACGAAGGAGGCCTATGTTCTGCAGTGGGCGTCAAATGGCTGATGATGAGAGGATTCATCTTATCATTACTTTACCATTCTTACTAGTAAAAAAAACCGGCCAAGTGCGAGTCGGATTCGCGCACGAAGGGTTCCGTACCATTATCTATACAACATTAGATACAAAGACGGAAGAAAAAATCACGTTTGTTGTATGGGAGCCCGCCCCCCTTAAATATTCAATTATTTTAATTTAATTATTTATTTTCGAAGCCAATATAGAACTAAATAATCTATAAATATTTCAAGCGTCTACCTGTTGCCGTTATAAATATCAAATAAAAAGCGGCAAAAAAATACGTTTGTTGTATGGGAGCCCCCCTTAAATATTTATTTTATTGTGTTTTTTGTTATAGCGGCAACCGAAATACATCATCTGTGAAAATTTCAACTGCCTAGCTATCACGGTTCATGAGATACAGCCTGGTGACAGACAGACAGACAGACGGACAGTGAAGTCTTAGTAATAGGGTCCCGTTTGGCACCCTTCAGGTACGCAGCCCTAGAAATCCCGTTTGCAGTAGTTGCTAATTTAAATAATGTTTGCTTTTTCTGTGCTTAAAAGAACCTCCCCTTTAGGCAATACGCGCGCATCATTGTGCATACAGCCCCTCTACTCCCAACGGTACTTTAGCCAACTTGCGTTACAATCGAGTGCATTTATTTAACAATACAGCCAAAAGAAACATTTAGTTTCTGATGCGCTCTGAAGTTTCGGTAAGCTCAATGCTATTTCTTACAACTAAAACGTTTACTAACTCGTTATTTCTGACTTATTGCATTTAATTGTGACGCAATTTTAACACAATAACGCCCGGAGTAGAAGGGCAGATATAGATACCGACCAAATGCAAACGAAGACACTCGTCCATCGGTGCCACATACGGCCAAATTCGGCCAAGCTTGCGTTCGTTGCACTGACCTCCATAAGTAAATAAACTCGCCCTGTATCCCGGAGATATCCTCGCTTGACTGTACTTTTAGAGACTGCCATGCTGTCGTTGACTGTACGTTTTTTAACGGCTTACACTGACTCTAAGTCGATCTACATACAGACATAAACCAAGGCTTGCCACTTGCCACGAGCCTGACAAACCTCTTTTGCTTCGTAAACACTGATTAACACAACACATTTTAAAATTCTAAATATGACTATGATCGTAATTGTATTTGTACTTCCTTTTATTAAAAATGTAATTGTAATGTAATTTATCGTGCTGTATTCATATGTCTTGGTGTTATGGTTTGATTTGAGCGTTTTTATGTCATTTAATGTTTATAATTTATGTCCGTATTGTCCGTAACACTGTTTTGTGTATCTAATAAATAAATAAAAATAAAAAAGACATTCATTACCTACTCACTGCATGCACGCACGCCGGCTTCTGGTACTTTTTATCCTCGATAATCCACACTACCTTTTCTCGTATCTTAGTACCTTTAAATTTTGCAAAGTCAGCTGTGACGTATGTAACTGAATTAATTGCATGTGTGTAAAGGTTGACGTGTTGTCGACTGTACTTACACTGGAGGTCAATCAAGTTCCTTTGCTTTAGATATAACTTCTACCCTGATTTATTCACTTTCATTCGTTCGGTTGGCATGTACAATCGACAGTCGATGTGTCATCAACCTTGACACACGTGTACCGTAATCAGTTACGTTAAGGACGAAATTGCTACAAAAATTAGATTCCTCACATTGTGTTAGTACTATTTATCTACCTCTGTAGACTGTACTTTCAGTACTTTTTTGTATATCATTACCAACATAGAACCCAAGCGCTCAGACAACAGCCCTTTATTCCTAAAACGTAATCTTCTGTCCGATGCAAAAAGAACTAATCAGGCAAAACGCCGTCACAAACAAACGTTAATAATCAGGGGAGGATATTATTTCTATCCCAAAACAAAGAGTGAGCGAACAAAAGGGCAGTACTTAGCGAATAAGCCCCGAAGTTCGCCGGACAAGAAGGGAAGATCTGCTGTACGCAAAGGGACTTAAAAGTTTGAGTTAATAGACTTAATTTGTAGGTGGCCGGAGCTAAAGCCAGTAGGGCGACCCTTGCACGAGACCTTAGTAGGGATGCCGGTAAAAGTATCGATTTTTTGTTGATTTTATTATCTAGATAGACAATGGAACATTCATTACTTATTATTTCTAAAGTTAAGAAATATAGAGAGGGTTTCCATAGGCAGAATAAAGTTTTTTTTTATTATCTAGATGTATAACATTCTATTACGAAATCCCCCAAACATCCGAAAACTCGAAATCGCAACAATGTTATCAGCTACACCAATTGTACTGTGTATTTTTAAAATTTTTATGTCATGCTCTAGTGTACAATAAAGAATATTCTTATCTTATCTACACCAGAAATACCGCATTAATGCCTGTATGTATACGTATATTCATATACAGGCATTAAAGTATATGAAACAGCTGTTATTTCAAGTTTTTCCCATAGTTGTTCGTTTATGGACAAGTAGAACCCCTCATTTCCATATGCATTTTTTTTTAATAAAACAATAATTCTATTATAATTCTATTATTGTTGTACGGGCATAAAGTAACATACTCAGGATCCGAAGACAAACTACGAGTATTTATCTAATCAGAAAATAGCGTCTTTTCCACGAGCCTTTTAAATATATAATTTCAAATATATTAAAATAAATTTTAATTTTATAACTTTTTATCGACAAGCCCTCATCCCATCCTTAGCGCCTCAAAAAGGTCCAAACAATTAACCTGCACTGCACGCATTTGTTTGTGTCGATTTCACAACATAATTGCGGTATCGATACATTTTGTTGCATTGTGTAAACTCATAAACTAATTTGTGCATAATTTTTTACCGACTGCCAAAGGTAGAGGGATAATTGAGGCGGTATAATGTGAATAAAGGGCCTCGGGTTCTTTCAAGCTGATAGTTCGGAAGAAAAAAGGAGCACATTTTTTGGGCTAATAAGGTGATTGACACGTCGTTTATTAGATTAGATGGGATTGGCACGAAAGGCGTTTATGTGTGTTCTAACAGGTACTCTGTGCTTTAGACTTTCCTGCTTGGTACTATTTTTGTTGTCTATCTCTTTCATTCATCCTTGTGTAAATGTTATGGCCACAGTGCCGCAGCGACATTGATAGCTGGAAAGACTTTTCACCCCACAAACTTTACTGAATAGGTAAGATAAATTAAATTCCATCACCCCACCAGGCTCTTAGTGAAACATGTGATTCAAATACATCGAGCTGAATACATACTTACACCAGACTACACTCCAACTAAGACTAAATTAACTCCAGATTATTGAAACATTCTAGTGGCTACTACTACCCACACTAGAAGGCGAGTAACCACTCATACGCTGTAGTGCCTAGGACATAATACTCATACAAACCGAGCATGTCGTTATAGTCAAGATTGTATGGGAATATCCTAGGAATAGTAAGATGCTGTCAACATGAATCTGCATCACAGTCATTGTAAACCCACAGTTCAAGTTTAAAGTATATTGCCCTATTAATTTTAGTCAGGATCGTGGCAAGTGGCAGTCCCTGGTCCCTGCCAATCCCTCCAGAATATAGGCGTGAGTTTATCCTAACCAAGATAACCAGTTCTATGCAAGGATAAGACAAAACATCCTAACTGGAGCTATCTGTACAAATCAATGTAACCCATGCGAGAATCGAAAAGACAACCTCTACTCGTATGTCGCTAGGCAAAACTTAACCTCCACCCGATGAAGCACTCAAATTTACTTTCCTCACCTCCACCTCTTATGTAACTCCTCAGGCACCAATGCCAGCCCGCACCAGCTTCGGAGCATGGCGTTCCAGCGCAACTGCATGGAGGGGGGGCCTGAACTGACGCGCATCTTCAGGGCCTCGCCGCCCCTGCACCCGAGGGTGTCCCACGAGGAGCGCGAGACCTACAAGACTAACGCCAACCTGACTACAGTTGGTGAGTATTTGAGCCCAAGCACTTTTGTACGAGATTGGCCGATGGCAGAAAGTTGGCGTGCCATGGGCCAGGCATGTGTCCAATAGTTGACGAGGTTACAGACGTCTTGTATCAATGCGGAGCGGCAGAGACTAGTGATGTGAACTGATTACAATTTTTAAAATAAGAATAAAGTTTATTTGACACATTACAAAGAATTACATACAGTAGGTACAAAGTCAAGTTAATAAGCTTACAAAGAATTACATACAGTAGGTACATAATTAAGTGAGTAAACCACAGAAAACATTTTAGCAAAATACCTGTAAGTACCTAACTGAACTTAGACACACAAAGTTGTCAAAAGGGCCAGTCTCAGCATGATTCCAAAGCAGGACTTTGGCGCTGGTTTTCAGACCGAACCATTTTTTTTTTTGTTATTTTATGGCCTGGTTACACGACCTTTGAGCCATATCTTTATGAAAAAAAGATGACATGTAGTACAGAATAAAAAATATATATATTTATAATTTGTTAGTGTGCAATATAGTTTAAACTAGTTTAGCTCTGAAATTTTCCAATTACTTAAAAAAAACGTTTTTTTTTTTGTTTTAATGCTAAAAGTCATATGATATTTATGAAAAGTAATAAAAATGCATTGATAAAATAAAGTAGATTATGCCACTTATGTAATTCAATCTTAAACTCAAAATTTCTGTTAAACACAAAATCCAACAGCCTGCTCAACCTTTGAGGTTGATTATTATCGGTACTGGGTTCCCAAAATAGCAATTGAATTGAAGTGGCTTTTAACTCAGCTTAACGCATTCTTGCTTCGAAAATAAGTTTCGTCTCAAAAATCAATGTGAATTTTCTCTTGGTTATTATCGGTTCTTCAAAACATCGGTTTTCCAAGTTTTCTTAGAACTACACATCATTAGCTGAGATATAGCACCTTCATGTCTACGCAGAAGCTCCACAGCGTAGCTAGCAAGAATTGCAATTGTTTATTTGGTAAACTTAACAAACACCTTTTATAACTATGTCTAATATTAGTGTGACCCTTGGTGGGACTTAGCAAGTTGAATGATTTGTATGTGCATTATGCGGTATGCCCCAGGCACTATACTGAGTGGTCCTATCTAGTATGGTTAGGAGTTTGCGTCTAGACGCCGTGTCTATCATAAATGCAGATGCAGGAAGTATTGAGAACGCAATTTATAAACTTGGATTGCGATTCTTTTACAATGAAATACCTAAAAGAACAACAAAGCACTATGTCATAGCTTGTCAGCTGTAACATAACGCTTTGTTGGTAGCCGTAAAGCTGACAGATTACCAAGTTTACTGGTGAAAGTAGTTAGGTGCCTGCCCCCAAGAATAAGATTCTAACAGTCAGAAGTGTCCCGGGTTGCGCTAAACTTATTAATATCTGCGCTCATGATTAGCGTTGCGGCGCGGGCGCAGCTCACGACCCTCTAAGTGACTGCCGCCTTATTTGCCGACGAGCTGCAACCTCCATAGCTGCATGAAGTGTATAGACATGAACTAGATTCTCTTCCGACCGTAAATGAGGAATCCTCTGATGATTCTATGTTAAGGGTCCTAATCAGATACTTAATTATGGACCCTAACATGATCCGATCACGTTTTAAGACCCTGATTCAAAATGTAAATGTAGGAATGGATGAATAACCATTTATTGCTAAGAAGAAAAATGTTTCATACTCATATACTAAATTACTAACGTCTGACTAGATTGACTGTTAGACTTTTTTGCCCGCAAAAATCTTAGAGTACACAGTACTACGTACCTATGGAGAGGACATTCCCGACCAACCTTTGCATCGCAAGTTGTGGTTGTTTTATTGTGGCAGTGCCTAATTTAGTCGTGATTTAGTCCATGACGAGTGCTTGCCACAAGAACTCAATTTTGGACGTTATGAAAAATACTTTCATGTGCGATTGATTAGATATTGCAAAAACAACTCACAGAAAATAAAAAATACCGACGAAATCACTTTTCATGAGAATGTTCAGCAAATCACTTGACAAAACCATAGGTAGAAAATATTTTTACTTCTTTTTGCGCTATCACAACGGTGGCTAATATAGCGGTAAATTCATAGATTAAAAAAAACAGAAATGACAAGGTCACTTACCTCCATCGTACCAGCGGCGATGTTAAAATATTGTTATTTTTTATGGATTTTCACTGAACCATTGATCAATTATATACAAAACATCCGAATATATATCCAAATACCATACTGACCTTTACCTTTTATAAAATTGAAATGAAAATAAATAGTAAAAGCAAGAAATTCAAAGTCTTTTGTCCTATTTCCTTTTACAGCCTTCAACGTAATACCATTATGTAGGTACTGATATTTCCAAATCGTCTTCATAACATAAATGTGTTCGTCGTCTTATGAAAACCACATTTTTTTGTAGATACTTAGCTATTACGTTACACCCTGTGTATCACATATATGATAAAAAAATGTGCTTTTCATTTTATCGGCGAGATTTGTCAGAGCTAGTCTATGCATTGAAGATGAATTGAAGAGAGTCTAGCTTCTATTAGATTGGTTAATCTATAAACTGTCATCAAGGTCTGTGTTACCAATAGAGTTTAGTCCACCGCATACAAATATCAATGAAAATAAAAAAGCTGACGACTTCCGTCGAGTCTAATTACATAATTTAAAATAAAAATTTGGCATGAAAATATTAATACAGTGAATTCATTTTTTTTTGGGTTCCGTATCCAAAGGGTAAGGGACCCTACTACTAAGACTCCGCTGTCCGTCCCTCCGTCCGTCTGTAACCAGGCTGTATCTCATGAACCGTGGCAGTTATACAGTTGAAATTTTCACAGATGATTTCTGTTGCCGCTATAATAACAAATACTAAAAACAGAAAAAAAAATATCTAAGGGAGGCTGCCCTTGGCGCACTTGGCCGGTTTTTTTAAATCCATCAAGGCTGTATAAAATCAGTTCAAGCGTTTAACCGGGGTGCGCTATCACTGTTGGCAACACTGGTTATTGTGTTGTGCGACACATTACTATGCAAAGAACGTCACAAACATCTAGTTCTTTTATAGATTTTGTATCAAAATCCAGAGATAGCAACTTAAAATGCACGTGAAATTTGAGAAAACGATAGGTCGTGCAGAATGCTCTCTGAGGGTATTTAATCATTTAAAAAAACGAAGACTCGATCTTGTTTAGTTCCATAAAGGTTAAGAGATCATTCAGCAAAAAAAATAGAGACTGTAGGTTAAAGTAACACGGAGTGAGTCGTGCATGATACCATGAAATAAAAGGTCCTAATTAATTTCTATCGAGAAATCATTACGCAATCGCATTTTCGTTCTTTACAGATTCTCCGTCACGCAATCAATGTTGATATAAAGAAATCTTAAATCTATCAACTTAGTATTAAAGAAACAAGGAGAATTTTGTCATTCTAAAGAAAAATAAACCATTAGAGAAATTTTCACGACTTCCTGCAATCAATACAGTTTAAAGCCGATCGACCCAAGGTCACCGGTAACGTTTAGTGGGTAACGCATAAGGTCTGAAAGGAGGAGAGGTTAAGGTGAAGACAAGGCCTAATCTATTGACCTGGTTGGCCTCTTCTATCCATTCCTAGGGCCGGGTCAGGTATTCGGTAGCGTTTACAAGGCAATCCCAGCAGCGCTTTCATCACGAGGCGAGCGGCAATCTGCGCGCACGCACCTAATGACGCCAAGCGATTACTGCTGCCATTAGCCTGGCGCGGGGGGAGGGGTAGGAGGATTGAATTAACCCGGAACATTAATAAGGACAATGATTCCGAAGTTAAAATTTCGTAAGCATTACTGAGTAACTAAAACATAGCTGACCGCGCCAAAAGTCTTATTTTAAGTTATAAGGTGACTGTTACTTTACTCTGCCCGGCAATATCGGCAATATGCCCGGTTACGCATGTAACAACAATCTAGTATTAATATCGCATTAAAAAAAATTAATGAAATTTGTTTTAGTCCAATAAAGATTTTATTTTTACGGTCGGCATTATTTTTACTATGACGGGAGGAGTTCGCACAGATAGCGCAGCGCGCGCTTCTGTTACGTATTGGCAATAATCCCGGACACAGTACATCTCTGCACATCAATAAACGTTGCTGTGGTCGCAGTACTACACGTAAAATTTTCGTAGGATATAAATGACACCCTATCTAGTAATGGTCTTATTTAGAACACCAGCCAACATCAAAGTGGCGCAGAGAAACACGCTAGACAATGGTTACCATGATGGAGGGTCCAAAACTGATTATGACCGAGCGGGACAGCTGTACGGCGAGCGAGTGAGACGCCGAACGGTCTGCAGACAATCGGAACCGTCCAATTATGATCCAAACGGCCACCTTGCCTTCCGACACGTGTCTGATAGCAAATCCCGGTTATAAGGGGTTTCCAATCCTGTGGAGTAGGATTCCTAAAAGGCTCTACCGGACTTATTTGAAAATTAAAAATTCCACGGATCACTAATTTCTAGGATATAATGAACTTTACAGTTTACAATAACTTAAGTATGTTTAACCAGTTATTATTACTTTTTTTATATAAGAAAAAAATTATGAGGGAATGTGGGTGGAACGGCCGGTAAGGAACGCATTAGCAAAGGGCAAGTTAAAAAGTACTCGAAACCGGCGTGCGTGCATGCAACGAGTAATGAATGTTAAGGAAGCGAAAGTGATTTGTCAGGATCGTGGCAAGTGGTAGCCCCTGGCCTGTGCCTACCCCTCTGGGACACAGGCGTGAGTCTATGTATGTATGTAAAAAAATTAAAATTGGCGGGCAACAAATAATCCAACTGCGACCAAAACGGTCGGCACGGGGCATAAATGAATCCATTTATTTTTAAATTTTCCTGTAAAATTCAGTTTTAGTAAAGTTTTAAATTCGGTGGGCTCATTTGTCCAGGCTGAAGACTTTTTTAATTTTAAGAATAGTTTTCATTGGTAAATGCTGAGGTTCGAACCCACGACCTCTTAAATGTGAGGCAAGCACTCTACCGACCGCGCTACCAACGCTTGTACAGTCGACAGCACATCAACCTCAACATTTTAGTTGCAAAGTCGCCCGTAATGCAACGGAGTAAAGGCATGGATGTAAAGAATTATGAGCAGTCGATTGTACAACTGACAATATTTATAACGCTGACATAATAATGATAATTTCCTCATACTATTCCTGAAATGTTTGATTAACTTCAATTACGTAACTTTCAACGGAATAATTAGTTTCTGGAAATAATTTCGTCGTTCGGCATCCAAAACCGCGAACGTGACTTGTATAAAATTTTACAGGAGACACTAAAAACTTTAGAAATCATACCGTTGTACACATGATAAAAATTCGAAATAATGGTTTTTAGACTAACTTAATTAAACCATGATTATATTCTTTTTGTTGCACTAACCCGTGCTGAGGACAAAAAATTCCACCTATGCCGGGACTTGAACCCGCGACCTATGTCTCACCGTGCCAGCGCTCTCCCAACTGAGCGAATGGGCAAGTGCAAGCGTCGATGAAATTTCGAGCCTCTTTACAAACTTCTCTGTATTGCGTACAGGCAGCGACATCAGGCCGAAGCAATTTACATCACTTGCAGCCCCGAGTAAGTCACTTGGCAGTTAGGTTTTGAAATTGGAATCGTATCGCTGTACCTATATGATAAGTTTTTAATTAAACCATGTTAGTCTAAGAACCATTACTTCGAAATTATTTCGAAAGTTTTTAGTGTTTTCTGTTAAATTTTATAAAAGCCTCCAGTTTTGTATGCCGAACGACGATTTCGGTAATCGCAATTATTGAAATGGAACCTATCGACGGAAATTTGATTTGAGAGGAAATTGGCGCTGCCGAGCGACTCCTCATCTATTACGTAAGTTGATATGGGGAAGGGGGTGAACTTGAAAATGAGTGGTTTTTTCCACAATTTTAAGGCTAGTAACTATAAACCAGTCGTCTTTCGAATTGCTTCTTTTAACTTAAAACATTCTTCTATTAATTTTAAAGTACCCATTAAAAGTAGTTGGGACCGGAAAATACCACTAAGTTATCAAGACTTCGGTGAAATTAAACAACACATTTTAAGGCCAAAGATGGTTATTAATATTATATATAGTAAAGAAAAAATTTTGTACGCGGATATATTTTTATTACAGAGGGCTTATTTAATCGCAGGGTAACAATTTTCTCACAGTGCGAAGTAGCATTGTTGATGAGTCAGTATGTTTATAGTAATTTCCATAATTTTTAAAGAGCCTTTAAATAGGTCCCATTGAAATAAGGCTTATTTTGTCATACCTAGGGGAGGGGGGACCAAAATTAACTGCCATCTACCATGGGAAAAACGGTCCGAATTTCCAAACGTTTGTTTGTTTGCTACATTTTATTGCACAATAAAATCATTATCATAAGCAGCCTATATACGTCCTACTGTAGGGCACAGGCTTGCTCTCAGAGAGAGAGTATGGGCTTAATAACCACGGATTGGCGATTTTAAGTGCTGAGGTCTGTAAATAGCTCAGACAGTCAGGTTTCCTCACGATGTTTTCCTTCACAGTTAGCGAGTGGTATTGCTACTATATCTTCACAAATGTACATAACTTTGAAAACAAAGTCAGAGGTACATGCTAGCATTGTGAATCGAACCTGGGTCTCTCGCTTCAGAGTCCAATGGTCTACCCACTAGGCTACCACCGCTATGCAAAGAATTTTTTTTCAGCCAGCCTAGAAATTTTTACATGTTAAAAAATAGAGCGGGTAAGGCGAAATGCGGTTACCAAATTAACCAAAGTAACTGCTACCTGCATTTCAATATATCAAAATATCATGTCACAGTATTTGTTATTAACTCGAACTCCTCCGAAATGGCTTCACCAATTTTTATGAATTTTTTATGTATATTTAGCAGGTATGAGAATAGGTCGTAGGCTAATTAATATGGCAAAACAGCGTTTGCCAGTGAGCTAGTTTCAATATAAAATAACATAAGATACTCTAGTTACAGACTTCAAAAATATAGTTGCTGAGATATAGTTGAGTATACACAGAGTAAACGTGAATAAAATAATATTAGTATAGATCAGAAATTAAATGCTCTTTCAATTTTCTTCGGAACTGTAAACCAGTACAACTATCCCTGATAGCCTTAAAACGTTCAGGGCCTGTTTCATTAATTAATGGTTTACTATGACAATTCGATGTACATTGCAAAGTCGATTAACAGATTAACAAGTTGACTCTGCTACACAATGTACCCTCGATTTGCCTTAATGAACTACGAATTGTAGTTTTATGAAACCGGCCCGGGTCGATCTACCCATTTTCTGATAAAGACTGTCGACACCACATCACCCGTGACATTTTCATTGCAAAGTCGCCCGTGACAAAATCCAGTAGAGTGCACGCGTGTTAAGGTTGACTGTACTTATTTATTTGCCACAACTAACTTTCATTTGGCTCACATACTTCCTGCATCGGGGAATCGGCGTGACAAGCACGTGTCTAAACGGTCCAATGAGGAAAGCAGATAACTCGTATTTTGTGTGTAGCACAATAATAATAATAACATAATAACTTCCACATAACACCATCCCACACAACACAACACAGTGATACAGAAAAATCTCCACCACATTTATCAGTGGACCCAAGACTGGCTCAACACACTGAACGAATCCAAATGCACCGGTTTGCACATTGGAAAATGTTACCATACAGCATTAACAATAATCAGCGAGAAGTTGTTGAATGCTAAAAGGATTTAGGAGCCAATATCACCTTAAACCTGAAATGGGACACTTGAATACTTGAAATCACAAAGAAAACCAACTCCATTTTCTACATCATACGCAAGCTATTTTCTTCATAAATATATAAAGAACTTTTCCTGATACTTCACAAAACCTACGTTCGACCACTATTAGAATATTCATTTCAGATATGGAACCCCTACTTCATTGATTTGCTTGAGAGAGTACAACGGAGAGCTACAAAAATGGTACCCAGCCTTAAAAACCATCCCTATGTATACAGATTGAATGAACTAGGGCCAACTACTTTGGAACAGCGTAGAGAACGAGTTGACCTAATGGAAACTTAAAAAATGTTGAACAATTACCATAATGTACCGGACCTTGCTAAAATGCTATACAAAATGATTACAAACCAATTTCTGCCAGGGCACTTGCTAAATTGGCCAAGCAACCATGGACAAACAATCCCAGAAAACACTTCTTGCCGAACCGTGTAGTGCATATATGGAATAAGCTATCAGAGAGAGTAATTGGTGCTCCTTCAGTGAACTCATTTAAAAACTCACTTAATAAACTTTTTACAAATGCACGAAAGTGATGTACACGTATCAGCTTAAAGCAAATGAATGAATAATAATAAAAGTCACTCGTCCTGGTCCTGAACTAGGATACCCTGTGCTATACTAACTAGACAAGGAAATCGCAAACATGGATATACATGTAGACTAAGGTCATTTGTATCAATTAAGTACTGCAGGCTCGAGTGGGAACCGAGCCTACTCACGACCTAGCTCGGTAGTGAAGCATAGTGCACAATATTGACTGTCTGTATACCAAAATTCATCCAAATTCATTGAGCCGTTTATGCATAACAAACATTTAAACAATCCAAAGTGAAATCTTTCACTCTATTCACATTATTAGTTTTAGGTAGTTCGAAGAAAGAATGTTGTTCAAAACTGTCCACTAAGCTCGGCTAAACATTGACTGAAAAGTAGGTTCCCCTACACAGCCTCAGTTCATCGACCCTCGGAGGGTCTACGAGAGAAAAATAATAACAACGAGCATCATCAGAACACGGCTCGAGAAAAAAACCTGACTCTGGCAGAATGTCATTACGGCGAGATCGTGGCGCCATAGACCCGGGCATGGCTAGACAGCCTGATAAAATTATAAACTTATGATCTAAGAAATGAATCCCTTAAATACTCTTTTTAGTTTTCAATAATAAAAGTTGCTTTCAAAACGTGCTCAAGAAAAGAATTTATATTTTTAGACAATTCTAGTAGTCTTCTAGGTCGCACGACAGTCTATCGTAATTCTCTTCACAGTTATCAAGCCTTTCGGTACTTAACCATGTATGTAGCGGGCGCATTAGCAGTTATTATCGCTTCATTTGAGTACTCTCTTGATGTCTTAACTTCTACCTTGAGTCTAATCTGATGTCATTTTCCAGCGTGAAGTGAAATCTGTGAACACCCACAGAAGAAATCCAATAAACAATAGAACCATATTTCCGGTACATTTTTCGATTTGATTGGTCAATTTTGAACATCAATATCACAAGGCGCCATGATTGGCTACCGTCCGACTACCTCATCTGAACAAATCGAACCACAATCTCGCTCACAGCGCTACTACACTTCAAAATCCAACAAAGAGCCAATCAGAAGTGAAAATGTAACGCTCCGCATCTATCGTTGGAGCATAAACCTCAGCTGCGGTTACACTTACTCAAATAAAAGTCAATCTTCAGATGGTCCGTGTGAAAATTTGATAACGAAACTATGGATCGATGGGTCCGCAGGAGGCTTCTGCGGTTTGCAATCGGCCCGCTACTGTATAGGATGCAATAAACGTGGCGATTAGCTTGGCCACCTTCCGTCGTCGCCTCATCTCGCACGGAGCGCTGCCTGCGCTGCCCCGCTGGCAAATTAACAGGGGGCTTATTTAGTTATGCTAGCGCTTGACTTAGATAGATAGATAGAGAACACTTTATTGTACATAAAAATGGAAATTACACAGATATTTCTTAGCTATTCGCATTCGCTTATTTTCCAACTATTTATAATACATTGGTGCTTCACTTGTCTATTTGCTTTCACGTACATATTTGCCGACTATTTGTAATATTGGCGCTTCTCTTGGCTATTTGTATTGGTGAAAGGCTTTTTGGCGTTAATGTTATCCAGTCGTAGGTTTTTTGCCTTAGGTTCATGGTCATGGGTCTTAAAAATCACTATTAACAAGATTGAGAGATTATACAGACACTTTTTGAAAATTCGATCAGTAAAAAAATGATGTGTTTTCCTCGGTGGCGCTCTCTGTTACTCCCTGGAGCCCCTTAAATGAACTTGAAGCGGCAATGCTATAAGAACGCTTGTGAAAGACAGTGACCTGCCAATGGTATCATACAGTTTGTATTAAAACAATCTAGGGTCTGCTAAACCACGCCAGTTTTGATAAAGCCACGTCTCGTGCTCGTGATTTTCAGAAACATTATACCTATGTACTTCCTTTTTCCTCTGTGATTATACTTACTTAACTAATGCGCGAAACATAATTTTTACTTTCCTTCCTTTAGCAATCAAAATTACGTACTTACGCTAAGAAAATTGATTTTCTTTTGTGGAATGTTTTCAGCAAGAAGCGTATCATCGCCATTTGACTGATGAACATTTAGCGCAATATCGCCTGCAATGTAATGGAATAGAGTGCAAGTTTGTAAATTTTGATGTGCCGGTAAATAGTTTCGTACAGTCGACAGCACACTGACTTTTACATCCTTGCCCTCTACTTAACTAGGTACCTTATGCGCGTTAAGGGCGACTGCCACTGAAATGTTAAGTTTAATGTGCTATCGACAGCATGTCTGTTGAAAATGTAGAGTCGCCATGGTATCATTATTCTTTATTGCACTTAAGGCAAACTTAAGCCAAACTTAATGCTAACAGTATTATCTACCAGTAAAGTTAACCTTGGTGGTGGGTTAAATTACTTCTAGGCCTATATACGTCCCACTGTAGGGCACTGGCCTTCTCTCCGGGAGAGAGTATGGGCTTAATCACCACGCGTGCCCACCGCGGATGGAAAAAATACATTATTTCTATGAGCACTGCCCATTTGTAGAATGTAATGAACGAAAATAAAGCTAAATGTAGAGTCAAATAATCACGAGAGAAGAAGATAATAATCTTTACTAACCTTTATGACTTACTCATTGGAAATCACTAAATAGATTATCTACGATCAAAGGACTACTTTCAAATGCACCTTGCTATTCGGATTGAGCAATCATCGGGCCAAAAAACTAAATCAATATTTCAATGATAGCTCATAATCAGCTACCAAACGAGTTGTTGCAGTTTCATCTGAATTCTTGACCTGCTTTGAGTAGCGGGCAACATGTAATCTAAAAAAACTTATCGTGACTACTGCTTTAAGCATCCACAAAGGCCTAATTATTGGCATCAAATCCTGTTTGAATCCCGACATTTGCTATAGCAATTAGTACAGAATTTGACAATTAGACTGGAATCGTTCAGGATTTGTTGCGCGTAATATAATATGAGCAGGTGGAATCTTTCATCCAATTTATTGCAACTTCGTTTAGTCCCGCCGGCTGAGATGAGCTTTAACTAATATTATGACAGCTGATATCAGCAATTTTTTTTTGAAGACTTACAGGTATAGTCAGCAACACTTGCGTCATCAATACATTCACTCACTTCAATACTTTATTTGTCAAAATCAGTCCAGCCGTTTAGCCTCAACCTAGTCTTAAAGAAACATTCACACATCGCGAAAAATATAGCCCTCCTTTGGATTCGCAGTCGGGTAAAAGCATGTAAATACATAACCCGAATAACATAACGACACATTATATCCCATATTAGGATTTGTTTGACAAACCAACTTTACGTGGAAAAAAAACACTATAAGCTGTACCTTTTTACTATTTTAAGTTTATTTACAAACTTCCAAATAAGTATCAAAACACACGACCCCGTTGCAACAAATCTACTAAGGTCTTAATGGTTCCCTCGCTATTAAACTCCACATAAGGGCGTGTCCACGCGGCCGGTATCAAACCATTGGCCGCAAACCGCAGCTTCTGGACTGAGCCTCAAATAGACCTGTATTGAAGACGTCTTCACTCTGAACGATAAATTTCAATTCCATATTAAGTAAACTGCGGATAAGACGGCCTCTTCAAAAAACCGCATTGTCACTGATATCCTCCTCAGTGATGTTTTGAATAATTGATGGACATTTGTGAATAGGTTTATAACCACTCAATCGCGCATAAACCTAAGTACTTACTTAATATGTAGTTTGAATCTTCAACATCTACCGGGCCCCATTTCACAGTTTACTACGACCAATCCGATGTACATTGCATAGACGATTAACTCACGCAATGTACATGGAATGTGTCCTGATATCGCGATCCCAATTAGCGCACTGTAAATACAGTTCTCAACGATTGAAAGTGGCGAACAAGGCGTTGGAAACGAATAGGGAAATTTTACGTTAAGCTTATGAGCTTAAACCGTAATGTTTGGAATAATCAAAGTAATACTTGAGATTGGTGATGGCTGGTCAGCCATGCTCGATGGCTGCGTTATGCTCGTGAACGGGCGCTGTTCGTGTGTCATGCTGCAGCATTAATGTCTTTCCTACTTTTGTAAGAAGTATTGTTTTGGCTTTTAAAGTTATTGATGGCAATCACGGAATCATATCATATAGGCTCTGATGTATAAGTTTAAGATGATTTGAGAAAAGATGGTCAGAGTGGAGTTTTTTTCCGCTGCCTTTTTCTCCACAACACATATGGCCCGAAGGCTTCGGCTAACATAGTACATTGACATTCAGCAAACAGAACGTAAATTCTTTACGTTGAAATAAATTATTGATTTCTGAAAAATAACAAAATAAGTAGGTACATACTTATACCGAGTGTTAATTTGCGTGCGCCATCACCGAAACCCACGTACAATCGACAGCAGGTCAACATTTTGACTTTTGTTGCAAAGTTGTTAAGGTAGATTTGGCGTCGACTGTACTCTCTCTATTTGTACGAACATTTTTTTCAAAAGAACTATGCCTGAAAAATGAACGGCTCGTAATATTGAGACTCCGATGGTCTGGTAAATGCATCTAAAATTTCTTCCCAAGGAACCTTATCGAAATTATCGAGATTTATTTTGGGAAACGAATTTCGAATTGGAACGCGCCATGTATTCAATACAACGGGATCTCAAACACGCACACCGCTGGTTTTTACTTACACTTCGTGTCCTATGGACGCTGAAAGTTACGCGTCCATTTGTTTTAGTTTTAAGTATGACAATTAATACTGTTTTGGTTTGTAGTGTGCATAGGTTTTGAGCTGTTCGTCAGTATTTTAACACCCTCTATGCAGGTATAAATAGGACCATTTAGATTTGTACCGTTTTTCCTTCTCAAGTTTAAGTTTTCCTATTAATTAATTTCTACTCTAGAGCTCAACTAACTAGGTACCTACACATAAATTTTATTTATTTACTAGATGACCCCGTGAACTTCGTATCACCTACATCAATATTTTCTTTTTTGCTCACCGTTTAAACCTTCCCTGTACTTGCACAAATATAAAAAAAGAAAAATTAGCCAAATCGGCCCAGCAGTTCTCGAGTTTTAGCGAGACAAACGAACAGTAATTGATTTTTATGTATATAGAAGATAGGCACTTCAACTAATCGTACAATGCGGCGGACTTCATGAAAAATTTAAAACTTTTGAAGACTGAACTTGCAGTTTTAGGGACGTAAGGTGTAATCATCATCATCAGCCATTTGACGCTCACTGCAGGACACAGGCCTCCTTCATGCTTTTCATAACCATGAGGGGTTTTGCCGTAATCGCCACGCTTGGCAGGCGGGTTGGCGATCGCAGTATGCGGTTCGAATCTCAGGAAGACGCTGCTGCCCGTCTCCTGGTAATTTATTTTCTTAGTCGCCTTCTACGACATCCACAGTAGTAGGGTTATTGGTTATTTTTTATTTCCGTTTTTTATTTTTTTCTTTTCAATTATTTTTTATTTTTTGTTGATTTATGGTGATTTCATGTAGCCTCGTGCAAGACACTCGCGCAAACACGACGAATCGATTGAGATCTTATTTATCAAAATTTGACCGCTGGCTTAAGAGTTATGAGGGAATATAGAATCGGACATACTTATATACATACAAACGAGCCAGGCATAGGGCTTTGGCCTCCGCCGCAGTCGGGTAAAAACCCATTACATCCGAAAACTGGGAGGTTCTACTAAGAGAGCGTTGGTAGCCTAGTGAGTAGAACATCGGACTCGGAAGCGAGAGACCCAGGTTCGATCCCAAGTGCGGGCATGTACCTATGACTTGGTTTTCTAAGTTATGTACATTGTAAAGTTATAGTAGCAATACCACACGCTAACGGTGAAGGAAAACATCGTGAGGAAACCTGAGTGTCTGAGCACGCGTGGTGATTAAGCCCATACTCTCTCCTTGAGAGAAGGCCTGTGCGCTACAGTGAGACGCATATAGGCTGATTATGCTTATGCTACTAGTCAATGCTAATAGTGCGAGATCCTGTTTAGAATTATATACTCTCATCTGTTATTTAATGATGATAATAAATAATAATATGTTAGGTAATCTATACATCGCATGTTTTGGTTCTGTGGCCTAACCGGGTTAACCGGATCTTAGACCATAACGACTTTTACTATGAGGAAAACTTTGAAATCCGGAGGTGACTTCAGTATGGAACCGCTGAATTTTCCCCCTATTTTTGGATCACTATGGTAATTTTACTACACCCTATATATTATGTATTATTTTTTGGAAGTGAACTTCCACTTATTCAGTTAAAAAAACTGAATATTGATACAAGTTTATCGCCAAACTGCAGAGCAGTTTGTTGCCAAAGCGGTGTAGCTGTATATAATAACTGTATTACATATTTAACAACTTAATACCCTGCGAATATTTCACTATAGGATGCTTATACTTACGCTAGTTAATATCCTATACGGTTCATGACAATGGACAGTTTTAAAGGCATTTTAACCGAGAACCGTCGCTGATTTTCTCCCTAAAACCACGTCTTTTATTCAACTCCCCTCCACTAATTAGCGGTGTACTCCACTATTTTCGTACGCATCCATTTTCTCGGTTTGTTGGTCGCTAATCGGTAAGTGCACGTGAAAATGTGTGACTCGGAGCTACGAACGAGTGGAACAGAGAGTCTGATACAAACATAGTTTTTCAATAGACTGATATAATCACGACAATATCCTCTATTTGGTGGTCTGCTAAGCAGCAGCAATAACAGTACAAAGTCATTCCAATGGTGTAACGCGCGCAAATTATATAAGCATCTCTCGCAAAGAAGATCTCTTAACCCCGAGATAAGTTGCACGGGTTTACAGCATTGGAATGCGATTGGTAACTAAACTAACAACAGACATTGACACTATTGGCAATAGTGTTAATGAAACAATCGTTACCGCACTAATATGACTCTCACGCACTAGCATGCCATAGGTTCGAGTCCCGGAATGAAAACATCGCGAAGAAACCCTAGCGTCCGAGGTATTTACATACCTCAGCGCTTGCTACGCACAATGGCACAACTACGTATGAGGCTAAGGCCGATATTCAGAAACACAGCATTGAGCTACACTTAACGAGCACTAAGCTGAGCATCGGCTGAGCAATCTCAACAAAGACTCAAGAATTTTGTATTCACAGTCAATATCTCGACTCGAACTCAGCTAAGCCACAGCTCAAGCTAAACTTACGTGAGCGTGTAATCTGTGGTACAGTTTTTGACGTTACCGGTTTATATTATCTGTTAAAGCTACATGAAAGGCATACAATAATCCACAGGAGTGAATGAGATGGCAACAAATGTCGAAACTTTTTACGCGCGGTTATACTTTATTTTGACTTCTCATTACTCTTAAAACACAATTTAAATTTTCGAAGGAAAATGAGCATGCAAAATGTCAAATTGTGAATAAAAAAAAGGTTACTTCACCACAGCCACAGGTTATTTAGAGTTCTCGAATTGCCTACAGGTGTCGCTACTTTCTTCGTCATTGCCACCTTGAGTCTGAGCTAAGTCGCCGAAATCCACTACTCAGTCTCAGCTTAGCTTGCGCTCAATTTTTGTTATCTCAAACTCAACTGTGAATACAAAATATCCCTGAGACTTTCATTTTGACAGTTGGAAGACCCGGACTCACATTGAGCTCACGCTCAAAATCGTTTCTGAATATCGGCCTAAGTGCGGAAGTCTCAGGTCTAACTAGAACTAGAGCACATGACTATGAACCAGTATGCATTTTAGAGACTCGCCTCCCTGTTCCTTTTACGTCTATTGCCAACCTTTAGTTCAAGTAGAAAATATCCCCGTACTTATACAACTTTTCGAGAACATTTTCCACTATGAGCAGCGACCAGGGCCTCGATTCTGTTAGTGCATTGTTGTATAATGACCGATACACTGTCGAGTCACGTGACGTGTTTTTCATACCATTGACGCCTAGAAGGTTTGGTACGTGTGCCCGCGTAGACTTGAAGCATCAATGAAATGTAATGACCATGTTCATGCTGTTGTCATAATACTAAGTACAATGCATTAACAGAATCTAGGCGCAGTTCCTGGCTCCACGTGAGGGCATATTGCACACACTCGGGTCGCCGCCAGTCGCCGCCCGCGGTCATACTGCGGTCGTGGCCGCCTTCCCAACCCAAAACTGTTGACTTTATTTTATTCCGACCAAACTGGGGCTAAATAAGATATTGCTAAAGTGGCGATCCTTGTGAAGGGAATTTGAATTGACGGTTGGTTTTTAGAGAAGACAAGACCTGCACAGAATGCAACGCTATTTCCATGTAGAACATTTTTTTTATATGGAGACCAGCTGACCTGGCAATAGTTGTTTTGCCATATTAATTAGCCTACGACCTGTTCTCAGACCTTCGAAATATATACCAAATATTTCATAAAAATCGGTTGAGCTGATACAGCTTTTTTTTTCTATATTGAAGATGACACAGAAGTAACTAATTGGTACAACTAGTGACGATTGAAATGAATACATTTGATATTTCTTTTATAGCTTGTTCTCCACATACATAACATATCTACATAAGCAGCCTATGTACCTCCCACTGTAGGGCACTCTCACTGTAGCTTTCTCTCAGAGAGTATGGGCTTAGCTTAATCACCACGCGTGCCCACCACGGATTGGCAGTTTCAAGCGCTGAGGTACGCGAATAGCTCGGACACTCAGGTCTCCTCACAACGATCTCCTTCGCCCTTAGCGAGTGGTAGTACTACTATAACTTCACAAATGTACATAACTTAGAAAACCATAGGTACATGCCCACACTGGGAATCTAACCTGGGTCTCTCGCTTCCGAGTCCAATGTTCTACTCACCAGGCTATCACCGCTCTCCACATAATCTTTATAATTCTGAAAGTAATTGAATTGAGTTAAAACCAACACATCCCTAACTGAAACGAAGACAAGCGCAGGGGGCACGATCGCCACATCAAGCGCGATAACGCGATAAAACGTCGCGCCACCTCGCTTTTACTCGCTACGTAAAGCTAGGTGGCGTTACTAATGATAATAATAACTTCCACACAACGCAATCACTTGCCCTGGCCCCTAACTAGATACTATGGTAACCAGCCAATGGCATGACAAACATGGAATCACACCTAGACTGTGATCATTTGTACGAATCAAGTGCGGCGGACTCCAGTGGGGACTAGCTCTATTTTAGTCGTCAAGCCAGTTAACCGCCAGACCAATGAGGCAGTCAATATAGAATCGCGGAAGAGCCGATGAAAAACAAAAGCGCTGTGCCGTGCCGATTGATCGTTCAAACCCAAAGTAATTTATCGAATGCCTGTGTTTTTTCGCGTTCTAGCTAACACGGCCCGGCAGACTGGCTGGCATCTCCGCAGTCAGGTGTCCGGCCATCAATCGGGCGAGCTGTAATGTCTCACATTTGCGGTCGCTCCCGGCAGGATACGAGCGTGTACCGTAATGAGCAACACATAACGAAGCCTTACAAATAATTCCATCCACCGAAAAAAAAACTCGACCGAATCACGTACGCGCATCTTTGGAAGGAAAACGCGTATCGGATAGCACCGGCCGTGTCGCCTCTCGCTCCCCTACAAGGGCCTGAAAGAGATGGCAAACATAATAATCATACGCCGATATTGCCTGATACATTTTCGAAGTGTTGGCCACGCTCAATACAATCAATTATTCGTCTACGTGTTCCCCCGGCTACCTTCTGTTGGTAATGTTTTGAACAACAAAAAGTTTATTGTTAATGTTATTATAGAACAATATTCTTATAATGCGCTTCTTAAGTGTATTCGGTGCCAATGGTGTAGCGTAATTTACCAGATTAAACTCCGCATTTTATTTATTATAACTTACCATAATTTTATCATCCTTATCTTGCACTCTTCATGACTATTTTCAGAGGTCTTAAAGTTCTTCCTTACTCTTGAAACTGAGATTCTACTCTACTAGTAGACATCAGCATTGATATTAGAATTAAAAACTAGGCGAAAAGCGTTAGCTTACGAGGAGTTATGTTTACATTTTTGTAATTGTTATGAGTAACTAAAAGTTAGAGCCACAATAGAACATTAAAGCGATTCAAAACCTGTGATTGCCCAATTATCTCACTTACCAGTTTATGTACAATTGCAGGTACATACACAACAGCTAATCAGCTTTTAAGACTGGACCGTTTCATTTCTCAAAGGCGTAGATTCGTTTAGGCCAATGTAAATATCGATATGCTGTCGTGTGTACTCTGTTCAGACGACCGGTACATAAACCTTTACATACTGTCAGAGACGAACAACCGACGACGCCGTCTCCGTCTCCACTCACCATGATTGAGCTCTTCGAATAAGAGCGAATTAATAACCTTTACATACGTGCACTATAGCCAGTTACGATAAGAGCGTCTTTGCAACAACTAGGTATGTAGAGGTTGAAAAATATCCTTTACACTTAGTTCCGTTACGGGTGATATTATAACAAAGAAATACGATTGATCAGCTCACGGCAATACCTATATCCTAAGTGCACAAAGCTCTCTTTAACGGGCTGTGAATTACTTCCACCGATCCAGCAAACGTCTAATAGTTGCACCCACGTCTAAGTGCCAATTTTATAATTTAAACTTAACTAAGTTTAATACCTACAATCGTTTTCATTTTCGCTTCCATGGCTTTTATTACCGTTACGGGCAATTTTACAGAGCAAATATAAAGGTCGATTGACTATACACTTTTTCAATCAAGAATTTCACTACGTCAGTAAATATTTCTGTATCGTACTGTCTCTTTAGATTTGTTACAACAGAAAAAGACAGAACGATGTTTTAAGTATTTAAAGAAGTTCTCAATTCTAAAATCAGCTGTAAATAAGAGGCTGGAGTGCCCCAACATCGAACACGAACACTCAAAGATCTAGTTAAGCCGCGCTCAGTTCAATGGTGAAATTAGCACAAAATCGACTCTGATCTGATTATCCCGTTGACAGAACACGAGCACTGCGAGTTCAGACTGGATGCGCAGTCAGGCTAGTGAGCCTTCTGATTCTGAGGCGTAGATTCACTAAGGGTCAATTGAATTGAGAGGTTCCGTATACCGTGTGCATCGTTTTACCAACATTTCTCAGAAATAAATGCGAAGTAAAGCCGTTTTAACATGATCAAAGAACTTTGACCAAGTAACTTTGACGACTACTTGGCCAATATTTTTACCGTGGTAAAATCGATCAAAGTGCACTCGAATGACGGAGTCCAATCAAAGTTAACTTGGACGACACTCATTTCTTCATGTTATTATGTTTCTGTGATGTGTCTTGCTGATATAATAAATGCCTTTCTTCTTCTACTTCTTCTTCAATGTCTTAATTCAAATTTCAAATCGACTTCAAATAGATATAAAATGTACTTAACTTGATAGATAGAGAACATTTTATTAATAATAATATTTTCTATTTCGTATATTTTTATTTTTAGGGTTCCGTACCGTAGGAACCCTTGTAGGATCACTTGTGCGTCTGTCTGTCCGTCCGTCTGTCACAGCCAATTTGCTCCGAATCTATCAGGTGAAATTTGGTAGGATGGTGTAATCCTATGACCCAACAAAGATGTGCAAAGTAAATAAATATTTTTGTAAAATAAAGGTCATTTTCGGTGGACATGGACAAATCAGGAAATAAAAAAAAATTGCAAACCTTACTGTGTCATATATCAAATTAAAGGGCTCGTTATGAGAATTTCAAATATTTGCTATTATTGTAAAATAAATAGTTTTGATCTTATTACGAATGATCCCCTGATCTCCGAAACTAATGAGCTTATTTAGAAATAAATACAAAATATAGTACATTGCTTGTAGATTACAGGAAAACTTATAAGAATTCTATAAATTGAAAATAAAGTGCTAAACTCAATATAATACGTTCACTTACGGAAAATAGTTCACTAAAACACCACTAGATAGCACTAGTATTAGTTAACTCGCTTCTTACTGTGAGGATTTCAAATGCGATACCTACCACAATTGAATAAAAACATTTCACTTTGGCATTGTACGGAACACACTCCACGTGAGTTCAACTCGCACTCGCTGGTTTTTTATTTCGTTATTATCCATAGCAAGTTACTAAAGATAATAATATCCATAATTATTAAAGAACTCATCTTAGTTTATATCATTTTAGCACTTAAATAAATTGGTTGCAGATTCACAGAAATGTCGTAGGTACCACAATTGGCGAGACTGTAAAAGTTGCCGTCGTATTGGCGGATGAATTAGCATCCGGATCCAGTTTTTTCACAATAGGCCTAATCATATCTGTCACCAATAACTTTCATTAAACACTAGAAATTATTTACAGGGATGGACCTTGGCATTTTACTTTTGCAACAGCATCACAGACTATCTTACTTACCTATAATACCTTGGACATGATATGGCAAGTACGAGGCGGAGATGTGATAGGTAACGCAAGCCTCGGTATCACGTGTGCCTTTAGTGTAGAGTTACGCGTCCGGCCGACTGTATCAACGATCGCCAATCGCCTGGATCCATTCCGTGTTAACCATACCTTCTTGCTGCGGCTAGGAAATTAGCGGGAGAGAAGTTTGATTGAACGCGACGCTAACCAGTTGGCTAAAAATGGCTATCCGAAAGGTTCGTACTATTCGGGCGTCTGTTTTGGTAGGGTGACCAAAATATTTGATTGAATCTGAACTGTTGGGACGTCTATCTAGATATCTATACAGCCCGTGAAAGACCCCTACTGTTGGTCCTGTCACCGTCACGCCAACCTCGCCGTTCTGTGCCAATCTGGCCCATTGTCCTCCTGCCGCCTTTTCCTTTTGATGCCCCAACATGGACAATAAAAAGCCTGTTATTGAATTATTCTTGAGTTAATTTATTTTTAATAAAATGAAGGTAGCTTTGGAAAATATCTTTGGAATTTTCAATTGAATTTTGCGACACATTCAGTTGCTTAACCTTATTATATGTAATAGATGTAACTTAAATCAGACCAGTGGCCTAACTACGCGCACCAAATCCTGAACGATTCCAATCGCCTGACTGTCAAATTCCATACTAATTTGACAGGTAGACCATTGGAATCGCTCAGGATTTGGTGCGCGTAATATAGGGGCAGAAGGTGTTTGATACTCGATAAACTGATGCGATTTTTTTTATATATATTTTTAATAACATTGTTTCCGCCCGCCTGGCATAGTGATACACACTTTGTATCATTATGCCGATCTGTAAACACGTTTAATAAAACAGAACGCTTACGAACTGTAAACAATTTTGAAATACCTCTACACCAGCCATTCATTACACACACATTTTATCGCTATCACAGTCAGTTTTTTAAAACGCTCCCGAGATTGCACGTATCACAGCCACAACCGTAATCTCGGCAACTTACATTACGTACTGTGAACTTGTAACGTCGTGATCATACTCTTCACGAGGAGGCACGACTGGCAGAGTGTGGACAGCGGCCTCCCGCCATTTTGTCCCCTCTCGTCCATACAAAAAGCTCGCGCGTGTTTGCCAACGAGAGTGTAGTTCCACCTTAAGAAGCTGATGCGTTCGACCGGAAAATATTACCGTTTCTTCATAGCTCACTATGAAATTATATTGTGAACCATTTGCATCTAGCGTTAGGTGGACATTCCATCAGTTTGCGTTTACCAACGTGTAGAATATTGGTTTTCGGGATCACTTTATTTTGTGTAGAGTCATTTCCTGTTTGCTCATACTGAGAAAATATGAAAAAAAATATTTGCTGTTCCAGAATAAATAGTACTAACTACTAAGATAGTTCTTCAGCACTGCAGTGGGCAGTATAGGTATGTTATATATTTTTTTATTGGTAGAAAACAAATAATTGTACAATAAAGTCAGAAAAATCTTCCCTAGATACGTATGTAATTGTACAACCAGAGACTTCCCAACTTCCTACAGAAACCTAAGGGTAGATCAGCTGCCAACTTTATAGAAGTCGCTAGAAGTACCACTTATTTTTAATATAATTTGTTTTGTTGCGCGTGATATTTCGCGATCTATTGTGTGGTAAAAGTGAAAATATTTTTCGTTTCAACATGTTTAGTTGCTCTTCCAGATTATATTTTGTACTTTTATTAGATATTTTGACAATGTATAAGTAGAATATGAGTTTCAGCTTTGTACCCTTGTTCAGATCTAAGATATACTTATCAGAATCCTAAGTGTTTGCGTGCGATTCTACTTCCATGGCATATGTCATAATTAGTTTGATAGTTAGTGGGTACTTTTTAGTTCTTTTATTATTTATCTATTTTTTTTTGGCTGGTATCACTGTTCTACCTTTCTTTCACTTTAATTAAAATAACCTAATTATTCTAAATTTCGGGCTTCGCTGAAAATCAGCGCTGTAGGATGACCTGCATCCCGCAGCACAGGCTGAGCGTCTGTCCGATTGCCAAGTTTTTTTCTACTTTAAAATTTGTTTAAAAATAACATATAAGCAATTAAGTTTTTAATTGGTCTGTAAGTTAAGTGTAACACATCTGTCTTATTGGCAATAAATGGTAATTTATTCATTCATTCATTCATTCATTCTTAAACAAATTCATTAATTATTATTTTATCATTTACCTACTAAAAAAGTTATTAAGAGAGAATAATGCTATTAGATCTGAAGAAAGAGTTGTCGCAAATACCGCTGTCTGAGGTTTAGTTCATCAAGAGCGTGATGAGATCATAATAATTTATGGGCTTGGTACGTAAAGTTCGGTCTTCCAGAATGAAAACGGACCTGATAGCTTTAACCCGTAGGTAAGAAGTTAACTGACGAGTGTTGTTAAGAGTTATTTTCACTTAGTCCAAGATACTTGCAGTTCATGTTATGCTCTGTAATTCGGGCTCTTCCCAAGCTTTACTAATGTATTTAGCAAACTGAATATAATACATATAGAGAAGATCCAAGTTACGCAGAGCCCTGGAGGGCCATGCATTTTATTTAACTTATAGATTGCCTGGCCCGAAAGTACGTACTGACATAAAAATTTGATCAATTGCGCCGTTTAATTTTACGCCTAGGAAGTTTATTAGACGGTGGCATTCAATTACATGGCTGGCCTTTTAATTGTAATAAAGCACTGTCTACTACATTCGTTTGACTACTTGGCTGATCAAAAACTAGCCTTTTTATTAAAAGGCTGAATGAAGAGCCGTCACCTAGTTTGAATTGACATTTTTCAAGATGGCATCAACGCAACAGCTTATTTGTTTTACCTAAGTCACCTCCGGTAGGGTGATCAAGAAATTTGGTTGATGGTGAACTGAAAGTAGATATTAGAAATGCATTCTCGTCTTTTTGTCTATTTGTTTTAAATAACCTATTTAAAAAAAACTGCTTTGCCACAGATAAATTTTTTAATGTTAATAAATTTTAATTTATTAAATAAAAAATTAGGAACTTTTGCTGTAGTTTAGATATTCAAATTACCTTCTGATCTGGTGTTAGTTATTTTCTATAGTTTAAACAACTGTTATTTAATAAAGATCATTAGCCACAGGTGATTTTGTCCCCTGACAGTTCAGTTTCAAATAGTTATACTTTTAACGGGACTGATAGACTATTCCGATTATTTATTGGGTAATCTGAATTTCCGACGTTTCAGTGATGTTGCAGTTGTCGTGGTAACGATTAAATTGAAGAAGCGAGTACTGTATCTTGGTCCCCCTACCAAATCAGACAACCACTTGGCTAGCTAGGTTATAGAACGTTTCGTTCAATCACAAGGCTGAATGACCTTCAACCCTTTAATTGGATGCCACGGCCTATTGAATTTCCTGGGCAATTAATTCGACGGCTAATTTTACCAGTTGGTGGCGACATATACATTTGTAATTAAACAACTTTTGTTTTACAAGTTGTCTCAATGCGCGAAAATTGTTGGGAGGGCAATTTCAGCGGCGTAGCACATCATTTCTATTCAAATTTATGTCTACATTTATTTTATTTTATTTCTTTGATAAGCGATTAGCAACGAAGTCCTATACGTTTACGGGATCAACGCGGAAGCGCCCAGTAATTCAGCTTGCGCGGGCGCATCAGCTCCTGTGCTGCGGTTTGCGCCTACGAAGCACTATCATTACTACGCATTATCCGCCACCAGTCTACACTCCACTCGCAAATATCTACCCTTGCCTAAGTAATAAAAAGAAATTAACATAGGCTACGTGACAAAAATCAAAATTGGACGGCCATTTCCCGAAGATGCAACCGCTCATTTGAATATTCGAACGAAATATCGACCGGATCGGACCGGACCGACAAAAACGTTCCAATTTCAAACTTTAAATTGGCCTTGGTGAGGCTCTTTTACGCGATTTACATGTTCAAAATTTTTAATGATCGAATAGAATTATGTCCAGTTAGAGTAATGTCCATTCAGAATAATGTCCAGTAATAATTTTAAACTTAAGTATACCTATATTATACATTTTTTACGTAAGTGCAATAAAAGAATCAATAAATAAATTAAAAAAATATACCTTACAACTTGTAGGCCTCTTTTTGTGTACATTAATTTTTGATAATTATTGTTGTTAAAATTAAATATTACATAATTCTTACTCTACAAATTATAATATAAAATAAGAAGTTCAGAATTCTGACGCTCTGTTGAAATTTGTAAAAAGAATAAATTAGCTACTTGAGTAAACTCGACAGACATTATTGCTTCCCGTAATGTAACGATTTCTATTAACGGTGTGTGTACACGCAGACTAAAACTGACTGAAATTAAATACATACACACTTCAAATCAGATCTACCTTTACATTTTATTTCAAATTAGCCTTAAACGTAGATACATATAAGTAGAGTTCAAGCTTGTAAAGCTTGTGTGCAGTCAACAGTACCTACGCCTAATGTGGCAAGGCTTAAGTAAAACGTTAATAACCGAGCTGTAGCATAATTCATGCCATCTTAAATTCAACCTTATCGCCTCGAAGTACGACCTCGTGGCGCAGCGGTAGTGCACCTGCATACCATGCGAGAGGTCCCGGGTTCGAATCCCGGCTGGGGACAAAAAAAAAACTCTGTAATAAATGTAATAATAATAAAGCCCAAAAAACAATAAAAAATCACATCAGCTATGCCTTCAAAGTTCTTTTACGGGCCAAATTCACGAGCGATACCCTTTTCCTTCCACTGAAGAGGTTTCGGCCGCTGAGCACAGGATGTATCGAATTACGTCGAGTTACGATGTAAGTGATCAGGAACAAAAAGTGTTTCTAAAAAAGGAACAAACCAACCTCGCCAAGTGAGGGGTGAGAATATCCATGAGAGAGCCCGTTTGAGATATTTGTAAAGCTTCGGGGAAAAATTCCCGCCATTAACGTCGTATTTCAGATTCACCCAACGAATGCAAACGAAGGCGTTGTCGATTGGCACTGTGAAAGTATCGAGTCATTTAACAGATTAATTATTAATGCAGCCTATATACGTCCCACTGTAGAGCACAGGCCTTCACTCAGAGAGAGAACATGGGCTTAGTAACCACGCGTGCCCACCTCGGATTAGCTATTTCAAGCGCTCAGGTATGTGAACACCTCAGACACTCAGGTTTCCTCACGATGTTTTCCTTCACGGTTAGCGAGTGGTATTGCTACTATAACTTCGTATTGTAGTGTCGTATTGTAGTGCCGTTACAGGGTGTCGTGTACCTTAGCAAATTACGTTTACCAGCTGTAACATTCTCATAACGTAACAATAAAATAATTGATTGATTGATTGATAACTTCACAAATGTACGTAACTTAAAACAAAGTCATTGATACACGCCGGGATTTGAATCCACGTCCGATTCAAAAGTTCCACCGCTCCACTATCACGCTCTTATAGATAGCTCTCACCCATTTTATGTGGCTTTATCTTCTTTTCCTTCTTCTTCTTAGTGTGTTGATGGCGAAACAATTTTATTAAACAGTTGCGTCCCAGAACTTTGTGACGTTGACTGCGTTAACACTGTATCATCATCATCATCATCACCACCATCATCACCATCATCATCATGACAATTGTGATAAATAAAGACAAAAAGGCATTTTTAAAGCCACCGGCTTTGCTACCCTTTTCACGACAACGCGAATAAATAGCATTCATAGCCGCGAAGGAAAACGTCGTAAGAAAATCTGAGTTTTTGAAATGAAAATTCCTCAGCGCCAGAAATCACCAATCCGTGCTGGGCACGCCACCAAAATCCAGCAATTTCCGCGTCCTCTCGCCATCTCAAAGAAATCGCTCAAAAAACTGCGTCGAACCAGATAATTATTTTTCGTTCCAAGTGGGGCTGCGGTGCACTCACACCGGAGGCCGGGAGCCCGAATCAACCAATCCACTTCATTCTGCGGTCCGGCGTTCACTGCTCCTAATTTGGATCGCTCGTACATGAAATTAAAATCGGGTTAATGTATAAATGTGGAATGCACTTAATAAATAATTAATTAGGTGTCTAAATAAAAGCGTTCGCGCTGGGGGCTGCGGCGCGGGGTGAACGCAACAGAGGAACCGCTCAGTCCCTAAAAGTCATTTCCTTTGACGCTACTTCTTCTTGTTCTTGCTGAGATTTATTATTACTGGAGCTATTGGTGCGACTAGAACAATGTCGAATAGGAACACGGATCTGGAACTTGATAGCATATATGCCAAAAACGGCCGTTTTTGGCTTAAATGCTATCTAGTCCAGGGTTTTCACCTCAGGTTCACGGCCATGGGTCCTAAAAATCACTTTTAATATAATTGAGAGATTGGTCTGACACTTTTTGCAAGAACGATCTTGTAAGAAGATATTGTGATGTGAATCATGTTCCCGATTAAATGAGGTTGTACTGTGGTTTATTGCATAACAGTCATAGTCCACTCAAAGAAGCTTTCGTTGTATTTATTCTGCCCTGCGGCGTGACACAGGACACAGCGCGTGAAACGAGTGAAATTTTGTAAAATAGAGGGAACGGTGAGAATAAACCGCATTTTTGCTGTTTACATCGACTGGTTTGGAGCAGATAATCATAATCCAATCAAAACAAATGTGAAAAGGGACCAAGATCGATTACAGGATTACAGGCTTGTCTGAGATAAGATTTGCGATCTGAATAAGACATTATAGGTATTTAGATTTTTTTCGCGATTTCAGTTTTCTTCAGAGTAAAAGTAGGGCAAGTAGAACCCCTCTACCAGTTGCTTATGAGAATTTTGATACACCCTGTATATGAAATGTTGGATTTTAGGTGATCGCGGGGACATTTTAACTGTGTGGGTCTTATAATTTTTTTGTCACCGAAAGTAGCTCAAAATGATTCGCGTATAACACTGTTAATTAAAGAAAGAGACTGGAGAACTATTTGCTTCTCGCTTTTACAATAACGCCTTCCATATTGTGTGAGAGATAGGCAAATGGTTATTCAATGATAATTTAACAGGGTTTGCGCCTGTAACTTGTTATTTCTAACTTATTATTGTTCTGTCATTAGTTTTTTTTTTTTCTTCCTGTGAAAATACTTGCGCAAGCAACATGTAGGTAATTGGGAACCCAAAGTTTTTTTTACCTGCTGAATCGAAAACCGTTTTGAGGCTAACATCCAAATAACAGTATTTTCTAGGTTATTATCTCAAAAGATGAGCTTTATTTTTAATAAATACCCATGACCTTAATTTCACCTACTTAACGCGTGATGTTTTATGAGTAAATAAATTTCAATTCCAACTCACATTAAATATCTAGCAACACTACAGCTATAGTTGTCAAAGTCTATAGTTGTCAAAATTTGCTAGGGAGGGCGATGTTGGAAAATCAATAATACCATCAGCAACAAAATATCGATACCTAATGTTACCACAAACATGTGTCTGACATTAAATTTTGTATAATATCATACGTATAAGAAACACAGACAGGCAGCTAGATCTTTTTTTTGGCAAACTTCGATGCAACATTTGAGTTTGGACAAAAGTTAGACACTGTTTTGTAGCGATAGCGTAAGTAAAATGATATCATTGAAAGGCAGTTTTTGGAGTTCCGCACCCGAACTGCCTATGCAGACAGTGTAGGCAGATGAGATAAAGAGGAGATAAATCTCTTTAAATAGTTTATCTAATAAGTAATCGCGATTAGACCCGTTCAATTCAATTCAATTCAAATATTTTTATTCATTGTAAAAACAGAATGTTTACTTAATGAACGTCAAAGTTGTTAGTTTCACAATTAATGGATTATGTGGAGAAGAAACTAACAAAGAAACTCCACATTTATTCTTTTCAAAACACGTTTTAACTTAATTAACAGAGTTTTCAACTTAAAATATTAGTCATTAATGTGTTGAACACTAGTCACAATCGTCCTTTAAATAATATTAATCTACTGTTTAATGCCAAACATCTTTGTCTTCTAAATAATCCTTGATGTTATAGTAAGCCTTTTTGCACAGAATGTGCTTAACACATTTTTTAAATCGCGTTGGAGGTAACTCTAATATATCTTGAGGAATTTTGTTGTAGAACCTTATACAGTGCCCCATAAAGGATGTGTTAACTTTTGCAAGTCTAAATAGTGGAAATGACAATTTATGTTTATTTCTAGTATTAACATTATGGTGGCCACCAACATTTTCGAAGTCGTTGATATTTTTTCTAACGTACATAATATTTTCATAAATGTATTGACATGCAACTGTTAAGATGTTGGTTTCTTTGAAGAAATCTCTTAGCGAATCCCTACTACCTAACTTGTAAATAAATCGGATGGCTCTCTTCTGCAAGATGAAGATAGTCTCAATGTCTGCTGCCCGGCCCCATAGTAGTATACCGTAGGACATAATACTATGGAAGTAACTAAAATAAACAAGCCTAGCAGTTGCAACGTCAGTGAGTTCCCTAATTCTTTTCACTGCATATGCTGCAGAGCTAAGTCTGTGTGCTAATTTTACAATATGTGGACCCCATTGTAGTTTTGCATCGATTGTGATGCCCAGAAATACAGTATCATCTACAAATTCTAATTTTTCATGTCCAATTACTATGTTGTTCTCAACTACTCGTACGTTAGGTAAGGAAAACTTTATACATTTTGTCTTTTTAGAATTTAGCAGCAGATTATTTGCTGTGAACCAATCTAGTACTTGCGAGAGAGCATTATTTGCATCGTCAAGATTATTTTCTTGTCTCCTTATTTTAAAAATAAGTGACGTGTCATCAGCAAATAACACTATCTCAGACATTTTTTGTACCATAAACGGTAAATCATTTATATAGACTAGGAAAAGGAGCGGCCCTAAGATAGATCCCTGCGGGACTCCTATTTTTACAAGTGAACCCGAGGATTTAATACGATTTACGTCTGCTTTTTGGACCCTTCCTTCTAAATACGATCTTAAAAGATCTAAACCTGCACCCTTTATTCCGTAGTGTTTTAACTTTAGGAGTAGCGTTTCGTGGTCTACGTTAAATGTATAACTAAAAAGTTATTCAGTCCCTTTCTTGTACTAACAGTGCTATAAGTGTATACGTGTAGCGTGTCGGTACTTGGCTGGTGCGTCGCCCTTTTTAACTGGGCTGGGCGGATAACCTATATCTAGATAGCCTGCCCTATACCTAATGATGAGTTTCATAATTTTCACTTAACACATGACTTTTACATCGAAATACTCTCTAACTCTCTGCGAGAAGGCTTGGGGCCTACAGTGGGACGTATACAGACATTATTATTATTAGGTATTATTTACTATTATTATTATATGCATATCCGCTAGGATTGTTATTTCACGTTTTAAATACAAAAACGTTTTAAACACGTATAGAGATACTACATTTTTAAACATACCAATTCTGATACCACAGCTAATCAACATATTATCTAGCCAGCAAAATTAGAGCCAGCCATACTGTAGTCTAGGCGGGACAACAGCGCCGACACCGTCTAGGCCTGCCACTGACGGGCCCATAATTACCGCGTCCCCTACAGTAATGTCATATTAACACCCTGCTGCCTACTGCCGCTGAGCGGGAATGTTCAGTAGCTGCACTCGTGGCTCCAGATTCTTTTACCCCACTTTGATAAACCTCTTCCCGATTCATCTCTCTGAAACCAGAAATCAGAAATTCACATTGTAAGATAAAATTTATGACTATCCGCTAAACAGAAATATGCAGTAGCTACACTAGTGACTCCTGATTATTTTACCTCTGACATGTAACTCAATCATTTTAATTGAGTTACTAAACATTTTTGCTCACCGGATGCTTATTTTTTTATGTTACGATGTGTGAGCGAGATGGATGCTAGAAGTTTTAGCATTGTAACACACAAGAATCAGTATCCGCTGAGCAGGTCGAGTAGCTTCACTCGTGGCTCCAGACTCGCTTACTTCTTGTGTGCATCTCGCTCTCACTTTGTAACACTAAAAACACAGAAAAATTTAAACGAATACTTTAGTATTCGTTAAAATTATTTCTGTGTTTTTAGTGCTGCAGTGTTTTGAAGTCGGTTTTTAGGGTTCCGTCCCCGAAGGGTGCCAAACGGGACCCTAATACTGTATCTCATGAACCGTGATGCAGTTGAAATTTGCACAGATGATGTATTTTTGTTGCCGCTATAACAACAAAGACTAAAAACAGAATAAAATAAATATTTAAGGGGGGCTCCCATACAACAAATGTTGTCTGAAGATAGCACTCGCCATCTAGCGGCATAGATATGTAACCTTCACAGCGCTGATGTCATGTCATTAAGTTTCTATAGATGGCGCTGTTCTCAATTTCGATCTTTGTCTAATTTTGTATAGATAATGGGTACGGAAACCTTCGTGCGCGAGTCCGACTCGCACTTGGCTGGTTTTTATTTTTAAGATTTGGATTTGTTACACCATGTATACTATCGTACTCATTTCACTCAAACGTTCCGTACGTTTCAGCTTAGCTATAGGGAGCTTTCTCAAGGAGCGAACGGTTTCACGCGGCCGGTGTCCAAACACTAGGAGAAGCAATTAATATGTTACGGTTACGTATATATTTTTGCTTTAAACGTTCTGTATTTCTCCACGTTATGCTACCGCGACCTGTCCGCTAGCTGGCAATGTCAAAACATCGCCCAATGCCGAAATTTACTCGTAATAATGAAAACTATCAAAAGGCCGAAATAACGCACCGCGTCAAGGAATAACATGGTTTATTGTGAGGTCGGATTTCCGCAAAATTTATCAAAATAACTTTTGAGCTATCGTCGGCATTCTTACGATTATTCTTACCCTGGGATTGGAAAAAAATAAAACAGTTCATATTATTATTAAATATTATTATACTTTGTTGCACACAAGATTTAACATTTAAGACATTTAACAGGACATTACATAAGAAATTACACGTGCAAAGGCGAGCTTATCTCTGTAAGAGATTTCTTCTAGCAAACCTTAGGGTACAGGAGAAGCAGTAGAAAAACGGGTCTATATATGTGCACCGTGTGGCGCCGGATTAAGAATAGCGTCACTGCATTTCCTTCCGTGGATGTCGTAGAAGGCGACTAAGGAAATACATTACCAGGAGACGGACAGCAGCGTCTTCCTGAGATTCTAATCGCATACTGCGATCGCCAACCCGCCTGCCAAGCGTGGCGATTATGGCAAAACGGCAAAACCCTTCATGGTTAGGAAAACCATGACCTTAGTCCTGCAGTGGGCGCCAAATGGATGATTATGATGATATGTGCGCAAAATAAAGTACATAAACTACAAAAGGCCTAAATAACAATCTATTTACACAAATTATCTTATCTTATCTTACACAAAGTAAAACAAAACAAAAACATAAACTATATATTCATTTTTGTGACGTGTCACGGTGTTTATTATCGAACTCCTCCGAAACGGCTTCACCGATTTATATGATTTTTTTTGTGTATATTTGGTAGATCTGAGAATAGTCGTACTAGGCTAATTAATATGGCAAAACAACGTTTGCCTATACTGCAATAATTTTGGGTGGTTTGAAAGACATGGCAAAATGAACGTGCCTGACAATAGCTATCGAATACGCTACTTTGTTTTTTTTTAAAACGCGCTTTTCAAAAATATCTCGATCCAGAGCGGTGCGCGCGCCCCGCGGCGGGTCCGCGTGTCAATTTTCTGTGAGACGGAGAGGCCGGTGCTAATTGTTGGCGCATTTTTTAAACAAGATTTTAATAATGTAGCATTTAAGTAGTAATAATTTTTTGTTTGTGCTTTACATGCCCTCTTCCCGCTGTCTGTCTAACAACCTAAACGTCAAGGCTGGCTGAAAGAAATTTCTCTTGAAATAAGTCCGCCCTTGCTCATAATCTAAGACATTCATGTTTTTTTAAGTGCTAAATTTTGTACTTTGTGCAATAAAGTGTAACAAACAAACAAACAAACAACATTTTTTTTATTTACTTCTATACTTACTTAAAAGTAATAGTCTAAATAGATGCATTTTTAATTACTAATTAAACAACATTGGCTTTCAAACCACCTAGAAATTATCGTGTATAAGGAATACCCAGTGATCATCATCATCATCATCATCATCATCATCATCAGCCACTAGACGCCCACTGCAGGACATAGGCCTCCCTCGTGGTTTTCATACCCATGAGGGCTTTTGCCATAATCGCCACGCTTGGCAGGCGGGTTGGCGATCGCTGTATGATCAAAATCTCGCAATTCAATTTAACATATTCTAGTTTATTAGCATCATCCAAAAAGATAATAAAGATAATAGTAATAGTACTAATATTACTACGGAGATCAATGGGTTTCAGTCACATTGCCAAAGCTGCATCTTTCTTTATGCAATCACAAAGGCCGGTTTGACGTACGCTTGTCAAACTTGTCTTATACAAATACGTTACTTGCCCATAGAGTTAAGAATCAGCTTTACACAGTTAGACGCACTATCCATGATGAAGGTTTTATGCAAGAGGAAAAAAACTTATTTTACGCCTAACTTGAGCTATGAGCGGTGGTAGCGAAGCGGTAGAACGCCGACTTCTCATTCGGGAGGTACCCAAGTACAAATGTATTTGTTTTCTGAGTTACGTACATTTGTGAAGTTATAGTAGCAATACCACTCGCTAACTGTGAAGGAAAACATCGTGACGAAACCTGTGTCTGAGGTGATCTACCTCAGCGCTTGAAATTGCCAATCCGCGGCGGGCAGGCGTGGTAATTAAGCCTATACTCTCTCTCTGAGAGAAGGCCTGTGTCCTGCAGTGGGACGTACATAGGCTAAACAAAAACAAGACGCCTGACATATACATACACATACACATAAACATAAACCTAAACATAAACACCTTCAGACAAGATCTAATTTATGCTCTCTGTCATAAAACGCTTTCCTTTTTCGAAAAGCCATTAGAAATCAATTAAAAGGCTTCACAAAAAAAAAATAAACGTTGAATAAATAAACAAGTGTAGAATTCATATTATTCAGTATTTCGGTATTTTCAGTATTTTCGGTTAAAACATTAACAGATATGCTGCGAATTAGTCATTCCCTGACTAACAAATTCGCGAAATGGTTGCTGGGCTGTAACACACTAATCAGGTTATAATAAACGGACTGTTATAAATATTCGCGGTGTTATTTATTAAAACACGTTCCTTAAAACACTCCATAAAGGCCTTATAGAGATTTTTCAAAGTAAAAAAAATGTTGGTCCACTTCATATATAGATGACTGGATCTATGCTTTCTATATCTATGGGCGCGCCAATCAACCCCGTTGATTAGGCAGGGGCGCGGGGGGTATTACATACGGGGGAGGTAATTAGCGGTCCTTTGATCGTAAACGCCTCTTGTTCTTGATGCACTTTCCATTATCGTATCGTAGATTACGTGGTAAACAGTACAATAATGAAAGTTTACCGATAATATGGAGATTTGGAAACAAGAGTTTTTTTAAAAAGGATATATGATTATTATTATACTTTATTGCACACGAAAACACGATACAGGAAAAGTAACAAAAGGCGAGCTTATCCCTGTGAGAGATTTCTTCTAGCAAACCTTGGAAAGTCGGAGTGGAGGTGTGAAACGGGTCTACGCTCGTGCGCACGATAGTTTTCATACAAATTTAGACAAATACCTACCAGAAATATACCTCTCATTTTCTTTTCTTTGCTGGGCAATTCGCCATAATAACATATATGTTCTGTGAAAATTTAAACTACGTATCAGACAGAGTCAGGTCAGACAGTGTCAGGTCAGACAGTATACAAGCGTGAGTTTTATCAAATTATTTTAAACGACGATTAAATTATAAATGTAGACCTAGAAAAAAGTTGCGTAAACATAGAAAACCCGATGTTGCCTCTTCCATGTAGACGACCTTTACAATAATATTATATACATTGTGTAATAACCCGGAGAGATATAATGCCCGACAAACAACTGGAAGAAATGCATTTGATTTCGCATGAACGTATTTTCGGTCTCACTGGCATGGGTCGCGGGACGTGACATAGAATTCTTCCGCGATTAGTTACATTAAAATAATATTTTAGGAAATGCTCTTAGACACGTGTTCATTGCAAACCATCCCGACTGCGCGGATTTTTGTTCAAGCTATCTGTCGGGCACTGTACCCAGATATCACTGGTAGGCTACTAGTTCAGTTAAACAATGTCAGTGACACGACGGTAGGTCTCATCACTCGTGACATAAGCACTTGAATCACACACAAATCCTACGCACTATATTCCTTTGTGGCTTATTATTATTCGTTTAAAAGTCTGACTTTTTAGTCACCAGCCAATTGTTTTCCAACAGTTTATGAAAATATATATATATATATATATATATATATATATTGGCGATTTCAAGCGCTGAGGTATGCGAATAGCTCGGACACTCAGGTTCCCTCACGTTGTTTTCATTCACCGTTAGCGAGTGGTATTGCTACATATAACTTCACAAATGTACATAACTTAGAAAACAAAGTCATAGGTAGATGCTCGCACTGGGAATCGAACCTGGGTCTCTCGTTTCCGAGCGCAGGTTACCACCGTATATAACGAAACATAAACTCACGCCTGTATCCCAGAAGGGTACGCAGAGACCAGGGTTTGCCACGTTTCGCTTCGTCGACATTCATTGGTCGTTGCAAGCACGCACGCCAGTTTCGGATACTTTAAATAAAAAATTATGAAGTCTATGTACATCCCACTGTAGGCCACAAGCGTTCTTTCAAAGAGAGCTGCATGTGAACACCTCAGGTTTCCTCACGATGTTTTCCTTAATAGTTAGCGATTTATGCATAAATATATTATTTTTGTTGCACTAACCCGTGCTGAGGACAATTTAAAAAAAATATAATCATGTAGGTACAGCGATATCATTCCAAAGTAAAAACCTAACTGCAAAGTGGGTTACTCGGGGCTGCAAGTGACGTAAATGGCTTCGGCCAGATATCGCTGCCTGTACCTACGTTATACAGATTGCTACTGCAAATTCTACTACAAATTCACAAATTATATTACTCTGAAAACAAAATCATTGCATTAAAGTTGTATGGTCATTGGTACATGCGCCGGGTTTTGAACCCACGACCTCCTGAACGTGACGCAAACGTTCTACCGTACGCGATACCACCGCATCAAAAAAAGTAGAAAAAAGAATCACAATAAATCTGGCTGCTACTTTATAATATAAGTAGGTGCATATAAAGTATCACGTAATGTATATGTTACAGTCATAGTGATTAAATAGCTATTATACATAATGACTGGTCATTATATATAAAAGCCAAATTCACTAGACAAAGTAATAAATTATTATGCTAACGTTTTATTTTGGCAAGTGTTATATAGCAAATAATTGTTTGATTAAATTTATATTTCGCATTTTGTTTGTTAGGTCAGTACACATAAGCAAAAATAGGTTCGAAACTTCGGGTGTTAGTTCTTTTTTTTTATATAAAAGCGAAAAAAAATATTTCACTAAAAAACTTAGTTTTGTGTCAAACTTAAACAAGGTTGGTGCATGGAATAGTCATAGGTACCCTACATTATGATATGGCAAAAAAATTCTAGTAAATGTGATTAATTTTGTGTTAATTATCACTTTATCTAAACTGAGTAGACATTATATATAATGACTAGACAATATATATAATATCCAGATTTATTACTTTGGCTGTAACATATACAATAAACTCTAGCTCAAATCCACACACTTACATTTAATTAATCGAGAAGCTCGTCACAATTATTATTTTAATGTTTTAGGTCATCCATTTGATTTAACACATGAGTACGTGATACAACTCGTGTCTCTCATTCATTCAGTATTGTGAGCTGAATACCTAACAATCGAATTTACACTTATGTCCAGTCCAGCCTCAATGTCCTACGCAAAGGACGTCAGAACCAAACCCACACGTACATCCTGTGATGACTAAGCTCTTACGGTTTATTATGTATGTACAAAGTTTTCACATACTTCATTACGTAGCTCCACGTGTAGTTCTACTGTTGAAAACACATCTTATCCTTTCCATTCTTGCCCTTCATTCACTAGCGTTACATTAAAATATTAGTCACTTTTAGACAATACTTAGATACTTATTTGTACATACTACTTAGCTTAAAGAGCTTAGCTTAGCGAACATAACGAGCGGTGGTAGCCTAGAGGGTAGAACATTGGACTCGGAAGCGAGAGACCCAGGTTCGATTCCCAATGCGGGTATATGACTTTGTTTTCTAAGTTATGTACATTTGTGAAGTTATAGCAGCAATACCACTCTCTAACTGTGAAGGAAAACACCGTGAGGAAACCTGAGTGTCTGAGCTATTCACATAACTCAGCGCTTGAAATCGCCAATCCGCGGTGGGCACGCGTGGTGATTAAGCCCATACTCTCTCCCTGAGAGAAGGCCTGTGCCCTACAGTGGGACGTATATAGGCTGCTTATGTACTACTTAGCTTATTACAGGCCTAACAATTGAACTAAATTTCACTGCCTTGACCTAAGAATGAACGAGCAATACAGCCATCGTACCAGCAGACTCGGTGGGTTACTGCACCGCTTTTGGTTGCTTGGGAATGACGTCCTTCGGGAAGTATTATTCGACAACGAACAAAAGGATCACTTGTGACATGATTGAGAGACTTGTTTTAATTTAATTGTTGGTTCCTAATTTTTAGTGGAAAACAAGAAATCAATATTTACAAAACCAGAAATAAATAAACTAATCTAAACCTAAACGTATTTACTAATTTAAATAAAATATTTGAGCCAGATCGCTGTCGGCTGGTAGAGTACCGAGATTGAGAGATTGTGCAGACACTTTGGCTGGAAAACTCGGTCCATGGTACAGACACATTACAAATAAGTCCACTCGCCCGATTGAATTGAACGTATATATACTATGTGTTTGATAACTATAGGATATAGTTAATTTGAGCGTGTGGCCGGTTGAGGCTGAGGTTTTAGCATTTGGCATAAAACACTTCAAGCCGAGCCATTTCAAAGATTTTAGTCCTGGGGCGCTGCTACGTAAACCCTCCACTGTATGGAGTTGTCTGGTTTGGTCAAATACATACATATTTTGACACTTTGGAGTCGTCAAAATGGTCAACCCGATAGAGTGGAAAGTTACGTGATGGAAGGGCTGGACACCCTTTCGCTAACCAGGTCTCGCGAGCGCATTCTTCTCCCAGGATTAAGTCTGATTTAATGCTTCATTTTTATGATTTTTAGCATAATTTAAGAAACCGGGCATTAAAAGCACGTAGGTATTTAGGAAATATAAAAGTACTGTGCTTTTTAACGCGTTAAAAATCTTTTTGATCGGCAGTATATGTATATCACAATTAGAACATTTCGAAATATACTATTTTGTCGTTTAAAATCTATAAGTTTTTTAATTTGTTTCTTCACTGGTTGAAGTAGTTTTATAATAGTTACAATTAACGTTTGACTTGTACCATTAGTGATTAGGAAAAATTCTTAATAATTCTGCATACTTCACTCAAAACAAGTGATTTTGGAGATGTTCCGGTAATGATTCCGACCGACGATATGCTAAAAAATATAAACAAAAATGATGGCGTAGGTACCTAAAGTGGGCCGATTACTTGTACTAGAATACCAAGAAGAACCGTAGGAGTTCCTCTGGAAATCATAAAGTTCCAATAACGACAACAATGTAATTGGTGATAAAATATTGAAAATCGATAGAAAACGTTGTGACGACCAATTGTGACGAAAATAGCATATAAAAAGCAAATGTAAACCAGACGAAATGTTAATTTAGCATGAAAATAAAGTGAAACCCTCTCCATCCACATGTCATGCATTGTTCTGTCTTTGTACAAGTTTACAGACTTACAGAGCGCTTTCGGAAACAGTAAATTCTTTTTGCAGAAACTAATTGAAATTAATAAATACTTAATTTGCATAATTACAAAATACACTTTCCCAACATGTGGTAAGTGTGAGTCGTCTGTAAACCCCCAACGCGTCTACGCATTTTTATAAACCAATATAGAGAAGGTAAAGATGCTCGATGTGATCCCGTACAAGTGTAATTCTCAATAATAATAATAATAACTACCGCACAATACAATCACTTGTCCTAATCCCAAACCAAATTCTGACAAACATGGAAACACACCCAGACTGAGGCCATTTGTACAAATGTACGGCGGCCCCCAGTGGGAATCAAACCCACGACCTTCGGCATGGTTTCGCTAGACCAGCCAATGAAGTGTGTTTGCGCCTGCCGAAAAGTATTTAATACCTTGCTATTAAGTTATTCTTTTATTCTGTAACCCGTTTTTGTTTTTTCTTGTTACAAAATATTATTATTATTGAATTAAAAACTAACGAGCTTATTTATAAAAACTCGATTCCTTAAAACACTTTAAAAACGCCGATTAAAATAGTCCGTAGTGGAGATTATATAAGGAAAAGATGTAGCCACAAGTTAAATGAATAGAGCTTTAGATTGGTTCTAGGTGAAACGTGTTTTTATAAATAAAGCCGGAATAGTCTTATTTAAGACATGGTTAAAGACACGATTCCTTAAAACACTCCTGAGAGTCAATTTAAAAGTGTGAGGTAGAAGGGAAAACGTAACCTCGAACTATTTAAAATGCCTCTGGAAGTGTTTTAGAGGAACAGAGTTTTTATAAATAAGACCGTAAGATTCTATCAAAAAGTTTTCCTATTTCTGCACACCCTTTTACAAGGATATACAGGAGAGACAAATCGTAAAAACAAATATGTAACTGTACCTTCGCGTTTCCAAGACGTGACCCCCATATTAATTTACGACGTTCATCATTGACCATGGCGCTTGATCCGTCGAAAAGCTGGTTTTTTGGTGACACACTCCTGGGGCCTCTCCTAACCCTAATTCATAGAACTACACAATTCATGGTTTACTATGACAAATCTACATATACATACATTGCAAAGTCAACTAACTCAATAAATTATCAATTGCTATTTTATGAAACACGGCCCGAATAGCGCATAGTCAGCGATAAGCATATTGCCAATTGCAATATTTATATAGTGCCTATTTTATTCAACACGTCTTAACTCGTGGACTGATAAACCCAAAGAACCAATTCGTAAGCAATAAGATGTTCTTTTTTTATTAGAAATATATACTCGTATGCTTCAAAATCAGCGGATCATCTCTCATCAACTCAGCAGTTCCTAAGCGTTTAAGCCTATGGAATACTAACAAAACTCTTTATGTCAAAATTTCAAATTTGAGATTGGATTTCACTTCATGTTTCTGTTGGTACAGTTGACAGCAGGTCAACCATTACATTTTTATTTAAAAGTCACCCTGTCTGTAGAATTCTAAATCGGGCCAACATAACAATGGTTTTTAATAGTCCTTTTCAAGGTCATAATCTAACAGGTTAACGGGACTGATCGTTAAGGTTGTTGTGCTGTCGACTTTACCAACAGACACTGTCCCATTAGGTGCATTAATTCAAAACAACAATTTGTAGCTGAGAATAATTCAACCATTCATGAAAAATGTGGTTCGCGGAAATCCCGTGACTTTAAACGACAAAACTCTTGAAACCCAAGGGAACTAGTTTCATAATGTTTCGCTTCAAAAATTTGCTAACGATTTCGATGTCACTGCGGACCCAACTAGGCCAAAAAGTTCCTCTTCAAGTGGTATTTTCTTACTTCATTTGAACCAACTAACTGGGATACGCACCCACGACCACTCACTTGTAAGACAAGAGGTCTACCGCTACGTTATCACCGCTTGTCAGCATGCATAAGCAGCCTATATACGTCCCACTGCAGGGCACAGGCCTTCTCTCAGATAGAGAGTGAGAGTATGGGCTTAATCACCAAGCGTGCCCACCGCGGATTGGCGATTTCAAGCGCTGAGGTATGTGAATAGCTCAAACACTCAGGTTTCCTCACGATCTTTTACTTCACAGTTAGCGAGTGGTATCGCTACTATAACCACAGAGGAAAACTATAACTTCACAAATGTACATAACTTAGAAAACAAAGTCATAGGTACATGCCCGCACTGGGAATCGAACCTGGGCCTCTCGCTTGAGAGTCCAATGTTCTACCCACTGGGCTACCACCGCTCATCCGCTTGTTAGCTATTAACCTATTTCTTTCTTTCTTCGACAGAGTCCGGCGGTAATATCCTGGGTGCCAGCGAGTGGAACACGGGCTACCCCTCCACGCCTGCCGTGTATCCCTACACGTCACTGCAGACACCTTATTACAAGCACGACCCTCCCATACACTTACCCACAGGTATTTACAGTTATTGTGTAATCTCATTTCAACAAGCATATAGAATTATCCTGTAGTCCCGTTGTCCCCGTAACTGTGTCCCCGTTACGGGGACAACGGGACGTCATTATATTTTCGTTCCGTTGTCCCCTTTGCGGGCAATAGTGAATGGGGACAACGGGCCGTCAAAATTTTACGTGTCGTTGTCCCTTCCGAATTCTATTAGCACGAAAAGGACAATAAAATGAAACAAAATGTTACATGATCGGCTTTAATTGAAATAAAAAAAAGGAAATCAAAAACAAAGATAACGATTACATATTATAAGTAATTATTTATGTTTTTCACAGATTCTGTACCAAAACAGTAGAAAAACAATACTTGAATTAAATAATTAACCTTATGCTAATTAGAAAATAATTAAGGTATTATTATTAAAAATATCACAATTATTTTCTTTGATCACAGAATCAACAATGCCATATACCTAGGTAATAATTACTCTCTTTATACTTAACCTACCATAATAAAATCAGTCTAATTAACAAAAAATATAACTCGAAAGTTATGGTCACAAAAAACAATTATCACAATGAGTATTATATTTATCTATCACAGAATCAACTTTATAAGTACCTACATATATAATAAATCATAACATAATGTTTATCCCAGCGCCTTTATCCCAGGAAGGTGTAGTACCTATACAAAAAAATAGTTTTTATTAAAATCCGGTGTACATGAATGGGAACTTTCTGCTAATATCTGCCTGTCCTATAAATAAATAAAATATATAGATTAAGTATAGACCACACGTCATCGTTGATAAATAAAATCAATTCAAAATAATGTGTTTTTAAATACTTACTTTAATCTTTAATGTACCAGTACACTTGTTTTTCTTTCGTAAGTGGCATTCCCATACGACTGCTCCACTTTTATACAAAGATTTTTTTGTAAATTGATGTCCGGCATGTAGAAGTATTGTACCGCCCTTTCTGTTTATGTACTTCAAATCACTACTTCCTCCCGAAGTGCCCGGTTGTGACATTGTTGATACCTATGAAAAAACAACACTTTTATATAATCATCAAACATATATGAAATAATATACATAATAACGAATATAGGTAGGTATTTAGTAGTTTCATAAATGTACTTACATGCACTTTTTACGATTTCATCAACGACACCGTTTATTAATGTTACATTCACATCACACCATTTGTATTCTGATCTATGCATCACACACGTCTAAATAACTCCAGTAAGCAGCTCCTTTTGTTCAAAAGGGTAGTGTAGTTACGGAATCTCTCATTGGTTGACTGATTTAGAATAAGCCAATGAGAGTCTTGCAAACAACAATCTTATCTGTGCTTTTGTTTCGCGGCAGTATTTCGTCGTGCCGTTAGCGCATCCTTTAAAATTTACACGTTCATCAAATTTGCCAAATTATCACCCAGGTTAGTTATGAATTGATCTAAGCTAAAAAAGCGATTTGATGTGAAGATATTATATAAAATTCATGAAATAAAAAATATACTTGTGTTTTTTAAAGTTTATTTTGAGAACGGGGACAACGGGTCTGATTTTTTATTTTTTTATTAAGTGCCGCTGTCCCCGTTGAGGAGCTCACGTCCAACGGGGACAACGGGCCTGATTTTATTTATTTTCTGAAAGTACCGTTGTCCCCGCTTAACGGGGACAAGAATTACGGGGACAGCGGGACTACAGGAAGAATTATGATCAAAGTTTAGAAACGTAAAATATTACATTTCGTGAATCAACGAAACTAATGAGTGACGTAGGTTGGTAGTGCAAAAGTACGTGAATGAGTCGTTCGGTTGTTTAGTACGGTGACCAAACTAGTAGGCTCAGTAGTTTGGTTGTATAGCATCGTCGAACTACTGCGACGGAAAAGTCTCACTAGTCCTAATCGGACTCAACAACCAAACTACTGTTCCTATATTACGCGCACCATTTCGTGATAGATTCCAATTGTTTAACTATCAAATTCCATACTAATTGCTTTCGTAAAAGTCAGGATTCCGACAGGATTTGGTGCGCATAATTAGGCATCCGAGATTCAACATACTTTTGCACTGTGCCAGAAAAAACTTCCCTATTTCTAGTGTAAACGGGCCACCTACCTCGTTCGCTGGTCTCATTGATTCAACAAATGTAATATATTACGTATCTCGACTTCGATCGTAATTCATTGTAAATCCATATACTTGTTTAACATCTTAACTGGGAAACTTTCATCTGGATTATTTTCTATAGTCCAAACAAAAGAGTTGTATTAATGGTTTCAAGGTTCCTGTATGTAGGTATCCTATGTTTGTCCGTTTATTTATCATGACTTCTAAATGCTTGATCGCGCTTAGAAGTATATGTTGTTGTAAGAATCATCAAGTCATCCGGAGTAACACAGGGTACCAAAGAAAGGCATCTTTTTTGCTTAATGTAAATTCTAACCTGCTTTGTTTCTTTTTCAGTCCTCCCCGAGTACCCCCTCAGCCACACGGACTACAACGGCTACCATCAGTCGCCTACTCCGAACCTCGCCATGAAGTGTGCCAACACCAACGCCTTCTCCGATCTCAACACCTCGTCCCAGCGATACGACCCCAACTACTGGCCCACCAACTCCTACAACTACAACAACTATCAGTACACCAACATCAACAACAACCCAGCCTGTCTGCAGTCGCACCCAGCGTACATCAATCCTAATCCGCAGATGATCGTCCCGAATTTAATATCGACCGTCAATCAAAACCAAATCCACGTACATCTTCACGCGGAGAAGAATCTCGAGTCATTCATACAGGGTGGCAGTCTACCAAGCAACATTTCGATCACGACGGAGACGGGTGGGAATATTTCTGTGACGACTGAGCTCCATGAGACGGGCGATGCCGGCATGATACAGAGCTGCGAGTCCAGCGATGATGTGAAGCACGCAATGTACGTGGCTGGAAGCCACGAGGTGTGGAGACCCTATAATAACAACTCAATAAATTGACATTACGCGTGGAATAATGTTGTAGATAATCAAAGTTCTACTGTACATATTGTGATATAGATTAGATTTAGTATTGCCTTGCTGTAAGCCTAATCGAGAACTCGGCCTGGCGCACACTGTGCGCCTTGATTTTGCAGCTGTATAAAATGTGTATAACAGACTCACCGTATTATTTTACCATAGGTAGAATAGATACTTGCCTACCTTTTAGCGTTTGTAAATCAATTAGCAATTCCTAGAATTATTACTGAATTCTACTTAGCTAAATCATTGATGTAAAAATTTATGTTAATAAATGTGTCAAATGAGATACCTAGGTATATTACAATAAAGACTATTTACATATCTATTTAATTTACTTTGCGAGTTTTCTTTACAAGTGAAATTGAAGTATTTAGGCCCAGTCAACAGCAGCATTAACCTTTACACGCTTGCACTCTACTCAGTTACGCTACGAGCGACTTTACGCCAAAAATGTAAAGGTTGACCTGCTATCTACTATGCAGTACCTACTATACTGTACAAACAACAGCGCCTGTGCATGTGCGTGTGCAAACGTATGCATTTGATAATTCGACTTACAAAAACGGAAAGTGGAAGAAACACATTATAAGGAAGCCCGAGTAACGTACGAATAATAAGAGTGCAGCTTATAAAAGTCCCACTAGGCCTTCTCTTATACTTAGAGGGAGAGTTTAAAATTAAAATCACCACGCGTGCCACCGCGGATTAGCGACTTCAAGCGCTGAGGTATGTCAACACCTCAGGCATTCACGATGTATTCCTTCACCGAAATCAAAGCCATTGGCACATGCACCGGGGTTTGAACCCACGTCCTCCTGAATATGAGGTTCTACCAACCCCGCTACCACTACCGCTATATTATAATGTAGGAATGATCGTGATAATAATCATGCTGCCGCTTTTTATCTGACTATGAAAGCAAAGGAGCGAAGGAGGCAAAAACGTATTGCCAAAACTTAGATTGCCATATGATAAACCCGCGTCGTGGCGTATGAGAGGATATTAGTCACCCCACAGGCTGGACCGAGTTTCTCATGCCAAGTCGCATACGCAACACTTTATGGACGTCAGCCCTTCTATCACGTAACTATCCACTCTATCGGGTTAACCATTTTGACGACTCCAAAGTATTAAAATTATTTATTAGCATTTCTTAAACTTTTGCAAAATTGTATGTATGTTTTGACAGTTCGGAGTAGGTTAAAGCAGACAACTCCATACAGTGGACCCCTGCCCTCCTATCACGTAACTACCGACTCTGACGGGTTAACCATTTTGACGACTCCAAAGAAGTAGCATTGTTATGTCCTCCAAAGTGTCGTAATATGCCCTTCAGCCACGTTCGTAACCAAATTTTCGTAACCAGTTACGAATTTGGACTTTTTATCGCTGTTTCGTAACCAGCTACAAGCCAGTTACGAATGTGGATTTTTTTTCCATTTTCGTAGCTGAAACCTCTTAGCCATGTATGGTCTCCTGGTACTTCCACATCCATCCGGCTCATTGAGGCTTTATATCAAATACCGTTTCTTCATTATACCTTAGTCTAAATGTCTAACTGAAACCTCTTAGCCATGTATGGTCTCCTGGTACTTCCACATGATATAATGCCGACACTAGTATTACAAAAACAAAAATTTTAATAAATGAATAGATTTATTTGTCATTTTGTAAGAAAACGTATCGGTTACTTCTCCATCAACTTAAAACATAAATTTATATCTCCATCAACTTAAAACATGAACGGTGCAATTATTTCTAGACAGTGGCCGACACTTATTTCTTTTGCCTTTAAGTTTTCCACAGCTTCATTAATTTCACTATCAATTAGTAAATAGTTTTAATTTTTTCGTGTTATCCTTGAGTTTCTCATTTTCATTTCTTTCACTAAAATGTCCAACACTTTAGCTATTGATGGTCTTTTTTGCCCAATAAAACGGTTTATTCGTGAGTGCCAATCTTCCAAGTGATTTGTATTTCTTAAGTCTTCTCCTTGGCAACACCACTTTTTGATGAATTGAGTTTCATTTAACCAAAATCGGTTGAAATAATTATTAAACCGTGCTACCTTCTCAGTTTGAGGCGATTTTTTCATTATATATCTGTAGCCAGAAGTTATATATTTCATAGGCAAACGAGCCAGACCAGCACATCGCGCAACATGTCTCCTCTCAACTCTCAATTTAATTCCTAAGATTTTGGATTTTTTAAAAAGACTGCGACAAAAATGGTAGAAACAGCCCTTGACTGTCGTGCCTGGAAATATTTTATGAACGGCATTCATAGCTGCTTTCTCATAATCCATCAGCATCTTCGACGGAGTCCAATTTGGAAATATTGAGTTAATTAAATTAAACATTATTTCGTAGGTTTTTGTACTTTTATCCGGGAGAAAGGCAAAAAATAACGGAACCACTTTTTTTGTTTCTGCATTGTAACCGTGGATACTATACAACTGTTCGAAAGGTAGGGGGCTTGCTTTGTAGGTACCATCGCTTAAGTAAACATCAAAGTTTTCTAAAATACTTTCAGTATCAGGCGAACAGAAGATGAGAATTCTAATCGCATCATTATAATCTGCCAATAAGTATTGTTTGAACTTTTCAGGCACTAGCACGTCTTTTGTCAGTTTATATTGAAGTTTGGGAACTTTCAATACTTTGTTTCGGGCATTGTACAAACCACTCTTTAAATTTTCATAATTAGGCAACTTCTCAATTATATCCAAACCCTCGTCCTTCAGTTCACACATTGCCTCTTCGAATTGTTTTTGAATAGGATCATAATTCTTGCTAATATTATCCTTTAGTTGAACAAGCTTTTGAATAATTGCATATTTTGCCGAATTTGGTTCGCAGTTATGGTTGTGAGGACTATCTTTGACAACAATATTTTCAGTAGTTATCGTTAAATTCCCTTTGCATATTTTGATGCTATTACACTTCCAAAACTTATTACCACTAGCATAGGTTTTCCGGAGATGGTATTCACGGCCTTGGAAAACTAATTTCATGCCGCCTCGTTTAGTAGGAATGAACTCCATGGTTTTATAACAAAAAGAAAATTTTACTATTCTATTCTTTTCTGTTTTATGGACTCAGTGCACTGATTGTCCAGTACAATATCCCGTGTTAGGCAAATAAAATATAATTGAAATTTCTCCATCTGTATTTATAAACAACAATAAACAATTGCACTTGAAAGTCATATCTACTTATCTTTGAAAGTGAAAAGTGGCCAGCTAATCACCAAAGAGTTCCTATCAAATTGCGACCAAGGAGACATAAATGTCGTTCCAGTATATTATACGCACTGCTCCCTGACAAGACTGAAAAAACGGACACGAGACGAGGTTATTTACTATACTACGGGCAATAGAAATGATGATATGCGAAAATAAAAAGGGGCGACATATTGTGCGTTTATGTGCGAGTCTTACTTTTTCTCTTCCATTTTGGGTAGTAAGACATTTAGACTTTAAGTTATAATGAAGAAGCGGTATTTGATATAAAGCCTCAATGAGCCGGATGGATGTGGAAGTACCAGGAGACCATACATGGCTAAGAGGTTTCAGCTACGAAAATGGAAAAAAAATCCACATTCGTAACTGGCTTGTAGCTGGTTACGAAACAGCGATAAAAAGTCCACATTCGTAACTGGTTACGAAAATTTGGTTACGAACGTGGCTGAAGGGGTAATATGTATGTATTTGACAGTTCGGAGTAAGCTAAATCAGACAACTCCATACAGTGCATGACTTACGTAGTTGCCCCTATCTGAGAGTAGCCCACCTGGAGCCTGTTTCATAGAACTACAATTCGTGGTTTACTATGACAATTCGATGTAGGTAGGTACATTGTACAACTAACCCACAGAATAACAAGTAGACGCCGAATTGTCATAATCAATAAACTACGAATTGTAGTTTTATGAAACTCGGCCGAACGGGATTTCGGATGGATTTATTTATTTCGTACCCTGGCCACTTTCTAAGTGGTAGAATTTTACTAATTGCATGAAGCAACACCCGCCAACTGACATTTCATTGATGACGTCAACATTCTGTCAATGACAAGATAAAATGGCGTCCGTATGCATCTCTGATTAACTTAGTGCCAGTGATAAATAGCTATTTTTTTAAGTTTATCAGTGATATTGCTTATAGGTTGTACGTTAATAATATTCTGGAAGTATAAACCAATAATTTCAGCTGTAAGTATACTACTTAGCGCTAATATTTCATGGTACAAAATGTGTTGGTTTCAGGTCAAGACCGCGGCGGCCAAACAAAATGTAAATTGGTGCCTCAAGTACCTATTAACGTATTAACGCTTTACATTTGCTTCCAGTCGAAAGGGCCTCTTACCGTGTTATTGAGAGTGCAATGTCCGAGGAGACAGAACGGGCCGGCGAGAAGGCGTCGCCGGCTGGCGCTGAGAATGGCGGGTGCCTCGGCGTGGCTCGAGTGCTGCTGAGCGCTCCGCAGCTCGAAGGTGCCTCCGCGGACGCGTTGCGCGCCGCCTGGAGGTCCCAGGACTCGTACATTGACCACCTCGAATCCTTGAACAAGCAGCTGGAAGGTATTTACGACAAAGTTGGCTTGTAGTGTGGTCGGCGACGACCACGGATCTGCGAGTTTATTGTGCAAACACAATTATGTTCTTATCTAAATCGACAATACTCTAACTAAAATCCTAGTGTTGTTGGAAAAATGGTCACTGTGATATTTACATGATTATAATGTTTCGAGTATGTGGAAGGTGTCTTTAGGTGCTATAAGTTTTATCTAAGAAATACCTGAAGAGTGAAGTTGCTGTGTGCCGTGCCAGTGGAGTGTTCAGTGGAAGTGAAACCGGGTAATGCAAGAGCTCACAATGGGCCAACAGTGGCCTCCGATGCTTACGGAGGTAAATTCAGTGACAAGTGCGGCCCAAACCACGAAGGGTACAAAAAAAAGCTGAGTCTCCATGCTGTTTCGCTCCACATAAAAAAGTAAATATGGTTTTTTACTACTTTCTTTTGTGTCAATGTTACTAGTTCTAGTTTATTACTTACTCTATAGCTATGTTAGAAATGTTATCTTTAAGATGAATGATATTGTAACTAAGAGTTAATTCAAGTATTTTTATAATTTTGTTAAAACATCTAATAATATTGTAAACAAGACCTATGTGTAAACTGTAATATTTATGAATATGCAATGTAACCAAGTAAATTATGATAACAGTGATAAGTAATAACCCCAAGTCAAAGAGTCAATTCCGCATGGTTTGGGGCAAGAGGTACATAAGTTTTGTAGCAAACAATTAATCTTGACCTGTGTGAGCTCAAGTAGATAGTAACAGGATGGTTTTATTCGAAGCCTAAAACGGCAGGTTTTTTTTTTACTAACTTTACATAGCTCAAGATCAAAAGCGCAAATTCTAGTAACTTTTTATACTTTGCTATGCTGACTTGCTCACACTTATTGTGGGCTCTCCATAAATAACTTGTAATACAGAGAATAAGTTCATTGAATTACCTTAAAAGAAAATATCTTCAACACTCCATGGGTCTTATTTATAAAAACATGATTCCTCTCAAGTACTCCTCATAGGTAGTTTAAATAATCTGTGGTTACATCTTTCCATTTGCCACAGACTATTTAAGGTGACACTGAGGAGTGTTTTAAGGAATCATGTTTTTATAAATACTTTTGATAGATACTTTTTAATCCAGTAGTAGGATCTTTTAGGGTTACATTATTAAACAGATCTAATTGTGATTGAATTTTATATTACTTCATTCCTGAGAATCAACCTTCTTACTGTGACAGTAACAAACTATTAACCTAACAACTGCCCTCGCTTATGGGATGTATAGGTGGTCTATACAAACTTGGACACAGATCTGTGACACGGCAGATAAGCGATTAAATCTGAACATAATGATAGACATGGACAGCAAACTGAGGTGGTTGGTGTGATAGGGCCATGCCAATCTACGTTAATTTTTTAGGGGAGGTCTGACCCTGGAAAACAATGGCCCGCCACACCGAATCCCAATAAATGTAAGCAGTAACCTAATATCCTTCAGTGGACCTAGACCTTTCTGTGGAGGGCATGGTCCATGGCCCACCCAGCTTCCCCTATCTATGCCAATGCTTGATGCCCAGCAGAGGACTGTTCACGGGCTAGATAGATAGAACCAATAAAACTCAATTAGATCAGTCAAATGCATAAGTACTTGCTGCATTCTCTGTCCTATTATGTGTATTCAATAATGGGCTATACTTAATGTAATACAGTTGTTCGTATCTTTCATACATTTTACAAAACTCTACAATCGCAAAATTCAGATAAAGGAAATCTGAAATATAGAAGTATTTCTATCATGTATTACTTCTTCATAGAGTGTATGAATCAATGGATTATCGAACTTAAGCTTGTTAGATTTTTTGTCAGGGCTGTGATATGTGGTTTGTTATTATAGTTTATGATAGTGTATAATTTTTAGTTAGCTAACTAATTTTACAATCGATTAAATGGTAAGAAATGAAATTGTTAATCAATCCAATACAATTTTTGTGTTTTCTATTTAGAGAACAGCATAGTTTATGCTGCATATTTGTTGCAAAGTGCTGCATTCCTAACCTTTACATTATTTGACTGTACATAGTAACTACAAAGTGTCCATATTGCTTCAGAGTTAAATTTTTCTTTTATATATATGTACTATCAGTTCAAGTTATGGTGGAGTAACTTAGGATTTGTTTTCAATCACCAATGACAGTTAAGGAAAAATTTAAGTGTTTCTTTTATTCAGTATTCACTGACTGACGAAAGTCTAAAAGTCATAAAACAAATGACAGTCAACAATAAATCAATAAAGCCCATGGGGTGGGACCAACTAAGATCAGCATCCACATGCAAACTGCAAGAGAATGAGCTTCAAAAGTCTACAACTCAAACTGATGGTACCTCCTGTCCAATAAGAAGAAAGAAGACTAACTTTCTTTCTTTATGTATTTTAGTAGGTACTTATGCAACCCCAGAACCTCTTTCCTTTCCTCTTACAATCATCGCTCATTGTAATCATCAAGAAATGAATTCAAGACCTCACGCATCAGGGCGTTTAGTTAAGGTGTTGTCGATTTTGATACTATTGTACTAATGCTAAACTTTATAGACTCTGTTATTCTATCACGAACAATGTACTTTTCAAGTATCTGTATTTCGAGAAGTTATGAAAGATTCTTACACTCAAAATTGCTATTTCCTATATTTTGCTGTAAATTTATATGCTGTATTTATGTACCTGAGTGCTGTTATAAATCTATGATTTCGTTTAACTTGGTGAAATGAAAGTTAATTGAGCCAAGGTACAAGTAAAATCCATTTAAATACGCAATATTATCTACAGGAAGCCTGGAAAAGGCGAAAGAGATAGAAGAGAGAATAAAACAACAGTATTCAGAGTCACAACATAGAGAAAAAGTCCTCGTCAGACGACTGGCAGCCAAGGAACAGGAGATTCAGGATTATGTTGTAAGTGTAATTTCAAACTTCCTTCTATCTTTAGGGTATTGTCGAATTATACATGGTGGCAACTTTCAGCGGGGCAGTAAGGGAAAGTACCTTATCCGTTACAGCTACACGAAAATGGTCTTAGGAGACTATCCATATTTTACCCATCGTTTTCATGACATTTTGATCCTAATTCACATTTACAGGTAAAAAAAATTAAAATTGTCCTCAGCATGGGTTAGTGCAATAAAAAGAATATAAGACAGTTGACAAGAAAATGGCCAAATGTCACAATTTTTTTCTATCGCTAATCGATCCTGTTTCTAATACTGATCAAAAACTTCTATCGGACCAACCATTGTTGGAGTACTAAAAGAGGCAGAAATCTCAAAAAACTTTTCTCATACATTTCGTAGGAAATCATTGCTGGTCCTAAGAAAGAATTTGTGTGAGTAACTGAAATCCAAAAAAATATTTATATTAAGGTTGGCTTTCGTGATGGTTCTGTCTTCAATAGACACCCACAGTCATTCCTCCCTCAACTAGCTTGAGCAGCGTAGTCAGCAAAAATTCCAAATGCCATTTTTCCTCAGATCTAAACCATTAACACTTTTTTTCCACATTCACAGAGTCAAATAACGGAGCTGAAGTCTTCGCACGGAAGTCTTAACGGTCGGCCGACACTTCTAGACCCCGCCGTCAACGTTCTCATCCTGAGACTAAAGCAAGAGCTCACCTCGACGAAAGCGCGGCTCGAGGAGACGCAGAACGAACTCAACGCGTGGAAGTTCACGCCCGACTCGAATACAGGGAAAAAGTTAATGGCAAAGTGCAGATTACTGCACCAGGAGAACGAGGACTTGGGCCGAATGACGTCCAGTGGACGAATAGCAAAGCTGGAAGGCGATTTGGCGCTGCAGAAGAGCTTATGCGAGGAGGTTAAGAAGTCCCAGTCAGGTTAGTGCGACACGCGATCTATGAAGGAGTTCAAGCCCATACCTATGCACCTAGTTTCATTTTAATAGTATAAAATGTTTTAAAGCATACTAAAAATAATAACACCAAAGTATTCCCTGACTTCACATGCAAACGAAATTATTGTATTTGTGATTTAAACCAATTAAGGTGATATGTTTTCTAATTAACGAAGTTACAATCCCTTCATCTGCAATTTGTATTTGATGTCGCTCCTCACCCATAGGAAAGTAGACCACTTCCCTAAACCAGATGATTAACTCCAATTGAATTCACATTCCAGAGCTGGATGAGTTCATCCAAGAGCTGGACGAGGATGTGGAGGGGATGCAGAGTACGGTGCTGTTTCTGCAGCAGGAGCTTCGGGCGAGCCACGCGACCGTAAATGGCGCCCGCCAGTCACCCGCACCCGACAAACGGACCTATTCTGGCAGCGAGTGCAGCGACCCTCCGCTAGGCAAGCGCAGACGCGCCTCCGTACTCTCCCTCGATTACAATGAGGACGAGGAACCTCTCACGGTTACCAATGGGGACGCAGACTAGCCCAGGACTCCAGTGTTCACCTACCGAGCACGCCATATCAACTAGTGAAATTGAAGCTAAAGCTTTGTTCAAGCGAAAACTCATAGTTTCATAAGTTTGCGAGTGATCTGTGGTGAAGTGTGTATCACTGTTTCACCAGACATGTGAATGCTTAATGTACTAGTTAATGTTGAAAAAGTGTATTCCATTAAAACAATCGATGTACTTTCATTAGAAGACGAAGTATATAGACAAAAAATGTGTCGCACTGACGATGAATAATTGGTGATGTGTCAAATGTGCAAACGAGACTAAAAGAAACATTTGGTAAGAGTAAGAGTACTTTACGTTTTATGCACAACAGTGGACCATGTGATCAGATTTAATAGTGAATCGTTTTTTGACATTGTTTTTACATTTATGAATTTTGAAACAGACTCTCCGTTGACAATTTTATAATTTATTTACTATAAGTGCATTAATTGTGATATGTATTACGAAAGTCCAATAAAATGAGCAATAACAAGTTGTTTTGCCAGATTTCTTTTGTTCGTGGCATTTAATTATTTGGTGTGCCACAAATATACTGATGCAACAGAGTGAGTACAGCAAATTTCCAACACCAGCCTATTATTAAGTATTGCCTCACAAATTAATTGAAATTCCGAGTTTCTACATAGAATGTTTCTATTTTCAAATCACAATAAATGTACATTTTATAGAACTATGTTAATAAACATATATATTACTGGCATCAGTTTTAGTATTATTCCAATCGCCTTTTATTAGTCGGAGGTTCTGTGTGTACAATAAATAACACATGAAATGACTGTAAAAATGCTGTATTTTGAATCATTTTTCGCAATCGACTTTATATTGCCTGCATTCAAGGTGGCAGTCGCATAATGTATAGTGAAATAGGATTGCTATGTAACATCATTGTATCATGTAGGTAAACATCCTAAATAAATTTTGATTACTATTTCTATTAGCATTGAAGAAACTATCTCGAGATTTCGTTATTTTGCGCAGTATTTTGCGTATCGGCTTATGATGACGATTATGAAACTCTGTACGAGGGAGCACAAGTATGGCAAACTATCCTACGTGACACTACAGACTTAGAAACCATACAGAAATTATCTGAAAGCGATGGTAGGTAAGGCTAATTATAATGATTTTTTTACTAGATTGCTGTGGCTAAACCAGTATCTTCGAATAGCATTGGGCTCACGCCTTATGTCAAAAAGATTTATGCAGTGATTGACACAAATTTATTGCCAGTGACGTTAAAATTATATATTGCCTACAGAAATCTCACTATGGAATGTCAAGTCACACATAGTAGATTACCTTGTCGAACACAAGAACATTATGAAAGTTCTTGAAACGTTTAGAGCGACTGATTTGGAGCACAACATTTTGATCCTGGATGTCCAGAGTCATGTTAACAAACAAAGAAGTACTGAGCTGTGGGATGAAAATGCTTTGAGAAACGGTGAGTCCATTCAATTTAACATTAACAGTAAAGTTATAAAAGCACGATTCCTCAAATCTAGTTATATATTCTGGGAAATACTACAGACTGAATTTCGTTTAAAGTGTAAATCAGTTTTAATAAATTACACACACGGCTCGCTTGACAATAGCTTTCCCAGCTGTACCTGAATAAGCGTTTAGTTATTAATGTGGGCCGACCCGTGACGGGAGTGGAGCGAGCCCCGAACATCCCGTCGGTATACAAAAATCAGTTTAATATACTGGTCCCTCAGTGAGGGAACTTTCAGATATTAAGCTGAAAAGAACAGATACTACACTTTGATCTTAGCCAAAAGGCCGAGAAGCGATAACTTGTTTTTTTTTTTTTTTTTTTTTTTTTTGCCCTAAAAAGGGCACCCTCCGGAGGTCACGGGGGAGGGAGGTGGTGAATGCTCATGCACAACAGCACGGACCCGGCCGTGCTGCCAATGAGTCCCACATTGGCAGCACGGCCGGGTCCGTGCTGTCATGCATGAGCATTCTCCACCTCCCTCCCCCGTGTCCTCCGGAGGGTGCCCTCCGATAACTTGTTAGTGTCACTTGGAGCTTATAAGCGTCTGAGAAAATTTTTCGATTGCGCGATGTACAAAGTACGATCAGAGACATCTACAGACATAAGTATGGAACTAAAGTTGGTATCTGCCTGCCACCGCACCACACCGACTAGCGAATCTAGCGACTGTAGTTCCACAATGGCGCTATAGATATCACTGCTCGGTGCAATATTTGGTATGCTTCGTGGGGCGAGGACCAGAAGAGACGTCTCTTCTGTGTGGGCTTCGTCACGTCCCTTTAGTACATTTTGTATGAAAGTGAATTGGATTAACGACGCGTCTTTTCTGCGACCCCGTCCTACGACCCTTCTGTGTGGCCACTTGCTTCGGCATTCATCTTTGAATGTTTGCAGGACACCGACTAAGCTGGGATCGCTACCCGACACTAGAGATCGTCTATGAGTACCTGGACTCGCTGATACAGGGCTACCCTTCGATTTGCACAATACACAAACTCGGAAAGTCAGTGGAAAACAGGAGAATCACGGTAATTAGCAAAAATTGTGATTCTCTTCCGTAAGTGACACACACTTTTGTCACTTTATTCTACCAGTTCGAAATTAACGCCTTTCTAACGTGTGTGAACTAACATCCAAAACTAAATAGGACTCAGTGCCACCCGCCCGGAGGGAGATACTTTTTCAATACTCACAATAGCCACACTTGTGCGTGTACCAGACAGCATAAAAGCTTGGAAACTCCTCATAGCAGTCTGTCGGCTTGAGTGATGACAGGGTTACTTACGCCGGTTTTTGCACAGAGTTTTTGTTTTTCGAATAAATAAATTGGATGCGGGCGACAAAAGACCGGGAAGCTTGGAAAACCATGAGATGGCCTATGTCCTGCTGTGGGCGTCAAATCGCTTATGATGATGATGAAATAAAATAAAATAACTTATCATCATCATCATAAGGTATAAAATCGCAGTACGAGCTTCCAAAATGAGGCAACAAATTCATAGACAAATTGGTTGTAAATGTGCGTGCTGCGAACGTCACTTACCTACTCCAATCCGCTTAGGCACACAATAAACTGTTGTTAAATTTCGTTCGACACACCACACTGTCTTCAAGTGGGATGTGTAGGTACGGTTTTTCTTTATTGCCACTTTTGCTTTGTGTTGGCATTTTGAATACCTTATCACGCAGATGCTGAAAGTTTCGAACGGGAACCCACAGAACGAGGGGATTGTGCTGGTGTCCGGCTTCCACTCGAGAGAGTGGGCAGCTATAACCTCCGTGCTGTACGTCTTGAATAATGTGGTCAGCAAGTTTGACGAGCAGCCCGAATATATGAAGGACAAGGATTGGTATTTAAGGGGCTCCATGCAGTAACACTAGCGCGACCAATGGAAAAATTGTATCATTTTCACAGATAATTGAGAGAGAGAGAGATCAGTCTCTCAATCATGTTTAAAGTGTTTTTAGGACCCCTGACCGTTAACCTGAGGCAAAAAAACCCAGGGGCTAGAAAGCATTAACGCATGATTTTTTCCATTGGTGACGCTAGTGTTACTGCATGGAGTCCCTTAAGCGATTCTCATGATGTAAGGTACTGTGGAACTTGTGGAAGGCATATTTTTTACAATGGGGAACTTAAGGTGAACGCAGACCTGGCCGCACCGCACGCGCCGCAGCCATCGCTTTTGTTAATAGTCTCGCACACCTGTCCGCACCGCAGTCAGCGGCAGTCGGCCAACTAGCGCCGGCCGCAGCATCCGACGCGAGCGGGTGCGCGGATGACGTCATCAGCTGCGACTGCGAATGCGGCGCGTGCGGTGCTGCCAGATCTGCGTTCACCTTTATATTGAAGTGAAATCGTTTTTAGGGTTCCTTAGTCGACAAGGACCCCTTTTAGTTTCGCCATGTCCGTCCGTCTGTCTGTCTGTATGTCTGTCCGCGGCCTAACTCAGAGACAAATAAGTACGAGAAAGCTGAAATTTGTCATAGAGATACATATTAATCACGCGGAGAAAACGGTAGAATAAAATAATTAAAAAAAAAATTGTTTCAGGTTACACCTAAATTAGGGATGCTATCTTTATTTCTCGCCTACACCATAGTGTGGGGGTATCGTTGAATTGGTCGTTTAAAAATATTGTGGGTGTAGAAATTCTTTGATTTAGGGTTCCGTTTACAAAATATTGAGCTTTAAGCGCAAAATTTTCGTCTGCCTCCTCCTTCTAAACGGTTGATTGTAGAAACGTGAAAAAAAATCAGAGTAGTAGCACATATAATGAACTTGAAAGGAAAAGTATCACGGCTAAGTAGGCTTTACAAGTTAACGAGGAATAGGCGACCAACTTATAAAACGAAAATTTCGTACAAAATCCATTGAAAATTACGTTGACGAAGTTGTTAGTGCTGTAAAGCAGATAAAACCCCCTCCATCTACGAAACCCTGCACTGCGCACTTGGCCGGTTTTATGCAATAGATTAGCGGATTTGTTAGTGAACTAGAAATATAGGGTTTGTTAATTTGTAGCAGGTGGCAATATCACTCGCTAATTGTGAAGGAAAATATCCTGAGGAAACCTGAGTGTCCGTATAGTCTGTCTGAAGTTTTTACATATTTATGTATTTATTAAAACATGTTTTACACATAGGCAAGCTTAATGCTGCTTAGTATGCTACTTGCTACTCAACGCTTGAATTTACCAATCCGCGGGCGAAGGCCTTGCCCTGTACTGTATAACTTGTTTACGCTAAGAGTTTACTTCTCTAGGCTACTAATGCCGCGACAGCAAATAATGCCGTAGGTAAGGGGTATGTATTTACAACAAAGTAAAAAAAAAATCGGCTGAAAAAAGGCCGTGACGTCAACACCTAACTGCAGCTGCTGACTTAAGCTACTTAACAGCATAAATTTTCAAAGTGATTGTTGATTTCAGGTACTTCATCCCCGTACTAAATCCGGACGGCTTTGTCTATTCACACAAGAGAGACCGTTTGTGGCGTAAGAACCGAAGGGCAACTGGCAACGGGTGTTACGGGGTCGATCTCAACAGGAACTTTGGGTAAGTATCTAACCTGCGGTACACTAAAACCTCTCGTACCTACACTAAAGCAGACTTGCATCCAGCCTGGGATAAAAAAAAACGGCACCACCTAGGCCCTTGGTAGCTACACCACGGCTTGCACCGTTTTTAGGGTTCCGTACCCAAAGGGGTAAGGGACCCTATTACTAAGACTCCTCTGTTCGTCTGTCTGTCTATCTGGCTATCTGTCACCAGGATAAATCCATGAACCGTGATAGATAGACAGTTGAAATTTTCACAGATGATGTATTTCTGTTGCCGCTACAATAACGAATACTAAAAACAGAATAAAATAAACATTTCCCATGCCACAAACGTTGTCTAAAGACAGCGCTTGCCATGTAGCGGCCATCTACGTAACCTTCACAGCGCCGATGTTAAACGCTTCTTGTTAGTTTCTATAGATGGCGCTGTTCTCAATGTACCGAATCTATCTTGTCGCGATTTTTGTCTACTCGCACTTGGCTGGTTTTTTAATAATTTTTTCTTATACTCACATTGAAATGCTTGCAAAGTCTGCACGATCTTAATCTTGATGAGATCTTTGCTAATCTTGAGATAGCTTGTCCTGCTTTCAGATTTGACTGGGATCGCAAGTTCAGGGAGAAGAAGGCGTGTGCTAGTTCATACGGGGGCCCGCGTCCATTTTCAGAACCGGAGTCTGACGCATTACGGGTAAGAAAAGACCGCTTTTCCTTCTGGCATCCCTCTAGCTCGCACATTCTAACTTTTTTAGTAATTGTAAAAGAATGAACCATATTACTTATTTACTTACTTTTTACTTACTAATTTTAATTTTAGCTACATATTCCGTATGGCGCCGGATTAAGATTAGCGTCACTCCATTTCCTTTCGTGGATGTCGTGGAAGGCGACTAAGGAAATCAATTACCAGGAGACGCACAGCAGCGTCTTCCTGAGATCGCCAACCCCCCTGCCCAGCGTGGCGATTGTGGCAAGACCCCTCATGGTTATGAAAACCACGAAGGAGGCCCATGTCCTGCAGTGGTCGTCAAATGGCTGATGAAGATGATGATATGTAGCAATCCGGTAGACTCACTGACTGATTAATCATCTATACGTTTTCTCAGAAACTATAGCACCTACGAAAAGTAGTGTATGAGATAGTTGATTTGAAAGCAGCCATCCTATGAAGTCGATTTTTTTATTTCGAACGCCTTCTCTTATACGAATAGGCCAACTTTTTTGTTTTTTTTTTCTGTGATCCAATTTTGAAACAAAATTTTAGGCGTTCAAAATTCAAAATGGCGGCGCCTTTATGGCCGGCCGAAATTTCGCCATTTTTCGACGTCTGCGTAAAAAAGTCGGCAGCATATGCTGGAGATATGCTGTAAACGGCATCATATTGCCAAAACACCCAGGTATTTTTAAAAAATCGGACATTTTGGAATTTCAAGATGGCGGCATACATTTTCCAGCAAACAAGTAACAACGCAAAAATCAGATGGGACAAACTTGCGAGGCTTTGTTTAGGCCGAGGCCGACGGCCGAGACCATACATGTTCCCACGCGATAAGTTCCAACCACAAGTGTCTAGCGAGGCCCTAGGCCGAGCGCCGCGGAGAGCGAAGCTCGGAGCGGCTGGGGGTTGGCGCGCGAAGCCCCCTAGTATAGGTAATATATAACTTGACTAAATGACTGACTTCGCATTTCGGGTCTTATCGACGTGGAATGCCTTTATTCGCATTAGTTCCATTGCCTACTTCCATAATGGCATCACTGCGAACTTCTGTTTGCGGGTTGTGACTTAGAATTCTTCGGACTTTCTTTTAGTCAAATCTAATATGCAACAATTTCGTGTCAGTGTTTGTTATAGAACTCCTCCAAAACGGCTTCAACGATATTTATGATTTTTTTTTGTGTAAGTATTATATTTTATGGTAAGTCTGAGAATAGGTCGTAGGCTATTAATATATGGCCGAAAAACGTTCGCCGAGTCAGCTAGGTAATATAAGTATAAACAATAACAATGCACGGAAGTGATACATAGTTACAATATACCTACCTAGGCTTGGCTCGAGAATTCAAAGACGAAGCCCAAAGTTTTCTTCGACGTTCACACTTACGGACAGCAGATCTTGTTCCCGTGGAGTGCCCGTGATGCCAAGACGAGGAGCCAAAACGAGCACAGTGCGGTCGCCAGGGGAATGGCCAAGGTGATTCGAGACTAGTCCTATTTTTAATACGGAAAGAACATTCCCATCTACCTGACTTGATTGGTCGTAGATCCAGGGACTCTCAAATTCCTAGTTAATATTTTTAGAGTTCCTTAGACCCACAAGGAACCCTTATAGTTTCGCCATGCCTGTCTGTCTGTACATCCGCGGCCTAGCCCAAAGACCGGTGGTACTAGAAAGCTGTAATTTGGTATGTGTATACTTACATATTTATCACGCCAACAAAGTAAAATAATAAAATGTTGGGATTTTTTTTTTTTACTGTACCTACCTCCCCTAACATGAAGTGGGGATAATTTTTTTTTCTCGTCTGCCTCATTATGTGGGCCATCGTTGAATTGGTCGTTGAAGAATATTGTGGGTATAGGAAGACCATTTTTTAAATTTACGGTTCCGTTTGCGAAATATTAAGCTTTTAAGTGCAATTTTTTGTCCGAGTAGGGCGTCCGCCCCCTCTCTTGGCTAAACGGTTCATTGTAGAAACGTTAAAACATTCAGGCTAGTAGCACATATAATGAACTTAAAAGGAAAAGTATCACGGCTAAGTAGGCTTTACTAGTTAACCCTTTTAGTTTCGCCAAGTCCTTCTGTCTGTCTGTCCATCCGCGGCCCAGCGCAAATACCGGTGGTACTAGAAAGCTGTACTAATTTGTTATTTGTATACATATTTATCACGCCGACAAAGTTAAATAATAAAATGTTAAGGATTTTTTTTTTTTCTGTACCTCCCCTAACATGAACTGAGGATGTTTTTTTTTTCTTGACTGCTCCATCATGTGGGGTATCGTTGGATTTGTCGTTGAAGAATATTGTGGGTGTAGAAAGACCATTTTTTATTTAGGGTTCCGTTTGCGAAATATTAAGCTTTAAAGCGCAATTTTTTGTCCGAGTAGGGCGTCCCCCCCTCTCTTGGCTAAACGGTTGATTGTAGAAACGTTAAAAAATTCAGGGAAGTAGCACATATAATGAACTTAAAAGGAAAATTAACACGGCTAATTAGGCTTTACTAGTTAACGAGTAATAGGCGACCAACTTGTAAAAGTAAAATTTTCGTACAAAATACATTGAAAATTACTTCGATGAAGTTGTTAGTTCTGTAAAGCATATAAAAAAACCCTCTTTCCACGGAACCCTACATTGCGCTTGGCCCGACACGCACTTGGCTGGTATTTGATAATCATCAGATGCGTTCCGAAGAAGTTGCCAAAGCCTCTCCAACCACATACTTGCATCCAACGTAAAGAATGACGCACCATCAAAATCCTGTGCCAGCGGCCACACCGAAGGGATGTGGGGCTGTGACGCGTTGCATAGAAATCGCGCCCTCGTCCCTTCTATTCTGTGTGGGCTTGGTCCCGTCCGCGTCCCGACGCTTCTTTTCCGCGCCCTCGCCTCACGTCTCTTCTGTGTGGCCGCTGGCTGTCATGGCTCGTCAGGAACGCATAATTCGGTCATACCACAAAACACGCTTATCCGTGAAGTTGAATGAATGAAGTTGAGTTGATGCAGACTCTAGCCAGTTTCATAGACAAGTCGATGAAGGAAAAAAACCGGCCAAGTGCGAGTCGGACTCGTGCACTATGGGTTCCGTACAACATTCGAATATTTCAAGCGTCTATCTGTTGCCGTTATTAATATCGAGCATAAAATGGCAAATTAAATCACGTTTGTTTTATGGGCGCCCTACTTAATATTTACTTTATTCTGGTTTTAGTATGCATCATCTGCGAAAATTTCAGCCTGGTGACAGTGGAGTCTTAGTAATAGGGTCCTTACCCTTTTGGGCACGGAACCCTAAAAATTGCCTTCAAAATACAGAAACTGCTTATTGTTCACTAATTTTAGCACTGACAGTATTTTTTATCGCGATATGGTTCCATAATGCCATGATCAGAAGCCTTTGCAAATTAGAGTTTGATGATTTTCTCATGGATCCCTTGAACAGATCTTGACCAAACTTATATTTGAACACTTTTGAGGTAGGTATCCTCTTTCTAACGAAAAAGAATCAATAAAATCGTACAAGTACAGAATTATCGCTGAAAATATACAAAAATTATATAGACGAACTCAGAAACTCCTACTTTTTTCAGACGGCTAATAAAAGGCAACCAATCTACCCTATCCCCAGGCAATAAAAGCGATAAACGACGAGCCCTACACATTCGGCGATACGTACCACCTAATTTATCCGGCTACAGGCACCGCGATGGATTGGGCTTACTCCAGCGGCGTCCCACACGCCTACGGAGTGGAAGCGCGGGACCTCGGCAGACACGGGTTTCTGGTCCCGCCAAGCCAGATAGAAGCCGTCGGGACGGACGTACTCATCGCCGCACGATACCTAGCCAAATACCTGACCCAGTCCCGCCGGAGAACCACCTACAATACGTCCGCGTGGTTTAAGCGCTAAAAAAAATTTTATGGTCATTTTTAAATTTTTTGTAGGGGAGCGGGAGAAAAAAAAAGTTATTCCTTTATAAACATAATTTTAAAATTTTAAGTTCTCAATTTCCATCTTCGACACAGGTTGCATCGCTTCAATAGCAGTGTTAGTTTTTATTCGTAGTTCAATAAGTAATCTGTGGCTTTCGCTCCACTCGGTCACGGGAATTGATTTTGGAGTGGAGTAGGTACCTAAGACCTACACTAGCATAAAAACTAGCATAAAAACTAGCCGGATGTCTTTGGAATTACAGTAGCCTGCCCCTATATAAAATACTGAAGGATTCGCAACACCTAGCTGTCAAATTTCATACCAATTGTCTGGATTCCGATGCATAATTATACCAGAGCATTTCTAACGTCTAGCCATTGAATTCCAGACCAACTCCTATCGGAAACGTCAGGATTCCGACAGGATTTGGTGCGCGTTATGTTCGAAGACTAAACATGCGAGGAACTATCAATTCAGTCAGGTCGTAGGTGGCACTAATATCAGCAACTCGATATTATGCAAAATGTTGTTATAATAAACGTCTTTTCTATCTAATAATACCTGAGTATAACCGCGCTGATACCAAGCTAATTCGGTCCTAGAGGTCATACCAGATTATTATCTGATAGCTCTGGCAGAGGTTCTCACTCAGGCTGACCTAGAAGGAACGAGTAAGCAATAAAAGGCTAGTTTATTAAAGCTACCTAGGAATCCCCACCTAAATAAAGTATGGTCTGTGTATGGATGGAGGATTTACGTTGTGCTCGTGGTCTAGAACCGTTGTATGCACCTGTGTATGGCCGAAGCAATACAAACAAAATGTGTGTCAAGATCGTGCGAAATGATAAGAGTACTTAGCTGCCTCACGAGCCAACGATATCAGTCAACTAAAGCCGGGTTTTGACGGTCATAGTACGCTCGGACCGTGTGCGTACAGTTTTATTTTATTTTATTTGGTGTACAAAACAGTTTGAGTTGATTATGACGACGCACTCGGTCCGAGCTCACTGACCGAACGCGTCGTCATATTCAACTAAAACCTTCTGTCTGTCTATCTATCACCAGGCTGAAATTTTCGCAGATGATGCATACTAAAACCAGAATAAAGTAAATATTAAGTAGGGCGCCCATAAAACAAACGTGACGCACTCGGTCCGAGCTCACTGACCGAACGCGTCGTCATATTCAACTAAAACTGTACGCACACGGTCCGAGCGTAGTAAGACCGTCAAAACCCGGCTTTAACCGCAGTCTCTTTTTCACAAGCCACGCTTTAGTGCTTTAGGGGCTTTTCGAATTTCTAAAAGATTCTATAGCTTATTAACTTATGGCTGCTGTTACGTGGAGAATGCTGTCTCATTCGCACAACTTAACATTTTTAGTTTTTTTAATAAAATGAAGAATGTGTTCTGAGTGTTTGATGGATAATTAAATTGCAGATATTCAAGACATATTTTTCTTATCCCGTACCTTTGTACAAAACAAAATAAGTGAATCCGGATTTAGGTTTGTAAAGTGGAGAGTGCTTACAAAAATTTTGATTCTATAAGTACTTTTCAGACTAAGAAATTGTGCAAAACCCTTGAACCTAAACTTAAATGTGATACTTAAGCATATTCCTTGTAAATAGAGTAACAGGTAATATCATACTTATGAATAAGCCTTGAATAAGGCGGCGCGCGACTGAACCCGTAGCTCAAAATAGAAATCCAAGTTCAAACTCGGTGATAGTAAACTCAACAACTGGGACAAGAAACGTGTTTCCTTATCTTGAACGGGATGACAGTAAGCCATTAGGCTGGGAGAACCACTTCATAAATAACAGCATAGAAAGTGCGAGAACTTTCCTACATTTGTAAATTAAACTTGGAAAACCAGCGAGCTGACTTGACCTGGTAATTGCTATTTTGGAACTATGTATTGCATTGCCCGGTTGGGCAGGATTTAAAGGATTACCATTTGCCAGCGACTTCGTTTCCGTCGCTTCATTCTTATAAAACTTCGGCTCCCGTCATCGAAGCGAAATCTAAGAGCTTGTACGCCCACCGTAGTTTCCGTACAAAATTGTAGGTAGGTACTTACATATTACGAATAGTTCAGGTATCGAGTCTCGGAGATTTTACCGAGCTTTTCCCGGACTTCAGACAATTTTTTATGTACTTGTAGTATAAGACGATATTACTCGCCAAATTTCATAGTCTCAAAAACCTATTTCATAGTAAAATTCATAGTTCTAGGTCCACGAGAAGTACCCTGTGAATTTTGATTCCCTTGAGTGTCGAAATATACGTTTTTTTGCGGCATAAACGGCCGTATCTTTTTTAAACGTTAACTTAGAAGTTTGATATTTTCACAGCTTCAAGGGACTGTAGACCTGAGTATATGGTTTTACAAAGTGATCCGATAAGGGTACCGTTTTTTTTTCCTTTTGAGGTACGGAACCCTAAAAAGGAGGAGGTTGTGGCGAGCACATGTCAACTCTGCGCGCGCACTATAAACTCCAACATTCCTGCATCGCGCAAGCAAAAATGTTTCACATGACATACCATAAATATAACGTCCGACGAACATCAGTCGGACCGGCCGGCCGTCCCCAGGCATACGATCTGCCTGGCGGGTTTCCCTTTATAGTGGAAGAGCACGATCACCCGCTCTTCCCTATAAGGTTCTCAGTTCGTCGGAATCTTTTATAAATATCATACAATGTTATTTAATAAAATCGTAACAGAAGTACGTCTATGTATCAAAATACAAGATACACTTCTGTTACAATTTTATAATATTGTAGATTTTATGAGAGAAGTGATCACTTATCTGATAGGTACTCTGTAGTAATTATAGCTTTGTCGAGAGAACCTACTCCGATTTCTTTGAAATATCCACTGAGAACTTGAAACGTCTTCTTTGAGAAGTTCGTAAGTGAATTTTTTTAAGGAAGATACACTAATATCCAACTAATCACTAATATCGTCTTCGCCGGAATGCACACATACTGTCACTATTGTACAAAATCCCATCTCCCGCATACCTGAGAGAAAGGTTTCAATACCTGTTCTCCGGAGAAAGATCAAAAAGATCACTTAACTCCCATCTTCTTAAAATTCCTGCTCACAATACTGGAGCTTACGGTGACTCCTTCACGGTCCAGTCGGTTAGGCTGTGGAACGCACTGCCACAGAACATATGCGCCAGTCCCACTATTGGTACCTTCAAGAAGCGGTTGAAAGAGCATTATCTATCCCTGTAATAACATTGAGCTATATATATGTTATAGGCAATGTGTATAATCCGGCATTGTATAGAATGCCTAGGCATTGTATACATTGCCTAAAACGTTAAGGCAATGTGTATAATACGATTCATTTCATACATTGCCTAGGTATTGTATAAAATGCCCGAAGCGCATCAGGCAATGTGTATAATGAACGACCACGGGAAGGAGGCGAGTGCGCGGCGTGCGGGACTAACCCGTAAACAAGTTGCAACTCGTTCGTTGTGTTAGTACGCAGCACTCCTTTGTTTTATGCAGACGTATTTTTTTAGTTTATGCATTGGTTCTAAACTGAGAGTGTGATCATTCATTGTTTGTGTGATTATTGAATGGAAAATGGCTACTGATCAGCGGTACTTACTAATGAAAGAAAGGTTTTACTTAGAATTGCGTACTAACAGAGAATCGGCTTCTACAAAGAATCGAGTGTTTATTGATGAATTTGAATTTTTTGTATCATGATCATATTTCCATAATCAAGTGGTAAGAAATGAACAGGACGACTTTCTGCAGCAATTTTTTGGTACGGTCAAGTGCACTTAGACCTTTACACTTGCCATTCGATTTTGTCCTAATATCGCAGAAGATAAGAGAGGTGGAAATGTCAAAATGTAAAGCTCTACGTGCACTTGACTGTACGTTGTAAATGTTTATCCGAAGGGAACTGCTATGTGAGAAACGCTGTCTACGCAAAAAAACACGTTACATACATTACCTATGCGTCAACCGGCATTCTATACAATGCCTAGGTATTCCATACATTTCCTAGGTAAAGTGTAAAATAGTTTGAACATTCAGTATCATTTCACACATTGCCTGGACGACCCCGGCATTCTTTACAATACCTAGGAAATGTATAGAATGCCTGCATTACATATATATACATACATATATACGAGGTGCATTCAATAAGTACCTAGCGTCATCGCCAGAGGGCGCTGTAGTTTCAAAAGATTTTTACCACAGTCTAGCACATTCTTTTATAATTCTTTTTTCAAATTTTCATTCCGATCCCTTCATTTGTTTTGATTTGACAACTTATGGAAGCGAACGTATCGATCGGTTTTACAAAAATGGAAAAAGAGCAATATCGTTCGGTGATTCGATTCCTATTTTTGGAAGGGAAAACGCGCATCGAAATCAAAGAGCGCTTGGATGCTGTGTACGGTGACTCTTCTCCATCGATGGCCACCGTCAAAAATGGGTTCCCTACGTGAAATCGAAACACAAATGATCGATTTTCATTTCACCGAAAACCATTCATCGATGCCTTATTAGTACCAAGCTTTAAGGGGCTACAGTGTGCTGGAACTGGCTGGAAGACGCTTTTGAATCGCTTGTGACATCCTCTAGGAACATTTCAGACCTTTGAAATTAATATATGATATAATTTAACTCCTCGATTCCCTATGGCATGTATGACAACTGTCATAACCTTACGCCTTCTATGAGTAAATATATTCCGTAAGAATGCTTAAAACAAACCTAAGAATTTATGTGCCATTTTAAATGCGCAGTGGATTACGTTTAAGCTTATACAGTCTTACGGGCAATATCAAAATATTGTATGTTCATGTTTAAAACTAACAGGAACAATAGTTACTCATTCAGAAAAAACGTTTTCATCAATTTATCACATTACGCCTTACGAGGAAAAGCCCAGCTACTCGTTGCATGTTGTCTGTGACCAGGCGCTCTTCGCATCACCATTGATTTGATTGTAACTTTTCATAAGCGATTCATCAATCATAAATCAACCTTCCAAAGTTCACCTCGAGCGCCATATAGTGAAATTAATTCAAAGTAGCAATTCTCATACAAAATTACCGATTGTAGGCCAAGGACGTGGGGTGAGGGACCGAAAAAGACGCCGCATCTTTCCAATTCACTTTCGTACAAAATGTACTGGGTCAAGTTTCATAAAACTATAATTTCGTAGTTTATTATGACAATTCGAGGTACACTGCGCAGCAGAGTCTATTTGTTAATCTGTGGGTTAATCGGCTTTCGGTCATAGTCACAATGAATTGTAGTTCTATGAAACAGGATCCTGAAGGGATGGGTCTTTTCCGCGCCCTCGCCCCACGTCCCATGTCCGAACAAAACAAAAAATATTATATACCTATTAGTCCAATCGGTGGAGACATTTTCGAGTTTTTGCAAGACCAACGCACGGGGACTGATTTTTGTAGTAGTGATCGAGCTTCAATCGTTAGAAAAACATAAAATGTAAATTCCCATTTCCTGTATTTTTTTATTTAAGTAAATAACTAAAAAAGAAAATAAAAAGAAGAAAAGTAAAAAGGAAACCGATCATTTATTATAATCATTATTCGAACCAAAAGCTCTCTGTCGCTCAAGGGACGCCTCTTCCCATCCGAGCTATTGTAACATTATGAATCTAAGCGAAACATCGTTCTATTATTTGTGCCTAAATCACGGTAAAAGCGAGGTTCACTAAAAATGAAACCTAACTACCTATGTATTATAATCCATTTATTGTCGCGATTAGGTCGGCCGCACGCGGCCAGACTTTCTGCTCGAGTATTGTAGTCTCTAATACCTAGCATTTAAGGTTCATTTTAGTTTGATGGAGTTTTGTTTCAGTCCTCGCACTCGCACTTCGCCTCCTCGTTAGATTGTAGGGTACATAGGCGGTAAATAATGTGTTGGTAAATAATAACTTCGATTGGCGTTACGAATAATACTTGATTCATAAACGAATCTGTGTAGATTTCGTCTGTAAATTTTTTTTCTATCTGCCTGACATGTTTTTCTGTTTTAAATAAAATAAAACGCTGTATATTTTTATCACGCATTTTATTGTACATGCGGAAGTATTGTTAGAAGAATCAATGGCGTAATGCTAAAAATTTTAAAGCAATTATAATTTATATACATTTGTACTTGTTTTTAGTTTTTTTATTTTCTCGAAATTCCGCCGTATTGAGATAAGTTATCTACACTGCAATAATTATGCTCTTTACCTTCCCTACATGTAATATAAATCACACTTCCATGACATGTATGTTGATCCTATTCAATTGTTTTTGCTAGGGTTGTCACAAAATCCGGGTTTTTTTATTCATGATTTATTCGATGCTCATTTTTAGGTACAACGTAATTTAAATATATAATTTAACGCTCATAATATTTTTTGGGTTCCGTAATCATAATGACAACAAAAGAAAGTAGTTAGGTTTTTTGTACACGTAACAAAAAAAAACAACTGAAACCTTAACAAAAAGGAAAAGTGTAACAAAAAGTAACCAAATAGAAATAGAAGTACTGTATCACACAATAGATTAAATAAAAATCTGCGTTCCTGGTTTACCGATATTACATATTTTTATTTAAGTGTCACAATGAATAGTTTAATGTATCTTGAAAATATTCGTCGGTGGGGAGTTCCAAAATTATAATAATAATAATAACGTCCACACAACGCAATCAAACTAGAATTCCCTGTACTATGGTATGGATAGTTTTTAACTATCAGCTTTAATGACAAAAATCACTTAAATGCTGTATGTTTTCTGTGCTATTGGAATGAAATAATAGAAATGGTATGAATTACACTATTAATACGATTATGAACAGATTAATCTGTTATAATATACCAATATAAGTTAAGACGAGGCGGCACTGTTTATTAATAATTATATTTATCAGTCTTTGTGCTGAAACAAGGATTCAGGCCAAATAAGCACTCAAATCCATTTGTAGCTCTTTTGCCAACATCCTTAGCAACGAAGTCTTTATCCATTTTCATAATTTTTGTTTTATTTCTTTGGTCAATATCCATTTTGAAATGTTTTTTTTTCTTCTGTAAAAAATAAATTATTTTGCTTTTGTTCTTAAAATTTTTATTATTTTGTTTGTGTTATACCATAGAAAAAAAATACTCCTGTCAGATTCGCTTAATGGACTATGTGGCCACACAGGCACGGAAGCGATGACACATATTCACCCTTTTAAAACCGCTTCAGTGAATGCGCGTAGTGTAAAATAAAATAAAAAATTGCGTAAAGTCGATGATTTAAATTCAAAGATTTTGAGCCAAAATCTTAATCCAAGCTTCAAATTTATCAAAATTTCCACTGTTTTAAAATATTTATAATCCTCTGTATTTTTACACTATATTTAAAGATTTTCAACAGCTTTTGTAAATAAACCTCTTGAGTCATGGAAACACAAGAAGTCCACTGCTGGATATAGGCCTCCTCCATGCATTTCCAAAAAGACCGGTTGGAAGCGGATTTCATCCAGCGTCTTCCTGGCACTTGGATGAGGTCATCTGTCGGCTGGTCGTCCTACGCTGCGCTTGCCGATATGTGGTCTTCATTCGAGAACTTTTCGGCCATGTAGACGACTTTCGTTCATCTACGAATCTCATCATTTCTGATTCGATATCGTAGAGAAAGCATAGGCCTTTCCATAGCTAGTTGCGTGACCTTGAGCTTTCTTATGAGGCCCATAGTGAGAGACCACGTTTCAGTGCCATAAGTCATCACTGGTTGTATAATTTTGTCTTGAGCGATTGAGGTATATTAGATGAAAGGACTTTTCTAAGTTTCCCGAATGCTGCCCAGCCGAGTTGGATTCGACGATTGACCTCTTTCACAAAGTTGGACGGGCCTAGTTGGACTGTTTGTCCTGAGTAGACGTATTCGTCTACAACTTCGAGAGTCGAGTTCCCCAATGTTATTGGGGTGGGCACGAAACGAGTATTCGATGTGACCTTTGTTTTGTCCATGTTCATTTCAAGGCCCACCCGTTGGGAAACTCGACTGAGGTCTTCGAGCATTATGCCGAGGTCTTCCATCGTTTCTGCCATGACTACTATATCGTCGGCAAATCGAAGGTGAGTGATGTACTCGCCATTGATATTGATGCCGCGTCCCTGACATTCCAGAAGCTTGAAGGTATCTTCCAGTCCGTTTGTGAACATTTTTGGAGAGATAACGTCTCCCTTACGCCCTTTTTCAATGGAATTGCCTCCGAACTCTGTTCCTGTACTCGGACCGACATAGTGGTTCTGTGGTCATAGTGGACTGTTGTACAAGCATTTCAGCCAGCACCTCGATATACCGATAGTCAATACGGCAACGCTGGAGAGACTCGAGCACTGTCCATAACTCGATCGAATCGAAGGCTTTCTCATAGTCCACAAACGCAAAGCATAATGGCAAATTATACTCCTCAGTCTTCTGTATAATTTGCCGCAACGTCTGGATGTGGTCTATGGTACTAAAGCCCTTTCGGAAACCGGCTTGTTCGGGAGGCTGGAAGTCATCAAACCTACGTTCAAGACGATTCGTGAGGAGCCTCGAAAACAGCTTATAAACATGGCGCAGAGTAGTCATCAGTAACCACAAAAACCTCCAATACTAATTTTCATACAAAAACGGAGCCAGAGATAAAAATCAGAATTTTTAAATTTTTAGGAGCCAGCTTGAAATTCGACTTACGCCATTTTGTAAAAAGTAAGTTAACGTTGTCATCCAACCCAAGGTCTTATTCAACATTTGTTCGACAAGACTACCCCGTAATGTTACCGTTTTCTCAGGCTTTGACAAAAAAGCTGTAAAGAGCGGATTTTCCAAGTCAGATTTTTCTTATCGGATTGAGGGATCACCCTGTAAGGATGGAAAATTCCAAGTTTATACCATATGTGGAACTTGAAAATCTTTTAGCATCTGATAAGACCGAAATTAGAACAACCAAAAATTCAAGAATTTTCGCACGTCTAGTTATTTTAGCATTCAAATGCTGTGTGACTATAAAGTTGATACAATATTAGTCCAGCCGCTAGACCAGCGGGGCCCGGTGGCAAAACCTGCATTAGGTGTTGGTTGAAAATTTAAGCAAGTTTACTTTTCAATCGGCACTATTAAATTTGCCATAAAAATTTGTTGACGTCACCGTCCTATCTAGGGTTTATGCAACGAGTTTATGTTGTTTTAAAATACCACCCCTAAGTGTTACCATTATCCCAAGCCGTTGAAAAAAAAAAGAAGCTTCTCCAAGTATTCGATTTTCTCCGTCAGTTTTAGCAAAAAAACTAATCGTATAGAAAATTTCAAGTTAGTAACATCAAAATGGGACAACAATTTTATCTAGCTGTTTTTCGCTGATCAACTTTATGTAGGTATATACATTCTTCACGTCACACCGTGTACATAAAGTTGTTATATGCGATGTATATCATGTTAGTATTTTAATTAATATATCAATAATAATGGCACCAGGTATTTACATATTTTTTTCAAAATTAAATCAGATCCGGATTATAAATTACTATCTGAGAGCGTGACAACCCTAACGACGTAAAATCCGGATAACAATTAAAATGGTCGTAATTTCTACTTTCCATGGAATTGGCATTTGAAATATATTTTTTTTTTTTTTTTTGTATCCATGTGAAATCAAAGTCAAATTCACTTTATTGAAAAAAGATAAGATGATTTTTTTTCACTTTTTGACATAAAAACCTGTTGTGAAAAAACATGTACTATTTCGTAAGTAGGTAGGTAAACAAATACGTACTAAACATGTGATTTTTGTTTGAAAGCTATTCTTTCTACAAAGCATAGATAAGTTTTGAAGAGATGTACCTACCTTTATCTTTTTTGTTTGTAATGGCGCATGCTATACAAGAAAGCATTAGATTGAAGTCTATTCAATCTACGCGTACGCGGGCGGGCTGTCGAGCCGGCTAGAAAAGTAGAAACCGCTCGGCTCGCTCGACGCGTTCGAAATTCGGCTATATATGTGTGCGTTTGGCGGCGTGTGCTTACGCGAAGGGAATGAGACTGTGTGTGTGCGGCCGCGCGCGCGTCTTTCTATGGAGATTACTAATAGGAATTAATTCAGTCGTGTCATCTAGCGGTGAAATGTTGAAGTGCTGCACACCTGTGTCAAACGCTCAAGGTCATCGGCACAGGGAAAAATCTCTCCGATGTAACAATTCACCGAAAACCAACTTACCGATGTTTTTTTCAACTACACTACACTTAACCGACTAATCATTTTGTCGAATGTAACATTTCATCGATAAATCAAGTAAAGCCTTACAGTAAATATTAGCAAATTATTACGTAGTTTATTTTGTGCACATATATAGACCCGTTTTTCTACTGCTTCTCCTATACCCGAAGGTTTGCTGGAAGAAATCTCTTATAGAGATAAGCTCGCCTTTGTACATGTAATTTCTTATGTAATGTCCTGTTAAATGTCTTGTGTGCAATAAAGTATAATAATATCCAACTCAATATTTTACACAAATAAAGCATTTATTTACCATTTCAAAGAGGCACCACAACAATGAATAAAGGCAACTCGGTGAGACAACTCAGTTTATCAACTATTGATAAATTACGAAAATACTTTGACTAGACAATTTACACTCGCAATGTAGGAATTCGACAAACGTTTGTGCATATTCTATCACTGTCGCCTAGTTAGGTCGATCACAATTAGTAGCTAGTTAAATATCATTCCAATAAGTCACACTCCAATCTTAGATTAAACGTGATATTTTAAGTCATTACTCACGAATTTAAGACACGCAGTTCATCGAAATATCAGTTTCCCTTATTACTAAGAGTAGTCACAGATTTGTGTAAAGTACTGACGTCAACAATTGTGGCGAACAACACCAAGCTAAACTAAACATTTAAAATTCATCAATTTATTAATTACATTAGTACCACAAACCTGTGTTTATAAAAACTGCCCACCCAATGCAACGTCAACAAAAAATAACTTGTTACTCACATGGTATCAATTAAGTAGATAAAAAGTAATTAATTTAAAACATCATATCATAAGCAGCCTATATACGTCCCACTGTAGGGCACAGGCCTTCTCTCAGAGACAGAGTAGGCTAAATCACCACGCGTGCCCACCGCGGATTGGCGATTTCAAGCGCTGAGGTATGTGAATAGCTTGGACACTCAGGTTTTCTCATGATGTTTTCCGCCACCGTTAGAGAGTGGTATTGCATCTATAAATTCACAAATGTACATAACTTACAAAACAAAGTCATAGGTACAGGCCCGCACTGGAATCGGACCTGGGTTTCTCGCTTACGAGTCCAATGTTCTACCCACTAGGCTACCACTGCTCATTTATTTGAAACATGAATTAAAAATATGTTTATGTTTTACAAAGTCCCCGTGACAAAACCGCTCACGGTATAAATAAACTTGGTTTTCTATTCGGGCAGTGACACTTGCTCGACTTTAAGATAAAAACAACACGCACACGTACGCCAACCTCCTTACACCAACTTCCTGATGATGAATTTGGCAAAGTAAAGAAAAAAAAGTCCACCATCGGAGGATGTACATGTCGTGGAATACTTGATATTCTCGAATATACTAGGGTAGTCACAAAAAACGTATAATAAAGAACTACGAAAGTCTTTCTCTATCAACCAAGAATAACAGAAATGTTGAGTGCTGATTGGCCAGTTTAAACGACATTTGAGATAACCGTCTAATGACTGATCAGTCTTGACATATTGTGAATCCGCTTTATCTTAAGAAGCTAAGTAATGCATACCAAAATTGACACTTCTAATTGGCCAACTGAGCTGACACTTTACATAATTGCTTTCTGATCGGCTAGGCACAACTTCCGGACGCGTTCCAGTTACCTTTCCAATTACCGATGACTTTTCTTTCGATTCCCGTTGCCATGGAGACCGTTGTTATCGCCGCCTGCGTCTACGTCTCTCATGCCCGCCTGGTACCTCATGATCTTCTCGTCGGCAGTGCGACACCGGTCCTGGAGGATCTCGACGGTCCTGTTCAGGAGTTTGATCTCTTCTTGCAGGGGATAGAGTTGCATATTCATCTGCATCAGCTCCTTCTCGTGGGCCAGCTGGAGTGTGTGGAGCTGGGGAGGAAATAGTGAAGGTTTGAGGACCTAGGGACGTGGTAATACGGTAATTTTGATTATAGGTAAGTGTAAAACTTCTAATAGAAACCAAAGAGGCAGAGGAGTGGTGTCAGCGAAGCGACACCTAGTTTAACTTGTAACGTTCATTAAATCGCAGTTTTTTTTTAAATAATTTTGATTTTGCTGATCCGAATTTGAAAATAGTAGATATTTCATTACGTGTGCGGAAAGCCTGTCTTTGCAAAGAGTTCCGACAAATGTCTACCCGAGCCGAGGCAAACGTTCTTGGCCGAGGCGCAGCTGAAGGTGAGGTTGACAGTCGGAACAAGTTGCAATGACGGTTCCGCAAGTGTACTGAACAACTATTTTTAATACAGTTGCGAAAAAATGAAGCAATTTAATAAAGAAAATTTTTGGAAAATGACGCCAACCGTAAAATAATATATTAAGCAGAGTTTTTTTTTCTTCACCCATTCTGGGTAAGCGAAGGGAACTATGCCCATACAGCCAAGTCTTCAGTAGAATTGTTTTATTGATATGAAATGAAAATGAAATGAAACCTAACCTAACTCATTGAATCCAATCATTAAATCTGATATTGAAACAAATTAGTATTAAAAAATAAATACCCACACGAGATTCATCTTAACAGAATAGGAATTGAACTCTATTTTTTTAATGTTCCGTGTAAATTAGGATCTTCTGTCTGGACTGTTTACTCCGCTCTGACTTCTCTAGAAACATTTTATTGAAGACCTTCTGTTGTTACAGACTGTACTGATGTCACCTAATCTCGGGCCTAGAAAAGGTCATCTACAAAATAGGTACCTTGGTCTTATTATAAAATACATGTACGTACATGTAGTCATAAAAAGTCACTGCGATGATACAAAAGGCTTCCTGTCCCTGCTTTGTTCCACAATTAACAGATACCGGCCAGTCAGCTACAGATCTGTACCTCATTTAAATAAGCCCAACATTGTAAATCCAATTACAGTGAATCGTGCCTTGAGCAATCAACCCTTGCCGGGTAATGTGCCTAGGGCGTCTAAATGCACGAAGTCATAAATAGGAGCATTATTGGAAGAAATTGCTTCGATACACGCAAGAATATCTATGAGGCAGGCTAGGCAAAGCTAAGTACACGATATACAGGTTGTAAAAAATCATACGTACACGTGTCGGACATGCTTCGACCAAATAGAGGATGTATTAGCGAAGGATAAGATAAAAAGTACCCGAACCCGGCGTGCCTGCATGCATGTAACGACTAAAAAATATTGATATTGGCTTGTCAGGATCGTGGCAAGTGGCAGACACTGGTCTCTGCCTACCCCTCCGGGACACAGATACAACCGATATCGATAAAATTATGTAGACACTGATATTTCGATACATCTGAGACAAAAGTTGTTAACGGGCACGCGACGTGCTTAAAGCCTATACTCACTGAAGGCCTGTGCCGTGCAGTGGGAACTTTACAGGAAAACCTGACTGCGGAACATAAAAACCCTCACCCCGGGTTTCTCGTACACAAACAAGCTGTTAATCTACTGTTAACAGCTGTCAGTGGTTTTTTTTGTAAGCACTATGGTCAATTGACAGCTGTTAACAGTAGATTAACAGCGTGTTAGTTTACGATAAACTGGAAGTTAGTAAACAAACTACACATTGAAATTGCAATCGAGGCGCCGAACGAACGCTTAAAGCCGGGTAAGTGCTATTACAAAGAAGGGGGTTTTACAGTTAGTTTAGTTGCGCGAGACAATATTTTACGCGGTAGACATATTATTAGCTGTCAGGATGGTATAGGTACTGGGCAAGCGTACTCCATCTAAAAAATGTATCTCAAGCTAGTGTGAGTGAAGGTGCCACTAGATGGTGTATAAAGCATCTCATTACGTCGACGCAAAGGCCAAAGTTTTAAACATATTTGCGGTTCACAGGAGATGGGGGTGGGGGAGGATTGTCGTTAGCGTTCCGTTTTCTTATCCGAGCCGTAACCGTCGCAGGTTACTCTTACCAAACAGCATGGTGTGTACCTAGGTAGGAACGTTTTGTGGCACTAAAATGTCATATTTCAGAATGTGACAATTAATGTACTAGAAAGTCGCTACTTTCGATATTTTAAACGCACGACTCGCGACGTCATACTAGCTAGGCAGCATGGGTAGTACGGTGTGAGTTACGCGTTTTGTGGCGTTAAAATGACACAATTTGACAATTAATGTACTGGACAGTCGCGATTTTTGACGTTAACACGCCCGACTCGCGTCGTACTACCTATGCTGGCCAGTCTTCACATTTTTAGGGTTCCGTACCTCAAAAGGAAAAACGGAACCCTTATAGGATTACTTTGTTGTCCGTCTGTCTGTCCGCCCCGCCCGTTCGTCTGTCTGTCAAGACCCTGTATCTGGGGAACGCGTGGAGGTATCGAGTTGAAATTAAAACCATATACTCAGGTCAAGACCCTTGAAGCCGCAAAAAAAACGTATATTCGAGACTCAAGGGAATCGACATTTTTTAGGGTACTTTCAGTTGACCTAGGACTATTAAATTCGTCTTATACTACAAACACAGGGAAAAATCTGAAAACTACACATTAGTAATTAAAACATTAAAAAACTGTTTTTGAAGTTCGGGAAAAGCTCGGAAAAACTGCGAGATTCGATTCCTGAACTATTTATAATATGTAAGTAACTTCCTACTTTGTACGGAACCATCGGTGCGCAAGTTGACTCGCACTTGGCCGGTTTTAATTGCAAAGTCGCCCTTTACGTAACTGATTAGCGTGCAGGTATGTAAAGGTTGATGTGCTGTCGACTACACGTGGTTCGCTAACGGTACGCATAAGGCTCGCAGCGCGGCGTGCCGACGATAACAGTTTACATACGAAAGCAAACACTAACGGTATACTTTATAAAAACACGATTGTTCTAAAACACTCCTGAAAGCCACTATAAATAGTCGGTGGTGGGTACGTCTTTATCAGAAAACTCCATCTGAGGAGAGTTTTAACCCTTTAACGTCCCTAGCTAGTATGAATTTTTCAATGGGTTTGTACTTTCAAGGTGATAAGGTTCAATTTAAGGTGCCAGCAACTATTGTGCCACGGCTCGGTAAAGGATTACGGAATCGTTTTAACCGGTTTCAAAAAAGGAGGAGGTTATCAATTCGACGCGTACATATATTTTTTTGGTTATGTTTTCGCATAACTCCGTCAAATCTTAACCGATTTCTACAATTCTTTTTTTGTTCAAACAGATATAACGTCCCATCGGTCCCATTTTAATTTGGTGAAGATGTGATGAAGACTTTCAGAGATGGAGAACGGAACTCTTCAATGGCTGCTGTCCATTTCCAGTTTCATGACCAGCACATATATTTTGGGCACCGACTCCAAATTATACTTCTGCAATACCTACATGTATACATACTTCTAATTATTGAAATAGTTGTTAACTTTTTAGTGCTGTAGGCTTTCGAAGTCGGTTTTTTTTTTAAGTAAATAAGACCATCAAACTAGAACCTCTTTCTACACCTGTTCCGTTACAGTAGTGATAAGGTTCGTTGCTCGGTGGCTCGTTGGTTTGCTCGCGACGTCGAGAATTACCAACGTTTTGCATACTCACTAGAACCACGTACCGTATCTGTTCGGTTTACAGCATAAAACTACAATTCATAGTTTATTACGACAATTCTATGTACATTGCGTAGCCGATGTTTTCTGCCTGTTAAGTTGGTCGTGGGTTGATCAACTTTGCAACGTACATCGAATTGTCATAATAAACCATGAATTGTAGTTCTATGAAACAGCCCCCAGTTCGCTAGTGAGTACACGGCTTAAAATGAATAGGCAGAATTATTAACTTAATTCCGGATTCACTTAATTGCTTTTTTTGTCGGAAGAGTCCTATTAGGTTTCGCTCTGATTCATGGTGAGTAAGTGAATCCGGAATAATACTCCGTTACACGAGTCGAGCGCGGCTAGAGATAAGCGAAACAATAAGCGATAAGTGATACATGCTGGCGCCATTGGCTAGTGGCTATTAAAGTTCACACTGCTGTTGTACACTGCTGAAACTGACTAGGTTAGCTTTTAATCCTTCAGTTTCTTTTTAAGGTTCCGTACCCAAAGGGTAAGGGACCCTATTACTAAGACTCCGCTGTCCGTCCATCCTTCTGTCACCAGGCTGTATCTCATAAACCATAATAGGTAGACAGTTGAAATTTTCACTGATGATGTATTTCTGTTGCCGCTATAACAACAAATACTAAAAACAGAATAAAATTAATACAACAAACGTGTTTTTCTGCCGTTTATTGCTCAATATTAATAACGGCAACAGGTAGACGCTTGAAATATTAAAATGTTGTATAGATAAAGGAACCCTTCGTGCGCGAGTCCGACTCACACTCGGCCGGTTTTTTTTACTTACATCTTGAATCCTTTTCTTCTTTAAATGTATGAACTCCTCGTTGGTCCGTTTCAGCGACTCCATGAGACTGCTTCTCTCGAGTAGAAGGGCGTCCTTCTGCTTCTTAATTTCCAAGAGCTCCGCCTCCATCTCCGTGTTCATTCTCGCTAGCAGATTCTCGGTGGATTTACTCGGTTTCGTGGTCTTCTTTGCGGCTGACGGCGCTAGATTCATTAGTACTGAAAACAGCCAGAATATTTAATAAAAGCAATAGTTCATACACTATTCAATTCAATTCAATTCAATTCAAAAATACTTTATTGCACAAGAGGTGTTTGTACAAAGGCGAGCTTAATACTAGTAAGTATTTTCTTCCAGCTAACCTTGGGTTATGTGGATAGTGCAAGGGGTAGTGCCAAGAAAGATTTATTGCAAGAACAAAGATAAAAAAAAAAAGAATAAATAATAATAATTATATAAACCATATTACAATAAAATTACATAGTTATTATAAAGATACATACCAAATACATATAAAATACACACTATAACACAATAAACACAACTACATAAAAATTACTTATATAATAGGATTATTATCATTATTATGATTAGTTACTATCATTACTATCATTATTATGATTAGTTGGTCATCAAATTATCACCCATGTGAAATGCATAATTTAAAGTTCAGTATTTATATACCGGTCTAATGGCACTTACTACGTAGAATATAAGTAAAGTGGCCCTTCTGACACCGTAGTGTGTGGGAAATAGTTTTTAGGACGACGGCGACGATTTATTTATCACTTTTTAGGGTTCCGTAGTCCGCAAGGAACCCTTACAGTTTCGCCACGTGCGTCCGTCCGTCGGTCTGTCTTTCTGTCGGTGTGTCTATCTGTCTGTCTATCCGCGGCCTAGCTCAGAGACGATTACTACCAGAAAGCTGAAATTTGGCACAGAGGTACATTTTAAACACGCCAAGAAAACGGTAGGTTTTTTGGGGTACCCTCCCGACACCTAAATTAGGGATCACAGTTTTTTTTCTCGCCTATACCATAGTGGGGTATCGTTAGATTGGTCATTTAAAAATATTGTGGATGTAAGAAGAACTTATAAAAGGAAAACATCGTACAAAATCCATGGAAAATTACGTTGATGAAGTTGTTAGTTCTGTAACGCAGATAAAACCCCCTCTTTTAACCATACACTGCGCGTGGCCCGACACGCACTTGGCCTGTTTTTAAATAACAGAATGCGACAGTTGAATTACAAACTTTGTTCAGGAAAACATCGTGTTACCTTCTTTTTCCCGTTGCAGACTGCGCAGGTTCTTCCGTAACTCCTCAGTTTCCCTGTTGATCTTTGAAATCATGCGTTGTTTGACAGTCAACTCGGTTTGCAGACCTTTTATGGTAGCGATCAAGTACGTATCCTCCTTCATTTTACTCAATAGTATCGCGGAGTTTTGGGTTAATCTGCTGACAGCTGATGACGATCTTTCAGCCGATTTAATATTAGTTTGAGTACCGATGCTAAGTTGGTCTGAAGGCGATGTTTGTGTGGCTCCATCTACAATGTTTGTTTTATTAAGCCTGTTTTTGAGTTCAGAATTTACTTTACGATCTTCCATCAGCTGTCTTTCTACGTCTACGATGTGGTTTTCGTATTTCTGCTTCATATCGCCGAATTTCTCTTGAAGGGTAAGGAGGATACCTTGAAAATGGTCCTCTTTGTCTTTCAACTCTTGTTCTAGTCGAGATATGCGCTCTTCAAGTAACTTTTTCTTATTGTCTTCTACCGTGGAGGACTTTGAAGCGACTGAAATATTAAACAATTGGGTATTTTGACAAAATATCAAATGAGTTACTTTTAAAACGGAATTTTGTATGCTCGATTAAAACAAAAATTACAAAATGTCTCGCAATATGTATTTCTTTTAGTCAATTACTAGTTATTACAATTTTTAAATAGATTAAACATTAAAAGAGTGCTCTGAAATGTGACGTCATAAGCCAGTTACTGTCTAAAAATACAATACATATAAATAGTAATTGACTAAAAGAAATACATATTGCGAGACATTTTGTAATTTTTGTTTTAATCGAGCATATGAAATAATTTATTGTTGATCGTGTCAGATACCGAATTGTGTAGAGGCACAGCAAAATTTGCAACGCAATAATTCTGATAAAATATAACATCAGTACAAACCTATCAAAGCCGAAACAGAATCCGGATGTTTCCTTCTCAAAATCATCTCCATTTCTTTACATTGCCTCTGCAAATCTTGTATTACAGCGGCGTCTTTTTCATGAATAACCTTGAAATTCCTACTATCATTGCGTTCTTTGTTCAACTCTGCTGTTAACTTGCTCTCGTTTTCACTAACAGATTTTAGTTCGGCACTTATAGCCTCACATTCCCTTGCTAGTCTACCAATGTACTTTTCACATTCACCAAGTTTGATTTCACTTAAATTCTTGCCCTCATATACTTCGTTTAACCTCTTACGCAGTAACTTATTGTCTTCAGTCAAATGAACATTTAGTAGTTCTAAGTTTTTCACTCTTTCATTTGTATCGTTTAGTTCTTCGATCAAACCTTCATGTTGGCAGTGCATTGCTTTTTTTGGTGCTGAGAGTCTGGCTAATTTGGTCGCTTCATTTTTCTTACTTTCTAATACGCCAGCCGAGTAGGGTCTCACCTTTGCTTTACGTCTACTATCGCTTGTATTTTCTTTAGTAACGTGTTTTGGCGTGTGATGAGCCTGTAACAAGAGGCAAGGTTTAGCTGCATTTCGAAGATATCATCAATAAAGTTTAATAGCCTTATTATTAACTTAACGCCACACAGAATCCGAACATTCGGACAGTGACCTGCAAGAACCGGCGCCACACTGTGTGGGAGGCTGCGGCTCTCAAAAACAAATAAACGATGCCATCGGATATATTTCTGGTTTGCAATCACAGCTTACCATAACCTGTTCAAAAAAATTTTTATTACTCTTTAGTACTGTTCAGACATCGATGAAATTGGTACGGAACGGAAACCAATTTAAATAAACATTGTACGGACCTAAGACCAGTATTTTTTCTACAATTACAGCGAAGGCTTCTTGTCCCGTTTGGAAACTGACAATAAAATGATCAATGCCTCGCTTAAATATTTAACTGCTTTCAACAAATAGCTTGAAGACCTACACAAAACGGGCACCCTTGTGAAGGTCTTACTGACGACCTCATCTGGGACACAAAAGCTAAGCAATTTGCAATTCCAACGACAATTCTGCTAGACACTGACTAGACACTGCTTCTAATTATCAGTAAATCACGACTCTGACTTATTGGAGTTACACTCTCACTCAAGGATCCCGTCCACTGCAAACCAAAAAGAGCGTAATTATTTGACTACTAGAGAGGGCAACGCACTTGATCAAAGGAATGATGAGGTAGCTACTCATGACATACCACATTTAAAAAAATACTTTAAATCGGGATATGACATTGTGTTATTTATTACCTAAATACATAATAAGATAAAGGTGAAGGTATAGTTGAGGAAGGGAACACATAGAAATTAAAATTTAATATGTTATTGCATGAAATTGAAGTGTAATATGTCATTGATTTAATGTTATTCAATTTGATTTCATTTTATTTTATTTAAGATAGTTTCATAAGCAGCCTATATACGTCCCACTGTAGGGCACAGGCCTTCTCTCAGAGAGTATGGTCTTAATCACCACGCGTGCCCTGAGGTATGTGAATAGCTCAGACACCCAGGTTTCCTTACGATGTTTTCCTTCACCGTTAGCAAGTGGTATTGCTACTATAACTTCACAAATGTACATAACTTAGAAAGAAAAGTCATAGGTACATGCCCGCGCTGGGAATCGAACCTGGGTCTCCCGCTTCCGAGTCCAATGTTCTACCCACTAGGCTACCACCGCTTTAAGATAGTTTAATTCGATTTAATTAATTAATCATGTTATAATTAATTAATTGGTCTGTCTTTGATAATGTATATGCTAATTATTAGCTAAAACTTCACTGGTTTATGTAAATAATAATAGTCTACATAAGATTAATACTGTACCGTTTTTATCCAGAATAAAATAAAATACCTAGTCAGCTGCTGTCCACTATCAAGACCTTTTTATCTGGTTTTCCCCAAATCGACAAGTATCTCATTCGAAATTCATTTTCCCCATTTTCGATGAGATCTACCTACATTACCATCAATATATTAGCTATTTAAATCCAATCTCGCCGTTCGAAAGTCGTCCAGGTAGCAGTGGAAGAGATAAGTAGACGCAAGGTGTGTAACTATAGTTATTATGGTCATTAATGGGCAGTGAAGTGACACATAATGCACTGGCTGGTTCCAGGAGATTAACATCTGCAGTGCGGACCCTTGAAATGAGGGCCCGCGGGTAGGTACTCTACGCAAGCCTGCCGTAACCTGATGGGTGGATAAGTAGTGCTCATCATATTACTAATTATAAATGCGATAAAGTTTGGTTGGATATAATAGTACATTATGATACCTACATGTGTGATAAGTTGGCCATTGCAGTCGAGGTGGTTTCTAAGCCCGAGCCGGCAGGCGAGGGCTTTATGGAACCGAGTGCTGGAATGGCCAAATCTCACGAGTATCATACGACGTTTTTCAACACACTTGTGAATAAAAAAAGTGAGTGTTGTATCAAAACAATATTTTTCGTGCGTGATTCGTGTTATGTATGGCGGTAAAATTCAAAACAGTATTCTTGTGCGCGCGCATCCATCAAAGATGGCTGCAATGCATGGCCATCTAGATATAATGAGGTTGCTAACCTATTCATAAATTTTATGTTAATTATTAGGTTTACATTAATTATTGTAGTGTTTGCTTAAAAATGCTAAAAATCTAATTTTATTGTACGGAAATGCTTGAATTTATCAAGGTAGATACTGATTTGTACCACTGAACGAAATAACTCTAAACATTTTTTTTATACATCAAAATGATATCAAACCTTCTCCGAGGTTGAACAAAAAGGTTTTATAACATTATCGCACTTGGTTATAATGGTAATGCAAAACGCACGCTTTGATAATAAGCCACATTATGTGCCTTAATTCAGTGCAATAAGAGTCATTTTATGAGCAAGTGTGTTGAAAATAAATATTATAAGGTTTGGTTGGATGATTGTTGCTCAATCACGCCAGAACGGCTGAACAGATCTGGATTAAATTTGTCACGGAGATTGATAGCCTGGAATATCACATAAACAAGTTTTTATGTCAGAACAATATACATCAAAATTTCAGCAGGTAGCTACTAAATAATGAGTATGGAAAACGTTACGTAAATACAATAAAAAAATAAATGCCATTAGCACTAAGTCCACCTTTTGTACAATGTCTTTGTGCAATAAAGAATTAATAATAATTGTTATTATTGTTAACACGTGCAGTCATTACTGCAGGTCTACTATAATCAAGGTATTCAATGATTTGGTCAGCAGATATTTCAAATTCCTACAATATAGAATTCGACGACGCAGTAGCATTTACCATAATTCTTGAAATATCTTATAAATAAATTATCTTTATGGTGCAGCACGGAGACAAAGCCCATACTCTCTCTCTCTCTCTCTGAGAGAAGGTCAGTGCCCTCCAGTGAGACGTTTACCCATATGCTGCTTGTGCTCAAGTTATGTAGGTACCGCACATCACTTTCACTGAATACTTTCCCGTATTTTTTATTCATGGACCAAATATTCACAAAGTCATCCAAAACCACTCCAATAATGTCGTTCTTACTAGCACATCCGCAATGAAACGCCTGATTACATTTGCAACTCTCAGCACACAGCACTTCTGCATAAATCAATCAGCGACATAATCAGCACTTTTGCCAAAAGTGCATCTACGTCTCTTCCCAGGCCGCGGCCGGTTGCTTCATTATATCTAACATATGTTAGTTGCTGTCAAGTGACAGTTATATTACTCCTGTTGCCCACGACAGGCTTCAACGTTTCGCGTGAAAATTATATAGGTCTTTCGTAAGTCTTTTATAAGTCTGCTTTAAAACCGATTTGAACAGAAACGTATTGTGTGATGTGTGTAATGAACCCCTATTGTCGTCATCTAACGGGAGTAGCAGAAACATAGAGGTCTTATTGGCTAGCCGACGTGGCAACTGTAAAATAATACTGTAAAATTCGAAATTCTAATTATTATCTTTCTGCTGTTTACTGTTAATATTTCACTCCACATAGTAATAGTCATTACTGGCTCCATGTTCAAACGATTAATAATGTTATTAAGTAATTAAAATAAAAGTACGGTTTTCAGCTGGCCCGCACATTGGACATTCATCTGATCATCTTCGAAGCCTAACTGGCTAGTTAGTAGTTACATGATATGAGAGGGATTAAGGTTACCAGAATAAGTAAGGTTATTTTCATGAACCTATCTAGTTTTCCAAGATGATCAAAAATATAAAATTCTTTCACTCACCAATTCACTGACATCATCAAAAGTCTAGAGTAGTTCTAAATGAGCTATCTCTTTGTAATTTGAAACATAGTATTCAACAAATACCTATACGTCAAAAAAATATTTTTGTGATTATAAAAAATATACAGATACCTTGGCTTTCATTATAAAACTATTTAACGTTCTCTGAAAACTTACCAAGTTTAGTCCTGTCGGTACATTTAAAAGTCCCACAGTAATATTCCCGTTTGTCAAAACACTACTAATTCCTTGAAGCTACAAACTTGGCCAGTACCTACCTATTCAATTCATTTTTTTTTTCAGAAGAGTAGTGAAGATATATATTTTCGCTAAATCTTAAGCTCTCTGCATACATATACATATGTCCTGACGTAATTGAAAATAGAAAGGGGTTAAAAGAGCTCAAATCGGTGTAAGAATATTGCAGTGTGGGCCTGGTGGTGATAACTTGGCCCTAGCGCACTTCTTAGAATCTAGAATCTATTTGTGCCATAATAGTCGCAGTATTATTATTAATGAAAACTTTTGGAGAGGGAGTCAAAATATGCCTAAACGAGATAAATGAACAACCCCAAGCCGGCTTTTTAGGTTTTGTTATTAAAATCGTCAATATAATAAAAAACCCTAGGTTACTTTACGAGAAATTAAAATATGTATGTACGTAGCTTTTTTAGCTTTTAACTATATTGGAGAGGCGGCAGAGTTTAATTTCCTTGTTCTTAACGCCTTGTCGTGTTAGCGCCCGATGGAGGTGACCCTTACCACCTCTCCGGTCGTGCGTGATGCGATGCGCACGCGCCGGAGCTAGTGCTTGTTTTGAGCGGCCTCCAGCCATATGGTCATTCACCATGACGCCGCTGGGGACGCTGGTCGTGCTTGTGGCTGCACTCGCGGTCGCCAGGGGCACTCCGTTGGTCAACCAACTCCAGGATGGACAAGGTATCGATCATCTTTGATTTTTCTTTATCACTTAGTAGTTTCGGGTTGATTTTCGGTTTAATTGGAGGGATAAACGAAAAAAAATATTTATATGCTGTTTTAGTGAAGTCTGTTATCAGCAGAATTAAATTAGGCAATGTTGTTTGATTTTTAGTGTTTCGTTAAGAAACAAATGGACGTTATGAACTCGGTACCTAAAGTTAATTTCTACGATTCCTTATCGAGGTAATTTATTTAAACACTATCATACTGGTTTTGCTTGCCTAACTAAGTATTACATAATTCTTATTTAAAATGTATCTCCTAAAATAATGGTTTGTGTCTACATCCTTCTTAAGGTGCGTCTCCTGCTAAAAAACATTACACAAAACATTCCGTTTTCTTTGCGGAAAACATTTTCGTTCCTAGGGGATGCAAAATAAAAATTTAATTTTGAGCATTGAAAAACGATTGTTTTGTGTAATGTTTCATGATAAACACGAGCAGGAGAACCGGATTTAGAAAACGAAACGGTTTTCTTCAAAAGTAAATGTAATAAATTTCACTTTTGATTTTTCAAATTATTTGAGATGTGGAAAACCACGAAAAAAAGATTTTGTATGGTTATATTTTGAAATATTTTTTATGTACGTTCCCCATTTTCTTGATATTTCTCAAAACAGATCGAGACAGAACGATAAAAAGTTTATTTATCAAGTGAAATTCTCCACTAAGAAACAGATAGTTAATCTTTTACATGTTTCGAATAATAATTCGGAAAATGTAAAAGATTAACCATCTGTTTCTTAGCAATTAATGCAAATTAGTTGATAAAGTATTCTGTGCAAGTAATCGGAAGCATCAACCTTTCGGAACTAACAACAGGAAAAAAACATACTGCATACTAAGTTAGACAACTAACCGCTGTCACTCTTGTTACGATTGAATAACCTACCTAAATCTAAATAAAATTCAACTTGCGATTATCCTTGGCCGTACGTGAGGGCAATTTAAAAGAAAACTGCGGAAAAGCTTACTTTGCGGGCAACGCTCCCTATAGTAATTAGTAAGATAGGCGTTCCACGTCTAGCCTATCTCTAACCCAAAAGCAACTGTTTTTGTTTTACTGATACATTATAGATTCATGGAGGATTCCTGTAGGTGTTAGTTCAGTCAACAAAGGAGTTCGTGATCAAAGACCTAAGCGATTCTCTTAGAAGATTCTCTTGTTCCGGGGGCTTATGGACTGGACATACTAAAAACCTGACGTCTAGGGGGTAATCCGGGGGGCGGGGGGAGGGCGGCACAAAGACTGCCCACGTTTGTGTTTTGGTTGTACCCACTGTGCGTTGGTCGTAGGAAAAAAATCCTTAACCAAATAAAAGCTCACGAAATTCTATACAAGCTCATGTTTTCGAGCCAAGACCTCATAAAAAGTGAAAATTCTCGAAAAATATGTTTTTACCAAACACCCCAAATAAAAAAATAGCTATATTTGGACATCAATATCTCGAGTTATATTTGTGAAATATTTATTATTTTAATATCTACTTTTGGGTAATAGAGACCTCAACAGGCGTGTAAGTATTTGCATGCCTGTAACTTTGTAGATCTCATAGATTTTGAGTTATGGGGAGGTCGAAAGTTGCTCGTAAGTCGCAATGTAATAGTTTACATCACATAACACACAAGTTTTTACAGAAACCGTTTAGGTCTCTGCACACGAACTCTAAATCCCCTTTTGGGTCATTTATTGACTGGACTTAATAATAATAATAAAAATAATAATACAGTTATGCCCGGTTCCTCTATTCAAGAACGACTCGTTCTGTTTACGGATGGTTAAAATGTCTACTCAAGTGTTGCTCTTAAAAACGGTTTCGAATAACGTACTGTACGATAAATGTATGGAGATAGCAATTCCTAACAATTTTCTAAACATCAACCAGTTATTCAAGTTACGGAACGCTTGTTAAAGATAAGTTACCGTTTAGCAATAACTATTCGTTAAATATAGAAACCGGTCATTAGTAAGTTACCGACCTAATCAGTGGGCAAATCGCTACCAAATCCGGAAACCTCATCGGTTAACCCGTCCGTAGACCACACAATAATAATAAAACAGCTGTGTTTACTAAGCCAGTTTGAGACGACATAGACCGTTAGCAAAGATCCAGCCAGCTGCGAATGGAAATCACGGCTTGGTCAGAGAAAGTCATTAAAACATGTCACAGGGGGAGCGAGCATGGCTCGCATTTTAAACTCATCGCTGTTTTCCATGCCGTGCAGGACGCGCTGCATAATTTATCGACTGTCGAAATTGTCGGCATTAGCTTACATACCGAGTAGTATCGAGTTAGTTGAGATGATCGTCGTAGAGCTGTAGAGTTGATAAAAAGTATTCAAGTTTCCAGCATTTGTAAGAATTATATACCAAGTTAACTTTCACATATTTTTTTAAGTATGAAGGTGGTGCTTAGAGAGCGCGGCAGCCACGTACAGTACAGTTAATTTAGGAAAGAACCAAAAACCCACACTTTTAGGTGGGACACGAACCTACGACAGCTTGCGTCGCAGGAAGACGGTATGCACGATGAGTCAAAGCAGTTATTAGCATTGTGGAAAAGTTGAGTTCTCTGGCACAATTTCATTGTCGTCATGACGAGATGGCATTGCCAATTATTTTTTTGATCGTTTGTTATTAAAAGACCACCACACCATCGTTTACAGAGGGTAAAGTAAACCCATTTACAGGTATGAGGGCTTTCTTCTTTGTCACCCAACACCAACCGACCTAAGTAATGCGGTTTCAATCACCATCAGCAGTATCAGTTAGCTTATGTACTAAATTGCAAAGCGTATAATGTACCATTGTATAATTACTAGGGATGCACCGACTGTTCGCCGACCAGTCGGTTAAGCCGACTAGTCGGCCATATTTGCAGTCGGCGACTGGTCGGCGAACAGTCGGCCAAAACTGCCGACGGATTAGGGTAACTGAAATACGTATTTATTTTAACTGTTATGTAATCGTTTATTAGTTTGTACCATATTAAAGATATTCCACTTCTAAGATACTCTTCTTACGAGATCAGATCAGTCATAAAGAGCTACGAAGATTTTTGTATGGGGCCTGGCATAGTTCATAGTGGCGCCCTCTATATTTTTTTCAATATCGTGGAGCATGATGAAACTTAGCTAGATCGATAGAGGACCAAAAAGTAAACAAGAAATTATTAAGGTCACCATGTCCTAAAGTGGCACGTTTAGGAGTTATTGAGCTTTGAAGTTTGTATGAGATTTTTATAAAACTTAACTTTTGAATCATTTTTCACTAAATACTGGACTATATGATTGGCACCTGTGACTCGTTGCCGATTCTTGACTAAATTGCTAAATAAGTCGTAGAAAAAACACCCAGTTTATTATAGATACCGTATATTAAGGCACCCGAGCGTAGCGAGGATGCTTACAATGCGAGGGTATTACGGGAGCTTTTACCAGAGTTATAAATCTGCTTTTCATCAATCCTATCAGGTAAATAAATAAAATAGTGTATTTAAAGGAAAATTCACAAGATATTTCTTTATTTTAATTACAAATTACACTTAGCTGCTAGACTAATTACAATATACAATTAGGCATTACTTATCATTAAATCATTCTACCGAACAGTGAGCGAGTTATTGATCGGAGAAGTAGGTACCGGAAGAAACATTTGTACTTAAATTAAGTTTTATGGTGGCTGTGTTTAGTTATAAGCATTATCTGATTAAATATTAGCAGTTAAACAATAATTAGGTAGTTAGACCTGAAAATATGATTAATCCCTGTTTCTTAGTTATAAGCATTATCTGATTAAATATTAGCAGTTAAACAATAATTAGGTAGTTAGACCTGAAAATATGATTAATCCCTGTTTCTATGTTTAATATGATTTCATAGTAAACATATGTCACTTCAATGTAGGTAATTATTGGCTGACAGAAGTCATTTTTATACATATTCCCCAAGTCCAAGTACAGTCTATTACACCAGGTAAGGGAAAGGTTTTGATCTTTTTGGTTCATCCATAGTCCATCACATCCCACAAACAAGATACATAAAGCCGCAGTCTTCACAGCTACGAGTAAGACAGCAGACAACTATGAGAGCCACCAAAAACGAACATCTACGCCCTAGGCAAGATTGTGGTCAAGGGTAAGCTCATATCGGAATAAAAAAACTTTGGACTGAGCTGAAAAAAGATAGAATTTGTTTGATAACAATAAGCACCAACAAAATGTGTACTATATTAATTAAACTGTAGGTTTTATATTGACATGTTTTGAATTTTAATCGAATTGATAATTTCATGTATATATGTATATAAGTAGGTAGGTACCTACTAGACATAGCTACCCAGACTTTAAAAAACATCAAAGTAGGTTTGAATCCCCGAGAAAACTCATATCAAGTGACAAATTCAGTGATGAAACTCAGTTAGTGGAAATTCCATACAAACTTCAAAGCTCAATAACTCCTAAACGTGCCACTTTAGGACATGGTGACTTTAATAACTTCTTGTTTACTTTTTTGTCCTCTATCGATCTAGCTAGGTTTCATCGTGCTCCACGACATTGAAAAAAATATAGAGGGCGCCACTGAGACTATGCCACTAATCTTCGTGGCTCTTATATACTTACGTATAAAAGTAATCAACAGTCAAACCCTAGATCTAAGCTGGCCTCTATGCTCTCAGGCTTAATCATAACGAATTTAATCAGTCTTATTTATAAGTCTCGATTAGGAATCTGAAAGATCTTATCTACTAAAACATTATGGCAAATATTTAACACGGCAACTGAAATCCTTTTTAGGCGACTTTCTATTAAGTCACAAAAAAACTAACTTTTCAGTGATTAAATATCTTAGCAACTATTAAACTATACAAGCAACAAAAGGCTAGGATCAAAAAAACTAAAAAACGGCTGCTACTGTAAGGTGTCAAATATATCAAGCGGGATCAGTGTAAAACTGGTTAAGGTATTATAAAACCTAATGTGGCGACTAATTATCCCGAGGGGATATCAAACATTCTTCACTGGCAACTACTGGCAATCTAAATTTTGGGTTGGTTGTTAGGTCAGTACACATAAGCAAAAATAGGTTCGAAACTTCGGGTGTTAGTTCTTTTTTTTTTATATAAAAGCGAAAAAAAATATTTCACTAAAAAACTTAGTTTTGAGTCAAACTTAAATCAGGTTGGTGCATGGAAAAGTCATGGGGCCTACATTATGAAAATGTAGCCAAAAGTATTTTTTTAAGATCTTGTTTGTATTTATTTAAGACCTTGGTCAAGTTTATAGACAACCCCATTTTAGAATTTATGAAAGCCTATTTTAACTTTTTTATCCGCCAATAATTTGTCGCCTTAGAAGAAATTCAATTGCCACAAAAATCACTGCCAGATAAAATTTAAATAAAACCTCAAAACTCATTAAAAAGCCGCCGCTTTCTAGTTAAGATGCTACCTCAAATTAGTCGCCAAAGTAGTTTATTTACGATCCATTTTCAGTTTTTTTAAGATCCGGAATGGTATCAATTTGTCGCCGCGTTAAATACATGCCAAACATTATATATAAACAAAAAATCATGTCGCGACGTGATCACGAGCGTTGCCGAGGTCACCCGAACTCCCCCGAAAACAGTGTCGGCCCGGCCGACATGTCGGCCGACATGTCGGCTAATTTGTAGCCGACTGGTCGGCCTGTCGGCCAGTCGGCCAAAGTCACAGTCGGCCCATCTCTAATAATTACAAATAATCATGGCAACTACAACTGTTTACTCGATATGCAACCATAATAGGTCACGTTTGCAGGATTGTACCATAATTATTGCTGATTACTCTGAAAGGTAGTCAATGGTAACGTATACATTGAATGAACCGAATATTTAACATTATTTCAGAATGGCCATCTCGTCAGAGCGTAGATCAGCCCAATGAAGAAACTCGTATAAAAATAGACCAAGTTGCAGAAAACGAAAGTGTCGACAGCACAACAGAATCTAACGTTGAAGACAGCGAAGATCCAATCTTTGAAGCCAAAAATGTAGATTTGGGAAAAGACGGTGCCAGCAAAGTAGATTACTCTGGTGCCCAGCTGTGGAAGGTTTCTACTGAGAAGCAGGGTTCACGAGCCGTGATTGCAAGGATGAGGCGAAGAAACCGTAAGTTCGTGTCATTAAATATCCTGTATTCAATCATCCAATTTGAGTTCATAATTTGAGGCGATTCCCAATTTTACTATTTCTTTACAGTTATCTCAACATGGAGTGGAAACCAATCATCGATAGACATTCTTGTCAAGCCAGATACCATGCAGAACGTAACTCGGGCCCTGAAAAGGGAAAATATCCCATACACCGTCATCATTGAAGATGTGCAGAAAAAAATTGATTCAGAGAACCCACCTTTAGACGAAAACGAACTGCAACTGCAGGACAGACGAGGTTTGTCTCCTAACAAGTTATTGTGCAGAATAATAATACCGACTTATGTTGATTGAAGATATTCCAAGGGTTGGTGTTCTGTTCCAGCTAGAGCTTACCATTTCTGGCGTTACAGGGCCTCCCGACGGCGACTAAGTTTGATAGGTGCCTACATGGGCTACAACTCTCTCGATTTACCCATGGAATATTGGCCAAGTGCGAATTGGGGTTCGTCCCTTGTCAGTCTGCACGCAGTCGGCACTAGTGTTTTTATTTGTGGAGTGTTCGTATTTTAATCGCATGATTAGGTGATTGTGTGTGGCCTCCTTAAATTGGTTTGTTGATTAATTGTGTGGATAATATGTCAGGTTTTATGGGCACTTACATTGAGAACGTAAAGTTCAAAGTAAATGACCTCGCTGTGTTCATGTCAATAACTCATGAAATCGATACCATTGCGATTCAATATTCCAGTCCATCGATACAGTTATGCGACTAATGCAGCACTCTATTTTCAGGACATCGTATGACATGGAAGCAATACCACAGATTGGAAGACATCCATCAGTTCTTGGATTATTTAGCTAAGACATACCCCGCCCATATCAGCGTACAATCTATCGGGAAGTCATATGAAGGACGCGATTTAAAGGTAAACAATAAAATCAGAGATTTATTAGATAATATTTGAATGCAATGCACTACCTACCTACTGGTTATTTTTGCAGTTATTGAAAATTTCTGATGGCAAACCCAATAACAAAGCTGTATTCATAGATGGAGGGATTCATGCCCGGGAATGGATCAGTCCGGCTACTGTTACTTATTTCATCAACCAAATAGCTGAAAACTTTGATGTTGAGTCAGACGATTTCAAGAACATTGACTGGTAATGTAATTCCCTTCATATTAGGCATTTAGCCCAAACATTCGATCTGATAGCAAATATTTAAATGTTGAACTTTTTTTCAGGTACTTCGTACCAGTTTTAAACCCTGACGGTTATGAGTTCACTCATACGAGTGATCGTTTATGGCGTAAAAATAGGAAACCATCAAGGTTATGTTCAGGGACGGACTTGAACAGAAACTTTGGGTAAGTTCGACGACGGAACAAAGGAAGGGAAGTCGTGTATAACACGGTCAATTAAAAAGGGAGATTGAACATGGCGGAGGTCCTATTTGCCACTCACTCAAGAACGTTTTACCCATCCTTGCTCTCACTCACACAAAATTTCCGCAGGCTCACAGCGAAATGTTCTTTGTTCTATCGCTTTCTTATATGTAGTTATTTATCAAGTTTAGGAAAACATCCTGAGGAAACCTGGGTGTCTGAAGTCTTCACATACCTCAGCGCTTAAAATTGCCAATCCGCGGTGGGCACGCGTGGTAATTAAGTCCATAGTCTCCCTCTGAGAGAAGACATGTGGCCAACAGTGGGACGCATATAGGCTACATAAAAAGTAATATTATGTTATTCAAAGCCACAATCAGGTAGATTCAACTAATGCAAAAATATTCATATTGCAGCTCCTAGTCAGAATTTATCATTTTGGTTTATGCTTTGTTAGTTATCGCTGGGGCGGAAGAGGAGCATCGAGCAATCCTTGCGCAGAGACCTACCGCGGCGCATCAGCTTTTTCAGAACCAGAAACTAAGGCATTATCGGTAAGTGTTATGGACGTTACGAAAAAAAATTCCCATTATACAGCCAAAGGTACGAGATTTACGTTAATTGTGCCGAAATGTTCTAAATTCTGAAATTTAATTAACGCCACGCCAAAAGATGATTCATAATTACAATTTATTGGTACCAAATTTCGCAATACTACACATTAAATAAACTCACAGTTTTATCCCGAAGAGGAAGGCAGCAACCAAGTTTGCCACTTAATCCTGACAACCTTGCAATAATTTAGCAAACAACCATAAATATAGACAGTACAGTACACCACAATTATATTGAAGAAAATTTCTTTTTTTGTTACTAGGACTTCATAAAGAGCAGCAGTGCCAACTTCACTGCGTACCTAACTTACCACAGCTATGGACAATACCTGTTGTATCCATGGGGTTACGATAATGTTGTGCCCCCAGACTACAAGGAATTGGATGCTGTTGGCAAGAAAATGGCAGAGGTAAGGCAAAAAAAAAACAGACAGTTGTGAAAAAAATGGGATTCTTAATTTCAGGAACTCAAATAAATTTATAATTCTCTTAAGAATCCTGTTTCTCTTATTAAATAAGAATATATGTACATCCGAGAAATTTTCAACTTTACTTACAAGGAAAGAACGTATGACAGGTTGATAATAGCTCACTGTTATTTATTATCAAAATTTTATATGCATTAGGATCTTTTGAAAATAACAAAGAACTTGATTATAAATATTAGCACAACCCTGGGTTGGTATAATTTAGTAACCTTCCCTACCCTACAAGAGGTGGGCAATTCTAAAGACAGTTCTTGTTTTCAGGCAATCCAGCAGACAGGAGGATCTCATTACACAGTCGGATCATCAAGTGGAGTCCTCTACCCAGCAGCTGGAGGCTCAGACGACTGGGCAAAGTCCCAGGCAATTAAATATGCTTACACTATTGAGCTGTCAGACAGAGGCACCCATGGTTTCACCCTCCCTGCTTCTTACATTGAGCCTGTTGGTAGGGAATCTCTGGCTGGTCTCAGAGTCTTAGCTGCACAAATCCATAAAGAGTGACAGTTAGCAGTATTAACATGTTCTGCCCAGGAATATTCCTAAAATGCCTGGGCACAAATTTCAGACCTACTAGAGTAAGTGCTGCACTAGCTGAGCAGACTTCTACTGGAATAAAAAATTGCAGTTTTTTAACACAGGCAAAGTATGTCAACACAGTGTAATAGGGGCAATATATAAAAGCCTGAAACCCAAATCAAGAAATGATAAAGTGACTTGTAAGATTCAAATTTACTTAATATTTGGGTAAGTCTTCACAAAAAACCAGTGCATAGTACCTATTGGGTAAAACTAGTGGAGGTGGGTTCTTCAACAAGCAGCGCGCCACAAAATAATTGGTGATATGCTGTTAATTTATTATTACTTGTACCTAATATAGGATTTTGTCTTAGAGTAAGTACCTACAAGGAGTATATTACACTATTAGATATATGGTTATCCCAGAACTTAGATGAAATATTGTATTCTGATTCATAGGTATTATCTTTTTTCTGCATTTATATAATTATATTTTGTGACTGAGAAACTTTAGTCGTTGTGAATGGAGTTTATTAATGTATAGATACTTGTTTATTAATGTATAGCCATTATTTATTGAACTTCACACATATTGGTGGCATGAAAGAAGAAATTAATTGAAACTTTAATCCTACATCTAATCTAGTGTAATATGAGCCTTATAGCCATTAATTAATATGCATTTAAATATTAAGTAAAATCATTTAGTTATGAATAAAATCTTTGACAAGTTGTCTTTAGTTTTCTTACCTTTGTCGGCTTCGCTTGATCGGACCTCTCTTTCTTCATCTCAGTTTCGGGCTTTGTGACTTTAATTTGTGGTATCATTGATGACTTCTCGCTCTTAATGAATGGATTATCATTATTGCTCAATACCGCAGCTACAGGACTACTTTTTAATAAATTTGTAGTTTCCTGGGCGATATCTTCAGCTCTTTTCAAGATTAAATCTACATCTTCAAGATCTTCACCGGCGATTTTCTCGCATTCCTTATGACCAGTTAGCCTTTGTATTTCGTGGAAAATCTGCTTTATTTCTTCATCACTGTCTTTGTAGCCTTCACAAGTTTTCTCGATTTGCAAAAACTCTTTTGTTGATACACTGTTGTCATTCGAAGTATGATGGTCTAGGTGGTTTTCTACGAAGCACTGAGCCATTATAAATACCACAATATTTTATGTGTCCATGACTGATCTCCAAATCACTGGGACTAAAAATGACCGCTAGAAACACTAAAAATAATCGATGAAGAAAGAACTAATTTATTAATTATAAAAACACTCTTCTTGATGAATCAGTCAAACTTAAAAAGCCGTTGCTTAGCAACGTTTTTTTTTCTTAAGCAAAAGCTAGTGTTGTGTGGTGGGATAGCTCCGTTTACACCACAGACCACATATGCCACAGACACTCATTAGGCACGTTCACCCACACCACGCCGGGTTCGCTCCCTTTAAAACCGATGTACCTTATGCGTAGACGGACTAAGTCGCGTTTTGGCTAAATGTCATATTTATTCGCTTTATGCCTAGGACGTTGTGTCTGTTTAGCAAATTGCACAATTAGCTTTATGCCTAGGACAGAGTATGAATGTCATACTGTCTGAGCGAAATCCATCGTTAGACGGAGTTTACACGTTCAGTCTGGCGTCAGTCAATTCCATCAGTCTGGTTAGACTGACGGCAAACTGATTGTCTATTCATTGGATTGATGGACTGATGGACCAGACTGACGGATATTCGAATATTTTGATAATTTTCGTCAGTCACGGTCAGACTGACGGCAGACTGATCGTCTGAATGTGTTATCAGTCTCGCATCAGTCAACGCCAGTCAATGCTAGGTCAACACTCAGGCACTTTAGGCAGCATACTATAATCTTGAGGCAGCACGGAGGATTCTCTTTTTAACAACCATTATATTTACACCACATCCTCTTTTGGCCTTTTTAGGATTCCGTACTCAAAGGGTAAAAACCTATTACTAAGACTTCGCTGTCTGTCTGTCTGTCCGTCCATCCGTCCGTCCATCCGCCTGTCTGTCACCAGGCTGTATCTCAAGAACCGTGATAGCTAGAGAGTTGAAATTTTCACAGATTATGAATTTCTGTTGCCGCTATAACAAATACTAAAAACAAAATAAAATCATTATTTAAGGGGGGCTCCCATACAACAAACGTGATTTTTTTTGCTGTTTTTTTATCTTTGCGTCTAATGTTGTATAGATAATGGTACGGAACCCTTCGTGCGCGAGTCCAACTCGCTTTTGGCCGGTTTTTTCATTGCCTTTATTGCAACGCAGGTTTTTTTAAATCCATAATCACAGATATGTGCTTGGTGCTATCGTATTGGTGTTTTCGTTCGAAGTGATGCAAAATCCATCAGTCTTGAGTGACGAATACTTCGCCTAGCTACATCAGTCTGGCGTCAATCCGTGCTTGATGATCAATGTCACGGACTGAACTGGCGCCAGACTGAACGTGTAAACTCCGTCTTAAAAAAAGTAAAACGTCAAAATCGAAGTCATTGATTGTTTATTTCGTTGGAAATATTTCATAGAGTATCTTTTTAACAATTTCTCGGATTCTCAGAGATTTTGTGAGAAATATCAGTTACCCGATATATTTAGCGTAACTGTGCTACAATGGCGGTGCCTCCACAAGCATTCGTCAACAAAAACAAGAAACATTTCCTTGGCATTCCCGCACCTTTAGGTTATGTCGCTGGTGTTGGACGGGGGTATGTTATTGACTCAATTAATTTATTCAAATACAGTGTTATTCACTATTCTTTAGTAACTCCAGACTAATCTCTCGTTTCCAGGGCCACAGGGTTCACGACGAGATCTGATATCGGTCCAGCTCGGGACGCCAATGATGTGTCGTGAGTAACTTCGGCTAGTTCTACTTTTTTATCCCCAGAAGAGATCACTCAATGATCCCTCTTCTGCTAAGCTATATCCCAGTTGCAACATAGCTGATGATGCATAATTGTGTGTGTATTGATTCTTTCAAGATATACTATGTGCCACAGACTACTTTTTAGCCTGGAAAACTACACATCTAAATGTCCAAGCAAATGTGGTCGTGAATATTCCACCAGCAGCAGCTAGAGGAATATTATATGGGTATTTTGTTACAACCTGTATACAGTTTTGTGGCATTTTGCTGCATAGTAGATCACAACTGCTCAGACTATATTATTGGATTCAACACCAGTATATATAGTATATCTTGCCATAATACAAATCAAACCAGTATCAAATGTAATCCATCTATTTAACCTGTCTGTGGCTTTATTCACATAGTATAAAAAAATTGATACAAATGAGAGCCTAGGATCTAATCTAACTAAATAAAATTGGCACCATCATTTAGTAAATGTTTGGCCACCCTAACGGGCAAATCGTTTATGACAAAAGGCGCTAAGTCTTTATGAGAATGTGGAATTCTCTGGCTAGCTTACAAGACAGATCTTTTGTTTTTGAAGGTGCTGAGTTTTTACAGAATTAAATGAAATTGGCATAATCTATTTAGTAAATTTTTGGCTGCATTGATGTGTGCCAATTTAAGACAAATCATTTATATCGACAGCGCTGAGTTTACATGAAAATGACTTCGTCAATTTAGCCACCATAGATAGATTGATAGTACATTCTTACATTCATACATTCTTTCTCTAGCTTTGATACAGATCTTTTGTTTTTGTGGTCGCCCAGTTATTACCCGACTGCGGCGGAGCCCAAAAGGGCAACTAAATAAGCCTCTGCAGTAAATTTTTGTTTACGCTCACGGGCTTCTACAAGACATGTTTTATTTTCGGATGCGCTGAATTGTCACGGAACTAAATCAAAGTGCCATCGATAATTTCGGCCCCACTGACGCGTTAATTTCTTTGGACATTTTTATGTTACAGAAAAAGACATTCCCTTTTTTTTTCATTTAAGTCCGGGCAACTCTTAGTTGTGTGTTGCCATATCTTTGAACACACCACTACTTCATCTTTAAATTACTGACACTTTTAATATGGTCTTGGGGGTCTGGGGGGTCGCTAGAATTTTTTACTTGTAAAGGGTGTCGTGTCTTCAAAAACATTGTAAAGCACTGATGTAATAATAATTTCGCCAATAATTCGCCTCTTTTATTACTTTTTAATAAGTCATATAAAGTAGATTGATACACAGATTAACAAAACGAATCTGCTACGCAATGTACCTCATTGTCATAATTAACTACGAATTTCAGTGTTATGAAACTGCCCTGAACGCTCAGAGGTCATCGAGAAATGGTTTTTCTATAGTGTCGGATACAATTAACCAGGTTATGAAGATATTTATAGTGATTTTCTCGCCCCCTGAGGACTTAAACGTGATGTTATGTAGCCTAGAATTTAAGCTATAGTCATGGTAAGTTTTTTTCAATTCCCTTTAGTGGTATTAGCGTGATATGCGCAAAAGAAACAAAGTGAGACAGACATATAACAGACAGAGATAAAATCTACAGATTTATTATGTGTTAGATAGATTTAGTAAATTTTTGAAATACATTCATATTGAACATTCCGGTACATAACGTAAATGTTGTGTCTTGCACGTCATAGTTTTTATTTTTATATTACAGAGATGATCGCCACGCACCACCAGCCGCCAAACGCAAGAAAAACGAAGAGGAGGATGATGATGAAGACTTGAACGATTCTAACTATGATGAGTTCTCTGGATACAGCGGATCTTTATTCTCCAAGGTGAGCATAACCTAAAACAATATCTGAAATATTTCCTTGACTTCCATGTTACCTATACAGAATTTTGATATATTTATCCATCTCAGTGGTGACAGTATAAGCAACACTGTTTTAAAGAAAATCATCATCATCATCAGCTATTTGACGCCCACTGCAGGACATAGGCCTCCCTCATGGTTTTCCAAGCTTCCCGGTCTTGTGCCGCCCGCATCCAGCGACTCCCCGCCAACGTAGCCAGGTCGTCAGACCATCTGGTGGGGGGCCTTCCCACACTCCGTCGTCCGGTCCGTCCGGTTAAAGAAAATAGTTAAAAAATACCTTTTTAACATTTCTAAAATCATCAAAAAGTGTGGCAACAGCCGTGCGAAGCTAGTCTCTAGCCGTTGCCGCCGAAGTAGATAGAAATAGATAGATGGATAGAAGTGTTTGTTTCTAAATACATTTATAAAAATAAAGCTTTTCATGTAATCATTTAGAAACTATTAGTTAGCACAAAAATGGCCTCCGCTCAGATTTTTGCCGTGGCCGATAGCGACCACGACGCTGGTTTTTAGCGGATAAAACAAAACAAAACTTAGACACATAGACCGTCATCACGGTAACACAAAAAATCGTGAGCGCACACTATAGTATAATATTTAAATGTTTATGGTATTATTTTCCATGGATGTGCGTGTGCCCATGCATGCGTGAGCGTGTGTGCGCGTGGTTACAATGAGTGTGTGCTGTTGGGATACATAAACATAAAAATCGATTCATACATACATAAAATAAATATTAAAGATAAGATAAGAATATTCTTTATTGCACACAAGAAGCTAGACATAAAATATGAGAGTTACAATGAAAAAGTACAATACATAAGGCAAGATCTAAGAATTTAATATACTTTTTGTACTTACATTTACAAGCTTGGACAGTCTAGCTATTCCTAATTGCTGGACGGATATTCTTCCAGCACTTTCTGACACTGTAACGAAAGCTGCCACGAAATGAAGAGGTGTTGTGCCTTGGACAGACTAGTCTTACGAACGAATTAATAATGTAATGTCGGATACTTAAAAAATACATTTTTGTATTATATTTTTTAACTCAGTGTCCTGAGATTTTCTCGTATGTGAAGCAACCGTTCTACCAATGAGCTAACACCTTCTGATCGAAGCGGTGATAGCGGGGCGATAGAACGCCGGCTTCTCATTCGAGAGGTCGTGGGTTCAAAACCCGAGTCCCAAAGAGTTTGTTCTCTAAGTTACGTACATTTGTGAAGTTATATTAGCAATACCACTCGCTAACGGTAAAGTAAAATATAGTAAGGACACCCTAGTGTCTGAGGTATTTTCGTACCTCAGCGCTTGCTACGTACAATGGCCCAACTATGAGGCTAAGTGCGCAAATCTCAGGTCTAACTAGAACCTTCTGATCGAGTTTTCTGGATAGTCAAAAGTATTGTAGATTTATGTAAACTGTTCTTTAATGTTTTTTAAAGGATCCCTATGACAAGGATGACGCCGAGGCCGATGCTATCTATGAATCTATTGACAAACGTATGGACGAGAAGAGGAAAGAGTATAGAGAGAAACGGCTTAAAGAAGACCTGGAGCGTTATCGTCAGGAGAGGTAAACTTTTGGTTTATTTTTAAACAGCATCAGCTCCCTAAAATGGGAGGGGTTCACTCGAAGGGTGCTAATGAGATCAAGATTATGAATATATGGCACAGATCCGCCATCATCGGCGGGATTGGCAAGGAACTGATAGGGTTGGGGTTAACGTGCACAGGCCTATGTCAGTAGGTTCTATGCACGGGCTGGATAGATAAATATATGTAGGTATGGATAGATTGATAGAGTCATGGTCGCTTCCTATATTTAATTCTTCAGTAGAAACAGGTAATATTTAAAGGAAATTGCATGGAAAAAGTGTCAAATTTTAACTGTACGCTTATCAATGCGTGGATCGCTTATAGGAAACGACCACCGGCTATTAAATCAAAAGCCAAATGTTTTTGTTCTAAGTAACACAGAAATTGCGAATTAACAAACGAATAAACTGATGTTACAAGTTCGGGTCTAGACAGACCGACTGCATTTCAGCGTCATTCCAACTTCAGTGGGACTGCTCGGTTCGTTGACAGTTTCATTGCGCATCTGAACTGCAATTTTGCAGTTGGAATGCAGTAGAAAATGCAGTCCGTCTGGCTAGACCCTTAGACTAGGTGTCCATTACAAAATTACAAGATGATGAATGTAGTATGTATTTTATATTGATATTTGGGTTTTGTAGACATTTTGTTACATGTACTCTGAGTTTATTTAATCACACCACGTTATTATGTTTCTAAATTTTTTTTGTTTTGTGGCCTACCACCTTTTTATGTTGTCTGGGAGTGTTCTCATGGCATTAAATGTGCCGCATTGTAATAAAAGTAAATAAAGCAATAAAAGTATAAACAAGTCAATAAATAAATGTCCTAACCCTCCAAATTCCAGACCAAAGATCCAGCAGCAATTCTCGGACCTCAAGCGCGAACTGAAAGACGTCTCCGAAGACGAGTGGGCAGCGATACCGGAAGTGGGTGACGCGCGCAACCGGAAACAGCGTAACCCGCGCGCTGAGAAGTTCACACCGCTGCCGGACAGTGTGCTGTCGAGGAATCTAGGCGGTGAATCCAGCTCCACCATCGATCCTAACTCCGGGCTGGCCTCTATGATGCCCGGGGTTATGACGCCGGGGATGTTGACACCTTCAGGTATGCTATTCGTGTAGGTACTTGTTGAATTTTACTGCCCCGACCGGAAACAGCGAAACCGGCGCGCGGAGAAGTTCACACCGCTGCCGGACAGTGTGTTGTCGAGGAATCTAGGTGGTGAATCCAGCTCCATCATCGATCCTAACTCCGGGCTGGCCTCTATGATACCCGGGGTCATGACCCCGGGGTTGTTGACAGCTACGTTATTCTTGTACTTGTGATAATTTGTCTGCCTCGATATTTCACGAAGAAAAAAAATTCCGGGCTGGAGTTGGATTCGACGCCTCTAGCACACGCATGACTACTAAAACAGAGGTCGTCAGTTCGACTCCCACTGGAGGCCGCCGTACAAATATCCTCAGCACAGGGTATCCTAGTTTGGGACGAGGATGAGTGATTGTTGTGCGTAGAGGTTATTAACCTTGTTTTGCCGTATTAATTCGCCTAAGACCTATTCTCAGACCTTCCAAATATTCACAAAAAAAATCATAAAAATCGATGAAGCCGTTTCGGTTACTTTTATATACATTGAGATTTGGAGATTTTTATATACATTGTACTAGATTTATACCGTGCCTGCGCTCACATGGGACTCATGTTGAAAATAAATTAAAAATATTTTAGTGCCTCTTTAGTGTAGCGGTAACGCGCTGGATTTGTATCACATATAAATCGAGGGTTCAATTCAGAGAGATTTTGACGGATTCAGTGTTGTTACTAACACTTGCTTTCCATTACAGGCGACTTGGACTTGCGTAAGATCGGCCAAGCGAGAAACACCCTTATGAACGTCAAGCTCTCTCAAGTGTCAGACTCCGTCACCGGCCAAACCGTCGTTGATCCCAAAGGCTACCTGACTGATCTGCAATCTATGATTCCGACGTACGGTGGAGACATTAACGATATCAAGAAGGCGAGACTGCTGCTAAAGTCTGTTAGGGAGACCAATCCGAACCACCCACCTGCATGGATAGCTTCAGCTCGCTTGGAGGAAGTTACAGGTTAGTATTGGAATGCTGAAATTTTTCATCAGAATCGTTGTCAGTGGTTTGTTTCGGGGTTGAAAGTTCTTTCAAGTCGCTGTTGGCTTGTCTAGTTGACATCAAATCGTACAAACCATACTGTTCACTAAAATACGTAAATACTAAGTGCTTAGTTGAAGTATCCTACGCACTTGAAAATTACAGGTTAGTCTTTATGAAAAATAGCTAAGAGATTTGTTAAAGTTTTTGTGGACACTTTGGCAGACATTGTTATATAATTACGGCGCGAATAAGCACATATATTTTTTAATTGCTTACACCTATAATATTACCTGCACTACACATTTTCAATACTATTCTACGTTCATATTACACGCCATTTCCGACGTTGCGCCTCTATTGGGAGTCTTCATCAATTATCTCCGATACCATCCATTAATTGTATTCGAGACGTGCATACGTACAACTAATGAATGTTGTTGAAGCAAAAGACTTAGTCCAGGATCGTGGCAAGTGGTAAACCCTGGTCTCTGCCTATCCCTCCGGGATACAGGCGTGTGCTTATGAAATGTAATTGTACTCCACAGGCAAGATCCAATCCGCGCGCAACCTTATAATGAAAGGTTGTGAAGTGAACCCGAGCTCTGAAGAGCTATGGCTAGAGGCGGCGCGTCTACAACCGAGGGACACGGCGCGGGCCGTGATCGCGCACGCCGCAAGGAACTTGCCCCACAGTGTACGCATTTGGGTCAAAGCCGCTGATTTAGAGCAGGAAGTCAAGGTAATTGTACGAGGTGAACGTTCACGACTCGCAATATCAATTAATTATAACTAATCACTAATAGTAAACGGATTAACAAAAGAAGAAGAGATTTGTCTAGAGGCGGTGCGTGTTCTAGTTTGATTTATATACGCCCTATGAAGATTGAAATACAATAACCTCTTCACGTTATTGTACCAAAGTGTAGTGTGGCACTCGGGTTTTTATTATACTATTGACCTCATTTATTGATATCATCGAGGCTTTATCTGTCTGTGCGTCCAGCATTGAAATTAAAACGTATGTCAACTAAACATATGTAAAATATGTTCTACACAATCTTAGTGCACTTACATAAGGTCTGCAAACTTTCTTAGGGTTTAATATCGACGAAATTGGAACTGGGTTTTGTCTGTGGTTTTGTTTACATTTATTACATTCTTTAACTGACAACACATACTGCATTCCTTCATGCGAAGTGACTGGTGAGAGCAGTCCAAACGATAGCAGCGCACGCTTTGGCAGACATGTGAAACATTCCGTGAATGTAAACACTCTTTTCATTCTTCCATGCTTCCTATTCGCTTACTACTTTTCCTGTTTATGAGCTCAAGAATAAAATGGGTCACGCGTTATTTTAAGTCTTATCATGGAACAGTAATATTTTCCCGATAACACTTTTCCCGAAAAGTTGCGGTGGCCAGACGGCGCCACTGTCCTGCTCATTTTCACTTCATTCAACTCTGAATCTCTATCAAAATCACACGCTCACCCCCTCAGGCGAAGCGGCGAGTATACCGCAAGGCTCTCGAACACATTCCGAACTCCGTCCGCCTGTGGAAGGCGGCCGTGGAACTGGAGAATCCTGAAGACGCACGTATTCTGCTCTCGCGAGCCGTTGAATGCTGCCCTACAAGCGTAGAGCTGTGGTTGGCCCTCGCACGTCTGGAAACGTACGAGAACGCGCGAAAGGTGCTGAATAAGGCGCGCGAGAACATCCCTACTGATCGCCAGATATGGGTTACTGCTGCCAAGTTGGAGGAGGCACAAGGTGAGTTTCTATTTATTTAGTAAGTGCCTGAACACTTCACTAGACAAGCCCGTGCTGAAGTGATGGCTGAGCAGGTAAGAAGAGAAAGTTATGTCGTGGAGTGCTGCCCCAACAATGTACAGTGGCTGGCTCTAAAGCGTCTGGAGACCTACTAGAACGAGCGGAAGGTACTGAATAACAGTGCTTTTAGCCAGATTTGGGTTACCGCTACTAAATCGTAGGAGGCTCAAAGTAAGGAAATATGCTATCATGTGTTACGCAGTGGAGATTTGCCCCACCAGTTTAGTACTGTGGCCGCCGCTGTCACGTTTAGAAACGTACGAAATTGCGAAGAAGGTGGCGAAATAGGCGCGCGGGAACAACCGCCAGGTTTAAGCCACTGTTGCCAAGCTATAGTTGAAAGTTGGAACAAAATTTTTGAACGTCCACAACTTTCGTCCCCTTCGATGTGGTCTGCCTTGTGAAACCTCAATTTAGGTCGATGCACTGACATAATCATGGAAATACAATGGGAGCGAGAAAAATCTATAATCCAATACGGCAGATTTCAAGATGGCGACAAAAGATAATTTAGAGAGGAAGACGTTTGCTATTTACGGTTTTAAATTCACCATCTTGTTAACCCTAAAATTACGTTGCGCACTATACTATTACAGAGCTATACTATACAATTTTTGTGTTTCAGGCAACACACACATGGTTGAGAAGATTATAGACCGGGCCATCACGTCTCTCAGCGCTAACGGTGTCGAAATCAACAGAGAACACTGGTTCAAAGAGGCTATGGAAGCGGAGAAGTCTGGAGCTGTACATACCTGTCAGGTAAGAAAGGGCAAGGGGCAGTTTAGAATTCTATGGAATGTTGCCAGTCAGTCAGTCAGAAAATAGTAAAGACAAAATGGCGTGGCGGTTTAGTAAGCCATTTATATATTTTGTATTTCCTTTTGAATCAAGGTCAGAGTCAAAGTCAAAAATTTAATTCACAATAACAATAAATGTTTACTTAATGAACGTCAAAGCTGTTAGTTTCACAATTAATAGATTATGCGGAGAAGAAGCTAACAAAGAAACTACACATTTATTCTTTTCAAAACAGGTTTGCTTAATGCTCAAGAGTTGTGATTTTTCTGCTCATTTTTAATATCTTAGAAAGCTCACAGATCAAGTAAGAGATGCTAATGTTCCAACAATTTGCAGGCCATAATTCGCGCTGTAATCAGCGTCGGTATAGAACCAGAAGACCAGAAACATACTTGGATGGAAGATGCAGATGCGGTGAGCAGTTGTATTTACTTATATATCTCTTACGAGTTGTTCTTTTCCCACTTGATGGTGGCATTATCTTGACTTGAGTAATTAGGTACGTAAGGTCACGCCAAATTGTTTTTACAATGCGGCAAACTCAATAATACAAATATTTGCTATTAATAAATCGATAAATATTAGGATGGGCAGTGACTGGAAAAGAAGAAGATCGGGCTCAGTGGCGTGTCTTGGGGGAGGCCTATGTCCAGCAGTGGACTGACACCGGCTGATTATGATGATGATGGTTAGGTTGGACGTAAAAAAGGACTGTATGTATACTTACTGATTTTCAATGATTTTTCCCTATCCTTATGCAATAGACAGACGGACAGAGAGATATAGGAGTGGATCAGACAAAGTGAAAGCGTTTCAGACAGTGAAAGCCAAAAAAGACATATTTTCGACCTTGACTGCCTCGTTGGTCGTAACACGCTTCACTACCAAAAGAGATTGACTACAAATGGCCTCAGTCTGTGTGTATTTCCATGTTTGTGATGCCCTTGCCTGGTTAAAATAGCACAGGGTATCCTAGTTCGGGACCAGGACAAGTGATTGTGTTGTGTGGAAGTTAATTATCAACTGTATTAGTTGTGATGGTCACTGTGCATTCATAACTCTCTTTTCTTCAATCGTCATCTCTAACAGATTTACCTGTAATGCCCACCAAAGAACAAAAAGACTACCTACATTTCCATTTCCATTTACAATTTCAGTGCGCGAACGAAGGCGCGTTCGAGTGCGCTCGCGCCGTGTACGGCTATGCGCTCTCCGTGTTCCCCTCGAAGAAGTCCATCTGGCTGCGCGCGGCTTATCTCGAGAAGCAGAATGGTACTCGGGCCTCTTTAGAGGCGTTGCTGCAAAGAGCCGTGGCGCATTGTCCCAAGTCCGAAGTGCTGTGGCTAATGGGCGCCAAATCGAAGTGGCTGGCTGGTACGTGGGCAAAAGCGAATTTATTCTTCTTCAATCGCTTTACTCTTCTGCAAAGTCCGGGGCCGATATTACTGTATTCCAGATCTGTGTAACCATGGCAAATGTGGGCAGCTCTATCCGGTGTTTAATTTTACATTTGTGCCTCGGCGAGGACGGACCTCTTCTACGATTTACCTTGTTAGCCAGGAAATAATGTACCTCAAAAATTTTCAGCTGGTGTCTCAGCAGTAACCACCTGTGGCATAAAGGACATAAAATGTACAGCGGGTTTTTTTTTTTCGTGATATCCTATGGTAAAAGTTGTTCGTATTGACGAGCGGAAGACCCCTTTTTCAGATGTGTTTGGGATTATGTTACACCCTGTATATGTAATAGGGTCCACCAATGATATTACTCCGTCGGCTTATGGGCATAAGCCAACCCAGTTTCTTGTAACTGAAAATCTGTTAATCTACTCAGTCTCTCTAGTCAATTGTTTGTAGGGTTCCATATCTCAAAAGGAAAAATGAAGGAACCCTTATGCAATCACTTTGTTGTCCGTCCATCTGTCGGAACGCGCGGAGGTATCGAGTTGAAATTAAAACCATATACTCAGGTCTATAGACTATAGTCTGAGGACTATAGTCCAGGCATAAACAGCCGTAACTTTTTTTAATTTCACCTCGACACCTCAACGCGTTCCCGAGATAAAAACAAAAAATACTTAAAACCGAATAAAATAAATATTAAAGTCGGGCTCCCATACAACAAATGTGTTTTTTTTGCCGTTTTTTGCTCGATATTAATAACGGCAATATGCCGCTTCAAATATTCAAATTTTGTGTTGATCATGGTACGGAACCCTTCGTGCGCGAGTCCGACTCGAATTTGGCTGGTTTTTTTTAATAGTGACTCGTGCATTTGCTTTCTGAGAACACAATTTATCTTTATTTACTGAGAATCAATCATATTGATGTTCATAAAAATCGTGAAATGAAAATTTTTAAAGGTAAAATAAATTTCAAGTCAGTTTTGATTTTTTAACATAACCGCGGTTTTCAAATCACCCACAAATCAGCGTGTATATTATAGAATATGTCTTAGTTGTAATCTGTTCTGTACACCAAATAATTAAGATATTTGTCTGCCAGGCGACGTGCCAGCGGCCCGCGGGATCCTCTCGCTCGCGTTCCAGGCCAACCCCAACTCGGAGGAGATCTGGCTCGCCGCCGTCAAACTTGAGAGCGAGAATAAGGAGTACGACAGAGCGAGGCGGCTACTGGCCAAGGCGCGAGCTTCGGCGCCCACGCCGCGGGTAAGATAACCAAATGTCTACTTCTCATATATGAAAATCTCATGTCACAGTGTTTGTTATCGAACTCCTCCGAAACGGCTTCACCGTATCTGTATCTGATAGGTCTGAGAATAGGTCGTAGGCTAATTAATATGGCAAAACAACGTTTGCTAATATTTTTATATTATTTCCTGGGTCGAAGTATGTCCGCCTGGGTCATCCCTTCCCGGTCTTTCCACCCACATTTACTCGATATATTTCTTTCGACAATCGATCTTCTATCATCCTCGCCATACGTCCAAACCAAAGCCACATTCCATTTTCAATCCTAGTCACTACATCCTCTTTCAGTCCACACCTTCTCTAATCAATTCTAGTCACTACATCCTCTTTCAGTCCACACCTTCTCTAATCAATTCTAGTTACTACATCCTCTTTCAGTCCACACCTTCTCTAATCAATTCTAGTCACTACATCCTCTTTCAGTCCACACCTTTTCTAATCAATTCAAGTCACTACATCCTCTTTCAGTACACACCTTCTCTAATCAATTCTAGTCGCTACATCCTCTTTCAGTCCACTCCTTCTCTAATCAATTCTAGTTACTACATCCTCTTTCAGTCCACACCTTCTCTAATCAATTCTAGTCACTACATCCTCTTTCAGTCCACACCTCTAATCACACTATTGCATATCCTGTCATTGAAAGTATTACCACACATACTTATCAAGGGCATCATTTCTACTGCATTAATCCTATGTTTTTGTTGTTCAATGCGCCATAATAAAGATATTAGAAAAAGCTTTTTAAAAAAAATGTAGCTATAAAAAAATACTATTGTCACTACTGTATAAGTTGTATGTAAATAATACCGTATTTTAAAGTGCGTTTAGCTTTGTGTTTTGAGAGATTTTCCATTCCCCAGGTGATGATAAAATCCGCGAAACTCGAGTGGGCACTCAACAACATGGAGGTCGCTATAAAACTGCTGGATGAAGCTATCAAAGTGTTCGCGGACTACGCGAAGCTGTATATGATGAAAGGAGAGATTGAGGAACAGATGGAGAGGAACGACGACGCGCATAATACTTACTCGCAGGGGGTAAGTAGGGCTGCAGAGTGCTAAGAGCGCTCCTTCAGCGAGTTCATCCATACAAACTTTTTCTGCTTCCAAGATAATTGCATAATTCCATGGGTTCCAAAAAGATAGATAGAATATTCTTTATTGTATCCAAGTAATTAAAGACGAAGAAAATAAATATAATTTAACTTGATTCCATCTAAGTTTTACTTGTAACGTTCATTAAGTCGCAGTTTCTGCGCCACTTTGAATGAAAACATTTTGGAATAAAGCTAATAATGTGTAGTGCTTACGAAAGTCTTAGTTCAAAACATTTTGACTTTAAGTTTACGATGACTTATGTTCCAGCTAAAGAAGTGCGCAACGAGTGTACCGATGTGGATACTGCTCTCGAGATTAGAGGAGAAACTGAAGCATATCACCAAAGCCCGTTCTGTACTGGAGAAGGCAAGACTTAGAAACCCAAAGAATGCTGAGTTGTGGTATGTCAATTAAGCCTATGTCGGTAATGATTAGTGTTTCAAGGCAGAGGTGTAAAGTGTCGATTGTATCAGAAGACATAAAGTTGCATGAGCGGCTACTGAAAAAAAGTTTTCGACTGATTCGAATAAAACGCATTCTATAACAATTAACCGATGCGAACTATTCAAATTCGAATAACCATCGACTAAAGCCCGGATCCACTAGGCGGATCGGGCCGTGGTGCATCGCAGCGCAAAAATCCACCTGCCTGTATTTATATGAAATAGCGTCCACTAGCGGCGGGTCGGTGCGGGGCGGGCCGCAGCACGATGCGCCCCGGCCCGATCCGCCTAGTGGACGCCGGGCTTTATATTGAAATTGAACTAGCAGTGTCAATAAACTGTCAACTTACTAAGACATTATTTTGATAATTCCTTGTGATTATATTCTTTTTGTTGCACTAACCCCTTGCTGAGGAAAACTTTAAAAACCTATTTAGAGGCTAAAAATTCCACCCATGCCGGGACTTAAACCCGCGACCTCCGGCTAACCGTGCAAGCGCTCTCCCAACTGAGCTAATGGGCAAGTGCAGACATCAGTGAAATTTCGGTGGCACGGTTAGCCAGAGGTCGCGGGTTCAAGTCTAAATGGGTTTTTAAAATTGTCCTAAGCACGGATTAGTGCAACAAAGAATGTAAACATAAACATAAACATTTACATACAGGCACATACATTGCTTCGGGCCCCACACTAGGATACCCTGTGTCGTGGGAACCAGAAACAACGACATCACAAACATGTAAACATCCAAGACCTGGGGTTTTTTTTTTGTCCCCAGCCGGGATTCGAACCCGGGACCTCTCGCATGGTATGCAGATGCACTACCGCTGCGCCACGAGGTCGTCAAATGTAATAATTAAAATCTATAAAAATCCTATCTCCGCCATATTAAGTTAACAGCGAATGGCGTCACTTTGAGGAACACGCTAGAATAGTACCGAACATATTGGCTTATACTCTATGACATAGGTAACAAGGTATAGTCTGCACAGATCTTTTTGGCGGTAAAAAGATTTGTGCGGACTATATCTATACGAAATTGCTGTGTTGACGTTTTACACCACAGGTTAATTTTACACTTTTGCACTGTGACGTCACTAGCGACGCCATGACATTGGCGAGCGTTTCGGTGGGAATTTTAAATCTAAAAACTAAAATGTATTTTTTTACCATTAAACCTCAACCGTGACCAAAAATATGAAATAGATTGTAAATAATATACGGTTTGGGACATTATAGGACAGTTTTTCAAAGTTTGTCATCATGCCTATTATTTCTATGTAAAGTATAGTTCACTGCTGATCCACCACTACACCCATGCTGCAAGGGGATTGTGAACCTCATTTTTTAACTCTTAGGAAAGAGCCCCATTGACGACTTTTGGAACTCTACAATCCCAGCTGGATTGACAGACAGCAGCCGACTGCTTGCCTTTTGAACCTTATCACCGCATAATAAGCGCTAATTTGCATCAATTTCAGGCTGGAAAGCGTCCGGCTGGAGCGACGGAACGGCAGCGCTGAGATAGCCAACGCCATGATGGCCAAAGCCTTGCAGGAATGTCCCACGGCGGGCCGACTATGGGCTGAGGCAATATTCATGGAGTCGCGGCCTCAGAGGAAAACTAAGAGCGTAAGATGCAAATGAAATCATATTCAAACCTTGATGAATTATTGAATGATATTACGTCCTCTTGTCCCTTATCAGGGGCATGGGCTTGTATAAGGAAGGATCTTCCACTTTGCGCCATATTTATATTATTATACTTTACATACAAATACATGAACTCACGCCTGTATCCCAGAGGGGACAGGCAGAGACCAGGGACTATACTTTGTTGCACACGAAAACACAATACAGGAAATGTAAAATAAGGAAATACATGTGCAAAGGCGAGGTTATCTCTAGCGTATCTTTTGCGACAACTTCTAACTCCTTCCAGCCAAGTTGGTACGCCTCATTTACTGTCTCTTTGATCTTTTCCTGTCCTATTTGCTCTCTCATACAAAAGGAATAAAATTCGGCCTCAAGATAGATCCTGTGGAGCTCCCATTTTCATGCCCCCGGCCCGGCTGATTGAGAATTACGACGGCTTTGAACCTTTCCTTATAAATATTTACTTAATTCTCTCTTCCGTAAGTAAAGTTTTTAACATTGAGTACATAAAAAAAATACAACAGTCATATTTCATGCAACTCTACCACCAACGCTCTAGCTAGGCCACAAGATTACAACTTACATTTTTATTTTCAGGTTGACGCGCTGAAGAAATGCGAGCACGATGCTAATGTGTTGTTAGCCGTATCGCAACTGTTCTGGACTGAGAGGAAGATCAACAAATGCCGGGAGTGGTTTAACCGTACAGTACGTGTAATTACTGAGTATAATTAAGAGCTAGATTGGCTATTCATAATGGAATGCTGGTCCCAACACTTATGTATGGTAGCGAGATTTGGGTATGGCAAAAGAAGCAAGAAAGTAGGGTTAACCACAGTAGGACTCCACTCCTATTCCCCAATGCTTCCTGAAAGGAATCTCTCACAGCGATAAGCTCGCCTTTGTACATGTAATTTCGTATTGTTATATTTTCTGTACTGTTTTTCGTGTGCAATAAAGTATTAATTAATTAATGCAGTAGAAATGAGGTCCTTGAGAAGTATGTCTGGTGTTACTTTGAATTACAGGATACGCAATTGTTTGATCAGAGAACGTTGTGGACTGAAAGTGACTAGATTTGAGAAAGGAATGTTGCGTCGGTTTGGACATGTGGAGAGGATGAAGGAAGAAAGATTGACGAAACAAATATATCGAGTGAATGTGGGTGGAAGGGCCGGTAAGGGATGTTCTACATTATGAAGTTTTGTTAAAAGTTGACAGTAAGACTGCCTCGTTATTCTGATTACCATGCCGGAGTTTGTAGGTTCGATTCCCACTGGGAGCCGCCGTACATTTGTACAAATAGCCTCAGCCTGGGTGTATTTCTATGTCTGTGATGTCCTTGCCTGGTTACCATAGCACAGGGTATCCTAGTTTGGCTCCAGGACAAGTGATTGTGTTGTGTGGAATCTATTTATTTAATTGTAAGTCAAGCCAATTTCAACACCGGATCTGTAGTAGAAAAGAAATCACTTGTCCTGGTCCCAAACTATTGTGCAATTCTAACGAGGCCGGTCCTCGCAAACGCACACATGAAAAACACCCAGATTGAGGCCATTTGTACAAATCAAGTGCGGCGGCCTTCAGAACCCACAGCGCACAGTGCACAGCGAGGCAATGAAATAAACAAACCCCCCCCACCTTCCTCCAGGTGAAAATCGACCCGGACCTCGGCGACGCGTGGGCCTACTTTTACAAGTTCGAGCTGCTCCACGGCACGGAGCAGCAGCAGGAGGATGTCCGCGCGCGCTGCCGCGCCGCCGAGCCGCACCACGGCGAGCGCTGGTGCGCCGTCAGCAAGGCCATCGCCAACTGGTGCTTCAGCACCGAGCAGGTCCTACTGCTTGTTGCTAAGGAGCTGCCCGTACCCACCTAGAGAGGTACCTGCAGTTAGAGAGTGTACATTTCTAGTGATCAGAGCAGAGGACTAAACTACGTACTAGTGATCATTACGATTAAAATTGAACAAGTTTTTGGACTAGGAATGTGGAATGAGCGCTGGTGCGCTGTCAGCAAGGCCATCGCCAACTGGTGCTTCAACACAGGAGGTCTTGCTGCTTGTGTGTAAGGAGCTGCCAGTGGCCACCTAGAGAGGTACCTGCAGTTAGAGAGTGTACATTTCTAGTGATCAGAGCAGAGGACTAAACTACGTACTAGTGATCATTACGATTAAAATTGAACAAGTTTTTGGACTAGGAATGTGGAATGAGCGCTGGTGCGCTGTCAGCAAGGCCATCGCCAACTGGTGCTTCAACACAGGAGGTCTTGCTGCTTGTGTGTAAGGAGCTGCCAGTGGCCACCTAGAGAGGTACCTGTAGTTAGACAGTGTACATTTCTAGTGATCAGTGCACATTTCTAGTGATCAGTGCAGAGGACTAAATTATGTACTGGTGATCAGAGCAAATTACGTGGGCCGGTCTTTCTCAACGGTAGCCAGATTTTAGAATAAAATTATTCTATAGAATGCCGCCGAGCGGCACCATGGCGAGCACTGGTGCGCCGTGAGCAAGGCCATCGCCAACTGGTACTTCGGCACCGAGCAGGTCTTGCTGCTTGTGCCTAAAGAGCTGCCAGTGCTCACATAGAGAGATGCCTATGGTGGTAGCGGAGCGGTAGAACGCCGGCTTCTCATTTGAGAGGTCATGGGTTCGAATCCTGGCATGTACCAATGACTTTGTTTTCTAAGTTACGTACATATGTCAAGTTGTAGTAGCAATACCACACGCTAACTGTGAGGGAAAACATCGCGAGGAAACCCTAGTGTCTGAGGTATTTACATACCTTAGCGCTTGCTACGTACAATGGTCCAACTATGAGGCTAAGTGCAGAAATCTCAGGTCTAACTAGAATTGCCTCACTTGGTACGTATAAATTACTAGTGATCGGAGCATAGAGTAAGTGGGCCTCTGGCTTTCTGGACTGTAATCGTCGACCAAAGATTGAATAAAGCATCTACAAGTGCGACTGATTTGATGGCACGGATCGGCCGATCGCCGGCCGAACTTTTAGAATGACAGGCTTGCTCTTTGCAGCAGCGCGGGAAAACGCTCTATAGTAGCGTTTTCCCGCGCTAACCTTGCGGGCGCTTATCTCTCCGTTGTCTTTGGGGTCCATAGGTCTTTGCTTTCGAGGTCTCCATGGGGCTCGGGCTTTGGTTTCGGCCTTAACGGAGCTCGTCTCTTCGATCTCACCGCAGCATCTTGAGCGATTAGCGGACAATTTTGTAAATTTTATTGGTTGTTATAACCTTTACAATTATCGTAGATACTTACAGCTCCTATGTCTGAAGTCATTGAAGCATGTAATGGTAAATGTTCTCATCCTGTAACTCTAATTTACTATCGTCATTTTTCAAAATAGACGGATTAGATGAAATACAAAATGTTTTCTTTAGTTTCTGATTGGGTAAATAAGTTGGTATAAACACAATATACTTACCACGTTGTATATTATTTAAGTTGTACTTATTTTTAGTCGATACCTCTAGAATGGTAAAACTACATTATGTTTTAAGATTGTTTGTAGAATATAAGATGTAAATAAACGTATAACTAATTCAAATTAACTTTCAAAGTATTTTTCTGAAAATATTTACTAACTCAAACACCTCGCATGAAACTTACCCCAATAACAATAGCAACATTAAAGAAATTGAAAAAAGGAATGCATACTACACAATTTCGTAAAGTAGTTCCCAAAATAACTGCAAAAATATTTTGATGCTGTGTCTCAATACTGTCGACACCCACTAAACCAGATAAAACACAAACGCCACTGTTCGTAAACACCTTTTACAAATAAAAGTTCTATAAATATGCGCGAGAGTTTGAATTATAAACGGGCGCTGGCGCGGCGCCAACCACGCATGCTCGAACTAAATAGCCGCTCGGGTTTTTCTCTCCTTTCGCTCCCGAAAACTGGAGGACGGTCGCGTAACATGCTCACGAAAAACAGTACATTTTAATCAATAAAACCTACTATAAACTCTGTCCGCAGAACAGTGCAAGTGATATCTGGTGAAGTTATATAAAGTGACGTAAATATGTCTCCTAGGTGTCCAGTGATGCCTTTACAAGAATTGTCGCTGTCGTTAGTGGCGAGACAGTTGATTTACTCACTATCGCGCGTCACTTCAGAAGAAGATGCGGCGTTACCGTTCACCATGGTCCATTCGTATTACGAAAGTTTAGGGGCCACCAGTGACATATTCCAAGATCTCATGAACCTGGTGCTCAGTTCGGAATATCTGGACCCGTCTATAAGATACTACGCAATGCGTCTGCTGCTCAAAGAAAACGTCAAGTCATTAGCGACGGGCATTTTCCCCTGTCCTTATTATAGAAAAGTCCTCGACGTGATTGTAGAGCAAGGTCAACACTTAACGTCGCTCAACCTGAAAGGTGTTTGGGTTAAAGATGAGTATCTGTCTCTAATGTACGATCTGATAAAGAACTTGACAAACCTAACAGTACTGGCAATCCCTTATATTGCAAACGATGAAGTGTTGAAATTCATCGGCGAGCACAATAAAGTTCTCAAATTACTTGACGTGTCGGGAGAAAGTGACATTACCGAGATAGGTATTGACGCTATGCTCACAAACAACCCCGACTTGACGCGAAGTTTGACGGTCGTCAATATAGGTATGTACGGTGAAGAGAACATTGACCACACTGATGTTGCACTATTGATTAGAAGACTACCAAACCTCACAAACCTTGGAAGTTACTCCTTCGTTGGAAAATCTCTGTATCACATCTACAACGATTGCCCTTCCGGGTTTAAGTCGAAACTGCAATACGTCCACGACATAGAGACAAACATGCGAACAATGAAAGCAATCGTAGAGTTGTGCCCAGAAATAGATACGATATACCTAGAAGAACCCGAATCAGGAGTCATGCTGCAAATTAAGGAACTAAGCGAGATCTCGAAAATAAAGCTCAATAAATTCCAGTGTCACGAACTGCATCAATTACTCGACAAAATTGGGCATAAGATACTTACGCTCATGCTCTCCGGGTCTAAAGGGTCATTCAACTTCACCAGAATAGCGGAAACCTGTAGGAACTTGGAAATGATCGAGTTCTTCCAAATTCAAACCGCGACGCACGAAGAAGAAATACCTTTCAACAAATTGGAACATATTGAGATAATTCAAGGGAATTTATCTAATTCGCTGCTCAAATATCTGATGACGGGCAGCCCTAATTTGAAGAAGCTAATCATAGGCGATGAAATCAAATTGGATGACCAAGAAATGGCGAGGTGAGTTCGAACTATGTACATATTTTGTAGTATTTATTCCCATCTAAGTGGTCAGCGAATGAGTTCCTCGTGTAGGGCATACACAACACAGTGACACCAGAAACGTTCGATATAGAGGTCGATGGTCATATTTATGTCAAGCCAAATGATAGCGTTACAGCTGCCCTTATATTTTGCGTATACAAAAGTGCAAGAAACTATTGTCCAGTAAGTCGGTTGTGCGACCAAAGGAATGTATACTATACATAATTCGACTTTAGAGCAACAATAGTAGTTACTTAAAAAATGTTTTGCCTTAGTCAGATGTTTTTAACGGACTGCGAAAACACACGAATGTTTTTCGCGCGCATGTACCTGCCTATGTTGATGTACGCGCAGACGCCAAGCGGCAGTTCCAATTTAGACAAATAAGGTGTCAAATAAAAAGGTAAAAAAAAACTTAATACAAACCCAAAAAACCCTTCTGCTGTAAACAAGACTTAAACGAATCTGTTGAATTTGAAACCTCATCAGGCGGGACTAAACTAGCTTACCTATGATGAGAAATTGAATGGGATGTCCTGTGTGCTGAAGTTTATTAGACGCACTTGATTAGACAGTCCTTAAGAAGAGTTTTTAGCACTCAGTATTTTGCTTTTGTAATAGTTTTTTTTTATTATTCCATTGTCACTTCAAGTTTGGACACATAAAATAATCAAATATTTGTCACTTCGATGTAATAAAAATGTCATAGGTTTTGAAGTCGTTTGGTACACTTTCGGTAAGTGATATCCCATGCAGTAGATTGGTGTGGCTGTATGGTATGGCAGTGATGCTCATGTGTGTGTAAAGTACGCAAAACACTCTTGGTTCTTTGGTTTTTATCAAATGTTTATTGGAGAAATACCTAGTTTAACTTCTTTCAACAATTAGAAAAAAAAATGCAACATCATTGTAGTGACGTTTTACCAATTTTAGTGTTTGTTGAGACTTTGCATCTGTCAAAATCCGACCTCAGATTATGTATTTTCGGTGGTAGCTAGAAAAGAGCCTCGTTATAAACGAGGTCATGAATAAGGAAAATTGACCCCACCACCATGAGGGACTAAAGCTGGAAAGAGAGAGAGGGAGGTGGTAGCTGGAAAACAGAAAAAAGTTGGTGACGGCATAACATCACAGATTAACCATAGTTTTAGATTAATTAGTCTGTGGGTCAGATGTTAAAAGACATTAATCGCATTGTTTTAAGTAATTTTGATGGAAAACAGGAGCAGGAGACACGGCTTAAATACACACAAGACAACATACCTTCACACTTATGCAGCGCCAAAGATGAACACTTCTTTCTTTTAGTGACAGTCTCTACCGCAGACCGAAATTAGGTGGTTTGATGAAAGGATTATGTCCAAGCGTCATTACAGCTTATTTTGAACTTTTCTTATAATGTTTTTGTATGACACATATTAACGATTATCTTTTGTGTTGGTTCTTTGCAGTCATTTAACTTATTAATACTATAAGTTCCTATTCTATTATTGTCATCCATTAAGCGGAGGGGACTAGTTTCCACAACACAGGGAATCCTAGTGTGGGAATTAGGGCTTCATCCTTTTTTATGTAGTTTTTGGAACAAATAAACATTTTTTCATTTTCATTTAGGCAGCAATGAAGTGGAATGGTATTTCAATTTCGTTCCTTTCTTCCTATTGTACTTAGTCAATATACTTAATTTGATAAATAAATAAAGAAATAGTTCTTAAATATAATTATCCTCATTATCATAATATACTTACGGTACCTGCTTGTTTAAACTTAGATAAAGAGCTACAGCAAAGGACTAAAGTTAATTAGAGAGCTACAGCAAAGGAACGTAATGAGTTAGCGAAACAAAAATTGTAAGCACAAATAAAAAGTTGGCCTTTCTAAAGTTATCTCTAATGTTATAGGGCGACCCGGAGCCACCATCTTCCTTTATTTTATAAGTAACTCTATTTTGTAAAAGTGGATATCATTAATCTCAAAGGTAGTAAAGCAATTTTTTATTATTAGTTATTAGTTTTGTCTACGTTTTAAGTTCTAAAAATTGCTGTTATGTACTGTTGTTGACATTTCAGTTTGTGACTTGTAGCAAAAAAAGTACCTACGTTTTTTTTTGCATTGGCGTCTAGTTTATTTATTTTATTGTATTTTATTGTATTTTATTTTATTTTATTTTATTTTATTTTATTTTATTTTATTTTATTTTATTTTATTTTATTTTATTTTATTTTATTTTATTTTATTTTATTTTATTTTATTGTATTTTATTGTATTCTATTCTATTCTATTCTATTCTATTCTATTCTATTCTATTCTATTCTATTCTATTCTATTCTACTTTATTTTATTTTAATTTATTTGTTAAAGGAGAAAAGACAGAATTTGCAAACTTATAAGATAAAAAATAATAGGGTCACTATAGTACATTTTGCCAATCCCTCATCATTTCCCACGTACACGATGCATGTAGTTAGCCTTTGTTCCAATCTTAGGTAGACGCGCGAGGTGGTGGAGACCTTTTTTAACCGACTTCAAGGACAAGGCTAGGCTAGGACAAGGCTGTCAATTCAACGCGTATTTTTTTGGCATAAATTTTAAATTATTTCTAACTTTTTAGTTCTGTAGTGTTTTGAAGTCGGTTTAAAAAAGGTCTCCACCACCTCGCGCGTGAAAAAAAAGCATTCAGTATTGTTATATTTTTTTTGGTGCACTAACCCGTGCTGAGGACAATTTTAAAAACCTATTCAGTAATTTATTCATTATTATTCATTATTAAAAACGAGGACAGTTACATTCCTTACACCATCGTATTATGATGCTTATAGTGTATAATATATACATTCAAGGAAAAACGATAACATCTGAACTAGTGATAAACACTGTATCTCAGATGTCAACGCCCACTACCGCAAGGTTTCAAAAATACCTACACCATAAATGCATTAAGTTAAATAAAAGTACTATTCTATATACATTACTTTGAAATAAAGAAATACAAATTAAGTTTAAATTAAGTTTGGTAAGTGGAGTGTGGTGTATAGGTAAGTGTATGTACGTATGCGAGGGATTAGAGGGAGATGGAGGTAAGTATGTGTGTGTGTTGTGTATGTGTGAGAGGGGAGTGTTTGTGTTATGTGTGTCTGTGCAAGAAAGGAAGAAAGGATTGGAATTGCATTTGTGAGTCAAGCCTTTACTTTATGGTTTTTAGTAGATCCTCCGTTTTTGAGTAGTCAAGACTAAGGAGCCATTTTCTTGTTACGTCTTTACATTTTTCAAAAGGAAGAGAGTATATATGAAGGATTTTATTTATTTTATTGTTACAAGCAACCTTTTTGAAGCTCTCCGTTTGCGTTTCCTTACCCACCCCATTGGTGAAATACCACGTGCAAAACCTAACTGACTGTGCTGCACAATACAACGGGCAACAATTTAGAACAATACAGTTGAAAATTCAAAACCCCCTAGTGGCGCTCCCTATGGGCGTGGGTTACGAAGTCAATAAACAGAAACACCACGTGCGAATACAAACTATTCTAATTGTTTTTCCGTTTTAATAAACTTATTGGCGGAAGACCGTGGGGGTTGACGTGAAAGAGCAAAGGCATATGCCCAGGGGTGGGCCCTATTTCTAGGCTGCATAGATAGATGAACAGACTACCAAAACACCCAAGTAACGCTCCCTGTTTTAGATTTGCTTTATAAATCAAATGACTATGAAATACCACGCGCTTAAACAAGCTTACAATGCAACCATGCATAGCTTTTAAATGTCAGCGGGTAAACTATACTAATTATTGGCAGGGGACAAAAGACACCTATTACCTGTAGTGGGAACCATTCTATACTATAAGCTGCTTATACTCCGTTTCAACTCCTAAGGAACCAAATACTCGTATCTCATTGGTCAATGCGCGCGGCTAGAGATAAGCGAAACAATAAGCGAAGACGGTCTGCTATTGACGTGGCTATTGAAGGTTACGCGTATTAACCAATGGGCGCACATGAACTATTTTCTTTGGCAGCTCGTTTCGTCGAATGGAGTAAAGATAGATAAATAAAGTACTATATTGAACATTCAAGCAGCGCCTCCTGTTAGGCTTTCTTTACAATAAATTAATTGTTAATTGTTGTTGGCAATTACTAATTAACTATAAAATACCTCGCGCAAACTTACACTATCACCTTACTTACCCTAAATGTGTAACTATGTAAGAGTAAGTAAGATGAAGGTTTGAGGAGTACATCAAATAAGTTGCAAGATTGCACGTGGTATATAGTATCATAGTTTATTCGATTTGTAATGTAAGGTACTTGGATGTTTTTTTGGATGACAGCTAACGACAGGTTCAGATGGAGAGCACTCTACACTCATCCTCGTCATATAGCGGCCACGATCCTCAGCATTGAGGGACCGACTGATTGGATTGGACTTGGATGTTTTGAATTTTATCTGTCTACGCAGCCTACTAATAGAGCCCACTTCTTTCGCCACCCTCCTCCAATAAGTTTATTAGGACGGAAAACCTATTGGAATAGTTTTTTTTTGACGTTTCTTATGTAGCGAGTCAAAAAAAACTTACCAATTCCCCGCACTCAATTCCAGGATATTCCGGCGCTACAAGCTCGAGCATCTCGAAGGCATTTGGTTCCCCAACGCCCCTCGCCTCTCCGGAGAGACCGTCGATCTGCTCATGGAGTGCTGTCCCAAGCTGCAGAGCCTGGGACAACTCAGTGGCTGGCGGTTCACCCCCGACGACATGATGTTGATGAGGGCGATTATCGCAAGTACTAACACTGACTTGGTATTGTCACCTTTAGGCACATGGGGGCAAGGCCGCTAGTCGTATGAGGTAACCTAGCCCGTGACAGAAACTTTATTGCGATGAATTTAAGTTTGATTAGTGAACTAAAAATTTCGCTATTAGTAATGTAGGTCCGGATCCATTTACCTACTTTTAATTTGGTCGGAAAAGCCTGACCACGTTTCGCTCTGATTCGTAGAGCTCAATAAGGAATCTGACTTTTCCGGCAAAATTACAAGTAAATCCGGACTACGATAAAGGTATTGATAATAAATGTACTTGATTGCGTTAGGTGGTAATTAGATATGAATTTAATTATTTATATTTTTTTTTGTATTTTGACAGTGGTTTGTTGTAATAAAATAAAAAACCGAAGTTTAATAATCACGTTGCATTTATTAATCTTAAAAGGTACATTGGTGTACTTTAGCATCTGTTTTAATTTAAAAAGGTAGGTTTGATATATCAACTAACAATTCAGACTTACAATCTTAAACAAGTTTAAATTTGGTCATTATTACCCCGCTATTAAAATACATATCTATCAATTAAGTTACAAACAATTAAAATTTAAAGCGTTATTTTTTGTAGATTATTTCGTTCAAACAAAAGACTAGTAACAATACCCTAGCATTAAAATGTGAAAATTACTTTGCTAAATTCCGCCAAAATCCCACAAGCACCATGCGGTTAGTTAATGCACCGCCCTCCCTCCCACTTTTTCAAGCAGAAGCAAGAAACAAACACACCACCACCGACAACAATACTTGTGTGAAAAAATGCGTTGCGACGCGTCCGATGGTCGACTGACAAGTGAAGTGACCGTCACCCCAACAGCACTCCGTAGTTATAGGCTAGGGCCGCCCCGCCCCCCGATGACATCATCTAACCGTCAAACTAACCGTAAGCCTCCTTCGTGGTTTTCATAACCATGAGGGGTTTTGCCATAATCGCCACGCTTGGCAGGCGGGTTGGCGATCGCAGTATGCGGTTGGAATCTCAGGAAGACGCTGCTGCCCGTCTCCTGGTAATTGATTTCCTTAGTCGCCTTCTACGACATCCACGGAAGGAAATGGAGTGACGCTATTCTTAATCCGGCGCCACACGGAATTTTACGGTCATTATTATTTTGTGCAAAAATAGCTATTAATGGGGAAATAGAGGAGCTGCCCACCTGTTCATTCAGCATTGTAAATGACGTATCCGTAGATAATTTGTAAATTTTGAACTGCTCAAGTATATTATGATAATAACCATAATTTGGAAATTTTACACACCTACAGTAAGGGGTTGAGACTATCTATACTTGAGCAGTTGGAAATTTCCAAATTATCTAAGGATAGGTCATTTATCATCATCTTTGAAATACGATCAAATTAAATGCGCCCAGATACCTATACCTTTATCGTCCATTTGTTGATAGAGTTTGTCGGAGCTTTTCGAAGTGTTTTAGTCTAAACAGTCAAGGATCGTAAAGTGGCGTAACTATACCATCTGAGGCCCGTGGCAAATTCATTAGATGGGGCCCTCCCAGTAAAAATAAAAAATATATTGTTACGCTCTAGGGGTGGGTTCGTGATCGGAAAAGCTTTTTATACACCGATGAATAAGAGTAGGATTTATTTCCGCACTATTTGTTAACGTCACAACACTTTTCTCTAAACAAACTCTTAATCACACTGCACTGTTCCGATAATACTCGTAGTAGGTACTTCTTCCTTAGCTTGTACTTCGTTTCGCTTCCGCTTCCAAAGTAAAACTGACTCGCGGCACGCGTCGACCCCGCTTATATACCGTTTGAGATGTTCTCGAAAACTCCATCAAGTCGTGGAAGGTTCTGCCGTCTCGCTCGATCGTGATGTCTCTGTCACACCATTCCGGAATGTTCGGACTATAGCTATCCCTCTCTAACAGGGCTATCTCTTTCACTCCTATTGAAAATTTCGTCATATACTGAAATGTACTTCAAGGGCCCATAAGGGGTCCTGAAAATGCCTGAAAACGGGTTTTCAGGTTATGGCGTCATCGGATAGAGGGTGGCCTGAAACGGACTGAAAACATGTTTCAGGCGCCTGAAAACCATGGTAACTTGGGTGAAATTTTGATAAACTAGTATGTGAGCACCCTCTGAAACGGCCTGAAACGGCATTTCAGCCTGCTGAAAACGCCTCCAAGGCACGGAAAAACGCGTTCAGTTTTACCTCCTATCCACCGTGGTAACAATATATATTGTCTTTAGTTGTAGGGTTGTAGTATGGCCCAACTTTAATTTATTTTAAGTACTTACTCATACTCATTTTCACAATAATTTGTAACAATTATAATATTTATTATTATAATTGTTACAAATTATTGTGAAAAATGTTAAGTTACTTCTAAGCTCGCCGCCTCATTGTTCGGGGGCCCATGGCATTTTGCCAGCCCTGCCACTCTATGCCACTCATCTCTAACGATAAATGTACCAAGACAGTGTCAAGCAACTTTACTGCTTTTGACAGACATTTTTATCACATTGACCGGCGTGGGGCACATAGGAAGGGCGCTATCGCTAGATGGCGAACGGTGTCCTTAGACATTGTGGTATGGGAGCCCCCCTTAAATCGCTATCGCTAGATGGCGAACGGTGTCCTTAGACATTGTGGTATGGGAGCCCCCCTTAAATATTTATTTTATTCTGTATTTAGTATTTGCTATTATAGCGGCAACAAAAATACATCATCTGTAAAAATTTCAACTGCCTAGCTATCACGGTTCATGAGATACAGCCTGGTGACAGACAAGACAGACAGACAGACGGACAGCGGAGTCTTAGTAAAAGGGGGCCCGTTTGGCACCCTTCTGAATCTGTGCTGAAACTAATACTCGTTTTACGTCAATAAAAAAGTAATGCTGCCAAGCGTTATGGGAAACTTTGGCTCGACTATGTCTCGGGGCGGTTTGCTTGACAGTTAATTTATCTTTTGTATTCTTGTGTATGTATATTTGTATATATATATTTCCCATTCTGGACATCTTGATTCGTATGTGTACGAGCAGAGGAGAGCGTGTGCCACTCAACTCTGTCGCACAGCAGAAGTTGTAGATTGTACGGCGGTGGTGGATGAAGAGAGTAAATGTTGATGTTTCAAGTCTTCATGGTGTTTATTAGATACTGTGCACAGTTACATTTTGGAAGACGTATGTTGTTGTTGTCGGTGAAAACCATAAACAATTCATGCGCGAGTACCTAGAACTAGGTCACATGAAAAAATGCGATGCGCACGGCGGTAAAAGCAAGCTACAGTACTTTTTGCCGCACCACGGCATCATTCGCGAAAACGCGGTAACAACCAAGCTAAGGGTCGTATTCAACAACTACAACTCAAAACAATAAATTATCGGGTCGTACCGTTCCGCAAAATAGTTATGATTTTAAGTTCTAAGTGTGAAATATTTAAGCAGTGTGAAATATTTAAGTTTTACGAAGTAAATTAAGTGAACAGGTTAAGATATTTAAGACATTTTTTGTAATCATTTTACTTTTCTTAGGATTTACACTGTTATTTTTTCTTTTGGGAGCATGTACGGTCAGCAACTACTGAAAGTACATTGACGCACGAGGTAAATTGCGCAAGTAGTAACAGAAAACAAACGGACGGCGCAATTCACCTTTGCGATACATTAGGTTTTTAGGTTTAGTTATAATCTAGCTCGCATAGAACAAACATAACAATAAACAGTGAAGTTTTAACATAACATCTTTGATTGGTGCAAACATCCCTCAACAACAACAAGAACAAGTGCCAGTCACCTAACATCAACATTAACACTAACTGTAGGAGTTCGGAGTAACTAAAACTGCGACCCCCTACATTTTGGTCCTTCGAGCCGGATGCTCAGTGTGTTTATTGCTCTAAGTACAATAGCGAATCGGTCCGACCGGCCTCTCACAAGCGGGAATCACCGGAAGGATTGAGAAGGCGCAAATAACGTATTGGGGTGTGAATACACGGGGCTACGGAACAAGATCAGCGCCGGTGGTGAAACAGAACCATCATCGTGCAGCCAAAAACAACAACATCAACAGAGGCATCTATCTGCGTGTGAACATCATCACCAGTGCTTCAACATCTACAACAACAACAAAACAAATTCAACAAGTCTGGACAAGCGATTCGGAACGAGAACCGGAGGCATGCAGACGCAACATAACAAAAAACATTTTCAACAATTAACATCTCAACAAGTAAGGAATCTCTAACATTATCAACAACTAAAACAACAAACAACATGTCGACCTCGACGGATATTCTCAACGAGCAAGCGGAGTTCATTCAAAAAATCCAGAAGGTCCAGGCCAACTTTAAGAAAGATGGAGCTTCCCGAAAAATGACCCTGGGGTACCACGACGAGCGATTGGAACTGTTCGATAAATTTTGGAAGACGTATGTTGTTAATGAGAGGCAAAAGCCAACTGTCTGGCGCAGGCAACAAGACCCGTGAGTTAGAATGTGCGCGGTGCAGTCAGCAACACGGCGACCTAGAAAAGTGTACGATGCCCGTACATACTGCCGAATACAAAAGAAGAAGAAAAGAACTTAAGATAACATCGAAGACCAAACTAAGTTAACTTAAAATACTTCACAATGTTGTGTTATGTTTAAACTGTTAGGAGTATTGCAGTAATGCTTACTAGGTAGTTGTTCGTCACTTGATACCTGGCCGATGGTTGATGATAAATTATTAAGTACATTGTTTTAATTAAATGAAATCTGAGTTATTCGCCGGGGCCTACCTATCTGTAGGCGCTGAGCTGTAAATTACTTTATGCATGTTATTGCGCAAATAGTTCGATAAAACAAAAGGAATGTACGTGTACAGTGCATCCTGCCGATCGGAAACAAAATGATAATGTGAAACAGACTAAATGTTAAGTAAAATATATGACGCTAACAGCAGCAAATTATGTGAAATGTAAAAATATAAAAAGAAATGTCTTGGTAAATTGTAAAAAAAATATGTAAAAACGTTAGATTCCACTGCTGATCCACGTTTGGTGCTGCTCCAGGTTGTTGTTTGAGGTCTATCCGATGTTCTCATCACCGCCTGGTTGTATGTTTGTTGAATGCACAGCAGTATACCATCTTTGGGAACGTGCATAATGCTGTTTCATCACCACGACGATCTAGTCATTTGAGCGTTGTGCTCGGTCGGCGAAACGTCTCCCGTCGACTGTAGAGATCTATCCCCTGATTGTAAGGCAGACTCCACGATGTTGGTTGTTTGCGCTGTATGTGCGCTAATGTTGTTCTCCACTCCATGTTCGGCAGCGAAGATTGTTTGTTTGTTGGGTTGCTTCGTACAGCATTGTTAGTTTCCACTCCGTATCAGATAGTGAGGCGTATGTTATGTATTGTTATGTTATGTTGTTCCTCACACCGTGTTCGGTAGCAGAGACATAATGTTGTGATGCACTGTTTGCACCATGTTTGTTGCTAAGGTACATCTCTCCATTGTGGCAGCGAATATACCTCGGCCGGCAGGACTCTTCTACCGATGTTATGCAGGTCCACTCATGGTTGTAAGGCAGTGAGTAGCCTGTAGATGTTGGTGGCGAAACGTCTTTCGCCCGATGTTCCCGTAGGCTCCCTTTGTCTTTCAAAGTCTTCTACGCTCGACGTAGCGATGATGTTCCGATGTTGTAACTTGATGCGTGACCTCATTTCGCCTTGCAGCTCCGTGGCGTCGATGTTAGCACACGTTGTTTTTTGTTTCCACCACCGCCGATGACGTCGTCTGTCTCACGATGAGGGCGCCGCAGACCTCACAGGCGCTGGTTGTTGGGATGCCCGAGGATGATCCCCGAGCATCCGGCTCGAAGGACCAAAATGTACGAGCAGAGGAGAGCGTGTGCCACTCAACTCTGTCGCACAGCAGATGTTGTAGATTGTACGGCGGTGGTGGATGAAGAGAGTAGATCATGGTCTTCATGGTTTTTATTAGATACCTACTGTGTGCTGAAGACGTATGTTGTTAATGAGAGGCAAAAGCCAACTGTCTGGCGCAGGCAACAAGACCCGTGAGTTAGAATGTGCGCGGTGCACAGTCAGCAACACGGCGACCTAGAAAAGTGTACGATGCCCGTACAGTATGTATATTTTATTTTTATTACTTTGGACGAAACAAGTGCAAGCATCGATGAAATTTCGAGCCTCTTTACAAACTTCTAAGTATTACGTACAGGCAGAGACATCTGGCCGAAAAGAATTACATCACTTGCAGCCCCGAGTAACCGAGTTCAAGAAGATACTGGGGAGAGGAGGGGTCATGAAAGATGCCATAAAGAAGAGTCACTGTCTGTGGGCATTCCTGCGGGAGCGGATATATAGCCAATTATTATAAGCTGAGTACGAAACTAGGAAAGTAGGAAACATGGTCATATTTGCGAAGCCCGATATTTCCAACTGGAAAGAAGTCGCAGGCACAGCTAGTAACTGGATGCTTTCAGTTGATATCTTTGAAAAATAATCGTATTTGTTGCTGTAAATTACATTTAACAGTACACATTAGAGGGTCATCCACCGCTACCGATCGTTATCTCTTTTATTGGTAGCTTGGCTCCAGAACTTGATTCTATTTCAAGATCTGGAACCAAGCTTCATTGGATGGAGCAAACTTAATAAACAATTGAAAATAGGATCTTCTTCGGGTGTCAACGTTATTTCAACCCAATTTCCGAATCGGTATGATAAATTACCATAATTTTAACACTATAATTATCATGTATTAAAACTGTAAGCAATACCGTTTTAGCACAGCCCATAATTTTTTGGACACGTTTAGTAATTTTCGTGACTAAGGGCGGATTGCAGATCTTTTCTAAACGGAGTTTAGTTAAATTAAGGGGAGATTTTGACAGATCGTCCATCACAGATATATCTGTGTCGTCCATACATTATCTGTCAAAACCTCGACTTAAATTAAACTCCGCTTAGTTTCATCTCAGTGTCCTCAATTTAGCAAACATTATTTTAATAAAAATTAGTTTAGGCTAACCTCGCACCACAAAACCACACACATCATTAAGTTAAGGTGGGGTCAATTTCGAAGATTTGTCCAAGTTTTGTCCATGAAAGTTACGTGACTGGGCCGTAAAAAATATCGTAAATATTGCTTACCTTTAATTACTAGTGCGCAGCATCTAGTCAAGAATTCTTCCTGCTTGGACGTTAGCACACTAATGAGGGATGCGTGAACATAAAGGGTTGGGCCAGAAAGTGTTTAGATATGTACCTACTTCTTAGACGAGCATTTTAAGACTACAAGGCAGAAATTGTCGCAACCACGTGACTAACACTTTGGTGAATACTTAACTAAATACCGTTCTAAAGATGTATAAATACATACTTTCAAAATACAAGCAATTATTCCGAGCGAGCGCAGCGTCTGTCATGCAGAGAACGCCCAAATTACTCCCGATTTCACTCTTTAGATTACGTTTTGAACCAATAGTAGGTAAACCTTTTATTAGGTACGTAAAAAGTAGTTGAAGTAAGTCTAATAACTAGATAATGGTATGAAACTAATTCTATAGTCTTGCATGCAGTACAAAAGGAGTGATCAAGAACTAGGTACCCGTAGAACTTGTTACGAAACATTTGTTAACTTACTTCCGAAAACCTTACGGCCTTTTTTATGAAATCAGGATTCCTCTAAAACCAATCTAAAACTCTAAGTTTATTTAATCTGTGCCTACATATTTTCCTAGTAAAATCTCCACCACAGACTATATAATCGGCGGCAGTGTTTAAAACACGAGTTTCGAGTTTTTATAAATAGGTAAGACTTACAACTTGTTTCACTTGTTTGCATAGACTTCACTTGTTTCACTTGTTTATTGCCACATTTTGAACCTAGAATAGCATTTGTACGGAATTTTATTTCAACGAATCCATTAGAAACTAAAGCAAAAGTTAGCAAAGTTTGAAGAAATAAGATATACTTACTCTTATTTCTTCAAACTTTACTCTTTAGAATAACTTTTAACTCTTGCTTTGACTTTCTTTTTGTAGAAGTAACGCGTTTATTCTGCACCTCCAGAGAGACTTAAATAAAATCAATCAAAAACTTATCTGAAGATAGGTAGAATATTCTATTGTACACAGAGATAAAAGATGTTTTTGATATTAAAAGTTTGCGGATACTTAGACCTTGTTTCTATGTAAAGATAGATGCTACGCAGCACATTATTTTCAATTAGAGTATTATAAAATACAAACCATGAAGGGTTTTGTTTGTATGTTTGTAAAACCATGAGGGAGGCCTATGTCCTGCAGTTGCAGTGGGCGACAAATGGCTGATGATGATTATCACCGAAGTGAGTGCGCCCCAGCATACTAAAGGTATGGGGCCGCTGAATTGAGAGTAAAAAGAATGCTACAAAATATACAGCTCTTGATAGGCTAATTAGTAAGAATAAAATTTCCCGGAGGAAATCCGTATTTTCAGAGAAATCCAAAATGATGGTTTTACACTTTCATACAAAAAAATATTAAAAGAAAAATTATGGTTCTGAAATAAACAGGAGGGATGGTGGACGGCTACAGAGGAGCTCTAGGGTAGCTGCAAGTGGGGCCCGGGTGAAGAGTCCATTACCCGAGGTTCAATCCCCACCCAGCGCTCGTCCTTTTTTTTCAGACCCACCGGACATGTTTTTAAGGCGATGAATAGTTGTATGAAATTTCTAAGAGAGCCTTTTGTATTGTTTGCAAGGGTAGCTAGTTGGCCTTGAGCTTAGGTAGATGAGCTGCAACGCTTGGGTACGCATTACCGGGTTGTAATTGGGGATGTAACGAGAGTTGGTTTTGCCGATCCGAGACCGATACCGATATTATGGTGATATATCGGTGAATCATTGAATGTGACTGTCCCTTAACTTAGGTGTCCTTACATAGAAGCATAAGATGATCATGTTATGAGATTGTGTTTGAATGAAAGTTGCAAATCAAACATAGGTATGACATCGATATTGTTAGTGTGAATATGTCATTGGTTTTGGACTTTATTTCTAGGTGATAAGGATAAGTTTAAAGTGGTATTAAATACATATTTACAGTAAGATTTAATAAATAAGTTCTACGTGAATTTAGCGCATCGGCAGCATGCAAGTCTTTTACATTCGAGAGATATTGGGTTCGCTTCCGGAAGTATAGCAGGTACTTGCTTACATACTGAGTTACATACATTTGCGAAATCGTAGTAGCATTTACGCCTCGCTAATTGTAAAGGAAAATAGCGGAAGGAAACCTGAGTGACTGAGGGGTTTTCATAACTCAGTAGGTACTTGATATCGCCTATCTACGGTGGGCAGTTGGGCACGGGTGGTGATTAAGACCATTCAATCTATCTCTCTCTCACTGAGAGAAGGCTTATGCCCTGCAGTGAAACGTACACAAGCTGCTTTCAATAATAGTTTTGGGAATATTTGGCAATATCTCCTTTTATATCCTTTTAGCCTTCATTACAAGTATAAAGTTTTCCCGGTGGCGGGAGTCGCTGGATTCGGGCGGCACCGGGAAACTTGCAGCGCACCGCAATTTTACTACTAACTGTTCTGTAAATTTAATTGAGGTTCAAGTTGTTCCTTACCTTAGCTTAGCTAAGACAAAGAACAACTTTAAACTAAACTAAAGCTTTAGTAAAGAAAAGTATTTAGATCTACAAACGGTGATACCGATGTATCGACTTGGCCATTACATCGTATTGGTAGGTACATCCCTACGACGTTTCAGTTTGTTTTGTTACTTATTGTCACGCGCAGATACTCGAAGTTTGGTTCTTTGTTTGTAGTACCTATCCGAGTTAACCTTGGCACTCTCTAAGCAAAATAGTAGATTGTTAACCGAGGGCTGAAAGGCACCCATTCCTGACGAGATGTTTTGGCGCTCGAACGAAGTGAGAGCGCCAATAGTTCGAGGCAGAAATGGGTGCTATCACCCGAGTAAAACACTACTTTTCTTTACGAATACGAGGAAAGTAAACACAAGCCAGTTAAAATAAAAAAAAACGGCTGTACATCACAATTCGCAAGATGGCGCGCGACCGCGAAAGACGGCCATTTTGAATTTGCGTATTTGGTGGTTTTATCTGTGTCTTAAACAATATTTTAATTTATTTCGCAAATCACATCTCGCCTTGAAAGTGACTAATAAATACATAAAGTACATTATATTAATTATAAACATCAAAAAGAATTTAAATGTCAACAAAACTAATAAATGAAGAATTAATCGTTTTATGGCTGTATAGGTTACTACCATTGCGTTGTTCAATATAAACTACGATTCATATAGGTATATTTTTTTTAATACTTTTCTGCTTTAGAGCAGGCATGTACCACTTTCAGCACGGTGCCTGGATGAACAATGACCCCTGAGAATGACCCCCTTTCAGAGTATGAGTAATGAAAAATATTTTCTAGAAGTTGTAAGTAAGTATACAAACTCAGCTTGCAAAACTATAATTTCTTTATTTATAAAGCAATTACAATTCAGTCAACGTTACATTCTGTCAGATAGTACACGTTTGTTATCACATTTCCTTGGCCATCGAGTAAAAAATTCAGATTAGTATAGTTACAATTACAAATTATTATTTGTATTAGGTATTCCTCACACATTTTGTCACTTAAATTCTTAATTCAGTACTTACATAGCACAAATTAATGACTACCCTATAAATAAGTAGGCCCTAGTACGAGCTAGGCGTTACAAAGGCAAATAATAGGGGTTAAAGTATGAAATTGCCGTTTTATTGCAATAGGTTCTTTGAATTGACATAGAATCTTCATGGTTTGAGGTTTTCGAATGAAACTTTTTTCAAATGGTTTCTATGATGTTATTTTTAAAAAAATGTGAAACATTTCAATATCAACTTTCAATTGTTTTTGTTATTCAATTTAGACAAGAAAGATGGATACTGCGAAAATTCGAGTGATTTTTGAATACGAGTTCCGACGCGGAACTAACGCGGCAGAAACAGCCCGCAATATCAATGCTGCGTTTGGAGAGGGGTCTACTAATGAACGCACCGTGCGATTTTGGTTTAAACGCTTTCGTGATGGAAATTTCGACTTAAAGAACGAGCCACGAGGAAGACCGCCCACACAGGTGAATAACGATGAATTAAGAGAGATAGTGGAAGCCGACCCTAGTCAAACTACCCAGGAATTAGCGGCATGGTTTAACGTTACCTTACCCACAATATTGACTCACTTGCGTCAAATCAATAAAATAAAAAAATACGAAAAATGGGTGCCTCATGTTTGACTGATCTGCAGAAAGAAACGCGTGTTGAAACATGTGTTGCCTTGTTGATATTCAATATTCGATATTCAAATGTTTCACATTTTTTAAAAAAAGAACATCATAGAAACCAGTTGAAAAAAGTTTCAATCGAAAACCTCAAACCATGAAGATTCTATCTATGTCAATTCAAAGAACCTATTGCAATAAAACGGCAATTTCATACTTTAACCTCTAATATTAACGACTACAACATTTTGTCAATTATTACCTTCCCGTTATTAGAGCAAGTCTGATAATCTATGCCTTTAATAACCTTATCAATAACAGCACTGTATAGCGTTGTTTATGGTCCGCTCTGGTTTGTTTCTGTCTCTTGTTCCTCTGTCATTCTCACTGACTGAAATACGTAGCAATAGGTACCGATTAATTTAATATCCGTTGTTATCCTAATTAGAAACTATTATTTTATGTGCCCGACAAGATTATGTGTGGCTTGTATTCTGAGTAATATACAGCGGTGCATATTTCCATCATACGTTGTTTTTATTTCTCTTCGCCCGAGCGCCACTGCGACGGTCCAGCTTCCACGGGATCCTCTCGGTGTCGAGATCATACACCAAAAGGTTATTTGGCCCAGATTACAAAGCAAAAGGTGAAGAAAGAAATCAGAGACGCACCAAGTAAGTCAAACATAATTCTACCAGAAATATGCCTGAGCACATTGAGCAAGCGACAGCGACCTCGCCGCCATTACCGACTAGTATGTTTGGCGCGCAGCATATTGAGCGATTGGAAGGCGCTCGTAATTACTATGCATGGAAGTTCGCTGTCCGCATGTCGTTAATGCACGACGGATTGTGGGATTTGGTGGAAAAAGGAGGACAGGTGGGCGACGCGCGCGACCAACGTGCCCTCGCTCGCGACCAACGTGCCCTCGCTCGCATTTGCCTAACTGTTAATTCGAACATGTACCAATACGTCAGAACCGCCAAGACCTCGAAAGAAGCATGGACAAATCTTTCCGATGTTTTTGAAGATTCCGGGTTGGTTCGCCGAGTTCTGTTGTTAAGGCAGCTACATAGGGTGGATTACTCTAACTATAGTAATATGTCAGACTATATTGAAGCCATCATGATGCTGGTGCAGCAATTAGCCGACATAGGTAAAGCAATTGAAGATTCTGAAGTCGCAGAGATTCTCTTAAGCGGACTGTCATCTGAGTATGATCCGTTAGTATCAAATCTGGAAACAGTCAATATGACCAGAACACTGACCAGTGAAGTAGTCAGAGCGCGACTGTTACAGGAAGAGACCCGTAGATCAACAGATGAAAATACTGCTTTCATATCGAAGAGGAGCAACTTCAGAGGAAAATGTCACTACTGCAAGAAAGCTGGCCACTTCAAGAGTAATTGTTTCAAGATGAAGCGTGATAGAAAACAAAGAGAAGATAAAGCTTTGACCGCTGCAGCGTTGATGGTACACCCGAAGAATGTGTGGTTTGTGGACTCCGGAGCCACGGCTCACATGTGTAACAATAAAGACATTTTTGTTAATTTTAAGCAAAACTTTTCTAAAATTATGGTAGCAAATAATGAAGAACTCGAGTGTATGGGTATTGGGGACATATGTTTGAATTTAAATGACAATAATAGAAAATTATGTAATGTTTTGTTTGTGCCGAAACTTTCCACCAATTTGATTTCAGTCAGTAGGTTAATTGAGAATGGTTGTAATGTGTCATTCAACAGGAGAGGATGTGTCATTGCAGATTTTAAGGGTAAACATATAGCATCTGGTTCTAGTCATAACGGTATGTATAGGTTGAATGTAACAACGAGTGAGCCTTTGTGCAATGAGGTGAATTCTATATTCTTGCAGAGGCAAGAAACCACGAATTCCGCAGTCGCTGACCGGCAATTGTCAACAAAGTTATGGCATTTGAGAATGGGACACATCAATTACAGAGATTTAAATAGTATGAGTGATAGGGTGTCAACTAATGGCTTTATGTTACAGCACCAGGAGGAAACTGATACATGTATTCCTTGTCTAGAGGGAAAACTGCCTTCCAAACCTTTCCCTACAGGAACAAGCAAAATTCCTGATCAGCCATTGGCCCTAATTCATTCAGATGTGTGCGGCCCATTACCGACCAGCTTGGGTGGCGCAAAATATTTACTCACTTTCACCGATGGTTGTACTAGAAAATCATTCGGGTACCTGTTGAAGAGAAAATCCGAGGTATGTAACCGTTTTATAGAATTTGTAAACATGGTTGAAAGGCAGATGGGTTTACCAGTAAAGTGTTTGAGATCTGACAATGGAGGAGAATTCATTAACAGACAACTTTCTACTTTCATGAAGAGTAAGGGTATATTGCACCAAACTACCGTACCATTTTGCCCGCAGCAGAATTCGGTCTCCGAGAGGTTAAATCGTACTTTAATGAACAAAGTAAGGTGTATGCTTCAGCACTCAGGTCTGGACCGACGTTTTTGAAACCTCTAAAGGTTACAGATTGGCCGACTGTACTGACCCTACAAAAGTTGTCACTTCTAGAGATGTTGAATTCTTAGAGCAAAGTTTTTATAATTTCAGACATAATAATGTTATAAATAATGAGAATTTTAATTTTGAATTTTTTAATGAATTTTATGACATTGATAATAGTGTAAATGATAGTAACACTGTTCGCGGGAATGAGAGTACCGTGAACCCGAATAATTTAAGTGTAAATGACAGTAACACTGGTGGCGGGAATGAGAGTACCGTGAACCCGAATAATTTAAGTGTGAATGACAGTAGCACTGGTGGCAGGAATGAGAGTACTGTTAACAATTTAAGTTTGAATGACAGTAACACTGGTGGCAGGAATGAGAGTACTGTTAACAATTTAAGTGTGAATGACAGTAGCGCTGGTGGCAGGAATGAGAGAGTACTGTTAACAATTTAAGTGTGAATGACAGTAACACTGGTGGCAGGAATGCGAGTACTGTTAACAATTTAAGTGTGAATGACAGTAACACTGGTGGCAGGAATGAGAGTACTGTTAACAACAATAGTGTGAATGAGATTAACACTGATGGCAAGAATGAGAGTATTGCACAGCCTGATTATTCTTTAGGGAATGATAGTACCACAGATAGTCACGCAAGTGAAAGTAACGATTTCAGTTATATCCGAAATGAACATAATTATTCTTTGACATTTTCAGGATCAGGAGATGAGGAGTACTGCACGGTGAGTGAGAGCGATTCTCTCGCCGACGGTCCTGTCGATGACGTGGACTGGTCACCGGGCGCGGGCACCACTCGAGGGGAAGCTACGGCGCAAGTACCAGCCCTGCCGTCGTCAGGTACAAGACGTTCTGTGCGAAGCACACGGTCTGTTCCACCAAAAAGGTATAGCGATACAGATTACTCACTTATGGTAAATAATGGTTTGGAACCAGCTTCATACAGCGAGGCCATGTCTAGTCCTGAAGCCGAGGAATGGGTGAAGGCTATGAAAGACGAATATGACTCATTAATGGCAAATAATGTGTGGAAACTGGTTGACAGGCCGAAAAATACCAATATTGTTAAGTCCAAGTGGGTGTACAAGGTTAAAAGTGATGCTTCAGGTAACTTTATACGTCACAAAGCTCGTTTAGTCGCGAGAGGTTTCACGCAAAAATAAGGTATTGATTTCCATGATACATACTCACCTGTTGTGCGACACTCCACCATGAGAATGTTATTTAGCTTATCAAATGAATTTGATTTGAATATTGATCATGTGGATGTAACAACTGCTTTCTTGAATGGTAATTTAGATGAAACAATCTACATGGAACAACCTGAAGGTTTCAGTACAAATAATGGAAAAGTTTGTTTGTTGCAAAAGAGCATATATGGACTGAAACAGTCCAGTCGCATGTGGAATGTTTGCATACACAATATTTTATGTAATAATAATTTCATTCAATGTAAAAGTGAACCTTGTGTGTATTACATGAAAGCACAAAGTGATTTTGTAATTATAGCTGTATATGTAGATGACTGTTATTTGTTTTACCGTAAAGACAGTCAGTGTAAAAAGAAATTGTTAGCAGTGTTGGAAACAGAATTTAATATAAAAGATCTGGGTCCAATACAAACCTATCTCGGTGTCCGTGTAACCAGAGATAGGGAAAATAGGACATTGTCTTTGGACCAGTCAGTTTATATTAAAAACATTTTAAAAGCATTTAATATGTTGGAGTGTAAGTCTGTCTCTACTCCAATGGTTCCCAGTAACAAGTTGTTAAAGGAAAATGAATGTTTGAATGACGAGCAGTATAAGTACAGACAGTTAATAGGCTCTTTAATGTATCTGTCTGTATGCACTCGTCCTGATATTGCGTACACTTGTAGCCAATTAAGTCAGTTTAATAACTGCTTTGGGAAAACGCATTGGTTAGCTGCAAAGCGTTTGCTACGGTATCTTGCGGGTACAATTCATTACGGTTTAGTTTATGTAAAAAGTAAGGAATTGTTTTTATGTGCGTATACCGATGCCGATTGGGCCAATGATTGTTACGACAGAAAGTCAATTACTGGTTATGCAATTAAATTAGGCTCGAACATAATAAATTGGGAATCAAGAAAGCAACAGTCTGTGGCTCTCAGTAGTACAGAAGCCGAATATATGGCAATAGCTGACGTGTCCAAAGATCTCTGTTTTGTGAAGCAACTATTGTCAGAATTGATACCTAGTGTAAAGGTGCACATCACTGTGTATAATGACAATCAAAGTGCTCTTAAGATAATTGAGAACAAAGCAATTAGTCACAAAAGAACAAAACACATTGATGTGCGCTTCCATTTCATTAAAGATTTAGTTTTGAAAGAATTAATGACTGTTAAATATTTGTGTACAGAAAAAATGTTTGCAGATGTACTTACAAAATGTTTAAATTCTAGACAGCATAGTGTATTTAGACATGATTTGTATGTTAGGCCTTGTTAAGTCTAATTTTGTTATTATTTACTGCATGTGTATTGCATAAAGAGCATTGTGTTGCATTATTACTGCATAGTACTGTATACAGTCTGTTTATGGATGCTTAATTTTAGGTACTGGAATGTTAATTGTTTATTAGCATGTTATAGGTATCTCTATGTAGAGTCATTATGACTGTAGTCCTAAATATTAAGTTGTATTGTACTGTACCCTTAAATAGGTTTTTCAAGGCATAAGGGGAAGTATTAGAGCAAGTCTGATAATCTATGCCTTTAATAACCTTATCAATAACAGCAGTGTATAGCATCCTTATGAAGAGCGTTGTTTATGGTCCGCTCTGGTTTGTTTCTGTCTCTTGTTCCTCTGTCATTCTCACTGACTGAAATACGTAGCAATACCAATTAATTTAATATCCGTTGTTATCCTAATTAGAAACTATTATTTTATGTGCCCGACAAGATTATGTGTGGCTTGTATTCTGAGTAATATACAGCGGTGCATATTTCCATCATACGTTGTTTTTATTTCTCTTCGCCCGAGCGCCACTGCGACGGTCCAGCTTCCACGGGATCCTCTCGGTGTTGAGATCATACACCAAATTGGTGGCGCTCGGGCGAAGAGAAATAAAAACAACGTATGATGGAAATATGCACCGCTGTATATTACTCAGAATACAAGCCACACATAATCTTGTCGGGCACATAAAATAATAGTTTCTAATTAGGATAACAACGGATATTAAATTAATTGGTATTGCTACGTATTTCAGTCAGTGAGAATGACAGAGGAACAAGAGACAGAAACAAACCAGAGCGGACCATAAACAACGCTCTTCATAAGGATGCTATACACTGCTGTTATTGATAAGGTTATTAAAGGCATAGATTATCAGACTTGCTCTAATACCCGTAAGAAATAATTAAAACTATCGCTAACTTTCTTAAACGGGTTCACTACTCCATTTCGAAGAACGTCTCGTCGAATTACAATTCATCGATGATGCCTCCTCGATTGTTTGTTTGAACGAATGTCTTTTAGTCGACTGTTTAACCCTACAGTGATCGCGTCCCCAAAAGTAACAGAACTGGTAGCGCGGATTACATATTTTAGGTTTAGGTATTTTTAAGAATGAAATAAATTTTTATGCCATTTTCTTTATTAATATGTCGAGAAAACTTATCTACTACTCAATACAAACTGAAAAGAAACTCAAAATCAACATAATCTTTTAAAAATAAAGAAAAACATAAAATTCGTAAAATTTTTTTGGAATTATCACTGGATAATATGAGATCAAAAAATGAGTATTACTCATATTTATTCATTATTTTCTATACATAAATTGCACAATATAGAATAGAGCAGACAAATGTTTTTGCTGCATATATTGCAGCATCTTCGGGTGCTCTTATTACGTTTTGTTGAACTAAGATGTCCTCTTCATTTTGCCTGCCTGCTCGGATTCTGAGTGGTGATCCTGCTCTTCAAGGTGGTCTTCTTCGACACAACTTGAATCTTCTTCATTAGATTTCGATATTTGGTCACATTCGTGAAGCCAATTCTGGATTTGGGTCTCTCTTCTCGAATCCATTTTTTTTTACAAAATCACAATAAATATAGTAGTTTGCAATACTCTTTGTCGATATAATATCAATACGTAACAACACAATCAATAGATGTAAAAATTTGTTTAAAATAAATACTCACGTAATAGATCGCGCGGATCACGTTTGTAGACAGCGCACTTTCACAACCTCTCCCGAAACAAAAACAACTTAGCGGAGGCGGGGACTATCGAGCTTAAAAAGCACATGGAGTCCGAGCTAAAAAATTTGAACCGTCTGTTAAATATTCAATTTTTTACCACCCTGGATTACATATGTAATCCACGCGACCACTGCAGGGTTAAATGGTTGACATAAAATCGTCGATAGTTTATCATCCAATTACTTTTGATCGATATGTCAATTTTAATTTGATATCGCATATTGTCGATAATGATTTGGTTTGATATAACGGTTTGGAAGAAATTTGACATGCAGATATTGACCTTGCCTTGGTTGACTTCAAAAAAAGGTTTCTTGTAGCAAACACTTCAATTTATAGCTTTACCATACGTGCATTCGATCATATGAGGCTTCGACTTATTTATCCATCGATCAAATAAGGCTTCGACGAATTATACCATCGGTGAAGTGTAGCGTCGCCACAGTAGGCCGAAAATCACGTTTCATAGACATTCAAACTGACATGTCATAAGTGACGCTTTTTTTGCTTGGATGTGATAGAGAATACTTGCTATATGCCTTACATAATGAACTTTCAGGTTTATAATCGTAAACAACGCGCTCAGAATGTTTTTCGAAAAAATTTGTATGGAGTCGGCATAAAAAATTATGATATCTCCGTAATCGCACAATTGCGCCTAATATCCGCTGAGGTTATTAATATATACATTATTTAGGATTTTTTGGCATATTTCATGTTGCGGTCAACCATGCGGTTTTTTTTCTTCGATTTTTAAAAATTTACCAATTTTTTTTGTTTATTTTTTCATTTTTACCTAATATTAAGCTTAACATAGGCGTATATAGACTAGGCATTAATGCAAAATAATTATGTACAATAGTAGAAAGCGAAAATAGCTTACTCATTAGCTGATATCTGACAATTGTCTAATGATCCTCTAAATCTTCAATAAAATTAGGGAAATTATAGTTTGTAAAAAATGATGTTTTAAATAACTGCCGACTTGTTGAATACCTTTATCTATAGAATAATTAGTTTCTCATAAGTTAGTACATTAGAGGGTAGTTAGTAAATTACTTGTTCGGAAACAAAATAAGGTGATTAGTAAATTACTTGTTCGGGCACATACACTAAAATCGATCGCAATAAATAGGAATACACTTGAAGAAAATAATTTAGTATACTTCAATCATTGAAAGTAAAAACATTATGGCAAGCATCGTAACTAATTTGGATTTGTTCGTTATTTTGAGAAAAGCACACAAACTCAGTGACTGTAATTTTTTGTTCGAAACAGTGCTATCTCATTTAAACAACAGTGTATCTGAAGAAGATTGTGTGACTTTAAAAGAATTTTGCCGGAGATTCACTAGGGCTGCACAGAAACGATATGAATCAACACATCGGAAAAATGAGATATTCCGAACTTACTACGAAAGTTGGCTTGAAACTGATGTTGATTGGCCGAGTTGCTTGAAAGAAAATATGCAATCGATTATTCAGCATGAAGGAAGTCCTATAGTGCCCCTTTTGGAGTCATCATCAAGCGCTACTGGTTCATCTAGTGAGCCATCTACATCATCAACTGGAACAATGACGAAAAGAAAAATCGCCAATCGTAAACCTTTTGAAGACTTGGGAACGAAACAGAAAAAGAGGCGAAGTGGAGACCTGACTGACAAAGATTCCAGTGAGCTCGTATTTGCTACGATTTCAAAGTTAAAAGATGAAGGCCAGAACAACATGGCTTCTGTGATTGAATACATGGTAAAACATCCAGAATCAATCAAAAATCTACATGATTTAACTGCCATACCAACCACTAAAGAAACGTTTTCACCTCAAAAAGCACTTGGTTTACTAATATCTCTAAAATTATCAAAGTGGCAATACATAACTCTGCGAGAATCAGCAATTCGAAAAGGCCTTAAACACTTGTACCCTTCGTATTACTGCGTGCAAAAAGAGAAGAGTGTATGCTTTCCACCTGAACCAAAAAATGCAATTACGGTGACAGATTCCTCAGCGAAAATTTCACTGCAAGCTTTGCTAGATCTGACAGCAAAAAGAATAATTCAATCGTTGCCAGAAAGTATGCAAAATAAAGAACTGGTTTTAATATCAAAATATGGTTTTGACGGAGCATCCAGCCAAAGCAGATACAAACAGAGAATGGATTCTACAGAAGATGACTCAAGTATCTTCATGACTTCGTTGTCACCACTGAAGATGACTTGTGAAGATGTCACAGTTTGGGAGAACCCAAAGCCATGCTCCGCAGCGTATTGTCGTCCAGTGCAGTTCATCTTTGTTAAAGAAAGTGAAACAGTGGTGAAGAAAGAAAATGAAAGAGTCAAAGCTGAGATATCAGCTCTCCAACCATCTGATTGTGATAGCAATATGGTGAGTCATAAGCTAATGCTCACCATAGTTGATGCCAAAATAAAAACTTACCTCTCTCCTTACGTAAGATCGAATGCAGCTTGCTATATTTGTTTGGCGAAACCTTCGGAGATGAACAAGTTAGAAGAAGTTAGAAAGAAATTTACAGAAGATGACTTGATGGATCTCGGACTTTCATCACTACAGGCGCGCATTAACATTATGGAATGTCTTTTGCATATCGCATATAAATTAGATATTAAGAAGTGGTCTGCTAGAACAGAAAGTGAGAAAGCTGCAGTGGATGCAAGAATTAACATTATGGAATGTCTTTTGCATATCGCATATAAATTAGATATTAAGAAGTGGTCTGCTAGAACAGAAAGTGAGAAAGCTGCAGTGGATGCAAGAAAAAAATAAATCCAAGCCAAGTTCAAAACGGAACTCAACCTATTGATTGATGTCGTAAAACAAGGCTATGGCACAACTAATGACGGCAACACTGCACGACGATTCTTTGAATTTCCTGAAAAGACTGCAAGTATCACTGGACTAGATGAAGATCTGATCCGAAGATTTAATGTGATTTTGCAAGCCATAACTTCAGGTCAATCCATCAATGTTTCAAAATTTAAAGAATATGCCTACACAACTGCTGAAAAGTATGTAGAATTATACAACTGGTACTACATGTCATCAACAGTGCACACGATACTGCTTCATGGAGCTGAAATTATTGCTGCTAACGCAATAGTACCGATTGGGAGTTAATCTGAAGAAGCTTCAGAAGCGCGAAATAAGGATTTCAGAAGATTCAGGGAACATCACTCACGTAAGAAGAGCAGACCGAGTTCAAACGAAGATATATTTAATTTCCTTATTATCTCTTCCGATCCGTTTATTTCAGCAATACGACCAACGATGGATGCAAAAAAAAGAAAACTTTGTTTGCGGAAACATTGGATCTGCTGAACATTGAAACGCCTGAATTCGAGTTTAGGGATATTGCTGATATAAACTCTGACTCGGAGTTTGACTCTGAAGATAGTGATTCAGATTAGGCAATATTTTAAAGTAATATATTTATTGTTTTATTTATATTTATCATATAATTTTATTGTAATAATTTTTAAATCAATTTTTTTAGCATTTTTAGAGAATCGAAACACAATTATTTTGTTAGTTCATCATCAGTACACTTAGAAACTTAGTTTGATATGTGTAAATGTTCCTATGATGTAAATATATAATATGTTGAAAAAATCAAGATATTAAGCTTTTTTTAATGTATTTTACCTTCTAATATAGCACACAATTAATTTTCATGAATGCCCAGTCTATATGCATTCATGTAAAACTTAATATTTGTAAAAATGGAAAAAAACTTTAGTGAAATTTTTAAAATCGAAGAAAAAAAAAATGCATTGTTGATCGCAACATGAAGTATGCCAAAAATCCTAAATAATGTATATATTAATAACCTCAGAGGATATTAGGCGCAATTGTGCGATTACGGAGATATCATAATTTTTTATGCCGACTCCATACAAATTTTTTCGAAAAAAATTCTGAGCGCGTTGTTTACGATTATAAACCTGAAAGTTCATTATGTAAGGCATATAGCAAGTATTCTCCATCACATCCAAGCAAAAAAAGCGTCACTTATGACATGTCAGGTTGAATGTCTATGAAACGTGATTTATTCGGCCGTCGAATTGATTGTTGATTGTCACGTACACAGACTTTGGCACTAGAGTCTTACCACTGCCTATTGGTACCTGAAACATAATATAACCTCACGTCTATATCCCAGAGAGGTACATTATAATAAGTACATTAGAGACGTGTACAAATCACCTGTGGCTATTACCAGTCGCATTCTCTGTGAAATGGTATCTTGGAAGTTGGTGTCCTCTTTTTAATATAAGGTAATTAATTCTAATCGATGTTCAAAGTCCTCATTTCACATTCGGAGCTTTTAATAAGACACCATCATCTGCATTTAAATTCGTTAGTAAACTAGATCGTGGGCCGTTCTGAAATAATATTCTTTTCCACCGACGTTTCTTCTGCCTTTTGGCCTAGTACTAAATAAGCTGCTGCCAAATTTGCTTGATCAGCCATATTCTACAGTGTCTATCCCCAAGCACGATGCTTTGAAAATTATCTAGGCACGATGTTGCCTCGGCGTAAAATAGACTGCCGCATGCTACATCGGCCGCATGATGTTGGTGATTGTAGCATGCAACAAGGAGCCGCATGTCACAATTTGTGACACACCGCACTTTAGCACGATGTTGCTCTGACGTAAAAGAGCCTTAATGGACTACGAAAACAATGGAGGTGTACGTATTGCGGGTGCATGAACAGATACGAAACTTGACCTAAGGTTGGCACAAGAGCGGTAAAAACAAATTTCTGAGGGAATGAAATTGCGGATAACGTATTATACAGTAAAGGGGATATGACATTTGGCTGAATTCAGCCAGGCTAAATGACGAATTCGATATACATTGCTAGTTGGAGTAAGGGTATTGGATGAAAGTAGCACCAAGCCAGCAATGTATATTGATTTAGCCTGTCTAAATCTGTTTCTAAATCCTACTAGAGCGTAGGATCTTTATTTGTACTGTGGTAGCTCCTGATAGGTAGGTACTAACTATGCTTAGGGCGGGCGGGACATACAAACGGGCGCATCATCGTTATGCCGCTTTGAAAGCGGCCAAAGTTAGTTCCAATTATCGCCGTGAAGTAGCACTCCATGACCATAACAACAAAAATGGCGCCATAATCAACACCGGTGTCACGATACACCAAAATATAAAACTCTGTATATAAAGATCTATTTTATTTAGAATAAACGATACATTACAAATTAATATTGAAATTACAAGTAGGTACAGACGTTGACAACATTGGTGAATAGCATCAAAACTTCTATCGTGAAAGGTCTGGAAATTTTAAAAAGCCTTGGAAAAGAGTTCAAGTTTTTGAGGTTATTTCACATATCAATATGCGTAAGGTGGCCATAGCTTCTCTTCTGGTAAGTATTCGTCGTAAATAACATTGAGATAGGTAACTAAAATATGTCAGGGGTGGTTCTTTGTCAAGGACTCGTAAAGTTGCCTCTAGTAATAGAAAATCTCAATACCTATTTGCTTCTCCTATAAAAATTGTGATACGTGATTTTCGGCCGTCGAATAAATATTCTTCGAAATGTTGAGCAGTCGATTAATTTAACGTTCGACTTTCGATGAGGTGTCATCGATGAATTGTAACTCGACGAGACGTTCTTCGAAATGGAGTAGTGAACCCTGTAAAACATGGTGTCGCACGCAACGAATCCTTCTGTCCTGTTATCTATCAGTACATATTATGTATAAGTATTGTAATGTAGAGATTACGCGATCTGAGTGTAACTAGTAGTTTGGAAACCGTCAGGGCCTGGCCACAGCTTTCAGCGGTGCGGCGTGAGGGGCGGCGGGCGGTGCGGATTGCGGTGGTATGCCACAGCTCGACCAGTTGCGACCGCGGCGGCGTTAGCAGTGAACGTATTCAGAACAGCTAAAGTTAATTTTAAGAAAATTGTTTCACCTCCAGAACAGCTGTTTCTGACTTTAAGGTTTATAATATTCCTATATTTATGGTGTGGATGTTTTGACATCCATATTGCTGGTCTACTCAGAACTTCGCTGATGAATTGTTCAGTATCCATTATGTAATGTAAACGGTCAACGCGCGTTAAAAACAAAATTATTTGTTTTGGTCGCGCGTTGGCTAGTCCGTCCACTTGATGCCGCCGCGCGCGCCGCTTTGAGCTGTGGCCGCCTCGATACTCTCTAGTACATTTGTTTCGCTCGCACACCGCGCCGCCCGCCGCCGCCGCGCACCGCGCCAGTCAACCCGCGCCGCAAGCCGCGCCGCATTTCGCGCCGCGGCTAGCTGTGGCATACTTCTACACGTTGTCTAGCGTTTGTTTTCGGCGCTCACCGCTAGCCGCGCCGCTCGCCGCGCCGCAATACTGGCTGTGGCCAGGGGGTAAGAGATGCCTTGCCCGCTTTCTGGAGGCAAGTTTTCTTAGTTATTGAGTAGCCTAAATGGAGACTAGTGCAGTGATTTTCGCTGTTCTTGTCACATTGCATCCGGAACATCTTGTATTCGTCCCCACATTTGGTCGTTATTACACTCCTGTTGAAAAAAAGGTTTTTCTTAAACGTGATTTTTGTTAGATTGATAGATTGATCGTGTGTATTCCTTGAATATGCTATATTTTAATGCTGACAACACTTGTAAGTGTTACTTTATTATTCTGTGCCCTTCTTCCTCTTCCGGCCACCGTAATGACCGGCTGTGTGACAATAGCCTATTTTTCTAACCCGTTCTTATCAATGTAATCCACAATTGATTGGTGATAATATACTGCGTAAATCGACTGACGGTGTTCATATTTTGAGTTTCTCAAAACCACCGCTCTCCGCTCGCACCCCGAAGAATTTTAACAAAATTTACCCTTATTGCGGTTTAATAAAGTTTCTGTTCGTCTGTAAGTTCTGTCTGGTCTCCGTGTGGCCTATTGTTTTATTTCTTCTTAGGAAGTTTATGGCTGATAACATTATACTTAAGCAGCTGCAAAACCATTTACCAGAAAGCAAAAAAGTGTATTGTCTTATTTGTATTGTAACCTTTCCTTGCAAATTTAAAAAAATATAGAAACGGAATACACTTTTCTATAGAAATGAAAACAATAGCCCTGACCTGAATTGCCACCTATTGGTCAGATAGAGAGATAACACTTTATTGCACGCTAGTAATCATTTACGGAGATATAAGGTACCTACTTTATATCTAGTTCTTAATAGTATACAATTGGCGGTCTTATCGCTAAAAGCGATCTCTGCTAGACAATCTTAGGATGGACAGGACTGAAAGAAGATGATAGTGGGTAGGGTAGGTAAGTGTACATAAAACAGATCAATTAATTTACTTACAGTGAATAAAAAAATATAATATGTAGTAACAGGTACCCATGCTACACGTACAGGAACCTGTACCTCAGGTCTGGCGCATTAATTCTTACAACTCCGCGTTTTATGAATTGTTAGTTGCATGAATTGACGCGCTTGAAACAGTCGGTATTTAAATTAAAACGGTTTGTTAAAAATAAGACCCCAAAATACGGGCTCTGTCATCGAATCCTAGATATTAAACATAAACCAGTGGACTTATCTATGTGTTACTGAACATTTAATAATAACAAACATAAACAAGTATTTCTGTATAGTTGTTTCTGAGGCTGGATAACTATTAGCATTAGCTAAGTATCTTAAGTATTTTCTATACATAATCATGACAGCAAGAAATATCCTGTGAAATTGTTAAAATTGCCCATAATTGATTGTTATTTCGGGATAATTAACCGACTTCAAAAAAGGAGGTTATCAATTCGACGCGTAGGTATATATTTTTTTGCTATGTTCTCGCATAACTCCGTCAAATCTTAACCGATTCCGAAAATTCTATTTTTGTTTGAATAGATATAACGAAGGTTTTCGTTGCTTGATGAAGTTAGATAAAAGCAGTGTTCTACACAGTGAAAGCGGATTGTTTTGAAAAACAGCACTGGTATCATGACGGCGCGAGTAAGTGGCGCTTAAAAGTTGCGACTATGACTACGACGACCGACGACGTATGTATGACATTATAGCGCGTTTCATCACGCTACTTCAGCTTTGTGGCTCTATGATGTGACAAACCTGACTAAGGTCTCCTTGATTTTGCATTTCTTTGTGACTTCCATGGCCACATCAGACACTTTCTTCGGGTCCAAACATAACTTGGCTGGTCGGTTCGTGAATGCTGGCGAGGCTTTTCCTGTTAGAGAATGCGTCGCTAATATTCTGAAAGAGAGGATTTGGCATAAGATTCCTATTAAGAAAAAAAAGTGCGTGTCCGGCCACGCGCAGTGTAGGGTTCCGTAGAAAAAGGTTTTTTTATCTGCTTTACAGAACTTACAACTTCATAGAAGTAATGTTCAATGGGTTTCGCACGAAGTTTTCTTTTTATAAGTCGGTCGCCTATTACTCGTTAGCTTATAAAGCCTACTTAGATAGTTTTCCTTGAAGTTCATTATATGTTGTACTGCCCGGATATTTTTACGTTTCTACAATCAATCGTTTAGCCGGAGAGCAGGGGGAGTCGCTTTACGCTGATAAAAAGTTGCGCTCTAAAGCTTGCTATTTCGCAAACGGAACCCTAAACCGAAAAATGGTCTTCCTACACCCACAATATTTTTAAACGACCAGTCCAACGATACTCTACGTAGGTGTAGCGGGAGGTACCCTAAAGAAATTATTTTTTTGAGATTTTATGCCAAATTTCTGCTCTCTAGTACTTATCGTCTCTATGCTAAGCCGCGGACAGACAGACAGACGTACGGACATGACGAAACTATAAAGGTTCCGTGTTGACTGCGGAACCCTAAAAAGAGATTTTCATTAAGACAACTATTAAGGAGGCCTACAAAAAATAGTACTGTGTTTACCTACGACATGCGGCAATTAGTCTTCCTTTTAAAAAACTACACTGACCTGCAAAAGTAAGTATCACACTTTTCATTTTTTATTTTTTTCTAAACTATAGAAGTTAAAGATTTAAAATAAAAAAACGTTTATCAACTAAGAGCTACGAAGATTTTTGTATGGGGCCTGGCATAGTTCATAGTGGCGCCCTCTATATTTTTTCAATATCGTGGAGCATGATGAAACCTAGCTAGATCGATAGAGGACAAAAAAGTAAACAAGAAATTATTAAGGTCACCATGTCCTAAAGTGGCACGTTTAGGAGTTATTGAGCTTTGAAGTTTGTATGAGATTTTTATAAAACTTAACTTTTGAATCATTTTTCACTAAATACTGGACTATATGCTTGGCACCTGTGACTCGTTGCCGATTCTTGACTAAATTGCTAAATAAGTCGTAGAAAAAACACCCAGTTTATTATAGATACCGTATATTAAGGCACCCGAGCGTAGCGAGGATGCTTACAATGCGAGAGTATTACGGGAGCTTTTACCAGAGTTATAAATCTGCTTTTCATCAATCATATCAGGTAAATAAATAAAATAGTGTATTTAAAGGAAAATTCACAAGATATTTCTTTATTTTAATTACAAATTACACTTAGCTGCTAGACTAATTACAATATACAATTAGGCATTACTTATCATTAAATCATTCTACCGAACAGTGAGCGAGTTATTGATCGGAGAAGTAGGTACCGGAAGAAACATTTGTACTTAAATTAAGTTTTATGGTGGCTGTGTTTAGTTATAAGCATTATCTGATAAACAATAATTAGGTAGTTAGACCTGAAAATATGATTAATCCCTGTTTCTATGTTTAATATGGTTTCATAGTAAACATATGTCACTTCAGTGTAGGTAATTATTGGCTGACAGAAGTAATTTTTATACATATGTCCTCATTCCCCAAGTCCAAGTACAGTCTATTACACCAGGTAAGGGAAAAGTTTTGATCTTTTTGGTTCATCCATAGTCCATCACATCCCACAAACAAGATACATAAAGCCGCAGTCTTCACAGCTACGAGTAAGACAGCAGACAACTATGAGAGCCACCAAAAACGAACATCTACGCCCTAGGCAAGATTGTGGTCAAGGGTAAGCTCATATCGGAATAAAAAAACTTTGGACTGAGCTGAAAAAAGATAGAATTTGTTTGATAACAATAAGCACCAACAAAATGTGTACGAACTTTGAGCGAACATGAAAAGAGTAAACAAAACAGTCGATTCCACGTTGAAATTCCGTGGTGCTTTGCCGACTAAAGACCCTCGAAAAGAAGATGGACATCTCACCTGAATTAGCACGTCAACCAGACAGTAGCACCAGCAATAGTTCGAAAACCAAGAACTCACACGGTTCGACGGGGATGAAGGTGAGAGCTAAGTAATTTGTGTTCGACGCAGCTGCCTGAACGAATGAAATGAGCCTAAAAAATCTCCTCCCAGGCTCTTGAAATCAATGCCAGGAATATTAATTCGCTTCCGTGACCGGTAGTAGTCGCAGCCGACGTACGTGGGATGATCTTTATTTATTTATTTATTTTCTTTATTAGGGACAACAAACAGAAGTACAATGTATTTTAAACAAATATCTTAAACGTAAAAAAATACAATAGTTAATTGTACATCCAGCTCCGTTATCCACATATTACAATATGGTCTTACAAGTCACTACGTAGTAAAAGATCAAGACCGTCCTTTTAGGCTCATTTCATTCGTTTAGGCAGCTGCATCGAACACCAATTCCCTGGAGCGAGGCAGGTACCAGTGGACTACTTAGCTCTCGTCTTCATCCCCGTCAAATTGTGTGAGATCTTGGTTTTCGAACTATTGCTGGTGCTACTAACTGTCTGGTTGACGTGCTAATTCAGGTGGGATGTCCATCTTCTTTTCGAGGGTCTTATGTCGACGTAGCAGTGGTTTAAGTTTCTAGCGATATGTACCTATCTACATTATTTATAGGTACCTACCTACCACCTAAACCTATCTATATTAATTAAACTGTAGGTTTTATATTGACATGTTTTGAATTTTAATCGAATTGAACGAATTGGATGCATGAATAATACTATAATTTCATGTATATATGTATATAAGTAGGTAGGTACCTACTAGACATAGCTACCCAGACTTTAAAAAACATCAAAGTAGATTTGAATCCCCGAGAAAACTCATATCAAGTGACAAATTCAGTGAGGAAACTCAGTGGAAATTCCATACAAACTTCAAAGCTCAATAACTCCTAAACGTGCCACTTTAGGACATGGTGACTTTAATAATTTCTTGTTTACTTTTTTGTCCTCTATCGATCTAGCTAGGTTTCATCGTGCTCCACGACATTGAAAAAAATATAGAGGGCGCCACTGAGACTATGCCACTAATCTTCGTGGCTCTTTATCAGCTTTCTTTTAAACTATACTGCAAAATAAAACTTTTTTTCCAGTCCTTTTTATTTTTAAATTATATCTTGTGTACATAAAAAGTTATTGCAATTTTAAAAGTTTTGCAGGCCAGTGTATATTCGAACAAATTACAAGACCAATAACACACATCTGTGAAAATAAGTGCGACTGCGGTGATACCCAAAAGGTTTTATGTTCATTTATGAATTTTAAGTCTATTCTATTTTCCATGTTCATATAGTTGAAATTGCCGTTCTGCAGAACTGGCCGTTTCAAATCAAAATAATTTTTGTTTGGCTAAGAATTCTAATTTCAAATTAATTTTATTTTAAAGACATGGAATTCTTTTTCCAAAAGTAGTCATTTGTTTATTGACAAGGATGTTTTAGCCAAATTGATTAGTGTTACATTTTCATCGCATTTCAATCTTTTTCGTCATCATGGATACGTAAAAAATTCGAGTAATTATGGAATATGAGTACCCTCGTGGCAGCAACGCAGCACAAGCGGCACGCAACATCAACGACGTTTACGGAGCTAACACTACAAACCAACGCACCACCTGTTAATGGTTTGCTCGCCTCCGTTCTGGAAATTTCGACCTGAAAAACGAACCTCGCGGTAGTCCGAAGACTGGTCGACAATGACGAATTAAAGGCGTTTGTGGAAGCTGATGTTACACAATCTACGTCTGGATTAGCAGCAGCTTTTGACGTTAGCGTCAAAACAATATTGATCCATTTGCGTGAAAATGGCAAGGTAAAAAAGCTTGACAAATGGGTGCCCCACGAACTCAATGATCGCCAGCGCGAAGTACGCGTCGAGACGTGCCTTGCACTGCTCATGCTCAACAGACACACAAATGAAGGAATTTTGAACCGCATTGTTACCTGCGATGAAAAATGGATTCTGTTTGATAACCGCAAGCGCTCAGCAAGTTGGTTGGATCCTGGTTCAGCACCTAAACATCGTCCTAAACGAAAACACTCTTTGATGGTCTAGCGCCGGTGTGATTCATCACAGCTTCTTACCAAACGAGGTGAGCATTACTGCAGATGTGTACTGTGAAGAACTGAACACAATGATGGAGAAGCTGGCACATCTCCAACCAGCATTGGTCAATCGCTCGAATCGTCTCCGCTGCACGACAACGCGCGACCTCATACTGCACAGCAGACGGTCTCCAAGTTGCAAGAACTGGGGTTGGAAGCTCTCCTTCATCCGCCCTACTCACCAGACCTTGCGCCTACAGACTACTACTTTTTCCAGAATTTGGATAACTTCTTGGCGGGAAAAAATTCAATACCCGAGAGGCAGAACAAAATGCCTTTGAAGAATTTGTTGCCTCCCGTCCAGCTGATTTCTTTAAGAAGGGCTTCAATAAACTGCCACTGCGTTGGCACAGATGCATTGATTGCATGAGTGATTACTTATTTTTTATTTTTATTTTATTTATTTATTTTATTTTACTTCGATTAATACAAATAAAAAATACATGAAAAAAATTAGTTTAAATTTTTTCATAGAAAACGGCAATTTCATAGGTAAAGACCATATCAAAAATGACAAAGAGTGCATCTTAAAAAACTTTAGATTTTTAGAGAATTAATATATATTTTTAAATATGGCAAATAAATATGGAATTGTTTAAAGAAACGATTAATTAAAATAAAATTTTTTGTTAATTTTATCAATAATGAAATAACTGTGTTTCTTTTAGTTAATAACTTGTAAATTAAAAATATCCGAATTTTTTAAATAAAAAAATACGATTTATAAATCAAATAAATCCGATTATTTGAATTTTTTTAATCATGTTTTGTATCAACCCGGCGACAACCGTATACCTATACTCAGGTTTCCTTACTATGATTTCCTTCACTAGTGATTTGCAAAAGGTATTTGGCATTATCGGGCCAAAGCGAAGCGGTTCGTCACCGTGCCTAGTAAATCATTAGTAAGTTTTGCAATGACCAAAAGTTAATCCTTCTCAGCTAACGACTTTCCATTAGTAAAGTTAGACTTAAACCTAGTTACAATACAATCTTATCAGCAGTATAATCAATGCCCATTGCCCATTTGAATAAACCAGACCCACCGAACCTTTTTTTACAAACCCAGGTACTCCTTGCATACTCAAGGAGATAAGGGCTGAGGAAAAGTAATTTGAACCGGTGTTATGGCATATCTTTCTAAATCCAAGTAATCTTACCTTCTAGGAAATACTGCCATCAGCAGTTTACGTGTGGCCTTAGTGTAGCTTTCCCAGTTGATTGTCACGTACACAGACTTTGGCACTAGAGTCTTACCACTGCCTATTGGTACCTGAAACATAATATAACCTCACGCCTATATCCCGGAGAGGAACATTATAATAAGTACATTAGAGACGTGTATGAATCACCTGTGGCTATTACCAGTCGCATTCTCGGTGAAATGGTATCTTGGAAGTTGGTGTCCTCTTTTTAATATAAGGTAATTAATTCTAATCGATGTTCAAAGTCCTCATTTCACACTCGGAGCTTTTAATAAGACACCATCATCTGCATTTAAATTCGTTAGTAAACTAGATCGTGGGCCGTTCTGAAATAATGTTTTTTCCACCGACGTTTCTTCTGCCTTTTGGCCTAGTACTAAATAAGCTGCTGCCAAAGTTGCTTGATCAGCCATATTCTACAGTGTCTATCCCCAAGCACGATGCTTTGAAAATTATCTAGGCACGATGTTGCCTCGGCGTAAAATAGACTGCCGCATGCTACATCGGCCGCATGATGTTGGTGATTGTAGCATGCAACAAGGAGCCGCATGTCACAATTTGTGACACACCGCACTTTAGCACGATGTTGCTCTGACGTAAAAGAGCCTTAATGGACTACGAAAACAATGGAGGTGTACGTATTGCGGGTGCATGAACAGATACGAAACTTGACCTAAGGTTGGCACAAGAGCGGTAAAAACAAATTTCTGAGGGAATGAAATTGCGGATAACGTATTATACAGTAAAGGGGATATGACATTTGGCTGAATTCAGCCAGGCTAAATGACGAATTCAATATACATTGCTAGTTGGAGTATTGGATGAAAGTAGCACCAAGCCAGCAATGTATATTGATTTAGCCTGTCTAAATCTGTTTCTAAATCCTACTAGAGCGTAGGATCTTTATTTGTACTGTGGTAGCTCCTGATAGGTAGGTACTAACTATGCTTAGGGCGGGCGGGACATACAAACGGGCGCATCATCGTTATGCCGCTTTGAAAGCGGCCAAAGTTAGTTCCAATTATCGCCGTGAAGTAGCACTCCATGACCATAACAACAAAAATGGCGCCATAATCAACACCGGTGTCACGATACACCAAAATATAAAACTCTGTATATAAAGATCTATTTTATTTAGAATAAACGATACATTACAAATTAATATTGAAATTACAAGTAGGTACAGACGTTGACAACATTGGTGAATAGCATCAAAACTTCTATCGTGAAAGGTCTGGAAATTTTAAAAAGCCTTGGAAAAGAGTTCAAGTTTTTGAGGTTATTTCACATATCAATATGCGTAAGGTGGCCATAGCTTCTCTTCTGGTAAGTATTCGTCGTAAATAACATTGAGATAACTAAAATATGTTAGGGGTGGTTCTTTGCCTCTAGTAATAGAAAATCTCAATACCTATTTGCTTCTCCTATAAAAATTGTGATAGTTAAATTAATATTATGTAAACACATGAGCAGTTTTTTGTCCATAGGACTCTTAAAGTTTTTGTCCCGTTTTATTTTTTAAAATATTTTAAGATAATTTTTTTTTGTTCTGTTCTTTATTTTTATAGTCACCCTCCATTGTTTCTTCCTCACAATAAAATTAAATTCTTTCCCCTGGATGTGCAATAAAGTGTTCCCTATCTACTTATCTAAAGCTAAACATTGAACGCCGCTTTGTAGAACGTATCGTCACCACAATCCGGCTGAACGTAAAGTAGCCGCATTACATTACAGCGACGTTTATCAATCCGGCGCGCCTGCTTAAATACGGCGAATATAAAAGGCCCCACAATACGGTACGATTCATCCTTTTCGCATTTCAACGATCCATCGTTTCAGACCGGTCGAAACGACGAATCGGTAGTGTATGTCTAGATCGTTAATGATTTTCTTCATCGAATACGATGTCGGATATCTCAACAATAACCCATGCAATCATGAATATCGTAACGATGAATGAGCAGTGTTTATGTTTGTTGCTACATTTTTAGTTAGTTCATTGGAATAGAGTTTGGACATTGTGTTTTCCTCTATAGAAATTATTAGAATAATGTTCGTAAGAAAGGGTCTTTGATTCAGATATAAAATAACGATACAACATGCAAAAAAAGTTACTTATTTTGAAAAAAATGGCTGGTGGTTTTAATTTGTGCAACCAAAAGTTACTGCCACATAGGTAAGAAAAAGAATTTTGTTTTCCATTTTATACGGCACGTATTAAATTATTTGAGCACGTCTTTATTCCGTTTCAAATAAGTAAATGATCGATCGCAACGACCAATCGTTTCGTGTGTGACCGGCAAACTTTGAGCGATCGGTCGTCATAATATTATCCTTTCAGATTGATTGTAGCGACGGATCGTTCCGTATATGGGGCCCTTTATATACGATATGGTAATGGATTATTTTTTATGTTTTACCATTTCTCCAGTTTGATCGCCGCCATGTTCGGTTTCAGGACTGCTGGTTGAAATATTCACTTGAGCCACGTTAACTGTAGGGGGTAGCTCTCGAACATTGCTGCGATTCGGGTTATGCTTAATAAGACCGTAGCGTACTGGCTTTATGGATTCAAATGGCTTACTTGTCGGCTCTGCGTCTTTTTTAGGCAGATTATTCTCAATGGGCCCACCTGCTTCAGGCAAGATCATATTCGACACAGGATCTTGAGTATTACTCGCAAACATAGTCTTATAGAGGTGATCAGCTGTTAACAAGGTCCTTAGACCTGCCACAGCGCTTTTCAGATCTGATATCATGTCTTTGAACTGTTTGAGATCGTTTTTTACTTTGGTTAGATCTTCTCCACTTACTGAGATAGTTGGCGAGCGGGCGTGGGATGGTCGAGGGTATAGTGGTCTCTTTGGCCTGGCGCAAGCCTGGCTTCTAGTCGAGTCAGGTATAGCCTGTTGGAGTGGCATGCTGGTTCGGTCTTGTTTTCGCTTAGAAGCTTTACTAGAGGCGACCTGGGATTGTTTGAGCGACGCCTGCGACGTTGGGACGATGGGCTCAGGTTGGAGTGCGGGCATGCGCGTCCTGATTCTTTTGTTGGAGTATTGTTTCTTTATGCGGTCCAGTTTCATTTTCTTGGTGTCCACCTGAAACAAGCTTAGCGATAAGTAAATTGTTATGCTATCTAACCTAAATAAAAGTTTTGCTACACTTTCCCTTCTATCACGTAACTGTCCACTTTTTTTTTTAATGGCAACTCGAATCGGTCCTGTCTAGGACCTGTCCACTGTCGGGTTAACCATTTTGACGACTCCAAAGTGTCAAAATGTTTGTATTTGACAGTTCGGAGTAGGTTGAGATCCATACAGTGGCTGACTTATACGTAGAGTAGCGCCCCTGCAAGAGTAGTACGAAGACGCTATTCGCGCGTTAAAATGTCAAAAGTCACGACTTTCGAGCATATTAATTGTTAAAGTCTGACATTTAGCGCCACAAAACGCCTGACTCGTGCCATCGTACCTACTACCCATGAGGACCGCGTTTCATGAAACTGCAATTATGACAGTTCGAATTACATGGCATAATCGACCTTGTTGCTGTGTGGGTTAATTGGCTTTGCAATGTACTTCGATAGTAAACCGTGAAATAGGTAGTTCTATGAAATAGGGCCCTAATAGACACTTATTCTTATTTATAAAAAAACACGATTCCTTAAAACACTCCTCAACTGCAGTTCAAATATTCCGCGGTAAAAGGAAATATAATTAAACTCGATCAAACAATCAATAAGCCCTTACTCGTCCACTGCTGAATATAGGCCTCCCCCAAGGGACGCCACTTCCTTCTGCCTCAGATAATCGGTACTATAGGTACGTCGGTGGGCGTCCTACGCTGCGTTTGCTAGTTCGTGGTCTGCACTCCAGACCTTTGCATCCAATCGACCATCGCACATAGGGGTATTTTGCATTCCTAGCCGGGCGAAATTATTTGGGCGGTTATTTCAGCTGTTAAGTAGTTAAGACCTAATAAAATGTACAAGACGACCATTGGGAGGTATTTATCCAACAGTGAGCGTCATGGGCTGATATGATGATAAAATAAAAGAGTATTCATGATTTGAAACACATTTTATTGATCAACTAATTACGTAAAAATTCAATTCAATTCAATTCAAATATTTTTATTCATTGTAAAAACAGAATGTTTACTTAATGAACGTCAAAGTTGTCAGTTTCACAATTAATGGATTATGTGGAGAAGAAGCTAACAAAGAAACTCCACATTTATTCTTTTCAAAACACGTTTTAACTTAATTAACAGAGTTTTCAACTTAAGATATTAGTCATGAATGTGTTGAACACTTTTTGTCATCCGTTACAACAGAAATCGTTAGTCGGAAGTACTCGGAAGGGTAACTATAATCACTTTGAAATGTACAATTCAGATAAAAACTGCTTAATTAATGGAGGTAAACGTAAATTGATTTTGAACATTACAAATACATGTAAACATTAGTAAATCGTAATACATAAAACTGTTCTTACCTGTATTATGATAATCCATAGTACTTTTGGTTAAATAACTCACAACAAAAAAGCACTGAGGTCTCAAACACGGTAAGCTTTTAATGTGGCCACTGGCCAGTAACTGACGCGAGCGCATGCGACAACGATCAAGTTCCAACTCATAGAGTAACTTATTAACTTACTGACTCGTCATTGGCAGAAGTAGTCGTCTCGTCCAAGACAGGACCGATTTGAGTTGCCATTAATTTAAAAAAAAAAAAAAATATTTTGATGTGGGTGGTGTTAGTTTTTGTATGTAATTGTATAGTTTTCTTGTTTCGTTCGTTCATTGAGTTTTCCGTTGAGTTGAGCCATCGCTCCTCCGGCCGACTTATTTCCCATGAAGATCGTGTAGGTGTAGACCGAGAAAGGACTCGTTTTGTTTGTGTTATTGCTGTTGATTTTTTGTGTTGAGAAAAGACTCTTTATCGTTTGTTTATTGTGCATGGACACTTGCCTCACCAACTGAACTGAACCATGTCCTCCAAGAAGCACTGTTGTGTGCCTGGGTGCCATAATACGGAGGGAGATAAGGAAGGTACATATGTCCGATAATATTTTGTTACCGCCCAGACTATTTTGTTACCTGCATAGAGCGGGAATCGAACTCGCAACTCATCCACCGTAAACATTCAAGACAATATCATAATAATTATAGCAACAACTTGATGAGATGTTGTGTCTGCCAATGCTTTGCATTAAGTTTATTTTAAATTTGTTACTTTCAGGTAGCTATATAGCCCTTCATAGCTTTCCTAACCCTGACAAGGAAAGAGACCGGTTTAATACATGGATACATGCAATTTGTGGTGACATCTTGGACCTAACAAATGAGCGGATATATATGTACCGCCGTGTGTGTCACTCACACTTTGATGAAAAATATTGTTGTCGGAATAACAGAATCAGCAAAATAGCTGTGCCAACACTGAACATGCCAGGTAATGATTAAAGATTTACTTTATTCATTATAATGTTTACTTCATAATGTGCTACATCACTTTTATGCCACCAAGATGTGTAAATTAATTACTAAATTAATTTGTCTTCCAGATGCGCAAACCAAGTTGAAGTTTACTCATGCTGAGAGAAGACCAATGAAAGAAACTACTAATCTGTCACAACCATCAACATCATCAACCATCAAAGTAAATACCCAATAATTTTGTATACTATGGCTGTCTATTATGGCTGGCTGTTCTTTTGATTAAGTGTTCCATACTGACTGGCCTGTACTGAAAATCAGCACTGTAGGTACTTGTGCTTGTATTTTAATTTAACATCTTTGCTTCCTTGGATGCTTAAATAGTGCTTTGTTGTAACAGTGTTTTGTATCAGTTTTTTTATTTAATTTCAGATTTGGTTCTGCAACCGCATCACCATGAAAGAGTGATTGTAAGGATACCTAGATGTTGATAAAGGTCTCATACATAAATAAAACATTGGTTAGTACTAGTACTGCTTGTCTTCCAAACATAAATCCAAAAAAATATCTATGTATAGGTACTATTAACCTTTTATACCTACTGTGTTTTATTGATACACAATTGATAACTACCAAATGTCATCATTTACTAGTATGGGATAGGATGAATAAAATACTTACCACATTTTCAGTGCCACAAATACAGTCCGAGAAGGAAGTATTGCATTGTCCAAGATCTTCTGTCACTGAGGAAGCCCAGAAGAAAAGTGTGCTACACAATGGTAAGATGATAGGTATTATTTTTAATTATAATCATTCAGTGCCAGCCTGACCTTAACCTTAACATTTGTGTTATGTTTGTGGTTTTTGTCAATTTCCTTCCTTGACATCTTATGCTCAGGAAAAAACACACTGTTCTCGACTCCACTGATTTTAACTTGAAGAGGAATTTACCATAATTTTAATAAATAATAATTAATTTTTTTGTATATTTCCAAAAAATGGTAGATGGGTATTTTCTTTATGAGTTCTTGAACAATATAAATCTATGTCGCATCTAAATATTTTCAGAACCAAATGCGATGCCATTGGAGCAAGTGCAATCGTCGCCTTCGAACCCTACAAAAGTCGAAAGTTCTCAACACAATCTGGGTACGATTTTTTTTTTATTACATATTATTTTCATTCTGTGTTCAAAAAGTCATCATAAATTCATAACCCTTCTTTTTGGCTTCACCATAGTCTGGTAAGAACAGCTGTTTCTATTGTTTATTTCTTCTTACATGCCATCTCCTATCGGAGGTTGGCGATCAATTTGGCTATAGCATCCTTTCAAGCTGCCGTTTAATAAAGTTAAAAAAAATATAGAATTTGTATGTATTACCGACATTCAACATTCACTATTGCAAAGATAATGTGGTGTTACAAATGAAGGCTCCTGCGGGGGGAGCATGAGATTTTTATCGTATCTAGATAGATAGGTTAAAATTTTAAAACATTACGATATTATATCCCACCCGCGAGCATGACTTCTCTTCGACATACATATCTTCCTTAGATAGGAGATAAGATTTTATCTACTTATTGGTATGACAACACTGAATCGGCAAATAGGGATGTGACGAAAATCACTATTTCATTCGTTCAATTTGCGTTTTTTGACAGATTGAAATCTGATCTGTGTGTGATCTTTCCTTTACTTAGTCTGTGCTAGGTATCAAATAAAATGTAAATAAACAAACAAATAACGGACAATAGATGCTTAGATGCCGAAAATGAAGTAAGTACAAACTTTATAGCCATTGCAGTTAATTTATACAATACTACAATAGTTGGAGATCCTTCCTACAAGCTCATACGGACATCACATCATATACAAGTCACTCATCGGCAAGAACTATAATATTTTTCTGTTTTAGAGGGCGCAGTAAACAAAATCAACTGGGGTTCGTTCGAGTATATGACGCTCCACAGTAATTTAGCCAACAATGAGTTTTCTGGCCCCATGGGAAGCGAAAGGTTGTTGAAAGAGTGGGGCGCATTGAGCCTTGTCGAAGGAGCATGGTCCCGACACGACTGGAGCAGTGGCGGAATGTAAGTGTTGATAGTACCTACTTATTATCTAGTGATATATTAAATTAAGTTCAATACTTGACTCACCATCACCAACCGAGTACAATAGGTAAATAATATGCTTGTCAAACTAATGCAAATGTGTACTTAGGCAATGCTCAGTGAATACCTACAGTATTTGGATAGATAGACCATAGAGGTCTATCCAGTATAGCGTCAATTTTTGCTCTTAGGGGCATCTAAAATCATTTTCGTAACATGTCTTACCTTTTTTCTTTTCGTCTTAAGCTATTACATCATATTGGAATGTTTTGGACTCCTTTTTAATTATGCTCTTTATTTGTTACAGGATATTTTCAACGCGCTGACTACAATAATATTTGGTCTATGCTACAATCAATCAAATCTTACAAATAAATCAAATATTAAAACGTAGGAATATGTATGTACGAATTGTATTTTTTCAAAATAGTAACTCAAAATTGGATGCTTAATTACCCAAGTTCCACTATAGTTTTTTTATATTACATGCACAGGGGCATTCATTCAAGGGTTAAATATAATTAGGGAATGTTCCATTGAGCTGGCCATTCCTCCTCTACTGGGTTTCAGGCTCCACAATGGCAATGTGTGTACCGAGCCTCGGGAGTCTACTCGGCCTCTCCTCTGATGGGCGTCATCAGCCAAGGCAGGCTCAAAGGCATATCCAGAGTCTCCTAGGAAATGCATTACATTTTTTTTTACTTCTTATTTTTTTGTTACAGATTATATCAAAGGTGAAGAACATATTAATTTGTTTGGTAACAATTTCCCGTTTTCAGAAGAAAACATATCATGCTTCTTTTCTCCATTGGGTACCCAGTTATGTAGTAAACCACCTATTTCATTGTTTAAAGTTACAAAATAAATATTAGATTTACTCATAACCAAAAGCATTTTATTATTAACGGACTTAAAAAATGGAGGAGTCTGTGTCAAGCTTTTTCCAGATAACTTCCTAGAAACCATACATTTGTAGTAAATACAACATACATACTTAGGTACTTAGTAGAAGTTAGGTATGATTTGAGGGGTGAGTAAATGGCTTGAAATGCAAGTTCAATAGAAAGAAATAATTTTTGCCTTTTTAGTGCGTCGGTTTAAATCTTTGTTTTAAAGTTTCTTATTTTAAAATTTTTTGTTGACTGGTACATTTTACCTACTATTATTTTAATTGAGATAGGCACTGGACGACGGTCTGAGCAGGTGCTTGGTTGCGTGGAGTAGGGCTGAACGGAGGTCAGTGAGCGGGTCCTTAAATCCCTGGAGACGGCCACTGGACGTCGGTCAGTGAGCAGAAACAGAGGAAGGGCTCGAATGGGATGCGTAGGTGGCGCGAAGAGGCACCAGTGGACAAATCATGACAAATGTGATGATTTTATTCGTAGAATGACTGACAGAAACGCTAGATATAAGTTTATATGCCCCTCTCAAAAGTGGGATAAATTTAAATGAAACATCTGTCAAAAGTCGATAATATATCTTTTTATGTTGTCATCATGCTCGCATTTGCGATAGGGTTTATCTTATAGTGACAGATGTTTTTTTATCTCACGGCACTGGTATAAAAACGATGCATTGTGCTCGCGACGATAAGTTAACCTACTATAGACGTCAAAACTCGTTAAAACGGCCATTTTTTGTAGATAAACCGCCTCGATAAAACCTCATGCTCCCTCCGCTGATGTGATTAAAAAACGTACCACAAAATAAATAGTAATTTTAAAAATTGCATTTGTTTAGGAGGAAGTTTGATGGCTGCCAAGAAACGTACACGCCGTATATTTTTTACGGAGAAGGAACGAGAACTGCATGCGACACTCACTGCAGCAAAAATAAAAATTTGCAAATTGAAATCTAGAGTCAAAAGACAGACTGCAGAGCTGAAAGCGGCAATAAAAATGGCAAATGATCCCTCTATACCTACTTAAAGTGATTGAGAATTGCTCAAGTGCCGCAAAGCTCCTAATGCAATGCAATGCTCCAGTGGCGCGAAAATAAGAAAAAAGAAAAAGGGAGGCGATACACATTACAGGAAAAGATCCTAGCTTTATCCATACTAAAGCAGAGTCCAAAAGAGTTACAAATTTTTCAGGAAAATTTTTATTTTGCCTGCCCCTCAATCTTTAATAAAGCTTGTGCAGCAAAGCAATCTGCAGCCCGGAATTAACAAGAACATTTTCAAGCAATTGCAAAAAAGAACAAGTTTTATGAAAGATGAAGAAAAACTATGCGTTTTATTGTTTGACGAGGTCTCGCTGAAGGCACAAATTACTTATAATGAAAGAAAAGATAAAGTAACTGACTTTGTCGACAATGGCAAAGAAACTCTGCCAGACTTTGCTGACCATGCACAAGTGTTCATGGTGCGTGGCCTCCTAAAAAACTATAAACAGCCAGTGGCATACACTTTCTCTGCAAGTGCAACAAAAGGACCGGAGTTAGCCGCGCAAATAAAGCAAGTAGTTACAGAGCTGCAACAAGCCGGTCTCTTAGTAATGGCTACTATATGTGACCAGGGCACTAACAATAGTTCTGCCCTTAAAATTTTGCTAAATGAAACCAGGGGTATTTATCTAAGAAGAGGGGACACACCAAAACCAAATATAATATTAATTAATAACCAAGAGGTTATTCCATTATACGACCCTCCACATCTACTAAAAGGAATGAGGAATAATTTACTCACAAAAATCTTAACTACAAAAAAGTTGATGTGGTTAAAACTGCCAAGTGGTCTCATTTGCAACTGCTCTATAAAGAAAACCCTGGGTATAAAGGAATAAGGATGATACCTAAACTAACGGAAAACCATGTCAACCCAGAACGCAACAAAATGAAGGTGAAATATGCATCGCAGATATTCAGTCGCACTGTAGCCTCTAACATGGGATACCTGGCAGGTGAGTCATCATTAGTTTGAACAGTCATGGCAAACTTCTTGTCATAATAGTTATCTATTTTCTGTGAAACGTTATCAACTTCTGTTCTGTTAGTCCTAGTAAACTATTTATTAGTCCTTTTGTAAAAGTGACAAGCACTTTCTCCACTAAGGCCTCTTTTCTCACCAGACCTAATGTATAAGCTGCATAATGTTAACATATATCATCAATAATCAAACCACTAATTAAAATATACTTATCAAAATATTATATACCTATCTATAAATATTTACAACTAGGTAATTGATTCATGGCAGGACTCGAGACTTTTTGTAAAGCATCTTAAGCAATCTTCAAGTTCACTCTAACCACTGTAACTTTTATAAAGATAATAACATATATTTTTTTATGTTTCAGATAAGCAATTACTACCACCGGAATGCAAGGATACGGCAGATTTATTAATTTTGATGGACACAATTTTTGATTCGGTAAATGGAAGTTACCTAAAAAACAAACATGCCAAACCTCTATTGGGACCTGCAACACCTACATCGGTGCATGTAAAAACATGGGCGGCATGTAAAAAAATTCTAAAAACGATGAAATTCATAACACCAGCAGGAAAAGAAGAATGTGTGCCTTCACACTAGATGGAATGGAATTGTTGTTGAAAAACCTTAAAGAAAAATATGGCGTAACGTCGTTATGGTTGCGGCACCTAAATCAAGACCCCCCTAGAAAATTTCTTTGGGTCAATAAGAAGCCATGGGTGCCGCAACAATAATCCGAGTTGCGACCAATTTGAAGGTGCTTTTGCCACACTACTAATTAATAATTTAAATAGTGTGAACACCCGCGGAAAAAACTGTGAAGTTGATTGTTGCGATGCACTGTACGCTCTCGTTATCGACGACATCCCCAAACCAGCGTTGACCTGCACAATCGATTTTGAAAAATTAATGGGCATCAATTTCATACCCGTAGAAGAAAAAGAAAAGGACCCTAGGGTAATAGGTCCACTCCAATATGTTTCCGGCTATTTTTTAAAAATGACGAAGAGTCGGGTCTTTAGAGATTGTGAAAAATGCAAAGAAGACTTCACAAGTGAAGAAGAAATTGAATACATAAGGTATAGAGAATATGCAGGTCAACGTTGGCTTTGTACTCCCAGCCCCGAAATGATCAAATTAATATCAAATTTACAAGACATTATCAACGATATTTTAAAAGACAATTTGGAAAAAGAAATGATATCTGAATTATTAAAAACGGCGTCCTTGACATTGATTGATTTTAAATTTATAAAATGTAATGAGCACAAAAAAAAAGCAATTGATTACTTATATAATAAACATAGTAATTCGATTTATGATTCATCACTATGTCAAGAATATTAATAAATTATTGGCTGGGAGGAGATCCGATGTCGACGATGACGAAACTTCAAATAAAGGCGAAAAAATATAATACAAAATGCCAAAAAAGAAAAAATTAACCTCTAATTCATAGTTTAATTTGTTTTATTTCACATCGGATGTAAATAAGAAACAGGCATTAGACGTACCTATACCATGACTATTTCCCTCTACCTATTGATATATACAGAGCCTATGCTAGTACCAAACCTCTTGCAGAGGCGCCACTTGCCTATTACCACTTTGACAGGGGAAGATAGACCTCTATTTCAGGTTAACAAAGATACTCTATGAACTGATTTGTGGCTGGATGGCGCGGGCGCACGTCCCCGGAAAGGGTCGTCTATTGTTCAGTAGCTACCTGGCTCGCTAACAAGTATTCATTTATCCTTTTGTGTTGGAATTTCTTTTTACTAATTTCACCCGGCTAGGAACGCAAAATACCCGTATGTGCATCGGTTCTTTGGCACATGTGACCAGAGTACATGCATTGACGAGTGCTTTAGAGGAATTGTGCTTTTATAAACACCTAACATCATTACTCGTTTTATTCCAGTCATCCGTTACACAGAGGAATTGAGTGCGCGCGTGTTGTCAAATGTTGATGTCGACTCTCACAGCAAAATGTACCTATCTAATAAAGCGGCGGTTTTGGGAAAAGTCGTCTATTTCACGAAAACCGCGTTCCGACTGACATTACCTAAGAAAGGTCTGGGTCATGGAACTGCTCGGTTTAATTCTCTGTATCACATCTACAACGATTGCCCTTCCGGGTTTAAGTCGAAACTGCAATACGTCCACGACATAGAGACAAACATGCGAACAATGAAAGCAATCGTAGAGTTGTGCCCAGCGGGGGGAGCATGAGATTTTTATCGTATCTAGATAGATAGGTTAAAATTTTAAAACATTACGATATTATATCCCACCCGCGAGCATGACTTCTCTTCGACATACATATCTTCCTTAGATAGGAGATAAGATTTTATCTACTTATTGGTATGACAACACTGAATCGGCAAATAGGGATGTGACGAAAATCACTATTTCATTCGTTCAATTTGCGTTTTTTGACAGATTGAAATCTGATCTGTGTGTGATCTTTCCTTTACTTAGTCTGTGCTAGGTATCAAATAAAATGTAAATAAACAAACAAATAACGGACAATAGATGCTTAGATGCCGAAAATGAAGTAAGTACAAACTTTATAGCCATTGCAGTTAATTTATACAATACTACAATAGTTGGAGATCCTTCCTACAAGCTCATACGGACATCACATCATATACAAGTCACTCATCGGCAAGAACTATAATATTTTTCTGTTTTAGAGGGCGCAGTAAACAAAATCAACTGGGGTTCGTTCGAGTATATGACGCTCCACAGTAATTTAGCCAACAATGAGTTTTCTGGCCCCATGGGAAGCGAAAGGTTGTTGAAAGAGTGGGGCGCATTGAGCCTTGTCGAAGGAGCATGGTCCCGACACGACTGGAGCAGTGGCGGAATGTAAGTGTTGATAGTACCTACTTATTATCTAGTGATATATTAAATTAAGTTCAATACTTGACTCACCATCACCAACCGAGTACAATAGGTAAATAATATGCTTGTCAAACTAATGCAAATGTGTACTTAGGCAATGCTCAGTGAATACCTACAGTATTTGGATAGATAGACCATAGAGGTCTATCCAGTATAGCGTCAATTTTTGCTCTTAGGGGCATCTAAAATCATTTTCGTAACATGTCTTACCTTTTTTCTTTTCGTCTTAAGCTATTACATCATATTGGAATGTTTTGGACTCCTTTTTAATTATGCTCTTTATTTGTTACAGGATATTTTGAACGCGCTGACTACAATAATATTTGGTCTATGCTACAATCAATCAAATCTTACAAATAAATCAAATATTAAAACGTAGGAATATGTATGTACGAATTGTATTTTTTCAAAATAGTAACTCAAAATTGGATGCTTAATTACCCAAGTTCCACTATAGTTTTTTTATATTACATGCACAGGGGCATTCATTCAAGGGTTAAATATAATTAGGGAATGTTCCATTGAGCTGGCCATTCCTCCTCTACTGGGTTTCAGGCTCCACAATGGCAATGTGTGTACCGAGCCTCGGGAGTCTACTCGGCCTCTCCTCTGATGGGCGTCATCAGCCAAGGCAGGCTCAAAGGCATATCCAGAGTCTCCTAGGAAATGCATTACATTTTTTTTTACTTCTTATTTTTTTGTTACAGATTATATCAAAGGTGAAGAACATATTAATTTGTTTGGTAACAATTTCCCGTTTTCAGAAGAAAACATATCATGCTTCTTTTCTCCATTGGGTACCCAGTTATGTAGTAAACCACCTATTTCATTGTTTAAAGTTACAAAATAAATATTAGATTTACTTATAACCAAAAGCATTTTATTATTAACGGACTTAAAAAATGGAGGAGTCTGTGTCAAGCTTTTTCCAGATAACTTCCTAGAAACCATACATTTGTAGTAAATACAACATACATACTTAGGTACTTAGTAGAAGTTAGGTATGATTTGAGGGGTGAGTAAATGGCTTGAAATGCAAGTTCAATAGAAAGAAATAATTTTTGCCTTTTTAGTGCGTCGGTTTAAATCTTTGTTTTAAAGTTTCTTATTTTAAAATTTTTTGTTGACTGGTACATTTTACCTACTATTATTTTAATTGAGATAGGCACTGGACGACGGTCTGAGCAGGTGCTTGGTTGCGTGGAGTAGGGCTGAACGGAGGTCAGTGAGCGGGTCCTTAAATCCCTGGAGACGGCCACTGGACGTCGGTCAGTGAGCAGAAACAGAGGAAGGGCTCGAATGGGATGCGTAGGTGGCGCGAAGAGGCACCAGTGGACAAATCATGACAAATGTGATGATTTTATTCGTAGAATGACTGACAGAAACGCTAGATATAAGTTTATATGCCCCTCTCAAAAGTGGGATAAATTTAAATGAAACATCTGTCAAAAGTCGATAATATATCTTTTTATGTTGTCATCATGCTCGCATTTGCGATAGGGTTTATCTTATAGTGACAGATGTTTTTTTATCTCACGGCACTGGTATAAAAACGATGCATTGTGCTCGCGACGATAAGTTAACCTACTATAGACGTCAAAACTCGTTAAAACGGCCATTTTTTGTAGATAAACCGCCTCGATAAAACCTCATGCTCCCTCCGCAGAAATAGATACGATATACCTAGAAGAACCCGAATCAGGAGTCATGCTGCAAATTAAGGAACTAAGCGAGATCTCGAAAATAAAGCTCAATAAATTCCAGTGTCACGAACTGCATCAATTACTCGACAAAATTGGGCATAAGATACTTACGCTCATGCTCTCCGGGTCTAAAGGGTCATTCAACTTCACCAGGATAGCGGAAACCTGTAGGAACTTGGAAATGATCGAGTTCTTCCAAATTCAAACCGCGACGCACGAAGAAGAAATACCTTTCAACAAATTGGAACATATTGAGATAATTCAAGGGAATTTATCTAATTCGCTGCTCAAATATCTGATGACGGGCAGCCCTAATTTGAAGAAGCTAATCATAGGCGATGAAATCAAATTGGATGACCAAGAAATGGCGAGGTGAGTTCGAACTATGTACATATTTTGTAGTATTTATTCCCATCTAAGTGGTCAGCGAATGAGTTCCTCGTGTAGGGCATACACAACACAGTGACACCAGAAACGTTCGATATAGAGGTCGATGGTCATATTTATGTCAAGCCAAATGATAGCGTTACAGCTGCCCTTATATTTTGCGTGTACAAAAGTGCAAGAAACTATTGTCCAGTAAGTCGGTTGTGCGACCAAAGGAATGTATACTATACATAATTCGTCTTTAGAGCAACAATAGTAGTTACTTAAAAAATGTTTTGCCTTAGTCAGATGTTTTTAACGGACTGCGAAAACACACGAATGTTTTTCGCGCGCATGTACCTGCCTATGTTGATGTACGCGCAGACGCCAAGCGGCAGTTCCAATTTAGACAAATAAGGTGTCAAATAAAAAGGTAAAAAAAACTTAATACAAAACCAAAAAACCCTTCTGCTGAAAACAAGACTTAAACGAATCTGTTGAATTTGAAACCTCATCAGGCGGGACTAAACTAGCTTACCTATGACGAGAAATTGAATGGGATGTCCTGTGTGCTGAAGTTTATTAGACGGACTTGATTAGACAGTCCTTAAGAAGAGTTTTTAGCACTCAGTATTTTGCTTTTGTAATAGTTTTTTTTTATTATTCCATTGTCACTTCAAGTTTGGACACATAAAATAATCAAATATTTGTCACTTCGATGTAATAAAAATGTCATAGGTTTTGAAGTCGTTTGGTACACTTTCGGTAAGTGAAATCCCATGCAGTAGATTGGTGTGGCTGTATGGTATGGCAGTGATGCTCATGTGTGTGTAAAGTACGCAAAACACTCTTGGTTCTTTGGTTTTTATCAAATGTTTATTGGAGAAATACCTAGTTTGACTTCTTTCAACAATTAGAAAAAAAAATGCAACATCATTGTAGTGACGTTTTACCAACTTTAGTGTTTGTTGAGACTTTGCATCTGTCAAAATCCGACCTCAGATTATGTATTTTCGGTTTTTTCTGCGTCGCTGTCTCTGGCTGGCACGTGCGCTCTCTGTTTTTTGGCTCCCTTTAAGTACTTTTCGGAGGCTTTACTGTTGTTTTGTCTTGTGTGGTGTTGGTATTCAGTGTCTGTCCAAATAAAATAACATTCCGGTAAGTCCAACCATTTATTCCGTAAAAAATGGACGAAACAAGGATCCCCCCTAAACCTCCAGATATTGAGCCGTTTGAATTGACCCCAGTCATCACGGTTACTCTCCCCCAGACCCAAAATGCCGTTCCTGAGAAAATGGAAGTCTCTGAAACCCAAAATAGAAAGCGCCTAGCGGTGCCTAATTCCCCTAGCGAGATGCCGGTAAAATTGTCGAGACCCATTCCAAACCCACCCGCCAGAACGAAATATTCAGTACTTGACAAAGGTCCATACATAGTACATGTTTCTCTTATTGAAAACGAACCAAACTCGGGCACAACATTGCACCATGTCAAGTTTGGACTATTTCTGATGAAGAACAACGTCACTAATGTATTGCAAGGTGGAATTAAAAAACTGGGACGCAACAAAGTAGAAGTACAGTTCAAGGTACCAGAAGACGCTAACGCTTTCCTCTCTAACCCAATATTGGAAGCCTACAAATATAGTGCGACTATACCTCAGTATAACGTAACTCGCATGGGATTGGTGAGGGATGTCCCTCTTGAATGGTCGGAGGAAGAGATAGTTACACGGACAAAAGTACCAGCGGGCTGTGGCAGGGTTTTGAAAGCCCGGAGGATGAATCGTAAGTTTGTATCTAATGATGGGCAACCTGAATGGAAACCAACACAGACGGTAGTCCTCACATTTGACGGTCAAACCCTGCCAAAGCATGTGTACTGTTGCTATTCTGCACTGGAGGTAGAACTGTACATGTACCCAATAGTTCAGTGTTTTAGCTGCTGTCGTTTCGGTCATACTCGAAATCTGTGTCGCTCAAAGCCCAGATGTTACAAGTGTGGACTTGACCACCCAGTTCTAGTTCTAGTTCAACTGGAGATTTCCGCACTTAGCCTCATAGTTGGGCCATTGTACGTAGCAAGTGCTGAGGTATGTAAATACCTCAGACACTAGGGTTTCCTCACGATGTTTTCCTTCACCGTTAGCGAGTGGTATTGCTACTATAACTTCACAAATGTACGTAACTTAGAAAACAAAGTCATTGGTACATGCCGGGATTCGAACCCACAACCTCCCGAATGAGAAGCCGGCGTTCTACCGCTCCGCTACCACAGCTCTTGACCACCCAGGTGAAAGTTGTAACACCCACAAAAGTGAAGCTTTCTGTGTTAGCTGTCAGGGAGATCACTCGGCCATTAGCAAGGATTGTCCAGAATATGGTAGGCAACGCGCAATTAAACTTTTAATGGCGGAGCAGTCTATCTCGTACCCAGAGGCCAACAAAAAAAATCCCAGCTATAACGAGAAGCTATGCAAATGTCACTAAAATGCCAACATCTCAGCCTCCGCAAGCCCACCCAGGTATCTCACAAACCCAATCAGCCCCACCTCACAGGCCACAGTCCCATGAACCAAAATCATATAATAAAAAAACTGTCTTCCTGAAACCCAGGTCCCGTTCACCACTATCCCCCGGATTTGACAGACAAACTCATCAAGCCCTAATCCATAATTATTCATTCTCGCCCTCCAAAAATGGTTGTGCTCTAAGCCAGGAGCACCAAAATATAATGTCACCTAATAGAGAGGACCCGATGGAACAACTTGTTTCTTTGATCTGTGCACTGATCACTTCCAAATCCCTACCAGACCACGTTGCCCATAAACTGAACATGATTATGTATGCCCTTCACAATGGCTCTCCCCCTCACACTGCTACAGTGGAATGTGAGGAGTATTAATACTAAAAAATCAGAACTAATTCACCTTATAAATAAATTTAATCCAGGTATATGCTGCCTTAGTGAAACTTGGCTACGGCCTAGTTTCAATTTTAGTATAAGTAATTATAATTGTGTCCGTGATGATAGGGTTGACAACTATGGTGGTTGCGCCATACTTGTCAACAATAAAATTCCTTTTTCCCCAATTCAACTCCCTCCATTAAACAGCGACGATAGTGACTATGTCAATGTGGTTGCTGTAAAAGCCCTTGGAATATCCTTTGTATCTATTTATATATCAGACCCCCATATTTCCCTAATTACCTCCCTCAGATCCATCTTTATTCAGCTGCAGGGTCCATGTATTATCATGGGCGACTTCAATTCACATCATTATCGCTGGGGCTCAGAGTATTGCAATCGCTTTGGTGAGGAGTTGGTTGAGTTGATTGATGATGTTGGATTGTGTGTTCTCAATGATGGTAGACCAACTCGCAGAGGTAACATTGGTGAAAGGAAGAGTTGTGTTGACCTCTCCATGTGCTCAATGGATATGGCCTCCAGCTGCAACTGGGACCGCTTGAATTCCACTTATGGAAGCGATCACTTCCCCATTCTAGTTGGTTTACCACACAAATCTCTACCAGAAAGGACAGCGAAACCACTACTGAGATACCGGCTAATTAGCAGTGGCTGGGGGCCGTACTCTGAGTCCGTGGAGAGAGAGATGCAGTCCCTTCCGACCCCTGAGGCAGGTAATCTTGCCACGACCTACAATGGTTTTACCAGTGCCATTGATAGGGCTGCTGAATCGGCTTTCCCGACCAAGAAACCTCCAACCAGAAAAATCCCTTCACCTCCCTGGTGGGATGAAGAGTGCTCCCTAATTATAAGAGAACGCCAAGAAGCAGAAAGAAAATGCAATGAAGTATGCTCCATTGGCAACTTGGTTGAGTACCGCCGTATTTTAGCCAAATCTAAACGAGCGCTTAGGAGAAAGAAAAGACAAAGCTGCCTGTCGTTCTGTACCTCCCTCTCCCCATCTACCCCTCCCTCCCTAGTATGGAAGCAAATAAACAGGTTCAGGCATAGTTTTTCGCCAAAATTGTCCACTTCCATCTCCAACGAGGTCGCCCAAGCCTTTTTTCAAAAGTTAGCCCCCCCTTATGTCCCCGCTGAGGATGAGCTACATATCCCTATCCTCCCCGCGGCTGTGCCCAGGGACCAGTTTGACGAGCCTTTCTCCATGGAGGAATTAGAAACTGTCGTCTATCAAGTGAAGGACTCTGCCCCCGGGGAGGACGGATTGCCCTACTCATTCCTAGGCAAAGCTGGTCCCAACACACTACAGTATTTCCTAAATTTCGCCAATGCGTGTTTCGAATCTGGCTATATCCCGGAACCATGGAAAAAACAACTTGTTATGCCCCTCCTTAAACCTGGCAAATGCTCCGAGGATCCGAACGCCTTTAGACCCATTGCCCTCTCATCTGCTTTATCCAAGGTACTAGAACACCTCCTGAAAAACCGGCTCGAATGGCTAGTAGAGAGTAAGAACCTCTTACCAAAGACCCAATTTGGGTTTAGAAAGGGCCTAAGCACAGTGGACAGTGTTGCGGTACTGGTAACGGACATTAGAGTTGCATTAAGCAGGAACGACTCAGCGGTGGCAGCTTTTCTGGACATATCATCAGCATATGACAGTGTACTTCTTTCAGTCCTCAGGCAAAGGCTGCTACAGCTGAGGGTTCCTGTTAAGATGGTCCGATGTATATGTCTGTTGCTTGTGTCTCGAACTGTGGCTCTGCGCGTACCTGATTTGGAACTCCACTGCAGAACTCTATGGAAAGGCCTCCCTCAAAGGATCTGTGTTGAGTCCCATCCTTTTTAACATATACACATCTGACATTAACTCCAGCCTCAACTACAACTGCAATATTCTACAGTATGCCGATGATGTTGCGTTGTATGTCTGTGATAACTCCATTGAGCGTACAGTGGAATCATTAAATCTGTCCCTAAGTTCCCTCAACCTATGGCTTAACCATCGGGGCCTCTCTATCTCGGCTTCCAAAAGTGGCGTGATGATATTCACGCGTAAACGTAATATCCCGGACATCACAGTAAAATTAGGTGATGTTCCCATACCACAAAAGTCGATGGTCAAATTCCTAGGAGTCTGCTTAGACTCGAAACTCTCTGGTGCGCACCATGTAGAACACCTCGTTAAAAAATGCGAACGCGTATTTTCCATTCTCAGGGTCCTTGCGGGCGTTTGGTGGGGTGCCCATCCGGTTTGCCTTAAGCTTGTTTACAATGCCCTTATTAGGAGCATAATGGATTATGGGTGCTTCGTCTTAGAACCTATCAGTAGTACCTCACTGATTAAGTTGGATCGTATACAGTTCAAATGTCTGCGACTTATATTGGGATGTATGCGTTCAACGCCTACAAATGCTCTTCAGGTAGAAGCCGTGGAACCGCCTCTTCATCTGCGCCGCCAGTACCTTTCGGACCGCTTCGTGACCAAGGTTTACTCCCGATCGTCCCACATTCTTATCCGGAGGCTGCAGGAACTTGATGACTTAGTCCGCACCAGCAGTTACTGGGAACACAAAAACATACCCCTTATGATTAAGAGCTTTAGACAACTCAAGCAATTTGAGAAATCTCTGGTACCTACTGATAGTGTTCCTTTGTTTGGCTACGAGTATCGCGTTTCGATATTCAAACCGAACATTGTCCTGGATATCGGCATCGGTAAAGGTAACCTTACAGCAAACGCGCTATTCAATAACGTAGTACACGAGCGTTGGAGCGGTTATCAGAGATTTTTCACAGATGCGTCAAAATTATCCCCATCCACCCCAGTTGGAGTTTCGGTATTCTTGGAGAACAAAATTATTCATACAATTTAAGTGTCCCCCCGAATCCTCAGTCTTTACTGGGGAATGTGTTGGAGTTCTGGAGGCCTGTTTATTTGTGGAATCTCACAATATTGAGAGAGCCGTTATTTTCACTGACTCCCTAAGCTGTCTCCAGGCCCTAGGCCGGAGCCAACTTAAGTGCAAACTGAACAGCCGCATAATTTTGGATATTAGATATACTCTATTACGCTGCTCTGGTAAACACCTTGATGTGGTTCTGGTCTGGGTGCCTGGTCACTCCGGCATTGTGGGCAATGAGAATGCGGACTCCATCGCAAAACAGGCCTGCGGTGGCGAAGCGGACCGAAAGCACTACTTGTACCATCCCTACGACTTACTTTCGATCCCGAAGAAATGTCTCTCCGAATTATGGTTGTCTCTGTGGCAAGAGAGCAGTCTAACGAAGGGTTCTCGTTTCTTTGCGGTCCAACCAACTATCAGAGCAAAACCATGGTTCTTCAGTTTTAAAAAAGTTGCTAAGAGGGTAGTCTCGATAATCTGTCGATTGCGCATTGGGCACTGCTGTTCGCCTGTCTTTCTGCACAGAATTGGAGTTCGGGACAGCCCAATTTGCGACTGTGGTCTTGAGGAGGGTGACCTGGACCATATCTTTTTCAATTGCCCAAAAAATAACAAGTCCATTGACTTATATTCGTCCCTTCCGGGTATTAAAATCTTACTCCCTATTAACTTCACTTCCCTCCTGACCCATATGTCTTCCGATTTGTTCAGGCTTTTAATAAGGTTTATTGGGGAAAACGAAATTAGATTATAATATTTACATATTTATAACTTATAATGTCCTTTGTCCCTAAATGTTTATTTAGTAAATTTTAATGTAATGTGATTGTCTGCAATAAAATATTGGTTTTTGTGTTTCACAGATTGTACTTGTGCTGTGCTGTCCGCATGTAAAGCCTACACGAACTGTCATTTAAAAATAGTGTCTTGTTCAGACCAGTTCAGTCAAACTCAAGTGTACTTCGTGTCAAGACGTGACTCTGGCAGGAATAGTCGCCATCGGCTGGTTGCCATGAAATCAAAAATCAATCAATCATGTATTTTCGGTGGTAGCTAGAAAAGAGCCTCGTTATAAACGAGGTCATGAATAAGGAAAATTGACCCCACCACCATGAGGGACTAAAGCTGGAAAGAGAGAGAGGAGGTGGTAGCTGGAAAACAGAAAAAAGTTGGTGACGGCATAACATCACAGATTAACCATAGTTTTAGATTAATTAGTCTGTGGGTCAGATGTTAAAAGACATTAATCGCATTGTTTTAAGTAATTTTGATGGAAAACAGGAGCAGGAGACACGGCTTAAATACACACAAGACAACATACCTTCACACTTATGCAGCGCCAAAGATGAACACTTCTTTCTTTTAGTGACAGTCTCTACCGCAGACCGAATTTAGGTGGTTTGATGAAAGGATTATGTCCAAGCGTCATTACAGCTTATTTTGAACTTTTCTTATAATGTTTTTGTATGACACATATTAACGATTATCTTTTGTGTTGGTTCTTTGCAGTCATTTAACTTATTAATACTATAAGTTCCTATTCTATTATTGTCATCCATTAAGCGGAGGGGACTAGTTTCCACAACACAGGGAATCCTAGTGTGGGAATTAGGGCTTCATCCTTTTTTATGTAGTTTTTGGAACAAATAAACATTTTTTCATTTTCATTTAGGCAGCAATGAAGTGGAATGGTATTTCAATTTCGTTCCTTTCTTCCTATTGTACTTAGTCAATATACTTAATTTGATAAATAAATAAAGAAATAGTTCTTAAATATAATTATCCTCATTATCATAATATACTTACGGTACCTGCTTGTTTAAACTTAGATAAAGAGCTACAGCAAAGGACTAAAGTTAATTAGAGAGCTACAGCAAAGGAACGTAATGAGTTAGCGAAACAAAAATTGTAAGCACAAATAAAAAGTTGGCCTTTCTAAAGTTATCTCTAATGTTATAGGGCGACCCGGAGCCACCATCTTCCTTTATTTTATAAGTAACTCTATTTTGTAAAAGTGGATATCATTAATCTCAAAGGTAGTAAAGCAATTTTTTATTATTAGTTATTAGTTTTGTCTACGTTTTAAGTTCTAAAAATTGCTGTTATGTACTGTTGTTGACATTTCAGTTTGTGACTTGTAGCAAAAAAAGTACCTACGTTTTTTTTGCATTGGCGTCTAGTTTATTTATTTTATTATATTTTATTTTATTGTATTCTATTCTATTCTATTCCATTCCATTCCATTCCATTCTATTCAATTCTATTCTACTTTATTTTATTTTAATTTATTTGTTAAAGGAGAAAAGACAGAATTTGCAAACTTATAAGATAAAAAATAATAGGGTCACTATAGTACATTTTGCCAATCCCTCATCATTTCCCAGTGATAGGTAATATAATAAATAAGAGGCGCAATACACGATGCATGTAGTTAGCCTTTGTTCCAATCTTAGGTAGACGCGCGAGGTGGTGGAGACCTTTTTTAACCGACTTCAAGGACAAGGCTAGGCTAGTACAAGGCTGTCAATTCAACGCGTATTTTTTTGGCATAAATTTTAAATTATTTCTAACTTTTTAGTTCTGTAGTGTTTTGAAGTCGGTTTAAAAAAGGTCTCCACCACCTCGCGCGTGAAAAAAAGCATTCAGTATTGTTATTTTTTTTTTGGTGCACTAACCCGTGCTGAGGACAATTTTAAAAACCTATTGTTACAAGCAACCTTTTTGAAGCTCTCCGTTTGCGTTTCCTTACCCACCCCATTGGTGAAATACCACGTGCAAAACCTAACTGAATGTGCTGCACAATACAACGGGCAACAATTTAGAACAAATACAGTTGAAAATTCAAAACCCCCATAGTGGCGCTCCCTATGGGCGTGGGTTACGAAGTCAATAAACAGAAACACCACGTGCGAATACAAACTATTCTAATAGTTTTTCCGTTTTAATAAACTTATTGGCGGAAGACCGAGGGGGTTGACGTGAAAGAGCAAAGGCATATGCCCAGGGGTGGGCCCTATTTCTAGGCTGCATAGATATATGAACAGACTACCAAAACACGCAAGTAACGCTCCCTGTTTTAGATTTGCTTTATAAATCAAATGACTATGAAATACCACGCGCGTAAACAAGCTTACAATGCAACCATGCATAGCTTTTAAATGTCAGCGGGTAAACTATACTAATTATTGGCAAAAAGACACCTATTATTACCTGTAGTGGGAACCATTCTATACTATAAGCTGCTTATACTCCGTTTCAACTCCTAAGGAACCAAATACTCGCATCTCATTGGTCAATGCGCGCGGCTAGAGATAAGCGAAACAATAAGCGAAGACGGTCTGCTATTGAAGTGGCTATTGAAGGTTACGCGTATTAACCAATGGGCGCACATGAACTATTTTCTTTGGCAGCTCGTTTCGTCGAATGGAGTAAAGATAGATAAATAAAGTACTATATTTAACATTCAAGCAGCGCCTCCTGTTAGACTTTCTTTACAATAAATTAATTGTTAATTGTTGTTGGCAATTACTAATTAACTATAAAATACCTCGCGCAAACTTACACTATCACCTTACTTACCCTAAATGTGTAACTATGTAAGAGTAAGTAAGATGAAGGTTTGAGGAGTACATCAAATAAGTTGCAAGATTGCACGTGGTATATAGTATCATAGTTTATTCGATTTGTAATGTAAGGTACTTGGATGTTTTTTTGGATGACAGCTAACGACAGGTTCAGATGGAGAGCACTCTACACTCATCCTCGTCATATAGCGGCCACGATCCTCAGCATTGAGGGACCGACTGATTGGATTGGACTTGGATGTTTTGAATTTTATCTGTCTACGCAGCCTACTAATAGAGCCCACTTCTTTCGCCACCCTCCTCCAATAAGTTTATTAGGACGGAAAACCTATTGGAATAGTTTTTTTTTGACGTTTCTTATGTAGCGAGTCAAAAAAAACTTACCAATTCCCCGCACTCAATTCCAGGATATTCCGACGCTACAAGCTCGAGCATCTCGAAGGCATTTGGTTCCCCAACGCCCCTCGCCTCTCCGGAGAGACCGTCGATCTGCTCATGGAGTGCTGTCCCAAGCTGCAGAGCCTGGGACAACTCAGTGGCTGGCGGTTCACCCCCGACGACATGATGTTGATGAGGGCGATTATCGCAAGTACTAACACTGACTTGGTATTGTCACCTTTAGGCACATGGGGGCAAGGCCGCTAGTCGTATGAGGTAACCTAGCCCGTGACAGAAACTTTATTGCGATGAATTTAAGTTTGATTAGTGAACTAAAAATTTCGGTATAAGTAATGAAGGTCCGGATCCATTTACCTACTTTTAATTTGGTCAGAAAAGCCTGACCACGTTTCGCTCTGATTCGTAGAGCTCAATAAGGAATCTGACTTTTCCGGCAAAATTACAAGTAAATCCGGACTACGATAAAGGTATTGATTATAAGTGTACTTGATTGCGTTAGGTGGTAATTAGATATGAATTTAATTATTTATAGTTTTTTTTTGTATTTTGACAGTGGTTTGTTGTAATAAAATAAAAAACCGAAGTTTAATAATCACGTTGCATTTATTAATCTTAAAAGGTACATTGGTGTACTTTAGCATCTGTTTTAATTTAAAAAGGTAGGTTTGATTTATCAACTAACAATTCAGACTTATAATCTTAAACAAGTTTAATTTTGGTCATTATTACCCCGCTATTAAAATACATATCAATTAAGTTACAAACAATTAAAATTTAAAGCTGTAGTATCTGAATGCAGCCGTTCCGGGCTTTGCCCTGGGGTTTGACTCTGTGGCCCGCTCTCTTCCCTCTGCGCTTAAAGACGGGTTAATACCGATATTTTCAAGTATTATCAATACTGAATATTAAGCCAAGTAATATTATAATATCCTGACCGATACATGAATATCGGTGATATCTCTTATATCTGTCCATATTATAGTCTAAATTACTCAAAATACAGTAGAAACCACACTTAGATGGGAGAGAGTTAAAAATGGCTTACAGGAGCAATGACATGCCAGATCTTTGCTAATTTGTATCAACAACCGAAGTCATATAATCCAAGTTATAACCCCACAAATAATAAGTTATACATAAGCAGCCTATATACGTCCCACTGTAGGGCACAGGCCTTCTCTCAGGGAGAGAGTATGGGCTTAATCACCACATCATTGTGAATTTGTGAAACTTCACAATAGTAGCAATACCACTCGCTAACGGTGAAGGAAAACATCGTGAGGAAACCTGAGTGTCTGAGCTATTCCCATACCTCAGCGCTTGAAATCGCCAATCCGTGGTGGGCACGCGTGGTAATTAAGCCCAATAACTTATAATACCACATAAATATACTTTCAAACGAAAGCCTAATTCGTATATTAGGATGAGGCCTTCATTATCTAAAATATAGATCATTGCGGCGAACGAATGTTGATGAAACAAAGTTAGTGAAGATTGCGGCAAACCCTGCTATCTGCCTGCGTAACTTTTTGTATGTTTGTACCTACCTTATATTTTAAAAATCTCCTTGCACAGTGTACGTTTATATCAATGCCTAACGAGCTTCGCTGGTGTCAATGAAACGCAGAGTGCGCCAGAGCTGAATACGTAGATCCACGGAGGCCCCTTCGATGCACATAAATGAATAAATCCATAGAAAATAATAACGCTCTTCATTGCATGCACTTTTATGTATTATTTACATTAAATTATTTAAATTCCCAACAAAAACAAAACAACGTCAAAGCGAACTGTCAAAAGGTCAAACAAACTAATGCGTTCAGTAATGAATATAATCGAGCACGGGGCAAAGTCCAAAAAGAAAAACAAAAGAATATAATTGTACCTATTTGATTATTAAAATTCTACCAATACTATAGGTAGTATTAAGTAATAAATAAGTAGTCATTTTGCATAAATATTTCGTATTTCGCGCTTTTGTTAGTCATACATTAATTTCACTCGTACCCACGAGAAAGTTGAGATGATGAATTTGATAATCTCTCATAGATTTTTTTAATCAGGCCACACTGTGTAATGTGGTGAGCACAATATTTTCAACATATACTGTCAACGTTGACAAGTATAAGGACTTTTGTGCCAACGTTAGGCAATGTTAGTCATGACGACTACTTTGTTTTTTTAATCAGGTCACACTGCAATATGGCGGGTACAATATTTGCAACATTCTCTGTCAACGTTGAGTAATAAATGCATGTAATCATGTAGTGTTGTGCCAACGTTAACGCATTAATCTAACTTGAATGGTAGGTGGTCCGTGGTTCGTTGGAATTAGATCAACCCGATATTAGATTCACGACCGTATCCAATCACAGATTGCGATTCGTAGAATATTATCGTATCATGTTGGGTCATTGGTCCGCTGGTATCGACTCGATATTAGATTCACGACTGTATCCAATCACAGATCGCGACTCGTAGAATATTCAAACTAATAGGTATTAATACGAGCTTCGTACAGATCGCGTGGATTGACGAATCAGAGCCGAAGTGCGATATTAATGCTTCGATCAAATTATTTTTTAGTGTTTGTTTAATGTAAAGTAAAACTATAACTCACACTATAAGTAGGTACTTAGTTTTTAAAACAACCATTTGTTTTCAATCGATCCTAAAATCGATTCATCATCCGACATCCATCCCTATTTACGATAGTTTATGTATATGATCATATGTCGTACGTGTCTATTGTCGATGGTCGGGAATTTTCTTAACTAATCGGAGCACAGAAACAAAGTACTCTGAGCACTACACCCGAGCTGCATGCACACACTCATTTCTACGTGCATTTAATTGTGGAAGTGTTTAGTAATCGGGGTCCGCCTGACGAAACTGTTGCTGTGAGTAGGTACTAAGAGAACCTATATACCTACATACCTACCTATTCATTGTATTTTTTTTTTCATAATTTAAAGAACTTGTAAATAAGACGAATTTAATCAACTTCTAATCAAATCGATATTTGAAACTTTTAAAAAGTACCTAAACCGATCGGGGCTGCCAGATGTGAATAAGGCGCGTTCGTACGGCCAGCTTCAAGAAGTCGTATTTTGCAGGAAAATCGAAATAAAAAATTCATTCAGCATGCAAAGCTTCATTCACAGTGCAAAAAAAAATCGCCTAACTACCGAAAGAGCAGCCAAGATTTCATTTCTGGCATACAACTGGAATTTGCTAAATAAAAGAGTGGAAAAAAGCAATATACTCGATGATGATGTCACTACGGACGATGACCTGGAAGATATATCAGACATCGAATCTGATGTCGACACGAATGAAACATCCTCAAACGAACCCCAACCATCTACATCCAGAGCATTTGACTTTGTTCCAGTTCAATCACTCGATATACTTAGTGACAGTGATTAGTTGATCGAAATCATTAGTTTTTCCTCACGCACTCAGGGTAAATCCGACGGTCTTGATTAAAAATTTGGTACCGAACGTGATTTTAATTGATAAATAACTCTAAATTCTACAGTTACAGTACTACAGTTTTTTTTAATAATTGTACGAAATTGTTTAGTTATAATTAATTATGTATGAAAGATGCACATAATAAATAAAGAATCAGTGATATTTTCGATTATAGATAACTTGCTTTATTTAATAAAATCGTACAAATAAAAAAAAATTGGCAATCACCTTATTCCTAAATATTATATTTTGGTATAAATACCTAAACCTTATCACTATTTAACGATTACGTATTGATAATTAAAAAAATGAGAAATTATGGTTTCTGCCCTGTAACTGGACATTTATTTGGGCATAAATTCGTTTTTGCGAATAGTGGACAAATAGTCCAGTTTATGCCCTTTCCGTCCAGTTGGGTTTAAACCCTCTGCCCATCTCTAGTCACATTGCATCCGGAACATCTTGTATTCGTCCCCACATTTGGTCGTTATTACACTCCTGTTGAAAAAAAGGTTTTTCTTAAACGTGATTTTAACAAAATTTACCCTTATTGCGGTTTAATAAAGTTTCTGTTCGTCTGTAAGTTCTGTCTGGTCTCCGTGTGGCCTATTGTTTTATTTCTTCTTAGGAAGTTTATGGCTGATAACATTATACTTAAGCAGCTGCAAAACCATTTACCAGAAAGCAAAAAAGTGTATTGTCTTATTTGTATTGTAACCTTTCCTTGCAAATTTAAAAAAATATAGAAACGGAATACACTTTTCTATAGAAATGAAAACAATAGCCCTGACCTGAATTGCCACCTATTGGTCAGGTAGAGAGATAACACTTTATTGCACGCTAGTAATCATTTACGGAGATATAAGGTACCTACTTTATATCTAGTTCTTAATAGTATACAATTGGCGGTCTTATCGCTAAAAGCGATTTCTGCTAGACAATCCTAGGATGGACAGGACTGAAAGAAGATGATAGTGGGTAGGGTAGGTAAGTGTACATAAAACAGATCAATTAATTTACTTACAGTGAATAAAAAAATATAATATGTAGTAACAGGTACCCATGCTACACGTACAGGAACCTGTACCTCAGGTCTGGCGCATTAATTCTTACAACTCCGCGTTTTATGAATTGTTAGTTGCATGAATTGACGCGCTTGAAACAGTCGGTATTTAAATTAAAACGCTTTGTTAAAAATAAGACCCCAAAATACGGGCTCTGCCATCGAATCCTAGATATTAAACATAAACCAGTGGACTTATCTATGTGTTACTGAACATTTAATAATAACAAACATAAACAAGTATTTCTGTATAGTTGTTTCTGAGGCTGGATAACTATTAGCATTAGCTAAGTATCTTAAGTATTTTCTATACATAATCATGACAGCAAGAAATATCCTGTGAAATTGTTAAAATTGCCCATATTGATTGTTATTTCGGGATAATTAACCGACTTCAAAAAAGGAGGTTATCAATTCGACGCGTAGGTATATTTTTTTTTGCTATGTTCTCGCATAACTCCGTCAAATCTTAACCGATTCCGAAAATTCTATTTTTGTTTGAATAGATATAACGAAGGTTTTCGTTGCTTGATGAAGTTAGATAAAAGCAGTGTTCTACACAGTGAAAGCGGATTGTTTTGAAAAACAGCACTGGTATCATGACGGCGCGAGTAAGTGGCGCTTAAAAGTTGCGACTATGACTACGACGACCGACGACGTATGTATGACATTATAGCGCGTTTCATCACGCTACTTCAGCTTTGTGGCTCTATGATGTGACAAACCTGACTAAGGTCTCCTTGATTTTGCATTTCTTTGTGACTTCCATGGCCACATCAGACACTTTCTTCGGGTCCAAACATAACTTGGCTGGTCGGTTCGTGAATGCTGGCGAGGCTTTTCCTGTTAGAGAATGCGTCGCTAATATTCTGAAAGAGAGGATTTGGCATGAGATTCCTATTAAGAAAAAAAAGTGCGTGTCCGGCCACGCGCAGTGTAGGGTTCCGTAGAAAAAGGTTTTTTTTATCTGCTTTACAGAACTTATAACTTCATAGAAGTAATGTTCAATGGGTTTCGCACGAAGTTTTCTTTTTATAAGTCGGTCGCCTATTACTCGTTAGCTTATAAAGCCTACTTAGATAGTTTTCCTTTCAAGTTCATTATATGTTGTACTGCCCGGATATTTTCACGTTTCTACAATCAATCGTTTAGCCGGAGAGCAGGGGGAGTCGCTTTACGCTGACAAAAAGTTGCGCTCTAAAGCTTGCTATTTCGCAAACGGAACCCTAAACCGAAAAATGGTCTTCCTACACCCACAATATTTTTAAACGACCAGTCCAACGATACTCTACGTAGGTGTAGCGGGAGGTACCCTAAAGAAATTATTTTTTTGAGATTTTATTCTGATGTATCTACGCCAAATTTCTGCTCTCTAGTACTTATCGTCTCTATGCTAAGCCGCGGACAGACAGACAGACGTACGGACATGACGAAACTATAAAGGTTCCGTGTTGACTGCGGAACCCTAAAAAGAGATTTTCATTAAGACAACTATTATTATATTTCATTAAGGAGGCCTACAAAAAATAGTACTGTGTTTACCTACGACATGCGGCAATTAGTCTTCCTTTTAAAAAACTACACTGACCTGCAAAAGTAAGTATCACACTTTTCATTTTTTATTTTTTTCTAAACTATAGAAGTTAAAGATTTAAAATAAAAAAACGTTTATCAACTAATTTTATCAGCTTTCTTTTAAACTATACTGCAAAATAAAACTTTTTTTTCCAGTCCTTTTTATTTTTAAATTATATCTTGTGTACATAAAAAGTTATTGCAATTTTAAAAATTTTGCAGGCCAGTGTATATTCGAACAAATTACAAGACCAATAACACACATCTGTGAAAATAAGTGCGACTGCGGTGATACCCAAAAGGTTTTATGTTCATTTATGAATTTTAAGTCTATTCTATTTTCCATGTTCATATTAGTTGAAATTGCCGTTCTGCAGAACTGGCCGTTTCAAATCAAAATAATTTTTGTTTGGCTAAGAATTCTAATTTCAAATTAATTTTATTTTAAAAACATGGAATTCTTTTTCCAAAAGTAGTCATTTGTTTATTGACAAGTATGTTTTAGCCAAATTGATTAGTGTTACATTTTCATCGCATTTCAATCTTTTTCGTCATCATGGATACGTTAAAAATTCGAGTAATTATGGAATATGAGTACCTTCGTGGTAGCAACGCAGCACAAGCGGCACGCAACATCAACGACGTTTACGGAGCTAACACTACAAACCAACGCACCACCTGTTAATGGTTTGCTCGCCTCCGTTCTGGAAATTTCGACCTGAAAAATGAACCTCGCGGTAGTCCGAAGACTGGTCGACAATGACGAATTAAAGGCGTTTGTGGAAGCTGATGTTACACAATCTACGTCTGGATTAGCAGCAGCTTTTGACGTTAGCGTCAAAACAATATTGGTCCATTTGCGTCAAAATGGCAAGGTAAAAAAGCTTGACAAATGGGTGCCCCACGAACTCAATGATCGCCAGCGCGAAGTACGCGTCGAGACGTGCCTTGCACTGCTCATGCTCAACAGACACACAAATGAAGGAATTTTGAACCGCATTGTTACCTGCGATGAAAAATGGATTCTGTTTGATAACCGCAAGCGCTCAGCAAGTTGGTTGGATCCTGGTTCAGCACCTAAACATCGACCTAAACGAAAACTTACCCCTAGAAAAGTGATGGTCACTCTTTGATGGTCTAGCGCCGGTGTGATTCATCACAGCTTCTTACCAAACGGGGTGAGCATTACTGCAGATGTGTACTGTGAAGAATTGAACACAATGATGGAGAAGCTGGCACATCTCCAACCAGCATTGGTCAATCGCTCGAATCGTCTCCGCTGCACGACAACGCGCGACCTCATACTGCACAGCAGACGGTCTCCAAGTTGCAAGAACTGGGGTTGGAAGCTCTCCTTCATCCGCCCTACTCACCAGACCTTGCGCCTACAGACTACTACTTTTTCCAGAATTTGGATAACTTCTTGGCGGGAAAAAATTCAATACCCGAGAGGCAGAACAAAATGCCTTTGAAGAATTTGTTGCCTCCCGTCCAGCTGATTTCTTTAAGAAGGGCTTCAATAAACTGCCACTGCGTTGGCACAGATGCATTGATTGCATGGGTGATTACTTATTTTTTATTTTTATTTTATTTATTTATTTTATTTTACTTCGATTAATACAAATAAAAAATACATGAAAAAAATTAGTTTAAATTTTTTCATAGAAAACGGCAATTTCATAGGTAAAGACCATATCAAAAATGACAAAGAGTGATTCTTAAAAAACTTTAGATTTTTAGAGAATTAATATATATTTTTAAATATGGCAAATAAATATGGAATTGTTTAAAGAAACGATTAATTAAAATAAAATTTTTTGTTAATTTTATCAATAACGAAATAACTGTGTTTCTTTTAGTTAATAACTTGTAAATTAAAAATATCCGAATTTTTTAAATAAAAAAATACGATTTATAAATCAAATAAATACGATTATTTGAATTTTTTTAATCATGTTTTGTATCAACCCGGCGACAACCGTATACCTATACTCAGGTTTCCTTACTATGATTTCCTTCACTAGTGATTTGCAAAAGGTATTTGGCATTATCGGGCCAAAGCGAAGCGGTTCGTCACCGTGCCTAGTAAATCATTAGTAAGTTTTGCAATGACCAAAAGTTAATCCTTCTCAGCTAACGACTTTCCATTAGTAAAGTTAGACTTAAACCTAGTTACAATACAATCTTATCAGCAGTATAATCAATGCCCATTGCCCATTTGAATAAACCAGACCCACCGAACTTTTTTTTACAAACCCAGGTACTCCTTGCCTACTCAAGGAGATAAGGGCTGAGGAGAAGTAATTTGAACCGGTGTTATTGCATATCTTTCTAAATCCAAGTAATCTTACCTTCTAGGAAATACTGCCATCAGCAGTTTACGTGTGGCCTTAGTGTAGCTTTCCCAGTTGATTGTCACGTACACAGACTTTGGCACTAGAGTCTTACCACTGCCTATTGGTACCTGAAACATAATATAACCTCACGCCTATATCCCAGAGAGGTACATTATAATAAGTACATTAGAGACGTGTACGAATCACCTGTGGCTATTACCAGTCGCATTCTCGGTGAAATGGTATCTTGGAAGTTGGTGTCCTCTTTTTAATATAAGGTAATTAATTCTAATCGATGTTCAAAGTCCTCATTTCACACTCGGAGCTTTTAATAAGACACCATCATCTGCATTTAAGTTCGTTAGTAAACTAGATCGTGGGCCGTTCTGAAATAATGTTCTTTTCCACCGACGTTTCTTCTGCCTTTTGGCCTAGTACTAAATAAGCTGCTGCCAAAGTTGCTTGATCAGCCATATTCTACAGTGTCTATCCCCAAGCACGATGCTTTGAAAATTATCTAGGCACGATGTTGCCTCGGCGTAAAATAGACTGCCGCATGCTACATCGGCCGCATGATGTTGGTGATTGTAGCATGCAACAAGGAGCCGCATGTCACAATTTATGACACACCGCACTTTAGCACGATGTTGCTCTGACGTAAAAGAACCTTAATGGACTACGAAAACAATGGAGGTGTACGTATTGCGGGTGCATGAACAGATACGAAACTTGACCTAAGGTTGGCACAAGAGCGGTAAAAACAAATTTCTGAGGGAATGAAATTGCGGATAACGTATTATACAGTAAAGGGGATATGACATTTGGCTGAATTCAGCCAGGCTAAATGACGAATTCAATATACATTGCTAGTTGGAGTATTGGATGAAAGTAGCACCAAGCCAGCAATGTATATTGATTTAGCCTGTCTAAATCTGTTTCTAAATCCTACTAGAGCGTATTTGTACTGTGGTAGCTCCTGATAGGTAGGTACTAACTATGCTTAGGGCGGGCGGGACATACAAACGGGCGCATCATCGTTATGCCGCTTTGAAACCCATGATAAACCCATGATAACCCATGCAATCATGAATATCGTAACGATGAATGAGCAGTGTTTATGTTTGTTGCTACATTTTTAGTTAGTTCATTGGAATAGAGTTTGGACATTGTGTTTTCCTCTATAGAAATTCTTAGAATAATGTTCGTAAGAAAGGGTCTTTGATTCAGATATAAAATAACGATACAACATGCAAAAAAAAGTTACTTTTTTTGAAAAGAATGGCTGGTGGTTTTAATTTGTGCAGCCAAAAGTTACTGCCACATAGGTAAGAAAAAGAATTTTGTTTTCCATTTTATACGGCACGTATTAAATTATTTGAGCACGTCTTTATTCCGTTTCAAATAAGTAAATGATCGATCGCAACGACCAATCGTTTCGTGTGTGACCGGCAAACTTTGAGCGATCGGTCTTAATATATCCTTTAATTATTATTCCTTTAATATCCTTACGATTGTCAGACAGATTAACTAACCATAAACTTAGAAAAATTACCAGAGTTACAGATATTACAACACGAATAAGGTTACTTAAATGGAATTGGTCAGGGCATGTATGCCGCATGGCTAACGATAGATGGACGAAGAAGATAACGGAATGGATCCCTAGAGACTATACAAGATCACGAGGACGCCAGAAAAAACGTTGGGCAGATGTCTTTCTACATAGATTAGGACCTAATTGGATGACCAAAGCCAGAGACAGACAATACTGGAAGGAAATGGGGGAGGCCTACGCCGAGGAGGCGACTTCTACTTAGTTTACATTTTAGTTTAAATTTATTTTATTTTTTAGATAAAACATTAATAATAATATACAATGATAAAATATAATACTTAATGCTAAAATAATGATTATAACGATCTATAATATTGTACAAAACAACTAAATAAATAAATATAATTTCGAATGATATTTCTACATGTAATGGCAGTCTATTAAATAGTGTGATAATATTATATTTATATACTCAATCTTAATGTTATAAATTATTGTTATTTTATTTTAAAACAACATTGGTTAAATGTAAAGAACCTAATATTATAAAGTATAATGCATGATCAACCAATTATTGTAAAAAGTTTTTTATAGTACATATCGCACTCCTAGAACAAGACGGAATTATGTCGAAAAATCTCAAAATCGACTTTATTGCATATTTGAATCCGCCAAGTTTTACCGCGCATACCACTAAGACACGCTTATTTATATTCGCACAGACGCCCAAGAGATGGCACTGTACGTCGCTCTTAGTGAATAAATGTGTAAAAGATCATACCATGAACACGGATTTATGTTTAGTTGCAACATGGCCGCCGTCTTAATAAACCGTATTGCGCTTACGCAAACCCAAATAATTTAGGAATAATCTAGTGTTGTTGAAATTATTGAGACGATTTATGTGAGTTATTTAGTGATAATCCCGTGTTGGAGAATTTTCCTGGTTGGCGTTTTACTAGTATTCCGAAATATGGCAGTATTATTGACAAAGCTATGTTATTTTTTTCTATTATTCCAAAATAGTTCCGTATTGTTTGAAATAGGTGTTTTCTTTTAAATAACGCCCTATTGATGGTACATTTAAAAGTTGTGATAATTTATTAAAAAATCATTCAAAATAGTCTCTGAATACTTTGAATTATTACTATAGTTGTGTATTAAAAGGAAAGTATTTTTATACAGTATTTTTCTTATTATAGTAGGACAAAATAAACATGATTTTCAGATAATGCTCTCTTTTTGAATTAAATTAGTTTTCACTCATTCTATGGCAGATGATGAAGGGACGCGGCTTGCTGATGCTCAAAAAGGCAATCGGAGTAACCTTAAAAGACCAGTCAACTGTCCAAGAAGCAATACCGGCTGGTACATTACCTGGTCTAAGTGATGAAAGTGATTTCATAGACGATTTAGATACCTACAGATCCCACTTTTTCTCTTACTGCTCAACAAAAATTTCGGCCACTTTTAGTCCCTAGAAGAATTTCTACTACTTCCTGCTCGAGCTCCTCATCAGAGTCGAGCTCATCATCATTAAGCTCCAGTAGCAGCAGCAGCTCACTCAGCGATTATAATCACTAATTTTAAGTAAATATCGTACAGAACTGAATTAAAAGTCATAACAAGTTTTAGGTTAATATGAAAGTACTTGTTGATCTTTGTAACATTGTGATTATTTAAATTATATAATAATTTATGTCATTTTATAACACTTGATACTTATAAAGAATGGATACCGTAGAAGTTACCGAATTTTAAGAAAAGATGGTACAAAACTGAATAAAAGTCACAAGTAAGTTTTAAGTGCCATCTTAGTTAAAAGATTTAAAGATGTTTTACCTTGATTTTTGTATTGATTTGTTATGAAGGTGCTTGTTGATTATGTGAGATTTAAGTCAATTAATATTTCATTGTTAAAGTTAAGATTTAAATAGGAAAAAAAATTATCGTAGGTTACCAAGATAGTACATACCACACTTGTATCATAATGTACTATTATTATTTTTTTTTTTTTATTTAATATCCTTTCAGATTGATTGTAGCGACGGATCGTTCCGTATATGGGGCCCTTTATATACGATATGGTAATGGATTATTTTTTATGTTTTACCATTTCTCCAGTTTGATCGCCGCCATGTTCGGTTTCAGGACTGCTGGTTGAAATATTCACTTGAGCCACGTTAACTGTAGGGGGTAGCTCTCGAACATTGCTGCGATTCGGGTTATGCTTAATAAGACCGTAGCGTACTCGCTTTATGGATTCAAATGGCTTAATTGTCGGCTCTGCGTCTTTTTTAGGCAGCTTATTCTCAATGGGCCCACCTGCTTCAGGCAAGATCATATTCGACACAGGATCTTGAGTATTACTCGCAAACATAGTCTTATAGAGGTGATCAGCTGTTAACAAGGTCCTTAGACCTGCCACAGCGCTTTTCAGATCTGATATCATGTCTTTGAACTGTTTGAGATCGTTTTTTACTTTGGTTAGATCTTCTCCACTTACTGAGATAGTTGGCGAGCGGGCGTGGGATGGTCGAGGGTATAGTGGTCTCTTTGGCCTGGCGCAAGCCTGGCTTCTAGTCGAGTCAGGTATAGCCTGTTGGAGTGGCATGCTGGTTCGGTCTTGTTTTCGCTTAGAAGCTTTACTAGAGGCGACCTGGGATTGTTTGAGCGACGCCTGCGACGTTGGGACGATGGGCTCAGGTTGGAGTGCGGGCATGCGCGTCCTGATTCTTTTGTTGGAGTATTGTTTCTTTATGCGGTCCAGTTTCATTTTCTTGGTCTCCACCTGAAACAAGCTTAGCGATAAGTAAATTGTTATGCTATCTAACCTAAATAAAAGTTTTGCTACACTTTCCCTTCTATCTGTCCTTATCTTATAACTGTCCACTTTTTTTTTAATGGCAACTCGAATCGGTCCTGTCTAGGACCTGTCCACTGTCGGGTTAACCATTTTGACGACTCCAAAGTGTCAAAATGTTGGTATTTGACAGTTCGGAGTAGGTTGAGATCCATACAGTGGCTGACTTATACGTAGAGTAGCGCCCCTGCAAGAGTAGTACGAAGACGCTATTCGCGCGTTAAAATGTCAAAAGTCACGACTTTCGAGCATATTAATTGTTAAAGTCTGACATTTAGCGCCACAAAACGCCTGACTCGTGCCATCGTACCTACTACCCATGAGGACCGCGTTTCATGAAACTGCAATTATGACAGTTCGAATTACATGGCATAATCGACCTTGTTGCTGTGTGGGTTAATTGGCTTTGCAATGTACTTCGATAGTAAACCGTGAAATAGGTAGTTCTATGAAATAGGGCCCTAATAGACACTTATTCTTATTTATAAAAAAACACGATTCCTTAAAACACTCCTCAACTGCAGTTCAAATATTCCGCGGTAAAAGGAAATATAATTAAACTCGATCAAACAATCAATAAGCCCTTACTCGTCCACTGCTGAATATAGGCCTCCCCCAAGGGACGCCACTTCCTTCTGCCTCAGATAATCGGTACTATAGGTACGTCGGTGGGCGTCCTACGCTGCGTTTGCTAGTTCGTGGTCTGCACTCCAGACCTTTGCATCCAATCGACCATCGCACATAGGGGTATTTTGCATTCCTAGCCGGGCGAAATTATTTGGGCGGTTATTTCAGCTGTTAAGTAGTTAAGACCTAATAAAATGTACAAGACGACCATTGGGAGGTATTTATCCAACAGTGAGCGTCATGGGCTGATATGATGATAAAATAAAAGAGTATTCATGATTTGAAACACATTTTATTGATCAACTAATTACGTAAAAATTCAATTCAATTCAAATATTTTTATTCATTGTAAAAACAGAATGTTTACTTAATGAACGTCAAAGTTGTCAGTTTCACAATTAATGGATTATGTGGAGAAGAAGCTAACAAAGAAACTCCACATTTATTCTTTTCAAAACACGTTTTAACTTAATTAACAGAGTTTTCAACTTAAAATATTAGTCATGAATGTGTTGAACACTTTTTGTCATCCGTTACAACAGAAATCGTTAGTCGGAAGTACTCGGAAGAGTAACTATAATCACTTTGAAATGTACAATTCAGATAAAAACTGCTTAATTAATGGAGGTAAACGTAAATTGATTTTGAACATTACAAATACATGTAAACATTAGTAAATCGTAATACATAAAACTGTTCTTACCTGTATTATGATAATCCATAGTACTTTTGGTTAAATAACTCACAACAAAAAAGCACTGAGGTCTCAAACACGGTAAGCTTTTAATGTAGCCAGTAACTGACGCGAGCGCATGCGACAACGATCAAGTTCCAACCGTAGTGATTACATACTCTTTGGTTCCAACTGATTTGTGGCTGGATGGCGCGGGCGTACTATTGTTCAGTAGAGAGAGAGAGAGAGAGAGAAACAATTTAATTAGAAACAATTTAGTAGCTACCTGGCTCGCTAACAAGTATTCATTTATCCTTTTGTGTTGGAATTTCTTTTTACTAATTTCGCCAATACCCGTATGTGCATCGGTTCTTTGGCACATGTGACCAGAGTACATGCATTGACGAGTGCTTTAGAGGAATTGTGCTTTTATAAACACCTAACATCATTACTCGTTTTATTCCAAAGTCACCCGTTACACAGAGGAATTGAGTGCGCGCGTGTTGTCAAATGTTGATGTTGACTCTCACAGCAAAATGTACCTATCTAATAAAGCGGCGGTTTTGGGAAAAGTCGTCTATTTCACGAAAACCGCGTTCCGACTGACATTACCTAAGAAAGGTCTGGGTCATGGAACTGCTCGGTTTAATGGGGAACTTGCCCAAACTTAGGTTGGAGTGATATTGTTTTTGTACGATAAAAGACAAGAAAAGCTCAGAAGAAACGTTTTCTATTAAAACATTTTTTTACGACACAAGCCAAACATTAATAAATGCTTTATACATTATAAGGCGTCACCTGCACCCCGTGACGTCATAGCTTAAACCCGATTTGTATTCCACGTTTTTGTTCCGCTTCACTAATAGAAACGTAGTTCGTTTCGACAGGTCATATTATGACAAGTATTAGTCGTGAAGAAAAAAGAAACAACCACGATTATAAATATTGTAATAAGTATGGCCTCTCCAATAAAATTAAAATAAATTTTTTGCAAGTGCTCCTTTCGAGAAAGTGGGCACTGGTCTACCTACTTTTGAAGTTGGCTTTTATTTATTTCTCGAGTTCTATTCCTAGGGCGTGAAGTGACTAACCCCCTGCTTCTCGTAAACTAACAATCTGTTACAAAAATTACCGTTAGTGCATGAGAAACTTTTTAATTTTATAGTCTCTGCAACACAGGTTATCATAAAATAATAGGCTGCCCAGTGCCCAAATGAATCAAAATACATCTATTAAAAATTACGCTTAAGAAACTGTTTTTCCCTCCAAGATTTGTACCCTTTTTGTCACGCTATTTTTGGTCGCGCCGGTGTCCCACCCATACTGCCGCCCGCCTCAGGCACCTGCCCATCGCCACCGGCGGTAACAGCATCCTGTTACCGCCGCCGCCATGCCGCCGCCGCCTGCCTACCCACCAGCCAGGAGGCCCACGAGGCCCACCGCCAAGCCGCTGGGCATTCGACAGCGGATCAGGGTCGAGGACAGGGCCACCGCGGAGGCTTGCGCCACGCTGGTTGGCCCTTCCCCCTGCCGCCGGCGAAGCCGACCCCAGCGCCCGCCGCGCCGCCGCGACCGGAGGACCCTGCCCCCGGACCCAGCCGCCGCGCCACCTACGACCACCCGATCCCGCCCCTCAACTCGCCGCGCGCCCTCGCTGAGGCACGCGCTTGGGCTGAGAAGAAGGCGAAGCGCCCCAGCGTCGCACCGCCCCCTTCCGCGGCGTCACGCTCGGCCGCGATCCGCACGCCGGCCCCGCGCATCGACGTGACGCCGCCAAGGACTGCCGAGCCCACCGCCTCCCGCACGCCGTCTCCGACCCCAGGGCCGCCCACGCCGCCCACTGCCTGCCCGCCGGTATGGAGCATGCCGCCGCTGGACGTGCCCTCGCCGATGGACACGACCGCGGCGGCTGCTCCCAGCTACGCCGCTGCCGCCGCTGCCGCCAGCCCGCCGAAGCCCGCTCCACGAGCCGCCAACTCGCCTCCGCTGCCCCCACCGGCAGCTGCCCCATCGCCTGCGAAACAGCCGAGATACCCGCCGCTAGTGGTTGAGAACCTGCCGGACTGGACCCTCCACTTCAAGGCGATGAGGGCAATCCTCGGCCACGCTCCCAACGCACGCCCGTTCGGCAAGGGCGTTCGCTTTCTGCCGAAGTCGGACCAGGAGTACCGGGCGATCCAGCGCTACCTTACAGAGCTGGAGAAATCCGGAGAAATCTCTCCATGGAGAGAAGCCGGGCTGCCGCGGATGCTGCTCCCTGAGTGGCGTCACCGCGGCCGCCACCCCCCTCGGACCTTCCACCCTGGCGCCGCCGGCTGATGGGCGCCCGCTGGCCCGCTTCCTGGGGCCGCCAGCCGGGCTCGACCTCGCCGGCGGCGTGAAGACGACCCAGACGAGACACCGAAGAGTCGCCGGCTGAGCATCGCCTGCTGGGCTTCTCCCAACGGAGTCCCACCCAGCAGAGCTTGATCTCGCCGGCGACGGAAGAACTTCGAGGACCCCGGACTTGACCACCGGAGCCGAGCTCCACCGCCCAGGACCCGTCCGTCTCAACGGACGGCGATGCTCCCGCGCAGATGGGCCAATGCCCAGAAGCCGCCTCCCCGCCTCGCCCTTCGGGCGAGTCGAGAAGAAGACCTCTGCTGCTCAGTTGACGATTTTTTGCTTAGAGTGACTTTGACTTACGGCTGCTCTTACGTGGGTGGAGCATGCTGCCTCGCTTGCACAATTTAACATTTTTTAATATTGTAATAACATATTAAATAAACTTTTGTTATATGTCATTTGAGGGTTTGATACATAATCAAATTACGGACATTTTAAACATATTTTCATTTTCCTATACGTGGTTTTTAATAAAAAAAAATTTTTCCAAAATTATTAATTTCGGAATCAAAATTCTCAATCAAAAACTTATTACATACATCACAAGAAAAATATGCCTTGAATATCTGCAATTTAATTGTCCATCAAACCGTCAGACCACAATTACCAAAAGTACACTCATTTTATTACAATCACTAACATGATAAAATTGTGCGAGCGAGACAACATACATGCTCTACATAACAGCAGCCTAAACATTTAGCGCACGTCGGAGCCACTTAATGCTCATTGTAATGAACGTTACTTTGCCGAACGCGAAGAGCTCATACATGCGGTGTATTTTATTTCAGCCGAATTGAAATCCGACTGAATGTGAAGTAACTGCATTGCATTACAGCGACGTTGTTCAATACGGCACGCCTACATATAATACGGCGTCTTATACAATATGGCAGCGATAGGTAGACAAGTTAATAGAAATATTTTATTTCGAATTGTTTATAAGTAATTAAGTCCCACAGTCGGGCCCTTCGGTCTGACCAGAATCTGATGTTAAAGATTCAAAGTCATTCGACGAGGTTCTTAAGCAACTCATTTACTGTTAACGCCGTAAATGGCCGCCCAGCTGTGGAAAGATCTGCCGGTTTCAATAAGGCGCTCTTCTCCTCCAGCTATCTTTAAAACCAGGTTTCACGATCTGTATCTATCACTCTAATTTGTTAAACAGTTCATTATTATTGTTATTATTGTTTTCCTGAATGTAGATAAATACCTGCCTTTTCTTTGGTTCTCTAGTAGAAATTTATTGTAACTTTATGTATGTTTATAAATAGTAGATATGTAAAGGTTTATGTAAGTCTATTATTATTAAGTACAAGTATGTAAATTAATATTCATATTTGCACCGACTACCCGTGTCACTTTTCCTTAAGAAACTATCCATCGTCGGTTGCCTGGAAGAGATTGCTATAAGCCATAAGGCCGCCAATTGTACTGTATTTTTGTAAATATTTCATGTTTGTGTTTTTCCTGGTACAATAAAGAATATTCTTACCTTATCTTAAGTTCTAGAAGGGCTACGTCGAAGTATTTTTTGCAAACACTAAACTGGTCTTTGAAGTTGTAAAGCTTTTGACTACTTTGATAAATCATCAATACGTAGGCCCAATTCCTAAAACCACAATTTATGGTTTACTAGGACAAGTCGATGTACGTTGCATAGCCAAGTATCCCACAGATCAACAAGATTATATTTCGGAATATACATCCAATAGTCATAATAAACTATGAATTGTAGTTTTTAACCGACTTCAAAAAAGGAGGAGGTTATCAATTCGACGCGTATATTTTTTTTTTGCCATGTTCTCACATAACTCCGTCAAATTCTAACCGATTTCGACAATTCTTTATTTGTTCGAATAGATATAACGTCCCATTGGTCCCATTTCAATTTGGTGAAGATCTGATGAAGACTTTCAGAGATGGAGAACGGAACTCTTCAATGGACAGCAGTAAATAAGACCTAATCCGTATGTTTCATAAAATAGCGTAAAAGTAGTGTATGTTCTGGTGATGACTTTCGGAGATGGAAATTGAGTACATAAAATTTTAAAGCAACGAATCAAGTAGGGTATATTATGGTTATTAGAGGCTTGTATATTTTTCTCCCGCTCCCGCCAAAAATTAAAAATAAAAATTTTTAATAAAAAAAACCCCACAGCACTAAAAAATAGAAATAATTTAAAAGAATACCTTTAATACCCCAGTTTCATGACCAGCACATTTTGAGCACCGACTACAAATTATACTTCTACAATACCAACAGGTATACATACTTCGAATTAAAAGGTATTCTTTTAAATTATTTCTAACTTTTTAGTGCTCTAGTGTTATGAAGTCGGTTTTTATTTTTAATTTAAAATTTTTGTACAACGCGGCCCTCCCTGCAGGTTATTTGCACAGCATCATTGCTACGTCACGCGTAGCATTACCGTAGTAGGTGCGTAGCACTCCCGTAGCATTACCGTAGCAGCTACGTAGTATAGTAACGCTAACGTATGGTAAATTCAGAGTAATATGTATTACATAAATATATCCCTAAATTATAATTTTTAGCCTTGATGATGCCAAACATGACCAACTGTGACAGTGACGGGAGAGGGGTAAAAACGTCCCGAAATTAGTGTGAGTTTAAAAAGTAAGTAAGAAAAAAAAGAAATCTTTCTTACTTTATGGATGATCCCTTACTCAGTGGTATTATAATACCATTTCACTTAATACCACGGCGGCCTTACTGCGATTAACAATATTCCTGCAAAGCATTCCTCAAATTCAATTTAAATGGTCCCTGGTAAAGGAAACGGTCTTATTCATAATAACACAATTCCTCTAAAACACTCCTCAGAGGCAGCATAAATAATCTGTGGTTACCTCTCTCCTTTTACCACAGACTATTTAAACTGACTCTGAGGGGTATTTTAAGGAATCGTGTTTTAAGACTGTTAGCCATCGCTGTTTACCATGTTTTAATTGCGAATTTCATTAAGCCCACTAACTAACTTAGGCCTTTGCATCTACGTAATGAGATAATTTATACAGGGTCCAGTGGCACCTTCACTCACACTAGATGGGTTAAAGGGTCACTCGGACGCTGCAGTGCCTGGGACATTGTATTTGTAGATGAAGTAGGCTTGCCCAGCGAAAGATTTGTACGTATTGAAGGAAAACCAGAGATTACAGTACAGAGAGACAAGCGGATAAGCGGTGGTAGCAGGTGGTAGTAGAACATTGGACTCGGAAGCGGGAGACCCAGGTTCGATTCCCAGTGGGTGCATGTACCTATGACTTGGTTTTCTAAGTTATGTACATTTGTGAAGTTATAGTAGCAATACCACTCACTAACTGTGAAGGAAAACATCGTGAGGAAACATGAGTGTCTGCTCTATTCATATAGCTCAGCGCTTAGAAATCGCCAATCCGCGATGGGCACGCGTGGTGATTAAGCCCAACTCTCTCTCTCTCTGAGAGAAGGCGTGTGCCCTACAGTGGGACGTATATAGGCTGCTCATGCAGGCTTGCCCAGCACCTATACGATCCTGACACCCCACAGGAAAGACAAGTCAAGACTAAGTTTGGAGTTTTTTTGTCCATTTTTTCTCCAAAATTATCTAGATTTCGAAATGGACACTTAGTTTAACTTGTAATGTTCATTAAGTCGCAGTTTCTGTGCTACTTTGAATAAAAAAATATATATTTTGAATACGTCCGGAGTCAACCAAGCCGCGGGTTTCCTCACGATGTTTTCCTGCACCGTTAGCGTCTCAGTCACCACTAAGTCTGCAGACAAACTACATCGATCGATGACAAACTAGGAAAATCTTCTAGGGGCGATGTGTTTTTGAGCTGCAATTTATCGCGACGTCTCATGCTGCATGGCTTGGCAATGAGAGGCAATTCTACATACTTATTATTGAACAGTCGACAGTACCTAAAACTTTACATCCGCGCACTCTACTCGGTTACTTTACTGGAGACTTTGCAACTGGAATTTACTGGAGTTTGTGCTGTTTCCTCATGAAGGCTAACACGCCATCACATCACCCGAGCTGTCGAACGTGATCCGCCTGCGAATTAACCTAGCTGTACCCACCCAATGTGGGCAAATATGAACCATAATAATAATTATGTCCTATTACGATGAGGGGCATTTTTTATTTCATAAAGCTACAATTCAATAGTTATTTAAGATACACGTGCGGAAAGTAAGGTTTTATACGAATAAGTGCCAAATTGAAAACACGAGCGCAACGAGTGTTTTCATTGGCACGCATTCGGATAAAAACCTTTTACGCTCAAGTATCTCACAACATTTTTCAATGCATTTTGCGAGGAAATACAACAAAAAAAAAGTATAGTAAAATAATTTTATTTCACCAAAGCCTATTTACAACAAAATGGCGTGCTTTCTTTGCAGAGCGCGCGTTTCATACAGTTTTTTTTTCTTTAGGCAAAGGTACAGTATACATACATACAGCTAATAATGTGAAAAATATTTTTGTTTGCGGAAACAAAATCAAGAATCTTATGTGTTATGGTGTTTATCATCATTCAATTATTGCTAGAGCGCGCATACTTATAAATAATTGATTTTTTTTTGGACAGCAAAACCTCCTTGCATCTTTGTAATTTTTTTAATTTTATGACTTGCACCATGCACCACAGAGTCAAAAACTTAAAAAAATTGCTTTATTTCACGCGTGAAATAAAGGATTTCGGTACTGTTTTATTTCACGCGTGAAATAAAGAGTCGGTTTCCGCATAATTTTATTACACAAAAAAGAAAACTTTACGAGCAACTGCATCGAAAAGTTCTTTATGACATTTGTTTGTATGTGGCATAGTCGAGACTTTCTACTTTAAAAATAAGATTAATATCTGTGGGTTAATCGACTTTGCAATGTTCATCGACTTGTCATACTAAATCATGAATTGTAGTTCTATGAAATAGTGTCCGGAAGTGATGTCATGCAAGCCCATCACGTGGGCATTACACTCTGACGAATTTATAACAACAAAACGTACTTATAAATAGCTTAAGCGCGTGAAAATAACGGTCAAATTGGCATGCCATCACCTACCTCCGCCTCACTGTCGCTCGAATGCTGCTGCTCGTCCGGACCCCAGGAAGAACCACTTGCAGAGAAGTCGCCGGTCTGCAAGTCCTCGTATAGGTTCGGCCCTTCCGTTTGTGTTTGCGCTTTCGTTTCCACTATTACCGTCTGCACTTCGCGGTCCAGATCTTTGCGATCGTCTGTAAATAATGAAAAAACCATCTTGTTGTAAGTTTCTTCGGAATGCGGGTTACGGTTAGGCGGTTTTGTACGTTGTGCCGTCAGGTTAAGGTCTTTTTTAGAACGTACTAAAATGGCTTTGTCCGTTTAGAGGAAATGGCGCCAAATATGAGAGTGGCGAATTATTTTATTTTATTAGGAACGATAACAGCGTTAACTGATTATAATAATCACTTATTAACTAATAACTAAAAATAAGGCCAATAACCGTTGTCCACAGCTTACCAATTAATTAATAAACGCATTTGTACGGAAAGCTCGCTGGAAAATGCTTTAAGAAACGGTTGATAGCCATATATTAAATGCATGGCAGAATACTTTAAAATGCATTTAATACAAATATATTTTTTAATACATTTTAATGTTGTTGATGTCTCTTATCGGTTTACTAGTTGATGTTGAAGTGAATAAACCTTAGGAGGCAGATGATTTCAGAATCGATTGTAGAAATGCTGATAAGCCGTGGAAGAACTTACCAGAGCAGTTGATCAGCTTGCCGAGCCGCTTTGACCCTCGCTCGTTCACCGTCACCTCACCTCCCACTTGCAGCTTCATAGCACCATCTACCACCGCCCGCACATTTACCACACATCGAGTGCCATCACTATACTCCACCAATAACCACCTTGCGTTCCAAGCGGCCGCCATTGCTAAGCAATCGCTGCAGTCTTACTGACTTCAGTGAGCCAAGAAACAAGTTGCATTCGCTTTGAACCGGCTCAGGTACAAATTTCATTACGAACGCACCCTTGTTACAACCCCCACCCTTCCTTGAACAATAATCATATTTTCGCCAACGGGGCCCGGGGTTCGACATAAAAAACGCATTTTTTGCTGCAGCCCGATTTCCTTGTCCTTACAATTGACGGCACCGCGTACATAATCATTTTGTTCGCTGTTCGCACTTATGATGCGTGCGATACGAGCCACATTTGAGTGGCTGTCTTGTTCGTTACGCGCTCTTGCAATGAACTCGTTAAGAAAAAAATTTGCCAAGCGCGAATCGGTCTCACCATCCCGTATTTTTAGCAAAAATATGTCTTTCCCTTTACCCCAGACTATTAATAATGCATTTGAAGTGTTTTAGGAGTGTTGTTTTTATAAATAAGAATGTTTGTATTGTTATAGTCTACAAAACGTACTTCAAAGAAAAACCTAAAGAAATTGAATTCAAATTTATCTGTCATACCGATATTAAAATTTGCACCATTGGCACCATGGTCGCGGGTTCACTGATTATTTTTCAAGTTTGCAATTATTTTCCTATTCTATCCACCATAAAAACACATTGATGTTCGCTGATAATATCAACAAGTTACCTTAATAAGTTCACCTCTTCGGATACGGAACCCTAAAAAGAGAAGGTACACCAAGTCAACCTTTTATATCTGTGCACGCTATTCAGTTACGCTACGGACGACTTTGCAACTAAATTAAAAGGTTGATGTACTGCCACCTATGTTCATGACTGTAGGTACGAGTACCTATCTATTGCCGGTCGCTCATCCTTCCTTGCAGTGATTTCTCTTTTGGAGTGTTGTAGGCCATCCCCTTCATAGAACTGGGCTTAATTTGGGATTAATTTCAATATGGATTTCTGACATACGCAATGGAGAACTCGCACAAAAAAATAATTAATACCTAGGTATAATCTGCTTTTCGCAATGTGACCTGTGACAAAGTCATTCTAGTCACGTGGTACAAAAATGCGGCATACAAACTAAGACGTTGGGGGGCTCGGGGGAGCAAGCACCCCTGTACCCCCCTGTTTGTTTCAGAACCACATGTGGCCACCTTTTAACAGTTATTGCAGAAAAAAATTGTAAAAAAAATACCACTTGCTCACTGTAAAGGAAAACATCGTGAGGAAACCTGAGTGTCTGAGCTATTCACATACATCAGCGCTTCGAATCGCCAATCCGCGGTGGGCATTCATGGTGATTAAGCCCATACTAGCTCCCTGAGAGAAAGCCTGTGCCCTACAGTGGGCTGCTTATGTATACTGCGTTTCGGTCTGGGGGAGTGCCGCCAAGACGTTTTTGATAAAATTGGAGAGAGCTCAGCACTGTGTTCTGAAAATTATGCTTAAAAACCTTATCGTTTCTCAACTGACGCTTTGTATAGGGAAAGTGGTCAATTGCGTGTGCGCTAATTATTTCTTCGATTAGCTGTACTTACAGAACATAAGCACAAGCCAGAAACCACCTCCTCGAGAAGACCCCCCGAAATCCCTCTACCGCCATGTAGAACACGCATTTACGCTTTCACGCTTTCAGCCTTTTATTTTTAATTTAATAAAAATGACATATTTAGAAACCACACTCAGTATTACCAAGAACTTAAACACAAATAATTATATTGATACTGAAAACCTTCCCAAAATTGTTAAATAATTACAAATTATATAGAAGCACACATATCAATATTTATCATATTATAATCATTATATTATTTTATTTTATATATTTAAAACAGATACTATTCATTCATAATACATATTTTATCCCATACAAATAATAAATTATTTATTGATATAGTAGTATGTTTTAATTTTATATGTACATGTACATTTAATATATCACTGTTCTTTTACCTTTAGATAAGATCCTCCATTTCTTTCATTTTCTAAAGCAGCGGTGTTGCGTAAAAAGCTTGCGTAGAAAATGTATTCTGTGCACACTAATAAAGTCCCCAAAATACAGACCTCGCCTAGTATGTGAACTGCCATTGAACGATGTATTATGCACCTACCCACCTCTTTTGTAAAAAATAAGAACTGCTGCTGTAACTGAGTTATTTCAGTAAATCTTATTTAAAAACTAGTATGAAAGTTTGAAACCTATTTTAATTATTTTTTCTGCAAATCCAGTTTCCTCCGGAAGATTTTATACTTATTGATTAGCATATCAAAAGCTGTGTTTGCGGTATTAATTTTAGATTTTAATTCAGCGTCCCCATATTCTGCATAATACCCCATTTGTTAACTACAGGTTTTGGGGTGAAGTTTTTTATATGGCGTGGGCCTTCGCCTCCAATTTATTAGTTTTGTGAAGTACCAAGATAAAAAAAACCCTCCTTCTGCGGAACCCTACGCTGCGCGTGGCCCGAAGCGCACTTGGCCGGTTTTCAGAGTTACTTTACTTACCTGTATTCATTGTTCGGAAAGGTTTGCCGCCAACGATGCCTTTGCCGCGCTTTTTTAATGCACTGGACATTTTTAATCCACTGGACGAGGAGTTTGATCTGTTATATGATGATATATAGCCACTCATGCACGGCTTATTGGTGTTTACGAGTTTATCAATAGATATAGACTATGCTGTAGAACCTTTGTCTACCTCTTTGATTTAAAGTATTTACTACGTATAGAGAGGACATCCCAAACAAAGTGTCGCACGATACCTCAGCACGATACAATAACCAATGTTGCCAACAGTGATATTTAAGCGCAGCCCGGTAAAACGGTTCAACAGATTTTATATCGCTTTCGTGGATTTACAAAATGTATTCACACCTAATGTATCCACGCCAAAGTAGTCAAAGTAGGCTCGACAGAAATCGTAATTTTTTTTATATAGTAATATTTTTGTTTTATGAATTTTACAAAGTCCACAGCACAACAGGTAGGTACTTCATGTAGACCAACCATAGGCCAATTATTATGGACTAATATTTTTTAAACAAATAAAAAAAAATCAAAATTGACATAAATAAACATAAACATTTACATACAGGCACATACATTGCTTCTGGCCCCATACTAGGATACCCTGTGTCGTGGGAACCAGAAACAACATCACAAACATGTAAACATCCAAGACCTGGGGGTTTTTTTTGTCCCCAGCCGGGACAAAATTCAGAAGCGCATTCAGAGCGGTGGCATGGCAGCCTAGTGGGTACAACATTGGACTCGGAAGCGAGAGACCCAGGTTCAATTCCCAGTCCGGGTATGTACCTATGACATTGTTTTCTAAGTTATGTACATTTGTGAAGTTATAGTACGAGAGCAATACCACTCGCTAACTGTGAAGGAAAACATCGTAAGTAAACCTGAGTGTGTCTGAGCTATTCACAGACCTCAGCGCTTGAAATCGCCAATCCGCAAACAGCCAATGAGAAGAGCAGCACAACATTAGGGATGGGGACGAAAAAGTACATTATCGATTATACTTAAAAAAAATCGTACATCGTACAAAAATTTTTTTGTACATTATGTCGATTTTTTTCTTGTCATCTATGCGGTCTATACCTAAATAGTAACTAATTATTTCTCTATGTGGCGTAGTCTGTAACTATTTTATTTCGTTGAAGTAAAAGGCTGCCTAAGCTTTTATTTTTACAGGCTTTGCCTACCAATGTGTTAATTCCTAAATATGTCACTTGTGTTCATACCTACCTATCGTATAATTCGTGAATTCCGTTTCATCGTAAATTCTAATCATACGAATATTCTAAATGTCAAAGTTTAGAGACCATTTGCTGATAACCTTAGGCTTGAATTATACAGAAACTGCGTAGGTAAGTAAGGTTAAGGGACAGCGCAAGCATCTTGTCGCTTCAAAACGTTTTCATACCTACAAAATGTAGGTGTTAAGTCGCAAACATAACACCTTCATTCACTCCAGAGGTTCAAATATTTTGATTGCGTTCGTTCTTTGCAGTTTCGCGCGCTTTCTGTTATTGTCGATTTGTGTCATTTGGATACTGTAAAATATTGTTTAAAATATATTATTGATATTTTTAAAGTGAAAATAATATGGCAGGAGCCAAATCAAGAGCAAAGTTGTTGGTGGACGCTGCTTTAAGTGACCGGGTAAACGAAATAGCTCAAAACAACGATGATGACAATAATCATAACCTCAAAAATACTGCAGGTTAGATCTTTTCAAATTCTTGATTTGTTTGCATTGTTTGAATCACAGTATTTACACTATCATGGACTTTTCTGCTAAACTGGTGTTTACAAAATGCCGCACTTCATTGGTTTCTCATTAATGTTTTTGGCATATCTAAGAGGTGATGGGGCTACGCTGACCTCTGTGATATTTAGCTTTTTTTGAGTGTTCTTTCGCGTAATACTTGTTTTGTTTTGTAGTTTTGGTTAAAAAGGTGTCAAAACAGGATGTGTTAGGATAAGGTTAATAAACTAAAAACATTGGATGGCAGGAGAAAAAACCGACTAAGTCAATATTTCAATTTTTCTGGTTCCGACTAGTACTTGACGGGTGTTTACTAACTTAAATTTCTTTTTATTTACTTTTTGATCGCATGCCTTCTTCTACGCTTATGGCTTTGTTTTTTTGTATGTAATCTGGACTTTGGATGCATGTATCCAAAGTTATAAAATCGCTGAACCTTCCACCAGCGGTCAAGGCAAAAATTATATTGGCAGTCTTGCGAACGTCCCTGTCTCTGTAGATGATGAAATTACAGATGTAATAGAAAATTCCCTAGAAGAAGATATAGATTATTTTGGACTTACTTTGCGAAACAAAAAGTCATACACAGTCTTGGGGGATGTATCTCCATTTCAGAATAGAAATTAAGACTTCTTCCGGTAGTGATGACATTTATATTCCTGAAAGCCCGGATAGCACTAGCTCTTGTGGCGTTAGTGAGCATGAACCTGACAATGAATATGCTGACCGGCAGGAAAACCCCATTATTCTCTCCAGTAGTGAACAGCATGCAAATGAAGATTTGGAGGAAAATAATATGCCAAAAAAGCGCAAGATATTTCCACCAAAAGAAAATAAATCAAAAAAACGGCTGAGGAATGAACAATCTTGGAAGAAAAATGCTGCAGCTACAGCTAGAGCAAAAGGAGAAGAATATGTATCTTACAAAGGAGAGGTAGTTCCGAAAAAAAAGATTAAGAGAGGGACTTTGTGCCACGAGAAGTGCAGGCTAAAATGCTCAGATAATTTTTCCATTGAAGATCGGCAGTCTATTTTAAACAGCTATTATTCCCTGGACACCAATAGTAAGAATGCCCTATTATTCAGCAGCATTGAGAGTAAGCCTGTAGCGAATAAACGCTGTAATGCCAGAAAGCATAAATCTGCTTCCTACAAGTACTACGTAAAAAAGAATGGAATTACGAAAGAAATATGCAAGTTAGGTTTGTGCGGCATTTATCAGATAGGTCGCAAAAAAATTTATCTCATTATAAAAGGAATCAAGGAAGGACTTGCAGCTCCAAAACCAGATCAAAGAGGTAGACATCAGAATCGTCCTCACAAAATGGACGATGACGTTGTTAAACGTATTAAAGAATATATTTCAAGTTTTCCCGCTGAACAATCTCATTACTCACGAAACAAAAATATGAACAAACTCTATTTGTCACCGCTACTGAATGTGACCAAGATGCACAGTCTATACCTAGAAATGTGTCATAATGAGGACCTATCAGACAAATACCGTGTCAAGAAAACTTCATATAACCAAATTTTTGTTACACAATTCAACTTCAAAAGCGTTCTATTTACGTCAACTGTGGTTTTACAACCTGGGTATTCATGTTTGTGATGGAAGCAAAGAAAAAGCCGTATGTCGCACCTGGACTGAAGATGTTGCGGATCGCGGAAGTGCCGAAGTTGCGAGCGCACTTCTAAGATTTGTGAAAGTAGATCCAAGTTGCCAAAACAAAGATCACCTATTGATTTGGTCTGATTCGTGTGCCAGCCATATTGATTTAGATTTAATTTGTGATTTCATTTTAAATTACCTATTCAGTGAATATTGGTATTTTTTTGTTAAATATTCCTAAGAGTAAGTAAGTAAGTAACCCATTAATATCCCTAAATATTACATTTTTATTTTTAATATCCCTAAATTACAGACCAAAACTAGTTAACCTCGTGATTCCATTTTAAATTATTTAGTGAATTCTAGTGACTTTTTAGTAGAAAATATACTTAAATTTAGTGATATTACAGACCAAAACTGGTGAGAAAGTTTTCTGCAAGGTGGCAACACTGATTAAGTAGTATCCCTATATCGACGGTTAAAAGGTAATAGGGGATAAGCGACATTTTGGCCTAAAATGAGTTTTGATTGCCATCTTACTTAAAAAAAAATTCTGCGTCGAATGCGCTTACTCCCACGGCTCTACAATGACTTTATTGTCGCTTGTACCCAAGCAAAAAACTGCCTTTTTAAATATCGTTTTGGTATTACCGACCGAGTTTTAGGCCTTTTTTTGCTTAAAGGCGCTTGTACCCCTGTAAAAATGGCATCACTTTTGGCCTCTAGTCGGTAAGGTATTTTTACTTCCTACTGGTGTAGAGCTTCTGGGCGCTTACGCTTCTTTACCATAAGTACCTATTTTGAAAGTTGGAACTAATGTCTCTTTACCTTTGTCGTCAAAAAAATTAATCATCGGTTATACCCTACTACCATTTACAAGTTTACAATACAGCTGTCGCTTATAGGCAACTACTAAAACCTAATTAATATTGAACTGTTGGTTATACCCTACTACCATTAACAAGTTTACCATACAGTTGTCGCTTATAGGCAATTACTAAAACCTAGTTAATATTTAACTGTCGGTTATTCCCTACTACCATTTACAAATATAATACAACTCTGTTACTTATGCCATATTACTTTACAATGATAATTTATTAGTTGTAGCGTATGCCAATTTGTATTACCTATTCAGGTCTTTGTTGCACTCAGGTACCTATTTAGCGAGTCGCTTATCCCAAAATCAGTCGGCCGCGAGCAGTGACTTTATTTTAATGTGGTACCTACCAAATTTTGAGATCGTTTATTGTATTTTTTTAAGAAATATTATAATTATTATTATCAAAATAAATTTCGTCATAGTTAGTAGCTTGATTAGTTGTAAGTAAAAGTAAAAAATATTCAAAATTATTTAAGGCCGGCTGTCATAAAGCTAAAACCTTACTAATATTATAAACGCGAAAGTTTGTATGTATGGATCCAGATGAAATTTTGCACAGAGATAGATTATAGTCTGGATTAGCACATAGGCTATTTTTTATTCCGGAAAAATACACATAAAAATTACCACGCGAACAAAGTTGCGGGAAACAGCTAGTGCAATCATAAAAAGAATAAAATATTACAATCACCAAATAAAATTAAAACAATTTGGACAATAATAAATATAGAAACGGGTAAAAAAAATTAGGAGACCGAGATATTTCGCTTGATATAGATGAAAAAATAGTAACGACAAATGAAGATATCGCTGCAGCATTCAAATAGTTCTTCACTAATGTTCCAATCGTAACTACAGCTCCGTTAGAATCCTCACCTGATCATGCAGCAACATTATTAAAAGACAATGTCTCCTCATACGAACACGATTTCTCATTTAATTACGTTGAGTGGGGCTCAATGCTAATGTTGTTAAAAATTTTAATTATTGAATTTAAAAAAACCGAGGACTTGTGGGGTATGTCAGTAAAAATTGTTAGTTCAGTGATACATTTAAAAGAGGTGATAAACACGATCCAACCAATTCTAGATCCGTCTCAGTACTACCAGTATTAAGTAAAATATTTGAGAAGATCATCTTAGTCCGTGGCGCCGGATTAAGAATAGGGTCACTCCATTACCTTCCGTAGATGTTGTAGAAGGCGACTAAGGAATTAAATTACCAGGAGACGGGCAGCAGCGTCTTTCTTATATCAACCGCATACTGCGATCGCCAACCCGCCTGCCAGGCGTGGCGATTGAGGCAAAACCCCTCATGGTTTTGAAAGCTTGAAAAACCATGAGGGAGGCCTATGTCCTGCAGTGGGCGTCAAGTGGCTAATGATGATGATGATGATCTTAGATCAATTACTTACGCATTTCAATAGTTACCAACTCCTTCATAGTCAGCAATTCGGTTTTTCTAAAGGGCGGAATACAACAGACTCCGGAGTCATGTTACTTAAGCATATTTTCAGCAAGTAGGAGGATCACAAGGATGCTGTAGGCATATTTTGTGATTTATCAAAAACATTTGATTGTGTAGATAACGAAACGCTCCTCTTAAAGTTAAACTACTACAGAATAAACGGTGTAGGTTTAAATCTTTTAAGATCGTACTTAGCAAGAAGGGTTCAAAAAGCAGACATAAATCGTATTAAATACTCGGGTTCACTTGTGAAAATAGGAGTCCCACAGCGATCTATCTTAGGGGAGTTCCTTTTCCTGGTCTACGTAAGTGATTTACCGTTTATGGTACAAAAAATGTCTAAGATAGCGTTATTTGCTGATGACCCCTCACCTATTTTTGAAATAAGAAGACAAGAAAATAATCTTGACGTGGCAAATAATGCTCTCTCGCAAGTAATCTGCTGCTAAATTCCAAAAAGACAAAATGTATAAAGTTTATCTTACCTAACGTAAGATTATTTGAGAACAACACCGTAATTGTAAATGAAAAACTAGAATTTGTAGAAGATACTGTATTTAATCGATGCAAAACTACAATGGGGTCCACATATTGTAAAATTAGAACACAGACTTAGCTCTGCAGCATATGCAGTGAAAAGAATTAGGGAACTCACTGACTTTGCAACTGCTAGGCTTGTTTATTTTAGTTACTTCCATAGTATTATGACCTACGGTATCCTACTATGGGGCCGGGCAGCAGACATTGAGACTATCTTTATCTTGCAGAAGAGAGCCATCCGATTTATTTACAAGTTCGGTAGTAGAGATTTGCTAAGGGAAGGGAGTCAATACATTTAAGAAAATATTATGTACGTTAGAAAAAATATCAAAGACTTCGAAAAATGTTGGTGGCCATCATAATGTTAATACTAGAAATAAACACAAATTGTCATTTCTCTGATTTAGACTTGCATAAGTTAATACTTAATACTTGTTAACACTCTGTGCAAAAAAGCTTAGTATAACATCAAGGATTATTTAGAAGACAAAGATGTTTGGCATTAAACAATAACATTTAATACAGGACGAATCAATCATTGTGACTAGTGTTCAATACATTCATGACTAATATTTAAGTTGAAAACTCTGTTAAAAAGGTTAAAACGTGTTATGAAAAGAATAAATGTGGAGTTTCTTTGTTCGTTTCTTCCACATAATCTATTAATTGTGTAACTAACAACTTTAACAATAACAACTCTGACGTTCATTAAGTAAACATTTTGAATAAAAATATTTTAATTGAATTGAGTAAATATTACAAAATACTTTTGTTATTGTTTGTTGCTTTGAAGGCGTTTGTTGTTATTTCAAAGTTTCTAAGTACGTGGTGCTATGTTGTACCTATTGATTTTAGAAAAACCTTTATTTTTAAGGTACCTTTTACGGTATTTTTATAAGTAGTAGTAATTAATACCAAACTACTTACTTTACACATGGGTATATTATGTTATTGTCATTAAGTTAAGTTACGACTTTTTTTTTGTTACTACGTACACAAGTACATTATGAAACATACATTTTTCTTTAATAATTGTGTTTTTTTTTTATATAAACAGTAAAAAAAAATAATATAACTTTTAATTTCATCGAACAATTGACCTTATTAGGTCAGATAATAATTACAAAATCGTACCTAATGTAGGTAAGTAATCTGGTACGAACGATGATGATGAAACTGACATCCTCTAACGTATGCAGTTACTTAAGTCTCATTTTAAAGGAGAATCATGTTGGTTGTAAATCTATCATTTGTAGGACGTGACGTTTAATCCGCGTTACAAATCGCCCAGGTAATGTCATATGTTGGATGTTCTTGTTTTCCTCTTGGCCTAAAAATTTTGATGTGTAGAAACACCATATTACCTTTTATTCAACTCACTTTCGGTGTCACTAATATCTGACATACTCACGATGTTTTTGCTAAGCACTGTTTCTTGTGCTTCCTTACCTTTTGTCACAATGGTGTGAATCGTCATATATCCTTCTTTACCTAATTTAGTTATTCAACAGGCATGTGACTTATGCTTTATTAACTCTTGGTATACGGAAACCAAATGTAGCTTAGTCTTCTATACTCTTCGTTTATTCATTTGTAGATGTAACATATGCCTAATTACCTCATATAAAAAATATGTTCAATTGAGTTAAGCGACATAAAAGTACATAAAACAACGTCGAATCAAATAAAATAATTAATGTTATTAATTATTATAAAATTAATTAATGTTAATTAATGCTCGTATTTTTTTGAGTTTAGAGCTGTTTCCATCCTTACGTTATGACAATAAATAAAAAAGTTATGTCCATTTTTCTGAAATTTCAAACTTTAAATTGCTCTCCTGAACAATTTGGTTTTTGTCGCTTAAACCCTATATCCTTTTAACCGTCGATATATAATACACCTCTGTTACTTATGCCGTATTACTTTACAATGATAATTTATTAATTGTAGCGTATGCCAATTTGTATTACCTATTCAGGTCTTTATTGTACTCAGATACATATTTAGCGAGTCGCTTATCCCAAAATCAGTCGGCCACGAGCAGTGAATTAATTTTAATGTGGTACCTACCTACCACATTTTGAGATCGATTATTGTATTTTTTAAGAAATATTATAATTATTATTAACAAAATAAATTTCTTCATAGTTAGTAGCTTAATTAGTTGTAAGTAAAAGTAAAAAATATTCAAAATTATTTAAGGCCGGCTGTCATAAAGCTAAATCCTTACTAATATTATAAACGCGAAAGTTTGTATGTATGGATCCGGATGAAATTTTGCATAAAGATAGATTATCGTCTGGATTAGCACATAGGCTATTTTTTATCCCGGAAAAATACACATAAAAATTACCACGTAAACAAAGTTGCGGGAAACAGCCAGTGCGATCATAAAAAGAATAAAATATTACAATCACCAAATAAAATTAAGACAATTTGGACAATAATAAATAGAGAAACGGGTAAAAAAAAATTAGGAGACCGAGATATATTATTTCGCTTAATATAGATGACAAAATAATAACGACAAATGAATATATCGCTGCAGCATTCGAACAGTTCTTCACTAATGTTCCAATCGTAACTACAGCTCCGTTAGAATCCTCACCTGATCGTGCAGCAAAATTATTAAAAGACCATGTCTTTGGTCATACGGTCATATGACCATGTCGAACGAACACGAGTTCTTATTTTAAAATTTTAATTATTGAATTAAAAAAAAACCGAGGACTTGTGGGGTATGTCAGTAAAAATTGTTAGTTCAGTGATACATATCCTAGCTCTGCCGTTAGCAAAAATTTTCAATAAACGAGTAGATGAGGGAGTATTTCCGGACCTCATGAAATATAGTAGACTAATATCCTTATTTAAAAGAAGGTGATAAACACGATCCAACCAATTCTAGATCCGTCTCAGTACTACCAGTATTAAGTAAAATATTTGAGAAGATCATCTTAGTCCGTGTGGCGCCGGATTAAGAATAGGGTCACTCCATTACCTTCCGTGGATGTAGTAGAAGGCGACTAAGGAATTAAATTACCAGGAGACGGGCAGCAGCGTCTTTCTTATTCCAACCGCATACTGCGATCGCCAACCCGCCTGCCAGGCGTGGCGATTATGGTAAAACCCCTCATGGTTATGTTTGAAGCTTTGAAAAACAATGAGGGGGGCCTATGTCCTGCAGTGGGCGTCAAGTGGATGATGATGATGATCTTAGATCAATTACTTACGCATTTCAATAGCTACCAACTCCTTCATAGTCAGCAATTCGGTTTTACAAAAGGGCGGAATACGACAGACTCCATGCTGTAGGCATATTTTGTGATTTATCAAAAACATTTGATTGTGTAGACCACGAAACGCTACTGTTAAAGTTAAACCCCTATGGAATAAAGGGTGTAGGTTTAAATCTTTTAAGATCGTATTTAGCAGGAAGGGTTCAAAAAGCACATGTAAATCGTATTAAATCCTCGGGTTCACTTGTGAAAATAGGACTATCTTAGGGGTAAATATAGTTAGACATAGACATAGACATTTACATACAGGCACATACATTGCTTCTGGCCCCATTACCATTTACCGTTTATGGTACAAAAAATGTCTAAGATAGTGTTATTTGCTGCTTTATTTTTGAAATACGGAGACAAGAAAATAATCTTGACGATGCAAATAATGCTCTCGCAAGTACTAAATTGTTCACAGCAAATAATCTGCTGCTAAATTCCAAAAAGACAAAATTTATAAAGTTTACCTTACCTGACGGAAGATTATTTGAGAACAACACAGTAATTGTAAATTAACAGTAGAATTTGTAGAAGATACTGTATTTCTGCGCATCATAATCGATGCAAAACTACAATGGGGTCCACAGCCTGCGGTATCCTACTATGGGGCCGGGCAGCAGACATTGAGACTATCTTCATCTTGCAGAAGAGAGCCATCTGATTTATTTACAAGTTAGGTAGTAGGGATACGCTAAGAGATTTCTTTAAAGAAACCAATATCTTAACAGTTGCATGAAAATATTATGTACGTTAGAAAAAATATCGAAGACTTCGAAAAATGTTGGCGGCCATCATAATGTTAGTACTAGAAATAAACACAAATTATCATTTCCATGGTTTAGACTTGCAAAAGTTAATACTTAATACTTCTTAACACTGTGCAAAAAAGCTTACTATAACATCAAGGACTATTTAAAAGACAAAGATGTTTGGCATTAAACAATAATATTTAATACAGGACGATTCAATCATTGTGACTAGTGTTCAACACATTTATGACTAATATTTTAAGTTGAAAACTCTGTTATTTAAGTTAAAACGTGTTTTGAAAAGAATAAATGTGGAGTTTATTTATTAGTTTCTTCCCCACATTATCTATTAATTGTGAAACTAACAACTTTAACAATAACAACTCTGAAGTTCATTGGGTAAACATTCTGTTTTTATAATGAATAAAAATATTTGAATTGAGTAAATATTACAAAATACTTTTGTTATTGTTGCTTTGAAGGCTTTTATTGTTATGTCAAAGTTTCTAAGTACGTAGTGCTATGTTGTATCTGTTTTGTTTAGAAAAAACCTTTATTTTTAAGGTACATTTTACAATATTTTTATTCACTTCACACATGGGTATATTATGTTATTGTCATTAAGTTATGTTACCACTTTCCTTTTTTTACACAAGTACAATATGAAAAATACTTTTTTATTTAATAATTGTGTTTTTTTTATATAAACAGTGAAAAAAAAAACGAATGTAACTTTTAATTTGATCGCACAATTGACCTTATTAGGTCAGATAATAATTACAAAATCGTACTTAATGTAGGTAAATAATCTGGTACGAACGATGATGATGAAACTGACATCCTCTAACGTATGCAGTTACTTAAGTCTCATTTTAAAGGAGAATCATGTTGGTTGTGAATCTATTATTTGTAGGACGTGACGTTTAATCCGCGTTACTAATCGGCCAGGTAATGTCATATGTTGGATGTTCTTGTTTTCCTCTTGGCCTAAAAATCTTGATGTGTGGAAGCACCATATTACCTTTTATTCAACTCACTTTCGGTGTCACTAATGTCTGACATCCTCACGATGTTTTTGGTAAGCACCGTTTCTTGTGCTTCATTACCTTTTGTCACAATGGTGTGAACCATCTTATATCCTTCTTTACCTATTTTAGTTATTCAACAGGCATGTGACTTATGCTCTATTAACTCTTGGTATACGGAAACCAAATGTAGCTTAGTCTTCTATACACTTCGTTTTTTTTATTTGTAGATGTAACATATGCCGAATTACCTCATATAAAAAATATGTTCAATTGAGTTAAGCGACATAAAAGTACATAAAACAACGTCAAATCAAATAAAATAAAATGTTAATTAATGCTCGTATTTTTTTTGAGTTTAGAGCTTATTCCATCTTTACGTTATGACAATAAATAAAAAAGTTTTGTCCATTTTTCTGAAATTTCAAACTTTAAATTGCTCTCCTGAACAATTCGGTTTTTGTCGCTTATACCCTATATCCTTTTAACCGTCGATATCTTCTTTTCTATGATTTTTATATTGGTGTTACGGAGTTTTGTTTGCATTGCATTTTTAGAACTGGGTGCCAAGATCATAAAAACAGTTCCTTTATCTACAAGTTTTATTCGCGCTGAATAAATGTTCACTGGAACGTTGAAAATTATAATATACAGAAGGAGTTAGCACTGACTAACCGAAATAACTTAATTAAACTAAAACTGCAGCATCTGCTTGAAAAATAACACTTTAAACCAATATATCAGAACCTATCAAATGATCAATGTTTTTTTAGACTGTCAGGAAAAAACTATTTTTTAAATGTAACTTTTTTCCTTCCCGGTTACTCCACCATGTATAGCCTGCCAGGTACGCTTGGCGTTCGCAGATTCGAACAATGTGGATCGACCCTGCGCGCGCCGGACTGCCGTCTGTGAATGTGGTGCACAGTCAACCCCACATCACTCCCCTCCAGAGACCATCTTACGGGCGATAATAGTCATTTAGATGAACCAAAAATCGAACGCGTCGTCCTGATGAGGTCTCTCGAGGCATGGCCGGGGGTTGGTGCGATGCCACTGTTGGGGGCTAAGGAAGTGTAGGTTGCGTGGGATGCTGTGTAATATTGCGCGATTGATGTGAAGGATGAGAACTTTGGAGTGAAGTCTGTAGGGACACATTCCTCGTCGCAGTGGCTGATCTATCCACTAGTTCGTAGGCCGGTTTCAGTCGGTCAATCGACACAGTCGTCTCTTTTCCCTACCGCAATATTTTGAATATCTTCTGTCCTCTCTCTAAGACTTTGAAAGGGCCAGTATAGGGAGGCTGAAGGGCACCGCGCAACGCGTCTTCACGTAGGAATACGCGACTGCAGGTGCTTAAGTCCTTGAAAACAAAAACTTTACATTCTCTGTGTCGTGATGCAGGTGCTGGACGAAGATTTGCTGCAAAAAACCTCAGACGCGTAGAAAATTCGGTCAAATCCGTTGATCCAACTGTATCATGACCAAAAAAATCGCCTGGCAGCCGTAAGGGCTCTCCATAAAACAGCTCAGCTGAAGATGCTTGCAGGTCTTCCTTAAAAGCACTCCTGACCCCAAGTAATACCAAGGGAAGAGATTCAACCCAGTTTGTATTAGCATGACAAATTATAGCCGCCTTAAGCTGGCGGTGGAATCACTCAACTAGTCCGTTACACGCTGGATGGTAGGTGGTAGTTCTGCGATGCTTGAAACCAGCCATTTTAGATAAATGCCTAAAGATGGCTGATTCAAATTGACGCCCCTGATCAGTAACTATATCTGTAGGACAGCCAAACCTAGATATCCAGCCTGAAAGTAGGGCTCGAGCCATCATGTCCGTAATCGGGACGGCTTCTGGCCAACGCGTAAATCGGTCAACCGCGGTTAAACAATAACGAAATCCTTGAGAAGATGGCAATGGACCAATCAAATCTATATGGATAATTTGAAATCTAGCGCGGGGTAAAGCAAATTCAGCCAGAGGAGAAGAAACATGCCTACTTACCTTTGAGCGCTGACAATTCAGACATGCCCGTGACCACTCGCGACAATCTTTGCATACTCCTGGGCAAAAAAAGCGCTGCGCCACTAGCTTAGCGCTTGCGTTAGCACCCGGGTGACTTAAACAGTGGAGACTGTCAAAGATAGTCTTGCGAAACGACTTACGTCGCAGTATAACATTGTTGTGCTTCCTGGCATGGCGACTTTCTCCAAGCGCAATGCCGAGGAGCCATTCAGAAGTTCTGCAAGCTCAGAGTCAGCGACCTGCGACATTGCTAAAGCTTCTAAGTCGACAGATCCATGTACCTCCTCAATTCATGATAAAGTGTCCGCCACCACGTTATCTTTCCTTGAGATATGTCGGATGTCGGTTGTGAACTGTGAAATAAAGTCCAAGTGCCTGTATTGCCTCGGAGAACAGTTGTTTTTCCGTTCATGAAATGCAAAACATAATGGCTTGTGGTCAGTGTAAACTACAAAATGCCTAGCCTCAAGCATGTGCCTAAAATATTTTATGCCTTCATAGATAGCCAGAAGTTCACGGTCATAAGGTGAGCATTTTTGCTGTGACGGGCTGAACTTGCGCGAAAAAAATGCTAATGGCTGCCAATGATAATCAACAAACTGCTGTAAAACCGCGCCCATACCCAGATCTGAAGCGTCTGTCACCAGCGCTAGATTAGCACGACAATCTGGCTGAGCAAGCAGTGCGGCGTTGGAGAGGCTTTGTTTCGACTCTTGAAAAGATTTTAGGGAATCTCCAGTTAGGTTAACCGGATGAGAGCCTTTCACCGAACCACTCAGTAAAGCGTTCATTGGCGCCTGAATTTGAGCAGCTCGTGGGATAAAAGGCCTGTAAAAGTTTAACATACCCAAGTATCGTCTGAGTTTCTTGACGATTGTAGGAACAGGGAACTCCATAATAGCTTGCACCTTTGTTGATAGCGGCTTAGTCCCGTCTTTGGAAATGCGGTGTCCTAAGAATGTTACCTCCGGTGCACCGAAAACACATTTGCTTGTATTCACGACAATACCGTAGTCCCTCATCCTAGTGAATACCTGATGTAGATGGTCTTCATGCTCGTCATCGTTCTTTGAAAATACCAAGAAATCGTCCAGGTAACAGTATACAAAATCTAGACCTCTTGTTACTTCGTCGACGAACCTTTGAAATGTCTGTCCTGCGTTTCTGAGGCCAAACGTCATAAACGGGAATTCGTAAAGACCAAACGGAGTTGTTATAGCAGTTTTATGGCGATCTGAGGGATCAACTGGAATCTGATTATAAGCTTTAACCAAGTCTATTATGGAAAATATTTTGCAGCCGGAGATGCTGTGGGTGAAATCATGAATATGCCGAACTGGGTACCTAACCGGGACGGTGCGGGCGTTCAGATCTATAGTCACCACATGGGCGCCAACTATTGTCTTTTTTAGGCGCCAAGTGCAACGGCGACGACCAACTGCTGTCAGATGGCCGGGCAGTGCCATTGGCCAGCATCGCTTCAAACTCCTGTCTTGCAATTTTTAATTTGTCCGGGGCCAACCTGCGGGGAGTACAGGTCACCGGCGGACCCGGAGTGGTGTTTAAATGGTGTACAGTGTTATGTTTGACAATGCGTAGTGTACGGGCTGGGCGTGTGATATCTGGGAAAGAGTCTAACAGTTTGTGAAATCGACTGTCACCAGTCGGTACACATGCCTGTTGAATAATTAAAATAGATAAAGAAGGATATATGACGATTCAAACCATTGTGACAAAAGGTAATGAAGCACAAGAAACGGTGCTTAGCAAAAACATCGTGAGGATGTCAGACATTAGTGACACCGAAAGTGAGTTGAATAAAAGGTAATATGGTGCTTCCACACAACAAGATTTTTAGGCCAAGAGGAAAACAAGAACATCCAACATATGACATTACCTGGGAGATTAGTAATGCGGATTAAACGTCACGTCCTACAAATAATAGATTCACAACCAACATGATTCTCCTTTAAAATGAGACTTAAGTAACTGCATACGTTAGAGGATGTCAGTTTCATCATCATAGTTCGTACCAGATTACTTACCTACATTAGGTATGATTTTGTAATTATTATCTTATTAAAAGTTAGATTCGTTTTTTTTTTCACTGTTTATATAAAAAAAACACAATTATAAAAGAAAAAAGTATTTTTCATAATGTACTCCTCTACGTAGTAACAGAAACAAAGTCGTAACTTAACTTAATGACAATAACATAATATACCCAAGTGTGAAGTGAGAAGTTAGGTATTAATTGATTTGATTTGATTTGATTTGATTTGATTTATTCAGAAAAGTTTAACAATTTACTTATCCTATTTTAGCATAGTTGGAGAGAATGTAATTTTATTTAACTAATGATAGGATTAGAACGATGATGTCTGTACTAGTTATAAAACCTTCTGTCGTTCCTTCTGCGAAAGTTAGCTATTTTATTACATTGCTGTTTGAGTATTTACTGATGTATGCTAGTTACAAGCTACAACAGATGACAATGTATGAGTGGTACAGTGTGTGTGCGTGTGCGAGTGAGTGTGTGTGGGAGTGTGTGTGTGTTGTGTGTGTGTGTCTGTGTTTATTAATTACTACTACTTATAAAAATACTGTAAAAGGTACGTTAAAAATAAAAGTTTTTCTAAACATAATTAGTACAATATAGCACTACGTACTTAGAAACTTTAACATAACAATAAAAGCCTTCAAAAAAACAATAAAAAAAGTATTTTGTAATAATAGGGGTTAAAGTATGAAATTACCGTTTTATTTCAATAGGTTCTTTGAATTGACATAGAATCTTCATGGTTTGAGGTTTTCGAATGAAACTTTTTTCAAATTGTTTCTATGATGTTCTTTTTTTAAAAAATGTGAAACATTTGAATATCGACTTTCAATTGTTTTTGTTATTCAATTTAGACAAGAAAGATGGATACTGCGAAAATTCGAGTGATTATGAGGCACCCATTTTTCGTATTTTATTATTTTATTGATTTGACACAAGTGAGTGGATATTGTGGATAAGGTAACGTTAAACCATGCCGCTAATTCCTGGGTAGTTTGACTAGGGTCGGCTTCCACTATCTCTCTTAATTCATCGTTATTCACCTGTGTGGGCGGTCTTCCTCGTGGCTCGTTCTTTAAGTCGAAATTTTCATCACGAAAGCGTTTAAACCAAAATCGCACGGTGCGTTCATTAGTAGACCCCTCTCCAAACGCAGCATTGATATTGCGGGCTGTTTCTGCCGCGTTAGTTCCGCGTCGGAACTCGTATTCAAAAATCACTCGAATTTTCGCAGTATCCATCTTTCTTGTCTAAATTGAATAACAAAAACGATTGAAAGTCGATATTCAAATGTTTCACATTTTTAAAAAAAAGAAAATCATAGAAACCATTTGAAAAAAGTTTCATTCGAAAACCTCAAACCATGAAGATTCTATGTCAATTCAAAGAACCTATTGCAATAAAACGGCAATTTCATACTTTAACCCTAATATTTACTCAATTCAATTCAATTCAAATATTTTTATTCATTATAAAAACAGAATGTTCACTCATTGAACGACAGAGTTGTTATTGTTAAAGTTGTTAGTTTCACAACCGATAAATTATGTGGAGAAGAAACCAACATAGAAACTCCACATTTATTCATTTCAAAACACGTTTCAACTCAATTAACAGAGTTTTCAATTAAAAATATTAGTCATGAATGTGTTGAACACTAGTCACAATGATTGAATCGTCCTGTATTAAATATTATTATTTAATGCCAAACATCTTCGTCTTCTAGATAATCCTTGATGTTATAGCAAGCTTTTTTGAGTGTTAAGAAGTATTAAGTATTAATTTTTTGCAAGTCTAAATCATGGAAATGACAATTTGTGTTTACTTCCAGCATTAACACTATGATGGCCGCCAACATTTTTCGAAGTCTTTGATATTTTTTCTAACGTACATAATATTTTCATAAATATATTGACATGCAACTGTTAAGATATTGGTTTCTTTAAAGAAATCTCTTAGCGAATCCCTACTACCTAACTTGTAAATAAATCAGATGGCTCTCTTCTGCAAGATGAAGATAGTCTCAATGTCTGCTGCCTAGCCCCATAGTAGGATACCGTAGGTCATAATACTATGGAAGTAACTAAAATAAACAAGCCTAGCAGTTGCAACGTCAGTGAGTTCCCTAATTCTTTTCACTGCATATGCTGCAGAGCGATGTGGACCCCATTGTAGTTTTGCATCGATTATGATGCGCAGAAATACAGTATCCTCTACAAATTCTAGTTTATCATTTACAATTACTATGTTGTTCTCAAATAATCTTACGTTAGGTAAGGTAAACTTTATAAATTTTGTCTTTTTGGATTTTAGCAGCAGATTATTTGCTGTGAACCATTTAGTACTTGCGAGAGAGCATTATTTGCATCGTCAAGATTATTTTCTTGTCTCCTTATTTAAAAAATTTTAGACATTTTTTGTACCATAAACGGTAAATCACTTACGTAGACTAGGAAAAGTAACTCCCCTAAGATAGATCACTGTGGGACTCTTATTTTCACAAGTGAACCCGAGGATTTAATACGATTTACGTGTGCTTTTTGAACCCTTCTTGCTAAATACGATCTTAAAAGATTTAAACCTACACCCTTTATTCCGTAGTTGTTTAACTTTAAGAGTAGCGTTTTGTGGTCTACACAATCAAATGTTTTTGATAAATCACAAAATATGCCTACAGCATCCTTGTGATCCTCCTACTTGCTGAAAATATGCTTAAGTAACATGACTCTGGAGTCTGTCGTATTCCGCCCTTTAGTAAAACCGAATTGCTGACTCTGAAGGTGTTGGTAACTCTTGAAATGCGTAAGTAATTGATCTAAGATCATCATCATTATCAGCCACTTGACGCCCACTGCAGAACATAGGCCTCCCTCATGGTTTTTCAAGCTTCAAACATAACCATGAGGGGTTTTGCCATAATCGCCACGCCTGGCAGGCGGGTTGGCGATCGCAGTATGCGGTTGGAATAAAAAGACGCTGCTGCCCGTCTCCTGGTAATTTAATTCCTTAGTCGCCTTCTACAACATCCACGGAAGGTAATGGAGTGACCCTATTCTTAATCCGGCGCCACACGGACTAAGATGATCTTCTCAAATATTTTACTTAATACTGGTAGTACTGAGACGGATCTAGAATTGGTTGGATCGTGTTTATCACCTCTTTTAAATAAGGGTACTAGTCTACTATATTTCATGAGGTCCGAAAATACTCCCTCATCTACACATTTATTGAAAATTTTTGCTAACGGCAAAGCTAGGATATGTATCACTTAACTAACAATGTTTACTGACATAGGTACCCGTTTTTTTTTAATTCAATAATTTAAATTTTTTAGCAACGTTATGGGGCTCAATGTAATTAAATGAGAAATCGTGTTCGTACGAGGAGACATGGTCTTTTAATAATGTTGCTGCACGATCAGGTGAGGATTCTAACGGAGCTATAGTTACGATTGGAACATTAGTGAAGAACTGTTCGAATGCTGCAGCGATGTCTTCATTTGTCGTTATTATTTTGTCACCTATATTAAGCAAAATATCTCTTACCCGTTTCTCTATTTATTATTGTCCAAGTTGTTTTAATTTTATTTGGTGATTGTAATATTTTATTCTTTTTATTATCGCACTGGCTGTTTCCCGCAACTTTGTTCGCGTGGTAATTTTTATGTGTATTTTTCCGGGATAAAAAATAGCCTATGTGCTAATCCAGACTATAATTTATCTCTGTGCAAAATTTAATCTGGATCCATACATACAAACTTTCCCGTTTATAATATTAGTAAGGATTTAGATTTATGACAGACGGCCTTAAATAATTTTGAATATATTTTTTAATTTTACTTACAACTAATTAAGCTACTAACAATGACGAAATTTATTTTTAAATTTAATAATAATTATAATATTTCTTAAAAAAATACAATAATCGATCTCAAAATGTGGTAGGTAGGTACCACATTAAAATAAAGCAGTGACTTCGCGGCCGACTGATTTTGGGATAAGCGACTCGCTAAACAGGTAACTGAGTACAATAAAGACCTGAATAGGTAATACAAAATGGCATACGCTACAATTAATAAATTGTCGTTGTAAAGTAATACGGCATAAGTAACAGAGTTGTATTATATTTGTAAATGGTAGTAGGGAATAACCGAGAGTTAAATATTAGCTAGGTTTTAGTAATTGCGTATAAGCGATCACTGTATGGTAAACTTGTTAATGGTAGTAGGGTATAACCGACAGTTCAATATTAATTAGGTTTTAGTAGTTGCCTATAAGCGACAGCTGTATCGTAAACTTGTAAATGGTAGTAAGATATAACCGATGCTTAATTTTTTTGACGACAAAGGTAAAGAGACATTAGTTCCAACTTTCAAAATAGGTACTTATGGTAAAGAACCGTAAGCGCCCAGAAGCTCTACACCAGTAGGAAGTAAAAATACCTTACCATGCCATTTTTACAGGGGTACAAGCGCCTTTAAGTAAAAAAAAGCCTAAAACTCGGTCGGTTACACCAAAACGACCTTTAAAAACGCAGTTTTTTGCTTGGGATCAAGCGACAATAAAGTCATTGTAGAGCCGTGAGAGTAAGCGCATTCGACGCAGAATTTTTTTTTAAGTAAGATGGCATTCAAAACTCATTTTAGGCCAAAATGTCGCTTATCCCCTATTACCTTTTAACCGTCGATATGTAGGTACTAGGTAGTAGACAATCAAAAGTAGACAAGTAGGTAGGTTAAGTAATTTAAATGTGGCAAGGATAAGTAGAGAAGAAGAAGAAGAATAAACTTATTATTAACAAATACTTACATCGAAATGGTCTTCACAGCAGTGCGCTTTAGTTTTAGGGGCTATTGAATCAACTCTTTTTACGGCTGTCATCCACTTTCTCCTCATTTTTGGGGCCTCAGGAACATAAAAAAAGAGTTTATCGGGTGTTTTAACTGTTGAATTGAAGCACTGAGGCACAATAGAGTATTTTTTTCCATTTTTACCACAGAGAACTTTATAATTTTGATTTTTACTGCGCAGCGGCGTGCGAATAAGAGCGCGACTGTCGAATGACCGGGGGTGTGACGTCATCGGCTAGTGAGCGCCCGTCTACGTTTTTAAAAACCTTCGGCTGGAAATAGGCACTTTGATCGTAAATATCTCAGCCATTTTTTAAGATATGCAAAAACTAAAAACACAGTTTTTGTCGTAATTTTTTGTAGATTTATTTGGCATGTAAAATAAAAAAAACGTTTGTCAGACGCATTGCTAAAGAGCAATTCAATATAACAGACTGATAATCTCTTGTCAAACGCATTTCAGCCAATCACGTGCCGCTATTTTGAGTTAATCTTGGATTCAACGCCTGTTACATTTGATCGCCCTTTCAGAAACTGGAGGTAAGTGATAGGTATAATTATGTTCAGCCCAATGGTCTGTAAGTAGAAGAAGAAAAAGTATTATGTATTTATTCGCGTTTGTCAGGGGCGGCCGGGCGCGGCGTTCGGAGGATGCATGACAGTATAGTACGACAATAGTTATTTGTTATACAAGAGTGCAAAGTTGCTTTTTAACCGCGTGCTCAACTCTGATGACTCGTGATTCAAAAATTAGAATTCTGAGGGTTAGCGAGGGAATCAAAAGAGCACAAGGTAAAAAATCTTTGCACTCGAGTGCAACACGTAACTTTTCATCCTCCCTCAGTGAGGAAGTAACTAAATGCAAAAAAAAACACGAAGAAGGTCCCGAGTCTGAGTTTTTAACAAATTTAAAAAAAGTTGTATGATAAATTCGGCACCATGGAGTTAGAAAAGTAAATAGGTGTAACTGATGTTTTGAATTTAAGAACTTAGTGCACACGATGTTCTAAATTCAATTATTTAATGATGGCGGAATGTGTGTGAAAGAGATGCCATATAACGTTATGTTTGTTACGTTAATGCTATTATAGCGCTATTTATAAAGTTAAGTCGGGCATAGCGCTATTGGAATAGCGCTATTCGACCAACATAATAACGTTATACCCCGTATAACGTTTTGAAATTATAACGTTTTAGGAAGCTTTTCATAGCGCTATGACGCATAGCGTTAGGAGCATAATAGCGGTATTTCAAGGTCTGGGTGCACAGTCAACCCCACACATATATAGTCTGTGTCTGTGATTGTCATTCAAAGAATTTAATTTTCTACTTCGTGCATAGAGTATAGTAATCATAGAGTATAGTAATCTTCGTGTTAGGATCTCGCTTAGTAAAATCTAAGTTAAAATATGGAGGCCGCTACTTTGAAGAAGAAGAAAACTACCATTAGTAAGGGTAAAATAAAGAAAACAATGAAAAATGTACTGTGCAGGCCTGATCCTATGTTTTGGTTCGTAATTACCTGATTATTTAATAAAACAATTGATGTCCTGCTAAGAAACAATTTTTTTCTTTACTTAAGTTTTGCTCTTTTTCTAGGCCAGTGGTATCAGAAGAGCATAGTAAAGAATTAGAAAATATTTTCCAAAAGTTTAAAGTTCAAGTGCCAGAGTTCAAGAAACCTCATTGGTCTGAGATCAAGGCATTGCCCAAGGAGGAGCGACCAAAAGCACCTAAACCAAAGTATGTAGTAAACTTATACTATAACAGAATGTAAATTCTTTACGTTGAAATAAATTATTGATTTCTGATTTCTGATTATAAGTTATAATCTAAAAGTCCTTCTACGACGCACTGTCTATCTGAATTCGACTCGGCAAATAGTAAAGTATGATCAGCTATTGAAAGTAAAATAAAAATTTTGTTGTTTATTGACCATACCTTCCTTAGTACATACTACAGCTGATCAACCTCTTCAATTTCATGACTGAACTGTTATAAGTACATACAAAATATACCTACATTCTGGCTATGTTAGTTGCCTGCAATTAACATCCCATACTTCAGTATTTTTAATGACTCATGGTGTTCATATAGTTATTTAACAGGTCTTATTTAGGTTATTTATCAAGGTCACCCAACGAGCAACGAAGAGAGCTATGTTAGGAGTTTCACTTCATGATCGAATCAAAATGAGGTGATCTGCAGAAGAACCCGAGTTACTGATATAGCTCGAAGAATTGCCAGTTGACTTGGCAGTGAGCGGGGCACATAGCTGGGAGAACTGATGGCCGTTAGGGCGAAAAAGTTCTGACTTGGCGACGGCGGACCGGACAACGCAGTGTGGAAAGACCCCCAGCAGATGGTCTGATGACCTGGTTACGCTTGGAAAACTATGAGATAGGTCTATGTCCTGCAGTGGGCGTCAAATGGCTGATGGCTATGATGATGATTGAGATTATTTATTAGGTAAACATTAATCCCCGAAGTTCAATGTATAAATAATTATCCCATACTTCACCAAAGATATTTAAAATCACCTCTATGTATTGTGATTTTCTGGTAGATAATGTACTATCCATGTGTGCAGTCATTTGTGCCTCACCTCAACCCCAATGTGTTGTCTAGCTGCTTGATTATAGTACATTACATAAACTCACTCCTGCATCCCAGAGTGGTAGGTAGAGACAGAGATTTCTCACTATCCATGCTCCAATTAATCTGATCTAATTGTAGTATGTACCTTGTACCTATAATAATTATTGTGCTTTTTCTTGCAGAAAAGTAGAAGGCCTACTATTTGGCTTAACAACATGTTGTAAAGCTATAGCCAGTAGTAGATGTGATGGCATTATAATTGATGCAGAGGTGAATCCCCGAATTTTGGTTCAACATGTGATAGAAGCAGGTGTTACAGCTCAAATACCTGTCTTATGTCTGAAAGAACTGAAGAAAGTCACGACAAACAACTTTGGTTTCCCAACCTGCTGTCTTGGAGTGAACAAAGATGAGAATTGCATGTCTGAACTAAGAAGCAAAATTTTGGAGATTTCCAAGAACTATAGAGTACAGAGTAATACTCAAACAAAAAGTACTAAAATGGAAATAGCAGAAAAAAATTGCACTAAAAAAGAAGATAAGTCAACTAATTTTACGTACTTATACAGAACATCCAAAAAGACCAGAGTATTCACTCCACCTACAAATAGAATTTTCGAGAAGAAGCCACAAAGTTTCATTGGACAAGACTTCATAGGATTTAGTGGTGGACAAGAAAATCAGCCTGTAACAAATAGCAAATCGTATATGAGCATGATTGTAAAAAGAATAACTAATAATCCAAATAGAAAAACAGAATAGAACCTTTGTGTTTTTTGTTTTATAAAGATCTAGAGTTAGTAGGGTAGAGTTTGCCTAATCCTCTTAAGTAAACAATAAGTATGATAAACGACACTTTATTGCGCTTTTATTACATAAAGTTTACATAACTATAATGTCAAAAAAGACATGAATTACATTCGCATATTTCTAAGGAAATATCGCATTATTAGGGCATGATCAAATTCTACCAACCAAGATACAATTTGTGTCTCAACATGTCGGTAAAATTCAACTCTATAACTTAACTATGTGGTCATGCTATAGTCTGTAAAACCTGCCAGTTACTTCACGAGATTTTACAGAGTATAATATTGCATGCAGAATAGGTAGATACATTTATCTTACGTTTTCAACCAATGCATTGCATATCAAGTTTAGAATCAGTTCAATTCAATAAAAATCAAACATAACAATTTTAATCAATCTTACAACTTTAATGACTAATAGTCCATAATGCTTCTGGCCTGTTATACTATCTCCTACCAAAGAAAGTTATGCTCGCATTTCAAATGTGAGAATACCCTTTATTATCCTCCTCAGGCCTGACCTTGAAAATAAAAATGGGTTTCAATTTTTATTTTCAAGGCCAGGACTGACAAGGTTATATCACAGTTAATTAAAGAAAGGGAATTAATGGGGCCCTATTATCAAAACACTTGATAAACGCCGATTAAATTAGTCTGTGGTGGAGATTTTACAAGGAGAACACGTAACTACAAATTAAATATACTGCCCCTGCGCAGTGCTTGGATAAATAAGGCCGTATAAGTATTTGTCTCTCTCTATACAATAGAGATAGCAATATTGTAAGAGCGAAAGGTAAATAGTTGTCCAGTCCCTTTCTTTAATTAACAGTGTTATAGTAGTATTACATACGTAATACATTCCTTTCAATCCTATATACAAAAAGTATGAACATAACACAAGCATATATTTGAAAGAATAAAAAAGAAAATAAAGTTCCAATGTCAGAAACATATAACAATAACTATATAATTTTATGGTACATGGTACCAAATTAACGACCAATATTTACAAGTATTGCTAGTATTTTTATTTATTTATTACATAGTTAATGTCCAATAGTCAATGACTTTACATTATTTTGAAGAGTAGCTAGGTCAATGCAAATGTTAATAAGTTATTTTTTCGAAATTAGGAAATAGACAGAGCATACAACAGACTATCTCACTAGTCACCTTAATTTATTAACTAAACAAATCAACAAAATATCCAAGGCATATTTACTATTTCTTCTCAGGGAATATTATTCCTGCTTCGTTTACCAAAGCCATTGGTAACAACAATGGTTCGATTATACTAGTAACATTTAATTTTCCGCATTTTGAACAAAATTAGTATTTTGTACGATGTTAGCTACATTCACAGTTTAATGTTTTATGTAAACTACGCTTCTCAGAAGCATATCGGGATGTTGAGAATGCACAACGTGGGCTGCCTACCCAAATCGACAGCGTAATTGTACGCCTACAGCCAATTAACATGTTTGGCACAATGGCTACCTTTTCTATTCAAAGTAAACCTTGACTAAAAATGTACGGTCTCGATTTCATTAAAAAAAAATCGAGCATAATTCAATCGTCAAGCAAGCAACACCACTGTGAACCAATATCAAAGATCTTTCTCGTCGCTATAGGAGACCAGCACTTGTCAATGTGGTGGGTGAGCTGGATGAGGTATGGTCCCCTCATTGGGTCGGTATCTAGCCAATATGATCGCACACATGGTCTGGGCGTCGGTTTCTTCAGGATACATAGCCATCGCTTCGGCCACTTGCGCCTCGGGGAATATTCCGGCCAAATGGAAGTGCATGCGTCTCCTAGCTTCCCAATGCTGTAAGGCGCCTTCGGACGAGCACGGTGCTCCCATGGCACGATTCAATGCAGCAGCAGCGCCAACGGGAGCCGATGCAACTCTAGATGCTGCTGAATGGTTGCCATGGTTAGGCAACCTAGGGTCACAGGCCGGATTCAGGGTCAATTGTCTCACTAGTTTCCTATGGGGGTTGCCATCTTGTGGCATCTTCGGCGGCTGAGAGGGCCCAGGCATCTGCATCTGCGCTCTGTCAAAGTGCGTTGCAAGCGCTGTGTCAGCGAGCCTCGGTGTGGCCGAATGAGCACGGGCCAGAGGCTTCTTAGTCTCGGGTGGTCGCCCACCTGGCGGTAGACTCAGCGTGTGAAGGTCCCTCGATCTTAGGGCTCTAGCTGCTCTCTCGGACAGTTTCTCCGCGACGGATTTGTGCGGCCGACCCGCGCGTTCAGGATGATGGAACTTGCACTTGTTCCCGTACGTACATTTCCTTCCATAGGGGCAAGCTGGTGGTGGGTCCGCTTTGGACGGCGGCGCTCTTAAGAAAGCCTCTAGCGTGGGGCCAGATCGTCCTAAAGGATCATCTGGTGGCATGAATCTATCGTTCACGAAGGAATACATGAGCAGCCTCTCTTCAACTACTTTGCGGAACTCTGGGCTTTCAGCAGCTAAGTCTCTGTAGTTATCGTTCGAGACTACTATGCCATCTGTCTCCGCCGCAAGACGTAGGACATACCTGTCATCGTAGCAAACTAGCCGTTTCCCTCCGAGGAGTCTACTAGGAGTGTACACAAGGACACGTTCTCTCTCCAGTCTTTCTAGTGCGTCTCTCTCTGCCACAGGGTTGTCGGGTCTCGAGGATTCTTTGCGCCATTTAGGTACGAACACGGTGATTTCTTTGTGACCACGGGTCCGGAACCAGTCTACGCATATTTCGATGCCACGACAGGAGAAGACTTCCATGTTCCCATGACTGCAACAAGAGATAAAACAGTTATGGACTTGTGATTTATCTTTAGAAGCCTCAAACAATTACAAAAGAAGTCTGAGGAAAAGTGAAGTAGGTGAAGTTCCAATTTTGATCAAGTTATTGTTATTAATTCATTCATTTTATTTTCATTTGTTGCCGATCCAACGTTCTTACCTCATAGCGACGTTACTGCCGTCGATGACAATATGCCTCAGTGGGGCCCTCTCCGGCGCCGCCTCTTGCTCTGTAGGTAACGGCGGCGACAGCGCTCGCGGAGGCTGCTTCGCTGCCAGCTTGATGAGCTCAGCCAGAAGCTCATTGCAGGGTGGGTCGGGGCCCAACCGCTGTAGGGCAGTCCGCGCTAGGCGCTCGGAGTACCCCAGCTTCACGGCGAACTCGATTTTGGCCTGTGGAGGAGTGGATAAGCTTAGGATCTGCCATGAAGTCCTTTCCTTGGACAGGCGGTTAAGTCCTCTTTTTCGAGTGTTCCCGTCCGCGTGGGCTCCGGCAGATACATTTATGTTTTTGTGACACCGAACGACTGACCCATGCCTAAATTACCTTCATGTGTTCCCAGTAGCAACTTTTTCCGGTTTTAATTTCATTGGAACCCCAATTATCGAAATATCTTTGTCATTAATTGGTTTTTCTCACTTAAGAACCAGTTTTAATACGTTTCCAATTTTACTGAACATAACACGCGTGAACGTGTTTCTCAATCCCACACTATATTCTTACCGGATTTGGCTGCGGTTGTGTCAGGGTCACATACTCCGCGAACTCCGCAGCTAGGGTGTCTGAGGGGGTCCGGGAGGCCGCCCTGTGGGCACTCTCGTCTTCACATTCCGAATCGTAGCTGGAGTCCTCGCCGCGCTCGCCGGCCCATCCGAGTGATGACTCCACATATTTCTGAGAACAAGAAGACAGTGGTGGTGACGGTGAAGAGGCCTATGCACAGGAGTAGGCGTGTTTCATGAGCTGAATAGATAGACTAAAATGAATAAAATTATAGATAAAGTGGATTGGAATGACCTGGGTAGTGTCGGTGCTTAGGGTAAAATTGTAGGATACAGTGGACTATTTTAACAGACGAATAAAGTTGCCGAGAACGGGAAGAGGCATGCGCATCAACGTTTTTCATACAGGGCTTGATCGGAGAAATAGACATTCAAAGAGTCACGAATGCATGAAAAAGTGTGAATTAGATATATAGATAGATAGAATATTTATTGTATGTACACCAGCGGAGGGAGCATGAGATTTTATCAAGGCGGTTTATCTACAAAAAATGGCCGTTTTAACGAGTTTTGACGTCTATAGTAGGTTAACTTATCGTCGCGAGCACAATGCATCGTTTTTATACCAGTGCCGTGAGATAAAAAAACATCTGTCACTATAAGATAAACCCTATCGCAAATGCGAGCATGATGACAACATAAAAAGATATATTATCGACTTTTGACAGATGTTTCATTTAAATTTATCCCACTTTTGAGAGGGGCATATAAACTTATATCTAGCGTTTCTGTCAGTCATTCTACGAATAAAATCATCACATTTGTCATGATTTGTCCACTGGTGCCTCTTCGCGCCACCTACGCATCCCATTCGTGCCCTTCCTCTGTTTCTGCTCACTGACCGACGTCCAGTGGCCGTCTCCAGGGATTTAAGGACCCGCTCACTGACCTCCGTTCAGCCCTACTCCACGCAACCAAGCACCTGCTCAGACCGTCGTCCAGTGCCTATCTCAATTAAAATAATAGTAGGTAAAATGTACCAGTCAACAAAAAATTTTAAAATAAGAAACTTTAAAACAAAGATTTAAACCGACGCACTAAAAAGGCAAAAATTATTTCTTTCTATTGAACTTGCATTTCAAGCCATTTACTCACCCCTCAAATCATACCTAACTTCTACTAAGTACCTAAGTATGTATGTTGTATTTACTACAAATGTATGGTTTCTAGGAAGTTATCTGGAAAAAGCTTGACACAGACTCCTCCATTTTTTAAGTCCGTTAATAATAAAATGCTTTTGGTTATAAGTAAATCTAATATTTATTTTGTAACTTTAAACAATGAAATAGGTGGTTTACTACATAACTGGGTACCCAATGGAGAAAAGAAGCATGATATGTTTTCTTCTGAAAACGGGAAATTGTTACCAAACAAATTAATATGTTCTTCACCTTTGATATAATCTGTAACAAAAAAATAAGAAGTAAAAAAAATGTAATGCATTTCCTAGGAGACTCTGGATATGCCTTTGAGCCTGCCTTGGCTGATGACGCCCATCAGAGGAGAGGCCGAGTAGACTCCCGAGGCTCGGTACACACATTGCCATTGTGGAGCCTGAAACCCAGTAGAGGAGGAATGGCCAGCTCAATGGAACATTCCCTAATTATATTTAACCCTTGAATGAATGCCCCTGTGCATGTAATATAAAAAAACTATAGTGGAACTTGGGTAATTAAGCATCCAATTTTGAGTTACTATTTTGAAAAAAATACAATTCGTACATACATATTCCTACGTTTTAATATTTGATTTATTTGTAAGATTTTATTGATTGTAGCATAGACCAAATATTATTGTAGTCAGCGCGTTCAAAATATCCTGTAACAAATAAAGAGCATAATTAAAAAGGAGTCCAAAACATTCCAATATGATGTAATAGCTTAAGACGAAAAGAAAAAAGGTAAGACATGTTACGAAAATGATTTTAGATGCCCCTAAGAGCAAAAATTGACGCTATACTGGATAGACCTCTATGGTCTATCTATCCAAATACTGTAGGTATTCACTGAGCATTGCCTAAGTACACATTTGCATTAGTTTGACAAGCATATTATTTACCTATTGTACTCGGTTGGTGATGGTGAGTCAAGTATTGAACTTAATTTAATATATCACTAGATAATAAGTAGGTACTATCAACACTTACATTCCGCCACTGCTCCAGTCGTGTCGGGACCATGCTCCTTCGACAAGGCTCAATGCGCCCCACTCTTTCAACAACCTTTCGCTTCCCATGGGGCCAGAAAACAAACTCATTGTTGGCTAAATTACTGTGGAGCGTCATATACTCGAACGAACCCCAGTTGATTTTGTTTACTGCGCCCTCTAAAACAGAAAAATATTATAGTTCTTGCCGATGAGTGACTTGTATATGATGTGATGTCCGTATGAGCTTGTAGGAAGGATCTCCAACTATTGTAGTATTGTATAAATTAACTGCAATGGCTATAAAGTTTGTACTTACTTCATTTTCGGCATCTAAGCATCTATTGTCCGTTATTTGTTTGTTTATTTACATTTTATTTGATACCTAGCACAGACTAAGTAAAGGAAAGATCACACACAGATCAGATTTCAATCTGTCAAAAAACGCAAATTGAACGAATGAAATAGTGATTTTCGTCACATCCCTATTTGCCGATTCAGTGTTGTCATACCAATAAGTAGATAAAATCTTAACTCCTATCTAAGGAAGATATGTATGTCGAAGAGAAGTCATGCTCGCGGGTGGGATATAATATCGTAATGTTTTAAAATTTTAACCTATCTATCTAGATACGATAAAAATCTCATGCTCCCCCCGCAGGAATTACACATGAGAATTAAACAATAATATAGTACAGTGTACAATTGGCAGTTTCATTTAAAAATGCAGCGTAAGATTCTACAAGCAAAACTACTTAGGAATGTAAAACTTAATTTCGGAATCACTTACCGAAACCAGAACCTGGTGACAAAAATTCAAGTAAGTGATTTCGGAATTAAGTTTATAACTTAGGAACGACTGAGATTTGCGGGGGGAGCATGAGATTTTTATCGTATCTAGATAGATAGGTTAAAATTTTAAAACATTACGATATTATATCCCACCCGCGAGCATGACTTCTCTTCGACATACATATCTTCCTTAGATAGGAGATAAGATTTTATCTACTTATTGGTATGACAACACTGAATCGGCAAATAGGGATGTGACGAAAATCACTATTTCATTCGTTCAATTTGCGTTTTTTGACAGATTGAAATCTGATCTGTGTGTGATCTTTCCTTTACTTAGTCTGTGCTAGGTATCAAATAAAATGTAAATAAACAAACAAATAACGGACAATCGGGACAATAGATGCTTAGATGCCGAAAATGAAGTAAGTACAAACTTTATAGCCATTGCAGTTAATTTATACAATACTACAATAGTTGGAGATCCTTCCTACAAGCTCATACGGACATCACATCATATACAAGTCACTCATCGGCAAGAACTATAATATTTTTCTGTTTTAGAGGGCGCAGTAAACAAAATCAACTGGGGTTCGTTCGAGTATATGACGCTCCACAGTAATTTAGCCAACAATGAGTTTTCTGGCCCCATGGGAAGCGAAAGGTTGTTGAAAGAGTGGGGCGCATTGAGCCTTGTCGAAGGAGCATGGTCCCGACACGACTGGAGCAGTGGCGGAATGTAAGTGTTGATAGTACCTACTTATTATCTAGTGATATATTAAATTAAGTTCAATACTTGACTCACCATCACCAACCGAGTACAATAGGTAAATAATATGCTTGTCAAACTAATGCAAATGTGTACTTAGGCAATGCTCAGTGAATACCTACAGTATTTGGATAGATAGACCATAGAGGTCTATCCAGTATAGCGTCAATTTTTGCTCTTAGGGGCATCTAAAATCATTTTCGTAACATGTCTTACCTTTTTTCTTTTCGTCTTAAGCTATTACATCATATTGGAATGTTTTGGACTCCTTTTTAATTATGCTCTTTATTTGTTACAGGATATTTTGAACGCGCTGACTACAATAATATTTGGTCTATGCTACAATCAATCAAATCTTACAAATAAATCAAATATTAAAACGTAGGAATATGTATGTACGAATTGTATTTTTTCAAAATAGTAACTCAAAATTGGATGCTTAATTACCCAAGTTCCACTATAGTTTTTTTATATTACATGCACAGGGGCATTTATTCAAGGGTTAAATATAATTAGGGAATGTTCCATTGAGCTGGCCATTCCTCCTCTACTGGGTTTCAGGCTCCACAATGGCAATGTGTGTACCGAGCCTCGGGAGTCTACTCGGCCTCTCCTCTGATGGGCGTCATCAGCCAAGGCAGGCTCAAAGGCATATCCAGAGTCTCCTAGGAAATGCATTACATTTTTTTTTACTTCTTATTTTTTTGTTACAGATTATATCAAAGGTGAAGAACATATTAATTTGTTTGGTAACAATTTCCCGTTTTCAGAAGAAAACATATCATGCTTCTTTTCTCCATTGGGTACCCAGTTATGTAGTAAACCACCTATTTCATTGTTTAAAGTTACAAAATAAATATTAGATTTACTTATAACCAAAAGCATTTTATTATTAACGGACTTAAAAAATGGAGGAGTCTGTGTCAAGCTTTTTCCAGATAACTTCCTAGAAACCATACATTTGTAGTAAATACAACATACATACTTAGGTACTTAGTAGAAGTTAGGTATGATTTGAGGGGTGAGTCAATGGCTTGAAATGCAAGTTCAATAGAAAGAAATAATTTTTGCCTTTTTAGTGCGTCGGTTTAAATCTTTGTTTTAAAGTTTCTTATTTTAAAATTTTTTGTTGACTGGTACATTTTACCTACTATTATTTTAATTGAGATAGGCACTGGACGACGGTCTGAGCAGGTGCTTGGTTGCGTGGAGTAGGGCTGAACGGAGGTCAGTGAGCGGGTCCTTAAATCCCTGGAGACGGCCACTGGACGTCGGTCAGTGAGCAGACACAGAGGAAGGGCTCGAATGGGATGCGTAGGTGGCGCGAAGAGGCACCAGTGGACAAATCATGACAAATGTGATGATTTTATTCGTAGAATGACTGACAGAAACGCTAGATATAAGTTTATATGCCCCTCTCAAAAGTGGGATAAATTTAAATGAAACATCTGTCAAAAGTCGATAATATATCTTTTTATGTTGTCATCATGCTCGCATTTGCGATAGGGTTTATCTTATAGTGACAGATGTTTTTTTATCTCACGGCACTGGTATAAAAACGATGCATTGTGCTCGCGACGATAAGTTAACCTACTATAGACGTCAAAACTCGTTAAAACGGCCATTTTTTGTAGATAAACCGCCTCGATAAAACCTCATGCTCCCTCCGCTGAAATGGAAATTATGCAACGAAATAATCAATCAAAGAGACTTGACCCGGTATAATCAAGAAAAGAAATTCCCATAAGACGATACCTATTGACATTCCAAGCTGATAGCGCCACCTCTATATCAAACAAATTAAAACGATCCAATTAAAAGAGGTACAGAAGTGCACTGACAGATAACTCTTATAGGTAACAGAGCGTCGTTAGTCTCAACATCATAGTTGAAGTCATCGACTTGTCTCCGTTCAATAAGCAAATTCACATGAGGAGAACCGGGCGCGCGCAAGACAGGGTCATGTGGCTGCGAGGCGGATCTACGGATGTTCATTGACCTTTAGCGTGTGCTCAACCGACGTGGTTGCTACTCGATTAATATTATATTCAAAAAGCCAAATTGTCTATAGATAACACCTAATGCCAGATCCGGCATCCAAGCGTCACTAAACCCTCTGCGATTTCTACGAGACATTTATGATTCAACTGCAGCACCGGTCTCGATATTTACATGCTGTAGTGTAGCATGGCTTACTGCCAGATTGGGATCTATTCAGGCTACAGCGTCAATAATATCCGCCTCAGATCCTGTTTGCACAATTTCTCTCGAGTCAAATGAGACAGATCTACTAATCGTGCTAACCCGACTTCCATGTTTACTAGAGAAATATATTTCAATAAAACGTATCCAATGGGGCCATCAAAAGCACTGGCGAGTCTGGCAATATGGCTCTTAATGCGAGACAGGCAAGTTGATATTTGATTGAAGATACGCTATGGGTCCGCGAAGACGCTTACATCCGCCGCGGAAGCGCCCCGCCTCCAGTCAGACCTAGCCGGATGCAACTTTCTAAAAAAATGTGCTGCGCTTGCGCCGTGCCGCGTGCCGGTCGCCAGTTAGCTTATGCCGATCGTATCTCTGTCTTCTAACTTACTCGACACCGCAATCGTTCACATTGAATAGTAATTGCCTATCTTATCTGGGTGTATTTCGGTCTATTTATTGACGAAAAAATCTAAAAATACCAAAGCCTACTAGGAAGTAGGATTTTCCATAGACAGGAATCTAGGTAAGTACTTCCGAGAGATAGTTACCCCCGGTTTCCCCTACACTAACAATCTGTCATTCCACCGTTACCAGCTGTCAGTTATTTTTTTTGTTTGTGACTGCTTACAATACATTTACAGATTGTTAGTGTACGAGAAATCGGGGATTAATGTTATTTATTTTACATTTAAACTTACCTCAGGTTTCTCGTATACTATCGATCTGTTAATCTACCGTGAACAGCCCTGCTGTCAGTAGTTTTTTTTAATGCATATTGGCCACCTGACAGCTATTAACTGATTAAAAGATTGTTAATGTACGAGAAACAGGGGCTTAACCTCTGTATCGGATGCTAACCGTGGTTAATTTCATGATCGTATGCTCACACTAATAAAAAATAAGTCCAATAACAGTAATCCACAGGTTACAAACCAAAATCGCGTTTTCTCGATCTTAGCACGCTCGGACAGTGGGGTCATCTTAATAACTGAAACTGTAGTAGTACCTACCTGATCCACTCGGATTGTGGTGCACAGTCGACACTAGGTCAATCTTTACATTTTTGTTGCAAAGTCGTCCTTAACGTAACTGATTAGAGTGCCCGTTTGTAATGGTTTGATGTGCAGTGCTGTCGACTGTACGTACACACATCTCACATCGTGTTTATATGCGTTTTGTTGGAAGCGATGTCGCTGAAGAATGATTGCTGAACATAATAAAAAAACGGACGAAAAAAAGGACCTCTTTTTTTGAAGTCTCTTAAAGAAGTAGAGATAAAAGAAGAATAAGAAGAAACAAAGATTGAACTCTTCCTTAGCTTCGTACACACCCAAAAACTTTAAAAATTCACTGCCACTTAGTTTATTAGGGTTCCGTACCCTTAGGGTAAAAACGGGACCCTATTACTAAGACTCCACTATCCGTCTGTCTGTCTGTCTGTCACCAGGCTGTATCTCATGAACCGTGATAGCTAGACAGTTAAAATTTTTATAGATGATGTATTTCCGTTGCCGCTATAACAAACACTAAAAACAAAATAAAATAAATATTTAAAGTGGGTTTAATGTAATTTATTGCGGGTTGAGCGTAATTTATTTGCCGTTTTTGCAACAGGTATACGCTTGAAATATTCACAGAATCATCATCAACCCATTATGTCCCCACCGAGGGGCACGGGTCTCTTCCCTGAGGAAGGTATAGGCCATACTCCACCACGGGGGCCAAGTCCGGATTGGTTTATAAATATTCACAGAATATTTAGTTGTATATTCACTTAAAAAATAAATAATTAAATTAAAATAAAATAAATTAAGAGGGGCGCCCATAAAACAAACGTGGTTGTTTTGCATAGATAATGGAACGGAACCCTTCGTGCGCGAGTCCGACTCGCACTTGGTTCGAAATTTCGCCGATGCCTGCACTTTCCCATTAGCTCAGTTGGGAGAGCGCTGGCACGGTTAGCATGGCAAATCCCGGCATGGGTGGAATTTTAGCCTCTAAAGAGGTTTTTAGGAAATTGGATTCTAAGCAACTTTTGTAATTACCATTTTTCGTGTGAAATTGAAAATAAAGGAGTTATTCAATAAACAAAAATTAACCCTTAAAATCAAGATGGCGGATGACGCAACGGATCGAGTACCTCGAAAAACAAAATTTAGACTACCGTGTCTCCGCTCGTATAAAACGGCTCGCTCCAGAACAAGGGTAATAAACACAGATATGTAATAAAGCTTAGAGTTTCAATCAATTAGAGAACGAGTCTAACCAAAATTAGGCGTCATAAATACGCGACGGTATCAGATCAGGTTATATTCTCACATAGGTAGATTAACCAAAAGATAAGTAATTTGGAATAGAACAAAAACTCAATTTTAACACTTTTTCCGTTTAGTAGGTAACTATTAGCGGATTAATTTCTCTACGTACAAAAGAGGTACGACTAGGTACATAATCTCACCAGTCGCGGTAGAACTCAAATGGGAATCCAATGTTGTTTAGCTTATTTAGAAATATAGCAAAAACCTAATTGACGTCAACTGTAAAGCTGAACATAAAAATGTAAAATAATCAATATTTTTTGTAAGGAGTAAAGTAGGTAAATAGATAACAAAGCAGTTTTATAATCTCAGCAGCTAGGTCTGGAGGTCAGGCTTAACATTAAGATCATTAGCAGTGCTATAACTCTATTTGTAGTCGCAGGTACAACTGATTTAGAAGGCCTTATTACATCAGCTGTTTAGGTTTAGCTCACGCAGGACGGTGTTCAGGTAGGTTCCGCTTTCTGTCACTACCTATATAATTTGTTCGGATTTAACCGCAAGCTCAGTTTAAATAAGAATCAGTTACCAATCTTCCTACTAACATCCGAAAAGCGCCTATAAAATATACATAACTACGAAAAGCGAGATCTCGGTGAGTTTCGGATGTTCACCTCGCGTGAGTGCACACAGGTGACACGTCGGATCGGCTAGCTAGACGAAAATGTCGAAATCACGTCTACTATATTGCTCGGTGTACGGATGTCTAAACTCGACAGTATCACGACCAGAGTTAAATTTTTTTAAATCTCCTGCTCAATCGAAAAGGTAAGACTGTAAACAAGTTCTTGCAAGTTACGAGCTCGCTTGGATCTACTCTGAACTGAACCTTAGTGGTTCGAGAAAAAAGGTTAACCGACGTTCGTGACTTGCCAGAACCTTTGAATGACATTTTTACCCAACTACCTACGCGAAGCAAAATAAAAATGTTTAGGATTTTAGCTGTCTACGTGGGTATGTAAACGTGTTTTTATATACCTACGTATGTTCCTCCTTAGCGCCTAAACTTCATCTCATTTCGATGAACAAGTAGAGTGTCAGTCGATTCGTTATTTATGGCCTGGGTAACATAAATTACATTTTAACCGACTTTATTAATAAAAAATAATAAAAAATCTTACCTTTGTGTACTGACTTTTGACTTGTTCCCGGAGTCTGGTTAGGCTAGTTTTTAATTATGGCATCATTTTCGATCGTACTTTGTGATATCGCACCTACGGTACAATATCGTCACTTATGCAAATTTAGCGAAAATGAGTTGAGTATGCAAAAAATCGTCTTAAACATGCCTGCATCTGGTGCGTGATTGTCATTTGTGTAGTACGCATAATTTTCGTGTGAGGGCAGGAGTGTCGTTATCGTTTTGGCGCGAAACAAGGACGCACCGGGAGTAGCAACGTTTCATTGGTCAGTTGCGTGCCGCCCCCCATATGAGCAGGTGTACTTTGGAGCTACAACGCCACTCAGGTACTTGTGACATTTTATTTTATATTTTTTGAAGCAAGAATGTCCTAAAATACGTAGCATGTAAGTTGTGCCATTCTTTCTCCATAATTAAAGTTTTTTTTATAGCTGTGTCTTGGAGTGATAACAGCTCTTATATACGTTAAGACTTTTATTCTCCAAAATGACTTCGGCTTTATTTTTTACCAGAATAGTATTATGTGTAAAGTATTTCATGACTTGGATTTTCTTTTGAATTTACTTAGTTAGAAAGATGTTCGTATCTATTTAACCAATTTTTTGGACTAGAGTATCTGCACGATAGCGTTACTTCCTGTTTTTTCAATAATACTGGAGATATAATGATAATAATGCGTTTAAGATGAAATTTCAAAGTATTTAGAAATATTATATCACATTTATGACAGTTAATAAATAGGACGTTGTTAGTACAGACATAATAAAAAAATCATTTGTAACCATTGATAACCTGCATGGGTGTAATAACATGAGCTCGCGTAGCAAAAATCTTGTGCTACTGGCACGTTCAAGCAAACCAGTAAATAATACAGAGGGACCTTCAGTAACGCGTTCAGAGCAAAATAAGACTGATTTACCACTTCCCAAATGGAAGAATTGCGAGCCAGTCAACAGTACCAACCCGGACATATTTGCGACATCATTTTCTGCGCAGGATTCACAACATCCTAATTCGCCGTCTATTTTAACTGTCAGCGAGGTTACCCAAGAAATTGAAATACAAGATTCCGAAATCCCAAAAGATGTCTGCTCTAGAACAAGTGTTAATGATGGCAATGACACCAACCAGCCACAATCCAACAATCGAGATAGCCTGATTACACCAACACCTTTCCACGCAAGCACGCGAGCAAGATTTTCCACGTCAAAACTCTCCGTCTATAACAGCTGGTAATAAAGATCTTGAACCTCAAAATGTTGATATTACGGGAAGTGACTGCTCTGGCAGCAATATTGGTGATAATTCCAAGCCACCCAGGACTTTCCATTCATCGTCTTCATCCAGCACTTCTAGTAGTAGTACTACTGACTCTGACAATGATTCCAGTAATGATGCTAGTAGTACTGATACTAACCAGATACCATCCAGAAACCAAGACAATACAAACCTTATGGAAACGATAGTTATTCCTTCTGAGGTAGATTTGCCAGATCAACACTCTCCATCTATATTAGCTGCAAATGAGAATTTTGAACCACTCAACGTTGATTTTCCGGGAGGAAATTTCTCTGGAACTGATTCTGGTGACGAGTTCAAACCTTCATCTACAAGTGAATCATCCGATGATAGTAGCTCTGACAATGACACCATTGTCCACCCACAAGACCCGGTGTCTAAAAAGAGAGGAAGAAAATGAACTCGTAACCCAACTGCTTGGAAGAAGAATATTGTGAAAAGGCTGAAAAACTCTGGTCAAGGATACGTTTCCTTAAAATCAAAAAAAGAAGTTCTACCAAAAAAATGGGCCCATCATGTTCAATGAAGTGTCGGTTGTCTTGCGCATCGAAATTTACTGAAGAAAAGAGAATTGAAGTATTTCAGTCATACTGGAATTTAGGAAGCATACAGAGACAGTGAGATTTTTTGAATTCTTGTATAAGACCACTTAAATGTGCATATCGTCGCATGAAGACAAACAAACAGTTCGAAAGAAAGCCTAATACTGCATATTATTTGTTAAATGAACATGAAGATATCCGTGTCTGCAAAACTTTTCTGATCAACACTTTGGGTATAACACAAAGGATTATAAGAACTAGTAAGTAGTAAATTACGATGCTTACTCACGAATATTTAACCAGGATTTTAATATCGGCTTTTTCAAACAAAAAAAAATCGTTGTGATGAGTGTGAAGCATTCGAAAATACACCGCAAGAAGAAAAACATAAATTACAGGCAATTTATAAGCTACACTTGGAAGAGAAGAGTTTGAGTAGATTTGAAAAAGAAAGAGATATGAAACAATGTCGTGAGCCTGAAAACACAATGGTGGTTATCACCTACGACTTACAAGCTGTTTTGTCATGTCCTGTTGGGAATTCGTCTGCGTTTTTTTATAAAAGCAGACTAAATTGTTATGACTTCACGATGTCAAATGCAAAACACCAAGTTTGGGTAACAGAGGCGCTATAGAAATAGGATCTTGCGTCTATGCATAAGTATTTGGAACAAGTTTCCCTAGAAAGTCCGGGTGCTGACGTGATATTCTACTCCGATAATTGCTGTGGTCAGCAAAAAAACAGATTCATGTTTGCCATGTACTACTATGCTGTAAAAAGGTTTCTACGATCTGAAGTCTCTGGAAGAAAATCTCAACTTTAACATGACAAAAAACGTTGATGGAAATGTCATCAAAGTAAGTGAAATTAAAAGTATTAAGTTCTCAAAAAATTCTGACACTTACCTATACCGGACCACATATAAGACTGAAAATTGGAATGAAGCAAAATCTGTAACCCAACCAAGAGGAAAAACTTTGCGTGGAAATAGTTCTCGTGGAAATGTTCCAGACATTAGCGAAATTTCTTTAAAACCAGCGTACACTTCGAAGATTGCCATTAAAGAACACAAAAAACGCGATCTTTTACAATTAGTTACGACAAATATTGTGCCAAGGTACTATGAAAAGTTCTACAAAGATCTCATTTAATTTACAGTACATAAATATTTAATATTGTTTTTGTTGACCTAGTATGTACATGGTTGTCATTCTAGTAGGTATGTAAATTTTTTGATACAATATTGATTTCTAAAAAGTTTATTGTTAGAATTAAGTAACAGTTCCTGTTTTAGAGTTATTTTACGTTAACAAAAAAAAGTTCGTAGTACAAACTAGAATTAAGAGGCAATGATAGACTGATCTGATTTAAGAAGTCTGATTATGAATATTCCACTAATAATTATCAAAGAACTGATTAAACTAGGGTACGTACAAGTAAAAGTAACAAGGTGTTATTAAATTGTATTCTGTGTCATTATTATAAACCAAACTTTTTAGAGCCTTTTTGGAATAGAATTCTTATAATTTCATCAATTTGGTTTTCTTTTCATCAATGTCATAAATTTACTTTTTAATTTAGCCTAGCGCCTTAATGTCACTTCTGAGGGTGTTATGTGATTTATAATAGTGTAACTTTCTAGTACAGTACTCGTGGATAATTAATTTTATTTCAATATAATGCCAAAGGTAACAGTAATAATATGATACACTTATTTTATATAAAACATGACAATTCATAATTTTATAGGCCTTCAAAATTTCAAATGCTCCTCCTGTAAAAACAACATTTTGCATAAGTGACGATATTGTACCGTAGGTGCGATATGAAGAAGAAGTCATACAAGTTGGTAACACACATAAATTTACCTATACCTACTTTGCAATATCTGTAATTAGCTTTTCTCATCTAATCGCTGCCGGCAATATTTAAATGTGGCAGTATTCGAAACACAAGCGCGTCAACCCTGTCGCGCGCCTACTCCGATCGAGCGAGCGTAGTTATGTAGTTAAATCCAGCGGATGACCAACATTGCCTACTGTGTGTTCATTATACTGTGCCGCAAGACTGTAAAAAATGTGCGACCGCAATCTGACCCATTTTGTTGCCAACTATCGATACGACTAAATGTCTATTGTTGCATCACTATTGTTATAATATGTCAATCGTAGTCTTTGAACATGACGCACTGGGAACTTTGAACAGTGGACAAAGGTAGGTTCTAATAAAGGGGGACATTAGCAAAGATCTAGAGTTATGAACCAATAACAACAGACGATGAACCGGTTAAATGATGTCGCAACGGAATTCTGTATGCATCTATTATGGTACCCATTAACCGAGTACTAATCTAAAACAAGATTGTAAGTTGTATTGTAACGCATCGCGTTGCGATAACGTTACTAGGCCTCTTAGTTATCCACACTTCACAGCAGAAACTTTACTAAGCTTTAGAGTGACTATGGTGGAACGAGATGAAACTCTTGTTTACTTGGCCTTTATACTATTCTATTATCTATTTTAGTACCTTACAATGACGTCTTTAATAATCTACTTATTAAAGACCTACGTCATAGCGGTGTCCTGCCCTGTCTGATATTAGCAAAAGGTTATCACGCTTCATGCATGTACCTACGCAATAACAATTATGCGCAAAGTTCAATTTAGAACCTAAAGAACCAATCCCTATTTATCTACCCGCGTGGATCAAAAGTATCAAGCAAGCCCAAGAAATGATAAGACCGAGACCTAGAAGCTTGACTAGGCCATTCAACTTTCATAATCAGCATGAAAACCTCCAAATAATAAAATAAATGTTACTGAAATTATTACCTTGTACACTAAAGACGTCGATTTTCATTAGAGCAGATGGCTATGCTCGAATAAATTCTAATAAGAAACCCCGACTGGGTCGTCCAGTATCGAATGTCCAAATTCAAAACAGAACCTAGCTCGAACGTGGTAATAAATCTGTGTGTCGTTAACATATCTCCCGGGCACAATCAGTTCCGTTTGCAGAGAGAAATTCTATGGCGTGTTTCGCTGCAGCGATAACGGGTAGGCGCCGACCAATCGCGTGGGTGCTTTGACGCGACGTAGACGCTGGCCACCTCGCGCGATGTTCGCTGTCGTCACAGCAAACAGGATGCGGGGCACGCGACGGACACATAATCGCTCATTTGTATGTACACAACACAACACATGCAAACATCACTTTGTGTTGGTAGTTGATTGATGTGATGCTCTCTTTATTTGGTTATCATATTACAGTAGACATTGGTAGTGTTACGAAGAGAATTTTGCAAATTACTTTGGATATTGTTGTTGATTTATAATTCTGTCTGTAATTTCAATTTTGTTAGGTACGTCTTAATCCAGTTCTACTGAACTTTTATTAGCACTTTGTAATAAAGGACATGCCGTGCGTTCTCCTGTTTGTTAACGGTTCTGACCTCGATATGTTTTTTCTCTTAAGTCTAATGCTAATTAAAAACTTATCGATTCCACCTATCTACGGTGGCTATTTTGTAAACATGTGCCTGTTCTAGTTTTTGGGAAATTCCGCTCTATAATGGCTTCCGAGATAATTTGGAGACTAAATTACCTACTATACGGAAAACTGGCATGTTGACTATTCTGAATGGTCGTAAATTAGATTAGAACAAGATTTTGTTTTAATGATATTTCCATTATTCATCAATCCAGTCCATTATCAAAAATTCCCGCAAGACGTATAGATGTACGAATTTTATCAATTGTAATACAATTACATCACTCTATATCATGCCGGATACAATGAATACATCCATTAACATTAGAAGGTTGCCATACAACAGTTTTGTCAACAATACTGTTTGTTATTAATAGTTTAAAATTTATCGCAAAACACCTACAAAACTTGAATTTGTAAGTTATTGTAATCAACCACTTAATAACTTACATCATCAAACCTGTGTCTATAACACCACTTACCGCATGGTCTCGTCACAATGCCAAATAGTTGACTATGTAAGTTCTTGGGATTTAGATTTTAATTAAAGTTGATAATGAACTGATTATCAACTCCAAGCGGATGAGATTACAACAGGATCCAAATCAATGTTTCATAAACAAAAAAAGTCTCATCCTTCGAGGATGTGAAAGAATACACATGTTACCTACAGTTTATTATAGATTTAAATCAGTAGTTTAAATCAGCAGGTGGTAGCCTAGTGGGTACAACATTGGATTCGGAAGCGAGAGACCCAGGTTCGATTTCCAGTGCGGGCATTTACCTATGACTTTATTTTCTAAGTTATGTACATTTGTCAAATTACAGTAGCAATACCACTCGCTAACTGTGAAGGAAAACATCGTGAGGAAACCTGAGTGTCTGAGCTATTCATATAGGTACTTCAGCGCTTGAAATCACCAATCCGCGGTGGGCACGCGTGGTGATTAAGCCCATACTCTCTCCCTGAGAGAAGGCCTATGCCCTACAGTGGGACGTACATAGGCTGCCTTTGAAATCAGTAGATATCTCCAAAAGAAGATATCTTAAATTCGGTTATAGTATGTAGCACACGATTAGGGCTCACTAGGACATACCAATCAATGTAGACATGAAAAAAATTGCAAGTACGAGGGGTGTTCAGTTCAATAAGTAGTGAGAATGAGGTATAAACTCCTTGGATAGAGTAAAAGGAAATACTGGCAGACATATATTATAGCCCACTAATTTGTCGACATAATAAAATAAAAAAAGTTTGATGCTCTTTTGTTTTTTTCAATCATAGAAGGTTCTTACTTGTGTCCTGTCGCAACGAGTAACCGAAAATGGAGAACATTGAAGTTCGCGCGGTAATTGAATATCTGTTTAATTTTTTTTACAACGGAACAAGTAAATCAAGACTTGCAAGATACGTTAGGGGTTCATGCTCCTCCTTATTCTACGGTTGCGCGAATTGGTGTGCTGAGTTTAAGAGGGGAGAAGATCCACTAATGAGGATCGCCCAACAACTGCAGTAACTGAAGCAATGATAAAAAATGATAAAAAAATTCTTTTTGCGAATCGTTGTACTACTGTTCGCTTTATAGCTGAAAAACTAAAGATTTTAATAGGGAGTGTTCATAATACAATACATGACCATTTGGGAATGAAAAAAGTCTCAGCGCGTTGGGTGCCTAGAATGCTAACGGCCGAACAAAAACGAACCAGGCTGAGAATTTCACAAATCTTTTTGTAACAACAACAACATCCTGGCCGGTTTTTGGCTCGATTTCTCACTATGGATGAAAAATGGCTTCACTATTACGATCCTGAAACAAAAAAAAAACTATCCATGACTTGGAAGAGAGCATCATCACCGACCCCTAAGAAATTCAAGGGCCTTCCATCCGCCGGCAAGATAATGGGTTCTCTTTTTTGGGACAGCCAAGGGGTGCTGATGATTGAATACCTCAGTCATGGAGCCACTATTACGGGGAATATGTACGCAGAACAAATAAAAAATTTGCGTGACGAAATACGCGAAAAACGGCGTGGCAAACTCGCTAAAGTTGTTTTGTTTCATCAAGATAACGCTCCAGCGCACAAGTACAAAGTTGCGATGGCTGCCATCAATGATGCTGGCTTCGAATTGGTGGAACATCCTCCATATTTTCCAGACCAGGCTCCTAGTGACTTTTATGTATTGCCGAGATTGAAAGAATATCTAAGAGGCCAGAAATTTGACGATCATCACGCAGTGATCGCCGGAGTACAAGGTTTTTTAGAGAATCAAGATGAAGATTTTGTTTAGAAAGGAATTTTGTTTAAAAAAGGATATTAAGGATACAACTAAAAGGCTAAGTGTATACAACTAAAAATAAAATAGCATTTGATGAAATGGCTGATGATGAAAAGTTAATTGCATCTTATTCATTCTCACTACTTATTGAACCCCCCTTGTATTTCAAGATGATCAGACATTTAAGAACATGAGCCGACCCACAATATAATAAGAAATGACAGAAAGGTTGGATGCAAGGCAAGATGGACGCAATCATAGCAGAACAGAAGACGTTGTCTAACATAAATCACGGCTCAGTAGCTGAGTGAAAGTCCGTAATGATATCGTATAATCAGAGAGATGTAATATCGAGGCGCTTCCACGAGAACTGTGGCACGCGACAAATGAAGACACTATACACAATCAAGAATGCTCCATCGGCACTTTCACAAAACAACAAAAACAAAACCAGAAAACATTTCACACGCAGCCTGCCGATATCTACTAATTGATATTATCAGTAATGTATTGCTCAGATTATATTCGCTGCAAATTCCTCCAAACGTAGATAAACCTAGATCGCGAATTAAAAGTAGCGAAGACAGTAAATATAAACACAATCTCAATTAACAACACAAGCACGACTTTAACAGTTTTCACAACAGCGAACCGGCTTCACTTCCGGGATCGCTCCAACGTATATCGAACGAATCGCGAGTCAAACCAACCAACAATAAGGAGTTTCCAAATTCACAATTTACCTCCTCGGTAGACATCCGTGACCGATCGTCACCTCGCGCAACCCGTATTGTTTCGAAACTCGCGCTCACCTGGGTATTGTCAGTTGCGTACATAGTAAATGCGTGTTCGCGGGCCAGGTATCATTGTGAGCGCGTGTGTTGGCGCGTCGTGCGTCGCGCGGAGACTACTCGACTCGAGAGTTGAGGCTAGCGCGCGCCACGCACGGCCCAGTGAAGGGGATCGCGGGGCGGCAAGATCCGGGTAGCGCGCCCACTGCAACCGCCGGCCCCCAAACCGCGGTGGCCCTGCTCATCTCCGCGGGTTCGCGCCACTTCGACAACAGTACCCGGAAGTACCTGCTTCGATGCTAAAAAGGTGTGACAGAGCAGCCTAGAGACATCATCCGAAAGTTGACAAGAGATCTATCCTCTTATACCCCTTGTGTTTTTGGATACAAATATACCTATTTGGTGTAAAAAGAATCCTAGGTCTTTCTGTGTATCTTTCATCCTATGTAAGGGTAACTGCGTGGCAAATATCTCAACAATGTTAATGTGAAACTTAAAATGGTCTTATTTTGATTTTCGATTGCTGCCAACTGTAGCGCCTATTGGCGACAGAGAAAAAGTAATATTATGTCACCTTTATGTAAGAAAAAAGTGGATTATTACCTCTCACTGTTGTATTGAATGAGTTTCGGGGTTTTTCCTTTGTTGTTTGTGCTATTTGAAGAAACTATGACTTCGTTTGGAAGAATGTGAGGCAATTAACTGTAATTAAGACCATTCAAAGCAAAAATAACATCTTGGTAAGAAAACCCGGCTTGTTCTGAGATAGGCTCCGTACACAAAACTGGGAATCGGCGCAATGCGAATTCGCAACGCAGAAAACTGCGACACGAATTGCTGCGTTGCGATTTCGTGCGGCGAGGTACCTCCCTTCCACGATTCGGGTGACCGTCGACGACGACGTTCGACGACCGTCAACCGTACTGAACATATTTTGTAAACTAGGTCGTGACATGGATCTTAAAAGGAAGTGCTCACTTCTTTGCCGATTCGCAGTTTTGTATACGGAGCCAAAATCTATGATGAAACAAAGGAGAGATTTAGATTAGAATCTAATTCTCTCTAATGGAGAACTTGCACAAAAAAAAAATTGCATCTCATTGGTTAGGCCATATTAAAAGATAAACAATATTGTTTAATTTTTTTTCTCTACGACTAAACTTTTCATAATGAAAAGTTAAAGTTCATCACAATTTAACGTACCTAACGCGTTATTAAGTATGGAGCCTTTATCAATACATATTTGAACTATCTCGCAAAATATTTTTCTTATGAGTCTACACCCTTTTTAGAGTTCCGTAGTCAATGTTTCCGTCCGTCTGTCATTCTGTCTGTCTGTCCGCAGCTTAGCTCAGAGACGATTAGTTTTGGTACAGATACACATATTAGCCATGCCAACAAAACGGTAGAATAAAATCTTTAAAAACAATTTTTTTATGACCTCGCCTACGTCTAAAATAGGGATGCAATATCGTTGGATTCGTCGTTTAGAGATATGTGGGTATACGAAAACCATTTTTTGATTTAGGGATCCTATACGGTTTATTGCAGAAACGTGAAAATTGAGGTCAGTTGCACAAATAATGAACTTAATCTGCAGAATAATAAAACTGATTCTTAACGGATATTTACTCGTTTACTTTTCCATTTTACAGTTACATTTTCCATTTTAATCTGTAGAGTCCTAAACGGGCCGATCGGAACACCATGACAATGGTTTTTAAATTGTTCTTTTTCAAGGTCATAATCTAACAAATTAAAACGAAAACTATAACTGCTAAGTAGACAAGTTAACGAGTAATAGGCGACAAACTTATAAAAAGAAAACTTCGTACAAAGTGCATTGAAAAACTCTGATGAAGTTGTTACTTCCGTAAAGCAGGTAAAAAACCCCTCCCTCTAGGGAACCCTACAATGCGTGTGTCCTGCCTGACATGCACTTGGCCGGTTTTTAGAAAACGTTTGGAATTCAATGCCAAAATTAAGTTCGTCAAGATTTTCATAATTACAGTAATTTGATTTTTTGCATTGTGTGATACCTGTAAAATACAAAAAAAAAGCATCGTTTTATTTACAATTTTTTTATAATATTTCTAGGTCTTCTATGGTATAAAAACAATGGTTCCAATCTCAGTTTGACGCAAGTTCCCCATTGTAGGATTTTAAGCTGACCGATGTAGACATGGCAAGTACTCCTCTTATGTTTCTCACTCGACGTCGACAGTGAGTAAAAAACCGGCCAAGTGCGAGTCGGACTGGCGCACGAAAGGTTCCGTACCATCATCTATACAACATTAGACAAAGATCGAATTTGAGAACAGCGCCATTAATAGAAACCAACAAGAAGCGTTTAAGACTGACATTTAACGACATGTCATCGGCGCTGTGAAGGTTACATAGATGGCTGCTCGATGGCGAGCACTGTCTTTAGACAACGTTTGTTGTATGGGAGCCCCCTTAAATATTTATTTTATTCTGTTTTTAGTATTTGTTATAGCGGCAACAGAAATACATCATCTGGGAAAATGTCAACTTCCTACCTATCACGGTTCATGAGATACAGCCTGATGACAGACAGACGGACAGACGGACAGACAGCAGACAGACGGACAGTGAAGTCTTAGTAATAGGGTTCCGTTTTGCACCCTTCGGGTACGGAACCCTAAAAACGTGCATGCTGAGCGAACAGGAATATTTTCAATTTTTCAAACATAATATTATACATTACCTAATTTATGCCAGTAACTTTGTTCACATGGGATTCAAGTATCGTGATCATTATATCAGAAATGTCCTACCTGGGTAGTACGACGAAGCTAGTCGCGCGTTTCAAATGTCAAAGCCGCGGCTTTCCAGTACATTATGTGTGACATATTTCTTTCTTGTTTCTCCTCTCAGTGGGAGCGTAAAGCGGAAGATCGCCCAGCGTGGAGACTACTAGTGCAGGGCAGTGTGGACGAGTTTGAAAGGAGGAGACTGCTCGACTTAGATGCCAAGCGCGACGAGCTAAAGGCCCGACCACCGGCGGCCATATAATATAACTACGTCAATGGTGTCTTGACGTGCGCCAAATGTGCTCGCACTTTCCGAGCCAAGATCGGCTACACCAGTCACCTGAGGGCACACCAGCGAAACCCTCAACCATAAAGAAATGAGAGTCCTGTATGCGGTCGCTATGGCCGAACACGGCTAGGAGGATATATATACAATAAAGTATAGCATTAACTGTCAAATTATCACATCTTAGCGCCACAACACGTGACTCGTGCCATCGTACTACCCTTGCTGGATTAATTATATCACGCACACAGGAAGACCATGGCCTATCTGAGATTTAAAAGAAATGGCGCGTCAAAATAAAAATTATTTCCCAACTTCACATAGGAACAAATATGAAATACCATGTTTTGAGCGTCTTACAGTTGGCGCGTCAACTCAATTGTTCTTTCACACCACACATCATCATCATTAGCCATTTGACGTCCACTGCAGGACATAGGCCTCCCTCGTGGTTTTCATAACCATGAGGGGTTTTGCCATAATCGCCACGCTTGGCAGGCGAGTTGGCGATCGCAGTATGTGGTTGGAATCTCAGGAAGAAGCTGCTGCCCGTCTCCTGGTAATTTATTTCCTTAGTCGCCTTCTACGACATCCACGGAAGGAAATGGAGTGACGCTATTCTTAATCCGGCGCCACACGGAACCACACATCGCTTATCCGGAATAACGACGAAGTAATGATGACGATGGTTTTTCAGAAACTAGAATAAATCATTCTTAACTTGATTCCGGATTCACTTACATGGTTTTTTGCACAGAACAGGTTTTTTGTCGGAAGAGTCCGACCAGTATAATATATTGCGTCGTTTGACTGAAATTAATAGAAATTCAATTGTGTCGTTGTTTCCTCGCGTTTAACTTCCCTCTTGGAGTATTATTTAAAAAATACTTAGATAGCCCATTTTTAGGGTTCCGTAGTCCGACAAAGAAACCCTTATAGTTTCGCCATGTCTGTCTATCCGTCTGTCCGTCCGCAGCCTAACGCAAAGACCGGTGGTACTAGAAAGCTATAATCTGGTGTGTATATGTCGTAGCCATATCGTAGATTGTGCCATATCATGATGTGGTTAGCCATATCACGAAATGTGTCCTTTTCATGAAAAGGCCAAGTCAAACTGGCCGTATCGTTAACGCGTCAACGTTTGACGATATGGCAATCTACGTTTTGCCATATCATAATGTAGGCCCCATGACTTTTCCATGCACCAACCTGATTTAAGTTTGACATATTTACTGCATTGAGCTGAAAAATAGATTGAAGATGCCTAACGTATTTAGTCTTTTGGTGCATTTGAACCTTATAGGTTGAATAAAATACCAATAAAAGAAGCAACAGTTTATATTTTATCACTCGTAAAATACAATGCGGTACAATGATTACAAGAAAATGAGATTTCTGCCTTACTTTCCTCATTTTGCACAGTATTTACGGGAATATCGCCGTCACTAGAAATATTTTCTGTCGCCTCCATGGTAGAAATACACAACAAACTAACATCAGCGCCTCTAACGGTGGATAATGGAAGTATTTTACGATATGGCCGCTAACGTTTGGCCGCATCATGAAATAGTCATGCATGCATTTCGCTATTCAAATCGTCAAACGTCGGTCGCTCATTGATCTGGCTAAGCCGTTTCATGATACGGCCAGTTTGACTTGGCCTTTTCATGAAAAGGATACATTTCGTGATATGGCTAACCACATCATGATATGGTCAATTCTATGATATGGCTTGGCTACGACATATACATATTTAATATACATATTTATCACGCCAACAAAGTTAAACAATAAAATGTTGGAATTTTTGTTTTTACTGTACCTCTAACATGAAAAGTGGGAACGATTTTTTTTTCTCGTCTAACCCATCATGTGGGATGGTTGGATTGGTTTAGGAAGGAATATTGTGGGTGTAGTAAGACCATTTTTCGATTTAGGGTTCCGTTTGCGAAATATTAAGCTTCAAAGTGCAACATTTTTGTCCTAGTAGGGGGGACACCCTACTCGGACAAAAATTAAAACCATATACTAGATAGATAGATAGATAAATAATTTATTCACATAAGACACACACACGTATATAAAGAAAAGGAATACAAATCAATTCAAAAGTCACAATACGAAGAAAGAATATAACAAAACAATAACATACAGAAAAAAGCAAAAACAAACTGGAAATTAGCCAGACACGGTACGACAGGGGTACAACAGTGACCAACGTAGGTGTGGCAAATGTGAATGGGCTCCGACTCAGCATGTGCTGAAAGTCCAGGAAGAACTTCAGCGCTGATATTCTGCCGGTACCCGGTGGGAGCGGCATGCAGCGCAAGGAGAGCTGAGGTGAGGTGGTCGAATTGTTATCAGACCGGATTAAATAATGTAATGTCACGTTGCAAATATTGGAATAAATTGTATTTTTATAAAAGTATACTCAGGTCTCAGTCCCTTGAAGCTGTGAAAAAATCAAACTTCTAAGTTAACCTATTGCGCTGCAAAAAAATCGGGAAATCAAAATTTATAGGGTACTTTCCTATTACGAAATACGAAATTTGCAAGCAATATCGACGTATACTACAAATACAGGGAAAAAACTGAAAAATATACATTTGTAATTCAATCATAATAGAATTAGTCTTTGAAGTTTGGGAATAGCTTGGAAAAAAACTCCGAGACTCAATTCCTGAACTATTTACAATATGTAAGTACGCACAAATTTGTACGGGACCCTCGGTGGGCGAGTCCAACGTCCACAGACCCCACCTGTGTGATTCCGTCCTGTGTTATTCCAGATGAGCGAGATATCGGAAGACAGACTTTTAAACATCAAAGAGGACATAGAACAAAATATGATGACTAAGGACAACAAAAGACTACTGAGAACAGCAGAGAATGAAAGAGGGCAATATGCGATTGGACCCTTTTTTTAATAGGTATTAAGTTGTTAATTTTTTTTTTATCGCTAAGGACGGCTTCCACCAAATCACTGGATAAGTAGGTAAGTAAATAATGAAATATGTATCCAGGGACAACAGCTAATTGACAGGATTGTCAGTCATACAAATTATTTAATTTATCTATGGTGCAAGAGGTTTTTAAACTTATTCACTGGAATGAGCCTCGCATAGGCTATAATATAAGCCTATCAGGGCTGCTTCCGGTGAATAAGTTTAAAAATTTCTCAGAACATCACAGCTGAGTGTTTTTATCTGTTCAAAAAAAGACCAATTACTAATTTTTATGTGAGTCTAGCCAGTATATCAAGGACATCACAGGACAACTGAGGTTAGAACACCACATAGGACAATGGAGGATTTAAGTGGACAACACAGGACGAAAGAGGGCAATAAAGGACACCAGAGGATAAAAGAGAACAAGTGTTCAAAGACCAAACCAACGATCATGATGGGCTGGATGAGGAAAAAAATAATAATTCCCACTTTTCATGTTAGAGGGGGTACAGCAAAAAAAAATAATTTTATTGTTTAACTTTGTCAGCATGATAAATATGTATACATACACCAAATTACAACTTTGTAGTACCACCAGTCTTTGCGCTAGGCCGCGGGCGGATGGACGGACAGACAGACAGATAGACAGACATGGCGAAACTGGCGAAACCTTGTCAGACTATGGAACCCTAAAAAGGGCAGCCTAGGTGCTACTTAGTTTTAATTTCCGCGCATTATTAAAGAAAAGTACTATACAGCCTTGGCCACAACTAGGCAGTGATGAACTTACGTGTGTGCCTCGGCCACTGTGCCAGGAGGGCAATTCTTTTCTAAGCATCGTATTGAACATTATTAAATGCAGATTCAATATTTCTTCCTTTTATAGTTTTTTTAGAACACAAAATCAAGTTAATTTGATGAATTCATCATTCTGGTTATTCAGCCACTTATCTGGTTAGTCTAACCAGATAAGTGGCTAAAAACCACAATGATGAATTGAAATGTATTTAACACACCTCAGACTAAAGTTTCCTCACAATATTTTCCTTCACGATTAGCAATTGGTATTGCTACTACTACAGCTTCACAAATGCGGTAAGTGTAGGATATCATACTTAGTTGAACTTAAAAATCGACTTATGACTGCAGGTATCTGTTCCCACAACAGGAACACAAAAGATGCAATTATTGTAAGGGTAATTAGACTATCTACCAAAGCAATTTCTGGCAATTAAAATTTCGAGCTATAGTTAAGATAGTATTGTTATTGGATTGGCTGCTACAACCGAGACGAACTCATAGTTTTAGCAACAGGTAGTGAGCAACAATTGGGGTCTTAGTTTGTATTGTTCTATTCTTACCTGAATTCGGCCCACGATTTCTTTCGGGTTGAAGTTTCGGTCCAAAGGACTAAAGTTGAATATCACGTTGAAGTACACGAACTCTGGTTTCTCTTTCGCCTGAGTGGATTTATTCTCAGTTAAAGTCACATAGTAAAAAGTTTCGACAAGGTTCAAATACTTGCTGTAAAACTCTGCAATGCACGAGCGCGGTACCGAGATAAGCAAATCTGTATCTTGCGACATGATAATTACATTTACAAAGAACAACTACCACGTCACCATCCCATTGTTCACAAAAAAAATACTACTAAACAATAATTTTAGTAGGAATTCACGATTTCTTTTATTGTGGACATTTGACAGTCAAATCAACATTTTTTTTAGTGGAAGAAATTACACGACAACAGACTATAGAGAATAAAATGACGTTTCATTAAAGATGTTACCATCTGTGTTGCCAGATGTGGAGATTAGAAATGCTGTCTGTAGCAGTGCTTAAAAAATGCGGATTCTTAACAATCTGTAACAAAATTGATGTCGATAGGTTTACAATTAAATAGTTCCACACTACTTGTATTATTGAATTTGTTGTCGAAGATTACTTACTTTTGCTGCCAGAAATTGCAAGTCTGGCGCTTCATTCAAAAAGCCTTTTTTCGGTTTGTAACCTTCTGGTTTGTAACCTTCTGACTTGCAACTTCGAGTGTGTTATTTATTATCTATCATAGTACATAGTATTATCTTGTTTTCATAGTACACCGTAGCATAAAATACATACTCCATAATGTCGATGACTTCTTTTTCTTCGTAAGTTCATTAAAATAAGTTAGGAAAACAGACTGAAAATGTGCCCGAGGTTGATTTTCATTTTTCCATTTGCAAAACTCATCGTAGGCTTTGATGTACCTAAACCAACCGTGATTTATTGGGTAGCAAGTTTTCTACTATACCGGACGCCCTCTCTTTCATAAACTCAGGTGATACAACATCTTTTTCATCACTTGAATGCATATACAATCGATTTATTATAAAGTAAGGGCTAGCGCATATATACAATTTTTAGTTGAACAACTATTTTGTTGTGTTTCATAAGTACACAGCAATATATGAACGTGCGCATATTATCAACTCGATAGTTGATCGACAAAAAAATCAAAAAGCCTCATCGATCTGCTTTTGATTAAAAAGTTGGACAACTATCGATCTCACGCTCATTTTGTATTGCAATTTTTTTTTTTTTTATTTACATAAATGTATTTAAGTGCGCATACCATCGACTAAACAGTCGATCCACGACTGGTCAGTCTCGCATTTGCATTGGAAGCGGCACAACGTTTGTTCTCACAATGGCGGGAACCATTACCGACGACACGGAAGAGTTTATTAATAGTGTAGAAAAAAGGCCCGCGCTTTACCTAAAAAGCCTTAAAGAGTATTCCGATATAAATTTGAAAAAGAAACTGTGGGAAGAAGTATGCGTGGAAGTCGTCTCTGACCCAGTAATGATAAGATTTCATTAAACGTTTCTTCACTCATTCTATAATATTTACAAAACTTATCTGAGTGCTCTTTTAACTTCGAATGCAACGAATGAAATATTCCACTGAATAATCTGTCACTCATTATAGGATGTACACAATACCTTCTTTTCTTATTTCTTTTAAAACGTATATAAAGTAAAGCACAAGTTAAAACTTTATGGTTAAAAGACATGGTAACTTGAGCGTTGCCTGCACAAGACTGTTGGATTTGTTTGGGTTACAAATCGACTGAAATCGATTGTATGCGCACCTCCGTCGACTCAACAGTTTAGTTGTGTAGAAATCACGACAAGTACACAACTCGACGAAACAGTTTAGTCGATTTAAAAGTTGTATATATGCGCTAGCCCTAACTTTTACAGTATTCAAAATGGCGCCAATTTACTAAATTTTTTTCTGTAATGGCAGTAAAGAACACAAGACAGTTTTTATTCTAATGCTGAACTCCTTGTCGCAAATATCGACCAATCAAATCTCGAGGAGTTAGGTATTTGCACAAAGAGTTGGTAGGTACGTCGAGCATTCTTTGCGCAAGGAGTTTATACCGAGTATTTTTGCGCAAGGAGGTTGTATAAGCATTGAGATGGGGGTCGAATATATTGGTGTGTTCTAAATTCAAACACCAAAATAGTGATAGAAAGGCCTTATTCACTGTTTGCAATGAATAAATAGTACATTGTTCACCGAGAGGAGAAAGTGACCGATTACCATCGAGGGTGTCGTTTGAAGCCCGAGCCGTTAGGCGAGGGCTTTAAAACACCCGAGATCGGGAATCGCAGTTTCTCTCGAGTGATACACCTGCTTGGAAAGTACCTTTCTACTTACTTTCTACGAAAACTGAATCCTCAAACAACACACAAATTGGAAATGGCGCCAATGGCGTCTGCAATTTTCACATGTTCTTTTTTCAAATTGTTTATCCTGCCGCCGCAGGGTCGCACTGCCAGCCCGACACCATCCAACACACAGCTAGTGGCCAGTGTCATTTTGCGAACTTGGAGATAAAAACTCACTGTAAAAACTTTTTGGCTTTTGATATTTAGGTTACCGGCGCATAGTCTTACCCAAAATTAAAAAAGAAAAACCACGTAAGAAATGGATTTTCATACACTTTTCTCTCCCGCTCAGATGCGTTTTCTCCCCGCATATTTGTTCGATATGCAATGACGTACTTTCTACCGTAAATTTGATAAAGTATCAAGTTACTTTCCAAGCAGGTGTAGTATAATAGTAGATCGTATCATAAGGAAGCAAAGAAATATTTTTACGGCGAGGGCGCTCTTTTTAATCCAGAGCTAAGTGAGCGGTTTTTAGACTAGAATCCATATCCATTTGCATATATTTTTCCCGGGATTTTGCAGGTAGGTAATAGATTATCCATCACATTTCTTATGTACCTCAGTTCTAATTCTCAGACTTTCACTGTCTACTATACTCTCACTGTCACCTAAAGAACTTTTCAAAACAAAACCATGTATAAAACGCGGGCTATATAGTTCGGGCCTTTTTAATTTTATTTCTTTTTTTTTTAATCAGCCGGCGGCGCGACAGTGGGCCGTCGTATCAGCCAGTCTTTATTCAAACAATATTGGCGTTCGATTTCTTTGGCGCTGAACACTAATGTTCCAAATCGAAAAGTGCGCGGCAAAGATAATGGGGATGGTAACATGAAACTAATTACAGATGGCGCCACTGAGATTTGCCCCGACATAGGGCAACAGTATCGATAAACCCGAAACAAAAGTATCGATAGACGGAGTTTACACGTTCAGTCTGGCGTCAGTTCAGTCCGTGACCTTGATCAATCTCGGATTGACGCCAGACTGATGTAGCTAGGCGAGGTATTTCACGGTCACTCCAAGACTGATGGATTTTGCATCAGTCCGAACGAAAACACCAATACGACAGCAACAAGCACAGATCTTTATCTGTGATTAACTGATTATAGATTAAAAATAAGCAGCCTATATACGTTCCACTTTAGGGCACAGGCCTTCTCTCAGAGAGAGTATAGGCTTAATCACCACGCGTGCCCACCGCGGATTGGCGATTTCAAGCGCTGAGGTATGTAAATAGCTCAGACACGCAGGTTTCCTCACGATGTTTTCCTTCACCGTTAGCGAGTGGTATTGCTACTATAAATTCACAAATGTACATAACTTAGAAAACAAAGTCATAGGTACATGCCCGCATTGGGAATCGAACCTGGGTCTCCCGCTTCCGAGTCCAATGTTCTACCCACTAGGCTACCACCGCGTTCCGTGTGGCGCCAGATTAAGTATAGCGTCACTCTATTTCCTCCCGTGGATGTCGTAGAAGGCGACTAAGGAAATTGATTACCAGGAGACTGGCAGCAGCGTCTTCCTGAGATTCCAACCGAATACTGCGATCGCCAACCCGCCTGCCAAGCGTGGCGATTACGGCAAAACTCCTCATGGTACGAAAACCACGAAGGAGGCCTATGTCCTGCAGTGGGTGTCAAATGGCTGATAAATTGCGTTGCAATAATAATAGCTAAGGCGACGAAAAAACGCCAAAAGAGTAAGTGGTGTAAACATAATGGTTGTTAAAAAGAGAATCCTCCTCCATGCTGCCTCAAGATTATAGTATGCTGCCTAAAGTGCCTGCAAAGTGTACCTAGCGTTGACTGGCATTGACTGATGCGAGACTGATAACACATTCAGACGATTAGTCTGCCGGCAGTCTAACCGTGACTGACGAAAATTATCAAAATATTCGAATATCCATCAGTCTGGTCCATCAGTCCATCAATCCACTGAATAGACAATCAGTCTACCGTCGGTCTAACCAGGGTGATGGAATTGACTGACGCCAGACTGAACGTGTAAACTCTGACATACTATACTCATGAGTAGTATCGCATCAAAAGTAATCGATACTGGTATCGAGTACTTTTGGCATTCAATTATAGTGTAAATGAAAAGGCTTAAATTTAATTTAAAAGGATGTTTATTAGAATAAGATTATGTTGTATTACAATTCAAACTCATCTTCCGTGAAATCAGATAAAAATAATAATTTGCTGACCCCTGAACCCAACAGGCGGTTTTGGTTCTCCGTGATAAGGGCTCCAGCTTTCGAAAATAGACGCTCCGCCGGAACTGACGTCCCCGGTATTATAAGAAAACGGATTGCAAGCTTATATAGTCCCGGGAACACCGTTTTCATATCTTCCCACTGCTGCAACGGGTTTGATTTTAATAGGAATACAGGGTTATACATTTGTCAGTGGTGCGGTGCCTACCTACTTGTTTGCGCTAATATTTGGTGGTGTCTCCAAAAGTTGTCAACCTCACTGACAGTCGACGAGTTTCGGCTTACCGTTGGTGAGGAAGCGGAATCCCTTTCAGAGTTAACTTTCCTCCTGATGAAACTTCTCGTCCTAGCGCATGCGTTTGCGTCTTTGAAATGAATATTTTTTTAATCGTAGGTCTAAAATTGTTGAAACAGCTAAAAGGTGGTTGGCTTCGACGTTTGCAAAGCGTCGTTCAATCTCTTTTAGTGCCTTTTATTTCATCGCATTACAAATTGACAGCTTCACCTATTTCTGACGGGGACTTCCCTTAGTCCTAAACGTAAAGATAGAACTATAATAGAGATGTATAGATCGTAATATCGTAATAAATAGTATCGAGTAGGTAGGTACTAAATTACTCAGTATCGTAACCAAAGAATCGAATATACTACTCAGGTATCGATACCAGCGTTGCCAGAATGTTACAAAAGTAACATTTTACGTTACTTTTGACCCTCTTATGTAACCTCCGTGTTACACGACTCAATATGTTACTTTTGTGTTACTTTTTAGATTTTTCAGCAAACAAAAAGATATTGTGAATCGGAACGCATCCAAGAACGATATTTTTTTGTTCGTCATATTGGCGGACTTGATTTTGTGGACTGACTGATGCGACGTCGGAGCAGAGCGAAAATCTGTCGACTTCGTCGTACCGCATATTCACTCACTCGCGTGTATTATCAATCTTCCATCCCGGTTACTTAGGCGTGCGAGCAAGTGAGAGGTGACTAGCAGCGAATCGATCACTCGACTCGATACTTTCTTGGAAGTTTGTGTTGTTGTGTATTATAGTCATTGAACCAAGCGTAACACAAAAATTTGAAATAAAAGATTTATCTTGCGTGGTGAAGAGATTCTCAAACATTCAAGATGATATTAATGATGTGGAGCAACAAAAAGAATGGAAAAAGCATGCAGTCCTCGACCATAATGACTTAGACTTGTTTAAAAATGTTGAAGAATATTGGAGACAAATTTTGAAGCTGAAGGATTTGACTAGTACTTCGTTATTTCCAAATTTAAAAAAGGTTATCGGGATTTTGCTTGTGTTGCCTTTTTCAAATGCAAGCGTGGAACGGATTTTCAGTCAACTTAAATTAATAAAATGTGAAAACAGGAACAGGCTAAACACTGCAACCGTTTCTTCTTTGATGGTTCTCCTTCGAAAGCAATGATGCATCCAAAAATAACATATAGTATGAGTGGTGACGGTACTGACTACTAATAATTTTCACAATATTCTTTAAACCTCAAAAGTAACAATTTTTCATGACTACGATGCAAATATAAACGCTTTTTTTCCAGGTTCCACCAGTTCAAATTTACTTTCCCTGAAATACTCAGCCATTTTAAGCTAAAATTATTTTTTTGTGCCAATAAATCTCCAACTTCTCTATCATTGTCTATGTGAATGACAGTGAATTTACAATCGATGAAAGAAAAATTAAAGGGTAGTTAGTTCCGCGTCGGAACTCGTATTCAAAAATCACTCGAATTTTCGCAATATCCATCTTTCTTGTCTAAATTGAATAACAAAAACAATTGAAAGTCGATATTCAAATGTTTCACATTTTTTAAAAAAAGAACATCATAGAAACCATTTCAAAAAAGTTTCATTCGAAAACCTCAAACCATGAAGATTCTATGTCAATTCAAAGAACCTATTGCAATAAAACGGCAATTTCATACTTTAACCCCTAATATTAATGGATAAAACAATGGGAGAAAATATTATGTAGTAGGATATATATTTTGTGCGTTCACAAAGATAATAAACCGTTATCTATACTTATTTTCAAATAAAGAAATATCCGTCCCTTCAAACTATTTGAACAAAGAAAAGGATCATTGTTTCGGTTAAGTATGACGTCTACGTATTAACTGTGGTATTAACTAGAAAAGAAGCTAGCGAGTCTTCTGTGTAGCGAGGGTCGGATTTCGGTATTGTTCATTTTGGGTGGGGGTACTTTGGGGCTTACAAAAAAGGTTGGATGGGAAAGCAAAACTAGTTACCTGCTTTGCCCCGAAGCGAAATAACAACTTGAAATTTTCGTTTAAGTTTAATATGTCGTTGATTTACAAAACTGCCGAGAAAATGCATCACATCAAGTGGTTGTTAGTTGAATGGGAAAACACACATGCCAATTTCGATCAGCCGCAGTACGATGTGATTCACGTGAGGTCTCTATTTAAGCCATGCTCGGAATTGCATACCGGAAAGCTGGTGTTTGTTTCTAATGGAACCGACAATCTGCAGCGGGCGAAAGTGGTGATGTCATCTGGTAAGCGGTTACGAATTGCGATAATTTTTTTAACATTACATACCTACCCTTTTCATAGAGAACAATGTGTTCTTTTGTAAGTAATGAACAAAATAGGTAGGTACTGACCTATCTCTTGTACGTGTGTGTGTGAGACCGACTGAACCCGATTACACTACGCGGCTCCCGCCTGGAGTACGGCTGAATCAGAAATGAAACCTTTGGCAATAATAATATTATGTATTTTCATTCTCAAATAAACAAAAACTGTCCCCAGGCATGAATAATCAAATTAATGTCAATATATATCTAAAATAAGAGATGGATTACTAATAAAATCGTAGTTCATTAGATGAATAAAATCTTCGTCCACAGAATAAATCGATTATTTATCGGTTCCAGATTGCGACTTCCCTTTATTTGTTATTTTGTCACCACTACAGTATTTACATTTTATTTCGTTCCGTTATTAAAATAATACTATTCGTTACCAATTTAATAGATCAGTTTATAAATTTAATGAAAAAATATTCAAAGGGGCGGAAACAAATTGCGGCTATTTCTTTGACAAATAATTATGTAACTCGTAGATATTTCTATGATAACACGCTGTTTTATAGTGAGTCAGCAATTAAAATGTCATGACAAGCCAATGCCCTAGTACGACTGTCAATTTCATGGTATCAATTTACCGTAAACAAAAAGGCCATTTTGGATGTAACTTAGCACACGATCAAAAATCTGTCAGTAGCGAAAGTATCATGCATGCAATGTATTGTCACAGTACAAATAAAGATAGAGTAATGTTCGGGCCCGCCTATAGGTAATAGCTAAAATGGCGAGGGCTGTGTGTGGCTCAGCGACCGCGCGAATGCGAAGGCACGAGGGGCTTCACAAGGTGCAATGTTTATGCAGCGAGCAGCGCAGTCCGCCCGCCGCCGCCGCTAGTTGCTGCACGGTAAAGTAGATTTGTATCAAGTATAGACAGGCGGCTACCCCGTTCATCGTTATTTATCAAATTAGTTTACTTATAGTGGAGTGGAGAAAGTTGATGGTCCTGGTCTCTGCCTACCCCTCTGGGATACAGGCGTGAGTTTATGTTATGTTTTGTGGAGAGAGTTGAATGAAATCGAGCTCGGCATGCCGGCCTGCCGGGCGCATCGGACAATCCGTCTGACTGAATACCTCCCACAGTACAGTACAGTACAGGTCGATATTCGTCTGTCTGTGTGTGCGTTTGGTGACGGCGTGTACCTACAAACGCGGAAGGGAATGATGCTGTGTGTGTGTGTGTGAGGCTGCGCTCGCGCCTTTTCTATGGAGATTACCTGGCGTGGTATTGTGATGAACGGAACGCATTCTAAGCACGAAACAAAATACTCAGGAGTTCGGCGATTCGTCATTCGTCCAGTGAGTGCCGCAAAAGTGGGTTGTCTTTTAGGTTCCGGGAGTCAGACACATTCTTCAGGCAAGGTAACAAATCTGTCATCACCGCAATTAGCTACTATTACTTGCTATTACTCAGTAACTAAAATAGTGTTTGTTTAACATAATTTATAACACACAAATAATACTTTTTTGTCCATTATTTCGTATTGGAAGCTCTTGGAAAGTTTCAACCCGAGAATGACAAAATATTTAGGAAAATGTTCCTAAAGTCACTACCTACCGCTACAATCACTACCACCCCTATGATTTAAGATTTTAAGCAGCAGTTTTCCTTCGGAATTCATTGTGTTGGGAGGGGGGGGGGAGTCACTGGCAGTCTAAATTTTCTTTTGCGAGGTACTCGATCCGTTGCGTCATTCACAATTACAAAAGTAGTTTAGAATTACATTTCCTACAAGTTTGGTTGGCATAATTTTTTCCTAGGATAAATATTTTCCGATTTAAACCACAAAGGGGGTGAATTTTTGTTTGATTAACAACTCACCATAAGCCTATATGCGTCCCACTGTAGGGCACAGGCCTTCTCTCAAGGAGAGAGTATGGGCTTAATCACCACGCGTGCCCACCGCGGATTGGCGATTGCAAGCGCTGAGGTATGTGAATAGCTCAGACACTCAGGTTTCCTCACGATGTTTTCCTTCACAGTTAGCGTGTGGTATTGCTACTATAACTTCACAATGTACATAACTTAGAAAACCGAGTCATAGGTAGATACATGCCCGCATTTGGGATCGAACTTGGGTCTCTCGCTTCCGAGTCCGATGTTCTACCCACTAGTTTACTTTTAATTCTGCATGAAAATTTTTTCTAAGCAAAGTTGTTTAATACTCAATTTTCTGCAATTTTTGTTCTTATATATTTTTTTAATACAGTTGCTCAAAAAGTGGCGTATTGCAGGGACTTATAGCGTTCGGGATGTGGGCTATTACATACTCGAGCTTTTTCTTTACCTTTTCCGAACTCGTGCGTTCTCTTTCCCAACTGTCAAAATAATGTCTATTAAAAAGAAAAAAAAACCAACCTCGAAGTTTTTACTAAAAAAAATTATAGAAGTTTTTATGATTCATGCAAATATTTCTAAAAAGAAGCTACTAATGTGTTTCCATATCATATTTAATGATTTGCTTCAATGAGGTTAGGTTTCATTTCATTTCATCTCATTAAATTTCATTTTCATTTCATATCAATAAAAAAAATCTACTGAAGACTTGGCTGTATGGGCATAGTTCCCTTTCACTACCCAGAATGGGTAAAGAAAAAAAAATCTCTGCTTAGATTCTTTTACGGTTGGCGCCATTTTCCAAAAATTTTCTTTATTAAATTGATTCATTTTTTCGCAACTGTATTAAAAATAGTTGTTCAGTACAGTATAAGTTGCTTATGAAGCATAGAGTGGTCCCCACGGTTGTCTTTGATGGCATACCTATTGCATACTCAACCACCGCTAGGAACTTAGGAGTGCTCTTTGACTGTCATCTCACTTGGGCTGCTCATGTCGGTGAAGTCAGTCGACGAGTCTTTGCAGCTTTCCATTCGCTCCGCCGTCTCCAATTCTTCCTTCCCCTTAAAACTAGAACTACTCTTGCTCAGACTCTCCTACTTCCCCTACTTGACTATGCGGATGTCTGCTACTTGGATGCCAACGAGGAGCTGCTAGATAAACTCGAACGACTCCAAAACTTGGGTATCCGGTTCATATACGGTTTACGCAAGTTTGATCATATATCCAGCTTTCGACATGAGTTAAATTGGCTCCCAATTCGTCTTCGCCGGAATGCACATATCCTTTCTCTTCTCTACAAAATCCTGCACAGCCCATCCTATCCTCTTTACTTAAAAGAGCGTTTCCAACTATTGCACTCTAGAGTGAGACCTGTAAGATCAATAAACTCTCATCTTCTTCACATTCCTGTCCACAATACTGGGGCTTATGGGGGTTCCTTCACGGTGCACTCAGCCAGGCTGTGGAATTCACTGCCGCAGAGTATTCGTACTAGCCCATCACTTAGTATTTTCAAAAAACGGTTGAAAGAGCATTACCTATCAATATCTTAACTCCCTGATAAGTAGGTTGTCATTAGGTATATATTTTAAGTAAGTACGTATTTTCCTTTCATTGTTTATGTAGTTTATTCTTTTCCTTATTGTCATATATATATATATATTGTATTTTGGGTAGGTATTTTGTTATTTGTGTAAATATGTAGGTATGTAGTATATTATATCATGTGCACGTGCGTAGACCCGTTTCACACCTCCGCTCCGACTCCCAAGGTTTGCTGGAAGAAATCTCTCACAGAGATAAGCTCGCCTTTGTACATGTACTTTCTTTTGTTACATTTCCTGTACTCTATTCTTGTGTGTGCAATAAAGTATAATAAACACGTGCGGAACCGTCATTGCAACTTGTTCCGACTGTCAACCCTCACCTTCGGCTGCGCCTCGGCTCGGGTAGACATTTGTCGGAACTCTTTGCAATGACAGGCTTTCCGCACTCGTAATGAAATATTATATTATTTCATCAGATCGATATTTTTCGATTTATACGCGAAAAGAGGTGGGGGTAAAATCTTATCATCGCATTATCACGTTTATTGTCACTTTTACGCGAAATTCTTTAAAATCAAATTTCTTACTTCACAAACATATAATATATGCATATAATTATATGTGTGTAAACCACATGTTCTATAAGTAGAATAAAGTACATTTAAGCGTGTTAAAACAATAAAATAAAAAATATAAAAATTAAGTACCTAAATAATTGTTGAACCCTACTAACTCAATACGGCAATCCTGATTACTTATAAATTGCAGCATTTTTTAACGAGATTACGATTACGGTAGCTTTCGTAGGTAGCTTAGGTCGGTAGCTTAGGTACTTGTTTGTAGATGCGCGGCGCACGTGAGCTTTGAATAAGTGTCCCCAGTCAATGTCCTTTTCACGAAAGAAGTCCCCCAGACGCAGCGCTGTATTCGCGCGACATAATGTTGCCAGGGTTAGTTACGGGAAAATATTGCAATATTGTGTTATTATTATTTCCTATTCTTCTCACCTTTATTCGTGAGAAGAGGCTCGTGCCCAACAGTGGGACGTAAAAAGAGCTGCTGTCTAGTATTCTAAATTGGTGATATGATTCTTATCCCTTACATTGTGCAAGACAGAGAATTAAGGGACTTCCCGAACCCAACCTTTACATTTAGGAGTTTGAACCGCCCGTATCGCAAGGGCATAGAGTTGAATTTAATATGAAGTGTAAAGGTGTACGTGCTGTCGACTGTACATAGCGAGGGATAATAAGCGTGATTCTGCATATCGCAAAATAAGGGGGAAAAAAAGAAAACCATTAATTCACAGTTTTAATGAATAATTATGATCAGTTACATCGGCCATACTAACATCACTGTCAGAAGAGTGAATGGAAACAGAGTCAGATTCTGTTTCACTATCATTAGCCGTGGATATGATGAGTCGGTCCATTTCTTCATCTATAAGGCCGTCATTTTTTAAATATTGCTCTTCCAAATGCTCTACATGTTTGCATTGAGCAGCCCAATCTTCCGCTGAGACACTCATAAAAGCCTCTTCAGTTATAACTCACAATTTTTTTTGGGTCTTGGGACACGTTTTTATCCGCCACCTTTCTTTTCACAAGGCTCCAGATTTTTTCGATCGGGTTGAGATCGCAGTGATAAGGCGGCAATATCAAAACTTCATGGTTGTGAGCTTTCAATAATTCATCCACAGCATATGTCGGTGGCCCTTTATTTTGTTTTACTAGCTCAAATAATACAGCTTTTGTCCAGGTGTTTTCAAAATAGATTCCCTTTCCTCGCAGCCATTCTTGCATGTTACTTTTGATGCTCGACATTGTGGGCGCTTTGTTCAATTGTGTACAGTGATAAGGAGCGTTGTCCATTACCACAAGAGACCTTTCAGGTAGGTTAGGAATAATTTTTTCCCTCATCCATTTTAGGAAATTTGTTGAGTTAATGTCGTCGTGATAATCTGAAGACTTCGATTGGGATTTGAACATCAACAATGCACCATTTATGAAGCCATTTTCTGTCCCTGCATGAGCGATTATCCAGCGACTCCCTGCAGATTCTGAGACTAACAGTCCCGGCTCCTCCTTACTTTGCCAACAACTTTTTGTATGATAAGTATTATGTATATAGGTCTCGTCTAAATATACGACAGGTTTTTTTTCTACAGTGCGATTTCTTCGGATTTTTTCCAAATATCTTGCACGCCATGCGATTATGTCATAGCGTTCCATAAGAAGTTTACGTTTGGATTGGCATCGCTTATACTTGAAACCAATATTATGTAATATTCTGTGCAATGTTGTGATGCTTCCCTGAAAATTGATTTCTTCTCTCAATGCGGCGCGTAACTTACCCAGTGTCGGTAACTCCTTCCTCACAATATAAAAACATTGTTTAGTGGTATTTTAATACCTTGACAAAAGAATCAAGAACAAAAGAATCAAGTATTAAAATACCTTGGTATTTTAATACTTGATTCTTTTGTTCCGCTTCACAGAACTCCTTCACCTTCAATATCATTTCTCGACCCGAACTTTTTACCACTTTAGGCATCACGAACAGTCCTTATTAACGCACTAATCTAATTAAAAACTCACAAACATCTAGGTACCACATCAATCAACTTCATAAGTCATAACATCGACAAACGACAACATGGCCGATCTGTCAAATTTAGTTCCACAAATCACCGTGGGATAGATATTATGGTGCGCCGCCATTTTGAAAAAAAAAAAAACAAACTGGCAGCTAGTTAATATGCCAGTCTTCCAACAAAAATCTTCAAACCACTTGCCTACAGGTCGTCCTAAGATGAGAACCAAAATTGTAGGAAAGTGAATGTTTTAACAACTTTCTTTATAACAGTTTTTCATGAAAAATTGAAAATAAACAATTTGTTAATCAAAACAAAATTCACCCCCTCTTTCTGGACATAAATCGGAAAATATCGATCCTAGAAAAAAAATTGCAAGAAATTGAATTCTGAACAATTCTAATTATATTTTTTTGTGTGAAATTGAAAATAAACGAGTTATTCAATAAACCTTACAATCGAGTACATTTTAGACTGCCAAGGAAAATTGCTAATAAATTTTTTTCCGGGTCACATCCTAATTCGACTGGACTGTCAAAATGTTAGGTTTTACGATAACGATTACAAAATCTTTTTATCATCTTATTTTATTCAACTATCGTTATTTAGTACATTATTATAAATTTAATCTTTCGTTTCTTTTCAGAAAATCTTTATCGTAAGCCCAATCTCAAAGCGACAATTCTTAGTAAAAAATTACTTGGTCATCGCATGTAAAAACAATGTATCTCATAAGTAATACATATTGTATTATATATGTATTATTTGCCCCTTGGCGATTGGCAATCTATTATTTAAAACGTTTTTTTTGTTGTTTAATTTTGGTTCAATTCAGTTTGAGTCTGAATTTGTTAAATTTAATTAAATATTGATATGGTCACTAAAACCCCTCATGGTTATGAAAACCACGAAGGAGGCCTATGTCCTGCAGTGGGCGTCAAATGGCTGATGATGATGGCCACTATAACATGTTTTTAGGTTAGCTAATTACGCAATAACTTAAGACAGAAGCGGCGGTGGGCGGCCAGATGCATTTTAGGGTTCCGTACCCGAAGTGTGCCAAACAGGGGTCCATTACGAAGACTTCACTGTCCGTCTGTATGTTTATCTGTCTGTTTGTCTGTCTGTGTCACGAGGCTGTCATGAACCGTGAAGGTAGGCAGTTGAAATCTTCACAAATGATGCATTTCTGTTGCCGCTATAACAAAAAATACTAAAAACAGAATAAAATAAATATGTAAGGGGGGCTCCCATACGACAAACGTATTTTTTTCGCCGTTTTTTGCTTGATATGAATAACGGCAACAATTAGACGCTTAAAATATTCACAGAATATTTATTTCTATGTTTGCTTCAAAAAACAATAATTAAAATAAAATAAATATTTAAGGGGGGCTCCCATGCAACAAACGTGATTTCTTGCCGTTTCTTCTCGATCTCTGTGTCTAATGTTGTATAGATAATGGTACGGAACCCTTCGTGTGCGAGTCCGACTTGCACTTGGCCGGTTTTTATTGTATTTACTTTTACTTCATTCATGTCAATTCCATGTTCCTTGTTGTGAATGCATTTTATTATCGTTTTGGATAATTTGTTGTTTTAGTTGATTTCTAAACAGTTATTATTGCATCAAGTACCTCGTCGCGAAGGCAAAATATATGTGCTGGTCTTGAAACTGGGCACCGACTACAATCTATACTTCTACAATACCTACATGTATAAATACTTCTACTACTAATTATTTAAATTATTTCTAACTTTTTAGTGCTGTAGTGTTTCGAAATCGGTTTTTATTTTTTATTTAAAAAAACATATTTTTAATATTTAGTGGAGGAGCGGGAGAAAAATAAATAAGTCCCTTATAACCATAATTTACCCTAACTACTTAATACGTTGCTTTAAAATTTGATGTTCTAAAATCTCCGATAGTCTTCACCAGAACATCACCAAATTAACTTGGGACTACTTTTATGCTATTTTATGAAACATACGGATATTACTAAAGGATGGGCCCCAATAGGGCTTATTTACTACTGTCCATTGAAGAGTTCCGTTCTCCATCTCTGAAAGTCTCTATCAGATCTTCACCAAATTAAAATTGCAATGGGACGTTATACCTGTTCGAACAAACAAAGAATTGTCGAAATCGGTTAAGATTTGACGGAGTTATGGAGGAACATAGCCAAATAAAAAAAATATACGCGTCGAATTGATAACCTCCTTCTTTTTTGAAGTCGGTTAAAAAGTTTATCATCGTCCGTCGAGCAATCATTCGTGGATTAAGTGCCGATATAGGATTTTTTTATTTTTCAAATGACATTAAATTATAAGTATTTTTTAATGATCTCTTTAAATTTGTTGGACTATGCAGTTATCAGGACAAATCTATTATAATAAATACAAAAACATTTATTTGGCATTTGATCATATAGGTACCTCGATGACTTTTTTAGGTGATTTATTGTGGAATTGATTTTATATTGTTTGGCGACAAATCTACTATTATTTTAATATAAAGACGATGCACGCGCTTGCGGAAAACCAATCGTAACCCAGGAAGGACATGAATGCAAGTTTGGGGGGCGCCGCGCCGTTCGGCCCAAATGACCGAAAATGAATCCTCGGCTTACCCCAAGTTTCTCGTACACTAACAACCGCTTAATCAACTGTTAATAGCTGTCAGTTGACCAGTGATATAAAAAACAACTGACAGAACTATTAACATCGGATTAACAGATTTTTAGTGCACGAAAAACCGGGGGTAAACTTACGTTTTGTTTTAGTTGAATGTGGCCGAAACAAACCGAAACCGAATATTCGGTCGAACACTACTTATTTCCACTGCTGAGTTGTGGCCGAGTTGCAGCAGCAACGTAGCAGTTTGGTACCTAGTTACCTACTTATTTCTCGTGGTGTTTTCAGACGATAGGCGTTTTCTGACTCAGCAGTTACTAGCAATGGAAGAACACAGCCAAATGGGCGTTTTCGATCAAAACAACACGTCTGGACCGTCGGGGGTACGTGAACAAGATTAAAATAGTCCGAATCTACGTTCCGTGTTTTTTTTCGGCTTTTGCACGTTGTTTTTATTCATTTATTGGCATTTTGTGTTTTAGATAGCAGGACGAGCAGTTGAAGGTAGAGCAAACTTTTATTCCCCGAGCGGGTCATCTGGGAGCCGGGCAAATGACACGCTTAGTGACGGAGATTCAGAGGTACGTCTCCAAGATGCGTATTTCTTTTTATGAACTTAATTGCTATATTCGTTCATACTTACATTATTCATTTATTTTTAGTTAAGCTACCAAACCTACAGAAACAAACGTGAGAATAAAGGTCGTCATAGTTTACCTGCTTCCAGATCACAATCTAATAAACCTACATCCATCTCACAATTCAATCACACAGGCACTTCTTTGGGCAGACGTGTCAATCATCACAGTAGAAGGAAACCATACGAACAAAGAACTTTCTTTAATTCACATTCCCAAAATACAAGTACACCAATCGTAACAAACAAACATCGTAACGTAATAACCTACGATCAAGGAACGCAAACTGGGCCAAGATTTGATAATATTGGCCCTAATACTATACCTAAGATGGAGGAAAAAGTGGATATACTTGAACAATTAATTTTTGAGATGGAAGAAAAATATACGATGTTGGAAGGCACTATTGAAAGCTGGTTTGCTGGGGCTGATCGAACTGACATAGAATCTCCAGAAACAGCTATGAACAATAAGTCGCTTACAGAGCTTAATATGAATGCATCTCAGAACAAGAAACCGATTACGAAGCAACCTGCCAAGACAGAATCACAGGTTGAAGAACAAAGTGAAAATGAAGGAGTCGATTATAATGAAATGGTAAGGATTTACTTTAGAATTTTACAATTTTAAATCTTTCATAATGTTATTGATGTAACGTACCCGACAATACTGGCACGTATGTGACAACAATAAAAGCGCATTAGCGCAACATTTATTAATCATTGGTATAGTCGACAGCCTATGCCTAACGCTAGTGGCATTTTTCTGAGCGGTTCCGTGCTTCGTAAGGCACGTTAAGCTGTTGGTGCCGGCTGCCGTCGATAGATGGCAGTAGTTAAGCCAAGTCAGAGGCCTTAGGGCGGCTTGACAACTTCTGACAGTAGACGAGCCACTAGTCTACAACCCTCCACCAATCCGTACTTGGCCCCCGTGGTGGAGTATGGCCTATACCTTCCTCAGGGAAGAGACCCGTGCCCCTCGGTGGGGACATAATGGGTTGATGATGATGATGATGATGATGATAGTCGACAGCACATCAATCTTTACATATGTGCACTCTAATCAGTTACGTTAAGGACTTTTGAATCTGCATTTATATTTTTATGTTTCTTCCAGATTGGTATCGGTACAGGGAAAACCACAATTCCAAGGCATGTTTATAATCAAGTGGACTGGACTTCTTACACTATGGCTACAAGAAAACTCTTGATGACCATCTTCCCACGCAGGTACTTATAAATAATTTGTTAAGCGGTACTTAAAGTCAAATAGCACATCAACCTTTACAAATTGCAAGAGTACATAGAGTCACCTGTACTGGGACTTTGCAACTAACATAGTAAAGGTCAATATTCCGCAGTTGTGACTCACTACCCTCTCTATGTGACAGAAGGCCTGTGCCCTGCAGTGGTACTTAATTAAATAGATGGTTAATCAGCAGTCGATACGCCTATTTGCTTAGCACAACAATGTTTGTAGCTCAGACAAAGTAAACAAATAAACTAATACCTACACCAATTTTAACTGATTGATTAGTTTTTGAAAAACAGACATAGGTACCTGCAGTTAAAGAAAATGTGGAAAAGATCACCCTTCTCAAGACTACACTCACAAATCGAGTTGTCGCGCACTCTGATTTTATTTAAAAAGACAGACGTACAACAGTGACCAATCCGGAGCCGTCAAATTACCGGCACAACTCTCTTAACAACCTTTTTGAATTTGAAAAAAACCAAGGTTTAGTTCTGATTGTAGGTTGAATCGCGAAAAAGTGAGAACCCTTGAAGCGACTACTCTCTTCCCATATGATCGACCAGGAGTCATGAAGTCGTTTTTTTTTTTGTAAAGCCAGTAAGTCATAGACCTAGTGAGAGTAGTGCTCAGGTCCACTTCGTGAGTACAGGCATGCTTAGCGATAGCATCCGTTTTCTCATTGCCCGCAATACCTGAGTGGCCAAGTATCCAGGCCAGGTTAACCTCGAGGTTATTCCTAGCGCATTTTAGCAAAGACTTTTTAATATCCAGAATGATTTTACTATCTAATTTTGATTTAAACTGAGTGTGGTCCAGAGCTTATAGGCAGCTTAACGAGTCAGTAAAGATAACAGCATTATTAATATTGTGCGATTTAACAAAAAGGGATGCCTCCAGTATTCCAATACACTCGCCAGTAAATACAGAGGACTCCGGAGGACATTTAAATTGAATTGCCAATTTAAGGTTTTCTAAAAATACCGATACACCTTTTAAAAACCGATACACCTACCTCGGTAGGACGATGATAATTTCGACGCGTCCGTGACAAATCTTTGCCAACCATTCCATCGTTCACTTGCAGCAGCATTAAAGTTGGTGTTAGCTGAAGGATCATCCTTTACCTATACCGATGCTCAGGACAGTTTTAGTCTTATACTGTAACACTTAATAGCTGTAATAAAAAATTGGCACTTTACTGGCTGTCACCATAGAGTTACCGAAATTCGACAGCCATCTGAAACTCTTGACAATTTCAGGAACATGTTTGCTATTCCAGTTGGAACTTGTATGGGTGAGGGAATCAAGCTCTTGTAATTTCTAAGGGAGGATATAAGACGTAACGGGAGTAGACTTTAGTTATAAAATGGTCCGAAAGAAACTGGTGTCGAAGATGAAGAGGGGGATGAAAAGCTTTAACTTGAAGGGCATTAATCGGAGTCGATTTCTACAACCTAAAACCAGACGTAAACATTTGTATTGAGGGAGGTTTTATTCATTGGCTCCAGGGCGAAACAACCGTAATCGATAACGCTTCTAATCAGAGCGTTAGTATATACCAATCTCGGCTTTGTAATATTATATTTTTTTAGTCACTAGTTTTCCTAAATATTAAAGAAATAAATAAATTTAAGGCTAAGAGAGTGAGAACCCCACCAAACCCCAGCAAGGCCGCGCAGGATGGTGTAAACGCGCTCACATTTTTAACTAGGTGTTCAATATGATAGACGCCGCTTAACCTAGGGTCAAAATAGGCACCTGAAAAGTTCACCTTCGACTTCTGAGATTCAGGATTGGAATATTTTCTATAATTACTTCGATATCGGGTATACAACGTTTTCTAGAAAATACCAATAGGGAACTCTTTTGAGCTGCCATGGAAAGGCTTGGGCTTGGTCAAAGAGCCAGTGACTAAGGAAATCCAGAGATAAGCTTAAAGAATCCGCCGCATCCTCAATGGAACTAAATACATTGAATCTACATATATAAGTGATTTCACAGATATAATCGAGACTAGAATTCTTATCGTAGGTACACAGATTAAAAAGTATTGGGCTTAACAGCGACCTTGAGGAAGGCCTTACCATAATGTTTATGAACCAGGGTTAAATCTGGCAATCGGAGAGTAACAGACCTCGCCATTAGCAATAGGTGAATGCAGCGAACAATCTTTGGAGGGATCTTTAGCTGAAGCAATTTATTTCTAAGAATTGAAAGAATGACACTATCGTAAGCTGAGTAATATATCTAACAAGGCAGCCACTGTAGACATATTCCGTAGGCATATTACGAGTAAGTGCTATCCTGATATCAGTATTCAGTCGTAAGGACGTAATCCGAACTGTGTCCTAGGTAAAACATCCCAATTTTCTAGAAGCCACTGCAGAATCTAAGTTATAGTAATTAGTGAGTGATCTGTTATTATGATAATTCGTACTAATGATGAAGCGGTGGTAGCCAAGTGGGTAGAACATTGGACTCGGAAGCGGGAGACCCAGGTTCGATTCCCAATGCTGGCATGTACCTATGACTTTGTTGTCTAAGTTATGTACATTTGTGAAGTTATAGTAGCCATACCACTCGCTAACCGTGAAGGAAAACATCGTGAGGAAACCTGAGTGTCTGAGCTATTTACATAACTCAGCGCTTGAAATCGCCAATCCGCGGTGGGCACGCGTGGTGATTAAGCCCATACTATCTCTCTCTGAGAGAAGGCCTGTGTCCTACAGTGGGACGTATATAGGCTGCTTATGTACTAATGATATTTTTTCTTTTTTTTAGAACACTGGCCACGCATTCTTTAACTGGGAAATCGTCTCCGGCTTTTATGAATAAACCTGCAAAGTTATGCTTAGATCAAGTAGCCGTTAACGATATCGTATTGACGGTAAAGGAAAACTGCAACGTAAAAGAAAGCTTAGTCAGGTATGGAAGCTCAGTAAAGTTTGTTTTAGAAATAGTACCATCGTGCATCGGTTCGAGTTGTGGTCACTTTTGAAAATTTTTCCCTCGCAGTTTGTACGCGATGATAGCTGCTCCCGCCCTCTGTATAATTCTACATATATTCTTCGCGGCTTTATAATTTTTTTCTCGTTACCCTGATAAACGATTTGTTTTATGACAAGTACATATGAGAACACGTTTTTTTTGACGCTCAAAAAATCTATTGGTTTGTTCTCCTTAAAATATGTTGTAATATTGGTGGATGAAAGCGAGCAATGTTCCGTGTATCTGGACGCTGCAGCGCGCTGTTGGGAAAAACAAACTAAAGTGTTCCATCATAACCCGAACTGATACTTATGTCTAAGCTGCGTATAAGTTTGTTCAAAACATTGAATGAATTTAATTATTTCAGGAGTGCCATCACCACAAAATGTGCGGATGAAAACAAGATGTTTCGTATGCGTCAAAAAAAGTTGCGTCAAAAGAATGGGACGGACAGTCCAACTAATCAAGAAAACATTCCACCTACAAAAGAATTTAATTGAATAACGTTCAACATCCATTTTGAATAACCGTATTTCTTTGTTGTGTTACTTGTAAGCGAGTATTTTTAAGTTCTGATTTTATTTTATCATGCCTATTGACATTTACTTACTTAATTAAACAATTATTAAATGCAAATCGATCTAGTCTGTTTACTTTTTATCTTTTTTTAGAAGACCCGGAAAAATGGAAAACGTCTAATTAATTTGGGAGGAGGCCAGTGTTCAGCAAACTTTTTGTCTTCAAGGTATTTCTACAAAATCGGGAAAATTCGGAGATACATCTATTAAAGTACTACGTACCAACAACAATATGCTGAGCTGGAGACCCATTTGTTGCCACAGGGGATCTGTTTTACTTTACTTTTTCTGTTGATATTGTTAATGCTTTTTAAATGTGATTTCGTATTTGTTTTTACGATCCCTTCTGTGGCGGTAAATAAATATTATTTCTTTCTTTCTTTCTATAGAGGCCATCCCGAACAAAATTTGTGTCGCAAACTTTGCGGTCATTTAACCGCACCTTATTTAGTCGTCATTTAGTCTATGACGAGTGCTTGCCGCGAAAACACGAGTGTATCTACACGTTACGAAAATGCCTCCATGTGGTTCTTAGATAGTGTAACATCTGCTCACGAAAAGCAAAGAAAACTGATGGAATCACTTTTTATCGGCAAGTTCTGCAAAACTCTGTATAAAACTATGATTAGTACCTACCTACAGAATAATTTTGTGCGCTCCAAAAAAAAATTTGGAGTTATCAAGAATCTAGTTCCCAACCGGTTCCGGCCCGAAATTGTTCACGAACGGACTGGAAGATGCCATCTAGTGATTTCAGAATTGTCACTAGCGACCCTAGAAACGGGTTCGTAGGGTAGGTATTGTTTTTGTTGCACTAACCCGTGCTGAGGACAATTTTAAGAACCTATTTAGAGACTAAAAATTCCACCCATGCCGGGACTTGAAGGCCTCCACTTGCTGATCTCTGGTCGAGAATTCGGTAGAGTAGAGTGGATGTTGGAGTGGGGGAAGGAAAGTGGTAGAGTAGCTCGCCCACGCCTACGTATATGTGTTCTGTGCTCTACTCAGTGTTGCCAGATGTATTCTATGGAATTCTGTAGGGCGAGACCAAAAAATCTGTAGAATTCCGTAAATTTGCGCTTACAAAATCCGTAGTTCTACAGACTTTTTCCAAAGCTTTTTTCTACTGTACCTGAAGCTTAAAATGTTATTGAAAGTTAGTAAATAGTGAAAGGAAACATACACTTAACTGAATTCACTCGACCATAGACAAAAATTAGCCAGAAAGTGGATTTTTGTATACTCTGCTGAGTTCTGTCTATGGTCGAATCAATTCACTGATAACTGGGCTAAATTCCGCTAAGAGTGTGTCACCTTAAATAGAAATATTCGCAATTTTGAACCTGCAAGTAAGTACACACGCGTGCGGTGCGCCCAAGAAAAGAAGGATAGAGATAGAACATACGCAACGCGACCAATCTGAAAATGCGTTTCTATATGGCCGACAGCATACCCGGTCGCAGCTAACATAATTTAGTCGGTTGGTACACAAAACCACAGTTGACACTTGACACTCTTGACAGTGACACTGACACTTCAGATCAGTTCAGCACTTCGCTCACCTCATTTCGAAGCGATAACGTTCCGTTTTAGTGTTGCGTGAAGTGGGTGAGCTGAGTCAGCTGCTCAGCTGTGTGTGTAACGAAACGCAGGTCGTATGAATAGTCCTCAAGTTATTTCTACGACGATTGCGTTTCGTTACTTACAGAAAAAGTGCATTCTATCCAATTAGTCAGAAATTCCGTAGATTCACTTATGATTTCCGTAGGTCTGTGTCACAAAGCCTAAATCCGTAGATCTCCGGATTTTTCCGTAGATCTGGCAACGCTGGCTCTACTCTACCTTCAGTACCTACTCTATTCTACCAATGCTGTTTACATTGGTATAGTTAGTAGAATAGTTAATACTCTACCGCTCTACTCTACCGTTTACTCTACCCGTGTACAGCAGCCTTGAGTGCGATATCAGTTTCCACCCACAACGGATCGCGTGATCAGATTCCACCGAAAAAATATAAAAAATTTCGACTCCTATCACACAAAACTTACAATGGTAGAAAGACAATAAATTTGATTAAATAGATTGTTTGTTTTCAAATAATTTCTAACAGCATATTAGTTATTTGTTACTGTTTTGATTGTCTAATACATAAAAATCTCGTGTCACAGTGTTTGTTACCGAACTCCTCCGAAACAGATTCACTGATTAGGCTTTGTGTTCTTTGCGCGCGAAACGAACGAAACATTCAATTTATACTGCTAATTAAAATTTTGTTATAGGATTGAAAACTTACTTAGCACACGCTTGATATAATTTGGGCGGTTAATACTACGAAGTGTTTCTAGTCTATCACGGGGAATTCCACGGAGCGTTATATTCTCTTTGCACGGAGCGGCGCCGGTGTTCATGCCGGCCAAATATTTTTCCAATAAGAACAAGGGTTCGGTTGCGTTCCGTAATTTTCTTTTTTTTCCCATAAGTTGCGTCTCAGTTTACATTAAAGAAACTCAATTTATCTCGACATTGGCAGAATCCTTAGGTAGCCATAATTAAGAATTGAATTGAAATTGTCTTCCTATCAGATTGCGTCGCAACCTGCACCTGCTGACCCTTCTCTATAATATCCCGAGAAACCCCAATGTCCCGATGTACCTGCTAGTCTTAGTATATCTGTGACTGTGTAAAGAGTTGTTTTATTTCGATCAAATTTCGATATTTATCAGCTTCCTACTTATTATTCTTGTGGTACCCTACCATCTTCATTTCACTCTGAAAAAAAGTAAGTACGTAGATCTACAAACTCTTTAATGTGGCCTACGCCTTTTTCAAAATCTGAGTTGGCAACATTGGTGCGAATGTAGTAATGTACGGTGTTGCCACCTTAGTAGATTTTCCACTAAAACTGCTGGTATCAAACCCCGCTTTAGTGGTGAAATATTGCTTTTAGTGGCTAGTGGATTTTTCTAGTGGTTTAGTAAAATTCACTTTCGCTTACGGAATATAATATCACATCGCTAAACAAAGTTTTCAAATATTTAGCGGTATTAATATAATATAAAACAAGCAGATGAACATAATAAAATTGTTTTGTTTTTATTTTTGTTTTGTTGACGTTCGTGTATTTTGTTTGTGTACCTTCGTGTTTACTTTGTGTTTCTGTGACAATTTTCTTTCTTCAATGAAGTCAATTCTCTTAACTGTTATATCACACTAATTTATTTTTATTTATATTATATATTAAGCACAAAATACTGAGTTATACTAACGTGGTTCTTGTCTAGCCTAATACCCAATAACAGGCGTGCAACATCATTCAATACATTTTTGAATTATAACTTATTATAAATAATTGACAGATCAGATTATTAGACAAATTAGATTAAAAACATTAAAGTGAACAGTAAAAATTATTACTAATACTATAAATGTGAAAGTTTGGATGTTTAGATGCTTGGATCAATGTTTGTTACTTCTTCATGCAAAAACTACTAAACGGTTCGGGCCGAAAATTTGGATGCAGTTCTAAGCCTAGAACAAAACATAGGCTACTTTTTGTCAGAGATCTGTGGCCTAATTACGCCCAACAAATCCTGAGCGATTCCAATCGTCTAACTGTCAAATTCCATACTAATTTGACAGTTAAACGATTGGAATCACTCAGGATTTGGTGAGCGTAATATAGGGGCAGTTATCATGGAATAGAAATTAATAACCTTACACAACGCGTGCGAAGCTACGCTGTGGTTTGAGATTGGATTGGAAGGAAAGTGCTGTAATGAATATCTATACAATTCCAATTACAGTTACAAAAAAAATCGGGAACCCATGATGATGCTGCAGACCAAAATGTATCATCTGAAGAAGACGAATTAAAATAGCAGTTAATTAATACAAAGAAAATTACAGTTCAATAGGTAATAGAAACTAGTATTTAAAATTGAAACAATTGAGCTAACTGAATAATGTTATAAACAATCTATAGGTAGCTCAACTGATCCACATCAATACCAGTTTATTTTTGAATCATTTGATGTTCATGTTGATTTACTTATTGTTAATATTTTATTGCGTAATAATAAAGGTTATTTACATACCTACTGTTTTCGTTCGTAAAAACTACAATTTGTTTAGTGGAAATTTTAGCGACTGTTACATCAGGACCGTTTTTTGTTAGTGGTTTTCTGGTGGTTTTAGAGGTTGCATCTGATGGAGAGCTAGTTTAACTGTTGGCAACACTGGTCATGTACTACTCTGTGAAGGCTTAAAAGGGCTTGTACCCAGAGCCGTTAAAATAAATTAAAAAAAAACTGTGTAATTGGAATTAGTTGAGGTTATTTTTTGAGGAAAAAACTTCATAAATTTTATTTTGTAAGTCGGAAGAAATTACGGGAGTCATCTTCATCTATAGACTGAGGAAATCATGGAAGATCCTGACGACACAGAGTTCAATGAATCCGAACACAACCGACTCATCAACGCTGTTACAAAATTGGATAAAAGTCAACACATCAAGGATCCAACACGAAATGAACCAACCAACCTCAACTCTGAGTTCAACCTGATAAAGGGCACCACTAAGTTGGACCTAGGAAATGTCGTAAAGGTGCTAGAAAATACTGCGCACCACGTACAAATAAGCAAGAAGCTGAAGAAGACTCATGACAACTCTAAAGTCCTGCCTAAGCCTTTAGAGAAACCTCAGGCTGAGCGTATTAAAAGATCTACAGGTTACGGCGAAGCAAAGAAGAAACTCGGTCGCTGGGACGCCGTCGTCGCTAGAAGCCGCACTGTCGACTATGTCTCCTTCCCTATCAAGCATGTCTCTAACAAAATGCAACCAACTCAAGACTTTCTCTCGAAATTGAAGTTGAAATCACCTTTAGAGCTTGAGTTAGAGGAGATTGATCCTCCAGCACCAGTGGAGAATGATGAGGATGAGGAGCAGTCTTATCCTATGACCTATGAGGAAATGGTGGATCAGAGGCAGCACATGGCTAAGCTGAGGGCTCATCAATCCTTCAAAGCAGCCAAAGCTAAACGTCAGAGTAAAATCAAGAGCAAGAAATACCATCGGTAAGTATTGGTTGCATTGAACAGTGTGAATATTATTGAGTCAAAGAATGAAGGTGATTGAATTATATATATGTCATTTATAAAATTAGCATTGGGCTGGACACATCTGTTAAAGAACTGATAGCTAATAGGGCTAAAAAGGTTTTCGAGTGTAGATATCAAACTGGAAAATGCAGTGTAGGACACTCACCAGCTCTCTGGATTTACAATTTGAAATGTTCCTTATTAAAAGAAGTTGTTTACTAAGACCCGTTAAGCTTTCTAAGCTAAATTAACTTCAGGGCCGAGTTTCATAAAACTACAATTAAACAGGCCCCAGGTAGAAAGGTTTAGATGTATTAAAACTTAAGACTGAAATACATATGAAATAACTCACTAGTTATATATTCTTTTTGTTGCACTAACCCATGCTGAGAACAATTTTAAAAACCTATTTAGAGGCTAAAAATTCCACCCATGCCGGGACTTGAACCTGCGACCTCTGGCTCACCATGCCAGTGCTCTCCCAACTTAGCTAATGGGCAAGTGCAAGCATCGATGAAATTTCGAGCCTCTTTACAAACTTCTCTGTATTATGTACAGGCAGCGACATCTGGCCGAAGTGAATTACATCACTTGCAGCCCTGAGCAACCCACTTTGCAGTTAGGTTTTTACATTCGGCATGGGTGGAATTTTTAGCCTCTAAATAGGTTTTTAAAACTCACTAGTTACTAACGTGGAGATGTACAATGCTATTAGAAAAAGTGATACCTATGTTATTCAGCTTATTGCACATGGCATACACACGGGTAAAGTTTTCCTAATATTTATGCTATCGTAGGTAGAAAGATCCTAATTTAGGGGATCTCAGGTGCCTACAAATAGTTCAGGTATTTTGAAACTTGGGTACTGTGTAAACCAACTGTTGTAATGTAAATATTTCATTTCACATTTCTCTTTTGATTGATTTCAGGATCCTCAAGAAAGAGAAACTGAAACAGCAACTGAAAGAGTTTGAAGAGCTGCAAAAGACAAATCCTGAGGAGGCTTTGAGCAAACTGGAAGCCCTTGAGAAAGCCAGGGCTTTGGAGCGTCATACTTTGAGACACAAAAACACTGGTAAATGGGCAAAAAGTAAACTGATACGAGCGAAGTATGATAAAGAGGTAAGTAATTAAGTAGGATCAATGCTTATAGATTTAATCTTTCTGTTTACCGTTCCCTGCCATTTCACTTTCTCTGTAGATAGCCACCTTACCTCCTTTAATATCAAAGTTGACCCTCCATCTACATGTTGGTCTGTTGCAACATTGGTATTTATTACAGTTTTTTATTCTCATTTCCAGACAAGAGCAGAGTTAGCTGAACAACTGGCAGTGAGCAGAAACTTGACAAAAAAAGCAAAGAATGAGGCCAGCTCTGATGACGAAGAAGCTGATAATAATAATGGCAATCCAGAAATAAATTTAGCTCAAGATCCTCTGAACCCATGGATGATGAAGCGGCATGACAAGTCAAATGTTGATGCAGAGTTTGATTTTGGCTACAAGAAGTATTTAAAAGATAAATTTATGTTGATGAAAAAAACTGAAAGTGAAAGTGATTCAGAAGAGGAGCCAACACAAGAAGGAATGAGAGATCAGGATGCTTCCATAAATGTGAATGAACTGCCTGAAAGTTGCACTATTGATGAATTTGTTCTAAGAGAGGGTTTAGGCAAAATAGCTGAAAAAGAATATAAATCTGTCACCAAAACAGTTAAAGAAACACTTGATGAAGGAAAGGGACGTAGTCAACCTAAGCAAGAAAAACCAGCAAAAATAAAGAAAGTTTTGAAAAAACAGAAGACTCAAGGCAAATTAGTAGCTACATCTAATTGGTCTGTGGAGAGTATTGATTATAATGGAAGTGTAGAAAAAACATCAAAAGAAGATATCAGTGATGTCTTTGACTCATTAGAAACTGACATAATGGGGCAAGTTGAAAAGAAACTTAAGAACTTGCGGCATAACATTGAAAGACTAGAGCGAAGTACAAAAGAAACCAAAGCCCATAGCAAGACAACTGAACATCAAAAGGATAACTTGGAATATCTGGGTTTTAAAAACAAGAAAGTAAAACCAGTGACTGATGAGCAGTTGACTGAAACAACAACTAAAACTCCAATTGCTGAAAATACTGAGAAGAGTCCAGCTACACTTTTAGAATCTACAAAGCCTGTTCCTCAGAATGCATTACATACTTCAGAAGCTAACATAGATCCCAGCAGATTTATTGAGGCCAAACCTAAATTTATGAATTCTGCAATATCAGACTGTGTCAATGAATATGACCAACTGGATGATGATGAACAAGTGGTCCCTAAGGTCAATATTGAAGAAGTGTTTGAGGAGGATGATGTTGTTGCCAGTTTCCGACAGGAGAAGGAAGAGGAAGCTAAGAAGGATACACCTCAGGATATTGATCTAAGCTTACCAGGATGGGGCAGCTGGGGTGGCAAGGGAGTGAAAGCTCCAAAACGTAAAAAGAACAGATTTATTCTCAAAGCACCTCCTAAAATGCCCAGGAGGGATGAAAACAAGGGTGATATAATCATAAAGGAATACAAAGATCCTAAACTTTCAGTGCACAAGGTGAAAGAAGTTCCTTTTCCCTTCACAAGTGTAAAGGAGTATGAAGCATCAATCAGAGCCCCCTTAGGAAATACTTTTATACCAGAGAAGGCTCATAAGTTGTTGATTAGGCCCAGCGTAATAACTAAGGCTGGAACAATAATTGAACCAATGGATGAGGATGAGCTACTTGTGCGTAAAAATAAGATTTTTAAGAATGAAGATATTATTAAGCTGCTGGCTAAGAAATAATACATGACATTCAATGAAACTTATGGTTTTATTAAATCTTATGACTATTTATAAATAAACTAAACTCCGACACGTACTGGCGGAGAAACCAGAATGACGCCGTCACCGCGTACGAAAAGCATAGGGATATTGCGTTTTGTTGTTCTGTAGACTTCTTCATAGGTTTCCTCATCAATTTCGACTGTTGTGATTGTTTCCTCTGCGTCGCCTAGTACCATGTTTAAATGCTGGTCGTAGGCCTGCAACGAAAAAAACAAAAAGATCACACACATTACAGAGCTGTCAATAGTAGTACCTACAAAAATGTTATACGTACATGAAGTTTCCCGCGCAGTTCACGTTCATTTCGCATTTTTACATAGATCCTCTCATCTAGACTCAGTCTTATCAAGTCCAAGGGCTCCTTCACGGTCATCACCGGTATCTGAAACAAAATCTAATTTATTATCCATCCAGCACTCGGAAGTACTATTTATTAGCAAGATGGGCCGGTATTTCGAATCTTTCTGTCTAAGAAGAAGAAACTTACGTTTTCCCCATCATCAGCCATAATTACAGTTCAGAATTAGGAAACTAAGAAATACGATTATTACAAAGTTCTTAGGGAAAATAAGAAATCAAAACAACAAACTGATTTGGTTTTAGGTTAGTTTTTTCCACAGATTAGTGATTCCCTAGAATAATATTTAGACAGTTCTGCACAGTTGGTGGTTATATTCGTGTTACGTTACGTTCACACGTTGCCGTTCACTCCACGAGCCGGCAAGTTGCGTGTCAGTTCTACCGCAAAACAACTTTACTGCTATATAGGTAGGTATCACTATGATGTGCACAAGGAGTTTCGTCCGCGCCAGTAATAGGTAGTTAAAATATGGCCTCGATGGTGGGCGTGACAAAATATCAAATGAGGTACTTTTAAAAAGAAATTTTGTATGAAAATACTGGCTTATGACGTCACATTTTAGAGCACTCTTTTTATGTTTAATCTAAGTATTTAATAATTGCAATAACTAGTAATTGACTAAAAGAGATACATTTTCGGAGATATTTTGTAATTTTTAATCGGTTTTAGTTTTCGTTTTTAATCGAGCATATGAATGAATTTATTGTTGATCGTGTCAAATACCGTATTGTGTTACCAATAGGAGCGAGTTCAGTATTACCCGGCAAAATATCTATGTACCTGTCTCCATCAGAGCGCCATATTGCGAGGTACCTAGATATTTCGACGGGTTATACATCAATGAAGACATTGCTTTGACGTTTTTGTATAAAACCAATCATCAGTTACGCTGTAACTTACTATTGCTCAAGCCCAATAAACGTTCACGTCACGCATGGCAAATAGGATGAACCAATCACAGAGTTTACTCCACAGCACACCTTGCGCTCATTTCATTGGTAAAGACTGATCGAGAGCATTGGGGGAGTTTTTGAGTGTAAATTTTGTAGGAAGACATCATACTTCTATGGTTTTTTTAATCTACGTCCACGCTACTCGAGGTTTTCTCATTTGGGCCATTGTACGTAGCAAGCTCTGAACACCTCAGACATTTAGGTTAACGAAATACAAATTATTTTATGAAATTAAATAACAAAAATGTAACTACTGACAGATAGCTTACAAAACTAAATCATATGTATATGCCGGTATTCGAATTCACGACGTCTCAAATGTCTTGTGTGAAGCAAAATGTTCTACGTCGCCATACTGGCTCGGTAAAGTTAGGAGCGCTTTCGCGGCGTGCGTATCTGTCGTCATTTATATTGTCACATAGGTACGTGATACGGATACGGTAGAGCATGGGTAGAGCCTGGTAGAGCATACGCGACGTGTCGCATAATGCTACCAAAGAGTATGTAATCACTACGAATGCTACGGAATGAACGTTTGGCGATTGCACCCACAGAACATTTTCTCTGTTCTGTGATTGCACCTCTATGGGCGATTGGGAAGATTTGTTTCACAATTCATTCGCTTTTCAAAATTCATTCATTCATTCAATAAAAAATGGCGACCATAAAGTAACTTATGGCGACGTTACATTTTACTGTGTTTCTGTGTTTGATGTTATAGTACGTGTTTGGTTTGTGATAATTTGATAAATTCGTGGATTTGTTAAATACACAGCGTAATATAATAATTTGATGTAACTGCAATCATGGTTAGAAGCGGGTAAGTTTTCCAAACCGAACCAATATTTTTAATCCAGCTTAATATAATGTCCTATGTTAGCACTATGTATTTGGAAACGTTGAATTATTCATAAACATACCTATTATGATTTTCCATGTCCATAATCCATTTCCCTAATAGGTAGGTCTTAGAAGTAATACCATTGAAAAGGCTAGGAACCACTGCTCCAAGTGAATTTGAATAGAAATTACCTTATAGTCGGTATATTAAAACGGTATATTTATTTCTCACACCCTTCCTCTAAAACACTTCTCAAATGCAGTTTATAAAGTCTGTGGTAAATTCTTTTACTCTACCACATACTGCTTAAATTTCATTTGAGGAGCGTTATAAGGAATCGTTTTTGTTATGACTAACCTCATGTCTCTTGTATACTAACAATCCGTTGATGCAGAGATTTTTTGTATGATCTTTGGCCAACTGACAGCTGTTAACTGTAAAGTTGATACGGTCTTATTTATAGTAACACAATTCCTTAAAACCTACCTCAGATACAGTTTAAGTAGTCTCTACATTTTAATTAATCAAACTGTCTCTGAGGAGTTTTTTGAGGAATCGTGTTTTCTTATTTATAGTAACACAATTCCTTAAAACGTACCTCATCATCATCATCATCAGCCCTTTGACGCCCACTGCAGGACATAGGCCTCCCTCGTGGTTTTCATAACCATGAGGGATTTTACCATAATCGCCACGCTTGGCAGGTGGGTTGGCGATCGCAGTATGCGGTTGGACTCTCAGGAAGACGCTGCTGCCCGTCTCCTGGTAATTTAATTTAATATGGCCTTCTACGACATCCACGGGAGGAAATGGAGTGACGCTATTCTTAATCCGGCGCCGATTTTCAGACGTGATCGCGATAGAGACAGGGACCGGGAGCGCAGACGGTCTCGCAGTCGCTCTGGGTCGGTTGAGCGCAAGCGGAGGCGCTCCAGATCTAGGAGCAGGGACAGGGCTGCCAAGTCCACCAAAAGGAAACGCAGTCGCAGTCGGGAGAGGGATTCCAAAAGAGACCGCAGCAGGGACAGGGATCGTGACAGGGACAGGAAGAGGTAACACTTTCTACTAGCTATCATATCTATCTATGTTTCATTTCAGTCAGCTTTGGCCTACATGTAAACAAACCATGGACACAGTTAAAGTATTAAAATAATAATACTAAAAATGCAGGAAGCTATAATGCGTATCAAGGTTTTTGCTTGTCATACAATACTATCAAAGTAAAGAAATTGGTAGGGAAGGAGTTGGTATTTCTTGAATTTAATGAGATGAATGCTCATAGACCTCATTAATTTGAAAAATACCAACCCGTTTTTTACCAATTTCTATACTTTGATAGTATTTTATGACAAGCATTTCTTGAATGAATGAGATGAATGCTCATAGAATGCTTTTAGTAATAAGGCTGCCAATTGTACTGTACTATATTATTGTTAAATTCTCATATGTTTATTCCTGGTGTAAATACAATAAATAATACTCTATCTATCTATCTATCTATCTTATTCTAGAAATACCAACCCCTTTCTTACCAATTTCTTTACTTTGATAGTATTGTATGATAAGTGAGTTTAATATACACATGTTTATGCCAGATCGGACGAACCAAGTTACCTGCCACTTGCTCATGTATCACTATTGCCAACATTATACTTAATAAACAAATTAGAGCCTAGTTATAATAACAAGTAGGATGAAAAATGGTCTTCCTTTTCATATAATTACGACAAAAAAGATCGTTCCTGGTAATGCTAGATATCTCATCAAATTTTTAAACTTGTTATAGTGACAAGCGAGATGACAAGAGAAATGGCACCAGCAGCAAATCTTCAAGAAAGAAGAGTCCTGAAAAGGATCGCAAAGACAGATCCAAATCCAGGGAGAAGATGAGCAGGCATGATAGTGACAAGGAGTTTGACCCTGGAACTGGATTGGACAAGGTCTGCTTTTTTATCTTGAAAACTTTACTTTTTTTCTTGTTTACAGTAGGTACCTTCATTATGTAATTCTCCACTGTGTCGGATAACATACATTACCTCCCCAGCTGTCATACAGAATTTTATAATCTTAGAAGAAAATCTTCTTGCCCATTATTTTGTTTCTCTTAGTATTTTTTTGTTGTTGTTAATTCTGTAGCGTTTTAAAACGCATTTTTTTAGATAGTAAAAGGAGGGGAACAATTTAGGCCGACTTGCACCACTTTCTTAAATGTGGCTTAAACAACATTCATACAAAGTCGAATTAAATGGCGACTTAAGTGAAATTTAAGAAGTGGTGGAAGTCAGCCTTAGTGAACTGCCAGTCCTTTTTAATCTACACTTTCTTTTTAATCTACTATATATCACATCACACATGACTACTTATCCAAACCATTTGCTTTCTAGATAACCTATAAACCTATTTTCTGTAACCCCTTGGGTAGTACAGGCGTGAGCTTTTTTTATGCATGTAACTCCAATTGCCATTAAAATTTCATATAAAATTGAGCAATGAGTAAACACTATCCTTCAACATTAACATTATTTATTTACTTAAGAGAATTTGGGATAGTTACAATACTTGCGGTATCTGCACTAGAGATGCCAGTATCGCAGAGACCTGATTAAACTCACTAAAGTAATTGTCTACAGGTTGGGTAAGCTATAAGTGCCTCGCGAAGGTAAGGCTATTGCTGCTATTATTTTTTTTTCGATATTGACGCTATTGAGAGCCGTTGATGGTCTAACAGTAATACTCTTCGTTACCAAGCGGGGGTACCTGGGCTTCAACGATTGTGTCATGTCCAGGTCCAGGGTTCGCGGACCCCGACAGCGATAATTTGAACTGTTTGTGCGGTACTTACCAGACGATGGACCATTTTTCATCGTGCCCTGCGTGCCCTAACACCTGCACTCAGGAAGACCTAATGATTACAAGTGGTATCGCAGTCAGCGTCGCAAAGTTCTGGGCCGCAACTGTTTAATAAAGACTGATGAAAATTGTTTTGCCAACGACACGCTAAGAAGAATAATTGTGTATTCATTTATTCAACCATTGCCAGGAGGAGGAGCAGAGCCGCCTCGACCTGGAGATGCAGAAACGGCGCGAGCGCATCGAGCGCTGGCGCGCCGACCGGAAGCGCAAGGAGCTGGAGTCGGCCAAGAAGGAGGTGAAGCAAGGCAGCCTGGTCAACAACATACAACTGCCCATGGCCAAGAAGTGGTCGCTGGAGGACGATTCTGGGGACGAAGGTGGGTTTGGAGGCTGAAATACGTTAGCGTAAACATGATGCGAGACTGCATCATGTTTAGAAAGTTACATAAAAAAGATTACTTTATTTTGTAAGGTTACATAGAAAAGATTACTGGCTCCCAAACTAGGCTCCCGTCGCTAGGCTAATTCCAAATTTGATGGGTTTCACAATAAGAAGTGAAGATCATAAATGTGCTCATACCTACTACTTACCGCTCTTGGGAAAAGCTTTTATTTTACGACCAAAGGATTACTTAGTAGTTAGTGCTGATAATAATAAAATGAAAAACGTGGTTGAACTGTTATAGCTAATCTGTAGAGTAAAATATTGATTACCAAGAATTTCTAATACTTTGTTGCAATAAAATAAATACAAGTTTTCTATTAATATTTGTTCTAGGTGAGGGCGACAAAGACAAGAAAGTTGACAGTAAAAAAGAAGAAGACGAAATTGACCCATTGGATGCATACATGCAAGAAGTACAGCAGGTAAATTCTATTCTGACTTGAATTAATATGAGGATGGATCCAAGAGTTTGTACCTTATCTACCATAGAAAGACCCATGACATTTTCTAAATCTACCGTCATTTGATAGTATAGTTATATAATATAAGCAGCCTATATACGTCCCACTGTAGGGCACAGGCCATATGGGCTTAATCACCACGCGTGCCCACTGCGGATTGTCGATTTCAAGCGCTGAGGCATATGAATAGCACAGACACTCAGGTTTCCTCACGATGTTTTCCTTCACAGTTAGCCAGTGGTATTGCTACTATAACTTCACAAATGTATATAACTTAGAAAACAAAGTCATAGGTACATGCCCGCTCTGGGAATCGAACCTGGGTCTCCCGCTTCCGAGTCCAATGTTCTACCCACTAGGCTACCACCGCTTCCTATATGCCATACTATGGTTCTTCAGTAAAAAATGTGTGAGAAGTTTGGTTTAATAAGATTTCCAATCATGGAGAAAATTGAATACTGAGCACAGATGTGATACTGAGCACTGAGCAGTGATGAAGTACCTCCATGAAAATGCCTGTCGATGTCGCCAAAAGATACTCAAGATATGGCGGACACCTGTTGAATTCCAATGTCAAAAAGTAGCTATCCACTTTTTGACATTGGAATACGACAGCAGCAGGAGTTTAGGCGGGAATAGGAGAGCATAGAAGATGATCCTAGGAGTGAAAGGCCTTTATTTTATTTTATTTGGTGTACAAAACAGATCACAACCATTACACGATATAAAAGTAATAATATGACATGAGTACTAAGTTGTGGTCTAAAGCATGCACACACAACAATGCCACATGTGAATTTGAGTATCTGAATAAAGTAAATTTTAGGGATGATTACTTTGATGTCTACCGTAACATCAAAAAAATATGGTATTTGATGCTGAGTGACAGAAGCTGAGATAGCTGAGGTCACATTCGATAACGAATAGCGATAAACAAACCGTTGCTAGGCAACGACTTGTTTACACCTAAAAGGCAGATGTTAACAACCTTTTCTAGAAATCATTTTCATAGAAATAATAATCGTTCTTCCTACTAATGTAAAGAGTTTATTTATGTTTATGATTTTATAGTGAAAGGCTTAACCGATTTGAATGAAATATGACACACGGATGTAGCAGACGTCCACGCGAGCCGTGCTGCATGATTTTCCTAATAGATTTAAGCGCGTTCAAGCAAAAAAACATACAAACTCTTCAACTTTATAATATAAATAAGTAGGTACCTATGGATGCGACTATGAAAATGAGGAGATTGGGGACCTACTGCAAATATTGTAATAAAACAAAGTTCTTTGTATATATTTTTATTTATATGTTCACACTAATCATCACTGTCCGAAGAGGATGATGAATTTTTGTCTCCGGAGACTTGAATTATAAATTCATCAATTACATTATCCATTACACCATCCAATTCGGCCATTTTCTTCTCTTCTTTAATTACGTGTTCAACACAACGTTGCCATGCTGCTGTAGTAATTTTACTTATTACCTCATCTAACAAGACCTTTAGTTCGGCCATTTTAAATGTTTTATTTTTGGCACCAACATGGCCCTTAACTTGCCCCGATATCATTTCTATCGGATTTAATTCACAATGATATGGGGGCAATCTAAGCACTTCTATATTTTTGTTTGGTGCCATTTTGTCAAATTGTCAACACACGTATGCCATATACTTTTCTTATTCGGGCCGTGATACCTTGTTCTTCTAACCAGCTTTGGATATCTTTTTTTATCCAATACTAATCCAATATTATTAAACATAATACAGTACCATTAAAATAAATTAAAGGTAAAATTGTTTAAAAATATTTTTGATACGTATATATCGTACGTAGTCTTCAATGAAACAACGAAACGCGAGTCTTCCATACTTGGAAGTATTTTAATACACGTATTATGCGGTTGATTTGACAATTAGTTAAAGTATGGAAAATTGTTTTGACAAACGACTAAACTTCACTTGTTGGCATAAACTAAATTCCCCAAAATATGTTTCACCCCTGAATTTCATCCATATTTCTTTTTTTGTAGGGCTATCGCGTAAAATTAATGTCGAATTTTTTATGGTTTTTCGAAATAACAAGGTAATATGCTTGTTATTTGAGTGATTGTAGTGAAATATGCTGCAATAGAAATTTTTAATAAATAGTTAGCATGTAAAAGGCTATAATCATGTAAATAATAGAAGATTTGTAAAACGTGAGTTGTGATAACCCTAAATTGGTTTGTTTACCGCTAATTCGTTATCGAATTTGGCTCAAGTGTAGTTATGTGGCTGGGTACAAAGCATTAATGGAAGAATTATGGTTCCATAAGGTTTTTGCTCGTTGTTTCCCAAAATTGCTTTTGCTGGACAAAAATGAGATCGCTTCACAATTTCTCGCGATTGTTTCGCGACCTTGTCATCTGTTGTTACTGTTACATCATTGTTACTTCATCATCATCATTCAGCCACAGGAAATCCACTGCAGGACATAGGCCTCCTTCATGGATGTCCAAAAAGACCGGTTGGAAGCGGCTTGCATCCAGCGTCTTCCTGCCACTTGGATGAGGTCTTCTGTCCATCTTGTGGCTGGTCGCCCTATGCTGCGCTTGCCAATGTGGTCTCCATTCGAGAACTTTTCGGCCCCATCGGCCATCAGTTCTGCGTGTTATGTGCCCCGCCCACTGCCACTTCAACTTATTAATCCATTGGGCTGTGTCAACGACGTTCGTTCGTCTACGGATCGCATCATTTATTATTCGATCTCGTAGAGAAATTCCGGACATAGCTCTTTCATACATATAAAATAATTGTTGTTCGGAATGGTCGTTGATTTTTTATGGACTTTCGGCTTTCTAAATTTCGGATCGATTTGGCGAAACAGATTTCCGTTTCGGAATTCCGAATGCCATAGAGGCCGTCCTTCTTTACAGGCCCTAAAGTCTAAAACACACATTATAGTTTTTCAATAGAATAATATAATCAAGAATTAGGATTCCTTGAGAGTCTTAAAGTAATAGCAGTACAATGCCATCCTAGTGGTACAGTGTACGCAAATTAAACGGGCATCTCTCGCGAAGAAGATCAAATCGCGTGAGGCGCCGAATTAAGTTGCACGGGTTGTACCATTGGAATGCGATAGTGTCAACGAAACAAGCATAACGTTACAAATTCAATAGAGTCATATTAGTACAATTGAATTAGGGCAATTGAATAACTCATTTTAAAGACCCCGTGATGTGATGTTTGTATTTTGGTCACAAACAGGAGGTTCGCAAAGTGAATCAGATTGACCAAGCGCGGGGCATAATGAGCGTGCCTACGACGGGCGGCACGGGCGTCGTGATACTGACGGGCCCTTCAAAGAAAAAAGTTGTCGAGGAGAAGAAAAAAGGTAAGAAATTGTTTCTCATTGATATTTAATTAATTCTTGGTGGCTAAGGATCTTCGGCCAGCGGATGATCACCTGATGCTTATTTTAATTTATGTTATCTTTGTATTTTTTGTGATAAACCGTTTTTCAATTTCAATTTGAAAGAAGAAGAAGATAGAAGGAAATGTATATGAATGTTTAATTAAGTGAATGAAATGTAAAAAATTGTCGATATCAGTATACTTTTGACAAATGTAGGAAATATAAGGAAGGGAAATAAAATTACGGACATTTTGCGCACATAGAATTATTTTATACTTAGTTTTCGATAGAATTTAATTTTTCAGATGGTAAGATAAGATAAGAATATTCTTTATAGTACTAGGAAAAACACAAACATAAAAAATTTGTACAAAAATTGTTGTGTTCATAAACCATTATTCTATATAAAAAACCATGTTTATGAAAAAAAATACGTTTAAAACATCCGTGATTTAATTTCTTAGGGCCTATACTTTCTAAATTTTTCAAAAGTAAAGTAAAGTAAGTAAAGTACTATACTACATATTTTTTTCACATTAATTAAAAATGATGGTTATGGATTTGCAGGCATTAATGGATGTCGCCTAATGTGTATAGCATCCTTTAAAAATACAACTTGTTTCCTTTACCAGGTGAACTGATAGAACAGAACCAGGATGGTCTCGAATATTCCTCCGAAGAGGAGACAGAAGACATAAAAGACGCCGCAGCGAACCTGGCGTCGAAACAGAGGAAAGACCTGGCCAAAGTCGACCACACCAGTTTGGTCTACCAGCCGTTCAGGAAGGCCTTTTATACTGAGGTATGTGAAATCAGAAACCTAAAATTTATTTAAACATTAAGAATTTACATTCTGTTTGTTGTTTAAAGGCAGTGGCCAACATTGTACATTCACAATGTACCTACCTGCCTTCGCGTCGAGTTTGTAGTAAAAATAGATTTTTTTCTCTTCTTCTGCTCTCAGCCCTTGTTTGGCTATAATCAGATGGTTTCTGCGTAGGTCTGGCGTTAATATGACTGTTGAATTTTGACTATAATAATAGAAAACGAAGATCTTTTAATGTCAAGTTTCGCATTGAAATTGAAAGCCATTTATTACTAATAACCTGTTTTTAGGATTCCATACCTGTAGCCTTATACGTCCCACTGCAGGGTGTACGAGAGAGTACAGGCTTGATCACCACCCGTCCCCACCGCGGATTGGTAATTTCAAGCGCTGAGGTGTGTGATCACCTCAGGCACTCAGGTTTCCTCGATGTTTTCCTTCACCATTGGCGAGTCGTATTGCTAACTCTTAACTTCACAAATGTACATAACTTAGAAAACAAAGTTATTCGTACATGGTACGAGATTCGACCCGACGGCCTCCCGAATGAGAAGCCGGCGTTCTACCGCTCCGCTACTAGCGCTGGAACTTAATGTCACGTTTATTATTACTTTCGTTTATTATTTTTCCAATAATTTGTTTCATAAATAAATTAGCATTCGCCCACAGTATAAACACTTACCCATCGTTGAAAAAAGCTGGTGTACGGGGCCGCTCTACATTGTATACTATTTGTTTATAGGTCAGCGAACTGTCCCGAATGACGCCCGAAGAGGTAGAAGCTTACAGGACGGAGCTGGAGGGCATTCGTGTGAAGGGGAAGGGCTGCCCGAAACCGATCCGCTCGTGGGCGCACTGCGGCGTGAGCAAGAAGGAGATGGATGTATTGAAAAAGCTCGGTTTCGAAAAACCGACACCCATCCAGGCTCAAGCTATACCAGCTATTATGTCTGGGAGGTAAGGCGTATTTTCTACTGTAGGCTCTGATTAGATCCTAGAGTCTAAACACGTAGTTGTTCAGTAGAGATAGAGACAAATAACGGCTATTGTGTGCTAGATTAGCTGTTTGTGCCTTTATTTCGCAGTCTACTAAGCAATAGCGGACATTGTCATTCTAGAGGTAAAACCCGCGCGAATTCATAAGCATTTTGTTATATTAAAAATGCACATACAGAACATTGCAGAAGCCTCATTTTAAGTAAATATTTACCTTTACTAGGAGGCTCCACTGTTTCTACAGTTTCTATTATTTCTCGCGAACCATTGGAATGCGATTGGGTAGACTACCAATTATGTCAATGAAACAACAATTGCCCTACTATTGAACAACTATGCATTTAAGAGACTCGCCCTCCTAGCTCCAGGGCACATATTATGTTCTTATGAAGTTCAGCTTTGGGAAAACCGAGCCAGGGTCAAGCTACACCCGTTATTCAGGGAGCTTCGATTGTGTTAGTAGCTGTTGCCCGCGACTTCGTTCACGTGGTAATTTTGATGTGTCTTTTTCCGGGATAAAAAATAGCCTATGTGGTAATCCAGACTATAATCTATCTCTGTGCATTATTTCATCCGGATCCGTTTAGCCGTTTTTGCTCGAAAGAGTAACAAACATCCATCCATACATACAGACACTCGCGTTTATAATATCGCGTTTATAATACCACTATCAGAGCTCATAGACTCACCGAGGTGATAAATAGATTTTCGCTCATAGTGGACAAGCTTTTCGTCGCGTTTAACGGTATTTAGGGTCAGGCTTCTAGCTTGCAAAGGCAACCTGGAATCTATATCCATCACAACATCTAATTCAGTGGTCTGTCGGGAAGTAAGTGAATGCTATTTTGAAACTGGGCGTAAGCCAGGCATGATAAGTTTCACTATGAAACATTTTCGTAGCAAATTCTCTATTTTGCTACGACAAAACCAGATACGCAAGTTTTTAGGGTTCCGTGCTCAAAAGGAAAAATCCATCTGTCTGTCAAGACCTTTTATCTCGAGAACCCGTGGAGGCATCGAATTGAAATTAAAACCATATACGCAGTCCTACAATCCTTTGAAGCTGTAAAAATCAAACATCTAAGTTAACGTAAAAAAAGTTACGGCCGCAAAAAAACGTCTCCGAAGGGAATCAAAATTTATGAGGTACATTCCGTTGACCTAGAATTACGAAATTTGGTAAGTAATATTGTCTTATGCTACAAATACGGGGAAAAATCTGAAAACTTTAATTTAATAATAAAAAAATTGTCTAAAGTTCGGGAAAAGCTCGGAAAAAACTGTGAGACTCACCTACCTACAAATACGGAACCCTCAGTGCGCGAGTCCGACTTGCACTTGGCCGGTTTTTTTTCTAATGACCCATTTCTCCACAGGGACCTGATCGGGATAGCCAAGACCGGCTCTGGGAAGACACTCGCGTTCATCCTGCCGATGTTCCGTCACGTGCTTGACCAGCCGCCCTTGGAAGAGACCGATGGACCTATCTCGCTCATCATGACCCCAACGAGGGAGCTTTGCATGCAGATTGGGAAGGATATAAGGAAGTTCGCCAAACCGCTTGGATTGAGAGTCGTCTGCGTTTATGGCGGCACTGGGATCTCTGAACAGGTATGGACAGGGTGTGCTGAGTATATTGGAGTTACCTAACTCAGATAACTAACACTAACTCCTATGCTTACATTAGCAGATGACCTGGTGTACGTACACCAGAAAATAACTCTCGGGAAATAATTCAATATAATTTTTAAATGTAATTGGTGTACAATAAAAAATATTCTGTTGGTCTATGATCAGCAAAATATTCATTTTCATAGATCACCAACAAAAATCATCAAAAAAACTCATTTGATCAGCTAAAATATTTTGGTCAGCAGAATAAATAAATGAGCAGCAACACATTAATGGTCTCCACCAGTCACTTCCACTTCCCACATAGTGAATTGGACGATAACCATAACAAGATATCATTAGTGTGGTAGTTTCATACGTTTACTAAGGCTGTTGTGTGAACGTTGCGAATGTTCTATGACAACAATGATGACCAACCAATGATCTTGCGCATTACGGTTATCTTCCAATGTGAAACTGACCAATAACTGGGCTAGAATTTGTGCAATTTAATAATAATTTTTTTACTCGGCTGAACATTTCATTCCTTTTCATTTTACCTTCCAAATAGCGAACCTTGTGCAAACATTGTGTGAACGTTGTATGAATAATAGTCTAACAACGTACAATGGGGAAAAAATGTTTTAATAGAATAAGGGAGGAAACGTTAAAAGATAAATAAACGTGGTATTTTTTTTTTCTGCGATTAATTGCGAGTCGAAAACCCAATATAGTCACGTGGTACTAAAAGGCGCCATACAAATCGGCCTTAGACTATGACGTCACTCCCTAACGTAACGCTTATAATGTATGAAACGTTTATCAATATTTCAGTTCTCTCGTAAATTAATGTTTTTATGCATGTACACCTTTATGAGAAAACGTTCAGAATTCAATGATAAAACGAAATCTAATAAGTTTTATTGTTATTAGAGTAACTTTATTTTTCGCATATATTATGACCCAGAAAAAAATATATTTATTGTTTCATGTTAAAATTTATTTCCTAGGTTTTTATATGATTTCTATGGTATAGAAGCAAAGTCACTCCAAAGTCACGCAAGTTCCCCATTAAGGTCCAATGATCCTAAGGTCCATTATCGTCCAATGTGAAACCGGCCAGCAGCTGGCATTCAGGCATTCATGCACAACTTACACAGCTTTTCCTTCCCACTTTACCCTCTAGATAGCGTACATTGTTTGAATATTATACAAGTACTAGTCCAACGATGTAGTGCTGTTAAGGATGACACACCAACGTGGCGGACGCGGTCTATACATAAACCATTTACGGCAGTAGTATTTTGTATGGACCGCCACCGCCACCGTGTTGTTGTGTTTTATCCTTTACTGTTATCTTCCAATGTTAGGCAATGTGAAACTGGTCCATAGCTGGGTTAGGCAATGTGAAACCCGCCAATAGCTGGGTTATTCCTGCAAAACTTTAGACTGCTTTTCCCTTCCAGATAGCGGAATTGAAACGCGGCGCGGAGATGATAGTGTGCACGCCGGGGCGTATGATCGACATGCTGGCGGCCAACTCGGGCCGCGTCACCAACCTGCGCCGCGTCACCTACATCGTGTTGGACGAGGCCGACCGCATGTTCGACATGGGCTTCGAGCCGCAGGTAACTACCAAATATTTGTTCTCTCTCTCTCTCTCTCTCTCTCTCTCTCTCTATCTCCCTGTCTCTCTCTCCCCCCTCTGTCTCTCTCTCCCCCCTCTGTCTCTCTCTCCCCCCTCTGTCTCTCTCTCTCTCCCCCCTCTCTCTCGCCTTTCCCCTCCCCCCTCTTTCTCCCCCTTTCCCTTCCCCTCTCTCTCCCCTTCCCCCTCTCTCTCTCCCCCTTCCCCTCCCCCCTCTCTCTCTCCCCCTTCCCCTCCCCCCCCTCTCTCTCTCCCCCTTCCCCTCCCCCCTCTCTCTCTCTCTCCCCCTTCCCCTCCCCCTCTCCCTTTTAGCCTTCGCAACTAAGTTTCGCAACCAGTTGTGGAAGAGGGCTTTTTCTTCTTTTATGGCAACTAGTAGCCGGTAGACGTTTTTTTTTTCATCACGCGATCGGTTGCTAGCCAGGAATAGTTTTCCATCATCGTACCCGAGTTTCGCAACCAACTAGGTGATAATAATGAGGTTTTGTTCTTTGTATGCAGTCTTCGTCGATATGAAAAAGTTTTATTTTAGATATGTGTTGCAAACAAGTATGATGATTTTGCGCTTTTTTGAGACCTGTAAAACCCCAATAACAATATTTTTATGGTTTTATTTTGATTTTATTTTTTAGAGTCCAATTTTTTAGTGTGTTCTTTGGTATAAATTAGGGTGTTCTTTGGTATAAACCACTACGAAAGCCTGCCACTCAACCACCGTGACATTTTGTCGTAGGTGATGAAGATAATCGACAACGTGCGACCGGACCGGCAGACGGTGATGTTTAGCGCCACGTTCCCGCGGCAGATGGAGGCCCTAGCGCGCCGGATACTGCAGAAACCCATCGAGATTCAGGTACTCATATTATATTACTATAGCGCCACCGAATCCGTTTAAACGCAGTAAATAAATGTCTTAGAGTTTGGCTTGAAAAAAGGTTACCGTAACAATAAAATATTATCCCACGGGAACGCATTACCGGGATATCAAGTACTATGTCTCAATTCAGATCTTTGTCTATCTGTATGCCAAGTTTCATGTAACTCCGTTCAGCCGTTATTGTGTGATTGAGCTTGAAATTGCTAATCCGCGGTGGGCGCGCGTGGTAATTAAGCCCATACTCTCTGTGAGAGAACGCCTGTGCCCGGCAGTGGGACATATATAGGCTACATAAAAAAAATGTATATCAGTTACGTTATTAGAGGCGACAACATTTGGGTTGGGATGGGAAGACCTCGAAGTCGCCACTCGACCGCAGCAAGTGGAGATATTTTATAAAGGCCCTATGTCCCTGTTGTGGGACATTAGGGTATAATTAAGTATTCATGTATTGCAATCAAAGACAAAGGTAACCCGAAACCTGCGTGCGTATATTCAACGACTAATGAATGTTGATGAAGCAAAAGAGGTAGAAAAGAAAAAAGGATAAATCCATGTAATTATTAGTGATATCAAAGACAAAGTAATAATAATAATTATATTTGAATGGTATATTATGCCCACTAGGGCATTTTTGGTGCTTTTAATAAAGTTTAAAATATTAAAGTCCCCTGGTTCGGGGTAACCCATTCCTCAGAAGACTCATTCATTTTCCGGCTAAGAAATCGTAGTCATACCATCGACTCCACTTCAAAACCGTATGCGCTGCAAGTGCTATCTTGACACAACCCCATTATGCGGAGTTGTTTCCCTTTAGGAAAGTATCCCGTCAGAGCACCAGTAAACGCGACCTCGTTTAACGTCGTGGTCCTCGCAGAATAAGCTTTGCTGAGCTTGCGATTTCTTTACCAATGAAGCTTGTAATTTACGCAACATCCAAATTAACATCGATCCGTTTCAGGTCGGCGGCCGGAGCATTGTGTGCAAAGAAGTCGAGCAACACGTGGCCATTTTAGAAGAAGACGCGAAGTTCTTTAAGCTTCTAGAGCTGCTGGGCCTATACAGTCAGATGGGTAGCATCATAGTGTTCGTGGACAAGCAGGAAAATGCCGACAGCCTGCTCAAGGATCTCATGAAGGCGTCCTATAATTGCATGAGCCTGCACGGAGGTACGTTGTTGGATTTTGTGCCTTACTTTGTGCTTTTGTAAGTTTTAATATTGTTTCTTCGTTACTAATTAATTATTTCTTGTAAAATGAATAAACTACATTTCCCGCCTTCAAGTAATCGCTATTGTGCCTCAGAATTAATGAAACCAAAGAATGTCCAAGTAAAGAAACAAATACGATTTTTTTACAGGTGTCTTCGACGGCCATTCTCCTACAAACGCCCCTTTGTTTAAAAGCCTTATTAATCGAGCACGACCATTTTCCTTCCAGCTTACCATCGGTCTTTCCCGGCGCGCCGCTAACCAAATCTCGCCCTTATCAACCAGGCCATACAGGCGACTGCGCAGTCGCTCGTATGGCCGGTTTCTGTATGAATATATTGACGCTGGCCTGTTACAGGGATTGATCAATTCGACAGGGACTCGACCATCGTGGACTTTAAGAATGGGAAGGTGAAACTGCTTGTGGCGACAAGCGTCGCAGCCCGGGGCTTGGATGTGAAACAGCTGGTGTTGGTCGTCAACTACGATTGTCCGAACCATTATGAGGATTATGTGCACAGGTATGTCTATGGTATTATTGTCTATGTAATCAGTAGATCATACTACAAGCCTTTACAAACGATCAACTGTGTTTTTAGTTTTTTCGCTGGTTAGTAGATGAAAATGTAGATGTCACTTGACTTATCTATTGAAGAACCGTTCGTGGAATGTACATGCTTCAGGAAATGGTAATAAAGCCGCGATTACACGATCAAAGTACTTTGACAATGTAGTTCAATTTCGTAGTCCCCCAAATTGACTGATCGGTGTTGCCACAGTCAAGATATCGTTCAAGTAGTTGTCAAAATTACTTTGTCCATGTGTAGGTACTTTGAGTGTGCCAACTTGTTAAGTTAGCATTACCAATCCCTAACCGTGAAGGAAAACATCGTGAGGAATCCTGAGTGTGCACATTCCTCAGCGCTTGAAATTGCCAATCCGCGGTGGGCATTCGTGGCGATTAGACCCATACTCTCTCTCTGAGAGAAGGCCTGTGCCCTGCAATGGGATGTATATAGGCTTATTATATTATATTATTGTGGTTCATTTACAGGTGCGGACGCACCGGCCGAGCGGGCAACAAAGGCTACGCGTGGACTTTCCTAACGCCGGAACAGGGACGCTACGCCGGCGACGTGCTTCGAGCCTTCGAGCTAGCCGGAGCTACGCCCACTCCGGATCTGCGTAGACTTTGGGACGAGTACAAGCAGAAACAGGAACAGGATGGGAAGAAGGTGCATACTGGAGGTGGATTTAGCGGGAAAGGTAAGTTGTCTTAGCAAGGGCATGTGTTCTAGGCTCCGCGATCTTACAACTTTTCTTTATACGGGCTTTGAGCTAGCCAGAGCTACGCCCACTCCAGACCTGCGTACACTTTGGGACGATTATTAGCAGAAACAGGAACATATTGGGAAGAAGGTGCATACTGGAGATGGATTTAGCGGAAAAGGTAAGTTATCTTAGCAAGGGCAAGTGTTCTAGGCTCCGCGATCTTACAACTTTTTTTTATACGGGCTTTGAGCTAGCCAGAGCTACGCCCACTCCAGACCTGCGTACACTTTGGGACGATTATTAGCAGAAACAGGAACATATTGGGAAGAAGGTGCATACTGGAGATGGATTTAGCGGAAAAGGTAAGTTATCTTAGCAAGGGCAAGTGTTCTAGGCTCCGCGATCTTACAACTTCTCTCTACAAAAAACGGGCTTCGAGCTAGCCGGAGCTACGCCTACTCTAGACCTGCGTAGACTTTAGGACAATTACAAGCAGAAACAGGACCAGGATGGGAAGAAGGTGCATACTGGAAGTGGATTTAGCGGAAAAGGTAAGTTGTCTTAGCAAGGGTAAGTGTTCTCAATTCGATAAAGAAAACCTCAATGTGACCTGGTGTCACATTTTTTTTTTGATATCTTGCTTGTCTGTTTGTTTATCTACTAAAGGAAAGAGACTCCTACCATGATATTAATTCATTGGCGTTTTCAATATTTCGGCACCGTTGCAGGCACCTTGGTCGCGGGGTCTATACACAACCACGGAGGTTTTAAAAAGTATATTAACCTTTCCCCATCCACAAAAACATACCTAACAACACATAATATTAGTGATATTAATTTTAAACGAAATTTTCAGCTAAATGCAGAAAGAATGTCAATAAAGTTGAGTCTCCTTTAGTGGCCAACTCTTCCTCATGTGTTGAGACTAGGAACTTTCTACTAACACAGTTCTAACTGAATCTCCCTTCCTCCAGGCTTCAAGTTCGACGAGTCCGAAGCGGCGGCGGCGGACGCCCGTAAGAAGTATCAGAAGGCGGCGCTAGGTCTTCAGGACTCCGACGACGAAGATGTGGAGGGAGACTTGGACCAACAGATCGAGACCATGTTCGCCGCGAAGAAGATCGTCAAGGAAATCAAGGTATGTATGTTGTATAAAGTCGTCTCAAAAAAGTTTTTGATTTCGCCATAAAAGAAGGGGGTTCATGGTCTTCCGAAAGGTTAAAATTAAAAATAAGTAAATAAAACAATAAATAAGTTTCATAAGCCTTTTCATAGAAACTTTTCGCAAGACTCAAAGTTTTTTTCATTAGTTTATTCTTAATACTAATTGTGTCCTCTAAACGTATTGTTAAAGTTTCATTGCGATTCGGCATGTCGCTTGTAAATTAAAAGCAAAGTAAGTTTTTATGGGAATGGCCGCTTGAGGCATTTCGGCCGCCTAGGTAGCTGGTGATTCGTAAGCAGTTTTTTCATGCTTGTACGAAACCGGTTGCGATCGAATACTTTTTTGTCCTTGCACGAAACCAGTTACGAACGATACTTTGTAGAAATATAATAATTAAACTATATTTATTCAGTTTATTTGCGGATCGGTTGCGTACAAGGCCGAAAAAGTATTCGATCGCAATTGGTTTCGTACAAGGATGAAAATATGTTCGAACGCAACCGGTTACGAAGCACCATTTACCTACCGCAAATACAACACCTTTAGCGACTGATATGCATCGAAAATTGATACAATTTGTATGTAATGTGTTCTGATGAACAATAAGTAACATTTTTATCTTATCTTATTAACAGTAGTAGAAACAAATTTTATTTTTGTACATTTTTCTCCAAAACGATGTAGATTTTGAAATGAACAACTTACTTTTAACTTGTAACATTCATCAAGTGACAGTTTCTGCGCTATTTTGAATAAAAACATTTTGACTATGACTTTGAATTTGTTGCTGCTAATAATGTCTATACACCGTAAACTATGTGACCATGTTATCGAATACGCTAGTATACTTTTTTTTTAAAGTAAAAAAGTCACTTCAGAAATATTTGGACTCAATCTCGAATCTGAGATAACCCTTAGTAGCCAGCCAGAGCGGTGCGTGCGCGTCGGGGGGCCGCGGGTCATTGTTCTGATAGACGGAGAGGCGGTACTATTGTTCACGAATTGTTCGAAACAAGATTTCTCAACTTGAAACAAGATACCACAACTGATTTTATTTTACGTCTATTCATAAAAATAATGGTCTAAATAGATGGTATTTTTAATTACTAAATACATAATCGCCGCTTGCAAACCATCCAGATTTCTGCGTGCATAATTTTAATTTATTCTGCGATTTGGCTATTATTGTACGTTTTCCCTCGGCAGCCGGGCCCAGGCGGCGTGCCCGTGGTGCCGACGGGCGGGCCCGTGGCCGCACCGGCGGTCGACGGCAAGCTGGAGCTGGCCAAGCGGCTGGCCTCGCGCATCAACCTGGCCAAGGGGCTGGGCGCCGAGCAGAAGGGCGCCACGCAGCAGGCCGCCGAGGCCATACTGAAGGGCGCTCCCTCCGCGCACACGCTTATCACTGTGAGTAACAATTGAATATGCCGCGTCTTCGACTAGAAGTATGATCCAGAATGTGTCGGTGGAACCCGGTAAGTGTCAGTGCAACCCAGAAAGTGATGGTGGAACCCGGTAAGTGACGGTGGAAAACGGTAAGTGACGGTGGAACCCGGTAAGTGACGGTGGAACCCCCTAAGTGACGGTGGAACCCGGTAAGTGACGGTGGAACCCGGTAAGTGACGGTGGAACCCGGTAAGTGTAGGTGGAATCCGGTGAGTGTCGGTTGAACCCTGTAAGTGTCGTCAGAACTAGGTAAGTGTCGTTCGAGCTCGGTAAGTGTCGTCAGAACCCGGTGTCGTCAGAACCCGGTAAGTGTCGTCAGAACCCGGTAAGTGTCGTCAGAACTCGGTAAGCGTCGTCAGAACCCGGTAAGCGTCGGGGGTACCCGGTAAGTATCGGTGGAACCTGGTGTCGGTGGAACCCCGAAAGTGAATGTCGAACCCGATGAGTGTCGTTGCAATTCGATGAGTGTCCTTGGAATCCGGTTACTGTTGGTGGAACCCAGTATTGATGGCAAAACTTAGCTTACGCTGAGAGTGACATTGAAACTTACTGTTTACCTTTCTCCTCCCCAGGCGAAGACGGTAGCCGAGCAGCTAGCCGCGAAGCTGAATACCCGCCTCAACTACCAGCCGCGCGACGAGAGCGCGAACGAGCCGGCGGAAGAGGTGTTCCGAAAATACGAGACCGAACTCGAGATCAACGACTTCCCGCAGCAGGCTCGTTGGCGCGTCACCAGCAAGGTGAGATTTCCCTTATAGCGACGGAAAATAGTACATTACTTCAGAGGGAAGAAAGTGACAGTTCCATACCGAGATTATGGCATTTGCGCCACGAGCTTGCGAGGGGCGCAAACCATTTGAGGTATGGAACTGTACTTTATCCTGAGGTATGTATAGTGCTTTTTATTACACCTACGAGGAAAATTATAGACATAAATGCATAGAAATGTTTATATTTAGTTAAAAGTAAATGCTAAATCAATCGATTTGCGAAAATGCGCGGGCTTTTCCTTTTTTTATTCGCCCGTTTCTGGAGTAGGCTAAGATCATAAGGTCATGCAGCCACTTCTTCCGTGATTCCGCGCGTTTTATATACAAAAATAATTTCGTTTTTAATTTTCTGTATGCACCAAGGAGGTTGGTAACTGGTAAAAAAAAAACTGTATGTGGCCAGTAACAATTTACTTGAAATTTAATTAGTAGACAGTTAAAGTCTCTTTGCAGTATGACTGCTGACAAATTAAAAAAAAAAAAAAAAAAAAACCGGGTATGTAATGGAATTTCATACATACTTCCCACCCTTGGGTCGGAAGGATTTTCATACAAACTTCCATACCTTGGGATGAAAGGATTTGAAGGGCGGGATAAAGGCGTTTCTTCCCTCTAATTGGTATAATTAGTATGTATTTTCAGAGCAGGTGTGATAAAAAAATTTATTCGTGGCAAGTGGCACTCCCTGGTCTCTGCCTACCCCTCTGGGATACAGGCGTGAGTTTATGTTATGTAAGATGATTTTTTTATTAAAAGGGGTTCATTTTATTGCAACTTATTGATTTTTCCACAGTGCTTAGAAGCACTACTTATGTTATAGCCATTATTTTTAGTAATTTTAATTATTTTTAATTTACTTGTAAATTATTGGTTTATGTAAAAATAGCACAATGTATGAATTTCTTGTCGAAAGCAACATTTCCCTCGTTTGATTTAATGACTCGAAACTTGAACTCTATAAAGAATCTCTTTATATTTGAAAAGTTATAAATGTTGTTTACGCACTCTTGCTAATAAATCAGAAGCGCTAGAAGACATTGTAACTTCTTTTTTTTCCACTAGACGTGTATCTGACCTCTTTAACTGCACAAACAACGTTTAATTAGCGTAAACATCAACATCCTATCATGACCTAAGTGTCCGATAACCCCTGTAAGTATTAAAATGCAACAATGCACCGACCAAGTCAGTCTTTACCGTTTTACTGACGTGTTAAGTTCCGAGCGAAGATGCTGCTCAAGTTAGCCCTTGTTGGGTTCCTTATTTTCGCCTGTATCAAGCTGTTTAAGGGCAGCAGAGGCCACTGCCATCACCACTTTCACAAGTTATAGGTAAGCTTTAACCATGTATGGTGAGCTAACTAGTTTTTAACTTTCATACACTATTTGTAGAACGCCCAGCCTGTTTTACCGTTGTACTATGCTCTTAACTTGTGCAGAAATGCCAAAATCAAACAAATGAGACTACAGTTTTCTACTGTGTTGTGAAATTTATGTCCTGCGAACAATCATTGCGCCATAATTTTGTCGTAACTTTCCTTGTCCTTTATGCCAAAATCACCAAATACTGCGATTATAAGGGCCGGTTTCTGAATTGAGAAATGTACTAAGTAAATAATTAAGTAACGTTCTGTCACGCTCTTTTCTGAGAAATTCGAAGAGACAGCACTACAGTTAAGTACTCGTATTTACTTAGTGAAATTCTCAATTCAGAAACTGGCCCTAACTTTGCGACTATAACTCTGGGAGTATATAACATAACATAAGCAGCCTATATACGTCCCACTGTAGGGCACAGGCCTTCTCTCAGGGAGAGAGTATGGGCTTAATCACCACGCGTGCCCACCGCGGATTGGCGATTTCAAGCGCTGAGGTATGTGAATAGCTCAGACACTCAGGTTTCCTCACGATGTTTTCCTTTACCGTTAGCGAGTGGTATTGCTACTATAACTTCACAAATGTACATAACTTTGAAAACCAAGTCATAGGTACATGCCCGCACCGGGGATCGAACCTGGGTCTCCCACTTCCGAGTCCGAGGTTCTACCCACTAGGCTACCACCGCCGCTGGGAGTATATCTTATAGACTAATACAGAGAATACCAAATGGTCTGCTCTTAAGATCTCCTATATCTTTCTCTGACCCATATGCATAGAAGATAAGATAAGAATATTCTTTACGGTACACTGGAAATAAAAACAAACATAAAATATTTAGACTACTATATCTCATTTCATTCAGCTTTTGTCTACTTGTAAACAAAGTGTATATAGAAATCCTTACAATACGGAAACCAATGTCTATAAAGTGGTTTGCTTGTCCTAGGTCATCCGTTAATTATACATTTTTTGACTTTGATAGAGTATAAAAAAATTGTTTATAACCAGACCGAAGCTGATTGAAACGAAATACACCCTCTATTTTATCCTGGTCTTGACTAAATCCGACCGCCTTTTTCATATTCTGTATTGCAAATCATAAATTAGAAAATTAATTACATAGTATTGTTACAAAGGCGAACTTATCTCTAAGAGAGATCTCTTCCAGCCATCCTTAGCTTAGCCAACCTTTTTCTTCGCAGGAGGCGCTGGCCCTGATCAGCGAATACTCGGAAGCGGGTATCACGGTGCGAGGTACCTACGTCCAGCCAGGCAAGACCCCGCCCGAGGGTGAACGAAAGCTGTACTTAGCCATCGAGAGCTCACAGGAACTGGCCGTCGCCAAGGCTAAGTCTGAGATCACCAGACTCATCAAGGAAGAGCTGCTCAAACTACAGACGTCGTCGCACCACATGGTTAACAAGTCTAGATACAAGGTCATCTAATCGGCTTCTCAGAATAAATGCGTATGGATTAGTACTGCTGTTTTGTTGTTAAACCTCACGAATTAGTCTTATTTATAAAGACAATATTCCGCTTAAACACTTCTCAAAGTCTCTCTCTAGTTTAAACTATGCATTGTATAGGCTTTCCCTTTACCGCAAACTATTTAAAGGGGTGTATTAAGAAATCGCTTTCGATACGCGATGTGCCAGCCCATGGCCTCCCTCGCACCTGATGGTAAAGGGTATTGGTCTTTAGTCAATTCTTATCTTAAAGGGCATGGTGTTTTAGTCAGTTCTTATCGTAAAGGCACACCATCCAGGTCCAATTTCTGCTTTGATAATTTCACTAATGGATTACTGAAATGTGGAAAAAAATGCGCGGTGGTAGTGCGGTCGATAGAACACTTGCCTCACATTCAGGAGGACATGGGTTCGAACCCCGTGCATGTACCAATGACTGTGAATTTTTAGTAGCAATACCACTTTTATGAAGGAGAACATCGTGAGGAAACCCGAGGTCTGAGGTGTTCACATGCATACCTCAGTGGTTGGATTGCCCATCCGCGATGGGCACAGCCTGTGCCCTACAGTACTATTATTATGATGAAACAAAAAACTGACAGACACGGACAGATACTTTTTGGATTATATTATCAAAGTAGCTTGATTTATCATGTCTTAATTTTGTTTTTTGAAATGGTATACAATCAACGAATAAAAAAAGACAATGAATTATTTACATGAATAAACAATAATTAAAAAAAATTCAGTGAAGCCTGGATGGTATTACGACCGCACGCGTGACGCGTGTTGTGGCGCTGATATGTCAGAGTTTGACAATTAATGTATATATATTCTTGTTTTGTATGGCACTTGTACTGTGCGTGACTAGCACAGTAAATTCCGACAATTAATGTACCGGAAAGTTGCTGGAAAGTCGCGACTTTTGACATTTAAAACGCGCGACTAGCGTCGTTGTTTATTTTTTAGTCTGTTATGATTGAGATTGACATGATGAGAGTTCATAGAAGCATCAAGCATGTTAGAGGCGTCAATCAGGGGTTTTACATTAACTTGGAAAATGTTAACTGCATCGTTGATTGATCTTTCTGATATCAAATAGGTACGTGTCATTCCATTAGCCTTCAACCATATCATTCAATAAGCGGGTTTGTGGATTTCTTAGAATAGAGATTAGATATTATCTGCCAGACAATAAGGGTGTGATGCCTTATGACGAGAGAATCGACTTATCTGCGTAGATAATTATCCGTTAGTCGGACTGACATTGTGGCGTTTTGTACAAACGTTTTGGCGTTTTGTAAAGGCGTTTTGTCGATTTGGCACCGCTGGAGAGATTCAAGTACCGAACATATCTCGATCGAATCGAAGGCTTTTTCGTAGTCCACTTGGTCTTCTGTATAATCTGCCGCAGCGTATGTATGTAAAATACACATTTATTGCAAATAGCTTTCCAAATTAACTTTTTTGTACGATTATCAGATTACATTAGTAAAGTAAGCTTTCTGATTAACATACACTTGTTAAATTATAGTTAGCTTTCATATTGCTCTCTTTTTTTCCTACATCTTACACACGCATCCAGTGATTATTCGTATAGGTACCTATGACTTTGTTTTCTAAGTTATGTATATTTGTGAAGTTATAGTAGCAATAGCACTCGCTAACAGTGAAGGAAAACATCGTGAGGAAACCTGAGTGTCTGAGCTATTCACTTACCTCAGCGCTTGAAATCGCCAATCCGCGGTGGGCACGCATGATGATTAAGCCCATACTATCTCTGAGAGAAGGCCTGTGCCCTACAGTGGGACATAAATAGGCTGCTTATGATCACCTTAATACTGCGTGTGTATTAATGAATGATACTCGATACGAGTATCATAGAAACTTAACTTACATGTAGGTACGACTTTGCAGGCAAATTTAGGCTTTTGATGTTTTATTATGTAAGTATGTGATGTAGGGCATTGATAGATCAAATGGCCCATCAATCCATATAAGACTTACAGATATTGCATAAATTACCTATACTTAATTGCACACAGAACATTACAAAAGAAATAACATGTACAAAGGTGAGCTTATCTCTCTGAGAGATTTCCAGACATATTTTTAGTAATGATTATGTTATCTCTGTATTCCGGATTATCATTCTTTAACGTTGCGCAGGTGTTTTCATTGTGACGTCAGAGTGAATATCTAGATATTAGGAATATTCGTGGTGCGATTGATAACCCAAGTCTTCGTGCTTGATAGACTCGGTTCAAGCGTAGTTCTACGGAGGGTAACGGTCTTATTCAGAAAAAGTTCCACTAAGATAAGACTGAGTTAGATCCGTCTTAAGAGTCTTTAGTGGAATTACTTCTTATAAATAAGACCGTTTTAGACAAAAAATCCATAGGTTTCATCGCGGTTGCATTTATTGGCAAAATCCTTTCTCGGATTGAACGCTGTGATTGGGACTAGTAAGGAGCGCACACACACACACACACACACACGCAAGCACGCACGCACACAAACATACACAAGTACAAAGTTACCACCGCATTAAACGACGACTGATGGACATTGTCAATTGCACAACGTATGGGGGTGAGAAAGTGAAATAGAAATATTCTTTATTGAAAAAAAAGAGCAATAACATGAAAATTCTTAAAAATAAGCCGTCAATTCATAGATAAATTGTTGAAGACGTGCGCACGAGGCGATCAAATAATACAAAATGCACTCAAATTACCTACAATGACGAAGAGAACGCTGTTTTTTTTACTGCTTGTGTCTTGATGGGGATTTCGTTACACCCTGTTTGAAGAACGACAGATTGACAATGTTAATTGCACAACGAATGGGGGTGAGAAAGTGAAAGAGAAATCTTTATTGAAAAAAAACCGGCCAAGTGCGTGTCGGCCCACGCGTAATGTACTACCCTACATTGCGCGTGGCTCGACACGTACAAAGAGTAGAAAGTAGAAACCCTCTTTCCGTAGAAAGAGAGTTTCTACTTTCAACTCTTTCAATGGATTTTGTACGAACTTGTACTTTTATACATTGGTTGCCTATTAGGCACTCGTTAACTAGTAAAGCGTACTCGGCCGTGATACTTTTCCTTTTAAGTTCATTAGGTATATGTGCTACTAGCCCGAATTTTATCACGTTTCTACACTCAACCGTTTAGACAGGAGGGGGGGGGGGACGCCCTACTCGGACAAAAATTTGCGCTTTAAAGCTTAATATTTCGCAAACGGAACCCTAAATAAAAAAAATTGTCTTCCTACACCGAGATTCCTTCCTAGACGAGAAAAAAAATCATCAAAATCACACTTTTCATGTTAAAATTCCAACATTTTATTCTTTAACTTTGTCGGCGTGATAAATATGTATTACAGCTTTCTAGTGCCTCTGGTCTGTCTGTCTGGACTAGCGGCCGCGGATGGACAGACAGACAGACATGGTGAAACTGTAAGGGTTCCTTGTCGGACTACGCAACCCTAAAAAGAGCAATGACATGAAAATTCTTAAATATAAGCCGTCAGTTCATAAATAAATTGTTAAAGACGTGCACACGAGGCAAGCACTCCCGTTACAATGACGAAGACAACGCTGTTTTTTTGACTGCTCGTGTCTTGTAGTAACCGAGTCTTTGTAGTACCCAGTGAATAAACGACTTTTTATTCGCGTATGAAAAGCACAAAACTGTTTGATACTTAACCCTACATAACACGATTTTTTTCTGTATCCGAAAAAAATATATGTTACATTATTTATATTAGGAAGTCAGGGAAAAATAATTTAAAAAATCAAACTCGTACATATATTTTACAAAATAATTAACATTTTTGTTCTGTTCCATATCTGGTACACTGCCTTTACCTTGCTTTTAACAATAATTTCTAAGAACATCGGTACATTTGAACCAGTATGAATTGTGACTTTAGTAGATGAAGAAAATACAACTCAAAGGTGAAAACAAAACGAAATAGAATGTTTTCTCAATTAGGACTATATCATCATCATCATCAGCCATTTGACGCCCACTGCAGGACATAGGCCTCCTTCGTGGTTTTCATGACTATACTCGTATCTATTGGTGAAAATTTCAGAAACAATTATTATAGCAGTAAGAGTATTCACATTGTTGTCCCTAAGAAAGTGACATTGTCACTTGTGTACTAAACCTCCTTTAGAATAAAATATATAAATACCGGCCAATTGCCTATCGGGCCACGCGCAGTTCCGTAGAAGGGAGGGATTAATACCGAGCCAAGCTCAGTCATCCAGGTACTCTGCGTTACAGAACTACTTTATCAATGTAGAGGTAATTTTCAATGGCAGTTGTTCGAAGTTTTCCTTTTATATACATATAGGTCGCCTATTTCTCGATCTCGTCAACTTGCAAAGCTTACTTAGCCGTGACAGATTTCCTTTTAAGTTCATGATATGTCTACTGCTCAGAATTTTCACGTTTCTACAATCAACCGTTTAGCTGGATTACTATGGGATTAAATAAATAAATGTACCTATATCTAAATTCCATCTTTCTAGTCGGTACTTATCGTCTCTGAGCTAAGCCGCGGACAGACAGACCGACGACGGACGGACAGACATGGCGAAATTATAAGGGTTTCATGTTGACTAAGGAACCCTAAAAATACCTAGGTCTAACAGCCAATCAGGCAACGACCGCTGCACACTACGTGACACTTGTACAGCATGATCTACATTCAAGTCAACAACTGGGCGCAACAGTGCGATAAAGCAATCTATCACCCTATTACACCACTAATAAGACCACTCCTTATCTACGTTGCACCCATACAGTGCTACAGTAACAGTCGAGTAAAATTCCTCGAGTTATCAAATCAGAAGTCTAACCACGTGGTCCTGTCGAACGAAAATAGAACTTGCAACAAGCGCCGCTGATAACAACGGGTTATCATATCACCATAGGAGGATTCCACCGCAAACAACTTATATTTTAGACAAACAAAGACTTATAATTACACTTCACAGAAGCAATTATAATCTTTATTAGCTAGCAGAAAGAGGCTATAGCCGCGTGGTGACAGTCTTATGATAGCCGATTCATTAAGGACATCGGAAGTGGCGTAGCCATTATGATCGCTTGCTCATGTTCGATAATTTTGCCGCGTGTTGTGGAGAGAGAGGTATCCAAAAAAAAATTGTTTAACACGTTTGTCTATATTGTTACCTATACCTCAATGAAGTTGGGATTTTGTTTAGCCTCAGTTCCATTCATCTACCTGAGTTACCTCCTGAGCCAGACTTGAGTCTAAACTGTTGCCTATTGCAGCAGCAGCGTCACACCATGACCGTAAATGTTTTGTTAAGTATTCTGTTTTGTAGTGTCTCAATGTATTAGGTTGGCAGTATGTCTAATGTTTTGTGTAACTGTTGCTGTAATAACTGTGTCTTCTTATTACCTATTCTTCTAAACATTAACAACAAACATCTAGATTTGTTCTTTAGCCAAATCCATAGTATCTATCGGGATCTGTGTCGGGAAGTCCATAGATAGGTACGTTTCTTGCGTTTTATAGAAAATTGAGAAAGCCCAACAGTTTGTAATTTAGATTACTTATTGTGAACAGTTGACGTCTATAGATTGTAAATTGTAAAATGTAAAATGCAAAAATGCATTTTACATTTTTTCTTTCTCTACTCAGTCACAAATTTAACACTATTATACTCTGTTGAGTAGAGTGCGTTGGGTAAAATCTGGCACCCTTTGTAAAGAGTCTCCGTGGAGAATCTGTGTGGTTTTCTGCACATACTCTTGACGACAACTGTGCTGTGTGCGTTGAGCCTTTGAGGTGCGGCTCCGCATGCAGACTCGACTGGCTGGTCAAGTGCGTCTTACACGGTCTTCAGCAGGTCCCCACTGGCGGAGTTCCGTGAGGTACCTTGCAAACGCGACCAGAAGGCGTAGCTATGCAGGGCGTCCCAAAGTTATGGGACATGAAAGGAAAGTACCTTAAATATCGTAGATAGGGTATTTTGCTGAAAGAAGACTATGTTATTTTTAAAAGTTAGTAATTCTGCATTCAAAGATTTTCTAAAAGTTACTTGCTTCGTCTGGGAATCGAACCGACTTAGGTAAATGATAAAAAAAACACCCCTACTTTTATGATGCTAATCGAAAGAATGGCCAAAAACTAATAACTCTTCTTAAGATTAAGAAAATGAATGTTATCCTACTTGGATTGGTACGAATGGACCGATTAGATGGCCGGCCAGATCCCCGGACCTTACACCATTAGATTTCTTTTTTTGGGGATACGTGAAAGATATCCTATACAAAAAGCAATACGAGAACGTGGGCGAGTTACAAACAGAATTGTGCCATATCATATCGAGTATTCACCATAAAAAGATAAGAAAATCAACAAAAAGGCAGCGGACTCATTAAAAGATAGGCGATTTGCGTAAAGCAAGAGGGATCACATTTTGAGCATTTAATTAATTAATTAAAAAAAAAACCCCACTTAATTGACTACGGCAGTTTCATGTATGTTACTTAAGAAGAGTTATTAGTTTTTGGCCATACTTTGGATTGGCATCATAACAGTAGGGGTGTTTTTTTTTTACATTTAAGTCGGTTCGATTCCCAGACGAGGCAAGTAATTTTTAGAAAATCTTTGAATGCACAATTACTAACTTTTAAAAATAACATAAAGTCTTATTTCAGCAAAATACCCTATCTACCATATTTAAGGTACGTTCCCTTTATGCCCCATAATTTTGGGACGCTCTGTATACGTTATTATGTGAGTCTCTCGACTACTGTGATCCCAGATATTTTGTTTTAGGAGACCGCAGTTATTGTGACATTGTGAAATAGGTGGCGCGTTGGTCAGGACCAAGGGGCCTGTGTAGGCATGGATGTTCACGGGCTGTCACATGCCGGGACTGAACCCGTTCTGGGTTCTGGGCTCGCGGATGTGAGGCAAACGTTCTATCGATGGGCTACTTTGGTCACACACCTATCAATTAGAATACTTTTTGAGCTACCGCGCAGAACAAAAAAAAAACAAGCTATTCCGTGGCTATACCTATCAAAAAATTCTCACCTATATCAGCTATAGGGAGAAGTGATTTGTTTTTGTACTTTATTTATGAATTTTGGATTGGGTTCTGCTTCCTAAATATAGTCTTAAAAAATGCGCACTTATTTAATTCAAACTAAACTATAATGACTTCTCTCCCTGGTCCCAACCTAGGATACCCTGTGCTATGGTAACCAGGCAAGGATGTCTCAAACGTGAAAATACACTCAGACTGTTGTACAAATTTTCGGCGGCCCCCAGTGGGAATTGACCCCATGACCCCCAGCATGATAATCAGACGTGATACCGCTAGACCAACAAGGCGGACTTCTCGTTCAATGTTTGGTTCATGTTTCGTTCGTTGTTTGTTTGTCACACTTTATTGCTAAAAAAAACATTAATATAAATAAAAACTTCAACAGCATGACATGTGATAAAAATTACACGCAAAGGCGGACTTATTTCGTCAGAACGTTAGGTGCGGTCTTTATCTGGTAAATTCACTAATTGATGAAATCGTGTCTCTATGCCACCTATGACCTATGTCGTTACGATTATTTCAGATCACGTTTCAACTGAGTTGTATAAGCTTCTGAATTTGTAGCTAACTACCGACCAACATAAATAATATTGTGTGGCGCGTAGGTAGATATCTACTTAACATAAGCGTAGATACATATATATTTGTGCTTGTTGCCATGGCCATGAAATGTACATGTACATGTACTTAGGTACTTGTGCTTTGTACTCAGCCCGACTTGCACCACTTTCTTCACTAAAAATTCTTATTATTTATTTATTTTAATTCTTTTCAATGCAGTTGCTCGTAAAGTTTTCTTTTTTGTGTAAGAAAATTATGCGGAAACCGACTCTTTATTTCACGCGTGAAATCTTTAATCCTGAAATCCTTTTTTTTTTTCATCTTCTTATTCTGCTAATAGCAGAATAGGCAAAGGACGTGCAGCCAGGCTACTGAAATCCTTTATTTCACGCATGAAATAAAGTATTTTTTTAAAGTTTTTGACTCTGTTGTGCATGGTGCAAGTCATAAAATTTAAAAATTACATAGATGCAAGGAGGTTTTGCTGTCAAAAAAAACCAATTATTTATGCGCGCTCTAGCAATAATTGAATGATGATAAACACCATAACAGATAAGATTCTTGATTATCTCATTTAAAAATACGTGTTTTGTTTCCGTAAACAAAAATATTTTTCACATTATTGGCTGTATGTATACTGTACCTTTGCCTCAAGAAAAAAAAACTGTATGAAACGCGCGCTCTGCAAAGAAAGCACGCCATTTTCTTGTATTTCCTCGCAAAATGCATTGAAAAATGTTGTAAGATACTTGAGCGTAAAAGGTTTTTATCCGAATGCGTGCCAATGAAAACACTTATTCGTTGAAAACCTTACTTTCCGCACGAGTACCTATCTTAAATAACTATTATTGCACTAATTACATTGTAAGTGCACAAGGGCGTGCTTAATGCAAGAAGCATTCTCTTCCAGCAAACCTTTGGTATTGAAGGGACTGGCGACTGTTAGTGCAAGAATGAGATTAAATACCTACAATAATAAATTCTTCATACAAATGTCGATTTAGGAATTGTGCAAGACGGCCTAATGTATTTTATTTTGGGGAATTATAAAACGAGCGAACAAAAAAAAACTTTGCGACTGATGATGACATACTGTTTTAATAACTTGAGCGGTATGAATTTGAGTAAGCGAAAAACTAACTAAACTGACCACGAATATTGATTTATAATAAAATCCAGAACGAGCTTACAAAAAGTGGATTGTGATAAATCCATTTCAGATATTAAAATTTTATCCGAGCGACTTCATTACTAAGTGATCGACTGGAAATACAGAGAGGGCAACTTCAATATTAAGATAGATTCGATTTTTCTAAGTGAGGTTATACTTAGTGAACTACTAAAAAGTTCACTTTGAGCAAAGTTTTGTAAGCTGCTTTATTAATGATTATTGGTTACTGATATTCTATTTGAGGGCTTATGTTTTTTATTTTGATACGCTTTTTTAATTAAAAATACAGATTTTTAAATGCGCGCGAATTCGAATGGGGGCGGGGCGACGAATCATTGCCAAATTTGGACTGGCAAAAAGGATCGTGCGACTGTCCCGAATTTTTCAATAGATATGTATGCAAACACGTTTTGGGGCTAGCAATTCGGCTCAAACTAACAACACCACCACTGGAAGCAAAAATGATACCCATTGGACAAAAAAGAAAACGAGGCCGGCCCACTAAGTCCAAGCCAGCACTTATTTACCAGTGACGATGAGTAGTAGGGCTCCTCATACCTATCAATGTTTCTTAGTATTAATAAGAAGTTTTTTTTTTTAGTTGACTGAAGCGTCTTATTTTATTTTTTGTTCATTTGATTGAAATAAATGCATGCATATTACTTTATTTTTACGGAGTACATTGTTTTATTTAATTACCCTTATATTTCAATAATAAAATTTCTCAACTAATAGAATAGTGTTTCTTCAAATAGTTATTTAATATTATTTTAATTTTTTAAATGTGAGCTCATTATACTCTGCTCATTAGTGTATTTTTCAAAGTGGTTTTTGTATTCGAAACACTTCATTTAAGATAAAATGCCGCTCAGTATAAAAAATACATTTGCCAAATATTGAAAAAAATGCAGGACGTAACGTTGACACTCAAACAAATATTAGGTCGCTCAAATATTATGAAGCTGCTCATTTTGTATTTTAAGTAACTCAAATTAATGTTTGTAAGTTGCTGTTCTGTTGATTTCTCGTCACTCGCAGTCAGTCGCTCACTTAGTAATTCTATAACCCAAATTAATTAATTTTGACACTTAGAACTGTAATTTACAGTCACTCGTTTTATTGCTACCCTTTTATTTTTAGGGAACCAATTTAGGCCAGTCATTAGAGTGATTCTACGATGCAAAAGGTGCAAAGGGTGCAGTAGTTTGTATGATTTTATATCTTGTGTATATGGGTGAAACTAAGTATAATATGCTTATACTTAATATACCATTTTTATATATTAATATAAAAATGGTGACATGAGATACCTCCTTACAACTTTTGACAGCTACTAAATAAGTATTCAGTGTACGCAGAATTTGATTCTCTGCAACATAGGTAAATCTATAAAAATGTATCTACGAGTTCCGATTTCCAAGCTGAAGATGTTTACAAACCACTATAATCCAGTTATTTACAATGTTGGGGCAAAACCACGTTTGTTGGCCATGGTTTTTTACTATATTGCTAGACCAAACTTTTAAGTTTTTGCACTCTTTAGATGCAAAATTGTATGTTCTCCAATGACCAATGACCTCAACCTCCAACCTCCAACGTCAGGCCTAATTATAAAAGATCCAATGTTGGATGTTACCCTCTTCCCTATCACATCATAAAAGATAACAAAGACACCAATGTATGGGATCCCCTTCATAAATTGAAATAAAGTTACATCTAATTTCCCGCCACTTGCAAACATTTTAAATTATGTTTTTTCGAGATATTCAGTGTGTTTGCAAAAAAAAAATGGCTCACTTGTTGCCCTACGTACAGTCGACAGCACAATGAACCTACCGAAGCGTGCACTCTACTTATTCAGTTATGTTACGGTCGACTTTACAAAGGAAATGTTAACATAATATACTTTCTTATCGTTTGAACCAATTTGTACCTACATATTGATGCCACCGGGCGAATTCGATATGAGAAAAAGTTATTTTTTACTGATGACTTGAATGACATCATACGTGCTAATTAGATACTTATTTATAGTTATTGCGCATTTAAAAGGAACTTTTGTACTGACAATAACTTGCTATTTTTGTATAATTAGGTTTGCTCTGTTTGTAAATGACTGAAGGATAACAAAGCTCTGTTTTTTTTTATATAACTGAGTCAATGGCATCATTGTCGTATCATTATTATCTTAAGTACTAAACTGCGAATAAAAAGAACTCTATCATTGGTACTAAAAATAAAGTGGCGTCAGTGAATCATGATCACTGCGGCGTGTGAAAAATATCTAGAACGATCCAAAATGAATTTCATTGTAGATATATAACTTATTAAGTTAACTTTATTTTAAGTAGAATAAAAATATCTGTCTATCTATACAGCCCATGAAAGACGTCCACTGTTGGGCATAGGCCTCTTAACCGGCACGCCAGCCACTCTCTTGTCGATCGTGTGCGTAACGTCGTAATTCGACAGAAGACCAAAGTGGAAGACGTGGGCACACGAATCATGGGTGGGACACGGACACGGACGGTGGACGAAGGCAGTCACCGAGCGGTGGCCGAGAACTGGCCGCGTCGTTCGGTGGGTAGGCCGCCAATAAATAAAATTATTCTACGAACCTATATATATAGTTTTTTTAACATCTAAAAAACTACAAAATACATTAAACAGGTAGCAAATAGCGGTGGTACCGGAGCGGTAGAACGCCGGCTTCTCATTCGTAAGGTTGTGGGTTCCAATCCCGGCATGTACCAATGACTTTATTTTCTAAGTTACGTACATTTGTGAAGTAATGGTCGCTAACGGTGAAGGAAAATATCGTTAGGAAATCTGAGTGTCTGATGTTCACATGCCTCAGCGCTTGAAATTGCCAATCCGCGGTGGGCACGCGTGGTTATTAAGCCCATACTCTCTCTCTGAGAGAAGCCCTGTGCCCTACGGGGGGACGTATATAGGCTGCATAAAAAATAAAAAGCAAATAAAAAAAACAGGTCAAGTTCGAAGCGGTCTCGCGCACCAAAATGCGCACCATATTGCAACTGATATTTTTTCACAAATTTGAAATTTACATTTACCCCAAAGTAGAACTTTTTCATGTATTGACGTATTACATAGTGTATACCGTGCTTATTATGTAGATGTATCACATATGCTGTGATGTCGATGTCAATTGATACTTGTTTCTTATTTCATTTACGTCTTCATACATAAAAACGTACCAAACAACTGATACAAGATAGTGGTTGCCATGGACCTATCTATTTAACGTATCTAATAGTATATACATACTTACTTATAACAATTAACAATCTGTCAACAATTTGCTGGCGTCAATCGTGCGCCGTGGCACGAGGCTCGATGTTTTTAAAACTCAATAGCTACTTAGTTAAACAAATAACAAAACAATAAAAATATTTATTTCGTTATCTATCTACTAACTTAACGTTAATTTTACACTGTGGTGGGGACTCAGAACATTGTGTTCTGAGGGTGGGGACCACGTCTGTGCCACGAAGCCCCGCTCTTCCTTTGAAAGCCAATATTTTAGCTTTAACTATCTCACTCAATCCCTGTATTACTGAAGGGGATCACCAAGGACGGATTATAACCATAGATATCTAAATCCTATTTACCTACCATGCTGTCATGGAAATTGCGCGAAGACTTGTCATATTTTCTTCGGACTACAAGGCTCTCTACTTCTTGATTATACTTTTAATACAGCCGTTAGTCGATTATCCTGTCCAAAATGGCTTAAAGAAAAATTTCGATGGAAATTTAGGATACATTACATTACATAAACTCACGCCTGTATTCCTGAGGGGTAGGCAGAGACCAAGGTTTGCCACAAATCTACGAAAGTTGAAGACAGAGGCAATTTCTTTTTTAGAAAGGCTGGGAAGTTAATTGTATCATTGTATTATTATATCTAAATGTCTGGGCCTGTTTGATAGAACTACATTCATGGTTTTCTATGACAATTCGTTGCAGGAAAACTTTAGCGCAATGTAGGTCAAATTGTCATAATACATAACCTATAATTTGTAGTTTTATGAAACGCGGCCCTGGAGAGAGACTGGTGAGTGTACGAGTTTCAAAAGGATTCGTTAACAATTACGAGAAACTTAATTTTAGTTAAACTTAATACATATCAGAAGGTACCTTATACTATATTATAATAGAATATTACCTAGTTTTCACTCTTAAAACTCATCGGCTTGGCTCTGTCTTAACTCTACAGCAAGATATCTCTCGGCTTATTTGGAAAATACAAGCAAAGATAAAAATTGCCGCAATACGTCATTATAATCGTTACTAACATTCTAAACGCGAAAGTTTGTATGTTTGTATGGATGTTTGTTACTCTTTCGCGCAAAAGCGAAATTTTGCACAGAGAAAGATTATAGTCTGGATTAGCACATAGGCTATACATCAACATTTCCAAGCGAACGAAGTCGCTGGCAACAGCTAGTTGTTTAATAATTTAACTGCATGTATTTCAACTTTGAAGGTATTGAGTTATCACGGAGCACGCGCTGTATCACATGCCAGGGAGAGCGATCGTCATCTGCACTGAGTAACTTTCCTATACCCTTCTTGAACTTAAGACTGCTTCACACTAGGGCGTGTATGAAGTACTCATTTAATTAAACTTAGTCCGAAAAGATACGAGAATGGACGGTTTCGTTTCTATTTTATAACATTAATCTTTAATATAGAACGACCTCTGGATGCACTATAATCTCATAGGAAGATTCAGCTCCAGAGCTAGATAAATTTGAATTTTTTTCTTGAAATAAATTCTGATTTTAGGGTTCCATACCTTTTATCTGACACTATGTTATAGTTGATTTAGCATAGCATAGTTTAAGGATAACACTATGTTATCCTTATGATAAAGCCTTTCGATCGGTATGATAAAGGTACAGGGTAATTTTTTTTCTCGTGCAGCAGGTTCGATTCCCGGTTCAACAACGTAAATATTTAAAAATCAATGAATGCAGTTTAAATTGTTTTTTAAATTAAAATACTGTCTTCTTTCAGGAAAATGTTCCATCTACAATATTTAAGGGAAAGTAAGTCCATGTGGCATAGCCGTGGGACGCTCTGTATACAGTAGAACGTCGATTATCCGAAGTAATTTGGGGACATGAATGTTCGGAAAACCGGTTTATTATGTACTTTTAATGTTAATATCTTTTTTAGGGTTCGGCACCCAAAGGGGTAAGGGTACCCTATTACTAAGACTCCACTGTCCGTCTGTGTCTGTCTGGCTGTCTGTCACTTGGCTGTATATCATGAACCGTTATAGCTAGGCAGTTGAAATTTTCACAGTTGTTTATGAAAACCATGAGGGAGGCCTACTGTGTTATGCAGTGGGTGTCAAATGGCTGATGATGATGATGACCTATAAATTTGTACGGAACCCTCGGTGGGCGAGTCCGGTGTCCGATGTTTTTTATAGTCTATTATGATGACAGTCTTCCTACGCGTTAAATTGTGGGTTAATCGACTATGCAATGTACATCGTAGTACTAAGACAGTTAGTAAACCATGAATAGTAGTTCTATGAAATGGGCCCTTGGTAGTTTGATACATTTACTAAGGCCGTTGTGCGAACGTTGTTTGGATGCTAGTTTGTCGGTGTCGTTCAGTTCCCTGTTTTTTTTTTGTATTAATAATAAATAATAATAAATCTTTATTTACTATAGGTGAGACATGAAAGTATCTATATGTATGTAAACAATCTTAAAGTTAACAATATTCAACGATACAATTTTACACTGCGGCCCCACACTAGGCAAGCCTGTATCGTGGGTACCATACTAGAGGCAAGCACAATGGTTCGAATGGCAGTATAGATTTATGGAGCTAACTCCATAAATTTCAGGTAGTATTGCAGAACACGTCCAGCCTACGGTTACGGTTACAATAGTCTTACGGTTACGGTTCCAGCCTAGTCCAGTTACGGTTCCAATAGTCTTACGGTTACGGTTCCAGCCTAGTCCAGTTACGGTTCCAATAGGGTTTGTTAAAGAGAATTTGTATGGACTTGGCAACTCACTCAGCATTGGGAGTATTCAGCTTAGATCGCTACCGAAGGAAACTTTTATCGCCTAAAATACGCGAATCATTCCAAGATGTGTTGTGTGTAAGGAAATAAATTAAACTATAATTTAAAACTCGTATTAGGGTGTTTACTGTATTTAGGACACTTGAGCCATACACGTCCAGCGGTGGGACCACGTAAGTCCTCCACTGTAGGTAGTTGTTTGATAGCGTACCTACTCCTAACTGTCAAATACATACATATTTTGTAACTTTGGAGTCGGCTAAATGCTTAACCCGGTAGAGGGGAAAGTTGCATGATAAAAGGGCTGTAACCTATTTCAGCAGATTCTGGCCGAGCTAAGACGCTTACCTACAGATTTGTGTCACTTTCTAACCTACAGCACTTGAACATTACTGGTAGCAGTAAACAAAGTAGAGTCTACGTCTGCCTGTTACTGGGTCTAGGTGTGCAGTAAAGTGTTCTCTAATTTAATCTAAGTTATTCTAAGCTATACAAGGTGTAACAAATTTCCCTAAACAGTGTACTTAAGCGGTGGTACCCTAGTGGGTAGAACATAGGACTCGGAAGCGAGAGACCCAGGTTCGATTCCCAGTGCAGGCATGTACCTATGACTTTGTTTTCTAAGTTATGCACATTTGTGAAGTTGTAGTATAGTAGCCATACCACTCGCTAACGGTGAAGGAAAACATCGTGAGGAAACCTGAGTGTCCGAGCTATTCACATACCTCAGCGCTTGAAATCGCCAATCCGCGGTGGGCACGCGTGGTGATTAAGCCCATACTCTCTCCCCGAGAGAAGGCCTGTGCCCTACAGTGGGACGTATATAGGCTGCTTATGTATTTGTATGTAAATGCAAAAACGGGGAGTTCTTCTCGCGATTTTTATTAAGACTTGCTGTGACTAAAAGATCCGCAATTCCTGCAAAAGGTTCGACTTGCCATTTACAATAACTTTTGTTTTACCGACTCTTGAAGTGTTTTTGTTCAAAATACATTTTTTTATTATCTTAATTAATATTCGCGCTTTTTCTGATTTGTGGCGGCGCTGATTGATAGATACCTAAACAGAATGGACATTCTTCTATGTAAGTATGATAATTAATGAAAGATGCGACATTAGTAGAGCGCTAAAAGTGCGAATTAAATAAATAAACCTCGATGGTTCGAATGGTTCGAAAAATATTAATTTGAGGAAAAACTTACAGCACCAAAGTTGTTGTAAAACACAAACTGTAAGTGGAGTGTTTTAGGAATTGTGTATTTTTGGTACATATACAGGAAACTCGGAGGTAGCAGAGCAACACAACACATAAGAAGAATAAGGATAAACTTTATTTGACAACATTGCAAAAAATTACATACAGTACCTAGGTAGGTACATAATCAAGGTAATAACCTTACAAAGAATTAAATACAGTAGGTACATAATTAATTTAGTAAACAACAGAACACATTTTAGCGAACTACCTAAAACTTAGATATTCAAAGTTGTTAAAAATGGGCCAGTTTCAGCATGATGCCGAAGCAGGGCGTTGGCGCTGGTTTCCAGACCGAACCATGAAAGAAAAAGATGACTTGTTTTACAGAACTAAAAATATTTTCATTTTGTATAATTGAATTCAATAGCTTAATTTTTAGGCATTTTGTCTGAAAATTCATTAATAGTAGGTAGGTAACGCGCTTGACTACCAAACCAGAGGTCGTAGGCTCGATTCCCGCTCGAGACCGCCGTACGCGATTTGTACAAATGGACTCAGTCTGGGTGCATTGTGTTGTGATGACCTCACCTGGTTCCCATAGCACAGGGTACCCTGGTTTGGCACCAGAGCCTAAAGCCTTATGAACACATAGTTGTTCAATAGAAAGATATTAGCACGACAATAGCTGTTATTTGCCTCCATTTCGTAGTCTGTTAAGCTGTTGCAGTAAAATATCATTCCAATGGTACCTATAACCCGCGCAAATTGAACAGGCATCTCTCGCGAAGAAGATCGAATCGCGCGAGGCGGCGATTTAAGTTGCACGGGTTACAACATTGGAATGCGATTGGTTCTTAAGGTCAATGAAACCGCCATTACTGCCCTAATGTCCCTTTAATGCATTTAAGAGACTCCTCCCCAGGACATTTAACTGTTTTGCGTATAAGTTATAATTATTATTGTTAAACAAAGTACCTAGGGTTCGCTATCAAAGAACGCGTCAGACAGACCTGTTATCGGCGTAAACTTTCCACCAACGCCAAGTAAGCAGGCGGTGACGTACGCCGCCGCTTTTAGCTTCTTATCATCTATTTCGTACTTACTTGCTTTGCCGGAGATTGTATCACTAGGGGGGTCTGGGCTGGCCCAATACAAATCCATCAGCTCACACTAGTTCAAGCTGTTTCACGTTGGACGATAACTTCACGACATCGTTGGACTAGCATTCATACAACGTTCACACAACGTTCATACGGCGGCCTTAGTAAATTATTATTACGGTTATCGTCAAATGTAAAATCTCTAATATAGCTGACAAGCAGTGCCCGCGACTATGTTCGCGTGGTGAACGGATCAGCATATAGTCACAGTATAAATAAAGACTACAGTCCTTCCTGCAGATCCGTTCTGAATACTAGTGAAAGAATTTTTGAAATTTCATAAGTATTTTCGGAGATTTCCCCATACATACAAACTTAACTGCAAATATATACTTACGGTCTTGTTCACAAAAACACTCCTATGAGGCAGTTTAATTAGTCTGTGGTAAAAGGGACGACGTAACCACAAATAATTTAAACTGCCTCTGAGGAGTGTTTTAGAGGAATTGTGTTTTCATTTTCCTTTTTAGGGTTCTGTAGTCGACAAGGAACCCTTATAGTTTCGTCATGTTCGTCCGTCCGTCTGTCCAAAGACGATTAATACGAAAAAGCTGAAATACCAATTAATCACGCCGCCAAAACGGTAGAATATTTTTTTTTTATTTGTAGGTACCCCCTCTACACTTAAATTAGGGATGCCATTGGTGGATTGGTCGTTTAAAAGTAGTAGAACGATCATTTTTTTATTTAGGGTTCCGTTTGCGAAATATTAAGCTTTAAAGCGCTCAACAAAAACACTCCTGGCTAAACAGTTGATTGTAGAAACGTGAAAAAATTCAGAGCAGTGACACATATATTGAACTTAAAAGGAAAACTATCACGGCAAAGTAGGCTTTACAAGTTAACGAGTAATAGGCGACGAACTTGGAAAACCATGAGGGAGGCCTATGTCCTGGAGTGGGCGTCAAATGGCTGACGATGATGATGATGAGGCGACCAACTTAACTTCGTACAAAATCCATTGAAAATTACGTTGATGAAGTTGTTAGTTCTGTTAAGCAAATAAATCCTCCTCTCTACGGAACCCTACACTGCGCGAGGCCCAACACGCACTTGACCGGTTTTTGTAATATTACAGAAATTATATTATAGGTATGTACTGCCGAAGGGGCGCTGGCTGACCCCTGTTATGCTTTCAGATACGTTTTTTCACTTTGTAACAAAGTAACCATTATGCCTACAACTGAAAATGAGGCGTTCTACTCGCAGGTGGTAACACGTAATTTTGTATTTGTTGAGTCTAGAAGTATGACTCTCTCAATTCGTAATTTCGAAACGTTTTACTCTTTATTTTGGCTGGATCTTCAGAAAGATTATATTATAGAAGCGTCCGACAAAAATTATGGCCTATTATTGCTACTGGTGTTAAAGAAACTGACGAGATAGCCAGCCAGTTTATTGTTACCAACTATATATGTATATGCAAAGTTCGTTAGGTTAGTACAACAATGAGCATTGAACTTGTACCTACTTTTAATTGTTAATTTTTGTTACACGATAGCCTTTGACTTACGTGGCGAAAAGTGTGGACTTGTCACATGTTTAAGATTACTCGTCACGTGTTTCGTAATGGTCTTTTTAGGGTTCCGTAGTCAACAAGGAGCTGAAATTTGGCACACATATAGTCCGTTTTTAAATTTGATGCAAAAAAAATGGAGCACTGTTACCATTATAAAATATATCGTTATATTCGGTAGATTGTTTTACCGTAAAAAAGCAGACTCGTGTGACCAAAAACCTAATTGCATCAAAGATATTAATATTTAGTATGCCATAAAAGAAAAGTATCTGAAACCGGCATGCGTGCATGCAGCGACTACTGAATGTTGAGGAAGCGAAAGTGATTTGTTAGGATCGTGGCAAGTGGCAGTCCCTGGTCTCTGCCTACCCCGCTGGGATATAGGCGTGAGTTTATGTATGTACGTATGTTAAAAAAAGTATTAAAAAAAACTAACGTAGCTCACACAAATTTAAGTTTGAAGTAAAATATAATTATTTGATTTTTACGTAAAATCAGTTTTAATTTTTTTTTTACTTTTACAAACTTACCTCAGCAGTTTAGTTGTATGGCAGAACACAATTTTAAACTGCAGAGTTGAGTTTGTAATAGCTTGTTCGGAACAAACAGAGCTTGGGAAAAAAAATTAAGACACCAGGTAGGGCAGAGTTTCATTAAACTACAATTCATAGTTTATTATGATAATTCGATATATTTGTATCACATTTTTTCTAAATAGGTACCTAGTTCCATTCCTTCAGTTCTAAACCTTTAGAGGTAGTCGAACTCACATTTAACCGTTTTTATTATTTGTTAATAATAGGGGTTAAAGTATGAAAATATGTTGGAGTGAGGGGAAAGGATTTATAAAAAGCGCGTAATGAACAACAAAACTGGCAAAATTTCAAAAAATAGAATTATATATCTTACCGACAAATAGGTACTGTAAGAGTTGATTTAAAAGACATTGTTTTCTTTTTTAATAAATGCAAGCTTTTGACACAATATGAGTCTTATTACAAAATGTCATCTTTATTGTAGATCTAAGAAAACAATGTCTTTTAAATCAACTCTTACAGTACCTATTTGTCGGTAAGATATATAATTCTATTTTTTGAAATTTTGCCAGTTTTGTTGTTCATTACGCGCTTTTTATAAATCCTTTCCCCTCACTCCAACATATCCATCGAATCCGTTTCGCTTCTATGTGAATTTCAGGTCAAATGTAACTTTATATTTATTTGTTTCCCACGGACAGGCAGAAACGAATAGGCATTGTGGGGGAGTACCTACGTGCAACCCTTACTAATATTATAAACGCGAAAGTTTGTATGTATGGATGGATGTTTCTTACTCGTCCACGCAAAAACGGCTGAACGGATCCGGATGAAATTTTGCACAGAGATAGATTAGTCTGGATTAGCACATAGGCTATTTTTTATCCCGGAAAAATAAACATCAAAATAACCACGCGAACGAAGTCGCGGGCAACAGCTAGTAATTGTATATGGCAATTGGCAATTAACGTTTTTATCTTTCATTTTTTTATTTATTAGTTCCAAACATCTGGATCCTCATTCGGATCGTTCGAATACCAATAACCCAAGCTTTCATAATCAAGAGCCCCGTTTCGTTTGAAATGTCGCTCAGTCGTCCCAAAGCCAGTGGGTCTTGTGGAGGAAGCCTGGTAGGCAACGAGCACATTATATTCAATAGAGCCACCTTTTCTGACAAAGTCCAGCATAATTCTTTCTGTGTCTCTCCAAACTGATCGTGATCTCATATCAGTATTAGTCATTGTCCCTCTGTTAATACGTTTTGTTTGAGGTAGAATGTTATACCAATCTGACGGGCCTTTTAAAATATACGGTATCAAATGTCCATATTCATCACTATTGCTATTAGCTGCGTCAAGATACATTCCCATGCGATCACAATTTGTTTTAGCTTCCGGAGAAATAGCATTGTTTGTTCGGGAGTTCGATGGTTGTACATGACAAGGAAGTATGTTAGCTCGTATCCTGACTGTCAATTTCAGGCCATTTCTAATTCGGTACGTGTAATCCAAGACGGGGTTATTACAATTGAAATTATTTTTTGTACTTAAAGTGACGGTCGTTAAGCTGTTATCGTTGTTGATGTCCTGATTATATTCAGCGACCGTTTTTCGGGGTGGAAGGGACCGTGCTACTCGACCCTTTCCACACTTCCCATTACATCCATTGTCCAAAATGGTCTGGTACCAGTCAGCAGTGTCTCCGGTGTCAGGGATGCAATAGTCCCAATTCAAATCATCAACGTAACACCACGAGTAGTCATATCCAGCAAAAGCGCATTCACTGAGGCACTTTGTTGACTCAGAACGGTACTTAGTTGTGTCGTAAGTTCCGGCTTTTCTCCATTCTGGGATACATGCTTTGCGCTCTCCATATCCCGTCATACACTGACCGTTAACACAATTGGTCAAACATTTCGTCTCGCCTTCCGCAGATGATTCTATGGTGTATGCGAGATTTGCGGATTCAACATAGCCGATCAAAAGAAAAGTGACGATTAAGAACATCACCACTGCCTTTGTTAAGATGACTGACAATTTGATGCATTGATTTGGAGTTTTTATTTAAATTTTATCAATTGACCTCACTGATCTTCGTTAATTGGAGTTCTTTATTGCATCAGGCAGATGCATAATAGTGTTGCCGCTCGATAGGCCAATATCGATTGTCTATCGATAGCCTATCGATAGTTAAAGAAAACACGATAATATCGATAGTCAATCGATAGTATCGATACTATCGATAGTATCGATGTCTCTTCTACTGCAATACTATCGGTAAACTGCAATACTATCGATAGTATCGATAGTTTCGTCGCTGCCAACCAATGAACAGCTATCGATAGTATCGATACTATCGATAGTATTGCTCTTTAATATTGAATATACTATCGATAGTATCGATAGTATCGATACTATCGATAGTATCGATAGTATCGATACTATCGATACTTTTGTGCTATCGATAGTGATATTTATTTCAATAGTATTGCATTCAGTATGCAAGCATAATGAGTGGTAGAAAAACTAATGTGGTATATTCAACCAAACCAAATCAACTAGTGTATTGACTTTTTTTAAGCGCACTAAATTCTGTTCTTTGCCTTACTCCTACCTTACCTGCATGCATACTTCATCCAATACTATTGAATTAGAGATCTCTATCGATAGTACAAAACTATCGATAGTATCGATACTATCAATACTATCGATAGTCTATTCGATATTAAAGAGCAATACTATCGATAGTATCGATAGTATTGATAGTTCATTGGTTGGCAGTGACGAAACTATCGATACTATCAATAGTATTGCTGTTTACCGATAGTATTGCAGTAGAAGAGACATCGATACTATCGATACTATCGATGGTATCGATACTATCGATTGTCCTATCGATCGAGTAGATGATTTTAGCGTTTTACAATCGATTGCAAAACTATCGATTTTTCGGCAACACTATGCATAACCTTGAAAAAGAGTACATTTAGCGGCCTAATCATCACCAGTAATTTCTACTAAACTCTGTTCCATAAACTTAGTCAGTAAAATGACATTTGCAGTGTGACCAGTTTTTAATAAAAAAATAATAGGGGTGTACACAATCGACATAAAATATCGACCTAGTTTTTTTTCATAGTTATCTAGCAGGATCACTATGAACTAATGTTAGATACTTTTACGCGAGTCCAATTCGCACTTGGCCGGTTTTTTTACTTAAAATGTAAAATACATGGCTTAAATTTGGTGACACTTCAACGCTGGGTAGACTGTATATTGCACACGAAAAAAGTTGATAATGAAATGAGGAGATTAGACAAATTGATAGATGACGGAGTAGATACATTTATAATTAATGTAAACGATACAGACGATAATACTTCAGTCTCATCTTATTCAGAATAAAGAAAATAAACTTATGACGAATATTTTTTTCCATTCACTTTCATTTTGATATACTTAATAGTTGTTTTGCTATATCTTAAACCTTCCAAATATACACAACCTGATCCTTATGTTTATATTTTTTTTATTTCATTAACAGGCTTATAATTTGTATTTCAGAATAAACTAAGAAAATAAATTTTTACGACAAACATGACAATATATATTTTAAATGATTTAGGTTACTTCATGTTAATAAAATATACGTAAATATTTTCCATTCTGTAATTTAAGCCCACTAACAACAATAGTACGAAAAATAATTGATTATGTTGTTAAATCGATCGACTAATGGACATCCCTATTTTAGCTGGCATCCCTTTACAATTAGTATTTTAGAATTACGGTACAAAGTTTAGAAAACCATTGACGGAATAGGCGGAAGTAGCTAAATACAGGTCGTCTGTGCAACTAATAAACTCAAAGCCTGTAATTATCAGTTTTGCTGGTGTTATGTATGCCATCTATAGCACACACGAGTAAAGTATGCCGAGTTGGAGCCACTTTTTTGTTGTCACGGAAACACCTGAGGCGTTTGGAGTCCGAGGTGGCTGGGTGCCAGACATAACTGTATGGTATCAGGCTGCCTTCAACTCTATATGCCTCACATGTTCTCTTTACGATTGTTTTGTTTTTTTGACGTTCGTGTATTTTGTTTGTGTACCTTCGTGTTAACTTTGTGTTTCTGTGACAATTTAAATAAATGTCTCATTTCTTTCTTTCTTTATGCATAAGTGAGTGGTGGTGGCCTAGTGGGCAGAACGTTGGACTTGGAACCGAGAGACCCAGGTTCGAGTCCCAGTGCAGGCATTTACCTATGACTTTGTTTTGTAAGTTATGTACATTTGTGAAGTCGTAGTAGCCATACCTATCGCTAACTGTGAAGAAAGACATCGTGAGGAAACCTGAGTGTCTGAGCTATTCAAATACCTCAGCGCTTGAAATCGCCAATCCGCGGTGGGCACGCGTGGTGATTAAGCCCATACTCTCCCTGAGAGAAGGCCTGTGCCCTTCAGTGGGACGTATACAGGGCGTCCCAAAATTATGGGCCATGAAAGGAAAGTACCTTAAATATCGTAGATAGGGTATTTTGCTGAAAGAAGACTTTATGTTATTTTTAAAAACTAGTAATTCTGCATTCAAAGATTTTCTAAAAATTACTTGCCTCGTCTGGGAATCGAACCGACTTAAATGTAAAAAAAAACACCCCTACCTTTATGATGCCAATCGAAAGAATGGCCAAAAACTAATAACTCTTCTTAAGTAACATAGTATTTTAAAAGAAAGAAACAGTATGAAATTAATCATTTTAGTCAAATTAAAAACATACATGAAACTGCCGTAGTGGGTATTTTTTTTTAAATTAATTAATTAAATGCTCAAAATATGATCCCTCTTGTCTTACGCAAATTGCCAATCTTTTAATGAGTCCGCTGCCTGTTGATTTTCTTATCTTTTTATGGTGAATACTCGATATGATATGGCACAATTCTATTTGTAACTCGCCTATGTTATCTTATCGCTTTTTGTATAGCATATCTTTCACGTATCCCCAAAAGAAGAAATCTAATGGTGTAAGGTCCGGGGATCTGGCCGGCCATCTAATCGGTCCATTCGTACCAATCCAAGTAGGAAAACATTCATTTAGAAAATCTTGAGAAGCATTATTAGTTTTTGGCCATTCTTTCGATTGGAATCATAAAAGTAGGGGTGTTTTTTTTTACATTTAAGTCGGTTCGATTCTCAGACGAAGCAAGTAATTTTTAGAAAATCTGTGAATGCAGAATTACTAACTTTTAAAAATAACGTAAAGTCTTCTTTCAGCAAAATACCCTATCTACGATATTTAAGGTACTTTCCCTTCATGTCCCATAACTTTGGGACGCCCTGTATATAGGCTGCTTATTGCAAGTAATGCAAGCGCCAAAATTTTAATTTTCATCATTTTTGTAGTCTTTGGGTCAGTAGGTTATAAGTTAAGCCTAGAAAAAAAAAACAGCTGTATTTATATTCTAAGTGGGTTTTTTAGCTCGTAGTGTAAGCGCCTTGTATGGGTAATACCTAGTATTTTTTGTTACGCAAAACAAATCCAAACGCTATTAAAAAGTGTAACTACCAATAAAACAACAAGAATTCTAACTTGTATTTATGCATAACAAGTGCATGCGACGTTGTGATACGCAATACAGATTTAAGCGAAAGTTAAATTGTCACTTGATCTAGTCTTTCAAATTAAATTAATATCATTCTATTTACTAATTAATACTAGCTAGTAATTCAAAACAATTTGTCGCATAAAATACCAATGCAATTTAGAGGTCAATAATTGCGTGACCCGCTGGCGCATAGATTAGTTTTCTAGGTTAAATTGACCATTAAAGATAATATGGCGGTTTTAGGCTCCCGTAAACAAAACTGTGAATCGGCGCGATGCGAATTCGCGATGCAGAAAACTGCGACACGATATTGCTGAATTGCTACGATGCGATTTCGTGCGGCAAGGCATCTCCCTTCTGCGATTCGGGTGACCATTCCTTCGACGACCGTCAACCGTATTGAGTTGCACGTATTTTGTAAACTAGGTCGTGACATGGATTGTAAAAAGAAATGCTCACTTCAGTTATTGCTAAGAAGATACAGGAAAAAGAAACTAAGAAGATTTTGGGTTCATCCATTTATTACTATTATGAACGCCGATGCGAATCAATTCGCAAGTTCTTGCGATGCGTCACGCGATCTCGCAAATTTTTATGATGCGACGTCGCATCGCAGTTTTGTGTACGGGCCTTTACCTATTTATAAAACAAGATTCTTCAAAAACACTGCAATTTACTTACTTTTCTTCATACTTTATTGTTCACAAAGAAATACATATTTTAGGAACACTCATCAGCCCCTATATTACGCTCACCAAATCCTGAGAGATTCCAATCGTCTAATTGTCAAATTAGTATGGAATTTGACAGTTAGACGATTGGAATCGCTCAGAATTTGATGCGCGTAATTAGGCCACATATTGAACCGTTACACTGAATATGGAAGAGCAGGAATCTTAAAAAAATATGTTCATTTCTACGAATGCAATTGGGGATCCACTTAAGATTGGTGTGATATTTGGAGATATCCATATCCAGTTTTGGAAAAGTTTTGAGGGGTTACAAGATCATCGAGTTGATCCTCTGAAAGGTTAAGATAGGTGGCATCGACTATGCAGACGAGAATAAGAAAAAAATAAAATTCTTTATTTTATTATAATTTTACAAATAAAATACAGGGGCTAGACCCTCCTATTAAGTACAGAAGTACCTGTGTAAGGAGGGCCCACTCTTCCACAAATATACAATACAAGAGTGACTATCCAAGCGCTATATTTGGCAAGGTAGGCAGGAAATACCTCCTCAAAGAGACCGCTGAAACGAACATATTCCGAGTCACTTTTGCTATAGCATTGAATTTTAAAATTCAATGGCTATAGTAATTATGGTTCCCTAGAAAGTTAGAAACGTTGCGAATCACTTTTGCTATAGTTATGCTACCCTAGAAAAGTTTAGGTATCTGACCATTATCTTCATTCTTCACCTTCTCACTATATGGAATTTGAACGTCATCAAATTGAACTCGTGGATGTGACGGCCAGTTAATTCCAAATGTCATTCTTGGTAACGTTGAAGAGGCCTATGATAGATCATTCTTGGATTCCGTATTATAATTAATTTTTAAGCCACGAGGTTAACCCCACTATATAAAAGATGAGCAAGCTTGCACTTAGTTCTTGTGACTTTTGGGTACCTTATATCCACAGGAAATTACGTGATCATCTGCATAAAGCTGATAGAAAGAAGTTTACTTTTGAGAAATACCGTTGATGAAGATAGCGAATAGGAGAAGAGACAATACGTCACTTGCGGGACACTGACACCAGCATCAGATTGGATTAGTAGAATAGCAACACGTTTATTTATTTTAAATGTGTTGCTTAATTTCACTGAATCATAAGATGCTTTGATAGCTCAGTGTATTGTGTTTATATTTTGATGCGAAGGATTCATGTTCGGTCCCAGCAATTAATTATTAAAATTAGGAGAAAATAAAAAATTAAGAGTAGCAATTTTAAAGACGACTTGTTTATAGTTAGTATGAATAAAATTATACTGTAAACATTCTCGTATAAGTTAGGAACATCTATTTTTAAGTACATCATGCCTTGAATGACATCTTGTGTTTCTTTGCTAAATATACTCCGTTCCACGAGTCAAACTTCTAGGGAAACAAATACTCGCATCTCATTGGTCAATGCGAAACAAGCGAAACAATGAGCGAAGACGGTCCGCTTCATAGGGTAGGTGTACTTAATGTAGTGGCTATTGAAGGTCACGCACATTAACCAATGGGCGCACATGGACGATTTTCTTTGGGAGCTCGTCTCGTGGAATGTACTAGAGTGATGATTGTGATTATGCGGCAAGTGGAAAAACCAAATTTTAAACATGTTTAACTTATTTCTCGTGTTATCTGTAGATATTTCCGAAGGGCAGTCTATGCCTCTTCGTTAATTATAAAGCATTTCTGATTTAATTCTTGCAGTATGTCATCAGAATTATTTTAATTGTTTTGTAGATAATAATTTTGCTGACTTTAGCACGTGTCATTTGTTATCAAGGCACGTTCTTATCAGGCAAATAACTAGTGACGTCAGCTCCGGCCTCCGCTATACATACAGCCAAAATTAAATGGGTGTGTTCGTTTATGTGTACATACTTTTGTGGTAAATATATGAGAGAATTGACAGGGCTTTAAAAAAGTATGTGGTGACAGTTTTTGTGCCAATATGGGTCGAAGCGCCCTGCTATAACAAAAATTCTGTCTGTCTTTCCACGGCTTAGCTCAGAGACGATTAGCACTAGAAGGCTGTTTAGCATGGATATATTTATCACGCTGACAAAACGGTAGAATAAAATGTTTGAAAAATATTTTATTCTTTGTGTGAGTTGGTCGTTTAAAAATCTTGTGGATACAGAAAAAACATTTTTCGATTTAGGTATCCGTTTCCGAAATATTAAGCTTTAAAGCGCAGATTTGTGTCAGAGTAGGGTGTCCCCCCGCCCCTCTCCCGGCTAAATGGTTGATTGTAGAAACGTGAAAAAATTAAGGGCATTAGCACATATAATGAACTTAGAAAAGGAAAACTAGGGTTTGTCCTCCGCCAGGCTAATAAGTTTACCAACGTTCATGCTCTGAAAGGCTCTCGTAAAGAGTCACCTGGAGGGTGGCTCGGTGGTGTGGTGTCAAAGCGAAATTAAATATAAAACCATGTTAGAGCGCATCCAAAATAAATTTATAAGGTTTATTTATTTGAAGATGTATGGATTATATCCAGGATACCCTTTGCTGTATCCTACCTTGTTTGTACTAGGCATGGTAGGATACAGCAAACTGAAAGTAAGAAGAGAAGCGGCCCTCAGCATATATTTGTTTCGCGTATTCCGCGTGGAGCTGCACCACCCAGCCATCCTATAGTAGCTGCGGCTGAACGTACCAGACGGACTGGGGTGGGGCGGTGGCGCCGGCACGCGCTGCTGTCGGTGCCGCGTGCGCGCACCAACCTGCTGCAGCGGGCGCCTCTCTCTCGTGCGCTGTGCTTGCTCGACATCGTGGCCGACCATGTACATTATATTTTACTGTAGTCTGTAATGTACATAAATGTGTAATTTTTATGTAGCCTCCAGAATATGGGTGTCCCATTGCAGGGCAAAGACGATATGTGTAATATTAAGTGTTATTTCTTTTTGTTCAAGTTTACTTTCATTTTATCAAACTCTACCGCATTGGATACTACGCCTGCAATAATAGATGTTAAGTGTTGATACAAATAAATAAGATAAAAAAAGTATCGCAGCTAAATAGGCTTTACAAGGTAACGAGTAATAGGTCACCACCTTACAAAAAACTTCGTACAAATTCCTCTGAAAAATTACTTTGATAAGTAGTTAGTTCTATAAAGCAGGTAGAAAAAACTCTCTTTCTGCAGAACCCTACACTGCGCGTGGCCCGAAACGTACTTAGCTGGTTTTGTTATGCCCGAGTAACGGTCCTTTTTCTGGGTTCATTTAAATCGACTTTTGTATGAAGAATTTTAGTTAAATGCTGCTTAAGCCACATTCAAGAAAGTGGTACAAGTCGACCTTTGTTAAGTTCAACTTTGTATAAATTTATTTATAGTATAAATACAACCAATCGGCCGAAAGAGCGAATTACTCCTTAAACAGATGTAAACTTAAAAGAAGGATTCGACGCCCACCATTTTTACCACTGTTATAAATAAATAATTTAGAATTTTGACTACGGAGCCCTAAAAATATTAAATCGTGCGAGCGAGAAAGATGCAAGAAGTAAAAGGAGCCTTAAGTTCTACAAAATGAACAAGTTTGCTCTTACCTAATTTAACCTAATAAAATACGACCTTTAAAGAAAAAAAATATAATAATTCTCCAATAAAACATTAAAAAATTGTACCTACCTAGAAATTTGTTTAAGAACTCGTGATGTGATCCCACAATAAAATATTATCAGTGAAACCAATAAACTTTGACTGAGCAAAGATATAGAAAAGCGATACCACTGTCACTTCCTGATGCAATAGTGGTGAGACTTGCATAGACCATCACCCTTATCAACTGGTTCACGCAAACATATAGTAGGAAGCAGCTCATAAGTGTTAATTGGTAGGTAATTATTGTAAATCAAAGTAATGTACAAAGTGGGTGGTATTTGATAGTAGATGGCTCTCCATATTTCTTTATTCTATTTAGATATTTTGCACTCTGCGTAATTCACTCCCATCTGATTATTTTTCGCTTTAAGGCGAAATTGCAACAGATTTCGATGAAAAATAGCACTTTACCTATGCCTGTAAAAATCTGGTGCACTAACCTCTCAGCTTTCAAATATCAGAGTGGTAGAGTCTTCATCAAATGCTCAAATGCTTTGATATAGGTTATATACCTCAAAAATTTTAAGGTTTTAAAATATAAAAAAACTCTTAAGACATCATCAAAAATATAGGGTCTGAGTTCATTTCGATAGTTCATTTCTTGCGCAGGATTCTCAAACGCCACTGTAGTAGAGGACAAGCGAGCTTTTATGGTTTCAAAGCTTTTTCACAGGTGGCGTTACAAGACGCCACCTGTGAGCATCGTTCAAAAAGTTCCCCATACCAGTTTGTTCACTAGAGATGGCAGCAGCTGTATCGTTTTACGCACAGAACAATAAAAACCATGTGATAGTGTGAGTACTGGCGACACAGCGGTTCCGATTGTAATTCAGGCGTATGCCACTTCCACTGTTTTTTTCTGTTCCGTGGTTTTACGAAATGAAAACATTTTCTCAAGTTACTAGGAGACGATAAAGAAACTCAAAGCACAATGTGTAGATATAAAAATATGGGGCAAAAAATAATTGGATTAAAAATTATAAATTAAAACTAACCTAAACATATAGTACATGTTATAGATGAAAATTTGTCGATAGAGTTTTTTTTAGTTTATTTCAACACATACCCATAGTACTCAAACTAATACTGCCATATTTAAAAAAATACTCTTTAATTTACGACTACTCAATTGAATATCTACATCGCACTATGATAAACAGTAACATTTTGATTCAATTTTGCATGCTTATCTAAATAAAAAAATTAAAACTAATTAATAACTTCCACACAACATCCTTCTTGACCCAAACGCAGGAATAAAACCCACGACCGACCCCTTGGTTATCAAACGTGTTACTACTTGACCAACGTGGCGAGTTTCTGTAAATTTTATCACAAATTTGATCGATTTGTAATCCTTGTTATTAATAACTTTAATTTCCTTTTCATAACTTATAATCATGGTGTGCGCTTAAGTTTATGGTTATGGACTAGATCAAGGTAAATTTTTTCTTTGTTATTCTTGTATAATATGGCCTGTAACCTGTTTTTTGTGCCAAATAAATAAAAAAAAATGTTTTGCAAAATTTTATAACCCAGACCAGATTTTAGGGTTTTTTTGAGTAAGTATTAAGGTAGGTACCCAAACTAATTTGAGGATTCCAGTAACTTCGTCAACTTTATACGAATGAATTACATAATATGAACTTGGCCATCACGAAGCTACCTACATATTTGGGGAAAAATATTTACCTGTCAAACGTCGATGATCGCATATCTGAGCCTAAGCTGTGTCAATATCGGAATAATATGATAATTGAGTTTTTCACTTCAAAAGCACGTCTCGACACATTCGATTTGTAAACAGTAATCCAAAAACTTCACTTTTACTCTATAAAACATCACTATGTTTTGTGATACAAGTGTTTTTTGAATAGCTGTTATCGTTTATCCTTGGATGTAGGGCATCCAGCGACACTGATAGACCCGGTATTCATTCTTATGCTGAATAACATAAGGTTGAGTATCGAGTAGAAAGGAGTATTTCCGATCGAATAATGCTTACTTGTACATTGTAAATAGGGAAGTGCGTGTGACCGACCAGTGTCAGCAGTTCAAACGCTTGACTTTACACTTATAAATATTTATGAAGTTCTTTGGTTACTTGTGTCTTTGCATACGTCGACGTCAGGTATCCATCTAATTATTCTAGTAAGTAGGTAGTCAATTTATGTGTACAATTTAAGTCTCGGCTTTGGTAAGGAAGTGACGATGAGTAAAATGCAGAAATAAAATTGGAAATAATATTTTTTTAATTATTTACTCATTGCAATTGTTCACTTGTTGTGAAATCTTTTCATCAAAACATTGTTTATAAAAATAACAATCAGAAAAACCGTGGAATAGGCTTCCGTTTTCATCACAATACAACATCTCGTTTTTACAATAATATTACTCTTTAGACTATAATATCACATACAATTTAACGTTAACCTATTAAAGCTTCGGACCGTTAAACCTAACAATTAAACACTAAGTAAAGCTGAGATCCTTACATTAGGCAACAACTCGCTGGTCCAATGTTTAGAACATGAACGACACAAGTACTATATGCTAGTGGAAGACACGCGACTGGCATTGGGTGCTTACTGAAGGCGGCCCCGAGCGGTGCTTGAACAGATGTGACCGCGGAGCCGACTGGCCGTCGCCCCGCAGCGCTCTACCAGGGTCGCCAGACGCCCTTGCTGAAGCCCATGGCAGTGGTGGTGCAGTCCAGCGGCGCAGCCACCGGCAGCGGGGAAGCTGGCGGCGACGGGCTGGCATATCCCGATGAGGAGGAGGCGGTAGAAGGCGCAGGACTGGCCGGGCTAGCCGGGGGAGTGTCCGCAGCCCGCTGCATGTCGTTCAGACGGTGCCCCAGGTGAGTCATAAGCTGGGTCCCAAGCCTCACGTCCACTCCAGGAATAGAGGCCAGGCAGCGCGACACTTCATTGGCGGCGTGAGTGAATCCAGCACGGAAGCGGTCGGCGTCCACGGTGGGGTTCAACGAGAGCCGGCGCTGGCGGCGCAGCTTGTGCAAGTGGCGGACGGTCAGCTCCAGAATGTCAGCTTTCTCCAGTTTGGCGACGTTCTCACCCTCCGACTGGAGGGCGGAAACCATCAGCTCCTTCAGTTCGTCGAGGCAGCGGTTGATGCGAGCGCGCCGTTTGCGCTCAAGCATCGGCTTCATCACTTTGCGGTATTGGTAAGTGCGCGAGACGGGCTGCGGCCCGTCGTCCGGGAGCGAGTACGCGATCTCGTAAGACATGTTGGACATTTGTGTGTGGGTAGTGGGAGCGTGCGTTTGCGCTGAGCGTTGAACGCGGAATGCGGTTGAGGCGTCGGGCGGGGGCTTATATAGGGAAGGGCGAGCGCGCGATCGTGGGAACGCACGGATCCGTCGAGTTCCCACACGCGCCACCTGTGCGGAGCAGCTGCCGGCGGGCCGGGGGCGGGGGGCGGCGGCGCGGCGGCGCAGGGGCCGGGGGGGACACGAGCCGCGCGGCGCGCGTGCGCGCCGTAAACAATCGCCGCGCGCCCGCGCCGCCCGGCCGCGGTAATTGCCGGCGTTAGTCACGCCGCGGACAGATTCTACGCTCACTTGCTGCTACTGGGGTGACCTAGGATTTAGCTTAGACGTGCTCGCAAGCCCCGCGGTATGCTGCGGTACTGCTTTCATATTTATTGAAATCACGTGCCGGTTGGCGGGATAACTCCCTTGCGTCTGCGACTCGCGTAGCGCGTAGGCATCTCGTAGCAGGATTCGCGAGGCACTATCCTAATTACTACGTGGCGTAGCTGTTTCTAGCTCTATATTAAGTTTGAGCATTTGGGTTTGGCTAATTTCGAAATACAAAATAAGTATTTAAACTGAAATCTAGTTAGGAGCGCGAACATCGCATTATTGCAATGTAAGATTATAGTCGGCTGTACACATATCGATCAATCACAACACGGCGCTGCGCTGGCGCACAATAGATCGGCGTCAATTACTGCGCGATCGCTGGCCGGCTACCGTCGTTGGCGGTCATCAATCATGAATTGTAGCTGGTTTTATGAGATGTAAACTTTGCATATTGTTAGTTACTAGGTACTCTGAGGAAAGGTGAGAGTGTCTCCGTTCGCGTGGACTTCGATCAAATTGTACTAAACCCATTTCGAGGTAAAACATAACGTACCTACCTAGTTTAATTTAACAAGCGAATTGTCTAATTCTGCTAACTGTCACACAGAGCGTTCAATCGTTCTGTCCAAAGGACTAAAATGGCTTAGTGGGATGAAATTCAAATGAAGAGATCGCTTCTTGGCAAGATATCTAGACGTATGAACATGATTATTGACAAACAGAATTATTGACGGCTATTCCGCCCCAAATAAGATGGCTTGAAAATGACTGCATCAAATGAGATGTCGGGTTTTGATCAGACTACAAATTATTTTTCTGCAGAGTAATTGACCTAAGTTAGGTGCAGTGGACAGCACATCAACCTGTATACTCGAGCACTCTCACAGTTATGAATCGTGCGAGTGTGCAACGAAATTGTAAAATTGTATGTGCTTCATACTCTACGATCTTCATTTACTACAAAAATTGTGCCAAAAAGTCGAGCACTTTAATAAGTTTATAATGCCATTATTTTACAATATGCCTGCGTTCTTCATTTGTTTACATCTGAATATTCAAAAGAGAATCTAAGACTTGTATGAGTTACTTGCTGACCCGGCCAACATTGTTTTGCCATATTAATTAGCTTACGACCTATTCTCAGACCTACCAAATCTACACAAAAAGAATTATAAATTTCGGTGGAGTTCGATAACAAACACTGTGACACTACATTATTAACCGACTTGAAAAAAAGGAGGAGTTCTCAATTCAGCTCGACTGAAAAAAAGCACTGGTTCTCAATTCGTTGGGTAAGGTGGTCCCATAGTCACCAAGTCAGGATCCGATGATGAGATCCTGGAGAAACCGAGAGAACTCTTCAAATTTGAGAAGCACGCTTGAAGCGATTTGGGTGTTTTTTATAGTGACTCGTGCATTTGCTTTACATTTATATATTTGCTTTCGGTAAAAAACAACTTGGCGTAGTAGTAGTGATATTTACAAAAAATCATGAAATAATCTTTTTTAAATAAAAATAAAAACCGAATTCAAAATACTGCTAATTACTAAGTGTACTCTAATTAGTTCGGTCTTTACCGGCGAGTTTGCGACAAAAGTGTAAAGGTTGACCTGCTGCCGACTCTACCTACTTTCACACCACCTCGACTGACAAGTCCACCACGAGAGATTACTGGCGCCGGTAGCGGATTGCCCGCGGCAGGATTACGTTCATTATTCACACGGCGGCCTGCGCCCACGCACCTCCCGCGGTCGCCGCCCCGCCACGCCACGCCAGCCGCGGGACGGTTGGACCAGCATAGGTAGAATGACGGCTCGAGTCACGCGTTTTGTGGCGTCAAAATGTCAGAATGTTGCCATTAACAAAAAAAATATGTCAGAATTTGACAGTTAATGCACTGGAAACTTTTTTTGATTTTTAAAATGCACGACTTGTGTTGTAGCTGTGTTGTTGAAAACCATACAACACTGATTGATAGACAACCTACGGCCTAATCTGGGGGACCTAGAAGTTTGGAATTTAAAGGAAATATTCCTTAAGTATCCTAGAGGTGCACTATGGAGAGGTTTTTTTGTAAAATTCATCTCGAAAACGGTGAAAAGATTCATTATTTGTTTCTGAAAAGAAGGAATAAATTTTGTATTATAAAGAAAAAAATATTTTCAGACGTACGAAGTCACGGGCAAAAGCTAGTTCGAAAATAAGCGAAACCGCGTTCGAACGTCACAAATTTTATTGATTTTTCAAAAGACCTTTGCATTGGAGTTCTAACGTCCCCTGGCATTCGGGGTGAAAGGCTACTTACCACCTTTTGAAACCAAGTTAAGATTATTCATCCAACGGCTGTGTCGACAAAATAATGTGTTTTTAAACAGCTAAGTATTTGGCTGACGTCATTGACTCTTTCTCTGTGAAACACTTGTGGCAATGAGTCATTTGTGTTGTAGGTACCAATAAAAGTATAAAAACCTACATAAGTATGAGTACTGTGGATATTTTTGGTAATAATTTGTCGCAGTGCTTAAGGAAGTAAAATTTAACTAACTCCCAATCTGGAAATTACGTTTTTTCTGGGGGGCTACTATGAATTACGAAATGTTTTGTGTATACTGATGATTATTATAAAGATGACTTAAATTATATAACTTTACTTCCTGTCCAATACTGTGTTCCTGTCTACTAGTTAAGTCAACATAATGTAAGCCCTTAATTGGCCTATGGTTGGATATATTTAACATAACTATACTTTTGAAGTTGACTTATGCTGTGGGTTTTGTATTAAAATAAAATAAAATAAAAAAATAATTTAACTTTCTTTCAAAAATATAAAGTTTTTTTAATCGTATTTCGAGTTTTGAATTAGGATATTTCATAATACTATGTATCCACGTAAAGTTACGATAGCAAAGAGTGAACATGTTTACACGATTGTTCAGATACGACTAAATAAAACAAATCAAAACTTTGCTATTCCGAGGATCGAACATAGTTTCAAGGGCTCTAAAAAAACGACATGTTTAAAACCTGTTTGAAGCAGGGTTGTCAACCGGCCTAGCCACTAATGTATTTCGATCATTAGTTTCAAGTCTAGGATCGCTTCGAAAAGTCTCCGTAGTTAGACAGTGCATAAAAATTCCACGTCCCTAATGCGGTGGTTATTGGACGGAAAAATTACAATTACCCAAACGATCTCGGTCCCGACTAGTCCCGAGACAGCCAGTCGTCACTAATAGCTTATTAATAGAAGAACCACTTTGGATACCCAATTATACGCTCATCGATAAATAATTAATCAGTTGTTAAAGTGCGTCTCCTGCTAAATATTGTCGTTGCCGATAAATACGCATAGATTACGCTGGAGACCTGGCTTTCTGACTCTAGGCTCCGTGTGGCGCCGGATTAAGAATAGTGTAACTGCATTTCCTTCCGTGGATGTCGTAGAAGGCGACTACGGAAATAAATTACCAGGAGCACGGGCAGCAGCGTCTTCGTGAGATTCCAACCGGATACTGCGATCGCCAACCCGTCTGCCAAGCGTGGCGATTATGGCAAAACCCCTCATGGTTATGAAAACCACGAAGGATGCTGATGATGATGATGATGTCCGTCTGGGTCGTGCCGTGCAGACGGACATACTTCGACCTAATAGGGGATGTATTAGAAAAGGGCAAGATAAAAAGTACAAGAAACCGGCGTGCGTGCATGCAACGACTAATGAATGTAGAGGAAGCGAAAGTGATCTGTCAGGATCGTAGCAAGTGGCAGTCCCTGGTCTCTGCCTACCCCTCTGGGATACAGGCGTGAGTTTATGTATGTATGTATGCAAAAAGAAGGTATTTTTTTATAAAGAAGTCGAAACGGATATAAAATAGAACTTACGATCGCGGTCATCGACATTTATATAAAAAAAATAATCATGTGTATTCGGAATTGTAGTAAAAACGTATGTGCTGCATTAAGTCCGTTATGCGTTCTATATAAAGAAGACATGTAATATTATGTGTATTATTGACTTATTGCGGTGTCACCACGATAAGTCAATAATACACATAATATTACATAATATTACGAGCCCGCGGAAAGTTTAGCTAGATAATCTATAGGCCTCGGTTATCGGTCACGAGCTCGAAATTTATTTTTGATTTGTAAATAGACCACGAAGGTGGAAGTACAATTACACTGGAAGCAATATAATCTCATGTGGAAGATTCAGCTTCCAGAGATAAATTTATATGTAATTCTTTTTTTGAAATAAACAGTTTACATTTTTTTTTACTAGAAAGTTCATTAATAAAAGACGATAAAGTTATATTTCAACATACCTATCTTCGGGACGGCTTGGCACTTGATGAACGTTTGAACTCTACTAATGGGAAATAACTGAATGAGGCCAAGAACATCACATGGGCAGGCCACGTGAGAAAAGACAATCCCAGACATACCTACAGAATAGAGGAAAATAGCTGCGCAATCTTTGGACACATTTTAATTAAATAAAAATCACACTAACAAACGTTGTGGTTTCCAGCTACAAGATACTTTTATCTGATTCAAGTATCAAATCGTATCCTAGTTAAAGATTATGTCTCACCCACTTTAACCAGACTTACATAAGATCAACAATCTTATTCAACAAACTAAGTAGTAGTTGAGTGATATCTCCACAGATAGCATGACGGGGCGATTTCAGTGTCTTTTAAATGTCGGAATTTGTCAATTAGTGTACCTACTGGAAAGTTGAAACTTTTGGCATTTAAATCGCGCGACTAGAAGCGTCGTGTTACCGATGCAAGCCAAACTGAGTGTAACCATTTTGCTTGATACTTTTTCCAAAGGTAGTAGAGTTTGTCACTCTGTCATTATTACATAGTATTTTTTCATGACATGTGATACTCATACTTCACAATACTACCAGCAGCTAAATCACAATACGGGCTGCATACTTTTTGATCAGGTACAAGCTACAGGACTATCCACGCCGTGCGGGCGCAACGACACAAAGTAAAATAAACTTTAAATACTTTCAAGTTTACAGACTAAAAATACTAGTGCAAAAAAGCTCAGCCACGTGCGGCCGAAGGGCGGCCAACGGGCACGTCAAAATCAAAATCGAAGTGTTTTTAAAATAAAATAAATAAGTTATTTATAACCTTCACAGAACACAATCACTTGTCCTGGTCCTAAACTAGGATACTCTATGCTATGGTTACCAGCCAAAAACATTAAAAACATGGAAGTACACCCAGACTGAGGCCATTTGTACAAATGTACATCGGCCCATAAAATGGGAATCGAACCCACGACCTCCGGTACAGTAATTAGACGTGATACCGTTAGACCAATGAAAAAATAAGACAGAAACTGTTGTGACTTAATGAACGTTACAAGTAAAACTAGGTGACCATTTCAAAAGTCACGTGAATGGACTTTAACTTCTTAAGTATTTAAATATTATTTTAGATTGAACTCATGGCGCCCGCTTGTCGCCCGGCCCGTGGCCTTCAAAGTGCCCTTTTTATTTTCTTTTACCCAAATATCTGGGTACCTATTTATATAATATGTGTATTACGTACTAATAAAAGAAGTTACATTTAATGTTAACGTAAGTAAGTTAAAATTATGCCAAGAGAATACTAATAGCTTCTAGCCATGTTGGTATGCCAAATTGCTGCGTTCTGTAACATTTATGAATGAAAACATTCTATATGCCATTTGCAGTGTACCCGATAGCGATAAAATATTCGGGTTAATGGTTCATGCACTTTATCGCATGCTATTGTGTTGATGGCCGTTTCGTGGCGGGAATTTTCCAATGTTATGTACAGAATTAGACTTGTTGATTTTATGTTCTCAGTGACGGTTTGTCGACGCGTGTTCTGAAGGAGATATTTATAATTATCTGATAAGGAGGTGATAAGTGTTACTGGTTTTGCTTCAGGGTATTTTAAGCCGTACATATCTGTTACAAGCTCGTCTGTTTTACGTTATTCTTGTTTATAAATTTTAATTTCGTCTTTGCAACGTGTAGACTGCCTCGTTGGTCTAGCGTTAACACGCTTGACTACCAAACGGAGGTCGTGGGTTTGATACCGCCTGGAGGCCGCCGTACTTGATTTGTACAAATGGGCTCAGTCTTGGTGTATTATCATTGCCTGGTTACATAGGGTATCCTAGTTGGGATCAAAGACAAGTGATTGTATTGTGCAGAAGTTTGTGTATCCAAAACCCATTTATTTTTACCGGTTTACCGGTAAAAGTGGTGTCGTTTAGATAGGTAGGTACGAATGTTTACTGTACTTAAGATACTGATCATTACTTGTCATCTAGCCAGGTCCACTTAGTGACAACATGACTTGGTACTAGTCCGTGGTAGATAGTGTTAGACTAAACATAGAGCTACGTGTCCGATTAGAGGTACAGGCATTATAGCTTATTAGCGCGTGCGCATGCGCAAGCATGCTGGCGTCAATGTGACCACAGTCACGCTCTGGCCGAAGGAAAACGATAAGTGGTCTACGTTCTTCACGTCAGTTTAGATCGAATTATCTACCTTTTTATGGGGTAATGACGTGAAAAATAAACGGCCAGTGTCCTTTGACATTACTTAAAATGTTTTCGAAATAAGGAAGTGCTTGAGACCTTTGCAGATAATAAAAAATAAGTGGAATGTTCATAGAAAGTTATCATAATGTCAAAAAAATAATTATAAAGTAATTGCAATACGATCTTTATGAAAGATTCGAATGCAGGTTAAATACCTAGCTGACCAGATTTTGATCTAAATAATTCAAAGGCTGACAAACTTGCACAAATTTCTTGTATGGTTTACGTAAAACGTAACAATTTTATTTTTCAAAATGCAATTAATATGGCATTGAAAGGCTTTGCTAAATTTAAGAAGTGGTGTAAGTCGACCTTAGAAACGAAGGGCATTAAAATTTAAATGTAGAGCTATTGAGAACTCTTTGGGTTTTCCTGTAAAAACATAAGCAACTGCGACAAATACCAAAATACTAATCATAATCGCATAAACCGGCCAAGTGCGAGTCGAACTCGCGTACGAAGGGTTCCGTGGTACGGAAGGGAAGGGTTACGTGGTTTATCTGTAAAACATTAGACACAAAGATAAAAAAAAAATAAACAAATCACGTTTGTTGTATGGGAGCCCCCATTAAATAATAATTTTATTTTGTTTTTAGTATTTGTTGTTATAGCGGCAAAAGAAATACATAATCTGTGAAAATTTCAACTCTCTAGCTATCACGGTTCTTGAGATACAGCCTGGTGACTGACAGACAGACGGACGGACGGACAGACAGACAGACAGCGAAGTCTTACTAATAGGGTCCCGTTTTTACCCTTTGGGTACGGAACCTTTAAAAAATGGTAAGTGGCAGTCCCTGGTCCTGGTCTCTGCCTACCCCTCTGGGATACAGGCGTAAGTTTATGCATATATACAGAAAACCAACCACCGAATCACGCTAATAATACATAAACACCTCAGACACTCAGGTTTCAATGTTTCGTGTGCAATAAAGTATAATTAATTAATAAAATGATGATTTGGTTACAAACCTACACGAATGAAGTCACGGGCATAGCTAGTCACTTATACCTTTGGTTATTTTAACGTACGCCAAAGGACTCTGCAAACTGCCCAAGTATTAAAGCAGTTACGTCCGCACGCTGCGTTGGAAAACCACTCGTACTGTAGTGGAAAAAGAAACATTTTGACTGAGCTCCGAAAGTATACAGTTTTGTCAGCCTACGTGGCGATGTAAGCACAATGCAAGGTGGGGTCTTAACCGCTGTGGCTTAGCGCCTATTTTCGCTTGTCATCGAGCTGTTTATTTCGCCACGCGACACAACTTGCCCTTGCGCATGACTCATGACCTGACCCCAACGCGCGTGCGCGTACACGCGCCGCAAACATTCTCTCCACATGATGGCTTGTTTTCCATGCCACTGCTACATCGACAGTGGATTTTATTGGTTACTAAAGACACAGAGTACCACTTCCTTTCTATTGGCAGCCTTGAATAGCAAAATAGCCGAATTGGTTGCGAACCTCCAATAGGAGACGGCACATAAAGAGGAGGAAGAATGGCACTGTTGCTAAGCAAAGGCCTGTTCTCACAGAGAGAGAGACGGGTTTAATCACCACGCGTGCCCGCAGCGTATTGGGGATTTGAAGCCCTAAGCTAAGTACGCACCTCAGATAGATTAACTGACGATTGTCATGTCTGCCTTGGTCTAGCGATTAACTCGCTTGGCTATTATAACACAGGCCATGAGTTCGATTTTCATAGGGGGCCGCCGTTCTTGTACAAATGGCCTGAGACGGGGTGATTTTTCATGTTTATGATGTCCTTGCCTGGCTACATAGTACTAGTTTGGACTCAGGTTGAGTGATTGTGTTCTGTGGATGTTTTGGGTGGAAGTTATTTATTTATTTGATTGTTTTCATTTGAATACTACCTGAATGTCTCTATTATAGAAAAAGAATTCAAAAGTAAAATGTAGAATCACTACGGAACAAGGGGAATTATTATGCTCGGTTAAGGACACTCAGCCAAAGAGGTCTTCGGACGTCCAAGGCGTTTGTGAGTACCAAATAGGGGCTTGAAAAGTTAGTAGTCGCACTAACTCGCCAAAGCTGATTTACTATCGGGCTAACAAAATGAAATATAAGCAACCTATAAACGTCGTACCTCAGACACTCGGCTTTCCATACGATTATTCCTTCACTGTTAGCCAGTGGTATTGTTACTAGAAATTCACAAATGTACTACGAAACTGAGAAAACAAAGTCATCGGTACATACCTACATGCCAAGAGTAGAATCCGTCGAAACCATAACCTCTCGAATGTGAGACTACCCCCGCTCTACAGCATTCGACTCTACATTTCGAATATCACCAGCGTCTAACGACAGCGCCATCTTTTGCATATCATTGTAATTAAATCATACCTCGCCATCTGTATATTCATCATTATAATAGTGTCGTATCAAGTCGTAACCAAGGAAACGAAATGTTGTTGATTGGGAATAAAATTACCAACAAGACCAATTGAAAACCTCTAGCCTTTTAATTCTGCTTCAATAAATCCTTCACATCGCCTCTGCATCCAGGGACGATCAACCAGCGTTCTTGTATTGAATGATGCATTTTTGTTGCAGTCGCAAAACAGTATGCGAGGTTAGCTTAGTCACAAACAAGCATGCATGACTGTCCTAAAACGGAAATGAATTGGAATACACATTTTCATGCATTTAGAAGCGGATTTTCCTCCTACCACCTCATAGTTATTACATAGGTAGGCAGGTAGTTTCTCGAATGCCGCAGGCCGCCCGTGGCTTTTGATCCACGTCAATGACTAGCAATTATCACTGAGACGACGTCCTTCGTTACCGGATTAGTGACGTCGAATTCTATCAAGAAAAAAATATGAATATTGACCAGAAGTCTCACTTCATCCTTATTTTGTCAAGGAATTCAGCCTGAACTTGACATGAAGGTAAGTGACCAGGGCCTAGATTCTGTTAATGCATTGTAGTAACATGACAACTGCATGAACATGGCGGTTTTCATTTCATGGCTGCTTTAAGTCTACGCGGGCACACCCATCAAACCTTCTAGGCGTCAATGGTACGAAAAAACACGTCACGTGACCCGACAGTGTACCTGTCATTATACTACAATGCACTAACAGAATCTAGGCCCGGTAATGTGACTCAAGACTAACGCCTTATTGAACTTTGGACCGGTATCAAAGGGCGATTTAATACTTACAGCTAGGTACCTCGCCTTTAACCACCTGCGACGCACCACCGATGCCCTTATGTAAAGTTTCATCTTCACAGAAATCAGAAATTAAAAATTTATTTCAACGTAAAGAATTGACATTTTGTTCTTTGAATAATACTTAATATTATAAATGTGAAAGTTTGTGAAGATATTTGGATGTTTGGAGGTTTGGATGTTTGTTACTCAATCACGCAATAACGGCTGAACGGATTTACATGAAACTTGGCGTACAGATAGACAAAGACCTGAATTGAGACATAGCATACTTGATATCCCGTAATATGCGTTCTCGTTGGATAATATTTATTTTAAGTTTAAAATAGATGGTGGTGTGCGAGCGAACCTGATGTTTTAAAAATAGATAGCGTTATGCAAGAATCGCATATAAGTGTCAATATTACAACGTTATCCGCTGCCTTCGGGTCGAGTTGTAGTGGAGAAAAAGACATCGAAAATACAAATAGAAATTCTTTATTTACCAAAAAAGATTACAAGTGTTAATACTTAATCTAATGGAGGTACACCAAACACACGCTAACGGTAAAGGAATTTCTTTCCAGGGTTGCCATTCGTACGAGGTTTCCCGTACAAGTACGAGATTTAGAGGTCCCGATACGACGTACGAGCTCACGTCCATCCACGTAGGATATTGTACGAGATTAATTGATACAAATTTTAATTTTAATGCCCGAATGCAGATCATATTTTGGAACGCACCTTAATCGGAAACGAGATTCACTGCTGCTTTCACTGAGAGTTATAAGCAGCATTGTACTTCGTTTTCCAGCAATCGTTCGCTGCCACGTGGTGATTCCCCCGATGATAAACTTCACAAATTTAAAGATTTAAGTTGGTAGCAATGAGTATGTGTGTATGCACAATTATTACTGCTACTTTGTAATTGCTTTGCCGTTGGTTGGTTTGGTTTATTTACGATCAAAAGTTGTGAACAAAATGGAAACAAATGAGTGACAGTAGTGACGATAAATAGTGGTTAAAGTGGGTGGATGGACAGCGAAAAATTAAGGTGATACCAAAAACTTTCATCGGGCACAGTCTTTCAGGGAAGCTTGGCTGAAAGATCCAATGTTCCATGATGATGCATAAACTTTGTGGTGTAATTGTGGGTGTGTAGGAGGTTGTGTTGCCAAAGTACGAGATTTTCGACTATGTCTGTACAAGGGCAAGCCGTCGGCGTCTGGCAACCCTGCTTCTTTCATCGACTGTTCCGGCTGTTCTTTCATCTACGACAAATAAATTATAATAATTTCTAACAGTATTAGGTACTCGTATATGCAAATTTAATTTTCTACTGTTGGTGTATACATTTCTGTGTAACGCGGGACTTCGGTGTGAGCTTTCCGAGCCTTGTTAATGTATTTTGCCTGCCACGAAGACAGGTTATTCAATTTGAACTTATATTTCTAACACGATAAGAACTGGTTTTGCTTCCATATCTATCTAGATGAAGGTACAATTAGATGCAGATTTAATAGGCTGACTGACTAACGTACTACGCATTAGATGACTGGGTATGCAGAATGATGAGGTAAAGAAATCAGGTTTTCTTTTGATGCCGTCACTGATTTCTTGGAGGTTCTGTGGGTTTCCCTGCTGATAAAACGACCATATCAAGGATGGGATGTTGGAAATAACCTTATGGAGTCCGGGACGGATTCGTCGAAAAATTTAATTGCGGAGCCATGATTGGATTTTACACATTAATAAGCTAATTTTGGTCGCGTATTTTCCAGTTGCGACCTCTTTCTTTACCCTGTTTTGTTCAATTGGTGTAAGTAGATACAAAGGTAACTGTTAGTGTAAGTACTGAGTGATACGACGCGTTTGAGCCCGACAATTCACTCGAATCTGGCGACAAATATGGTTCTTTTTTTGAATAGTTACGAAATTTCCTGTCATGAACGCTAGAAATGGATGGCTCTTTGTTAGCCCAATGACGTCATATCATATCTTGAGATACGGATTTGCGACCATCTCGCTACTTCCGATAATGTCGCATTTTTCATAATAAGGGCCCAGATTGTAAATCAATTGTAAATTACAATAATTGTAATGACCAACCCTCAACAAATATTTTGGTCCATAGTTTGCTTGGTAGAAGTGATTTTTCGTTGGGGACATGTGATTTGTCACGTGAAACTAAATGGAATGAGTGACGATTGTACCCAATCAAATATTTATGTTGTCACGTCACTTGATTACCGATTCAATCAATTATGTGCCGGATGAGGCGTTTCAATATATAGCATCATTAGATTGCCATTATTAGGATAGAGTGCTTAGTAGTATCTTCGTCTTTGTGATTATAAGCAAACTTTAAACAGAAAGAAAAAAATACAGGCCAACGCAGAATTCGAACCCATGCTTCCATACCGATAACTTTGCTGAGGATATGTTTTTGAGTCTGAACAAGCTTTAAGATTTTTTGTTTTTTGGTTGAAAATATTGAAAAATATTTAGACTTACATTTTCATTGTTTCATACTTATCATAAGAGTTATTAAGATAGGGATTAGATCTACGTGGTAGTTGATGATTGGTTTGCTTGCGCAATCTTCAAATAATAATGTCCTATCACTTCTGGTGTTCGTTAATTGTGATCTACTTAGCGTAGCATCAGCAGCCTGAATATGTCCCTCTGCTGCTTATAGGCCTTCTCTCAAAGAGAGAGAGAGATATACGATGATATAGGCTTATCTGACACGCGTGCTCTCTGCGGATTGACGATTTTAAGCGCTACTGTATTTAACACCTGAAACACTCTAGTTGCCTTACGATTTTTTGAATGCTGCTGTATGAGGTTAACAAATTTTTACATCGTATGTATGTATTCGGTCCGTGTGGCGCCGGATTAAGAATAGCGTTCACTCCATTTTCTTCCGTGGATATCGTAGAAGGCGACTAAGGAAATCAATTACCAGGAGACGGGCAGCAGCGTCTTCCTGAGATTCCAACCGCATACTGCGATCGCTAACCCGCCTGCCAAGCGCGGCGATTATGGCAACACCCCTCATGGTCATGAAAGCCATGAAGGAGGCCTATGTCCTGCAGTGGGCGTCAAATGGCTGATGATGATGATGATGTATGTATTTAAGTAAACTTACCCATGATAAATCCGTGGAGCGAAACATTTTCTTCCTAGCTTCATCGCCCCAATGTTTGCTTATTGTACTTACGTCCTTACTTTTTATACTTATTGTGCGTACTTTTTACACCAGAGTCAACAAATAGGTACCTATTTGTTGAGGGTGGTGTAAGAAGTATGCAGAATTTGTCCCGCAGTGGCCTACACGCCTAATCCTATGGCCGCCTTGCGTTCATTTGGCGTCTCTACAAATATTATCGAAGCTGGGTCGGCATTTACAAACGGCTTAAAGATTTTTTCCGACTCATGTTGGCGCCGAGTTTTGCAAAGTGTCGCCAAATGTTTAAACAAAATGCCCAAGCTAATGACGTACATGTGGTGCGTGCCATTTCTCAGCGACAGAAGATAAGTTAGTTTATTTTTTTCTGCTGTCCTCTTGAGCCGTGTTTACTGCGCTGTAAAATGTTAAACTTCGAGGTAGGTAGGCACTTATTGCGCGCCTCTGTAAGCTGGTTATCTGCGCTGCACCCTCCGACAAAAAGTTGGGCGTTGTAAAACGATAGAAATCTAACGGAATAGCCACTCCATTCTGCGAGTGGTATCTTTTCAGCATCTCTCAAGTACTTTACACTCGAGCCGAGACAATGGTGGGAAAGATAAAGCGTCCCATATTAAAGTCAAGCTTACCAACACGTGGTCGTATCGAATGCTTCTCGGAATGCACCAATGCAAAGACGACGACAATGGGTAACAACAGGTCCAAGACAAGTGCAGTTGAAGTAAACAAAAGACGGTGTGAGATTGACAGTTTATACGTCTCGGGGAAGGAGAGCCGTCGCTGGCTGGCGCCTATGGTTTTTCTTATACAGATAGATGCACCGAAGGCAACCAAGGTGTCGAAACAAACGTCGCGGCATAGGTCTGGCTTTTGTAATGTCAAGTGGCTGTCGAGCGGAAGACGAGACACTCGAGTTTGTACACGCTAATGGGTCTTTGCAAAAAAGGCAAATGTCTGTGAAATGCATTAGCAGGTTGCTGATTTTTGTGCGCTGTTGGGTTTCGATTAAGCGCAGAAGTAAGTCAATATTGGTTAGCAAATTCCATGTAAGGTGTCGGTATAATGGCTGACAGTTATGTTTATTCATAAGGCACCTTGCCTATAGTAGTCATATACGAAACCTCTGCTTGCATACGGACATAATGTTACTAATGGTCTACTAATGGTAGAAATCGTGTTATTAAAGTAAAAGAAAACCTGAAAACCATTTTTCCCGGAAACTAAAATCACAGATTTCGTGCCTCACATGACTATCATGTCATGTGAAAAATGTCGTTCTGACTTTTTTCATATCGTCTTTGTTTTAACTCAGATCAAATTGTAAGGAGTTTTTCTCAAATTATTGATATCATTCTACGATTCCAAAATATCGAGCGCCAAAACCAAAAATTCGGAAAAAAATTAATTATTCACCATTGCGGCCATAAATTTTTTCGTTTTTGACTTAATAATTCGAGTTTGAATAATTATTTTTGCACCTTATAGCTCTCATGAATATGATTTTTTTGAATATCATATCTTCATAACTCTCCGAGATTTATATCTTATAGGCGATCGCAATTTTTCGTGAAATCGGAGCCTACACGAACGAAAAGCTCTTCCCAATGTCAAAATTAAAATGCAATTTTTATCTTACCAATTAATAACGACATCTTTCAAGACATTAGAAGTGGTTTAATTCAATCGATACTGAAAATGCAGTTTTCTGTTTCTACATATACGTGAGTGTAGTCTGAATCCCATAGGGGTAGGCAGAAACCAGGGTTTGCTTCATGAACATTCATTAGTCGTTGCACGCACGCACGCCGGTTTCAGGTACTTTTTAACTTGTCCCTCACTAATACAGCTCCTATTTGGTCGAAGTATAGTTTATCCACACGTTGGGAAACTCGACTGAGGTCTTCGAGCATTATGCCGAGGTCTTCCATAGTTTCTGCCATGACTAATATATCGTCGGCAAATCGAAGGTGAGTGATGAACTCGCCATTGATATTGATGCCGCGTCCCTGCCATTCCAGAAGCTTGAAGGCATCTTCCAATCCGTTCGTGAACAGTTTCGGAGAGATAACGTCTCCCTGTCTCACGCCCCTTTTCAATGGAATTGCCTCCGAACTCTGCTCCTGTACTCGGACCGACATGGTGGCGATGTTGTACAAGGATTTCAGCACCTCGATATACCGACGTCTGGGCCTTAAAATGAACATGGACAAAACGAAGGTCATGTCGGACGCCCGTGTTGTGCCCACCCCAATAACATTGGGGAACTCAACTCTCGAAGTTGTAGACGAATACGTCTACTTAGGACAAAAAGTCCAACTAGGCCGTCCAACTTCGTGAAAGAGGTCTATCGTCGAATCCAACTCGGCTGGGCAGCATTCGGGAAAGTTAGAAAAGTCGTTCTGTCTAATATACCTCAATCGCTCAAGACAAAATTATACAACCAGTGTGTGTTAGCAGTGATGACTTATGGCACTGAAACGTGGTCTTTCACTATGGGCCTCATAAGAAAGCTGAAGGTCACGCAACGAGCCGTGGAAAGGTCTATGCTCGGAATTTAGCGGATTAGTAAGTTGAAGTGGCAGTAGGCGGGGCATATAGCACGCAGAACTGATGGCCGTTGGGGCCGAAAAGTTCTCGAATACGAACCACATATCGCCAAGCGCAGCGTAGGACGACCAGCCACAAGATGGACAGATGACCTCATCCAAGGGGCAGGAAGATGCTGGAAGCAGGCCGCTTCCAACCGGTCTTTTTGGAAAGCAGTGGACTTCTTGTGGCTGAATGATGATGATGATAGTTCGTCCGCCTGGGCATTTGCTCGGAGGGATTGGATGACCCTGGCAAAAAATAGATAGGCCTGGATGAAGATGAAGAGGTCCAACGAGGGGACCAAAACTCCGAAGACACTAACAAAACAACATTTGCCATGTAAATAACATGAGACTTGGAATAAAAAAGGTTTAATTAATTAATTACTCTACGCCTGGGATGTCCCTCACCAGCCCTTTCACCCACATTTGTTCAGTATATTTCTTTACTCAATCTTTTCCTTAATTAATTCATCCAGGTTTCAAGTTTTACATTATTTCAATAAACGTTGTTTTTGGTACTTAACTATACACATTGGTAAATGTAATGAAAGTACCGCCGCATTATGTGATTAACTCGTGTATGTTATTCAAGCCAATCCTATTGAATGGAAATTAATAACTTTGCATTCATTCCTTTCATAGCCCACTGTTGAAAGCGGACTACCGGATTTAACAGAAACATAATTTTGCATCTATTCCTGCCAAAGCATGCGTGTTATTTCACAAATTCTGCTATTGCCCTTTTAAATGGAATAAGTACAATGCAAACTCGGGTTTTGCATCCTTCAAACGCTCTACAAAAGCACGGTCGGCCCAGAACACAAGGGATGTCGTAAGGAAACATTAGGATCCCCAATAAGTCCGCAGATATCCGTGAAAATCCAAACATAAAAGGCTCCTTTTATTGTTTTGTCCAACTGTCCGGTCGTTATTCCAAACTTCTTCGAAGCACACAAAACCCCTTTTTGAGAAAACCCAATATATCCACGTGCTAGAGGCCGACAAACGCCGCCACTTAAAGGATGCAATTTTTTGTTATTCAAAAGGAGTGGTTGAGACTACAAAAGTTTTAAAATTTTAATACTTACGTCCTTTCGAAGTGCCGGTCTCGGGAGGCTTTGAAAAGGCTCTACGGTTTACAATTTTTAAAGTCATATTTTAGTGTTATGTTATTCCTCTTCTCTATTTATGTTCGTTGCGAGTTTCGGTCTATTTGAAGTTTTATTATACCACTTGGTCTGGTGTCACCGCAACGTTATGGTATGTTTTATGATATTTCTTGAATGAATAAATATCCTTCTAATTATAGGCTTTTAGCGTGCCTTACGGACAACTTTAATTTAAAATTGATACTATACAGGGCGTCCCAAAATTATGGGCCATGAAGGGAAAGTACCTTAAATATCGTAGGATAGGGTATTTTGCTGAAAGAAGACTTTATGTTATTTTTAAATGTTAGTAATTCTGCCTTCAAAGATTTTCTAAAAATTACTTGCCTCGTCTGGGAATCGAACCGACTTAGATGTAAAAAAAAAACACCCCTACTTTTATGATGCCAATCGAAAGAATGGCCAAAAACTAATAACTCTTCTTAAGTAACACAGTATTTTAAAAGAAAGGAACAGCATGAAATCAATCATTTTAATCAAATTCAAAACATACATAAAACTGCCGTAGGCAATTAAGTGGGTATTTTTTTGTAAATTAATTAATTAAATGTTCAAAATGTGATCCCTCTTGTCTTACGCAAATCGCCAATATTTTAATGAGTCCGCTACCTTTTTGTTGATTTTCTTATCTTTTTATGGTGAATACTCGATATGATATGGCACAATTCTGTTTGTAACTCGCCCATGTTCTCGTATCGCTTTTTGTATAGCATATCTTTCACGTATCCCCAAAAGAATAGTGTAAGGTCTGGGGATCTGGCCGGCCATCTAATCGGTCTATTCGTACCAATCCAAGTAGGAAAACATTCATTTAGAAAATCTTAAGAAGAGTTATTAGTTTTTGGCCATTCTTTCAGACGAAGCAGGTAATTTTTAGAAAATCTTTGAATGCAGAATTACTAACTTTTAAAAATAACATAAAGTCTTCTTTCAGCAAAATACCCTATCTACGATATTTGAGGTACTTTCCCTTCATGACCCATAACTTTGGGACGCCCTGTATATGTAATCTCAATACCATAAAAGACATACCCTAATTGAAATGAGAAATACTATCAGAGTTTTATGCATAGCTTTATGTGTTAAATAAACGAGACCCGTGTATGCGCCTTTAGGCATACAGTAGCGGACTCCGTATAATTATTGTATCGCTCAATCCAAATTAATAATCTCACATTTTAAATAAAAATATGACTACGAGCGGTAGGTGGAGTTGTACTTGTAAAATATTTGGTACAGTGGGCGACACGTGAAGATACTCCTGTTGGTTCATTATTAGCACTAACTCCCGGGAGTCATAATGGTTAGGTAAGTTTAGTATGAATTTAAAAACCTATTTAGCGGCTAAAAATTCCACCCATGCCAGGACTCTTAGCACGGTTAGCCAGAGGTCGCGGGTTCAAGTCCCCGCAAGGGTGGAGTGTTTAGCCTCTAAATAGGTTTTTAAAATTGTCCTCAGCACGAGTTAGTGCAACAAAAAGAATATAAGTTTACTATAACTTAAGCTGCTGACTGCTGAATAATTATTCTTCATTGTATTACATAAAAAGTATCCTCTTTTGAATTTAATGATTCAATATTTCGTAACACGCCATACACAACGTTGCGTCGCGAGCATCCTGGGGCGAGTTTCATAAAACTACAGTCCTTAGTTTATGATAACGATTCGAGGTAGAGTGCGACAAACTTATCTGACCCGGTGAAGGCGTCACTTTTCTCATAGTAAACTTGACGTTTCCATACTATATTTGACACCTCTACCGGGTCAGATAACTTTGTGTCGCTATGTATATTGCATAGCAGATTCAACTCATTAATCTGTGCGTTAATCGACTTTGCCATTTGCATCGAAATGTCATAGTAAACCGTGAATGGACAATAGTGCAAAAATAAAGCCCTATGATTTTATTGCTTTTTTGAGAAGAAAATGTTGATATGTATTTTATCATTTCTTGTATTTGTCTGCAAATAATAATAATTTTTAAGTATTAAAGTTGATTGTTTAGGGCTGGAAGTGACGTAGGCTAGAAGGCAACAAAAAACATAATCTTTGCCTCTACCATTGCCGTTACTTGAAAAAAAAGTGTCACTTGTTATTGTCACGTCGTGCAAGATAATAATCTGTGTTGTCTGTTTGTTGTTTCGAATAGATCGTGGTAGCTAACCAAGAACGTTTATTTTTTCTTTCACCTTTCGTTCACGGATGAAAATTCGTTTCGTTATACCACAGACTATAAAAACATTGTTGATATTTGACTTTTTTTTAATGACAAGGCAAAGGCGTAGGTACCACGCTGTAGAGCCGCTGTACCGGCTTTTTTTTAACTTTGCAATTTTTAAATGGGGGTAGCAACTGTCAAAAAATTCAAAATGGAGGATGTCCCGTTTTCTTGACTATTTGAATGGGAAAAGCACAATATTTGTAATTATATAAATATGCACAATATGTGTATTTTTTCAAAAAAATCAGTGTTTACGCATTTACTGCTCAGTTTGCAACAAAAAAACTGTGGCTGCTATTTGGAGGAAGTAAATCGATTATCAAGAAGTTTATACGTTATAATTCTAGGAAACAAATACCAAAAAAATATTTCTATGCAGGTAAATACAAATAGGACAAACAGTCCAACTAGGCCGTTCCAACTTCGTGAAAGAGGTCAACGTCGAATCCAACTCGGCTGGGCAGCATTCGGGAAACTTAGAAAAGTCTTTTCGTCTAATATACCTCAATCGCTCAAGACAAAATTATACAACCAGTGTGTGTTACCAGTGATGACTTATGGCACTGAAACGTGGTCTCTCACTATGGGCCTCATAAGAAAGCTCAAGGTCACGCAACGAGCTATGGAAAGGGCTATGCTCGGAATTTCTCTACGAGATCGAATCAGAAATGATGAGATCCGTAGACGAACGAAAGTCGTCGACATAGCCCAGCGGATTAGTAAGTTGAAGTGGCAGTAGGCGGGGCACATAGCACGCAGAACTGATGGCCGATGGGGCCGAAAAGTTCTCAAATGGAGACCACATATCGGCAAGTGCAGCGTAGGACGGCCAGCCACAAGATGGACAGATGATCTCATCCAAGTGGCAGGAAGACGCTGGATACAGGCCGCTTTCAACCGGTCTTTTTGGAAATCCATGGAGGAGGCCTATGTCCAGCAGTGGCCTTCTTGTGGCTGAATGATGATGATGAAATACAAATAAAACTAATGAAATACATTCAGAATCATAGTTAAAAGTTATGTTTTATCATTCTTGTTCCGCATCTTTCACACTCGTTAAAAACGGGGACAGTGTTTAGAGGTACCTAGTCTGTTAAACCTAAAACTAACTCAAAACGAGAAATGCAAGCCTTGATATCAATGATTCAACCCATTTAGCAAAAGTAAAGCCAGCCATTATTGCTGCAATTGTAAGTGAAGTAAAACAATGTTCCTGGGTACTTGTAAACATCGGTTTTATTTAATAAAAGCATAACCATACATTGTAACACGCATTTCTTTGGGCCTAAGCCCGTATCTCAAAATAGGTAAGCAGCAGCACTTAATTACCCAGAGAGCCAGCCGATTGAACTGGGCAGATCTGAACAGATATCAATACTTCTGATAGGACAATTTAGTTTTTGGTGATAGGAACCTTCAAGTACTCGTAGTAGTCCTGCAGTATCATTTTATGCTCATAAAGCTACTTCGTCTCCAAACTGGAATAAAATTAAAAGAGTTCATGTAGAAATAGTTTGATTTTATGAGTAAGTTTATATGGTCCATTGTGTGGATAATTTTACAATGATTTTCGATGTTTCTAAGTAACTTCTTAAGTAAATTTAACATTTTACACTTTATAATCATCAAATCAGCCAAAGGTATGCGATTATTTCTGCAAGAAACTCTTAAAATATATTTGAGATGTTACCTTTGTATGACAGTCTGTATTCCTTTCGCAATATACAAAACTTTGCTTTTTCAGTTTTGGGTATAAACTATAGCTTTCCCTTTTTAGTGAAAAGCATTTCATGACGTTTTCATGTTGAATATCGATGAAAAAATCCGAAAATAAGTAACACTCATAAAACAAAACAAACATTGTCGGAGCAAATCTCACCCCCGGTTTCTCGTACACTAACACGCTATTAATCTACTGTTAACAGCTGTTTGTGGTTTTTTTATGAACTTTGGTCAATTGACAGCTGTTAACAGTAGGTTAACGAGAAACTGGGGGTCAGTGGCGCCATCTGTAGGTAATTAGTTTCGTGGTTGCCATCCCCATTATCTCTGAAACAAAACTACAAGATTTTTTTTGTATTCTGTGAAGCTTAATCTCCAAACAGTTTTTTTATTTCAGCTTAATATTTTTTTTATTATTGTCCATTGTAGTTCTATGAAACGGGCTTCCTGCCACGTGACACCGACCGGGGGCAAGTTTTTTATCTGTAAATAGGAAATTCTATATCTTTAGTCTAGTCAGTTATTTTAGGCATTACATTTAAAGTAGGGATAGAAACCCGTCTATAAAGGTTTTGTGTTTATGGATAATGATGGTTACTTGGTAACTTGGTTTGCTTGGCATTTTTCTAATGCTTCGCTTGACTATTCGTGTTCCCATATTCGCGATATTTTATTATTATTACATTAAGCCGGCACACGTGGTCACAGTGTTTGTTATCGAACTCCTCCAAAACGGCTTCACCGATTTTTATATATGTTTTTGTGTATTTTTTGGGTAGGTCTCAGAATAGGTCGTAGGCTAAATAATATGGCAAAACAACGTTTGCCGGGTCGGCTAGTATGTACCTATATAAAATTAAATGAAAGTAGAACTAAATGTAACATTATTTTGCCGTGCTCTAGAATATGGGCGAACGGTAGCATACAGCGAGACCGCAGCTTGTTTCGAATCGTGTATCAATGATTAATATCTCTCTGTGATACAGCCGGCTATCTCTGCTTAGATAAATTTACGGCCCCAGTATTAATTCCCCATAATCGAGGCGGCACGACCGCTACCGCTCCGTCCGATGGATCTATCTCTGTAATCTTTTTAATGACTACCGGTCATTTTCTTTTTTACACCGTCACAGATTAGCTGTGCCCCCCGTAGAGCACTACGCGATGTAATCATTATTTTACTCTGTGAATATAGATAGAACTTCACCTACGCATTTATTTTCTAAATTTTATTACGCTGAAATGATGTTATTAGACGATCGTTAAATAAGCTTTATTTCACCATAAATACACAAATTGAAGTCTACATTATATCTATCTACTCAATACTCCGGTATGGTATTAAAGTTAGTAATTACAAAATTTCACAATAAGTATAGTATTTAGAACGCTGACCTAAGAGTGAGATGAAAATTAATTGCAGATAGCAACAGCAATAAAATGATTGCCAGAGTGTAAATAAATTGACTTCAGACACGAGTTGGTTCATAGACTGATTTAATAAAATAAGTACCTACATTGGGTGTAATAAAATACGACTTGTAAAAGTCCCCTCATTTTCGAATGTACGAGGGGTGTTCAATAAGTAGTGGGAAAGAGGTATAAACTCCTTGGATAGAGAAAATGAAAATACTGGCAGGCATATCCCACTTATTTGTTGACATAATAAAAAAAAAAGATTGATGCTCTTTTGTTTTTTCAATCACAGAAGGCTCTTACGTGTGTTCTGTCGCAACGAGTAATCGCAAATGGAGAAAATTGAAGTTCGCGCTAATTAAATATCTATGTTTGAAAATTGTTACTAAGGAACAAGTAAATCAAGACTTGCAAGATACGTTAGGGGTTCATGCTCCTCCTTATTCTACGGTTGCGCGTTGGTGTGCTGAGTTTAAGAGGGGAAGAACATCCACTAGTGACGACTCGCGCTCAGGGCGCCCTACGACTGCACTAACTGAAGAAATGATAAAAAATGTTGAAAAAATTATTTTGGCGGGTCATCATACTACTGTACGTTTCATAGCTGAAGAAGTAAAGATTTTAATAGGGAGTGTTCATAGTATAATACATGACTATTTGGGAATGAAAAAAGTCTCAGAGCGTTAGGTGCCTAGAATGCTAACGGTCTATTACGCAGCGCAGGCCTCCGGGGGTCCGAAAATCAATTTGCACTAGTAGACACTACTATAAGACGGTAATGACTGCTTGTGACCGCTGTTGACTGGTCATGGCTGCTAATGACTGCTAACGATTGCTTATGACTGCTGCGCGATGTTTGCAGAAAAACACTTTTATTGGCACTATAGTGCTGACAAGGACAAAATCTAGGTGAGGCGGGGAACCGGACATAACAGGTCGAACAAAAACGAACCAGGCAAGAGAATTTCACAAAGCTGTTTGGAACTGTTACAATCTTTTGTTTATCCCGGTTTTGGCTCGATTTGTAACTATGGATGAAACATGGCTTCACCATTACGACCCTGAAACAAAAAAACAATCCATGACTTTGAAGAGACCATCATCACCGACCTCTAAAAAATTCAAGGCCATTCCATCCGCCGGCAAGATCATGCTTTTTTTGGGACAGCCAAGGGATGGTGATAATTGAATCCCTCAGTCATGGAGCCACTATTACGGAGAATATGTATGCAGAACAAATCAAAAAGTTGTGTGACGAAAAACGCGTGAAACGCGTGGCAAACTCGCTAAAGTTGTTTTGTTTCATCAAGATAACGCCCCAGCGCACAAGTCCAAAGTTGCAATGCTGAATGCTGGCTTCGAATTGGTGGAACATCCTCCGAATTCTCCAGACCTTGCTCCTAGTGACTTTTATCTATTGTCGAGATTAAAAAAAATATCTAAGAGGCCAGAAATTCGACGATGATGACGCAGTGATCGTCTCAGAACAAGGTTTTTTAGTGAATCAAGATGAAGATTTTTTTAAGAAAGGAATTTTTAGGTTTTAGAAAAAGATATGCTAAGTGTATACCTACAACTAAAAGGTGACCATCTTGAAAGATAAAATAACATTTGACAAAAGTTAATTGCATCTTATTAATTCTCACTACTTATTGAACCCCCCTAGTACCAAGCATCTCGAAATTGAGGTCGATACGAATAATTCGGCCAGGCTGTGGATTGCACTCCCAGAGAGTATTCGTACTAGCATTATCTGTCAATATCTTAACTTCCTGATATTTATGTAAGAAGGTTGTCATTATGTATTTTTATGTACCTAAGTATGTATTTTTCTTTGATTGTTTATGTACTTTATTCTTTTCAGTATTGACATATACATATTACATTTTCGGGTGGGTATTTATATTAATATTATTTCGTTATTCGTGTAAACATGAATTTAGTATATTATGTGCACGTGGTCCGTTTCACATCTGTACTACCTGAAAATTTATTACTTTTGTTAAGCCAGCTGAACAGTAAACTTAAATTTTATTGGAAATGTTCACCAAATAACTCCCGTAATTGATTAATTTAGTTATTTAAATATGTTACACTTATACATAATAGAGAACACTTTATTGCACAACCAGATTGCAGAATTATTAAGTTAATTCCGGATTCACTTACTTGCTTTTTTGTCGGATGAGTCCAACCAGGTTTCGCTCTGATTCGTTGTCAGATACGAGCAACCGACGACGCGAGATCCGTCTCTATTCATCATGATTAAGCTCTGCGAATCAGAGCGAAACCTGGTCGGACTCTTCCGACAAAAAAATCAAGTAAGTGAATCCGGAATTAGTGCTTACGAAAGTTTTAGTTCAGATTGCAGAAACTTATTTACCAAACAAAATAATAACTAGGTTTGTTTTCGCTAAATTTTCTAGGTACTTAGTCCATGAATGAACAAAATCTCCTTATCCATTTATTGTTACCTACTGTAATTTTAAGAACTTACGCTTACTCAAAAATTTGAGCATATTCGGGAATACCAAAAGATATGATAAGAATAATCTCTAGTGTATATCAGAAAAAAAACAAAGAATATAATGCATACAACGGTGTATATATTTTTGTGAGATGTCCATCGCACAAACCTCATCTAAAAGTTGTTTTAAATGGTAGCCATTTAACAGCTTCGTTGGATAAAGCCCGTAATAGACACGTCTTAGCTCTGATTGCTAATTATTTTTCTCATTTCCTCTCCTGTAATGAGGTTGAAGAAAAAAACGCGATATAAGCAATTGCTAATCGGAAATTGTGCGTGTTAGCTTATTATAGTTTTTTACAGCGTCTAGTTAAACTTATAACTGGTTAAACTTATCAATTAAATGATCACGTGTCTTTAAATAAAAAAGAAAGAAAAACACATAATCTAAATCACCTAGCGCAATTTAGAAACAGGCTACCGACGTCATTGCATCGTGCTATCGATCAAACAGCAAGTACTCGCCAACTGAGATAAATCAGTGCTTATGATGTTCTTTGATTCACTGAATATATGTGAAGAAATAATGTGTTGGCTGAATATGATTGAAAGGCTGACTCCGGACTTAATTTATAAGCAGGTATGTAGTTATAAACGAGTTAACTATCTTTGCAAAAAAATGCTGTTCTTAATTCCAAAAAAAAATTTGTTTGGAAATAAGAACACATTTAAGGAGCGATGCGCGTGCTTTCTAGTGAATTCTCGAACTCTAGGGCGGAATTATAGATATTATTTCTAAGAAAACACAGACATATCGCAAAAGGTGTCAAGAGAGCCCACAAGAACTCGTCACCCAAGTTGGGTCTAAAAATGGTTTCAGTAGAATACTTCGAATTATATTATAAGAACGATTGGAAACTTGGAATGCTAATCAAAATAATCAGACACAATTGAGCACACGAAGGTTGCTCATCTCTCAGTGATACAATGTTAAGTAATGGTTCAGTAACATTGTTTAGACAGGAACGTGATAGATAAGATATAATTTTGCATCATTATTACTGTTTTTGAGAGCAGAAAAACAGAAAGAAACTTAGTTTGCTGAAGTATCAACAAATAAAAACGCATAACCAATTATAGTCGAACAAAACAGGATCGTGAGGATCGTGTTAAAAAAGATTTTCTTTCTCTTCGTTTTTTTTTTCTTTTTCTTTCTTTCTTTTATCTTTTTTTTACTGGATCTTTTTACTCGAATAAAATTTTATAAGGTTTCAAACTTTTTTGTTAATTTTTCTCCAAAATCGTCTAGGTTAGCTTGAAAAAGATGTATATTATAAACTTGCAAGGTCCATTTAAGTCACAGTTCTGCGTTACACGGAACAAAACATCATGACTTTGAGTTTAAATTGTCAAGAAATCCATTGTCTTAATAGGTGCCGCTAAACTTCGTTAGAATGAAAAAATAAATTATAAAGTGGTTTTAACTAGACTTTTCAGTCTCGCAAGTGGTGCAACCGTATTTGGTATGCGGTAATTGTAGCACATTTGCAGCGCATTCATCCGACATTATCAATGGATGCAAAAGCTCATTGCACGCGCTGAGTATTAGTGCTGTAGTAGGTCTTCACGCGTACGTTCTTTGCACGTTTCTAGCACATGATAGCTAATGCAAAATTCAAATAATGTATTTTCTTCTAATCCTCTATTCGATCATTAAGTAATCTAACCTCAGCGACATAAAGAAAAACACACGATAATCGAATAAAAAAATCACGACTGCCATGTCCAGTCAATACCCTGTCATAGAAAAAAGAACGCCGGGAATATATTTCTAAGCACACGCACACGTATCATAGACCACCTATTAGTGCGAGAAATACACCGCCTAGAATGTCTGGATACCTTCAGTGTTAAACTAGTTAGTTTGACTGGTAGGCCGACCACAGAGTCAGAGTAATGCGTTTCTAAGTCACGCACACACAAGCGTCCCACCCATTAGTACGCGCGTCGTACGCGCGCCAGCTCCCAGCCTTCTTATTATATTATTTATTGTTGAATAATGTGAATGGTAATGCTTGGCTGTTCACGATCCCGCGTAACACCTGCCGTGTTTTCCCACAGTCCGCAGGAAGCGGCGACGCGAGCGAGAGAGTGCAGCTGTCACAGTTTAGCTTACAACGCTGTGTGGGTTTTGAAAGGCGGTGGATTTTCAGCGAAACCTCTCAACTGTACAAGAGAATATACAATGAAGTTCTCCTAGAGCTACACTAAATGCAACTTTTCCATGTTATTTATTGAAATGAACACTAAAGATCGTTATTAGTTAGGGAGGGACATGCTGGGTAGTTTAGAAACGCGCTGGATTAAGCGTGTATGTGCTGAAGCGATGATAGTCTGTGAGACGCGTGCATAACGCGTGGTAGAGGGAGCGAGTTGATGAGAGAACGGGCCAGAAAGAGAATCCCTGAAAAAAGACAACCACACGTCAATAAGTTAGATGAAATTAATGACAGTTGAGCGGTTGAACTCGTCAATGGTTTGAGTTAATTGAAACAGCGGAGATATGTGGATATCTGTTAGTGATGGGCCGACATTAACTTATTAATGGCTGCACGTTGGCTGCCTCGACTTTGTAGTTAATGGCACCTAATTGATTACGGAGTATTGTCATGGAAAATTTTGAATTAAACGGTTTTAAGGTTATTAAGAAAATGGCTGGAATTTTTACGAAGCAGCTTTTCAACTAAGAAAACAAATGAAGACAACCGATTGCGGAACGGGTCGCGATATCACACCATCTCCATCGTTTCGCAATTTATTATGTAAATTAACTGTTTTTATGGTTTCGTACCCAAAGGGTAAGGGACCCTTTTACTAAGACTCCACTGTCCGTCTGTAGACAGTTGAAATTTTCACAGATGACGTATTTCTGTCGCCGGTATAACAAAAAATACTTAAAACAAAATAAAATTTATAATATAAGTGGGGCTCCCATACAACAAACGTGATTTTTTTGCCATTTTTTGCTAGATATTAAAAACTGCAACAGGTAGATGCCTGAAATATTCCCAGAATATTTAGCTGTATATTCACTATAACAATAAATAAGTAACATAAAATACATATTTAAGATCTCATATAACATGATTTTTTGCTGTTTTTTGCTCGATATTAATAACGGCAACAGGTAGACGCTTGAAATATTCAAATGTTGTATAGATAATGGTGCGGAACCCTTCGTGCGCGAGTTCGACTGGCACTCGGCCGGTTTTTTTTAAATAATCTGGCCGATTCAGCCAGACCAGCCCGCTCGTAGTGAAAGGTCGCTATTCAAAACTTTGATTACTTTGCGGGAAAAAATAAAAATACTCGAAGTATTACGGGAAAGGGCAACTGTGTTAATGATACGAAATTTACATTGTAATTATCGTGAAAAAGCCTCGAGGACGGTGTAGTATTTCAAGAAAAGACAGCGACTTTTTTTGCACGATTGAAGAGCACCGTATTTCCTTTCATCATTGAATTACTTCTTTTAAAAGGCGCAATTTCCATGATTTTAGTAGCGAGACGCTCTAAACTGCAGTGAATAGACGCGTCTGCGCAAATAGACACCCCGGATGTATGCAATTTGGTCCAACCCAGTGAATAGCTTCCCGATTTTGGATTTGACCACGCGAATTAGTACCTTAACTCTGAGTAACTTGGCTGATATTCCATTAAAAAGTAAGCATATATGAGGTTTGCCGACCATGTAGGTCAGTCTATTAAATCGGTTTGCTGCACACGCTTGGGTCGATTGGGTTACAAAATATTTCACAAAAAAATAAATTGATCTTTTTTTCACTCCCGTCAGCATGCAATATAGTGTATTTTATTTACTAAGTTCTTTCGAAGTGCGTAACCATTAAAAATAAAAAAAATATCTAAGTCTTTAATGTGAGATTTGGAAAATAAAACCATAAACTTTAAGAGAAAAAAGTTGTTCGTTTGAAACACTTTGCGCAATTTATGAAAAAAATGTGTTTGCGCCTGCCAAAAAGTATGCAAACTCCTTGCTACTTCAAACTTATTCTTTTTATATAGAGATTCTTTTGTTTTGTCTTCTTGTGAAAATATTTGTGCAAGCAATATGTAATTGTACTATAATCTATTAAAACTATTGTTTCTATCCAAAAGTCGTCGTATTTTTATTGCGACGATTTACAGAAGAGATAAATCTCTTCAAAATGGAACAACGTTTTATTACTTACCACACACGAAATAAAAAAAATATATATGTCCAGGCATAGGAATGGATAGGCACTAGATAGTGCAATATAGGAGTTGCTCTAGATCCCACGTAAATCTGACATAACTAGATACATCATCTTCCTTCAGCCTTAGGCCTCTAAGGGCCGGTTTTTAAATTGAGACTTTCATTTGAATTGAGACTTTCGAGACGACCTCGTAGCGCAACGGCAGTACATCTGCATACCATGCGAGAGGTCCCGGGTTCGAATCCCGGCTGGGTAAAAAAAAAAACCCCAGGTCTTGAATGTTTACATGTTTGTGATGTCGTTGTTTCTGGTTCCCACGACACAGGGTATCCTAGTGTGGGGCCAGAAGCAATGTATGTGCCTGTATGTAAATGTTTATGTTTATTAAGTAAATACTTGAGTAACGTTCTGTCACGCTCTTCTCCGAGAAATTCGAAGAGACAGCACCACATTTAACTAATTATTTACTTTGGCCATTGGGGCCAGTTTCTGGGTTGAGAATTTCGCTACAGAAACCGGCCCTAAGTCATGACAAACCATGACTTGGCAAGTTAAACAGATCAAGATCAAACAGATCTCTTTATTGTAATACTACACAACCTACATACGCAGGTATATTTCTTATTCATCTCCTCCGTCCATATGACAAATTTTATTTATGTATGTTTATTCTATATTTACTTCATATTTATTCAACATTTATGTATGTGTATTAAATATAAAAATATCTTGCTTAGTATTGTTTAGTTGCACCGACTACCCGTCATTCAGCTTCTCAATTTTTTCTGTCAATGGTTGTCTGGAAGAAATTACTTAATTAAAGAAGGCCTCCAATTGTACTGTACTATATTATTGTTTAATTCTCATATGTAATTCCTGGTGTACGTACAATAAAGAATAATATTCTATCTATCTATCAAGTCAAATTCAAAGAAAATATGAGTCATACATAACAAACAATTTTCTAATTCTATTAGCTTTCATAAAATGTTACAATAAATAGAATCCTTTCGCAAGTAGGTAAGCGTGTAAGACGTCTGATTCATCCAGTTATCTTTACTTATTACGCACAACGCCGTACTCGGCACGTTCGTGTAGTAAAGCCTGTTGTTTACTACGCCTTTAAATTCTGAATCACAGTGTAAAGAAGGACTTCCAATCCGCCGGGTTTTACGGCAGATTAACTTTTGAACTTCAATGGCTAAACGCCGTTTTGCGCCATGCTGTGGCCAAATGCGGCCATGAAACTTGACCGGCGGCCATCCGCCGAGATTCAACACATGCCGTGCGTCATATGGCGTGCCAAAGGTCGACCAAGGTGGTCATTTCTGGGGTTCCGTAGCCGAAGGGTGTCAAACGGGACTCTGCGATATGCCTGCGACGACGTGTATCTGTTTGCCACACAACCTATTTAATATAAAGAGCATTATCTCATCAACCGATAGGTAACGATAGGTATCAATAGGGAATTGATATTTGTATAATGTTAAATAAAAAAAGTAAAAATTAAGGCATACATTTTAGGGTTAAGTTAGGTTTAGGGTTATGGACTAGATCAGAGTAAACTATTTCTTTATTTTTTTTTGTAATGATGTCGGTAAGCTGTTTTGTGCACCCATATAATAAGAAAACAGATCATTTTGTTTTTACTCTACCGTAAACAGCAATACATACAAGTGTCAAACTATGCTCGCCATGTACACTTTTTAATTTTTCTGTGAATGTTGTGTTTTATTTTTGTGTTTTTATGTGTGCAATAGAGAATAAAGTATGTGTGCTTTTAGTGCATTCCCTTGAACATAACAAACAATTATAAAAACCGGTCAAGAGGACTCCGCTGAGGGTCCCGAACTGAATGAAAGAAAAAACATTTTTCCTAAATAAGTACCTCATATTACCTATAGGTGCTGGATAGCTTCCTCGGTGCCCGAGTCCAACTCTTGGCCGGTTTTTTATGGGCCTCCTTGTTTATGTAAATTTATGTTTAATTGCTGAAAGTTTGCATGTCGTGTCTTTCGCCGCGGTGTCCAATTTCCTTTCTCGGTCCTGATGTAAAATGATGACATGGATGATATAACGTAGATACGGTAAAAACAAACGGAGATACATTTGCATATTCACAAGCAATCATGTGAGTATTTAACGAAGTTCTGTAGATTATCTACAATCAAAACCCCAACGGCCAAAGTGTTTTCGATTGTACCTAGATCGTCCGTTCCCACAATAAAATGATTAGAATCTTGTTTGAGGCCATCTAATTTTATGCCGTAACAGCAGATTAATTGCACCTACAGTTAATTCCAGAGCAATAATTCTATTTGCCATTACAAAACCGGCATTTAACACAGTAGCCGTCGAGCGTCCCGATAAATCAAGAGGTACAATAGCTGTTATAACTTTCAAAATATAAGCCTCTTTCACGCTTCGGGTTCAGACGCGAACGTTCACAAATTATTGTTCGGGCTGCGTTATTTTATTGTCCCGCTGCTTTTTTCTTCTGATCACGAATGTCGCCTCTCAGTCCCTCTTGCGCCGTCTGTGCCTTCCATCCTTGTCCAGCTTGTGGTGTAAGTGGTAGTCGAGCACGTGCGACGCGTTAAAGGCAGAGCGTTCCCACGGTCTGGCTCGAGCCGGCCTGCCCCCGCGCCGCCCCGTGACCCCCTCGGTTGCGCGTGAGTCGACGCCGGACTCTAGAACTAATACAACGCAAGGACAGCTGCAGTATTCATACAAATTGAGTGACGGAACATGCACTTCAGCCCTCCGATTGGGTTGTCCATTTTTATGTTTCCAAAGTATCAAGATATGTGTATTTGACTGTTCGGTGTATGGTAAATCGGACGAGTCCATAAGCATAGAACAGGGGCTCTGATATCACTTACATTACATGACGGGCTGAACACGATTTAAACAGGAGTTCAATATAGTTTTTTAACTTTCGCGGTTCTAGATTCTCGCGACTCTGGTGTCTGTAAAGATGCTGAAATTCAGCTTCATTGGATCTTTATGAAGGTTCAGTTGTTATTATCAGAAACTTATCTATGGATTCCAATTGGTGTTTCTGCCAACAGTTGATTTGTGGACAGACCTCGTGCCGAATGAAATGAACTAGCCGCACGGCACGTTCTAGTTGCGAAACGTTTCTCGGATCGCCGGAAATGGTGGCTCTTTCTGTCGATTTTGTTGATGACTTTCACTTGGGATTTTTGATAGAATGCACTGGATATTTAGTCTTCTTCTTTCCGCGCCTCTTCACCGGTGATCGGAATAGACAGAGTATAAATTGATACCGTTGGCAAGGAGAAATAAAATAAGACAAGGAGTGAAACTATTAAATTTCGGGAATTGTGGCATTACTTTTGGAGTAATCTGATCAACGTATAAAAAATCTTTAACGTACCTACATGGAAATATAAATACGTATAGTTTTCCGGAATCTTCAGATTTCAGAATTATCGATGAATCTACGCATAGAAAAATTGTGAAAAATGTGACGGTGATATAGAAAAAGTGTAAAAGCGGAAAATTGTATAAACGGTGCCTTGAACTCCTTTGTGAGTGGCCAGAACATCTCCAACAGAGCTAGATTGGCTTTTCATAATAGAGTGCTGGTCCCAACACTTATGTATGGTAGCGAGACTTGGGTATGGCAAAAGAAGCAAGAAAGTATGATTAATGCAATAGAAATAAGGTCCTTGAGAAGTATGTCTGATGTTATTTTGAATGACAGGATACGCAATAGTTTCATTAGAGAACGTTGTGGACTGAAACAGGATGTAGTGTCTAGAATTGAGAAAGGAATGTTGCCTTGGTTTGGAGATGTGGAGATGATGAAGGAAGAAAGATTGAAGAAACAAATATACCAAACGAATGTGGGTGGAAGGGCCGGCAAGGCCGACGACCCAGGTGGACTTACTTCGACCAAATAGGGGATGTATTAGCAAAGGGCAAGATAAAAAGTACCCAAAACCGGCGTGCGTGCATGCAACGACTAATTAATGTTAAGGAAGCGAAAGTGATCTGTCAGGATCGTGGCAAGTGGCAGTCCCTGGTCTCTGCCTACCCCTTTGGGATACAGGCGTGAGTTTATGTATGTATGTAGAAAAATTGTTTTTCGACGCAGGCCACCATAGTATAATATTTACATAGTAGCCCTTACATAGTAGGGCACGGACCTTCTCTCAGAGAGAGTATGCGAGCGGATTTGCGCTGAGATATGTGAACACAACTTTCGCTCAGGTTTCCTCACGATGTTTTCCTTCACAGTCACCGAGCATAATAATTGCTTCTTTAAATTAGAGAATGTTCCTAACTTTAGAAAACGAAGTATTTGTATCCCGACATGTACATGTCTTGATTGTAATGTAACGAACTCTCTAGTCTTAATATTCTTTTGATGATTCTTCTTCCTGTGGTGCCTGTCCAACTAGCGAAGGTTGACAATGGGCTCCACATCATTTACGTGAAGGTGAAAGGGGCTGGTAGCACTTGCGACTCCGGTGCACTTCCGATGGTTTTTAGCCAGCATTTCTTTTTTCGGCAGCGATTTTTCCTATCATTATTAGTTGTAGACAATTTCGTTTTGATTGAAAAATTGTACTGACACATCCAACAGAGTTAGTTACTGCTTATTTATAAACCGATCGTCAATTATCGTGGAATCTTGCAATACAACTTTTTTTACAAAACTCCGAGTCCATGTGACTGAGGACTTTAAGAGAATGTACAGCAAATTGCAAATATTTGCCTCTTTTGGCCGCATCTGTTTTTCACTCGGCCTACTCGTATTACATTATTTATAACTCTTCCTTATATGATTTAACTTGTCGTAAAGGGTGCTTTATCAATACAACACATTGCTACACAAGATTAATCGTGATTTCTATTGCCATATAGGGACTAACATGTGTCGGTGGACCATGTAGAGTGAATCTAATAAATGTAATATTTTTATTGAGGTTATTTGATTAAATCATTAAACGCCAATTATGTCTCAGTTATAAGGCGCTACTAAGCTGTCAAAGAAAATAAGCTGAATAAATTGTTTGTTTGTAATAATTTGTTTCTATTGAAGTCCACGCTTTACAATAAATTGTAAAGTTACATAAAACAAGACGATTATGCTTACGATTAAAACTTTAAGAAATGACTCAAGAGTTAATAAAATTTAACAAAAACTTTTGATGCAGGGATTTTAACATCTACCTATGTCAAACTTCCTTTTTTTAGTCGTAAAAACCTTTTTTCTTTAAGTCCTGAACCCACCCTACTTTTTCACGTTTTAAAGCTATTTATACTTTGACGAAAAGAAGACCACGAAAGTGTCATTGTAAAAACTCATTCAGATAAAGTTTACCTTACAATTTTTTTTTTTTAATTTCATTTATATTCAATACATCCACTAACGTAGTCAATTACAAGTAAGAGCGTTTACCATAAGAAATATGGTAGCGTACGAACTGGGCCCTTATGAAAAATGCGACATTATCGGAAGTAGCGAGATGGTCGCAAATCCGTATCTCGAGATATATGATATGACGACGTGTTGGGTTAAAAAAGCGCCATGGATTTCTTGCGTTCATTACTCAGTGGCAGGAAATTTCGAAACTATTCAAAAAAAGAACGGTATTTGTCGCTAGATTCGAGTTAATTGTTGTGCTCAAGCGCGACTTTGACGACCCTTCCGAACATAATATCGCTGTTTCATAATAAGGGCCCTGACGTCACCGCCGCCGCCGCCGCCATGACATTGCGACGTGGTGCGTGCGCGCCGCGCCCGTGCCGTAGCGCATGCGCGGCTCGAGGTCACGCAGCGCGTGGTAGCGGGCTTAGTTGTCGGTGGTCGTGGAGGAATTTGGCCGTCGAGGTTTACTTCCGAAGTTCCGCTCCACCGATTTACGCCACTTCAGTTATGATTGCTTATGAAGTGGCGCTAATTTAAATGCTTGTTTGGCCAACGAACATAAGTGCATAAAAAAAGCCAAGAGAAGTAGACAGCGACTACAGCTAAAGTTTACAGCTTTCTTCTTGATCAGGGTGTCTAACTTTCAATTCGTCTACGAAGCAAAATGCCTAAAATGAATTTCTACAGAGAAAATTACCTCGGCTGTAAATCGCCTAAAGAATAAAACGTCTACCAAGCAAAATGCATAAAATGCGATCTTTTCTAAGTATAGTAAATCGTCTAGAGATCAAAATGTCTACCAAGCAAAATGCCTAAACTACGGAGCAGAAAACTACGTCAAAAAGTCCTTTTTTTATACAACGCAAAGCCCAACGTAGCCTGATGTCGAATCTGTAAAGAATCTTCCACTGAGTTACGACTAAACTGAAACCTTAGGGGTCACGCTCTTGGGAGCGTGAGAGTTAAAACTTAAATACTCCAATAATATGCTAGGTACATACAAATATTTAGAACTAGCTTTCATACCGCAGTTTTGCCCCGCGTAGTCCCCGGCTCGCTTGAAAGAATCTCCTGAATTTTTGGCTTCGTATAATAGAATTTTTCTTGGGAAATGAAAGCCTGATGCAACAAAGCAGCAAGCCCTAATTTCCCGATTAATATAAGGTCCAGATCGACTACTTAAAATACTGTTAAGTCATATTACACTGTAAGCATTTTGCTTCATAGTCAAAATAAAATAAGGTTGAGTTCAAATGCTGCATAGCCATATTGCAAGGTAGGCATTTTGCTTTCTAGTCAATATAAGGTTTAGTCCAAATGCTGCATAGTTGCAAGGTAGGCATTTTACTTCCTAGTCAATATAAGGCTTAGGTAAAATTTGGCATAGACATACGCGTTTTTTTATTTTTCTGTGATTATTTTATGTAAAGTATACATGTAGATATTGTAGATTTTGTCCGTACTTACATGTGTTGGTTTTCAGTCTTTGTAGCTTCACAAAAAGTCAGGGCTACTCCGCGGCAGCTTTTATAGCATCAAAATGAAAGCAAATTTTTAACAATGAGTGATGAATTTTTAACCTTCAGTTTCATAACGATATGACGATAACTTGGCTATCGATAACGTATCAGGGTCTAATCCTCAGGTGTAAGTAATCTCGAAGTTTGTAGCGCGCTACGAATGCCTACGGCGAGCGCGTCCCGTTACGAAACTATTTACTACGGTTTTTACTACATACTTTTTAAGTAACTGTCATTTATAAATTCTCGTTTGTATTTTCAAAACCTCTCAGCTTATCGCTCAGCGCCGCTCTTGAACCAAGGCTTTTACACTAATGGTGTCAGCGCAAATCGCGATAGCGCGCATTGCACTTTGTCGCACGTGAAAACTCGTGGCGATCGGTGTGTAGGCGCCTTTATCACGATTGATGTTTGAATGGACCGCATAATTTGTTATAACGTGGTGTTTAACTGTTTCTATAATATATTTTAAATAGACACAATACTTATTAGTATTAAGCTCGCCTACGTAAATTCAAACGTGTTTATCGTGCAATAAAGAATTTTCAATCCATCGATCAAAAGGCTTTTTCTGATGAACTATACTTGTCGAAATAGTTTTAAGGCAGTCATTTTATAAATTTTTCTATTGCACGAAAAAATTATTTTTTTTCTACATTCCCACCGGAGCTATATTTTCTACAATAACGCGATTAAATCGCATGTTATTTCTATATTAATAAAATCTGCTTACGGCATTATGGAGCGCGAAATTTTTCATCTATTTAGGTTTAGTAAAATATTATGTTGCCGAACCGGGTCATTTATGATTCATCAAAAGTTTGGACATTGGAAAGGAGCGTTGATAGTATCGCAAATTTAAATAAAATTTGTAGTAAAACGTCGTAGTAGACAATAATATGTATTTTTAAGTTTTAAAAATAATCTTCTTCCTGATAGCTTGATGCGTAGTAAGGCGTCAGTTTCTAGTATTGTAGTGAGCCGTTCTCCATAACAATGCACTTCCGCGCGCGCGAGAATAGAATTGAAAAGAATCGAATAACGGCCTTCAATCGATTATTATCATCTTCGTACAATCGCGTCTAAAGGTCACGCGTAATACGAAAACTCTATTGAAGAACTCGGCCAAAGAAAAACCTTTACACTGATGGAACATCTACTCTATTCTAGATGGAATAGCGCTGAGTTTCAAACTTTACCGAGGCAAATGTGTAGCAATGTAAAAAAGTTGTGTAAAACATCCAATACAAGCCAACGGTCAAGGAATCCTGACGTTTATCAGCCATGTATTACGGACTGAAATAGCGTGACATCTGAAGCAGCATGCGCGTAATCGTAAGCGAGGAAGCGCATTGTTAGGTCACGTTCCCACAAGTCCCCTTTCTTCGAGGGGGAATAAATAATTGCACTTTTTTCTGTCGCATATGGCTAAGGAAACGGTGCGATCTGCCTCGCGTTCCCACGGTTCGCCCCTTGGGCATAAAGGCCGATGGAGGTCAAGAAAAAATACGTGCCATGCCAACGCAATATGGGGTTGTGTTGTAAGACGGCAGATGTACGGCTTGGATCTAGGGGTTAAGGGTAAAATTGAGAAGAAGTAAAAAAAGTACAATTGATTGACGTGAGGTATTTTTGGATTGGATGGTTTGGTTACACTTTTTCTTTTCTCATTTTTTATGTTCGATTTGTTTTTAAGAAATGTTGCGTAGTTTTTCTAGCTGCACAATTTTCTGTAAAACGTTATAAAGCCAAACGTAACGTAACCAGTGTTTTTTATTATTGCAGAAAGATGCAACACACGTTTTTGCTACTAAAACGCGCACACCTGAAAATCTTAACAAACATCGCTACTGTCGTTATAATATCGGCAAACATACCGTAGGTATTCGGCCACTCAAAACTAAAGGCATCCTCAAAACCAAAACATTCCAAGGAGTCCAATTACAAAATCCACTCGCGCGTTGCCAGTACGTCGCCATTAGCCATGACGAAAAAAAAAACTGGCGTCGATGCAAAAAAAAAAAACCGGCCAAGTACGTGTCGGGCCACGCGCAGAAAGAGGGGGTTTTATCTGTTTTACAGAACTAACAACTTCATTAGGATTTGTAAGGCATAGATTTGTACGAAGTTTTCCTTTTGTAAGTTGACCGCCTATTACGTGACAGTTTTCCTTTTAAGTTAATTAGGGAAGTAGGCCCCGCATGCCCTTTTAGTTGCATCCGTTAAGTTGGGAGAGGGGTGGGGACGCCCTACTCTGACACAAATTTGCGCTTTAAAGCTTAATATTTCGCAAACGGAACCCTAAACGAAAATTCGTCTTCCTACACCCACAATATTTTTAAACGACCAATTCAACGATACCCGCACTAAATGTGAATCCCCAATTTACGTGTAGGGGAGATAGGTACCTTAAATTATTTTTTTCCAGTTTTTACTGTAAGTACTGTTTTTTGGGCATAATAAATTTGTAAATCTATGCCAAATTTCAGCTCCCTAATCCTTATCGTCTCTGTGCTAAGCCGCTTACAAACAGACAAATAGACAGATGGACGGGTGGACATGGCGAAACGGAACCCTAAAAAAAAGGAATTGCACCTTTTCTAAGGAGTTCTATATTTGAAAACTCGTCTCCGTTCCCACGATCGCTCGCGCCAGTTGTTCGTCATCCCCTTTATATTTTTTTGTTGCCATTATAAAGGCGATATGTGTGTGACGCGGCGATGAAGGAAGGATCGTGTGTAATGTCCCTAGTATCACGTGACCGTACTAAGGACTTATAAAGGGCTATTGTGATTGTAAGGACTTTTGGTTTCTTGAGGTCTATATGATTCTGAAAAGCTAGGGAAAGGAGTGTAGTTTTACATTCTAGAATATTAAAATATCTATACACATAGTTTATATTCAGAGAAGTTTGCATGAAAATAATCAACGATTTTCATGTAGCTAACCTTTTTTTAACACGCACTCGCCACTAAAGTTTATTTTCATAATACACAGTTAATCAATAGAGGGCATGTGCATAAAAAGTTACTCATACAGTTGCGCCTTGAACGTACACCAAACTGCACTCTGACCGCCACTTAATAAAACTGAAAATTGATCGCGTGCTTGACTCCTTGAACCAATCGCAAAGATGTTTTTAAATATTCAAAAAGCAACCCTATTACATGGGGTCTGAAGTAGAATTTTTTTTTTGTCGCCTGTCCTAGACGCAAGTCAGTGGTTAAGGAGGGAAGTGCACACATTGCGTTTCGGCCGGGATCCGTTCCCACGATCCGAGCGGCATATGGCGCGTATGCGCTTACTCATGGCGACGGCGCGATCAACGGTGACGCGTGGACAAAAAACACGCACGGCTTAGCGGATCTTTATTGAATAGTGGGCACGCATTTTGTTTTAGATAAGGGAAAGTAACAACTTATTTTCATTATATTTTCAAGGATTTTGGAAGCGTCTAACTTTACAGCATGGAATTTGCATATTTCATTTAGCTATTTAAAAATATTCTTCACAAATGTACTGAAACGTAGCTCAATAAATTAATGTATGATAGATTATCTGATGGAAGACGTAATTTGGCTTACAAAAATAATGAGTTAGTTAACTCTCTGTGGCCAAATAACTAATGCTGCTGTTTTCAGACATAATTTAAAATTGGTTTCCTCCTTTTTCTTTACGAATTTTCTTTCCAACGTCCCAAATTTCATTAAGATAACTTAAGCCTTAAAAAAACACTGAAACGACGAGCTTACTAACCGAACTCATTATCGACTCAGAAAAGGATCCGCGGTCAACTAAATCGGTTCCAATTCCGAATTTCGGCGCGCAGTTTTTTCCGCGGGCAGGTGACGGCGCATATGTCGCCCGCGCGGCGCAGCGTTCCCACGGATCGCGCGCACCGGGCTTTTGGAAAATACTGTACGGACATTGTAAATGAGAGTGTGGATAGTTTTTTAGTTTTGTTCTCATTGGCAAGTGGTTTTGGGCGGAAAACTTTGGGACAGCATGCTCTGAATTTGTTTTGAGAATCTAGTCTATAATCTAGTTTGGTTCGCACGTTTATGGAGGAAAAATGTAAAGTTATTAAATTTCACAAAACAATCCGTTTTCTATGCGCAAATTGTATTACATATTTGGGTTTTTCTAGCAACAAAAATGTCTTACGTATGAAAAACGTGTTGTTTTTATTGTTTTTAAGTAGGATGCACGCCTTTTGTCGCTATTCTTAGATTAGTCCTGAAACTGAAACTATTTACGCCCGCGGGGCCGTATACAGACTTTTTACGGTTATTTTTATTGTTTACAATTTTCCGTGGCCTGAGACTTAACTGAGACTACTGTAGCATGCAATAATCTTGTATAATGGTTGATCATTTATTGGCATACTTAATGTAATTTCGGAGGAAAACTATGAGTATAAATAAGTGTGCCGAGGTTTAAACGTGCATACCTGCAAAATGTTTCACTAGTAAATCTTAGCAATTTCAGTCGGGTATTTTTCAAAATTGCCGCAATGTTTTTTTAATTATAAAAAAATCTGTGTAGAAAATTTTGTTTGAGAAATATAGGATAGAGTACTCGTCGCAAGAGATGATCTATTTAATAATAATTATAAAACATAGCCAACTTTAACTGATTAATTAATATTGCACAATGACGTTCGTGACAATTATTGTAACTCGTTATTAAGTATGGCTGTTGTACGGATGTGTGTACATTCGATAGCACATCAACCTGTACATAATGTGCACTCTAATCAGTCACGTTAAGGACGACTTTGCAACCAAAATGTAAAGGTTGACCTGCTGTCGACTATATAGGCAATCAGCATAACTATTACTAGGTAGTTTAATGCTATGTAAATGAGATTCAGTAATTGCATATTGACGTAGGTAGCCTATAACATGGCCGTAACTTTAAAAAAAAACATTTGTGTGATAAGGTTTCCTCATAAGACATTTTCTCATAACTTTTATTTATTTAATACTTTTATTGAACTTAACTTAATGTACAATATGGCGGACTCAATGCCATAAGCATTCTCTACCAGTCAAACGCAGGAGGGGGAAGAAGAATTTTACTCTCAATAACGGCTTCTACGAGCTATTTGATCCATTTAATCGGCGACTAATGGGCTATAAAATATCAAGTAGTATTTATTTTAAGCTTGGCAGTAGAGAGCCATCTACCAAGTACTCTGGGAACTAATTTCGTGACAACATAGCGGTTTACTGGGGTTACAGATTTCGGAATTGCCAAATGATAAGGGGAGCTTCCGGCTTACAAGAATTTACAACAATTAAAACAGTTTCCTGACAATACATAAGGTCAAAGTGTAGAGCATTGTTGGCTACGTGGGAAGTGATTTCGCAAGCTAAAATAGGGGTTGATTTTGTATAAATCTTTGGCACTTTCATTCGTAGAGCTCATTTAGATGTTGCTTCTTGAACGAGGAAGTTTTATCTACATTTGTGTATATTGCGAATTTATGCCAAATTTTTTATGTTTGGTTAAGTAGTACGTAATCCATAATTATATCAATGATATCATGCCGATCGACGCCAAAAGGAATTGTGAATGAATGTGTGTGTGTGTGTGTGGCGTGTATACTTAGGTGTTCTAGTAATTGTCATTGAGAGTTCAGTCAGTTTATTGCTAAGCGACATTAGTGCATTGGTGAATGGAAAAGTACCGTGTAGATTAGATCGTGTACCGTGTAAGTACCCATTGCAACGATGTTGGCACACTTGGTGCCCGATTATAGGTATGCTGCTGGCGTTATCATAAACAAATGAAACTTATCAATAGCATTCAAATTATTCTGGTAGCAATTTATAAATGAGTCACAAACATTTAATATTGACTGTGTTTAAGGTCTGGTTCCAAATTGTCACTATTATTTTAATTCTAATTGGAGTTATGTTTTTAATTGACTAACATATATTGACCTGATTCATGTAAGTATGCGCTATTATATATAATGCGCGGATGTTTTAATTTATAAATGACGTGTTAACGAGATCCTGTTTTGACTTAATTTTTATAAGACGGTTAAATTGTGATCGAGATCATAGTGAGTAGATACCCTTTCAACATTTAATTTTAAATTGTATTCACAGTAATACCGTTGTAGACACTGAATTAAAAAAAATACTTCTGGAGAAAAATATGTCAAAGAGAAACACTGAACCTTAACGCTGCCGCCGCCAGCTCAGCTTTGACGCAAGCCTCTTGACAACAAAGAGACAACTTGTTTGCCACACGATTATGCCGAGTTGACTTGAACATCAACTGTGCAAACCCGATGATATCACCGAGGTGGCACGCGTGCGTGTCCAATTCCTACGTCCTTGGCCAGCCTTGCATTGTTGGCGGCATGTGTGCTGCAAAGGAAGTACTTTATACTTTATTTATACTTTATTGCACACATAAAATTACACGAATAAAACAAAACATTTACAGAATTAAAAAGTGTACATGGCGAGCTTATTTCAGCAGAAATCTCTTCCAGCCAACCGTGGATGTGGTGATACGAACATTATAAAAAAGGGAGGAAAGTGTACAATAATTATTACGTACTATATTACAACCCAGTACAATCATACATACGTAAGATATATTACTAATATATATAGCTACAATCCGGTATACTCACTGACTGACTGACTGACTGACTGACAGATCATCTATAGGTTTCCTCGGAAACGGTAAGAGCTACGTGAAAATTTTGTATGAGAAAGTTGTAGGAAATGTATGATATACAGCCATCCTATGAAGCCGATTTTTGAATTTCGAACGCGTTCTTCCATACAAATGCGCTAACTTTTTTGTTTACCGGCCGATTTGGATGAAATTTGGAACAAGTGTTTTTTTTGTGATCTCATTTTGAAAAAAAATTTTAAACGTTCGAAATTCAAAATAGGGGCGAGAATATGGCCGCCCAAAAAATCGACCTCTGCGCAAAAAAGTCGGCAGCCAACTGGGCATATGCTAGAGACGTGCCCTAAACGGCATCGGGTTGTCAAAGGACCCATGTATATGAGAAAAATCTGACATTTTGGATTTTCAAGATGGCGGCCGAGATATCGACGATTGAAAATGAGAAAATTTTGTATGGAGAATTTGTACTGAAAATCGACTTTTAGTACAAAATTTTAAACAAAAATGAAGAATTTTTCAAAAAAACGATTTTTCGAGGCCGAAGAGGTGATGAGGAACCTCGCCGCGGCGAGGCCGAAGGCCGAGCTCCGTTCAGGCCGAGGCCGAAGGCCGAGACCACACATTTTCCGGCGAACAAGCAACAACGCAAAACCCAGATGGGACAAACTTGCGAGGCCGAAGGCCGAGCTCCGCGAAGCGGGCCCCAGGAACCCCGCCGCGGCGAGGCCGAAGGCCGAGCTCCGTTCAGGCCGAGGCCGAAGGCCGAGACTATACATTTTCGGCGAACAAGCAACAACGCAAGAGCCAGTTGGGACAAACTTGCGAGGCCGAAGGCCGAGCTCCGCAAAGCGGGCACAAGGAACCCCGCCGCGGCGAGGCCGAAGGCCGAGCTCCGTCCAGGCCGAGGCCGAAGGCCGAGACCATACATGTTCCCACTCAAACAATCCCAACGTCAAGTGTCTAGCGAGGCCCTAGGCCGAGCGCCGCGGAGAGCGAAGCTCGGAGCGGCTGGGGGTTGGCGCGCGTAAGCGCGCAGGGGGTTCACCCCCTAGTTTATTTATATAAAATTAAAAAGTTACATAAACTTACTTATAAGATGATAAATAACTAGAATACGTAAATAAATAAATACCTAAGTAAATAAATTAACTAAATAAATAAACTAAATGGCTAAGTATGTATTAGCATGCACAAAAAGTCATACATGTATAGTTATTATTAATATTTTAAGATATTGACATTTTATAGTGTTATTTTTTGTCCTTTGTAACCGATTTTTAAAAAGGAGGAGGTTATCAATTCGACGTGTAGGTTTACTTTTTAATTTTTTTTTGGCTATGTTTTCGCATAACTCCCTCAAATCTTAACCGATTTCGACAATTTGGTGAAGATCTGATGAAGACTTTCAGAGATGGAGAACGGAACTCTTCAATGGACAGCAGTAAATAAGGCCTAATTCTTTAGTAATATCCCCATGTTTCATAAAATAACGTAAAAGTAGTCCCGAGGTGATCGAAGAGATTTGTTGATGTTCTGGTGAAGATTTTCGGAGATTGAAATTGAGAACTTCAAATTTTAAAGTAACGAATTAAGCAGGGTAATTATGCTTATAAGGGACTTGTTTATTTTACTCCCGCTACCCCACTAAAAATTGAAAAAAATAAAATAAATAAAAAATAAAAATCGACTTCAAAACACTACAGTACTAAATAGTTAGAAATAATTTAAAAGAATACCTTTAAATTAGAAGTATGTATTGTATGTATTGTATATATTGTATGTATTGTATGTATTGTATGTATTGTATGTACTGTATGTACTGTATGTACTGTATGTACTGTATGTATTGTATGTATTGTAGGTTTTGTAGAAGTATAATTTGTAGTCTGTGCCCAAAATATATGTCTTAGTCATGAAACTGGGCACCGACACCGACTACAAATTATGCTTCTATAATACCTACATATATACATACTTCTAATTTCTTTTTAGTGCTATAGTGTTTTGAAGTCGGTTTTTATTTTTTAACGTAAATTAACGTAATTTTACAATGTTGTTATTTTGTGTGTGATTTTTGTAAATAAATATGAATCTCCATTTTAAAGGCGAATCATAATATTGCAGCCGCTGCAGAGCAAAGACTCTATGGGCTTAATAACCACGGGCACCTACCGCGGATGGCAATTTCAAGCGCTATGTGAAGACCCTAGGCACTCAGGTTTCCTCACGACGCTTTTCTTCACAGTTAGGCTTCCTTCACAATGAGGACTAAAAGTCATAATATGGCACCTATGTAAATGCTGTGTGGTGTGCGAGATCATACCTTAAGACCGTGCTTAGATTTTGTTTCTCTTCGGTCGCATATTAAACATTTTTTGTAATCGTAAAAGAATGACTGCACTCTTTTTCATTGTTGATACAATGGATACAAAGTTATTTATAACTGAAATTCAAAATGATCCCGTTACGTGGGATACATAGTTGTCGCTCCCTCCCAGTCGATTACTTGATAATTAATCCTCCCAGATTCGTCGTTGACTTGTATCTACTTTCGTTTTCTGCGTCTTCGAACTAACAAAGCCAGCAGTAGTGTTTCCTATCCATTTTGCTACAGTGCCCAAAACGCTTTCAAATCGCTCGCAAATCACTAGTGTGAAAGGGTTGTTAGAGTATTACCACATTGTATATGCTGTTTATGTATGGTTAAATAATGTTAATTACATTCCCGTTTCACGTGAATGCGTGAGGACTTTTTTTAGGGAATTCGCAAATTTTGGCCAAGTTGCATCACTAGGTAATATAAATGACAGTCAAGTCAATTAGCTACGGTTAACAAGCCGAACGGACGTCGGACTTCCCAATTGAATTACGCCGTTTTAAATTTCTTAAAAAGCACAAAATTTTTCTCGAAGATCGGCAGTCATATTCTCAAAATATGGTGCCATGGTAAAATTTATGATAGCACCTAATTGCTATAAGTTGCTTGAACAGAAGCGCAGCTATGAGAGTTTAATTACTTTCATATCACGGCTGCTCTTAATAGCAATTTAATTGTAATTGAAAACTAATTAACTTCGCGGCTCTACACTATCTTCAATTAGCCATAGATCATATTGATTACAGTTCTAATGGCATCTCGCACGGAGTTCGATTACCGGCCCTTTACAACAACCGGTCCGTTGCAACAATGGACATTTCTCTTTAAGTATGCATGTGGCCAATACCGAAATCCGACAAAAAAGACTTAACCCAAATTTTGCAAGAGTTGCGGAATTGAAAATGTTATTGGGTAAGAAAGAAGGGTTGCAAAAAAATCTATTCTAGAACCCGAAGTCCAACACACGTGCATGGCTCCGACAATGCCTTCGGATGACTCACGACGTCTCGCTTCGGCCACGATCCACGAACGTTTATTATTAAACTCGAGAAGCAAAAAAAAAAGATAAGCGTTCACCCGTCGTGTAGCGTCAAGGAATTGTACATCTGCCGAAAATTCTCACGGGTCCGAGGCTCTCGTCCCGTATGCTGTTATTACATGAAGTATCTCGGCCCGCGCATTATAGATCTTGTAGTCGTGTGTACGGATAATTATGACAACTCTTGGGCTAGCGGTATTCACGACGCGGACTCATTTAATAGCCAGACAATTAGCATATCAGGTTTACTCTTAGCGATACGGCAACTTTAGCGACGCTGGCATGGGAGAGTTGGGAGCATACGGTCGTTTTTTGTTTGGCTATTAGCCTATTACTTACATTGTTGCTTGCGGTTCTTTATGGATTTTGTTTTAGCTCGTTCGTGCAATTATTGATTAATTGAGAATTTTTTTATGGGACATGTTCAATTTCATTATGCATGACTGACGATTGACTTGGAAGATAATTTTTAATCACTCGCAATTAGGCCCGTTTAATATATAAATGGAAAACATTCCCGAATTTCACTTTTAATTGTTCACGAATCTCGTGAGTTTTTATTAAGAGTTTAATTAAATTATTTTTTTACTCCTTAGATTTATTAAATTCGTTATATTCCTACAGCAATTCCTATCTTTTGAAGATTTGAGAAGTACAAATTCCAAAGTGACCTTTCTTACCACATTATTAAGTTAAGGTCTACCAATTTATAATTGATATATAAAACTTTTCTAGCTATGCCTTTTCCGGTCCCGTCCGCCCGGTCCCTTCTGGTCCCGTAAGTCTCGTGAAAATTTTTACAAAACAATCCATTGTAATTCGCACGCAGCACATTGTTTTTATTTTATGGCAGAAGTAATGTTTTCAATGGTTTTATGGCTCAAGGCACGCTTTTAATTATTTGGATAGGTACAATACAATTGTTATTTAGCGATAACTAGGTGGTAACGGCATCTACGATGGCCATGAATTTTGATTGCCAGTTGTAGGTAAATGGGTTGTAAGTTTCCACAGCATTTTCACGATAAAACGAATGACGTGTGCAATTATTTTATGCAAGCATGACACTAATAAATCGTATTGTATGTTAAATTTATTGTCTCTTCGTAATAAAGATGAAAGTTTTTAAAGCGTTGCACTGCACGTGCATAGTGAATTGGCAATTGTTAATGTTATGGCATTGTTAAGCAAAATACTACGGAGTTTTAATACGTTCGCCGCTGAAATGTAGCTTGCACAATGCAGTTTTTCAACGTTTTCGTGTCTTGGAACAAGTCTTTGGCGGCACGTCGCAACTTGTTCGTTGTACAATTTTTACAACAGGTTGTGACTTGTCTAGACTCGAAGGGTAGTTTTGTGATATAATTTTGCACAACTGCATTTGCATGTAACGTTGCATGAGAGTGTAATAATAGCACTGTTTTCCGTAGGTTGTACAAATTTAATTTATTTTAATACAAATGTGATACTGGCTCATTCAAGTTTTATTTGGATAAATTTTATGTGATAATCCAGATTGTACCCGTTGCCAAATTTCATCGAACCATGCTCTATAATTTATAGCAAATGAGAATAATAATACTCACAACACAGTAATTATTATTGAATAAACACACACATTTATAATATTTGTCGAATATTAGCGTAGATTTTAATTATATTGTACACATACATAAACTCACGCCTATATTCTGGAGGGACAGGCAGAGATCAGGGTTCGCCACTTGCCACGATCCTGAAACACCTTCTCTTGATTTATTTATTTATTGATACTTTTATTGCACTCACATAAAAAAAATCGTACAATGCGGCGGATAACATCAACTTTTATTTGTCGTTGCATGCACGCACGTACGTACTTCCTTTTTATCTTGTCCTTCGCTAATACAATCCCTGTTTGCCCGAAGTATGTCCGTCTGGGACGTCCCTCACCAGCCCTTCCACCCACATTGACTTTACACTCAGGTTTTACCACTTATTTTCTCGTCATTTTGTTTACATTTTATGAAGAAAAATTACTCTTTGCATTGCAAGTTGCAATGCAACCTCACCGGTCAGTGGCAATTTGTAACAGATGTTGAGGTTTTCATGACTATAAAAAATGCAAAGCTGCAAACTTTCATATTATCGATATGAAATATAAATAAAGTCTATATTTTCACATCAATCTTGCCAAATGGCAGTGCAGCATTGAAATTATGAAAATCCCGAGGCCTAATCCTAAATCTTGCTTTACAAAAACAAACAACCCGGCTCCAATCGAAAGATAAGAATCAATCAATCACGAGCCAAAGCATATCTCGGCGAGTGCGCGGCTTAAAAAAAGATTTAAACAAAAATGGTCGGATAAAAAGTGACCATTACGGAGCCAGTAGCGAGAGTAGCCTGCAGCGTTGCACGTGCGAGCCTTCCAAGTCCGTAAAAGGCAAAGCGAGATGATAAAGTATGGACGAGGTGACTACCTTGCCCGTGGACCTATTAAAAACTTCTCTGCTTCAATCCATCCAGGCTTATTATGCACAAAATAAGCCTGAAAATAATTGTGCTGCTTGATTTACACTTATAGGAATAATTTAGGTGTTAAAATTTGTTTGATTTATCTGGTGTAGAAACTAGATTACAACTATTACATAAATTTTGGGTTTTTGATACTACCACTTTTAGCGGTAGAAGTAAGTAAAAGCAGTTTAGTATTATTAACATAAGCAGCCTATATTCGTCGTACTGCAGGCTACAGGCCTTCTCACAGAGAGAGAGAGAGTGTAGGCTGTCACCACGAGTGTCCACCGTTGATTGGCAATTTCAAGCTGAGGTTTGTGAACAGCTTAGACGCGAGCGAGGGGTCAGAATCTATGAATGAAAACTAGGACATGCTTCTTTTGAAGTTTTGTAAAAGTTTCTAAATATACCTCAGTTTCTGTGGTCAAGTTGTTTGTATGTGTATTTATTTATGTATAGTGTCGGATGTTGGCTCGCGTCGGCCAGGCCCGTCAGACGAGTTTGGTTCGCGCCAAGACTCCTCAAGTCCTCATTCAACTTTATAGGCGGCGGTTTGAATACTTTTTTTGGTCTTTGTACTGTTATTTATTTGCTACTGTATTTAAGCAGAGTGCTTTTAATTCAAAAGGATTGATAGGAATGAAAGAATCAGGTTAATTTAAAAATTGTAGTTTTATTCTTGTCTTTTGTAACAATGTGGATGACTTACAACTATAACTACAATCAAAATCCCTAAAACTATTAAAGCTCATTATAGGAAGATCACAAATGTAGACTCGACGCTACCTAACCTAAAATCTTATACAATACAAAACATTTCAAATCAAAACTTATACAATTCAAAATTAAAGCTTTCAAGGAGTTTTTATTTATATCACGAGTATAGAGCAAAGCCCTAGCACTAAGCTAACCCTAAAATGGCACCTTCGAATTGTCCTAAATACTAAAATCACAGACGGGTTTCAGAAACCAACGGAGCAGTCACTGGTTTTTCAGGAAGACACTGAATTCTTCTTCATCTAGCCTCGCTGAGTTAGGCTTGCACCCATCTGTCCTGGAAGACTGGGTACTGTTGCTCCGCCGTCTGGCATTCTGTGTAGCAGTGGGCTGAGGCGAAGTCGGCCTCGGTTTTGGAGGCACTGGTCCAGAAGAAGGTGCCGGCTTCTGTCCGGGCGAAGTGGACGGGGACGTAGAAGTCATCTCGCGATACCGGGGTGACGTCACAGGACTCCTCGTTGTAAACAAAGATGGCGGCTCCAGGGGCGCACTGGTTCACCTCCTCCATCAGTTTGCGCTCAAGAGACTCGTTGCTTGAGTTCTGCTCGTCTTCGTAACTGCTCTCGCAAGTCTTGTTCGGGCGGCTGAAGCGGCGCGTCTTCTTGATAATCTTCATCAATGGCTTCAGCAGCGCCTTCAGGCCGCTGCTCTTCATCTTTTCACTGTTGTACTTGTTCTCGTTCATTGAGTTGTTCGACGCGACGATATACTCGTTGTTGGCGTAGTAAGACATGGTAGTAGAGGGTGGGACGCGTGTTGCAAGTGAGAGCACGAGCGGGAATGTGGGGCTGATTGCCGCGCGGGCCTTATATACTCGCAGGGCAGCCCCTCGCTACAAAAGCCCCCGTGCATGGCAAAAGAACCCTTCTCTGTGTGTGTGAGTCAAGTGGTTTGCGCGTGAACGCAGCGAAATTGCTTTCTTGGGATGCTTTCTGTGTGCCTTGTAATTATTATTGACACTGCTATGTAATTAAGCGTACATGAAAGGATTTTTGTATCATTAATTCTATTTTTTTTGTTATCGAGCCTCTCATTCTTTTTCACTAACTTACTGTATCATCAAAGTTAGAGAAAAATTATATTTCCTCGAAAAGACTCACTATGTGACACGTTCACCCCTTTCGCTTCTGTAGTGTCTTTTAATTTACATTCATCTCAAACAAGTGGCCTATCAAGTCTTTCACATGTTAATACAACAATCACGTGTCTGGCACACTCCGTGGGTACACACGCCGCATGGCGTCGTTTAGGCCTGGTGACCCCAGAGGAATGGGGTTACTTCCCATGACAATGCGTTACTTGCCCCTGGGGTCAGAAAGGCACGGTGGGGTGATTTCGGCGAGCCTGACCCTAATGTTTGAGTGCTGCGCACGCGTCGACAATAGCACACCTGATTATGAGTAAAGTGCTGGTAAAGGTTTGCTTATTATGTATTTATTGAGGACCTTTGAAGAGTATTAAACAAAATTTAGAGCTGCTATTTGATGAGATAAGGTGTTTGGGTCTAATGGCTTTTACAGGTATGTTTATGAAGCTGTCGTATATCTTATAAAAGGTTAGTTAACGTCCTATCGCACTCGTACGATCTAAGTAACTTAAGCCTTTTTCTTCATTAGTATTTCGTCGAACAAAAAGTATTAACTAACATAAAATGCCACCTACACACAAATATTTAACTCGTACCGGTTGAGACACGTTAGATTTTTTACTTGTATGTCCGAGGTTAGTGTAAAAAAATAAAGTTTTAAAAGAAATCAGTGTAGCGGCGATAGTGCGGCTCGGCCAATGGGGTGCGCCGGAGACGGCAGGTGCTGCGATCCAAGGCTCTCGCGCACGCACACTCGCACCGCAAACATACGATCTTTGAACACGTGCATTCGAAGGGGATGAACATACGGATACGAGACTAAGACGAGAAGGAGAGGAGATATTTTTTACCGCACATGAATAGATTCACGACTCCCTCATCTCCGAAATAGGGTAACGCAAAGGCTAATTTGGTTATTGAAAATTGAGGGGTGAATTCGTGGGAATGCGCGCCGCTCCTAGGTTCCCAGGGTTGCGCACATTTCGGGCTTTTTTTCACCCGCGAGATTCGGAACGACAGATGGCGAGCGGGCGCCCGATTATTCCTGTATTGCTTTGTAATATTGTACGGGCATCGGAATTAAACATTCCATTTAGATGGCTCATCGCGTTTTTCCACATTTTGGGCGAGGGATGAAGTCGTAAACAAGTGTAAAGGGGTCACTGGAACTTGGCCGGGTAGTAATTTAATGCCTATTATAGGCATTTTGTGATTGTTAGGGGTGAATTAAGGACTTTTGTTTCTAGAGTGTATCAATTAGGGGTTGCGTGGGAGGGTTTTGGGAGCTTGAATCAGTATTTTAATTGGACATTTTAAGATTCTAACTGATTTTGACTCCTCTTAGCCCACTTTATTGTGTTATTCAGATAATGCTAGAGTATTTAAGATGAGATTTAATGCATTTGACAGAATCCAGTATAGACCTAATCTGTAGCGAATGGTAAAAAAAATACTTGTTTTCATGTCCGATTTTTTACCTTACTTACCTGTCTTTATTTGTACAAAAAAACAACGGTTTCGTGAACCATAATACCACAGCATAATACTGTCTCCAAAACTTAATCACTCCTCAGACATGGTCAAGATCCTTCCCACGGTCTGAGATGACGCAAAAAAAATCTACGATGACAAAAGACGAAGTGAATATATAAAAGATATACTGGCCACAAAGAATACACAATTTTGCGTCAATTTTGAAAAAAGTTCCTGAAGAAAAAAGTTTCTTTTCTCGTCGCCCTGCGGCGTGACAAGTATCTGGGAATATCTCGAGGGTTGAGCAGATTTGGGGTGCGTAGGGGCCCCTTCTTTTGTATAATACCTAATTGTTTATGGATGCACTTGCTGTGTCAACCTTGCCTCGAGAATGCGGGGTCAAATTGGTAGTAAGAGATTTATTGAGAGCGTCAACCATGCATGGATGATACGGATATATCTAGCGTAGACAGAGGTTTGTAGGCTTGCAGGGTTGGATTGGATAGAGTTATTTCGGTAACTCATGTTCCACTAAATGTAGTTTACTTTCACGTAGGTCTGAATGTACTAAACAGACTATGCGAACACCAGTATTTCTTGTTTCAGTTTCTTATAAATAAATCTATGTTTTGGCTAACACAAACTTATTGCAACTACATAAATTTAAGGGGATACGTGGAGTTAACTAAAGTCAGCAATAAAAAACCAGCCAAGTGCGAGTCGAACTCGCGCACACCGGGTTCCGTAGCAACAACATTTAAATATATCAAGCGTCTGCCTGTTGCCGTTATTAATATCGAGGAAAAACGGCAAAAAATCACGTTTATTGTATGGAGCCCGATTAAATATTTATTTTATTCTGTTTTTATAGCGGTAACAAAAATACATCATCTGTGAAAATTTCAACTATCTAGCTATCACGGTTCATGAGATACAGCTAGGTGACAGACAAGCGGACAGTGGAGTCTTAGTAATATGGTCCCTTACCCTTTGGGTACGGAACCCTAAAAAGATCATATTCTATCATATCATTTTGTAATTTACGTTTCTGCAAAAATGATAACATCACAAATTTCAATAATAGTAATACCTCTAGCCATTTTAGGACCGGTAGCTCAAAAAATTGTCGCCAAAAAAACTGTTTATTACGGAAATCGATTAAAACCCTACGTTCTTGGTCCTAAGTTCTTGGCTGTAGGTTCTAAAAATAGCTGAAACTATTATTAATGTAAGGCCGCCAATTGTACTGCGATTTATTGAATTTCTGTTAATGTAATCTTTGTGTACAATAAAGAATATTCTATCTATCTACGAGAATCTATCTATTTATTATGTAAAATTTTTGAGAAAACGTAGAAAATATGTTTTTTTCTCCACTAGTCATACATTATGAAACGAACTCATTTGCTTCACCCAGATTTATAGTTCTCCAGTTCTGAGGTAATCTCTTACAGGTAGGTATCTCAATTAAAAAAGATATTTATAACACTTAAAGCCTATATAATAAGATTATAATAAGATTAAAAAAGCTACCCCTAATACAGAGTGTGGGAATTTCAGTTACAAGATTATTCCGTACAAAACTTGGGGGTGGAAAATAAAAGATTGCGGTACGTAAATCATGCCCTAATAGTTCCTATTGTTATCTGAACACTTGTTGTGACACTGAGTAGGAGGGTACACAAAGAAATGCTGGGCAATTCTGGCACTTCTATATGTGACTTTAGAGTTTAGATCTTGATAATATTTTGAAAGTTTAGGGGTTGTACAACAATTAAGAACTGCTGCAGGTAGATGAATTTTCTATTCGAATTTAATAAAAGAAATGGAGCTTGAGATGATTTTGCATTTTATGCCCGGATTTTTAGGGTTCCGTAGTCCCACAAGGAAACCTTATAGTTTCACCATGTCCGTCTGTCTGTCTGTCTGTCTGTCTATCCGTCCGCGGCCTAGCGCAAACACCGGTGGTACTAGAAACTTGTAATTTGGTATGTGTATACATATTTATCACGCCGACAAAGTTAAACAATAAAATGTTGGATTTTTTTATTGTACCTCCTCATGTATCAAAAGTGCGGCTGATTTTTTTTTTCGTCTACCCTATAATGTGGGATATCGTCGGATTGGTCGTTGAAAATGATTGTGGGTGTATGAAGACTATTTTTCGATTTAGGGTTCCGTTTGCGAAATATTAAGCTTTAAAGCGCAAATATTTTGTCCGAGTAGGGTGTCCCCCCCTCTCTCCTGGCTAAACGGTTGATTGTAGAACCGTGAAAAAATTCACATATTATGAACTTGTAAGGAAAAGTATCACAGCTAAGTAGGCTTTACTAGTTAACGAGTAATACCAACCAAGCAATACCAAGGCAACCAACTTATAAAAGCAAAATTTCGACAAAATCCATTGAAAATGACTTCGATGAAGTGGTTAGTTCTATAAAGCAGATAAAAAAAAACCTTGTTTCTACGGAACCCTACATTGCGCGTGACCCGACATGCACTTGGCCGGTTTTTTTATTATCGTATAGCTGTCACACTAGATAAAAAATTTGGCAGCAAAAAGCTGCTGAACTGTTTTAGTTTTAAAGAAAATTGTACTCTATATCTTTTTCTGCGTTTTTTTTATCCTTTCTTACTACAGTAGGTTTTTGTGTCTTCCCACATTTTATTTAGAGGCAACAGGTATTTACTTACAATCCAGCACTCACTGCTATGTCTATTGTATTGTATATCGTATAATTATGTAACACCGGTGCAGTGGTAGCGGGGCAGAGTAGAACGCCGGCTTCTCATTTGAGAGGTCGTGGGTCTTGGGATGTACATGCCAGGATTCGAACCCACGACTTCCCGAATATGAGGCCGGCATTCTACCGCTGTACTACCACCGCTCCACTTTATTAGTAATAGAGAAATAATAGAGATTGGCTGGGGACTGAGAGCCCATTCAGGGCTATATTCACAAGTTGGATAGATAGATACTTTATTCTGGAAAAAGGTAGATATTTAAGCCACCCTATTGCTAAATTATATATTAACGGTCTTATTTACAAAAAAAAAAAAACGATTCCTCTTAAACAGCCCTTAGAGAGGCTTATGTCGGTCTTCAGACAGATCTTAACTAAATTATGATTTATAAAGTCTGCTAAAGCAACTAAAGTCTCGTTAAATGTCCCTTAAACGTAATTTAAGCAGTGTCTTTAATCTGTGGTGTGCACTGTGCGCCGCACCACATAAGTGAATGAATGTCAAACACAAAAAACTATTTCCGTCAGTGTCGCCAGATGAGATTTTCCAACATAGGCCTTCTCTAAGGCTTTCCTTCTTTTCCTTCCGTGGATGTCGTAGAAGGCGACTAAGGAAATAAATTACCAGGAAACGGGCAGCAGCGTTTTCCTGAGATTCCAACCGCATCAAGCACCAACAAGCGTGGCGATTATGGCAAAACCCTTCATGGTTAGAAACCCATGAAGGAGGCCTATGTCCTGCAGTGGGCGTCAAATGGCTGATGATGATGAATTCACTTCTCTCTTTCTCTGGCTATCACTCTGAGTAACGTACATTTGTGAAGTTGTAGGAGCAATACCACTCGCTATTTGTGAAGTTAAACATCGTTAGGAAACTCTACAGCCTGAGGTATTTACATACCTCAGCGCTTGCTACGTACAATGGACCAACTATGAGGCTAAGTGCGGAAATCTCAGGTCTAACTAGAACTATACTGTATGTCGAGAAACCCATAAGTACCCTCCCAAATAAAAAGCAGGCTTCTTTTATTCAACGAGTCTTAATGAAAATCCCAAAAAAACTGACATGATCCGGAGTTGATGACTCCATAGGGGTTAACAACTCATAGGATGAAATGATGCAACCCTCTCTGGACATACGTGTTTCAGGGCTTCTACTTCAAATAACGCTCACGATTAAATCCTGAATGCATTCACATTAAATCCACTGGATGTCCTGAACAAGTTTTAATTTCAGCTTAAATTTTGCTAAACTAAAACAATAATCTTAATAGCCTTGGGATTCAGGTAAAATGTTAATAATGTTAATTCAGGCTTCTTATTATAAAAAATTGAAAATTAGGAGGTTTTGCTCCTAAACGTGGTTATGCGGTTGTGTTTCAACATGCCGTGTAGCTGTTATTACGATTTCAATTCAAAATGATCTTTAAATATTTGCGAAGTTAGAGACCACAATCGAACTTCAAAAAAAGCCCGCTTGGGTTTATTTGCGCTAGTATTACAACAGTCTCTTAATAGTGTTTAAGGTTTATTTTTGTTTGTATTGTTACGCTTGCATGTCGCCCGAAGCCGATTCCACTAAAACACTCTAAAGATGGAGTTAAAGCCGGTTTAACACAGGAATTCCTCTCATAAACTTTTCATACATAAGACCGTAAGTCTTTAAAATATTACCCCAATTTTGAGTAGCCCCCGTGACCCTAGCTTGTTAGCACCACAACACTTTGATTCCTTTTTTAGGGTTCCGTATTTTCTTTTTCTTATTAGAAACGGGCGGGAATGAGTTTCGGGAGTAATGACGGTAATGGCCGGCCCAATGTAATGAGGTTAATTCGGGCTAGAAGCTAATTTATGTAGAAGATTTTGAACATTGAAGTTTTAATCAAAGGATTCGATGCGCTCCGTGTAGGTCCATACCACAGAACATACACTATCTAAAGCACAAAAAGATAACCAGTGGATCAAATTAAAATTGAGGTTGGAAGCATTTTTGTGTTTTTTAACAATTTTTAATTATATCGTATTAGTGGAGGATGTCGGTGTCTTGAAAAGTTACTCTTCGATATCTGTACAAACTTCTTCTTTTTCTCTTTCTATACTCCTGAATCCAAAGACTGACAGCTTTGTAGGACTAAACAAGTGAGTAGTATACAAGTATAAAAGGGATTAGAATCCTATTACAAAAAATATCGACCAAGTGTTTGATACTTAGGCTGATTGGCACTATTTCTTAAAAGTCACTTAAGTGGTCATTTAAATTGAATATTCTATTTAAAATTGTAGTTAAATGCCAAATATATGATATATTCGTGAAGGGCAAGATAAAAAGTACCCGAAACCGGCGTGCGTGCCTGCAGCGACTAGTGATTGTTGATGAAGGGAACGAGATTTGTCGGGATCGTGGTAAGCAGCAAATCCTGGACTGCCTACTCCTACGGGATACAGAGGCGTGTTTGTCTAAAACATAAAAATCTCGGTGGAGCGATGATCTTCACAGGGCGGCTGGCAAGAGCTGGATGAGAGTAGCCGAGGACCGTGCTCAGTAGCGTGCAATAGGAGAGGTCTATGTCCAGCAGTGGACAAGCATAGGCTGATGATGATGATGATGATAGAAATCTCGTGTCATAGTGTTCGTTATCGAACTCCTCCGGACGGCTTCAGCGATTTTGATGAAATATTTTGTATATATTTGGTAGGTCTAAGAATAGGCTAATTAATATGCCAAAATCACGTTTGCGGAGTCAGCTAGTGTGTGTGTATAAATATGTGTAACATTGTAAAAAGGAATAAAAGAGAAGTTATTACAAAAAAAGGGAGTGGACAAGTCTTTGCCTCCCGCTCATATAATATTATCGTCTGCAACTACATCGTGTGAGCGATAGACAAATAGTTATTCAAGCCATTTTTAAAATCTACCGCGTTATGAATGCCACTTAGATGACATTTAAGAAAATGGTGCAAGTTGGCTTAGGCTCTAACCTAACGTTTTAAGGATAAAACACATCAACACGTCCATACAAACTACTAATGCGGTAAATTATCTATGTATGGACGGCCACCGCCACCGCCATCCACCGCGTTCGTGTCTTTCATCCTTTAACTGTTTTTATCTCTACGATTCAAAATATAAAAGTTGACGAGATATCGTGGGGTATACGATCGTGCGTGACATGAAATATTTGATTAGTCGCCCCTATTACGTGCGCAAGCGCAATAAATAATGCTAAAGAGCAATGTACGGTTTAATTCAGCCAATTGCTACAGCAGTCTACATTTAGCCGCTGCTGTCGCTAGTTTGATGCAATTTGCTCAATATATGTTTATAAATGGTGGGACCAAAGAACTGTGGGTGGGACGATCTCAATCGACACACGGAGTGGTCAGAGGTGACCTAGAATAGAAAGAATGGTGGGGGTTGAAGCGGCGACAGCGGTTCCCGTACAAAATGCGCGCTATGGCAATTCTTATTTATTTTCACCGTTCTGTGGGTGGGACGATCTCAATCGACACACGGAGTGGTCCTAGTTGACTCAGAATAGAAAAATCTGCTCCTATATTACATGGTCAAAATCCTGGACGATTGATTGCGATCGTGTAACTGTCGAATTCCATACTGATTACTATCGGAACGGTCAGGATTCTGACAGGATTTGGTGCACGTAATTAGGCCTCTGGTCCGAGTTAGGGATGCCCTTTACCCAGCAGCAAAAAAATATCTTAGTAAATGAGTAAAGTGCAGCAGAGAATATTTTATTGTAAGTAAAATATTTTTCTTAAAGCTGACGTAAAGTTACGTACTGGTAACGTTAAAGAGTAGATTGTATGAAATTTACACAGATAATGTATTTCTGTTGCCGCTATAAAAACAAATACGAAAAACAGAATGAAATAAATATTTAAGGGGGGCTCCCGTACAAGAAACGTGATTTTTTTGCCGTTTTTGGCTCGATGATAATAACGGCAACAGGTTGCCGCTTGAAATATTCAAACGTTGTATAGATAATGGTACAAAACGCTTCGTGCGCGAGTTTGACTCGCACTTGGCCGGTTTTTTATCCGTCACATATTATATTGCTATATTTTGCAAATAAGCTAACACTTCTTCCAAGCTCATCCTGTTGTAGCACCCTCTTTCTATAAATTAACATCAATGTCTTAGAGCCCTGTCACACTAGTGATTTGCGAGCGAATTTAAACTAATGCGATGGCGCAGCAAGCTCGCTGCCATTGATACGACGCCGCGACGACGCTGCGCCGACGCTGCGCCGTCGCGGCGTTATGGCCGCGATTATCACCGTCGGTCGACGCTATTTTATACAATCTCGTTCGACAGTCCGCCCCGCTCCACTTGAGTCATATCGAAGATCGTGTGTAAGCGGACTAAGCATCGTTTAGAGGTTCAGTCGTACATACAAAGTCGTAGATACAAAGTTATTTATAACTAAAATTCAATATCGTCAAGTTATATGGGATACATAGTAGTCGCGCTCTCCCAGTTCATTACTTGATAACGAATCCTCCCAGATTCGTCGTTGACTTGTGTCTGCTTTCGTTTCCTTCATGTTTGAAGTAACAAAGCCAGCAGTAGCGTTTCCTCGTCAGATTAATTCATTTTGCTAATGACTGTCCAAAACGCGGATCGCACGCTGCGAGCTCGCCACGACGGCGCAATGTCGTCGCGTGACGCTAGCTGGGCAATCGCCTCGCATTCAAATCGCTCGCAAATCGCTTATTGTACTTCAATTTGACGAAAGAGTGACAGAAGACGTAGTCTTTGCTTTTGTTCATTCCGTTCGCATTAATCTTATAAAAAGTTCGGAGACGCGTATTTTATGAAGTATACGAAATATTCGAATACTACAGTTCTTTATATTCGAATAGTAAATGAGGTTAATATTCGAATGTCAAGCCCAAGCTGGGACATATAGCTGGCTCGCCATAACCATGCGTGTAATTTACTAAAGTAGCGAACTACTTTCCCATGAAAATGTAGAGATTTAACATTATCGAATGTACATAACATATAGCACTAAAATGGCAATTGCAAACCTCGACCTTTACATATAAGCACTCGTTACGTACGACTTTGCAAGAAAAATGTAAAGGTCGATCTGTAATCGGCTGTACAAAGTAAAATTGCGTACGTGGAAAACAGCTGAAACTGAGCCGCTTTTTTCCTGGCATTGTCTCAGCCTTTCAAGCTAAAACGCCAGCGCTTTTTCCGCTACCGTGACCCTTGGCGGCGTTGGTCACAATTGTTGGGTGTACGCAATAATTGAGGCTAATGGCTGTCGCGCGCGCACCATTACTGTGGCGACGCGCGCATTTACCATTACACCATTGCTGGACGGTGAATTGATAAAAACTTAGTTATTCATTTAAAGGCGTCTAATTATCATTGATTATTAAGTAAACTTAATTGGCTTAATGACGTCGCTAGTCATTAAAAATGATAGAACCGTTTTAGGGTTCCGTAGTCGACAAGGAACCTTTATAGTTTAGCCTAGCTCAGAGACGATTAGTACTAGAAAGCTGAAATTTGGCATAGACATACATTTTAATCACGCCGACAAAACGGTAGAATAAAATGTTAAAAAAAATTATGTTACGTAGGGGGCACCTAAATTGGGCATGCAATTTTTTAATCTCGCCGTTACTATAGTGTGGGGTATTTTCGGATTGGTCGTCAAAATATATTGTAACTGTAGGAAGACAATTTTTTGATTTAAAGATCGAATATTAATGAATATATACTCGTATGTCCCCTCCCCCCTCTCCCGGCTAAAAGCTTGCTTGTAGAAACGTGAAAAAATTTACGGCAGTAGCACATATGATAAACTTAAAAGGAAAACTACGGCGTCTAAGTAGGTTTTACAAGTTAACGAGTAATAGACGACTGACTTATAAAAGGAAATCTTCTTAGAAATTCCATTGAAAATTACTTCGATTAAGTTGTTGGTTCTGTAAAGATGGTAAAAACCCCTCCTTCTACGGAACCCTATAGTGCGCCTGGCCCGGCAAGCACTTGGCCGGTTTTTTTAATACAATACAATACAATGTCTTTAGTTTTTTTTTAAAAGCTAATAATTAATTTAATCGATGGCACAATCACTTAAATTAGTATCCCAAAGAAGGATACTCTGAGCTATAGTTTTAAGAAACTGACAGCACAAATACGGCAGCCCCTTCTTTCAAACCTATGACTCCTTTATTCACATCTTCAGCGGAAATGGAAAACGGAAAATTACTGCATAAATAAAGGTTTTTTGTGGACTGCGAGAAACAATTGTACTATGTTGCGCTGAAGTTAAACGTTATTTTCGTCATTAGTGACCGACCGACCGACCGGTCGAATTAAAACACGAGTGCTTTTTGTAAAATCAGTGTGTTTTGTTCATACAAGCAGTATGTCTGAGAACATGCTGAACATTTTTATTTTTACGGATGAATGCGCTTTTTACGGAATTTGTAACAAAAATATGCTCTTTTGTTATTGATCTATGGTTTTCGAACGAAAACTTTCGCGAGCATTACTAATCTTATTGTAACGGTCTACGCAGTATTGCAGTATACAATATCAGACGGAAAAAAAATGTCAGCTTCTTGTATATTTTGTAATATTTGATTTTTTTGCTTCGTCAAAATCCAAATTATCCTGGAGGCGGCAAAGCATAACGAAAGAGACTAATTATGGAAATACGCATCATATTTCGTCTTAAACAGATATACCTACTTCGGTTAAATGGTCCTTTATTACAACTTTTATTAGGGCTATTAATTCCACGAATAGATTCGGTCTCAATGGAGAACATATAAATTTTTTTTAAAAATATAATTGAAGAGACCATGTTAAAAGCTAAATAAACTTTTTTTTTCCTCTACGACTAATAGTTTTCATGATATAACCTGTCGAAAAGGCAATATAGTCACGTGGTACAAAAACTCAAACTGTGACGTCACAACTAGCACGTATCGCCTTATAATATACGAAGCTTTTATAAATATTTGAGTTACATATCTCGTAAAATGATGTTTTTATGCATGTATAATTGTATACCCTTATAAGAAACTTTTCAGAATTTAATGAAAAAACAAAAATTAATTAGGTTTTTGCTATTACTTTATTTTTAGTATTTTAAGTGACCCCAAACACCCTGAATAAAATATTTTTATTTTTTAATTTTTATGTTTTTTTAAGTGTTTACATCATATCTCTAGTAAAAAACCAGTTTCACTCCAATCTAAGTTGGACACAAGTTCCCCATAACAAGCCACGTGGCATAGTACATCTTGGTACCTGGTGCCTAAAGTATTACGCCGTAATTTATAAAAAAATCTTTAAAACACTCCATATTAAACAAAGCATAAATAGTTGGTGGTATGCGGTCGTTCCCCTGTAAAGTCTGTACCAAAAACTATTTATACGGCGTTTATGAAGTGTTTTAAGGTATGCTGTTTTTATGAATACTGCTGTTAAACTTAAGATGAGATAAATGTTATCTTATCTTAAGTTTAACAGACTTATTAATAAAAACAGCATTCCTTAAAACACTTCATAATAAGAATATTCTTTATTACTTAAAACCTAAATTAGCTAACACAGTTAACTTAGTTTTGTTATTCATCGTTTCATCATATTGCAAACACCTTTTGAATCAGAGCAATGGTTAGTTATTTATTACACAATTAACGCGTTGATTAGGTGGTGGTAGGGTCAGAATTAACCCTTCTAGCTAATAGGGTAGTTAACCCTGCGCTAACTGGCTAATCGAGTTAGGAAAACTATCAGGCGTTTGGTAAATTGGAGGTGCTTTTCATAACCTGCTCCTAAATAACAGGTTTTATAGCTTCAAACGACGAATTAATCTTTTCCTGGCATGCAGGCATATTTAATTTGATGTAAATAATTAATAATATTTATATCGAGGAAAAGGTTATTTATTCACTAGCCCGTGCTATGACAATTGTTTTTTTCCGGTGGAATGTAATAGTACATTAGTACATTACTGCAGCGGCCAGCAAAAGAGGCATTGACGGACGAACGTGGAAATGTGGGCCGAGGCGAAGCCGAGGCCCACATACGTGAGTCCATCAATGCCTAGTTGTGGCCAAGGCTTGTATACGATTTTCTCAAATAATGCGCGGAAATTAAAACTAAGTAGTAGGTACTAAGGCAGAACTTTTTATTTGAAAAATTCAATAAGCTTTCAAAATCAGACGAACCACGAACGAACAACAATATTTTTTGCCGCGTTAGTGTTCTTTTTTTTTCAATCGCTATATCCAGCTTTCTATCGCAAGCCAGTTCGAAATTTAAATAAAACCTCTTAAGTTACCTCCTTGGTTGTCATTGTTAGGGAAAAGTAAAAGATCGTTCCATTTTTAAATACGACAGATATGAGTTTAGTAGGTAATTTATTTGGCCGCAAAACACGACAGTTATGAATTTTCATAGAACTTTTCCAGCCGCTGCTCGCGTGTAATTGGCCAGTACAGCAATTTCGATTTATCTCGAAGAAGGTTGTCGAAATAATGCTCAAACTTCCAAGCATGTTTAAGAAAATATATTTTGTGAAGGTTTTATAAGTTTGTTAAATAATAAGTCGTTTTGATTACAAAGTTATGCAATGTTCTAAACTTCTATGTGCAGTTACAGTTGTCAGTAAAAGTATTTCTCCTAGACTGATTTTAAAGTATGCTATTTTAGTTTGCTATCTTTGTAATAAAAAGCTGTAAATACTGTAAAATAAAGCACTGGTATAGAAAAGCGCTCATTAGCTACGATTTTCGACAAAGCTGCTCTGTTTTTTAAAATAATTGTAGCTCTTTATGTCCAAGAGATAATTTTATGTAAGTGAATGACGGTTTCGGACAGAAAATTGTATATTTCTGCCATATTACTAGTGAGTATAATCGACACAGAATATCGATACATTTTAAGAAAATACACCTTTTACTTTTAAGTTTTAAAATACATTTAACGTGGTATTTTAGGATAATATTACGTTTGTCCATTGACATATTTGTACAAGACGGTACATCAATATCTAGATTTATATAATTATATAGTTGACACTAAAGATGCCACGAATATTCGGCAACTATTCGGTATTCGGCCTATTCGGCCACTTTTTTGCTATTCGGTATTCGGCCGAATAGTACGTACTATTCGGCCGAATACCGAATAGCAAATCATGTAAAAAAAGACATGTTTTTTTACTCAAAATTATGTATTTATTTCCAAATTACAACATTTCAGTAGTTAAAATTAATCAGTGGTAAGTTGTGATGGATGAAAACGAGCTTTTCAGCATTTTTTGGTAGCAAACGATTACGCTTTTCATCGTAAACGTTACCAGCCTCAGAAAATAACCTCTCACTATAAACGCTACTTCCAGGCGAAGAAAGATAAACTTTTGCAAATTTCGAAAGGTTCGGGTATTGTTTTTCGTTTGCTGACCACCACTTGTAAGGATTGGCCTTCCGATCTAGGCGAACTGTTTTCAAATAAAAATCCAACTCGTTTGCCACAGCATTCTTCTCCACGTCCTCTTCATCATTAGCATTTCCCATATTATCTGTAGCGACTTCTTCAAAGCAGTTCCAGAAACTGTCGTGTATTTCAACAGTCCTATCATTTTCATTCAAGTTTCTTTTCTTACGCGCTGGAGAAGAATCGGTACTACTTGGTTCATCACAACTTTTTTTTAGAGCTTCTAGAAGAATTGTTTGTCTTGATCTTTCTGCTTGAACCAATCCTAGAAAACTCGTTTTAAAGCGAGGATCCAGAAAAGTAGCAACCAGATATTTGTTTTTATCATCAAAGCTGAATCGCCTTTCTAGCTCGGCCTGCAGTGAAGAAGCAACGAGAAAAACAGGTTATGACTTGTCTTATTCCAGCAAACGCGCCCCCACCAAGCATGTACTTCGCGCCGAATATCGGCGGCCGAATATTCGGCGCTTCGGCCGACAGCGTTGCCGAATATTCGGTATTCGGTATTCGGCCAATTCACTATTCGTGGCATCTCTAGTTGACACCTGTCAGATTAGTATAGATTGGTATAGCGTTATAGTCACACGTAAGCACAGCGTTGAAGGGAGAACCTATATGTTCATTATAATTAATAGATAATACAGTGCATTATACAATTTAACTTCATGTTTTATTAGCGCCTAACAATATTCTGTAACTATACATGTTATAATGCCTATAAAATAATGAAACATTTTTTTTTCACTCATATTTTTTCTGTATTTTCACGGTTATACACGATTATCACGACCAGTGTTGACTTATGGCACCGAAACGTGGTCTCTCACTATGGGCCTCATAAGAAAACTCAAGGTCACGCAACGAGTTATGGAAAGAGCCATGCTCGGAATTTCTCTACGAGATCGAATTAGACATAATGAGATCCGTAGACGAACAAAAGTCGTCGACATAGCCCAGCGGATTAGTAAGTTGAATTGGGTGTAGGCGGGGCACACAGCACGCAGAACTGGCGGCCGATGGGGCCGAAAAGTTCTCGAATGGAGACCACATATCAGCAAGCGCAGCGTAGACCGACCAGCCACAAGATGAACAGATGACCTCATCCAAGTGGCTGGAAGACGCTGGATGCAAGCCGCTTTCAACCGGTCTTTTTGGCAATCCATGGAGGAGGCCTACGTCCAGCAGTGGACTTCTTGTGGCTGAATGGTGATGATGATCACGACCGTTTATCATCAGTTTTCTTATATTACTGTCCAATCCTGGACAACTGGCTTATTTTATTACGTTGACCATACCGAGAGTAATTTAATACTCGCTTTCAAAATAAATTTTAATATAACACCTTTTTTCCGCTAATGCAGTTGCGGATCACCTTATTATGTCAATGATTGCGGTCCGCGGCTTGATTTGTCTTAATGACGGTAAATTGGCCCTTTATTACGATTGTACGGTGATGGCCCGTTCAGACCCTTACAATGCAGCCTAAAGACGTCCCACCGTAGGTCAAGCCTTTTCCCAGAGAGAGAGAGAGAGTACGGGCTTAGTTACCACGCGTGCCTACCGCGTATTGGGAATTCCGAGCGCCGCGACACGCTCAATATTATAGTTACCCTTACTTACAGCACGGTTAAGTTAAGAAAGGGGCTGGATTACTATTTGCCTCTCGCTTACACATTATAAATGGCAATATTTCTATGCGAAAGTCAAACAGTGGTCCAGTCCCTTTTTTTAATTAACAGTGTTCATGACGATACCTTAAAATTTTAATAATGTAGGTATGTTTCGTTCAATTAATTCCGCTCAGTCATACACAGTAATTCTCAAATAGGTATACTAGAGGTCTTATTTATAGACACCAAATTCCTTTAAACACTCGATAAACGTTAGTTAAAATAGTATGTGGTGAAGATTTTACGAGGAAAAGAGGTTACCACAGATAAAATAAACTGCCTCTGAGGAGTGTTTTAAGGAATCGTGTTTAAGACTGTAAGTTTACTGTAAATTATTTCCACAAAAGTATTTCACACTTTGTTCCATTTTTAAGTTCTTGTAAGGCGAGAACATACTTCCCGGCCATCACTTATACAGGGTAATTTATAAAATGCGCAATTCCTTAAAAGGGGTCGGTTAAGAAAGAAAGAAAGAAAGAAAGAAGACATTTATTAAAATTGTCACAGAAAAACAAAGTAACCGCGAAGGTACACAGACAAAATTAATTAGGTAAGTAAGTAAATATTTATTTGCATCTGCATACACATACATATAAAAACACAGTTGAAATGACACAAGTAAAACAAAGCAAAATTTTACAGCAATGAGACTATGGAAGTGTGGAAAGTAGGGTGCTTTCAGCTTCTTACCAAATTAATAAAGCGTCGAAGGTCAATGGCCAAATAGATTATATTTACAGTTCACAAAAGCCAAAAGAAATGAAATAAACACAAAACCAAAATATCGAATTAAAATTATTGATCTAACAAGTCATGTCACAGAGTAGGTATCCGAGAGATAGTAACTAAACAGCTCTAAGTATTCTGTGGCGTCTAGATATATACTAATAATAATGTTTGAGCATAGCGTGTCTGTTTGTACCTACATTCTAATATTTTATTATATTAACACAAATACGCACGCCACAAGACAAACAAAAATAACAATAAAAGTACAGGCAAATCAACATAAAGTACAAGGCACCAATTTGTGCGTGTGGAAAATGCAAAGGGGCTGAGGTTAGAGTTTGTCAAAGAATTTTCACGATTTTTCGGCTTTGTAGTAGCTTTGGTCGAGGCTTAAACCTGTTACATAGAATAGCTTTAAGTAGGACAATTTCTGAAGGGCTAATCAATGAATTAAGTCAGTAAAGCGCGAATTTGATATTTCTAAAAATATAGATAAGAAAACAAAGTCGTAGAACAAAATTCGTTATAAAACACAAACTCTAATTGGGCTGTTTTAGGAATTTTCTAAATAACCCTGCATATTCTGACATAGTAGAAGAACAAACTATCAGGCTATGTTCTGCGGTACGACGGGTCCACAACCAACGACCCGTGTGGTTTGTGGCACCAATTATGCGCGCTCGGCCGTTTGGTGCGTTTGATTTCTCAAAATGATCCCTAAATGGAACTATTTACAATATGTTTTATAACACTGTAATTACAGTGAGGCCTCGCGCAGGCCTGTATTTAATTGACAATTAGACTATTTGCGGGCTAGTTTTTACCAAAGGCGGGCTGACACATTGGCAATTGCCACTTCTGACACGTTGCTAACGAAGAGTTGAGCTTTTGTGACGGAGGCATTTCTTTTTCGCTTCCACAGATTAAAATTCTTAATTATTTTAGAAGAATGCCTGATGCTGGAACATCGCCCTAAGTCACCTAGAGGTTATATTCGATAGATGTACGGTAACTGAACATAGATCGAGACTTGTTGGTCTAGCGGTTAACACAACATACATACATACGTACTCGTACATAAACTCACGCCAGTATCCCAGAGGGGTAGGCAGAGACCAGGGACTGCCACTTGCCACGATCACTTTCGCCTTCTGAACCTTCATTAGTCGTTGCATGCACGCACACCGGTTTCGGGTACTTTTTATCTTGCCCTTTGTTAATACATGTTTAGTCGGTTAACACAATTGTTTCCGTGTGGCGCCGGATTAAGAATAGCGTCACTCCATTTCCTTCCGCGGAGGTCGTAGAAGGCGACTAAGGAAATAAATTTATTACCAGGAGACGGGCAGCAGCGTCTTCCTGAGATTCCAACCGTATACTGCGATCGCCAACCCGCCTGCCAAGCGTGGCGATTACGGCAAAACCTTTCATGGTTAAAAACCATGATGGAGGCCTATGTCGTGGACGTCAAATGGCTGATGATAACACAATTGACTACTAAAACAGAGGTCATGGGTTTGATTCCCACTGGAGGCCACCGTTCTTGGCCGATTTCATCATCAGCATCGACATCAGACCACTGCTAGGCCTTTACCCCCCAAATACCATCTCTCACGGTCCCTTGCCATTCGAATCCATGGATCCTCCGCGACTCAACGACATCGTCCGACCATCGAGTCGCTGGTCTGCCCACTGACCTTCGTGCTGTTCTTGGCCGCCACTCTTGGGCGATTTAGGACAAGATAATCTATCAAACAGTGTTAAAATTACTGGCTCAAAAAATGTATGTAGGTACTTAAGGCTGGGTTTTCTGAGCGCACGGATTTGTATGGGACCTATTGCGCTGCGCGCGCACTAATATTTGGAGGAAAAGTAGGCATTTTTGAAATTACAGAAATACAGATCCTATTAATAGAATTTTCAGTGATAGTCATTTTGGTATATTTTTTATTATCCGAAACTCAGCACAGCTCAAATAAAAACATATCTAGTGATAATCGCGATTTTTTGTGATGCTATGTAGTTCAAAAAATCATAAAAATCATGACCAGCGGGCATTGAAAAGTATTATATATTTTATTCAGATTTTAAATACTTACCATCAGAGAGATAAAACACCGGATTTAGGGGTAATGTCAAAGAACCCAGCCTCATTCGTTTAGATTTTTTTATCTTCCCAGACTGCGTCGTCCGGTCCGCGGTCACCAGGTCGGAGCTTTTGCGCCCCAACTGCCATCAGTTCTTCGAGCTATGTGCCCCGCCCACTGCCACATCAACTGAGTAATACTTCGAGCTATAGCAGTAGCTCGGGTTCTTCTGCGGATCTCCTCATTATGTATACAATTGATATGCAATTATTTCCAAATGCAAACTGATGCCCCTAAATATGTCCCTGACCTAATAATACAGGCCATCTAAATTCGAATAACATTATACCCCAAGCCAAAATCGGGGCGGGGCAGAGTGAAAAAGTTATGGGCAACGAAAATGTTGCGAAGAACCGCGGCGAAGGGCTATTATCTCGAAACACCGAAGTCATTTTAGCCATAATAAGATAACATTAAGGAAAGATGGGTCCAGGGGCTCCCCAAGTTCCCCAGGCTTTGCCCTGATGTGTAACGCCTAACGCCTTTTTCTAAAGTCTTTCCCTTGTAAAGTCTCTACCAATACGGCGTTTGTGTGTTAAACTTAGCTTCCATATTGAAATCAGAAATCAATAATTTATTTCAACGTAAAGAATTTACATTCTGTTTGCTGAATGTCAATGTACTATGTTACTATGTTAGCCGCTGCCTTCGGGCCGTATTTGTAGTGGTTCTCTTTTTTCCTAAATCTCACCTATGCATTCCCAGATTGGTCAAAGTATGTCCACCTGGGACGATTGTAAGTTAGTTTCCTATAAATAATTTCAACAATGATCTATTTCCAATTTTTCAGAAACATTCTCTGAGAACATTCTCTCATCTATCTCCACTCACCGAGTAGAGATGGAGTTTGCAGTGCAGTCACTTCTCTATATCTAGTCTCCAAATACCGGCGCTACTACTACGTAACTTCTCCACTGCATAAAATCGCCCAATTTCAAATACCGTCAAATACCGTGATATGGATAACCCAATACAGTGGACACTTTGTAAGTAAATAGGCGGGCAGAATCTTCCCCAAGTTTGAGCACCACTGGGCTGCGCCGAAGCACCGTGTCAGCGGACCTGTCGCTCTCGAGCCGAGAACAGAACAGGTACAGTTTTTTCCCCTTCGTTTTTGCGCGCGCGCACGTGTGCGGACCCCCTTAATTACGGACGCATACCATAAACAGATCTTTACGCTCCCTTAAATAAATCTTCGGTTCGTTCTTTTTTTCCGCAGCTTTTTTCTCCCTTGTTTTCTTAGGGCCCGTAATTTTTGGAGATTGCTCTTTGGTTTACCGGAATTGGAGTCGGGTTTTGGTAGAATAGAGTGGGCGAATGATCGATTACGGCCTGTGCGTTTTTCTAGCGTTGGCTTGAAGGTTTTTGGGAAATTATCTCTCAGAAGTCTTAAGAAAATATCATTGAATTTTGAAGAAATATAAAAAATCACAGATCTGCAAGTCAGAACTAAAGAGGACATAATGAATGAATTGCTATTTAAAAGTAGGAATTCGAAGACATTAACTCTTCGGCTTATTCTGGGATACTAATATATTTTTTTTTGCTTTCTCATTCACAAAATCTTTTTTATGAATAATTTCTTAAAGAATATAAAGACGTCACTGTACACATACATAAACAAGTCTTTGGCAGAATTTGTCAAGATTCCATTATAAATTTATAACAACAAATACAGTACTCGCATGGAACTGTTTGCTGTAAGGTTACATACCTGTACACAGGAAATCAGATAAGAAAATAAGAAGATCATTTATGTTCCATTTTACATAAATAAATTATGCAGTCCGCGCCGAAAACCATTCTCTCTCGGATACATAGCACCGCCATCGTTAGCCGCTATCAAAGCGATTGGTTATCTCACAAACCCCGGGTCAGAACCAACCCGATAAACCTCGGTTTGTCGAGCCTTCCAGAGAGATAAGCACAGCCCCTTTGCACGTTTTATTATGGTGCTAAGAGATATTTTATCGGGGAGAGATAAAAACCTTTGACATGAAGTCACGGATGCGGAATGCATTATTTTTGTCTTTTAGGAGCCTAAAGATAGTTTGATTTTAATACGTTTAAAATTACTCTTTTAAATGAAATATAATGAAGGCTGTGATATCCTTGCCATAACAAATGGTGGTTCTCTTAGATTAGGACCACGACGAGACACGATTGTGCATCCATTCAGTGGTGGTAGCCTAATGGGAAGAACATTGGACTCGGAAGGGAGAGACCCAGGTTCGATTCCCAGTGCGGGCATGTACCTATGACTTTGTTTTCTAAGTTAGGTACATTTGTGAAGTTATAGTAGCAATACCGCTCGCTATCGTTGAAGGAAAACATCGTGAGGAAACCTGAGTGTTTGAGCTATTCGTATACCTCAGCGCTTGAAATCGCCAATCTGCGGTTGGCACGCGTGGTGATTAAGCTCATACTCTCTCCTTGAGAGAAGGCCTGTGCCCTACAGTGGGACGTATAGAGGATGCATAAGAGGGCATCCATTCATGCCTACCCTAACAAAAAATTTAAGTATGACTAACCTATAGGTTAAGGTTTCAAATTTACTAACAGTCTATGAACTTGCCTATGTTATTTTACTTAAATATTTTAGATTTCAATTTCAATCAGTATTGTAAAAGTAATCTTTGTTTTGCCTATGTCTTTTGTTTCTTCTTTCTTTTTGTATCTTGAATCTCATGTTTATGCTGTGTTTTGAATAAATTATCTTATTATATATCTAGTCTAGTGTAATATCATTTGGACCAATGACGCCAAAGGATTATGCGCGCGACGCTTCAGCTAATCCGTCGGTATTGGAAGACACGCAGCGCATGATGCGATGACACCCTCTGTTACTGGCTTTAAATTTTTTATCATAATATTGGTGTAATAAATGCTATGATAAATTCAGTAAATTCACTAAATTCACTAAGTATTGTGTCGTTAAATAAATGTTTTATCTATCTATCTTTAAGTAGGTATACATTTTTTAAAAACACATACGTATTTATAAAACCCTTCTGTTCTAAATTCAAAACGCATAGGCTTGCTTTTTGAATTCCCTTCACGGCCAGATCCTTGTCAAGTCATAGAACGCATGCGTGCACGTCACAGCTTAATCATAAAAAACATTAACTATGGCTATAAATAAAACTGTGCATTCCTTCGGGAACAGTCACGAAACAATGCTATCGGGAAATCAACGCGTGTCTCTTTTCTATTGTTTATAAACAATCTTTGGGTATATTTCTGGATGCAAACAACCAAATTAAGGTAATAACTTAGTAAAAAGTGAACAAAGAGTTAAAATCTTATTTTTAAAAACATGATGCCTTAAAGTACTCAAATTATTCAAACTGCCTCTGAGGAGTGTTTCATAGTAATCGTGTTTTTATAAACAAGGCCGTTTACTATCTAATATATAAAAATCTTGTATCATAGTGTTTGTTATCAAACTCCTCCGAAACGGCTTCAACGATTTTTATGTTTTTTTTTTGTCTTTCTCGAGAGAGAAAGTTGTGGGCTTATTTGACTGCTTCGTTGACTACCAAAAGAGAGGTCGTGAGTTCGATTCTCCTTGTAGGCCGCGTGTACCTGACTTGTAGAAATGCCTTAGTCTGGGTGTATTTCCATGTTTATGATGTCCTTGTCTAGCTATTTATTTCTACGTCAATTTCAATCTATTGCCATGTTTATGATGTGCTTATATCCTAGTTTGGGACCAGTACAAGTGAATGTGTTGTGAAGTAGTTATTTATTTATTACTTAATAACAAGTTACGTGAATACTCAGATAGTCAAGTTTCCTCACTCGAGTCTATAATCTGTCGATAATGTTTGAGTACCTCTTTGCCGCTTTCAAGTAATTACTTGATCTAATGAAGCAAGCTAAACGCATCAATTACGCAAACCGTCGCCACAGATTAACTGAAGCTTGCGCCACCAATAAAGTTCCACGACTTATCGTGAATCTTAATCCTTAAGTTCATTGCAATATGAATGAAAATCCAAGTAAGTCAAAAAAATTCTTTCATAGCGCGAGTAACTAACCTACCCGTTGCACTCGCGCCTAATCCCGACATCCGGCGCATAAATCAGGCTGCGCGGGAGTGCTCGTTCGATTAGCGATGACAGACGCATGCGCGGCTGTTAACTAACTCCATAATTACTTTGGAAATTGTAGAAGTAATTAAAAAAAAAAGAAGTTATTTTCAGGAACGTTTTAAAATCGAAACCGTAAAAGCTCTTGGGTTTTTATGTCGAAGCTCAAGTGTAAGTTCAATCTTCAGGGACTTGATAAAACCCCTTGGGAGAAAAAAACTTGGAGGTATTTCAGACGTTTTATTTTAAGACTACGACTAGGAGAAATGCAATATCGAACAGTATAGGGTTACTTATTTTTAAAACACAAATTCCTGAAAAATATCAATAAAAGATTGTTTGAAATGTCATTAACTTTTGATCTAAATACACACACACACAGATACACATACATAGACACACGTAGTCACACATGAATTTGTACACTCTGCAGTCATGACTAGACACCTAATTCTAATATTCTGTTTTGCTTTATTACGTTATTAAGAACTTGAGTGGTCTTTAGGTATGCGAGCACTACCCCATCTATTAAAATCCTGCAACACCAAGGTTAACTGGAAGATATTGCTGTTAGCATTAAATTCGCCTTTGTATTTTTGTAAGTGCTTTTTAATAATAATAGTCCTTCACGCGCTCCGGTCACAGGTCAGTTTCTTCACCTCCTGGACAGGAACTGGCGACATTTCAAAGAACTACATACAGTTCATGGGTTATTAAGACTTTTCGATCTACATTGCATAGTCAATTAACCCCACATATTAACAACTAGGAAGACTGATTATACTAGTCGAGCACGCAATAGTACTTAGAAGTTATTGTCATAATGAACTATGAATTGTATTTTTATGAAACGCGGCCCTGGTTTACAAGCCTTGATATCTTGTAAAATAACATTCGGAGGAAAACACATAAAATATATATATATATATTTCTAAACAGTCTCTTTTAAATGACGCGTTTGACATCTCTAAAAGCAGATAAAAACAACAAAACAAGTGACAATAGATCTATTAACAGCGTCATAGTGGACGATTTTCCTCTATCTGGGATCCTCATCGCGTCCCACAGTGTTAGTTACAGGCTTAGGTACAAACCGAGATGTTGTGGATGGATAAGTTATCTGATTGAAGTTGGTTTGTCCAAGGATAAATTGTCTGAAGATAGTCGATAGCGCATCTGGTCTGGTTTGATTGAATTAGTTATAGTGTGTTCTTTTTGGAGAGTGAATTATTACACTGCCCGTTGAGTTTACGTGTTCACCGACATCAAGTTTTACACTGGTAATCTAACTCTGACCCTTTATTATAAGGATTAGATCGAATGAGGCGTGATCTAATGATGACAATGCTAGCAAGGAGTTTGATAAGCTGTTGGTATGCTTTCCACTGAAAAATACTACACAGAAGAGTACCATTTTTAAAGTGCAACAACACGACTGCCAGACTGACTTTTGATAATTTTAACAACATATGGATGCAATCATATGCGAATCATCTCAATAATATGATCTGTGTTACTTTATTTTTTTTGTACTAGTACTAGTTCTTCAGTAGTATGTATAGTCGATAGCAACGCAAGCTTTCTATCCGTGCACTCTACCACAAAGGAAAATACTCTACTCAGTTATATTACAGGCGGCTTTGCAACTGAAATGTAAAGATCGATGTCCTCTTAACTGTACCTAAGAAGGTCCTGTAGTAGTTAAGTTTTCTCAATTATTTATCTAGCAGCAGGTACTAGCAAAATGTGGGTCCAATTGCATTAGTTCTCAAGCAAAGAGACTTTTTAATATTTGAGATATGTTTGCAGCTATTGGTCCTCTACTACCAAAGCTTTGTATATTATTCACGATAATTTCACATTGAGCTTTGTATAATATGTATCATTTTGCGCGATATTTTCGCAGTGTAATATTACCACCTATAGACAGATAGAGATCTCTTCCTTCCTAAAAGCTTCGCGAAAATATGATTCTTTCATTTTCAACAAAACAACATAACACAATGCCTTGGCGTGCCAAATGCTTACACAATATTGTTGTACAATGCAATAAGCCTGTCACGGTACACTTGACGCGAAGAGAAGAGCTCCACGTTGAGGATTACCACCGGAGATGCTATCAGAGATACGGGAATGTCTGTCTAACAAATATTTGCTAACAACCCTGGATTAGGCGACCTTTTTATGGAGGAACATCTTGCTTCCTATTGTCACCTCCGATCTACATGTGTTGAGATTTCAATTACTCATTTCTACGGGCATTTAGAGTCGATCTAGTTTTTAGACTTTTATTATTTTATAAATTTAGACTTTTATTATATTTTCTACTGATAATTGTATTCTTTATTGTGCTTTGCAATATTCGAGAAATCATTACATCATCATCATCATCGGCCATTTGACGCCTACTGCAGGACACAGGCCTCCTTCATGGTTTTCCTAACCATGAAGGATTTTGCCATAATCGCCACGCTTGGCAGGTGGTTTTATTTAAATTTAATTTAATTTTAATTTTATTACATAAAATTTATTAATTTTTAATAATCTTCGGATGGGGAAATGTCCTTGCCTGGTGCCCATAGCACAGGATTTCCTGGTTTGAGACCAGGACAAGTGATTATGTTGTGAGGATTTTGACAAGTGACCAACTTTGATCTCTGCCTTCCTCTCCGGAATACATGCGAGAATTTATATAGAGTACCTCCCAGCAATATAGAGGCCATCACAACGCTGAGTCAGCTGCCTTTTGTGGCAATGTAGATACACCACAGGCTACATCTATGGTCCTGTTTTATTTATTCCTTTTGTCTGTTGTGTATTTAGTTTTCTTTCTGTGTTGTGCATATTATGTTACTTATGTGCTTATTTTGTTTCTGTGATGTATCTTGTTGGTATAATAAATGTCTTTCTTCTTCTTCTTCTTCTTCATCAGCAATAGCCGTTAATGCGAAAAAACGTAAAAGTAAAATCATATAGGGAACGTAATAAATTATTCCTTATCTCATAGACACCATCTTTTCACCCTCTTTGGTGTAAGGTTACAAAGACATCCACAAACTTATACTGCTAAGAATAGGAATTACAGTTTCAAAAGTCTTTATACCGATCTTATATGGTCGATTTTGCCTTGCATGACGGTGTAAGGATTGTGGTGTCTACAGCATAAACACTTTGAACAATTCCGCGTCCCATTTTGACCGGCGAATGTGAAGTTCACGCCTGAATTAATTTCTTAGCCTGTATAAAGTTTGCAAAATTAAATCCACCGATTTTTTGCTACCATATGTGAATATTATAATCTTTGTTGGCATAGAATCTCTGTTGATGTTTTAATAATAGGTTACACTGAGGGATTTTTTCGTAAAAAGGTTTTGCCAGTGTGGTGTGATGATGAAGGATTTTTATTATAGTCTCCACCGTCGTGCCTGTGTGTGTGCTTATTAAACCCCTAGACATTTAGCTGAACATATTTTTTTGAAACACTTTATATAATTACAAACAATAAAAATAACTATGTCGAGAGAATGTGGGTGGAAGGGCTGGTAAGGGACGTCCCAGGCGCACATACTTCGACCAAATCGGCAACATAAAACGTACCCGAAACCGGCATGCGTGCATGCAACGACTAATGAATGTTTAGGAAGCGAAAGTGATTTGTCAGAATCGTGGCAAGTGGCAGTCCCTGGTCTCTGCCTACCCCTCTGGGATACAGGCGTGAATTTATGTATATATGAATGCAAATAAACAATTGTAACTCAAGATAACGAAAATACGGAATTTGTAACGTTATTACCAACTTTATGCAAGAAAATTATTATAAGTGTAAGCAAGGCAGCCTATAAGTAGTTATGTCCTAATGCAAAGTAAATAAATACAAATATACTTTATTTTCTCCAGTACATAAGGCACTTAAAAATTAGTGAAACTCTTAGTATTAGCATGTTACGTTATGTCCAGACAGGAGTCCAAAATAGTCCAAGAAAGTTTCCCCGTGTTTTGGATCTCCTGGCAAATTACATATTTTATTTATATTTCTTTCGTTCTTTCTTTCTTTTTTTCTTTTTTCAACTTCTTTTGTTGCTCACGATATTTTCACTCTTCTAGAGACACTAAAACGGTAGCTGGCGCCTTTTTATTGGCTGGAGCCCTTTTTAGGCTCTTGAAGTCAGCTGAAAATTATGAATTATAGGTGAGGCAACCAACACCCAAGCAGTTGTGTGAACAAATCAAAACACATAAATAAAATGAAGTCAACTAAAATGTATTTAGTAGTTCTCAAACAAAATATTATTCAATTAACAAGGGCCCCCTATGCGTACAAATTTCAATCAATTAATAACTTACGCGTTCGTAGTCGATAGTTCATCATAATGAAGCAAATATCTCCCCGATCCCCTATAGGAGGAACTCGGGGGCGGTCGGCAGTCTTCAGTTACAAATATTTTGGAAATATTTCTCTAACTTGTCGTCCTTTATCTGCCGCTTCTTTCCGTTTCGCTGCGTGTTGCGTTGCGACTTTTTTCGCAAAACTTAGAAAACAGACAATAATATACTTTACACATTGGCGATAGAGAACAGTTTCGCGAGGGTACGACGGTAAGACTAGAAGATTGAAATTTATTATCTCGTATCGTGATCTCTATGAAAAACCAAAAAGTTGTGCGAGCAAAAACGCGCATTTTGTTAGGGTTGTGAATTTTTTTTATTACATTGGACTCGTTAGTAAGTATGATCAGTTGGTCCGAATATGAATTTCATTACTTATTTAGGTTATTGAAACATTTTGCAAGCCTTTCTAATATTCTACACCTACATGCTTCAGGAAATCACGAAAACGTATTCAGTTAGTACTATGTCACCAATTTCCAAAAACTAAATTTAATTACACAAATTCACGCGTGTATCCCGGAGGGGTAGGCAGTGATCAGGGTTTGCCACTCGCCACGATTCTGCCTCGAAATCTTTCACCTCATCAACATGCATTAGTCACTACAAGAAAGAAAATACATTTATTATGACAACAAGGGCCTTATTATGAAAAATGCGAAATTATCAGAAGTAGCGAGATGGTCGCCAATCCGTGTCTCAATATATGATGTGACGTCATTGGGCTAACAAAGAGCCATGCATTCCTGGCGTTCATTACTCAGTGGCACGAAATTTCGAAACTACGCAAAAAAGAATACGGTTCTGACTTGAAGAAGAATACGGAATTGACGCTAGATCCGAGTGAATTGTCGGCCTCAAGTGCGACGTTGACGACCCTTCCGAACATATCGCTGCTTCATAACAAGGGCCCAGGACACATCACGGAAACAAAATAAACAGACAAGTAACATAATATGCACAACAACAGACAGAAAAATAAATACACAGCAAACAAAACAAAGCAAGCACTGCAAGCACGTACGCTGGTTTCGGGTACTTTTGTCTTGCCCTTCGCTAGTATGAATACAAAACAAATTGTGTTATTTAGTTTGACGCCTAAATGCTTGAAGAAATCACGAAAATCTTTATGTAAAAGTGTTTAGCTAGTATTATGCCAGTAAATTTGGAAAAACAAAACTTTGTAACTAAAATTGAAGAAAAATTCTGTGGCAACCCTACCGCTATCTCTCATCTCGTGCCACGTAATTTGACACTTTTCATTGACAAAGCCCACATTTGCTGCAGACATCCCAACCTCCGATCCAACGCAAAAACACAAACTAGTCGCGCCGCCTTAACAAAAAGCAATTAGGACTTTTTGCTTCCCTATTCCGTTTAAAATTATATTTTAAGGAATTCGCTCTTCGGTAACCTTAGCACGTGTTAACTGTGGATATGTGGACTGTAAACTATGTCTTATTTCTCATAATTAGGGAAGGGAGGAAGGAGGTTGGCGTGATGGCGTTCTCGGAAGGTGACGTTGATTTTGCTTGATTGGTGGTCTGACAATCGATGGGCAGCACAGAACAGAGAATGGGCAGGAAAAAGCAATAGAGATTTGCTTAACTTATTGTCATCCAGGAAAAAGATAAAATGATGTAAATTGGATTTCCCAACATGTCTTTTTATATCTAATAAAGATTATATTATAAGGCATTTTTAGACATAGGACTTAGTTGAAAGCAGTGACCGACACTAGGACACGTTTATAACTTTTTTAACGTTCACATAGTTCTTCTAAAAAATCGGGTTATTTCTAAAATGTGCATCTTCTGAAACATGTCAAGTAGGGTTTGTGTTTTTCAACAATTTTTTTCTGTGAGTGTTTTTAAGGATTGCGTTTTTACCAATGTCGCAGTCTCATAAATCGTTGTCCTACATAGAAGAATGTTTGTTTTGACACATGAGCATTGTCTATCTGACGGCACTAGACAAAGCAGAAACACGAATTAATTGACGAGTTTCAGGAATTGCTGGTCTGCACCCATAGTGCCTCGACATACTTCAACCCTGTATACTACCCACCATCGAAATCGGCAAGAGATTCAATCAAACCCACCCACACTTGTTCCATTCGCAACACATTGTAAGATAAGACAAATTGAATAAAGACCGGCTATGTCCCCGGGCGCTCGAGATTCGTATCGCGTAATCCGGACAGGAAATGCATTGTCGATGAACAGATGCGAAATTCCTTCGTGTACTGTATAGGCTCTGATTGAACGCTACTCTATGGCAAAGTCCGTGGGCGTGGTCCGGTTTTTGACGAGGAAGAATAGGTAGAATTTATGTAGGTTTTCGGTAACGGCTAACGTTACGCGTTTTTTGTTGGCAGGATGTTTTGTTAGGTGAAAAATTGTATCGTACTGTTATGTGGTGTATCCTACTCATGTCCGCATAGGCAGCAGCGCTACTATGGCGTGGCTCGTCAAAACATACTAGATATTATTACTGTTCTCAGCCGGTTGCGCATAACCGGAACAACACGTGAAAAGCGATGATAACGTAGTAGCGCGTTATAAATTATAATGCTACGAGCACAGGTTCACTTTTTATAAATTGCAAGTTTCGTTTTGTACCGAAAGATTTATACGCAAATAAATTCAATAGTAAATACATATACATACAGAAACTCACGTCTGCATACCGGAGGGGTAGGCAGAGACCAGGGTATGCCACTTGCCACGATCCTAGCAGATCTCTTTCGTTTCATCAAGATTCATTAGTCTTTTCATACACGCATGCACACAGATACATGTTTAGAATAAGTGTTAGCACATCAACATATACATTTTAGTAGCAAAGTCGCCCGTATCGTATTTGAGTAGAGTGCATGGATATAAAGGTTGATGTGTTGTCGACTGTACGTTGTTAAAATCTCCACCAAAATCTCAATTCAATATTTACGCGCTTTTTGCAACCAAAAAGTGTAAAAAATCGCAAACCTCACCCCATCGGGTGTCTATTATTCTAGTCAGATTTTAAACTTTTTATTTGCCAATAATTTCACAAAAAGGTGTTTTAAAACACAATCCGAGTTTTCAAAAAAGGAACCAATAGAGTAACTCAGGCGGCAAATTGATACTAAAAAGGAGTTCCTCCTGTTTTGAAAATAGAGGCGGTGATCTTTGAGAAGGATTACCACCCTATAAAATTTAAAGCTGCATACACTATTACCTTGCATTAAAGTCTATTTTTCCGTGATAAAGATTAGTTCGGTAGTCGTTTCTGGTTACCGACAGCCTTTCTGAAGGATTGTTTTTACAGCTTACGAAACCCTTTGTCGGTTTTACTGTATTTGGGAGAAATATAATGCACGCCAGTAGTGATGTGTTGTTCAGAAGGTTTTTCTGTCGGTAACCATCATCTGACAAGGCAACTACGTGATGTTAACTATGTTTTTGCAGATCATTTAAAAGTTGTACAGCGTACTTCCGAGATCTATTGTATGATAGATTTTTTCACTTGACTACTGCATAATATTGTAAACTCATACATAAATTCTAGAATACATAGGTACGTGGTTCTTACATAGATACATAGTAAGTTTTTAAAGTATTTTAATGACTCGCGTTGCTTATACATAGTCATCTATATTTAACGAGCCAAATCGCGACTATTAGTTAGGTAGACTTAACTAAAAATCTATTTAGAGGCTAAACATTCCACCCATGCCGGGACTTCAACCCGCGACCTCTGGCTAACCGTGCCAGAGGTGAGCCTCTAAATAGGTTCTTAAAAGTGTCCTCAGCACGGGTTAGTGAAAAAAAAAAAGAATATAGACTTAATTATCTTAATTTCTTATTCACTTCGTCTTATTTATATTTTAGGTCTGTCAAATGGGTGTTGAAAGAAGAGGTGAATGACAACAGATGAAGACTTTTATATTTATTCATGGTTTTCTGTATGCTAGATATTTATTTTGTCGACTAATGCTACCATGTTTCGCAAGACCATGCGATGTCCCTCGTATTTCTCTATTGCTTTTTATCATTAGCGTAAACTAGATGAATTTCACGAGTAGCAGGTAAATAAAAGACTTATCAAAAGTCAGGTAGTCATTCGTGAAGCTTTGGCTCCATGTTACACATTATACAGTTTAAATGGATTTCCTTTAGGCACTCAAAAGTTATGTAAGGTTGACTCAAATCCCTTAAAATGATCTTAAAATGTTTCCTGCAGTTTTTTTGATGGAACTAATAAATCATATCCATTCGGATTGTCGTTTTCAACAAAAAGGTAGAGTTTTACATTTTTTAGCATACCCCCCTACTAACCCACTCGAAAAATAGCCGGAAGCTATGTGTGTATGCGTGCACAAATATTTAAAAGCGGTCGACCTATAGGACTTTTTGCTATGAAATCGGTTTTTTAGTCAACAAAAATGTGTCCTGAATTTATTTAATGGTTACTTGGCAATAGAATTGGACCCTTTTTTCGTTTGACAAAGAGTTTCGTGGCCCCGAAAAGATTAGTGTCAGCATTGTAAGTCGTTTTTTTGGCCCAAAAGAGGGTTTTTTGTCGTCATTCGTGACGATGACATTAATAAATAACAAATAATCTAATAAGGGAAAAAGTGTTGGCCCGAAATATTAATATTTTCGGGTTTTGCCAACGATTTTTGGCCTCCTGCTTGGAGATTAGGATCTGGCTATTAAACATTCAGAATCGATATCTAAAATCGCTGTGGTAGCCTAGTGGGTAGAAGATTGGACTCTGAAGCGGGAGACCCAGGTTCGATTCCCAGTGCGGGCATGTACCTATGACTTCGTTTTCTAAGTTATGTATATTTGTGAAGTTATAGTAGCAGTACCACTCGCTAACGGTGAAGGAAAACATCGTGAGGAAACCTGAGTATCTGAGGTGTTCACATACCTCAGCGCTTGAAATCGCCAATCCGCGGTGGGCACGCGTGGTGATTAAGCCCATACTCTCTCCATTAGAGAAGGCCTGTGACCTATAGTGGGACGTTTATAGGCTGCTTATGATCTAAACTTGCACACACTTTTTTCAGAAGACCTTCATCGTTACATCAAAATCATCAAATTTTTTTTTTGGTATACATCTTCGCCGGTCTTTACGACATCATCTAATAATATACAATATGAACTTTACTAAGCACTGTATAATATGTTTTTAAAATTGTCCTGTTAACAACTCGCAGCTCTCAACAGTCTATTAACGTCTTGTTACCGTACGTGAAATCAAGGGTAAGTCTATTTTAGTCTTAACTTAGAAAACTAGCAATATTTTTTCAAAGTTCCTGTTGATCATAACATAAAGACTCTTTTTCATCTATTCATTGCCTTTTATTGATGATTGTACCAAAGATTGCCTTGAACCGATTGAGAATGAAAATATTTTTATTTAAAATGTCTCGGACCTCTCTGGGAATCAAAGTATCAACTTCCCGTGGACTTTTGGGAACAACCCCTCAGCACGGGTTAGTGCAACAAAAAGAATATAAGCACTGTATATTACGAACTTTATTCTGGATACGCTTCTTCTTCTATATGTGCCGTCTTCTATCGGAGGATGGCTACCAATTCAGCTTTTCGAGCCTACTGCTGTACTTAACGGATACGCTTACCAAGGCCTAGAGTCTGCTTCACGCATAGTTATTCAATAGAGTTATAAAAGCACGGCAGTGGTTGCTATTTGCCATTATTTTGTAGTGAAATAAAATTTTATTTATTCACAGAAACAATTTACAGCTGTGAGATATTAAAGCGGAATCGGCTACTCACAAATAAGACCGTTACGGTCTCATTTATAAAAACACGATTCCTTAAAACACTCGATAAACCCAATTAAGATAGTCTGTCGTGGAGATTTTACAAGGAAAATACATAACCATAGATTAAATAAACTACCTCTGAGGTGTGCTATGGAGGAATCGTGTTTTTATAAATAGGCCGTTAGTGTTTACATCCGATTCCAGCAAGCATCTGTAACTTAAAATGTAGACATTTTGTTTTTTAATGCAGTAATTAACACAATCTACTGTAGTAGCAACAGCCAACAAGATACTACTACCACAGTACAAATAAGGACTACTACCCTCCGTAGATACTAGTAAAACTACTAAGTAGAGTACTAAGCAATAGCATTGTATAATGTCATTCCAATGGTGTAACATAACATAAGCAGCCTATATAAATTCTGTAGGGCCTTCCTACAGGCCTTCTCTCAAGGAGACAGTATGAGCTTAATCACCACGCGTGCCCACCGCGGATTGGCGATTTCAAGCGCTGAGGTATGTGAATAGCTCAGATACTCAGGTTTCCTCACGATTTTTTCCTTCACGGTTAGCGAGTGGTATTGCTACTTCACTTCACAAATGTACATAACTTTGAAAACAAAGTCATACACGCCCGCACTGGGAATCGAACCTGGTTCTCTCGCTTCCGAGTCCAATGCTCTACCCACTAGGCTACCACCGCTCGTGGTCAAATGGTTTATCTGATTGAGCCATGGTGGTTGGCAACGCTAACCACCTACTTTTGGCCTGATAAAACTTTTAGCAGCGCCATCTTTGACAAACAACTTGAACTACTAGCTTTGCAAATGACTATCCTATGTCGGTAAAGCAGCTTCATGGTTTTAGATGCTTTCGGTTCGAAATTTGTTTACTCAGCAGTTGACGATTTTTCTACCCTGCGCATTGGAAACTTTGAAAAATTGTTTTATTGAATTGAATGTGAGCAAAATGTGTTATATTTTCTATTTGTCTATTTATTATTATAAAGTTCAACTAATGATGACAAGTTTGCTACTAAAAAGTGTATTTTGTGTCCATTACATGAAAAAAATCAAGAAGTTTTATTGCTACCTGTGTCATGGTGGTTACTGTAACTAACCACATATAACCTGAAAGCCTGAAAGTTACAGGAGCCACTAGCGATATTTTTTACTTATTTAGATCCTAAATAACTACAATAACATACTTTTATTGAAATTGGTTTGTTAATCTGGAAGCGTGTCTCAATGAGATAACCTATAAAAAAATAAGCTGCCCGCGCAAACAATATCGCATCGCGTGCGGGGTAGACCATTAGAATGTGATTGGTAGAAGTATTAAAATGTGAAAAATACTTTGCTAAATTCCGCCAAAATCACACAAGTATTGGTGTCGGTGGTGGTGTGTTTGTGTCTTGCTTCTGCTTGAAAAAGTGGGGGGAGGGCGGTGCATTAACTAACCACATGGTGCTTGTGGGATTTTGGCGGAATTTACCAAAGTAATTTTTACATTTTAATGCTTTTATGGATTTCCGCAAAGTAACGTCTGATTCCATACAATAGACTAAAGCGTGTTAATGAGACAACCATTTCCGTTTTGATTTCACTCCATTGAACTAGCATGCATTTAGTAGAGTTATCCCCCAGGCTTCGCTCTGATCCACAGAGAGAGGTTGGAGAGTTTAATTGTAGAGACGGAAACGGTTGAACTGTATTTGGGACATTCATAACTACCTACATACACATTATAATTAATCTAATAGAGGTATTCTAAACTAAATCTGAAATAGTTTTGTATGTAGCTTTAAAAATTTCAGTGTCACAATCAGAATGCTCACATTCACAGCTTCCTACACGACGAAGAATATTAACGTGCAACTGTCAAGAAATAAGTCATACAGATTGATGATAACCATTGAGGTGGACAATCCGCAGTGTCTGCATTCACACGTATTCCCATCTCGCCTTCAATGTGCCTTCCAAAGTGTGTCCTGTAAATAATGCATTTATACACCCCATTGATAACAGTTTGAATGTGCAGCCTAAGGGATGGATGATCTCTTAAAATAACAAGTGTTTGCTTCAATGATTATCGACAATACACGGACCTTTAGCTGCCCGTGAAAGCCTCCTTGAGATGCCTCGGTGAAAAAAACTTAAGCGACAGTCATGTGTTGAAGAAATTTAAGGTATACGTATTTGTCATAAGTTACAATTTCGATTGAATATACGTTGCGATTAGACAATTTTGTCGTTTACTGAATTTAAAACTTTATGGTTTGGGTACTAAGGTAGGTTTTAAAATGGTCAGAGGAAGTAGATTGTTATTTGTTAAAATGTTTGAAAAAAAAAATGTGCCTGCACCGTCACACAAACCAAGTCGGTTCACCATACAACAAAGCAACATTCAATCTATTGATACTCAGGTATTTAAATGGTTTTACACATTTATAATATGAGTTACGGTAAAATAGGTCCTTTTGTTGGAGAGTTTTTTTCATTGTTCGTGCCGGGTTTATTGTTACAAATAATGCATTAAATTCAATTTCAATATTTGGACGATATGTTTCTTGAGCTGTCCATTGTAATTAGAAGTTCAAGAGATTGGTTTCTTAAGATGTTTGCCCTGTATCCTCAATAAATAAATTGGCTTACCCACTTTGCCCCTGATAAAAATCTTAACTATAAACATTATAAGTGAAATTAGGGCTTATTTAGCGAATCTCACCTGCTTGGCTCCACCTACTAAATTAAAAGGCTGAAATTGGCTAATATCATCTGCCTTTCATTTAAGGGCTAACAAAAGGGCTTGCTTTTATGAATCTCCGCCCAGAGAGTACGCAGTCCGCCCTAATGATGCCCAAAACTCCGAAAAAGTTCCGTAATCAGTTTGTTTAAGTTTGCTCAAAATAGGTATCGCTCTTGAGTGCTGTGAACTGTAATTAATTTTTTTTACTTTTGGAGGTTTACCATCAGTTCTTTATATTCTACGGCATATATATTCAACGGAGTTAAAATGTGAGTGGAACAGCAGATACATTTTTCGCGATTTCAATGTTTTCTCTGAGTAGGACCCTCCATTTTCGGGTAGATATTGGAATTTTGTTACACTCTGTTTATACGAACTTATTCTTCTATTCCTAGTAGGGTTAAGCCAAGCCAACATCGTTTTAATTGGGCCTCTGTTGCCGAGTAATGCCGCCGCGGTTGTCAGGATGTTAAAGAGTTAACAGTGAAATGGGCCTAGATTCTGTTAAAGCATTGTAGTACAATGACAACTGCACGAACGTAGCGATTTCATTTCATTGCTATACGTACTTTAAGTATAGACTTAAGGTCGCGCGTAGGCGCCTATATGTATCAAACCTTCTATGCGTCAATGATATGAAAAAAACACGTCACGTGACCAGAGCACCTATAATCTGTTATTATGCTATAAATGCACTAACAGAATTGAGGCCCTGTATCGAACTCGTGACTGTCGTGATTTATTCCTTTACTTCGCAATGAATATTTCACAATTCGTACCATAAGACTATTTAGCATGCCTTGATGTATTGACACTCTTTTTGTTAAACCATCTACCAAACAGCTTGCATCGGCATCGGTGTTTCAAAAGCTGAAGCACCCTCAGCCGCCCACAAGAATTAATCTAAGCAAATTGGCCGCAACTATTTCGGAGAACTTGTTAATTCTAACAAGTTCCAAATTCAAAGAGACGTTTGAGTTCCCCGCCCTGGGTCCCGTGGACCCCGCCTCATCACGCCTAGTGCGCGAGAGACGGTTTTTAGAGGCGGGGTAACTGGCACTTAAATGTATAAGGATGCCATATAATAAAAAAAAATAGGTCGCCTGAGATGTAACGAATAGGTGGTGCGTTAGATAATTTTAACAGCGTCTGGCAAGTGGTGATTCCAAATACTAATCCTCGGACGTGCTTTAAAAAATATAAAGAGATGGAATAACCACATTGAACGTAAGAATTAAGACAACTAGAATTAACTACTAGAAGGTTTTAGATGGACCATATATTGAGGGTTTAACAGCAAATACTCTTTTTTATTGAATTGAAGGCTTAAATTAATTTGTTTTTTTTTTATAAAGCTTTCAATACAACTGTAATATAATAAAATGGTGCTGAATGGTGGCGCTGTGGCATAGTTAGTTATTATCACACTTGAAGCGCACGTTTCTTTTTAGGTAACGGCTTTCTCAACTATTGCTTTTGGTTAGAGCCTTCGTGGAACTGACAATTGCCTGTATTGATATCGGTGTTTATTGTTATAGTTAACACGTGGATATTGTAGGAAGTTTTTGAGATTACGGCAAGATGGTGGCGTCTTTGTGACACTGCCGCCGCAGCATTGTTGTGATGATACTTTCTTGTAATATTTTGCCGCATTTTGAATGTGTCCAGGGGGTAAAATGGAGTAAGTAAGCCATAAGCCAAGTTGGAAATACTTTCTTTGACTGCCTCGTGGATCTAGCGGTTAACATCCAATACAGAGAACGAGGGCTGGACTCCCACCGGATGCCGCCATACTTAATTTGAACAAATGGCCTCCGTCTAGGTGTATTTCTATGTTTGTGATGTCCCTGCCTGGTTGCATAGCACAGGGTATCTTAGTTTGGAAACAGGATCTATGGAAAATATTATTTATTTTATTATTTTTGGCAAAGAATGGCAGTATCAAAGTATCGAAAGCCTTTATGCCCAATATCGTATGGTCAAGAACTGTACACAGAACGGTCGAAATATCGGTATGTCATTTTGTCGAAAGGATCATATTGTCGAACGTCGCTATAATATCGTTATCGCTATAACTATGACGCGTGGGACATATTTTTAGATTGAGTAGGCTGGAATCGACAATTTTGCTTGGGACGTTCTATATTACAATTCTTCCGAGATAATGATCCACTGATCTCCAGACCATTCGGTGTACAATTATGTCTATCTAAGCTTACTCAATCTTAAAATAATGTCCCAGGTGTCATAACTAATGCGATTACGATATAGTGACGTTCGATAATCCAAACCCTTCGATAAAAAACGACTCGGCGATCTCGCACCATTCTGTGCACAGATAGACAACACTTTATTGCAGAGCCACAAAAAAGGAGTTACAAGTGATTGCATATAAGTAATGGTATTACAATTGGCACAGTTTTCGACCATACGACATTTTGTATAAAACTTTTAACACTTTGTTGGCAATCCCCCGTGATGCAGAGGAATTCAGTAGGTAAGCACATTAATTTATAGGTGGACGTACTCGCGACTGGTACCGACTTAACGTAATAAAAGTTTAAGTTATTTGATAAGGATAGTTCCAGCGGCAAACCGTCAAAGAAAATCTGTACAGATGAAAGTCCACCTTTAAAAAAACTTAAATCCTTCGAGTACAAGAAACAGCTGGTACTTTTACAGTTATATTTCAATTCCCAAGAGTGAATGCACCTTTTCGTCTCTTACAAGTGTCAATAAGTACAAAACCAATTCACCGGAATCACTGAAAACCTTTTGCTTACAATGAACCTGTCCATTCATTCAAGAAAGTAAAGCTCAAAACACGGACTAATATACCAAAAATAAGATTTCTTCAGGCTCCCAATTTTCCTCTATGGCCTTGTCAAGCTTTGTCCCATACAATAAGACACTCAGGACTCTTATCGGTTTCATCTGAGAGCATCATGAGACGGACAAAAGGTCCCCGATCTTATCAGGACCTTAAGGTTTTATAGGGGCCAGAGAATAGGGTCGAATCATCGTGACACGTGGTCCTATGTTCGCGGGAGACAAATTGGCCATTATGACCGGGATTAGGCATTATATTGAGATTGGGTATTGTGTGGAATAGAAACCTTTGTCTTGTCATAGTAGTGATTATTTTAATGTTTCGGGGTTTATAGAGAAGAAAAGTGACAGAAGATGGTTATCATTAGCTTTAAAACAGATTTTGCTTAAGCTTGGTTGTTTTTATGCTTTGAAGAATAGTCTTCTCAATATAATCCAATTCTCCAGAAATTTTCGCCAACTATTGTAGTCGTTGTTGTAAATGACAGGTATCTATAAACGTCCAGGAAGCCGTTCAAGTATAACGTAAGCTGATTTATTACAATTATTTACTCCCCCCTTCCCCCTTGTCCTCCTCCCACGCTTACGTTAACATTGGTATATGCAATTTTAATTTTGAATTTGCTATTTTAATACTAGCGATAAGTTTAGCGCTGGCTTATATATACGTTTCGTGCCATGAGAACGCTAAGTGAACGAAAGTTAAGTGTTATTTTTTTATTTGAGTAACAAGAAAAATATGTTTTCTAGCATTACCTTTTATTCTGTAAATGTTTTGTTTTATTCGTGTAATTTTATGTGTGCAATAAAGTATAAAGTATAAATAAAGTAGGTACTCGTATATAAGTTTGTTTTCGTGTCCAATATGAGTAGTATTCGGGTCGGGCATTACGATGTTAATACCTGTATAAACTTAACCATGATAATACACTACTTATGAAGTGTTCTGATGTAGTGATTGAAGCTTGTAAAAAACAGCAAATACATATAATGTAATGTTTCTATAATCTACTCATACAATTTTTTCTGAAATCTGCTTATAGAGGCCTTCTCTCACAAAGCTTAAAATTACTGCAGATTAGCGATTCCAAGGGCTGAGATATGTGAATACCTCAGACAATCAGTTTTCCTCACGATGTTTTTATTCATGTTAAAAAGTATTCGAACTATACTTAAAAGCACAGATGGTACAATTCATCGCTCACACATCATCAGTGTTCAATAATAGACCATTTAACAGTTAAGTGACTTTTAACTTTTCTGCTATTTGAAAAGACATATCTACCTCATTCAAAATTTCACTGCAACCTTTGTCGTTTGAAAAGGTGTTCTAAAGATGGAACATATTATTTCTTAATGGGTTAACGAACGATGATAAATTTACACGCATTGTGTGCAGACTATAAGTATTCGGTGACGCGGAAAAAGATTGTCTTCTGTTGCAGTTGTTTGGCAGATTGGTACTATTCAGTGATATACAGGTTGATTCACTTAGAGAAACCGTAGTTTTCATCTAGTTTGTTAAAGGAGTGGCTTCTAAATTCTTAACGCTACGGAACAACCTATTTTATTTTACGAAAATCCATAACAAAATATAAAATTCAACATTTGATTTTATTTCAAGGAGCGTTAACTCCTGAAAGTATCGCCAATGTACACTGTATATCGGTGAATTACTCATAAATGGTATTCTATTGACAACATAACAATCTGTTGTTTACATAACATTGTTTGTAACAGGTGTGTTTTACACACCAATAAAGTAATATAAAATAATCATTGACATTGTCAAACTCAATTCCATTTCTCTTTTATTAAAGTTAACTAACCTTGTATACTCGCATCCCTTGTGACAGTCAATAGAGAAAAATAAAGAGATATTTAATGGACTTTTTAAAAGTCAATAACGACACAAATTTATTTTAAAAGGCCGACTGTGAAATAAAGCGATAAAATGTCGCAAAGTTATTTCTTTCAATAGTTTCTTGATCAGTCGAGAGCGAGACTATTTATAAAAAACAGATTCCTCAAAACACGTCAAAAACGCCTATTAAAATAGTCTGTAGTGGAGATTTTACAAGATAAAGATGTAGCCATAGATTAGCACAAACAACAGAGTTTTAAATTGGTTTTAGAGGAATCGCGTTTTTATAAATAAGGCCGTAAGACTTGATACATGATGTAACTGCAAAGATATGCATTAAATATTGTGGACTTCTTGTGGCTGAATGATGATGATGATTGTATATGTTCTATTGTACATAGCGTTATTATAGTCGGGTTACTTGGATAACTGGGGGTTTCTTAGGGCTACCGGGTTATTTCTAAAACAGGCAATTCCTGAGACACCCCAGAGTTAGGGTTTGTGTTCGGCAACAACTCATGACTGTTGTTTTATGAGATTCGGCACTCTTGTTTTATGAGATTTTTTCTAAGATTTGAATTTTTCAAAATCTGAGGGTTATTTTTACGTAGCCTGTAATACGTCCCACTGCAAGGCACAGGCCTTCTCTCAGAGAGAAAGTATGTGCCTTATTACCGCGCGTCCCCACAGCGGATTGCCAATTTCAAGCGCTGAGGTACCTAGGTGAATACCCCAGACGCTCAGTTTTCCTCGCGATGATTTCCTTCACAGTTAGCGAGTAGTACTGCAACAACAACTTCACAAATGTAATCAGGGTTTATATATGTTTTATAAATTCGTGCTTTAAACGATTCATCTATATCACAGGCTTCATTAAATCACTGTTCTGTCCATTCCATTCCAGTAGAACATAAAAAATATAATAATGCTAGCCGACTCGACAAACGTTGTTCCACGACGTATTCTCAGATCTACCAAATATACACAAAAAAAAATCATAAAATTAATTTACATAACTTTAAACTCACCTTGATTAGCATAAGCATAAGCTTTATACCAATGCAGTAAATCTGGTGAGGTCCTATGATTGTGCATTGTGTGTGCATACATATTATGCACAGTCTCCAAATTGTGTAATTGTACCTATACATACAATCACAGCTTACACTGTTATGTCTCGGCTAATTGAACATTAAAGCTTATAATTTCGCCATCTGCTCCAAGCTGAGAAAACATTCTTCGACGCATGTCTTCGCGTCGAAACCTTGTCATCGTGTGTTCCGCATAATATAGCCCGAGGTAATTATTGTCAAATGCCGTCCGCGCACATCTTACCATAACGCACGGATGCGTTTCTGCGCAAAATATAGAAAATTATCCACGCTCAATGCTCCAAATTGAATGATACCAATGGAACGTCTTTTGGAGGCCGAAATTGCTCACAAAAGGCGGGATTAAAAGCTTCATATTTATTTCATAATAAATGACAATTATCGTAAATTGATTCCGGAGTCGACAAAGGCCGCGAGCAGCTAACCAAACATTGGCCAGGATGGCTCGTCAGATGTCATTGTTGACGCTGCTTGAGAGAAAAAAACCTTATTCTTTAGACGTTCTGTTCTGGCTTGTTTGATAGAAAGGTTTGTAGTTATTGTGCTACGGATACATACTAAACGTTGCAACAAATATCACGTATGAATAGGTAACTTGGGCTGGCTAAATACAACGTGTTATAGAAATGCCATTAAAAACATAACTTGTAAAAGAACCAAGTCTCGCAACTCAGTTCTTCTACCGTAAGGAGTTGTTAGATCCACGTAATATCAAGTCGGTTAATTTATTCAATAAATAGATTGACTTGGCAATCGCACTAAACAATCTAATTAAATATAATATGTATTAATGGTAAGATACATTGCATGTTCATGCGATGGCCATGTCAAACCATTTATTAAATAAATGGAAGAAATTGCAAAATATTTTAGTTTTTCCTTGATTTATACACTAAATTCTAATTGTATTTTAAATTTGAAGCGTTTTCTAGAAGTGCCTTAGAGTTTTGATGATTGGTCAGTCAGTGAGTGACAAAATAAAGAACTTTGACTAGTCATAATTCCTACTCTCTTAAAATAGAATACTCCTACTACGCGTTAAAATAAAAAAAAATCTAAGGGGGTCGAAAATGGCCTGAACTGCGTCGGGAAAAGGATGGTATGGTATGGTACGGCCGTGCCACGTTTTTGCTCGACTTGGCGGGGGTATTGCCATGCCCCCAGATAACACTAAATCAGAAATTGTATTTTTAATGACTCACGATGCTGATAAATAGTTATATATTATGTTTTTATATTATACTATGTTATGTTATCATTTTATAATTGCCACTTCAGTCAGCGTTGCCGCAACGTCGGGAATCATAAGCAGCCTATATACGTCCCAGTGTAGGGCACAGGCCTTCTCTCAGAGAGAGAGTATGGGCTTAATCACCACGCGTGCCCACCGCGGATTGGCGATTTCAAGCGCTGAGGTATGTGAATAGCTCAGACACCCAGGTTTCCTCACGATATTTTCCTTCACCGCTAGCGAGTGGTATTGCTACTATAACTTCTCAAATGTACATAACTTAGAAAGAAAAGTCATAGGTACATGCCTGCACTGGGAATCGAATCTGGGTCTCCCGCTTCAGAGTCCAATGTTCTACCCACTAGGCTACCACCGCTCTCAACGTCGGGAATACAAGTTAATTAAATTTTACCTAATAAATATATTTTTTTCATACAATCGTTTTTTCCAAATTTTATTTTCATGTTTTCCATACAAAACTTGACACGGTCCGACTCGCACTTGGACGGTTTTTATTTTTATTTTCGGCGTGCACGCATACAACGATTAATGAATGTTGATGAAGCGAAAGAGGTTTTTCAGGGTCTACGACCCAAGACAACAAGTATCTTATTTTGCTTCCTTAATACCAGGGACCAGGGTTTGCCACTTAGCGAACCGAAATTCCGTTTCGTGTGGCGCCGGATTAAGAATAGCGTTACCCCATTTCCTTCCGTTAATGTCGTAGAAGGCGACTAAGGAAATACATTACCAGGAGACGGGCAGCGTCTTCCAACCGCATACTGCGACCGCCAACCCACCTGCCAAGCGTGGCGATTATGGCAAAACCCCTCATGGTTATGAAAACCATGAAGGAGGCCTATTTCCTGCAGTGGGCGTCAAGATGATGATGATTTTATTCATAATTATTATTCTGTGTAAACTGCGTTTCGGTTTGCAGCGTAGATCAAGAATTACTATAACTTGTAGGAAACTTTACCTCTGTGATACCTGTTAGTTTAGCCAATAGACTACATAAAAAGAAGAAGATCACGTGGTAAGTCACTAGAATTGGATATAGTTACGTGGTTTAATATAGATTGCCATGCTATGGGTGGGGTCCCAGTAAGGAAGCAGTGAAAGAACTGAGAATAAAGGCTTGTTTCCACTATCAGACAGCTGCTACACCTCTCCTAACACAAACGTCAACTATGTTCGCGGGTTGTCTTACAACCACAATGAGTGGTAATCCATTATCCCGACCACTAGCCAAAATATTTCGTCCGCGTTAAAAACTAAATAACCAACCAGGTGTCCCACGAACAATTAGAGCATAATCACGACATTTCAAGTGTTGGCACGATTGAACTGCAGCTTCGTAGAATCGCCATTGTGGACGCCACCCAGTAGGGCAGTGTTTGCAAACGCATTCTTAAGGAGTTGGCCCAATATTTGCCTTTCGAATGAACGAAACAATGCTTCCTTCGGGAACAGTTAGCGTTTTCTTGCCAGTCACTGGAAGTCGATTAAGGAGAAGTCTTTTTTTGCGAAAACGTTGTAAGTACTGTTATGATTACTTTAAGTAATTGTAAGTACAATGTGTAAGCCCCTATAATGATACTGCCCTCAAGGCCTCGTCCTCTCGACGGAAATAAGGCAATTAAAAAAAAAAATAACGTATAGGAATAGAGTGGATGCGTGGGATGGATGATTCGTGCTATCGACTGTTACCTCTGCTTACCCTCTATATTCAGATTTCAGCCTTCTGGAGTTAATAGCGATTTATTTGTTTTCTTTAAGATAATTATTTTATTTAATTTCATTTATTAATTCAGAAACAAAAAAAAATTACATTATGCGTAATATTACTAACGTTATTGTCAACCGTGTTTTTTTTCAATTAATAATTTGTAGGCTACCAATTGTACTGTATTTTACATAAACTCACGCACGTATCCCGGAGGTAGGCAGGGACTAGAATTAGTTACCATTTTCTTTTTCATTTCGGTTTAAGCCACAAGAAATTATTTTAAGGCTTTAAACCTTAAAATTACTTCGACCGGAACATACTTATTCCACTATCAAGCAAGACTATCAATTATGAGAAATTTATTTAATAAATTATTACTTTCTTTTTAGGGTTCCATACCCGAAGTAATTGTAATTGTAAGTACAATGTGTAAGCCCCTATAATGATACTGCCCTCGAGGCCTCGACCTCTCGACGAGAATTAGGCAATTTAAAAATTTTTTGCAGCAAATTCGCCAATAACGTATAGGAATAGAGCGGCTGCGTCGGATGGATGATTCGTGCTATCGACTGTACCTCTGCTTACCCTCTATATTCAGAGTTCAGCCTTCTGGAGTTAACAACATCAATATCAAATGAAAACTTTGCTTTGTTACATCTCAAAATGATATGTGATTCATTACTGACTTAATTTTTATCAAGAACTATCCCTTAACAAATTTTCTTGGCGACTATGTTACGGTGATGTTTGCAAGTTTACAATGGACCACAGGGGTGGACGCTCTACCACCGCGATTTTATTTATTTATCGCATTTATTTATTTATTCTGCTCGGGGACAAAGTACGTCGTCACAGCACGCGACATATCGGCTCCAGAGGCGATTTGCGATTCCCGGACTAAGGTTAACAATATCGTTTGTGTAAACAAGACTGTCAGATAGTAAATCTTTTGGCAGGATATTGCATTCAGCTTGGGCACGAGCATAGGAAAAAGGGTTTTCTTATTTGTGCCCCAAAATAGGTACATACTTACTAAAATACGTGTATTTACTGTATCCTAGGATGACTGGGTAAAACTTTCTATCTTTTTGAAATTCAACGAGGTTCATCAGCGCTAGCAAGAAAAAAAAAATCTTCTAAAAAGTGGTGCAAAAAGTTTGCAAAAAGTGGTTGTCATCATCATTTTCATCATCATTTCTTACTTAAAGCTTGTGACTCCTATTTTTTTCATTGGTGGCCTTCGGTAACCTTGTAGTTGTGCTTAAGGACAAAATCTGAGGTCGATGCTTGTGACACACCCTGCCCGGACTACCTGTAAGTACTGTAGACTCTATCTATGAAATAAAATGATATAACTAACTTTTAGTAGAATGACCGATTGTATTCATAATTTTTTCAACATCGAATAAAATTGAACATTCTACAAATTTGCCTGAAGACGAATACCAATAGGTGCCTTCTGATTTTGGCTTCCGATCAAGCCACTTCGTAGGGATTTAGTTATTATAACTCCAATAAGCAGCTTCAGCGAAATACAGAAGAAGACTTATGTTAATAACATAACACACTCAGAATAAAAGCCAAAAAAATCTTTAACAAAACTAAACCTTTTAAGGGCTCGATTATTCCTCAACCAGAGCCTTAGATTTGGTCACGAATTTAACCGAAACCCATTTAGCCAATAACCTCCTATTGGGTTATTATATCGAGGCCAGTGACAAACCATCACACCTTTATGAGTTCAATACTTTGACACTATTGTGAAAATTCTCACTTTGGGAATAGACGACCCGCAGAGTCAAGAATACCAACTTACAAATCGATCGTATCATTCAATTTTATTCTATAACACCTTAGGAACAAGGTTGTGTTGAATGTTAGGATAAGTTGGTCGTACTGTATTATATGCACACGTGCATGGACAAAGGATCTTTGATTCTTGAAGGTTTGTCGAGGGTATTTTATTGGTTTGAACATCTAATTGAATTACAGGGCTTGGTGTTATGTATGGGATGTTATGGGATGTACTACTTACGTTGTCTTATAAATGGGCTAGGCTTCTGAGATATATTTTGAGGATTGGTTAGGGGGACAAGGTTTAGTCGATCAGCTTTATAGAGCGGACTCATAGCAAGAAGTATATTAATTAGACGATTTCCAGAATTATGACCCTCTAACCCCCAGTTTCTCGTACACTAACACGCTGTTAATCTACTGTTAACAGCTTTCAATTGACCAAAGTGCATACAAAAAAAACACTGACAGCTGTTAACAGTAGATTAACAGCTTGTTAGTGTACGAGAAACCGCGGGTAAGTCAGCTTTTTGCTGCATTGCTGTAAAATAATGAGTAACAAGTGTGTACGTCTGATACTAAGTAATTTTGTATCCTTTACTAGATGACCCCGTGAACTTCGTATCACCGACGTCAACCGTTTTTTTTCTTCTCACCGATTAAACCTTCCCTGGACTTCCACAAATATATAAAAACAACAATTAGCCAAATCGGCCCAGCCGTTCTCGAGTTCTAGTGAGACTAACGAAAAGCAATTCATTTTTATATAAGATTATTTAAAATCTATAGTCCAAGAGACATGGCGTCTATCGGTACTGGCTGGCCTGAATTAGAAGCTGGCTCAAACAACCATCAGAGATCTGTAGTTGGGGCCCAAGGAGATGAAGAATTAGAGAAGAACAAAAGTTCCCTCCGTGTATGATATTTGAAGAATATAAAAATGTGCTACACCATGAAACATAATATTATATTGTGTTCTACATTCGCATGCCGATAAGACTCAGTAAACAAGCATAGGCCACCCCATACAAAAGTTGCCATTTATTCTTTTGTACCTACCTCAAGCATTTAGATAAATACAAAGATAAGCAAACCAGGCAGCTCTACAAACCTCTGCTATGCTCAAACTGGGTCAATGTTTAACCAAAGATTCCTCGTCCTTGAGAGCTGAGCACATATTTATTTTCCTTCCAAACAGATTTGGGGATTGACTTCGTGTTATCTTTACAAACAAGACGGGGGCTGTTTGTTTATTGGCCAAAAACGGCGGACGGATGATGGATGCGAAGAAGGCAGAGTATAGTACTTATGTACTTATCTACTTATGCATTGGCAAAACTTAAGCTAGCCATTGACAAAATCCTTGACATAACTCATAATCAAATCAGACTTTTATAATACATATGTAGGTATTTGTGAAGTTGTAGCAGCATATTGCTGTCGGTAACCCGTAACCAGTTACACTCTGTAACCGTGAAGGAAAACATCGTGAGGAAACCTGAGTGTCTGAGGTGTTCACATACCCCAGCGCTTGTAATTGCCAATCCGCTGTGGGCACGCGTGTTAAGCCCATAGTCTCTGAGTTAATGCCTGTGTTCTGCAGTGGGACATATAAAGACTCTAAGTATATAAAAATGTTTTATTGAGCATTCAAGTGAAGTGAAGTGAATAAATACGGAGAACTTTTACTATTTCGAAATAGTAGTTTATGTGACTGTCACATAATGAGGGTTATTAAAACACGAGCGAGATTTTAAAAAACGAGCCTTGGCGAGTTTTTTAATAGCACTCGCGAGTGTTTTAATACCAAGTTATGTGCAGTCTCATACACTACTTTATCTACACTCATAATGAAATTTTTTAAACAAAATGCAATTTCGACAAAAGTATCTTGACATTCAATCGTCTGTACTCAGTTTTGCGCGCGCAATTTTAGCTATTTTTAGTTGCACTTTTGGTACCACGAAAATGAAATTAGGTTTTTTATAGAGTCAACTTTTGACATTAAAAAAAAAAACTTAAGTTTTGTTTCGTGATCACAGCAACACTTAAAAAAAATAACTGTAACATAAAGTGAAAAATCTGACCTTTAATGTAACTTTATATTACACTTTTTTTTTATTTTCTTTAAAGTTATGTATTGTTTAAAGCCCGTCAATATGTGTTTACCTTTGAATTCTTAATTTGAAGATTATGATATGAGTGTAGATAAAATAACTTAACTTTATTGTTACAAAAACTTGCAAAATAGAAGAGGACCTACTTCACATATTAATGCAATGTGACCGAAATATAGACAAGAGAGACCATATTGTAAAATCACTGCAACTAAACATATTAGATGTAGGCATATTCCAGAGCATTCTAGCTGAACCTTTGTCAAGGGCTCTTCTGTAATTTTTAGAATTTAGTAATATAGATAAGCAGTATTTAGTATAAGAAACGATGGGATTGACATCGTCACTTTCAGTGTACAAAAATCCCTAAAAGATAAAAAAACAAATAAAAAAAAAATCCGCTATTTCATACATTTTCATTCCACTGTTAGTATGGAACAGTATGGCGCTGTAACATTAGTACGGAACAGCTAATAACTTCTTCGCTATTTCGTAGTTGTAAAAATGTTTTTTTCAAAGTAGCTTAGAAACTGCGACTTAATGAACATTACAAGTTAAACTAGGTGTGATTTGTAGCATCCCTCATTTTCGGATTTATATGGAGATTTGTTACTCTCTGTTTATTTTACTGAGTGACTACGGGTTGCTCGCATTTTACGTCGAGTTTTTAGAGCGCTTTAAATTCATAAGAAATCTTCAGAAGAGACCATTCACAAACTCCAACAAAAGTATTCTTGCCATAGAAATTCATATTACGATACATATTACATGAAAGAATCCGTATCAAATCACTAGAGGCTTCTTTACAGTACCTCTTCGCTATTCAGCAGAGCACAATGTAAGTACCATATAAGTGGCACTTAATAAGGAATCACGATTTAGTCGCCTCAAAGCCTTATACGCAAAAAGGTTTCCGATTTTGCATAGTTCACGCGTATTAGGGTGAAGCGAGCTTTACTTGTGTGACTTCGCTCGTAGACCTGCAACTTATAGGGCATATTTTGGCAATGCTCTTTCTAACTGCTAGGGTATATAATATTCGGTCTACTTGTTTAGTCTGTGCACTGCCTATCAGTCAATAATTACGTTACTGTTTTACAAGTATAAATGAAGATGTGATTCATCCTCGGTAGAGGTCCCGAATGAACAGATATTTCAGATATTTTGTTCTTTATATAAACATTTTGTTTTTACAATTAATATTTAAACACAAATACTCGACATATCCCTTTTGATTTGCGTAGGATTTCTGAATTAACACAAATATTATACTTATTCCTACATCATCATCATCAGCTATTTCACGCCCACTGCAGGACAAAGGCCTCCCTCATGGTTTTCCTCCATAGATATATGTAATATTATTCTTATTCCCAGACAAATACAAGCTGTTAAATAACAATCTCGTCTGTGGGTAGTTTGGTAAAATAAACAATTTTTAGTAACAGCAGAAAAATGGCTCGGACTACCTCCGCTGTTGGAAAATGACGTTGTTGGGATAAAACGTCTGCTCCGACGAAACCCTATAGTGTAACATTCTTGACCATTGAGTGCAGTGTATTAACGGTCAGTGTTGCGCAATCGATTGTGTAGTAGTGCGCTTACGGCGTCCATTCATAAACTTGACTGACCGTACATCGATGTGTTAAGGGGCAGTCCGACCTTTGCTGGTCTAAAATAGAGCTCAAAACAATTTACTTTTGAGGTATTAAAATAACAATATTTGATATTGAGAACTAGACCCATGCCTCATTTACCAGCGATATTCCTCGTACTCTCGTGATGCTATTTCATCGTATGAGTTCTCGAGGATCTCATCGACATGAGACCTAAAATGTTACGGGCATTACTTTTAAGTTATCAGGGGCCTAATTATGCACACCAAATCCTGTCATTTGCGACAGCAATTTTTATGGAATTTGACAGTTAGACAATTGGAATCGTTCAGAATTTGATGCACGTAATACTGGAACACGACGAATTGCTTGGCAGCCTATCTTTGTTAACCTGTTAGATTATGACCTTGAATAGAACTCTTAAAATCATTTTTATGGTGGCCCGATCGGGTCCTTTAGAATTCTACAGATAAAGAAACTCTCATATCTCATCGACATGAGACCTAAAATGTTACGGGCATTCCTTTTAAGTTATCAGAGGCCAAATTATGCACACCAAATCCTGTCGGAATCCTGTCATTTGCGATACCAATTTTTATGGAATTTGACAGTTAGACAATTGGAATCGTTCAGAATTTGATGCACGTAATACTGGAACACGACGAATTGCTTGGCAGCCTATCTTTGTTAACCTGTTAGATTATGACCTTGAATAGAACTCTTAAAACCACTGTTATGGTGGCCCGATCGGGTCCTTTAGAATTCTACAGATAAAGAAACTCTCATTCTCACTTATAGACTCTGTTTGAGACAAAGCCTGTGCCGAGCAGTGGTATATAGGCTGCTTATGTTACGTTATGTGTCTTGGTTTGATAAGTTGTTACTAGCAAAAGCCTAGGCTTATTACCGGTAACGCTACTCGTTTGGCTCTATCCGCGGATTAGTTAGTTAGTTGTGTTTTCCGCAATTTATTCATTTGGGCGATTGTAAGATAAGATAAGAATATTATTTATTTTACATATATACATAAATAAACTCACGCCCGTATCCCAGAGGGGTGGGCAAAAACCAGGGACTTTCACTTGCCACGATCCTGATAGATCACTTTCGCTTCCTCAACATTCATTAGTCGTTGCATGCACGCACGCCGGTTTCGGGTACTTTTTATCTGCCTGTTTGCTAATACATCCCCTATTTATTATTTATTGCGTACCAGAAAAAAACACACATAAAATATTTACAAAGATACAGTACAATTGGCGGACTTATTGTGCCTAGCAGGGCTGTGAGATCCCTCCAGCGTCTCTTTCCAGAAAGCCAGCAGTGCTTTAATATCACTGCTAGCATCCTGAGGGATGCATGTAGGGTAACGAACGAGGGCAAATCCAGGCTTATGCGAATATCTTCAAGCCCTAAAAATATATGTTTCTTCTATTTATCTCAAAAGTGGCTTTTGTCCTGATATATTATTTGTACTGTACGGTAATAATGTTACCGAAGAAAACGATTTTCAACTTCACCTTAACAAGGTATACTGTAGCGGCCACCTCAAAGAGTTCAACGCGCGCGCGAGCGCTCTGGAATAAAATAATAAAAGAAGAATATTATCTAACTACTCACCTCAAGGAAAAAAACGTGAAATTATCGAGACTATAATGAGCCCCTATAGCTCAGCGTGTGTCCGAAATTCAATCAATAGGAATTTATTGCTGAGATTCGCGAAGGCTACGATTCTTTTGTGCCCGGGAGATGAAAAAAGAAGGTTTTTTTTTCTCGTAATAATAGGACGGCGCGAGGGCAGCCACTCTTCTTATAGAAATGACAGTAAAAGTTACGCCCACTTTTTTAAAAGTTTTTGCTCAGCCTCTTCAAAAGTTTTTAAAGATTATAGAATAAGGTAAGGTTTCGGTTACTTGGGCCTTTGTTGCGGGAGTTGGATGGCTCCTATTTTATCTGACAGCGGATCTCCAGGTAAATTTTAGTCTAGACTGAATTGCATTTGGATCGACACTGAACACCAGTTGTCGTTCCTCCTTAAGCTAGTAAACGCCTCATCATCATCAGCCATTTGACGCCCTCTGCAGGACATAGGCCTCCTTCATGGTTTTCCTAACCATGAGGGGTTTTGCCATAATCGCCATGCTTGGTAGGCGGGTTGGCGATCGCAGTATGCGGTTGGAATCTCAAGAAGACGCTGCTGCCCATCTCCTAGTAATGTATTTCCTTAGTCGCCTTCTACGACATCCATGGTAGGAAATGGAGTGACGCTATTCTTAATCCGGCGCCACACGGAACCCTTCGCGGAACACTTTTTGAAGCTTTTTTTAGTAAACTAAAATTGTGCTCTAATTAACCACGCAGGTAACAGTACGTAAAAGTATAAAATTGTCTGTTCAGTGTAGGAGATAAAGAGCATTTTGCAGTTTTTTAAATGGTTAATCTACAAAATGTCGATTAAATATCTACTGTTCCAGAGAGAGCATTTTCCTCTACCGTGAACCGTGCAATTCTCCACAGATTTGAAAATATCTACGACTGCATATCACATCACTTGATTCTTAAGGGGCACTCTATAGGCCGTGCCCAATAGCCATGGAAAGATGATTGTGTTACGTTCATCCATCACCGGTAGACATTTTAAGGCTTCTATTGAGACTTTTTGCCGCTCGCCCATTTCCTGTCTCGGGGCTAAAATTCTACCGGCATTTTTGCGAAAAACACAATTAAACAAGTTGGTAGTTTTTTCGGCAGACGGTTTTTTTCGGTCAAGATTTTTGGGGGTTTTACGTTACCGGCCAGCTCTTTGGGTGGATTTTTGTAAAGTTTTAATTTCGGTACGATTAGCGAAATCACGACCCAATGATTTTTTTCAAGTTCGGGTTCTGCTTTTGGTTCATCTTTTAAGGTTTTCAGTTTTTTTTACAAGAGCCTTTCATAAACCTAATTTGGCTTGGCTCTTTTCTTCTCCGGAACTTCCTACTACATCTTGTATCGTTATCTATAATTATTTGTATTTTACAAATGCTGTACAATAAACCATTTTCTATGTATCTGTCTATCTAGAATTAGCAGCTAAATAATAATTAATTAACCGGTCTTTTTGGAAATCCATGGAGGAGGCCTATGTCCAGCAGTGGACTTCTTGTGGCTGAATGATGATGATGAATAATTAATTTGTGATACAGCTATCCTACACCGAAAAGTTTAATAACTGATTTTTTTTAGCTACTAATTGCTTAGAACGTATACCGTTTTGTCGAGTAGATTATTTTATAATGAATAAAATAAATAATATTAATGCAGCCTATATACCTCCCAGTGTAAGGCTTTCTCTCAGAGAGAGAGAGTATGGGCTTATTTAGCATGCGTGCCCACCGCGGATTGGCAATTTCAGGCGCAAAAATAAAATCGCAGGTAGTTAATATATTAATTAATTAGTTATAGAGCTCCATCTCTACTAACCATGATTATGCTCTGCAAATCAGAGTAAAACCTGGGCGAATTTTTCTGATAAAAATAGTAAGTAACTCCGAAATGAAGTAGATGATGTGAAGTGCTATCAAAAGTTTCAGTTCGAAAATTAAGTTTCATTCACTTACCTCTTTTGTATCGTCTGTGTCATATAATAAACTTTTTTTGAAATAACCAAGTAAGTTTATCCGGTGTTAAGTTAATAATATTTTGAAATATAAATTTTTGAATTAACTATTTTCGTACCACGGTCTTATCACGGTACGGTTATTGTAAAGGAATGTCACTGAAATTCGATACCCAAATTTAAATAAAAAATGTGCAATGCACCTGCTGCAAAAAGGCCGAGAAACTTTTTCGAATGTCACAGTTTTTTTCATAAAACTCGCGATAAATCTCTAGTTTCCGGCAAATATGAAAAAAGGAATGTAACCTCCTTGGTAAAAGAAGAACCGCATAAAATCACCGTTTGCACACACGTGCGCTAAATGAAGTTAATGATCAGAAGTCTAAAAGTCAATATTTAATCTCAGGTCTAATATGAAATCACAGCAAAACATGTAGAATAAGATTATATTATTATAATTTGTTCGAGTAACAAAACGCTATTACTTGACAAATTTTAGCTCTAATTACCTAGGTAAGTACTTAATACAGCGGTTACAGGGGACAGAATTCGCCTTTTGGTTTTACTCAGTTTGTCTCTAAAGACTTTTTCAGTCACTGTTGTTACCAAAATGTTTTCGTTCCTCGGTTGCCCTTTTTTTTGTTCGCGAAATAGGCAGTTTTCTTTAGCACGTGTTTTGTATTAGTGATGGGGTCTAATGAGGGTCGCTTATTTCTCTGTTTCCTGTGCTCGATTGCAATAAAATATTATGAGCCTATCGTCGCAGTGGTGGAACGGAGATTAGATAGTAGTAGATTGGCTATGGATTATGGGTTAACGCAGAACTACTTCAAATACGTATTGCAAAAACAATCTTGGGAGCTCTGCGCACTCGATTTTTTTATTAGAATTTATTAAAAAGTACTTTTGTTTAGCTGACTTGCTGGTGCAATAATTGGTATTTTTAAATGTCAATTAAGTAGCCATTTAAGTAAACTTTTGTATAATGAATAAGCTCGCCTTTATACATGTAGTTTAATATTGTCATATTTCCTGTACTGTTTTTCGTTGTCGTTCCTCCTTAAGCTAGTAAGCGCCTCATCATCATCAGCCATTTGACGCCCACTGCAGGACATAGGGCTCCGTCATGGTTTTCATAACCATGAGGGGTTTGGCCAAAACCGCCACGCTTGGCAGGCGGGTTGGCGATCGCAGTATGCGGTTGGCTTCTCAGGAAGACGCTGCTCCCCGTCTCCTGGTAATTGTTTTCCTTAGTCGCCTTCTACGTATGCAATACAGTATTATTATTATTACGAATATTAGTTAAATGCTACTAAAGCGGATTTCAAGAAAATGGTTCAAGTCAGCCTAAATTATCTTCAGGTTGGTATGCCGGAGCTAATCATCTTGCGGACTGGCCGTCAAGATACCTTCACTTCAAATAATTACATTTAGGAAAAAAATCTCTCGATAGTATACATTTTAACAGTCATATGATCTGTCTGTCTATGTTATGTGTCACTTTGTGTTCATCGCAAAAAGATATTTCTTTCTGACCGGTAGAAAGAAAAGTTCTTAGCCGTAGCGCGATCCGAACCCGCACTTTTACTAAACCGTGCCAACGCTCTATTGAACGTGCCAGTTTGTGTATCAAGTCTAACATGGGACTCCTATTGAACAATAATTAAAAACGTTGTTGTGATTTACCATGCTAAAACTATGGAATAATCTAAGTTTTCTAGCAAAAAGTCCAACAGTTCACTCCTTCACACATAATATCACCAATTCCCTAAGAACTACCGAACAAGTGTCACTCTACGAGCCTATCGGAAGCGTTTAAGTGTTGTTCGCGGCACCTAATTATGCACCCTCGAAGAGAGTTTCCTGCACTTTGCAATGTTCGCGATACTTAACAAGGTCTAATGCGACTAACATGTTCGGCAGAGATTGTGTAAAGACGACAATGGGACACGACTGGCAGGAAGGCAGTTCTTGGTCAGTGTAAAAAGAAGCAGTTTAAGTGTCAGTTGCTAAGTGGTTCTTAAGTGACTTGACGCTGTTTTGAGGTTTTATGACAGCTCTTAGCTTTTGTTTGGGTTTAAAATGGCATTCATTAGTTTGTACAGTTGACAATTGAAGTGACGATTGTGTTGTATTCATAAGGTACAAAAAACCGGACAAGTGCGAGTCGGACTCGCCCATCACTCGCCCCAGGGTTCCGTACAAATTTATAGGCACTTAAATATTATAAATAGTTGAGGAATCGAGTCTCCCGGTTTATTCCGAGCTTATCCCGAAGCTCAAAGACTACTTTTGTGTCATTTAATTGTAAATGTGTAGTTTTCAGATTTTTCCCTGTACTGTATAAGACGATAGTATTACTTGCCAAATTTCATAGTTCTAGGTCAACGGAAAGTATCCTATAAATTTTGATTCCCTTGAGTGTCAAATTATATGTTTTTTGCGGCATAAACGGCTGTATTTTTTCTTGACGTTAACTTAGATGTTTAATTTTTTTACAGCTTCAAGGGAACGTAAACTTGAGTATACAGTTTTAATTTCAACTCAATACGTCCACGCGTTCACATAAAGGGTCTTGACAGACAGAGGTACGGACGGACGGACGGACGGACAACAAAGTTATCCTATAAGGGTTCCGTTTTTTCCTTTTGAGGTACGTAACCCTAAAAAACACTTGTGCTAACGGATTTCAATATTCTTTAATATTCCATTAAGTGCAAAATTATTAAGACCTGAGTAAATCCCTTGGCTCCTTACGCATTCAAAGCCATTCGCGTAAATTTTTGGTCTTCTATCTCCACCCAAAACTAAAGCAGCGTGAAACTCATTCGCACCCCACAGGCTTCCAAAAGGATATCTTACATAATCAAGGGACTGTTAAATGCGACACTTCTGGGAGACCTTCTTTTGTTATAAACACACCGATACCTACACCGTTTAAAGCCTGGCAGGATACACTCTACATTGAAGGTTTTACTTAAAAGTTCGAGCGTGATTGCTGACGATGGCTACCAATGTATAAGGTGACGAGACTTATCATCATTCAGAGTGTGAACTCAACATATTTATCCAGGATTTCACGCCCCAACTATTTGTTTTACGCACTAGCTGCTTGGCATAAAGGGCCGGCGATTTGGAAACTTGTGAATTATATAACTAGCAGTGGTTGTTGTGTTTTCACAGTTCTGTGAATTTCTATATTGAAGACCTCAGCACGCGTTAGTGGGACAAAAAGAATATATTATATATTGAAGGTTCTTGGTTTCAATAGGTCATAAGCAGCCCATATACGTCCCACTGTAGGGCACAATCCTTCTCTCAGAGAGAGAGTATGGGCTTAATCACCATGCGTGCCCACCGTGGATTGGCGATTTCAAGCGCTGAGGTATGTGAATAGCTCAGACACCCAGGTTTCCTCACGATGTTTTCCTTCACAGTTAGCGAGTGGTATTGCTACTATAACTTCACAAATGTACATAACTTAGAAAACAAAGTCATAGGTACATGCAAGCACTAGGAATCGAGCCTGGGTCTCCCGCTTCCGAGTCCAATGGTCTACCAACTAGGCTACCGCCTCTTAATAGGTGAAAGCCGAATAATCTAAGCAGCCCATATACGTCCCACTGTAGGGCACAATCCTTCTCTCAGAGAGAGAGTATGGGCTTAATCACCATGCGTGCCCACCGTGGATTGGCGATTTCAAGCGCTGAGGTATGTGAATAGCTCAGACACCCAGGTTTCCTCACGATGTTTTCCTTCACAGTTAGCGAGTGGTATTGCTACTATAACTTCACAAATGTACATAACTTAGAAAACAAAGTCATAGGTACATGCAAGCACTAGGAATCGAGCCTGGGTCTCCCGCTTCCGAGTCCAATGGTCTACCAACTAGGCTACCGCCTCTTAATAGGTGAAAGCCGAATAATCTGGGGTGTTTACTAAGCGGTAATGCATTATAAACGTAGTAGCATAGCAGCCATCGACGTCTTTGGCGATTGAAAAAGTTTTGCTGAGAAGTGTTCTACTTGTGTAATTTAAGATGGAACAAGACGGATTTTTTGCATTCATCTTAGTGAGTAAGAAATTTAAAATAATCTAGTATGACATATTACATTATATACATTTTATAGTACATCAATGTCACCTATAAATATGCACCGTCTTTTGATGAAAAAAGAAGACGTTTAGACGGAAAACGAAAACTTATCTAACTTAAGAGTCGCATTAATAACGCCCTCATGCTTTGGGGTTAACTCTTGCGTGTCCATTTCAAGATGCTGTAACAAAAAAAAAAACAGCAACTCGACAGCCCACTTAAGAGTAATCTCAGAGACAAGAGCGCCTTATTAATACTGCCCTTAGCTTTTCCTCAATAAGAATCGATTTGCTGACGATAATCGATATCGTACGGTAGTACAATCTATTTATCATTTATATAGTCGAGCGAATGTGGGTGGAAGGGCCGGTAGGGACGTATTAGATGTATTAGCAAAGGGCAAGATAAAAAGTACCCGAAACCGGCGTGCATGCATGCAACGACTAATAAATGTCGGGGAAGCGAAATTGATCTGTCAGGATTGTGGCAAGTGGCAGTCCCTGGCCCCAAGTCCTCTGGGGTACAGGCGTGAGTTTATGTATGTATGTGTAGAGTCTCAAAAAGTAACCTTCATAACAGGCCATATTACATCTGCTGCGTTATAAATGTATTAGAACACAGAATCTAGGCTGTTGATTCTATTGACTGTTTATCTCGTCCAGCCCGTACTAGTTCCAATTTACACCCGGCGACACCTTCATAAACCAACCCGGGGCGGCTTTCAAACATCTCTGTATACAAAAGCCACTGTTGAAACTTACCTCTTTCACTTATACGGATTAAACGAGCGATAAATGTCATATTGTTTTCAATGTGAACATGTGTTGCCCTCTATTTATGATGTCGTTTGATTAAGGATGCCTATGTCGGGGTACAATGGAAGGGTCCATGTATTTTATGGTCTAAGTGTCTTCATTAAAGTTTGATAGGAATTTAAACTGTGAGAGCGCAGTTACAGCAATAGATTCTGATGTGCTAACAGCCGACAGTTTATATTCTTCTTAACATATGTCATCGGTCATATTTCAGAGAATTTTTTCAGTCGTGTCGAATTAAAGGATTTCTACTTACATTTTTTCCAGTTACAATAACAGGCCGAGGGAATTAAAGCGGCATCGGAATATAATTTGTATTATACGATGAAGAGCATATAATTTAGCCGTTGATGATATTTTGGCACTTGCACATTCTTTAGGAACCTATTGCGGTACAACAAGAGTAGATATTGCTAAAAGCCAAGGAAATTTTGAATATTTGACGACCTCGTGGCGCAGCGGTAGTGCATCTGCATACCATGCGAGAGGTCCCGGGTTCAAATCCCGGCTGGGGACAAAAAAAACCTTAGGTCTTGGATGTTTACATGTTTGTGATGTCGTTGTTTCTGGTTCCCACAACACAGGGTATCCTAGTGTGGGGCCAGGCGCAATATATGTGCCTGTATGTAAATGTTTATGTTTATGTTTAAATGAAACGAACTTCCATTGTCACGGATCCTTTGTTCAATTACTGAAAAATGACATACAATGTATCACCCAATGTCACCCAATAAAATTTCATAGCTCGCAGCTGTGACGGAAGGTAAGTCAACATCAATGTAACGCGTCGATACCGTGAAATTGTATCGCGAAATCGAAAAGCCGTAGCGCATTTTCAATGGAATCCCTAACTAAATCAAAGGACATGTGTTTGTAATGCTGACACCCGTACGGCGTGTCGAATCGCCGAAGAAAGCCAGCGCAAATCCCTAAGAAATAACCGAAAAACCGAAATAGTTCCGCGATTCGTTCCAGAGCGATTTCACGCCGTAGAAGAACCAAGAACCAAGTGTAAGAACTACCTTTAAGGTAACTATTTTTAAGGAACGGTCTACCTTTGAAACGTCCTCCGGTGGTACGGAACGAATTGGTCTTAGAATTGTGCCGATTTATCATCCTTAACCGTTCGGCCGCGTTTTGTATTGTGTGTGACCCAATGTCCCGATAAATGGACATCCCTCCGTTGGGCGAAATGTCACGTTTTCCAATGGTTTTTGGGTACAGGTGATAAGCGTACGGTCTTAAAGAAAATGGGTTATAGAGTTAGTGGTATATAGATGTCGATACATTTGTCTTGGCTTCTTATGGTTTTTTTTTAAGACGTCCAATGTATGTTTTCTTTTACGTTGCGTCCATAACATGGGTGTCCCACTGCAGATGAAGGGCCTCCCCATTTTCAGACCAAGATGATTTTCGGTCATTTGCCACCTCTGACCACTGATAGACGTTATATCTTCAAAATAGATAAATGGGATGATGTGAAAAGAATAGAAAACAATAAAATGGAAATGATTAAAAAAACTATGAAGGTAAAAAGTATTTTCAAAATGTCACATAGATAGATAGATACAGATAGAGAACACTACTGCACAACCAGGTGAAAGAAGATATTACAAGATATTACTTAATTTTCCAAATTATGAACTCTCTTATGAAAAAAGCTGTGGTAATGAGATAGTAACATCCATATGTCGTGGGTTCAAGCCCCGGCGCATTCAAATTGTAGTGGCAGTACCACTCGGTAACTGTGGTAAAAAATGGTAACAGTCCTCGATTGAAATCCAAAAACGCGAATAAATTGTATTATTATTATATATCATAGTAAAATTTACTTATTGTATTATGGAGAGATGCATGTGCAAGGCCTTCTCTAAGAGAGAGAGAGAGTGTGGGATTAATTATCACGCGTGCCCACCGCAGATTCAAAACTTCAAGCGCCGAGCTATGTGAACACCTCAGACTCTTAGGTTTCCTCATAATGTTTCCTTCACAGTTAGCCACTCGGTATTGAGACTATAACTCCACAAATGTACGTAACTTAGAAAAGAAAGTCATTAGTACATTTTCGGAATTCGAACCCAAGGGCTTTTGAATGTGAGACCGGTGTGCTCCCGCTGCGCTACCACCGCTGTTACCGCTGATAGATTGATAAGTCTTTATTCATCATCATAATCATCATTCAGCCACAAGAAGTTCACTGCTGGATATAGGCCTCCTCCATGGATTTCCAAAAAGACCGGTTGGAAGCGGCCTGCATCCAGCGTCTTCCTGCCACGTGGATGAGGTCATCTGTCAATCTTGTGGCTGGTGGTCCTACGCTGCGCTTGCCGATATGTGGTCTCCATTCGAGAACATTTCGGCCCCATCGGCCGGCCATCAGTTCTGCATGCTATGTGCCCCGCCCACTGCCACTTCAACTTACTAATCTACTTACAACTTACTTAAGTCTTTATTCCACTCGGACGCTGCAGTGCCTGGGACATTGTTTTTTAGACGGAGTAGGCTTGCCCAGCACCTATACCGTCCTGACAGCTTAGTCGGCTTAGCCCACAGGAAAGACAAGTCAATACGTGCGGAGCCAACCAAGGCGCGGGTTTCCTCACGATGTTTTCCTTCACAGTTAATGTGTGGTATTGCTAATACGAATTAGCAGATGTACGTAACTTCATTGAGTAAATACTCAAGTAGGTATATCTCGTTCTTTTCTGAGCACTGCAAAAAAACGAAATGATACTTATTTAAATACATTAGCGTTTTTTTCGCAGTTGCAGAAATTCTCCATAGTGAAACTCGTTTCGCATCTGAAATAGCGGCAAACGGCTTTGAAGCAGGGAACTCCTTTCTTGGGCTGACTTGCATAATTTTCCTAAATTGGCATTTAACCTAAATTTCTCACACAAAATTCAATTTAGTTAGCTGCTTATTAGAAATGGTGCTGTCTTAATGTATAAATATGTCTATATAGCTTAAGTAAATGTGGATTGGTAGATTAGTACAACTATCAGTTTCTATGCAGTTACCGTATAACCATGCAGTTATAATTACATGAGTTTTTACTTACGAAAACTGTATTGTTATGTAAAATGTAGCTTCTGAATCTCTTGTACTTTCTTGGTTGCTATAACGGTTTTTCTGTCTCCGAATCACTCATGCATTGATTCTCATGTCGGTACTTGTTGCCTATTAATATTTATTACTTTATAGTAACTATGCGTTTAATGTTCTTTTGTTCTAATCGAGAATGTTTTTCTTGTGGTAACGTGTTTGCGTTTAAGCATAAGTTGTTTTTTGTCTATATAGTGGTGGATTAAATTAGAGAAAGTAAATTATAGTAATTAATTTATTATGTTAAAAATGGAGATCAAACGAAAGTCTTAAAATTTCACAATCATTTTCGTACGACTAAATCTTAACAGCTATATTTTATTCTAAATAATTGAGGATTAAACAAGTACTTATGGGTTAATAATTGACACAATGGAAGAATTCATCACAATTCGAAGTATGGAAGTGATTTTCAAATACAATTTTACATTAAAACTTTAATTATTTCTACTAAATTAACAATGTACAATTATATATTTATAGATAAGATTGGCACAGGCGGCCTACTTCTGTTAAGGAATCAACCTGTCAGAATACATAGATATAACCATAAAAAAACTTCTCCAAAAAAAGTAGTAATTAGTACAAACTATAATTTTCTTACTAACTATTAAAGCTCGTTGATATGATATGCATCATTCCTACTACTAATCATAACCTAATAAAAAGAGTAATCGATGTGTCATAGGATCTTAAATCTAATTAATATCTATTTAAAGCTTCATTCCCTTAAACCAACAATATCACAGTCAAAATCCTAAGCTAATGGATGACGTTGGATGTCTTATAGTTAAACAGATTTAATACTGCGTCATAGGAGGACGCTAGCGAAAAGTGAGAGAGGTGCAATATTTATTACAGTGCAGATGTTGATATTAAAGCTGTCTACCAAAACTCTCTGACAATTTCTACATTGTTACAGTTTATCAAAACTAATTTACGCAAATTGGAGACCCAACAGAGCAATTGAGCGTCAAGCAAACTCACGCTTATAAAACCCATTTGTTTACTGTTGTGTCTTCAATCCACTTCACTAAGTCTAATGGAAGACGATGGACTGTACTCGCGTTAACTAAGAGCACTTGCTACAAACTATTGGAAGACACGATTTCGTTTTTGAGACACTGCATGTAAGACATAAACTAAAAGGAGAGAGTGAGATGATTCTTTGAACAATCTGAGAAAGGGGGAGGAGCGACAAATAAAGCACCGCTGAGCAACGACACTTTTGGAAACTTAACTGTCAAACTAATTGCATGAAATTTAAAAGCGTTAAAAGTATCATTACTCTTGATGCAATTCTAAACTAAACTAATAGCACAGTTTACATACGAAACATTTGGTCTTGGTCGCAGAGTAGCAGATCTCCCGGACTTCGTTCGCCATGTTGTCGCTGACCTCAAGATCCTCTGCCAGGAGTTCATAGCGGTTGCCGTTGACGATGTTTTGATTCTCAGCGTTGTCGTTGTCTTCAGTCAATGGAGTCGGCTTTACCGGGTCGATTGGGTAGAAGAAGTCCGCGAACGGAATGAGGATCGGCCCATTATCAGCCTTGATAGTAGGAAGATCGGTCCGAGGTGACGCGTTGGACATCAGCTCCCCGAGCTTCGTCCAACACTTGTTCAGGTTCACTCGGGCGGAATTCACCACTTTACGGGGCAGTCTCGGATTGGACCTCTGTAAACAAACGAGAAAAATAAAGTTAGTTTTTTTTTAGCAAAGTTCAACGTCTTGGTCGCTAAGTCGGGTAAACAAGGTTGGAAACCAGTTTGCGAAACGGTAAAGTGTCCATACCTGACGGTTCAAAAGCTTCGCCCACGGAGACCGAGGAGACGCCGCCTCTTGTTTCGGCGATTCACTTTCTTTGGCTAAGCACATTGTTGTTGTTTACTAGGTGCTGACGTGTGCGTGCGTGAGCGAGTGAATGTCGTGAGCGAACGACGTGCGCGCAAGGAGAGCTCAGAAGGGAGTGATTGAATCAGGAAGGGCGCGGCGGCTTATATAGCGAGTCCCGAGCCTCGGACCCCGCCTCCCCGCTGGGGGCACGGGCCCGCGCATGCGCCGCGCACGGGCAGCGCGCGCGCTTGGCTCGGGCTACCGCGCGCGCCTGCTTACTGGTTTTTACTGAGTACTTCCACGAAGAGATCGCTTTGAGACACCGCGGCTTAGGATGATACATCAGTGGAGGATTGAGAGACGGGTATTGCTTGGTCCGTTGGACGGTAATTCGACGATGAGTAAGGTATGCGTTTGGTGTTTGAGGCGCCTTTTAGGGTGTTGGTAGTATAATTAGGGCTTTGTGCCGTTAGATATTGAGGTATACTTAAATTAAAGTGTAGACTAAGGCAAACTTGCAACACTTCCTTAAATATGGCTTAGGTATCGTTTACTTAATAAGTGACATAAGTGACATTTAAGAAGTGTTTAATACAATTAGCGGAACAATGATGCGTTATAATATTGGTTTAAAACTTTTCGTAGCACTTTTCGTCGTAGCAGAATCGCGTAGCACGCTCTACGAAAAAAATCGCTTCGCTTATTCACGCTGAGTCCAATGAAGTTCAACGTCCGTCCGTAGCTATGGAGTTTTCTTTTTATTCTAGCCACAGTTCACATCACGTTCTAGCCATTTCATGAAAAATAAACACCCGTGTCTAAGCAGCAGCTGGGACGCTAGATAGATAAGTTCCGTTTGAGATTTATCATACCTACTGCCTAGGTTTATACTTAGATTTGTCTCCAAGAGAAATGCACCCGTAGAGTAAAGGAAATAAAGTTCCATTTCAAATTACTGTACTGTTTAAGTCCATAGAGCGACTTCCTGCGATTATATCGCCAGTTAACAAAATAAGTATATCAGAAGAACCTACAACCTATAAACTTTAATGAAATGTGAAACAAACGGAAAGAAGAAGAAAAATATGGTGGCTTTTGACCAAACATTCTTATTAACAGTGGAAAAAGTTCGTACCCAGGCCCAGATATGTTCTACATTTAGCCGTGGCAGTGATGTCTCTTCACCTACGTAGTGTATGAAGGACATATAAAGTTCTCTATAAACCATCGACCTGTAAAACGTTGAGTTTAGATACGAAGCATAAACTGTCCTTTTGTATATTCAGCCACGTCGCCTCGGTCATTTCGATTGCAAATCACGTAGAGCCCTTGATAAATCATTTCCTTTGGTCAGAGCAAAGGATACGACGGGTGTGTATTAAATTAATACCAGATTTCACGTCAAGCGAGATAAACTAATATCCCAACGCCTGATGGAGATCTAGATAGATACATTTTTTAAAACCTTTTTAGCGAAATAGCTATTTTTTTGGCTTATAAGGCAGGGCAGTAAGGACTGGAAAGCACTATATTACTGGGTATATAGATAGATAGATAGATAATCATTTTTTTGTACTTTTTGACACACACACACACACACACACACACACACACACACACATACACACACACCTTGAACATTATAAAAGCCATTATATAATAATGAAAAGAAATTATGTAATATCCTGGTTTGGGACGGCCAAGCGATGTGCTGTATGATTGTCAAGTTATGTTATCTATTTATCTTGTCGTTCTATCCCTCCCGCACACGTAAGCGTTGTGCATACATCACAGAAACAAAACAAGCAGATAAGTAACATAATATGCACAACAACAGAAAGAAAACTAAATACACAACAGACAAAACGAATAAATAAAACAGGACCATATATCTAGCCTGTGGTGTATTTAAGTGGCCACAAAAGACAGCTGACTTAGCATTGTGCTGAGAAAAAGACGGTGGCAATCAAAAGACGACATTTCATTGAATTAAACCAAGTTCCGTTGATTTTGTGCATCGTGTCTGCATAGTAGGTAGAAGTTAAACCCCCGCTTTCTCGTACACTAACAAGCTGTTAATCTACTGTTAACAGCGCGTTAGTGTACGAGAAACTGGGGGTATGTGTACCAAGCAGGGGCCTATCTCATAGAGCTACGAATGGTGGCGTGGTGGTCGGGTCACCTATCTCCTTCTAAAATGGTTGAGACTGGTGATGGCTGACCCCTGCGTTATTCTCGTGAACGGGTGCTGTTCGCGTGGCTGGCTACAGCTTTGATGTTGTTCCTACTTTTGTAAGAAAATTAACAAATGCGTAGGCTCTTAAAGTCACTGATGGCAATCATGGGATCTTATCATATAGGCTCTGGTGTATTAAGTTTAAGATGACTTGAGAAAAGATGGTGGTGGCGGGGAGTTACTGGATGCAGGCGGCACAGGACCGGGAAGCTTGGAAAACCATGAGGGAGGCCCATGTCCTGCAGTGGGCGACAAATGGCTGATGATGATGATGATGAGAAAAGATTTTCAGAGTGGAGTTCTTTTCCCGCTGCCTTTTTTTCCACTAAAAATATGGCCCGAAGGCAGCGGCTAACATCTTAAGTACATTGATATTCAGCAAACATAATGTAAATTCTTTACATAAGCAGCCTATATAATGTCCCACTGTAGGGCATAGGCCTTCTCTCAGGGAGAGAGTATGGGCTTAATCACCACGCGTGCTCACCGCGGATTGGCGATTTCAAGCGCTGAGGTATGTGAATAGCTCAGACACTCAGGTTTCCTCATGATGTTTTCCTTCACCGTTAGCGAGTGGTATTGCTACTATAACTTCATAAATGTACATAACTTAGAAAACCAAGTCATAGGTACATGCCCGCACCGGGGCTCGAACCTGGGTCTCCCACTTCCGACCCACTAGGCCACCAACGCCGTACCTACTAATTATCGTAATAAACTATGAATAGCTATGATAACAAATTTTGAAAAACTATCCTATAATGTCCCAAAGCCTACATTATTTACGATTTATATCGTATTTATATTTTTGGTCACAGTTAAGGTTTAATGGTAAAAAAATACATTTTAGTTCTTACATTTAAAATTCCCATCGAAAAACTCGCCAATGTCATGGCGTCGCTAGTGACGTCACAGTGCAAAAGTGTTACCTATGTCACCGATTATAAATTAATATGTTCGGTTCTATTCTATATTTACTCGCGTGTTCCTCAAAGTGACGTCATACGCTATTCAACTTAATATTACGGACATAGGTGTTTTGCAGAATTTAATTGTGGTAATAATTATCAATCTTGCTCTTAATAAAAAAAATAATGCTTGTTTCGTATTCCACAATTCAATCTTGTTAAATAAATACATAATTTTAGCGATTTTCAGTTACTATCATCATGCCTATTGTAGTTTTATGAAACGCGGTACAGGTAGGCAAACTGTAAGCTCGATAAAAATGGACAACAACAGTCCATTAAAGTAGATGATCCCGCAGTTAATAATTATGTTGCCAACCTGTCGATACGTGTATTCCAAGCTGATGATAATGATGCATCATCAAACGGTCGTAACAACCGTGTAGATATTAAACGATTTATAATCAATGTTATAAAACGTGTTTATCCAACTGGGTTCTTTTGAAATGATTTTATGGGAGCACTCTCAATGTGAATTCGATAGTTAGCTTTGAAAATTCAGACAAACTTATGTCCTAAAATAAGACGAAGGAATTTTGATACTTTCTGGTTTAATGATGATGATTTATATGAATACCTTTAATTCAGATACCTACTTACGCACGTTAAATGAAATAAACGCTTTGAATTAGCTAAACAAAGTGTAGGATTTTATTCTTATCGGAATTTGTAATGTTAGTGCTAGTTAGAATATGTGAGACAAACTCTTTGGTTATCACTTTATTTGTTTCTGTTGGTACAGCATAATTATCATCATCGTGATAATATCATTAAAACACATAAAACACACATTTGTTTTCTTATATTCTTTTTGTTGCACTAACCCGTGCTGAGGACTATTTATTTGTCACTGCCTGTACGTAATACAGAGAAAGTTTGTAAAGAGGCTCGAATTTTCGCTGATGCCTGCACTTACCCATTAGCTCAGTTGGAAGAGCGCTGGCACGGTTAGCCAGAGGTCGCGGGTTCAAGATCCGGCATGGATGGAATTTTTAGCCTCTAAATAGGTTTTTATATTTGTTTTCTTTCCGAAAAATGTCTTTTTTACAACACAAAAAATGTTGTGCCAAGATGCCATAAATATTAAAAGTATATTAGTGCTAGTCAAGTATAATTCATCTTTAACCTGTTAGAGTATGCCCTTGAAAAGAACAATTAAAAACCATTACCATGGTGGCCTGACTGGGTCACTCAGAATTCTACCGATTAACTGGGTAGGAGCATGTCGCAAAAGCATAGTAGCAAGCCTGTGATAGCGTGTCGGTTAAATTATTTCTTTGCTTCCTTGTTCGACGATAACGCAAAAACTACTGAAAAGATTTTGAAAGATCGTTTTCTGTCTTTACGATTAAAACTAAAGTTAAACCGACGACCTTAAAATTACGACCTTGAAAAGAACAATTAAAAACCATTGTTACGGTGGCCAGATCGGGTCCTTTAGAATTCCACAGATTACAGACAGGTGTATATTTCATCTGGCTAGTAACGGTTATTAATATTTCATCTTGCTAAAATGATGTGAGCTGAAAGTATTACAAAAAAACATCGGTCCATGCATACGAAATTACAGGCGAAATGTTGCTATCAGCAAACTCAATATAAAATTAAGCCCTTCAATTCGAAACTTTCCAGCTCACATAATAAAAATGCATTGCCGACGAGTAATGGATACTATCGCTACTCGAATGACATTGAAGAATTTTACATAACATAATACTTTCATTGAAAAAGGAGTGAAAAAACAACACTAACCACAGGACCCAACCACGTGCAATGTAGGGTTGAGAAAGAAAAACTGTAAGAGTTTTTTGTACCGACCCCGCAGCAGGGTTAGGTTACAATAAATGGAATCTTTTGGCGTCTACTCAAGATGCAGCAAGCGTATAAAGTTATAGACTTACAAGCGTGTCTCTCACTTTTTAGGGTTCCGTGCCCAAAGGATAAGGGACTCTATTAATAAGACTACGCTGTCCGGCCGTCCATCCGTCCATTCGTCTGTCTGTCACCAGGGGCCTAATTGTCTATCTTTGAATCTATCGCGATCCCTTTCAAACGTCAAATTAAAAGGGTGCTAACGAACTTCAGACTGCATTTGACCTATCCCTATCACTTTCAATGACAGGTCGTGTCAAATAAATGCAGTTTGAATTTCGTCAACACCTTTCAAACGTCAAATTGAAAGGGATCGCGATAGATTCAAAAGATAGAAAATTAGGCCCCACGCTCTATCTCATGCACCGTGATAGGTAGACAGTTGAAATTTTCACAGATGATGTATTTCTGTGGCCGCTATAACAAAAAATACTAGAAATATAATAAAATAAATATTTAAGGGGGCTGCAATACAACAACGTATTTTTTTTGCCGTTTTTTACTCGATATTAAATACGGCAACAGGTAGACGCTTGAAATATTCAAATGTTGTATAGATAATGGTACGGAACCCTTCGTACGCGAATCTGACTCGCAATTGGTGGTGATTTCACTTTTCCTCAGTGGTACCTATTTGAAAAGTGATTGTGTTCTGTGAAAGTTATTATTTATTTACAATTTAGGTTTATGCCTAATCAGCCCTGTATGAGACCATTTCTTTTTGCCTTGATTTCCGTTATTTGATAATATATTTTCTTTTCGTAACGTTTTCGTGGTAATGAAAAAAAAATCGTTGTCCTAAATTGCTGATGATGATAAATGCGGACAAAATAATTGGCTCATATACTTGTTTACAAAGTTTAGCATCAAATATCTGCTTATAAATAACTTTCGGTGATATCTATGACTCTAACTTTCCCATTAAAGCCTCGAGAATACACAAATAGTAATTCAAATTAAGTATGAGAACATATATACTATTTCTATTTAGTCTGAGAGTAGGGGACCTTTCTGTGTTCATGCATCCCACAACCATCAACGTATTGAAGTTTATGGACACTCACACAATGTCATGAGTTCAGCATGTGTGAGTGTAAAAAAAACCTGCGTGTGAGTGGAGTGTGCGTTACACACGCCCAGCACACTCCTTCCATTGTTGACTCGAGTTTAGGGGAATTTTCGTGTAAAAATATTTGACAGTTTTTTAAGGTTTCTGTTCTTTATTTTGGTAGTCCCGGAAAGAAGAGGATCACCGTAATGGGTTTTTGTACTCTAGAGTGGTATAAGTGTGGCTTATCTTTCCCATAGGGTTAGTAGATTATGTACTTAATTGGGTATGTATGTTCTTTTACGAGAGGTTCTCTTTAATCCTGCTTGCCTGCTTCTGTCGTTCAATGTTACAATGGGTTAAGTACTGTAAAAGTTAGCTTTAATTGTCGCTGATATACTTAAGTGTCCTTAATTTCGTAGAGCATTTAACGGTTTTCGATAAGTATACTTCCATTGAGCCACTTCAGTCTATCTGATCGAAATTGTAAATAAAACTAACACTATGTGGAGGAGACGTTTGCCTTTGTTCCAATTTACTCTATTCAAGCGAATCCGAGCTTTAATTAATAAACAATACGGGTCGGTGTCATCCTCAAACACAGCTCGACAATAGACACCCCTATACCAGCCCAATCCGACGCACGGCTCAATAAAACAATCACGTCGCAAAGCACACGCACGACACGCGCCCGCGTTAACAATACGCGCATTCCGACGCATACGCCTCACCCCGCATGCGGGTAATCGTAATTATGGGAGCAAACAGTAGGGTCTGGTACCGATCAACATACAACTAGGCAAATGAAAACGCGCGACGAACCGATAAGGTGACTTCATGTTGACGTCTGTTTATTAAGGACCGTTTTATTAAGGACCGTGGGTCGGCCATCGGAAACCTTAGCATTAGGAAACCAACGTGTAATGTAATAATAACTATAAACATAAACAGCCTATATACGTCACATTGTAGGGCATAAGCCTTCTCTCAGGGAGAGATAGGAAGGCTTAATCAGCACGGGTGCCCACCGCGGATTGGCAATTACAAGCGCTGAGGTATATTTTTTATACGTTTATCTATTTATTCAAAACAAAAAAACATTAGTACACAATTTCGCCAAACTGCAAAGCAATAATGATATCAATAGCTCAGACTCTCAGGTTTCCTCATGATGTTTTCCTTCACCGTTAGCGAGTGGTATTGCTACTATAACTTCACAAATGTACATAACTTATGAACCAAAGTCATAGGTACATGCCCGCACTGGGAATCAAACCTGTCTCTCCCTTCCGAGTCCAATGTTCTACCCACTAGGTTAGCACCGCTGTAATAATAATAATAAGAATCGTTCCTGTAGTCCTGTCCGCCAATGGGTGAATTCCAACCAGTCTCGCTGACCATCTGAGGCGGTTGGGACTCCGTGTGGGCATGCTTCCGGCTATCACGCAGAAGGCGGTGCTGCTTGATACAGCCCCGATAGTCCGACGTTTTCTCTCGTCGTCGCCCTGACCTGCTCCGGCCGCTTGGACTCCTTAGCCGGAGGGCGTCCGTCTGGCCACTTTGGTCAGACGAGACTATTATCTTTTTTACCCCATATAAAACCATATATAGAATGGCTCGCGATGCTCATAGATTTAACGGGTCGTTGAAACATAAATGTACCATTTATGTATTTACTGCATGACTGTTGCATGCAGTAAATACATAAATGGTACATGTAAATACATAAATAAATTTTATTATCAATACTGTTTATTCGGTGAAGTTTCGACAACTTTAGACGCACTTTACCTAATAAAGAATCGCTATTAGACTTAGTATATATGTATAATGTTTTTTTCTTTTTTGCTTTGAATACATAAGCAGCCTATATACGTCCCACTGTAGGGCACAGGCCTTCTCTCAGGGAGAGAGTATGGGCTTAATCACCACGCGTGCCCACCGCGGGTTGACGATTTCAAGCGCTGAGTTATGTGAATAGCTCAGACACTCAGGCTTCCTCAAGATGTTTTCCTTCACCGTCAGCGAGAGGTATTGCTACTATAACTATTGCTTTTTTTTTTTGCTTTGAATGTATGATTATAATTTTATATTTTTTCGAAATATACTTATGTACAAATAATTATGCTGAACGGATAGTAAAAAGTTACATTTTCCTCAATAAGAAATTAGGGCTCTTATTATGAAAAACTCAGTTCTCTTGTTATGTTACAGAAAGCCTCGATTGTGTTATGTAAGTATGTCTAATCGCATTATGCGATGTACAAAGTAACTACAAAGTTTTGTCATTTGAAGCAGTCAGTAATAAAGTTAGCGTGACCTGTCTGTAGACATTAAAAGAAGCATTCTTCATACCAAGTCCCCTTTAGACTCGTTGCTAGAGACATCAATATGATGCTTCTAGTCCAGACATACTCAAAGTATGCTCCGCGGGGCCCTGGAGCTTCGAAATGTCTCTAAAAGGGCACCGTCTATCGTAATAATATCAATAAAGAAACGTGATAGTAACAGAACAACTTCATAGCACCACCAATTTCATCGGCTTTCAGTGAAAGCAATAAAGTTATGTTAAGTAATAATTGTACAGTATTGCAGCCTATACAATGAGGGCACAGACCCTCTATCAAAGAGAGCTAGGGCATGGGCACCAGGTTTATAGCTTATACTTATGGTGTTTATGAAAACTGTTGCCGTTATTAATATCGTACAAAAAACGGCCAAAAAAATCACGTTTGATATATGGGACCCCCCCTTAAACATAAACATAACATAAACATTTACATACATTGGTTCTGGTTCCACACTAGGATACCCTGTGTCGTAGGAATATTAAAGTATATAAATCCCTTTGGGTACGGAACCCTAAACAACGATCCCACTAAAACAGTCTCAAGACGAACAGGTCAGACAGACAGGTCTTAACAGGTTATGATTTATAAAGTAAAATGTCCGAGGTTTTTCCGAGCTTTTCCCGAATTTCAAAGAATATTTTTTTATAATTTAGCTACGAATGTATTTCAGATTTTTCCCTGTACTTGTAGTATACATAAGCGGCCTATATACGTCCCACTGTAGGGCACAGGCCTTCTCTCAGGGAGAGAGTATGGGCTTAATCACCACGCGTGCCCACCGCGGATTGGCGATTTCAAGCGCTGAGGTATGTGAATAGCTCAGACACTCAGGTTTCCTCACGATGTTTTCCTTCACCGTTAGCGAGTGGTATTGCTACTATAACTTGTAGTATAAGAAGATATAATTGCCAAATGTCATAGTTCTAGGTCAACGGAAAGTACCCTAAAAATTTTGATTCCCGTGAGTTCGAAGTGTACGTTTTTTACGGCATGAACGGCTGTATCTTTTTTTTACGTTAACTTAGAAAAGTCCTTAGTATATAGATTCAATTTCAACTCGATACCTCCACGTAAATCCACTATAAATAAGACCGTTAGTGTTTTGGAAAGAGTTCCGTTGTCAAAAAAACTTTGAGAAATGTTGGTCTAACCCTGTCGAGTTGTCACGCCTCTGTCACGGACGACGAAGCTGGGGTTGGCTCGATGATTCAAATGAGACGGATGATAAAGCTTCATTGATTAACGTTAGATATGGTAGCGTGAATGATCGGGTGAGATAGTCCGTTGGTATAGTGAGGTTATAATTAGAGTGGTAGCCAGCTGCCACACAGAAGGGACGTGCGGCGGGGGCGCGGAAAAGACGCGACGCGTTGTATAGAAATCGCGTTCGGGCCCCGTCTCTTCTGTGTGGGCTTCGTCTCGTCCCTCCAGTACATTTTGTATGAAAGTGAATTGGATTAACGACGCGACCTCGACCAACTTGTTGACTTTATTTCAACCGGTATGGATTTGACTTATGTCTCATGATGGTCTATGAGATAGGGCACAACCCTGATTATATACGTAATACCTGTTTTTTTTTCGAAATGAATACTTGGAAGTATGAATTCTAAGATCGCTAGTCGAACGCTGTCCCACTGACCGTTGCTTCTAAGCGACAAACATTAAGACTAAAAAAACCGGACAAGTGGGAATCAGACTCGCTCCCTGAGGGTTCCGAACAAACGATTACAAACTTAACTTTGCAGTGTGTACTTTCATACAACCCAACTGCAAAGATAAAACATTTGAAATATAGTTTTTTTATGGTGAAGTTACTAAAAAACCTTTACCACCTGTGGTTTTTCTTACTTGTGCTGTAAGAGCTTGCTTTTTCCAAATTTCATAATGCTGGGTTGATCAATATCAAACATACTTGTTTAATTGTAAGAAAAATGCGACAAAAACATAAATGATTATCTTTTGATTGTATTGACTTACAAGCTTGAATTTTTCACACCTTCACGGCACCTTAAACCGCGTTTCATAATAAACGAATTAATTACTCTACCAGTTCCTGAGTAAAATCTATTAATATGATGAAGGGTATGAAGGGTATCGTTTGTCCTTTTGAGATACGGAACCCTAAAAAGCTCCCATTTCGCAACAGCAGCCCAGCACTTGTAACAAAAACCTCGCTATACCGCACCATAAATTGCTTATCTAATAAATTTACACAGCCATGAATAAATCAAACACCGACTCACACGGGCACACCTGTAAAAGCACACATCACCCACACATGTGGAGGTGGAGTCGTAAACACCCCTTCAACGCGAGCGCTTCAATAAATCCTTCGTAACTCGAACCGGGCTGTGTTTACCCCCGCAAGGACTCACACACACACTCACGACTTTCGTATTCGTATTAGACCCATTAGGTCTTGACTTGGGAATCTTGGGATTCATGGGCGTGATTTTCAAAGCCGCGTAGTAATCCTTAACTTCGTGGCTTAGTAATTGTTACTATCGCTAAGGTCACAATGATAATCAGAAGCTTGTACTGCCAGAATTTGATAGAATTTAAACTTTTTTTGGATGAGGTTTAATTATATCGAAACTTAAAAACGGCTTTCAGGTTTAGCGTTATTTCAATAACAAGTTGTATATATAATTTTTGGTTGGTTTGACGATTTTCCCTATAATGTTCTCACTTCAAGAAAATCTCATTTGAAGCAATAGATTTTGACAACTGTTCCAATACTTAGGTATACATCTAACTGATTATTTTTTATCTTTGTGTGTTGTAGCAATTTAATAAATGATTTATCTATCTATCTATTTAAATGTTTATGTTTAGGGGAGTATCACGAGTCATCAAAATAATGCTATTGAAACAGTTCCAATGTTTAAATTTTCCAAGTCAAGTGCGCCCACGCATCTCCCCGTGCTCGGCGCACGCACACTCGCGCGCGCGCCTAATCGATGCTCTCCTTCGCGTGGCGGGCGTGTGCGTGCATCCCCGTTAAGGGCGTGCGCAGGTGCGCCGTGGTGAATGACGCGATCGTGGGAAGCGGCTCCAACCCCGGGTTCCCACCGGCCCACCTGCCACCTGCCACACTACGCATAATTCGCCTCGTAAATGAACGGTAGTGACCACGTGTGCGAGGCCTTTTTTCTCTCCGGCAATCAACGGTGCCCCTTAACGCGGAAGACCGGTGGTAGCCAATTAATTTTATCTCAATAATTCGATGCAGATTTTTGGAGTTAATCGATTTTCAGAGTGGACTCGGAGAACCCGACTCCCTGCATGTTGGGTGGAATCTATTAATGGTCGGTGAGGGCTTCACGGTTTTTAGGAGTTCGTTAAAAGATAAGTGGGTAGCTTGGCTATCTTTATTCGTTGAACTCGATTGGTTTTCCGCCGCGTTAAGATCGTATCAAGATACTCGTATCTTACCTACATACAACAGACTACTTAATATGTAAACCAAAAATAGGGCGAATTTACCTTAAAGTGTTGGTGGTGTGGTAAGACAACTTTGATCAACACATTAAGCACCTATAAACACATTGTACATAGTGCTGTTTTAATATAAGTGCTTAGGTGTAATTTTTACTGTTATGTTGATTTTTTTTTATTAGAAAAAAAAGCAGTTACACTAAAAATATTAGTGCAACTTCTCAATAATATAAGTTCGCTTCGTGTTCAGTTCACAAAAATCTGCCAGCTTGCGCGATGCATAGCAAGAACTTGCGAATTAATTCGCATCGGCGTTCATTATAGTAATAAATGGAAGAACCCAAATCTTCTTTGATTCTTTTTCCTGTATCTTCAGCAATAACAGATGTGAGCACTCCTTTTTACGATCCATGTCACGATCTAGTTTACAAAATACGTTCAGTACAGTTCACGGTCGTTGGAGGAATGGTCACCCGAACTCTGAAAGCGGGATGCCTTACGGCACGAAATCGCATCGCAGCAATTCCTGTCGCAGTTTTCTGGTTTGCGAATTCGCATCGCGCCGATTCGCAGTTTTGTGTACGGAGCCTAACCTCGAGCGTCCGCCCATGCTGCGCCCCCGTCGGTCACGCATTTGGTAGTAAGTAATCAACGTCGGTACGTGGTGACAACTCGTGCCGTACACTCACGCCACACCCATCAACTATTCTGTGTATCCTACAATTTTTTAAATTTAATAGCTCTAGTAAGACCTGATATTTCCGTACTTCTCCTCATAGTTGAGCTATTACACGCAATCGCTGAGGTATGTAAATACCTGGAAGAAAAAGGGTTTCCTTACGATGTCTTGTCTCGATGTCCTTACGAAAATGTACGTAACTTAGAAAGTCATTGGTACATACCGGGATACGAACCCACGACTTTCCGAATGTGAGGTCGCCATTCTACCGCTAAGTGCCACAGATGTCATATCAACCGCAGTGCATCCATTGATAACAATCGACATTGACCTTTATAATAAAGGGAAGCTTGACCCGTATAGAATATGGGAGCACAGAAGATCTGTGTCGACTCACTCTGATTGCCTCTAGAAAACAAAATCAAAGAACCATTTCAAATTATTTGACCATTATTTCTGTTACGGTACGACTTACCACTGAAACCAAGTGCATATAAACATATAAAAGAAAAACCATTATGTATGCAGATCTTTGTGTTATTTTTTAATTGTTGGGGACGACACATTTTCGGTTTTTGCCCTTGCCGTAGCAGTACATATACTTAAAGAAAATAGTCCGATATGCTCTTGAAATCGCCAATCCGCGGTATGCACGCGTGGTGCCTTACTCCAACTCTCTCTCTAAGAGAAGGCCTGTACCCTACGGTGGGACGTATATAGGCTGCTTATTGGTTCTCTGCCTTTTTGCAGAAACATTTTTGGCCGATTTTCATTTGGCAACTAACGTTTCGAAGAATATTATTTTGCGGAATAATCATTTGCCAACTTTTGTTATTATTTTTTTTATTTCCCAACCTCGCAGTTGCCAACTGTTTGTTTGGTTTGCTTTTTATAATGACATTTTTTCAAAATGCCAACTTTTAAGTAGCGTATGTTTTACTTAGCGTAATATTCATTCAGTTGATATATCATTATTATATTGGTAAGAAGGTTAGGGCAAACCTATAGATTAACCTAAAGGTTAGGAAAACCTAGTAAAATGGATAGAATTTTCCTAGCACAGTTCTAACCTAACCTAACCTATAGGTTTGAAAAAAAAAAAACTGTATTCAAATATCTATTTACGAAAAGGGAACTGTTTCACAGACGAAACGTTATTCATCTAATAGTTGTTTGGCCTAGTAAAAGATTTGAAAAATAATAAATACCCAAAACGTTTTGTTTCATTATAATAATCAGCTTAACAACAATCCTACCAAATGAAACGTTGCCATACAAAAATTTGTAAATCGTTTGTTGTCAAAGTGAAAAATAGGTGAAATGTTGGTTGGCAAGTGATAATCAGCGTAACAATTTTCTGCGAAAAGGCAGGATCCCCTGCTTATTATGTACTTTGGACTTTCCGCGTTTTGTTCTGATAACCTTCTGGATAATTATATCCTTGGCGTTATCTACCTGACCTACCTGTTTCATCGCGTGACTTGTTCCGCATATTCTGTCCTGCTCCGGATCATGTTCCGGTCCGTGCGTTATGCGACCGTTGAGGTGGTCATGTGACCAACCGTTTGTAAGTAATTAACCTTTATGTTAATGGCGGTAACGACTTTGTTGCCTATGGAGAAGTAATAGTAACCACTCAGGGATAACACGTGTTTAGGGTTTCGTACTTCAAAAGGAAAAACGTAACCCTTATAGGATCACTTTGTTGTCCGTCCGTCCCTCCGTCCGTTTGATTATCAAGGGCCTTTATCTTAGGAACGCGTGAAGGTATCAAGTTGAGATTAAAACCATATACCCAAGTCGACAGTCCCTTGAAGCTGCGACAAAATAAAACTTCTAAGTTAACGTCAAATGATACGGCAGCTTATGCCGCAAAAAACGTATATTTAGACACTCAAGGGGATCAAAATAGTTAAGGTACTTTCCGTTGACTAGAAATATAAAATTTGGCAAGTAACGTCGTCTTATACTACTAATATATAGAAAAATCTGAAAACTATATATCTGTAATTAGATCATAAAAGAAGTAGTTTTGAAGTTCGGAAAAAGCTCGGAAAAAATTAACTTGATTCCTGAACTATTTATAATATGTACCTACAAATTTGTACGAAACCCTCGGTGGGCGATTCGCACTTGTCCGGATTTTGTTCAATAGTCTCACTTATTTTCTTTTAGTCCAGAAAATAATTAAACTTTGTTACTATTTGTAAAGTGGTCAAAGGATAATAAATTATTCTTAATCGTCCCTTTACATTGACTACTCGTATACGTAATTTCGCTGAGAAAAAACTGCTTTTAACTAGCTTCAGGGGAAACGTGCCGTATTTGTGTCACAGACACTATGCAATACGATTAATTTTATAATAATGTATTGGTCATACAGTCTTTTATAAGTACAGAAGAACAACTCGGCAGCTTAGGCTAAGAAAAGATTCATCCTGAATTCAGAACTGCCTGCGACTTCAAGTAATGACTTACACACCGTAATCAATCCAAGTGTTTAAAATTATAAATCCAATAATTAAGTAACAAATTAATGTCACGGTTTTGAACTTAGCAACACTGAGCAACAGGATAAATTGGCAGCCCAATTTAATTTACTACATAAATTAATCTATAGAATGCTAAGTGACCCGATCGGGCCACCATGTTTTTAATTATTCTTTTCAAGGTCATAGTGTAACCATATGTTATGTACAATCGAGAGGCTATTCGTAGCATATTTCTATACACTTTTGACATATTCTTCTTAGATACTCTTTTCTCTTACTCTTTAAGTGTACTTACTTTCCCTGCTTCAATTCTTTTTACTTCATTGACTTTAGGGGATTGTATAAAAATATTAGAAATTATTATATTGACAGACAGGAAGGCGGTTCTTCTGCGACATACTGATTCTGTGCGCATTTGCCTGCCGGGGGCGGAAAGTAATTTTTCAGGGCACGCTAACTACTTCGCCGATCGCCGACGGCGCAGTGACATTTCGCTGGAGCCCTCATTCATTACAATTACATTATGATGGGGATTTAAACGCACGCTTTTTGGGCGTTTCTTCCGTCAGAACGCCTTTAGGGTAAGAAGTCAGCAGTTAGCAATTACATATCTCCAAAGGATAATTTCGATTGCAGCTCGGTGGATTTATTTGGTCACTCTGAATTAACTAAGTATAGGGTGAACAAAAAAATACAGTAAAAATAAAATAAAATTATCAAGTGGAAAAATATATTATCTACTTTGCTAAATGTCAAAATTGGACTCTCGAGTCGGATAACTGCGAAACGTAAGCGTAGGGGACAACATCTGACATACAAGAAGGTCCTGAAGCGTTAGTTAGTTGCAAACGGTGTACCACCTAATACTTGAAAGCTTCTCTTATGATAACAGAATGGCAAAAAGTTTATTATTTATTTCATAAAACTTATAACTATCATTACAGGGTGGCTTATTGCGATAGTGAAGCACGAAATACATATCGTATAAATTAAATTATAAATTATTAAAATTACAAACTACATTATAAATTAAGATCAATAAAAACATACAAATACAAATTGAAGAAATCTAATCACACATGTCAATAAAATATCTAACACCATAAAATATTTTTAATTAATAGACTTCATTAAAATAAAATTTCAATCATAAAAAAATTTACTCTGCGAAGATTTGAATTGTAACATAAAATAAAAAGTGCAGCTTTTGTAAATTCATTCGAAGTAGAATTAAATTAATTAATTTGTTCTAAAAGAAGCCAAAATCTTCAAAGAAGTCCGGCTTGAAGATCTTGAAGTCAAAGGTCGACACGCATGACTTGCCCCGAGCCCACGTACTATGCGAATGGGCAATTGAACTGAACTCACACCTCACACCTGTGACCAGTTGCCCATTTCACAAAACTACAAATTCATGGTTTACTATGACAATTCGGGGTACATAGTACATATGGCCGGTTAACAAGTAGGATGACTAATTATAACAATCGGCTACGCGATGTACTAACATAAATTTGACATTATGTATAAACTTTTGTTTTGTAGCCTATCCCACTGCCTTCTCTCAGAGAGACAGAGTATGCGCTTAATTACTACGCGTGCCCACCGCGGATTGGCAATTTCAAGCGCTGAGGTATGTGAGCACCTCAGACACTCGGGTTTCCTCACAATGTTTTCCTTAACTTTTAGCAAACTATAAACTATGTATTATACCTATAGTTTAATGAAACGCGACCCAGATCTTTAGAATCTAATTCGGCTTTTCGAACCATATCTTGAACCAAATCCTTAAAAAAAAGAACTAAATTTAAGGCGTTTATTTCGGAAATTAGAGAAATACATTATTAGTCCAGCTCTGGAAGCTGAATCCTAAATATTATGAGACTATAGTCCTTCCAGAGGTTGCTCTATATTAAAGATGAATGATATGAATAAACAACATACCCGTACTCATACTTATTTTATAAGCAAAAGTTTACATTATATACAAAAATATTAACTTTGGGGTTGCCATTGCCGCATACGTCTTGGAGGACATCATTGTGATAATCAAAATTAAAAAAAAAACCTCAAGTGTCGCATAATAAGCATAACGTAAGTATAAAATAAACAAGTTGTAATTTGCCACCATTGTCCTGCAATAATAAAGCACCTAGTTAGTAATGAGTGGTAAGTAAAACTGGATTGTACTTTATTTCAGTGAATTATAGGCCAACGTGTTTTCTTGGAAGCACGGCTTTATAAGCCTAATTGGATTCTCGATATGTACACAATGAACATGGTTTTATTGTCCAATCAAATTAATTTATTGAAAAGCAGAATAAGAGAATCTCTGAGTAGACAATGCAAATTTATTACACAGAAACGTATTTAATATTATTATATTCCATGAAAGTATATTTATATAACCAACATAATTTCATATTAGTTATGGGTATTCTACTCTAATAAGAATTTGACCATTTTATACCCAACCCTCCCGCCAATTAATCTCTCATTCTTTAGTTTTTCCAGACGAAACAATACTCAGTACTTTGAGATGTGCACTGACCATGTAATTTTCCGCCAACCCCAGTGGAATAAACATAGATTTGTTTGCGGTTACTAAGTTATCATTATTGCACCTGAACTGGCTAGAAGCTGACTCCTATTAGGACTTCTTTATGATTGCTTTCTGTCACGAGTATGAATGTAGAGCTTTCATTATCTCCCTGTTTCCTTTTGTTTTTCTTTGACAGTCATTTACAGATAACTGGGTACCTACATAGTTAAATAAGACATACAAGGAAAATGGTCTAGCAACAAAAACTTGTTTTAGCAAGACCCCCATTTCATTTCTGCTCTACTCCTCGTCGCCCTGTCCAGCCTGCACCGTTAATTATTCAAGGCTAAAGTACAGTTGATTATGCACTCATTAAACATGGATAGCAAGCAACGGTATTAAAAACACAACTAGCAAAAATTTTATTATTCAATTTTGCGGCTCAGAGTAAAGATCACACTCGCCTAGCTTAGTTTCTCAAGCACGAACTAATAATAATTAAGAGTGCATGACAACAACACGCCAAAATAATAAAACCACGTCGCATTTAGTGCGTCAAAAACGTGCGCAAAAAATACTGTCGCCTGATAAGTAAACCGAACCAAAAAAGTAAGCAGTATCATTAAGCACACAAAATATGTTTTCCATTTACACAGACGCTTCAAGGCGGTTATAATTTTGTATACGCTGGAGTGTTTACTCAGTAAGAAGTGCTCGGGATCCGTAGCACCTGCCGCGTTTTCCCACGATTGCGGTCGGGCGTCTCCGGGGGAGCTCGGGCGGGCTCGGGTGGCGCGCGCGACGCGCCCCGCATACAAAGTGACGGATCGGAATCGCTACGAGCGACGTGCGCGTGCGTTGATTTTCCTGATCACGTGTCAAACGTTACGCGTTTCTAGCACTCAGATTGTTATGTGAGTACATACTTTCTTTGTATGATTAAGCCTTTTAGGTAGGTTATTGATTGAGTTTAGTTTTTGTGGCTATGACTTTATGTAGAGCCGTATCGGTGTCTTGGTCATGCCTTCTTTGGAAATGTCAGCTCGCATGAAACTAAATTAATGACGAGTGAAGATTGTATCTATAAAGTCAAGAATATAACTCAATGCTACAAATGGATGTAAAAAACGTCCCAGCAAAAAGTGAGTACCGTTGCAAGCTCTGCGTGCGACAAAAGTTATCTACAAAAGTCTCGTTTAAAATAAGGGCCAGTAAACAGAAATAATGGACTCCAAACCAGTCATAGACTAGTTTACTGTTTCTCGGCATGCTGTAGTAGATTGCAATTACTCGCGTAAATAAAGCAAATAATTTTATTTATACCAGTCTGCACCGTTATCGGTACCGGTGGCGATGGCTCCGTACTTGGACAGACAAATAATTTGGTGTCTTTATGAAAGTAACTGAGGCAATAGTTTATATTATAAGGTAGTGGTCATACTTATGTTTACCATTCATATAATTGATATTCAATCTTTTTCACATCTCAATGTTGAGTTTTTCTAACAAGACTTGCTAGAAATTTACTAAATACATAATAATTATACAAAATATGTTTATTTTCTCAATCCACAAATCAAGTGCAGTCTAGCTGTATATGGAGAATGAGATTCCCTGAATGTGTACTTAAAAAGACACAAACCTGTTGCTAAATATCCTAGATGACAGTTCTCACAAAAGAGAAAGACAAAGTAAACATTACATTAGAAATAAGTTTTCTAGCGGGACGTTTATTTGCCAACAAATGCTAAAAAATATGTTACGGAACTTAGCAATAACATTGTTGACCTGCAGCTCCCTCCCATCAATTGCCTATTCCAAAGTTCGCGCTCACTGAGCATTTCTAATTACGCGTCTCGCCCACTATGGTTACAAATAAAGAGGTGTTTTTTGCGCGGTGTAGGTACGCTCCTTGGCTCGCTCGCGGCGCGGGTCCACCTGTCAACTTCTCCCACGGTCCCACTGTTCGAGCAATATTGTAAGACACAGAAGACCATACGTCTTTAAGGAGGTCTGGTCAGGTCTGTAAGGAATATCTAAGGGGTCCCCCAAATAAAATTAGATGCAAGACGCCACCTTTCCACGTAAACAAAAATATACCTATGAACAAATAAAACATGGCTGGCACGGTTAGCCAGAGGTCGCGGGTTCAAATCCCGGCATGGGTGGAATTTTTAGCCTTTAAATAGGTTTTTAAAAATTGTCCTCAGCACGGATTAGTGCAACAAAAAGAATATAATCATGTAGGTATAGCGACATCATTCCGATGTAAAACCTAACTGCATAAAAGTGGGTACTCGGGGCTGCAAGTGATGTAAATTACTTCAGCCAGATGTCGCTGCCTGTACGTAATACAAAGAAGTTTCTAAAAAGGTTCGAAATTTCGCCGATGCCTGCACTTGCCCATTAGCTCAGTTGGGAGAGCGCTGGCACGGTTAGCCAGAGGTCGCGGGTTCAAATCCCGGCATGGGTGGAATTTTTAGCCTCTAAATAGGTTTTTAAAAGTTGTCCTCAGCACGGATTAGTGCAACAAAAGGAATAAATAAAACATAAACTGAAGGGTTGTGAATTTTCTGAAAATTAATTGACTCAAGAAAAGAGTCGTTACTGTTTAGTTAAATAATAAAGAAGGCTCATTCATTGTGTTGTAAATGATAGGGGTTAAAATTCGTTCACCGTTTTTATAGGGAATCCAAAGGGTTAACTAGCGCCACCAATGAAAAATAACATCATATCTTCTTATACAGATCGTATTTGCTAAAAGCGTCTGTACAATCTCTCAATCACGTTAGCAGTGATTTTTAATACTCGCGACAAAGAACCTAGGATTACGAACCGGGAACTAGGTAAAATTTATGCCAAAGACGGCTTTTGGCGGTAATGCTGTTTAGTCCTAGGTTTTTTGCCTCAGGTTCACGACCCATGGTGACCCTAAAAATCACTATTGACATGATTCATAGATTGTACCGACACTTTTTGCAAATTCGACCTGTAAAAAAAAAAGATACGTTTATTTCCTCGCTGGCGCTAGTGTTACTCCCTGGAGCCCCTTAAGGGGACATTCTACCATGATTTTTAGAAATATATGACTCTGGTTTAAAAAAAAAACATTGAATCAATTTAGATTTAACTGGACTAATCTCGATTATTTATTAGGTGAACTTGATTAGGTACCTTTCTCAGAAGGCTGCAGTGTGTACAAGAGACGGTAAAGGGCGTGTATGACGTTGGCATGATTACCTCCCGTTTACATAGTAACTAATTATTTTATCGATATAAAAAGTGGTGGAGGTAACGCATAGAATCATTATGCTACAGAACGGACCTTTTGGGTCTTTATTTTCTGTTATTGCGAGCACTTTTTATTCGTCAAGGCGTAAAGTTGTCTTGAAAGACCACTTTCCTTCCAATTTCGTAATTTTCGTCCGATATTGGAGAGTTTTTGGACGGGTATTGCGTCGAGGTTGATTTTAAGCGAGATGCCTATTATTTAATAGGCTTTGAAATTTCTAGTTTTTATCAAAAAGATAATTATAGCGTTAATAAACGACGTGATGTAGTGCATGATGAAAACTTACAAACTCGCGTAAAAAGCTGTAATATTGATGCTCTAAGAAAGTTCACAGATCAACGTTCTTATGCAGTTAAAATCGATAGCGGCTGATACTGGATATGACTTTATATGACGGAAAAATTATTGTAAAAGTAAAATTATATGCATTTTATATCTCCCAAAAGTTATTTTATCCGAACCTACAAAAGGTGCTGGCTCATCATCATCATCATCAGCCATTTGACGCCCACTGCAGGACATAGGCCTCTCTCGTGGTTTTACAATCATGAGGGGTTTTATATAATCGCCACGCTTGGCAGGCGGGTTGGCGATCGCAGTATGCGGTTGGAATCTCAGGAAGACGCCGCTGCCGCAGACTCTGCCTAATATTAAGTGTTGGGTAGGTAGGTACTTAAATCAATCACCCCAAAAGCGTCCACTGCTGGATAGAGGTCTCCCCTAAAATACGCCACTTGCTTCTGTCCTCGTCCATCCGCATGCAGTCGCTAACAGCAACCCGTCTTAGGGCGTTGGTCGCTCTAACATCCCTTGAAGTAGACCAGACCATAGTGAACCAATCAAACCAAGCCAAGCAAACCAACTCCATGCAGTGAAATGGCATTAGATTTTCCCGCGCTAGTTTTCCCGCGCATCTCACGAAAACGCGCCACCACGCCTAGGCCAGCCTCCGGCCGTGATTGGCTTTCCCTCGGCCAATGACCGCCTGCTTGCTGCGTGCCGCGGGGCTTTGCGCGCGCACGCCTACCGGCCATCTAACTGAGAATCCTAATTTCGAATTTGGTGTTGTTTGGCTCTAACACGTCCACGGGCGATCATCTTTTGTTTCTGCCTTGAAGGCCTACTGTAATTTGAATGTTGTAATTTTGAATTTTTATGTTTTTCCTTTTCTCATGTATATTTATGTAATACGGCCATGAGTGTTGAAATTAATGAATATTATTTAGCACATAGTCTTTTGACTGTGCTACGCAGTTTCGAGTTGTTGATTTCAATTTCTCTCGCTGCGTCCCAAATGTTGTTCATATTTTGAAACTGAATTAATACAAAGGATGAAATTTTATATAAATCCAGGTTCTCAGAAGTTTTCATGTGATTGCAAAACTATTTAAACAAGCTCACTATTAGATTTACAATACTGAATGAGAAGATATCATAATACTTTACTTAGAAAAGTACTACCTGGATCCTTTGTATTTTTAAGGGGATTACAAAATTTTCTTTTGGTAATTTTCCTAATTTAAATAATAAAACCTACAAGATAAGTTCAAGGGTAGACAGTTAATCGACTACATACATTTGTTTATTAATATATATCTGATCCAGCTAGATAATCTCCATATTTCATGCAAGATTCTTTGGAAAATCCTTGTCAATAAACCGCAACGATTTCAGACCCGTTTTCACGAATGTAAAATAATGTGCTTTAACTCGACAGCAAGACATTCTCCTTTTACGATAATTAGTCGATAAAAATGCCTCGACCATAAGCCATTTAACCATATTCATAAGTGACGGTCTCCACATTATGGCCAATGATTAAAAATTTACTAAAGAACAGTTGCAGATTCACAGTTTACGAGTTACATAGAAATTAATTAATGAGTGCTCTAAATATTGTGGTTGCAATAGAACGATTAAATTCACTTTGTGACTAAGAAGGTCTTTGTTTTTGGTTTTTTATCACGCAAACAGGCATAGGCAAAGCTTTTTCATCATCAACCCATTATGTCCCCACCGAGGGGCACGGGTCTCTTCCCTGAGGAAGGTATAGGCCATACTCCACCACGGGGGCCAAGTCCGGACTAGTGGAGCCCTGTAGACTAGTGGCTCGTCTACTGTCAGAAGTTGTCAAGCCGCCCTAAGGCCTCTGACTTGGCTTAACGACTGCCATCTATCGACGGCAGCTGGCACCAACAGCTTAACGTGCCTTGCGAAGCACGGAACCGCTCGGAAAAATGCCACTAGCGTTAGGCATAGACGGCGACCCATCCATGCACTGAACGCGCCCTGTGTTGCTTAACCTTCGTGATCGTTTAAGATCACTCAGGCAGCCGGGGCTACGAGCGATTCACATTCATAGGCAAAGCTTAACTAGTTTGAATAAAATTTGGCACCCAAAGAGACCGTGACCGGTAATAACGCTTAATATGCCTTTTATCACCAAGTAACCAAACTTGTAAATATTAAATGTTATATTCTAAATATTAATTGTAAGTATTATCCCACAAAAACATAAATGTAAAAAAAAACTGGCTAACAACTCGTCCCAAGAAATGCTCGATAATAAGAGCTTGCCAAGGAGGGAAATGGAGTGACGCTATTCTTAATCCGGCGCCACACGGGTATGATGATGATGATGAAGAGCTAACCAAGTTCCTTGTCTTCGCGGAATATATCAATGTTAAAATAAATAAATTGTGTAACTTTTAAATGTACACTTGTACAGATCAAACTTGGCAAGCTTTTAGAAGTAGTTAAACATTTTTACAATTAAAACTTGGCAAGTTCTTATTTGTTTATCAAGTATTTTTTCAAGAAGTTGGCCAGTTTTTTTTCACATTTATGTTTTAGTGGATTTCATGACTTTTTGTTGAGAATGTTAATCTGATGAAGTGCATGATCAAGAATGGTCATTACAGTAAGAAAATTGTTTAATTATATTTTCTGTTTATCATAACTTCCTATCAAAGGATTTTCTACCTAAAACGAATAACATGGTAGCACTTAATACAACGTCTCAACTTACGACACCGTATAACACGTTCACCCTATAGATATAATTTCTATGATTTTAGATATTTGTCAGGGTCTTTATATGTCTAGGTCCTAACGAGTTGTTTGTAACGAATTTTTTTTTTAATTTTGTTTTGCTGCTGACAGTAGGTACATGTTTTATTTATGAATGCAGAAATGCATACGTTTAATAAATAGGGGTTTCCTTGTAAAGTTTTTCTCTCATCATTACGGATTAGGACTTAAAACGCCGACTCAAATTATGAACCTGTATAACCTCCCTCATCCCTCTGTATTTGTGAAACTATTTTCATAATTTCTTTAATGAATTTCTTCAATTATATGAAATACTGGTAAGTTTATAAACATGATTTATAGTCGCTATGAAAGTAAAAAATATTATTTAGATTTTTTGCTGACATTACATTTTTTTCAAAATCTGTAAATGCAAATTATATAACTTTATTAATTAGAATAGGTCTTTTTCTCTATCTACAACGGATTAGGAAGTTCCCCTCAACTTAAGATCCTGTAGGTATTTTTTCCGTTACTTACTCAATAAAGACTGTTCATATTCTAAATTTCAAATCTCTAGTTCAACTAGAAGTACCTTAGACTTTTGATGATCCATCAGCGAGTCAGTCAGTGAGTGCCGAAAATCGCAATTTTTGGACCCCCACATCTTCTAAACATAGTACATAGTTGGAAGCATGAAATTTAGAATGATCTTTCAAACTGGTAACTTTAACCCCTCCGCAATTTTTTTGTCACGTGACATAACTTGCTTCAAATATAGAGGGGGTCGAAAAGTGCTCGAATCGCTTCGTGTAAATATATGCACAGAGTGGGCCGGCCGAGAACTTGGCCTTTAATTGATTTGACTCTTAATTTAGCGACTATCAAAAGAAAGAAAGAAGACATTTATTTAAATTGTCACAGAAACACGAACTTTCACATCGGACTTTTCGACATTCGGCATCTTTTTATTTTGTAACACTGTTCGACTTGTTATTAATTACTGATTTAGAGATAGCCTTCGGCGTTTAGCTGTTATAATTAATAGCCGCCGCGGTAATTACTTACATCTTCCTCATAAATCATACTTTGGCGCGTCAGTGGTGTTGGTGTATATTGTAAAGGTCATGTAAAACAGTAAAATTGGCTCAATATCTTATAATATAAAGCACTATGTAATACTGGAGCTACCAACACGTTAACTTAAATGACTCATTTAAAGATACTTTAAAAACACCGCAGCGCTTGAAATTGCCAATCCGCGGTGGGCACGCTTGGTGATTAAGCCCGTTCTCTCTCGGTTTGAGAGAAGGCCTGTGCCCTGCAGTGGGACGTATATAGGCTACATAAAAAAACGTATTAGGTATTGTATCAACATGCTGAAGAAAATTCAAAGTTAAAAGTAGCAACTTTAATTTGAAGCTAAAGCGTTATACATAGTGGGAAACCTTTATTTTAACCCCGTTTGCTATTACCTCCTATCTCACCTGTGAAATAGGCTAGGAAGTTAGAAACTAACTAAGAAAAGGGGTATTTTTAGACGAATCCACAACAAACTGTTCCTATAAGGAGTACCTACGTTTTTTTTTCTTTTGAAGTACTTACGGGACGCTAAGAGATGAAGTTTGACTTGGTCTAAATCTCAGTGGATCTGAGTGAGTGAATCTCAGTGGTTGCTTATGGCCAGGTCCAGAAAATATCAGAATTTCAATATCAAAGTGCTAAATTATAATTGTCTCTTTATTTCACATCTCAAGATAAAGATTTGACCACAAATCAGAGTATATTTCCGCGGAAGCTGTAAGTCAACTGCGGACAGCTCGCCGCAAGGCGCCACGATGACTGCGATATGGCCTACACTCTGTACACGTCTTTTTTAGGGCTGGGAGCTTCGTCTGTGTTTGAGAAGGCCTGGGCCTCGATTCTGTTAGTATATTTTAGTAAAATGACAGATCTATACACTGTCGGGTCACGTGACGGGCTATTCTATTCCATTGACACCTAGAAGGTCTGATGCGTGTGCACGAAGACTTGAAGAGCCAATGAATAGTAATACATACAACATTCCAATAAGAACAATACGTATTCACCACAGAACCATCAATCAAATCATTTACTGTTATAAGTGATAATCACTCACCTTTAACGTAAAGTGTGGGATCGTTTCTTAGCAAAAGACCTCACTTAGTGGAATCATAATCGTTGTCACGTTAAATTATGTGATGCAGCGCGCTGTATGCAAATTAAAATGACCTTTCGGTAGAGTTGTTTTTATAAATTGTAAGTGCTTTTACGAGTTGCTTTTATAAAAATGTCTGGCTTCTTTTCGTGTTAAATGGAGCTAATTTACATATAATATAAATAAATATTGTAATATTTTAAGCGTAAATGTTCGATAAAAAGTGTATAATATAAACCTCCCCTCATCGTTATACAATTCAACGCATGGAACCTTACGTCATTAATAATAATAACTTTCACACAACACAATGACTTGCCCTGGTAGCAAAACTAGGATATCCTTTGCTATGGAATCAAGACCAACCTTGAGTGGTTCAAAAATGCTATCTACCTTTTAAGATACCTTTAGTTGGTTCAAGTATCAACAGACGCGGACTACGCTTTCAGAAGATATATAATTTTTAAAAGTAGTTTTTTAGTTTTGTTTGATTTGTGTTTAGCGAAAGCATAAGTGCTATGAAAATAACCGTTCTTCTGGCGCAGTAAAAATATATGTCGAAATTGCATATTGAGATCATTCTTCATAAGGTACGGAAAATACAATAATTTCAGTGTACTTCTGTGAAACTAGACTCTTCCGGGAGACGATCAGTGTTTTTAAAACAAATTGCAATAAAACCCGTGCTCAGTCACAAACAGATGGATTGGCTGCCAATTTTATGATTAAACAACTTGTATTATGTAACAGAAGTAGACCTCGGATATGGTTGGAAAATTTTAAATTAAATTAGATTAGAACTCTTTATGTACACACTCTTTATGTAAGCGGTGGTAGCCTAGTGGGTAGAATATTGGACTCTGAAGCGAGAGACCCAGGTTCGATTCCCAGTGGGGGCATGTACCTATGACTTTGTTTTCTAAGTTATGTACATTTGTAAACTTATAGTAGCAATAACGCTCGCTAACTGTGAAGGAAAACATCTCGAGGAAACCCGAGTGTCTGAGGTATTCACCTACCTCAGCGCTTGAAATCGCCAATCCGCGGTGGGCACGCGTGGTGATTAAGCCCATACTCTCTCCTTGAGAGAAGGCCTGTGCCCTACAGTGGGACTTATATAGGCTGATTATGTTCTGTTATGTATGTACACACCAGAAAAACATACATTAAAAGCCTACTAATAATAATAATAATACATTAATATTTTTTAAATTTTTATTACCTGCTTACGTGCCTATATCCGGGTACAGTCGCCAGTACATTCATCTTTGCATCCATGCACCGTAATCAGTTGCATTTTGGGTGACTTCAACTAAAATATTAAGGTCAGCTGTCGACTTCACATAACCACTCACAGAGACTTCCTTATTTATTTGTCCCAGATAAATGTTAAAACTATATGATATTGTAATTGATTAAAAGCAAAACCGTATCTTCCAAATCGATAATTAATCTGTAGAGTTTCAAATTCTGAATTTTATTTTTTCTTATTATCTTGAAACATGACACGAACGACAATATACCTAATAGAATTGCAATTGAATTGAATTATCAATAGGCATTAGTAATATTTCAGGTTTTCGGAATATTCAATCACACGTATTTCGTCCGCTAGTTATTAAGTGTTATTCGAAATCGACTTTTTTATTGTGGACAACCTCTGAACATTTCAACTGAATTTCAGACAGCAAATTTATTTACACTGTGAGCGTGAGCATAACCAGTTTTTTTTATAAAACTCTGTAGTCTTGTGACAGTATTTATTAAACATGTCTATGTGCCATATAATATGAGGCTTACATAAGGCACTCGGCCTTATCATAATATTTAATCACATTGCACACGAGAATTTAATTTCCACTAACGCTACAGGTACCAACAACGCCACCTAGAGTAGAACTGCCGAACTTATATAGTTCCTAAAGCTCTCACCACGCTGAAGTGGCGCCACCGGTTTCATATCACACTGATTTTCTCGTGATTTTAGCCTCTTGCACAAACTGGCCAGTGGAAATTTTCGAAAATGATTTTGCAAGCCCTTCGAATCAAAACAAAAGAACAGTCAATTCACACGTGCGTGTCTTATGAAGATAAACTCCCATTGGTAGAACAATACCCATTGGGCCTGTCCATGTTCAGTAAACTGCCTCCAGGATGCTACTTGTGGGTGCTATTCAAAACACTTGTTATCACTTTAGACAATCGGATACACAATAGAAGCTTTTCAATTGGTTTGCTTCTACTGAAATGGGTTCAAGATAATGTGTAAAGATTATAATAATATTTTAGAAACAAAAGCTGTTGGTAGGTGGGTGTAAACAAAAAAAATGTGCTTTGAAAGTCTATGAAAAGTGAAACAAAGAAGGCGTTGATATTTCTTGAATTAAGGTAAATGAATGAACTAGGACGAGCAAATAACTTGATAGACATCACTTTACGATTTCTATCAATGGTTTGTTTAGATTTAGCTGAATAAAACAAAATATTCACATTCACATTAATTCATTAAGTAAGTATTGCATTTTGTATTTTTACTACTGCGCTTATCATAAGTGTCAAAGTGTGGTGAATAATAAATAAATAACCTTCCTTTTACCATAACAGCCACTCTCAGATAATAACTAAGGTCCACTACAATAAGCCTTTTCTCAGAGATATTCAATAGTTACCTACTCATGCATAGTGTAATGGCGAATTCAAGTGCTAAAGTGCCCTGAGCTCGCTTCGTCATAATATTTTCCTTTACTTTGCGAGAAAATAAATGTCAAATACCATCTAGTAGCAAACCCAACTACAGGCAAACTCGAAATCCCAAGACACGAGCCAAAACGAACCACTCTCTCCCATTTACTCCAAAAGGCCTTGTATCTCTCCATCCCTTTCTCTTCTTTATTTGCGAACGGAACGCGCCAGTCGTACGCCTTGCTCGCCGATCATTGATCTTTCAAGCTCATCATCAATGCATATTTTGGTCGTCGCTGTACCATATCAAAAGCTCCAACGTAGGGGTCACCATTCACGATTGCACTTCAGTTTCAAGCGTGCGGTAACTTGACGAGCAGCGCGCGCTCACACCGCTCCACTCGTTCGATGTTACTCGTGGTTAATAGGCTTTCAAACGAACTCTATGAAGCTAGAGCTCACCGCAGAGTGGTTTAGAATGGCGCGCGCTTAAGCGCTGTCCCGCTCGCTCGCGCGCCTCGCCCGTGCCTCGTCTCGTGTTCCTTTTATTGCCGTTTTATTATTTCTTGTAGATGATCACGCGATTGTGAGCTGTCGCTCGGCGCGCACACGTCATGCGCCCCTTCTCGCTCTCACAAGGCGGCCTCCCTTTACTCCGTCTCGACTTTTTCGTCGGTCGCGCTGCCGTGCGTCGATGTTTTGGGAAGTGCACCCGCCCGCCGTTCCCACGCTCGCCATCGGCCCGACTTCCTCGAGAAAAAAACAAACAAGAGCACTTTGTTAAAAAGAAAATCGACGTCTGCCGGCTCGCGGTGAATGATTAATACAATTAAGTGCTCGCGCTGCTACCTAGTGCCTCCACCGTGTATAATAGTGCCTCTTTATTGGGAACACGTGGGCTGGACGGTTATTGTTGTGTTCACGTTTTTTTTTCTTGACCGATATGGTCTCTCCTTAGATATTAGACCATTAGAAGATGATTCCTTGATCACAGATCTATTATAGATTATGGTGCGCGTGATTAATAGGTGATATGATAACGTAACGTAGTGTAGAACAGTGTCCTTCGTAGCGTATTCGTAGGCGTGCTACGCCGTAGTGGTCGCTACGATATTTCCTTGCTTTTAGTACTGTTTTATGTTTTGTCCCTACTTTTATAATTTTCGAACTAAAACTTTCGTAGTACCACGTAGTACTACACATTAATAACTTAATTCCGGATTGCAAAAAGCAAGTAAGTGAATCGAAATTAACTTAATACTTTTGCAATTACTTAAACTTTTTTCATTAACAACTTTCTTTTACAAATCTGTGAATTAAAACGGAGTTAAAGGCGGTTTATGAGAGGATGTACTGCCAGAAATCAACTTTAACTCCATCTTAAGAGTGTTTTAGTCGCATTGACTTTGTATCAGTAACATAAGTATCGTGTTAGAGGTTTCTAATTAATGCTCTGTAACACCTTCCTCCTAACAATGTTTGGTAGTGATCCAACTAGATTTAATAATTCTGTAGGCCTTTGTATAGTTATTAGTTTATTACTCAATCACCAAAATAATACTACTATTCTTCCACAACGAGCAAAATATGCTCATTAGCAGTCGATTTACAAAGACCCAAATCGCCACCACTAACAATACTCAATCAAATATGAACGATAAAATATTTTTTTATCCGAATCGTATGTAAACAAATCCATAAGCACACGAAGAACTGACTGGATGAAGAAACTATTTTGATACGCAAATTCTCTCATTCAGACATGAAAATGTCTAAATAAGTTGCAGTACCTAATAATATTTAGTATATAATTTACATCCAATAAAAAATGTAGGTGAGCAGAAAACCAATAATCGTTATATTTATTGTGATTCCAATACATAAGTCTCTCGAAACAGGGCCGAAAGTGGATACGGTTGATAGAACGCGGTCCTTTAGATTCGTGGGCTTTACTCACGTACGTGATGGGTGACTTTGCAACGAAAATTTAAAGGTATCGACTTTACTGTATAGACGCCAGCACATCAATCTGTACCATCCGTGTTTTTTATTTTATTTTGAATTTTTATGTAGCCTCTATTCGTCACACTGCAGGGCAAAGGTATTTTTTCAGGGAGAGTACGAGCTTAATCACCACGCGTGCCCACCACGGGTTGGCTCTTTCAAGAGCTGAGGTATGTGAACACCTCAGATAATCAGGTTTCCTCACGATGTTTTCCTTGACGGTTAGCGAGTGGTATTGCCAAGTCATTGGTACATGCCGATTTGAATGAGAAGCTGCTACCACTCCGATACCACCGTTCTTGTCATCCGTGTACTCTATTTATTTACGTTACGGGTGACTTTGCACCAAAAAAATAGACTTTGATTTGCTATCGTCTGTACCTCGTTCTGATTCGTTCTCATGGGCGAACGGCAGATGTCGGTTCTTCCTTTGGCGGGGTTCGCATTCTATCGAATTATTCAGGAGTGGTGCTGGCTTAGTGCGGAAGAAGTTTTTCAATGTTTTTGTAAGCAGTCAGTCGTCGTCGAGTAAGTAGTTTTGCATTTCAGATATATCGAATTAGAATATTTATTAGCCTTATTAGCTCTGATCAAAATATAAAATAATTGACAAAAAAAATTATGACTACAATCTTATCTTAATCATCGAAAAATTGCTTACAATAAGTTATCTGTGCAGGCAATTTTTTTATTCAATCGCAAATTGCAAGTATCATAATCATCATCATCACCATCAGCCATTTGACGCCCACTGCCGGATATAGGCCTCCTTCGTGGTTTTCATAACCATGAAGCGTTTTGCCATAATCGCCACGCTTGGCAGGCGGGTTGGCAATCGCTGTATGCGGTTGGAATCTCAGGGAGACGCTGCTGCCCGTCTCCTGGTAATTGATTTCCTTAGTCGCCTTCTACGACATCCACGGAAGGAAATGGAATGACGCTATTCTTAATCTTAATCCGGCGCCACACGGAAGAAGTATCATAATAAAATTCACATATGCTGCATTTATTAACGGGCCCCATAATGGCCCGTTGAGCTGGGCTTTTTTTGCAATAGTAGTGTCCAACTTGAAAGTATTTTAGGTTTATTTTAGTTTGTATCGATGCGCCCCCACGTCCATGGCTCGTTGTACCGCGGCTAGACCTTTATTATCATAAAAAATGGGTACTTAATGCTAAGTAGAATTTTCTATCAGTCAACCTTTAGTTTGTAGTTAATGGCTGGGTGGGTAGTGAAAAATAATAAAAATAAAAGCTCACTCCACACTAGCCCCCCTTCCTTGGCAGCACATGCTCAAGAAACAATATCCCTCGCTCCGCGACTGAGGGCGCGCGGTTCCCACGGCCGCCTCACTTTTGGCACACACGTGGCCAGCTGCCGAACAGACAAGGAGTACTTCTGATGACTAAGGGCTATTTTCTATTGACTATTGATTGTCTAGTCGCTGTAGAGATATCTACTTCAATCAGTCATGAGCTAACACTATATGTATTTCTTTTCATTCAGATTTTGTCTACATGTAAACAAGCAGCTGATAGAAATCTTAAAATACAGGAAGCAATAATATTTAACTAGCTGTGTGCCCGTCCTAGGTTATGTAATCATCAATTTCTTTTATCAATTTCTCGACGTTGACAGTATTTAAATAAATATGTTTACTTACACCCACACAAAAGCTGTATGAAATAAAACATACTCGTAGGTACTTATTGGGAGTCATAAAGAAACAACATGCAGAAAACATTTAAGTGTTGGAAAAACTTATCAGATCTAAATTATTTATTTTGATCTAAAATTAATGTAAATGGCAAAAACTGAGTAACGTGTTTCTGTAATTGGGCATTCCAGAAGTAACCCTATAGGTACTCACTTTGTATGTTTTTTGTACAAGAAGTTGGCCATTGATACGGGCCGTTGCAGCCTCGCACACCTTCAGATTTTTTCGGTAAGATTTTGGAGGTCTTGTGAAGCCGTATATTTTCCAACGGCTCTTACATCCTGATTTCGAAGGCCTTGGTGTTTTGCATTTTTTTGGCTTCTATTCAGTACTAAGAGTCAGTTTAGCAGGATATCATGGCGTTTTTTGTTGGAATCGCAAGTCGCTAAGGGGTTCTCAGGTTTTTGGTCGCCGTTGATTTTAGAATCAGAGTGTAAAGTATCAGCACTCCAATTTATTTATCTGTTTTATTTAAAACACAAAACAGGTAACCGACACGCACGTTACATTTCAGTAATTAACTAGGTATATTATTAGCCACATACATTCGACAGCGGGGTAACCTTTACATTTTTGTTGCAAAGTCACCCTTAATGAAATTGTTTAGAGTGCACGTACGTAAACATTGATGTGCTGTCAACTGTAGTATAATTCAATAAGATTAACTTTGAATAAACTTCCACATTTGCACTACATACGAGTATGTTGTCATTTATCACTTTTGGTAATTACGTTTACGCCGTGTTTCTAGTACCTATACTAACAATTTGTTGACTAAGATAATTCGGGGGGTCGTGGGGTCGAATCCCGGCATGTACAACATTTGAATATTTCAAGCGTCTACCGGTTGCCGTTATTGATATCGAGCAAAAAACGAAAAAAAAAATCACGTTTGTTGTATGGGCCCCCGTAAATATTTATTTTATTCTGTGTTTAGTGTATATTGTTGTAGCGGCAATGGAAATACATCATCTTTGAAAATTTAAACTGTCTAACTATCACGGTTCATGAAATACATAAAAAAATATAAGATAAAAATATTCTTTATAGTACATATGGTGCTACATTACCGCACTAGTGCGATAATGAGCACTTTACGTGCCTATGTCGAAACTTCAAAGGGCCATATGTACTATAAAACGTTGTACGATACACGTGCGAATAGGTAATCCGCAACTCGTGTCGATATAAAACACTCCCTTCGGTCGTGTTTTAATTTATCGCCACTCGTTGCGAATTTCCTACTTTTCGCACTAGTATCGTAATGAACTATTATTGTACATCAGATCACATGAAATAGAAACATGTAAAGATACAGATTAATCTGACAATCGCAGATTAACATATTTTTAGTGTACATGAATCCGGTTTAGTATTTTGGTTGAAAGTGACTACGTGCCTATCTATTGGTCTTATCTAGTTTTATTACGACAGTTGTAAATGTAATAAACACTAGCTTCTGTAGAGCGATCAGACGTAAGATTAAATAATAACCTTAACACATAATTACCGGGTGCCTTTTATTAAATTTATAACCAATCTTTACAGCAGCTTACGATCTTAAACTCGATGGTATAAATAATTTTATCGCCGCTCGTAGCACTACTTTTAATAAACCATACATTCAAAAGTCATCTTTATCGTTTTCATGATAAGGGTGATTGTTTTATTGACTTGCCTTTGTAATTGAGACCTACTGATAGGAAAGTTCTGTTACTTTGTAAGATAAGTGACAACACCTGTCCACTTTTCCCACAGACACGGGATGTGACAAGTTGAGTTATAGCTTGTATGAAAATTAAAGACGCCGTGTAGTGTGGAGCTTTGGATGTAACAAAATTACGGGATTATAAGCGGGAGAAGTGAGGTATATTATACAGGGTTATTTTAAAAATGCATAATTACATTTGTTAGTTTTGTTAAGGATAGTACTGTACCCAGCAGTGGGCTGATGATGATGATCTCTCTTATGAGCTTTTCCTCAGAATTATATTTTTTCAATATATGTTGTTCAATACATGTTTAATATAATTGTCATGAATGTATAATTTGTCATAACTAATTTATAAAAATGTGTTTTATCATGGAATAATATGTCAAGGTTATTATGTCCAATAAAAAATCTTTCAAGATTTCTTACATTTTGTACGTTAATTGTAAAAACGTTTCAGAAATATATCTATGTGATCTTAGTGAAGTAAGACCAGTATAATTTACAAACGGTGTCGGTGAGCCTATGAGTGTGTCATACATATCACAAAACCCATAACTATTGAACGCGGTTGTCCACAGGGATCGACCCTCTCTCCTTTGCTCTACGTCATTTATACGGCAGATCTCAATTCAAAGATAAACACACTTTTATGCAGACGATACACAACTATATTACTCTTTTAAGCCTGCAGAATCAGAAATAGCGGTGGCTAAGATCAATGCCGATCTTCAGGCGTTGGATGATTGGGCGAAGTAGCAAAGCTTGGTTCTCAATCCAATAAAGACTAAGTTTATGATTCTGGGCACCAAACAGCAACAAAAAGCTACCATCGATCATAATCCAAGGATAATCATAAATGGCAATATCATCGAACGAGTAACCAAGGCGCGTAATTTGGGTTTGATGATGGATTCTGATCTGAGATTTATAGAACACATTGATAAAAAAATACAGAACGCGTTCTACAGACTCAAGGTTCTGTATAATATACGACAGTACCTAACAGAGAAGATACGTATTATGCTTGTGGAAAGCCTGGTGCTATCACTTTTAAATTTTGGAGATGTAGTCTATGGCCCCCGTATCTTCGCTAAGACAGAACGAGCAATCCAACGCGTTCAAAACGCATGCGCCAGGTTTTGCTTCTCTATTCCAAACCGGGCACAAGTTACACCCTTTTTAAATGCAAAAGGAATGCTAAAAATGGAAGCAAGAAGACACATGCACTTGGCAAATTTAGTTCATAAGATTGTCCATAGAAAGAGACCTTGGTCCTATTTAGAAAATTTATCTGGGCAAATGATAACTATACTCGCAATATTCGCAGAAGACATTTGAACCTGATGCTAATACCAAGACACAAGTCAGCGGGCTTAAGAGGCAGTTTTAAGTATGCAGCTGCAAAGATCTGGAACAACCTGCCTCCACCCTTACGAGAATTTATGACCACTGTAAGTTTCAAGAAACACCTAAAAGTTTTACGTATCGACCAACAAAAGTCTTTGCAGCTTTAAAGCAGTCGCTGTTACACATAAATTTAACTAATAACTAAATTAAAATGTGAAACTCCAAACCAGTCACGCACGGTTTAACATACCTATTCGAAAATTTTTACTGTATTTATAAAAATTTAATTTATGCCTAAAAAAATGGTTTTGACTTTATATAATTTATGATTCTAATGCTGAATTTTGATAAATTTATATTAAATTTCAATATCAATTAAAATTTCTTTCCAACTTTATTTAATTAAGTACAATTTAATTTATATAATTTACATAATAATAATTTAATCAAATTAAGTTTCTTTTAGTTCCGATCAAATTTCTATTGCTCTTTTAAAAATTATTTTAATTGTTAAATCTATAAATCATGTTGTAAATCGTGTCATAATTTTTATAAACTGGTTGGTGCATTGGACTGTATTCAGCATTGTTAAATTTTTTTTTTTAAGAGATTTTTTTAATACTGCGAATAAAGGGGACGGGCTGAAAACCAGCGCTACTGACTATGCATGCAGTCATAGCAATAAGCTGAGCCCCTTCCCTTTTGCCATAAAAATAAAAATACCCACTGATTTTTATGATGTAAAAATTGATTTTATGGTAAATAAATATTTTCACTATCACTATCACTATCATAAAGGAGTACGCGAAACATCCAAATATCATCACAAATCAAAACATTTATAATAAAAATGGGATATATATTTTTAAATGACGTAGAATCTGGATTGAACTACCCTGTTTAATTTCAAAATATTAAATATAATTAAAAAAAATCAAAAGTCCTAAAACAAAAGTTGCTGGGAATGATCAACTGTTTGACCAATGACCAATTGACGTATTTCGGGCATTGTGCAATTTAAAAATAACCCTGTATTTACCTTAGATACCTAGTGATAGTTAGCCGTTTCACTACCATTTTATTCGTATTTATTGCCTTACGCAGGGTAGGATGCCTACCAGCAAGTTGGAACAACGAACTGAGGCAGATGGCTGTTATTGGTTGGATGAGGATGGTCGTGTAGAAAAACACGTGGGCATGCCTTGCGGGAGGCCTAAGTCCAGCAGTGGTCGAATATGAGATTGGAGTGGACTATTTCGTCGGCTTACTGCAAGAAGTCATTAACTGCAAAAGCTCACTAACCGCTTTTTTTTAAAGGTATGGACATATATATGTATTGAACAATGATACAATAGTGGTGTTTTAGTATCATGCATTATTTTAACGATGTTATAGGGAATAAGGAGGAGGAAATACAACCATTAACTAACACGAACTAAAAAGTCCTTTTTCTCCAAATAGTGAATATGTCTGTTAATGAATTCTTGCAATAAGCCGACGATTTACTGTATACCAGGAAATTACATTAACATCTAAGACAGAAAGAAGTAAAGTGCAATAGGCGATTTTATTATAAAAAAAAAAAACAATTCCTTTCTGACAACCATAGCTAAATCTACAGGCTGTTCTTAACGTAGCTTCGCTTCTGCGTGCGCCTCTCAACGAGAGATATATGCCCGGCAAATAATTTGAACGAAAATCCAACTGGGATGAGTTTGCTATGGACACGTAAGAGATTTTGGAAGGTTTCGTACCCAAAGGGTAAGGGACCCTATAACTAAGACTCCGTTGTCCATCCGTCCATCTGTCTGTCATCAGGCTGTATCTCGTGAACCGTGATAGACAGTTGAAAAGACTTTGTCCATTTTGGGCTATTCGTGGACAGAATGTAAGAGAAAAATCGAAATACCCCCTGATTATAATTAATTTCAAAATGAATATTTTTGGTTATCTGGTTGTATCAATCGACATTTTAAACTGTTTCAAACTAATAAGGATTTTATATGAAATCCAGCCTTTATTCTGTGAACCAGCCTTGATTTTTATTTCGGTGTTGCAATTTAAAGAATTTAATTAGTTACAAATTGCATTGCAAACAATTTGGGGTCTCTAATGCAACGCGTTTTAGTATTTATTTTTACCCACATAATGCACACTAATGCAACGGCATTACAATACTTGCTAGATGTATCGTATTCAATTATTGGTGTGATAAAATGATTAATAGAAATAATCTGGATTTGAGGGTAAACTATATATTTATGGCAACACGAGACAAAAAAAAATGTTTGAATTGTCATTGTCACATCCCTTTATCGTATGTGTTGTCACCGGCTAAAACAAACAAAACGATTCATTCATTCATTGTGTTTACTGTTTCTTTGCTTCTCGTGAATATTGTTTGTTTTATTAATACGTTGGCTTGTTAAAAATAATATTAATCGTGTTTGAAAGTGATTAATAAACATATTATATAAAGAATTTTTTTTTAATTGAACATAACCTCATAGGACACGTTGCAGCAAAAACTCACAATGCAGGTATATTGATGCAAATTAATTATTGTAATATGGTTCTTACTAACGCATACTACAAAACCTACTACTTAATTTTAATTCAATTGACTGTTCACGTTTAGCCAAATCGCCCATACAAAGTGGACAAAGTCCTTTCCACAGATGATGTAATTCTGTTGCCGCTATGACAACAAATACTAAAAACAGAATAAAATAAATATTTAACGGGGACTCTCATACAAATAACGTGATTTTTTTGCCGTTTCGTGCTCGATATTAATAACGGCAATAGGTAGACGCTTAAAATATTCAAATATTGAATGAATGAATGAATGAATTTTGAATGAATAACCATTTATTGCCAATAAGACAGATGTGTTGCATAGATAATGGTACGGAATCCTTCGTTCATGAGTCCGATATGCACTTGGCCGGTTTTTTCTCATTTATTAACTTGACTAAGCCGAAGTCCAAAGAATTCTAAGTCCATCCCGCATCCCGCTCTGATGAGGCCCGAAATATGCCCATACGAGGTCAAAGTCAAGTCAAGTGATCTGTCGGGCACCATCTGTCAAGTACCATGAACCACATCGACACCTGCTACTTAATTGCACTCGTTTATTTTTCATTATCACCTCCCAATTAGCCGGATCATTATCTGAAGTGTACGTACTGAATACTAACAAACCAAACTACACCGCTTTAGCGGCGCCTGGGTGGCCATAACAATGGCTGTCGTAATTGATTCTACTATAAAACAGAGTCTTATTAAACGGGACTATATAGGCTTCTTGTCGAGATGCGAGTAATTAAATGTTAGTAGAACAGATATTTCCTTCCGTGGATGTCGTAGAAGGCGACTAAGGAAATCCGGAAACACATGACCAAGAGACGGGCAGCAGCGTCTTCCTGAGATTGCATACCGCACACTGCGTTCGCTAACCCGCCTGTCAAGCGTGGCGATTATGGCAAACCCCCTCATGGTTATGAAAACCACGAAGGAGGCCTATGTCCTGCAGTGGGCGTCAAATGGCTGATGATGATCCGCAATTTCATTAAATATTCATCAAACCTTCAGACCACATTCATCAAAACTATACTAATTTTATTACAATCAATGTTAAATTGTGCGAGCATATAAAAATGTTAAATTGTGCGAGCGAGACATCATGCTTCACGTAAGAATGGCCTTAACTTCATAAACCTCAATATTAGCTTCATTCCGGATTACTTGATTTTTGTGTGATGAGTCCGACCAGGGCGCTTATTATGAAGCAGCGATATGTTCGGAAGGATCGTCACTCGAATCTAGTGACAAAAAATACGGTTTTTTTTAACAGACTTCAAAAAAGGAGGAGGTTATCAATTCGACGGGCATGTTTTTTTGGGTATGTTTTCGCATAACTCCGTCTAATCTGAACCGATTTCGACAATTCCTTTTTGTTCGAATAGATATAACGTCCCATTGGTACCATTTTTATTTAGTGAAGATCTGATGAAGACTTTTAGAGATGGAGAACGAAACTCTATAATGGACAGATAGTAATATCCGTATGTTTCATAAAATAGCGTAAAAGTAGTCTCCAAGGTAATTTGGTGATGTTCTGTGAAGACTTCCGGAGATGCAAATTTAGAACTTAAAATTTTAAAGCAACGAATTAAGTAGGGTAAATTATAGTTATAAGGGACTTGTTTATTTTTCTCCCACTCTCCCACAAAAAATAAAATAACAACCGACTTCAAAACACTATAGCACCAAAAACTTAGAAATAATTTAAAAGAATACGTTTAAATTAGAATTATGTATACATGTAGGTATTGTAGAAGTATAATTTATAGTCGGTGCCCAGTTTCATGACCAGGATATATATTTTGGGTAAATTTTTGGTGCTCTAGTGTTTTGAAGTCGGTTGTTATTTTTGAATAGCTATTACTATTTAACTAAACTATTTAACTATGGAGACTATTCAAGAAAAAAATCGTATTTGTCGCTAGATTCGAGTGAATTGTCGGGCTCAAGCGCGACGTCGTCAAGGACGCAGATTTCGCTCTGATTCGCAGAGCTTAATCATGATGATTAGAGACGGTCGGACTCTTCCGACGAAAAATCAAGTAGGTAAATGAATCCTGAATCAAGCTATTAATGCTAATAAAGTTTTAGTTCTTACACCTCATTAAGAGATTAACAAAGTACTCATAAGCTCATGGTCACACACGCACACGATCGGCCTGCAAATAGTTGTGGAGCTCAACTCTCAACAAAAGAACTGTGTAACGACCGATGTTATTAGTTCTACGACAAAACAGTTTGTAGCGGACTGATAGCTGACAAAGTACCCTATTAGAGCCATCTTCTTTGAGAAAAAAACCCTACACCTTTTTCTAGCCTTTATCTTCAGTAACAAAGGTTTCTAGTTAGTAACGTTAAGGTGCAGTTGACAGCTAATCAACCTCTAGGGGCGTTATTCATAAAAGTGAAAGTGAAAGTGAAAATATTTTATTTACCACACAAAAATAATAAATAATAATTATTCTTTCATTCACAAATGTTTGTGGTAAAAAGGAACGGACAAGTGCGAGTCGGACTCACCCACTGAAGGTTCCCTACAAATTTGTAGGTACTTACATATTATGAATAATTCAGGAATCGATACTCGCAGTTTTATCTTGACTTTACATGACTTTTTATGATATAATTACAAATGTATACTTATCAGACTTTTCCCTATACTTCTAGTATACGACGATATTATTTGTCAATTTCCATAGTTCCAGGTCAACAGAAAGTACCCCATAAATTGTTATTTCCTTGAGAGTGTCGAAATATACGTTTTTGCGGCATAAACGGCCATAACTTTTTAGGGTTCCGTACCTCAAAAGGAAAAAACGGAACCCTTATAGGATCACTTTGTTGTCCGTCTGTCCGTCCGTCCGTCCGTCTGTCAAGACCCTTTTTCTCAGGAACGCGTGGAGGTATGAAGCTGAAATTTATATCAATTACTCAGGTCTACTGTCCCTTGAAGCTGTGAAAAAATCAAACTTCTAAGCCAACGCAATCAAAAGATACAGCCGTTTATGCCGCAAATTTTCGACACTTGCAAGGGAATCAAAACCTACAGGGTGCTTCCCGTGAACTCAGAATCTTGAAATTTGGTACGAAGCAACGTCTTATAGCATAGATAAAGGAAAAATTACGAAAACCATAAATTTTTAGTTACATCACATAATATATTTTTTTTTAATAATTTTAAACTTACTACCCATTTCCTCATAAACGCGTAGAGGTATTAAATTGAAATTCATACCAAATACTCAAGTCTATAATACCTTTAAGCTGTAACAAAATCTAACTTCTATGTCAACGCAATCAAAAGAAACAGCAATTTAAGCTGCATATTTTGAAACTCGCAAGTACTCGCAAGGGAATCAAAACCTAAAGGGTACTTCCAGTCGACCTAGAATCTTGAAATTTGGCATGAAGCAACGTTTTATAGCACACATAAAGGAAAAATTCCGAAAATCTTAAATTTTTAGTTACATTACAAAATATATATTTTTTAATAAATATAAACTTATTACTTTTTTCCTCATGTTTTGCAATAAAAATACCATGGTTATGACTCGATTGTCGTAATGAACGAACTTTGTAAACCTTGCAGGTTTGTACGGAACCCTCGGTGCGCGAGTCCGACTCGCACTTGGCCGGTTTTTTTTAAGTAAACTTAAAAGCTTGATGTTTTTCACAGCTTAAGGCACTGTATATGGTTTTAATTTCAACTCGATACTTCCACGCGTTCCCGAGATAAAGGGTCTTGACAGACAGACGGACGGACGGACAGGTTGTGTTTTTCCTTTTGAGGTACGGTACCCGAAAAACACTCCTCAAATGCAGTTTAAATAGTGTGCGGTAAAGTATTTCCCTTTGTGACAGATTATTTAAACTTAATTTGACAAGTATTTTAATTAATCGTGTTCCTAGTAAATCCGTAGATTTTTATTGCAAATCTGCCTGTAACCAAGCCGAGTAACGTATATAAAACTCAAGATGCTGGCGACTGCACTAGTTCATTTGTTGGCAAATGCATTGAAGAATAACTTTATACATTATGTTTAGGGTAAATCTCTTTTGCCTCTTGAGCGTTATAAAATGCAAGCGATTCTTTTCAAAAAAGAAACATCATGTTAACCTCGCAGAAACTGCCAGTATCATGAATAATATGTAAAACGACGAAGAAACACCTTACTAACCTCTCAGAAACTGCAATTTCACGTGTGATATTCATGAACTATGTTCTAAGAGGTCAGTATGGGGTTTCATCGTCGTCTTAATTATACTATCGCGTGATGACATGTTTCCTCCATCGAGAATACCATAAAAGTGATTCATTTCGCGCTTCTGGCCTTCCCAACTAATCGATGCACCCCACCATAGTTTTTCGCAGTCATGCCAACCTAACGACCGGTTACTTTTGAATAGTTACTTCGACACTTCCGATTTTAAAGGTATCATGACATCATATTGTATTGATTACTTCTTATATCATGATGTTGTATATTGACCGAAAAGGCATTGGGGATGGCAACACGAAACTAATTACAGATGGCACCACTGAGATTTGCCCCGACAATGTTGTTTCTTATATATATTTGTAATATTGTTCTGTTGTTATTTGTGTTTTACTTATGTCCTGGCAAAATGTATATTCTGTTACATAATTTTATAAGTTATATACTAAGTTGTAGGTACCTTATATCTCTGTAAATTACTGGTGTGCAATAAAGTATTGTCTATCCATCTATCTATCTAGATAATATTAATTTTATTTTTATTTGTGTAAATTATTTGTATGTATCTGTTGATAATTTAATATAAGTAATCGGTTATTTAGGCATGTATAGTTCATGTACCTCAGAAATTATAATTTTGTATGTTTGTACATCTACTTCCTTCACCAATCCAGTCGATCCAAAGGTTGTCTGGAAGAGATTACTTCTAGTAATAAGGCCGCCGTCTGTACTCTTAGGTTAAGAAATATCTGTGCAATTACCAATTTTATTTACAATAAAGTGTTTACTATTTATCTATCTATAAGTAACGGCTTTCGCATTTCATTTTAATCGACACGGGGCTGAAGAGACATAAAACAAATGACGATCAACTTTTCAATTACGCTCCTTTATGGCAGGAAGTGGCCATTGACAAGCTCGTTCGTTTCAACAATAACAAGATAACGGCCTTCCATCCAGCTCTAATATATTTCTTACACTGGTTTGTGTTTGCGACTCCGCTCATTTAGACAGTTGCATATTATAGCCACAAGTCGTCAATGTGGCTCCAGTGAGCAGCCAGGTCCTAGTTCATAGAACTATCATTCTAGGGTCGGCGAACTTAAACACCTAAGTCCAAAACACAATTTTTTGAGGCAGGCAGTGAAAAAAACCTTTTATGAAATTACTGTATAACATTTTTAAAATTTTTATAACATTAACGGAGAGCTGCCACGAAACAATGAATTGAAAATATATGTTTTTTTTCCAAAAATAAAGCAAACTGCCATTTTAATTATTTATGTTGCACAGGACAATAATTTAACGACAACTTGACTTATGGGCTATAGTCCGCCGACCCTAGAATTCATGGTTTCCTTTGACCATTCGATGTACATTGCAGTCAATTAACCCACAGATTAACAAGTAGGAAGACTCGGGTACGCGATGTACATTGAATTTTCTCAATATTATTGTAGTTTTGTGAGATATCGCCTAGGTCGTTTTTTACAGCGTTTCTTTGAATTTGACGAACGAAAAACACGTAGAATTGCATCTGTTTTCAGCCCTTTCAAAATAGCTGTAGCAGTCCAAATACTGAAATAAACTCGTAATACCAGATTCAACAGCAGAATATAAAATACATGTTTTTATCTATGTAGGTATCTATCTATCTATATAGGCTTTAAGTTATCTACGTACTGACAATAATTTTAGATTCCTTGCAGTGTAAGACCCTCAGCATATTGGACCAATGATCCGAGGCATATTTTTGGTAGCTTTTGGATGAGGATGGACGCAGACAGAAAGACTTTAGCGTGCCTTAGGAGAGGTATGTAAAGAATCCTCCGTCCAGCAGTGGACAAGTATGTAAAGGATGATTAATTGGTTTTTGACTCAATCAATAAAAGTAAAAACCAGCCTAGGAAATAGATATTTATTCACAAGTAAAGAAACCGATATATGGACTGACTGACGTAGTCCCTTGTTTGTATAGGCACGTAAGAAAAGATGTGACCACCTCGTTACGGGCAGATTTTACGACTGTTCATTTGTTTTAATGGAGATTTCATTCGACGATCGGCAGCGCAGACAGGCAATTGCGGAGATTGCAGGATGGTGACTATATTATGCATAATTCAATTTGTGACCTGTAGTTACTTTGAGCTGAACTTGGTTGTTTGTAGCCTCTATCCTCGGTCTTCCTTTTCCAGCTGTTCTACCTAATAACAATATTTTTTGTGGTTCCATACCAGAAAGGTTCCAACAATTTAATCCTGGTATATTAATATTTCGGAACGAGTCAAGTGCATGAATCATAAACTATTTCTATTGCCACAGTGGGTGACGCTCCACTTTAACAAAAATTTGCGCTTTGCAAACGAATTCCTGAATCGAAAAAATATTTTCCTACACCCACATTATGGGGTAGACTTAGGAGAGGTACCACAAAAATATTTTTTTATCACACCTGCTCTGAAAATACATACTAATTATACCAATTAGAGGGAAGGAACGCCTTTATCCCGCCCTTCAAATCCTTTCATCCCAAGGTATGGAAGTTTGTATGAAAATCCTTCCGACCCAAGGGTGGGAAGTATATGTATGAAATTCCATTACATACCCGGTTTTTTTTTTTTAATTTGTCAGCAGTCATACTGCAAAGAGACTTTAACTGTCTACTAATTAAATTTCAAGTAAATTGTTACTGGCCACATACAGTTTTTTTTTTACCAGTTACCAACCTCCTTGGTGCATACAGAAAATTAAAAACCAAATTATTTTAATAAACGCGCGGAATCACGGAAGAAGTGGCTGCATGACCTTATGATCTTAGCCTACTCCAGAAACGGGCGAATATACTTTTAACTAAATATAAACATTTCTATGCATTTATGTCTATAATTTTCCTCGTAGGTGTAATAAAAAGCACTATACATACCTCAGGATAAAGTACAGTTCCATACCTCAAATGGTTTGCAAGCTCGTGGCGCAAATGCCATAATCTCGGTTTGGAACTGTCACTTTCTTCCCTCTGAAGTAATGTACTATTATGACGACATAAAATTGTGTACACAACACGGATTCTAAAACAGAAAGCCATCTATCGTATATTTATGACCCTCACCTGCGGGTCGGGCCTTAAACTTCTGTGATATCTGCCTTTCTTTATTTTACGGCCCTAGTTATGTAATGTACTATTATAATATTTTTATGCCAGATTACAACTTTCAAGTACAAGGCATCTCTGACAGACACACAGGCGGATATAACGAAACTATACTTCCCTGTTCACTACGGAACCCTAATATTTCAAAAATACGTATGACATTTACATGTCAAGAAAGCATGTATGGACTACAAAAGTATGGCGTTTACGAAACCGTAGCAAAGACGGAATAACCCATCAAAATCGCTGTTTGTTATTTAATACGAATTATCGATTTATCATTTTATCTATTTATCAATCTGAGTGAAGCCAAAGAAATAATGTTGCAATAAAGGATTAAATTGCTTTGTTGATTGCCTCGTGTTGGCAATCAACGTGTTGATAAAAATATTTTTAATTAATCAAGTATCGGCTTAATTTGTTACGATTTGGAACGTGTCGAGCGTCAGTAGTCAATTGGCAGAACGCTAGCCTCACATTCAAGATGACCTGCAAAGATAGCACGATGGATGCGAGTCGCGTTTGCTTTTTCAAAAGTCGCGACTTTCCAGTACATAAATTTCTGGGGTCGGCGGACTTTAAGCACATAAGTCAAATTGTCATCAAATTATTGTTCTATATCACATAATGACATAACTAATGAAAATAGCAGTATCCTTATTTTTTTGTACAAAAACATCTAATGTTCGTGTCATCGTTTCATGATAGCTCTCCATTGATGTAATAAAGATAATAAAAATGTTACAGAGTAATTTATAATAAGTTTTTTTAGGTGTTCAATAATTGTGTTTTTGACTTAGGTGCTCCGTCAGGATCGTAGCAAGTGGCAGTCCCTGGTCTCTGCCTACCCCTCTGGGACACAGGCGTGACTTTATGCATGTATGTGCTTTAGTCCGCTGACGCCGGAACTGTCAAATTCTGACGTTGTAGCGCCATTAAACGCGTGACTCGCGCTGTCATGCTACCCTTGCAAGACGTCGTGAATGTGAGGCATGCGTTCTGCCTCAGGGTTAGATTCCGGCAGGTACTGATGACTTTATTTTCCAACCTTTTATTTTGGTTTTAGATTTTTCTTCTTCTTGAAACAATACGCGGGCTAGAATAGCACAACAAAATAAAACATATACTACTTAAAAATTCTTATATTATTAATCAAAGGAAACTAGGGTTACGGCGCTCGTGTCATTATAAATGGCAACTGTTTCAGGAATTGTGCATTACAGGTAACTCTGTTTAGGCCAATTACGTATGTTATGGGACTATCATAACGGGAATTTAAACAAAAGAAGGCCACAAAGTCCGCGTCCCACGAAAGTGGGTAATCCACCGGTAATAATTACCTCCACACTTATTACGTTACAATTTAAAGCGTCATAATGTAAAAGAGTTCAGGTTATAAGCGTCTCCGACATTGATTATCCGTATTGAATACCGCTACGTGAATTTACCGCGTTTTTTCCCTTCATTCCGGGTAATTATCCGCTTGATTGTTCAATGGCCGGGCATCCTGTAAGATACGTGAACGCATTATACAGGGTGACTTCGGATTGACGGTTCACTGATAATGATATTATAGTTACGCGAATGCAATCTATCTGATTGGAAACTCAGAGGACCGATGTACAAAACGTGGGGGTTATAAGTTTGACGTCTATCTTTTTTATGTCTGCCTGTGGGAGCTGTGCGTGGCATTAAAGGTCCTAAGTACACTAGGATCTAGGAAAAATTGAAGAAGTATGAGATAAAAGTACATTAAAAGTTTAAAGTGAAGCGACATAACGAAAGTGAAGCTGGTCTGGCCATGTCAGTTGAATGCACCTGGATAAGTACACGAGACTCAGCACCGAGTGGGTGCCATAAGGCGAGGCCGGCCTAGGAGACGGTGTAGAAATAATCATGATCACTATCTACCAAAGTGGTCTGAGATAGGCCAGGACAACAGAGGCACAGAGGCTAGGTACTAAAAAAAGCTAAAACATCCCGCAAATCCGTTATAAAGTACCATAATTAATCAACAAGCACAACACTCTAAGCAAACACGGACTTAATCACGCGTGTATCCTCCACGGATTAGCGATTTCAAGCTATAAGATAAATAAACACCTCAGATACTCAGGTTTCCTCCCGATGTTTTTCTTTCCATTTAGCGAGCAGTATTGCTACAACATGAATGCATGCGTGCATGAATGTACCAAAGTGCATCTAGTCGAGAGAATGGCGAGACATCGTGAGGCACGCAACATTACAATAAAGCTTCTTCATGAGGACTACGACCGCGTACGGATCAAGAAGAAGAAGAAGAAGATTGCTATTACAGATTCATAAAATACTATATAGAAATACAAGTCGCTTGAAAAACCACATCCTCAGTACATGGCAGAATTGAACCCAGGAACTCTCTGATGTGAGGTAAACGTCTTACCGACGCTACCACGGCGATACCACAATCGCGATCACGGTTATTATTATGTTTGACGCTTATGTCTGCCTATCTGCACATTAAAATTGGAACAATTACGAAAATTTTCTTTTTTTTCTTTAATGGTAGTAAAGAACACAAAACAGTTTTTGTTCTAATGCTAAACTCCTTGTCGCAAATATTTATCAATCAAATCTCGAGGAGTTATTTGAACAAAGAGTTTGTATATCGAGTATTCTTTGCGCAAGGAGTTTGCATCGAGTATTTCTCGCAAGGAGGTTGTATAAGCATTAAATGGAGGTCGAATATTATATTGGTGTGTTCTAAATTCAAACATCAAAATAGCTATAAATGTTTTCAGTGAATAAAATAAGCTTTTTTAGAGTGGGAATGGTATAAATGAATAAATGATTTCTTCTTGAAATCCACAAATACACCGAATTTACTGAAAGGAGATCAAAAAATGTATGAGAGCTGGTTGTAGGAGTACGACTCGAACCAAGTTTTCACCACCGTAGAGACGATAATCTTGCTCAATTATGAGATGTATAATCAGATTTTTAACTATGGCCCTATAATTTATAAAATATAATAAAGTGGAACATAAATAATTGAGCTTGCAACCCGCATTACGAGCTGTCACTTTACCTCAATCTGGGTGTATTTCCATGTTTGTGATGTCTTTGCCTGGTTACCATAGTATATTGTATCCTAGTTTGGGATCCGGATAAGTGATTGTGTTGTTTGGAAGTTATTTGTTCGTTTCGCCGATTAATATTGCCCGGCTCAGTGGTAATGACTACTTTGCCAGACATTTAAAAACGACTGCAAGCGAATGCTCAAAATCAAGACACATCAGTACTGTAATGTTATGCTGAATCTGCTACATAAAAGGCGAATGCTCTCGGTGACGCACTAACTTAAGACTATAAGGTCTGTAGGTAATAATTGTTTTTGTACAATAAAAAGTTGTTTTAACTTGGTCATTTCTTTTCCCTGTTGTGTAATTCTATTACTTATCCTATGATGTGAAGCGGGTGGAAAGTAGATGCTTAGTTGGGCGTTTTGATGTGAAGTGGTAGCCCAGAGGATACATGTTGTTTTACATGCGTGCGAGGTATTAGTAGTGCAGTGTTTACATCAGTTTGTTTCACATCATAAGGTCCTAAGGTCGTATCCCAGCATGTATGAATGATAAGATAGTGTGGAAGCCCGTGGCTTAGTTATTAGCTTTAGGAGAGGTCTAGGTCCAGCAGTGGACGAATAAAGGGCTCATTTATTGATTCTGCTTTGGTATTAAGTCCCGTTTAATGGAGGGTAATCCCCTGTTTCTCGTGAACATGTCTGTCTACTGCTAACCGCTCTTAGTTGGCCAAAGTATACGCAGAAAACCAAAAACATCTTGTTACCTACTGTACAAGAAACCGGGAGTCCAGTAAGCTCAGACAATGCGTATGTAAGCCAGCCAAGAGATCACTGGCTGTATAAATCATTCCACATTCAAAAACGTTTCACTAAGACTTATTTTCACAAATATTATTATTATAATCACACAATTAGTCCTTCAATCAGCATTTTGAAGTTTATGTTTCATTTATGACATGACATTGACATTTGAAGTTTTTATTCCTCTGGGTGGTAACAGTAAGAAAAAAAAAAGAAAAAAATCATTTTATTTAGAATTTTTGGGCAGTATTCTAAAAATTATAAATTATTGTATGAAGTTACATATTAAATAAGCTTTCGAATGACATAAATTTCATAGCAGTCGTTGTACGTAGGCCACGATGCATCTCCTTTATTTCAATAGAGATAAACACCATTTTTCAATGTTAAGTTCTCGTCAAGAACATTCTGCTCTGCCCATCACTAATCCTCAGAGGACAGTCAGCATTTTTACGGATTTCGTTATGAAACAACAGACCAGACCTACATTATATTCTGCCTGCTTTGTGAAAATCAGAAAATCTGTGCTGTGGGTAATAAACCTGGAGCAAATACTGAGCCTGAGGCCGTTTTACCGCCGCATGAACATAGCTCGTGTCCCGTTTTTGTGGTTTTTATTTCTTGTTTCGTGTTTTGCCTTGTCTGTTGTTCCTTGTTGACACTGGAAATGTCTTTTCGTTCATTCCAGTGTAGGCTACGATTTCACGAAAAAGTGCGATCCCCTTATATCTCAGAAACTTGTGAAGATATGATATTCAAAAGCGGCTCAAAAGACGCGTATTCATGAGAGCTGTAAGGTGCAAAAAGAATTATTCGAGAATATTTCCTATGCGTTGTATAATGTCGTGTGGCGATAAACAAATTTTTTTCTTCTTTTCTTCGTCAGTTCTTTCACCCACTGTACGTAACTTAAGGCGACCCATCAAATCGGAGCAGCGCAGGTGCGTGAAAGGAAATCGACGGTTAATAGTGCTGTAAATAACAGTACCGCGCGCTGAAGTGTTGCTGATATTACGGAAGCAGCGTGTCGATATGACTGGGCCGTTACTTTGCTATCAAGGAGAGGTAGATGCCCCTGAACCTCATTATAGTGAGAATAAGGGCTAGAATTCAACGGTTAGCTCTGGTAAAGGTAGTCGTCAACTGAGATATCAACTATTGATTGTTATTTATGGTTTCCACGAGGCGGTGTTAATTATAGGCTACTGTGTTTGTTGGTCAGGGTGTACTGTTAAGTCATAATAATACTTCACTTCCACACAACACAAACGCTTGTCCTGGTCCCACGCTAGGATACCCTGTGATATGATATTTGTAGAGATCAAGTTTGGCGGCCTCTAGTATGAATCGAGCTCACGACTTCTGTTTTGACGTCAAGCGTGTTAACTACTAAAAAAACGAACTAGCCCAACTTCTGGCGCTCAGAAGACATGTGTTAGTGAATTAAACGTATACCTAAAGACCACAAAATAAAATATTTTTTATCATTTGACTTAACAAACACAAGGAAGCTCAAAATAAAGGTTTTCCGCCTATAGTCAAGGGTCAAGAAACGTTTTTTGTCAAAGCCTTGCTTGGTCCAATGATAAATGTTGGGTTTATCAGAAAAGAATATTGGGTTCGCTCGCCCCAATTGTGACAATTATTACATGCATGCACTCTATTCAGTTACGTTACTTTGCACCAAAAATGTAAAAGTTGAGCTGTTGGCGACTATAATAATTATACTAATGTGAACCATCCTTACGTACCCTAAGCACTGCAAAAGGAAGTATAGAGGAAAATTACAACAAATTGTGCTAAGAACTATGACTCATAAATTTACACAACATTTTGTATTAGCGACCAATTAATCTGTTCAATCCCAGTTCATCAAAACGATTTGCTGCACAATTTTTTTGCGTAAATATTTATCGTAACACTTATTACTGGAACTAGTCCCGCAGATAGAGTCATCAAGTCATGGTCAAATCACTAAATACTTCACACTTTGATGAAGGCAAAAACGCCCCTTTATCACCTAACATTGACACACGCAAAAGGTCTTCTTTACTATCAAATACAACCAATATACTCAATGAAATAAACGAAAATAAGTGTGAGTCGGACGAACTCGCGCACCGAGGGTTCCGTACAAACTTACAGTTCGTTCATCGCGGTAATCGAGTCCCGAAGATTTTATTATAATATATTTTTTTAATGTAACTACATATTTACATAAAACGTCATTGACTTACGCGTCTTTCTCGACATCATGTGGCAGTTTGCTTAGTCTTCGACAAGTGTCACACTTACTGATTTTTGGCACGTACTTGCTAGTTAACATCAAACAAAGCTGAACTTCTGTGTAGCCTGGTGGCAAAGAGAGTTAGGTGTCCACATTACCCTGAATACAATCTTATTACTGTGCTACGCATGTTTTTGCATAATGGTGACTATAACGATCCATAAGTCACAACCTGTCGCCGTTCCCACACCACTGGGTGTCACAGAGATGGGCCAATTTAAATCGCATTATCGCTATAACTCAATTGCTGGAATATGTAGCTATGACGACGCGTAATGTAGAGAGTGAAATGGTTAGAGCGATACGTTTTAATTGATGCCGTTTGGGGCCTGGATTTCGAACCTGCGAGTAATTACTCCCGTGGGGCGTTTTGGAAGTGAATAAAATAGGACTGTCAACAGTTCATAAATATTACTACTAGTAAATAATTAAACATACTTAATTACAGCTCAGCAATAAGTAACGCAAAAGTTACGGGCCGAGCCACTCAGCTAGTGCGATTGAACTTTTAAACCTAATTTTAATTTTATTAAGGTGGTCTGTACGGTAAATCCAGTGTTTTTAATGATGACAGTTTACCCCGGAGGATTGTACCTAGGATTAGAATTAATATACTTTTTTCCTTCATTTGTCGGTAGTAGTTCTGCTCGACCCACATTCTCTTCCATGACGTCACGGACCTTAGAAGTTTGACAGTTCAATAAAATGTATATATATATATATATTCGGTAAAGTGCATGCCATTACACTTCAAAGTGTACTCAAAGTGTGCTTACAGCCGAAACGGTTGCTTGAGATAACTTTCTTGGTTTTCAGATAAAACACTACCAATAAGTACGAACCAAATTAAAACAAAACAAGAGCCTGAAAATCAAAGGTGAGACTGCGGATGCGTTCGCAATAATTACCCACCATCCGCTATTAAAATGCTTTATCCCCGTGTGAATTACATTTCCTTAATGCCCTCCTGAATTTATTCGCTCCGCCTCTGAAGCCTCGTAACTCTGTCGCATAAACATTACAGTGGAAGAACCATAAATGAAATGTAGAAGATGCACTCAGAAATTGCTTGCTACGTTTTCATTCGAGTGGGATTAAAATTAGGTATAAGTATATGGATCATGGTCTGTGAGTACGCCCAATTTCTTAGAAATCTGTTCAGTCGTTGATTGCTTGACCAACAAATAAAATGGTTAGTGGGATGAGATATATCATTGTTTCTTGTTAAATTTCAGACATTCACGCCCCAAGCCTTCCCTTAGTAATGCGTTATACTAAGCGCCATGTTAAATCAATAACCGGAGTTCAGAACTTCAAATAACAAGCACGCCTCTCCATAATAAGACTGACAAATCATTTTCAATCAAATCAATCAATTACATTTTATTTTTTAGTGGCACCCAGTAAGTTACGGTGAGTCATACAGGGTGATTATTTTAAGATGCGGCAGCAGGAGAAGTACCTGAAACCATGTAGCTACCGTAAAACGTTCTTAGGACACCACATCTAACTTTCGGAGCTTACAAAGAGCGAATGCAGTTTGTGTAAAAATGATACAGTCAGTACAACAAATACTGGTATAGTTGCAATGTGCATCATCCTAATCATACTCCAATTATTACAAAATTCTTCTAAATGTCCAATACGTTTTCCACTAACTGAAATAGTGCAAACCCTTTGGAACCCTCAATTCTAATTGGGCATTTCTCCACGGGGTCCGAACTTGACGGCCCGGCGCATAACATGTCCAGATTATCAAAATATACCCCTGCAAAAAATACTACAGTATCCTCTAGGTCCTCGTCTACCTGGAGAACATGCAAACTTTGCTGAAAACCGTTTGCAACTCACAGAAAAAAAATCTGAAATGGCTGAAAATGACCTTCGGTGGCTTGTCCCCAACCCAAAACTTGACAATTTATAATTATTTCTATAAAACTCAGACTGTTTTCAGGGAATGTATTTATGTTCACATATTGTCAGATAGTTAAAGTACCTCTCATTTAAATACCATAAGAATCTAAACAATAGTTCGCCTACAATAGCAAGTTGTTTGAGTGTCCCTTGCTTCTGCCCGAATCCGGTGGCACTTATGAACCAAGCGTTTCTTCGGTCGTAGATTACTCTAGGAATTTGCGGTGTGGACGAGCCATTTCGTCAGTCACGCCGCAGCGCCCGTGGACAACGGACGTGTGATTGAATGAAAGTCTTGGGAATTATCAGGGTAAGTAATTGATTCTTCAGATTTGGTCCAGGGCACACTTTGACTTCGGTGGAGGTGTTATTGGAAAGAATACTTATTGACTGTAAAATCTAGTGCTTACTGTATAATTTATCTCAGTGGCTAATTTCTAGTGCCTTGAGCTGGGGTTGATACGTGGTGTTGTTTAAGAGTGAACTTGAAAAAACATATATTTTCTGATTTCGGTGTGCCTGATTTCGGTGGCTTTTTGAGCACCGAAGTCAGAAAAACAACCACGGAAGTCAAATTTGTGTGATTTCAGTGTATTTCGTTCGACGTACGTTTATGTAGGTATGTGCAGAAGGCTCTACATCAAACTACTCTACCTACCACTCTATTCTCTTTGACAAGAGGTTGGCAATGCAACGAATCAAGGTACTTTGATCAGGCATTTACTGTACCTACCTACTAATTACATTGTACTCTGTGGCGTTTCCAAACAACACTGTTGAGTTAGATTTTTATCAAAGTTTTAAATGTATATCCTACAATATTACATATTTTATCAGATTATCTGTCAAAAAAAAATTTAAAACACTGATAAAATCTAATAAAAGTTCACAATGTTTGAGAATGTACTGTTTTTACAAAATGTAGAATTCAATTTATAGTTGCTGTGAGAAAGCACCATAGCCATCTGCAATTTAAAATTAAATACAACCCTGGATTAACATAAAACTAGGTACCTCAGTTACTATGTATTAAATGAAAGGTTATAACAATAAAACATCATACCTATTTCAGCTGACCATGGAGCAAATAAAGCAAAAACAAGCTGCGAAAAAAAACAGGACCAAAAAGAAACAAAGAGATTGAAGGAGCATGCTAGGAAAGTAAAAATCAAGAGTGATCCAGTCCTTTATGAACGAATTAAGTAAAAAGACAGACAGCTTTATTTAAAAAGGAAGATGGAAGGGAAGATTGTAAAACTATCTTTACCTGTATTTTGTATTACCTCATAAATTAAGTACAAAAGACAATATTTTTAAGAAAGGTATATTTTTTCTTAGTAAGTTTTATCTTTATGTTAAATAAATATTTTCTGAAGACTGATTTAAGTTTGGAAAAAGTTCATGAAAAGTTATGTTTGTCGATTTTTTAATTATCTCAGTTACTATCATTGACAAGTACAAACCGTAGCATAAAAATAATAATAAAAACATATATTTGAATGTTTACACAATATTTTGTGTTGAATAAGTCCAAAAGACTATTTTGCTAAGTAAATTTTATAATAAGGTTATCGACAATGTTAAACAAATAATGTTCATAAGACTGATTTAAGTTTAAGGAACGTTTTGTTTGTAGAATTTTTATTTGATTATTATTAAAACACATTTTACCTACGTGGATTATTTTATTCCATTTGAAGTTGAGTAATGTTAAATTCGATTTTTATGAAAAAAAAAGTATGGAAGTAAAATTCGTATAGTATGTGTGATTTTGTTAAAATCATTTATCTCTTTCATAACGAATTATGCCATGTTAAAACCAAATAAAGGGTGTCTCGAATTGCTTTTTGTTTTTGGTGTAGTCACATTATAAAAACAAGGCTATACTGAAACAAAAATGTATAATTTACATACTTAATTATTTGACTTTATTGCGTGTTTTGATAAAATTTTGCCACTTTTTTTTGGAAGGATTATCATTTTTCGTTCTATAATAGTTAGCTAGAAATAGTTACCTACTCACGCAATTCGTGTTAGATTTTTGGCGCTTGCATGACGAGCTGACAGACTGACAGATGAGAAAAACTGATTGAAAAAATGTGATTTTAGGTATAAGATGTAGGTACTTTAGAGCTTAATAATGTATGAGAATAAACAAGTTGATTGATTATATCCGCCCGGTTTTCATTTATTATATCCTCTTTTAATTTCTAGAAAATGCCTAACATTACTGGTATCAAATTGTGACTTTGTCACGTTAAATGATTCTCTGGTCATTTTCTGATTCCAGTGAATTATTTCCTAATGTCGATGCTTACAATCTGATTTCGGTGCAGGTAGTAAGATTTCGGTGTTAGTTTTTCTGATTTCGGTGCTGGTAGTCTGATTCCGGTGTACAGTTTCTGATTTCGGTGTAGTCTGATTTCGGTGATTTAAATATTTCGTTTTATAACCGAGAATCTGGCTACCCAAAATATATCATGTTTAATAGTTTTTAGCCCTTTATCCAAAACAATCGACAAAATTCCCGAAAGACGAAAAAAAAAACGACCACCGGTGTCAGCCATTTTTGCCTCTTCTGGAGAAATGCCCAATTACGCCTTTTAGTTTCGACTATGGTTCAGTCGTTTCACTAATAGGAACCGCAAAGGCCTTCTGTACAAATTAATCCTATGTTCTGTAGTAACTTATGGAAATAGGTCCATTAGGTCTGATTTAAATGTTAGCGCTGGTGCAGAGCCCTAGAGGGCAATTTGTCCATAAGGCCGGCCCATTAGCAGTATTAAAATGTGTCGGCAGAACCTCGCTTATTATATGCCACTGCTTTTTTTCACGGTCACTTAGCAACTCGATTAAAAATATATTGGCCATGCTACTTATTTTTTATATACGTTTTTATAATTTATTTCGGAAATATGGACCATTTTAAGAAACTAATTTAATTATTTTTTAATTTTATTCCTTATTTCTATTTTTAATATTTTTCTAAAATTTTGTGGTATGTGACGTCATCAGAGAATGATTAAAGAGATAGTCTTTGCCTACATAAAAAAAAAACAAATGTCATTAACGTCAGTTGATTTGGTCGGCTAACCATTGTATTCTGTGGGCTAACCTCAAAATAAAACCGAAAAACGACACTGTGAAACCTACACTTAAACACGTTGACATTTCGTTTTTCTTTTTTGTTAGGCAAAGGATTAATACTCAAACTGCCTTTGCTGACGTCATAAGAAAGTCATTTAAGGTCAAAGTTTTTTATTGAATATCTTAAAAACTACAGACTTATTTACAAATCTGATAAATAGAAATTGTACGGAAAGCAAAATTCAGAAAAAAAATGTAGCATGGCCAATTACGTAACTATCCACTCTATCAGGTTAACCATTCTGACGACTCCAAAGTGTCAAAATATGTATGTATTTGTTAGTTCGGAGCAGGTTCAACTCCATACAGAGGAGGACTTACGTAGTTGTGTCCGAGTCTTCAGTTCTTCTAAATGTAAATGCTGTCGTATCTATGCTCAAATCTGGCGAGGAACAATAAATAATACTCAGAGAGAGTATGGGCTTAATTTATATATACAACGTATTATTAAAGTAACGCAAATCCCGAAAACGGTTTCTTTCCGTATCGGCAAAAATTATAAGGTAAAGCCAGTTTTTAGAAAAACGTCGAGTTGTAATGGCCCCACGCCGATCCGCAAACAGTCGCCGCCATGGATAAGCATCGTTATCGATTCATCCGATTTGCTTTTTGTTCAGCTTCGTACTCAATAAATACTTGTTGCAGCCGATATGTCGAATTGCTCGCGGCATATTCTTCGCGGCTTCATGAGAAAAAATTGGTCAACACAAAAGGCTATCATTAGCTATGGTTCGAAGTAACAAAAATATACAGGGTGAAACAAATCCACCAAATGGGGTGTTCTACACGTCGGTACCAATAACTTTTACTATGGAGAAATCTTCAAGACGGAAACTGAAAAAGAACCTTCTTTTCAATACATATGCTCTAAAAGTTCGTCTTTATGTCGTGCGTAGGCGACATAAAGTCGCTTTTTATGCTCTAGAGCATAAAGTAAAATCTTCGTCGAAGACCAAGGCAATCGCTGCAACAGCCACACGAACATCTTTAACTTCATACAACAACCTCTTTATTTTATTTCGTTTCGTTCGTATTCTAAGACCAAGGCAAAGATACCAACAGCCAAAGTACACAATAAAACTTCATGAAATAAACTTATAATTTGTATTTCGTCTCATTTATTATTTTTTATATTTGTTTATTTTTCAATTTAGTAGATCAGTATAGTATTTAAGCCATAACAACAACTTATCATAGTTATAAAAAGAAAATGTTTTTATAACTGAGCAGTATGTAACGACCTTAAGTCAGGTGTCACGTCCCTACAGAAAAAAAAAAGAAAAAAAAGTTAATTGGCGGGAACCATAATTATTTTTTCACTTCTCATGCTCTAAAAGTTCGTCTTTATGTCGTGCGTAGGCGACATAAAGTCGCTTTTTATGCTCTAGAGCATAAAGTAAAATCTTCGTCGAAGACCAAGGCAATCGCTGCAACAGCCACACGAACATCTTTAACTTCATACAACAACCTCTTTATTTTATTTCGTTTCGTTCGTATTCTAAGACCAAGGCAAAGATACCAACAGCCAAAGTACACAATAAAACTTCATGAAATAAACTTATAATTTGTATTTCGTCTCATTTATTATTTTTTATATTTGTTTATTTTTCAATTTAGTAGATCAGTATAGTATTTAAGCCATAACAACAACTTATCATAGTTATAAAAAGAAAATGTTTTTATAACTGAGCAGTATGTAACGACCTTAAGTCAGGTGTCACGTCCCTACAGAAAAAAAAAGAAAAAAAAGTTAATTGGCGGGAACCATAATTATTTTTACATGTTGCTGTTTCATTTCCTCGCAATCGAAGTGAAAAGTAGAGTGTACAATACAACTCGTCCATAAAACCCATTTTACACTCGACTTTATATCTATCCTCGCTCGCAAGCTCGCTCGGATGGATAAACGTCTCGAGTAAAATGGTGCGTTTTATGCACTTGTTGTACAATCTACTATTACATGTTGCTGTTTCATTTCCTCGCAATCGAAGTGAAAAGTAGAGTGTACAACTCGTCCATAAAACCCATTTTACACTCGACTTTATATCTATCCTCGCTCGCAAGCTCGCTCGGATGGATAAACGTCTCGAGTAAAATGGTGCGTTTTATGCACTTGTTGTACAATCTACTATTATTTATGTATGTTTATTATTTTGTAAATATTTATGTCTAGATAAACGTATATACATTTTATTTACTATGTAAGTAGATATTTGTACGATGAGCGTGTATATTAGTAAGTATCTATTAATAGCTAAGTAACTACGTGATAAAATGAATAAATAGGTGATTTTCGATTTTTTTTCTTTTCTTGTTGAGCTTTATTTTCCATCTCTCGCTCGCTGTTGTAGTATTCAGAATCTCTCTTAACCTGGCTGGAAGATACTAATGTAATATAATGCCATCCTATGTACTACATGACTGCAATCTATACATATTTGTATTGTATTTAAAGATTTTATTAAAGAAGAAAATAACAAATAGGTTGACAGATTTGCCAAACTGCGCAGCGGTTTATCGGCAGTTATTGACTTGTATAAGTGGCATTGTTGTAAACAATCTTTTCTCTGAAACATGTTGATGGCGAATTAAATAAGTTTTATATATTACAATTATTATAATGTAATATAATGTATATTCGGTAGGTCTGAGAATAGGTCGTAGGCTAATTAATATGTCAAAACAATGTTTGCCGACTCAGCTAGTAATATAATGAATATGGAGTAACGTGATGATGTTTGGTGTCGAGGTTTGGGTTTGATATTGAGATTTAGGAAAAATGCCAGTCAGGCTGAATCGTTCGTATCAGTAGAAGCATTGTTAGGCGTTAAGTATCGGTAGTACTGTCAACAGCACGTTAACCTTTACACGCGTGCACTCTACTGAGCTACGTTACGGGCGACATTGCAACAAAAAAGTGAAGGTTGACCTGCTGTCGATTGTACTATCTAAGGAATTGTGTAACTTAACACTATAATGTACGAAGCGATTGTAAAGAAGAATTTAGAATCCAATAAAAAAACGAAGTCTAATATGTTTTTTATTAATTGATTAATTCGCATTTTTTAGCAAAAACCCGCCAAAAACCACCCTGAAAAAAATATTTTTCTGGTTTTTTTTTTATTTTTTCTTGAGATTTTCCATGTCTTCTATGGTACAAAAGCAATGCCACTTCAAACTAAGTTTGACGCAAGTTTCCCATTGTGGGGCCATTGAGGCCAAACTAATAAGGCCTCATGAGGTTCTCGAGTGGAGACCACGAACTGGCAAACGCAGCGCAGAACGCTGGACCGACGATCTGAGGCGAATGGACGGCAGTGGCTTGATGAGTATGACCGAGGATCAAAGGAAGTGCCATGGACATTGGGGGAAGCCCATGTCTAGCAGTGGACGTGTACAGGCTGATTAAATGATTCCAATAAATAACTCACCTAATTAAGTATCACCTACCTACTCAGACACTTGTCCACGTGAACAAACGTTCGTGCTTGCACTTATTACGGCACGCGGTACGTGTGTGTTACCGCGTGCTTTGTACCGCGTGTGCTTAGCATGCATGCACGCCTCAGCATGGGATACAGGCGTGAGTTTATGTCATGTTTGTTACGGTTACCGTCCAATGTGAAACTATCCAATTGCCCCCATCATGCGCTCACTCGCGTATGAGAGCGGAAAATCCGGAGTCTTGGTACATTCTCGTCTATCTCAAGGTGTGCATGCTAGGCGCTCAAAAGTCAGCGTATTCCGTCATTGGTGAATTTATTAAAAACGCAATTCATTGAATCTCTTTCAAAGTGTGCCACCCATGATTTCCGCGAAACTTAGCCTTGAAAAGAAATGGCACAGATGTCATTATGTACAGTCTACTGACAAATGTACAAATACAAACAAATGACTATGTATACTTGTATAGCATGACCTGCTGCCGACTGTATACATAAGCAGCCTATATACGTCCCAGTGTAGGGCACAGGCCTTCTCTCAGAGAGAGAGAATGGGCTTAATCACTTCGCGTGCCCACCGCGGATTGGCGATTTCAAGCGCTGAGGTATGTAAATAGCTTAGACACTCAGGTTTCCTCACGATGTTTTCCTTCATGGTTGGCGAGTAGTATTGCTACTATAACATCACAAATGTACATAACTTAGTAGACAAAGTCACAGGTACAGCACTGGAAATCGAACCTGGGTCTCTCGCTTCCGAGTCCAATGTTCTACCCACTGGGCTACCACCGCTATTTAGGTAGGCGTCTTTTGAAAAAACGATTATTCTGTGTAACTTAAGTAGATATGATTTTAGGCATCGCCACTGCTAAGCAGTAAAACCGCATGAAATAAAATTTTAAGAAGTGGTCAACATTGGGTATTTGACAAAATATCAAATGAGTTACTTTTCACATTTCGGAGCACTCCGTTTATGTTTAATCTATTTAAAAATTGTAAAAATTACTAGTAATTGACTAAAAGAGATACATTTTCCGAAATAGTTTGTAATTTTTAATAATTTATTGTTGATCGTGTCAAATACCGTATTGACATGTTTCTGGAACTATGCATTTAAAATGCTGTGTGTCTCTTTTGTAAATGTTTTTTTGTAATAATGTATCATTGTGCTTTGTGTATGCTCTTACTACTGTATAATGGTTTTTATTGCGTGTATGTGTTTAAATGCAAATAAATAATTCATCTATCTATCTATCAAAATGACGCTTAGTAATCTACTCTTTTGTATTTTCTCAGCAGTAATTCAGTACTACAAAAAGTAAATTTATGCTTTACTCTTGGATATTTTATAGGGTATTTCAAAACCTCCTTTTCTTCCCTAAAAGGATGGGCTCTTCTCTATTCTACAACTTTTACTATCGAGTCTGTTCCAAAGTAAAGTTACCACTAATTAATCTTTTTCTTAAAACTTTTTACTTCAATTAAGTTCACTTCGCTTATGATACTATAATGTATGGCTTAGCTATTTTATTTTTCATTATCAAGTTTACCCCCTTTCAGGAAAATATATAGATATATAAACCTTTCATACAATAATGCAGCCTAGATACGTCCCTCTGTAGGGAGCTCGCCTTCTGTCGGAGAAAGAGAGAGTATGGGCTTAATCACCACGCGTGCCCACCGTGGCTTAGCAAATTCAAGCGCCTGGTATTACCTGGTACTTGTCCACTTCTGGACATAGGCCTTCCCCATCCAGTCACTGCCAGCAATCTGTGTTAGTGAATATTTATACATGATTAGTTCCTCTTTTTACCCGACTGCGGTGGAGCACAAAAGGAGGGTAATGTGTTTGTCTAGTATGTATGTATGTATGTAAGTATGTCCCATTCTATTTTGACTCATAACTCCTTAATCAATGGTCAGATTTTGACAAAAAAATGTCTCATTCGATTCGGCATCCTTGCGCGAGTGTCATAGGCTATATTAAATTAGCATTAATGGAACAGAAAAATAACAAAAAAATAAAAATCGCTATTTAGTAACATTATAGTACAACCATGAGTCGATTTGTAATACTCGGATCTTAATTTTATTTAACTACGTCAATCACGTGTAATGTATGTAAAACACCAGTGCGCGGGTGTCATAGGCTATATTATATAAATTAGCATTCAAAAATCACTAAAAAGACCAAAATAAAACTCTGACATGAAAAATAACCAAAAACCCGACTGCTGAACATTAACTACTAAGCAGGCGGGAACCCAATTCAGCAATGTAACTGGTTGGTCCCGCCTGCTTAGTAATTAGTATTAAGCAGTCGGGTTGTTGGTTATTTTTTATTTCAGTTTTTTTTTCGACACACGATGTGTGTCGGTAGTATTAAATTATTGCGTGTGTCTCACGCGTCCCCGGTAAACACGACGTCCAAATTGTCCAATATACCGTAAGGAGCAATATCCTGTCACCATTTTACCGTCGTAACTCGATTATATCTCGATCTTAACAGATTCGACCAATCAAATGTTACATCGCCTGCAGGAAGTGATTTTGGCACAGCAATTTATTGTATTTAATCTGTAGAATTCTAAAGGACCCGATCGGACTACCATAACAATGGTTCTTTTCAAGGTCATAATCAAACAGGTTAAGATGAATTGAGAAAAGATGAGTTTTTGCTTTCGGTGTTTTTTTTTTTCCGCTACAACAACGGACAATATCGTACTAGCATTAGAGTTGTTCTTAGAAAAACATAGAGTGTATGTACTTTGTGTCACTGAGCACTGGCTACTAGAGTCCCAAATGAACTTTCTGTACATAATTATGAAATAGCCAGTTGCTTAGTATTATAGTAGTTAAATAATAAATTAAATAGTAGTTTAAATTATAAAGAACGGAAAGATATTTGCAGACTTTCTGTTGAAAAAGTTATAGAGCTATCATGTGTTGAACTGGCTTAGCACATTATAGTAAGCGTATACAGGCCCCCCGCCAGTGACTACAGTTTATTTGAATCAGTACTAGAGGATGTCTTAATGTAGCCCGTGCATTACAATGCAATGGTAGTGACAGAATCACGGTGGGGTCACGTGACAGGTCTCTTATAACAATGACGTCCAGAGCCATGTTTCATAAAAGTACAATAATCCATAGTTTACTACGACAATTCGAAGTACATCATCACTCGTGCTCCGTGAAATAAACGTTGCATGGTAGTGCAGTGACGATGCTGGTTAGTCCCAAAATAATCTGGTCGTCGGTCTCAAGTGCACAATTAGTGTTTGGTTACAGTCGCACGGTAAGACTAACAGCCAGCAAAAAGTGATGAAAAGAAGTCTATATTACTTTATTATTTTTATTTTATTTGATTTAGAACACAAAACGTGACACATTTACCAAATTTTACGTACATAATAGATCAAACCTAGCCTATGACCCTCAGCTTGTGGACCTAGCATGCATTTAGACTACTTCTAATTTGAAACTTAACTAAATTAGGTTGGCTGGAAGAGCTCTCTCTTAGACCAAAGTTCGCCTTTGTAACAATGCTATGTAATTAATTTTCAAATTTATGGTTTGCAATAAAGAATATAATAATTAGACTTTTAAAACATTTTTTTTCTTCTCAAGTTATAAACTTACATTAATTTGTTTATTACATACATTGCATAAGCTTTTATTATCACATAAACTTACGGCTGGATCCTGGAGAGGTAGGCAGAGACTAGGATTTGCTGCCCACGATCCTAACAGACCTCATTCGTTTTATCAACATTCATTAGTGGTTGGAATGGCTAGTAAGGGACCTCCTAAAACACGGGCATTATTGTCGAAGGGCATGATAAAAGTCCCCAAATCCCGCGTGCATGCATGGAGCGCTTAATTAATATTGATAAAGCGAAAGAGGTTTCAAGCAGTACATATTTATCGCTCTATCGAGATCGCAATCGGCAATCGTATTTATAACAATTTGGATTCGCAGATTAATACTGACACCTCTTTGTATTGCAGTCTTTGGCAATTCAACAGAGTAAATCCGAGCGATAGAGTTTGGTTGCTAAGTATAGCAGTGGTAGCCTAGTGAGTAGAACATCGGACTCGGAAGCGAGAGACCCAGGTTCGATCCCCAGTGCGGGCATGTACCTATGACTTGGTTTTCTAAGTTATGTACATTTGTGAAGTTATAGTAGCAATACCACTCGCTAACGGTGAAGGAAAACATCGTGAGGAAACCTGAGTGTCTGAGCTGTTCACATACCTCAGCGCTTGAAATCGCCAAACCGCGGTGGGCTCGCGTGGTGATTAAGCCCATACTCTCTCCGTGAGAGAAGGCCTGGCTCCGGAATTTTTAACGTTTGCGGACGGTACCAATTAATATAGAATTTGACAGTTAGACGATTGGAATCATTTAGGATTTGGTGCTCGTAATCCTATTAGCTGTTATATTAGCAACACCAAAAGTTATGCTGTAGGTATGCAAGAAAAACACCAGCACTTCAAGATGGCTTTTGTAAACAAAAGAGTCATGTTTTGGTTTCAGCCTCAGACGGTGGGCTGTTTGAACAACTTGGTGGATGTTTGCGCGCAGGCGTGGCGACAGCACAGTCTGCGAGGTATTTGGCCGTCCTACTATAGCTTCTATGACACTGTACATAGGTGCAAGTATAAAAAAGAGGTCGTGAACTAGTGACTAACCTAACACTATATTTAGAAAGACAGAAGAGCTATTATCCAATAAAAAAAATGTATTTGTGGTTTTAGCTAGCTATACCGACGGTAAGCGGACGGGCAGTTGGCATTGTCCGCAGTAATAAAGTTTAGGTATGTGTTTTTTACTAAGTATTTTTTGCTAGTTTAAAAGACTTTTAGGGTTTAGGATTTACGTAGAGGAACCATTGCTAAGCCTCCTCTGTCTGTCTATTGTCGTTAGCGTCCTTCCAGGTATCTGAAGGCAAAAGGATATATTTACATAAGGATTTTTTGTCTAGCTACTTAATAGTAGATTGTTAACCGAGGGCTGAAAGGCACCCATTCCTGACGAGATGTTTTGGCGCTCGAACGAAGTGAGAGCGCCAATAGTTCGAGGCAGAAATTGGTGCTATCACCCGAGTAAAACACTCTACTTTTCATTACGAATATGAGGAAAGTAAACACAAGCCAGTTAAAATCAAAATATAAAAGTTAAGGAAATCACGCCAAAACAGACGGATGGTCTAGCTCGCGGCGAGATAGCTCGCGGCGAGATAGCTCGCGATACAAACATTCATACTCTGAAAGGGGGTCATTGTTCATCCAGGCACCGTGCTGAAAGTGGTACATGCCTGCTCTAAAGCAGAAAAGTATTAAAAAAAGTTATATGAATCGTAGTTTATATTGAGCAACGCAATGGTAGTAACCTATACAGCCATAAAACGATTAATTCTTCATTTATTAGTTTTGTTGACATTTAAATTCTTTTTGATGTTTATAATTATTATAATGTACTTTATGTATTTATTAGTCACTTTCAAGGCGAAATGTGATTTGCGAAATAAATTAAAATATTGTTTAAGACACAGATAAAACCACCAAATACGCAAATTCAAAATGGCCGTCTTTCGCGGTCGCGCGCCATCTTGCGAATTGTGATGTTCGGCTAGCACAAGTTGGCGCGCGAGCTATCTCGCCGCGAGCTAGACCATCCGTCTGTTTCGGCGTGATTTCCTTAAGTTTTATGTTTTAAACTTGTTTTTATCTTTTAGTGATTAACATTAATAATTAATTTATATTATTTAATTTTTTAAATACTAAATAAAAAATATAATTTTTGAGCAGTCGTTTAAAAGGGCGTATAGTTTATCTCTCGGTGAGTTAGCTCACGCGCCGACTTGTGCTAGCCGTGCAGGGTGTGCGTTGGTATTGAAAAAGTAAACTGGCGGGAAACCTTAAATAAAAAAGTGCAATTTTTTCTATGGAAGTTCCATTAGACTGTGTTTGTGATATTCGAAATTGAGTTTGATTTTAACTGGCTTGTGTTTACTTTCCTCGTATTCGTAATGAAAAGTAAAGTGTTTTACTCGGGTGATAGCACCCATTTCTGCCTCGAACTACTGGCGCTCTGACTTCGTTCGAGCGCCAAAACATCTCGTCAGGAATGGGTGCCTTTCAGCCCTCGGTTAACAATCTGCTGATTGACTGTCCACAGCACATTGTCAAAATGTTCAACCGAAATCAAGCAATACTAATAATTGTAACCCGTATATATGTATCCACAAATACTGAAATGTAGTGAAACTGATTTCTTTGTCGCTTGGACTTTTTAAATATTACTACCCTTATATTTATGGATCATTAACTCCATTCCGGAAACAATTACTTACATACTTCTTATATTTCATCATCATCAGCCATTTAACGCCCACTGCAGGACATAGCTTCCCTCGTGGTCCTCATAACCATGAAGGGTTTTGCCATAATCGCCACTCTATGCGCCGGACGCCGTATGCGGTTGGAATCTCAGGAAGGCGCTGCTGCCCGTCTCCTCGTAATTGATTTCCTAAGTCGCCTTCTACGACATCCACGGAAGGAAACGAAGTGACGCTATTCTTAATCCGGCGCCACACGGAACTTATAATTATGAACTCCAAATTTTCTCCCCTTTCATTTGATTTGATTTCGATTATCCCACTCGAAACGATAGCAAAAAATAAATCAGACACCCATACTTTCTAATGTACCTAACATGCGTTATATTTTTGTTTGTACAAAATTTAGCAGATGTCACACGGACCATAATAACGAATAGATTAACACCGAATCAGAAAAATTGGGCTGATTAAATTAAATAGGGCTGAAATCATGACCCTTCCATTTGGTTGTTCTGGATGTAGGTAAGCAAACTGTAGATAAAATTCGTCGTGGGATTTTTTCCTTTCAAAAAGCGCCACTACAAAGCAGAAAAACAACAGTAAAACTGCAAAAAATATGTACTGCAAAAATTTTAAATTTTACAAATCATTTTCTTAGGTAGCAGAATAAATGTATATGAGAAACTTCGACGTGTTTCAGGATTTGCGCATTTTTGGGGTAACCCTGTATACCACCGGCCCTGTAACGAATTTAACAGACTAAACGAACACTCTATATCTGTGTACATGTTCTAAGCTGAGCTTGTTTGTGCTCTTAAAGTTTGGTGAAAAACGGCAACTGAAAATGCCACCCAAAAAAAATAGGAAAGGGGTTCGATACGAAGAAAAGCCCTCAAAAATAGAGTTGTACTTGCGCTTGCCAAATTATTCGGGTTGGGCAAGGTGATACTGCTAGTTGGAGAGATCTTGAATTGAGGAGTGTAAAAACGGTCCAAAATGTTGTGTTCAGACGGAAGTTAAATTCTATCAAACATAACTATTTTCGTTAACGATATTATAAATCATGAAGGAAGAAGATTAACAAAAAAAAAATCAAGCAAATGTGGAACAACAAGGAACTTGTTGTCTCAATAAATGGAAATGAATGAATGAATGAAAAATGTGGGTGAACCGTGTGGCGCCGGATTAAGAATAGCGTCACTCCATTTCCTTCCGTGGATGTCGTAGAAGGCGACTAAGGAAATACACTACCAGGAGATGGGCAGCAGCGTTTTCCTGAGATTCCAACCGCATACTGCGATCGCCAACCCGCCTGCCAAGCGTGGCGATTATGGCAAAACCCCTCATGGTTAGGAAAACCATGAGGGAGGCCTATGTCCTGCAGTGGGCGTCATATGGCTGATGATGATGATGATGTGGGTGAAAGACGGAAAGAAAGGACGTCCCAAGCGCACATACTTCGAAAAAATAGGGGATGTATTAGTAAAGGGCAAGATAAAAGGTACCCGAAACCGTGCGTGCATGCAATGGCTAATGTTGATGAAGCGAAAAAGATCTGTCAGGATCGTGGCAAGACTGTGGGTGACGCTGGTCTCTGCCTACCCCTCCGGGACACAGCCGTAAGTTTATGTCATGCTTTAGGTATTAATGATAGACACTCGTGTGTGGTGAGATTATAGATCGTGAGTAATGTGTAACAGTCTTACTTAAAAAAATTAAATTCCACTGAAACTCCCTTAACACGGAGTTAAAGCCGGTTTATAAGAGAAGTTCCTGATATAATTCGGCTTTAACTCCGTCTTAAGAGTATTTTAGTGGAATCGAATTTTTATAAATAAGAACGTAAGCAGTTAGGTAAGAACTTAAAGAATATTAAGCGACACAAGATATAGCCCACACCCACCCACACCTGTATTTCGTCATAAAGAGTGAGCGACGGTGATAAAAAAACTGTTTTTTGATATCAAGTGCACGGCAAATGTAAATACAAAACCTACGCTACGCGGCGATGTTGATTTTTAATCGATTAAATATCAAATATAGAGTTAAATGTAGTTAGTCAACAAGATCGACTGACGGTAACCGAGCATTAAAGAGTTCACTACACCCTAAACTATCTTTGTACAAATATTTGAGCGGCTTAGGTAATATTTTGATACAAGGTTTTTTACTCAGAATTCGATTACGGAAAAATTAAAAAAAATATTAACACCTGGGAATATTCACATACCTACCTACTACTTATCTGCTCGTAGCTGTAATGTCCGACAACTAACTTGAACGAAAATTCGCGTGGTTGGAACGAGTTTGCGTTGGACACGTAAGAGGATATTTTTTTTATTATATTTTGTTAATTCGACTAAACTCTGAAGAATGCTAAGTTACAATCCACTCTCGCGCCAACAATGAGACCAGAAATATGTCCATGCTAACTCAAAGTATTTTTTATAGTTTTTGTTCGGGTAGTATACCAGTTTGTTACCACTTTCAATCCGTCGAAAACTTCAATGTTTAGTTGGTTGGTAGATCATTTCATGAAAAATACTTACAAAAATTCTGTCTTCGACAGAGCCACGCGTGACAATTCAGATCCGATAGTTAATTTCTAAGAGATCAAATCTGTACGTGGTGCATTTTGCCAAAGTACTGCTTTCTACTGATCTGATGGTTCAAGTCGCATCCAAGTCGTAGCTCCGGTTCAGTCGGTAATTACTGAAAGAAATTTAAGTTAAGATCCATCCATCGTGGCTCTGGCCCAACCTAATATAAAGGCAGATACTGACTCTATCTTAGTGGTTAGACGTGGTGGTATAAAATATTACGTACCTACGGTCTTTGTAACGTTGATTAACACGAAACCGGACTAACGTCAATTCAATGAAATAAACTCGCATCATAACTCTGCATTCTACAAGCTTTTAGCTCTAGTTCATGCATAATGCACAGCATAAATGTAGACGTCGATTAAACGTCCACATTATCAGATACACGCATAGTTGGTACCCACACTGTCAACGGCTAGGAATCCTCGCCTTTGTCATAAAAGAGATACGTGATAGAATAAACCAAGAGCCTCCAGCGCCGTGTCATCAACAAAGCACCACACGCGCTAATATATTCAACGGGGCGATTGACGAAGTATAAAATTTCTTCGTACCGTCTCACTCACAATGGAATTATGATAATTTATCGCTTGGCTTGTGCCAGCGGAGTGTGTGGGAACGCGCGCGGCACGGGCTTTCCCACGACGTCACCTCGCGTGCCGAAACATCTCTTTGACTAAGCAATAGCTCTGACTTACGTCGTTTGCGTCTTGGCTCGGCCGGCGGGCTCGGCTTGCGAACGGTCGTAAGTGTCGAGTGGCGGCTGTAGTCACGAGCCGCTTAACGCAGTGTTATGCTCGTCTCGCCGTCCTTAAGCCTTTTCGGAGCGGCAAGCTGCTGGACTGAATTGGAGTAAGTAGTCACGGCGGTTTCGAGCACAATGGCGCGGTGCCGGCTAGCGGTGCGGATCTGGGAACGGGCTGACACCTCGCCAGGCGACGCCAGCAGTGTTTTGACTAAAGTATGGTTTATACGAAGCCATTACGCTGGCACCAGTTCTACAGATCAGCCACCGCTGGCTTGGCTCGTGTTGTTAGATGAAGCCAGTCAGTCTGCATCTTTCTTGTGGTGTGCACACATCACGTTGCGTCTACACGTGTCCGCAACGCAGGCGCGGGGGAAGTGACTGGCTTGAAAAATAGACGGGACCTCTATTTTCGCCAGAGCGCTGTCAGCCAGCGCTGGCTTGGCATGAAACACTGTTTATACAAGGCCAATACCAAGCCAGCGCTGGCTGTCAGTGATACTGGCGGCCAGCGATGGCTTCGTATAAAATAGGCTTGTTCGTCTGCGCATGAACCGGGTCCCGCACGTAATTAGCCAATTAAATCTCTGTAAAGAAGGAAGTTGTTAACAGGAACCGACGTGGCTCTGATAAAGACCGCCGTGGCTCATTGTTCTGTCTGTGATAGATAACAAAGAATTTATCTCGAAACTGTCTGGGCAGTTCACAACGCTTTGCCTCACGTCCAAACAACGCCGGAACAATGCGATAGGTCGCTGTTGCTAGCACAAAATACACGAGGGTAAGCAATTTCTAAAAAGTAGGCCGACAAGAAATTGCAAGTTATAGCCTAGCGCAGTAAAATCACAACGACAGCAGTTCAGTTTGTCAACCGGCGCGAACGACAAAGTCGATAACGCGTGTCGCTTCTATGCTTCTAGAGTTGCGCTTGAGCCCGCCGCCGCCTTCACAGGGCTGCCAACACACACCATTAAAATAATAATACTTATTTACGGTTCCATCCATCAAAATTCAAGGTCTGCACAGATCTTTTTGGCGGTAACGTGAACATAGTCACAGATCGTTTGCACATCGCTTACTGTCTTTCCAGTGTATATGTGAGTAATTGACGTAGTGTGATGCGTAGTAAATTACTAAAGTAGTCAATTACTCACACATACACTGTAAAGACAGTAAGCGATGTGCAAACGATCTGTGACTATGTTCACGTTACTACCAAAAAGATTTGTGCGGACTATACGTTTTATTTTTTTTAAGTTGAACCATTAAACTTTATTCGCAAAATAATAAAAAAATCGTCTTTTTTTTGGCGTCACACGCAGGGACATTTATTAAGGCATGTCACGAGACTTCCTTTAGCTCCGCGGTACAATACAATGCATCAGTGACGTCATTGTCTGCGTCGCCCCTCAAACTGCAGATATCTCAGCTAAGCCTTGGGGTGGCCGTGGGAACGCGTGCTGGCCAGGTGGCACTGGCAGTAACCCCCCTGGCTACCTTGGCCCATCACCCTTATCTCCTTCGCACAGCTGTCTTGAAACGAAGATGGTATATTACGTAGGAAGTAAGGGAGAATAATAACAATAAAATCGCCAATGACTTCACGTCACTCGTTGGTATTTAAGATAATTATCAGCGAAATGTATGAGTTATCTGCACGATGTTTTTAAGCCTATGGCTTAATGCGTATTATTTACGTCGCGCGACCTGGTAAATTTTTTTAGATAAAGAAAGATAATATCGACAATAACCTTTATTTTGTGGATGTGAAAAATATCACTATTTGATAAAATTGTTATATTATGAAAACTTGCATAAATTACTTTTTTTTTGTTGATTGTGATTCATGAACCTACCGCTTCCCACTGCTGAGTGCAGGCCTTGTTATCACTGTCCAAAAAGAAAAAAAGTCTTTTATACTAGTTTTCATAATTTCTATATTCACAACATGTAACAATCGTAGTAATGTAATGAGAAAAAAGGTCAGCTTGTATTATGTTGTATTATAGATTATTCCCAGAACCTAACTTCTCAAACCGAAAAAAAATCTGCGCCCAAGCGAGCGCCACCCCTATTTTTATCACAGGCGTTTTGCCACAATCGGGCCTAGGGCGCATAAAAGCGTCAAAGCCGGCGGCGCGCGCGCCATTCGCGTTGAGACCGCCGCCGCGCGCGCACCGACCACACACACCAATGATCCTTCCCGCGCGCACCATGTCCCCGCCGCAGGGCGCCTTCCATCCACCACACACTCTACCCGACGAAGAACCTGTCTCTAGAACCTACCAGTACAGGAAAGTCATGAAACCAATGCTGGAACGCAAACGGCGCGCCAGGATCAACCGCTGCCTCGACGAGCTAAAGGACTTAATGGTGACTGCGCTGCAAGCTGAAGGAGAAAACGTGTCAAAACTGGAGAAAGCAGACATCCTGGAGCTGACCGTCAGACACCTGCACAGCCTGAAAAGGAGAGGCCAGCTGGTGCTGAAGTCTGAAAGTTCCTACGCAGAAAGATTCAGAGCCGGCTTCACGCAATGTGCAACAGAAGTGTCACAGTTTATCACCAATGCCACACTAGCCGCCAACGCTATGCAGCGGCAAGGCCCGGTGGATCCTCAGGCCGGTGCGAGATTACTGCAGCATCTAAGCCATTGCATCAAGAGATTGGAAGCTCCAGTAGTGCAACCGCAAGTTTTGCCGAACGGGGTTGCTCGGCCGACGCCGCTCCAGCCCATTCCTGTTGGGTCGCAGCAGGCTGTACCTCCGCATAGCCAACAGCAGTTTGCTCCAGGCTGCAAGAGGCCAGTGGAGTCGCAGCTAGAGCAGACGAGCTTGGCGAAGCGCGCGTACGCTCCGCCCTCTCCGCCGCACAGCCCCGCCTCCGAGCCGGACCCCGCCCAGTCGATGTGGCGGCCCTGGTGACACGCCAGCGAAGCCCCAGGCTCATGATCTCGCATGCCCAGGACTGTGTGACACCAGTGTGATAGCTTACAGTTGTTGTTTGTTTAACGTTCCTAGAACTCAAGTGTTGAAAGCATGGTTAGTTTCCGCTTTTGTTTGTTGAAGTTTTGTGTTTTTTGTTTGTTTGTTTCCTAATTAACTAATTACATAATAAATAAGGATTGTTTTTAAATTACAATGACTGTTCGTTTGATTGTCACTTGGGCGTCTTCCGCTGTAGCATTTACTTGTTAGTAACTTTTGAAGTACCAATTAGTGTAGCACCTAAGTTAAGACTGTGATATTTTATTGACTTTGGGTAACTATTAACTATATTTTAGGACATTCTCTGCTAGGGTTAAATTCATTTAAAATAAGAACAAATGAGAAGTAAAGAAATAAAAAACGCTTTTGTCTCACAAACAATATGTTTTCATTTAAATCTAATTGAATCAATTCACCCAACCAATTTTCCACTAACGCAATGAACTAGAAATGGCCTCATGTTTACTAAAGAGCTTAAAAGAGCATATTTCACGGCGATAACCATTTAAAAAAACCCGTAAGTGATTATAAACATCACTATCTCGCGCGAGAGCGGTAAAACTGGAGGGTTAATGTAATATTCAATAGTGACTCTTTATATCGATACCAAATGACATTCTCACGCTTTTTGATAGTTCTAAGGCCCGCGTCCATAACGACTGTCTCCACTAAAGACGGCCATTATAGGCGATCCGGTTCTTAACATTAACGTGAGCAAAAAGTGACCGTAATCGGTAAAAAATCGCCTCTACGAGTTAATCGAGACAACACTGATCATCGTCCTCGACAATTTATTTCTTTAGCTCTGATCTTCTTGCAAGCGATATTTTCTGTCACTTTTAAATAAGCGGTGTTACTCGTAGATAGGCGAATTAGGTTTTGCCCTGAACAGTTTTCTTCTGAAGATAAGGTAAATTTTCAGTGAAACAAAATAAAGTGCGATGCAAAGAGTATCATGTCTATATATCATGGATAGTCACTATAAAAAGGAGGTTTACAAACTTCAGTATTGTTTGAGGTGTAGTGCAAACAAGGGTAAATAATACATACCTACCTTCTTATATTAGGTAGACACTAGCAAAAGATACGCCCTGCTAGATATCATACGAAAACCGATGGTAGCGGAGCGGTAGAAAAGCGGTGGCAGCGCAGCGGTGAAATGCCGGCTTCTCATTCGGGAGGTCATGGCTTCGGATCCCGGCATGTATAAATGACTTTGTTTTCTAAGTACATTTGTGAAGTTACACTAGCAATACCACTAGCTAACCGTGAAGGAAAACATCGTGAGGAAACCTGAGTGTCTGGGTGTTCACATACCTCCCTTGCCTCTCTCTCGCGCTGAAAATTGAGAATCAGCGGTGGGCACGCGAGTTAAGAGGAGAGGAGAGGAGCCCACAATCTCTCTCTAAGAGAAGGCCTGTGCCCTGTAGTGGGACGTATATAGGTTACATTAAAAAGCATACCTACTAGGTAAACATGCATTTACATCATCTGTCATCAACTTTGTCAGTGATTTAGCAACTAGCACAAACATGGATTACAAATGGCCATGCCAGACCAAAACAGATGAGATTAGCAGAAAGAGTTGCTCTTACTCTTTACGAAGCAATGAACGCTTTCTTATAAGTAAGTACAGATGTTCTCAGTGTGGGAGTATTTCCACGTTTGTGATGCCCTTGCAATGGTCATCATATCACAGGGTATCCTATTTCGGGACAAGGACAAGTGTTTGTGTTAGGTGGAAGTTATTTATTCTTCTTCTTTATGTGCTGTGTGTGTCCTATCGAAGCTTGGCAACCAATTCGGCTATCTTGCTTATACTGGTACTGTTAGTTATTTATTCTTATTAACGCAAGACATCAAAAGCAGTTCTTCTCACAGGCACCTCTTAACCACCCAAGTTTATGATCGTGCTGAGAGGGAAGGGAGCACGCGCGACCACTGCAGTAGAAATTAGTTCAGTTTAAGCTTAATTGGATTTGCAGCAGCGTTTACACTGAAGTAACTACACGCCGTAAACAAACGTCACGTATATTTAATTTCTTTAACTTAATTCCGGATTCACTTACTTGCTTTTTTGTTGGAAGAGTCCGAACAGGTTGGTCAAGTCAATAATGTGTAGTGTTCACTAAAGTTTTAGTTCAATATTTTTTTTATTCTATCAAAATCACTAAATACATAGTTGAAATTACTTTATAGCTTCATTTACATATTCTAACTAAAACTTTTGTAAGCACTACACATTATTGACTTGAACAACCTGGTCAGATTCTTCCGTCAAAAATTCGAGTACTTAAACGTAAACAGAGTTAATGTTTTGAATTTCTGGTATGCATCCACAACACTTAACGTTATCAGATTTTTTAAAGGGTCGACATTTCATGAATTGATGAGATGCAAAAATCTTCATAATTATATAGTATTATTATTTCTATCAATAGTTACTTTACAAAGGCCTACACAAAAGCTGAATTAAATGCTATTTACGTGAACATCTTTAGTTCACGTGTTATGGTTTCGTCCTTTAAAAGGACTGTACTGCATTGGTTGAGACTGCATTCCTTAGTTACGGAAAAGCCCTTTAAAAATAAAAAAAGGAGGTTTGGTAGGCATTCCTTATGTAATATTTAACGTTCGATCGGTGTAAATGCGAGACTTGCGTGCGGCCGCCGTGGGAAGGGCCGCTGGGTGAAAATGCCCATAGTCGAGGCAATTTGAATGCGTAGTGGAGATTGTAACGAAGCCGTGGGCTGTTTGGATTCGGTAGTTCAGCCTGGGAACCTGCCAGGGAATTGAGATTGGAACTGCCTCTCGATAATTAGGCATTTCGCCATTGGTGTGGGCTTTTGACTATACTTACAAGGTGTTTAAAAAATTTGTTAAGTGAAAAATAAGTTTTCTAAGTTACGTACATTTGTCAATTTGCAGTAGCAATGAGTACCATTTCCGCACTGTAAAGGAACACACCGTGAGGAAACCTGAGTATCTGAGATGTTCAAATACCTCAGCGCTTGAAATTGCCAATCCGCGGTGGGCGCGCGTGGTGATAAGCCCATACTATCTCTCTGAGAGCAGGCATGTGCCCTACATTGGGACGTATATTGGCTACATAAAAAGAAAGTTTGAAAATTTCTATGCGATTATTTAGGGATAAATTTTGGCTTACGATTCTCGATCCTAATCATCATTATCATCAGCCCACCTCTACCCAATGCTGGATACAAGCTTCCTTCCCCAAATGCCATCTCTCACGGTCACTTGTCATCCGCATCCACGGAGCAACGGGCAGGGCCGAGTTTCAACTAAAATTCGTATTTTATTATGACTAATCGACGTGTATTGAGTAGCAGAGTCTTCCTACTTATTAATGTGTGGGTTAATCGACTTTGCAATCTACGTATATTCGAATTGTCAATCGAATCGTCATAGTAAACCATGAATTGTAGTTCTACAAAACAAGCCCCTGCCCTGCTGGTCTGACCACTGACCGTCGGCATATTGTCGGCCACTTCCATTGTTATTTCAAGATGTATTTCTGCAAAAAAAGTAAAAAGGAACAGGCTCAGCTTTATTGCCATAACTGCATGCGTAGTCACAGCTTTGGTTTTCAGCCCGTCGATTTTAATAACTTTAAAAAAAAAACTTTTTAATTAAAAATTGATCACACACCGAACAGTAGTAACTATTTACACAAATATGAAAGTATAATAACAATGTTAGACGTCAATGACAAATTAAAATTGATTAAATAGGCCGCTTCCAACCGGTCTTTTTGGAAATCCATGGAGGAGGCCTATGTCCAGCAGTGGACTTCTTGGGCTGAATGATGATGATGATGATGATGAAATATAGAACAATAATAAATTAATAGCAATCATTGGATACACTTTATAATTATAGCAGCGGTAGTGCATCTGCATACCATGCGGGAGGTCCCGGGTTCGAATCCCGGCTGGGGCAAAAAAAACCCAGGTCTTCGATGTTTACATGTTTGTGATTTCGTTGTTTCTGGTTCCCACGACACAGGGTATCCTAGTGTGGGGCCAGAAGCAATGTGTGTGCCTGTATGTAAATGTAAATAATTCAAGATAATATAATATAATATTTGTCAGTACATTTTTTTTTACAAATTTGATTGTAATCTGATTTGAATAACATTACAGTTGTTGATTTCTTACACCGGCGTGCGTGACTGGTATGGTGTTTCTCTAGTAAAATCAGATAAATCACTCGTTTTATCGCGTCGATGTGCTCCCCTAGCGGGTTCGTGATCCTAGGTTCTTTGTATTGGGTCCTAAAAAGCACTGTTGACATTGCGAGATTGTACAGACACTTTTTGCAAATAAGATCTGTAAAAGAAGGTATGTTTTTTTTTCTTTTGTGGCGCTAGTTAGCCCTCTGGATCCCCTCAAGAGTCCCAGGTATATTTCCTTTGAAAAAAAAAAGTTTGTAATGATGCATAAATACGTGGGTCTCTGGAGAGGCTTTAGTAACTTAACAATCAATCAGCCCGTATTCGTCCACTGCTGGATATAGATCCCTCCAAGGTTCGCCACTTCTTTCTGTCCTCGACCATCCTCATCCAGCCTCACCTAATTTTATTTTTACTCCTAAATGAAACCGTCAATGACTGTTACTTCCACACAACACAATCACTAATCCTGAACTCAAAGTAGGATACCCTGTGCTATGTTAACCAAGCAAGGACATCAGAAACATGGAAATACACCCAGACTGAGGCCATTTGTATAAATGTACGGCGCGACCTAGTGAGAATTGAACCCACGACCTCCGGTATGGGAAGGTCTACCTTTACTTTTGCTCCTAAATGAGGCCGGGTTGGATGGGCGCTGTTGGCCACATTTGTACTAATTAAAACGGGTCAAAATCAAAAATCAAAATCAAAATTTTTTATTCAAACGAATTTTTCAATTTTTTTTGTTACTAGTTAAACTAGGTGTCCATTTCAAAATCTAGATCATTTTGGAGGAAAAATGGACAAAAATACTCCAAACTTAGTCTTTTCAAGTCCTTAATTTACAGAATTTAACAAAACAAAACAACAGCCAAATATGACAAAGGTCAGATGCCTTTGTCATATTTGGCTAAACGAAAGTTAATATATTTTTAAGAAGGCTAACTCAGAGGTATGTAAAATATGGAAGAAAACGAGAACAAAATAAAAAGTAGTCAGGTCGTCAATAAAAGAAAAACTTCAAGTACCTACCTACTTATAGACTGTTATAGTTAGACGAATACGTAACTGAACAAAACGAAGTAAAAGTAGAAAAATTTTTTGCCTCTCCGCTAGACACGAATCGAATCTGCCCAGATTTTATGTAAGACACTTTCGACCCGTGACTAACGAGCCTTTGGTAGGTTTTGAGAAGCAATGTCTCCACTGGATCATTACCAGAAAATATTATAGGATAAAAAAGAAGAAAGAACATCGATGGCTTCAAATGCAAACGGTGCTTTTTGATTCATGTGATGAATCATATCATATAGTTATGAGGCATATATAGCAGTGGACGGATATGGACGGATACGAATATAATAAATTGGATTGGATTGGACACCGAGTTCATAGTTTGACGGCTTTACAATACTAAATAAACCAATGGGATGTATTAACGAAGGCCAAGATAAAAGGAACCCGATACCGGCGTGCGAGCATGCAGCGACTAATGAATGTTGATGAAACGAAAGAGGCCGGAATCGTAGCGAGTGGCAAACCCTATACCCTTCCGGGATACAGTGGTGAGTTATATTGAAAAAAAAAAAACATATTATATTTTTTATTTCTGGATTCGACCTCCAGTCTATTTTAGAGTATTTTCACTACTTGCAATTATTTAAATAAATATAAAAGTGTCAAAATATGTCATGACTACTCATGACAAAAGCAGTCTCGAAACCTACTATGTTAGCAACACGAACGGTACTACATCGCATTGTGAAATGGCCGTCAATGGTTACCTACTGTAAGTAGATACCAGGTAAGTACATATTTTTTAATGTAAACAAGTGACTGTGCGAAGTGTCTTTGGACGGCAAGCATTGCGTCAACACGTACAGTTGAAAGCAAAATAAACTACTGATCCGTGGCCATTCGCCTGTCATGTAGGAACTGGAGGCGTGGAATGTCAATATTTAAAGTAGGTTGATGGGTACACAAATCACTGCAAGACTTTGCAGTGATTTTTAGCTAAATTGATCACAAATCTTGAATGGGGTTGCCAGTTCGCAGACCGTTGTCTTCGGTTTGCCAATACCATACACCAGAGATGGCGAACCTTTATGGATCAACGTGCCATTTTTTCTTCAAAACTTTTTGATGAAACCATAGACGTGCCATTAAATAATTTTGACTTACGAATTAAAAGAAAACTAAACAATATCAACTCAAATCTCATAATTTACTAAAAAAAAATCACTGTACTTGTAGAAAGTATAGTGATAAATCGTCGCCCTAGTTGTAATACGTCGTTACTCATTTTAGACAAGTTTTCAGCACGCGGTTAAAACTAATTTTAAGCTACTTGCTCTTAAAAAACACAATTCGACATGTTCTGAAAAAATATTGATAATAAGGTATAATTCTTATAAAACTAACGCATAACAGTATTTCGTGTCCCTATAACGTTTTTTTGGAGTTATGTCTTATTATGTCAGTTAGGTTTAAAAATGAGTTATGACGTATTACAACTAGGGCGACGAAATGCGCAATCGTTTGTTGCATTTCCTAGTGAACCTTGTTATTTTCGTGATTTTGGCGCGTGCCCATAATATTTTGTCACGTGCCATCAATGGCACGCGTGCCACTGGTTTGCTATCCCTGCCGTATGGCGTATGCCATGATGGTCAATTTAATGTCAGGTTTACTTACGTATCACACGATGAATCATTATTAAACGAAATTTTAAAACGAAAAAAAAAATAGTTTAACGAAAGCTTATAAATTACTTTATTTACACGGCATGTAAAAACATCACCTGTCTTCTAGTAAAGAGGGAGGAAAAGAAATAAAATGCCGGCATTTTATTTATTTACCTACGCCTGGGAATATTGCCCCTACCGGAAAATTCCACTCCCAATGTACGCAGAAGTATTCCTGGCAAATTGGTTGATATAAATAAACTGATAAATAAAAAAATGTGTCGAGTTAACTGAGGTTGTGTTAGGTTAGTAGTAGTAGTAGTAGTAGGTAGTAAGAAACAGTACAAAAAATACCATAGAAAAACAGATTATATATTAAAAGCCATTAATGACATAATATATTACAGTTATAATAAAACCTGAATTTGCAGTCCTCAGTCTACCGAGACCACGGGACTTGCAAAAGTACCGAAAAGTCGGAAAATTGCAAAATAAAAAAATAAACGAGTAAATATCCGTGAAAATTCTTATAACATATCCGTGGATTAAGTAGTGGGTAGTAAGTACATGCAATGTTTAATTAAGTCTAATTTGCGCAAATACTTTAATGTACTAAGTACTCGAATCTTTTTAATCCCAAATAAATAAATAAAAAGACAAGAAAATTCAGTTTTTATTATGTGTAGTGCTCGTGTTAACCTTAGAAAATACTATATTGCAGTTATCCAAATAAGCAATGTCACGAAAAAAAAATTCCAAGTTATGCGCTTCGGAATATTGCCGGGAACATACCGGAAATATTGCTGTTAACATTGCTAAAGCACTGGGAGTTTTTCTTGTTGCTTAACATTTTGTTACACCCTGTATAGTCGTGTAGCGAGCTGCTTCGCTGCCATCACTCAGACTCAATAACTTTTTCGAGTAGAACGTTAAGCAATAAGTCTTATCGGAACTACTGCACACTTTTTGCCACTTGAGAAACGGTGATGTAAATCATTGTGTGGAAATGTCCCCGAACGGATAGAAAATTAGATCTAGATTTCTGCAATTTTGTTAGGCCACTAAAATAATGCAAGGTGCTAAAATAATAATAACATAATTATTATTAGGGGTCTACTACGTAAATGCTCTAACAGTATGGACTTGTCCGATTTATCCTACTCCCAAATGCAAAATACATATTTTGACCCTTTGGAAACGTCACTGTATTGGGTTATCCATTTTCACGTTTCCAGAGTGAAAAAGAAGCAAAATAATACAGTTGCGAAGATCTCCCCAGATCTCATGAAGAGCCAATCCCCTAACTCTACAAGCCTTAGCGCTAAGTAGTTCTACAATCAAGCTACAAGACCATTGCTGCCTGGTAGCTCTACAATTTTGTCAAATATCGGGGCTTGGCCGGTTAATGGAACTTTAGGTGCTATACTGTGCACTACTAAGGTTCTTCAGGAGTATTGGTGTGATTAAAGAGACCGAGAGTGAACCCCCGCGTGCGTAATCCGGCACAGGCGATATAGTACCGAGCTGGCCCCAGGCCGAGCGTCTGCGCCGTGATTGAGCTCGCGCCGCCCTCCAGTGCTGCCGTCACGCGCTCGTGAGCTCTGCACGAGCGAGCAGGGCCGGACCAGGGTAGACCCTGGCTCCTCACGTGTCAGGAGATACACAGAGAGTGACGACGAGGCCTGAGATGCTAAGATCTGCATAAGCGGGTAGGCCTGACTAAAGTTGACTCTGGCTCAATAGAAGGTGTTAGGAGATATAGAAGGTGAAGACGAAGCCGGAGAGGCAGGCCTGATCAGGGCTGACCCTGGCTCCTCAGAGGGCGTCAAGTGATAGAGAGTGAAGACAATGCCTGAGATGCTAAGTTCGGCACAAGCGGCTAGGCCGGACAGGGGTAGATCCTGGCTCCTTGGAAGGTGTCGACGAGGCCAAAGATGCTAAGATCTGCGCAAGCGGGTAGGCCTTACTAGGACAGACCCTGGCTACTCAGAAAGTATCAGGTGATAGACAGAGAGTGAAGACGAGGACTAAGATGCTAAGGTCTGCACAAGCGAGTAGGCCTGACCAGGGCAGAACCTGGCTCCTCAGAAGGAGGCCTGAGACGCTAAGATCTGCACAAGCGTATAGGGCCTCGCCTGGGTCAGCGGTGTCAGGTAATAGAGAGAGATTGAACACTTGCCTATTGGTTGTGACGTCACCAAACATCACGCCGTAGTACGAGAATCGCTTAGCGGCATGACTTTGTCTGGTGGGCGGTTTTCAGAGGTAAGTTAAAACAAAACGACACTTTTTTTAGAAAACAGTAGACATGTTCAGAGTCCGCTCCTGAGTTGGGCTCGCCACAGGCGATAGTTTTCCCACGGTCGCGGACGGTCGACGATCGGCCCACTCTGGCGTGGCCGAGAATTACGCTCCACAAACTTACACCGCCCACTGCTGCCAAGCTAATAACCCCCTTAACACCACCGCATAAGAGTAACTGAGCAGAAAAACCAAATTGGCAGACACCGATGCCATTTGCATGCCCGCTCCGCAACCTCCTACCGTATTACTCGACCAAGTTCTCGTGGACCGTAACACAAAACAAACATCAAGGGGACTGTCCTCTTCTGCAATCGGTGATGTTGCGAACTGGACGATTCTTCAGAGGCATAGAGATGGGTTTTTTAGAGAGAATTTTATCTTGAAGTATTCTTTGTGGTGAATCCATCGGTCTTTACCTAATGAGCCTTGAAGTTTTATACAGGACATGTGATCTTCACATCAAGTGGGTTGTTAATTAATATTTTTAGGCCTCTTCTTAGCAGTCTGTGAGAGTTTTACGTCATTGCAATGGAAGAGTTTCACTCTTAACGATAACGGTAACTGAACAACATTATTTTCATACCACGGCCGGCCAAGGTCACAATTAAAGTATTAAACTAGATGTCGAGACGCTGCAACTGTAGTCCAGTGTGAAAACCTTTAATTCTGGTTGCAGATAGCATCGCCGACAGCCATTTATTAATAGAAGAGGCTACCTAGTCAACTCCGTATGATTTAACTTGGAAAAGTAGCTCTTCATCTGGTGATATATTGACGTCGTTACGACGGGGCTCCGTTGGTGTTTTTCAAAAACTTCATTAAGAGCGGGCAATAAAATATGAAAGCCGCTCTTTTATAGGCAAATGGGATATGAGAAAATATATATTTTATACCTTCTATGGGTCTGGGTGATTATGTAATTAGTTTTGATAGCGGCACTCTTAAGTCTATGCTGCCAATTAGAGACGCAATTAAATTATATTTTTTACTTGAGATAAATTTAATGCTGCCTACCTGTTTGTTGTTGTATATACTAGATTCTGATATTTTTTTAAGCAGCCTATCCTCCTTCGACAGCTAGGTCTGTGTTCATAGTTTATTCGAGAACAGAGTACTGAAAAAATCTCAAACTGTGGTAGAACAAACACAGAACCCAAGCCTCCATAACCTAGTTAGCCTATTCGACCTGGTGAACTGGTAGACGTATAGGGATGCAATACAATCACAGGAAAATAAAATATAAAAATCCCACAGAAGTTTCGGATATCCGACAAAAGTAATTTAAAAAATGTTGCTTTACTTGCTCGAAGCTGTTTTTCCATGGGCAACGGGGAATATCCAGAGAATAAGTACAAACCACGATATAGGGTACTGACGGAAGACCAGCGCTAGGGTACCCACAGTACACACACTGGATATTCTGGATAAGGCATTGCTGTGTGTCTCGTTTGTAAATGTTTTTTTGTAATAATGTTTCATTGTGCTTTGTATGTGCTCTTACTACTGTATTATTGTTTTTATTGCGTGTGTGTGTGTGTAAATGCAAATAAATAATTTATCTATCTATCATCTGTATATATTTCAATTAGCTATCTAGCTAGCTAATTAATAACTGACCACTCTATCAAGTACCTACCTAGTTATTTATGAGTTTATCTCTGAATTCGTAATTATCTCTTTACTTACTATTCGAAGCTTCACACAAGTATTTCACACAAGTATTGGTGTCGGTGGTGGTATGTTTGTGCCTTGTTTCTGCTTGAAAAAGTGGGAGGGAGGGCGGTGAATTAACCACAGGAATTAACTAACCGCATGGTGCTTGTGGGATTTTAGCGGAATTTAGCAAAGTAATTTTCACATTTTAATGCTATTATGGATTTCCGCAAAGTAACGCCTGATTCCATACAACATCTTAAAAAGCTAATTAACTTACAAAAAATGAGTAGTTGATTACATAAAATAATTTCCAAAACATCATCTCCGTTTACTGTTAAAACTTAGTCGAAAGAACTAACCAAAATATGTAATTTTTATAATAAGTGGCAAACATCTGATGGTAAACTAGGCAGAGCCTGTGCTTCAGCATACAGTGCCGCACCCCACACGGGTAGGAATGGCAATTAAAATGAGGTTTTCACAGCCTTTACAGCCTGTACAAAGCAAAATAAAAGCTGTGGCAAAAGCAAGGAGCCCTTATCAAGCCCAACAGGGTTAGCCTTACATAAGCAGCCTATATACGTCCCACTGTAGGGCACAGGCCTTCTCTCAGGGAGAGAGTATGGGCTTAATAACCACGCGTGCCCACCGCGGATTGGCGATTTACATAGAGAATAGCTCAGACACTCAGGTTTCCTCACGATGTTTTCCTTCACAGTTAGCGAGTGGTATTGCTACTATATCTCCACAAATGTACATAGCTTAGAAAACAAAGTCATAGGTACATGCCCGCACTGGGAATCGAACCTGGGTCTCTTGCTTCCGAGCCCAATGTTCTACCCACTAGCCTACCACCGCTGTTAGGTCAGCCTTAATAAGCTTCAATCACGTCCTTTGATGCAAAAGTGTCGGTGGAGCGGCAATCTGCCTGCTCACGGAGGTACCTAAAGCTCGACTCAATCACTGTAATTACTGACGTCAGAGACGCCCAGTTGAACCCAATAACATGCTGCGCTCTTATTATGAAGTCTAGCTACGCCCAAGACTTCGTTTGCGTGAGATACGGATAAAAGCTCTTAGGCCCGGTTTCTCGTTCACTAAATGCCTGTAATTACACAGTTGTCAGTTATTTTTTTGTATGCACTTTGGTCAACTCATAGCTGTTAACAGTTGATTAAGTATATGTTAGGTTACGGGAAACCGGGGGTGAGAAACACAATGTGTTCCCTTTCAACGTAGGCGGAAATGGGTAATAGGCCAAAAAGGTAGCAAAATTGCTTTTCCTTTTTAGTGTCAGTATGGAGACAATTTTCGTCTATAATACTCGTATAACCTAGATATTTTAGTTCTTTTCGGAAGGAGGCGCATTTGGGGTAATTTGTAGTAATGTTTGCCTGCTCAAGTTAATTATGGATTTTATTGAGCAATTCTACGTATTGTTCGAATGTGCTCGAAAGCTATGACGATATCGTCTAAATAGCAGAATACAGAGTTGTCGAAATCGGCCACCTTTTAGGCACATTTCGTCTATCAATTAAAAAAAAAAAGGTGTTACGGTGTAAACCTCTATACACCATTTTTTCCGAAGTCGAAATTTTCTGCTACAGTAAAATAAACCACAGTTCTTTGAAATACAGAACAAAAACAGGATAAAATATAATTTGCAAGTAGGCAAACGTTGTCAGTGGTAATGTCTCGTCAAAAGGTAAAGTAGCAATGAAAATCCAAAAGAAATCTAGTGGGTGACCTAATTTTTTATTTTGATTTAAAAATTATAGACAGAATGAAAGAAATATAAAAAAAATAATGTAAAGAGGTTTACACCGTTAAAGTATGACGACGGCAGTGGCGCGTTTAGTCTTAGATTCTGGTGACAGCCATCATAAATAAATAGAAACGGTTCCGATAAAGGGTTCCGTACCATTATCTATGCAACATTAGACACAAAGATCGAGAAAAATCGGCAAAAATCCTGTTTGTTATATGGGAGCCACCTTAAATATATATTCTATTTTAATTTATATATTTATTTTTGAAGCCAATATAGAACTAAATATTCTTTAGATATTTCAAGCGTCTACCTGTTGCAGTTATTAGGTAATGTCGAGCAAAAATCTGCAAAAATACATGATGATGTATATAAAATAGTGTACCTATGTGATATGTTTAATAACACCGAATTATATGTGTTCATCATCATCATCATCCACAACAATTATGTGTTCGGTCTTATTTAATTACGAATCGAAACTTTAAGATATGTAGCAAATAGTAAGCATTTCATATATTATGTTAAAGTTTTTTCTTATATCACGGTTATCAATTGCTGGTTACCAGTGAAGAAGGGTGGAATTATAGTCAAGGGAAGCCGGTCCGAAAAAAAACTTATCGGGTTAATGCGAGCGCCAACCAAGATTTATTTTTATTTTCTCTGAGAATACGAGTTTCCTCCGGAAATTTTTATTCTTACTGATTAGCATAATAACATCAAGAGCTGTATTTGTAGTAATAATTTCAAGTCTCAATTCATCGTCCCCATATTGTACATAATACCCCTGTTTTTTTTCAAAATTTGTAAAAATCCGAGCTGCTCCAAACTTAGTCGGATTAGAGGCTGCTTAGTGATAAAACCGATCGCGCCCACCTCGCTTTCTCGTACGGCAATAAAAAGAGAAAGAAAAGGAATCCAGGATAGCGCAGCCTACCTTGGCCAGGCGAACGAGACAGAGTATAGAGTGCAAAGCGGCAACTACGGCCTAGGTTATCTGGGTTGTTTCGATAAAATGTATGGAGAACTCGGAGTGCCTGAAATTATGAGTGTAGCAAACTTGGTTTCGGCGGGGGTCGGATTTCTAAAATGGAAGCCGGTGGGAATCGGTTTATATGGACCCTTCGCCACTCCTAGTTACTGACATTTTCAAAAAGACTAACCCTGGAGTCTTAACTTCCAATAAAAAACCGACTAAATCTGAACATTACCTTTGCTATTGTTTAGTCAGAACGTTTATTTATTTTTCATTGAACAGAACTCCCATCTCCATGATCGCAATCGTACCCGACGAGTCAACTTGACTTCTGTCTGACTGTAAGTGAACTTTAACGAAGAGAATACGAAACCGTTCAGCCAATATTTGATCAAATCTATCTGCCGAGTTTTCGCCGTCCAATAAAGCACCTATTTCTCTCACTTTATTGAGAAAAGCTCGCGCGCGGCGTTCCCACGCTCGGATTTCCGGCCGGGGCGAATTTTGACAGATAGCCTCAGATACTTACTGCGTATCGGACCGAGTACAGCCAGAAGAGAAATACAGACAGACTTGACATATGACAGAACTAAATCTTTCGTAAGCACTACACATTATTAACTTAACACCGGAACCAAGTAAGTTTATCCGGTGTTAAGTTAATAATAGACTTGTTAACAGTGAAGAAAACATAGTGTGGCTTCAATCAATCAGTTTCTAGTCCATGGAATCGACTATCTCTCTCTCTCTCTCTCTCTGTAGCCTTTGCATCTACGTAATGAGATGATTTATAAAGCGTCCTGTGGCACCATCACTCACACTAGATTTTCTTTTTCAAAAGTCATGCACCTCTAGTCTACCGATAAAGGAAACCCCAGACGATTAGCTCGTGACGCAAATGTAAGTAGGTATAAGATTAGCTACTACTAATAGCAATTTATCTGAGTGCTGCTAGAGAGAGTTGTGATGACCTAATAGTAGATCGTATTATACGCTACACAAGCGCTAATATCGAACAAAGACATATCACCAATGGCACTGACTGCTAGGCGCTAACGTAATTTTACACTCTGTTTTAGTTTACGTAGCGAGACAATTATGTGGTTATTTACATAATTGATACATAATTTTCATACTGGCCGGTACTGCACAAATAACAATTGCCTGTAGATACAGACCTCAAATTTTTGCTCTCAGCCTTTCAAACGGTACCTTAAGTATATCTTAAGGTGGCAACTATGGTCTCCTACCTGGCAATACTAAATAGGACAATCTTAGAGTCACCAGTCATCACTAAGCGGAACCTAATTAGCGTGTTGCGTGCTACGAATTCGGTCTAAGCACGTGGGTATAATGATGCGTGTTTACGCTCAAAACGCCCCGAGAACAATATTGTTTTGTGTGATGAAATAACCATTACTAAGTTCTTACACATCCGTACCCTTATTTGTTAACAGTGAATTGTAATTGTGCAGTGGTAATACGAAGGCAAGTAAGTCCGTTGTTTTTTCAATATCTTTTTAAGTAAGTTCTGGATAAAGACAACGATCTGACCGCAATAGTGTCGAGGTAAATGTACTGTCAACATTAGAAAGACTTTATTTGCCCATGATAGGGTAATAGTTCGATAGCACATTCGTTCCGTTGGTATTGGTATGTATATTAGTAATATCGGTAATTGTCATTAACTTTTAACTCAAAAATAATATTATTGTTTTCTTATTTCCCTTAATAAATTGTTTCGTACATACTCTCTTTCGATTACGAAACAAATTCCGCCAAAGTCAATTTTTCGATGGACGAAAGTGTTTTCACAATTGTTGACATTTACAATACCACTCACGTCTGTATCTTGGAGAGTTAGGCAGAATCCAAGTTTTATCACTTACCACAATCCTCACAAAAGTCTGTCGCTTCATCAACGTTTACGTCGCTACATACGCGCATATTGACATTTTATTTGCGTCACAATTATTGACTAAACTATAATATTGCAATTAATTTAACTGGTCTGTCAGCAAACCACGTGTAAAATGCTACTCAGACAAGAGTCCAACTCTATAATAGCATAGCCCTTTTACATACATGTAAGATGACTTATTTTATTTTATTTGATAGGTAAACTTAGCGGTTACAACCCTTTAACCAATACCACCTTTAATTATAACTGTGTACGTGATTTAGCAATAAAGAATAAGTTACAGCTATAAATATTACGTGCATTCTTGTATCTAGGCTGGAACCCAAAAACAGTTTACACAGCATGCTAGGTACTAGTAACACAGTTAAACATTGTAATAATTTTGACATTATAACTTTTAGAATGACAGATAGAATATTCTATATTGTAAGCACACCAGAAATTACATATGAGACGACGACAATAAAAACGTCTAGTGGCAATTCCTAGAAAGTTTTTAATAAACTCTTAGACGCTATATGTAATTCCTGGTGTACATACAATAAAGAATATTCTATCTATCTAAGTTATTTTTATTACATAGAGTAGACTTATCCATCACCTTTCCAGTAACTCCATGTAATCAAATCAATCAATCGGCCCGTAATGGTCCACTGATCGACAGAGGCGTCTTTGGAGGACACCACTTCGTTCTGCCCTCAGACATCCTCATCCAGCCGCTCCATATAATACAATGATTATAATAATGAACACGACCATAAAAATCTAGCTACCTTTTGCTCTGCTGTCGCTACCGTCGCGGGAAGAATGACCGTCAATTAGTTGAGCTGGGCGCCGAGAACTAGTTCTGTAAACTATCCATCGGTATACATTTTATTGCTGCGCCTCTGTCGGCGGTGATTGACCATATAGTCGCGTCCAAGAGCCGGTACACTCTTTCAAGAGTTCTGTTGCGGCCTTAAGCTTGGCGAAAGACGCGGGAGAAGGGCGCGGCAAAACTCGTCACGTTGTATAGAGTTCGAGTCCCATCGCTTCAGTACATTTTGTACCAAAGTGAATTGAAAAGACGCCGCGTCTTTTCCGCGACCTCGACCCATGTCCTCGTGCCCCTGTGACTGATGTGAAATGCCGCTGACAGATCATGTCCCTGTGAACTTTTTTTGTCTCGGGTCTTGAAACTTGACTGGCTCTTGTGATGGTTTCCTTTTGTTAATTTGCTGAATCGGTTTTTGTTATGATTCGTTAATATAACTAAGTGGATTCAACCCAGCCTTTCAATAAACTCTACTCAGCTCTACTCTCTAACTTCTCCCGAACTGTCAAATACATCAAAACTAATATTTATTACAAATATCAAAACTATTAAGTATTACAAATTCGAGAGTAACTCCAACTGGCTGTCTTTTTGTTACGTTTTCACGCCTAAGCATTTACTTTGGCGTGTTTCACCGGACATTTCTGAAACAATCTGTACCATTGAATTTAAAAACTCAATGTCTGTACCTATAAATGTCACTTAGCTATGAAAGACAGGTCTTCTTTTCTATAAACACTGAGTACAGGTACATATTCGAGTCATATAAAGCCAAATTTTTTTCCACGCTATTGTCGGTAACTGTTTTCGTTGTTGTTGGCAATTTATATTCCTTATTGTGGCGAATTGATTGTTCTTGGGTTAGTGGTCGGTAGTTAAAGAACACCAAGATCTATTTCGCATGCAAGTAGTTTGCTGTGTGGTGAATGGATTAGTCAAAATTGTTTTTTCTTTGCCAAGAAAATAAATGGGAACGGTAGTTTGTTCTAGTTAAACCTGAGATTTCCACACTTAGCCTCATAGTTGGGCCATTTTACGCAGCAAGCGCTGAGGTATGTAAATACCTCAGACACTTGGGTTTCCGCGCGATGTTTTCCTTCGCCGTTAGCGAGTGGTATTGCTACAAAAACTTCACAAATGTACGTAACTTAGAAAACAAAGTCATTGGTACATGCCAGGATTCGAACCCACGATCTCCCGAATGAACGGTTATGAACGGTAATGAAGCTAATAATAACTCTACCTTTTTACGAAGAGTAGTGTCGTTAGCAGCTTTATTTTTATTACTTTGATGATTAAGTTTTTGTAAATATTAATCATTAAAGTAATAATAATAATGATACTATCTCTGCAAGAGACACTTACTGCCAGTTTCTGAACTGAATGTACAAGTACGTTGTATACTTCAGTATCGTTCTATCTCTTCAGCATGACGGCGCGACTCGCTCGTTTTGTGGCGCCGAAATATCAAAAGCTACATTCATTTTTTAACTTAAATTTTCGGAAGCACTAAACATAATTAACCTAATTCCGGAATCACTTACTTGAATTTCCGACCAGGTTTCGCTCTTATTCGTAGAGAATTTTCAAATTCTGACATTTTAGCACCACAAACCGCGCTGCTTGTGCCATCATACTATCTATGCAGATTTTTCAAAAACAGATGGCAGACAGATGCTGAAGTAATTACTTAATGAAATTCTAGATTCAGAAGTTTACTGTAAGAGACGTTGACTCTTCCAGTGGTACAGAAGGTGAGAACAAAATGCTGCACAAAATAATTAATATCTAGAATTGTCTAGAATAGGGGATACCAAACAGGTCAGGCAGAGGATGTATTTTTATTTTTTTATTTATTTTATTAAAACTTAAAAAAACATCGGCGAAAGGTAAGATTAAAAGTACCCAAAACTGGCGTGTATGCGCGCAGCGACTAATAAATGTTAATGAAGCGAAAGACGTTTGTCAGGATCGTGGCAAGTGGCAAACTCTGGTCTCTGCCTACTCAATGCAATGAGATTTGGCTGTTACTGACTAACTGTTGACTGACTGACTGTTACTAAGCTCCTATCTTACTCGTGAAGAGACAAAATGACACAGATTATCGAACTAAAACAAATTATACAGTAGGCCAGTTACGCTTTAGGAAAACACATCGATTTTATATAGATAATAATGAACCTCTGCGATGGAAATGAACCAAATGAGCGGAAGCAATACGATTCCGTTATCAAGACCATTTACGGAACCTGTAGCTTCTTCCGCTATTAAATAATTATGCGGTGAAATGGTACTCACCGCTTTGCAATAAGGGCATAATTAGGCGAAGGATAACTTCGGCTTCGTTTGAACCTATATTAATACTTGTACAGTACACTAACTACAAGACACATTACATATTTAATTTACACTGGTCGTCTACTTATTTAAGATGTGTGTTTACTCACAACAACGTTACATATTTGCACTAGTCGTCTACTGATTTACAACGTGTGTTTACTCACAACAAGAAAAGAGATTTTCGGATTTGAGTACAAGGAGGAGATCTGTCGGGATCGTGGCAAGTGACAAAACCTAGTCTTTGGCTACCCTTCCAGGATAGAGGCGTGAGTTTACGTAATGTAATGGCTACACTAGCCAACACGTCGCCTTCACAATACCAGACAGAAACCACAACAGTCAAGCCCACTTTTATCAACAAAACCCATTAAAGGCAAACAACGCCAGCGCATCCTGCCATGAGCCAGTTCGAGTATCCTTCAATCACAATCACATACTAAATGGCGGCGCGGACAGCGCGTGTGAGAACAAGGTACCGGGTTCGATTCCCACGCGTGCCGGTCGGCTAAACAAAAATATCCACTCAGACTCGCCTGTCCTTAATTGATGCTAATCAAGCGATTTGAGTGGAGAGGACCAACGTTTGATGTTCAATCGGGCTCTGAGTTCCCGTCGATGGGAGATTTGCTAAAGTTTTTACGATCTACGGATGAGTTCGCCCGTTTGGATACGTTTCTAATGAGTTTTTAAAAGCGTGAGATCTGTCAAATCATGGCGGGAACCGCGAGAGCAAGTGAAAGATTGTCACATCAAAAAAGCGTAGACCTTTACTTACTTTTAAAGAAAAATATGTAAAACAAATCATATAAAATAGTTACGGTCTCATTTTCTAACCCTCCCTTATAATAATAAGATTTTTTTGTGTATATTCGTTAGGTCTGAGAATAGGTCGTAGGCTAATTAATGTGGAAAAACCGGCCAAGTGCGAATCGGAATCGCGCACGAAGTGTTCTGTACCCACACATTAGACACAAAGATCGGGAAAAACGGCAAAAATCACGTTTGTTGTATGGGAGCTCCCCTTAAATATTTATTTTATTTTAATTTAATTGTCTATTTTTGAAGCGAATATATAACTAGGTATATATTCTGTGAATATTTCAAGCATCTACCTGTTGCCGTTATTAATATCAATCAAAAAACGCCAAAAAAATACGTTTCATGCATGGCAGCCCCCCTTATGTATTTATTTTATTCTGTTTGTAGTATTTGTTGTTATAGCGGCAATAGAAATTACATCATCAGTGAAAATTTCACATGCCGCACGGTTCATGATAACAGACAGCCTGGTAACAGACAGACAGACAGACAGACGGACAGGCACACAGACAGACAGACAGAGGGACAGTGAAGTCGTAGTAATAGGGTCCCGTTTGGCACCCTTCGAATACGGAACCCTAAAAACGATGTTTGACGGGTAAATTTTTGCAAAAAACGTTTTTTCTACTGAGTTCGATGACAAATAGAGGTCGCGGGTTCCAATCCTGCCACGTAGCCAATGACTTTGTCTTATAAGTTACGTACTACATCTTGTTACACATTCGGTCCTGGGTCATACTAGCTAGTTAGAGCCGAGATTTCCGCACTTAGCCTCATAGTTTAGCCATATAGCCATAGAATTTCCTCACGATGTCTTCCTTTACCGTTGGCGAGTGGTACTGCTACTAGAACTTCACAAATGTATGTAACTTAGAAAACAAAACCATTGGTACATGCCGGAACTCGAACCCATGCCCTCCCGAGTGTGTGGCTCCGCTCATACTAAACTATTAACAGTCTATTTTTTAAGCTTTAGCCAACGCTGACTCATACGATAATAAACGGCGTGTCATATCCACAGCCTCCACGTATGTAGTGTAAACGAAAGCATTCCATCCGATATTTTATTATGTCTACGAAGAGAAATGCCTACACAGATGTGGTCACTTTGATGGAGCGCCGACTAAACAGTGACGTCACCATGAGTGCCTTTAGTGACTCATTTGTCAAATCCGATGAACCCATGAGACCAGAGTTCAGGGAATCCACTGAGTGTATAATTATAATGGAGTGACCGTTTGTTAGTTATGTATGAGGTGTGACTCGACAGGGTTTCCTTTAAAATCCGTAATTTCTCAGACACATTAATTTATAACTATTTACTGTATTTTTTGTTAAGTATTACTGAAGGAAGAAAGACTGGCGAAAGAAATATATTGAGCGAATGTCGGTGGAAGGGTAGGTAAGGGGTCCAGCCCGACAAACTTCGACCAAATAGGGGATGTATTAGCAAAGGACAGGATAAAAAGTACCCGAAACCGGCGTGCAACGACTAATGAATGTTGGCGTGAGTTTATGTAATGTATCGCTAAAGTAAAATACGTTAATTTAAGAGCCTGTTATTATAAGTACTTTTTATACATGACAATGCAACAAATCCTTCTCGGCCGAGAAGGAAAGCGGTATAACACGATCCAGTTTATTATTGGAGCCCAAACGCAGCCTTCCAACAGAGGCATTTCTTAACAAAAGATCTTTTTAAGTTGACCTGCACCGTTGTTCAACCCAAACCCGAGCTCGCGCCAAATCTTACCTGACCACCAACCCTCGTGGACTCTATTCTATTGAATTTTTTTGACGCAAAATTCTTTACGGCCAGCACACGGTCGGGCGAAACCATTTAAAAATAGAACTTTCAACAGCCTAATTGCTGAAGATTATGACTGAAACAATAGAGCTTTTGTATTTTTCTAAAGGAACGCTGACGCTTTGAGGTGCCGGCCAGCATTGAAATCGGTGAGGTAGAAATATATTTTTAATGTCCTGCCGCGGTGCCGTTAGGTGACTGTAAAACTGTAGGATAATAGTAGCTTAGCTAACTTTGCTATTAGAGCGATGTTTACAACGCGGTTGTTCCGTGAAACTTGTCGCAAGGCTTTGTCTTTTTTTACCGACCTTTTCTTGTTTTACTTTTTTTTTGTTTTGTAATTAACTGAAGCATTGGTAGCCTAGTGGGTATAGTACACCCAGGTTCGATTCACAGTGCGGGCAGGTACCTATGACTGTGTTTTCTACGTTATGTACATTAATGAAGTTATAGTAGCAATAGCACTCGCTTACTGTTAAGGAAAATATCGTTAGGAAACCTGTCTGAGCTGTTCACATACCTCAGCCTCAGCGCTTGAAACCGCCAATCCGCGGTGGGCACACGTGGTGTTTAAGCCCATACTCTCTCTCTGAGAGAAGGCCTGTGCCCGACAGTGGGACGAATATAGGCAAACAAACATTGTAATTAAACTTCATTCCTGTTATTTGCCCCTTCAAACGTCAATAGGTACTTTACCTACGTGACTAGGCCACCGTAGCCTAACGGGCTTCTTAAAACACCAATGTCATCTTCAATGTTAATTTCAATGCCGATTTTATCTTATTTTGTTATTGACGCTTCCTTAAAGATTTCCTCATAATCATAAGTAAATTTGTACTTACAGTGTTGTACCGTAAAAAAACTCATTCTCGAACGAGTCTCCTAGGCATACGCTAAGTAAACCCACACAGCACCCAGGCAATAAAGTGCCCATAAGATTAATCCACAACGTCATTAAATAAGCTGAATACCAATAACTCTCCTACCTAACATAATTAATAGAAGCCCTCGGCCACACATGTGCCTTGGTTGCCTGCGCCTACGCACGCCGGCAACGGATGAATGGGATGAGGGGGGCGGGGGCTCCACGCGGGGGCGAAGGGCCCAGGGGGCGCGGGGCGGAGGCTTTTTTCAGGCAGTGCGTCGGCGTGCGCGGTGTGAAACGCACGCGTGATTTTTTGCTAGGTTTTTTTTTTTTCAATTTAAGTTTTTGTTTACTTAGTTGAGTGATTCGTGAGGAGAATTTTGCAGGTTAGTTGGTGTCTTTTTATGTTTTATTATTAATACTGTAAATTGTAGAATGTGGAAGAAGTAAAAGTGTTCATTAATTAGTTAATTATCACTATTTTAATTAATTAGGATCTCATTGATGACTCATCACTTCTTTATAGCTAAGCACTTAGTAATTAAACTCGTCACATCTGCATAGCTTCCCAATTATTGATATTTTTTATCAAAATACGTGTTTTTAGAATATAATAATTATAATCGGACAGTAATTATTGTTTAAAAAACAAATTAATCCGTCATCTCAAATAAATAGCAGTGTAGATGGAGCATTGTTCGGTTTAATCACCTTGTTCCTTGTTCAAGCTTGAGCTTCATAATATACCTTGTCCATAGCCAAGCCCGAAGATGTTTGTCTAACCGTTTGACCCTGATTAACAGCTAAATTAAGCAGTATCTCACGTTTCATTCACCTCGTTTACAGTCAAGCCCAACCATGTCCTACGAGCCGGCCCCTCTGTCCAAGACGGCCAAGTACAAGAAGATCACCAAACCTCTGCTCGAGCGTAAGCGGCGCGCGCGCATCAACCGATGCCTCGACGAGCTGAAGGACCTCATGGTTGGCGCGCTTGAGGTAAGTTATAGCTTTATTTTATTAAGACCGAATTGTATGGACATATGGAGAGGATGAAGGGAGAAAGATTAACGAAACAAATATATCGAGCGAATGTGGGGAAAGGCCGGTAAAGGTCGTCCCAGGCGGACATATTTCGACCAAATAGGGGATGTACTATCAAAGGGCAAGATAAAAAGTACCCGAAACCGGCGTGCGTGCATGCAATGACTAATTAATGTTGAGGAAGCGAAAGTGATCTGTCAGAATCGTGGCAAGTGACAGTCCCTGGTCTCTGCCTACCCCTCTGGGATACAGGCGTTAGTTTATGTACGTATGTACCGAATTGCACCACTTCTCAAATGCCACTAAAATGGCCGTTTAAATTAAGTTTTGTGTGAGGAATTTTAGTTAAATGCCCAAATACCACTAAAATGGCCGTTTAAATTAAGTTTTGTGTGAAGAATTTTAGTTAAATGCCACTAAAATGGCCATTTAAATTAAGCTTTGTATGAAGAATTTTAGTTTTATGCCCAAAGCCACTAAAATGGCCGTTTAAATTAAGTTTTGTGTAAAGAATTTTAGTTTAATGCCACATGAAAGTGGTGCAAGTCGGTCTAAGTCTGCAAAACAGAATACGGTCGACTGCACGACGAAATATACTTAGACATAAACTGTTTGTGTTCTGATTTACAGGCAATCTTCATGTATGTAAACATGAAGATTGATGATTGCCAAATGGAACTGAGATATCAATATTGATCTAAAATATAAAACTAGATACAATAATATTCGCTTATAGTTCTCACTGCGATCGAGCGCGTGGGACTCGGACAGAAAGTGCGACACGTGTGACAGTAATAGAAAGTGTATAAACATTTTTAAATAAGAGAAGGAGTTAAGATTTCATATAAGATAAAAATATTTTTATGAAAACTAGAAACGGTATATCAGAAACACAAAAAAAACTTGTATAACAAAAACAGAAACATAAAGTATTTACAAAGTAAATAGGTTTATTAAAAGCCTAGAAAATTTGGTAAATACCTAATTAGTTTCACGAATGTAACGATACGTAAGCAATTAAATGCTAGGCAAAATTAACATAAATAGATTTTTCGTCATTCTTTTGTTTGTAGAGGACTGAAATATCCGAGAATGTATACCTAATTTATATTGATTTATCTCCGTGCGGCGCCGGATTAAGAATAGTGATGGCGAAACCCCTCATGGTTATGAAAACCACGAAAGAGGCCTATGTACTGCAGTGGACGTCATATGGCTGATGATGATGATGACGATGTAACGTAGATAACTTTAATATTCAGAAAGACAGTATTCGTGCTCTAAGGATTTCAAACTACAGAAAATGTAAAAATGTAAATTTATTTCCAAAGAATAGAAAATAAAATTATCTCCCCTTAACAAGCAATATTCAAAGGATTTATATGAAATTTCGAAACTATTATTGTTTGACTTTTGAAATTATCGTATCTCTTTAACTTTATCGCTTTCAAGATGTTCAAATTGATTTCAAAACAGCCATAATGGGGCAATATTGTCACTCGTTGAAAGTGGCTTATTTCTTTTTTATCGTTTTCTTAACTCAGGCTAGCGGAATTTAATTACACTCGGCTTTGTACTGTTTTTATCTCGTAAACGCTATACAAGTATCGGAATGTCCCGTCGTAAAAATGAAACTGCTCGTCGTGTCGCGCTCATCATCAAAGGGCTATCAATCATCCGTTCACACGCCATTTATTTTTATCGCCGACCAGTTGTCCTTCTGTTTATTATACGAGCACTCACTCGGCGCGGCAAAACTGGAATATAAAACTACACGTCCCATTAACAAAACAGGAGTGTCTACTCGGTCCAGTCGCACAGTTATAATAATAATATTTATACTCGCATCGTGAGAACGGCCGCCGGCGCAGTCTGCGACACATTGTCTTGACGTCTCGTTCCTTTTGTCCACAGATCGATGACGACAACCTGAGCAAGTTGGAGAAGGCCGACATCCTCGAGTTGACCGTTAATCACTTAACAAAGCTGCATAGTCCGAAAGACCCAGTCGTCGAAGCGAAGAAGTTCCAAGCCGGCTTCGGACAATGCGCCGCCGAGGCGTGCCGATTTATCATGTCCGTTCCAGATTTAGACGAAAAAGTTAGTCAGAACTTAATCACCCATCTATCGCGGCTTATCACAGCTCAACCCTTGACCGTGCAAGTGCCCGAGCGACCTCCTTTCTCACCACCTAACTCGCCATCTTCCATCGCTTCCGATCGGCATCACTACTATAGCGACCAAGAGAGGTCCTCGTCTGATGCTGAGGATTCGGCATATTCTGGAGAAGGCGGATCACGACACCACTGGACTCCAAACCCGATTAATGTCAACATTCCTGCTATTAAACCCGCGCCAGCTGCGATGAACGGTCTCTTGACGACAGTCGACAAAATCACGCCCCTTCAGTATCCTCCAGCCGAATATTACCAGGCTAAAGCGCAACGAAATGGTGCTTATTTCAACAGCGTTCCTCTTGAAGCTAAAGATGCTATATTGAAGAAGATACGCCAACATATCATGGAGAAGCGCGGTAACGATGTGCCGCCCGAGATGCCACAAGAGCAGCCAAAATACGTGCAAAAACAAGAAGTGTACAGAAACGACATGCCTTACCCCTATTCAGTATTCAGTCTACCGACAAACAGTGACACTTTGGATCTCAGGAAGGTTAGGTCACCAGCTAAGGCGTCGCCTGAAAAAGCAGTCGCACACTGCAGTCCCAATCGATCGGACACGGTGCCTCTAGCTGAGAATAAAACTGAGGCCGCGAGCAGTCTTCCGGAACAATGCGAATTGCCGATGGATTACAGCAACCTACCGCCGAAGAAGAAGAGGAAACTACTCGAATACCAGGAGTTTAAGAAACAAGAGGAGGCCAAGCGTATACTTAAAAACTTTTATGAGAATGAAAGCCGTTTAGCAGAAGCCGAACAAGAAATGGACGCCTCGAAGTGGCGGCCGTGGTAAAGAGATTCTCTTTTGATTTTTTGGCGAATTGTGATATTTGTATCAAGTATCTTCCACGATGAAGCTTTAATTAGAATTAATGTATGTTATTAATAGAATTGCCTATTATAAAAAAAATATGTGCCTTTATTATTATTTTAAGATCTCTCTTACATACTTAGATGTAACTGTTAGTTAAGGAAGTGTCCAAATTATTACGAACAAACTTTGTAAAAAGTCAGTGCCATGTTTGATCTCTGTTTTCCTGTTTAGTTGTTAGTTTGAATTATTATAACCAACGATTGTATGTACTTATTAACTATATCTATTAAACATTTTGAACCATTATTACTAAGTGTTCTTCTTTTCCAAATATGCACCGTTGACTCTACATTTTAGATAACTCATTCAGCACGATAGCATAATAAAATCTCTCAGCCAGATAACATAGGTGCTAAAATAGAATTGGATTTAGATTTAGTCTTCAAAGCAGTCGGAAAAATATATTGTAGAGCCCTAACTAAAGTCACTTAAATCCGGAAGTATGTACTTTCAGCGTACATACTTTCAGATTCAGTGTAGAGCAAAAATATCAGAAAGTATGTAGAGCGTACATACTTTCTGACTTAAGTGTAAAGCGAAAGTATCGACCGCACATCGACCTATATATACTACACATCCGTGCAGTGTCAGCACGACGTTACGTTACGGGTAAATTTGAAACCAAAATGTAAAAGGTGACTTGCTGTCGACTGTATACCTATACATGCACTATTTGTTTGATATTGTTCACTTGCACTTTTTGTAACATTTTCGGTTGTAGAGACGATAATTACCTCTACTATACTATCCATATAGATATCAATTATATTAGTATTTATTATTAGTCGAATCCATCTCGGCGGGGCAGCATTCGAGAAACTTTGCTTTTCCTCCAATATACTTCAATCCCTCAAGACGAAATTATGCAACCAGTGTGTGCTACCATACCAGTGATGACTTATGGCACTGAAACGTGGTCTCTCACTATGGGCCTCATAAGAAAGCTCAAGGTCACGCAACGAGCTATGGAAATGGCTATGCTTATTTCTCTACGAGATCGAGTCAGAAGTGATGAGATCCGTAGACGAACGAAGGTCGTCGACATAGCCCAGCGGATTAGTATGTTGAAGTGGCAGTGGGCGGGGCACATAGCACGCAGAAGTGATGGCCAACGGGGCCGAAATGTTCCCGAATGTAGACCACATATTGGCAAGCGCAGCGTAGGACGACCAGCCACAAGATGAACAGAAGACCTCATGCAAGTGCAAGCCGCTTCCAACAGGTCTTTTTGGAAATCCATGGAGGAGGCCTATGTCCAGCAGTAGACTTCTTGTGGCTGAATGACGATGATGATGATAATTAAAATGTACCTAATCACTGGCACTGAATTAGTATGAAAACTGGTGTTTTTGATACTTTGGGCTTTGAGGATTGAAACTGTTAGAGTCATTATTATAGATTTCATACAAGTAGCTCTATCTGAACTCCAAAAACTGTACGAAACAACGCACTGCCACCTATCGTAGGCTAGTAGCGTTCTGTTGTTGAAGAATCCACGACACGACAAGAGGCGCACTGTGCGCATCGTTGCGCGCGCATTTTAGTTATACAAACACAACTATAGATGACTCTGTCTAGATTGTATACATCGCGCAAACGAAACATTTTCTTAACCGCTTATAAACTCCTAGTGACACAATTACGGCATCGCTTCTCGGCCTTTTGGCTAAGATCAAAGTGTAGTATCTGTTCTTTTCAGCTTAATATCTGAAAGTTCCCTCACTGAGGGACCAGTATATTAAACTGATTTTTGTAAACCGACGGGATGTTCGGGGCTCGCTCCACTCCCGTCACGGGTCGGCCCGGCATTGCAGTGCCGCCGGGATCGGCCCAAATAATACTCTAAATTGCATGGTCTCGCAAGTATCTAAGTACTTCATGGCCAGTTACTGTACCCGGTTGAGTTCCAGTCAAATGGAATATGAATTTATGAATGCAAATTCTCCCTCTTTCGTACGATTTAGCACGAATGGTCAGTCTGTAATTTGATCCTTGATATAAGTAAAAGTTTAAGTTGCAAAAGGGATCACGCATGAAAAGATTGTGCTATGTAAATAGGTATCATCGTCACCCATTTGACGCCCACTTCAGGACATAGGCCCCCCTCATGGTTTTCCAAGAAAATAGTATATTTCATTACAAGTGTGGAAAGGCTGTCATTGCAAAGAGTTCCGACAAATGTCTACCCGAGCCGAGGCGCAGCCGAAGGCGAGGGTTGACAGTCGGAACAAGTTGCAATGACGGTTCCGCACGTGTACTGAACGACTATTTTTAATACAGTTGCGAAAAAATTAAAAACTATTTGCTTTTTTCTCTTCTCTCCACGCAATAAATTCGTCGTATGTAGATATGTAGCGACTTTTTGACTTTTCCGGTAAAATGTTCTCCGAAGCATTTTGTGCAATTATACTGAGTTCCGGTGGTGTTAATTCAAAAAAACTAGGGTCGAAATTACTCATTTTGTGCAACAAACAACTAAACTCGCAAAGAAAATTTCTGAAAAATGGCGCCAACCGTAGAATATAAGCAGTTTTTTTTTCTTCTTCACCCATTCTGGTAGGCAAAGGAAACTATGCCCATACAGCCAAGTCTTCAGTAGAAGTTTTTTATTGATATGAAATTAAAATGAAATTTAATGAGATGAAATGAAATGAAACCTAACCAAACTCATTCAATCAAATAATTAAATCTGATATTGAAACAAATTAGTAGCTTCTTTTTAGAAATATACGTATTTGCATGAATCATAAAAACTTCTATGATTTTTTTTAGTAAAAACTTCATGGTTGGTTATTCTTTTTAATAGACATTATTTTGACAGTTGGGAAAGAGAACGCACGAGTGCGGGAAAGGTAAAAAAAAGCACGAGTGTGTAATAGCCCACATCCCGAACGCTATACGTCCCTGCAATACGCCACTTTTTGAGCAATTTCGAGTTCTTGTTAAAATAACCACATACAGCAGTCTAGTAAACCAGTATACTATTCGGTATACTGCTTGTTACAGAAATGTCCGAATCAACTTATCAAACAAACAACTTTTATTGTAAGAACAACACTGAAATATACCGAAAAAAAAATCAGCTGCCTAGTGCATGTACGCAACAGCTGCTAATATTTTTTTCGATATTTTGTAGTTGCATGTTGTCTCATAATAAATTTTGTTTCTATTGATGAGTAGAGTCTCATCGGACCTTTCAGAAAGACCCTGTAGTTACCATAATACCATAAGTAGGGACTTAAAATTCAGTGATAATACTTAATTTCAGCTGATATGGTTTCTAAGTCTGTAGCGTCACATACGTATCATAGTCTACCTAGTATTAAGCTCACCTTCGTACGAAATTGTTTTTTTTTTTTTGGGGAATAAACAATATTTCAATCCAATAATCGCTGATACGCAAGTAGGTACATGCAAAATAAATTATATTTCAGGATAGTTTCAGCTAAAAACTTGTTGGTGGGTGAGTAAAATAAAGTTGAGATTGCCTCCATTATGCAATGATATTACATAGAAATCGTATTTCTAATTCTACTTGTCGGAAATATGTTTTTAAAACGATTGAGTTACATTGGTTGTTGAGTTATTGTACTGTACCTTCGTAAATATTTTACGTTTGTTTTTTTCCTGGTGTACAATAAATAATATTCTTATCTTATCTTACTGAAAGTACAAACGACTTAAAAAAATAAAACTAAAATAATATAAATTTCTATGTAAGAAAGCGGTAATCAGAAAGCGTAAGTGGGAATCGAACCCCTAACTCCAACTCCTGTAGCATAGCTAGCACCTTGCACGAATAAATTTATACAGCGCCATCTGGTAAAAATTTGTGACAACACGATGAGTTAAACATTCAAGAGCTTTAGCTACTAACCGCTAGATGTCACTTCAAAATTGTAACCCCCAAAGGTTAGGTCTATTCGACGCTAGATGTCGCCCTATGCATGCACGCACTGCTTCGTGAAACTACAAAGAGTAGGTAGGTACTATCAGTTGAAGCAAGACATCAAATCGGAGCGGGAAACATCGGCACTCGGCAGGCGGCGGCCGGCTCCATTGCCTTCATTCATTCAATCGCCGGCCGGCTGGCTGGACAGTCGATCGTTGCCTCATCGGCGCGCGAAAAAAAAAACGAAAACAAACCTCCCGAAAAAAAAAATAACGAACTTCGATTTTCAAAAAACAAAGACGAACTTGACAGTTCTGATATTTTGGCGTGTGCGATTAACATTGTTTTTCCAACTTTTGTGGATTTGTTGTGTTGTTGTGGTGACTGTGATCGAACATGGGTGCTTTTGTGGTGTTTTTGTGAGGCGATGCTGGTTGGGGAGCAATCGCCAGCGCCGCGGGTGGTGGCCGGCCTGCGGAAGCTAAGACCCGAGCTGACTCCAGGCCCAACTCCCACACCAACTGATCCCAATTTGAGGATATCAGGTCAGTTGATGATGACGACGATGAGGATCTTTACGAAAGACCGTACCCCGTGTTAGACTGGTTACAGACGACACCTGATAAACTTTTAAATTTTTGCAGATAGATACCAAAACCGGTGTGATAACTCTAAGCCAAAATCGATATATTTTATCCTATTAAGTATACAGGGTGGAACAAAATTCCATGTATTGCAGGGTTCTACTCGTCTATACGAACAACAGTAACTTGTACCTACTATGGGAAAAACTTAAAATCTATAAAAGTATTAGCGGTTGGTTATACATTTGAATGCTGTGTAGGCCAGGGATGGCGAACCAATGGCTCGCGTCTTATTGGTGACGAAGCAATTAGGGTACGTAAATTATATTAATTTGTCAACATTTGGTTACTCGGAAATTGAAGAGATTGATCGGCAGCTGATTAATTGGACTAAACGTGTATTATTACTAAAATAAAGCAGTGTAAGCTGGCACTTCCTAGGTACCCAACTTAAGGAAAGTCCGTTTACCTTGTAACAAGTAGATCTTTGTTCTGTTAGTACTTTTGTAATGTCCTGTTAAATGTTTCGTGTGCAATAAAGTATCTAAATAATAATAAACAAAATTGGAGCTTACCTACGTGAAGGTAAAAATTTAGTTTCTTTCAGATTTTGTGTACACAAATCATTCGTAGATGTCTATCAAGTTTGTTACTTCGTCATCTCATTAGGTAATTCAAGTCAAGATATATATGAAGACGTGAGTGGATGAAGGTGATATGTAGTATTTTCGGTTTTCGGTGTTTTTTTGTGTGGATGAAGGTGATATGTATAATTGAATTACTACAAACCTTAACACATTCGAAATAAAGGTTTATATATTATATATAAACCTTTATCATCAACTTGCCGGGCCGGCAAACGTCGTACCTCCTCAGAATCTTCTTCTTTTTCGTGATTTTTTCCATATTTTAACAGCTATAAAGTCAGACTCCGACTTTAGTAAATAAAGTCAGACTCCGACTTTAGTACTGAAAGTACGCTTCAATTCCTTCACATTTGATCCCTAGATGTAAATAAAGCGTTGATAGAAATAGTTAAAATTAAATGCAATGATGTCTATCAAATAGTTTGCTCGTCTTGGAATATATCATTAATTCAAGATATTATTATATCAACGCCTAAATATTTATAATTTTATTGACTTGAACAATACTTTACTGTATTTAAAAATATTGTTTCGTGCTTACCCAAGAAAAACTCAATGAAATTAAATTACTTATAGTTATTGTGACAAGGGTGACTGAAACGAAAATAATGAACTAGGTATGTTGGCGACAGATCTGGCAACCCCGTTGCTGTGTGAGAATGTTATATTATAAATTTTGTAAGCAACGGGGTAATTGCCTGGATCGATTTCTATTTTATTGTCCTTTTTATTATTTAATTTGTTATAAATATAAGTAATATCTATAATTCGGGCTTTCCATTTTCGGCGCTAACATCGAACTACAAAAAAAAAATGGCAAAAACGGACTAGCCCTCTTTAGGCACGGGCAAGAATTTTCTCGCTTGACGAGAACAAAAAAATGGCAACAAGTGTAGTGTGAGTTTATCTTTATTGAAATAATTCGCAGTAAATTCAGTATATTTGTGGGTAACAGTGCTAAGCAGAATTAATTGAACGAAAACATATTCCTTTCTCAATTCTAGTCACTACATCCTCTTTCAGTCCACAACGTTCTCTAATCACACTATTGCGTATCCTGTCATTCAAAGTAACACCAGACATACTTCTCAAGGACCTCATTTCTACTGGATTAATCCTACTTTCTTGCTTCTTTTGCCATACGCATACCCAAGTCTCGCTACCATACATAAGTGTTGGGACCAGCACTCCATGAATTGAGAAAGGAATGTTGCGTTGGTTTGGACATGTGGAGAGGACGAAGGAAGAAAGATTGACAAAACAAATATATCGAGCGAATGTGGATGGAAGGGCCGGTAATGGACGACCCAGACGGACATACTTCGACCAAATAGGGGATGTATTAGCAGAGGGCAAGATAAAAAGTACCCAAAACCGGCGTGCGTGCATGCAACGACTAGTGAATGTTGAGGAAGCGAAAGTGATATGTCAGGATCGTAGCAAGTGGCAGTCCCTGGTCTCTGCCTACCCCCCTGGGATACAGGCGTGAGTTTATGTTATGTTTTGTTGTGAATACATAAATTTTTAGGTCTGGTCATGCCAGTACACAAGACAGGTGTAACAATATTGTTAACTACTTAATTTGCATCTACACACCCTATCTACACAGCCTATCAATTCAATGCACTATGCTTATAGCATAGTACAGTCCGCAAGTCTGACACACCTACCTAAAAAAATTTAAATTTAAACGAACAAATGACAAAACCCTCTCAGATACGCCCAACCGGTGGTAAACACTCAACAGTACCAAACATGGAAGAAATTTACTCAACAGCACTGAACAATCATGCGGGCATGTACCTATGACTTTTCTTTCTAAGTTAGATATGTACATTTGTGAACTTATAGTAGCAATACCACTCGCTAATGGTGAAGGAAAACATCGTGAGGAAACCTGGGTGTCTGAGCTATTCACATACCTCAGCGCTTGAAATCGCCAATCCGCGGTGGGCACGCGTCGTGATTAGGCCTATACTCTCTCTCTGAGAGAAGGCCTGTGCCCTACAGTGGGACGTATATAGGCTGCTTATATATACTGAACAATCTGAAAGTGAAATATTTGAAGCCCTACAAAGAGATACATCATAGTGTGTGCGAATAAGCCAAGCCAGTCCTATAATAATCGGATTAGAAATGCGTGCGCGTGTTACAAATAAAATCAGTTTTTGTTATGTATAAGCACATAAAAAACACATCCGATTATGCGAATAAGGCCTGATAAGAGTCCCACCAAACCGACGCCCCCTCTAAGGCTTTCTGCGGCATCCGTAGTAGAAGCACAGAGTCTCTGGACTGGAGAGTTGAACATGGGTGGGTGACAAACTAGTCATAAATATCAAATTACACAACGCCACCAAACTATACTCTGTTCCACGAGTCGAACTCCTAGGGAAATAAATAATCTTATCTTATTGGTCAATGCGCGCGGCTAGAGATAAGGGAAACAATAAGCGAAGACGGTCCGCTATTAAGTGGCTATTGAAGGCCACGCGCATTATCTAATGGGCGCACATGGACGATTTTCTTTGGGAGTTCGTTTCGTGGAATGGGGTATAACACCTCTTGTCTCCCGGGCGACCTACGGAAGTAGAATCCTGGAGTCCCCGGACTGGTCTGTTGGACATGGGTGCGTGCCTAGCTGCGACAGTTACTAAATTAATGCCAATGAATATTTTTTAGTCAAAAAATTAAATTAGTCAATAAATCCTGTGCCCCACCAAACTCACGCCCACTGTCAGCAGTAGAAGCTGGACTGGGCAATTGGATAAGAACCGTAAGGTTACCTAAATGCCAATATAAATTACTTATAATTACTTACACAACTAATAGAGTCTTGTAGTACCAAATAACAAATTATACTAGAATTAGCAAGGCATATAAGCCCTGCGTTTTACCAAACTGACGCCCACTGACCCCCTAGGCATCCTGCGACAGGACGACCGAGGGCTACAGTCCCCGGACTGGACGGCAGTCCGCGACGGGTGCCCGATGGCGTGGCGCGGCGTCACAAATTAGAATCTTGAAGTACCAAATTACTCTAGAATTAGCAATGCGTCTAGGTCCTGAATTCCACCGAACTGACGCCCACTGTCCCCCCAGGCGTCCTGCGGCAGTACTACCGAGGGCCGGAGTACCCGGACTGGACATGGGTGCGAGCGGCAGTCCGCGACGGCTGCCTGATGGCGTGGCGCGACGGCACGCTGCCGCGGCGCGCCGCCGCACGGCTGCCGCTGCGGCAGCTGCATCTGCGCGCGGCGCCAGCGCTGCCGCACGCCTTCCAGCTCTCCCGGCTACGGGACGACGCGTCCGTTGCCACTTTTCAGGTGAATATAGTCCCATGAGACTAGACTTCCTATGAGATCAGGTTACTCCCATTCCATGCGTCTTGCCCTAGAGTCTAATACACACATAGTTTTCCAGTAGAATAATATAAGCACGACAATAGACGTTCATCATCATCATCAGCCATTTAACACCCACTGCAGGACATAGGCCTCCTTCGTGGTTTTTACAACCATGGGGGGCTCTGCCACAATCGCCACGCTTGGCAGGCGGGTTGGCGATCGCAGCATGCGGTTGGAATCTCAGGAAGACGCTGCTGCCCGTCTCCTGGTAATCGATTTCCTTAGTCGCCTTCTACGACATCCGCGGAAGGAAATGGAGTGACGCTATTCTTAATCCGGCGCCACACGGATAGACGTTATTTGCCTCTATTTGGTAGTCTACTAAGAAATAGCATTACAATGTCATTGCAGTGGTATAACCCGCGCTAATTAAATAGGCATCTCTCGTGAAGGAGATCGAATCGCGCGAAGGGCCGAGGTAAAATGCACGGGTTATACCATTGGAATCCGATTGGTTACTAAAATACCAATAGTGTCAATCAAACAACTATTACCGTACTAATATGACCACAGACAGTGAATTTGACTTTATTGAACCACCAGGCATTCTATGACTCGCCTCCCAGGCTGTACCCATGCAACTAGGGTCTTGCCATACAAACAGGTAAATTGTGATGTAGTACGTACAGTCGAAAACTTATCAAGGACTAGATAGCATTTGTGCCTAAACGGCCGCTTTAAGTGTTGTTATCTTTGCATAGGTTCTCTGTAGTGGGTCCTTAGAATCACAATTACGTGATTGGGATAATATAAAAACAAGTTTTGCAAAAAGGATCCCCAAAAGATGATATGATTTGTTTCCATTGCTAGTGTTAATTTAATTACCTAACCTTATAAAGCCCCTTAATCTTATCAACAAAGTCAAATGAATAACATAGATATAATAATAGGGGTTAAAGTATGAAATTGCCGTTTTATTGCAATAGGTTCGTTGAATTGAACCTATAAAGAACCTATTGCAATGAAACGGCAATTTCATACTTTAACCCCTATTATTATTATTTTATTTTTTTTGGTGAAATCTCTTCCTAGTATGTAGGTGTATTTTTCGTTCATCTCCTCCCTTCATTTGATATTTTTTATTTATGTATGTTTATTCTACATATTTTATTTCATATTTATGTACCGTTTATGTATGTGTATTAAATATATAAATATCTTGCTTAGTATTGTTTAGTTGCACCGACTACCCATCATTTAGCTTCTCATTTTTTTCCGCCAGTGGTTGTCTGGAAGAAATTACTTTTGTAGTAGAAGTAAAAAGGCCGCCAATTGTACTGTACTATATTTTTGTTAAATTCTCATATCTAATTCCTTGTGTACATACAATAAAGAATATTCTATCTATCTACCTAAAATGACTATTGTGGTACGAGGATGTTCCATTTTATAAGTCACATATTGTTTCCGTATTATTATTTTTTTAATTGCCTTTTTCGAGGGTAAGCTACAGTAGTCTATGATTAAACACTCGAGTTCAAGTTGAGCGTCCTTTGGCTTTGAGACTACTTTTTTCTCGACCTTTGTCTAGCTAAGCAAAAGAAACAAAAAATCTAGTCGCATATCCGTTATCCGAGAGCGTTTACCAACACGAAAGTCCTAAAAAAACATGAATGTTGCCCAATTTACTTTGGATTATCTGTGGTCATCATTATTTTCATTATACAAATATGGTGGTCGCGGTAGAGACAAATTAAAAAAATCAAAATGATTTTATTTAAAATAACTACAAACTATGATTAGGTATAAGTTAAACTAGGCGTGTTCATTTCAAAATCTAGAAGTAGGTAAACGTTATAGCTGGCGTAGAAAATTGTTCACGCAGGTGGATTTTGTGACGCCAAGTAGGACCTACGTACCAAGGCAAGGTCGCCGCGTCTACGTCGGCCTTAGCAATCAAAATAGTTGAAGATCAATAGTATGAGTGGGTTTCTTTTGAAACACTCCTCAGAGGCAGTTTAAATGATCTGTGGTTACGTTTTTCCCTTTACCACAGACTGTTTAAACTACCTCTGAGGAGTGTTTTAAGGAATCGTGTTTTTTATAAATAGGATAGTATAAACACTCCCCACTCATACTATTAGAAGACTAGAAAGGCCACTTTCAAGTCTTCTGAGTAAATGAGAAAGTCAATGGCGTCACTTTGTTTTTAAGGTTCCGTACCCGAAGGGTGCCAAACGGGACCCTATTACTAATCCGTCTGTCACCAACCTGTATCTCATGAACCGTGATAGCTAGGCAGTTGAAATTTTCACAGATGATGTATTTCTGTTGCCGCTATAACAATAAATACTAAAACAGAATAAAAGTAACATTTAAGGGGGCTCCCATACAACAAACGTATTTTTTTTGCCGTTTTTTTGCTCGATATTAATAAAAGCAACAGGTAATATTCACAGAACATTTAGTTCTATATTCGCTTCAATAATAAACAGTTAAATAAAATAAGTATTTAAGGGGGGCTTACATACAACAAACGTGATTTTTGCCGTTTTTCGCTAATGGTGCGGAACCCTTCGAGCGCGAGTCCGACTCGCACTTGGCCAGTTTTTAAGTGTACGTAGACTTAAAAAAAGCGCTGATGTTCTTTTGTTTTAAATTTTCGAAAGCCATAAATATTAAAGCCACTTTAACATTTAATGGCCAGTTGTGATTAAAAAAAGTTGTCCTCCACTTTGAAATCTTATTCTCCTAATTATTGTTTTGAGCAGTATCTCAGCCGATCCATACTAGAGTACCAACTGTTCTAATACCTGCGTCATTCAAACGTATTTTTCTTCTTACGGTGTCTCTCCGACAAGCGAAGGTTGGCAGTCAGCTCCGCATGTTTATCTCTGTGTCTCGCGAGGCGGAAGAGCTCGGCAGCACTTGCGATTCCAGTCCACTCCCGTAGTTTCTCAACCAGGATTTCTTTTTCCGGCCTACGCGTCTCTGGATGTACTGTGTCTCCAGCCAGCGATTTTTCCCATCATTATGAGTTGGAGACCATATCTTAGGTAACAAAATACCCATAGCATCCAAATACATGCCCCACGTATGCCATCTTTATTTACCCGGATAAAACAGGTGATAGTTTTTTGCGATTTCAAAATTTCCTCCATAAATTTCCCAAAAGTTCTTTGTATTAACGAGTAAAACCCCACATTTTTGGATGTATATGGGTCTTTTGTTTCACCTGTATACACAATGTATCGAAAATTATTTCTTCCCGAAAGGGCTGCTCTCTACTCGTCAGTTCAAACTTCTTCAAAATCACGAAAAAATAACACACTGTAAAGACAGTAAGCGATGTGCAAACGATCAGTGACTATGCTCACATTACCGCCAAAAAGATTTGTGCTGACGACTAAGTATATATTTCTCTAGCAAGCTAGCGCGTCTGGCTTGAATAACTTGAGTACCGCAAAACACAAAATTATTATTGTGTGTAATGTAGAACTCGTTACCCACGAATAAACCTAAACACGACTTCTCTTGATATAAATGCGGACGTAGATAAAGACTGCTTCTCAGGTGGCACACTGCGTTTAATGCTCTCTGAGGCCGTTTGGCTATTGGAACTAGGCTAATATCAACAATGTGCCATGATTCCATGAATGATCATCTGTCTTGATCATCGGAATAGGTAGAGTATAAATACCTACAATGGCCACACGACAATCATTTGTCTCGGTCCCAAACTAAGATACCCTCGGAGTTGGCGAGGAGACTTTACTTCGATTTATGGCATTTATTACTTCGTTTATGGCATGCACTTGTCAATGAGTGACACAGCCGCTAGGTCGCATTACGTTACATTACAAACGAAGTGGCGCGTAATTGTAATGCTTCGAGTAATGTTGAATATTTATTTAATATTTTTTATTTATTGATACTTTTATTGCACTTAAAAAAATCGTACAATGCGGCGGACTTAATGCCATAAGCATTCAACATTACGTGTTATACGATTTTTATGAATATTTTTTTATTGAATATCAATATCACGGGAACTGCTTTATCGCTTTGCTGGTATTAATTGCATTAGTCACTGAGCTATAGCCAACATGCTCTTCACAACAAATCAGAGCACAGTTTTGGTGGTTTTTACCAACTCAATTAAATATCTCCTCCACCACAACTTCAGGTTTTATTTATATTTTACTCTTTTATAAAAAAACATAACTAGCCTGTATACAAGACGCTCCACTTACAGCCTTGTCTCAAAGAGACAGGATGGGCTTAATCACCATGCGTACCAACCGTGGAATGGTGATTTCATGCGCCAAGGTATGTTAACACCTCCGACAGTCGGGTAGGAAAATATCAGGATATTTTCCTTCACATTTAACGAATGGTATTGCTACTACAAATTCACAAATATAGGTAACATACAAAAGAACAAACTCACGATCTCACGAAAGTGAGGTCAGTGGTCTACCGATGCGCCATACTCTACCTATTCCGACCACTGATGATCATCAGTGGTCTTTCTACGGTTACATGACATCCACATTAGAAGTCCATTCGTGGGTGTTGTAAAACCGCGAGTGGTTTATTATACATTTGTGAATGGCACCTAAGGTAATTGAATTGACGCTTCTTGGGACAGATGTTACGTGAATTTGGTTCGCCAGACACCTAACAGAAGTTTAACTCGAAGTTGAAGCAACTCTTAATGTTGTGAGAAATTATTAATCCTTTTGAATAAATCAATTATATTAGAGGAGACAGCGTAAACTATATTTTTGTCGCGTCTTACAGAATTGGCTGCAGCCTAAACTCCATCCACTAACCTGAAATGCTGTAGAAACAATTTCTAGTTTTTTTAAATTATTTATGGCAGACCAACATTGCAAACAGTTACTACTTTAAAAAAAGTGCACAGCCACATATTGTTTGGTACAATCATCATCATCAACATCAGCCATTCGACGCCCACTGCAGGACATAGGCCTCCTTCATGGTTATGATAACCATGAGGGGTTTTGCCATAATCGCCACGCTTGGCAGGCGGGTTGGCGATTGCAGTATACGGTTGGAATCTCAGGAAGACGCTGCTGCCTGTCTCCTGGTAATTGATTTCCTTAGTCGCCTTCTACGACATCCACGGAAGGAAATGGAGTGACACTATTCTTAATCCAGCGCCACACGGCGTTTGGTACAAATCTGGTCTTATTTATTATAGTTCTACAGGCACGTGTTACCTCTGTTGACTTATCACTCTGATTTATTGAAACAAGAATACTGCCTAAAACGGTTCCCATTCCCTTCTCCATCAGTAAATTCCTTCGTTTAGTTCATTTGATTAATCTAATCAGATATGAAACAATTCACCTGACATAGCCTTCAAGATTAGTACCTAAGTAGTGATTGTAGGAATAAACAGGAATTTTTATTGCCAAAAATACGACGAAATAAATTAATTTTATTTCAGCTGAATTGCAAAAATATTGCTTTTAAATATTAGGTATAGTTGACAGTATATATCAACCCTTACATACGCATCATACGTAAAAGGTATATTATCTTTTGTTAAATCAATAGACCTCTAGTTTTTTATATTTTCATATACGAACATTTCTCAAGTGGCAAGTTTATCATGCAGACATCGTTCCGAGATAAGCTCTGAATCAGAGGAGGAAAAATTCCTCCTAAACCAAACGCATACAAAAGTTACAAACGTAGTACAAAACTCCAATAAAATTGACTACATTTCACCAATTATTATTATCACAAAACAAAACACACAATTTATAAAAAAGAATAGTTTTATTTTTTCATTGGTACTTAAATTTTATACCCGTTACAGGAAGGTATGATTTGAACCAGCTGAAGTCCGTACCTAGGTAGGTATTACCATATTTTTATCCTGTTTTAACCGACTTTTTTGTTTGGCTATGTTCTCGCATAACTCCGTCAAATGTTAACCAATTTCATGATTTCGCTACGCTCGGGTTATCATAAGTTACTTTCACTCCTAGGGTAACAATGTACTACATATTAGGGTACATACATATTCTGTATAAACCCTGCCTATTACGATTTACCATTCAAGACAAAAAAGGGGTTTTTGTCATTTTCGTCATAGGCCAGACGGACGTTGCAGACACAGTAATATCGTCCCGTTGGCACACTTCGACTACGGAGCCGTAAAAAGTACATTTATGCATTTGATGCAGTTTCCACCATATCATATAGCCTGTCAGTACTAGAAAAGTCCGCAGTCATGCGTAGTAGGGGCGGATCGCTAGTTAAATGAAAGCAGTGTAACACCGGACAATGACCAGGGGACAGTAATCGTGTAGTACCTAATGATACATGCAATTGTTTTTCTATTCACTCGACTAATTGTTGTTGCAGAGAAAATTGAGTCGAAAGCATTGTATAACGACGCTAGTGTTTGCCATTGTACGTGTTTATATTTTGACTAGAAGTCACTTAAGTTAGGCAAACAGTTATTTGGTATAAAAAAATAATAACCGACTTTAAAACACTACATCACTAAAAACTTACAATACCTACGCGAATACGTGCTTTCAATATAAAGGTATTTTTTTTATTATTTCTTATTTTTTTACACTTAAATTTTTAGTGGTGGAGCGGGAGAAAAAAAATCAAGTCCCTTATAACCATAATTTACCCTACTTAGTACTTTACTTTAAAACTTTAAGTTCTCAATTTCCATCTCCTGAAAGTCTTCACCAGAACATTACCAAATTACGCTGGGACTACTTTTACGCTATATTTTATGAAACATAATGCATATTATTAAAGGATGGGCCCCCTAAGGCCTTATTTACTGCTGTCCATTGAAGAGTTCCATTCTTCATCTCCGACTTCATCGCGTCTTCACTAAATTAAAATTGGACCGATGTGACGTTATATCTATTCGAAAAAATCTTCAAACCGAGGTAAACACTGTGCTTGTCATTACGCATATAAGGAAAGTAAAAATAAAAACATGAATTAGCCAAAGAAAAAGTGAGTGAATTTTATTTTACATTTAATAAATCAACAACTTTGGTGAACTCATTCTTCAACTTTCCCGCCTTTTTTTTCTCTATGTGGCCGGCCATATACTTAGCCATTATTTTTCATTTTCATCATTGAAAAAATGGTAATTGTTTACCCCAAATTATGTTATTTTACAGAATTATAACAAAGTCATTTAAAAAAATATATTCTTTAACTAATACTTAACTTTTTTTTTATTATGTTATGTTATGTTTTTTTTATTACTATAGAAAGTTGTAACATGGTTCAACAGAAATGTGAAAATAGATCGATTTTTTTTTCATAATTTGACAGCTGTCAATTAAAAACCACATAAAAAGGTATTACTTTAATACGGTATTTGACACGATCAACAATAAATTATTTCATATGCTCGATTAAAACAAAAATTACAAAATATCTCGGAAAATTTATCTCTTTTAGTCAATTTCTAGTTATTACAATTTTTAAATAGATTAAACATAAAAAGAGTGCTCTGAAATGTGACGTCATAAGCCAGTATTTTCATACAAAATTCCATACTTTTAAATAAAAGTAACTCATTTGATATTTTATCAAATACCCAATTTCAACTCGCTCGTCAGGCAACTTCAGACCTGATTTCAGAGTATGAGTAATGAAAAATAATAAAGTTTTTGTTTTTGATCTATCGTGAAAATGGCAAAAAACACAAGTGTCCCAAACTGGATGAAGGAAAACATAATTATTTTTGCTAAATACGTTATACATACGTTTACGGAACCCGCGGTAGGTACGCGAATCCGACTTCCACTAGCCCAGTATTTCTCAAATCCAATCGCGTTGGCAGAAATAACGGCAGTAATTTAGCACAATAACAAGATGTGTAAACGTCTTCAATTAATAAGATAAAAATAGGTGCTGAGGAAATCGTATAGGAGAAAAGTAATCCTTTTGCGAGGTTTCTTACAACATACGATATTAATATCTATAATTGAATTGGTAACAATAGATGAGTAATACGACATACCTCCTAGAGTAGAGTTATAATTATGCCAGCTGGATGTTATTGAAGTGTAAATCATAACGGTTATGGACTTACGGCTATGACCACTTTTACTTTTAGAGGTCATTTAGTGCAACGTCTTCGAAGTCGTCCCGGGCCCCTCGAAACCCGCCTTTCTCACGTTTCTTCACTTAATAGACCTCAGTATAATGCAACAAACGTAAATCATCGTCTTTTGTACCGGAGCAATCTTTTATGCGGCTGTTTACCATAAGAAGGGCTAGACTCGCGAAGGTGTTGATATTCACAATGAAACAGGTTTTGATGAAGCCCGGATCTGGCTCTCCCCATACCCTAACCTTCAACTATTTCTATGACTCTATCTTGCTTCGGATCACATATCATACAGTTTATTATTTTACGGTTTCTTCCACGTCAATACATAAAATATTCAAATTACCGTCTCCGTTTATGGGTTATAATAACAATTTATCTTTCATTGTTGCAGACATGCAACGAGACGGAGTACGCCCGCTGGGTGCGCGCGCTCTGCGTCGAGATCCTGCGACAGACGCCTCTGCCGCAAGTCCGGTTTCTGGACGTGTTACCCGCCGCTGATACAGCAAGTAAGGAACCAAAGAAAGAGGCTACTCAGCATGAGACGCCCTTATGTCCGCCGAAGCCGCCGCCGCGCGCGCGCCGCCGGCTTCTGACGTCGCCAGAGACGCACCTCCCGCACCGGGACCACTCCCCAGCCGCCACGGATGAGGGTATCGTCGTCGAGGACGACGACTACGACTCATCGTCCGATCGCAGCCTCGATCTCTCCCTCTCCCTCGACGCTCTCAAAACCACGGATGTGGTTGACGCGCCCATTCGTAAAGCGCAAATTGTTAAATGCGACAATTGCAGCAAATTGAGCGCGGGCGCGCAACAGCATCACACGTTACCGCGCGCGGCGAGATCTGGCGAATTGGAGCAAGGTCGACATCGTTACTTAAAGAGGTGGGAGGGGACGGAGCGAGGCGCCGAGCGGGGCCGCTACGCGCTGGAAGCGGCGCGCCGGAAGACCGCTTCGTTGGAGAGTCGGGCGAGGTCGTGCTCCCCCAACGTGCACGAGGTGGTTACGCAATATATTCCTGTGAGGGAACGCCGCGCGCTGTTTGAATCCATGACCCAGAGCGGGACCACTTTGGCCCGGAGTAGCGAGCAGCTGGCGCAGCCCCCCAGAGTAGAAGATGCCGCTCTGACCCCTCGAAGAGCGGCATCCCTTCACGACTTGCAAGCGCCGCCCTCAAGGTCCGTCAGTGACTTACGTCAGTTCTTCGAGTCGGTGGCGCGCGGCGCGGGTGGCGGCTGCGCTGGCCTTCAGCGATACAGCGCTCCCCCGCAGCCCGTGTCGCGCGCCTTCACCTCTTTAACCTGTGCTTGAATACTCTATGTACCTACCAAGCATGATCATCGAAGAACAACCTGACGCATGTGTTCCTCGGAGCTCCTGCCTGGACTATACTGTATTGTATACTTACGCCTTGTAAATATTGTATAAAGACTCACGGCGTGGATCGCCGACTAATCTCATTTTAGTCGTTTGTGTTAAGACTGTTAAAAAGTATTGTTATGCATAGAAGTACCTAATATATAATAATGAAATAAACTGAGATGTACATCTATTGATCAACTGTTGCAATTTAATTTCTTGCTCCATTAATATAATTATCTTTGATTGTTCTCATATCTCTTGTAAGTAAGTCAGTATACGGGCGACAGGTTAGACAACAGTTCTATTATGTGTTGGGTTGCCTCAATCGTTGACAATCAGACGTAACTTTCATTGTTGGGTACTCTTTATTGCCAGAAATGTTGGGTTACGTGTCGTGTACTAATTACGCCGCTTGTGTGTGACTAAATACTGTTTTTGCGAAACACCTGGGCGATAGTGGTTACAATGGAATGAAATGTCAGTCAGCAGGGCGCTGCAAAGGTCGCGAGGCACGTCGCGTCCTCGCTCCCATGTACTAAAGAACGCCAACCTCTTGCAAAACTATCGATAAAAGGAGCTTGCCATTCACGTTTTAACATTATACTATTACACCAACCTCTGCGTCTTCCAGTTGGCGCGCAACGAGATTGTTAAGACATTCGTGACCTATTCACAGGGAGCTCGACCATTATCGGGTTTTCTTAGCTCATTCAGCTCGCGAATTCAATGGCAACTTGCGTTTTCATCCGGAAACACAAAAGCTTGTCGTGCCGTGGAACGAACAAAGGCGCTGATTTCATTTCGCTGAGTGCCTTTTCTTATTGACACTCGCTTTAGAAACAGAAAGTGGCATTTTAAAAGGGAAAATGGAAATAGTTAAAGATAAAATTCCGAGACTCTGTGGCACCTTAAACTAATTAGAATTCGTGAGTCATAGAGAACGAAGCATGACGATCTTACCAAGAAACTGACAAGTAATAAATATTAGATTCATCGCTAAATTAATGCCATCTGCGGCGTTTGAATCACTGCCACTTTAGATAACCATTGCGTAAGATCCGTAGAAAATACCAGTTCCGAAAACGTACATTAGACTACCTTTCTAACGCGGTGGACCTTTTCTAATAGCAGCAACAAATTAGCAGCTGGAATGTGGTCGTGTCGAATGGTGGCTGCACCCTCACAACCCGTAATTCAATCGACACAAAAAACTCTGGACAATGGGGAGTTAGAATAGGAAAACAAAAAAAAAGTTATTACAAAGGATACCGAGGGAGGTGCAGTTGAGGTAGCGGGAATTCGTTCCTATCTGATTCGGCTACTTACTTGATGACGGTATTGTAAATGTTACTGAAAGATAAGAAAGCATGATCTCAAAAAAATTGATAGTAATCACTTTGTTGCACACTAATAGCACCATGACCAAGATACCAATATTATTAATGAGAGCTCACCCACCACAAAATTGCTTTCAAGTCAGTCTATGTTAAACAACTTTGCTAGCTGAGACCGGAGTTGCGATACTTCGCAGACCTCCATGTCATGAAATGACCGCGAGGTACATACATAAATTCGGTTTAATGTTTCACAATTTGCGTGCAGCCCGAAACCTTTGCTTTAGCGAGCGTGAAAACATTTGCAGATGTCGAAAGCACTTTGTGTATGTTAACGTAGCGGCAAGGAATTAGCGAGTGCAACTATGCAACATGCATCGAAAATTATGGGCCTAGAGAATACAATTGTTAACATAGTTAAAACCGACGAAGATCCCCAATATTATCTGCAATATTTAACTGAAGAAGTGCACAAATGAATTACTGGCAAGAAAACATGGAACGTCTTATCGATTTCTTCTTGAACTATGATGGTTACTAGGTATCATACAAATATCATCTATTCCAGAAGCCCAGCGAAAGTCTACAGCGTGGATGATGAAAAACAAGAAAGTACTTTAAAAAAAATTGTTGAGATCAAAACTCGTTAGATGTGTGTCAAATCTTGATAGCTGGAGCGGCCATTCTAATTCCAACGCTATCTCCATCGAGGGATGTTGAAAATCGCCTGCGCTGGTCCATTCCGTCGATACCACGATAATGATAGACGTCAGTCGACACCATACTTATCTCCACTCCAGGCAGTTATCAGGTAACTCGGCCAGTGAATGCACTGGCCTTGAACGTGACTTGAGCGTTAGTTTTTTTACCTCGAACGGTGCAAGGTCGACGCCGGTACCCGAATGGATTTGGTTGGTTGGTGAATGTAAGTACAATATGGACTGCAGATGATGTATGGATTAGTGAAGCTTTCAGTCTACTTTTATGGAGCAGTAATTTTGCTATAAAAAAGTAATAAGACGATGTAATAAGAACGGGGCTTAGCTAAGAAGTTGGTCGAAAACGTGCTGAGATTGTTAATAGAAGATTAGATACGTTGCCGTCTCTCTTTATAAAGAGATGTGAAAGGTATAGGAAGATTTAGTTGGTTGTGCGTAGGTATGTCGCAATATATAGACGTGAATGACTTTTCCGATTAGTCTTATAATAATCTGTTGTGTGCGTAAGTACTACTCAGTAGCGAACCTTTAATAAACCTACATAGATGGAAGGGAACAAAGTAAAAAAATACTTAGGTTGCTACCCTGTTTGCGATAATCACTTGAATAGAGGTACATAACAACTGCAGGGAAACCAGAACTGAATTCTGGGACTGAAGGAACAATACGTTGAAAGGCCAATCCGTAATACGAGAATAATTAAAAGTCTTAAAAGCACTTTCTCGAAATCATTCTGATGGTTGATTTAAATGGGTCACAAGTTCACAAATCACAATCACAATAGACTGAATGCAACCAATTCAACGCTGAGAAATTTAAATCATGCCATGCCATGTGGACCCATTATTACGTTCACCTTGAGTTGTGCTCGGCCGAATATTTCGGCAAATACGCATCAAACATTTTGAGATTGATTCCCAAAGTTATCTTCAATGAGCTCGAACTGACGACTCATCCATCATCACCGGTCAATGGTGTTATATAAACGCAAAAGATGAGATAGAGGAAAGAAATATAAATAATTTCCTACTGATACCAGAGGATTTTGGAGTTCTATGTTATTAGTACACATTATTGATATTATTTACGATCGTAGGCACAGTCGTAAGTAACATGTCAAAGTATCTATATCAATCTTTAGAAACGTGCACTTTAATCTGTTACGTTAAGGCTGACTTGAAAACGTAAACGTTGATTCACTGTCGACTGTATATAGAAGTCAATCTAAGCGACTGTAGATTTACCTTTTTTACGCATCGAAGAAGCTCCGTTAGAAAGAGAACTTGGGGCAAAAAATCAACCTACTCTAACTAAAGAAACAATGCCAGTGGTTTGACATGGAATAAATGGATTACTAATGGTTGACCAAAAAATTATTGACAAATGGTCATTCGACAAACAACGTTTAACCAAATGTTCATTTGGCAAACGATACATCTGACAAAAGTATCATCTTACAAAAACTCACTTAGCAAATGATCCATTAGCAAACACTGTATTTGTTAAATGTTTTGAATATTAAAATGTCAATTGACCTTTTTTAATTTCACCAAATAATATGTTTCGCAAATGAAGCATTTGTCCAAATGTCATTTAACAAAATGTTATTTTATAAAATTGCACTTCTTTTTTCAACATTACGATTTAGTCTGTTGGGTAAATTATTCCGCTACCCGCGTATCGCCGTGAGCATGAATTTGTTGCACTGACATTTGAGGATAAATGCATTATTTGGTATCATTTTATATTTACAGGTAAGCTACAAGATTAGATACTTAGGCATTCAATTAATTTTTAATTGAATCGTCATCATCATGAATTTAAATGAATGTTCATCATTAATAATCTAAAAATATTGGCCATACATAAATCAACAGTAGTATTTTCTGGCGCTTCGCCGGCCGCTGCCGCGGCACGCTCGCTTCGCTCGCTCGGCTCGCGCGTTTTGTGGTCACTGTTCTAACCTAACCTAACCAAAATTTGTCTAAGTTTTTTGGTACCTATGTTTTTTTCCATTCTGTCTAGATAAAATATATCAACTAATACTTAAACTATTTTACTTTTTTTTATTTATTTTCCTCAATTTCTTTATTCGTCTACAAAAATTGGCCATACATAAATCCACAGTAGTATTTTCTGGCGCTTCGCCGGCCGCTGCCGCGGCACGCTCGCTTCGCTCGCTCGGCTCGCGCGTTTTGTGGCCACTGTTCTAACCTAACCTAACCAAATTTACCTATTTTTTAATAAACGAAACATTTGTCAAATAATACATTTTATCAAACGTTTTTAGACCAATAGTAGTTTTGTCTGATAACTCAGTTGTTAAATGTTCATTAAGTAAAATAATTATTTGTAAAATGTAAATTTAAGTGTTGATCATTTGGATAAGTGAGTCATTTGTAAAATGATTAGTAGTAAAATGATCAATTGGCGAAAGCATTTTTTGGCAAACATTGTTTGTCAAGTGTAATTTTGACAAATGACTTTTGGTCAAACAGCAGGACCCCGGAATAAATGGCGTTGCGTTACATTATACGCTACACAACATAAACATCATCATCAGCAATTTGACGCCCACTGCAGGACATAGACCTCCCTCATGGTTTTCTAACCATGGAGGGGTTTGCCATAATCGCCACGCTTGGCAGGCGGGTTGGCGATCGCAGTATACGTTTGGAATCTCAGGAAGACGCTGCTGCCCGTCTCCTGGTAATTTATTGCCTTAGTCGTCTCCTACGACATCCGCGGAAGGAAATGGAGTGACGCTATTCTTAATCCGGCGCCACACGGAAATATATAAATGTATAAACATAAACAACCTATATACGTCCCACTGTAGGGCACAGGCCTTCTCTCAGAGAGAGAGTATGGGCTTAATCACCACGCGTGCCCACCGCGGATTGGCGATTTCAAGCGCTGTGGTATATGAATAGCTCAGACACTCAGGTTTCCTCACGATGTTTTCCTTCACCGTTAGCGAGTGGTATTGCTACTATAAACTCACAATGTACCTACATAACTTAGAAAACTAAGTCCTAGATACATGCCCCCACTGGGAATCGAACCTGGGTCTCCCACTACAGTCACAGATAAATTATTTATTTACACTTGCACACACACAAGCCCACGTAAACACACAATAGTAGCTCGATTTATTATTTTCTTTGGAAAGATAGCTCATAGATTTACCAATATACTCGTAGCTGTATAATGGATGTCAGGAGCGCCACCGCCTACGGATGTCATCCTACTTTATTAAATTAATTTATTCATCATCATCATCATCAGCCTTCGCTTGTCCACTGCTGGATATAGGCCTCTCCTATTGCACGCCACTGAGCACGGTCCTCGGCTACTCTCATTCAGCTCTTGCCAGCCGCGTTGCGGAGATCATCGCTCCACCGAGTCTGAGGACGTCCTACACTACGTTTACCGATCCGCGGTCTCCACTCAAGAACTCTTCTACCCCATCGGTTATCAGTTCTTCGGATGATATGGCTGGCCCACTGCCACTTCAGCATGCAAATTCGGTGGGCTATGTCGGTGACTTTGGTTCTCTGTCGGATCACCTCGTTTCGAATTCGATCTTTCAGAAAAACCCCGAGCATAGCCCTTTCCATAGCACGCTGAGCATCTTTAAATTTATGCCCCACCGTGAGTGTCCACGTTTCGGCACCGTATGTCATGCATGACGGGTAGGACGGACGCACTGATTGAAAACATTCGTCTTGAGACTGTGGGATTAGCGATAAGAATACTCAACGTAGTTTCCCATACACTGCCCGGCCCAGTTGTATTCTTCGATTGGCCTCTTTCTCGAAGTTGTTTTTACCTAACTGCATAGAATTAATTTATTATTAATATATAATATTATAAATGTGAAAGTTTGTGAAGATGTTTGGATGTTTGTTACTCAATCGCGTAATAACGGCTGAACGGATTTACATGAAACTTGGCGTACAGATAGACAACGACCTGAGTTGAGACAAAGCATACTTGATATTCCGGTAATGCATTTCTGTGGGATAAAATTGATATTAAGTTTAAAATAGATGGCGTTGTGCAAGAATCGTATATACGGATTCTGTGGCAGCTAGTTTAGATTCTATTTTCTATTTGGAAACATTAGTGCAAACAGCGATTTTGTAAATAAGTTGGAGTTTACAAAGAAGTCGCGATAATTCTGCATAAAAAATTGGTTTTAATAAATAGATAAATGTTTTTATTAAAACAAAACTTTGTAAAAGCCTGTAATAAGGGGCTCCGCTTTTTCTACACTACTATAAGGTACGAGAAACTATAGTAAATTATTTTGGAGGTTGATCAAGGGTTCCGTAATTTTTATGCCTTCAATTTGATCTACTTAATGTGATCTCTAGGTTTGAATATTGTTTCATTGTTGTTTTTAGAGGTGTATTTTTCTTATCATCACTCTCGTCGACTTTATTTTATCACACTTCAGTATAATTCTAAAAGCGGCACATTAAAACCGGCCTTCGAAAAAGGTTTCAGCCATAATCGTAAACCAGTCCCATTGAAAATGGAAGCGGAAACAAGAAACAGTATATCAGTCAACTGAAAATTAACAACAACTCTATTTTGGTCAGAAAAGTCCACTAATCAGTTTTTGGAATCGTTTCTTCGGAGCATTGACCCTAGGCGTGGGGTACATAGGAAGGACGTGGGATGAGGGTGCGGAAACGACGCGCCGTCCTTTCAACACAAAATGTACTGTAGCGATGGGACATAGCCCATAATAAGACGTGGCGATGACGCGAACTCTCACAAAGCCTCGCGTCTTTTCCGCGCCCTCGACGCAAGTCCTTCCTATGTGCCCCACGCCTACACTACTCTTCATTAGGTGCTAATGGATAAGGCCGGCATTACACATCCGATGAAAAGCAGAATTTAAATTTTCAACGTTAATCGATAGGTACTCACTCATATATACAGGGCGTCCCAAACTTATGGGACATGAAGGGAAAGTACCTTAAATATCGTAGATAGGGTATTTTGCTGAAAGAAGACTTTATGTTTTTTTTAAAGTTAGTAATTCTGCATTCAAAGATTTTCTAAAAATTACTTGCCTCGTCTGGGAATCGAACCGACTTAAATGAAAAAAAAAACACCCCTACATTTATGATGCCAATCGAAAGAATGGCCAAAAACTAATAACTCTTCTTAAGATCTTCTAAATGAATGTTTTCCTACTTGGATTGGTACGAATGGACCGATTAGATGGCCGGCCAGATCCCCGGACCTTACACCATTAGATTTCTTCTTTTGGGGATACGTGAAAGATATGCTATACAAAAAGCGATACGAGAACGTGGGCGAGTTACAAACAGATTTGTGCCATATCATATCGAGTATTTACCATAAAAAGATAAGAAAATCAACAAAAAGGCTGCGGACTCATTAAAAGATTGGCGATTTGCGTAAGACAAGAGGGATCACATTTTGAGCATTTAATTAATTAATTTACAAAAAAATACCCACTTAATTGATTACGGCAGTTTCATGTATGTTTTTAATTTGATTAAAATGATTCGCACTGTTCCTTTCTTTTAAAATACTATACTACTTAAGAAGAGTTATTAGTTTTTGGCCATACTTTCGATTGGCATCATAAAAGTAGAGGTGTTTTTTTTACATTTAAGTCGGTTCGATTCCCAGACGAGGCAAGTAACTTTTAGGAAATCTTTGAATGCAGAATTACTAATTTTTAAAAATAACATAAAGTGTTCTTTCAGCAAAATACCCTATCTACGATATTTAAGGTACTTTCCCTTCATAGCCCATAATTTTGGGACGCCCTATATAGTGCAAAAAGGGTCACACGTGGGCTAAGATATATTACCAGAGAGGGTACAAAGATTCTGACAAGGACCAAATCCTTGACTAAATCTTTGACTTTAGACTTTACCGAACCGTATGTCTAGTCGACTTGTCGCTCGTGGCATAAGAAAACTTTAAGCACATGATCCCCTGTTTCTCGTACACTATCAAGCTGTTAAGGCTGGGTTCTCCGAGCGCACGGATTTGTATGGGGCATATTGGGCTGCGCGAGCAAATAGTTGGGGGAAGAGTAGGCATTTTTTAATTTACAATAATACAAATCATATTAATAGAATTTTGACGACATATGTCAATGTCCCGGAAGGACTAATATTCATTCAGTGATAGTCATTTTGTTATATGTATTTTTTATAATCCATAACTCAGTAGCTCAAATAAAACCATATATAGCAAAATGTAGACTCATGTGCGCAATTTTTTTTGATGGTGTTCCTTATATAATGTTAAAAAAAACATAAAAATAATGACCGACGGCCCTAGATAGGACATTGGCAGTAATAATTTTTTTTTAGATTTCAAATACTAGAGATTAGACTCTAAGTTCATTATCATCATCATCAGCCATTCGACGCCCACTGCAGGACATAGGCCTCCATCATGGTTTTCAACCATGAAGGGTTTTGCCATAATCGCCACGCTTGGCAGGCGGATTGGCGATCGCAGTAAGCGGTTGGAATCTCAGGAAGACGCTGCTGCCCGTCTCCTGGTAATTTATTTCCTTAGTCGCCTTCTACGACATCCACGGAAGGAAATGGAGTGACGCTATTCTTAATCCGGCGCCACACGGACTCTTAAGTTACATATTGTATTTTAAAACACCTGATTTACGGGTAATGTTGGAGAACCCAGCCTGCTATTTTCTTGTATGGTCTTTGGCCATCTGAAAACTGTTAACAGTAGACTAGTGGACTAACAGATTGTTAGTGTACAGTCGACAGCACATCAACCTTTACATTGGCACTCTAATCAGTTACGTTAACGGCGACTTTTTAAACAAAATGTAAAGATTGACCTGTTGGTCTCAGGGAGAAGGCAGTGGCGGAAAACCAGCGCTCCCCGGGTCTGACCCGGGCCAACACCAGCTGAGCCGCTGCCTTTTGCCTTTTTTATGTCTGAAGCTTATCGTTGAACCGAGTTTGACGGCTTAGTTAGACGGCTGAACAGCTTAGACACAGATAATAAGGAGTTTGACGTGCGGAAATTGGGAAGTTTGTTTCAAACTTGCAGCAAGCTAGGTATCTAGTGAAGATGGCACTTAAATGGAGACGTGCACCTCCAAAGGAGATTCGACCAAAGGAGTTTCGACCCAAGACTAGTAATAAACCGAATTCAGCTTTAATGTTGGTTTCTCGTATATTAATCATCTGTTAATCTACTGTTTTAACAGCATACTGACAGTTTACGTGTAAGTACTGTTAACTGTCAGTTGTTTTTTTTTTGTATGCCCTCAGTGACAGTTAAAACAGATGTTTAACTAGCGCTAAGAAATGACCCCACGTTCAATTGTGGGAAGGCGGGCGGGGCTCGTCAATTGTGTTATGAATCGGAGCGAGTTTAGAATTACCCGGCAAAATATCAATGCACCTGCCACTGTCAGACCGCCATCAGGCCGCGCCACAGTGCACCGAGAATTATCCTTTACTCTACAGCACATCTTGCGCTCATTCCATTGGTAAAGACAAATCGAGAAGACTGGGGCCGTTTTTGAGTGTGAATTTTGTAGGAAGAAATACTTCTGTGGTGAAATACTGAATGCATGAAGTAATTTTAAACAACTGACACTTGTTAACAGTAGATTTATAGATTGTTAGTGCACGAGAACTAGGAGGTAAATTTAGCTTACCTACATTGTTTAATAGAATCTGAGTATGAATAGGTACTAACGAAAAAAAAATTAATTACATCAAGATAGCCTTGGCATTAACATTTACGTATGAAGTACATTTTCATAACTTTAACGCAAAGAGGTCATGTAGCATCTAGAAAAAACCGGCTAAGTGCGAGTCGGACTCGCGCACGAAGGGTCCGGTGCCATTATCTATACAACAGCTATGAGCTTTTCTCTTTTATGTCTTTGATTTAGTCTATAGAAAACGCTGCTGGTTGTGCAATTACATAGTGTAAATGCAATTATTCTATGTATTTAACCATATTGTACAATTGTTTGTTTTCTTTCAATAAATAAAAATAAAATAAACATTAGACAAAGATCGAATTTGAGAACAGTGCCATCTATAGAAACCAACAAGAAGCGTTCAACATTGACATTTAACGACATGACATCGGCGCTGTGAAGGTTACATAGATGGTCACTAGATAGCGAGCGCTATCTTCAGACAACGTTTGTTGTATGGGAGCTCCCCTTAAATATTTATTTTATTCTGTTTTTAGTATTTGTTGTTATAGCGGCAAAAGAAATACATCATCTGTGAAAATTTCAACTGCCTAGCTAAAACGATTCATGGGATACAGCCTGGTGACAGACAGACAGACAGACGGACGGACAGACAGACAGACAGACAGACCAATGGACACTGAAGTGTCATAGTAATAGCGTCCCGTTTGGCGCCCTTCGGGTACGGAACCCTCAAAACGTCCACTTACAAAATCAGTTCTCACAGCTTAAATATATAGAACATCGAAACTAACCATTACCTTATTACACCACTTACCTGTAGTTCCGATTTAACTCCAACTCTAGTAATCAAAGAAGGCCTAAAGCTAGATAATGTGAATTAACTGACACTGAGCTATCTTGGGACTTGAGGACAAAATATAGATAGTTATGAACGACCAAGACGTGTTGGGCGCCAGACTATTAATACCCATTTAACGCGGCCATTCCTTTTAATAAAACCGTAATAACTTGGACTACCTCACCCTTCCCTCTATTAAACTACAAAGAAGAATGCAGATACTTCCAGGCGTTTTCTAGAGACCTTGCTTCGATGGTAAAGTCATTATCTTGGGCGTGACCGCTTCGATTACACCCGACGGAGGAACCATAATTTTATGGGACTTAGGAGTTAATGAATAAATTGAGAGGAGGAGAGGGGCTTTCGACTTAATAACTCAGGGTTCAATGAAGTGAGAGTTACCCCCGGTTTCTTGTACACTAACAAACTGTTAATCTACTGTTAACAGCTGTCAATTGATCAAAGTGCATACAAAAAGTAAACCACTGACAGCTGTTAACAGTAGATTAACAGTTTGTTAGTGTACGAGAAACCGGGGGTTAGTCTGTGGAACGAATTTCGAACAGATCAAGAGTTTGTTGTACTGAACTGAAACTCAATTTCTACAACAATAAATTGAACGAGTAGAAAGAAGAACGATTATAGCATTTTCATAGCCTACCACGTATTTTCAGATATGGGGTCCTTTGGTTCCGCTTTATTTCGGGAGGGTTCTTCGGTTTGTTTTGTTTTAGACATACACATACAATATTCTTTATTGCATGTACACCAGGAATTACATATGAGATTTAAACAATAACATAGTACAGTACATAGAGCATAGAGGAGCATACATAGAGGAGCGGCGGTGGTAGCCTAGTGGGTAGAACCTAAGACTCGGAAGTGGGAGCCCCAGGTTCGATCCCCGGTGCGGGCATGTACCTATGACTTGGTTTCCTAAGTTATGTACATTTGTGAAGTTATAGTAGCAATACCAGTCGCTAACGGTGAAGTAAAACATCGTGAGGAAACCTGAGTGTCTGAGCTATTCACATACCTCAGCGCTTGAAATCGCCAATACGCGGTGGGCACGCGTGGTGATTAAGCCCATACTCTCTCCCTGAGAGAAGGCATGTGCCCTACAGTGGGACGTATATAGGCTGCTTATGTACATAGAGCGGTCTTATTACTAAAAGTAATTTCTTCTAGACATCCATTATTCCATTACCATTTTAGAGTGATGTATGTGAAAATGTTATATGTACTTGATTTATATTTTTGACGAAACTTTTGGTGGTCATTATACAGTGCCGTGCATGTTTTTTTTCTGTAACTTATAACTTTATATGTGATATTTTTCCTTAGGTAAGTATTTAGTCGGCGGTGGGTCCGTGGATGCGGATGACAAGGGGCCGTGAGAGATGGCATTTGGGGGAAAAGGCCTTTACCCAGCAGTGGGCAGTGGTGGGCGGGTGACGATGATAATATAATATTTAGTCTACTAAATTCACTCTACGAGTATGTATTTTGGTATTTCGAGCGAGATATACCTACAATTGAGAATAAGCAGAACTGGGAGTCGATTCCGGTACATCATTATAATATGGTACAAAGATGGTTGATTCATGGTCGGATCACGTGAGATTTTTTTTTAATTCCATTGACGCCTAGAATGTTTTGTGCGTAGATTTGAAGTGGCAATTAAATGATATAGACGCATTTATGTAGTTGTAATTGCTACAATGCATCAACTCACGATGTTAACCTTCATGGCTAGCGAACTACAATTTTACAAGTGTATGTAACATAGTTATTGGTACAGGCCGGGATTCGAACCCACGACGTCACGCATGTGAGGCACGGGTTCTATCAATGCCCTATCACCGCCCTCACTCTGTCACTTACGTAGGTGTGTATTGTGAAACAACGTGGCGGGTCACCGTGTCTGTCAACAAACTGTGGCTTACCTACCTATCAACCTCTTGCCTCAGCTTGTGTACCCGAGTAGTGTACGCACCCACGCCTTAGTACACAATTCGATGTACGAGTAGATGCCCGTGTTGACGTGGCTCTATCTAGCGGGGCCGCTAGAGATACGAGTCGTATCATACGACCATGAGGTTGAGGTATCTATCTTCTATCTGTCATCATCATCATCATCATCATCATCAGCCATTTGACGCACACTGCAGGGAGGCCCTTATGGTTTTCCAAGCTTCCCGGTCTTATGCCGCCCACATCCAACGACTCCCCGCCATCGTAACCTATCTATCTATACATGAAAGACGCCCACTGTTGGACAGAGGCCTCTTCACCGTCACTCCATCCTCGCCAGTCCCCTATATCCCCGTTTCAGTAGCATATAAACGTATATGCTACTGAAACATAAAAGAAAACACTGCCTTGAGACTATTTTTTTAACCCTATATACTTCTTATAGAGAGTAGGCATTTGGGGGATAGGCCTATACCCAGTAGTGGGCAGCTAGCTGATGGTGATATACTTCTTATATAACATTATATCATAATCTGTTAAAAAACATTCGATGAATAATTTGAGAGGAACATGCAGAATAATTTCATTTCAGTTACAATTTATGCTTGTATGTATTATCAAAAGCAAATTTCTCCAGAAGTATCGAAAACCTGTCAGATTTCTTACATAATTCGAAAGGCACATGCAATATCATCGAATCGTATAAGTTATTTATTAGCTTCGAAGAATCGAAAGGGCCTGATGGACACCGACGTTAGACGCCATTTACAAAGTATTTTAAAAGGCACAAACTAATTCGTAAGGCACATGGCGCCAGCTAAGCATTCCTATGGAGGTATCGTAGTCCTAACTCTCGGGGCCCCGCTAGTTAGAAGTACGTCCCATATGGTAAGGTGGTCCGTAAGTCACTCTTCTTTGATTACTGTTGCTGACATTTATGTAGAGCAGGTCTTCTCAGCCTTTTGCAACGCCGACCCTAAGGCGTTCTACTAAATGCCCCACGGACCCCTCAGAAACATCATCAGTAAGTTTCTATGAGTGAGAAACGTAGTTTAGCTTGACCTGTGGTTACGGCTCTTAGCCTCATATTTAGGCCATTGTACGTAACACAATACACCTGTGTGTACAATACACCTATGAGTCAGTTACAACACTTCAGTAAAAGCCGTTTTGAAAACTTCCACAAGGCGAACAACGTTACTAAGAAAGTTAAATGCACCTAGAGCCTTTCCACAACACTACCCTTAAGATGAGCGAGGAGAATGTTATTACGGAATGAGGACGTGAAATTGAAATGAAGTGTGAATCAATGAAATAATTTTGTAGATTCCAGTGAACTTAGCGGACTCAATTGAACGAAGGCATCATATTTCCATCGAAAAGGTCCCATCATGCGAGAACATTATCCCAGGCGCATTTCTACACTAAACGTAGTTTTTTTTCATAATCTTACCATCAGGCGTCCGCGAACCCCAGGTTAAGAAACTCTGATATTGAGTATGCCCAGAGAGTAATGTCGTACTGGATGGTACAGTCGACAGCAGATCGATCTTTACTTTTTACTCGGAAAGTCGTCCGTTTTGTAACTAAGTAGAGTGCAGGCACTTAAAGGTGTATGTACTGTCGACTTTACTTACCCAAATCTTAAGTATCCCAACTAAACAAAGGTAGGGTAATTCCGGGGCAGTTGGCCTTAAGGGAGAGATGGCCTAGTCCAAAAAATTCCATTAAATTTGACTAGATGTCGCTAGCGCTCATTTAGTTCGCTTTGAGTCGTGTGTGCAAACACCTGTACGCAAAAATATTGGCGAAAAAAAAGCTAAAAGTAAGTAAAATCCTCTTGTTTTGTTTTGCGTAATGTGAAAATGAATTAAAGAGTTGACGTTCTATGTTAAAGTTGTGCAGTATTTCCTAAAAAATCATGCTTTTTAATACTTTCGTGATGGTTCATGAGTCGTGCTAAATTATAACCTCAAAATAATATCAATATCACGCATATTTTGTCACGTGTCCGGTGTGGCCATCTCTCCCAGAAAATTAGGAGAGATGGCCATATTTTGTCAGGGTGTGATGGCCGTATTATTAATATACGTGATTGCATATTTTTTTTAACTAAGACCAATTTTTATCCTTATTGTAGATGCCAAATAAATACAAGAGAAAAGCGGTAGCTATTAGAGGGAATTGGAGTGAAGAATCGTTAAAAGCTGCCATCATCGCTTTGAAAAATGCTGAAATGTCAGTTTATGCTGCTGCGAAAATGTAGCAGATTCCAAGAAAAACTTTAGAAAGGCGTTTTAAACAGAATAACGACAAGAAAGGACCTATGGGTCCAAGCTCCTTATTTGGCAAAGAAAATGAAAATAAACTTGCAAACCATATCAAATCAATGCAAGCAAAAGGTTTTCCTTTAACGATTGAGGATGTTAGAAAAATAGCTTATCAGCTAGCTGAACAGTGCTTGTACAACAGCGCCACCATGTCGGTCCGAGTACAGGAGCAGAATTCGGAGGCAATTCCATTGAGAAGAGGCGTGAGACAGGGAGACGTTATCTCTCCGAAACTGTTCACGAACTCACTGGAAGATGCCTTCAAGCTTCTGGAATGGCAGGGACGCGGCATCAATATCAATGGCGAGTACATCACGCACCTTCGATTTGCCGACGATATAGTAGTCATGGCAGAAACGATGGAAGACCTCGGCATAATGCTCGAAGACCTCAGTCGAGTTTCCCAACGTGTGGGCCTTAAAATGAACATGGACAAAACGAAGGTCATGTCGAACGCCCGTGTTGTGCCCACCCCAATAACATTGGGGAACACGACTCTCGAAGTTGTAGACGAATACGTCTACTTAGGACAAACAGTCCAACTAGGCCGGTCCAACTTCGTGAAAGAGGTCAATCGTCGAATCCAACTCGGCTGGGCAGCATTCGGGAAACTTAGAAAAGTCTTTTCGTCTAACATACCTCAATCGCTCAAGACAAAATTATACAACCAGTGTGTGTTACCAGTGATGACTTATGGCACTGAAACGTGGTCTCTAACTATGGGCCTCATAAGAAAGCTCAAGGTCACGCAACGAGCTATGGAAAGGGCTATGCTCGGAATTTCTCTACGAGATCGAATCAGAAATGATGAGATTCGTAGACGAACGAAAGTCGTCGACATAGCCCAGCGGATTAGTAAGTTGAAGTGGCAGTGGGCGGGGCACATAGCACGCAGAACTGATGGCCGATGGGGCCGAAAAGTTCTCGAATGGAGACCACATATCGGCAAGCGCAGCGTAGGACGACCAGCCACAAGATGGACAGATGACCTCATCCAAGTGGCAGGAAGACGCTGGATGCAGGCCGCTTCCAACCGGTCTTTTTGGAAATCCATGGAGGAGGCCTATGTCCAGCAGTGGACTTCTTGTGGCTGAATGATGATGATGATGATGATGAACAGTTACATTTAAAACACAGGCTACGACTTTGTTAAATTATTTTTAGGAAGACATCCAGATATTACAATAAGAAAATCAGAAGGTGTTTCCTTAGCTCGATCAAATGCGATGAATAGACGGGAGGTAGATGCATACTTTAATCTCTTGGAAAATGTCCTGATGGTCGACGACGTAATGATGAAACCCAGTCACATATTTAATATGGACGAGACAGGACTACAATTAAATAACCGTCCAGATCATGTACTTGCTGCAAAAGGATCCAAGGCTGTGTCAACAGTTACATCCACAGAAAAGGGCGAAACGATTACTGTCATAGCATGCTGTAATGCTGAAGGTACATTTTTACCTCCAGCTTGCATTATGAAAGGTAAAAATAAAAAACCTGAGTTTGAAGATGGTATGCCTCCTGGATCAAAGGTTTTTATGTCCCCTAAGTCTGCATATATAACGTCAGCTATATTTTTAGAATGGATGAAAACACACTTCGTCCAAAGGAAACCTGCAGGAAAAGTCCTTCTCTTGTTAGATGGCCACTCTACTCATTGTAATTCCGTTGAAATGTTAGAATACGCAGAACAAAATGACATAGTGTTGCTGTCAATGCCTAGTCATACATCTCACTATCTTCAGCCCTTGGATCGTGCTGTTTTTAAGTCATTAAAATCCCATTTCTATGAACAATGTCGGCTGTGGCTAAAACAAAATTCTGGTCGTCGTATCACAAGACTGACATTTGGATCATTACTGAACAAAGCATGGGGAAAAGCAGCTTGTGCGGAGAATGCTATTGCAGGGTTCAAAGCGACAGGAGTTTGCCCATATAATCCAAGTGCAGTTCCTGATTATGCTTTTACACTAGAATCAGTGGAAAACACATCTTTATCCCGCAATGACACTCCAGCTACAACTACCGTCCAGGTTGCAAGCGGTACCATCACTTCTGTATCTCCAAATCATGAACGAGATGAAGTTGCAGGAGCTTCAGTAGGACCAGATCGTGAGCTTGTCACTGATAATGAGTCATCTTCTAGTGTAGACGAACATCGAATGTTGAATGTAAGCCCGGAAATCTTACCAAAAAAAAGACCAAGGAACGCTTTGATACAGACTGGTGTAAATATTGCGGCAATGCTTCCGTCGACTTCAGCTACTCCACGTAAAGAAAAATGCGATAACATTCCAGATCTGACACCAACGCGAATTCTAAATGAAATATCTCCTGTACCTCAAAAACTAACAGAAGTACGCAAACGAGCTAAGCAAATTGGCACAATTTTGACATCAGCAGAACACATCAACATAAGAAAATGTAAAGAAGATGCTAAAAATGTTAAAGAATTACAAATTGCTAAGAAGTTAAAAAGAGAAAACAAGACTGATTTAAAACTAAACAAGACTGAAAATATTAAAAAAGAAAATAAGTCTAATAAAAAAGAAAAGAAGATTGAGAAGGAAACAATAAAGAAAAATGTTCCGAGAAAAAGAAAATCGTTACGAAGATTGTCTGATAGTAGCGACGATGATGAAGAACTAGTATTATGCGATGTTTCAGATGAAGAACGTGGAGGCGAAGAAAACATCTGTGTTGGCTGTGGCGAGAATTACTATGAAACACTTCTCGTCGAAGACTGGCTCCAGTGCAATATTTGTAAACTCTGGGTGCATGAAAATTGCACAGAGTTCGACGATATGTGCTCCAAATGTGGAAAAAAGATGACACATGATCTCAAAAATAAGAGGTGCTTGGTAAAAAAGGAGTAAAGTAGGAATAACTGATGGCCAACTTACCCTTACTGCTAAGGCCATCTCTCCCGGGCACTCTGGGTGAGATGGCCAATTGCGATTTTAATGTTATGTTAATTTTGAGAATGATTATATTTGAAGAGATACGTTTTTTGTTAAAAAACCTTTAGTATATTGTTCAAAGTTTAATTAAAATAATAAATTACAACTTACATCTGTGTAGTTTTGTTTCTATAAGACTTCTAAAAAACTATGGCCAACTACCCCTGACTTACCCTATAGTACCTACAAGGTTACTGTAACGCTCTTGAAATGCTTGGGTTTACCTAAATATTTACATTCGGAGAACCCTTGAGAGTAAAGCGAGAAGGCGATTTAGTCGTGCGGTTTTTCATCACCCTTTACATTGATTATAGTTGCTAAGTTTAGCTAATTCATGTTTTTATTTTTACTTTCCTTATATTCGTAATGAAAAGCACAGTGTTTACCTCACCATTCACAATTCACTGCGAATAACTTTCACGGACATCGATTTTAACTTTTAAATGGGAACCAAACATTGTCCGAGAGGATCGCTACATATTGCAATATAATTATGCAGCGAACTGTGTCCGAAATGAGTGAAGTTTTGTTACTGAGCTGTTTACTACTTACCCCACATGCCTCATAGCGCATGACTATCAAAACAAAGGTTGTTGGTTTCGATTCCTGCTGGAGGACGTCATTATTATTATTAAAATCCTTTACTACATGTAAACAAACAGTTTTGCACATAGGCGAGCTTAATGCTACTTAGCATTATCTACCAGCTAACCTAAGCTATGAAGAAAACATTAACAGGTATTGCAACATACTCGTAAAAGCAGTTTTAGTATCAATAAATTACTATATTAAAGTTAAAATTACTTACATTAGTCAATTACTAGTTATTACAATTTTTAAAAACATAAATTAATAATTATAAGTAAAAAAAAAATAAAAAAGATAATAATAATACATCCACAATTGTTTCGTCCAAAGTAATAAATCAAGATGACGAATGAATTAACTGTCAAACAAACCGCCCCGAGACATACTCGAGCCAAAGGTTCCCATAACGCCGGCAGCGTTACCCCGCTGCACAGCGAGAGAGATCCTCTGCATCAAGTATGCCCCAGAGCGGTAGTCCATGCCGCGGTTCCTCAAGCGACGCCCTAACTCCTTTATAAAGGCTCTTCCCTGGACTCCCCATACCCCAGTAGTCTCAATAGCTAGAGGCACAAAGAAGTAGCTACGCATTAACGAGCTGTACTTGGCACATTTGTGGCTAGCAGCCGCTTCCGCAGCAGCCCCAGGAGAAATGGCCGTTGAGCCTAAGTGAGACTCGTAAAATAATAAATATACTTACTACCTAATTACTTATTTAGACCTAGATATATAAAATATAATAGAGGGGAAATATTATACAAGTACAACATAATAATATCTAAATAAATACTTGATATAATAAATAAATACATAAACCTACAGATTTAGGAAAGATAGGACGTCGTACTTGATTTGTACAAATGACATCGTCTGGGTGCTTTTCCATGTTTGTGATTCAATGTACTTGCCAGGTTACCATAGCACAGGGCATCCAAGTTTGAGACCAGGCCCTAAAGTCTAATACACAAAGTTTTTCAATAAAATGATATGAGCACGTCAATAGCTGTTATTTGCCTCTATTTGCTCTCATCTCTCGCGAAAAAGATCGAAACCGAGTTAAGTTGCACGGATCATACCATTGGAACGCGATTGGTAAAAAAAAAATTAAACAGCATTCCACATTAAATGCTACCTCAAATGTAAATGGAATAAAGCCGACTTGTCATAAATCGTCTAGAGGTTAGATTCGATAGATCTACGTTAACTGAACATAGCTAAGACAAATATTTTTCTTTTTCAGCCTTGCGACCGGCGATAGCCTTTTTGTGAATATTGCGACAAATTGCGAATCGTTGGTTGCGGTGGTAGCCTAGTGGGTAGAACATTGGACACGGAAGCGGGAGACCCAGGTTCGATTCCCAGTGCGGGCGTGTACCTATGACTTTGTTTTCTAAGTTATGTACATTTGTGTAGTTATAGTAGCAATACTACTCGCTAACCGTGAAGGAAAACATCGTGAGGAAACCTGAGTGTCTGAGCTATTCATATAGCTCAGCGCTTAAAATCGCCAATCAGCGGTGGGCACGCGTGGTGATGAGTATGAGTATCATTTTTTTTTATTTGCTATAAGGCATGGTAATTACAAATTATGTAGATGGTAACTTAAAATTATGGCACAAGCATGCTCTACCCGTCAGGGTGCGCAAATGTTATTTTTGTTTTAAAAAATAATATTTGAGCAATAATATTAAGCCCATACGAGAAGGCCTGTGCCCTACAGTGGGACATATATATAGGCTGCTTATGTTATGTATGCAAATCGTTGAATTGTATTTAAGTCTAGTGTGGTGTTACGTAGAGATAGGCATATATTGTATACATTTTGAGTTTATTAAAAAGGCTTCGTTAACCATTGACTGGGAATTATGCAACTGTGAAAAGGGCAACCTATTGCTCAATTAATAGTTAACGAAACATGAGTTTCAATATTATGTTAACAACATAATAATAATAACTTCCACACAACACAATCGCTTGTCCTCGTCCCAAACAAGGATAATCTGTGCTATGGTAACCAGGCAAGGACACCATGAACATGGAAATACACCCAGACTCAAGACCAATGCCTCTCTCTCCATGACACAGAAACGTTTTAATTCGTATCATACAATAACTTACTATTTATCTCTTATCTTTATCTATTGCCGAAAACTTTTTGATAAATACATTTTTTCATAAAACTACCAAAAAATTGCTCAAGAATATTTGGGACAAGATAATCTGTCAAACAGTGCTAAAATAATTGGCTTATTACCCACCACTTCTAAGGTACATTTAGCTTGTTACCTACCATATCTAATATCGGCTAAACGTCAGTTATTGAACGAGCCTATCAGATAATCACGCAATAGATTACCGTTTTATCGCCAGCCCATCCCAAAAATGGCAAGCAACAACATTCGCCTATTGACCACTAATAAATAATAAATAGATATATAGGCACGTCGCTAACAACTCAACCTTTACATTTTCGTTGCAAAGCCGCCCGTAACGTAACTAAACAGAGTGCATGCATGTTACTATGCTGTCTACTCTACAAATTTACCTGAAAGGAATCTTAACAATCAATTCCGATGTCGCAATGTACAGCGAACTTACATTGAATTGGACATGCAATCGGACAAACAAAAATGAGCAATTATATTACATTGCTGGCAAAAGAGCACCTCTCAACAGAATGTGCGATAGCTATAATATAGCATTCACGGAAGTTGATTTGTTTCATAAGTCAAAGCAGTGCTGCAAGCAAATGTTCACAAGAAACCTGTCAAATTCATGAGCTGTACCGATTTGTTGCGTTTACTTCTTCCAATGTATAATATTAATGATTGTTTGTGTATGTATCTCTTTCTAAAATAGTTAGTTGCTTTAGTGTTTGTTCATTTTAATCTTAGAACTTAATCTAAAGTCCTGTATTGCGCCTCTTACTTATTTTTTATATTAAGTATTACCTATCTGTGGGAAATGCTGAGGAATTGGCAAAATGTACTATATTGACTATAATATTTTTTATACCATAAGTTTGTCAATTCTGTTTTTTCTCCTTAAATAAATAAATTAATTAATAACGACTTGTTTATACAGTCAACCATTACATTATTACCATTACATAATTTTACATTTTTGTTACAAAGTGGCCCGTAACGTAACTCGGTAGAGTGGCTGCTTGTAAAGGTTGATGTGCTGTCGACTGTACTAGTAAATGTTTATTCTAAAATCCGCCTTGTGATGTGTGCCACAAGCAAGTGGTTTCTACTCTCTGACCACCTGATAAGTGGTGGTAGCTGGGGTCGGTATAACATTCAAATAAAATCAATCAAATATTTTTTTTTTATTCAAAGGAGCACAGAAACTGCGACTTAATGAACGCTAAAAGATAAACTAGTGTCCATTTTAAAATCTAGATCATTTTAGGGAAAAACTGGACCAAACTTAGCCTTTTCAAGTCCTTCTATACTTTAATTCTCTCTAAACTGGCTTTAATTCCAGACATCATTGTCATCTAAATAAACCAAGTCATGGGTACATGCCCGCATTGGGGATCGAACCTGGGTCTCTCGCTTCCGAGTCCGATTTTAGGCTACCAACCTCAGTGTGAAGTTGTAGTAGCAATACCACTCGCTAGCTGTGAAGGAAAACATCGTGAGGAAACCTGAGTGTCTGAGCTATTCACATACCGAAGCGCTTGAAATCGCCAATCCGCGGTGGGCACGCGTGGTGATTAAGCCCATACTCTCTCCCTGAGAGAAGGCCTGTGCCCTACAGTGGGACGTATATAGGCTGCTTATGTTATGTAATTTAAAATCATCAGGAAAGCAATTCAAAATCATCGGTGGATTATCTCTCTTTTTGTGATCTAAATACTGGAGTTCATTTTCGTAAATTCCTTGACTTCCTACATAGTCTTCCAATCCGTTGTTGCTAAATACCATTTTCAATACTGATCAGCTGACGACCTTCCTACCAGTTCTTGATAATAACGTCTGCATAGCTATGCATATGCATCATTTGTGATGAGTTACCATGGACATTATCAACGGCTATGTTGACTTATTTCCTGATGCATACAATAGTAGCCCATTATACCAGTGTCTCTAGGTTTAGCTCGAACAATACAATACTGAATAAGGGCATGTGTCATACCAACAGTGACTTATCAGTTACCATTTCCTATTATAGGTCTACGGAAAGTGGGGCCTAACTAAAAGTAAAAGGGCATATTACCGAAGTGGTATTTACGGTCAAGTCAAAGATTTAATTGTCAAGGAAACAATTTTTGTTGTTTGGTTGAAGCGTGACATTTCCTTCCAAGGTTCATAGTAAGCTACACCAATTATAGCTTCTATACTTATTGAAATAAAGACTCCTCACTTCACCCATAGTACCCCGTATCCATCCATACGGGTAGTTAATCATTTATAAAAGGTCAGTAATTATTTTATGGCAGTTGTTATCTACTTTTTATACCACGACAAGCTTTCAAGTCGATTAAATGAAAAAACATCCACGATGGCTATCAAACAAAAACGTAGTTAATAACCACACATCTTAGGACAACGACTTTGCGAATAATAGACTATTATTTGGCATAACACAAAAGCGGGAGAAAAACAGAATAGAAGGCCTTTCTTCTCTGTAGAAGACACAAGAAATAGACCATAATAAGACATGAATGATCACATACTTGTTAACAGATCGTCATAGGAGAATGTTCCCGCATGACCAGTTTGAGCATTTAAACAATTATTATTATTGTCTAAAGTTATGATTATGAATCATCGCCACTTCTGGAAGACGCGAAACGACGTTTTCAGTGTCATATTTTGTATAGATTTTGAAAAGAAAACCAATATCATCCGCTTGATATCCTGTCGAAAAAGAACCACTGTTTTGTGGCGAAAGTTACCCAAAGTTCAATTCAATTATTTATTTGCAACCAAGCACATATAATTTTTTTGGTGTTCATTACAAGACAACGCTAAGAACGTAGTTGCCCGAAAACATACACAAACAGTGTATGCTTTACTCACATTAAGTATTGATGCACAACTTTACTATCTCCTACAAGTACGCATCATCTGTAATTTACGAAAGTTTCGATTTTTCATAATAAGAAAGCCGTTGTTTTGGAACTTGGACAAAAAAAACTTGGAACTTGGAAAAAAAAGTAGCGCAAATATCGCAACATTACCCGCGCCGGACCTTCCGTGCCAATCTGTCCAAAACGTGACTATTACCAATAAAATAAAAGTCGTTATCTCAGTTCTTAACCAGCGATTAGCTGTTAGCTAATGTTATAAAAACAGTGCAAGAACAATTACAACAATTCCTCATAAACAACACGATCTATTGTTATCTGGAGACATGTTAAAAAGCAAAACGGGCTAAAGCTTGCAACATACTGGGTGGAAAAGTAGTCTGAAAAAGTTGGCAAGCAAGTAATTACTGAGTCCAAAAGATGAAAATTCGTTGAACAGTACTAAAAAAAATTATACAAACAGAAATACAAAATACCTACTAAATTTTAAGCACTCCCGAAATGGAAATTACATAATTATACTATGTGAAATGAGTTTTCAACTTCGCAGAAAATCTACGTAATAAACTAACAATGAAACTTTTTAAACTTTCCTCCCGTGGTACGTCCTCAGCCTATAGAACAGCAATTCTTAGGAATATAACAAATAATTGCTACAGAGGCGTGAAAGTGAAGCTTTTTCTGTCGCACGACGACCGTCAACAAACGCGTCCGTAACCTCAATGAATGTAGAGTTTGGAATTATGCGACTGGACCTAGAACCACAGGAAAACATATTGCACCTTCGGTAGTACAAGGGCACAACTTACAAAAAATTACATTAAATGGGAGTCTTTATCCCACCAGATAGAGGAGTGTTTTAAGGCATTTCTGCATACTTAACTCATTTTACCGTTTTTTGTAAGTTGTGCCCTTGTACTACCGAAGGTTATAAAAAGAACACATAAAAAAGGCATGGCTGGATCCAAGGCATGGACCCAGAGTCCATGGAAAACAGAAGTATTTTATAAAAAATAAAAAATAAATCTGATTAACAAGTTGCCGGAAACGTGAAAGACTGCTGTAGAAGCTGAGCGAAGCCGATTAGAAGAAGAATAAGAAATACATTTATTTATGGCATGTCTACCAGATCCCAACTCTAAGTTCGGTTCATTGTAAGAAAGTGAGAGCGGTAGGATGCGCCGGCGTCTGGCCGTACGCGCTAATCGCAGGCGCTGGCGAGTGCATAGAGTGCGTTTGTTAGCTTGGTACTTGGTAATGATGGCACTCTTGCTATCTATCGTTGATTGTATTGATGTAGTTCTTGTACATAAGTTTTGAAAATTAAATGCATAAAAATTGTGAATGTAAATATGAGATGAATGAAACTCTGGAATAAAACCCGATCTAAAGTATGTAGAGACTGTGATGTTATGGCTGATGAGATGGCAAATGTAATGAGGTTTTAATTTACAAACGATTTGCATCGAAACGAAACTTTACGAACAGGTGTTCAGAATTGCAAATAAATGTATCCGCTTGTATGGGAATCGCCCTTATGGAGCTCTCTATTAATCTGTAGAATTCTAAAGGACCCGATCGGGCCACCATAACATTGGTTTTCATTGTTCTTTTCAAGGTCGTAATCTAACAGTTTAGTGTTTGTTTTGGGAGAGAGAAGGAAAAGGAATTAAAAAGGGAGAAGAATAGAAAGTTCAAACCTACCCGTACTTGAGTCTGAACATATTATTCTGAACAAAGCAGTTCCCTTAACAATCAGCGTAAACAACGTACTTACGCTCTTATTACGTAACAGTTTTACAGTCTATAGTACCGACGTCCACTAGGTTTACGATCCATAAACGTATAAATCACCGAATATCAAAGGGTGACTGACCTATTACAACTCCAGCTGCATTCACCCACGCCGCGGACGGAATAAAACAAAAATACAGCTTCGTATTGTTCAGATATATGTAATTAAAACAAAAAACCAGATAAGTCTGTGTCGGGCCACGCGCAGTGTATGGTTCCTTAGATGGATATTAGACTTACTACAGACTTGTTTGACTTACATTAAGTTTAACATGCCATACCAAAAAATATTCACAATAAAAACCGGCCAAGCGCGTGTCGGGCCACGCGCAATGTAGGGTTCCGTAGAAAGAAGGTTTTTTTTACCTGCTTTACAGAAATAACAACTTCATAAAAGCAATTTTCAATGGGATTTGTACAAAGTTTTCCTTTTATTAAATATGTTGGTCGAATAATTGCTGTGATAGTTCTATTACCTATCAAACTCTCAGACCACATTCATAAAAAGTATACTCTTTTATTACAATCGGTAAAAATGTTAGAATGTGCGAGTGAGAAAGCACGTTAGGTGTAACAGCAACCTTAAGCGTCATCGATCGACTAGTACAGGGATGGCTAAACAGTGGCACGCGTGCCATTGATGGCACGTGACAAAATATTATGGGCACGCGCAACAATCGAGAAAATAATGAAATTCACTAGAGGTTCGCATCCACCATAAAGGTTGGCCATCCCTGGACTAGTACATCCGATTCAACGTCACCGACCCGAGCGTGGTGGTTCCGTTTCATTCACTATTACATTCACAGGCCAACTAAGTAAATTATTTTTTCAAAAGTCTGTCATCCCAAATGTTAAATGTTTAATAGAGAAAAAAATTAAAAATGTTGACGGTATCTAAACTCCATTCCACGAAACGAGCTCCCAAAGAAAATCGTCCATGTGCGCCCATTGGTTAATACGCGTGACCTTCAATAACTAACCTACCCTATGAAGCGGACCGTCAACGCTTATCTCTAGCCGCACGCATTGACCAATGAGATGCGAGTATTTTGTTCCCTAGGAGGTCGACTCATGGAATGGATACTTACATGCCCTGAAAATATTGGTAATGATTCCAAAATCACAAATAATAAAATAATAAAATGAGCTACAAGAACTTCTGTTAAAAAGAGAAGAAACGTTCTGCCTTTCTGTCTTTTTAATTTTGTGCCGACGCCTTTACAGCAGCGCTCGTAAAAAGCCCAGACAGGCAGACCGTTCATAGGGATTATTGTAGACAACGTGTCCACTGTCCATAATAAAAGAGATCTACGAGCCAGCTGCCACTTTCACCGGTTCCAAAATGCTCTATGAATAGTGGAATCTGATTGAGGGTTACACACTACACCATTCGAGCGAACCCACTGGTCGTGGAATCGATTTCCGCTTTTCGCACTCCCGCCTTCTTGTTCTATGAATACAGGAATCGGTCAGAGGGTTATACTCAAGATGTTATGCTACACCATTCGAACGAACCCCGCACGTCAATGCTTGTGTTGAGTTATCTTTAGGGTTGCCATATTTGTCACCGTATTTGACCATCTCGTCCCTTATGGCTACATATCCCGTATTTGTCCCGTATTTCGTCAAAATACGGAAATAGGTGAGTGGCGCGGGCGCCCGTACGGCTAGCGGCTGCGGTGTGGGGCGCGCGCGCATGAGAGGTGAGAGGGCGGCAAAATATGACTGGGCGAAAAAATTACTAAGTACTCAATTTGATGTTAATTTAAAATAAAAATTATAAACAGATGTGTAATATCTGGAATAAAAACTCTTTTTTTTGTAAGTTTTGGGCGTCACGCGTCGGAAGAGAAAACGTCCCGTATTGGTTCCTAAAAGTTATGGCAACCCCAGTTATCTTCAAAGCTCATTTAATTCAAACGGTTTTGGGTTGCAAATGTTGCTGTTGTAGAAATACGATTTGTGATTAAACATTGGCATTTGCTTGATCACGTTCGCTTCGTTTATTCTGTCGTTGAAATTGCAAGGTGCACGTAACTGCGTACACAAATCGTACGCTGTCTGCGTAGAATTGAGTGAAGTAAAAACGTAGTATTTTCAAGAATGAGCAGCTAAGGAACTAATGGTTGGCTGTAGACAAAGGGACATAAATTATGTGGCCAGTGGCCCCAATGCTTAAGGCCCCAGAAATCGGTCAATACAAAGCAGAATGTAGGTTAACCAATAACCAAACCAATAACAGTTACACATAAGTTGTGATAATATTACCCCGTTAAAATAAAAAAATTAAAAATATTAAAATTATTTAATTGATCTGTCAGGATGGTGGCAAGGGGCAATCCCTGGTCTCTGCCTACCCTTCTGGGATACAGGCATGAGTTTATGTATGTATGTAAGATAAAAAAAATAAGGCCGCGTGTTGCTGTGTATTTATCTAATTAATTTTTTTGTTCTTTACATTTTGTATTAGTATTTTTAGTTGGCAATCTTCCTTTCAGTTTAACTGCCAATCTGTAATTGATGAAAATAGCAGCACTCACTTAAGCAATATATTTAACTAGTAACTGTTTACATTGGTGATCTGAATAAATAAATAAATCATAAATTTATCTTAAGGGCTGATCAATACAATCTCGTGGAACGTTATCGTGCAGTCGACAGCAGGTCAACCTTTACATTATTATTGCAACGTCGACCGTAACGTAACTGAGTAAAATGCTCGCGTGTAAAGTTTGATGTGCTGTCGACTGTACTTATGTCTGTAACTGCGCCGGCGCCGGCGCCGCTGCCGGTTACCATCTTCAATAATTAGAAAACCAGTTTGGACTCGACTCTCACTTTGGTCGAAATTATTGTTAAGTGCATCCGCACAATGCTATTACGAGCTTCCGACTCATTACCGGCTTTAATGCAACCGCTTCAAGAATAATTCAGCTAACTCTTAGTTCGCAGAATAATAAGAATAGAAGGTAATCTTTTGGTTGGTATTTCTCGGCTGAAATTCAGAATTCTCTGAGACGTCCTCGGGCATTTACATTATACAATTTAGGTACAATAACAGCAGATCAACCTTTACATTTTTTTTCCAAAGTCGCCCTTAACGTAACTGATTAAGTGCATGTATGTTAAGGTTGATGTGACTGTACATAAACTGTGAACTGAACTAAAGTTACGATAAGACTAAATTCCAGACAAAATGTGTGAAACAACTGACAACTTTATACTGCGTAGTATTACTGGGTAGTACAATGGCACGAGCCGCACGAGTCACTAAAATGTCAGAATTTGTCAATTCATGTACGGGAAAGTCGCGACTTTTGACATTTAACACTCGCGACTCTAGTCATCATTAGGGTTGCCAGATTTTTTTTATACTGTAAGGGACTAATGCTCATTTTGGTAAAAAAACGTGATTTTACTTTTTTTTTCCCGGGACGTTGTTTTTATTGCTAGTTGCTTACAAGCAAGATTGCGTAGATTTTACATATTTTTAAAATCCAATGCAGCTATAATTTAGTTCAAAACGGTCATTAATACGTTCTTTATCAAATCCGGAGTACTACTGGAGTAATACGGGACAGAGTCTGTCCCGGCGGGACGTTTAAAATTATGCCTGAAATACGGGACGTCCCGGGAAATACGCTGGTCATCGTAGTTACTCCCCAGGCAGGGCGGATCAAAATTCACGTATCCTATACGACAAGAAGGGGCTCTATCCGAAAAAAATCAGCTGTTGCATACAATTCGAATTCACTTTATAATGATGTACCTATGTACCTATGAATAAAATAAATACGTAAATACTAGTTACCACCTACGACGGCTTAAAAAAGTAACAGCTAAATTTTTTTCACGTTTTCATAGTAAAAATGGTTTGTATCCACGAGAAGACCCCCCATTTTCAGATAGATTTAGGGCTTTTTTTGACAATTATGATTTTTACAATATCGACGTTGTTTACTTCCGACAAGATTCGATTGTTTTTATTCCTTTCTTAATCTTTGGCTGCGCTTCTGGCATATTATTTACCAGCGCATATTAAGGTCTTCCTTCGGCGTTCATGATGCAAAATATTTTTTTACTACCCGCACGTATTCGAGTATCGATGTTGGTTACCTCGGAGCACAACCATTGTTTTCATTCCTTTCTTCATCTGTAGCTGTGCTTCTGGCGTATTACTAGCGCGTATCACTTAGGAAATATTACTTCTGTGTTCATGATGCAAAAATATTTTTTTCCTACCCGTACTCATTCCCACGTTCACTCAGGATTGGGGTCCGCCACCTTTGTTGATTCTATTCCCGTTCCATTATGAAAGTACGAATTCACTTTTTTATTTATCGACGCCGCCGTGTCGTTTTAATGATCCCACCTCAACTTTTGATGTTTACTTTGTCCTTTTATCGACTTCTTTGTTGCGAAGAGATTCAACAAGAACACCATCTGCAGCTGTCGTGACCTTTCACCCTAAAGAAATAGAAACTAATTTCCATTGTGGAGTTGTAATGTTTAAGTTTTGCGAGCGAGGGGTGGTGTCTTTGAGCAAGGGATGAAAAATATGCTTTCTCTAATTAAATGGTTGTAACTGCTCCTTTTACTGTGAACCCAAAAATAAAGCCGCAAGAGATGTGCTGACATCATTTTCATCTAAAAGTCATCTTCAAGACAGTAAAAATATAGTACATTACGGTGTTGATTTCTACTTATCCAAATCGAAAACCACTTTTTGTTTAGAAATCGTACCTACGCCGAGCGCAATAAGTTATAGGTTCGGAATGTCTCCAAATGCATTTTCATTGGATTTGATCCACAATCTGATCACCGAGATACAACAGACGAGAGGTAACGGGACAACGACGATAACATTTGATTGACACGTAAATTATCAAATGTGATGGAGTGGAAATTCACATGTCGTGTGCTAAACCTGAAGATATCATCAATGAAAAATGTAGCTTACATTCCACATGACATTGAACATGTAGAAGTTTTTGAGCTCAAACAGAATTGCTTTATCGGATTTTACGGATATATTTCGTCGTTGTACCTCCAAGTTGTATACTGAGAAATACTATTGTAGAAGTATATCGTTCACTGCATTAATAAGACATGGCCGTATTAATAAAGCACTTTTACCTCTGAGACCGATCTTCAATGTCCACTTCAAGATACTGTTCCAAACAAGACAGTCGCTTCATACGGATCATAGTCCGCTATCTACTCAGTCAGAAAACTAGGTGGATGGATGTAGTAAGGAAAGCTTTTACAGAATTTGGTAAACGATAAACAAGTTCATGAATAGGGTAAACTGGAGAGAGAAAATAAGAAAAGCTGACCCCACCAACATGTGGGACTAATAAGGAAGCCGCTTAGCACATTTGTTCCTTGGGTGAGCTGACTTAGATCGGGAGCCATCCGGAGCCGCCGTGTGGGTAGGTGGGGGGAGGGGGGAAGTGTCCTTCCGCCGGGCATCTTATGAAGCTCTCTACCTCCCTACTTAAAGCTACTAGGGCAAGTTTGGTATCATTGTTAGTTAAATAAACGACGAGAGATTAATTTCTGGAATAAAAAAGTACCAATTTCATAATGAAAAACCAAAACGTCTGATGAAAACAAAAAATCTCGAACTAGATTTCTGCAAGTAAACCTCGTTTATTATTTTACTATCATGTATAGAAAAATAAAAAATACATATTCGGAAAGCCACTGTTATAGAAATATATACTTAGTTTGGAATTGGTCAGAAATTAGAGATAGAATCGAAATAACATTCCCCAGTAGCTACAATGGTTCAGGCAGATAGTTCCCCTTACAGTCCCTTCTTAAATTACCACCCTATATATCACATGGATCGGCAATATAGACAATATTAGGTACATCTTTTATAATAAAGCGGAAATATAAAACAACAAATTGTATTGCCTCATGTTATTCAAATTAGACGTTGACTCGAGAAATCGTATTATACCTAATTACTAAGTAGGCCTCTGCGTCGCGCATATGAATTTTTTTCATCCAACTTTTTATGTAAAATCCGAGTCAAGTATATATTTCTATAATCTGTGTAAATGTGGTTTTAATATGAAGTTTCCTTTAGTAAAAAAAAAGCTGGGTTCCCATACAAGAGGTGCCACTATTTTCCGGAATATAAAGCTGAGAGGAGAGAGAGTCCGCTAACTACTCAGTACTCCACGACTCGTTTGCCGTTCTTTCTACTGTTCCAAGTCAGCAAGTCATCCTTAGACGTTGGACTGTATCAAATTTCGGCACTTCTAAAGAGATCCTAGGGGTGGTTCGCATAGCATGAGATAAAACACGTACTAATAGTGAACGTCGTCAACACTGTTTTTAATCCCCGGAGTTACTTACTGGAAATACTTTTACAAGTTAATAAACAACTAAAGATCATCAATTATTTTTATATGCACTTTTGCCAAAGTGCAACTTGCGACAAAGCAGCAGTTAGTCTCCTCCAAAGGCACACATAAAAGAAGAATTTAGGACGTTCGACGTGCAAGTCTTCGATAAGATTCGCCCTCAGGGCAAGGTTACATTTAACCGTAAGTGGAGGATTATTATCGGATACATTACGATGACAGTCGTAACAAGATGGATGGCGCACGATAAATCAAAAGTCAGAAGCACATCCCAGTTCATAGCAACTTTATTAAGTTAGATTGCGACCTTGAAAAGAACAATTAGAAAACCTTTGTTCGGGCTCCATTCAGGCTATTTAAAATTTTACAGATTAACTTGTTTTAAAGATGTCAGCTGACGTTACAGTCGACAGGGCAACAAGCTATTTATACAGTCTACTTAGTAACGCTTCGAATTCGCAACTAAAATGTACAACTTGATGAGCTGTTGACTGTAGAGGTATAATACGGTATTTGACACGATCAAAAATAAATTATTTCATATGCTCGATTAAAATAATAATTACAAAATATCTCGGAAAGTGTATCTCTTTTAGTCAATTACTAGTTATTACAATTTTTAAATAGATTAAATATAAAAAGAGTGCTCTGAAATGTGACGTCATAAGCAAGTATTTTCATACAAAATTTCGTTTTAAAAGTTACAGAACATTAACTTTTACATGCAAGCACTCTACTCAGGTTATGATAATGGGACTAGCAACAAAACGGGTAAACTGGTGGTCACTGCATATGTATACCGTATGGCAATAAATATCTCTACATAGATAATTTAAATCCATCTCTATTATTAAAAGTAATTTTGTTAAGAATTATGATTGACATAGCCGGTGAGATCGTAAGAAGAAGTGGCTATAGGCTGGTCACTGATCAATCAATCAATATAGTTATTTATGAAAATAGGTGTGTTTACAATAAAGGTCTTACAGTATATTTTAGGTGTATAAGAAACGTAGTTATAAAAATATGTTTAAGCATGCACATGCACAATGAATTATGAAATTAAAATAATATACAAAACCAAGAAATGTCACAATTAGAAAATAGGTTCATAAGTCATTATACAGTGATGTCATTAAAAGAAACGTCAAAATTAAATAGTGTTTAAAGGGGTTTGTTCATTTTTTTATGGAAGCTGGCATATCCACCCGCCGCCATTTTGAATTTTTTTCAACGTTTTCCGCGCACGGTGAAAGTGGTAAATATAGATAGAGGAAACTTATACAAACAAAAAACTTCTAGTTAGATGGAAAACCAGCCAACTATTGCGGTTCGAATTAGATAGATAGATAGATAGAGATAGAGACTTTATTGCACATGAAAAGGTAAATTGCACAGATATTTCTTAACCTAAGAGTACAAACGGCGGCCTTGTCACTAGCTACTTTGTCAAAATAACGTTAATTGCGATGTGATGTGATTTAGTAGGAAAAGTGTTTTTTTTTGCTAGGGTGTGTTGTTTTCTAATAAAAAATTAAATCAACCTGGAGATTATTATTTGAATGCAATGAAATGCGTGTACACACGTAATTACTGCATTCTTAATGATTGTCATTGATCTCATATGAGGATCTTTACCCCCAAATATCTCGGAAACGTGACACTTTAGGGTACCATATTATGACTACCTATTAGTTTTTTGTTTTTATAAGTATTCTCTATCCACATTTACCACTTTCATCGTGCGCGGAAACTTTGAAAAATATTCAAAATGGCGGCGGGTGGATATTCCACAGAGGTCCAATCTCCTAGAGTAATGTCATTAAAAATTCGTCTAAAGAATAACAAAATTTGTCAATAAGAATTTGGCAAGGTTTACTTTAAATTTCGATAAATATGTACGTTTGTTTCATCTCACTAGGTGTTTTGTTGTAAATTTTTGGTGCCATGCAAAAAAGGCTCTTTGACATCAGAACTGTTTTTACATTGGGAAGGCTGAGCTTATCAGTATCATTATCATCAGCCATTTGACGCCCACTGCAGGACATAGGCCTCCCTAATGGTTTTCATAACCACGAGGGGTTTTGCCATAATCGCCACGCTTGGCAGGCGGGTTGGCGATCGCAGTATGCGGTAGGAATCTCAGGAAGACGCTGCTCCCCATCTCCTGGTAATTTATTTCCTTAGTCGCCTTCTACGACATCCACGGCAGGAAATGGAGTGACGCTATTCATAATCCGGCGCCACACGGAAGCCACTAATCAGTATATTGTGATCTAATTGGTCCATGGCGGATTTGAAGACCTTTACAAAGAGATCAGGATTTGTTATTACAAAAACAGCCATTTCATATATTATGTTGATCTGTTGAAGAATCAATACCGGATGGGTTAAAAAGGTTCGCGAGTGGATATCATGATGACTAAACACAGCGTAGGATGCCCGTTGGACCGACGATCTGTAGCTGATTGCTGGTAGCTGCTGGATGAGGATGGCCGTGGACAGAATGAAGTAACGTGCATGGGGAGATCCATGTCCAGCTGTGGACGAATACAGGACGAGTTATGGATTGATTGATAGATGGATTAAATTGTTAAAAAAAGTTAAGGGGATCCAGTCATCATATCATTTGCTCCGAAGTACACATACACTAACTCAACATTATGTAGGTACGCTTGATTTGCCAGCACAACAGTTGACCAAGTTAACTTCGGTACTACCGGTACGTCTCTGTCGTTTGATGACTGTAGGAAAAGTAGTCCCTCTGTCAGTTGCATTGTACGAGTATGTAGGCTTCACGACACGCAAAAAACAAATCAATCAGTTAGTGACACAAGAACCTCCTCCTCACACATGACCGGCGTATGATAAAAACCCGTTACGCTGCCAGTTTCATGTGTACCTCGATTTTTTGTCACCGATTCAGTCATATCTTCGGACACTTATTCCAAAGAATCCGATCTCTTAAAACCTACACACGGCGAGCAACGGTCAACTGTCAAAAGCGATCATACTCTACACATTCTTGCAACAATATAATCGGCTTGGTCATCACTCCAGTTTCTAACTGTAGTGGTCCAAATTCTACATTCAAACCAGTACAATGATATCATTCAATACCTTTTGATATTCTAGCATCACGCCCCTTTACTGTCACGCATTCCTTGAGCTTAGAAGAATCGGAGGATCTACTCTGGATTACAAAGTTGTTCTCACATTGTTTGGACACGGTCGTCACCTGTTTGATGGAGCAACTGTAAGAGAAATAAGTAAGTAAATAATGGACATAAAATACCTATTTTCCAATGCCATAACCTGGAAAGGTTTTCAGTCGTGGGATTCTGGTTAATTTTCATCAAGACTGATGTTTTGCTGGTAGGAGTTTAAGCAGCAGATGCCTGACATATACATATGCCGAGAGCGTACATGAGGAATCGTCTCACGCATAGGATTTTTTGTCTCACGCATGACGCATAAGACTTTTTGTCTCATGCATAGGACTTTTTGTCTTACTCATAGGTTAATGCTGCATAGGTAAATCGTCTGTAACAGATATAATAACCCACGACAAGTGCTTCATATGAGCACAATCTCCGCACAACACAATCACTTGTCCGACCGAGGATACCATGTTTTATGGTCACCAGACAAATAAATCACAAACATAGAAAAACACCTAAACTGAGGCTATCTACAGTAAGTTAAGTGGGGCATCCAGTGAGAATCAAACTTACACCCCTGTCTTGCCGCTAGACCAATCAAGCCAGTTACCGCTAGACCAACGACACATTCTTATCGGGTAACAAACGAGTAGAGGCCCGCCAACTAGCCTGCATACCAAATCCGAATCAATTTATCTTAAAGACGCCTTATTATGAGGTAACCCGCGCGACTGGGCCCGCATTGGAGGGAATAATGGGACATTAGAGACTGGGACAAGACTGATGTCCCATTGTGTCCCGGCATGTCAATCGGTTGACTTGATAAGCATAAAATCTATTGAGTGCCGACCTACCGCGACGAGTTTTACCTTGGCTTCTTGAGGATTAGGGTTAGGGCTTAATCGGTATTCTACTTAGTACTTTTTCCCTTTTAAATATCTATGGATAATGATCCTAGTAAAGTAAATAAGTAGTCCTCACGGAAGCTGCTCGGCTGTCCCAAAATAAACACATTAAGTTACTAGAGTTACGAAAAGTGCAAATATCTGGGATTGAAAAAAAAATGTCTCTTACTGTTTTTATTTTTGGGATAGCCGAGCAGCTTCCGTCAGGAATTTACTCATTTACTTTACCAGGATCATTATCCATAGATATTTAAGAGGAGAAAGACTACTTCAAAAGGTTTTACAACTTTGTAAACTGTAGGTACTTCCAAAAGTCGGCGTGATGAAAGAATTAAGATAACTCTGTCACGTCAAACGAAAATGGCTCAACTTTTCTACAAAACTTATGGAAAGTGTTGTAGAAAGTTTCATTCATTTTCGCTGGGCCTAAAATGGATATTGGCTTCCGAAACCAAATGACACCATATTTTCCTGTCGTGCGCTACCTCCCTCCAAAAGTTCTTCGAGACGTTTACCTTGAGCTGGCGCATTTCCCTCTCTACTAAGTCCTTTAAGCGATATGGTATCGTAGTGGATGTTTTATCTAAATTGGCGGCTAGATTAGGATGTCTCAGGACAGGTCCCACGGTATTTTTGGCTATCTTTTACGCTAGCAGGCGATGGCGGAGAACAGAAATAAATTGAGTGCTTTCGAGAGGACCTATAGCAAGCGGTGAATGAATAGGGTTATGATTTGGACTGCAATAATGCACGAAGGTAGATTCATATCCAAGAGGTCCTAAGTTCGATTCCAGCATGAACCAATAACTTTATTAACGTAGCAATACTAATCACTCACTAACGGGGAAGGCAAACATAAGGAGGATCATTTTCTATGAGCATAAGGATCATAGAAAATGATCTGAGGTAGGTACTGAACTGGTGGACCTACACTTAAGAATATGCTGACGACGATTATCGGGCGCCCTCTTGATTTGCTATTGAAGATGTTAGAAGTGCTTTACGAAACGTAGAGCGGACGTGCTCAAGATTCTGCCTCATTTGAGCCTCGTTTGGATAAAAACCGGCCAAGTGCGTGTTGGGCCACGCGCAGTATCATAGAACGCGAGTTCTGTAGAAAGAGGGAATTACCAACTTCATCAAAGTAATTTTCAATGGATTTTTACGGAGTTTTTTCTGTATAAGTTTGTCGCCCATTACTCGTTAACTTGAAAATCTACTTAGCCGCGCTAGTTTTCCTTTTAAGTTCATTATAAGTGCTACTGCCCTGAATTTTTTCACGTTTCTACTATCAACCGTTTCGGGAGAGGGGGGACGGGACAAGACTCTGTGTAGTACTTACCCTACATTTAACATTTCACTCCACGCCACGCTCACGACGTAGATGAGAGCTATTGTTGGTGAAATTATTATGTGATGAACAATGGCAACAAAATGCAAACAAAAGCAGATTTTAACAGTAATGTTCGGAAAGTGACGCTAGTGTATGAAATATCAAGGAGTCAAGAGATTGGCTAAACTGCGGTAAAACGTCGAACAACAACAACAAACATTGCATTAACACAATCTAGGCAAAGCAAAACAACACTGAGATGTGCGCAAATAATTTCTGCTTGCATCTTACGAACTTTCTCATAACTTTTTACCTAGGTGAACTTTTGGTTTTACTGTATCAAATGACGTATTCTAGTAAATAAAGTAGAATACGTCATTAAAGTAGGCGTGGGCGGGCGAGGTGACGACTAACATATTGTTCCAAGTATCTAGAGCTTTTAACAGATTTCTAAAGTCGATCTCAGAGGGAATTACAGCCTAGTTGGTCTTGCAGTTAAAATGCTCGGATACCAAAACAGAGGGCGTGGGTTCGCTTCCCAATGTTAGCCACCGTAGTTGTTTTGTAAAAATGGCCATCTGGGTTTATTTCTATGTTTGTGTTGTACTTGCCTAACCAGGGTTACCATCACCATCATCATTCAGCCACAGGAAGTCCACTGCTGGACATAGGCCTCCTCCATGGATTTCCAATTTGGATTTGGATTTCCAAAAAGATCGGTTGGAAGCGGCTTGTATCCAGCGTCTTCCTGCCACTTGGATGAGGTCTTCTGTCCATCTTGTTGCTGATCGTCCTACGCTGCGCTTGCCGATATGTGGTCTCTATTCGAGAACTTTTCGGCCCCATCGGCCATCAGTTCTGCGTGCTATGTACCCCACCCACTGCCCCAGGGTTACCATAGTACAGGGTATCTAAGTTGGGTTTGTTAGTTATTTACACTTATTATTATAAGAATCGTTTATTAATTCGGGCCTTGCTTACAAAATGATTAATATACCATTTACTAGTACAGAAAGACAGCAAGAGTGTTACGTCAGCATTCTCTGAATCTCAGTAAAAATTTCAAGCTTTAATTGCCTGTTATTTTACCAGGGATATTTGTGAGAATCGGAGAATTAATAAGGAAACTGTTGCATAAATCACATTACCTAAAATTATATTGAAGTCCATTACAATTTCAAAATTCTCACGCGATTCTATACGGCTTTCAAAAACTATTGTTTTCAACGAAATCGCTTGCTAGCTTGCATAATAATATTTAAGTATTTAAATCCAGATTATACGTTTATTATAGGTAGTTAGATGGACTGCGTAACCAATTAAATAATTTCAAAGTGTGCAACTGAAATAGAAATAGAAAATGTTTATTTGTCTTCAACATAGCAGGTACTGGTCTCAGTTGAGTGAGATACAATTGGCTTGTTCTCACGCCGCGTTCTGCGATTCAAGATGGATGACATGACATGACATGTGTTACATAATATAAACGCTTACGTATATCTAGCATAAGTCTAGGTCTCTTATCACGTTAGTACTTCCGACGTATTTCGTTAATGTATAACTTTCTCACGAACATAGTTCACAGTTGTCATTGTTTACTATTCCCAAACTGATTAACTAAAAGCATGTACACAAACCCTGTATTTAAGACTGCCCCTTTGGCAGCTAGGATCATTACTATTCCTGCAACAGTCGAGACTCTTTACTCATCTCTATCTCCAAACCTCGCTGTTCCTCTACATTATTGTACTACCATTTTATTTAAGTAAATCAAAGTGTGTTGAATAAATAAAGTATTAATAAAACAAGCAGTTCATTCACTACTGTGTAACAAATTTGGCGCAGCCGGTAGGATACTGCGTGAACCGCGTAAAAGACGAAGCCAACGTACCACACTACGCACCGGGACATACATCGCCCATTCGCAAGGAGTACGGTAGCCAAAGGCTTTCGAACGTTTCGCCGGACCATGCAGCTCCTGACATTACTACTGTTACTGTGGTGAGTGGCTAAACTTGTTTGCTCCGATTTCCCATATCCTATACCTACACCGAGTCTAAACCATTTACCATTACATTTCCCATCTCATTCGTTATAATACATATTTATTGTATATTCAATGTCCTTAGAAATTAAAGACGAAATTAAAATGTCTCTCGACATAGGTACCTTACTAAAACTAATTCCCCCATTCGACACAAACCAAAATGATCAAATATACAGATTCATTCGATCAACTAATGCAGCCTTCAAATTAGCATCCGAAGAACAGGAGGCAGTTCTCTTAGTATACGCCCTAAACAGCATAACGGGCGCTGGTGCATCTGACGTCCATAGCAAACAATATGCCTCTTGGGCCGATCTCAAATCATATTTAATTGAGAAATTTTCTAATGTCAAAACCATTCCACACCTGAACCTTGAATTGCAATCAATGTTCCAAAAACCGGATGAAAAACTGACAGACTATTTTCACCGAGTCGATTTGTCGCTTAGCAAAATAATTGAAAAACTACACGCGGAAATATCAGACAATACTCTCCTGGGAAGAATAGCCTCGACAGAAGAAACCGCCTTAAGCGTGTTCATTAACGGGCTCAACTCCGCAATAGGGACAATGCTCCGAACAAAAGGTTTTGCCAACCTATCCGAAGCTGGCCAATTCGCGATACAAGAAGATAAAATCCGCAACATGAACACCGCTAGACAAGCGCTATTTAGGGCATCAGTTCCGCGTCCTTCATACGTGCCAAATAAATCAATGAGTCGCTCCTTTACTAATCAGAACCAATCTAATCCGAATTTCTCACGACCAAAAAATACTCCTCAATTCACCAAAACATGCAATTACTGCAAAAACCCCGGGCATGTTATCTCTGAGTGCCGAAAGCGAGCTTACAACAATAGCCTCAGAAATAACCCAAGTAACGCCTTGTCCACACCATCACCAACTCATGTGAATCATTTAAACCCCAACGGGCCCAACGAGGAGAGCAACTCGTTGGAAACCGCTTTAGCCCCCTGCTCGATTCCCCCGACTCAGACCTCAACCCAGATCCCGAACAACTTACAAATCGATTGGTAAACAAACAAACTTCCAGATACAAAAGGTATGACACGCCGCATCCAGTCCATCGGGGACAAGCGTTAGTTATACTGACATCTAAAAAAAAAACAATACATCGAACACCCCAGTCTATCATAGACAGTTTTACGATGCTAGCACTCAGACTGAAACACTGAATCCCAAACCTAAAACTACTAAGCCAAAGAAAAAACTGAAATCAAAATCTTCTAAATCATATACCAAATCTACCAAATCCACCGAATCTATTGCAAAATCAAACTCTCAATCTAAGCCAATTCCTACACCAAAATCTAAAGAGTTCACAATCTCTTCCATAGACTCGCCTCCCGAAAATCTTCTATATTGCAAATTCCACATCAATGACGAACCACTAACCCTTCTAGTCGACACAGGCGCCGCTATCTCTGTACTGCGACCCGACAAAATTAATACCAACTCAATCGACCCATCAAACAAAGTCTCGATAGTAGGCGTCACAACAGGAACTTCTACAGTTCAAACTTCGGGTACAACCCTTGTTTCCCTTGACAAACTTTCAAAACATAAGTTCCATGTCGCAAACCTTAATATTTTCGCAGACGGAATCCTAGGCAACGATTTCCTAATTAAATTCAACGCCCACGTTTACTGCCAATCGAAAACCATGCGAATCAAAGACCGATCATATAAACTACACTTTCTCATTGAATTAACTAAATCCGCTCAATGCGACAAACAAACTCTTGATGGTCGCTCAGAAACTGTAATTTCCTGTGTGTCCACTACCATTCAAAATGGTACAGCAATCGTCAACAAACAACTTATTGGCCAAGATCTTGTTATTCCCAACGCTCTTGTAAACATTGTAAACGGCACATTCTTAATTACATGTGTAGATTGTAGTGATAACGATGTCACTATTGACCGTCCCTCTATCAGCACTATAGCATTCACAGAAACCGTAGAAAATAGTACCTCCTGTCCGGTAAACACATTATCTAATTACGATTTGCTTAAGCGCGAAAAAGTAGACAAACTCATTAGGCGCGACCACCTAAACAAAGAAGAATGTGACTCACTCGATAAAACTATCTCACAGTTTGCTGACATATTCTATACTGAAGATGAATGCCTCACTTTTACGAATCACACGAAACATACTATACCTACTACTTCAAAGACACCCATCAATACCAAAACGTATAGATTCCCCTTTGTTCACCAACAAGAAGTCAAGACCCAAGTTCAGAAAATGTTAGACAACAACATAATTCAACCTAGCACCTCTCCATGGAGTAGCCCTATCTGGGTTGTTCCGAAAAAGCTCGATGCTTCAGGTAAACAAAAATGGCGAGTAGTCATAGACTACCGGAAGCTCAATGAGATAACAATCGGAGATTGCTACCCGTTGCCTAACATCAGCAATATCCTAGATAAGCTAGGTCATTCCGTTTACTTTACCACGCTTGACTTAGCATCAGGTTTCCATCAGATCGAACTCGATCCAGAGGATATCCCGAAAACTGCATTCAATACCCCTTATGGGCACTACGAATTTTTGAGAATGCCATTTGGACTTAAAAACGCACCAGCTTATTTCCAACGTGCTATGGATGGTGTTCTTCACGGTCTACAGAGTGAACGATGTTTCGTATACCTCGACGATATTGTCATTTTCGCATCCAGCCTCCAAGAGCACGAACAAAAACTTCAGGAAGTTTTCAACCGTCTACGTGAATACGGTCTCAAAGTCCAATCAGATAAGTGCGAATTTCTGAGAAAAGAAGTCGCCTATCTAGGTCATATTATTTCTAGCGAAGGCGTTAAGCCCAATCCCGAGAAAGTCAAAGCTATCAAAGAATTTCCAGTTCCTAAAACCTGTAAAGACATCAAATCGTTTCTAGGTCTCGCCGGTTATTACCGTAGATTTATTCCCAATTTCAGTAAGATTACAAAACCTCTCACGGGTCTCTTAAAGAAAGATATACCTTTCATTTGGAACGAAACAACAGGCTTTCGATACCTGCAAAAACATTCTCACCGAAATTCCGATATTGCAATATCCTGATTTCAGTCGCGAATTTGTGCTCACTACGGATGCGTCTATTCACGCCATTGGCGCTATTCTATCCCAAGGAGAAATAGGTAAAGACCTGCCTATTGCTTATGCTTCACGCACATTGAATAAAGCTGAGTCTAATTATTCCACGATAGAACGTGAACTACTAGCCATAGTATGGGCAGTTAAACATTTCCGTCCATACCTATATGGAAGAAAATTTAAAATCGTCACAGATCATAAACCTCTTACTTGGCTTTTCTCAATCAAAGATCCTGGTAGTAGATTAGTTCGATGGAGCCTCAAGTTAGAAGAGTTCGATTACGAAATTATCTACAAAGCAGGAAAAATGAATACAAATGCAGACGCTCTCAGCCGTCCTCCTGTGATGCACTCTAATGTGGTAGAACCCATACCAAGCAATTCCACATCTAACCCCATTAAACCCAACTCTGATCCCAACGAAGAATATCTACAACTCAACTACGAACACTTTCTCTCGCAAGATGTATCCATCGACTCCGCAAAAGTTAAAATAACCTCAGATAAACTCCTAGACCCACGACACAAGAACGTATTCATACCTATATCCTGTGATAACTCAGACCAAGATGATCTATTTAATGAAGCCATCCATGTTTGTTCTCACGTCGACCCATACCTCAACAAGTCCAAATCTCCTTACGACACCAGCCTTCTCGTTTCTGATGAGAAACAAAATCTCTACTTCTGCTGTACAAGGCCCACATACTTCGATCCATGGGACTCCGAGAGTTATTTCAAATCCCTTCTGTCTTGTCTCCAAAACCATGAGCTTGAGTCTCTTCACGTACCTCTACTAAAACCCACCTAAACATGTAAACTTCAAGGTAACGAACAATTACGTATTACTGCTTACCTAGCCGAAGCATATAATTGCAAAATCACAATTTGTGAAAACAAAGTCAAATACCCAAAGCCTGAAGATGTTCCACTCATCCTAAAAACTTTTCACGATGAACCCTTGTCAGGACATCGTGGTATCCTAGAAACAACCAGGAAAATTCGAGAAGAATTCTTCTGGAAAGGAATGTCCACCGATATAAAGGATTATATTGATTCATGCTTGATTTGCCAGCGAAATAAGATTCAAAGAAAGAATTTCCAAGCCCCCATGGTCATTGCATCCCAATCTACGGAACCCTTCGAACGAGTATCTATGGACTTAGTTTTCTACTCTGACATCAGTGATAATAATCACAAATACTTACTCACGCTGCAAGACGAACTAAGCAGATATGTCCAGGCATATCCGATTCCAAATAAAGAAGCAACTACCGTTGCCAAACAACTCTTACACTTTTGTCAGCATTTTGGCATCCCAAAACGTTTTCATTCAGACCAAGGCACTGAATTCATGAATAGTGTCATAAAACAATTAATTAAATTCCTTGGTTCAACACAAACTTTCAATACAGCGTACCATCCACAAACTAACGGAGCCCTCGAACGATTTCATGCCACACTTCGTGATCATATCCGCATGTATCATAGTCGTCGACTTAAAAATTGGGATCAAATAATTCCGTTCGCTATAATGTGTCAAAACAGTTCAACTAACAGCTCGACTAGCTTTACTCCCCACGAACTCCTCTTTGGATATAAACCGCGGCAATTTTACTCTATGAAAATAGCCCCTGAATATACCGCTAGCGACTACCTTAAAGACCTTAACGAACGTCTAAGAGTAGCAAGAGATTCGGCTTTACGCAATGTCGAACATATGAAAGAAAAAGCCAAAGAACGTTACGACAGCAGAATAAAAAATGTAGCAGACTTTAAAGTAGGTAGCAAGGTGTTATTACGAATACCTACCCCTAATAACCTAGACGCAAAATGGGATGGACCTTATGAAGTAATTCGCGCTGGATTTAACGAAAATTATTTAATCCGCAAGGCCGGGAAAAGTCAATTAGTCCACGCAAATCGACTCCGACCCTACAATGTAAATAATACTTTAAGCTAGATTAGTTCCTCTGGGCCGTGCAGCAACCGGCTTGTACAAAGAATAGTACTGACGTTCTCTAACGTGTGTCGTATAAGGCGACTAACATGATTAGAATAAGTAGTTCTAAGTTACAAAATCTTAGATAAGTCCTAAATCTCGAAATCCGAATTCTCCGAAATCATGTTACATCTTAGGTTAATTCAAACTCTAGTTAATCATAAGTCCTATATCTTAGTTCTAGCTCTAGTAATATAATAATGTAATAAGATCAATTTAATCCAATTACAGGACAGTCCGCATGGCAATGTCCCAACCGATTCCTTCGAATAATTCATCTTTAACAAGTCTTATGAATAATCCTTATTTTAGTTTCACGATTTGTTCAATCATAAAATTCATATTTTACATCCTACTGTACAAGACTTACACATATACGTCATCCTTCATTAAACGAAAACGGGCGAATTCTAACGAAGTTCCTGTATCCTTTACAGGGCAGCCCCAGCCATCCTTGCCAGGGCAGATGACGTTTTCCAACCCCTACCCTCCTATTCAGGCCTCTTTTTCAAAGAGGAAGGTACGCTTTTCCCATCGCACGAATCATGGAAACTAATCGTTTACCGCGACCCCAAACCTCTCTTTATCGCGAAAGATTCTCTCAACCGATTAGCAAGTAAGTTCCATTCGGTTTCAAGAAGATACTATAATTTCACTAACGTTCAATCTATAAAATCTTTCCTGAAAATCAACCTCGACAAAATCGAGGAACGGCTCTTTGAACTAAACATGTACCTGGGACAAAATACTCGTCAGAAAAGAGAACTAGTCGATGGCCTTAGCTCGGTTCTTAAATGGCTTATAGGAACCCCTGATTCAAAAGACGCTAAACACTATGAAGAATGCATAAATAAACTTGAAAAACATGAACTTGATCTTACTAATTTAATGTCAAAGCAATTACAAATAACGTCATCAACAATAAAAAATGTCAATGATACTATTGTCAAAATCTCTTATGATGAACAAGTCATCAATGAAAATATTGACAGATTAAATTTATTCATGAATTCGACTACTAAGACAATCCTGAATATTCGTGCATCTGAAGAAATTTCGTCTATCTCTCTAAAAATTCTAGAACTTGTAATAAGTTTAGAGAGCGAAATTAACGATTGCATAAGCAGTATTTTGTTTGCATAATCTAACACAATACACCCCTCTATTATATCGCTACACAAATTACACGAGCAACTGTTATCATCAAGCCACATCAGGTCTACTAACCGACTCGTAGCTCCTGTAACTATTAATAATATACATACTATATTGGAATCCTCCACACCATCTGCTTACGTATATTCTAATTGTCTTGTATATATTTTAGAATTCCCATTAGTTCAAAACGAACCTCTGACATTATACCATATCTATTCAATCCCTATCATCATCCTAACTCTCCCATGTATTCCACGATCCTTCCGGAGCATATCTACTTGGCCACGAACCCTAACGGCCAACAGTACGTCTCGATGAGCTCACTGGAGAGTTGTAAAACCTATACAACTGACAAGAAAGTCTGCACCGGCCTCATCATGTACGACGCTGACACACGCCCTTTATGCGAGATCAAGATTCTCTTCAGCACTTTAACGTCGGTCCCCGAAATCTGCACAATGTCAACGTTTCCCGAACAGATCAACACGTTCCAGTTCCTGAGCAACAACCGATGGCTCTACATTCTAAGCAAAGAAGCTCAATGTGTACTTCAATGTGGTCCTAACGTATCACATCACAACATACATGGAGCAGGCATCGTTTCACTACCACGTGGTTGTAAACTGCACACCGGACAAAGTACTCTTGTCGCGTTCCACTCCAATGAAGAAAATGTCACTTTTCCTATACTCGTTCCTGACATAAGAACAGATGATTGTTTCGAAGATTACGGCAACATCAAATATCGGAGCTTTATACCAATAAAAATCAATGAAATGCCACTGGACAATCTGAAACAAATCGACAAATATTCAGATGAACTGACAAAACTCAAATCAGCCAGCTTCCTACAGAAAAACAACGAAACTTTCACCTGGATATACTGTACCCTCGCACTCCTAGTCCTGGGATACTTCATGCTGAAATGTTGCAACTACAGTCCTAATGGATTTATTGGTTTTCGCCGACGCAGAAACAGAAACTGCATTCAAATATTCAATAACTGCTTCGACAGATCAACGAGACGACAAGACAACCAAATCGCCATACCAATGTCTAATATAGCACAGCCCACAACAGAGTGCATCTCCGAAGATGAAGACACACCAGCTCGCCCAACTCCAACATCCTCAAGATCAGGCACTAATGCCCAATCTTTGTTCTAAGGGGGGAGGTGTTACATAATATAAACGCTTACCTATATCTAGCATAAGTCTAGGTCTCTTATCACGTTAGTACTTCCGACGTATTTTGTTAATGTATAACTTTCTCACGAACATAGTTCACAGTTGTCATTGTTTACTATTCCCAAACTGATTAACTAAAAGCATGTACACAAACCCTGTATTTAAGACTGCCCCTTTGGCAGCTAGGATCATTACTATTCCTGCAACAGTCGAGACTCTTTACTCATCTCTATCTCCAAACCTCGCTGTTCCTCTACATTATTGTAATACTTGTTAATCTGTGAGTTAATTTACTTTACAGTGCATCGAATTGTCACAGTAATCCCTGAAATTGTAGTTCTATGAAAAAGGTCCCGGGTGTCACAGTACATAGGACTGTTTCGTAAGTGTATAAAGTCGAATTCAGTTTGCCAGTGTAGCTGCCGTGTGTAGGTACATGCCTAAGCATTGTGCAAAACAACCCGGGAGCAAGGCGATCGTATCTGCACATTCACTCGCTCCGATCCCGAGATAAGGACATTTTCGTGCACCAAACTATAGAAAGGTGCGGACAGAAAGTCAGCTTAGACGCTGCTCGGTTCCGAATTGTTCGGAAATAGTGAAAAAAAAAAAGTTTGGGGATAGTGTTAATAGGCTGGCACTACGTAAAGAGGTAAATTTCAATATATAGTCTTCATCAGCATCATCAGCCCACTTACGCCCAATGCTGAGTATAGGCCTTTTCCGCATCACGCCATCCTTCGCGGTGTCTCACCATACTGACTTAGACATCGCTTGGTATATAATACATAAAGTTCAAGACCAAAGTAAAAAGTGGTTGGAAATAATATTAGTAAGGGATTCTATAACATTACTTAAAGTCAGTTTTAAGACGACACTGACTTCATGTAAGTAGATGAGCAATGACTATGTTGTGTGTTTCTTTTGTGAAATATTAAGGGTTCCATTTGTGAAATATTAAGCTTTTAATCATCCCTCCCCCCCCCCCTCTCCTGGGTAAACGGTTAATTGTAGAAACGTGACAAAATATAATGAACTTAAAAGGAAAACTATCACGGCTAAGGAGGCTTTACAACTTAACGAGTAATAGGCGACCAGGTTATAAAAGACAAACTTCGTACAAACAAAACCCATGAAAATTACTTTGACGAAGTTGTTACTTCTGTAAAGCAGATAAATACGTTTTTAGTCGAACAATCCGTATTGATGAGTAGAAATCCGCAGTTTCTTGTTCGTCTCAATATGTTTTGGAAAAGTAAGGAGTATGTTAGCTACACCTCGTGTATTGTAAAGGTGAATACTCATTATATTCGCGCACCTACTGCGCTCTGCTCACTTGCAAGTACGCAAATGGAGACGCTAAGCGCATTTCACGAGCTCCCCTTGGTTTTCGCGCTAAGAGTACTTGCCGCAAAGCATGCAACTTTGCTCGAACCAAGTTCACGAACGTATCCACTACCGAGAATTGTTGCACAATTGCATATGCACAGCTAACAGTAGGCGCGCGAACATAGTGGGTATCCAGCTCAATAGTTGGATTTTGGAACTGACGATTACCTACGTTTAGCTTGTGTGTCAAATAGGCACCTATATACATAATTTAAGTTCTAGTTTAGCTGATGATCTGTGCGTGTTCAATAAAAGCTCGGAGTAGGCCTTCTGTCATTTATGTCAGTGTATGTCCACATGGTCCTTCACGAACAAAATGCATTAGAGAACACAAATCACGTATTCGTGTCTTTGTTATTTGTTAGCAAACATTCGAATAGAGATGTAATGGTGGCATGACGCAACTGTTTGTCAATTTCAGCATTTGCTTTATTCTGAGATTCCCCCACACTTCCCTGCGGCGTTGACGGTACAATATCGTGATTTATTTATCTTATGCAACGGTTTGACTTTTTTATCGGATTTTAATAATAATAACTAGCTTCCAGACAACACAATCATTTGTTCTGGTCCCAATCTAGGATACTCTGTGCTATGAACGGTTTTGTGTGGCTTCTGCCTGACGCTAGTCTCTCCTGGGGTCTGTTTCATAGAGCTACAATTCATGGTTTACTATGAGAATTCAATGTACATTGCAAAGTCGATTAATCAACAGATTAACAAGTAGACTCTGCTACGCAATGTAGCTCGAATTGTCATAATAAACTCCGAATTGTAGTTTTATGAAACTCGGCGCAGATGGTAAATAAAGACGGGCTCTAAGGTGTTGCATGTGTCAGTTACCTCTTGGTTTAAATGATATGCAAGATATATTATGTTTAAGGAAAAGTGAGTGAGGACATGTCATCATCATCATCAGCCATTTGACGCCCACTGCAGGACATAGGCTTTCCTCATGGTTTTCTAACCATGAAGGGTTTTGCCATAATCGCCATGCTTGGCAGGCGGATTGGCGATCGCAGTATGCGGTTGGAATCTCAGGAAGACGCTGCTGTCCGTCTCCTGGTAATTTATTTCCTTAGTCGCCTTCTACGACATCCACAGGAGGAAATGGAGTGACGCTATTCTTAATCCGGTGCCACAAGGAACATGTAAGTAATTTATTTTAATTTTAAAATATTTAAAGATAGGATAAAGGTCACTCTACTCCAAGCTTGAACACTCCTCACACATACTCTTGGAAGAGGATTACCATGCAGTGGATGTCAATGGGTTGATGATGATGATAAAACACAACGATAACGTTGTCAAACGTCGTTTAACTGTTGTGAACTTGAACTTCTTGCACTTAGCTCTTTACTGCAATTCTATACGTAAGGTCACGTCACGCCCCAGCAACATTTATAACATATTATATTGTATTAACAACACCGGAATTAAAGTTCTTATTTCTATTTTCTAACGGTTAGTACTGTCCCAGTGTTGTACATGAGTTGAGTTGAGAGGGCTCATAATATAGTTTCTCACGTCACTTGATAAGTGACGTGGCAAATAATCACACCACGGGTGGTCTAGCTACTACACCATCGCCTTAAGTGTCATTATCGCGTACCCTAACGGTTTTAGCTGCCCAGATCCTTCCTACTTCCGTACTTTGAGGAAGCGATGAGAATGCAGCTTATATTGGACCTTATGAATTGTAAATTCATATAAAAACGCTTTTAAATTACAGTGGCGCTGCAAATTGATTGAGCTATATCGTGCCATACATTTTAATGAATTTGTGAGAAACTACACAGTGACTTGGTACTATTTTATGCAGTTTTTTCACTAAGGGCGCTTATACACGGGCGGCACATGTGCCAACTGCAGGGGTCGACGCTCTGACGCAAATATTCGACGCTGACATGTCGGCGACTACCGTCGGCGCGTCGACAGCTGCCGTCGACGAGTGTCGACGCCTGCAGTTGGCACACGTGCCGCCCGTGCATAAGCGCCCTTAGCCGCCTGCTGGTGTGGAGTTTGAATTCATTTAAAGCTGGGAAACAAACTGTGAAACGGATGTAAATTAGCGACTTACGGAAGCGAAAAGTTTGTAAGTTGCATTTAAAATGCCTAAACAGATTTCGATAAAATTTGGCCTTAATATAGATCATGTGGTGATGTATGTGACACATTTTAACTTGTTTTTGATTGATTGTAACTTGTTTTTTTTTATCGGCGTCATTGTCGTTGATGTGCTCTAAAGTCGACTTCCACCACTTTTTGCAAAAAAGTTATTTAATAAAATAGCTTTTTTTCTGCAAATGAGACTTAACCACTCGTCTGCCGCGACACAGATCTGTGTCCAACTTAGTATGGGCCGTTCAGGAGTTAATTTAACTAAAATTCTAAAAAAAGTCCATTTAAATAGAAAGAAAGAAAACAGACATTTATTTAAATTGTCACAGAAACACAAAGTAAACACTAAGGTACACAAACAAAATAGGTACACGAACGTCAAGAAAACAAAACTAAAAACAAAACAATCGTGAAGAGCTCATCCAGTGGCGTAGCATAGGTCACTAGTACCCGGTGCGGATCCCAAATTTGCCGCCCTCTTATCTTTGTAATCCATTATAAAAAATTTGGGCATGGTAAAAAGAGTACTTTTATTAGTTTTATTGAATGATTTATTGAATTGAAAAGTGAAATTAACATTTTTTGACATATGTAGAATATCACAGAAAAATTACAGAGAAAACGTAATAGAATAATGGAGAAATCGCCTACTTCACGAACGCTCTTTTGCGCACGAGTATCATTCTAAGCTCAACTCCTCAACTGAAAGATTAAAATTTATCTTTTCTATTCTTCCTTTCAGCAAAGTTTTTGATCACAAAAAAAAAGACAAAAAAACACAAAGATTTTTTTTTTTATTATTTTAATTTTTTTTTCTTACTGCCACCTCCGCAGCGCCGCCCCCGGCAAAGTGCCGCCCGGTGCGGACCGCACCCTCCACCCCCCCCCCCCCCATGCTACGCCACTGAGCTCATCGATGCTTGCACTTGCCCATTAGCTCAGTTGGGAGAGCGCTGGCACGGTGAGTCAAGTCCCGGCATGGGTGGAATTTTTAGCCTCTAAATAGGTTTTTAAAATTGTCCTCAGCACGGGTTAGTGCAACAAAAAGAATATACTCGTGAAGAGAACAAATAGCTTTTTGTCAGTTTAAGTGACATTTAAGAACCGGTACAAGTAAAGTTCCTCCAGTTACACTCTGGCGTATCTGTGAAACAGCTGACAGTTGGTGATGAAACAGTCGACAGCACTGTCAGTTGCGTTACGGCGACTTTTGCTGTCTGTACTCTCTTAAGTCTGTAGGTAAATAGATACCTGAATGTGGGTCAAAGCGCAGCTTCCAAAGTCTAACAATGCACACATTACAGCAACGACCTTTTGTAATAATCAAACAATAAACCCGGTTACATAACCGTTATTCGACGCCCCTGAGCTGTCTATCCACTTGATATTTACGTGTCCGATGACGATTCTGTACTTGGGGTTAAAGGTCATAATTGCATGCTTGGCCTAGCCCTAGCTATTAGTTCTTATATTCTTATATTTTTTTGTCCTAATGGCTCGTACTAAAAATCTGCGCCGACCGGTGTTGAATGTATCTCTGTTCTGCATATCGCTGAATATGGGTCTATTTGGCAAAACCTTTATGTATCCTTTATGATTTTTTTAAACGTATTAAGTATGTATTTTTATATATAAGTGGTGTTTTCAACCATAAATGTATTTTACTTTTAATTGAAACGGTCTAATCACCTAATGAACTTCTTGAAGTGAATTTCGATCGCTATTACCAAGTAGAAAGGCTAATCTATCTAAATGAGACAGAGGAAGCCTCAGCAATGTAAAAAGATACTTAAATCTATGTACATATTTAGGAATAAAAATTTATGTTACCTAACCGAGCGATAACAGCGGCAGATAAACCTTTTGTGGTTTTCGCCCGCTGGTAGAATAAGATATTAAAGTTTACCTTGTGCCTGTATAAAACCAAATAAAAAAGAAATGAATCGCTTCATTCGAAGATACTTAATTACCTTCATTCCTGTCTACCCGTGACCAGGGCAACTGCAACGTTGCCGAAACGTAGGGAATTGCGGTAATTAAGTTTACCTAATAAATAATCGTGATTAGATATTTATTTAATATTTAACTGCGTATGAGCATCGCGATTCATTGAAATATACTTGTCATCGTTGAAACTGAGTGGGAGAAGGCATGTATCAAAATATTCAACGTGTTATTGAAACAACGCTGAATTAAATTTTGACTGCCTCGTCGGTTTAGCGGTATCACGTCTGATTACCTTGCCGGAGGTCGCGGGTTCGATTCCCACTGAAAGCCGCCATACATTTGTATAAATGGCCTCTGTCTGGGTGTATTTCCATGTTCGTAATGTCCTTGCCTGGTTACCATAGCACTTGTCTTGGTCTCTAACTAATCCTCCCAAGATATTTGGGACCAGGACGAGTGATCGTTTTGTGTGGACCTGCTGTCCCCTGTACCCACCTAGTTGGATGCATAACTTATAGATGATTGAATGGTTATGTTTCAATGACATATCTCTGAATTACTTTTTATCCGAATCTCATGACCTACCCGAACCTCGAACCCACTACCCGTCTCACTTTTCCTTCAACAACTTTCCATCGTCGGTTGCCTGGAAGAAATTGCTATAAGCAATAAGGCCGCCAATTGTACTGCATTTTTGTAAACATTTCATGTTTGTGTTTTTCCTGGTACAATAAAGAATATTCTTATCTTATCTTATCTTATCTCATGTGAATGAAGTTACGGGCATAGCGAATACGTTTAAGGATGCGTTGAATACCCGGAATGAAAAATAAATCTAATAAAGTGCAGACAGGTCGCGTACGATTTACTATTCAATCGAGTTAGGAAACAAACTTGACCGCTGTTTGTGCGAGGGATATAACATAACATTTAGGTATTTATTTATTTATTAACATAAATGATTCATGCTTGTGTTTTACAAAGTTTTAATTAGAACTTATAGTACTTATTAATTACGTCATGGGCATTGCCCGACTTATTCAATACTATGTGACATTATTCATGTGACACAATTTTCGTCACACTTTTTTTTAACTAAAGACGTTTTAAAAGGACTTTTAAGCTCTTCGGATTTTGAAAATATTTAAGTGTTGAACACTGAACGGATTTCGGTGAAACCTAATAGAAGGATAGGTCATGTTCATAGTTTATTCCCATGTACGTACAGTCATCAGCACGTTAACCTTTACTTTACATCCATGCACTCTACTCAGTTACCATACCGGCGACTTTACAACTACAATATGAAGGTTAACCTGCTGTCGACTGCACCTAGCCTAGATATGTACAGTCGGCAGCAAGACGGCGTTAAGTACAGTTATTGCATGGCGGATTAGTACAGTTAGTCTTGCTACTTGTTAATCTGTGGGTTAGTCGCTCGAATTGTCATAGTACACGATGAATTGTAATTCTATGAAATAAGGCCCAGGACAAACGGTCACAATCTATACAATGTGGATTCCGAATATGACGCCAGCAGCAGACACCTCGGTGTGGTAACACACTGCTGATTACTGTGAATGGTACAGGCTGAAATGAGGTCTACTTGCGGTCAGCGGTACATGGAACGAAGCACGTGTTTTAAACCTAATGGGCGATTGGGTGTTATTTTGTAATTGTGAGCTTATTGTCAAGATTTGTATATTTTTATCATTTATGTATTAATTAAGTCCAGTTTCTTTAGTTATTTTTAATTATAAACAATGAGCTTGAACATTAAAAAAAAAGAATAAGATTAAATAAAAGTCATTTTACTTAAAAGTTTTTTCTTTGCCAAAAGTGAAGGTAAACGTCGTGAGGAAACCTGAGTGACTGGGGTGTTCGCGATGGGCATACGTGGTAATGAAGCCCACTCTCTCTCTCTCTGAGAGAAGGCCTGTGCCATGCAGTGGTACGAATAAGGCTGCATAAAAAAAAATGCTTAACCAAAGAGTAGTTTGTGTTTGACACAAACAGTAAGTTGTATGTAGTTGATTATTACTCGTAAGTGGAATCACTAACTCGATTGGCTTAGTGGAATTACTTTCGAGCATGAAGCGAGGAACATCCGATAATGATGAGTGAAATAATTAATCCTAATACCTATGTAATTGGTTGCGAAATGAGGATTCACTGAAAAGTATCGGCCTTATTTATAAAAACACGATTTTTTAAAACACTTCTCAATCAATTCGTAATCAATTTGTGAAGTTTTTTAAAACTCCCTCTGAAACTGTGTTAGAGGAATCTTGTTTTTAGGGTTCCTTACCCGAAGGGTGCCAAACGGGACCCTATTACTAAGACTTCACTGTCCGTCTATCACCCGGCTGGATCTCATGAACCGTGATAGCTAAGCAGTTGAAATTTTCACAGATAATGTATTTCTGTTGTCGCTATAACAACAAACACTAAACACAGAATAAAATAAATATTTAAGGGGGCTCTCATACAACAAACTTTGTCTACAGGCAGCGCTCGCCATCGAGAGGCCATCTATATAACTTTCACAGCCATGTCATGTCGTTAAATGTCAGTGTTAAACGCTTCTTGCTGGTTTCTATAGCTGGCATAGACTCGCACTTGGCCGGTTTTTATAAATAAGACCATCAAAGAATCTTAGTGAACAGATGCTCGTTACCGGGTTTAGGGTTCATAATGTAGGGTTTAACCTACGGCGATCCTGTCGCCTAGCGCCTATCCTTCCTATCTATGTAGAAACTTAGTTTTGAAAAGTTCTGTGGACTTACATTTGGATTTCAGTTGTACAGCCTGGAAATTCCTTTTTTGCTTCTGTAAAATTTCATGACAAACATAAAAGATAGTAAGGATACCGCCACGAAGACTCACTAAAGCCCTCAATTCCCCTTTCCGAATATCACGTGTTCTGTCTGTGGTTCCCCATCTCACACTTTTCCCGCCATACGCACGTCTTTCTTTCGCGCCTTGACGTAAGCTATTTTTGTTTTCCTGGCTTATAGTGGACAGCCAGTCCTGCCAACATCAACATAAAGAGGTCTAAGATTCGTGCTTGGTTACAACGTTACAACATGGGGAGTTGGACAACAAACCGCTTGTTGTCATTGTCACACTACGTGCCAGATTTCTACAGTGGAAAAATAAATCGGATGAATGTCAATATACTCTGCCCTCCAGCCCTTAACTAGATGAAAGTGCTAGCGTCTGACAATAAGGGGGTGTGGCGATATTATACAGTCGAAAGCTAATCAACGTTCAAGTTTTAATGCAAAATCACCCGTAACGTAACTGAGTAGGGTATCTATGTATATAATTGTGTAACTAAACATTGATGAACTGTTGACTGTACAAAATGTAGAGTTTGAGTGCGAACTCTACGAAAAGAACGCTTCATGCAATTGCTTCATGAAAGTATTGCGTCCATCAATGCACAATTATTTCGCGCTACAGTAAAGTTCGTACCTGTAAGATTTCGAAAAGAATGAGTGAATTTGCCACACGTTTGCGACACCAATACGTTACAAATGTTCGCTGTCTGTTTGTGATGGCAATTATCTATTGCATTACAAGAATCAGCCAAGTATTAAGCAGTAATTACAGGTAAACTAACGAACTTATTAGTAACACTGCAACTGTTAGAACAAAAAGAAACATAAAGAAGTTGACACGCGCTCGCAGCGAACCTCGAAGAAATAATGAAAAAAACCGGCCAAGTGCGAGTCGGACTCGCGCACCGAGGGTTCCGTACAAACCTGCAATGTCAACAACATTTTTTCACGGGTTAAAGGCAATTAGATCTAAGTATTTGATATGAATTTCAACTTGATAGCTCTACGCGTTCATGAGGAAAAAAGTAATAAGTTTATATTTATTAAAAAATATATATTTTGTGATGTAACTAAAAATTTAAGGTTTTCGGAATTTTTCCTTTATGTGTGCTATAAAACGTTGCTTCATGCCAAATTTCAAGATTCTAGGTCGACTGGAAGTGCCCTTTAGGTTTTGATTCCCTTGCGAGTACTTGCGAGTTTCAAAATATGCAGCTTAAATTGCTGTTTCTTTTGATTGCGTTGACATAGAAGTTAGATTTTGTTACAGCTTAAAGGTATTATAGACCTGAGTATTTGGTATGAATTTCAATTTAATACCTCTACGCGTTTATGAGGAAATGGGTAGTAAGTTTAAAATTATTAAAAAAAAAAATATTATGTGATGTAACTAAAAATTTATGGTTTTCGTAATTTTTCCTTTATCTATGTTATAAGACGTTGCTTCGTACCAAATTTCAAGATTCTGAGTTCACGGGAAGCACCCTGTAGGTTTTGATTCCCTTGCAAGTGTCGAAAATTTGCGGCATAAACGGCTGTATCTTTTGATTGCGTTGGCTTAGAAGTTTGATTTTTTCACAGCTTCAAGGGACAGTAGACCTGAGTAATTGATATAAATTTCAGCTTCATACCTCCACGCGTTCCTGAGAAAAAGGGTCTTGACAGACGGACGGACGGACGGACAGACGGACAACAAAGTGATCCTATAAGGGTTCCGTTTTTTCCTTTTGAGGTACGGAACCCTAAAAACATGTAACACGCTCAAAACATTGTTTTTTTTTCTATAACTTTTCATCCTAATATTTTTTGTTTATGTTTAAGTAAAGTAATTTTGGGTAATTTTTTTACGCGTAATTTTTTCAACACTAGCACCATATGTTTCTCAATCATGGTTAGAATATCCCTTTAAAATACGGTAAAGTCACCCTGTAGAGGTAATATGCATTATTGAAATAGTTTATGTCATTAACGTCAAATCTTTCTATCTTATCCTTAAGTGTAATAATCATATCATTATTTTTGTATGGTAATAATAATACAAGGAAAGGATGATAGAAATATAAACCTAACACTGTGCGGTCACACACACACATTATTCCCCGTCGTTGTTGCATTCGTCGAAACCAAGTCGAAACATTGAACGATTAATGTCCTATTCTAACATGCACATTTATTTAATGTTTAATCAGCATAATTTTCTCAGATTTAATTATTTGCAAATTATAAGCAAACACGTGAAGGTACTCTTCGTGAATCGCTCAATGCCTGCCCTCGCCTTTGACTTGCTTATAATAAAGTACCTACTTAATAAGATGTAATATTTTGGAGGCAAGCTTATTATAGCAAGTAAGTAAGCTGCGAAGAATGACTTAGAAAAAAATGCGTTTCTGTACTTGGTACTAGCTCGAGCGAATGTTTGCAACAGTTGATGTTTCTTTTGCATACCTATTCCGTGTTGGTAAAAAAAGTAATGAGGAGTAGAAGAACCTTTCTGCGACACTCTGTGTAGCTGTAAGTTCAAGCAGAGGTCACAGGTAATAAAATAAGCAAAAAGTAACATTAAAGCTTAGCACCGCATACACTTTAAGGTACATAATGCAATCTTCTTTTTCGACTCTATATGCCTGACATGTTCTCTTCACGTTTGTTTTGTTGACGCTCGTGTATTTTGTTTGTGTGCCTTCGTGTTTAATTGTGTTTCTGTGGCAATTTAAATAAATGTCTTCTTTCTTTCTTTCTTCTTTCTTTTTTGTCAAACCTATAACCACCCAATTCTGAGTGTAGGTGGAAATGTCCAATGCACGCCATTCACTTCTGTCTTGAGGAGCTTTTCGCATCGAGTCTTTTTGTGCCACTTTGACTGACTAGGTCGTCAGTCCATCTCATTGGTTGCATAGTGCAATCAATACACATAATTTATAGTAATCGCCACTACTATGATCAGAGGCTAAGCCGAATTTACACTTTTATATACATTTTTTTGTCGCATCCACAGTTATTGAACAAATCTGTGAACGCATTTATCGGTGTTTCATCTAGTTATTGTATTGTGTTATTATGTTAGTGTTATTTTTATAAATCAGAATAAAATTAGACAGCGTTCTAGCTCAAGATCTTCTGAAACAGGTTTCATTTCATCTATAATGTACACTAATGTTATAAAAGGGAAAAGAATGTAAGTTTATATGTTTGTATGTAGGCGGTAATCTCCGAAACTACCTATTCGATTTCAAAAATTCTTTCACCACAATTTAGAATGGAATTGACATTCAGGGTGGACATAGGCGTTTTACATAAATACGTCTGTAATCGTGTACTTTCTCGGTTCTCACAAATCCTTGCCAAGAAACAAGTGGCGTGTTTATCTCGCGTGGGTTTATAATTAGCACGACATCTGCCCTCAGCCAGCTGGGCCATTTATACCGATAGGTCGCTTGCTTTGCTTCACATATAGACCCATAGGCATGCCAGATTCATGAATATGCATAAAACCGTTGTTTAATCGCTTGCTTTGTTTTTGTTGCAAAGTTCGTCAAAGTTCACTGTTGGGGAAGAAACGTACCGTATACGATAATAATATTTTCTGTAAAACATATGCAGAATCAGTGATTTGATTACTTTGTAAGTAGTGATGCAGAAAATACGTTGGTTTCGAAAAGATCTTTAGTTTGTTAACACCAGCCCTATGTAACATACCACTGTACTAGGTTATCCATTTAGACGTTTCCGAAGTTTCAAAATATTATATATGTATTTGACACTTCGGATGAGGTTAAATCGGACGAGACCATACAGTGGAGAAGTTACATAGTTACTACTCGTAATTTAATAATAACCTGGTAATGTAGAGCGCATTGCTAACCTTCGCCAGTCGGAGAATTATCTTAGAAATATAAAAAAATATTTTAAATCATTCTCTCCGTAGGTACCACGTGGCTGTTGTTACAATTTTCTTTGAATTAATTGTTAACAAATCCTTCTAAAAATTCGAAACTTGGACAGTCAATGTCTATTTCTTCGTGATACCATAACAGTTACTAGATTTAATTACAATTTAACAATTAACGATACATCGCAAATTATTCACAAAAAGACTAGCACCGGTGGCAAGACCGAAAGTTTTTCATTTTATTTTCTGTGTCCGGCTAACATAAATAGATTCATTCACACATGCATACATAAACTCACGCCTATATCCGGGACGGCTAGACAGAGACCATGGTGTGTCACTTGCCACAATCCTGGCAAACCTTTTTCGCTTCATCAACAGTTATTACGACTCTCCCTACCTAAACCCCGATAACTATCATTATGGCAAAAAATAGTTTTCGCCATAAATGAGTCTAACATAAATGGTAAATAATAATAGTATAGCAGTCAATTGATGGCATAATAAAAACAATCGGTCCTATAAATTATAAAGATAAAGTGTGGTAAAAGCTGATCTGACATATCGCCGAGAATAGTGCAAACGTATCACTCTATCGACAAACGTATCGTATCACTCTAGCGTTCATTAGAACAATGAATCAAACCATGAAAGAACAGAGAAGTCATGCGGACAGAGGTAAGAAATTGCCTGGTAATGTGGTATATTAATTGATAAAGGTGCTTGAGTGCTTAGAGACGTAAAGTACTTATTATATTCTATCTTAATTACAAACGAGATAAGTACCTAATTATAAATCCCCCCAGACACCGCAGGCGTTAACACGGAATGCTAAATATCCATTTAAGTGCTTTACTAATTCATCTGCATGTCTAATTAATATGAAAACATCTCAATTCATGCTAATCGCCATTTTCCCACACATTTGTACAACAACAACCCTATGTAATCTTATTAATGTTCAAGCAATTATAGTCTCTAAGAGCTTATGTTTAACGTCAGATTTATCCATCACTTTGTAGATTTCTAGATTTAATCTTGACATTAATTTAGTAGCGCCAGTCCCTGGTAGACTGCAAATTTAAATAGTTCTGTCTATGGGTTAGGTCACCAGGATTATAATAGCGAAGTACAGTAAATAAGTCCTAAGTCCTAGGTTTCAGATCTACCTCCTTAGCCCAGCCAGCTGTGGTCAGCCAAGGACCACGGTTACGTAACTAAGTGTCATGTTTTATTCATGTTCACACTACGTATAGGAATGTTGTTTGTACATAGTAGGCATAAGGCTCCGTACACAAAACTGTGAATCGGCGCGATGCGAATTCGCAACGCAAAAAACTGCGGCACGAATTGCTGCGATGCGATTTTGTGTGGCAAGAAGGCATCTCCCTTCCACGACACGGGTGACCATTCCTTCGATGACCGTCGACTGTACTGAACGTATTTTGTAAACTAGCTCTTGACATGGATCGTAAAAAGAAGTGCTCACTTCTGTTATTGCTAAGAAGATACAGGAAAAAGAAACAAAGAAGATTTTGGGTTCATCCAATTATTACACACTTGTTATAAGCCACTATTTATGTAAGTACGTGTAGTTATGTATAGTATTCAAGTATGATATATGTAAGCTTATTATTATTATTACGTATCATCATCATCATCATCAGCCTATGCTTGTCCACTGCTGGACATAGGCCTCTCCTATAGCACGCCACTGAGCACGGTCCTCGGCTACTCTCATCCAACTCTTGCCAGCCGCCCTGCGAAGATCATCGCTCCACCGAGTCTGAGGACGTCCCACACTACGTTTACCGATCCGCGGTCTCCACTCGAGAACTCGTCTACCCCATCGGTTATCAGTTCTTCGGATAATATGGCCGGCCCACTGCCACTTCAGCATGCTAATTTGGTGGGCTATGTCGGTGACTTTGGTTCTCTGTCGGATCACCTCGTTTCGAATTCGATCTTTCAGAGAAACCCCGAGCATAGCCCTTTCCATAGCACGCTGAGCGACTTTAAATTTGTGGACCAGCCCCACCGTGAGTGTCCACGTATCGGCACCATATGTCATGACGGGTAGGACGCACTGATTGAAGACTTTCGTCTTGAGACTCTGTGGGATTGGCGATGTGAAGACTCGACGTAGTTTCCCATACGCTGCCCAGCCCAGCTGTATTCTTCTATTGGCCTCTTTCTCGAAGTTGTTTTTACCTAACTGCATGGTTTGCCCGAGGTAAACATACTCCTTAACAACTTCGAGAATACTGCCTTGAACTGCAATTGGCTCCGGACTTACATGTTCATTGAACATAACCTTGGTTTTATCCAAGTTCATCCGGAGACCAATGCGTTGGGAAGAATCAGCTAGGCCACTCAGCATATGTTGCAGATCTTGCAGCGTTTCCGCCATGATGACAATGTCGTCTGCAAATCGCAAGTGTGAAAGGTACTCGCCGTTTATGTTAATGCCGTACCCCTTCCAGTCCAGTGTCTTGAACATATCCTCCAATGCATTTGAGAACAATTTCGGGGAAATAACATCCCCTTGTCTCACACCACGATGTATGGGGATAGGCTCAGACTGCCGGTTCTGGATTTGGACGGCCATAGAAGCGGCGTCGTACAGACCTCTCAACACTTGGATGTATCGCCAGTCGACTTGGCATCGCTGCAAAGATTCCAGAACACGTTATTACGTATGTGTATGTCTATTAATATTCGTATTTGCACCGACCCGTGTCTATTTCTCCTTCGGCAAATTCTCCGATATGATGTTGCGTGGAAGAAATTGCTATTAGCAATAAGGCCGCCAATTGTATCTTTTCTTTTGTCATGGCTGTTTCTGTAACATTTTTTCCGGTATACAATAAAGAATATTCATATGTTATCTTATTACTATTATAAACGGCGATGCGAATCAATTCGCAAGTTCTTGCGATGCGTCGCTCGAGCTCGCCGATTTTTACGATGCGACATCGCATCGCAGTTTTGTGTACGGGCCCTAAGTTATTAATTATTATATTGGTGGGCTACAGATCAGGAATTGACGCATCACAACGTATAGACGATTGCACCGAAATTAGTTTGCACGGATGCCGGAAGTTCTAAATCCAATAAAATATTTTTATTCATTGCAACAAAAACTCCTCAGTTGTCAATTTCAGAAACAAGAAGTAACTGAAGAAAGTTCGCATTTTATTATCTATTTTTCGCTTGACTTACGTATATAAATAATGTGTTTAAATTAATAAATTTTATTTTTACGAGCATTCGTTGAACGCCAGTGAAGACAGTCCAATGAATAATCATTGACTTTATTGTATTGGCTAATACCAGATATCTTTGCCTTCTAAATAATCCATAACTCCGGTATCTGAATTGATAATTTCACTAAGAAAATAAATATTAGGTATTGTGGCGTTAGGTGCCACGACCACTCGGCTAGCTAGGGGTTTTAGTGGGTTTGTCTTGATTAAAGAGTTTGTGTGCATAGGAAAAAGTGTTTAATGTCACAAACACAATGCACTAGTTTACTGACACGGATTAATCGAAATAAAGGCACTAAACAATCAATATTACTATTAGCGGAGCGCACGTTGCGCATGACTTGCACTTAATAGAATTAACGACTGACTGAGGGGTGAGGGGAGTAGCGACGCAGAGGTCTACTTTTTTTTTATTTTAGGGCGTGTTTTTCGTAAAATCGGTTTTTTTCAATAAGGTTCCGGTCTACTAAGGCCGGTTTCACATTGGTCGATAACTGTAAAGACACAATATAATTTGTTTCATAGAACTAAAATCCATGTTTTACTATAACAATTTTATGTACATTGCGATGTCGATAAATCCACAGATAAACAAGAAGGAAGACTGCTACGCAATGTACATAGAATTGTCATACTAAACTATGAATGTAGTTTTATGAAACGAGACCCTGGTAATTTTATACATTTGGTTACTAAGGCCGCTGTGCAAACGTTGTATGAAAGTTCACCAACCGTTGTCCAACGATGTCGTGCAGTTATCGTCCACTCTTTAGTCCATGTGACAGGACGGCCACCAACAGCCATCGCCCGGGATCACTCCGCGACGCGATTGTTTATTGTTCGATCCCTACTGTCTATGAATTAATAATCACTCTATTATTCAAACTACGTAGAACAAGCAAATATACCAGAAGATCACCTTCGAATGCATCAGTTATCATACTCTGACATTCCGTCTCGCTCGCACATTCAGACATTTTAATAACTGGAAAAAAATATGAATTGATTAACTATACTACAGAGGCTAATAAAATGACAGATATTAAGGATACTTTTTGTTTTTCTGTACATTTTGATAAAGAAAAGCTGGTACTAAAATTATTAAGTTTTCTGTGGCCTAATTACGCGCACCAAATCCTGAGCGATTCCAATCGTCTAACTGTCAAATTCCATACTAATTTGACAGTTAGACGATTGGAATCGCTCAGGATATGGTGAGCGTAATATAGGGGCTGATCTTGTTATGCAAAATGTTCTCGTGTTCCTGTGGCAGTCAAATGGAAAACATTTTATTTTTTTCATTTTGCAAACATTTACGCTTCTGACTAAATAGCCCTGTCTGGAAGAGGATAATGCATTTTGTGTCATCCTTCTAACTAATCCTCTAGATAACTAGTTACAAAGCTAAGTACTGATTGACTTGAAAATTCGTGATTGTGGCAAAAGTTTCTCAAACTGCCTCGTTGGTCTAGCCGTTAAGGCGCTTAGCTCCCAAAACAGAGGTCGTGGGTTCGATTCCCACTGGGGGCCGCCATACATTTGTACAAATGGCCTTTGTCTGGGTGTATTTTCATGTTTGTAACATCCTTTCCTGGTCAACATAGCACAAGGTATCCTAGTGTGGGTCCAGGTCAAGTAATTGTATTCTGTGGAAGTTATTATTATGCCAGATCTTTTTTTTCAAAACAAAATAGGTGAAAGAAAGTCATAGTTGAGCCTTCTGTTATTTTCTTTGTGACATTATGTGTGTGATGAATAAAATGACAAGCGTTGGTATGCCGTATGTAAATTCACTGTGATTGTATGTTTTATTAGTCATCAAGAGAATGGGAAATAAATATGGGAATAACAAACCACTTATGATTAGGTTCACCAATGAGCTTTCCATTGTTTTACTGCGTGCAGTTTGTAATTTCATGGTAATGACATTGTTTACTAGATAATATTTTGTTATCTTAAACAAAAACCAGATCACTAATATATAGAACCACTAATATACAGAAGAATAGCTCTGCCTTTCGTTGTATATTAAAATTTAACGTCCCCAGTCCTGGCCATTGTTATTTACAAGGTCAGGACTGAGGAGGCTAAAATCAAATACAAAACAAATAATTAATTATCTATCCACCAGTCTAGTCCGGTATGGGAACGTTCCACACTTAAATAAATTTTATAACAAAATAAATTTTATTAAATTTCGAGCGGTGCAGATCTCAGTAGTTTACAGATATGCATATGAAGAGAAATTGTGTTAATTTAAAATATGTTTTTCTGATCTTTTTTATCGATTATAGGTCTCTCCTCCCTTGCGTTATGGTAAAAGACTTTTTGCAAAGCTCCGTCACACAATTGTTTTAATGTTGTAATTATATGTTTAACAATAGGCACCTACTATGTGGAGCTTATTTATGCGGTAAACATGTAATCACTGCCAATGTGGCAAACGACACGTAAGTACATAAAAAGTTAATAGCTACCTACGTAATTAAGGGCCGGTTTCTGAATTGAGAATTTAACTAAGTAAATAGGTACTTAAGTAATGTTCTGTCATGCTCTTTTCTGGCAAATTCGAAGAGACAGCACTGTAGTTAACTATTTACTGAGCGTTATCCTCAATTCAGAAACTGGCCCTAACGGTCACGGGCATGTATCTAAAATATCTACCCAGGGATTGATACGTCGTTGGCATAGCGCTTGTCTAACTAGCAGAAATGCTCGGTTCTATTGCCGCCCGACATTTATTTATACATTTTTTTCATTCTGAGTGTTAGTTTTCTTGTGTATATTGTTCTAGTCAGCGTACCATAGCACTCATAGCACTTAGTATCTAGTTTGTACAACATTCAAGCCGCGTTTAACGACCTTAGTACATACACTGGGATAGAGTGACCTATTTTAGCTGCAAATATGCTACTCGTATAGTGTATACCGGCGATCAAAGTAATGAAAACAGTAATTTTTAACCCCCAACGCAACGCAAAGAGGCGTGTTATAAGTTTGAAGCCTATGTCTGTGTGTTCCGTCGTAGCGCCTAAACGGATTAAGCGATTTCCATGCGGTTTTTCTAATTAAGAGCTAGATTGATCAAGATGGTTCTTGGTCATGTTTAATGGAAATCCACTCAGCCGTTTATGGACATGGTCAACTGCCTGACAACGTTTTGTTACCGTTGTAAGAGATAAAGAGATGGTGCTTTGACTAAAACAACGTACACCTATAGTTTTATATAATTTAAGTGCGATAAAAAAACAAAATGGCTGAAAAAATGGCCGCCTAAATTTTTGTTGCTTTTTTTTTAATTTTTAAGAGTTAGTTTTTTGTGTCAGGGTTTTTTTAAATTATTAATTTTTGTACTAAGATCGCCGGTGTACACGATACGAGTAGCTTGCGAGTCTCAAATATTGGTCACACTGTCCGAGCCTGAAAACGCGGCTTTAGACTTTACAATGTTTTATTGAAATACAGCGTTCATTATTTCAATAACACCTTGTATATCCCCATGGATAGACACCTAGCACACTTTACTTAAGTGCCAGGAACCTATGAGGCCGCTGCTTTTAGGTATCATAGTCGAACGTTCTCAAAAACTCACAGTATGTCTCATCCCGAAGCGTAAAACTATAGAAATACAACAAAGGTCCTTGCACGCAAAGGAGAGGAGACATTTCCTTCTCCTTAGGCAGTGAAAAATTGGTTTTCATACAAATAGCGGTGCTTGCGTTATCTAGATTCATGTCTCAGATGCAGGGAAGTTTTACCTAAAACATTTTTGGTTGAATCAGAGACAACGAGATACCCCTTGTGTTCAATACTCTTGGATCATTAAGAAATAAACTACATTCTTACGCCAAAGCCCAATCATGGCCATCTAATGTCGTTATTGTGGCGCGTAATAGTATGTTTGCATCATAAACAGCATTTGCCTCTTAAAATGCGCAATTTATGAAATACTTCCATGGGTTTCACATCTACAACAACAGTCGTAGCTGTTGGAAGTTTTTTTTTTTATTTGTACCTTTTTTATTTTAGGTGGTTTTACAATTTTTTTTTCTTCGCAGTGTCTCTGATGCGCTTAGAATCATGTGATTGTGATTTCATAAACTTAACGATCTGAGAAAAAGCTCGTAGAGGTTGTAAAACTTTTTTAATACGAGTATCTACATTCTGTTATTATAAAAATAGGTATATTTTATTTACATATTTAATTACTAAAAACTATTCTTACTTATTCTTTGAACTGTAACCACCTGTAACTGTCGTGTCTCCGGTATTGCGTATGTTAGAGGTAGTAGTGTGTCGGGTCGGTATTTCAGCTTCCCGAATTTTCCGTAACTTCCTCCCGTTCCCGGACGTCGTTTTCGCAGTTTCATAGATTGCACATTCTTTTGATTCTTTCTTGACTAATCAATGGAGGCACGCAGCGCCTCAGGGTCACTTTAAGTCAATGCCAATGCCTGAGAAAAAAAGCATAACACTATATCACGGTAGGGCAGCTGTAGAACGGAAGCTGAGTTTTTATGTCTTCCCAACGCAGACATTGGATTGCTATTCATTCTAAAGGCATCTGGGCAAGGCCTATGTTAATCGTATTGTAAACAACGAGAGCTATTTACTAGACGTTCTTAATTTATTAGCTGAAGAAATTAAACAGAGATCTGCAATAGTTAGTTGGTAGGCAAACCAGTGACATTACTAAATCCTTCGGAAAGCAATGAACGGGATTGACAAGGGCCCGAGAGGGTTGGCGTGACAGGGAATAAGAAGCTTAGACATTGATAATGTTGATAATATTAATAACATGTCAAATTGAAAGGTAATAAGTACATTTTAATTAATACTTATAAAAATAACATTAATTGAATTACTACACAGAAAATGTCAGTAGAATTTACGGAAATAATATTAAATATCAAGACGTATTTCAATTGGCAGAGAACGTCAAATTTTGCATATGCCCAGCAGCAGGCTCTATTAATTTTAGATACCTAGTGGAATTAATAAATAGATTGTACCCAATAATTGAAATACATTTGTGTGTCTAACGAAATGTCCTTGCTTAGTCACAGGAAAGGAACGGAATTTCATAACAAAACGCACCAACGATACTTGTAAGTGCTACTATAAGTGAATTGTGAGAGCACCGAAGAACCGCTTAGCACCAGTCGTTATTAGAAAGTAAACACTACTGTTCAACCTTTACATGTTGCGTTTTGGATAGTTCTTATCTTAAATTTTAAACGATCAACGATTTTGGTCAGTAATAAAATATTAATACTAAGTCTAAAGTCTTTTGAGTAGCAAGTTGAGTGAGCGATTTCAAGAAAATTACAAATTGATCAGCCAAAAATTACAAATTTATCAGTAGAAAATACTAAACAGATCAGTAGAAAATACTAATTAGATCAGTAGAAAATTACAATCAGCTTCCAAATTGTGGTCAATCTCATCTAGGCCCACTATAGGGAATAGACCTTGCAAAACACGAGTTGCTGCTTACTTGTTTATGATGCAAGTAAAAATTGTTGATGGCTGGTTTATTCCCGGTGTTTTACTTGATATTATTGGACAATATTCATCATCATCATCATCATCATCAGCCATTTGACGCCCACAGCAGGACATGGCTTTCCCAGTCTTGTGCCGCCCGCAACCAGTGACTTCCCGCCACCGTAACCAGGTCGTCAGACCATATTTTAATCAAGCAAAAGCCGGGAATAACACACAAGTAGGCATTATGTCAACGTTATTTATTATTTATTTCTTCAGAACTATCAATTAAAGCGAACAAATAGATTGTGTGAAGAACGAAAAAAGAAGGCAGAAAAAGGAAATTAATTAAGGCCCTTCTGTATGTTACAATTCATACCTACTAGGGCGCCTTTAAAAGCATTCTGTCTTTGCATTAGGCAACTCGTGCCTCCTGATAACGTATTATTGCATTTCACACAACAATTCCGACTCTACAGGATGTCTATAGGCTGTGTTTACGGTTAATTTGCAGATAAACAGACGTATTAGGCTTTAAATTAGACGGGGTAATTGTAGATAGGCTAAGTTGTGCTTAAATCGTGATTGATTGGCGAATTACTCACTCCGCTCTATTGAGATATTTTGTAGAACAACCTACGAAAGCTTAAGATTCCGGGTTATTTGAGAATGCTCGACAAACTAACGAGCCGATTGACAATACTTTCTGTTCTGTCACCTCACGACTGGTGGATATATATGCTCATTATTTATCGTCAAGCTATACCTTTGGAACTGTGAAGCTTTCCCATTTCAACTACAACGTCACATGATAAATTGGCTCTCTGTCTTGAGTGACTGAGTGGTTGATGTGATGACTGTTAATGAACATGATCCTTCCTTCCGACTTTTTTCATATGTGTCACCAATTTCATGACCACTTTTTGAAAACGTGTTCAACCCTCTATAAAGGACCTTTACGTTTTAACACTCTATAGTGGAGTATTCGAAGAATTAAGGTCTCAAACAGGCTTAGAGAAGGCTTAGGCCACGGTAGATAAACACATTTTGCTCGCTCCATCTAAGTCTAGTTACCAACTATCGTTTTGTAAGGTTGAAGATTTATGTGCGACGCTTACCTACGTCAATATTTGGTGTCGCAAGTGCTTAACAAGGTAGGTGTGGCTGCAGCTATACAGTAAGATATGAAAAGCCCACTCGATAAAGAGCTCGAGCAACGTCTCGAGCCTACATGACACAAAGCGAGTTTTCACGCACCTGTGGAGGTAGATGATTTTATAGAGTAGTGGAAACTCCTTTCATATTTTATTACCAGGCTGTATCTTTGGACAGCACGGTTTAGTTCCTAATATAATATATCTTTATATGCAACTCATCAAAGGAAATGTGACTGTCAAACCTTCAAACTTTGACAGACGAAATCTGAAAGTGAAATAAAGGACAACAAAAATGCTTTGGATCTACAGAGAAAATTATCACTTTTTTTGTATCAAATGGGGCTCATTTAATACAAAAGAAAGTGATGTGTAGGCTCTGCGAAAAAATATGCTTGAGGTCTATCGACTATACATGGAAGCTTTAAGTGGAATAAACGACTACGCGACTATGCGGACGCTTATATTAGGTCGATGGGCTGCCACTTCATATAGTGAAGCAAAGATTAGGTACATGTATGTCACGGACATCATCATCAGCCACTTGACACCCACTGCAGGACATAAGCCTCCTTCGTGGTTTTCATAACCATGAGGGGATTTGCCATAATCGCCACGCTTGGCAGGCGGGTTGGCGATCGCAGTACCTTTGTGGTTGGAATCTCAGGAAGACGCTGCTGCCCGTCTCCTGGTAATTTATTTCCTTAGTCGCCTTCTACGATATCCACGGAAGGAAATGGAGTGACGCTATTCTTACTCCGGCGCCACACGGAAAACGGTCACGGACATGTACATTTATATTTAAGTATGGTGCCATAAAGTATAGAAATAATTAAATAGATAAGGATCGGGGTAATAGATATCGAAGTTGTCAAGAATAGTCGATAAAGTATGATTCTTCAATGACGTTTTATTTCATAGTGGAGACGTTTCGTACGGAACATAATTGAGTGTCTCTTATAGCCAATTATCGTAGTAGAACTCACATGTCATAAATATTGAGTGACCGTTTGATGTGACCGATAGTTTGATGATAATTGCTCAACGGTGTACGTTATGCAAGATATTTCTCTAAATGTCCCGTGGCGTAAAGCTCATCGAAAGATGTCGTAAATAACAGTCAGCCAAACGCAACGGGTTTTAAATCTATCCGTTTCTTTACGAGAATTAGGTAGAGTCGTTATGGGTGACTTTGCAACTGTACATTCACGTGTCATTTACTCATTATACAGACAAATAGGTATAGAATTCCATAATAAATTAATATTTAGTAGACTTACACAAAGATATTGCCAGTTGACACGTAGAAGTAGACAAATCTTGAGCTACTTACAATCCTACAATATAGACTAAATATCATTGACCTAAATTCAAGCCCACACGAAACTAACACAAAGATACAGCAACCTTAACATGGATGGATATGCAGCGGAAGCATGCAACATATCCGAAGCAGTCGAGCCAATTCACACCGATAACTCGGTTAAATATGGTACCTTCACCACGATCAACTTTTATTAGGATTATAGCACTAATTTTCAAGGAGATAAGAGTTATAAATGTTGTGGCGAACGACAGAAAATATAAACATCCGGCCACGCGTGTCTCTTGACACTCTGATAAGAGAAAGTGTAACGATATTTAGTTACTAATTTGTGGTATTTATGCACCCGATTATGGTGCTCGATGATGCGTAGGTCGTTTTGCACTAATGTGCAGCTATTAGTTGTTAGCTTAAAGTTGCTTGCATTCTAGCTGAGGGTGATTATCATAGCTATTATGCCTGCACAACAAAGTGGTACATTGAGAAGGTCAAGTCCACATAGGTATCAATGTAATCTATGCACCCCATCGGCTATAGGTTGTTCGGCAGTTCTGATCAGCCCACTGCCAGTTCATCATTATGTGTATCGTTTTGTCATTTAGAATCATCATCATCGTCATCATCAGCCATTTGACGCCCACTGCAGGATATAGGCCTCCTTCGTAGTTTTCATAACCGTGAGGGGTTTTGCCATAATCGTCACGCTTGGCAGGCGGGGTGGCGATCGCAGTGTGCGGTTGGAATCTCAGGAAGACTCTGCTGCCCGTCTACTGGCAATTGATATCCTTAGTCGTCTTCTACGACATCCACGGAAGAAAATGGAGTGACGCTATTCTTAATCCGGCTCCACACGTGAGATGAAAAATAGTAAACTCACACAGATAAAAAAAAAACGTATTCGTAAACGTAAACGTAAACGTAAAATCGTCTAACACAACATTTATGCTGAGCAAACCCTTTTTTATCAATATCCTACTAAGTTAAGAATTGATTCTATTGCTATGATTTTTTTAATGTAATGTGATGTGATAAATATTTTTTTTCCATTTCAATTTCTTTTTATTTGGAAAGATATGGAATCTAAAAAACAGTTTTTAACTAGTACAGTCGATAACATGTCAACCTTTACATTTTTGTTGCAATGTCGCCGGGGGAGTCCAATCACTTGGCGCCCATCAGCGTTAGAGGCGATAACAATAGAATGTTTGTACGATAGGTAATATAAAGTTGAGTTACAATGGGTATTTAGTCCGCTGAGGTTCTGTAGGAAGAATATTAATAAGAAGTTGCCGTTAGGTTATCAAAACTTAATTGACTCTTGTGCTACCGCGTTTATCAAATTTCCGTATTAATTAAATATTCCATTCGTTTTGGACGTCTAATATTAACTGTCAAGCCCTTCTCAAGGCAATATGATGGGGCATCTTGACTTTTTCAATTAATTAAATTTATTCAGATATGCATTGGGTGGGTTGTGGCGTGAAGAAGAAGAAGAAAGACATTCATTATACCAACACGACACATCACAGAAACAAAATAAGCAGAAATAATATACGTATAATAATTTTCCTCAGTATTAATAATTTCACCACTTTCAACAAGAAAAAGTTTAAAATTAGAATTTATTTCTTTAATTCATCACACGATAGTTTTTTTTTTTTTTTCATCTATCTATATAGTCTATACATCCCATTGAAGACGCCCTGTTGGACATAGGCCTCTTCACCGTTACGCCAACCTCTCCGGTCCCCTGCTAATCTTTTCCACTGCCCTCCTGCTGCCTTCTTAATGTCATCAACCCATCGAGTAGGGGGCCTACCCACCGAACGACGGCCAGTTCTCGGCCACCACTCTGTGACCGTCTTCGTCCACAGTCCGTCTTCTCGTCTAGCTAGATGTCCCGCACATCTTCACTTAAGCTTCGTGATTCGTGTGTACACGTCTTTCACTTTTCTTCACACTATCTTGAAACTCAACGGGGTCTAGCTGACCCCCAAAATAGTTTATGAAAAAGAAATTATAATATTGAAAAACTGTTGTTTGTTGGGCGTGGTTTATGATCGATATTGAAGACACGTTTTTAGGGTTCCGTAGTCAACAGCCCTTATAGTTTCACCATATCCCTCCGTCTTTCTGTCTGTCCGCGGCTTAGCCCAAAGACAATTTCTCGTTTACCCTATAGTGTGAAATATCGCTGAATTTGTCGTTCAAAAATTGTAGGAGGAAATGCATTTTTCTATTTACCGTCGATCAAGGCTCAATTCACACTAAATTCAGCGAGACAATCATAAGCGAAACAATGAAGACATACGCTTTATCAGCACTTTATCACTGACACCCGAGGCCTCAATATGTCGTGTCTTCATTTATCGTGTGTTTAGTGTGAGTCGACCTCTAGAACTTGTTTTTGTGGCGGTTTGATCGAGTGATAGAGGTTTTCTAATATACGGATCAAACCTTCTCTGAAGTTGTATTCTGAAGGCAACTTAGATGATAATGAGACTGAAATCTAACACGAATTCATTTGTGGTGTTTTCTTAGAGACAGATAACTATTTACTTTAGAATCTAATCTGGAAATCGAAAATGTAATGCACAGCAGATATTGTTAATTCCTTCATCATCATCATCATCATTCAGCCACAAGAAGTCCACTGCTGGACATAGGCCTTCTCCGTGGATTTCCAAAAAGACCGGTTGGAAGCGGCTTGCATCCAGTGTCTACCTGCCACTTGGATCTCATCATTAATTCCTTGTTACGAGACTTTCAGCGAACTTTTGGAACTGATTCCAGCCATAAATACTTATAGCATAATAAATATAAGACAATCTCGAAGCAATTTATTGATGATACGCAATAGTGTGCTTAGAGAACGTTGTTAACTGAAATACTATTTAGTCAATAGAATTGAGAAAATAATGTAGAGTTAGTTTAGACATATGGAAGAAAAATTGAGTAAAGAAATATATATATCGAGCTAATATTCATGAAAGAGCCGGTAAGGGTAGCTCTAGTTGAACATACGTCGACTAAATAGGGGATATATTACCAAAGCGAGAAGCAAGTGCGTGCACACAGCGACTAATTAATATTGATGAAGCGAAAGAGGTCTGTCACGATCGTGGCAAGTGGCAAACACTGGTCTCTGCCTACTCCTTCTTGATACAGGCACGAGTTTACATAACCAGCCTATATACGTCCCACTGTAGGGCACAGACCTTCTCTCAGGAATAGATTATGGGCTTAATCACCACAACAATGCCCACCGCGGATTGGCGTTTTCTAAGCGCTGAGGTATGTAAATAGCTCAGACATTTAGGTTTCCTCACGATGTTTTCCTTCACAGTTAGAGAGTGGTATTGTTACTATAACTTCACAAATGAACATGACTTGGAAAAGATAGGTACATGCCCGCACTGGGAATCGAACCTGGGTCTGTCGCTTCCGAGTCCAATGTTCTACCCACTGGGCTACCACCGCTTATGTCTATCGAAACACTAACAAATAAAACGAAGGCCTGTGTTTAAAAGTGGCAGGCAAACTACAGACAATAAATACATTTATAGCAAGAGTTACTTTTTTGATGGAGTACCTATACTCTTCAAACAAGGCAAGTAGTAATGTAGCGACGTATGTATTTTGAATTTGATTGGACAGTCCGTGGGTCAGTTCTCTTAGCAAAAGTGGCAAATTATTTCGTAAAAGTTCTCGAATTTTACAATGCATTTTCATCTCCGGACAACAAACACGTACGTCACATAGCAGACATTGCTAAACAGTTTATCATGACAATAAAATTACCTGTGGCGTTATCATACAAACAGTATCGATCGTGACTCACGCGTTACTTAGACAGAGATGTTAAAGAAATTTTGACAGACCACAGATAAATAAACAGCGCAGGATACAGTCACGAGTCGACTAAGCAGCTATACTACAAACACTTAACCACTTGGGAGATGAAATTAGAGGATTATCTTTAGACGACTGACTCTAGAATCTAAACATAATATAAAGAGGTAGGCAGAGATCAGAATTGGTCCCTTGCCACAATGCTAACAAACCTCATTCGATTCATTAACATTCATTACTGGCTGCATGCACGCTCGCCGGTTTCGGGTACTGTCTATCTTGTCCTTCGCTAATACATTCCACATTCGGTCAATATCTTACCGGCCAATCCACCCGAATTCGCTCAATTATTTCTCTCATCAATCTTTCTTCTTTTATCCTCTCCACTCACCAACGCAACATTGCCTTCTCAATTCTAGGCACTACATCCTCTTTGCTTTCTCAATTCTAGGCACACACCGATAAAGTATGCTGAGTTGGAGCATTGAAAATCCAGTTGTTGAGGAGAGGACCGTATAATATAACTAAGCGAAACAATGGCAAATAAATAACAGAAAAGTTGGGTAGTGTAGTGGCGACAGAATGGACAAAAAAAAAGGAAAAATATACAACATCGTAAAATGCGCCATCGTAAAAACGCCAGTGTCAGAGCAGAACATATAGAAGAATATGCCTTGTTTGTCTGTACAAAGTGTAAACGTTGGTGTGTCCTAGATAATATTATGTTGAAGGAAACCGAAGACTTGAACAGCCAATGAGCTGTGTAGAGTATCTACAATAAAGCAAATGTTTTCCGAGGCACGTTTTCGTTTAACCCTTCGAAACCCAGGATTTGAGACCTCAAAACTTCTAAAGCCCAGAGGTATTTTGCAAAATTTTGCGCGTCAACTCGAGTGGACGCTGGGCGTTCACGTAGATTTCGCAAAACTGTCAAACGGCAACTAGAGTTGACGCTGGGCCCCTTGATACTCACACTACAGGATGTTCCAATAAGTGAAAATATCAATGAATTTTATATGCTAGCTTTTGCCCGCAACTTCGTACGCGTTATTACTAATAAAATTCAATGGTTAGATAAACAGCGTTTATTCATGTACAAAATGAAAAGAAAAGCAAGATAATTGAAAATGGTAAATAAATCGTTATTGTTTACTGTTATTGGTAGGTTCTTGTCGAATAAATAAAATAAAATGCTACAATTTTCTAGAATATATTTGTCCATTATTTATTTTCTGTAGACAATCAATCAAAATACAGTGAAAAGATTGAAATGAAATCGTTTTTTTCGGCTACTATTTCAATTATTCAAGTAAAGTGGTATAGGAAAACGAGAAATATAATTCCTCAAAAAGCGCCACCCGTCGCCGAATGAAAACGAGTTTAATACCAATAGAATACAGACTTTATTTAACCAGGCAAGGTAAATAAATAAACATACTATGCATACCGACGGCGCTATCTCCACCTCTTGCACCCTCGTGGCGTATTCATGATCATCCTCTATGTATTCGATCTAGCAACAAGCATAATAATTATTACAACCCATAAAATATGCGAACTGCACTAAAGGTAAATTATTCTTTTTTTCTTTACTCATATTATTATACTATTTACAAATCATACCATACCTCATACTCGCCTATGGTCCTTATTTCTTCATCTGACATATATTCGCTCCATATTGGTCAAAGGTAGTCTAAAAAAAAATGGTAAATATAGGTATGTCAGCTAAGCAACAGAAAAAAAAACGATGACTTTACTTCAAAATTTTTGAACAAAATATCGACTTTCAGATTTTTTTCAAACTACTTATAGTCGCATGCTGAAATATATATAAAACTACAGTTGACGCTCGGCGCGTATGAAAAAAAAGTGATGTCCGACGGAGTTGACGCTGGGGTCTGAAGGTATAAAATAAAATTTGAACACGCTGTATTTGGTAACTTTTCACAAACATGGCGGCGACAGAATTACTCAAGTTGATTTGCAAGCTAAATGTGCTAATAATGAAACTTATTTTGAAAAACTAATTACACCAATAGATTCCTGATGAAATTTTCTATAAACAGAAGCGAAAATAATAACAAGTACCTATACTTTCATGATTATAGAAATAAAACACTAAACCTGTATAGCTAACCTCCTTGTCGTACTGACCCCTTTTTCGATTCAAGTTTCTGACTTATGGACTACTATAAACTTACCCTTTTATACACTAACACTAAATATACACTATTTAGAATTGAAATAATACTTACAACACATTTTCCAACAATAAACACAAGTAATATATTGCAAGAAAAGCGAGCGTCGTTCATGCGTGGTTCCGCCAACTTCAAACTAAAATAACGTCGAAATCTGTCAAATGTACCATAGAGTATCATACATCATTTGATTGGTTATTAAATTTTCCTTCATTCATTCACACATTCTACAAGTCGAAATATACCTTAAAACAAGCAACGATGGTTTAAAGTAGGGTGAAAAGTGCCGTCCATCCGAGTTGACGCTGGGCGCCTGTGCAAAATCGCGCTGTCAAACGGAGTTGACGCTGGGGTTCGAAAAGTTAAAGATGAAAAGAAGGTCGTTGTGCTGGTTAAAGTAATGTGTTTTATTGGTCGTATTTGTGGGAGACCAAAGAAATGGCTACAGAACTTACGACAGTGATTTGAACAGAGTACCAGGGGCGCAACTACGTAAGTCCTCCACTGTATGGAGTTGCCCGATTAAACCTGTTCGGTTCGAATACATACATATTTTGACACTTTGGAGTTAAAAATGGTTAACCCGATAGAGTGGGCAGTTACATGATAAGAGAATCTTCGTTGACAAAAAACGGTACACAAAAAAGAAGATGAAGGTCGTTTATCTTTCGAATGCTTAATTTAGAAGATGAAATTATATCGCTGACTGTACCTACCAGCTAAAGAGTTCATAATTCATAATTCATTTATTTGTGGATCATAGGTAATTATTTTTTACATAATTGGTGTTCAGTCTTAAATTAGAGATCACTATGGTCCTACCTGTACATAGGCATACAAATATAACTAAGTTAATAAGGTAAAACAAGTTACAATGTGTCATTTAGAAAATCGTCGATATTATAATAACATTTGTCAATAAGTAGATTTTTTAATGTCTTTCGAAATAAGTCTACATTTAATTCTTTGTACAGTGTTGGTATCTTGTTAAAGATTATAGGCGCCATGCACAGAATGCTTTTTCGCATCAAAGTAGTTTGAGATGGATAAAGGCGTAGTCTATTTTCATTGCGGCGGTTCCTACGTACCGTGTCGCCTAGAGAGGGAAACAGATGAGGGTTGTTTCGTACAAACATGGCTACCTCAAATATATATAAACACGGAAGTGTCAGAATCCGGTGGGTATGAAAAATGGGCTTGCAACTTTCTATGGACTTCATGCGAAACATGGATCGTATACATCTTTTTTGAGTTTTGAAAGCTAGCTCTTTATTAGTGGAATTGCCCCAGAATATTATACCAAACCTGAGAGTTGATTCAGCTAGACCGTAATAGGCAGTAAGGAGTGTCTCTGTACTTACTGTTGTGGATAGTTTATGTAGTACAAACGCTGTAGAGCTTAGTTTTTTGCATAAGTTATCTATATGAATTTTCCAATTTAATTTGTTGTCTATAGTTAGACCAAGAAATTTTGTCGTTTCAACTTCATTTATAATGGTGTCGCGACACTTTAGACTGATGTCAGTAATCTTATTTGATCTTTGGGAAAAATGCATAATATTCGTTTTATTTAAATTGATTTTTAAATTATTATTATCGAGCTAGGAAACTACAGATGTCAGTGAATTATTAATGTCATTATTGTAGTTGTTTATATTATCATTATATTTAATAGTAATGGTGCTGTCATCAGCAAATAATGTCATTGGGTGCACAGTTGTCTTCGGCAAATCATTAATGTAGATAATAAATAGAAGGGGTCCTAATACGCTACTTGAGGCACACCATATGATATATTCCGCTCGTAAGATCTGTGTAGCTCTTCATTTTTGGATTTGTAATTTAAATTTGAGATTTCAACGATTTGGCGGCGGTTTGATAGGTATGATTGAATTAGCTTAAGAACATTGCCTCGCACCCCATATGATTCAAGCTTTTCAATTAGAGTTTTATGGTCGACGTAATCAAAAGCCTGGGTCATGTCGCAGTATATTGAGCAAACGGGAGTGGTCTTGTCAACCTGATACATGACATGTTTTATAAAATCAAATACTGCCATATTTATTGACTTGTGACGCCTGAAGCCTTTTTGTTCGTGGCAGAGCAGATTGTTTGTTTCGAAATAGTTGTTAATTTGGCTGTATAAATATTTCTCAAATATCTTTGAAAATATAGGTACTAATGCAATCGGTCTATAAAATTGCATTTCTTCTTTATTACCTTTTTTAAATATTGGTTTCGTAATAGTGAGTTTGAGGTCATCAGGAAATATTACTTTTTCAATAGATACATTTATTATATGGCTCAGGGGATAGCAAATTAAATCATTTACAGTTTTTATGATTTTTGTTGAGATTCCGTCATGGCCGACGCTGTTTGTATTTTTTAAGTCTTTTATTATTTTGTAGACGTCATAAGGAGTGCTTCCTGCCATGAACATAGATTTTTGTGTGCTGTTTATAGCAGTAGTGATATTTGGTCCTGAATTGGGTATTGGTTTTATTTTATCAATAAAGTAATTATTGAAAGATTCTGCAATATGTGTAGGATTTATAATAAATTTATTGTCAATTTTAATTTTTGTGATTGGTTCTTTGGGTAAATTTAGACGACATTTGTTTATCACTTGCCATGTTGCTTTGCTTTTGTTGGTTGATATTTGTATTTTGTGGTTGTTTTGTGCTCGTTTTGTCAGATATATAATTTTTTTAAATAGGTTTGAATAATTTTGAAATTTTAGTTTGTTTATTTTAGTAGGTTGTAGTCTATATTTCCATAAGAGTTCATTCTTTTTTCTGCTGCAGATCTTGAGTCCCCGAGATACCCAATTCCTTTTTGTTTTAACTTGTATTGTCACGTATTTTTCAGGAAAGCAGAGATTATAAAATAGTTTGAAGTGTTCGACGAAGATACTATATGCTGTAGTCGGATCATCACAATTGTAGACTTCAGAAAATGTCAGTTTGCTTAGGCAGTCATGGAATTTAACAACGTTTTCATGACTGTAATCTCGTTTTAACTTACGCCAAAACTTAAGTTTTAGAAGTTTTGGGACTGGAATTGTAAGTAGCTGAGCCGTATGATCAGATAGACCCAATTCTAAGACTTCCGTTTTACAGGTTTTTTTTAATATTATGAGCGAAGTTATCTATACATGTTTGACTAATCAGACGAGTAGGTTGTCTGAAGGCTAATTTCAAGTTAAAATTTAATAATAGACATTCAAATTCAGTTGTTGTATTATTAGTTTTTATCATGTCAATGTTAAAGTCACCTGCTAGAACAGTATTATTGTACTTGAATTTGGAGATATATTTGAGCAGTTTTATTAATCTCGTGAAGAACTCATCCAAGTTTGTTTGCAGATGATAGCTGTTTTGTAATCTACTAACTCAATGGCGCAGCATTCGAATGTGTTTACAAGAGAGTATTTGGCCCCATCTGGTATCTCTTTCCAATTTAGGTTATTATTTACTAAGATGCAGGATCCACCTCTCTTTTTTTCTAATCGTGAATAATATGCTGACATTGTGTTGTCCGGTAGATGCATAAAGTGTTCATGGCCTGAGGGCATAAAGTGCTCCGTAATGCATATAACATCTATGGGCACCTTTTTGTCGTCAAGTTCATCCAGACTGACCTTCAGAGCGTCAGCTTTGTTTAGAAGTCCAGCAATATTTTGATGCATAATATGTATATGCTTAGTCTCGAAAAAAACTCTGATCCTCGTGTTTAGTTTTCTCATCCATCTTGGCTGCGGTAGATGTTGTCGGTATTGAGTAATAAGTGTCAATGAGTGCCTTCAAGTCGAATATGATTTGTTGTATGCCTTGTTTTATTAGTTTTCCCGTTCGGGCGGAGAACATATCGAGGGAAAGATTGTAGTTTGTGTCGAGAAAGAAGGCATATTTGTATGTCGCTATGTCTGAATGCAGAAGAGTGATAAACAGTTCCGCTCTATAGTTATAGATCAGAGCGCCACAAATATATGTAGGTGGGCATATTATTATATTTGTGTGTTTGAATTTGCTGAGAGTTTCTCTTATTTCACAGACCAGACTCACGTAGTCCTGCGATACTTCAAAGTCCGCTTCTCCCAAGAGAATGACACAGAAGTCGTCATATGTAAAATTTTGATCATATGTAAAGAGTTGACAAGGGAGTAACCAAATACAGCTTTTGGTCCTTGATTGAGTATGGCTAATTATTTTTATAGGCAGCGCAGTGGTAGACGCCGCTTTCTCATTCGGGGGGTCGTGGGTTCGAAGCCCGGCATGTACCAATGACTTCTAACTGAAAACAAGGAAAACAACGTGAGGAAACCGGAGTATCCGAGGTGTTCTGTATTCGAGTGCTTGAAATTGCCAATCCGCGGTGGTCACGCGTGGTGATTAAGCCCATACTATCTCTCCGAGAGAAGGCCTGTGCCCTACAGTGGGACGTATTATGTATAGGCCGGATTTCATCAACAAAAAACACGACAAGTGCGAGTGGGACTCACCCACCGAGGATTCCGTACACATTTGTAGGTACCGAGCTTTTACCGATTTCAAAGACAATATTTTAATGATTTAATTACATAATTTAATTGTAGTACAAAGTAGTACTTCCCAAATTTCGTAGTTCTAGGTCAACGGAAAGTCTTTTTTCGACATAAACGGCCGTAAGTTTGTGTACGTTAACTTTTTATTTTTTTTACAGCTTTAAGGGACTGTAGACTTAAGTAAATGATTGTAATTTCAACTCGATACCTCCACGCGATCCCGAGATAAAGGGTCTTGACAGACAGATGAACGGATGGACGGACGTACGGACGAACAACAAAGTTATCCTACAAGTGTTCCGTTTTTTTCTTTTGAGGTACGGAACCCTAAAAATGGGTGTTTAGACAAAGGGTTTCATTTTAAGCTTAATTTTCAAAAAAATTACATATTTATCGATATCTTCACTGTGTCCATCAGCGCTAATCTATGGCCGTATCTAGATAACTCAGTGTTCGGCGACAAGTCAAGCAAGACCGATCCGATTGACGATATCGACCGTGACCCTCGAACGGTGATGGATTGTCCCGTAACACTGTGACAACCTGACAAATGTGCGCGTGACATTAGGTATTTGTGGTGGAGCAATCGATGTTGTTGAATCGTCTTGTACCACTCGTCTGCCGCGACACAGATCTGTGTCCAACTTAGTATGGGCCACCTATACGTTCCATTCCGCGAGGGCAGTTCAGGAGTTAAATGCTTCAGATGTGTGATGTTCGATAGCGGCTTTCACTTGTTAGTGCAGGTTAGGGATACAGGAAGGCTTCCTGTGCCCTACAGCGGGACGCATAATAGGCTGCTTATGTTATGTATAGAAGGTAGGTATAATTTATTTTTCTTCAATGCCTTTTCGCCTCTGCAGAGTCAAGGGCCGATATTACGCAGATCTTCCAGGGGGCCGAGTCTCTAAAACCCGGTGTTGTTCAAAAGAGTCATATCAGTATTAGTATGGTAATGGTTGTTTCATTGACTCTATATATTAGTAGTCTAGTTGCCAATTGCATTTAAATGGCACAATCCGCGCGATTCCATTTTCTTCGGGAGAGATACCTATTTAATTTGCGTGGTTTATATGATTGGAATAACATTATACTGCTATAGTTCCATTGAGAAACTATGCATTTGTCACACTCTAGGGCCTGGTCTGTATAACTGCGGAAAAAGGGAGCAGCTGCTCTCCGTTCATGTTAAATTCTTCTCGACAATGCACCTGTTTCATATAGAAGAAGAAATACAATTATTTGCAACAACAATCACACACACAAAGGCACAATGAAATAAACATAATAAAAAAACAAAAGAAATTAGGCAGACATTAATAAGTACAAGAAATGACAAACACAGAGACATTAATACAAATTAATTAATTAAATCTAGTATGATATTTTCAGGTGCGGTGAGCTTCAGAATACCAATAAAGTTCTACTCTCGCAACGTGCTGCGTAGTCGCATATGGACCAGCCAACGCCGTTTGCGTTCACCATAGTAGTAATTGGTAGCTATCAATCTTTAGATTTGCTGCAAAGTTGGTTGCAAAGTTGTCTGTAACAATCTAAAGATGGACAGAATTCACGCAAGTGAAAATTGAAGTGCTTTTGAATATAGAGGTATACAGTTGACAGCAGGTCAACCTTTACATTTTTTTGTTCCAACATTATAAGACATATATTTTGTCGTTATCTGTGTACCTAAACTGTAATTCTTCTTTTATTACATCTTCGTAAAATTGTATTACTTAGTTAAATATATATTAGCTACCTAAATCGGTTTCAACTTACAAAGTTCCATTTTGCTTTTAATTCCCAACGACCACTAAAATACAGTTTTATGGTAAAAGTAACGCGGTAAAAGTAATAAAATCAAGGAGAACAGCCAATGGACTACAAAGAAAATGAAAGTCGAACTTTCAATGGCAGTATAATAATGTGTCTTTAGGATTTTACAGCCGTTGTAAGTTAGACGTTACAGTAGTTACAGTAAGAAAGTTGAAATTAAAGGAGCTGTACTGCGGATACAGGGTGTTTGTACAGAGAATGAAAGACTTTTATTCTCCTTGGTAACCTGTATTTAAGCAGAAGAGTCACTATAAATTAGCCAATCCTAATTATCATTACCATTTCGGTAAATTCTCGGTTACTTGTTAACGGATCCTTTTGAAACTCAAATCGTAAACACAATCTAGAGAGAAGAATGAAGAGAGCTTCATTATATCGTTTAATCAGTAATTTACTAGATTCAACGAGTTGTAATTCATCGCATTAGTCACAAAAGACTGGCGCCGGTTGTAGGATTGAAAGAAAGTTTTTTTTTAAAGCATGTTTAGTTAACGTGAATCTATTGAGTTCTAGTTAACTAGACCTGACATCTCATTGTATATAAATACAATGGCCCATTAGCCATTCACAGTTAGCGAGTGGTAGTGCTACTACAACTTCGCAAATTTACGTAACTTAGAAAAAAATGTCATCGGTATATGTCGAGATTCGAACCCACGACCTTCCAAATATGAGGCTGGCGTTTTACCGCTGCGCTAGCAGAGCTCCATGTAAATCTATCGAATAGAACCTGATAACAAGTCGCGTTTTTATCATGTACTTGGCTAAAAGCTACGGCTCATCATCTGTCCAAGTGGTCTTTTAACTTTTAACTATCTTCTTACCGAAATATAAAAGTGAAATCAAAAGTTTCTTCTCTCTTGCGAATCAGTATCTGGAGACCTCTACGTTTTGTGACATCCTATGCGTAGTCACTACACATTTCCAAGTGTCAAATAAAAGTCCAGACATTAATCAGACAGTCTTATCTCAGACCGACCCAATAAATCATAATAAAACTGCTTATAAGGAGAGAGAAAGTTCACAGAAGCAGAAAGCAGTCTCACAAATCGTAAATAAAGCTCTACATCTCTAAGAATTATTTTACGAGTGTAAGGCCATAAATAAAACACTTTTAAAGTGATTTGACACAATTTGTTGAATCATGTGACTCTGCAGGATCAGAATACATAAGCAGTATATATACGTCCCACTGTAGGGCACAGGCCTTCTATCAGAGAGAGTGTGAAGGATTAGAATATGAATCCTATTCATTTGCATCGCGGAGTAAGACAGGGAGATATAATAAATCCTAAACTGTTTACATCTGCTCTCGAAGACGTATCCAAACTTCTGGATTGGGAAGGATCTGGCATAAACATAAATGGCGAGTACACTCACCTTCGATTCGCCGATGACATAGTGATTGGCTGAGACCCTGGAAGATTTGAGTTCAATCCTCAATGACCTGAACAGGGCCCCATATACGGTACGATTGATCTTTACAAATTTTACAATCCGTCGTTTCAGACCGATTGAAACGATTTTGACAGTGTATGTCAAGATCATGACAACCATTATTCTAGTAATTTCAATAGAGGAAAACACAGAATATTCAAACCACATTCCAACAAACTAACTTAAAACACTGATTATCGAAGCAACAAACTTAAGCAAGTCCAACTTCGAGAAAGAGGTCACTCGTCGAATCCAACTCGGATGGGCAGCGTTCGGGAAAGTAAACTATTACTATATTACTATTATTAAGTAACTATTATTTTCGCATCCAAAATAGAAGTAAAAAATAGTTTATTTGACCAAAAACGTACACTGTTAATACATAGGAAGGGGTTAATGGGGGTCAAATGGCATTGAGGACTTTAGCACAAAAAGCTGTGTCACAGTGAGTACCTGCGTATCCGCATATAAAAGAGAGCTAGGGCCTGAGCCAGTAGCCGCACAGAAGGGACGCGGGGCGAGGGCGCGGAAAAGACCCGTCTCTTCAGTACATTTTGTATGTGTCGCGTCTTTTCCGCGCCCTTACCCCACGTCTGGCTTAGAACTACAATTCATGTTCTACTATGACAATTTGATGTGTATTGCAAAGTCGATTAACCCACATATTAACAAGTAGGAAGACTCGGCTACTTGTAGTTTTATGAAACTCGGCGCAGTGCCCTATTCAAAGAACTACAATTCATTGTTTATTCATTGCAAAGTCGATTAACCCACAGATTAACAAGCTGAAAGGCTCGTTGATGTGCTGTCGACTGTACCTTTTGAGGTTAACAATTCAATTACCTAACTCATTCAGGGCTTCTTTGAGACTTTTTAGGAGTCGCGTTTTTTGTTTTTATAATATACTAGCTGTGCCCGCGACTCCGTTCGCGTACATTTCGATTTTTACGAAGCATTTGTATGGGGGCCACGTGTTATCATAACTGGAGCTAGAATTTAAATAGCCTATCCTGTGTCCCAGATGTCTATATGTTTTTATACCAAATTTCATCAAATTCGGATAATTGGTTTAAGAGTTATGGAGGAACATACATACATACATACATACCCACATACAGAAAAAAAATTTAAAAATCGTGAAATTAGTTTCAGTATCATATATTGAGCCTATAAACACAATATCTCTGAAAACAAACTAACTTACTCCATGACCGACCCTTACAGATTTATTATTAGTATATAGATATATTTTTTTAACTGAGCTTCACAATACAAAATACAGTACAAAAAGCTCTTGAATGAAGGTGAGTGTCGGTGTCGCAATCGCAAAGATCACGCGGTTACAAGGGAAAATGCTGGAACAAACCGGATCCTTTATTTGAAACTGGGTAAGTAGGTACCAGTTTGTTACTTAAATCAGAAAGTTGTTAAATCAGTGGTGCAATGCTCGTCAGATAACTTGACCAAACATCCTAAGGGCACGTAAGGGCAAAGTTTTTAAAATTAATTGTTAATTTGACCAAACTAAGTCCGAAAAATTCTAAGTCACATCCTGCAAATAAGATACAAAAGCAAATACGGATGAAGAAAAAAATATTGACGAAACAAATATATCGAGAGCATGTGGGTGGAAGGGCCGGTAAGGGACGTCCCAGAGGCGGACATACTTTGACCAGATAGGGGATGTATTAGCAAAGGGCAAGATAAAAAGTACCCGAAACGACTAATGAATGTTGAGGAAGCGAAAGTCTGTCGAAATCTGTCAGGATCGTGGCAAGTGGCAGTCCCTGGTCTCTGCCTACCCCTCTGGGATGCAGGCGTTGGTTTATGTTTAAGAAGACCCGAAATACGTCGATGCAAAGTCAAACTCATGTCATTTGTCGGGCGTTATGGCTTAGGCCACCCGATGATTTTTACAGCATCAGTAAGAAATTCTTACCTAGGCACATTAGATAGGTGAAGAGAGCAGCCTATCATCATCATCATCATCATCAGCCATTTGACGCCCACTGCAGGACATAGGCCTCCTTCGTGGTCTTCATAACCATGTGGGGGTTTGCCGTAATCGCCACGCTTGACAGGCGGGTTGGCGATCGCAGTACCTTTGTGGTTGGAATCGCAGGAAACGCTGCTGCCCGTCTCCTGGTTATTGATTTCCTTAGTCGCCTTTTACGACATCCACGGAAGGAATCTCGTTAAAGATATAGTTAAAAATTAACGATAATATTCACCTTTAGTCATTACAACACTGGTTGGATACATTAAGTAGGTACGTCGTAGGATAAGTCCCTTCCGATAGCCGAACGAGTTACGATGACCCAGTTGCGCAGCGCAGGCGCAGGTGTGGCGCCACGCCGTCTGCGAGGATTACGCGATGAGTTTTGGACCCAAACTCTGTAGCGTAAAAGCAATTTTAGCTTGGCGCAGGTTGTAATATTTCGTTCGTTATTCTTCTGGAAAGTGGTGAAACTAAACGATTCTGCGTATATGAATGTGTTTGGATTGAATTGAAGAAAAGCTTACATACATAACATAAGCAGCCTATAAATATACGTGCGCTTGCAGGTAAGGCCATTTATAAAAAAGTTAAAAAGTTCATTCTTACTTAACTATTATTAATTAAGAATTAACTTTTTAACATTTTTTTATGTCCTCTATTTAAGTCTATTGACTTAATCGTTATGAATTGACAAGTGTTATATGTAGTGTAAATGACTTTCTCCGTGATAAGTTCTAATTATATTGACCACTGTTATTTAAATATTGATATAATTTATAAATGACATTCTCAATGACAAATTCTAGTTATATTGACAACTGTTATTCTGAAAATATTCTTGATGTAATTTATGAAACGTACGGATTTCTGTTTAAATGTAAATATTTTATTTTTCAACACGTTGATGCCATGTCAAAGTCAAGTTATTAATCTTATTTTTTTATGTGCAACAGAAATGGTTGAATGGTTGAGAATTAACGCTGAGGAGTCACTTCCTCAGCACAACGCTGACTCAGCTGCCTTTTGAGGCAACTTAGACAAACCACGGGCTACATCTACGGTCTTGTTTTATTTATTTTACTTGTCTGTTGTGTATTTAGTTTTTTTTTCTTTTGTTGTGGATATTATGTTACTTGTTCTGTTTATTTTGTTTCTGTAATGTGGCTTGTTGGTATAATAAATGTCTTTCTTTCTTTCTTTCTACATCGTGTCCAGACTTACCGCCACTCTTTGTACGCATGGTTATCCGAATTTACTCTATTTATTATCCAAAATGCATGTTTATGTATATTGACTGACACATGTTTTAGCAAATAAATAAATCTTTATCTTTGTTCCGTGTGGCGCCGGATTAAGAATAGCGTCACTCCATTTCCTTCCTTGGATGTCGTAGAAGGCGACTAAGGAAATAAATTACCAGGAGACGGGCAGCAGCGTCTTCCTGAGATTCCAACCGCATACTGCGATCGCCAACCCGCCTGCCAAGCGTGGCGATTATGGCAAAACCCTTCATGGTTAAAAATCATGATGGAGGCCTATGTCCTGCAGTGGGTGTCAAATGGCTGATGATGATGATGATCTTTGTCTACTTGCTTCTTGTCGTTACTTGCTGGATGATATATTATTATTATACATATAATATAATAATTATAACATTAACCATGTTATTATGTACATTATTATTACCTTTGTGACAGGCTCTTTATATGAAAAGTGAAGATGAATTTTTTTTATTGAGCTGAACGAAACTTAATAAATATGTAAAGTAACTCTGAACCCCAAACTAAATTAAATTGTATCTTGGGGAACAGTTATCCATCCATGTAGTACCCATTCTATTTAGTATCTAAGTACTAAAAAATCTTTTTCTCCGCGTGTCGACAGCAACACAAATTTTACTAAAGTCTTCATTAAACAGTTGTGGCCCAGAACTTTGCGACGCTGCGCTGACTGCGTTATCACTTGCAAATTTTGCAATCATTACGTCCTCATATATTAATCACCCCGACAAGACGTCGTCAAGGCGTTGTTTTCTTTTTCCGAGCTCTTATTTTTGCTCGGAGACCGGTTACCGTTCACTCCTACCGAACGCATTTGAAAGATCATTGTTGTTTATGAAGAGTAAAGAGATACCAGATTTTATTATTGTATTTTGTTACATCAATAAGTCTCAACTGCAACAGACTCTGCAGTGCCCACGCATTTAACAACTTTATAATGTGCATTCTTAATGAAGATGCCTCCTCTATTACTCAGCACAGCAACTCAATGCCTTAGTCTTAACTAATAGATAATTTAAATACGGTTTTCTCTTCCATAAGTGACCAAAACTGCTGCAAATAGACTAAAGCGTGCTGGCAGATTACTTTTAAAAAGATAATTTCGTTCCTCTACCTGGTTATAATGCACGTAAGTGTCAGTTTGCCTACTACGGAAAATAATACCATGTTCTACTAGACTACGTGGTAGAGATTAAAACTTTGTATCTTCATTATCATTTATAACCAACAGATGTATTGTTATTTTTAATAGCTCTTTGTTGCCTGTTTTGTGAATAACTTGAATGGTAAATTAATACGAATACTTAGTTAAAGCAGTTGTTAGGAGTGGTCTGCATGACTGCCAATGATGACTAGCATCGTCTTGAATAATCATAGTTAGTTATACTAGAAATTATACAATCAATCCAAAAGTGACATTGCTTAAGTTTACGACTCTTTGCGAATCAAAATTTACAATGCCCTGCAAGAGCTCAAGAAACTTCATTCATTGTGAAATATTTGTCTTCTACCAAAATAATGTTGTGCTCTCATTCAATTGACTAATATACTAGACTAGACCACTAAACGTAAGCTACCCTGTGTAAGCTACACTTGTATGTTATCTGTAATAAAAAATATCAGCTGCTCTATACAAAATAGAGAAACAGCTGACATTTCTTGATGGTTTCAATGTAAAAGTTGTTGATGAATAGAAATGTACAACGGGACGTAAAGGTATCACCCACTTTTCAATGGATAGACCAGTCACCAGATAGATCATCATTAATACATAAACGTCTGTAACTTCTTTTGTTTCACAAAAATTAATTAGGTGCTGTGTGCACGCCGGGGGATGTCGGGAACTTTTTATCGACACATTTTTGGTATATAACGTGCTACTCATAATGGTATTATCCAGGGCAAAATTAAAAATAAAAACAACAAAAAGTAATGAAACAAAGTAATCAGCATCTACTTTCTCACGCCAATTATGTAGGTCGTTCACTAACCAATCTGACTATATTAGTAAATATGCAAGAACAAATTGATAGTGCGGGATGCAATTGTGGTTAATGTAAGACACGAAGTAACATATAGGCACAAAATTGCCGGTTTCACATTGGACGATAGTGGTAAATGCAGATATCACACACACACGTTCACACAACGATCGCACAGAGGCCTTAAGGTCAATCCACATTGCGACGGGCCAGCGAGGTGTGGGCGCAACGATACAAGGTAAAATAATCCTTAAATACTTTAGGCCAGAGACTACAATACAGGCGCAAAAAGAAACTAAATTAAAAAATAACCAACAACCCTAAGTATTAACTACTAAGCAGGCGGGACCAACCTAGATAGAACCTGCTGAATTTGGGTCCTGCCTGCTTAGTAGTTAATGCTTAGCAGTCGAGTTGTTGGTTATTTCTTAATTTAATTTCTTGTTTTTGTCCTTTTAGTCAATTTTTTATTTTTTGTTTGATCGATGATAATAATTATAGCCTATGACAATCGCAGTTCCGTGTTGCGCCGGATTAAGAATAGCGTCACTCCATTTCCTTCCGTGGATGTCGTAGAAGGCGACTAAGGAATACAACTACCAGGACACGGGCAGCAGCGTCCTCCTGAGATTCCAACCGCATACTGCGATCGCCAACCCGCCTGCCAAGCGTGGCGATTATGGCAAAACCCCTCGTGGTTATGAAAACCGCTAAGGAGGCCTATGTCCTGCAGTGGGCGTCAAATGGCTGATGATGATGATGATGACATTCGCGCAAACGTGATGATCCGATTGAGATCTTATTTGTCAAAATTTACCATTGGTTAAGGAGTTATGAGGGAAGGTTCGTGATCCTAGTTTGTTTGAAGTTGGTCCTAAAAATCACTGTTCACATGATTGAGAGATTGTACAGAATTTCCTACCGCCACCAATGAAAAAAAAAAATCGTATCTTCTTTTATAGATCGTATTTGTTAAAAGTATCTGTACTATCCCTCAATCATGTTTAAAGTAATTTGTAATGACAGAACCTAGGATCATGGACCTGGGACAAGATAGCATGCCAATAACGGCCTTTTTTGTCGTTAATGCTATATGGGCCTAGGTTTTTTGCATTATGTTCACGGCCATGTGTCCTAAAAATCACTGTTAACATGATCGAGAGATTGTACAGACACTTTTTGTAAATACGACGTTTTTTCCAGGGTGGCGCTAGTGTTACTTTATGGAGCCCCTTAAGGCCTTGGCCAGAAATGGAGAGTTCGTCGCGAATCACGCGCTGCTCGTGGAGGCGAGGTATTGGCGCCCAGTATTTTCGTCCAATTGGCCTATTCGTCCCGTCTGCATAGGCAGCACGATGGCACTAGTCACGCGTTTTGTGGCGCTAAAATATCAGAATTTGACGGTCAATGTGCTGGAAAGGAGCGACTTGACATTTGAAACGCGCGACACGCGTACTACCCGGGCTGGACTGGGTCTTAGTAAATGTATGAAACTACCAATCCGATGACGTCGTGTCGTTACGGTTATCGTCCAATGTGAAACCGGCCAATCTACTCGTATTCATCAGGTTCATCGGCCTGCCGAGCTCAATCGCTCCCTACAAATGTCAGATCAGTTTTAATTGGTTATCATTAATGATTTACAACGCGGCAGTGAACAATGATATGATAGTCGAGGTTACATTGATGCATGTGGGTAAGTGTAGAAAGCAATGAATATGTAATTATGGAGTGAGATAATGTGAGAATACTGAAAAAGTTTTTATGGTTCCGTACCCAAAGGGGTAAGGGACCCTATTAATAAGACTTCACTGTCTGTCTATCTGTCTGTCTGGCTGTCTGTAGCGAACGACATGACATCGGCGCTGTGAAGGTTACACAGATTGCCGCTAGATGGCGAGCGCTGTCTTTAGACAACGTTTTTTGTATGGGAGCCCCCCTTAAATATTTATTTTATTCTGTTTTTAGTATTTTTTGTTACAGCGCCAACAGAAATACATAATCTGTGAAAATTTCAACTGCCTAGCTATCACGGTTCATGAGATACAGCCTGGTGACAGACGGACGGTGAAGTCTTAGTAATAGGGTCAGATTTGGCACCCTTCGGTTACTGAACCCTGAAAAGAAAGACAGAGGAGGCATACTAGGGCTGGGATGGAAAGACCTCGAAGTCGCCGCTCAAGACCGCAGCAAGTGGAGATCTTTTATAAAGACCTCAGGATATAAGTAAGTATTTTTAATTTAGTTTATATACGTAAAACTGCAGGTCACAGGCCTCGTCTCATAGAGACAGTATGGGCTTAATTATCACGCGGTGGGCAACCGCGGATTGGCAATTTCAAGTGCTCAGGTCGTGGGTGAGTGTGGCGCCGGATATCCGTGTGGCGCCGGATTAAGAATAGCGTCGCTCCATTTCCTCCCGTAGATGTCGTAGAAGTCGACTAAGGAAATAAATTACCAAGAGACGGGCAGCAGCGTCTTCCTGATATTCCAACCACATACTGGGATTGCCAACCCCCCTGCCAAGCGTGGCGATTATGGCAAAACCCCTCAAGGTTACGAAAACCATGAGGGAGGCCTATGTCCTGCAGTGAGCGTCAAAGGGCTGATGATGATGATATACGTAAAACTAGAGGGCACAAGCCTTGGCGACAAGTGAGTGACGTGAGTGAGCGACGAGTGAGATACACGAAACGAGTGTATCAAATATATCATGGTCAGAAATAATAAAATGCGATCCGGAATGTGACATAAATGTACTATTTGATAATTTTCTCGAAACTCTTCAAATGCTACATAAACTGTGTTTTCCTAAGATCAGACAAAAAATAAAAACTGGAAAAACAAAACTAAAATGGATAACCCCGGGTATAAAAAAATCATGTCAAACAAAGAGGTATTTAAGATACAAATGCTATGCAACTAAAAATCCTGAGCTACGTCTTCAATACATTAAATACACAAAAATCTTAAAACAATGCATAAATAAGGCACAAAAAAGGAGTAACAAAAAGTTTATAATAAATGCAAAAAATTAAAGTCGTGCTGCTTGGCAATTAATAAAAGACGGAAATAATGAAAATAACAGCAGAGTAATCGAAGAGCTATTCGTTAACAGCAAACGTATAACAAATCCAAAATCTATAGCGGAGACATTCAACAACCAGTTCATTGATGCAGTAAATAAAAATAAATCTAATAATAATAAACTAATTGAAAATAAATTGAATAATACTAAATCTAATAATATTCAAACTGACGAAACAGAAATTGAACTAATAGAATCGTTAAGTGAATCAATTTACATTGAACCCTGTAGTCATCAGGAAGTATTAGATATAATAAAGTCATTAAAATCTACAAACTCAGTTGGACACGATGAAATTTCTACAAAGGTTCTAAAGTTGTGTGCCACTATCTTAGCACCAGTATTGTGTGAGCTGATAAACATTTCGTTTTCCCAGGGAATCTTTCCTGAGAAGCTAAAAACAGCTATAGTGAAACCCATTTACAAAAAGGATGAACGCAACTGTGCAAATAACTACAGGCCAGTAGCTTTAGTACCAATTATATTCAAGATATTTGAAAAAGCGATGCACACGAGAATTTACAAATTCCTAAATAAGCATTCCATCATCAAGCAAGAGCAAAATGGCTTCCAAAGGGGAAAATCGACGAGTTTAGCAGCATTCTCACTTGTAAGAGAAACAGCACAATACATAGATAAGGGAAATCATACTTGTGTTCTTTATTTTGACATGACAAAGACCTTCGATTACGTAGCACATAAAATTCTACTAGCTAAGTGTGAAAAATATGGACTGCATGGTATATGTTACAATTGGATAAAAAGTTATCTAGAAAATCGTTTACAGCTTGTTGAAATATCAAACATAAATGAAAACAATGAAATGGAGCCCTACAGATCTGAATTACAGAAAAATGAATATGGGGTGCCTGGAAGCAGCGTTCTTGGACCATTATTGTTTTTATTGTACATTAATGATCTTCCGGCAATAACAAATGATAAATGCATACTATTTGCGGATGACATACCCTGCACATTTTGATGAAGAAATAAATAGAACGATTGAAAGTATATGCGCTTGGCTAGCTAAAAACAATTTGCAAGTTAACCCAAAAAAAAAACAAAGTATACACTATTTAAAAATGAGACAGATCGACTTAAAACTAAAATGTAAAAATGAAGAAATAGAAAGAACAACGTGTGCAAAATTCCTAGGCATTAATATTGACGAAAACTTGAATTGGTCACGACATATAGATCAGGTTATTAGTAAAATAAATAGCAAAATTTATTTAATATATAGGCTAAATAATATAGCTGATAGGAAAACTGCACTTCTTGCATATCATGGATGTGTGGCTCCCATAATACGTTATGGCTTGATCTTATGGGGTAACACTACGGAGTCGAACAGGGCATTTATAATACAGAAAAGATGTATTCGTGCCATCGCGGCCGCTAAACCACTAGACTCTTGTAAACCACTTTTTAAGAAATACAACATACTTACCTTACCTTGCATGTATATCTTTGAGGCAGCTTGTTTTGTAGCGAAACATAAAAACTTATTCACAACAAAAAAACAGGCATTAAGCTTTAGAACGCGATATGAAGATAAACTGATATTACCAGCATGTAAAACAACTTTGCACAGCAGAAATTGCGGCTCTATGCTTGTAAGAGTGTATAACAAAATACCTGTTGAATTTCTAAATTTAAGATGGTCGATGTTCAAGAGAGAAATGTATAATTGGCTGTGCCAAAAGTGCTACTATTCTATAAATGAATTTATGACAGGTAAGTTTAAGTAAAGTGCCATTTTATTTTTGACATTCCAGCTATTTTTAAATAATTTGATTTTTTATTTTTAATCTATTTGACTTAATTTTATTAATTAAATGCAACTGACATTTCAATTACTGTATTTGACCTGGACATTGTATTATATTAACATTTGTAGATTTAGCACCTGACAGTAGATTGGACATTTGTAATTCATTAATTTCATTATGGTATTTTGACATTTCAATAACAATAAACTACAATTAAATAATAGGGGTTAAAGTATGAAATTGCCGTTTTATTGCAATAGGTTCTTTGAATTGACATAGAATCTGCATGGTTTGAGGTTTTCGAATGAAACTTTTTTCAAATGGTTTCTATGATGTTCTTTTTTTAAAAATGTGAAACATTTGAATATCGACTTTCAATTGTTTTTGTTATTCAATTTAGACAAGAAAGATGGATACTGCGAAAATTCGAGTGATTTTTGAATTACGAGTTCCGACGCGGAACTAACGCGGCAGAAACAGCCCGCAATATCAATGCTGCGTTTGGAGAGGGGTCTACTAATGAACGCACCGTGCGATTTTGGTATAAACGCTTTCGTGATGGAAATTTCGACTTAAAGAACGAGCCACGAGGAAGACCGCCCACGCAGGTGAATAACGATGAATTAAGAGAGATAGTGGAAGCCGACCCTAGTCAAAAACAAAAGGCATGGTTTAACGTTACCTTACCCACAATATTGACTCACTTGCGTCAAATCAATAAAATAAAAAAATACGAAAAATGGGTGCCTCATAATCACTCGAATTTTCGCAGTATCCATCTTTCTTGTTTAAATTGAATAACAAAAACAATTGAAAGTCGATATTCAAATGTTTCACATTTTTAAAAAAAGAACATCATAGAAACCATTTGAAAAAAGTTTCATTCGAAAACCTCAAACCATGAAGATTCTATGTCAATTCAAAGAACCTATTGCAATAAAACGGCAATTTCATACTTTAACCCCTAATATTTGCATGTTAGAACATATCTAACAGAATGTGAGCTCATATATAATATCATGCCATCCTTATGTACCACGTTCTAAGCAAATAAAATTATTTTATTTTATTTTTTATTTTATTTTGACTCATAGAGAGACTATGGGCTTAATTACCACGTGTGCCCACCGTGGATTGGCATTTTCAAGCGTCGTGGGTTCGAAAGCAAATGCTCGGTCTCGAACGGCATGTACCAATGATATTGTTTCTAAGTTACCTACATTTTTGTGAAGTTGTAGTAGCAAGCAATAGCACTAACTAACAGTGAAGGACAACATCGCGAGGAAACCTGAGTGTCAGAGGTGTTCAAGTAAGTAATCGTATCGCAGTAAAACTTTGGCCTTTGCGTCTACGTAATGAGATGATTTATACAGCATCCAGTGGCACCATCACTCACACTAGTTGGGTGAAGGGACTACTCGGACGCTGAACGACGCTGCAGTGCTTGGGACATTGTTTTTTAGATGGAGTAGGCTTGCCTAGCACCTATACCATCCTGACAGTTTAGTCCGCCTTGCCCACAGGAAAGACAAGTCAATACGTGCGGAGCCAACCAAGCCGCGGGGTGCCTCACGATGATTTCCTTCACCGTTAGCGTGTTGTATTGCTACTACAAACTCGCAGATGTACGTAACTTTGAAAATAATCAAAGTCACAAGTACCGCACTGTGAATTGAACCTGGGTCTCCCGCTTCTGAGTCCATTGTTCTACCCACTGGGCTACCACCGCTTTCGTAGTAGTAAATAATTGATAAGACAAACTACAATTACTTGTCAACTGTATGGAATCGTTTGATTTAACCTGCTCCACAATGTCAAATACCTACATAACTTATCTTTACACTCATACATAATCGATCCAACCATTTATTTAACTTTTGACAGATGCACACCCATGAAGTTCCTTATTTATTTGACAGGAAATCTGAATGTGATATATCACACTCAGACAGACAAACTAGAAAAAACGTAAAAATAAAATATGAATGTAATCGATTAAAACGTCAACATAAACAATGGAATCGGTAGCTTCGTAATCGGCAACGTTCTATCGAGCTGTCAAAAGTTAATTAAACAGTAGGACGTGAGTCAGACCGATACTGTAGGAAACGTGCAAATGTTTCCACAACACAGTAGACTGGTCCTAGGAGGGCTTGTCCTAACAATTATAATTGCAGCATAGGACACTATATTATAGCAATGCGATTATTTCTCCATTTTATGCAGCCACTAAATTCGTATAATAAAAACATAATTATACAGTTAAGTAGCTGATAGAGCATAAAATATCGTTGGCCGATTAGAAGATAGGTTATTTTCATTAAGCTACCGAATAATAACAACAATTTGCTAAGACAAGCGGTGTGAGAAAAATCTTATTATAAAAACAAAAAACCTGATCCCGGAATGAGCAGTAGCCAGTTTTGGTTTTTATAACAAGTTATTATGTTTTTTTGCAGCTTTTAAGAGATTTTTTACACATTCATTTTATGCCTCAATTTTTAAAATAGGCCAAGCAGTTCGGTTTTACGTGGTAATAAAGAAATATACTTACATAATTATAATCTTACCCGCTCTTTTGCTTTGGCAGTCGAATATAAATACGGAAGCCAAGTTGAATGCATTTTTTTTTTCACTAACACGGACCGACATTATTTGTTTAGATTTTACCCGATTGCGGAAGCAAAGAAAGATTATGTTTTTCACTGTGGGGTTATGTTTTTATACTTTTTCCTGTTTTCACTGTAACTTTTATTACTGTGTTTTTTTGTGTGTGCAATAAAGAACATTCTTATCTTTATTTATTGTTTTTCGCATGTATGTATGACGTTCCTTTACGATCACGTAGAGACTACACGGCTGGACCGATTTTGAGATGGCTAGTGAAGGGTATTGATAACGCCAGTGTCCTCTGCTATATGACGTCACGAACAAAATAAAATGCCGCCAGCTATCAAATTGTTAATAAAATGCTACTTAAGAGCATTGAATCTCCATTTTTGTGTACAATACAGTAGTTTCTATATATTTATCTCAATTTCTCTTTAACGTCTTAAGCAAATCAATCTGCTGAATTATAAACCTCAGCTAAGGCTTAACTTTCAATGTACATTTAGGCATTGTCTTAGACTTTTTAGCAGTAATGTTTCTTGTTTTAAAATACAATTTTTTTTTTCTGTGCCTCTAGTATAGTTGAAGAATTATAGCCTCCGCATTTGTGCAACAATTGGAGATGAATTAAACAATTTAAGAGTCAAAGAACGAGGTCGACTTCTACGATTGAAACTTGTTGCCAGAACAGCATAATAGTAGGTACTGAACCTACCCGGCTCTGTCATCGCATTGTTTTTGATACATTATCTCAAAAGTATTTAAGGTTTTTTTTAGTTTAAATCGTTGCGCCCGCACGTCGTCGGCCCGTTATTGTGAATGTGACTGAAACTCGCGCACTGAAACTTGCGGTACGCAACCATTTTATCTTACTTTTTTGGCTTTATTTGTGATTAAACGAACTTACCTGAAGTGAAGTTCTATCATAATTATACGAAGGCTTTGTCCGAAGAGATTAGAATACTTGTAGTAGGGCGTACTGTCTCGCCATTCTTCCACTATAGTTGAAATAGGTTGGGTAAACCTAAAAAAAGTTGACGTGTGCCTAAGCGCCGCACCCCGCGCGCCCTCCGAATCATTTAGTTCAAAGCTGCATATAATATTCCACATTATGGGCTACAAGGGGTGGGCGGGAGCTAATGTCTTCGGACAAAGCCTTCGTATAATTATGATAGAACTTCACTTCAGGTAAGTTCGTTTAATCACAAATTATACTACTGCTTTGTCCTTCGAGATTAGAATACTTGTAGAATTTGAAAGGTTCCGTGGAATATTATGAACTATTGAAACCATGAAAAAAATGTCTATCTTGATTTATTGTAGCATAGATAAATCAAATCATAGATAATTAGCCAAATTGTGCACTGAATTTGCCATAATTATTGTAATTAAATAACTTAAATAAAATTATATTAATAAACTCAACATGAAAAGGCCTCTTGTCTTATAATATTTACATTGCTGATCGGTTATTTAACAATGATAATGCAAATTGGCCTTGATCGTTGTTAATAACATTTCTTTGATAAAATCTAGCAAAGATGTTAGACGTCCCGCTCCATCCAGCGGTACTTCTAATGGTGTCAATATTGACACCTTGCCTGTGCGCACTGGACGTAGCGGCATGCCTGGTGGAGTGCGCAGTAAAAATAGATGTGTCAATCCCACTCTCGCAAAGTGTATCTTTGACCCAGCGACTCAATGTTTGAGAGGTCACTGCCCTAAAAGGCTTTTTCAAACTAATAAATAGCGTGTCAATATCACCTCTTAAATCCTTTGTTTTATCTAGATATTGCTTCAAAGTTATGGCTGGACAAATTTCTGTCCGGTCTCTAAAAAAGGGAAGATATAGGTTTGGCTGGCATGTACCTGGACGTGAAGTTTTTATTAAGTCTGGAATTTTGATGTTGATGTTCTCGGAATTTATTTCAATATTGGATATTCTTATTTTTGATATTGTTTGCATACGGTGAGCTGTAACTAAGGCAATAAGCGTAACCGTCTTTTTTGTTAAAGATAAATGATCTAATGAATCATTTGGGTGTTTAAGATATAGATAATCGAGAACAATCGACGGGTCCCAAGTTACGCCATATTTTGGCTTGGGCGGCCGCATTCTATAGAATCCTTTGAACAATCTTAGAACTCTGTCATCTGAACCTACTTTAGACCCTAAAATAAGTGATAAACCAGAACGAATAGAGTTAAGAGTTCCATATTGAGCGCCCAAATTAAATACTTCAGTGAAGAAATAAATAATATTTGGGATTGAGGCTTCATAAAAATCAACATTATTTATATTACAAAAGCTACTCCAACGTCTAAAAGCAACCTCATATTGCTTCAAGGAGTTATCCGCTAATGAAGCACATATTATATCCAAGGAAGCAGGTGGCACGCATCTTCTCAAGAACGCCTCCCGGATAATCTTCCTGCCATAAGAGTAAGCTTGGGTTGGATTGCGCTGTTGATATGGGAAAATAAAACCAAATCAGTTGGATCTAAAACAACCGGATCTGAACATAAGAGACTCTGAAAGAGTGGAAACCAAGGTTGCGTTGGCCATAGAGGGACAACTACGATACCCTCAGCACCTTCTGTGATCATCTTTTTAAGTACCTTCAAAACCATAGCAAAAGGTGGGAACGCGTAAAAGTAAAAGTGTTTCCAACTTATTGTAAAAGCGTTAATCGCACATGCACCCGGATCTCTTTGCCACGATACGTAACGATGACATTTATTATTAATTCGTGATGCGAACAAGTCTATCTCGGGCTCCCCAAGCTGACTTGTAATCCTTGCAAAGGCTGTGTCGCTCAGTTCCCACTCAGTGTCCGGGTGTTGTCTTCTAGATTCCGCATCTGCTATTTCATTATCTTGAGAACTAATATAAGAAGCAAATACAAATATATTACGTTCTTCACAAAATTGCCATAGACTCCTTGAGATTAAATTAAGGTGAGGAAATCTTACACCACCCATACGATTAACATAAGAAATAGCAGTTGTGTTATCTATCCTTAATAAAATTTGACAGTCATGTAGGTTCTTAGCGAATATCTGAAGGCCAAAATAAGCAGCCTTCAATTCAAGCAGATTAATATGACGGTTAGTTTCTTCACTAGACCACTGGCCACTGGCAGTCTCCCCACCACATGCCACCCCCCACCCAGTTTTGCTAGCATCGGAAAAAATTTCCACAAGATAAATATCATCCCTTATAGGGTTTACAGCGTGATCGATGTTCTTTAACCACCAATCAAAGTCACTCTGCAAATGTGTTGGTAAAGTGAGATAAGAATTATAATTATCAGTCTCTAGCAAAGCAAGATATTTACACCGCTCGAATTGTTTAGTGTAAAGCCAGCCATACTGGATGGCGGGGCAAGCAGATGTTAGGAGACCCAAGAGCCGCGCGAAGCTACGAACAGTACAGCGTTTAAGTTGTTTAAAATTGGACAATTCCATCTTAATCAAAGTACGTTTCTTCTCCGTTAGGCTTAAGTGGAAATTTTGAGAATCTATTATAAAACCGAGATATTTACAGGTCTTTTGTGGAGTTGTATAACTCTTCTCTTCATTTATAATAAAGCCTAAAGAGTTCAATATTTGTCTAGTCTGGATAAGATTATTCAAACAGCTGTCGTACGAATCGCCTATACAACATATATCGTCAAGATAAATAGTTGACAAAAAACCTAACGAGCGTAACAGAAACATCACTGGTTTAAGTAGTTTCGTGAATACGAATGGTGCCGTATTCAAGCCAAAAGGAAGCACATTGAACTCATAGAGTCTTTGTTGCCATTCAAATCGCAAGTATTTTCTGTCTTGTTCTAGAATGGATACAAGAAAATACGCGTCTTTCAAATCCAAAGAAGCCATAAAGAAACCCGGAGAAATTAACTTCAAGGTTGTCCGTAGATCTTCTAATTTAAAATGTTGCGTTTCAATGAATCTGTTCAATGATTTTAAGTTTAAAATAAATCTCTTATTACCATTTTCTTTTTCAATAAGAAAAGAACTCGACAAAAATTGACCCTCAGTAGGTAGACATTGAGACACTGCTCCTTTTTTTAAAAGGTCATTTATGGCTTTTTCGTACTCAACAATCTCAGTCGGTGAATAGGTTGGCTGTCTTGGGGTATGTGTTTGAGTGGTTTGGGCTACTTGCTCTAAGAAAGGTATCTTATAGCCTCTAATCCAAGACAGTATAACAGGATCTTTTGTGATTAATCGCCACTGCTCGTAAAAAAAGGTAAGCCTACCACATACCGAATCTATTGTCGTCGTTGCGGGGCTCGATATAGCGAGCGCTGCTGCGGTGGCGGCGGCGGCGGCGGCGCCCGCGGCGCCTGCGGCGGGGGGCGGCGGCGCGGCGGCGGGCCCGCGGCCGGCTGCGGGGGCGCGGCTGGGGCCTGCCAGCGACCCACTGCCATCCCCGCGTTGTACGGTAGTGGGGGCTTCGAGTTTAAAGGACGAGAAGTCTTCGGTCTTGTGGTTGTGTTCTTAGCAGAAGCTATTTTAATCTCGGAGCCCGACTTACTAATTGCTCTAGCAGATTTCAGTGTATCGGAGAGTTTTTCTCCGAATATATATTTATCTATGTCTGTCTCGTACAAGTGATCTTTTATTTCCTTCTTAATGCTGGAGCATATGAAGCTACGTCTATTCATTGATTCTGTGTGTTGAACGTCACACATGAGGCGGCCTGCTTCTATCAGTAGCTTAACCACCGACGTATCTCTGTTAGCCTGAGAAAAGATCTTTGTAAGCGCCGCCCCTAAACAAGAAATGGCAGCACTTATGTGTCCTTGCTTATTTTCGATCGCTTTATCTTTCTTGATAAGTGTCTCGGTTAAAGCTGCTTTTATTTCAGCGTTCAAAAGAGGCGCATCAATTTTTTGGCAATTTTCTGGTACCAAATGTTTTTCGAGGAGCTCCTTGCGTTCCTCTTTTGTAAGTCCGGCAGTAGCTACAAATTCCCATCGCAGAGCTAAGTCCTTCTGTATTTTAGGCGCATATTTTTTGTCCCTGGAAGGTGTAGTCCCAAGCAGCTCCAGGATTTCGTCATCTAAAACGATTACCTCATCCTCTGGCGCCTCCGCGGCTGAAACATTGCCGCTAGTGCTAGCACAGGCGCTGGCGCTGGCGTTGGCGCTGGCGTCAGTTGCGGCCTTGAAACCCTCGGGAGACGTGCAGGCAACTGACGCATCAATTGGAACGTCTAAAACAAGTTGTTTGGTGGTAACATCTTCACAGGTAGGTACATGTATGGTTCGTTTCTCGGAAGAAAAAGGCATAGCTGAGTAAGTATTATTGCAATCACGAGATAGTCCCTGTAAACTATCCACATTCATGCAAAAAAGGCGAAGGTAACATCCCCATGAGATGTACACAACGCAAAAATATTTTTGAAAATACAGTATAAACAGTTTTGTTTATAAAAGCACGAGATAGTCACATCGAACTATCCACATTACTTGTAAAATGTGAAGGTAACATCCCCACAAGATGTACACAACACGAGCACGATAGATATAGGTAAGTAATTACCATTAAATTGTGACGCCTCGGGCTCATTCTGCAAGTCGATTATCTCTATGAGAGGCTCTGTAGGCTGCGGCTCAGGCTCGTACTCGTCTGCAGTGACCGGCGGCGGCGGCGGCGGCGGCCGGGGTAGCGGCGGCGAATCGTCACTTCTACTGCTAGAGGACGAATCTCTTGTCCGGGAACGTCGTGACCGTTTTTTACGTTGCTTCAGTTGCTTTTCTAACTTCCGCACTTTTTTACGAAGATATTTGTTACTATCTTCATCTCCGTGACTGCGTTTAGGCATATTGTTTATGAATATCACCAACTAATGTACGATAGAAGTAATAAACACAAATAATCTTAACTTTTTAATCTAGCACACGATAATGTGGTTGAACGGCGGAGCACTAGAACGCGAATGATTCGGAGGGCGCGCGGGGTGCGGCGCTTAGGCACACGTCAACTTTTTTTAGGTTTACCCAACCTATTTCAACTATAGTGGAAGAATGGCGAGACAGTACGCCCTACTACAAGTATTCTAATCTCGAAGGACAAAGCAGTAGTATAATCTATCATTTACAGTCCTATCACACTAGCGATTTGCGCTGCTCGCTGCGCAATCGCAGCGCTTTCAAATCGCTCGCAAATCTCTAGTGTGATAGGACTGTTAGGGTTTAGGACAACATAATCTAACCTACGATAACTAGTTCACAGTGAGACGTATAATTAGGCTTCTTCGTGTCAAAAATCTCGCGAAACCTTGCAGTTTTTTTTTATTCTTATGCTTGCTAGGCAGTTTTTTTTTCATAACTCCGAATCAAGTTATGATAGCCCCGCGTGCCTGATTTGATTGACAACAGAACACGAAGGCCGTGAGAACCTCACGCCGATGAAGGACTGACTTCCGGCGAATCTGACGGCGTAACAATGCTTTGCATAATAACGTAGGGTTTTTGCCCGGCCTTCCTTTGAATAAATAACTTAATCTTGTGTGTTCATACCCCTCAGTTGGTTTTTACGTAGTTATCAGCTAACGGTTGCCTTTAAGGGGGGGGGGGGGTCCAGAGAGTAACACCAGCACCACCGAGGAAAAAAATCATATCTTTTTTTACAGATCAAATTTGCAAAGAGTGTCAGTACAATCTCACAATCATGTTAGGACCTAGGACTAGATAGCATAGTCAGAAACGGCCGTTTTTGGCATAAATGCTATGTAGTCCCAGGTTTGGCATTTGCATTTTTTTTTTTTTGCTAGTGGCATTTTTCTGAGCCGTTCCGTGCTTCACAAGGCACGTTAAGCTGTTGGTGCCGGCTGTCGTCGATAGATGGCAGTCGTTAAGCCAAGTCAGAGGCCTTAGGGCGGCTTGACAACTTCTGACAGTAGACGAGCCACTAGTCTACAAGCCTCCACCAATCCGGACTTGGCCCCCGTGGTGAAGTATGGCCTATACCTTCCTCAGGGAAGAGACCCGTGCCCCTCGGTGGGGACATAATGGGTAGATGATGAAGTCCCAGGTTCGTGATCCTAGGTTCTTTGTCGTGGATCCTAAAAATTCCTGTTAACATGATTGAGAGATTGTACTGACACTTTTTGCAAAGGAGAATGATCAAAAACGGTCTATGTTGCGCTTTAAGCATTTATACCTCAAAATGTTTCTTTTGAAAAATGATTTCATAGTTCTATTTGATAAATTAAAAGAATCAGGGGTTTAAAAGTAATAATTAAAAAAAATATTTGTATTTATTGTATAACTAAAAACTTCAGTCAGTCAATACAGATTACAATCACAGATTAGATACATTATTGCAAATCGTGTACCTACATACATAAAATGCGAAAGTGCAAACTGCAAACGGGGAGTTTTTGACGGGAATTCAAACGAGCGTTTTTATTACGCTTTTATTTTTGCAAATTGATTCCAGTGGATTTTATACTGTTTAATTAGTGTAGTTTATTGTTAAAATGACCATGTGTATGAACAATCCAACTGGCCCTTCTGGAAAACGTTGGGGGAGGCTTTTGTCCAGCAGTGGACGTCCAATGGCTGAAGTGATGATGATGATGATTTATGAACAATATGTGGAATAAATAACTAAAATAAAGCGCCATTGTGGGCTTAGGATAGTCTTGTCTCAATTGCGCGCAGGACCTAAGACTGTTTGTGCTTATTTATCACAAATTATCTCTTTGTCCCCCATTAGGCTCCTTAAACACTGCGTCTTTTTGCAGTGATATAGTCATATTATATTTTGTATTTTATACACAATTATTACTTAGCACCAACTCTTTGCTTAGCACTAACTAACCATACCTACCTAATAATGACCTATGTTTCTAATTTCAAACTGACTAGGTGCCAATGCCAACCCAAAATAACACCAAACCACCAAAGTTGTCATAACCCTTAAAACATGGGCTCAAAGTTAAGATTTCTCGAAACTCCCATCTAATATTTTCATAATATTTTTCTTGCATAATCCAGAGCTAATTTCTTATAGTTTATCGTTGGTTTCATCAATGCGCAAGAAGACGCAAAAATAGACTAACTCCTATAGTAAATTGATCATTCTCCTTTGATTTGTAAAAAAATATATGTTTTTTTTCTCGGTGGCGCTAGTGTTACTCCCTGGACCCCCTTAACTTAATTCTTCTTGGTAAAAAGGTGTCATATACGTAAGTCAAAGAAAAATGTTTTGTTTGCTAGTAGGTTACCTACAGCACATATTTAGCAGTATTATTTAACCAATTTTTCTTAGTCCAGCGAGCTTTTTAGGATTTGTTTGTTTGTTACACTTTATTGCACAAAATACAAAATTTAGTAACATGATTGTCTTAGATTAGGGTTCCGTAACCAACTCGCACTTGGCCGTTTTTTATTCTTTCAAGCTTAGATAGTACCTACCTATGCAGATACTCACTCCGTAGAAATCTAATCAATCCGTCCCAATATATTTGGTCAACCATTCATAATAAAGCATGAAGGAACACATTGTACTTTTGAAATTCACTCGCACGATAATTGAACTGGACGCATGTGAAGATTAATTTGCTGTCAACTGTACCAGGTACCACATCACGTTGGTCAGGCACGATTGAGTAGCTACTTGAGTACAAGCACACACATATTCAATATACAATGAAAATAACGCACCTTACTTACCAAAATTGCAACTTCCTTCGAGTTTTTTTTCATCATTTTCCTCTGCTTAATGTTTTCAACATCCCGTGTCTCGAAATTGTCAAAATCTTACGAAGCAGGGACAGCGGACGTCCCAATTTGTCGTTTGAACCTATGAGTATATTTCTTGAAATTCACAGTAAATTCAGTAGATTATAGTGAATAACTACGAAGAAGTAATTGAACGAAGATATTGTCAACTTTTGGTTCTGCTCTTGCGAGAACATTTTCCTTCACCTATCTGTTCTAAAGAGGTCGCGGATTCAAGTCCCGGCACGGGTATAATTTTTAGCCTCTAAAAAGGTTCTATCAGTATAATTTTTACCGTTTATCTATAAAAGGCGACCTGAGCGACATCGAATCAGCCTCGGACCGCAAGGTTGTGGTAATCTAATACCCTGTAGAGTATGACAGGTGACATAGGATAGGGTGGTTCGCATCGGGCCCTGGTATGAAGGCTACACTATTTTTAAATAAGTGGAGTGATAATAAAAAAAAAATTAACTGTGCGTTAGGGAGACATCATAGGTTCCTAACTATAACTTATGTGATTATGTAATCTTATGATAAACTATACTAGATATTTATAAGAGAAAGGATATCGTACATGTTATTTAAACGTTAAGCTAAATAAGCAAAGAATTGACTAAGGCCAACTTGCACCACTTTCTTAAATTTGGTTTAAACAGCATTTATCTACAATTCCGTCTGGCACCGGATTAAGAATATCGTCACTCCATTTCCTCCCGTGGATGTCGTAGAAATAAATTACCAGGAGACGGGCAGCAGCGTCTTCCTGGGATTCCAACCGCATACTGCGATCGCCAACCCGCCTGCCGAGCGTGGCGATTATGGCAAAACCCCTCATGGTTATGAAAACCACGAGGGAGGTCTATGTCCTGCAGTGGGCGTCAAAGGGCTGATGATGATGGTGATGAACTACAATAAAATTCTTCATACAAAAGTCGATTTAAATGGCCACTTGGGTCGATTTAAATGCGAAGTGAGATTTAAGAAGTGGTGCAAGTCGGTCTAAAATCTAAAAATATTTCATTAAATCGCTCCCGATAATATTTATTTTAAGTTTAAAATAGATGGCGTTGTGCGAGCGAACGTTGTATTTAAAAAATAGATGGCATTGTGCAAGAATCGTATAAACGGATTCTGAGGGGGTACGAAGTTCGCCGGGACAGCTAGTAAAGAATATTCTTATCTTATTTCATCTTATTATGAAATATCTCTGAATTCTCTGCAAGATTGAATTCGAAACGAGGTGATCCGACAGAGAACCAAATTCACCGACATAGCCCACCGAATTAGCATGCTGAAGTGGCAGTGGGCCGGCCATATCACCCGAAGAACTGATAACCGATGGGGTAGAAGAGTTCTTGAGTAGAGACCGCGGATCGGTAAATGTAGTGTAGGACGTCTTCAGACTCGGTGGAGCGATCTTCGCAAGGTGGCTGGCAAGAGCTGGATAAGAGTAGCCGATTTCAAAGTTTTCCTCACAGCAATAGTTGTTCGTATTAACAAATAGAACCCCCCCCTTTCTGATGAGGATTTTATTACAACCTGTATATAGGATTGCAAGTCCTAAGCCTGCAAGGGCATATTTCGTCAACAATAAAGTGGACTAAATGTTGTGTGAGATTCAAATATGCCATTTGAAAGGCCTTATCATCTTTCTAACAAGATACCTTTGTTGCCACCGATCCACGGCCTATCACTGTATTACGTTATTTTTCTTGCATTTAACTCGCTTGGTCACGGATTATTATTTTTCAGAATGCCGTCATCGAACACTTGACTTCCATGGCAGCAGTCTTTTATTTCATCGGACAAGAAAAAAACTGTCGCGACAGCACTTTGGTTTGTGTGAATTCGTAATCGCCACAATTTTTGGAGCAGTAAGCAGAGAGATAAAGCTTATTTAGAAGGACTTGGTCTATTGTACGAAGCTCAACTGCCCCATGTGGTAGTCGCGTCATTCGGCGCCGAAAAGTGCGGCGTAAATTTATGCTCATCCCCAGACACTCATGCGTGAGACAATGGCTTTTCCTTTTTATGCAATTCTGGCACTTATACCCAACAACGTAAAGTTGTTGGAGCTTGGCGTTATTCCGCGTAAAGTAAAAACAAAGGTTTTTTTTTGGGCGCCCAATGAGAGAACGCTTGGCCTGTTTGGGGCTTTAATGTTTTTTCATGAATGTTTTTGACAGTCAAAAATCGTATAGCATAAAAAAATCTTAAAAGCTGGAATAGTTTCTATAACCTACAGTATAGTTTAATGTACCGTAGACCATAAACCTTTATAATTTTAGTCGGCGTTAACGGTTTTCCTTTAAATCCACTTTATTAAGGACCCTAATAAAATATATTCACATGCATCCTCATCATTGTATTCATCTAGCTGGTGGCAACAGTTTGATATTTTTATAGAGCTCTCCTTAAATTTGGTGGTCGTAAAAGTTTTAATGACTCTCAACGAGGACTTTTACGATTTGGTTATACTTCATCCTATTATCTTCTATCTTCATTCTTGTACGTTACCCTTAATAACAAAGTCAGATTAGGTCCAGTTTTTGATTTGAGAAATGCACCAATGATATATTTTAAATTGTTTCACAAATGGTACCTAAGTATTGTCTTCTGTGCTTGACGAAGCTTGTACCTTGACTTTCGACTAACACTTGGTCGGACGCTGAACTGCATAAACATAATCACACGTATTATGACACAAAAAAATTTTTTTTTGGAGTCACCACTTATTTGTTTCTTACTTTCACTGCGCCAAATTGCCATAACAGCACATATTCGTAAAAATGTTTACTGGCTTCCTACTAACGGCTTAACAAATCATGCCCAAGGTAAAACAGATGCTCTAACAGCATCATAGCATCCCGTTAGCACCCTTTAGGTTTGGAACTACAAAAACCCCTTAACCTCCAGTTGTTAAATTAGAAACCGGGATTTATAATGCCACACCAGAAAATACCGCTTATAAAGTTACGGTAGGGTAAACCTGACTAAACCGTCAGTATCTCAGATTGACATTAAATTATCGGAATCCCTTTTTAAACCCTGGATTTATTCCTTATCCACCAGGAGCCTATTATCTACCATGTCGACGTGCTCCGGGGCTACCGTCTCAGTCCCTTTACTCGGAAGATGTCAGAAAAAAGAAAAACAACAATAAATCATCCGAATGCGCCAAATCTGCGCCAAATTGCCATAACAGCACATATTCGTAAAAATGTTTACTGGCTTCCTACTAACGGCTTAACAAATCATGCCCAAGGTAAAACAGATGCTCTAACAGCATCATAGCATCCCGTTAGCACCCTTTAGGTTTGGAACTACAAAAACCCCTTAACCTCCAGTTGTTAAATTAGAAACCGGGATTTATAATGCCACACCAGAAAATACCGCTTATAAAGTTACGGTAGGATAAACCTGACTAAACCGTCAGTATCTCAGATTGACATTAAATTATCGGAATCCCTTTTTAAACCCTGGATTTATTCCTTATCCACCAGGAGCCTATTATCTACCATGTCGACGTGCTCCGGGGCTACCGTCTCAGTCCCTTTACTCGGAAGATGTCAGAAAAAAGAAAAACAACAATAAATCATCCATAGATTATGGTTAAAAAAATCCGTGGGATATGCTCTACGGGTTCAACAACGCATTTTGGAGCTACCTGGCTCGTGGAGACTCCCGAGATCATCGTTTAACAGTTTGTTTAGTTTTTTTATAGGTCTTGCATATACATACAAACATAAACTCACGCGCGTATCCCTGAAGGGGTAGGCAGAGGTATCCACTCAAGATTTAAGTGAAAGTTTTAAGGCTGGGCTCTGCGAGCGCCCAGATTTGTATGGGACTTATTGCGCTGCGCAAGCGAAAAGTTGGGAGAAAAGTAGGCATTTTTGAAATAACAGAAATACAAATCCTTTTTATAGAATTTAGATGACCGACGTCTCTAACACATTCAGTGATAGTCATTTTTGTATATTTTTTATAATCCAAAACTCCGTACAGCTCAAATAAAACCATATCTAGTGATAATTTAAACTATGTTAGCGATTTTTTTTGATGCTATAAAGTTAAAAACCTCATAAATAGAACATCGAACAGTAATATACATATATTTAAAATCTGAATATATATATATTCAGATTTTAAATACTAACGGTTAGAGAGTAGAATGTATTTTAAAACTCCTGATTTAGGGATAATGTCGGAGAACCCAGCCTTGGTAAGAAAATTCACACCTTGCAACTGATTAATCTTTCCGTTTTATGATAGTTGAAAAAACACAGAAACTTATAAAAACTCGTTGTTTCTACGAAGGATATTCTGTCAGCGCTATGACGTTCTCTATGATGTTGGACAAATGAGTCTACTCGAATTTGTATGTTATGTGACTTATTTTAAGATAGAAATTGACTTGAACATTTATTTCTATTAGGGGTTAAAGTATGAAATTGCCGTTTTATTGTAATAGGTTCTTTGAATTGACATAGAATTTTCATGGTTTGAGGTTTTCGAATGAAACTTTTTTCAAATGGTTTCTATGATGTTCTTTTTTTAAAAAATGTGAAACATTTGAATATCGACTTTCAATTGTTTTTGTTATTCAATTTAGACAAGAAAGATGGATACTGCGAAAATTCGAGTGATTTCAAAGTCTTTCCCTCTACCACAGACAATTTAAATTGCCTCTGAGGAGTGTTTTAAGGAATTATGTTTTTATAAATAAGACCTTTACTGCACAGTAGTCCTATACGTCCTTTCAATTTCGAAAAATTCAACGGACTCTAGTTGGAGACCAACTTTACTTTAGAATCCCAAGACTGCTTGTTCAGATGTGCGTCTACGCTCCGTTAATAAATAAAGATTATGAAGGATTAACGCATGCAGGATCGTTATTCACATCGGTTGTCGTCGGGGATAAAAAATATACCTACTTCGGTGGAATAATTCCTGCGAATTATTCGGGGGGGTAGCCAGCGGTATTGTTGAGTTATTTCCAGTCCATGTAACATGACAGGCGTAGAGTCGACCTCTGTGTACTTTGAAGCGATACGGTAAATCAAATATAAAACGCAAGACTGTAAATGTAGAGAGAAGCTGAGTTTATGCTTATCATGTTAGTTCAATCGAAATTATCGAATTACTATTAGAATTAGATAATTATTGAATAGTTCTAGTTAGACCTAGATTTCGGCGCTTAGTCTCAAAGTTGGGTTCTAAAGTCTAAATACCGAATATGCTAAGGTTTTCTCACGATGAGTTCCTTCACTGTTAACGTGTGGTATTGCTACTACAACTTGACTTGATTATGAATATAACTTAGAAAAAAAGTCATTGGTACGTGATTCAAAACTCACGACCTCCCGAATGTGAGGCTGGCGCTCTTATTGGATAGATTCTCATCCTATCGAAATTAGTGCGAGAGGATGTTTACATGTTTGTGATGTCGTTGTTTCTGGTTCCCACGACACAGGGTACCTATCCTAGAGTGGGGCCAGACGCAATGTATGTGCCTGTATGTAAATGTTTATGTTTATGTTTATTAATTATCGGGTAACTTCCTTGATAACTGCTGTCAAAATGTATTTCAAATGTCTCATTAAATTACCAATAGTTCGACGTCCCGCTTTCAACTATTATTATTATTATTAAATCCTTTATTGCATTTAGAACAGGCAGTTTTGCACATAGGCGAGCTTAATGCTACTTAGCATTATCTACCAGCTAACCTAAGTTTTGAAGAGAACATTAGCAGGTATTGCAACTTACTCGTAAAATATTAAATATACTTACTAATTACTTATTCAGACCTAGATATATATAAAATATAATAGGGGGGAAATATGATACAAATTCAACATAATAATAAATAAATACTTGATACAATAAATAAATACATAAACCTAGAGATTTAGGAAAGATATTGTGAAATTTAAATGAAAAGAAATTTAGGAAAGATATTGATATATACTTATAATAAATTAAGACAAATGCTGGAGATTTAGGTAGTGGCGATAGACTTTGGTTTTGAATATTTCAAGCGATGGGGCCTGTCGGATGTCTAGAGGCAAGCTATTCCAAAGGCGAATTGCTGTCACAGTAAAGGAGCCTGAATAACCAGCCGTATTATGCTCGGGGACTTAGTATTACGTATTAACTACAATTAAGTGTCTAAGAAGTGTCCTAGGTCCTGAAAAAGTTACATTCTATAGTTCATATCCCAGATGTATATCTTTCAGTTGCTAAGCATAAGCTTTCTCAGCAAAAAACACCGAGCCGAAAGGTGTGTCATTCTCCTCTCAATTTTTGTTGCCGTCCGAAAGGTCGCATTCACTTCGAGACATGAAAATAATAACTCAAAGTGATTGCAGGTAGGCGGCGGTATTGTAAGAAGGCAGTATTGTAAGAAAAAAAACAAAATTATAGCGTATTCGGTAGGTCAGTATCAATCCGCCATGGAGTCATTTCTCAAAAGATTGGTGCAATGAAATGTCTTCTTTATCGAAAAAATGTTCCGTTCCGTTGACATTAAATTTGTAATTTTTGCTCCTGCACATATACCATGCGTGCCTAATTTACAGCAACGTTATACCCACATATCTTTATACCAACAGCGCGATGGTCGGCACAGGTGGTCCAGTCGTCAGAGGGCCCGTGGATGTGGATGGCGAAAGACCGCAAATGATGCGATAATGGGACCCAGCAATCCATCTGTAGGATTTGAGTCTTCTCTCAGAGAGAGAGTACCTATAGGCCTAATTAACACGCGTGATTCCGTGTGGCGCCAGATTAAGAATAGCATCACTCCATTTCCTTCCGTGGATGTCGTAGAAGGCGACTAAGGAAATCAATTACCAGGAGACGGGCAGCAGCGTCTTCCTGAGATTCCAACCGCATCCTGCGATCGCCAACCCGCCTGCCAAGCGTGGCGATTATGGCAAAACCCCTCATGGTTATGAAAAACCACGAGGGAGGCCTATGTCCTGCAGTGGGCGTCAAATGGTTGATGATGATGATTATGAATTAACACGCGAACCCACCGCGGATTGGCAATTTCAAGCGCTGAGGTATGTGAACACATCAGGCGGCTAAGTGCTGTTCACAAATTAAAAGCGTTACATTTGGAAGAGAAGACCGGATTCTTCTGTACCGAGCCCACTAGTAAAATGTCATTAATTTCATAACTGGGTTTCGGGGTTACCGCCTCCCTGCCACGGCAAGGTGGCCATTCTGATGCTTTCAATTGATTTTTTTCCACTGAATCATCGTGCCGTCGGTGAAATGTCAAATTCGTGCCGAGTTCGTCATTTCTTTGCAGGAAACGTTTACTGGAATGGTTTTTACTGGACGAGCTTACGACAGGGTTGGCGCTTGTCACGAGTTCGGAGCCATCATCGACCGGTAAAGTAGTTCTACGCTAAAGACTTGTAGAGAACTTTTACATCTCTCATCAGTGTTTTGATTGTTTTTTAAGACATTTCGTGATCATCTGTACAGCCGATAGCACATCGAAAAGTTGCAAATCACCGCGTACCGTGCGTGGAGTGACTGAGTAGAGTGCACGCATGTAAAGAAAGGTTCTTGTGATGACGACGGGATGCATTGGGCTAACTAGCGCCACCAATGAATAAAAAAACATGTCTTCTTTTACAGACATAGTATTTACAAAAAGTGTCTGTACAATCTCTCAATCATGTTAACAGTGATGTTTAGGGTTCCGTACCCAAAGGGTAAGGGTCCCTATTACTAAAACTCCCCTGTCCGTCTGTCTGTCTGTCACCAGGCCGTATCTCATGAACCGAGATAGCTAGGCAGTTGAAATATTCACAGATGATGTATTTCTAATACCGCTTTGACAACAAATACTAAAAACAGAATAAAATTGATATTTAATGGGGACTACCATACAACAAAAGTAATTTTTTGCCGTTTTATGCTCGATATTAATAACGGCAACACGTAAACGCTTCAGAATATTTAGTTCTACATTCACTACAAAAATAAATAACTAAATTAAATTAAATATTTAAGGGCTCCCATACAACAAACGTGATATTTTGCCGTTTTTTCTCGATCTTTGTGTCTAATGTTGTATAGATAATGCTACGGAACCATTCGTGCGCGAGTCCAAATCGCACTAGGCCGGTTTTTTTCCTCGGTGGCGCTAGTTTTACTCCCTTGAGCCTCGCTCCTATAGACAAGTAAGCAACTTGTAGCAGTCGCTTCCTTCAGATATCCCTATAAACTTTACTAAATCAATACTGTTAGTGTTAAGGATGTTGATCTGTAGACAGTAGACCTTTTTCATTTTAGAAAAAGTATTTGCTATCTATGTACATGCTGAAATCTGGGTTATTTGAAAGTAGCGGTTATCTTTTCGCTGTTAATTCCGCATTTTAAGGGTCTATTACTGTAAAGTACAGTCGACATCACACCAACTTTTACACGCGTGCACACTAGTAAGTTACGTTACGGGCGACTTTGCAACAAAAATGTAAAGGTTGACTGTACACAAACAACACAACTCCCTTTAGCATAAGCAGCCTAATACGTCCCACTGTAGGGCACAGGCCTTCTCTCAGGGAGAGAGTATGGGCTTAACCACCACGCGTGCCCACCGCGGATTGGCGATTTCAAGCGCTGAGGTATTTGAATAGCTCAGACACTCAGGTTTCCTCACGATGTTTTCCTTCACAGTTAGCGAGTGGTATTGCTACTATAACTTCACAAATGTACATAACTTAGAAAACACTGGGAATCGAACCTGGGTCTCCCGCTCCCGAGTCCAATATTCTATCCACTAGGCTACCACCGCCTCTCTTTAATGTAAAATATTAAATTACATGTATCAGGTAGCCAATGAGAATACAATTTTTTACCCGTTTTATCTTATTATACGATCAACATCTCACCAAGGACCGGTATCGCCACAAAATTACCACGAAACCCTTTTCAATTAAATAAAATTTATCGTTTCCGAAGTTAATAATTAGTGAAGATATTAATCAACATTCAATTCTCCCAACTTAAAAAAACTCTTAAAGGGATAAATAAAAAAAAAAAAGCCAAAACACGACAAAAAGTAATTAATCAAGTATTTGTGATTTTGTTAATCAACAAGTGACACAAATTCCCGAAAAAATGCTTAGAACAAAAATCGAAAATGTAACTTTGTCGTGTCTCGAATTGGGTATTTGACAAAATATCAAATGAGTTACTTTTAAAATGGAATTTTGTATGAAAATACTTGCATATGACGTCACATTTTATGTTTAATCTATTTAAAAATTGTAATAACTAGTAATTGACTAAAAGAAATACATTTTCCGAGGTATTTTGTAATTCTTGTTTTAATCGAGCATATGAAATAATTTATTGCTGATCGTGTCAAATACCGTATTTAATTGAGTGAATCAGTTAAGGTGGTAGGTCCTGTAATCACAGAGACCTACCACCTAAGCTGATTCACACTGCATGACACATTTAGGGCAAAGATACAAGTGGCTCGCATGACGTAATTTGAAATAGACATAACAAAGAAACCCCTGGTTTTCCGAACACTAACAAGCTGTTAGTGTTAACAGTAGATAACAGCTGTCAGTGGTTTTTTTGTCAGTGCTCTTTGGTCAATTGACAGCTGTTAACAGTAGATTAACAGCGTGTACGAGAAAGTGGGGGATAGTCTGGTAGATGTTAGGAAGGACTTGGGACGAAGGCGCGGAAAAGACTCATACAGAACATAGCCATGTGACATAGCCCACACAGTTAAGACGGGGCAAGGACGTGAACTCTATACAAAGCGGTGTGGGTGGTGGTCATTTACTGCAGTAGTATTTGTATGGACGTGTTCAAACCAACGCGTTCTGACTGCGAGTGCTTTATTGACCGCTAAACAAATGATTGCTCCGTTCGCGGATAGAACGCGTTGGTTTGAATATCTCCATACAAATACGGTTGCAGTAAATGACCCCTGCGCCATCGCCATCGCTGCTTTTCCACGCCCACGTCCTTCCTATGTGTACCACGCCTTATAATATCTTCAGGGAATCACCAAGTAAACTGTTATTAAATTGTCAATGGTTATATACCGTAATGATTCTATTAACGTTCATCCTTGACCCGTGTATGTGTGATTCATTCACCTCGTAGTTATAGCATCGAATAAGCACATAGCCTTTAGCCTTTAGCCTGCAACTTTGCAGATTAGTGCTTTTAATAATACTGTGGGTGGTAGAGATAAAATATCTTCAAACTTCTCAGAGACAGATAAATTCTCGCTTGAAGCAGCATACGAATCCGCACCTGTAACATACCGAAGTACGTATGAAGTTCGTTTATCAAGCCTAATATGGGATTCAAGTTGAAAAATAATTTAAAATATTTGAAGGAAAGGAAGAAATAAATGTTTTTCTTATAACAACGAGATTTGGAAATTTTAAAGGATGATACACACCAACGCCATTTACTGCAGTAGTATTATATGGACGAATGTATAGAACCGCTACCGCTAACGCGTTGGTGTGATTCATCCTTCACAAGTTTTGAAGAAAAAAAAAACAATCTAGGGACCCAGAAAATAGCTTTGGAAAGGGAAACGAGTCTATCAAACTCCTGAGAAAACCAGCATTACGTTTGAAATTACCTAGCATTGGCCATCTTCAAATTAATCTCACAACACTGATACCATCCACACAATAATCTAGACTGACTGGTAGAAAATGCCATTAGCATTAAGTCCACCTTTTGTATACTGTCTTTGTGCAATAAAGAATCAATCAAAATAATAATAATAAATATTATTATCATTCACTGCCTCGTTGGACTAGCCGTTAAGGCGCTTACTACGAAGATAGAGTTCGTGTGTTCGATTCCCACTGGGGGCCGCCGTACATTTGTACAAAATGGCCTATGTCTGGATTATTTCCATATTTGTCCTTGCCTGGTTGCCATAGCACAGGGTATCCTAGTTTGGGACCAGGTCAAGTGATTGTGTTTTGTGGAAGTTATTATTATTATTACTGTTCAGTGCTCAGAGTGTATTCAACTCAATTGGGTTCACAAACACATCTTTGTCAACATCGCCAATCCCGCACAAAAATACTCAGCGGGGGATGTCACCAAGGCGCCGGAGCTGATATTTTTAGCGCCAACGTTCCAAAATAGGAAAATACTTAAAAGGCCAGCTTGACTTCTTTTTCAAATACGTCTGCGTAACTGAGACATGTGTATAGATTGGTGTACTCTCGAGTGTACGACGTTTCATCTGTCACCTGATTCCGTGAACTGTCAAAAATCGTCTGTACAGTCGTTAACAAATACATTGCATGTGTGCTCTTTGTTCAGTTCCGTTATCGGCGACTTTGAAATTAAATGTTAAGTCCGAACTGCTTTTGACTGTACATAAACAGGTTTGACTGTACATAACATACTGTACATAACATAAAAGTTTTCACCCACAATTTCTTTACTGCGCTTTCATTAGATTGAACCTTTTGTATCTTGATATTGTAATGATGCTGCGGCGTCCTGCATTAGTCATTTGTTCCCGCGACCCTGGAATCGTATGTGGTGCGTATATCAGCACTTCGGTTGAATCATACGGAGATGCTGCAAATTTATTTCGATTGTTTTGCTTTGTTTTCCAATAGGCCCAATTATTTCGTAAAGTCCAAGATGCCTCCATGAATAGTGATTCCAAAATGCTTACAAAAGTTCGTCGATTTCACAAGGTCTGAATAGGATCAAGCACATAAATTGAAACTGAGTTAGCATATAAAGTCGATTTCAATTCACAAAACAACGTGAAATATTTTTTTTAAGTAAAATCAAAAACCAACTTGAAAACACTACAGCACTACAAACAGAGAAATAATGTAAACAAATATGACCTTTAAATTCGATGTAGGCATCGTAGAAATATCTAAAGAAATTTATTTCACGATTTTTTGTGAATATCACTACGACTCCGGCATTTGAATCGCTTAACTTTGTGTTTTCCAAAATCAAATGCACGAGTTACTATAAAAAACCAAACCGAAAATCAGATGTCAGAACTCACTGTGCGACTCGAGTAGTATATCCTGAAGCTTGTATTTAGTGCAGTTGATCTAAAAATAGTCCGCTTCTTAAGTACTCTCGCGGCTTCACCAACAATTAATCTGCGAGAGTCGTATCCACTTGTCTTATTGTGTCTGGGTTGCTTGTCCGCCTGTCTGTCACTCCAATTGCCACTGTGAAAACTCTACAATTGACCCTTTTATTGCCAGCGTCAATGCAACGCCGGTTATTGCAAGTGACGCGAGAAATGTGGCGTTTCGACATGTTGGTATGCAATCTATAATGATGTTGTGAACCTTTGAATGGATACGCTCACAACGTGAATTTTTTGCGGGTTTTTAGGGTTGCGTATTTCAGTTCTTAGCAACAGAATAAAGTAAGGTAGAATAACGCTAGGGGGACTTTTTGAACTGATTGTACAGTCTACAGGAGACAAACTTTAAGGTTTTATCACAAAGTAGCCCGTTACGTAATTATTATTATTTAATATTTTTATTGCACTTAGCCTAATGTACAATACGGCGGACTTAATGCCATAAGCATTGTAATTGACTAATGAGCACGTAAGTTAATGTGGGGTCGACTGTACAAACAAAATATGCATAACAAAGCCAGCGTAATGGCTGCTAATTTGTCTTAACAAATCAAAACAAAAGACAATATGTTCGAAACAAAAAAGCTAATAAATAATCCCCCTTTGTTCAGCAGAGAATTTTGAAGCGAATAGACTGAATAAATTACCGTTCGCCATCAAATGAGATCATTCTACTTATAGGAGGCGCAACCATTCGTTTTTAGGGTTCCGTGCCAGTCAGTACCCGTTGGCACGAGACCCTATTTCTACTATGTACTACGATGTCTACAAAGTCTCACTGTCTGCCTTTGTGCCCGGCTTACCTTTGGGTAAAGATCTTCAACAATATTAGGTACTTCGTAGTAGGTATGTTGAAATTTTCACAAAATAATATAGTACTATTTTCGCAGATTATCTATCTGCTAAATAATACCACTACTTAGATATAAGAATCTATGTGTAATTCTTTCAACTGGTTGTGCTATCGCACAGCAGGTCTCTATCTATCTAAATAATAAAAAATACAAAAAATAAAACAAGGTTTTTGTTTGTTTTTACTCTATATACGGCAATAAATAGCTACAAGAGTCAAAATTAGTGTGACTTGTGCACAAGTGCACGGGGTAGACTCGTGCTTAGGCGGTTTTTTAATATTTGTGCTATGTCACATCATATTTGTGCATGATATCCATTGCGAGTGTTACTCAAGCAGTAGCAAGATGCGTCCAGTAAACTCCCAATGGATGTCACATATTTTTTATATAATTATGTTAATAGTAATAATGATGGGCCTTCTTCTGACTTGTGCCAGCAGCGGACTCTTCCGTAACTAATATCAATATTGTGTTACGTATCGACGTCATAACGACAGTTAATATTATTTCATAGTAGATTAAAAACTCTCTGATAATGATTTAGAAAATTAGAAGTACATACGACAGCACATAAAACTTTACACGTGGATTGCAAAAGCACCTTAAACTCAACTGAGTGGAGTCGACTGTAAACTGTAACACATTGATAATGCCCTATACTTATAAAATGCGTAACAGCTTTCTAATACATATGCTCTCAGTCTCAGTAGCAATAGATACATTCTTGCAATAATAGACCTAGGCACATCTCTGACCGAAACAAAACCTACTCTACATCGTCACGAATATTCGTCATTCGCCAGAGAACTAAAGTAATCGACATAGCTGAACGGATTAGCAAACTGAAGTGGCAGTGGGCTGGTCATATCTGACCGATAACCGTTGGGGTAGTCTGGTTCTAGAGTGGAGACCGCGAATCGGCAAACGTAGCGTAGGACACCCTGTGACCAGGTGGAGCGACAACATTCGCAAAGCGGTGGGCAGTGACTGGAAAAGAAGAGCCTTAGATCGGGCTCAGTGGCGTGTCTTGGGAGAGGACTGACACCGGCTGATTATGATGATGATGACGAATATTCGTGTAGATGTAGAGTAGGTTGTGACGTTCAATGTTGGCACTTATGTAACACGATATTATTATTAGAGTCGCAGTGTCGCCGAAGGTAAGTACTACAATGGTCTCTGACCCACGTGTGGTGTGAAAGGTTTTTGCCCCCGTTTTTGCCGTGACATTCCATCAGTTCGGCATGTGATGGCAAAAACATACTGATGTCTAAACCGCCCGATGTATTACAATTGCAATAATTTTGGTGACTCATATTTGAAATGGGATCAATTTTTTAGCATAAAGACATAATATTTATAACAACTTAAAAAAACAGGTTTTAATAGTTACGTACGATATTAATAAGGGTTGCAAAATTAATTTATGACAAATATACCAAAAAACAGAACTCTACGAGATACTCGTAATACAAATACTGAGAAAAGCGTTATACTATTATCTGGATTGGGCTATAATCTGAAAAAACCATGCGAGTCGGACTCGCGCACCGAGAATTCCGTACAAATTTGTATATATAAATAATTCAGGAATCGAGTCTCGCAGTTTTTTCCGAGCTTTTCCCGAACTTCAAAGACAATTTTTTTATGATTTAATTACAAATATACATTTTCAGATTTTTCTCTATATTTGTATTATAAGACAATATCCCTTGCCAAATTTCATAGTTGTAGATCAACGGAAAGTACCCTATAAATTTTGAGTCATTTGAGGCTTGAAATATACGTTTTTTGCGGTATAAACGGCTGCATCTTTTTTACGTTAACTTATAACTTTGATTTTTTCACACCTTCAAGGGACTGTAGACTCTAAAGTATGTTTTTAATTTCAACTCAATACCTTTACGTGTTCCCGAGATAAAGGGTATTGACAGACAGACGGACCGATGGACGGATGGACAACAATGTAATCCTACAAGAGTTCCGTTTTCCCTTTTGAGATACGGAACCCTAAAAAGTATTCAGCATAAATGCGTCTTATGTAAAATAAGTCTTATGTAAAATCAAATCAAAAAATGGAACGGCTCCTTCCTATTTTGGCCGAATTATTCTTTCACTTGTTTACGCATAGCAGACGACAGAGACGGCTGAACACAGAACGGCTGGACTAATTTCATGATATTTAATTTGGTGGAATAACTATTAAAGGGAAAAATTCACGGAAAAAATTTATGACGGTAATTCATTTTAATAAGATAACACTTGTTTATCTTGAAACGGTACGAAGTTCGCCAGGTCCGCTAGTAATAACCATAATAAAGATCGATTAGCTGTTGACACTACCAGAGACCGAGAGGACCCTAATAAGCCCAATTTCACATATCCGAATCGACTTGTAACGTGGAAATCCAATCAGCCAATCTGAGAGCTAGGCCGACTTGCATCACTTCTTAACTGTCACTTAAGTCGCCATTGAAATCGACTTTTGTATGAAGAATTTTAGTCAAATGCTGTTTAAGCCACATTTAAGAAAGTGGTGCAAGTCGGCCTTAGTCTAATTAAACGTTTGCTACCCGCTATACAGTTTTCCGGTTTCATAATTTTAATCGTGCGTTGGTTTATTTGTGCAATCAGTCTTTATCAAGGAAATAAACATTAATGTCTGCAGGATTGGGATGCAGTGTGATATTGACTGAAATAATAGTACAAAATTGGACAATTACAGAAAAATGTTCAAATCAAACTATAACACCAAAAATGTATTTAAAAGATGTATAAATGCATTCAGTCAACAGAATACATTCATTGATTAATTATTTACTGCACAAACGAAATTCCACGAAAAGATGGAATTAATGCTAATGGCATTTTCTACCAGTCAACCTGCAGGAGGTACAGGATATTACGTTACATTAGATAAGACCCAGGTTCGAATCCCAGTGCGAGTATGTACCTATGACCTTGTTTTCTAAGTTATATACATTCGTGAAGTTATAGTAGCAATACCACTCGCTAACTTTGCAGGAAAACGTCATGCGGAAACCCGAGTGTCTGAGCTATTCACGTACCTCAGCGTTTGAAATCGCCAATCCGCGGTAGGCACGCGTGGTGATTAAGCGCATGCTCCCTCCCTGAGAGAAGGCCTGTGCCCTACAGTGGGACGTATGTAGGCTGCTTATGTACACTAGATAAAAAGAAGAAGTAGGAACCGAGTAAGTAGAAGGCATGTGTGATTAGATTGACATATTGTTGACTATACAACGCCTAAAAACTCAACGCAATCTTATTCAAAGTTACAAACGTCTGGTCGACAGCACATCAACCTTTACATCTCCAGTCAGTGACTTTACGATTACGGGTAACTTTACGAATGAAATTTTAATGATAATTTGATGTCGACTGTACCATCAATTAGTAAATATCTGATGGATAATTGACCGTAATTTTTTGTTTAAATCCTTTTCCTGAATCATTTAAGTAAATTGAACTAATAATTAACGAAGTGTGAAGTAATGCCGAGTTTAGTTCGATGAATATGAAAGAGTTTTTTCAAATCGGTTTTACTTTCATTTCCGTATTTCATCGCCCATAACATACACTTACACGCAGATTAAGTAAATTATTCCAAACGAATATGATACTTTAATGGCACAATAAAATGTTTTTTACGAAGTCGAACTTCATTTTCACGTTTGGACTAAACATATTTCGGTCTATTAGTCTGACAACCCCAAATGTAACTTTCTCCTCAAAATTAAACACTTTCGATTAGAACTTCTAGTAATCTTTAACCTGAAGTATATTGAGATCTGTCAGTAAGTCGGTACTCCAAATAGGTTTCCACAAAAAGATACGTACAGAACGTCTGCTGCCTCCTGATTATATGTAAACTGACCGCAGGGTGACTTCGAAGTCATTTGCAAAATTTTTGAGGGACGTTCTAGTTGTGATTTAGAAACATACGGCTAATTAAACTAAAAAGGAGAGTATTTTTTTTTGTTTCGTACCAAAACTTTATCATGAACAATATCAAGACAAAATGTTAGTGATATAAAGAACTTTCAAATCACACTTTTGTTTACCATAATATTTTTCATAATATCGTCAAAAGGGCATTGACGCAAATTAGGACGGTAACAAATTAGAACTTTATATGGCAAACTTCTTATAATTGGCAGAAAACACAATGTATACAAAGGCATAAGAAGGCTCAAGGTCGTCCTACGAGCAATGTAGAGAGTTATTTCAGGAGTTTCACCCCCCTGGTTACGGTGGCGGGGAGTCGCTGGATGCGGGCGGCACAAGACCGGGAAGCTTGGAAAACAATGAGGGAGGCTTATGTCCTGCAGTGGGCGTAAATTGGCTGATGATGATGATGATAACTACCTACATGTATGTACATACTTCAAATTTAAACATCATAGTTAAAATTATTTCTGTATATTTAGTACCGTAGTATTGGAGTTATTTCTTTTTTTTTTAAGTTGTGTTACCTACATTTGTAAATTGCCTACATCACAGGCCTAGAATGGGGACACCTACACACAAGTCTTCCTACCCCTATTTGTAAACAATTATTTGACCAATAAACGTTTTGTCTCGCTTAAATGGGTAAACTGAAAATTTTAACTTTGTCACGATTACTCGTGAATCTTCTACGGTTTGATATTGTGCAGGTGAGTCCTAAACGATACTTAAATACTTCCAAAGATTATTATTGTATTTTCCATCCATTACATAAACCTGATAAAGGCTGGCAGTAACAAATGACCACTTTACTCGAGATCAAAGTACATGTACATGCCACATGAATATCATTTGACCTATCTACACAGATTGAATAGTAGAAATATAAAATCCGGTTCTCGGGTTGACCAAAAAGGGCTTCCACCTTGCTCGTTTCTTAAGTACTGAGTCAGCTAAGGATACAGGTCCTTTTAAGTCTTCCGAGAGATTTAACAGTGATTCAGCGAGCCAAAATCAACGTTTCAGTGGGTTGAGTTGAGTCACAGGCGATTGGTTTATCAATATATGAGCTTGCTAAAGTGGTATCTTGGGGTTAATTGACATAAAAAGTACATCAGCATCACATCAACCTTTACACGTGCGCACTCTACTTAATTACGTTACGATCGAGTTTTCAACAAAAATGTGAGAACGAGAACTACATTTTTCACATATTTTAACGCGACGCAGCAGCCGATAACAGTTTTATTTTTTATTTTTATTACAATTTTACAATTGTGTGTCGCGCATTCTGACAAATGTGCGCCATAAAACGCGTGACAAATTAAGTCGCGCGTTGGTTACATCAGTACGACACAGGAACGGGTTTTTTTTGCACTTGTATGTGGTATCTAACTTAGATAGGTGCATACATATATGGAAATATTTATTTGGAACCCTTTAAAAAAATAAAACTATTATCTAAAAACTTTACTAAAAGGCCATAAAAGCCCTTTAAGAAAGTCTAGAAAGTTTTTCTTTTGTTGCATCTTAATGTTTTGTTTTGCTATTGTTTTGGAGAATGTCCGACGAGAAATGCAACGTAGATTCCGAAATAACAACTTCAATATTTTATTAAAAATTTTCAAGTTGTTGCCTTATTGACTTAAAGACTAAGTTTGGAGTTTTTTTGTCCAATTTTTCTCCAAAATGATCTAGATTTTGAAATGGACGACTAGTTTAACTTGTAACGTTCATTAAGTCACAGTTTCTGTCCTACTTTGAATAAAAGATTTTGATCTGATTTGATTTGATTTATTTGCAGCTAGGAACGGAATGAATAGCGTATACCGATACTTTATCTCCTCCGCCATCAATCCCCCACTCTATACAAAACTAAAAAGTCAAACATGCAGCCGAAATAAATCAAACGGATATCCGTTCTAATAATTAGGACAAAATAAAATAATTCAGCTATGGGCTTCAGGATAAAATGGTATTTCCAGCGAAATTAATAAATCGCCCGATTCTCAAACTAATATTTACTGTACAATTAAATTGAAAAATAAAATGGACTTTCGGTCTAATCAAAAGGTTGAAAAATAGGTAATTAAATATTCTTCGGCACAAGTCCGTTCAACAAACTAATCTTTAAATACATTTAGTAGATTCTTAATAATATGAGTAGATTAATAACTAACAAAAGACAGTTCATGTTATTAACCTTGCAATTGATATTAGTATTAAATAAGCACTTACATTTATAATAGATAGGTATATACGAATGTAACAAACGAGCGATCCGTCGCCATCAAACATAACAGTTTGGCGAGTTTTAATGTCTGTATCACCTGTACATATTATGTTATTTTATAAAAATAATCTAGGTATCAAAATGGCTTCCGCTGTTTAAGAACTTTCCCTGTGCCGATGACCTTGAGCGTTTGGGAATTATAATTGAGTGGTGTCATCTAGCGGTGAAATTTTGAACTGATGCACACCTGTTTAAGGATTATTTTAGTTTGGCTCTAACTTACCAAGTTAAATAAACTAAATATCAGTATTGGCTGTCAGTGTAACTTGAATAGACCCAAGATAGTGGATAGTGGCTGTCCAAAGCCAGTTTCTGAATTGAAAATTTTGCTAAGTAAATGGTTAACTGTAGTGCTGTCTCTTCGAATTTCTCAGAAAAGAGTATGACAGAACGTTACTTAAGTATTTACTTACCGAAATTCTCAATTCGGAAACCGGCCTGACTCCTTAACATGGCTTTGACAGACTCTAGAGACCATCTGACGGTAGTGACACAAATGATACCTCACTTTAAAACTCATTTTCGTATCGACAACGCATCGTAACGTGTACTTTGTTATGCCTACAAGATAAGTTGGAGTGTAGTTCAATTATGAGGCCGGACCAGCCAAATTACGTGAAATTACCTGACTGGTCAGACGAGTCACGTCTACCGAGCTTCACGCAAAATTCGGAATACGACTGTAATCAAACAAACATGGCCTAGTCGACCGCTGGATCAGGCTTGAATTAGTCTTAAAGATAAAAGTTTTGGACAGTTTTGCAGAAGCCAATAATAAGTTGGATAGTTCGAAAGTTACAACGGTACCGTCATCTCAACTTTGTTTCAGAATATGGCAAATAAGGTAAAATTTTGGCATTAATGGAGAACTAACTTATTTTCAGTTAAAGAGGGCGCCACTAATTTCTTACAGGCAATATTCATAGTTTCATTCAATTCTGACGGTGCTATCTATGAAAACACCATTTCCTTAAAACACTCCAGAAATGCAGTATAAATAGTCAGTGGTAAAGTCGTTTTCTTCTCTAAATAGATAAATAGTCTCTAAATACGGCAGCTTAGTATATAAAATTAAGGTATTTATTTATTTATTTAGTAATAAAGGCAGGGCCACACAAAATGTTCGTAATTTTATTGTTCGTACACTTTTGACAAACGTAGGAAATACAGGAAATTTCTGTTTTTTCATAATCATGAAGAATGATAGAATGTGGGAGCGGGAAGCAGTGCCGAAGCCAAACGCGCTTTTGATGCCTTGTCCAACCGTCGCCATTCTGCGCCACAGTCTACCAAAGCCGACATTAGTGCAATTACACACGCGACGTTCAGTAATAGCGCCGGGCTATTATTGTATCATTAGTCCCTGTTACAATTACAATACATTCGGCCGTCAGTTTTCTTTACCTACAAATCTTATAAGTTACAACTCATAAGTATAATTGGAGGTCGTATGTGATACGAGATCTCAAAATAATACTTTTTTCTAGTTCCGTACCTGAAAGGTGCCAACGGAACTCTAATAACATTCCTACGACTTTTTTTATAACTGTTATTGGTATGACTGTTTATTACGGTTCTGGCGATCAAATTCAGTTTTCACTAAATGAGCGTTATAGTGGCGAATGGCCAACGAATATAAACCATGCAAAAAGTAAAAAAATATGTCAAAACATGTTAGTATTAGGTTTCTTCTTTTATCGTTTTTGCTCTAAAACACTACATATTATATGTATGGCTCAAATTAGGTACGATTCTGGTGTAGGCCCTATTGTGTAACAATAAATAATGAAAACTGGCCAAACCGGTCGGTCGGTTTTCATTATTTCCCATCCTACGCTGAATGCAAGAAAGTACGGCTAGTCCGACTCCCACATGGCCTGTTTTTATTTACGTTACAAGAGAAGAGATGACAGCTTTTCAATCCATCACCGAGCAAAACACAAAAAAAATATTATAAAAAAAACCGACTGCTAGAAAAACACGCACTAAAAAGTGACGGAATATCTTTTATGTACTCATAAGAATTGGAAAATGTATACGTCATATATATACCATTATACCATCTTGACGTTTATTTGAAACCTTTCAAGACTCCTTTCCAACACTAAGACCGTCATCGAAATAGGATGACGTGTTAAAAATTATTCGCTCATCTGCGTGAAAAATCCTCTGCAAATTGAGGAGTTCGTTAAGGATTTATCTAGGTATATTAGCAACAGATCTTTACCAAATTTTTATCGGACCAACCTTAAAGTACCCTCGCTAACAGAAATAAGAATTAAAAATTCGGACAATGCGGTGAAAAATTATCGCTGAACTTACATAAAAAACCGGCCAAGTGCGAGTTGGACTCGGGCACCGAGGGTTCCGTACAAATTTATAGGTACTTACATATTATAAATAGTCCAGGAATCGAGTCTTGCAGTGTTTTCCGAGCTTTTCAAAGACAATATTTTATGATTTAATTACAAATGTATAGTTTCAGATTTTTTTCTGTACTTATAGTATAAGGACAATATTACTTGCCAAATTCCATAGTTCTAGGTCAACGGAAAGTACCCTATAAGTTTTTATTCCCTTGAGTGTCGAAATATACGTGTTTTAGCGGCATTAACGGCCTTATCTTTTTTCACGTTAACTTAGAAGTTTGATTTGTTTATTTATTTATCTTAACCTTTAGGAAAACTTACAGCTAAACTTAGCATAATATACATTTTAGTAAAGAGCAAAAAGCTAAGTACATATTTTCACAAATAGAAACTAGTTAAACTAAGTCTTCGCAGTTTTTTTTTCACAGCTTCAAGACATTGTAAACTTGAGTATATGGTTTTAATTTCAACTCGATACTTTTACGCGTTCCCGAGATAAAGGGTCTTGACAGACAGACAGACGGACGGACGGATAGACGGACAACAAAGTGATCCTATAAGGGTTCCGTTTTTCCTTTTTGGATACAGAACCCTAAAAAATATATGGACGACTTGAGAACCTCCTCCTTTTTTGAAGTTGGTTAAAAATATGCCGTCTCGGTCATAAACGTTGCACGTTATTATAGCTAGGAATGTGTTATTAATAGAGAATTGTTATTTGTAATTGAATCAGCACGGAAGTGGATGCGGTTGGCTTGAACTGGTTTCCTATCACGCTTAGAACCTTATAGGGTAACAAACTGAAGGCTCGTGGTGTCCTTGAAAACAGACAATTGAACGCTAATTTGATGCGGAATTTACAACAGCAATAAACACTGAAATAGGAAAACGGCTTACTGCTAATAACGCGCCAGCAGATGATCAAATATGCAGTAAAGCGGTGGCTGACACAAACACAATTTCGCACATAAATTTGTATTATGTTTGTACATAAACTCACGCCAGTGTCCGGAAGGGCTAGGCATAGACCAGGGTTTGCCACGATCCTGACAAAACTCTTTCGCTTCATCAACATTCATTAGTCGTGGCATGATACTTTTTATCTTGCCTTTCACTAAATTCTGATGTTCCAATACTAAGTTCGTGGGTTCGATTCCCACTGGAGGCCGTCGCACTGGATTTATACAAATGGTCTGGCCCTAGAGTTTCAATCGAAACATCGTTTTTCAATCGAATGATATCTATAAACTAGACAATATCTGTTATTCGCCTCTATATGGTCTATGCTCAGCAATAGCTCTCAGTAATAAATCTCAGTCCAATATTCAATTCAATCCAATTCCAATTCCACCCGTGTAAATTAAAGAATATAATTTCGCCAACTTGTCGCCGCCCCTTTGAACATTTTTTCATTGAATTTATAAACTGATCTATTAAATTGGTAATGAATAATATTATTTTGATAGCTGAACAAAATAAAATGTAAATACTGTACTGGTGATAAAATAACAAATAAAAATAAGGTGCAATCTAGGATGGATAACCGATTTATTTGGCGACTACCATTCTGAGCACGAAGCTATTATTTAAGAAATTAAACTATTATTCTAAGAACGAAGTTTTTATTCATCTAATGAAGTACGATTTTATTAGTAATCCATCTCTTATTTTAGATATAAATCGACATTAATTTCATAATTAATACCTGCGGACACTTTTTGTTTATCTGAGAATGAAAATATTTCGTGGCGATAGATCTATTGATTAGATGATACAAGTTGATGACAAGTAAACTTTGCTAACAAGATATATAATCCCCCAAATTAAATAGGCATCTCTCGCGCAGAAGATCGAATCGTGCGAGACGCGGAGTTAATTTGCACGGGTTATACCATTGGAGTGCGGTCGGTTACTAGACTACAATAGTATCAATAAAACAACCATTACCGTAGTAATATGACTCCATTGAATAACTTTACTATGTTTTTAAGAGACTCGCCCCCCTGGTGTGTTTCCTTGTGTTTGTGATGTCCTTTCCTGGCTACTATACGAGGCTACATGGTAACCGACAAGGAATTGTGCTGTGTGAAATTTATTATTAAGAACCGGACAAGTACGAGTCGGACTCGCCCACCGAGGGTTCCGTACAAATTTGTAGGTCTCGCAGTTTTTCCGAGCTTTTCCCGAACTTCAAAGACATTTTTTTATGATTTAATTACAAATGTATAGTTTTTAGATTTTCCTTTATATTTGTAGTATACGACGATATTACTTGCCGTTCCGTGTGGCGCCGGATTACGAATAGCGTCACTCCATTTCCTTCCGTGGATGTCGTAGAAGGCGACTAAGGAAATCAATTTCCAGGAGACGGGCAGCAGCGTCTTCCTGAGATTCCAACAGCATACTGCGATCGCTAATCCGCCTGCCAAGCGTGGCGATTATGGCAAAACCGTGGCAAAACCCCTCATGGTTATTAAAACCACGAAGGAGGCCTATGTCCTGCAGTGGGCGTCAAATGGCTGATGATGATGATGACTTGCCGAACTTTAAAGTTCTTGGTCGACGGAATTTACCCTACAAATTTTGATTCCCTTGAGCGCGTCGAAACATACGCTTTTTGCGGCATAAACGGCATAGAGCGGTGCTAGCCTAGTGGGTAGAACATTGGACTCGGAAGCGAGAGACCCAGGTTCGATTCCCAGTGCGGGCATGTACCTATGACTTTGTTTTCTAAGTTATGTACGTTTGTAAAGTTATAGTAGCAATACAAATCTACTAACTAACTAACTGTGAAGGAAAACATCGTGAGGAAACCTGAGTGTCTAAGCTATTCACATACCTCAGCGCTTGAAATCGCCAATCCGCGATGGGCACGGGTAGTGATTAAGCCCATACTCTCTCCCTGAGAGAAGGCCTGTGCCCTACAGTGGCACTAAGTAACGTAACCCTTAAATACGTGCGCTCTGCACGTATGTAAAGGTTGATGTGGTGTGTTGATTAGTACCTAGTTGACATACGTTGACATGCATAATTTCAAGCGCCAGGCCCTTTCTAAAAATAGTACAAAATGTCAAAACTGACTATAACGTTTTAGCCTACAAGCATACAACGATTTGTCAGTAGCCGAAATTATTCGGACAATATTGTCATTCAAACCCGTTTTAGCATAATTCAGCAGAGCCGTCCAATCTTGGCCGTCCATCTTTGGAATAATGACATATTGTGCAATAGGCAAGGCCGCGTCACAATATTTTGGCCTGTTATATCAAAAGAAGTCATAAAAGTCTGTCAGCTTAGTGTAACTTGTAATCGAATGTATAATTTAAAGACACTACTGAATTAAGTCGTCTGCAAGGTTGTCTTTGATAAAAATAATAGGTACAGCGTGTTGCATGACGGCGCGGTGAAATTTAAGGCTGGCTCGGCTTTCCTTTTGCCCGCACTTTCCAACATTTTTAATGATTTCATTGATGAACAGAATAATCACGTCTTAAAGTTGTTCTTCCATCGATTGTTATTCCTTTCGATTACACATTCAACCCTACCTGATTATTGCATACTCAATCAATCAGTGAATCAATATATGTATTGTCATAAATTACATGTACATACGTGGTGTTATACAGTATAATACTGTTGATAAATGTGGTCTGAGATGGGTCCTATTGGTAAAGCTTTGAAATCTGCACAACAGCCTCAAAACTCTCTTTTTTATAATGCATATAAGTCCAATTCTTGCATCGGCAAAAATGGCCGATGCACAACTAAATCTCGGCCACCCCAAGACCACCCTTCATTATTGTAATGGACACGGAGGGCGCTGTAGGTCATCTGCTCACTTTTCCTTCAACAACTTTCCATCGTCGGTTGCCTGGAAGAAATTGCTATAAGCAATAAGGCCGCCAATTGTACAGCATTTTTGTAAACATTTCATGTTTGTGTTTTTCCTGGTACAATAAAGAATATTCTTATCTTATCTTATCTTATACCTGGCCCACAGGCTGCATGTATAAAATGACTGGCAGTGAGTCCTAAAGAATGTAATTTGAACCTCCTTAGTTCATTCAGCGTGCAAAAGTGCGGGGAATAGCATCTGACCGCCAGCACCCTCCATTCTCTGGCGATGTCCAGAGGTCTAACTATGCACCCCAAATCCTAAGCGAATGATTAGGATTCGATGTGCCTAATATTATAGAGCTCATCGTCACTATGATTTTCATACATATCCATCCTAAGGTTGTCTGGAAGAAATCGCTTTTAGCGATAAGACCGTTAATTGTATAGAATATTTAAGATTTTGCATGTATCTTTATAATATGGTGCGCAATAAAGAGTATTAAGCTAATCTAATCTAAATTACGGTCGACGTTGCAGTTGCCGTGGTCACGGATAAACTGAAGTGGCGAGTACTTAGTTATCCACCCTACCAAAGCAGACGCGCCGTATATATATATATATATTAGTCCACATTTAATTCTTCGACCCATAAACAATTACAGTACCTACAGACAAAAGCTGACAAAACTGCAACACGCTGTATACAGTGTTATAAGTCGATTAAAGTTGCATATCTCTCGATCCACTTTAGACGGCCAGAACACAAAACAATTGGCAAAGTTACCTTTGCTACTTAAACGAACTTTATCCAACTAAGATAAGGCCTACTATCGCTTAAAAGTGCTCTAAAGTTTATCAGAATTGTTATACACATTGTTATTTACAATTTCAATTTGCATACCTAACTATTGTTAAAACAAAATAAGAATTCGTCAAACGAACGTGACCAGTCAAGTCTTTTTATAATTTAGATATTAATAACCTGAAATACATGGTAAGCTGTTAATTAAATGTAGAGCGAAAATATTTGTCAAAGTTACACGTAAATCCATAGTGGAATGTCATAATCTAAATGCAAATTTATATGACACTGGAACACAAACACAAATTACATATTCAGATAATTTGGCAGTTGGAATTTAAAGCGTTAGAAACGACATTGAATACAAAGAAGTTTTTTTTTAAGAATCGCCAAGGGCATCGGTGAGCAAAATCAGAAGTTTCATGTAGATGCCACACTACGCCACCTATGCAATTTCATGCAACATAAAACTGGCATGGTTACATGGTTAGCCGCTCATTCGAATCAACATAAATCCAAATACACAGTCATCGTAGCATAGATATTGGCATAGTTTACGCCTGTTGTATGTAGCCCCGCCCTTATAGTAACCGATGTTTCTAAGAAATCGCATTGACGGAGAACCCTCGAAGCGTCCTTGAAGGTCGCACTGACCACGTGTCGTAGCGTTCGTAAACACATGAGTACAAGCGGTGGAACAGCCATTACAATACCGGTTTCTAAGCCGACTCTCGCGAGCACAAGTGGTTGAGTTGAAAGCTTTTACCTGGCAAGCAATACAATTATTATGTACACGAATGTGAAAAGTATTCGAGTAAATAAGCTCCAGTGAATTTTCAAGTGAGTAGTACTTGGATTTATTAAGCATGGAGCTGTATTGAGAAGAGATGATAGTGATATAATTAACCTAGAATCTCAACATGGCCGAGGAAAGATAGACGAGACGGGCTGTCTTAGAATGGTCTTAACCATTGTCTGTAGTGGCAGATGATTGTTCTATTTTTATCGTTTATTTCAGAAAAACGCACAGTATAGTGTATTGTTCAATGTCAAACTGCGTAGCAGCTTTTTGGCGGAAGTTTGTGAGCTTATTGGACATACATTTATGTATGTATGTCCAACTCTCGCCTGTATCCCAGAGGGGTAGGCAGAGACCAGCGACTGCCAAGAGATTGGAATATATTAATATATGACATAGATGTAAAGAAAACGACTTGAAGCCAGTGCTACTGCTGGAATTTCATCCCGAAAATGGGACCAAATTTCAAAGCTTACTACATGGTATGTAGTCAGCTTTGTTCTTTGTCACTACATATTATTATATGTAACACATATGCAAAACATTTTTCTCTACGATGGTATATAAATGAAGGTACTTACTGGCGAGTCGAATACTGCGCAAGACCAAAAGACGTCAACGGAATACCAATTTATTGTCGTTTACAACTCCCAAATCCCAACAGATAATGTTGGAAACAAACTTGTCGTATCATGCGCATCATGCGCTTAGGACAATTTCGTCATCTTATGAACAAACAGAATAAAAACGACGCAAAGGCATTTTTTGACTTAACCTAGCTTAAACTTCGGTCACACACAGCGACTAATCGTGCAAGCATTCGCTATGTGTGATAGGCTGTTCGCTGCGAATAGGTTCACTCGCCGCGAGTTGATTTCACTGCGACTAGAATTGAGCATGTTCAATATTACTCAGTGAGAATGCGCACTGACAGTCAAAATTTTCGTGTAGGAGAGTGCACTCGCTGCGATTAGTCGCTGTGTGTGACCAAAGCTTTAGAACAGTAGGATGAATTAGATAAAAGTTAATCAAGGTCTTCTAAATACGTGCAAAAAGCATAGCAGGTAAGCCTGTGAAAATAATTTTAAAGAATGCAGGATATTATCACCTTCTTCAAACGTTTTAGCTTTCGTTGCTTAGATAATCTATTGATTTTTGGACATGAATATTTACCCTCAGACAGAGAGATATCACATTATTTTCTGACTATTACCGATACATTTAGATTCAGCTCTTGTTTGCAATGTATCATTTAGTTTCCGTTCTATTTCTATATCCAGAGTGGCCTGGAGAATCAGCTTAGGCTCCTGAAAGCAACTGCATGTGCAATTACGAGATTTCATGGTTTATAAAGTCCACAGTCTCATTAAAAAAATACTAAAGGTAGGAGGACTATTAGTGCGACCAGGGAGTTTTCAAATCTCAGGAGTTTCGTACAAAAAATATACATCCTCTAAGATAGGAAAGGCTCACCTAAGCGGTCTTGGACCTCAGTGATCTTGCCTGGGCTCTTATTATGAAGCAGTGATATGTTCGGAAGGTTCGTCAACGTCGCGCTTGAGCCCGACAATTCACTCGAATCTAGCGACAAATAAGTACGGTTCTTTTTTGAATAATTGAATAGTCCTGGCAGGAAATTTCGGAACTATTAAAAAAAAAAGAACCGTATTTGTCTTGTCGGGCTCAAGCGCGACGTTGACGACCCTTCCGAACATATCACTGCTTCATAACAAGGGCCCTGTTGATATAGCCCTACTGATTTTCTTAAGAAGCTTCTTTAAGGTTCTTTGTGGCTCTTTGTATAGCCTCCGCCGTAAAGTTCATAAGTTAAAAAGGTCTCATACTTCTGCCACTTCATTAGGTACATCTTCTATTCGACATCTCCAAATCATGCTTCTCAGCACGACCAAACGTTCATCTTGTGTCGTACAAATAATGGTGAGATTATATCAGTATTAGCTATCATTTCTTTAAATACATAGTAAATCACAGATTGTGTTGTAACGTTTTACCCATGTAGATAGGTGTCCATTGATATGTGAACGTGAGCCCATAAGTTTTGTACCGGGCCGTTACTATCTGATGCAATTCGGAATAAATCTATTTTACGTGAGCCCCATGCTATTTGGAGATACCGTTAGTCATTTGACAAGTTACCAAATTAAATTAAACGGTTATCGCTGGCTTATTTTGTTAAGTAACCAAGCGGAGATATGTGGGATGTTACCGTACCTTTAACAAATGTAATCTACGAAGCGAAGCCTTGAAGTTCTACGATTCTATACTATTACGAACGAACGATATTGTCATCGCTCGTAGCCCCGGCTGCCTCGAAGGTTAAGCAACACAGGGCGCGTTCAGTGCATGGATGGGTCGCCGTCTATGCATAACGCTAGTGGCATTTTTCCGAGCGGTTCCGTGCTTCGCAAGGCACGTTAAGCTGTTGGTGCCGGCTGCCGTCGATAGATGGCAGTCGTTAAGCCAAGTCAGAGACCTTAGGGCGGCTTGACAACTTCTGACAGTAGACGAGCCACTAGTCTACAAGCCTCCACCAATCCGGACTTGGCCCCCGTGGTGGAGTATGGCCTATGCCTTCCTCAGGGAAGGGACCCGTGCCCCTCGGTGGGGACATAATGGGTTGATGATGATATTGTCATTGTCAACAACACCGACTAAATAGGAGATACTCGTGTCAAGAGCAAGCAATGAATGTGTTCGGTCCAGTGTGGAAAAAGTATAGAAAATATCAGATAAAAGCAACCAGATAGCGGATGCAATAGCGAAGGGCAAGATAAAAAGTATCCAGAAGCATACGAAGCCCTTGCTCATAATCTAAGACATTCATATTTTTTTAAGTGCTAAATTTTGTATTTTGTGCAATAGAGTGTAACAAACAAACAAAAGAATTTTGATGAATTGAACAAGATTGTTCTGGATCGTAAGGTTTTTATTTCTATATCAAGTGGCAAACTCTGGTCTCTGCCTACCTCACCGGGACACAGGCGTGAGTCCATGGATGATAGCTAGCTCTTCACAGTATACAGGAACGGCAATCGACGGTACAGTCGACTGCACATCAACCAGTACATTCATGCACTCTAAACTCTAATCGGTTACGTTAAGGATGAATATGCAACAAAAATAGTGAAACTGATTTGTTGTGGACTGTACTAGCTGGTATCCCAATCCCAAGGTTTGCTTATCCAGCCTTTATCTCTATGGAAAAGAGCCACAAGATTAAAAGTTTGGAATAATCTAAATGGACTGTTATGGACTAATTAAGAAGACAGATAAATACTCAGAGAACCCATTTACGAAAATTAATTAAGTACAACCAAATAGAATCGAATGCAATAAAACTAAATCGAATCGGATATTTGAACGACGTTATTCTAGACTACGTTTTTAGTTTAGACTAGAGTTTACGTTTCTAATTTTATTTTATAAGCTACCAACTTTACAACATTGAACAGTCCAATATCTGCCGTTTCCCTACAAATTGCCTATAAACAATAGAGTTACCAGACTGCGAGATGTTTATATGCTGGCACGTACTTGACTCAAGTTACGACTTTACACATGTCTTTTGACTTCAAGGTTAAGTCGCGACACGCATCTTAAAGTAAATCAGAATGTTTGCATACCTGTGATAAAAACAGAGAATCATGGTGTCTCCTAAATTACCTATAAAACTACAATTCCTAGTTTATTATAATATTCGATGTACTACTGTATAGCAGAGTCTTTCTACTGGTCAATTCCTACTGATCTCTCAGTTAATCGACTTTGTAATGTACACAGGATTGTGATTTAACCATTAGTTCTATGAAACAGACCCACTATTACCACGATCCTAGCAAACCTCGAATAAAACCACAATTAAAGTGATGGTCAATATTTAAGAGTGAATACATTAGGTACTCATAAGTAGTTTTATCTCTTTCTTTTTTGCACGCCTACCTCAATTTTTGCCTCTCCTGTACCTCCTGCAGGTTGACTAGTAGAATATGCCATTAGCATTAAGTCTACCTTTTGTACACTGTCTTTGTGCAATAAAGAATTAATAATAATAATAATAACTCGAGCCTATGAAAAACCTCAACTCGAGCCTCTGAAAAACCGGCCAAGAGCCACGCGCAATATACAGTTCCGTAGAAAGAGGGGTTTTTATCTGCTTTACAGAACTAACAGCTTCATCAAAGCAATTTTCAATGGATTTTGTACGAAGTTTTCCTTTTATAAGTTGGTCGCCTATCACTCGTTAACTTGTAAAGCCTACTTAGCTGTGATAGTTTTTCTTTTATGTTTATTATATGTGCTACTGCCCTGATTTTTTTCACGTATCTGCAATCAACCGTTTGGCCGGGAGAGGGAGGACGCCTACTCGGACAAAAATTTGCGCCTTAAAGCTTAATATTTTGCAAATGAAACCCTAAATCTAAAAATTATCGTGAACAAATATTTTTAAACGACGATACCCCACAAAGCGAGGAAAAAAATTACATCCCTAATGTTCTACACATACGAGGTACCTAAAGATTTTTTTTTAAGATTTTATTCTATACCTTTTATTGGCTTGATTAATATTATATGTCTATGCCAAGTTTCAGCTTTCTAGTAATAATCGTCTCTGAGCTAAACCGCGGATAGACAGACAGACAGACAGATGGACGGACGGATATGACAAAACTATAACGGTTCCTTGTCGACTACGGAACCTTAAAAACCCTCCCGTTCTCATTCAAACTTTTTGCTTTTCGTTTTTTGACGTTTTCTGATATTAATCAGACTATTCGGACAAGATACCAAATACAAAACATAGAGAATTGCCAATCCGCGGTGGGCAAGAGTGTTGATGGCACATACTCGTACTGTCTCTTTTATAAAAGGTCTGTGCCCCAATCTTGTTATATCTTGTTGGTATAATAAATTTCTTTCTTCTTCTTCTTCTTCTCAATGTGGGACAGTACAGTCGACAGCACGTCAACATTCTAATCAGTTACGTTAAGGACGACTTTGCAAAAAAATGTAAATGTTGACCTGCCGTCAACATTTATAAATTTTTTTGCAACGTCGTCCTTACATAGACTACATTACCACACAGTATTAACAGAATCTAGGGCTAGTTACGACACCTAGAAACAACCGTCCACCGATAGCACGCCAACCGGTCGGGGGCAATATAAAACTGTCACTATTGCACTGGTAAAGGTCCCCGGCGGAACCGCACCGGGCGGTTCGGATGCAACCTTTGCGTTCGAGTTCGCTCCCCGTCATTACCGCACCCTTGAGAAGGTACAGTCACGCCCTTTCTTCCTAGTCCACAATCTGGCTTGTCATTTACGGCCACTTTTGTTGTACGGCTTTTAAAATGTTTTTGTATAAATCTCTAAAAAATCTCGTAGGTACTTGTCACAAATCATCGTTTTCAGCGCAACAGGTATTAATTTATATATTTTTTATATTAGTTTTATATAATTGCGTCAACTATAACCGTATATTTAGTAGATTTCTGTTGTGCTGCGTTATAAGTGCTTATTGATCTTTACGTGCTAAGCCGTCCACCACATTGTTATCCAATATCGTCGTTCGGCATCCAAAACCGCGAAGTAACTTTTATAAAATTTTACTGGACTTGTGAATGTATAGACCATACCTGACAAGTTTTTACTCATCTTTACGTTTATTAAGTCACACCAGTTTGGTTTAGTAGTATTGTTTTAAAGTATGCACTTAGTTAAAACATTGTAGCAAAGTAGAATATCTGTACCTTCTTTACATATTAAAAGAACCACAGGTCAAACATAAAAGTTAAACTGCGTACTTCCGAGAAGAGAATCAATGCATAATTACGTGTAAAAAGAATACGTGCCGGGTACACGGTTTTTTGGTTGTTGGGTCACAGGAGTCCCTGTCATTTATTTTACATTATCGTACTGTCATTGACATCGTACGAGGTTTTATGATGCGATTATAGAACTACTTACCAGCTTAAATGCGTAAAGAGCTACAGTTATAGGGTCAGCAAAGCAACTTCGTATTGAATACAGTAGCTAGCTAACCAACGTTTTTGTCGCAAAGTCACCAGAAACGTAAGTTGAGGACACGCATGCAAATGTCGACGTGAGGTTGAATATATAGTTTTCATATAATAATATAGATAGCAGAACTATACCAAGGGAATATCAGAAAAATCAATTCAATAGTTCCCGACCTATGGTTCAATACGCGTTGAACAAGATGCCCCATTAGGGGAAGTGAACACAATCAAGCCAATGACTACCATCAATTAAATTAAAATTATTTTCACCTTTGTTCATTCCTGAACCTCACACCTTAGGGCTGCTCATTTATTTATATCGTTAGTTAATTTCGAAGGGGCGGCGTTTCCAAGTAGTGCTTTTATTATTTTAATTTATTTATTTTATTTTATTTGGTGTACAAAACAGACCACAACCATTACACGATGTAAAAGTAATAATATGACATGAGTACTAAGGACATATATATGGTTGAAGTAAAGCTTGTTTTATCTTACCCCCTATGTAACTGAGGTAAGAAAGTGGTTAAAATTGTCTTACGTAAAAAAAGATCCCATGGCTAACAACAAAACAACCAAAATGGTTATTGGTCAACAAACGTTTGGGAACCACTGCTCGATATTAAGACTCAACTTAATTGTTTTGTCTTGCAACATTTTTGCATGAACTATCTTGCAAGAATCATAAGTAAAGTTTATAAAATTGAATTGTTAAAACTTATAAACAGAGCAAAATGGTAGCATAATTTCTGAACGGGTTCTTTATTGGACATGTAACGTACATAATATGTAATGTAATTGGGATTACATAAGGCGAAACACACTCTACCATCTGTGACCGAAAAATTACAAGTTCTACAACTACAGGGGTGGCATAGAGTAAGAAAATACAAAAGTACCTTATCATCTTCAGTATTTTTTTTTATTTAAGGTGAGACCGATAGAGAAACTAAACCTGAAACTAAAGATGAAATAAGTTCTAATTATTAAACCGTTACTGGAACAATGCAGACTTGTCTTAAAACGCTGACAGAATTACGTTAACTGAAATATTAAAGAATTTTTTTGTTCTGTCTTGCGATCGGCGCTGCCTGGGCGCTGTAAACAATATCTTATTTAAAAGACTTAAAGTAGATAAACAATGTCTCTCTCTTCAGGATACAGGCAATATTAACTACTTATGATACAATAGTTTGCTATTAATTCGCATACACATATACATACATAAATTCACGCCAGTATCCCTGAAGGGTAGGCAGAGACCAAATAGGGGATGTATTAACAAAGGGCAAGATAAAAAGTACCCGAAACCGGCGTGCGTGCATGCAACGACTGACGAATGCTGAGGAAGCGAAAGTGATCTGTCAGTATCGTGTCAAGCGGCACGATCAAGTGGAAGCAGCAATATGGTCAGAAGAGTGTCACTGACACTGGAAGGAAAATTTCGAAACTATTCAAAAAAAGAACCGTAATTGTCGCTAAAATCGAGTGAATTGTCGGGATCAAGCGCGACGTCGACGAACACAACATATCGCTGCTTCTTCCTCGGTGCTGCTGCGTAAAATGGGCCCTGGTCTCTATTAATTCGCACTGTTGCAAAAAAGGGTCGCGTCGGTCGCGGTTCACAAAAAACATGTCTTTATTCAATTAAGCAATGAAAATAATATAATAATGTGGTTTTATGAAAAACCACCGAAAGCAAGCGAATTATGACATCATAATCTGTCAAACACTACTAATATGACTCGCTTACGATCGTACAAATATCAAAATGGCACACATAAAAATACCGCGGAAGAGCTGTTCGGAATCGCACTGAAGAGATTGTTGTAAAGAGCGGACTACCAACCTCCGATGATGGAGAGGCACTGGCATATTTTGCGCTGCGCATGATATCAACGGTACTTTTCTGAAGGGCGATAGCGTTGTCGTTGCGAAAATGGAGGAAAAATTCAGTTTAGATTTAACGCCATTACAAACCTATGTACCTTAATACTAAAAAGTAAAAAAGTGTAACAAACGAACGATTGAACAAACAAACCTATAAGGTCACTCACTAACACGCGCAGTGAAGTAAACTTTCTATGAGTTACCAATCTCGTGCCACTGCGCAGTTTTATCGAGCTGACATTACTTGACAGGATTGACGTGTAATACATTAGCCATGTAATAAATCATACTTTTCGATTACACGTGCGAATGGAGCATATTATACGGAAATTATCTTTTTCACAACAACCATAAAGTAACCAGTGCCGTACACATTAAATTGCATGATTCGACAAACTCAGAGTAGAGCTTTGGTTTATAACCTCCTTAAGCATGAGTTTATAACTCATGCAATCATGTTTAAAACTAGGTGGTCTAGAGCAGTGTCATGTCGGTCAGTATTGTTTTAGTAAATTATTTGCTTCCTCTATTTTTGTAGTCGGAAACGGTACACTAAACACGCACACATCTTGTTTAATAATTTTGGACACACGCGCACCCATTTACTTCATGACACTGACACATAAAAATGTCTAACAGACACACCGTTTTGACATACATAAACGACATTTGACACACATACCTCAGTTCCTAATTTCAGAATATGGAGATACTTTAACTATTTTAAAAAACCTGTACAGTAGTTCCTTATTAAAATATTAAAAACAAATCGTTTCTGACCACTAATCGTTATAAAGCAACATCAACGTGTCTACTTATTATGTAGATACTAGATACTAGTTGTTGCCCGCGATTTCGTTTGTGTGGAAATTTTGATGTACAATTTACTGAGATAAAAAGTAGCCTATGTACTATTCCGGACATACCTATAAGGTTCTCTTTGGGCCAAATTATCTAGATCCATTCAGCCGTTCTGCCATGATTGTAACAAACATTCATCCATCCAAGGTCTCGCACTTCACTAGTAGTAAGATGATCAAACTCGATGTTAGAATAGAACCCTTCGACTAAAAAGTAGGTAGGTACTGAGATAAACGGGCGGATTACGCCAGATCAACTACTTACCGTCAATTGACACATACTCTAGGCCAGTCCAGTCTAGGCTAATGAGCGAGCTACCCCAGGTTAACCGCAAACATCGGAAGTCGAGCGCGAAAGTGTGTCAGTTGCCACAAACGAGCCGTGTAAATACTCTATTTAGACTAGTGCAGTGTCAAGAGATGAGACGCCACTGGTGAGGTGTAACTATAATGGCTTATTACTGTCATAGGTTTTCATAAACCAGTTTCGAGAGCGACGAATTTGCCACGGGTAAAATATATTGAAATTGGAATTAAAAAACATTTGTTCAAATACCACAAGATACATAAAATCATAAAAATAATAAAAAAGAAAGCCCGAGAACACACTTACAGTAAGAAATAACAACAATTGAACAAATACTAAATAATCATACAGTCGTGGTGAACTGATCTTATGGTGAAGACGCCGTGTGTCGTGGTACCAGAAAAGGTTCTTTGCTCAGCATATACATATATTATGAATATACCCAAGTTGATTTCCAGTAGCTGTACGCTATGTAACTGATAATGGTCCCGACCGATTTCAGTCATGGCGACCACTTCAGCGCCTATGTTGGTGGCGTTGGTGTGCTCGCATATGGCTGCTCGCAATTGTTGCTCCCGTGGCAAGGGCTCTGCTATATCCCTTTATGTGGCGCTTAAGCACGTTCATGTGCCTAAGTTGACTTGGCCAGCCCATAAATAGAGCCCATTGTTGGGCATATGCCTCTTCCCTGTCCCGACAAACTTCTTGGTTCCCTGCCAATCTAGTTCATTGCTTTCCGACGGTTTTAGTAATATCAATGACATCGGGTCACTGGTCTGCCTACTGCCTGACTGCCGTAGTCCACTGACCGTCCAGACGCCTGTCCACATGCCCTGCCCTTCACTATAGCTTAGTTATTGGCGTGCCAACGTCTTCGACTTTGGTCTTTTGCTGAATTACGACGTTGCGCATACGATCGATGAATTAAATGCTCTCCATGGCTCTCTGCGCAACATAAATCTTCTTTATATTGGCTTTGGTAAGAGACTATGTTTCGGCACTATATGTGCGAATGGGTATGCACTAGTTAAAAGCCTTGGTCTTTAGGCTTTGCGGAATTTTGGCTTTGGAATCCGTTACCCAGTTTCCCTAATGAAAGGTAAGGAGACGACACGGGTTTAATTTTACTGTCACCACAAACAAAAAAGTGGTACCCCTCGATTTTGTAGTTGGTTAAAAAGAAAAAAAACGTATCAAGATGTCACAATATGTTATCGTAAATAGGTTGAACAGAAAAATCGTTCAGCCGCAGTAAAAATAAACCACAGTAATCATCAGGCTGTCGGTGGGAGTGCGGTCCTGCGGTAGAGTCACTGGTCATCTTTACTTCAAATAATGTCACAACAGTACCGATCTAACTGAGTCACAATAAGAAGCTGGGTGATACGCTCTCTGCTCATTAATTTATAGGAGTTTAGGTTCGTCGTCCATTAAACAAGATTTAGGTGAATGTCTCCGTGCCTTTTTTTATCGGTTTTGCCCCCCATGACAAGACAGTTATTTCAGGACTATCTTGCCTTAATGGGAATACCCACCACTGGAAAAAACATCACGTTTCGTTCCGGGATGTAGGCGTGTGTTTATGTAGTGCAATGTATATATTTTGCCTCAAACAAACCAATTGTAGGGGACAGTATCTAGAGATGGACGCACAGAAGAAAAATATGCTGGAGTAGAATTTGTGGCCTACGAATTGTAATTAAGTAGTTAAAAACCAAACTAGACTAACGAAATGAAAGAATAGCCAAGCCTACCAAGTTGCTGGTAGTTGTTGTTGCTGACGACAAATGACATACAAAAACCTAAAACAAAAATCAAATCATCTGCGTGTAACTAGAGTAGCCTATTTAACCAAGAGAAAGTGTAAAGATGGCCTAGCCACCACAAGTCAGAGCTGATGCCTATTCAGTTGGAACGGGGTGCGCAGGCGCCGCGTGTAATGATCCAACTCTGCGTGTTACTACGCGGTAAGCATAATGGATTATGCCGTACACAATTGTACTAAATATTGATATCATGTTGGATTAATGGCATAATCATTGGCAATCATTCGCGATGATAATTAGTGGAATATTATAATAACCAATGAAAACCATGTAAAATAAAAATTTGAAAAAGTATACAATGTTGCTAATATTGCTAAATATAGCTTATATGTATTATATTTTACTCGGAATAGAAGCTGATTTTATGTAGCGCGCGTAGTACAGACTGCTGAATGATTGATTCAACACCTAATTTATAAATCGGTAGCTGAATAATCAATACCGAATATATGTTACGGTCTGGTATATTAAGTGCTAGTTTTTGTCTATACATTATTTCATTAGGTCGAATTGCTTATGTATTGTGTTAGTAACAGTACACGAAATTGGTAAGTGGCCTAGATTTGTCACGGACTACTTTCGATGGATATAAAAGGCTATCTCTACAACGCGCAATTCCTGAAACTCATCAATAAGAGTTAGATTATTGCAACTCAAAAATCACTATTAACATGGTTGAGAGATTGTACAGACACTTTTTGCAAATCTGTAAAAAGAGATATGGTATTTTCTCCTCGCTGGCGCTAGTGTCACTCTATGGAGCCCCTTAAGTGGTTTTATGGTTATTCTATTACATAGCGGCGCTCTCTGATAGACAATGCTTTAAACCATAGGTGTTAAGTTTCTATTACATAGCGGCGCTCTCTGATAGACAATGCTTTAAACCATAGGTGTTAAGTTTCTATTACATAGCGGCGCTCTCTGATAGACAATGCTTTAAACCATAGGTGTTAAGTTTCTATTACATAGCGGCGCTCTCTGATAGACAATGCTTTAAACCATAGGTGTTAAGTAGAATGATCATATTTCAACAATGCACCGGGATCTACGACATTACTATTGTACTATAGGCGCGGCTTGGTGCCTCAGGTAGGCCCTCTTCACTGCCCGACCCCCGAAGATTAATAATCTGAGAAATAACTCATAGAACAAAAATTGTTGTAAAACACAAGCTATAATAGACGTGTTTCAGGAGTTGCTAATTATAGAGGTATTTTAACTTGCACTAACAGACGCTGATAAAGCAAAAGTGGCAAACTTTGGCATATGCCTAACTGTCGGGTTTTTCACCGGCAATCTGGGATTCAATCATGAGATTATGTATTTAAGCATGATAATTAAATTAGGACAGTTAAATAGGTCAATCGCTTATCTCTGTTACACAAAAATATACACTTTAGTAAGCTCTTGACACCAAAAAAGTTATAGTACAGTATCTTGTTTGGTCAACTTTGTAATTTATTTCACATACCTTAAAATCTACCACCCTGGCAGGCTTACACAGTATGAAGTATGACAGTATTACTTTACCCAGGGCTTCCCAACGCGCCGGGGCGTATAGATCGAAAAAAACACGTAGAGAAAGAGATGAGAGTGACAATATCAGATTGTTCCACTTAGGGTAGTTCACCTAGGTGAATTAGGTCGACTACAAAGTGGAGGTAATTCACCTCGAGCCAAATAACCTGGATGAAGTCCACCTAGGACTCAGTTTTGTTAATGTTTTATGTGTACCTTACTTACCTTCAACTTATTCACCCTAGGTAAGATTGTCATGTACACTACCTTAATGGCCATGTGCCCTGAATCTGTCACTATTAAGGTAAGTGTAAGCAATTGTTAGTTCAAAATATTGTCGACTTTTATGTACAGACATAAAAGTCGACTCAATTTATAATATTTAATCTTTATATGTACGTTATTAATCTTAAACTTATACACCCTAGGTACTCGTAACGGATCCAGATTGTCGTTAAGTACACTTACCTTATTCACAATTGAAGTAAGTACCTAATTGATTTAAGGTACATTTACTTAATTGAAGTGAGTGTACTGCCCTGGATCCGTTACCTAAGGTGAATATAAGTTGAAGGTGTAGGTATAAGGTACACATAAAACATTAGTAAAATTGAGTTGACTTAATTCGCCCAGGTTATTTGGCTTGGGGTGAATTAACTTCGTTTTGTAGTCGACCTAATTCAATTACAGATAAATAAAAATAAAAAATAAAAAGTTTTGAGAAAAAAAAGTCTTTTATTTTTATTTATCTGTAAGGTTCTACTTTGCTCTTAGTCTGTCTGACTTTGTCCAGTTGGTCTAACGGTTAACGCGCTTGACTGCCAAAACAGAGGTCGTGGGTTCGATTACCACTAGAGGTACTTACTGCTTAACTTAACTGATCAACACGGTTCTTAATTTGTACAAATGGCCTTCCTATTTCCTATTTTGGGACCAGGACAAGTGATTGTGTAGATTAATGTTAATGAGTATTTAGAGGACGAAGTTGAAAATTTTGTTAATTAAGTTATAAATTTTAAATATTAATTTAGAATAATAAATATTGGATTTCTTTGTTAGCTTCTTTTTCACGTAATCTAATTAATTTTGAAACTAACAACTTTGATTTCCACTAAGCAAACATTTTGCTTTTATAATGAATAAAATATTTGAATTGATTTAGTCCTGGTGGGTGAGCTTCCAAAGATACTAAAAAATGTGCCAACTGTGTCTCTGTGAATAGAGCCTTAGCTGTGTTCGAGAGAAAGGGACGTAAGATCTATTAGTGCCGATTTACACCGTCTACGCATTTCGTAGCCACGCAAAGACACAGGCAACCCTGTACAACATTTATTACCCAACACTGTGCCAACACACTTGATTTCAGAGTTCCGCGGTGAAAGTCGTGATAACAACAACTGATAAGTACGCCCGCACCCACCGCTTGGGCTGTTTTGTAATGCGTAGGTACTAATCTGTGCCTTGTTTTGCTAATACTGAGCTGTGTACATGATCTACAACAAAGAGAGAAAGCTAAGCGCTTGCAAGTCGCAACCTCCCTGGTGTCTACAGAAAATGTATAATTCTTACGGTCTGCAAAAATTTCACGAAACGTTACGTTGCTAGGCGGTCACCTTTTACAAGATGGAATAACAAGCAAAAAGTCAACGAGACGTGCTGTTCCCAGGCGGTCACCCATCCAAGTACTGAACACGCCCGATGTTGCTTAACTTCGGTGATCGGACGAGAACCGGTGTTTTCAACATGGTATGGACGTTGACGGTACAATATACTAAAAAGTGATTACCATCTGTAATGATCGTATACAGACAGCGAGGATTAGAGAATTCAAGGCGTTCGAGTTTATCCAAGCTTCTTTCGCTAACGTCCGCTTATCAGTTGAAAACACCTGGTTCTCGTCCGACCACCGAAGTTAAGCCACATCGGGCGTGTTCAGTACTTGGATGGGCGACAGCCTGGGAACAGCACGTGTCATTGGCTTTTTGCTGCTTTTCATTCTTGTAAATCAATAACGTAAATGGGGAACTCGCGTCTAAGATTGGAGTAACATTGCTTTTATACCATAGAAGACATTTAAAAACGCAGGAAAAATTTAAATAAATAAAAAATTTCAGGCTTTTTCGGGATCACAAAAAATGCGAAAAATAAAGTTACTGTAATAATAAAAACCTTATTAGATTTAGTTTTTTCATCTAATCTTAACGTTTTCTTATAAGGGTGTAAAATTGCAGATGCATAAAAACATAATTTTACGAGATAACTCAAATTTTAATATTCTTCATTATTAGCTTCAAACGCTATAACGCGTTACGTGCAAGGTCATAGCTAGATGTGTATGGAGCTTTTTTGTACCACGTGACTTTATTGACTTTTAGAGAAAAAAAATACCACGTTTATTTCCTTCCGGAACAGTAGCCTTACCTCTTAACATGGCCTCTCCAATTAGGTATATTAAGGCATTTTTTTGTACATGTTCTCCATTGCTCATGTTGATTTAAGTTCGTACAATAAGAACCCGAATTCCACACCTATATCTCCTCGTACTCTTATGGCCTTATTCATAAAAACATGATTTCTTAAAGCACTCCTCAGAGGCAGTTTAAATAGTCTGCGCTTAGGAAAAAGACGTAACCACAGATTACTTAAGCTGCCTCTGACGAATTTTTTAGAGGAATCATGTTGTCACAAAAATAAGAACATGTTGAATTGATGTTCAACATGTTTCATTTTAGGCATTTATTTTTATGTGGGAACATGTTTGTCTGAATTTCTGTTTCCGCCATCGAAATAAAGAGACAAGAGAACTTGATAGTGCGAGCGTGTTGTGTCGGTTCCGCTATATTTTTCTGCATCCCATGTTCACCATCATACTTTTTTTGCTCAGAATATTGAGGGTCTAAATGCGACCATAACAAACAATTTGTTTACAGATATCAATTTGTTTCAGTGCAAGCCAACAGTTGTTGGCGGAAGTGGTCACAGATTAGCCCGCGCATGCGCCGTGAAGGTCGACGGCGCAGCCGCCTCCCAACATAACACGACGTGTCGACGACACGGGATGCCGATACTGGCCGGAAAAATGTAGCGATTAATCCGAAAATGGAACAAGAGGGTCTGATAAAAAATGCTAAAATAATGCCATTAAAAATGTTTTGCTGCCAGCAAGAAAAAAGTTGCGATCAATTTAAAATGAAAAACTTTTCGCAGGGCAGATTAAAAATAAGTTGCCTAAGCGGCTGTGTCGTTTGTAATCTGCCGTATAAATTCCAAATATAACAATAATAATAACTTCCACACAACACAATAACTTGTGGTCCCAAACTAGGATACCCTGTGCTATGGTAACCAGACAAGGACACCACAAACGTGGAATTACATGCAGACTTAGGCGATGTGTATAAACTGTCAAAAATAAATATACTTTAATATGACCAACATTCTTTCGTTGTTAGTTTCTGTTGTACGTAAATTGTTGCTATAATTAGATTCGCTGTTATTATTGCTATGCAGGTGCAATGACACTAGAAACTATTATTTATAAAATACACATTACCTACTCTATAATTACAAAACAACGGAGTGTACAATTTCACATTGTGGCAGCAAACCTAATTATACAGGAAAGATTTAAAACGCACCTAAAAGCTGTGTTTACTTAGAAATTTCTAGACACTTCCGTGGATAGCGACAGTTCTTGAAATGAAATCATTATAATAGAAAGTCGCGTCGCTATACCTACCAATTAACCTGTGAAAAGAACATTTATTGCAAAGAGCCCCGTTCCATAAAGGGACAATTCGAAAAAAATTTCATTAACCAGTCGTCTGCCGCGACACAGATCTGTGTCCAACTTAGTACCTATGGGCCACCTATACGTTGCGTTCCGCGAGGGCAGTTCAGGGGTTAAACCTAACTTACGATTGGTCGGTTGGGCTAAAATGACTGACAAGTAAGTAAGAATTTCTTCTTGTCACTTTATTACTGTACTTGCAGTTCAGTCACCCTGATATTTGCGCTGCCAGTTAATTTCCATAACAAAACACATTACTCGCGCCTCACGCCTGTATGCCAAAAGGGTAGGCAGAGACCAGGGTTTGCCACTTGTCTTGCCACAATCCTGACAAACCTCTTCCGCTTCGTTAACAATCATCAGTCATTGCAAACACACACGCCGTTTAAAAAAAAAACCTACAATCTAACAAAAACTGCGAGATTATTATATTCATTTTGTTGCACTAATCCGTACTAAGGACAATTTTAAAAAACCTATTTAGACGCTCGAAATTTCGCCGATACTTGCACTTTCCCATTACCTCAGTTGGGAGAGCGCTGGCACTGTTAGCCAGTGGTCGCGAGTTCAAGTCCCGGCATGGGTGGAATTTTTAGCCTCTAAATAGTTTTTTTTAAAACTGCGAGGTATGTAAAGCCAGAAATATCTGTAAATGTGTTGTTTTTGTCAGTATAATAAAAATATAATGTAAAAATTTTTAATTTACGTAACTAAAAATTTATGAAACATTTATAGACAATGTGTTTATATTCAAATTTTTTGTAAAGTCGTAATCGTAATCTTTGGTAACTTAGAAAACAAAGTCATTGGTAATGCCCGGGGTTCGAACACAATGACCCCTTGAATGTGAGCAAAGTTTTTTGCGACCGCGCTACCACCTCGACAGTTAAGTAGCAAGTTTAGAATATCTAATACTTTCCACAATTATCACGTACACATATATACACTACCTAATAAAACACTCTAACACTGATGAATGTTTTTATGTGCGATACGCACTAGAGTAGAAAGCCGAAAAAGTAGACCACACATGTTTATTTATTTTGTCATTTACCCTCCGGTACATTTGGCCAGAGTTGGATTTCAGTCCCGCCGCCGTGGTCTACATAAACGATAATAAATCACCGGAATTGACCCCCACATGTGAGCCTGATACCAACAAGTAATAGAGATAAGTACAGAACGCCCGTAGGTAGATAGAGTTTGTACAGTTGACGGCAGATCAAGCTTTAAATGTTTGTTGCTAAATCACTCGCAACGTCACTGAGTAGAGTACACGCGCATAACGGTTTATGTGCTGTCGATTGTACTTGCTCTAACTTTCTAACAGTTTTAAGTCTAAGTAAGTACATAATTATAGGAAAACCCCAAAGAAACAGCCGAGAAATGGTTACCTATGTATGTAACGAAATTGCCACTTCAATTTCACTTTTAAAGAACTACAATGAAACCAATTTTAGGTGACGCGCTTCTAGTTCTCCGCTACATCTAGTGTTTGATAAAAAAAGAAATACCTGGGTGTTTTTTCATAGAACTACAATTCATGGTTTACTATCACAATTCGATATACCTACATTACAAAGCAGGTTAACCCACATATTAACAAGTAGACTCTGCTAAGTAATGTACCCCGAATTGTCATAATAAAATACGAATTGTAGTTTTATGAAACTCGGCCCAACAGGCGCGTTAGGAAAACATGAATAAAAGGTAAAGGTAAAGCTTCTGTACTTAACATATTCGCGTTCCAAACTTTTGACAAGTGGCTTCTGAGAATGGCCAGGAATCGCGGTCTCATGAGTTATTTTTCGAGTCGTTTGTCTTTGCCACAAAGATTTGCCTGACTAATGGCCGCTGTCCAACAGTCCTTCGGGTCGAGTTACTGAAAGACGTCGCCGTCGGTCGTCGAATGAGGTGCGAGATGACATCATCTTATTTGACATGTCCGATTAAGATAAAACCATAACGGAAAAAACTATCGTAGGTACTCCGTACCAATCATCATCATCATCAGCCATTTGACGCCCACTGCAGGACATAGGCCTCCCTCATGGTTTTTAACCATGAAGGGTTTTGCCATAATCGCCACGCTTGGCAGGCGGGTTGGCGATCGGAGTATGCGGTTGGAATCTCAGGAAGACGCTGCTGCCCGTCTCCTGGCACTTGATTTCCTTAATCGCCTTCTACGACATCCACGGAAGGAAATGGAGTGACGCTATTCTTAATCCGGCGCCACACGGTCGGTACCAATCACCAAACAATCATCTTCAATAATAACCAAGACTGCTCTTACTTTCAGTATCTGTTTCATTCGCACATTGTAACATTTGTAATATACTATAAAATTATGAGCATACTTTTGACAATTTGTGGCCTGAAGCAAAATCAGGGACTATTTAGAGATCAAGCAATCAATCAGCCCATATTCGTCCACTGCTGGTTATGGGCATCACCCAAGACACGCCACTTCTTTCTGTCCTCGGCCATCCTCATCCAGCCTCTGCCAGCAGTTTGCCTCAGGTTTTTGGTCCAGCGAGCTGACATATGAACTGAATTTAGACATTATTTATTTTTATTTTATCTCATATCTGAGATCGTTCTGAGTGCCCAATTCAAGATGCTGCTCGAAATAAACTGCAACTAGACAGCGTTCTCAAGAGTAATTTCCAACGCAAGATACGGACCCAAAAAAACACAATGTAGTAAGATATCAGTACCTACGTATATGTATACTTCATCCAGACCCCGTTTTGCGGCCACCTCAATAAGCTCTCTGACTCTTTGAAACCGAATCCGATTACAAACATAACATCATGGGAGCCGAATAGTACACGCAGGAACACACTAAATAAAGTAACAAACAAGACCATTCTTCACTCAGGTGTTTGCAAAACATGTCCGTCCATCAGCTGTCAACCACGACTTAGGCTGAATTCAGACCCACCGAACGATTGCTAACGAAGGCTCATTGGCGCCTCATCGTCCGAGGGCGACTTAGTTCCGGTTTGTGTCTGCTTCACTGACCACCGCAGTACTAATACTGTGGGACCCATTTAAAAGCTTTTCAAATATATGGAAATCACCACAGAGCAGAGAAAGTCTGTTCTGTGGGAATCACTATAAAACGAATAGCTTTAACAAATAAAGAAAAAAAAAAAATAAAGAATGCTACTTCGCGCCGTGAAAAAGTTGTTACACTACAATAAAAAATAAGAAAAAATCTGTATAGTGTTAGTAATAATGGTGACTTAAAAACTACGTAACAATAATAAATTAAATTTTGCGGTGCTATGCTACTTTTTGTACATAATTTTAGAGAGACTTTTGTGTGTCTCGGCCCACATTTCTGTGTAACGGCTATCCATCCTATCCGCTATCATAGTCAGGAAAATTAAAAATGAAAAGAAGAGGAAAAAAATTAAATAAACTTCCCATAAAGGTACGTTTGACTACAACATAGGTTTTTTCGGTGACTTTTTCTCTCAACTACAACTCGACCCGAAGACAGCTGATAACATTGTTTATTGATATTTAATAAGCAGAATTCTTTACGTTTAAATAACTTTTTGATTTCTGATTTATATAAATTAATGAACTCCCCTAAGTTGTTTTCACAAAAAAATAAGGCTTCAATATCTAATCGCCCTTTGTAAGCTTCGAAAAGACAAAATGCCCTTAAAATGTGATTCTTAATTTCACCGAAGCCTCACGTCTTGATAGCTTAGTGGTATCCTGATACGGAGGATCCAAGTTTGGTCCCCAAGCAATAATTTTAACGTTAACATAAGATTTTTTTAGGGTAATAGTAGCAATTCTATGAACGTCTCGTTTATAGAATATTAGGTATACTACATAATATATGTAAAATTATAGAGCAAACCATTTATTTTAAAGATCGTAAGTTATAACGGGAAACCCTTATTTTATCGTCCACTTACATTCGTTCGTTTCCATTCGGTTAGTCTGTACCTGTCATTAAAACTACCTATGAGACTCTACCCGTCTTCAAATAAAGGTTATATTGCAATAAAAACTAGAAGCTGCTGAAAAATAAAAGTTAACTTAAGCTCACCGTAACGTTCGAAAATAGTTCTTCGGTCAAGCGATATAAGAGCCATCAGCATAGAGTTTTTGTTCCCTGGGTTATCGTACTGGCAGGCGGTCAAGTCAAACGGCCGGTGACTGCCCAATACAAAGAACAGGATGTGATCAAATAACAAATAACTATAGAGGAATAATTTATACACTACTTCCGTGTTCAGCAGTTTTGTTGTTTGCAACGTCCTAGTTTCAGATCTAGCCGAAAGGACGAAGATATGTTATAGATTCTATGAAACCGACGCCGATGCCGCCTTCCCTAGATTTGTAAGGGATTCTATAAGTGATAACCTTTTAATGACTCTCAGTTACTATAATGTACAATGTACCTTTCATCATGTTACTTTTAGTCGATGGTTTTCCTAAAACCCAATAAATAAATAAATAAATTTGGTAAAGACATACATTCTTAGTGATACATTTTCCCGAGTTTATAGACACTGTCACAATAAAAAGAACTGACTTCAAGAAATACTTTTCTGATGGATCTCGTAATTTAGTACATATTTAGTATTTGTAATGATAAGTTCTGTACCAAATGAACCTCCAGCTGAACACACATAAAAAATATATAATGGACGAATTGAGAACCTCATTTTAACAAAGACGGGCGATAATGGTAATCAATGTTATGTGATTATTTTTAGAATTTCGGGTTTGCAATAAAGAATATGATACATTATATCAATTGCATTACGTATGCTCGAATAATATTCAAGCTCATCGTCATCGCTTCAATATCATAGAAACCGTTAGTACCGTATCTTACTTTTTGTTTAAATCTAAGGCCATAGTGAAACATTCATTGGTGATTATTTTCATAACCAACGACAATTTCGGATGTTGGAAAACTATCGTAAATAATAACTGGTGTATTCTGATTGTGTACCTATTAAAGAAAAGAAAGAGAAACATTTATTGCAACAACATACAACGCACATTGATTAAAACGTAAAACAAAACAAAATATGGACAATAAATATAATGATGATGATTGTTCCGACCGGTTTCGGCCATGGCGACCACTTTGACCCCTAATCAGTGATGAGGCGCTGGTGCGCTCGAAGATGGCTTATGTAGCCTATCTTCACGGCAAAACTCCGTGCACACTGAGGGCACGTGAGAATGCCGTTCTCGTAATTATATATTATGGCAGCAGGTGGGCGAGCCTTTAACTGGTCGCGTTTGGTATCCAGGTCAGCTTTACGCTGAACCTCGAACTCGCGTACTTGACTGTTCACCATCCTGCGCCATTCTGGCCGCTGTGCTGCCAAACGTTCCCAGCGGGAGGGCTCTATTTTGCATCTCTTCATGTGTCGCTTTTGGACATCCTTGTACCGGAGGAGGGGACCGCCATGATTCCGCTTGCCCTCCTCTAGTTCAGAATAGAAGATGCGCTTCGCCACTCTTTCCTCCGCCATACGAGATACGTGACCGCACCACCGAAGCTGTCGACGCATTAAATAGGCCTCAATGCCACCAACATTGGCTCGTCGCAGAACTTCTGTATTTCGCACTCTATCAGACCATCTGATCTTCATGATCACAATAAATAATAAAGACACTTTACAAACTTTGTCGCTTTGTGTCTCTGCTGCTGCAAATGGCAGCTGACTCAGCATAGTGCTGAGGGTGTGAACCCTGAGCGCTGATTTTCAGTCAGTACCGACAGTTCTAAGTGCTCTAGAGGGCAGCGTGGCCTGTTGCTAACTAACGAATAAAATAACATTGAATCTATTTATTATTTTACCTATTAGGTAACATAATAAATAGATTCAACATAATAAACATCAATAAATTTACATTTACATCAATAACCAGAGATATACGTACATATCTGTGCATATACATACATATACACATAAATATATATGCAAAGACATACATACATGTACAATATGAAAAATTAAGTAATATACACGTATAATAAAATTATTGTAAAGACAAAGGTATGATAGAATAAATACGCAAGCAAGTTGAGTATCCCTGATGCGGTCACATCGTTATGTCACCAAGTCATTTGTAGCGTGAAGTCTGCGGCACTAAAATTAAGGGTTCATTTGACGTTATCCCCACTTATGAGATTTTTCTCAGTGAAAATTTCATCTGTACGTATTACGAACCAAACATAAAACCCCCAATCAGTACGTAAATAAGTTTAAAAAAAATCTAGTCTCAAATATCCACATGATAATGCAATATAATTTCATTGTCTCGATTTTATGGCAGCACAAAAATGAAACACTGTTTCAAAGTGGTTTTCTAAGACGAGGTCCAAATACTCAACCTCCTTGCGGCTTCCTAGCGCTATTAACTCCTGGGAAATAGTCCAAAAGTTGCCAAATTGTATTCGTAAATAATAGCTCTACGCGAAAATGTCGCCGGTTTTATTGTGCAGTGTAGTGTCTTTGAACTCGGGTGAATTAGGGGCACACAGCGTAGTTGTGATAATGCTTTGCTTACGTCCACGGTATGGAATACTGGGTATTATCCTCTACCTATGACACTTCACACTACATTAATTCATTCATTCAGAAAGAGAGAACGGGCTCAATGACTACAAGCGCCCACCGCGGATTGACGATTTCAGGCTCAAAGGTATGTAAAAACCTCAGACAGTCGGGTTTCAACACGATGCTTTCCTTCATTGTTAGAAAGTGGGATAGCTATTTCGAATTCACAAATAAGGAAGAATCCCATGTAAGACAAATGATTTTCAACGTTTAATTTTGTCAAAAAACGGTAATAACAGTAGTAGCAAGTGTCAAACGTGTAATCATCATTATCATCAGTTCCTGTTATATCTCATTAGGGATATATTCGCGCTGGAGAAACTCTCCTTGTGTAACTTCCGCTAGGCTCTCAAAACTGATTTCCGTAGCGGTCGATTTGAGGCCCTCAAGCTGTATAGAAAAAATATCAAATGAATAAGGTTTAGGTTTAAGGTTTAAGATATTTATTTCTCAATAAGAATACATAAATTCACTTACTTGAGAAACAATTCGTTAAGTAGGTAACAATACGATATCGACAGACAGTTATAAGAATTAAAACAATAATAGAGGGTAGTCCTTAATACAAAACTACGATCCAGCTACATCGATGTTTCGTAAGGCTTTGTTTACATTAATTAAATCGGTACGCAAAATGGAGAACATGCGTCCCACCCAGATTGGAGTAACGTTGCCTTTATTCCATATAAAACGTAAATAATAAAAATTTATATAATATGAATAAAATATCTTGCTCAATATTGCTTATTGCACGACTAGGTACTCGTTATTTAGCTTCTTCAGTTTTTTTTTCGTCAATGGTAATTATGCTGTACTGTATTATTGTTCAAGTCTCAAATGTAATTCCTGGGGCTGTTTCATAGAAATAAGAAAGAAAGAAGACATTTATTTAAATTTTCACACTATAGTTCATGGTTTGCTGCGACAGTTCGATGTACATTGCCAAGTCGATTAACCCTCAGATTAACAAGTGGACTCTGCTACGCAATGTACATCATCATCATGATCATCATCATTCGACGTCCACTGCAGGACATAGGCCTCCCTCATGGCAATGTACATCGAATGGTCATAATAAACTACGATTATTTTGTAGTTTTATGAAACTCGGCTATTATGCACATGCAATAAAGAGTATTCTATCTATCTATTTATATACAAGCTAATTTTTGGACAAATTTAATAATGTGGTTCGGAACCCTTTTTGTGTAAGTCCGACTCACACTAATTTTCCATTATTATTTTTTACTTTGTTGCGACTTGGAAGACAGTGCCTTATATTGTGTACCGCAGTGTCTACACCTAAGCCCAGCTAAATAACGGTCACTGTGTTTTGTAACATTATCGCACAGTTATGAAAATATGGCCCCATCGGTGTCGCTCGTCCGAAAATTGCTCACACAATAGATGTGCTAAAAAATCTATTTGGCTAACTATTTCGTCTATAAGCCAACCGACGTGTGGTTTGCCAAATATCGAAGTTTTCAGCCAATCTTGTCTTGGGAAACTTATAAGGAAAAAAGAATAAGATACAATTGGTTCTCTAAAGCTGTTTGGAAAACTCCTTCGTCTGTAAGGCAACCGATGTGTGGCTTGAAAAATATGGAGGTCTTTAGCCTAGTAAAGTTTTTTTGTCCAGTGTTTCTCCAAAATGATCTAGATTTGGAAATGCACACCTAGTTTGACTTGTAACGTTCATTAAGTCGCAGTTTCTGTGCTACTTTGATTAAAAAATTTTGATTTTATTTGATTTAAACTTTTAATACTAAAGAATCTATTTTCAGATTCTTCGTTGCTCCCAAAACACCTGGTACAGACTACCAGCACATCAACCTATACATACGTGCACTCTTAACAGTTACTTTAAGGACGACTTTGCAACAAAAATGTAAGGTTGACCTGCTGTTACTGTACTTTTCATATCCCTAACATCTTAATTGTAATCAGTCGCACAACCCGATGTACCAGGCCATGAATTTTCTAAAACAAAAGCAGCAAGAACCTTCGGATTATCCCATCAAGGTCATCGCCTGTCGAAGCAGCAGTGGGACTCGAGACAATGGCGATAGCTGGGTCGACGATCCCCGTGGGAGGACAAACAGTAGACCCTGATTCTCTAAGCACACCTCTAATATTACTCGAAAGGTTTCGAAAACTCCTCACATGTCCAGCCCCGGAAAAATACGATATTTCCAGATTTGACTGTTAATGAGAACTGTTTAGCCCAAGCTGCAGGTTCCCCCCTCAGGCTTGAATAAGGGCTAACTAGCGCCGCCAATGAAAAAAAAATCACATCTTCGTTTGTATCCATTTTTCCAAAAAAGTGAATGACATGACAGTTTTCGGTATTAGTGATTAGAACCTACAACTTAGAACCTAGGGCCAAGAAGTAGTAGTCCACAATTTCATTTACGCCAAAAACGGCCATTTTCGAAAAAAATTAAATTGTAGCCTAAATTCTTGTACCTAATTTCTAAGCTGTAGGTTCGAAAAATTGCTGTTACCAACACAAACATTAATTGTGTCGTTCACTTTTTTGCAAAAACGGATTGTGTAAGAAGATATTATTTTTTGTTCATTGGGGGCGCTAGTTAGCCCTTGTTAGCCCCTTAAGGTCTCATCACTCTTTTAGAAAGCAGAGGCTCTACATTTTAACATTTATTTTTCTAATGTAATAAAAAACGAAATAGATGATGAGTGTTAAATGTTATCCTCTTTAATTTAATTAATGCTTATTACTTACTTATGTATAATATGAACATTCATGGTGATTCTGCCTGATGTCCAATACTGGAACAAAACTGACTTTTCCAAAATTGTCTCACAGTTTAATTCGATAGATTCACGTAATCGGAAAGAAAATATCTACTATTGCAGCCACCGAAAAATTCCTCTAGGACAAGATAATCTGTCAAATAGTGCCAAAGTGACTGGCTTATGATTGTGTAATCAAAAGAAGATCTTTGTTGTACTATGCACAGGAAAATTGTTTCAAACTGGGGCTTCCAGAATAGCCATCGTACTGACTAATTATGCACCGCCCGGGTATCATGAGCAGAAGCAAGTAGGTGGCATGAAAAGGATACTATGTAAGGATCAATGCTCAATCCATCATAGGAGCAACGTGTTATTGCATTGTTTCAGCCTTAGTATGGGTGTTTCTGCGCTTATTGAGTCATCAGTTGATGATTTATTGAGATGGATCACTGGTGGTGTTGAATTTTGCAATCAATGGCTGGAACGACGGCAAATCATGATACTAACTCTATGTTATGTTTTTTTTTTACAATAATAACCAAGAAGTATTTTTCTCTACTTAATCTACTAATGCTGAAACCGACGTTCATCGTGTAACAATTTTGTTGCACGATTCATAATTGGATTATGATTATGCATTAGGAACTGGAAACATGAAAAATTCTGGGCATCAGCCTGGGTGTACTTTCATGTTTGTAATGTCCTTGCCTGGTTACCATAGCACAGGGTATCGTAGTTTGGGACCAGGTCGAGTGATTGTATTGTGTGGAAGTTATTTATTTCATCATCATCATCATCAGCCATTTGACGCCCACTGCAGGACATAGGCCTCCTTCGTGGTTTTCAAAACCATGAGGGGTTTTGCCATAATCGCCACGCTTGGCAGGCGGGTTGGCGATTGCAGTATACGGTTGGAATCTCAGGAAGACGCTGCTGCCCGTCTCCTGGTAATTAATTGATTTCCTTAGTCGCCTTCTACGACCTCCACGGAAGGTAATGGAGTGACGCTATTCTTAATCCGGCGCCACGCGGACTGTTATCTATTTATTTCTGAAAAAAATACACAGGTTATGTGGTCCCCTGATGCATTCGAAGTTATACTTGCAATAGAGCCAACGACGGCCAATATCGCCACACGACCGTGTTATTTATTCTCTGTCAAGTGAAACCGTATAGAAAAATAGAGTCATTTTAAAAAGTAACACCGAAAGATTAAGAAAGAGAAAAAAATTTATGTCTTTGGTCGATTCGATTTTGTCTATTTATTAAACTGTGAATGAAAAAAATACCAACAACCCGAATATCATCATCATAAGCAGCCTATATACGGCCAACTGCAGGGCACGGGCCTTCTCTCAGATAGAAACAACCCGAATATAACTAGGTACTAAGCAAGCGGACACAAATTCAAAATCAATCAATCACGAAAAATATAATATTACCAAAATTTCCTTGAAAATTAATTAGTTTAACAGAGGTGAACATAGCTAAGCTCTAAATGCGTAACTAAATACCAGTGATAAACTCGCTCATTCATTGTCACTAAATCTCTGCAACTTAGTAGGTTTACCTACTTACTTTTAATGGATGAAACTATAAATAAATGAAGGATTTTTTGTGTGTTTTAGACATAGTTAAGAAACCATTTTTCTATACTATTAGCTCTTTCCTAGATTTATTATACGATGAAAGATTGAATTCAACATGTGACTCGCTTGTCCGTTTATACAAATGGATAGTTAAGCTAAACTAACGATTAACGTTACGTGTTTTTGCCATAATCCTTTGTAATTAATTCATTCCGCTAGATTACTTGCAAACATCTGAGGAAACACAGAAGCCTATACCAAAGACTGTCGTTAAAATTGCTCTCACAAACATAAGATTCTTAGGCATCAAACACTTTGCACAATTATTGATTTTCATGACATTTTTAGGGTTCCGTAAACAAAGAGTGCCAAACGGGACCCTATTACTAAGACTTCACTGTTCATCTGTCTGTCTGTCCGTCTGTCTGTCTGTCTGTCTGTCTGTTTGTCTGTCTGTCACCAGGCTGTATTTCATGAACCGTGATAGCTAGGCAGTAAAGTATTTCTGTTGCCGCTATAACAACAGAATAAAATAAATATTTAAGGGGGGCTCCCATACAACAAATGTAATTTTTTGCCGTATTTCTCGATCTTTGTGTCTAAAGTTGTATAGATAACAGTACGGACATTAATAAGTTCGTGCGCGATTCCGACTCGCACTTGGCCGGTTTTTTTATGGTTTTCATGGCCTCAAGGTCTCAACATTACACATTACATAAACCCACGCCTGTATCCCGAAGAGTTAGGCTTGTCACTTGCCACGATCCCACAAGTCTCTGATTAGTCTGAAATAAATGAATAAATTAAATATTTGCGCCATCAAGACTTTAAGACCCCAACAACTTTTCATTCCACTCTACGTCGAAATTGAACATCTGTACTACTTTAAGTGTCTTTCATGTCACTAGGCCCACAATCATCTCGCAGTCAATTAGCCAGATAGTATGATTGATAGATTCAGTCACGTGTCATGTTTTTGCCATCACACTAGAATACTCTGGTCACGATGCTTGTTTCACTGAAGGATTTTCTGGGGAACTGTGGTGTCATACATTCAATTCAATCAATCATGGACCATAACTTCAGTCATTTACTCAGTCCTCTAAGTAACCAAGTGTTTAAAGATCATGATCTCCATTGATCTCCATCGTTGATAAACGATCGTCTTCATTTGGCAGACCAGAATTTGACAAGTTCGTTGAACTTCTCTCCCTCGAAGCTGAAAAAATGCTGGCACAAAACACTTCATACGATTAGCTTTATTTTTTTGTAACCAGCCTGTGATATTTTTTTTCAAGTGCCTTCCGAGAAGGTTGGTGCCCTCGCATTAATAATGACTTTATAATTTAAACTTCTTGTTAATTTCCTCTTTACTCAAACTTAAAAAGTTTTGCATACCGCATCAGCGAGGAAACGAAAGATACGTAACACGCTTTTAAAGGTATAGATAGTCTCTGCTGTACGTGATTTGGATATCATTCCTATTGTACTGTACATAGGCACGAAAATCCAACGATTTCTAAGTACGAAAGGCTGTGTGCAAATGAGGCGTGCAATCTGGATCTCATCGCGCCAATCTGTCTGGCATCCCTCCAACAGGAGACATACGCCTGCCGCCAACTACATTACCGAGGTCGTTCACCTCTCAGGCCCTTCCTTCACTGCGTAGTTGAAGTCTGCAACTTTCAAAAGTTGTTTAACGGTATCCAGATGAATTTTAAATTATATTTTTTCAGATATAGTTAAAATAACAGAAAGTGTATGAAATATGTATCAAGATTGATTGCTAAACAGGCGGAAGTTTATTGTTATAGAGTTCAATTAGTTCCTCTCCTAGCAAGAGCAAAACAAATGAGAACTAGAATAAACTTATACGGAACTCTGGTAAAAACTAACGGAACTCTAATAAAGAACTACAGTAATAAATAATGAATTCCTTTAGTCTACCCAAATAAAGAACCGTGTAGGTTTACCAGATGTTCGTCGTCAATTGATGAACAGTATGGAATCAATTCAATCACACTAAAATGGTATGGAATATGAACAATAGGGCACAGATGGAATGTACACACTCAACACAAGGGCATTCATGATTGCAACGCATACCGCGTAGGAGCAAAGTATTTGAAATTAATGAGCGTACAATAGATTTTGCTTAAAGGATGGATATTTGAGGTCAGTCAGTCCAAAGACTGAGAAGATATAATAATAGGCACTTAGCTGTCTTGCATGTTATATCTTATGCCCCGTCGTCGCTTAACATCAGGTGAGAGAGGTCAAGTGCAAACCTGTAATAGCTTAAAAATATAAACATAAAACAATTGGGCCTACTTCGACTAGGATGATAGATTAGCAGATTGCTAGCGTACAAGAAACGGGGGGTAGTTCTCTAACGGTGAAAGTGTACCTAACACAATTGCTACAATCTGTGTTTAAAAAAATGTACATTTTGTCAATTACATGCTGACAAATGAACATGACTTTCATTGCAATTAGCTATTTAATTAAGAAACCCACAGGAAGTACGAGAAACTTGGGTTTAGTCCCGAGACATGTCATTGTTCCGCTGTAATGAAGGGGCGGGCGTAAGAAATGTGACTTTGACCCTGTCAGTTAAGTCTAAACAAAGTGCCGACTTGATTGGGCACTGTGACTGTCTTTAAAACAAAATTCGCTATGAAATTAGGTTCCATTCTTCGAGCAAAGAGGCTTTTAAGCGAGAATGCTAATCCAAAAACAAGTGATTAAGGCCGATGACTTTGTGAATTTTTATGTCTTTGTGTTATTTACTTCACATTATCTTCATTAAACAAGTCTGGTTCGTAAACTGATGATGATAATGAGAACGAAGAGAACTACATTCTCATTATCATCATCATCAACCCGTTGCCAATCGCTAATTGCTGGATTAGCGTGAATATGAAGAAACAGGACTCTCATAGCAAAGTAGCAATGCAATACAATTATTTACTACCAAAACCTAGACTACCAAACTTAATAATGGTTTCCAGAGAAGGAAAAACGCCCGTACTTTGATTTGTACATTGTACAAAGCAAAGTACGGCGGCTCCCAGCGGGAATTGAACCCACGACCTCTGTGATGGAAATCAAATGGCACACCGTTAGACCAACATGGCAGTCGAGTTAGTAAGACTTGAGATTTCCACAAATAGCCTCATAAATGAACGTTAGGATTTCCTCACGATGTTTCCTTCACAGTAAAGTTAGTGAGTCGCATTGCTGCTACATATTCACAAATGTATAAAGTCATTGGTAGATGCCGGGATTCGACCCCACGACCTCTCCAATGTCAGCGTTCTACCATGTCACCACTCCTACATTACATGCAGACAAATAGGCAGTCGACTGAAGATTAAATTACTCTACTGACTGACCCAGCAAACATTGTTTCGCCATATTAATTAGCCTACGATCTATTCTCAGACCTACCAAATATACGGACACAAAAAAATTATAAAAATCGGTGAAGTCGTTCCGGTGGAGTTCAATAACAAACACTGTGACACGAGATTTTTATATAATATATGTAGTCTATTATACGTCCTACAGTCTGCAGGGAACAGGCCTTCTCTCAGTGAGAGAGTATGGGCTTAATGACCGCGGATTGGGAATTTCAAGCACCTCCGACACTCACGATGTTTCCCTTCACAGTTAGTTAGTCGAACAAATAAAAGGAAAATAAAAAACGTTCCAACTAAGTCCAATGATATAGAAGGAGAAACGTTGAATATCAAGCCCAATGGACCGTGCGAGGTGTGTGGAAGCGGCAAATACCACTTTTACATTCTTCCGGTTCCAGTTCCAGATGACATTTTCAGCATTTTCCTGGCCGGTAACACGCGAATGCACTTGCTTAGTAATTCGCGCAGATTTTTAGGGTTCCATAATTAAAATTACGGAGCCCTAAAACTAACACGCGAGTGGACCTCGTTAGTAATATTCACGCAGATTTTTTGGGTTCCATAATAAAAATTACGGAACACTAAAAATTACATGCATGCGAGTGCATTGCTTAGGTCATATTTACGCAGACTTTTAGGGTTTTTATTACAGCAGAGGACGAGCACCAATGCGATGGACAGAAGCTACGGGAGGGACCCTACAAGTGTTTGTGGTAAAAGCTGCCCCATAGTCACGTCCCTCAGTCATGAGGCCACGACCAAAAAGAATAAGAATCGTCATTACTTTTTTATCGGGGCTAGTTTAGTCCTCGTAAACAGGGATCAAAATAGTGCTTAGATCCCTAGGAATGAAAAGTGATTTGAATTCGGAATGTGGATATTTCTAGTAAAAGTTCCAATCAGCAAAGAGATCAATCGCGAACATTGTATGAACACGTAACTGGCTGTATGATAGATAAAGAAACTGCGCGCAAGACAAATTAAAAAAAAAGTTTGTCAAAGAATAAAAGACGCGCGAAAATGTGGTGCAAACTTTCTATTATATTGTTATAAATTAATAAGTTGCACTTACTTATTTTTTCATAGAGAGTGATAGAAAGTAGAGTGTCCACCTCGGGAGCAACACTATTTTAAGCTCGAGTGTGAATCCCTCGTTGCGCTCGGGAAACTACTCTGGAACCGGTCTTTTTGGAAATCCATGGAGGAGGCCTATGTCCAGCAATGAACTTCTTGTGGCTGAATGGTGATGATGATGATGATGCATTTATTTTTACTCTCTCCTGGATTATTTAGAAAATCCGTTATCAGTTATCTTTCCAACATGGTCTAAATTTAACGTGGGTAAATTTTTATTTTCATATCCATTTTGTTGTTTTTTTCTTCTGTTTCTGCATCGATTGGGCTTTGGCACGTTAGTTAATCGGCACATTGTATAGTATATTGTTAATCCTTATTGTTAGCATTTAAGTTTTTTTTTTTCCACTATTACATAAGAATACCATGCATAATCAGCCTATATAATAATAATAATAATAATAATAATAATAATAAATTGTTTATGCGCCCCACTGCAGGGCACAGGCCTTCACTCAAGGAGAGAGTATGGGCTTAATCACCACGCGTGCCCACCGCGGATTGGCGATTTCAAGCGCTGAGGTATGTGAATAGCTCAGACACTTAGGTTTCCTCACGATGTTTTCCTTCACCGTTAGCGTGTGGTATTGCTACTATAACTTCACAATGTACATAACTTAGAAAACCAAGTCATAGGTACATGCCCGCACTTGGGATCGAACCTGGGTCTCTCGTTTCCGAGTCCGATGTTCTATCCACTGGGCTACCAACGCTCTAGAATACCATAACTTATACCATTATTGTAGGTTTAATCATGTCTCTCTGACTAAGGTTTATATCGTAATAATAAACGTTATTTTCGTCAGTCTTGCTAGAGTAATACAATATTTAACTAATTTATACAAGCACAAATAGATCAAAACTAACTCAGAAGACAGTAGATCAGCCCTTACATTTGTGTTGTAAAATCACCGCTTACGTAACGGAGTAGATTGCAAATGTAACTAATTTTCTCTTTGACTGTTGTTATTAGCATAACTGTAAGTTTTTCTGTTCATTTCTATGTCTTTGTATTAATCTATAGAAAACGCCACTGCTTGTACAATTACATAATAGGGGTTAAAGTATGAAATTGCCGTTTTATTGCAATAGGTTCTTTGAATTGACATAGAATCTTCATGGTTTGAGGTTTTCGAATGAAACTTTTTTCAAATGGTTTCTATGATGTTCTTTTTTTAAAAAATGTGAAACAATTGTTGACTTTCAATTGTTTTTGTTATTTAATTTAGACAAGAAAGAGTGAGTCAATATTGTGGGTAAGGTAACGTTAAACCATGCCACCTTAAACCATCAATAAAATAAAAAAATACGAAAAATGGGTGCCTCATGATTTGACTGATCTGCAGAAAGAAACGCGTGTTGAAACTTGTGTTGCCTTGTTGAACCGGTACAGAAATGAAGGAATATTGGATCGAATTGTAACATGTTAGTAGACCCCTCTCCAAACGCAGCATTGATATTGCGGGCTGTTTCTGCCGCGTTAGTTCCGCGTCGGAACTCGTATTCAAAAATCACTCGAATTTTCGCAGTATCCATCTTTCTTGTCTAAATTGAATAACAAAAACAATTGAAAGTCGATATTCAAAAGTTTCACATTTTTTAAAAAAAGAACATCATAGAAACCATTTGAAAAAAGTTTCATTCGAAAACCTCAAACCATGAAGATTCTATGTCAATTCAAAGAACCTATTGCAATAAAACGGCAATTTCATACATTAACCCCTAATATTATATCCATGTAAGATTGTTCTGTCTTGTAAGTATATTGTGCAATCGTTTGTTTTCTTTCAATAAATAAAAATAAATCTTTCTGTTAGACAAAGACCGGCCTAGTGTGAACTCCCGCTAAGGGTCTGGAACTGAACGTTCCGTACATTTGTAGGGTTCCGTAGTCAACAAGGAACCCTTATAGTTCCGCCATGTCCGTTCGTTCGTCTGTCTGTCTTATCGTCTGTCTGTCCGAGGCTTGGCACAGAAATGACAAGTTATAGAAAGCCAACATTCGGCATATATGTACGAGTACATATTAATCACTTCGCCAAGTAGGTAGGATAAAACTTTAGAATTATTTTTTCAACAAGTTCAGGGCAGCGCAATTTTTTGTTAGAGTAGGGCCTCCCTTCTTTTATCGCTTGCACATACTTACATTTTTAATTATAGTAAAAAAATGAGTAAGAATGCTTTTGACAAAGTGGTTTATTTTACGTTTCATACAATAACTTAGTTCTCAACAAATTTTGACAAGGAACATATTCTCTATCAGAAACTGAAAAACCCAAACTCTACTCCCGTGCTCTATCAAAATAGGGAATACCATACCTACGTCGTCGACAGCTAACCGCACGCTGTGATTAAACTTCTGGTTTTAAATAAATTATGTCAATAATACGTTAAAGTATGTTCAGAGAAAGAATATGCGCGAACAGGGTACGTTCTAGCAAAAAATAGAAAACTAAGAACCATCGCCCACTACCACTTTTATACGCTCTTCTAATCGCGTTTTGTTACATATTTAAGAAGCGATCCAATCGCGCTGCAGCATAACAATGTTTTGCTTCCATTTTTAACTGACTTCAAAAAAGGAGGAGGTTATCAATTCGATGCGTAATTCTTTTTTTTTAACCGCCTTCAAGAAAGGAGGAGATTATCATTCGACGCGTATTTTTATTTTTTATTTTATTTGGCTATGTTCCTCCATAACTCCGTCAAATCTTAACCGATTTCGACAATTCTTTTTTTGTTATAACGTCCCATTGGTCCCATTTTAATTTGGTGAAGATCTAATGGAGATTTTCAGAGATGGAGAACGGAACTCTTCAATGGACAGCAGTAAATAAGCCCTATTGGGGCCCATTAGTAATATCCGTATGTTTCATAAAATAGCGTAAAAGTAGTCCCAAGTTAATTTGGTGATGTTCTGGTGAGGACTTTCGGAGATGGAAATTTAGAACATCACATTTTAAAGCAACGAATTAAGTAGGGTAAATTATGGTTATAAGGGACTTATTTATTTTTCCCCGCTCCCCCACTAAAAATTTAAAAATAAAAAATTTTAAATAAAAAATAAAAACCGACTTCGAAACGCTACAGCACTAAAAAGTTAGAAATAATTTAAATAATTAGAAGTATTTATACATGTAGGCATTGTAGAAGTATAATTTGTAGTCGGTGCCCAGTTTCAAGACCAGCACATATATTTTGGGCACCGGCTTCAAATTATACTTCTAATTATTTAAATTATTTCTAACTTTTTAGTGCTGTAGTGTTTTGAAGTCGGTTTTTATTACAGAAGCGATGCGAGCGCGCGCGAACCGCTTTTGAATTGCGTTTTATAGTCTCCGTAGGCAATGGCTCTAACACTTGCAACTTAATAGGGTGCTATACAGCTCTACTGCAACGATTAAAGCACTAGGAGGCGCCTTATGGATCCTTGCGCTAACTGGGACACAACCCAGAATATTATAGACACAATCGTGTTAAGAACCTCTCCCTTATTAATTTATAGTAGATTTGTAGTGTTTGTAAGTGGGTATATCGTAAACATGTATGGGGGTAGGCAGTCTGTTTCCGAGCATTAAACCGTGTGTAATGTGTTCCGATGTTTTATTAGATAATCCAAGTAAAACATAACAAATTGGCGACGAAATAATTACTTACGTGTGCAAAACGGTGAAATAAGTATTGCATTGACAGCTAAGAGTGGTATTTTGAAAGAAACAAAATACAATGAGTGGCACAAATGGAATGTTCGGCGGCAGCCTCTATTTTGATCATCGTGCTCAAGAATGGGGAATTTTTAAAAGTCGTTTCATCCAGTATTGCTTGGCAAATGATATAACAGAAGAAAACGACAAAGCAGGAGTGAAAAGAAAAGCTTTATTACTAACAGCTCTGGCAGAAGATACCTACCGAGTGGCAACGGATTTAGCCTACCCTACCGGCTTAGATAGTAACAATTATGACGGCCTGATAAAACTGTTGGACGCACATTTTGTATCAAAGAAGAGCAGTTTCGCGGAACGTTATACTTTTTACAAGGCTGAACAACGACCGGGCGAGGATTTAGCAGAGTGGGCGGCTCGAGTGCGCAACCTGGCACAACACTGCGGCTTCAAATCCGAGCTCGACACGGCTTTACGTGACCGGTTTGTGTTGGGATTAGAGAATGTGAAGGAGAAAGAGAAGCTTTTTTCAGAGAATGTAAATAGTCTCACTTTTAACCGTGCATTGGACCTGGCGCAGAGCGTACGTTGCGCGCGCCTGGCACTTCAGAAAACGCAAGTATCGGCTCAGAGCGCGGCTCAACCCGTTTACTCACTGCGCAGAGGCGGCGGCGGCGGCGGCGGCGGAGCTGCGGCTCAAGGTGTCACCAATAAGGCACGGTGTGCGGTGTGTGGATATTGGAACCATTCAAAGGAAGACTGTCGTTTCATAAACTACACTTGTCAAAATTGTAATAAGAAAGGACATTTGAAACGAATGTGTAAATTAAATCGGAAAAACAATTACTTGTTGGCGGTCGATGACAGCGACGTAATGGAGGGTAACTATAACTATGATTTATTTAATATTAAATCTCTAAATGGCGAGCCGATGCGACAGGTTGTTTCGATCGCGGGACAAAATATTACATGTGAAATTGATAGCGGGAGCGCTGTCTCTGTCTTGCCTAGTGGAATGTTTGAAGCAGGGTTTAAAACCAATTGTAGTTTGGAACAGTCCAAGGTAGTGTTAAACTGCTATAATGGGTCAAAGATTTTGCCACTGGGTCGCGTAACGCTACCAGTAAGCTATAATGATAACACAAAACCGATTGATATGTTTGTTATTGCCACCAAAACAGATCAACCGGTATTATTAGGACGCGACTTTATTAGCGCTTTCAATTTACAATTATGTAGCATTAATAATATTGCACAGGAGGATTTTGCGAATAGGTTAAGGGAAAAATATAAACAACTTTTTTCAAATGAATTGGGTACCTTCAATAAACACAAAATTGAACTTAAAATAAAGCCGGGCGCAGAGTTAAAGTTTTTCAAACCACGGACCGTACCGTTAGCATTAAAAGCAAAAATCGAGTCGGAATTAAAACGACTAGAAAATCTAGGTATTATAGAAAAAGTGGACCATGCAGAAGTAGCTACCCCGATTGTCCCTGTTTTACGCCCTGACGGGAATGTACGCATCTGCGGCGACTATTCGGTAACACTAAATAAAGTCTTGTATATGGACAATTACCCTATTCCGAGGATAGAAGATTTGTTTGCTAAACTGCACGGAGGGGAGGAATTTTCCAAATTAGATTTGTCCAGAGCGTACAATCAGCTGCTTCTGGATGATTCAAGAGATTTAACATGCATAAATACCCATAAGGGTTTGTTCCGTTACAACCGACTGGTTTTCGGACTAAGTAACGCGCCTTTTATATTTCAACAAACTATGGAAAATTTGATAGGAGACATTGAAGGTACATGTATTTTCCTCGATGACATTTTAGTGACCGCAAGTAATAGGGAACTGCATTTTGAACGATTAGAATTGGTATTAAAACGTTTACAAGATGCAGGATTGCGTTTAAAACCAGATAAATGTGAGTTATTTAAAGACTCTGTGGAGTACCTGGGCTTTGTAATTGATAAGAACGGGCTGCATAAATCAAAACAAAAGATAGAGGCTATTCAGAACTGCGAGCGACCTAAAAATGTAAGCGAGTTGAAATCTTTTCTTGGAATGGTTAACTATTACCGGTGTTTCGTTCCTAACACTTCCAGTGTTTTGTCTCCGTTTCATGAGTTATTGCAAAAAGGTGTTAAGTGGGCATGGGGCCACAAGCAAAACGAAGCATTTCTCAAGATAAAAGAAGAGTTAATGTCTGAGAGGGTTTTGGCGCACTATAATCCGGACTACCCGACAATAGTGACGTCAGACGCAGGGCCGGCCGGGCTCGGCGCAGTGCTCGCGCAGAGACAGCCCAACGGCGAAGAGCGAGTCATAGCTTATGCATCACGTTCACTGTCTAAAGCGGAGCGGAATTATGCGCAAATACAGAAAGAAGCGGTGTCGATAGTTTTTGCCATAAAGAAATTCCATCACTACTTGTATGGGCGCACGGTTCCATTTCTACTAAGAACAGATCACAAGCCACTTATTACAATCTTTGGCAGCAAGAAGGGAGTTCCAGAACTCGCCGCAAATCGATTACAAAGGTATGCCTTATTCTTGACAGCATACAACTTTGAAATAGAGTATGTAAAAAGCGAGAGCAATGTTGCAGATTTTCTATCACGCGCGATTAGGAACTGCGTGGGGGAAGAGGATTCGGATGTGATTAATCAAGGGTTATTTATAAACTTTATAACAGATTCGATGTTGAAACCAGTTACTATGAAAGACATTCAAATTGAAACGGGCCGGGACGAAATTCTGAGTAAGGTAAAGGATTATATTCAGCACGGCTGGCCCGCAAAGTGCAACGATGGCAGTTTAAGGCCATTTTATATGTGTAGGTGGGAACTTTCCTTAGAGAAAGAATGCGTTTTACGTGGGCACAAACTTATAATACCTACCAAGTATAGGGAACAGCTTCTGGAGGAACTTCATAGTTCGCATTTTGGGGTCGTTAAAACTAAAACAGAGGCAAGAGCGCGTATGTGGTGGCCTAATATAGACACTCACATAGAAGAAAAGATTGGGTCATGCTCCGTTTGTAATGCACTGCGATCCGCTCCGCCCCGCTCACCGCTCGCTCCGTGGCCGTACCCGGAGAAACCGTGGCAACGCGTTCATCTCGACATGTTTACTTTGTTCGGCAATCAATTTCTAGTAATAATAGATGCGCATTCAAAGTGGCTGGAGTGTTACGTTATGACCAAAACCGATACGAAAACTATTATACTAAAATTAACGGAAACATTCAGTAGATATGGTTTGGCGGAGACCTTGGTGACGGATAACGGGTCAAATTTTGTGTCAGCAGAATTTGAAAATTATTGTAAAGTTAACGGAATTAATCATTTAACTAGCGCTCCGTACCATCCAGCATCCAATGGCCAGGCCGAGAATAGCGTGAGAACTATGAAGAAAGCTTTAAAAGTCATGTTAACTCAAAGCCACGACCAAACATTAATTCAAAAGACCATAAACAAGTTTTTATTCAGCTACCGAAACTCTGTACATAGCACAACCGGTTTAACGCCCGCACAATTAATGTTTGGCCGATGTTTACGCGGTCGTCTCGATCTGTTGCACGACTCGCCCACCGGCTCGCATTTGTTGTTGTCATCGGAAGCTAACCAGAATGTTTTGTCCAAACAGACCTCACAATGTGATCAATTTGGCGGACAGCGGAAAGTGAAGTTCACAGTGGGTGAAAAAGTGCTTATAAAACATTATTATAATTACGGAAACAAAAGTGTCTGGAAACAAGGTATCATTAAAGAAAGAATCGGTAATAGGATGTACCTAGTTTACATACCAGAGTTAAATATTAGTATTAGGAAACATGTCGATCATTTATTGCGGTATAAAGGAGGCGAGGCCGAAGATGATGGTTTAACCTACTATGATTGTGAGGCATCAGTACCCGAACCTCCTCCAGAGCCGGAGGTGGTAGAGGAAGTAGATATTGGGGAGGTAGCTCAAAGGTTCACAGAAGCACCACTCGGTCCGGATGACATTTGTTCGGGTCCTGATGACACACCGTTCATGGATTGTGAATCTGTTAACCGGTTCACCGAACCAGGCAACCTTGTGCCACAGGTTCGATCTTCAAGGAACGCTAACCCTATGTATAAGTTTTAGTTGTTTTCATATTTTTCGGTAATTGTTTTGAAATATCGGTGGAGGGATTTGTAGTGTTTGTAAGTGGGTATATCGTAAACATGTATGGGGGTAGGCAGTCTGTTTCCGAGCATTAAACCGTGTGTAATGTGTTCCGATGTTTTATTAGATAATCCAAGTAAAACATAACAAGTATAAAAAAGATTAACATAAGGATATAAGGCTTGCTACGTATGTTCATATCTCATCCCATTTAAACACCTCTGATGTGCTTTGGATACGAACTAAGAAAGCTAACACTTGCAGACGCAAAGTGTGCTATGCAGCTCTTCTGCAACCACTAAAGTCATAAAGAAGCGCCTTGTTAAGGTGTTAATGTTAATAAAGTAAATAAACAAATAAAGGTTTTGAAGTTAAACACAAAATTAATACTTGGCTGCAGGTTCTGACGTATAATGCTGTTGAGGGGTTTTTGTGCATCACTAAATCAGAATATTAACTTTCTTACACACACGTACAATTTCTCACATACACACACACAAACACTCTCACACACACACACACACACACACACAGACACACGCACACACACACACACACACACACACACACACACACACAAACACACACACACACACACACAAACACACACACACACACACACACACACATAAACAATGATCTGAGTGGCTAATATCATCATACCTTTTTGTTTTTCTGTTTATTTTAATTTAGTTTTCTTTGCATGTGATAGATTAAGTTATGTTTTTGTTGACTGACAGTCGTCCACTCAATGCTTCTCGACCATGTAGGTATGTACGCACTTTTCAAGGCTTAATTTAATTTCACCTTCTCCTAAGATACAAGCTTTTTCGCCTAGTTTAGGAGATAGGATGCAATGACAAGACTATTGTACAATAGATTAGCACCGAACGATTGTTGTCATTTTTAATGTACTTTTTGGTTCAAAATAAACAAATTATTATTATTAATATCAACTGCCTCTTTTTAGCGGTATCATGTCTGATTATACCACGCCAGAAGTAGTGGGTTCGATTCCCACTGCCCACCGTACATTTGTACACATGATCTAAGTCTAGGTGTATTTCCATGTTTACGGTGTCCTTGCGTGGTTACCTTAGCACAGGGTATCCTAGTTTGGGATCAGGACAAGTGATTATGTTGTGTGGAAGTTATTATTATTATGTTATTCCCCTCCGTTCTATAATACGTTGAAATATCTTATCCCAGTAGGGCGAGCAGAACGATGATTTAGTGAGTCATACATTAATAAGATTACATACGTATAGCCCTGCTATGATGATTGTGTCGCGTATAAATGAAGATGAACGAAGATAGAGTTGCATTGCAGTGGACCGCAGGTCACGTTGATAGGCATGCTCCATACTAGGCCAATGTGGTGGCACTGGAGATAAATTCCATCTTGATAGACAAAACGGTGGTAGCGGAGCGGCAGCACGCCGGCCTCACATTCGGGTGGTCGCGGGCTCGAATTCCGGCATGCAAAAAGGGCTTTGTTTTCTAAGTTACGCACATTTGTGAAGTTATAGTAGCAATACCACTCGCTAACTGTGAAGGAAAACATCGTGAGCAAACCTGAGTGTCTGAGGTGTTCACATACCACAGCGCTTGAAATCGCCAATCCGCGGTGGGCACGCGCGGGGTAATTAAGACCATACTCTCTCTCTGAGAGAAGGCCTGTGCCCTGCAGACTACATAAAATAAGGCATTAGAGTTACAACTAGACCATTAATAACTAGGTGTAATCTTTACTACTATTCTTTCACCGGTTGTGTAATAAAGTGTTCTGTATCTCTGTCTATCTATTATAAATACGAAAGTTTGCACCAATGGATGTTTGTTGCAATACGTCGTATGGGTTTCTTTACTCAGAAATATTCGGGTAGAACAATGGGTAATTTTATATGTACCCCGTACCCAAATTAAGTTGTAATTCATTCTTTCACTAACTTTTTACTATATAGATTCATTTTAGTTCATAGGTAAAAAAATACAAGGGCAGTGTAGCGGTCTTGATGCTATAAGCATTTTCTTCCAGTCAACCACAGGTGGTGCAATAAATTAACTGGCAGGCATAAAAAGATAAACGGACAAGACGATGAACAAACTTGAATTAAAATTACGTATGCGAATACACACATACTTAAGCAAATCCCTAAAAGTAGCCAGTCAGTAGATACTTTTTGTCCTGAATTGTTTTCCAATGACACGTCGACTCCCTATGACGACAGTCAAGCATCAAATTCGAATCACTTCCTTCACTACTCGCGAAATGGCAAAACATAAATTTGACGTAATCATGATTGACGTACAGTCGCGGCCACTAACTGTTTACTGCCTTTAGGTTCATAATTGCGTGCATTTAGGCATCTATATCACAAGGTCGGGGGAGGATAGTTTATAAAACCTAAATCATAGCGATGAGGCAAATAAAGTCATCATCATCATCATCAGCCATTTGACGCCCACTGCAGGCCTCCTTCGTGATTTTCATAACCATGAGGGGTTTTGCTATAATCGCCACGCTTGGCAGGCGGGTTGGCGATCGCAGTATGCGGTTGGAATCTCAGGAAGTCGCTGCTGCCCGTCTCCTGTTAAGTGATTTTCTTAGTCGCCTTCTACGACATCCACGGAAGGAAATGGAGTTACATTCACCTGTAATGTGTGCCAAACTTTAAGTTAAGAAATCAAAAATATGTACCTAATCATCAAAAAGTCATTCGTACTATTTACCGGCTCAGAAAGAAAGAGGAGGTCCTCAATTCATTCGTATATTTTTTTGGTGGTCCTATATAAGGTCGTCTGTTTATTAGGTCCTTGAGAAAATCGTCGAACTTTTCTTTTAGTGCAGTAGTTTTTTCAATAAAAGTATTTATGTTTATTATTAGAACCGTTGCGTCGCAACTTATAAAATGGTATGCGTGCCTTGATATGGCATTTTGGATCTTACTGCACGCAGTTTGATAAATTAATAATCTAATTTGAAAACAGTAAACAATGTCAGACCTACTGTATTTGAACATCCGATAGCCATTGAATGGTTAATGGTTTCACACTGGACGATAACCGTAACGATACGACATCTAGTTTCATACATTTATCGACGCAACTCTCGCTGTAAAATGATACGACATTTTCAGGGAAGCCGTGCGTCTACCAACAACGTCATACATTGTACAGTGACGTTATACGGTATGTTGATTTGTAAATAAACCGATTGGGGTGTGATTCTACTTGTCATTACTGAACAAATTTTGTTCCACGAGTTTTCATCGAGCGGTGTCGCAGACGTTTATTTTATTTATTTATTTACAAAGTTCTTGTAACTTAACAGTAGACACCAAATCGTTACAGAACTAGAATTGGAATTTGGTCCTACCTGATTTCGTACCTTTATCGCGAATTTCAAAAAAACATGTGGAACAAAAGTTAACGAATAAATCACTAAATAATTTACAGCCGACATGCCAATCGCTATAAAACTTTAACAATATACTTATTAGGACTGCAAGAATCGAAGTTTGATCGTAAAACGTGCCAAGAGAAAAAGCAGCCTTACGCTGTTCATTGAAGTGATAACAAACGTTTAAACATCTCCTTTAAAATATTAGTCGCGACACATATGTTCACTTAGAAGCACACACAAAAATGTTCCACTATCTACACCTTGTACAAATATTTACCACTCATTTTGAATACAACAAAAATACAGTGTCGCCCCTCTGTGGCGCCTGTGTTATCGAAGTGTTGTCTCTACTTTTGCTTCTAAAGCTTGTCCACAGTTTTGTGAGCATTTAAGAGCTGACCACCACCAAGACGCCAATGTATAATAATCCTTAAACTTGTAAAGTTAGATAGGTACCACGGTGCTGTGTTAGAGACTATTCGGTGAAGCTTGGCGACATCTGACGGCCCGACTGAGCGCCAGTTTCTGAATTGAGAATTTCGCTAAGTAGGTGATTGGTTAACAGTAGTGGTGTCTCTTCGAATTTCTCACAAAAGAGCGTGACGTAACGTTACTTAAGTATTTACTTAGTGAAATTCTCAATTCAGAAACCGGCCCTAACACATCTTTTTTGCACTCGCCGTGTAGTCTCTAAGCTTGTTAGTAAGTAATTAGAATATTTAGAAGTAACAAGAATAAGTAACTATTTTTTCTGGGATCAAATAGTATGTATATATGGACCTGGGGGGTACGCAACGCTAAAAATATAAAAAAGTAAAACATAAGGGGATCCCCAAACAGGAACCGAGATGTTTTTTGACATCGCTTATTCACATTTGTTGGCGGTATTTATTTTGAGACGATTTTGCTTCGTGACTCGTGGAGATGGAAGGGACATCTTTATACGAGAAGACGGACGGTGGAAGAAGGCAGGCGTAGAGGTGGCCGAGAACTGGCCGACGTTTGGTGGATAGGGGCTACCCGATGGGTTGATGACATTAAGAAGGCGGCAGGAGGACAATGGACAAGACTAGCAGGGGATCGGTGAGATTGGCGTGACGGTGATGAGGCTTATGCCCAATCGTGGGCGGCTTTTATGGGCTGTATAGATAGATAGACAGATAGACATCTATGGCTTCACGAAAAAGCTACATCAAAAGTATAGTTTTATGGAAAACTATCAACAAAATATACACCTTATTCACCTTGTAATAGCTGCTATCGGTGACTGCTCATTTGCATGTGTTGCCTTATGACTCTTATGAGGCAAGGTCTTATATTTAAGGTGCCCAAAGCCAAAATCGTAAGAAACTTTCTTCGTAAACAAACGATCATTCTTACGTCCCACATCATGACATCACAAACAACTTACGCATATCTGAATGTATACCAGCATCTTTACTGCCTTGTATTACCTGGACACGTGTTAATTAAGTACAATCGAGTTGAAAAGTTGCAAAGCTAAATTACTTTTAGTGCTAAGGCGGCTGTCTGTACTCTTTTATTAAGAAATAAAGAGCTCTCTATCTCTATCTATCTACCTATATTACGCATTACAGTCGTCGGCATATCAACCTCTACATGCAAGCACTCTGCTAGGTTGCGTTACGGGGACTTTGCAACTAAATGTAAAAGTTGATATGGTGTCGATTATTATAGCCACAAAATAGTGTACCTATATATTTTGTACTAATAATTCATAATAATTCGTTTTATTATGATATTATGATATATCATACTGATTTGATAATTTATTTAAATTAAAAATGTAATTTAAAAATGACTTATTTGTAGTTACTATGCTTATAGAGCAAACTGGTGAGTTATAAGGTACCAGTTGCTTGTTTGAATCAACAGCCTCGAAATCCATGTTAGCGGTATTGGTTGCCATTGGTTGCCAACCTCCGATATGAGACGGCCCATAAATAAGAAGCAAAACCATTTTATTTTAAAGTTCAGAAACCTCTATTTTTAACACATTTAAAGACACTCTATAAACAATATTACAATTCAATTCAACATTTATCTCTCTCTCTACCGCAGTCTGTCATGTCATATAGACGCTTTTCTCAATAACTGTCTCTATATTAACATTTGGTAAGCGGTGTCTAATGTAACTTTTTACGAGGGAGCCCGCAATCGTCTTTGTTTTTATGTCCGCGTTTACACCCCTCCGTAACTAACTCCGATCAGTGGGCGTATTACAGACATGACTCTACGATGACGAAACAATAGAATTAATGAATAGAAAATATCTAAAATGTTCGGTCAATAGTAACGAGGGATCGCCCCACCCCGTTTCCCGCCTTCAGGAAGGCAAATTCACACCTAAAAGGTTGGTACATCTTAATCAGTATATCACCATTTTAGGTTGGTAAGTATATCAACTTTCTAAATAGGTTGGTAAGTAGGTATACTAACCTTCCAAATAGGTTTGGTAAGTATACCAACTTTTTAGGTTGGAAAGTATATCAAGTTTTTAGGTTGGTAAGTGTACCAACTTTCTATGTTGATAAGTATACAATTTTTTTAGGTTGGTAAGTGTATTAACTTTTTAGGTAAGTGTACTAACCTTCTAGGTTGGTAAGTATACCAACTTTTAAGGTTGTAATTGTTCTATGGTTTTTTGTCCATTCAAGGATGTCCTCTGTTGTGTAGTTGTTGACCCCATTACGTTGAGTTTCCGATATGTCCATGGGTACATTTAACTTTTACAGCAGCCATCAAGGGAGTTGGACTTTATTGCCTTTTTTAAATCGTAAAGGTTTATCTTTGTTTAAAGGTGGGATTCGCAGTTTAACCCCCATTTTTAGGATGCTCTTTATGGTTATTTTACTGTAAATTAGAATAAATGGGCTTACATTGAATTGTGGTTTTAAGACCACCTATTCGCATTATTATTATTATACTTTAATCATATTTGCTTCTTACTAAGTAAGTTACAGAGTGAGCCTAAAAGTAACAGGTGATATAAAAGGAAGTTCTTTGAATAAAAAAAATAGTGGCATACTGAGTTCGACCCGTAACGTGCGTAAGTGTAAGTGTAACCCTGGTGTCCTCGCTAGGTTACCCTGTGTGGAGGAAACCAGTGGAACGGACTTAATAATTTTGGTTGAGAATTTAGGGTTCCGAGGATTAGAAGGAAATTAAGAATAATAGCAAAGAGAAACTAAAACCACAAGATTAGAAGAAAAGTAAGTTCCGTTATTTAAATTTGTGAGTTATGGAACCATTAAACATACTGAAACTTTTTTTTTTACTTTACATACTTTTGGACATTATGAATATCACATTATTATAAATATTGTATTTACATACATATATATTATATTAAACATATCATACACACATCAAAAAAAGTTAGTGATCAATAGCATAAGCTCCTATAATTCTTTAAATTTAACTTTATCAAGAAAAAATCTATGTTGTATGCTTTCTTTAAATAGGAATACCCTGTTTGAAATTAAAATATAAAACTATTTTTTATTATTTATTTTAAAAAAATTGAGCCATTAATCATAATGTAATTGTGATAGAAATTTCATAGAAAGAAAAATACTGTTTAATTAAACTTAAACAACAATTTATTATTAAAAGGTTAAATTCAATATAAAATAACTCCCCCCCTGGCTCAAACACATGCGGAGATCCTCCTGGGCATGCTGAGGATCAAGTTATCCAGCATTTCCTGGGGTAACCTATCCCATTCTTCAATAGCGGCTTCCCTGAGCTCTGGAACTCTCTGGGGACGTGGCTCACGGTTCCATACAGCTCGTTTAAGAGCATCCCACGCGTGCTCTATTGGGTTTAAGTCGGGCGAGCCGGCAGGCCAGTCTAAACGTGTGATGTCGTATTCTTGAAGAGCAGCATTGACTCGTTGAGCTCGATGTGCGGGCGCATTATCATCGACCAGTACAAATTGGTGCCCATGGTTTACTCGGAATGGTCTGACGATATCATCAATAACAACTGCTTTGTACATGTCTGCTGTCATGTAGCCCCGATACGGGATCAAAGGCGTTCTAACTCCAATCATAATGCCACCCCAAAAGCACACCGATTTTCCGCCTTGCTGAACTGTTCCAGTGGCAGTTCTTTGTCTTTCACGGTCGCCTGGTCTTCTCCAGACACGGACACGTCGGTTATCTGGATGAGTGCTGATTCGGGATTCGTCAACGAAGAGACAGTTTTGCTAAATGTTTTTTTCCTCACCTTCTTCATTTTGCCGAAGTCTAGCCTACTGCAATCTTCGTTGTTGACGTTGCCGGGAATTGAGCGGAGCTCGCCAAGACCTCCGTGCTCGTAATCCAGCGTGGTGCAAGCAATTGCGAACGGTCTGCGTGCTAACTTCAAGCCCAGAGGCGGCCCTGACTTCTGCTTTTATTTTAGTGCCGTTGATTGTTGGATCACGGGCTGCCAGCAATCTAATATAGCGCTTTTGGGCAGCTGTCGAAACAGTTGGGCGACCGCTGCGGGGTCGGTCAGCTAAATTCCCCTTTCCGTGGTACCTCTGCAACGTAGCCACGACACAGGATTGGGATATAGCAAGTCTGCGTGCTACGTGGTGGTACACTGCTACACTCTCGTGGTGTATCCTTCTTCCCTCAAAGTTACTATTCTTGCTCGTAAAACCTCTGATAATCCTCTTGGCATTTTTTCAATCACAACTTTCCGCAAAAAATATCTTGAATCGGTTATAATTGACTAAATCAGATTTCTGAATGAGCGTAAGCTAGGACTGAAAGCCTTTTAATATGAAAAAACAACTGAACGGTGTCATTGTTTTGTGTTCTAATTCCTTATTTTTAAATAAAGAATCTAAAAAGAAGAAAAAATCATAAAATAATCTACAGTAACAAAAAAGATTTCAGTTTTTCAAAGTGATCGCAAACTTTTTTTGATGTGTGTACATCTGGTGTCATTAAATATATACTAAATAGCGAGAAAAGTATTTTGGATATCTACGTACATTACCGCGAGTACAGAACTCTTAGAAGATTTTCAGTTTCGGCAAACTGGACTGTTATTGGACTGCTATCGCCAGTAACATTTTGTCTATGTATACTGGGTGTGAGAATGACTGAACCACAGGTATCTCAATGCTCTGAGGACTGAAAAAACTAGTACTTACCTATCTAAATGAGGTTGGCCCACGAAATCACCTAATAAGTGGATTGACTACAGAGAAAAATGGTCTTTAGTTCCATATTTCAATACCACTTGCTAACTTTGAAAGAAAACATCGTGAGCATAGCTATATTCAGCTGAATGTCTGAGGTGTTTACATACGTCAGCGCTTGAACTAAGCCCAGACTCTCTCTCTCTCTCTCTCTCTCTCTCTCTCTCTCTCTCTCTCTCTCTCTCTCTCTCTCTCTCTCTCTCTCTCTCTCTCTCTCTCTCTCTCTCTCTCTCTCTCTAAGAGAAGGCCTGTGCCCTGCACAGCAGTGGGACGTATATAGGCTACATGAAAAAAACGTTCTATATTTAAGTGTTTCTTCTGACCATAACTTTAAAAGCCATTTTATTTTATCAATTACCAGGACAGCATCGTTTTCCTAAGATTCCAACCGCATACTGCGATCGCCAACCCGCCTGCCAAGCGTAGCGATTATGGTAAAACCCCTCGTGGTTATGAAAACCACGAAGGAGGCCTATGTCCTGCAGTGGGCGCCAAATGGCTGCTGATAATGAAATACTTGTCTAATTTGACTATGTCAAATCGTAATACATAATATGATACGGGACAACGACATAGTACTTCGTTATCAAGTTTACCAAACTTGATAGGACAAAAATATTATGCTAGGACTAGCACGGACTAGTTACAATGACATAATATCCATCCATCCTTCATATCTATGCAGTCTACTCAGTTACGTTACGGGTGACTTTGCAACTAAATAAATAAAAAAACTGCCTCAGGAACTAAAAAGCAAAAATAATTTGTTATATTTTTATATATATAACAAATTGTATTGTTACATTACCTGCAACGTAGGCTATCTATGGTCTCATCATCATTGCGACTCCATCAAATTGAGTTTTCTGAAAGCCAATGCCCGAGTCACTAAAAGAAACATCCAAATCAAGTGTGCCTTTAAAATTTGAAGAGTTCCCTCGATTTCTTCAGGATCTCATCATCAGATCCAGTCATCTGTTTCTAACAAAAAATGAATTTTCTAAGTCGGTCCATGCGTCTTCGAATAATTGGGGAACAAACATAAAAAAAACAAAAAACCGGCCAAGTGCGAGTTGAACTCGCGCACGAAGGGTTCCATACGATTATATATACAACATTAGACACAAAGATCAAGAAAAAACGGCAAAAAATTACGTTTGTTGTATGGGAGCCCCCCTTAAATATTTATTTTATTTTAATTTAATCATTTATTTTTGAAGCGAATATAGAACTAAATAGACTGTGAATATTTTAAGCGTCTACCTGTTGCCGTTATTACTATCGAGCAAAAAACGGCAAAAAATTACGTTTGTTGTATGGGTGCCCAGACGAAATAAGGAAATCTAAAATCTCATTAAGCTTCAGTTTTTTCGTCCACAAAAGAAATCTATAGAAATGATCTTGGAAAACTGAGCTGCAGCTATAGGTATATTTCATTTCATTCAGCTTTGCTCTACACGTAAACAAAACGTTGAAATAAATGGTTAAAATACTGTGACAATATTGTTTATAATTTTATGTAGGTAAATAATAATCAAGTTGTTTGCTCGTCTTAGGTCATTCATTTAAACTTTGGCCTTTGCTTCTACATAATGAGATGATTTTTACAGCGTCTAGTGGCACCTTAACTCACACTATATCTGCTCCGCCATCTTGACAGCTTATTGACATGCTGACAGCATATGACAGGTCATTCATTTATCACATTAATTAAAGAAATATCAACCCCTAATGTCAATTTATTGACTTTGATGGTATTTCAAAGAATTTTTGTTTACCTCCAGCGCAAAACTGAATGAATCGAAATATTGGTACGTATAACAATGGACGTTTTCTTGCCGACACGATTCCGCGACCCGTGAAGGCTGAACTCTGCTTCCTGGGTTCGAAAAACCTGCAATAAAGGAGACTTCTTAGAATTAGGTGCCACCGACAGCCATGTCCAACATGCAAAAAATAATCTCACTAGGGGCCACGTTAAAAGATAACCGTGATAAAGATTTTACTCTACAACTAATACTTTAATGGTTATGAAAACCACGAGGGAGGCCTATGTCCTGCAGTGGGCGTCAAAGGGCTGATGATGATGAATACTTTAATGCAAAACCTTACGAAGAGTAATTCAAGGCATGGGGCACATAAAAATTGGGGGCTTTCGTTAATATTTAAGAGATCTATTAGAATTTTATGTGCCTTATTAATTCAATGAAAACACTTAATCTCAGGCCAGGGGCAGATAGGGCGTTGGCCACACAGAAAGGACGTGGGGTGAGAGTGGAAAAGACGCGACGCTTCGTATAGAAACGACAGTCCTTGCTCTGTGGTCGCTCTGTGTGCCCTCGCCTTACGTCCTTTGTGAGTGGCCCACTCCTTAGGACGTGGGTCGAGGGCGCCGACAAGGCGCGACTCGCCCCGTCTTATCCGTGTGGACTATGTGTCCTCGCTTCTGTACATTTAATGTGAAAGTTAATTAAGTGTTCTAATCTAAAAGGTCACTGCGTCTATTCCGCGCCCTCATATCATGTCCTTCCTATGTGCCCCACACTTAAGGAGTTTTTTATTATTTGAGTAAATTGAAATTTTTAAGCCCTGTTAAACAAAAAAATATATGTATAGTGTTACTTTCTATGCTCTTTATGATATGAAATAGCAGAAATATGCTCCCCAAACACCCCGACAAAACACCAAACGAAGGCCATTTGTACAAAATAATCATAGTGCGGCGGCCCCCTGCGGGAATCAAACCCACGACCTCTGGCCTGGTATTCAAACGTTTTACCGCTAGACCAACGATGCAGTACTTTTTCGCACTTTTGAACTAAAGATTGATTTCGTGCCGAATGTAGATACTGTAGTATCTCTATTTAGTAATTGTGCTGTAACATCTCTGTAATTACAGGGGGCGCAAAAAAAAACAAAGATGGCCCTCAAGCAACAAATAATGCATAAGCAGCCTATAAACGTCCCACTGGTAGGGCACACGTCTTCTCTCAGGGAGAGAGTGGTTTCATCACCACGCGTGCCCATTGCGAATTGGCGATTTTAAGCACTGAGGTACCTATATGAATAGCTCAGACATTCAGTTTTCCTCACGATTTTTTCCTTCACTGTTAGAGAGTGGTATTGCTACTATTACTTCACAAATGTACATAACTTACAAAACCGAGTCATAGGTACATGCGCGCACTGGGAATCAAACCTGGGTCTGTTGCTTCCGAGTCCAATTTTCTACCCACTAGGCTACCACCGCTGTGCAAGCAACAAATAATAATCATGTCATTCTACACACCATAGGGGTCAACAGCACTGACTTTTTTGCTAAAAAATTACTTTGAAAACTTAAATAGGCACGCCATTTAGGGTTTCTTTGTTGTAAAACATCCCATGCCTAAAATTAATATTTAGTAATCGTTTGTCTGATTATTTCGGCATAAATAGTTTCTATTTTTTTTTAAACCTCTACCGGTTAGACCTTTTTATGACATAGCGAATAAGTCGCAAGTTATTGTATAATAAGTAGGTAGTATAAGAGAATCGCTCGTAGCCCCGGCTGCCTGAGTGATCTTAAACGATCACGAGGGTTAAGCAACACTGGGCACGTTCAGTGCATGGATGGGTCGCCGTCTATGCCTAACGCTAGTGGCATTTTTCCGAGCGGTTCCATGCTTCGCAAGGCACGTTAAGCTGTTGGTGCCGGCTGCCGTCGATAGATGGCAGTCGTTAAGCCAAGTCAGAGGCCTTAGGGCGGCTTGACAACTTCTGACAGTAGACGAGCCACTAGTCTACAAGCCTCCACCAATCCGGACTTGGCCCCCGTGGTGGAGTATGGCCTATACCTTCCTCAGGGAAGAGACCCGTGCCCCTCGGTGGGGACATAATGGGTTGATGATGATGAAGTAGGTCTGGTATTACAATGTTGTATTGTTACTAGTGTATAATGTAGAGAGAGGATTTTTTTTATCTACCTGATTCCTGTTTCATAAAACTACAGTTCGATGTACATTGCAAAGTCGATTAACCCACAGACTAACAAGTAGGAAGACACTGCTGCGCGATGTACATTGAATTGTCATAATAAACTACGAATTGTAATTTTACTAAACCCTACCCACGCAGATAAAAAATTCCTCTCTCTAAGATACGTCTAAGTCGACAAATTAACTGGGGGTGGTACAGTCGACAGCAGGTCAACCTTTACAATTTTGTTGCAAAGTCTCCCTTGACCAAACTGATTAGAGTGCACATGTGAGAAGGTTGATGTGCTGTCGACTGTCGACTGATGTGCCCTCAGTGTGTGAATCTCGGACGGCCTTTATCCAAATCCCCGCGGACAAAGTCGCGGGCACAGCTAGTTAACAAAAAATGTTGCTGAAACTCAATTCGACTCTATCAAACAACTGTGTCAGTTAATTTGAATTGATATCAATAGGCCATCTACCAACATTGGTATAACAGAGTCGCCAGACGTGTATGAACCACTTATGAATTCTTATGATCTCACTTTGCCCTGTTTGCTTACAAATATTTTTCGTTCCTAGTTCTAGAGACCTAAAGGGGTATCAATCAAAGGCTCACTTGTAAGTAAGTTTAGATAACGGTCTTTACCAGTCACACAATCGATATATAGGTACAAGAGCCGCACATACATCACAGGCACAAAACTACGCCTGTGATGTATGTGCGCCTATCAGTAATCGATCCACCTTGGGTATACACAATACAGGTGTTCTCGAGCAAAAAACAATTAAAGATTGCAAACGCGCGGCCATAATAGAGATAAGATAAAAAAGTATTTATTGCCTCATCAGAAAAAAAAACTTAAAACCAAGTAAGTCAGGGTCAGTCCCGGGCAGCGCTGGTTTTCAGCCACTGCCTTCTCATAAAGGGTTACTAGCTGGCCCTGCAAAGGCTATTTTACCATATTAATTAGCCCACAACCTATTCCCAGACCTACTAAATATACACAAAAAAATTCATAAAAGTGGGTCAAGCCGTTTCGGAGGAGTTCGATAACAAACACGGTGACACGAGATTTTTATATTAGATTTCTCAAATGTACAATTCCTGCCTGAGAGACCTTAATTATTAGAGTTTGTGTTTGGCAACAACTTTATCTTTCCTCTATCCACATCACCCATGGTTAGTAGGAAGAAAATACTCTTTAATATTAAGCTCGCCTTTGTGCAGATTTATTTCTCGTGCAATAAAGAATGAAAATCAAACTTTTGTTCTATGTGTTTTTTCGCAGAATTTTCTTAGTTTTTGGAATATCAGGGATTATAATGCACTTTACGATCTCTACCAATGTCGCAGCCGTCACTTAATCATTATTCTATTTAGAAGAATCTCAATTTTATTTAACACATTAGTCTTAAGCATTATCTATCAAACAGCGCCACTCCAAAGCAGAAAAACTGTGAATATCAATGAAATATCATGAAATGTAGTATTAAAATTGTTTTAAATGACAAATACTAAGCGACACAATGTGGGATCGTACCCATACCACGTAACGTGACCCACTTTTCACAATTTTTACCGCTCGTTCTCGGCCAGTCATCTTTTCAGAACTAGCCTCTTTCTCTTCATCTCCATCTAATACCCTCCTGAGGGATTACTAAGATGACTTAAGGGCTGAATTCTTTCTGAATAATTCCTTGCATCATCATCATCAGCCGTTTGACGCCCACTGCAGGACACAGGTCTCCTCCGTGGTTTTCATAACCATGAAGGGTTTTGCCATAATCGCCACGCTTGGCAGGCGGGTCGGCGATCGCAGTATGCGGTCGGAATCTCAGGTAGACGCTGCTGCCCGTCTCCTGGTAATGTATTTCCTTAGTCGCCTTCTACGACATCCACGGAAGGAAATGGAGTGACGCTATTCTTAATCCGGCGCCACACGGAACAGAATATGGTCGGCTATCCATGTCAAATTCTTGAAAATATTCCTTGATAGCAAACGTCAGGAATCCGTCAACATGTGGTGCGCGCAGGAGTCAGCTTAACCTATTTTTAAGCTGTTATTTAGAACTACACAACGCACGGAAGAGAACGCTGCTACGTGTAGGTACCTATCTAGGTCCAGTCGAGTCGCTGCGAAAGTCCACCTGATGCCGACGCCGACGCGTGCCTATATTTAGCCCAGCCAGCCTACTTCTTGGGCTAATTAAAACGCACATGTGTATCTAGCAGCTGCAGCTCTGGCCCTAGAGTCTAATACACACATAGTTTTTCAATAAAATTATATAAGCACGATATAGGGAAGACAATAACTGTTACACACGAAGAAAACGGTTATTTGGCCTCTATTTGGTAGTCTGCTAAACAATAGCAGTGCAATGTCATTCCAATCGTATAATCCGCGCAGGCATCTCTCGCGAAGAATATTCGAATCGCGCGAGGAGCCGAGTTAAGTTGCAGCATTGAATTGGTTGCAGTCACAGACCATTTGCAGTAATACAATTTAGAGACTGGCCTCTGGGGCGGTGATTCTCTAATGTATACCTAGTGGTTATAATAATATAATTATGTTTTTATTTTTATTTTATTAAGGTAGGCAAATAACGAAATATTTTATATCTTAGCAAGGATGCATTCCTTACTAAGAAATAAAATATTTCGTCGATGACCCGTATTCATTGCTGTTGTAGTTTACTGAATTAATAACGCTAAAGCCATTTGAACTGACTTTTCCACCAATTGAAGCAATTGAAGCGTTCAACCTCGGGATTCCAGGATATCATCGATTTTTGTGACCTTAATAGCATTTTTTTTTACTTTTCAACTTATCATATCAGCTGCCAAAACATCTTACCACATCATCGTCATCATCAGCCATTTGACGCCCACTACAGGACATAGGCCTCCCTCATGGTTTTCCAAACTTCCCGGTCTCGTTCCGCCCGTATCCAGCGACTCCCTGCCACCGTAACCAGACCATCTGGTCTTACCACAGCTAAAATGAAAACTATTTTTTTGTTTCTTTATTACGCTTTATTATTGCACAACATTAAAAAAAAACATTTAAATAACAGGTAAGTGTAAATGTACAAAGGCTTTTTTCTGTCAGTTCAGATTTTGGAAATGCAGAAGAAATGAGTTCCGTACCCCAGAAGTGCCAAACGGGACCCTAATGTGCCTGGACGTCTGTCAGACTTGTCTGCTCTCTTTATCTGACAAAAGGCTTATAACTCCTGAACCATAGTACCTAGGTAGCTAGTTGAGATTTTCGGATTGCCCTACGAATTATATAAAAATAAAGAATAAAAACCGACTTCAAAACACTACAGCAAAAATTTTTATTTTTAAGTTTTTAGTGGAGGAGCGGGAGAAAAAAAAACAAGTCCCTTAGAACCACAATTTTACGTACATCATTCGTTCCTTTAAAATTTGATGTTCTAAATCTCCGAAAGTCTTCACCAGAACATCACCAAATTACCTTGGGACTACTTTTACGCTATTTTATGAAACATACGGATTTTACTAAAGAATGTGCCCCATTAGGCCTTATTTACTGCTGTCCATTGAAGAGTTCCGTTCTCCATCTCTGGAAGTCTTCATCAGATCTTCACCAAATTAAAATAGGACCAATGGAACGTTTCGAACAAAAAAAGAATTGTCGAAATAAATCGGTTAATATTTGACGGAGTTATGGAGGAACATAGCCAAATAAAAAAAATTGTATATATCACATACGCGTCGAATTGATAACTTCCTTTTTTGAAGTCGTTTTAAAAATAATCCTCACTCGGTGTGCCGTCCGCACATTTTTATTTGAATATTTTATCTACTAGCGACACCTAGTATACGATAGCAAAAGTAATTAACTTCGGTCGTGAAAAGTAATGTAGCGCCATCTGTTATCAAGTAGCAAACACCTTTTGTCATTAAATACAGCAGTCGAATAATTGTTGCTTAAAAATATTATAGATGGCACTGTTTTATATGAAAAAAAATTATCGATTTTATTTTGAAATATATTATATTTATATATCTTTATATGACGTTACAAATTTATTTATTATTATTTTTTTAACTTTCAAATGAGCAAGAAGACACACAAATTAAATAAATAGTCTCCCAAACGTAATCGAAAATTTCGGTACCTACATTTAAGCTGCGGTGTCCGAGTGGTTAAGGAGATGGACTTGAAATCCATTGGGTTCTACCCGCACAGGTTCGAATCCTGTCCGCAGCGATTCTTTTTTATTTTTGCTTTACCTTTACTCTGAGAAAATAAAAACTAGATAATATTATAACCCTTACGCCACCGCAGGCTTTCTAAATGTTTTTTTTTATATGATATATTTAAAAAAAAACTACATTGAACCCTGTCAATTACAGAAGAAATCATCATAATTTACAAAGAAGTATAATATGTAAATAGATTTCAAGTTAAATTTTATTTTTAGCTTCATTTAGGAAAATATATTTTTAACTGAATTAATGTTTTTTTCTGGTTGTACGCCATAAAGAATATTCTTATGTTATGAATGTGTTGAATATTCCTATTCTTCATAGTTCTAACGTAACAAAAATTAAGTGATTGGGACTAAAACATAAAAAAGTACAAATTATAAAAAGTTAGCAGTACGCAAAATGGAGATCACACCAAAATTTCAATAAAAAGAATAGTACGTGACATGAAAACAAACTACACAAAAATGTGTAATCTACTCCTTCGAGCCGGATTTGAACCAGCGACCTATGGATGACAGTTCATACCTCTACAGTCCACCGCTCTACCAACTGAGCTATCGAAGGTTATGATAAACGTGCGAAATTATTGTTCACTATCATATTCTACAGCGTGATTTTAAAATCGTTAACAAAATCGAAGTCCGAGCTGCCAAAGTGAGGCAACAAATTTGTAGCTAAATTGGCACGCTTAGCGCAGACGGTTGTCAGTTTTGCGAATGTTTGCGTGCCTGCGAACGTCACTTACTAAGGACGTCGGGCGAGGCCGCGGAATAGACGCCGCATCCTTTCTATTCACTTTTATACTAAATGTACTGAAACGATGAGACATAGCCTACACAGATAAGACGGGGCGAGGTTGAGAACAACGCGTCGCGTCTTTTCCGCGCCCTCGCCCCGCGCCATACGTCTCGCTTTTGAGTGGTATTTTGTTCGATATACCTACTCTGTCTTTGCGTGGTATGTCTATGTCGCTTATCAATAGAAAGAATTAAACTTTTATCGCGCTGACGTGCAGCGGCAGCTGCCCTCCATTTTCAGTCGTGTCCTACACCTATGCATGCATGCAATAACGGACATGATAATAGAGCCATTAAAAAGGTAATCCAATCTGCATTTTAAATGAACAAAGAGTTACGTGTCACAACTACTTTGCACGAAACTAAAGCCCACAAACTTGGCGCTGTGGTGACCTCCGTTGCATATTGCTACTGTCTGAAATCTGGTCACTAGCAGCATATACCTAATGGCCCGAATCTATCTCTGTGTCAATATGTGAATATAAAACTACAAACAATTACTATTAGAAGTCATGGTCAAAACGTACCTAACGTGAGGATTTTTCGCGTTTTCCAACTCGGCCACTGATTTATTGGAGTGAAGTACGTTGACTGAAGTTTCTAATTATTGATAAGTACTTATGACATAGATAAGTACTCTATGAATGTTTTCATTCTAGTCTACAACGCACATAAATCAAATTGTCGTTAAATTATGGTTCTAGACAACATAGGTACTTAATTAAAATAGCAGTTTGCTTAATTTTTGTAAAAAAACATGTATGTTCAATGTTCACAGTTCATTTTTTTTCGTGTAAATAATTCTTTCTTGTGTACAATAAAGTATTAGTACATTATCTACTAAAAAGCGACCCTACAAAGTAGAAAAATGGAAAAAAAACATTATATGTTTTTAAATGGAAAATATAACAAAATCATAGAACATAAGTTGTTGTAGTAAGTAATAACTTCCAGACAACACAATCACTTGTCCTGGGCCCAAACTGTCTTATAATAAACCAGAAAAGGACATCACAAACATGGAAATCAGTCCAGACTGAAGCCATGCAAATGTACGTCGGCCCCCAGTGAGAATCGAACCCACGACCTCCGGCGTTGTAATCACTTAGACCAATCCGTTAGACCAACGAAGCAGTCAAATAACAGACTCCGTTTGTGAGGTCAATATTTTCATTGCTTACTATGCTACCGTGTGTGCTGCCCTTTTAGCGTGGTGGCATTGTGACATTGCGAGCTTGCTTGAAGCTCAGGGGCAGCTCACACAGGGAACAAAGCCATGGCTCCCGCTGATGTGTGGCTTAGATTAGCTGCTGCAATTAAAATTCTACAAATTCGATATAATTTGTAGTAGCAATACCACTCGCTAACTGTGAAGGAAAACGTCGTGATGAAACCTGATTGGCTAAGGTGTTCACATACCTCAGCGCTTGAAATTGACAATCCGTGGTGGGCACGCGTAGTAATTAAGAACGCACCCTCTCACTGAGAGAAGGCTTAGGCCCTACAGTGGAACGTATATATACTTGTATAGACTGCAACGCCGTAATCTGACTAAAAATTTTGCTTTAGAGCTAAATATTTCGCAAACGGAACCCTTAATCGAAAATAGTCTTCCTTCACCAACAATATTTTTTAAAGGACCAATCTAATTATACCCCACACTATGGTGTAGGCGACAAAATAAGGTTCTTAACGCACCCTCTCACTGAGAGAAGGCTTAGGCCCTACAGTGGAACGTATATATACTTGTATAGACTGCAACGCCGTAATCTGACTAAAAATTTTGCTTTAGAGCTAAATATTTCGCAAACGGAACCCTTAATCGAAAATAGTCTTCCTTCACCAACAATATTTTTTAAAGGACCAATCTAATTATACCCCACACTATGGTGTAGGCGACAAAATAAGGTTCTTAACGCACCCTCTCACTGAGAGAAGGCTTAGGCCCTACAGTGGAACGTATATATACTTGTATAGACTGCAACGCCGTAATCTGACTAAAAATTTTGCTTTAGAGCTAAATATTTCGCAAACGGAACCCTTAATCGAAAATAGTCTTCCTTCACCAACAATATTTTTTAAAGGACCAATCTAATTATACCCCACACTATGGTGTAGGCGACAAAATAAGGTGTAGGAGTGGTAAGGGAACGTACCCATACCACGTGACCAGTGTTGTGTTTCAAAATCAATACCTATAGCCGGAAGCCAATATTCTCTGGGGAAATGTCGAGGTTTTTCGAGCCATATTTTAATTATATATGGTGCGCAGCATTCAGAGCTTTATTTGTGCAAATATATACACACACACAAAAATAAAGCGCTGAATGCTGCGCGCCATAGTTATAATATAGCTCGTATATACATATAGTTACAATATAGCTCGAAAAGCTACGAGATTTCCCTAGTCTATTTTTTTATTCGATGGAAAAAAAACAAGGAGCAGTGTTATCATTACAAAATATATCTTTATAATCGGTAGATTTTTGTTTTACTGTAAAAAAAAATACACTCGTGTGACCAGAAACCTAATTGCATCCAATGCATCAATGTAACCCAAAAAAGAAAAGTATCAAAAAAAGCACTGACGTAGCTCACACAAATTTAATTTGGAAGTAAAATAAAATTATGTATTTGTATTTAACGTATTGGCAACACTTGGATGTAGATAACCGTCGGTGTAAGGTTTGACTGATTTATTTTCAAACATTCCGTTTTTTTCTTGGTTACCCAAATGTTGTTTCCCGTGCTTTCTTGTGATTTCGACAATTTTGGCTGGTTTTTTGAGTCCGCAATCCACATGAGTAATGCAACATGTGAAAGAGATTTCTGTTGTATAAATAAAAGTTGGTTTTACTTTTGTTTTGATAATAGAGTTTTTTATTGGCATACATTTTATTGGAACCTTAGAGACGACGGCGTTAATATATGCGATACTTTTTCCACACATTATCGAACATGTTTCTAACCCGCGTCCACACACGACTACGGTCAGATTTATTATAGAATGTTTTTTTAATAAAAAATAAAAACCGACTTCAAAACACTACAGCACTAAAAAGTTACAAATAATTTTAATAATTAGAAGTAGGTATGTATAAACGTAGGTATTGTAGAAGTATAATTTGGAGTCGGTGCCCAAAATATATTTGCTGGTCATGAAACTGTTTAGAAGTCGTTTTTTGTTTTTTATTACAAAATTTTTATTTTTTAATTTTATAGTGGCAAAAAAATAAACAAGTCCGTTATAACCATAATTTACCCTACTTAATTCTTACGTCCCACCCATCTGAATCCTAGCTAGTTGTCGACCGACTCCTAAAACAAATGTAACGATTTCTCTTCTACCCAAAATCAAACTAAACTGCCAGCCAGTTACCACGTACATTGAGGTATCGTTACAGTACTTAGGATTACTGGCTATATAGAGCTTTATTACTATACAAGGATAGGCTATAAAAGAGTCCCCTTGGACTTAACATGATCCTTGTATTAAGGTCGACAAAGCTATGTGTGTAGCGTTGTACTGTTTTACGTAGCACAGTCCATAGCTGAAAAGCTAAAACAAGTTAAATGCAATGTAAAGGTCGTCTCGATGTCAACAGCTATACAGCATGCATGGCACGATGGCAACTTACGAGCTGAGAGCTGTAGAGCTATCTATGACACTATCCAAATTGAGTCAAACCATGAAACTAAGCTTAGTCAATTCCCAAATATCTAGGTATCGTAGGGGTAATTCTATTGATTATCTGACAGCAGAGCAGGTAAGATTTCATATGAGCCACTTCTGTAGCGTGAATATTTATTGCAGCAAAACCATTTATATCAGAGCGAGAGACGGGAGTATCCAAGTAAAATATGTACGTGACGCGACTGCGCCCTTGGGATCGTAAGGCGTGTCTGAATATGACCTGAGTTACGGCCACTGCGATGCACATCTGAAGCGATCGAAGAGCTATTAGACGTTTTCGAAACCATTCACGTAACTTATGCGAGCTACATGCGAATACTATATATACATAAGCTCAGGGCATATTTGCTGGAGCATCGGACCGCCACTCCCTTCCCTTCCAACCTCTCGCCGCAAAAACAGACTCGAGCCTGTAATCGCATAGTAGGGCCATGCAATATGGTATATATCTATATATTTTTATTTATTTATTTTTCTTTAATTAAGTTTACCTATATATAGTTTAAAAAATTATAAACAATTATGAATATAATAAAATTGATATGACATATCATATTTTTAAACATAGATGTCAAGCTGGCTGTATACCTTTATTCATTTGTGTATGATTTTATTTGTGTATATCGCAGTTTATTCAGTCACTTAATGAAAACCATTTAAGTATATGTTTCATACTGTATACATAATACGTATCCTATTGTATATAATTATTATTCTGTATAACATAGTATTCTACTATATTAGTATTGTTCACGGTTGTACCACACCGCGGTATGTGACTCTCGTGGGGTAGCTCCTGGCACTGACTGAAAATCAGAGCTGAAGGCTTGACCCTCAGCATACTGCATAGCATAATATTTTATGGACAGTTATGCGGGCGGAAAGGATGCGGGCGGCACAAAACCGGGAAGCTCGGAAAACCACGAGGGAGGCCTATGTCCTGCAGTGGGCGTCAAATGGCTGATGATGATGATAATGATGAGATCGTAACATGCTATCTTTCTTTTCTTACTTCTTTCTTTTGGTATCTTTATGCTTATTTTTTGTTTCAGTATAGTGCCCTTCATTTTTTTTTCTATCTGTCTATTATTTCTTTTCACAGATTGTCGAGTGAACCATAGCACAATTCGATGTTTCTCTTCGAGAGAATGTTCTGACCGTTGGTTTGGTTTGATATGTGAAGGAAATTAAGATTAGATTAGATGGTGACAGCGCCTGAGTAGAGCGCTTGTCTCATATGAGAGTGAGGGTTGAGAAGTCCTAGGTTCGTTTTCGGCACGTACCCAATAGCTTTAATTTGAACTGTGAAGTTGATGTAGCAATGCTAACTACTAACTCGCTAACTGTGAAAGAAAACATCGTGAGGAAACCCACGCCAGACTTACCTTCACATTATTCTCTGAGTACCTGAGATGTTTACATACCTCAGTGCTTACTACGATCCTTACTTAAAATGGCTCAACTGTGAAGCTAAGTTCGGAAATCTCAGGTTTAACTACAGCTTGCATTACTCAGTCGTAAAACTATTTGGGGTACCAGCAAGCCAGGCAAACTGAATTCCGGCTGGCTTGAAGGCGCTACAAACTCAAAGCTCGGTTCACCTTCATTCTACGGAACTTATAATTGCAAAGGAGCCCGCTATTGATCCTCGGCGGCGCGATTAACTGTTGGGAACAGTTCCATTTTCCGCGTGAGCGCGAGATTGCTCATCTGCAAGTCTTCGGCCCGCTGACGTCATCGTTTTCGGAGATACAGCCGCCGGCTTCGCTACACTGTTGTCATACACATAGGTATTTAATTACCGTCGTGTGCAGTGCGGCGCTGGCGATATCACTTGACAAAGCCGCTACTGCCGCTACAGCGTTTTTAAAAACCAGTCCGTTGCCGCCTGAAATTTAAGTCCAAATTCCTCAGCTCAGGTGAGGGTGGTTGAGGCTATTCTCGGCGGATTGGTGTGAGGGTGAATTTCGGGCGATCCTGTGTGCTCCACGCATGCGCGCTGGCGGGCTTCGGAGCGCGTCTTCCAGTCAGAGAAAGGCGGCGCGGCGGGTCGCGCGCTCGCCAGCCGACGCTCGCTACCCCCGGTTCCACGCATAAACCACGCAATCTATGAAATAAAATAGACCCCTAAAGTTGCCTGCGCTAGTACGCAAACAGTTTGGTGTCAATTCAGTGGGTTTGCGATTTATCGCGAGCGCTGGAGCACGCGAGAGCTGCCTGCTTTATAGTCTTCCCCTCGTAGTGGATAAGTGCTCGTGTGTATTTAAAAGTTGTTTTGATCGGATCAGGTGAGTGCAAGCTGCAGTTTAAGGTTGAAGGTTGAAGGCTGGCTGGTGGTCGCCGCATGTATTGTGCATGTGGCAAATTACCGTGTTCGCGTGACAGAAGGGAACAGCGAAATTGCCAGTGAAATTACGTTGTGCCTTACACGTTCGTCATTAAGCTTTAGCAGCGATTTTCCGTAATCACCCCCACGCAGTGGTGCCACGCGAATTGAAGTCACAATTTCCCTCCGAAAAAACCACAGTCCCTTCGAGTTACATAATGCTCTTGCAAAGAAAGGTTAGAGTAAATACAAGCCGGGTGCCTAATCCGTTTCGCAAAAGTCCTTACTGGCTAGTGGATAAAGGTGAAAATGGAGTAAAACAAATGTAAGCAGTCGGATTAAATCCACTTGAAACGAAAGGTCAGCGCAGGATAAAGAGATTAAAGTGAAAATGGAATAATGAATGCTAAAACTGACAACTGGATAGATAATCCTTTGTCTGTCCATGATGCCGCTAATGTTATTATGACCGACGATACGCTTAATTCATTAAATGAACCTTGCAGAGCAAACAAAGACCTTTACAATTTATATGGAACCGAGATAATCCTAATGCACCGTGAAAAATGTGTTACTAATGAGAAATGTAATAACCTTATATGGTTGTGGTTGATTTGATTAAAGTTTATTAGAAACTTGACCTGTCTGATAGCCAGTTCCAAAGGCGGTGGTCAAATTTGCATTGCTACTGCATGTTTACTAAAACAAACTTATTTTATTCATCACAGCTTTCAGAGCAACAACTACAAATTAGTTAATCAACAGCAAAGCAACATGAAGGATTCAATAAGTCGAGTTTATCGTGACCGTATTGAGCATTCGTTGTCTTTAGTGGGAATTCTTTCCTACTCATTTATGCATCGCCCCAGTCTTCGGCAAATTACTGAGCCAGTCTCCCAAAACCAATAGTCACTGAAATAAGCTAGTTGTGAAATACCTGCAGTATATGGAATATCTATAGACTTGAGCTCAACGTGAACAGTGTTGAGTACCCGATGTATTTAGCAGGAGTTCCTTACCCCTATTGTGTCTCCAATACATGCATATGTGCGGTCAACTAGCTTTACTACCTAACTACTAAACCAGTACCCCAACATCCAACAGTCGCTGAAGTAAGCTAGTTGTAGAATTCCTGCAGTATTCGTAATGTCTATGTAAGACTGGAGTCCTTATTAAGCAGTGACTAGTGATAGTAACTGTTTTATGCCTAAAATAAAAAAGTTACTATCACTAGTCCGAGACGTGTATAATTGTAGTTGTTGAGCTATACAGCTCTGTAGGCCCACCATCTTGCTCTACGTAGTAGAGTTTTTTTGTGCTATCTTTTGATATGAAGGCAGTATCTTTTTTAGCTTAGCATTGCCAAGAAGATTGACAAGTTGAAGTGGCAGTGGGCTGGTCATCTCTCCCGAATAACCTATGGGTTAGAAAGGTTCTCGAAAGACCACGAACTGGCAAACGCAGCGTAGGATGCCCACCAGCTAGTTGAACCGACGATCTGAGGCAGATTGCTCACACTGGCTGGATGAGAATAGTCGAAGACAGGTCTCTATTCAGCAGTGGACAAATTACGAGCTGATTGATAAATTACCTATCCCATTTTCTTCGCTTCATTTTCCAAGATAATCAAACCCAAGAACGCAGAAAAAGATTGCGCAGCTAACGTTTAATAAGCCCTGTGAATTATGAAGCGTTCTTTGTCAGCGAAGATTTTTTTTTCCCGACGTAGTCGTCGTAAACTCACGCCGGTTGGCTGTTCGCGGACGATTCATCTTGATTTCATCTATTTTCTGACATTTTCGGGTTTCGCTGGGGCGCAAAGATGTTAAGAATAAGAATATTTATTTGCTAAAGCATGGTAATTAGAAATTATGTAGGCGGTATCTTCAAAAGCATGCAGGGTGCGCAAATATTATTTTTGTTTAAAAAAAAACAAAAGCCTACTTGTTATCTAAATTAGTAGCTAAAAAAATGTGTACATAAATCTTTGCAATGTAATAACAATCAAAGAAAAAAAATGCTTAAAACTGATTAACTGACCTAACCTGAGATCAATGGACCATTTAAGAAGTCCTTTACAAAGTTTACACTATAACACATTTTGTCTATAAGAATTGTATATTACTGTTTTAAATTTTGTGAGAGGTTGAAATGTTTTGTGGCAAATGATTGAATAATTTTACGGCCATATAATATGATTTACATGAGTGCAGAGCTAATGATTGTACTGGCACATGTAGTTTAGTTCCATTCCTGCCTCTTCCGTTATAGATTTCGATATGCTTTTTAAATATTTGTGGATATTTTTTTACAAAATATACATACCTCATAAATGTGAAGACTAGGAAGTGGTAATATATTCAGAGTTTTGAAGAATGGTTTACAACTTTACCCCAGTAAGAGCCCTGATACATTTTTTTTTGTACTTTGAACGCTCTTTCAATTATCAACAGAGTTACCCCTTAGAAACAGACAGTATCTGAGAATTGACGATACATAGCTATGACATTACATTTTAAAATTCAATGGCTGTGATACGCATTCAAGGCTGCCTCGTTTGTTGCTATCTTGGAAAGCCGTTTTAAAACAAAGCTATCTAGATTAAGCAGTTTCCAGTTGCAGTATTTGTTGACACTAGACCTAGGCTACACAGCTACCCATTTTTGTTGTAAAGTCACTGGTAACATAATCAGTATCGTTACAAGGTACTCAGGGAGAGCTCACGGATGTAAGGGTTGAGATCCTGTCGACTGAATGTACATGCCACGCCAAGTTTTGGGTCATTACGGGTAATATATATAGGAATACTTATTAACAGCAAGACACCAGTAACAAATATAATGTTTTAAAAAAATCGTGCATTTTGGTAATAACAAAAACCGGTAATAAAAATATTGGGTACACATATTTTTGAGAATATTCGCGGTGAATTAGGAATATTACTGAAAATATTCCTACAGTAAATTACTGCATTTCTATCGGCCTTTCAGTACCATGCCCCTGCCAATTATAGTAAGGCCGATTTCGTGTGACGAGCGTCATAGTTACGAATTTTCGTTGAGGCACGTCGAACTTGTACGTCAATATCGTTTGATCTACAATCGCCTCCAAGCCTCATTCATGACGCAAAGTAAAGGTATTCATTGAACGTATGTACAATTCCAATCAAAGCTAGAAGCGTAATTTATACCGATATAGTAAAGCAATTTGCTGAACTATAGAAAATAATGGCGATATTTGCTTTGCTCTGAATAAGTTGGCCGATGATTCGAAGCCAATGGCTGTAACGAGCTGATGAATATTACTCTGATTGGTATACACCAGGGATTCTCAAACTGAGGTACGCGAAGCCGGTTTGGGTTTGTTGGTTGACCGTGGTTGATTCGCAATAAGATTTAAGCCAGATTGGAGTAAATGCTGCATAACATTATCACCATACATATCCAACAAAACCGATATTTTTCACAAATGAAGAAAAAAAACAGTTAGTCGGGGCATTGGCATCTGGAATATTCAAATTTCCTGATTATAAAACCATATTTTCTTCGATACTCCTCATAATTGAACAAGAATATTCAGTTAGTGACGGGACATTGGAAATAATAAAAACCCAGTATTCCGCTAATACTCGTGAATACTCTAATTGAAATTAATTAGGTTCAAAGCCCAGAAAGATTTTATTAAGTACTTAGGTACACGCACACAATGCTTAACTAATTTAATTAACTTAACCTACCTTAAAGCTGTTACGTTAAGCCGACTGCTTTTAACCTGTTCGTTGACCCTCCAATAGGCTACTAAATAAAGTGATACTACTCTTCTCTACGTATAAAGGTTACAGCGAACTAGCGAATAGCACTATAATAATATTCACTATAATAATATTAAAATAATTGTTAATGAAACTAAAATTTATGTTTAGAAAATTTAGAAAATTGTATGTACATTGCAAAGCCGATTGATACACAGATTAATAAAACAAACCTGCTACGCAATGTACCTCGAATTATCATAATAAACTAAAAATTGCAGTGTTATGAAATTCGGCCCTGAAAGTTCAGAGGTCATCGAGTATTGGTTTTTCTATAGTATTCTCGCCCCCTGTAGAGTTATGCGTAATGATATACAGCCTGTATGTTACACGGGAATCTGAGCTATAATCATGGCACATAACTTCGAAAACAAAGTCATTGTCAAAGTCAAATACATGCGCCGCCGTCGGCGTTCGGACCCATGACATTTTGAATGTAAGGGACGCGTTCTACCACAGCTACATTAGATCAATCTTTACATCTGTGCGGTTTATTCAGGTACGTTACGACTTACGAGTCACTAAAATGCCAACATGGCTGTTGGCTGTGCACTACTCTGAGGGAGAGTTGTGTCCATGAATTAATTACAAACCTTTGTAGGTATAACTACTGTGTGAGGGTCGAGTCTGTTCTAGGGCAATAATAATTATGTACTCATAGGTGACTGCATTGTGTTGTGTGTGGCTGTATAGTTGTTGTATTTTGCGTGCCAAATACACTTTCAATTTATGTAAACCAACGTATGATAAAAATCGTTTCAATACGAAAAAATGTCTACCTAGTTATTGGACCAAGGTCTGGGCCTTATTTCATAGAACTACTATTCATGTTTCACTGTGACAATTCGATGTACATTGCATAGACGATTAACAACTAAGAACACTTGTGTAGTACTCGACTACGCAATGTAAATAAATTGTCATTTTAAACTAGGAATTGTAGTTTTATGGAACGCGGTCGGTCATTTAATGATCATTCAAGAAATACACATCTTTTTTTCAGTCAAAAAGTGGATACCACAGATATTTGATACCGCTAGACGTACGAAGCAGTCAATAATAACAATAACTTTCACACAATACAATTACTTGACCTATGACACCGTGATATACCCGGATATTAAACGTCCCCAGCCGAGTTAGTTGGTTGCTATGGCAACCTCTCATTGGCGAACGAGACGATATACCTAGTTTATTTTAAGTTTAATTATCTTAATAACATGCGATACAAAAAAAATTGTTTCTAGTTTTAAAATTAGTATAAATATTTAATGAGGTAATAGAACCGAATGAACTATGAAATTAATTACCTATTTAGAATAAAATCATCAGAAGTAAAAAATCTATACCTACATAAAAATGCTAAAAACCCTGATAGTTGCGTTCCGAAACATAATAGGATTCTGTGACAAAAATCATTATTTTTAGATTTATGTATACTGTAACACCATGAATAATCACATATAGTTCATAGTTGCATAAAATCTGAAAAATGTTTTAATATTGTTTTCATTTGTTAAAATAAATTGTTTTTTCATTTTGATTTTTTAGCACCAGACAAAATAAAATGGGGGTCAAATCTTTACGTTTCAGAACTAAGTGACCGGATATATTTTCTTGATATTGTTATGTTGGCTATGTAATCTTTTTATTTCTGACATTTAAAAAAGTTTAGGTCGAATGACGCGGTATAACGTTTACGGAAAACAAATACATAAAACTGCGTTTGCAAGATGGCGAGCGATCACAAAGATTTTTATAGAATCATCGTTCTTTGTCATAAGAATCACGTAAAAACGTAGGCAAATTAATATGGCAAAAAAGCGTTTGCCGGGTCAGCTAGTCATAAATAATACTGTTTTTCGCAATGAAAAGAACATTCCCTCAAAATACGGTGAACGAATTCAAAGTCACCCTGTAGTAGTAATTAGCATTTAAAAGCTATCGTACAACTACAATTGTTGAATTTGCTGTTGTGTATTTAGTTTTCTTTCTGTTGTTGTGCATATTATGTTACTTATCTGCTTATATCGTTTCTGTGATGTGTCTGGTTGGTATAATATAATAATATGTCTTTCTTCTTCTTCTTAATTTAAATAAATGTTTAATTAAAATAAATAGTTTTTTAAAACGTCCTCCACTGCCGCTCACACATTACTTGCTCAAATAGAGTCGTTCATTTTGCTGAATTATTTATTTCAATTCAATTACTTGGCCACGCTCGGTCACAGCTGGACATAGGTCATAGACAGCCATCCAAATTCAGTTAGGCAATCGGTTCCTGATCGTCGATCCAATGAGCTAGTCGAGTCCTTACGGGTAACGTAGGCTGGCAGTTCTTTGTGGTTTTTATAATGACTTACCCATTTATTGGCAACTTACTTATAATTGTGTTGTAAATAACTAGGGCAATTCTTCTGTGACATTTAATTTAGTGTCGGCGGTCTGGTGGCGCGTTGCGGCAGTGACCGGATGCGGATGTGACGTCATGATGGCCACTTTCCGCGCCCCGTCACATTAGTTCAGAGGGCCCCGGACTAGTCTAGTCTCAGTCTGAGCAAAAAATATGCTGTAATTGTATAGATGGATGGGCGGGCAAGGATATTCTCCGAGAATTTTCTCGTTTGATGAAAACCAAAAATTTGATACATAAATATATATATATAGGGATATATATATATCCCTTATATATATCCCTTTGAGAGGCTGCTTATGATTTATATCTGAGTATGTATTTCTATTCTAATATCTAGTTTATGTACTTTAATTTGTGCACATATATAGACCGTTTTTCTACTGCTTCTCCTGTACCCTAACGTTTGCTAGAAGAAATCTCTTACAGAGATAAGCTCGTCTTTGTACATGTTAATTCTTATGTAATGTCCTGTTAAATGTCTTGTGTGCAATAAAGTATAATTAATTAAGTAGATTTAGTGTATTTGAGGATTTTAGCGAATAACTAGGCAAATATAATTGAATGAAGACATAATTTACCGACTTTTGGGTCTGGCCATGCGAGAACATACTCCCCGGCCCATCTGTAACTAGGTGACTCTATGGTGTTTGGGATACATATTATTATTTTATTTATCTTCGGAGAATGTTATGTTGCAAGAATTTATAAGAACTCTAAATCTTCGGCCGGAGAATGTTTTTAGCGGCCTATCTCTAGTCCTATAGATGAATCTTGTTTCTAACTTTGATCTCTGCTTTAAATACATTAAATTAATAGTAATAAATAACGTTTCTAGCGATAACACCGCCAATTGTATACTATTAAGAACTAGATATTAAGTACCTACCTTATATCTCTGTAAATAACTGGTGTGCAATAAAGTGTTATCTAAATATCTATAACTAAAACTTAGGCCGACTTGCACCACTTTTTAAATGTCACTTAATAACAGCGCAATCGACTAATAACCGCACCTCTTGACGGCAAATTGCTGTCAAAACTTGACCAACAACAACGCTAACGTAATACAGTTATCAAAGTCACTGCCAAAAAAACGATCTCCAAGTTTCCGCTCGCTTGGCAGCTTCCCAGACCACTTTATACATTTATACATTTTAAAAGCAACCCTGACATTATAGCATTGTGCTATGAGGAGGATTTGACACCTCTGCGTAAAAGCCCCACCCGCAGCCCATTGTTTCCTTTTCACGAAGACAAAAGAAAAACATTTTCATCGAGAAACCGCTGTCTTGAAAACAGACACTGCCTCTGAGAAAAAAAAAATCTTGACAGAGGTACCGCTTTGGTTAGGCATTTGGTTAAACTTTTTCAAAGACAACAGTCAAACACTTTCTAAGACTACAATCAAAAGTCTGTAGGTTCGTACGGCAATCACGCTTGAACGGCTAAACGGATTTCGAAATACAGATAGACAAAGTCATGGTTAATAAATAACATAGGACACCGGATACCTACTTTTTATCCGAAACGAACGCGAACGCCTCACCTTTCTAATACTAATAGCTCCTATAGGTACTCGTAATATACTATGAATATTGGGTGGTTTGAAAGCAAAATTTATCAAATACGCTAGTGTGTTTTTTAAAAGAAGGCACTTTCCAAATGTATCTCGACACAAACTCGAATCTATTAGGACCATTAGCCAGCTATAGCGGTGCGTGCGTGCCATGGGTCCGCAGGTCATTTCTCTAATAGATGGAGAGGTGGTACTAATTGTTTGCGACTTTTTAAATAAGAGTTCTCTTGGTACTCGAAACAAGATTTCCCAACTCATAATTTTTTTATTTACGTCTATTCTTAAAAGTAATAGTCTAAACAGTTGGAATTTTAATTACTAACTATATAAGCGCGGTTTTCAAACCACTAAGATTTCAGCGTGTATAACTTGATAGGTACTGATAAATTTCAAAGTGACATTTCATTCCGAAACACTATCGCAACTACCAAAAAATATCGCATTGTCCATGCATTTTACAGTAAGAAAATGCGGAGCTCTTTCAAAAAATATCACTAACAAGTTTAATCATCATCATCATCAGCCATTTGACGCCCACTGCACGACACAGGCCTCCTCCGTGGTTTTCATAACCATGAAGCGTGTTGCCATAATCGCCACGCTTGGCAGGCGGGTTGGCGATCGCAGTATGCGGTTGGAATCTCAGGAAGACGCTGCTGCCCGTCTCCTGGTAATGTATTTCCTCAGTCGCCTTCTATGACATCCATGGAAGGAAAGGGAGTGACGCTATTCTTAATCCGGCGCCACAAGTTTAATGCTCGATAAAAAAAAATAACAAATCACTTTGACGCACGGACGTATTCTCAATACCAGGGACGCGGGATGTAAATTCTACGGACTTTTTTACTTTATTAAAATAACAAATCCACGTTCGTGTCTATTGAAAACTCATCTCGACCGCGAGGATTTATGTTTAAATTATCTGCCGCCTATATCAAGCTATAATATTTAAGCCCTCGACTGCCCTCGCGGAATGGAACGTATATAGGGGGCCCATACTAAGTTGTGCACAGATCTGTGTCGCGGCAAACGAGTGGGAACTAGTAGATACCTGAGGCAGTTTACAGCAATTAGCCTCATTCGTCTAGGTACTTGTGTAGCGTCCTCCAAAACACATTTTCCTCTTCTGTCCTCAGCCATCCTCAACCAGGCGTGCCCCATGATTGCCAATATCTTACATGAAAAGGAACAACGCTTCTATACCTCTCAGCCTGTGGTCAAACAATAGTGCAAAGACGTCAGAGGGAGAACAAAAGACCCTATTACTCTATTGATCTCGGAAATAGGTTGTACCGTAGCCTGGACTACTTCAAATATTTGAGATGTACAAGAATCTCATCATGAGATAAAATATGCTGCAATTTCTGCAAATTGACCGAAAGATACAATCCTGTTACCCACACTCAGTCAAGGAAGTAAGGAAACTACCAATTAAATTAATACGTAGGTACTTGATATTTGCTAATGTACGCTTTTTTCCTCTGTGATGTACGTCATATGGACGATCTGTCAATATGCTTATCTAAAGGTCTTATCTTATTTAACGGTCAATAGGCTTATCTCCTCAGAGAATAAAGATAAGAGTATTCAACCAGCACGTCCTACCAGTTATAGAATACGTAGCCGAAACGTGGACACTGACGATAGCACTTGTCCACCGATTCAAACTCGCTCAACGTGTCATGTATCGGGCTATAATCGGACGGATTCTCTTTGATGGATTGTATTAGAAATGCGACAATTCGCGAAATAACTAAAATTATTATTGACATAGCCTATAACATCAGCAATTTGAACGGCTGGTCATTTCCTCCGAAGAACAAATAGCCGATGGGTTACAAAGCTTATGGAGTGGTCATGAACTGGTAAATGATGCGTGGATTGCCCACGAGCCTGCAGGAACGACGATCTGCACCTATATTACGCGCACCAAATCCTGAGCGATTCCAATCGTCTGTCAATTAAGTATGGTGCGCATAATATTAGTAGATTGCTGGAAGCAGCTGGATGTGGATGGCGGAGGATAGTGGACAATTATAGGTTTTATGATTAATTGATTGAGGCTTATCTTCGAATGGTAGTTAATAATAGGATACTCTTTAAAATTTTGTAAGAAACAATCACAGTAAAGTCTCTTAATACCTCAGCTGGGTTTATTAAATTAAAACTATTATGCATAATATGCAAGAGGTTTTGACGAAAACATTGTTTCAAATATGGCAACGAAATACTCGCTTAAATCCCATTAGTATCGCCGGGCAGAAGTTGCCGAGAAACTTATAATTGCATTGCACTGAAAAGAGAAACAAAGTTGACTTAGGCAGATCGCCCTCCCGGGAATTACTGCACCATTTCTAATCCAAACTCACGTAATCGAATGACTTTTTAGGGTTTTCTATCTAGTTCATGAAATAATAAGAATTGAGCTCACTTTTTCCCTCAATTCAGTAGATGAATGTAAGAATCCTACGTATCAAATGAACGAAGCCAAAGAAAATTATTAAAAACTGGCCAAGTGCGAGTCGGACATTATAGTACAACATTAGACACAAAGATCGAGAAAAAACGACAAAAAATCACGTTGGTTGAATGGGAGCCCCCTTAAATATTTATTTTATTTTAATTGAATTACTTATTTTTGAAGCGAATACAGAACTAAATTCTAAGCGTCTACCTGTTGCCGTTATTAATATACAGCCTTGTGACAGACAGACAGACAGACAGGCAGACAGACCGACAGACGGACAGTGAAGTCTTAGTAACCGCCTTAGGGTGGCTTGACAACTTCTGACAGTAGACGAGCCACTAGTCTACAAGCCTCCACCAATCCGGACTTGGCCCCCGTGGTGGAGTATGGCCTATACCTTCCTCAGGGAAGAGACCCGTGCCCCTCGGTGGGGACATAATAAGTTGATGATGATGATATATAATTGTTATAATACTATTTCGGACTACTTTCAACAGATGGCGTTTGATGGTACGTTTAGAAAAAGTTAATTTTCTAAAACAGCACAAAGTGCTGTGGCTTTTCTGTTCAAATGTACCTATTCTTTCATTTTCCGGTTATTGGGAAAATTTAAGCCGTTCCCAGTTGTTGGTATTACGGTATTACTTCCGTTCCCTTTGAACTTTTTCTGCGTTTACATAACAAATAATTATAACATCTGACAGTGCCTTTTCTCACAAAATCAATTCAGTCCATATTTTCAATATTTTATAGAATTGACGTACCCGTTTTCTTTTCGACACTTGTTCTCTTTCGCGATGTAATGGCCTGTTTCACATTGCACAATGACCAACAGTGTTGGACTAGTCCAACATATTCATAGAATGTTCTTACAACGGCCTGAGTAAAAGTATGTAGCAGCCCAACAATGTAGACTAGTATTTATAGAGCGTTCTTACAACGGCCTGAGTAAAAATATATACCCAACAGTGTTGGACTAGTATTCATATAACGTTCTTACAACGGCATGAGTAAAAATATGTAGATAACCAACAGTGTTGCATTAGTATTCATAGAACGTTCTTACAACGGCATGAGTAAAAATATGTAGCTGCCCAACAGTGTTGGACTAGTATTCATAGAACGTTCTTACAACGGCCTGAGTAAAAATATGTAGCTGTTCAACAGTGTTGGATAGTATTCATAGAACGTTCTTACAACGGCCTGAGTAAATGTATGTATGCCTGCACCCTATTTAATAAAACTGCAATTTCGCGGTTTACTATGATGACTGTATGTACATTGCAATGTCGATTAACCCACAGATTAATAAGTAGGAAGAATCAGTAACTTAATGTACATATAAATTATCATAATAAACTATGAATAAACCACGTTTTATCAAACGTGGCCCATAACGTTTATATCATATAAAAAAAATGTTCACTCACCATTTTTAGGGTTCCGTAGTCCGTCGTGAAATGACTTCCATGAAGTTATTAGTTCTGTCAAGCAGATAAAAAACCCTTTTTCCACCGAACCCTACATTGCGGGTGGCCCGACACGCCCTCAGCCGGTTTTTTTTTAAACTAGTGCCACATGTTTCTATATCATACAAAGATATAATGTACCTTGCAGAGAGCTACTCAACCTTTATATCCCGGACTTATTTTATGGCAGTATAGAGTCGACTTAATGGACAGTTGAACTGTTCTAATATCAACTGTGTTGTATTGTAGTTAAATCGCCGTACCAAACTTTTTGCCCGACACATACCAAGTCTTATGCAATATGACCTTTTTAGTACAGTTCTTTAGCTTCAATACTAGTTTAGGCAACTTTTTTTTTATTTATTTTAAATTAAGTGTGAATTTATTATTATTATACGCCTTGTAAACTTATTTTATTATCAAAGTTATAAGGTAACCCAGGTACTTAGCAACAAATAATCCTCTTAGTAGCCGAGTTCTATTTAAAAATGCTCCCGGAATTATTTTAATTAAAACGCAGTTGCACTAGCAGCGTCAAGGTAAAGGGGACAGTAGGTACAGTATCTCATTTCGACTTCTTGACGGAAAAAATAACTGGCCGAAAGAAATGCAGGGTATGAACATTGCATTGCATATCTACACACCAATGGTTTAAGTTTTGACACGGAATTTTACTGCCGCTGAATATATTGAATAGCTTAACGGGAACACATTCTTTCATATTTAGGGTTCCGTAGTCGACATGAAACTCTTTTATAGTTTCGCCATGTCCGTCCATTTGTCTGTCTGTCTGTCGTGGCTTAGCACAGAGACGACATGTACTAGAAAGCTGAATTTTGGCATAGACAAACATGGCGTAAATAATTTTTCTTGCCTATTTTATTTGTTTGAAGGCGAAAAATTGCTTTCCAACACAATTTTGAAAGTTTGCTATAATGTGAATGTTTATGCGTTTATGTAAACAGAAAACTGAAGAAAATTAAATACAATCAACATTTTAACCGACTCTGCCATTTTGAGTCTATCAAACACCTGGTTTTTTTTTAAATTGCATAACTTAGTACTGTAATTGATTGACTGCTTGATGGGTCGATGAAATGAAGGAGAGCGGCAGGAGGGCAATGAACGAGATTGGCCGGGGACCAGGGAGGTTGGCGTGACGGTGAAGAGGCCTGTAGCCCACAACTTTATGGATTATATAGATAGATACATTACTTAGTTTCAATCTGCGTAAGTAAGACTATCATCGCGAGGAAACCAATTGTTATGAAGCGTTCAAATACCTTTTTCACACCTGCTATTCAGAAAAGATCCCTTGATTCCCTCAAATGAGGGATCAAAGTTGTACTTTTCTTCCCTGATATTCTAGTTTTTTTTTATTGCCCTCAGCATGATCCGTGTGCCGATTTTCACAAAATGTAATTCCAATTCGATTTTTATTTTGTTGCAATCGATCATAAACTTCTTTCGATATCTTAATTGTGTTTGATTAAAATTTTCCTTATAGCAGGTGTGAAAAGCAGTATGTGTCACTCGGTAGCAAAATTATTTCCGTCTTGGGCGTAAACACTTGAATCCCTCGCTACGCTCAAGATTCTACTTTAGAATCCCTCGCTACGCTCGGGATTCTATTGTAGAATCTTTCGCTTCACTCAGGATTCAATATACCGCCCTCGCCGTAAATATATCATTTTGCTCCCTTGAGACACAATCTACTATTAATCGTCCATCCGTGCAGTCTGAGCCCGGTAGTACAGGGGCTTGTTTCATAGAACAATAAATTCATGGTTTATTTGCAATGTTTCGTTGCAAAGTCGACTAATCCACGGAATAAGGAGTAGGAAGACTTCGCTACGCAATCTATAACTAATTGTCATAATAAACAGAGACTTCAAAAAATTGTAAAAAAAAAAAACAAAATTATTTATTTATTAAACAGAATTATTTAATAATTTTTCATTAATTTTAGATTCTGAAACCGACCCCTGATAGTGAGACGTTAGACGGCTTATGTTGAACAAGCTTAATAGAGTGTCGATCTCGGAATACAAAACCTCAACTCCTTACACCACGGGCTGGGCCATCATTCATTTAACGCTCCAGGAATTCCGAGACACTCCGGAAGAAGGATAGTTCTCACAGCCTCGTGCACGCTATTCTTTATTCAAACACAAGTTTAATTCATGGTCACTGAGCTCCTCGTTGAATACCTGGCGGGAAAGAATGACGAAAAGTCAGAGTTTTACTATATACTAGTTATCCGCTGCTTGGTAACTTGATATTGCTTGTTCTCGTGTCCGGTTTCAGTAGTAAGTAGCATTTTACTAAATTTCTTGAATTGAATTGAAAAATTCTTTATTGCACTAAAAACAATTTTGTACAAAGACAAGCTTAGTATTAGATAGTATTTACTTCCAGCTAACCTACGTATTCTTCACACAAAAGTAAATTTTAATCGCTACTAAAGTGACAGCAATTTTGCAATAGCAACATTTACAAAATTATTAATAAAAAAGTGAATTTAAATCGCTATAAACAAATAAATCGAGCGAATGTGGGTGGAAGGGCCGGTAAGGGACGACCCAGACGGTCATACTTCGACCAAATATGGGGATGTATTAGCAAAGGGCAAGATAAAAAGTACCCGAAACCGGCGTGCGTGCATGCAATAAATGTTGAGGAAGCGAAAGTGATCTGTCAGGATCGTAGCAAGTGGCAGTCCCTGGTCTCTGCCTGCCCCTCTGGGATACAGGAGTGAGTTTATGTTATGTTGTGTTATGTAAATCGCTATTAAAGTGACATTTAACAATCGGTGCAAATCATCTTAAGTACCTAAATATCGATCTGTCTCGTTATTTCATGAAAAATCTGAAGAGACAGATCAGTATCAGTACTTAAGTAGGTATTTACTAAGTAAAATCGTCAATTGAGAAACCGGCGATATCTGTATGATATATCAATAAGCTCAGCAGTATCTCGAATATTGGCGGCATGGCAGCCTAGGAAAAAATGTCTTCTTCAGTTTGTTTCATTTATGTGCATACGAATTCTTGTATCTTAAACTGTGTCTTGAAAATGCAAGTCTATCAACTAAACTTGAAGCCTTCTACGCAAAGAGCACAGTACATACATCGAAATTGAATAATGAAAGGATACCTTCGTGTGACTAATGTCATTTGGCTTTTATTCATGGTGCAATGGGACACGTAGTGGCTTCTTAGCTGATTAGCTCTTTGTGCTAGGCCTCGCGGTTTCCTCAAACAACCTGACGGTATGGTTCAAAGGGAATTCGCGACGGAGTTACTCGCTCGTTGCTTTTGCGAGAAGTGACACTTTTGACTTTTGCAAAACTCTGGCAACTTCATAATCTTGTTCGAATTTTGAATTTGAAAAACGAGCAGCACTCATTGCTAGATACAAGACTTCAAAAAAAGCATTAATTAAAAAATGATTAAAAAGAAAAAAAGCCAAGTCTAATCTGAGACCCAGACTGAGGATGACATGTCATGAGGACGGAGGGGGACCATGGAGGATAGAGACCAGTGCCTTTATCTGAGAAGCGGTTCTTAAACTTTTGACCTTATGCAGAGTGGGCACGTATTGTGATTGAGCCCATACTTTCTCTCTCTCTCTGTAAGAGAAGGCTTGTGTCCTGCTGTGGGACGAATATAGGCAGCTTATGTAATATTAACTTCCACGCAACACAATCACTTGTCCTGGTCCCAAACTAGGATACCCTGTGCTATGGTAACTCGGCGAGGACATCACAAACTACACCCAGACTGAGGCCACGTACGGCGGCCTCCCGTGAAAATCGAACCCACGACCTCCTTAATGGTAATCAAACGTGCTATCGCTTAAACAACAAAGCAGTCGAATGTAGATAATGGGGAACTTGCAACAAACTTAAAATCAAGTGGCATTGCTTTTATACAGAAAAACTCAAGAAAGGCAGAGCCCAGGGTTTGCCAAAAACCGTTTTCAGATTTTACGTTCATTCAATAACATGTACAGTCTAGTGTAATTGTTTATTGTTAAAAGATGTATAAGATGTGGCATAAGATACTGTTGCTTGTTGCTTCTATCGATCCTATGATGATACGGAGAGCGTGTGCAACGAACCAATCAGGTGAAAATCACTTAGCCTCGCCCCTTTGAAGCTTCCGGCATCTTAGGTGGAAGGCCCCGACGAGTTTTCAAAGGATCGCTTGAGAGTTGAGACTCGTCTGGCATGCTGCCTCGCTTTGACAATCAATTTTTTTTGAGATTTTAACATTTCTTTACGTTTTATAAATGTGGTCAAAGGGTTTCATGGGTAGTAAAACTACGGGCATTTCAAGTACATTTTCGTTTTTTTACACTTAGTTTTTGATAAAGAAAAGTTTTTTTCCAAAATGATAAATTTTGGTATCAAACTATCTCAACCAAAAACTGGGTACCTACAGTAATTCAATTATCTATCAAACCCTCAGACCGCATTTATCGAGAGCATACTCATTTTCTTAAAACGATTAAATTTTTTAGATTATGCGTGCGAGACAGCATGCCTGACGTAACAGCAGCCTTAGGGCGAAATCTGAGATTGATCGTTCATTTTCTGTTTCATTCCTCGATCACACGGCATGGTCAAAATCAATGTACAGATTTATAACGCGGTCAAATAAAAAAATATCAGTAGTACCAATATTTCTGTAACACCTTACATTTATTAGCCCGGTATAGTCACGCACGGGCGGCGCTAACTTCTTTTAAAGCTGTTGATAGTCTTGCGCATTCTAGCGTATGTTCAATACTTTACCTGTTATACCACACCACAAAATAAACGAGAGCATTTTAGCGAGCGTTATAGCGAAACGACAGTAAAATTGCTCCGAGCTTTTTGCCGAGCCGAGCAATTTTGTCATTGTTCCGCCTCTTGACACCTACATTATGAGTATGACGAGCACTTTGCTAGAATGATCGTGAAATTATTCGTAGCGATGCAATGACTGGCTCTATACTTGGTTCAGTTCATTGTTCAGTTCGACAAATTTAGAAACGGCGAACGTCATTGTAGGTTGACATGACAACACTTCATTAATTATTAATTAATTCTTTATTGCAGCAAGATAGTTTACAAAAGGTGGACTTAATGTCTTTACAACGCTCTCTGTTCAGTGCAACTCTGAATAACTCTTTCGCGTTTCGGCGCTTTTCATACGCTTTTTCATAGGTGTAGCTATTAGGCCGATACCAATATCTATAGCCCGCGTGTATGGTATTTCTGGGGCTTTTTCTCTATAGTCGTAGTTCTTGAACAGCAATAATTCGTTTCCGTCACGTATCGCCCGAGCACCGCCTCCGAATGAATGGCAGTCGTCGATCGTATCTCCGTATCGCATCATAATCGCACCCCTTCGTCGGGCCTTTGCCTGTGCTACCTTCAGGTTTTCACCATTGAACTGAATATAGGGTTAATTCTGAATACAGGATTATAGGGTTGATTCTGAATACAGGATTACAGGAGTGATTCTGAATACCGGATTACAGGAGTGATTCTGAATACAGGATTACAGGAGTGATTCTGAATACAGGATTACAGAAGTAATTCTGAATGCAGGGATAATTCTGACTACGGTGGTTGGTTTTCTTATTTACAATAAGTTTTTTTATTTGAACCTTGATAGCGACTTTTGTACTAACTATATGACAGTTGACGACCGTTGATTTATTTTTTCGTGACAACCAGCCAGTGTGACACCCGCGTCGTCAATACCTTTCATTTGGCACCTCATTTGTCAAAATTGGTCTAGCCGCTTGAATTCTGAGTTGGTGAAGTGACATACAGACGCGAAAAAAGCGTAAAAGAGAGGCCATTACATTATAGGAGTGTGGCGCTGGATTAAGAATAGCGTCACTCCATTTCCTCCCGTGGATGTCGTAGAAGTCGACTAAGGAAATAAATTACCAGGAGACGGGCAGCAGCGTCTTCCTGAGATTCCAACCGCATACTGCGATCGCCAACCCGCCTGCCAAGCGTGGCGATTATGGCAACACCCTTCATGGTTATGAAAACCACGAGGGAGGCTTGTGCCCTGCAGTGGGCATCAAGTGGCTGATGATGATGATGATAACATTATAGGAGTGCCGCCTTCCTTTCGGCTTAGTGGCCGTCAAAACTGTCTGAAAATATATCTACTTTGGACAGACCATTTAGATTTTATAAGACCAGTGAGCAACTTCGACAAAGAGACCGCGAGAATGATCCAGCTTAGTTAAATTCAGAAAGTGGCCAGCTCTTGGTAAATACGTTTCCTCTGTCTTCATTTCGACATGCGCAAAAAAGTTTTAGTACTTAAGCACGCTATGTAGTTCCATGTATCAGATTATATTATCAATGCGGCCCAGTTCTCTGTGGCTTTATGGGAGGAACAAAACAGGCCCTATGGGTTCCAGCAGCCGTCTCCACCAGGCACAGAGTGACACTGGCTCTGGAAAGCATTCCAGCAGGAGGATTATAAAATGTCTTGTTTATAGTGCCTACGACTTACGATCACATTAGACATGGAACTACCGTCGTATTGGAAGTCATTAAAATAAAATGTGACGTTGACCTTTGTACTCCCGAGTTGAGGAAAACTTGTTTGTCAGTGAAAAATAAGGGCTCGTACACAAAATTGCGATGCGACGTCACATCGCAAAAATCTGCGAGCTCGCGCGACATCGCAAGAACTTGCGAATAGAATCGCATCGGCTTTTATCTATCTAATATGTCGGAGCGTGGCCAACGCCATCTACCAGATGATAGCGATTTCCTATTTTTGATTGTTTACTCTTTGATTTAGAGTCGGTAATCCGAAAGAGCCCTTATTGTGTCGCCATGTCCGTTGGTCTGTCTATCCGAGGCTTAGCTCAGAATCGCTCAAATCAGAAGCTCGGAAACGGCTCCAACGATTTTCATGAAATTCAATATGCAGGGGGTTTCGGGGACGATAAATCGATCTAGCTAGGTTTCATTTTTAGAAAACGTCGTTCTGTCCGTGTTTTCAGGCAACGAAAACTGCTACAATATCATTAACATACCTACAAGGTGAATTGAATTTCGCCACCATCTACAAGGTTGTAATTGCTCGGGTGGGAAACCGGGCATTCCGGAACCCAGAAGACCCCGGTTTGAGCCCAGATGTCTCCAGTTCGATTATATTTTTCCCTTTTATTTCCCCTTTTTTGTCATCATATCTAAATATAATTTCCAAAAAACACGATTAGCCAAAAAAAAATACCGAGCAAAGCTCGGTCATCCAGGTACTTATAGTAATAAATGGATGAACCCACAGAAGTAAGCACTTCTTTTTATGACCCATGTTACGACCTAGTTTACAAAATACGTTCAGTACGGTTGACAGTCGTCAAAGGAATGGTCACCCGAATCGTGGAAGGGAGATGCCTTGCCGCACGAAATTGCATCGCAGCAATTCGAGTCACAGTTTTCTGCGTTGCAAAATCGCATCGCGCCGATTCGCAGTTTTGTGTACGGAGTCTATGAGAATACTTCTACGTCGTTAATTTGTTTTTAGGGTTCCGAAGTGAAAAAGAGCCCTTATAGTGTCGCCATGTCCGTTGGTTTGTCTATCGGAGGCTTAGCTCAGAATCGCTCAGAACCGCTCAGAACTAGAAAGCTGAAATTTGTCATAGATATACTATACATATGAATCACGCCGACAAAACCGTCAAAAAAAAACGTATTTGGCATTACGCCCGAAATCAATTTAAATTTGTATGTCTGCTTATCGTGAAAGTCCCGCTTAGCGTAAAACATCGGTTTACCGAGTGCTTTCGAAGGAAATATCGCTACACAAGACTGTATAAAAACTAATTTAACCACAACAATCCGTCCCATCTCCCTCAGAAGCTTTCGAGCGTGAAATTGGATGTGTACTTAATTACTCGGTATTGATGAGCGCTTGTTTGAAAAATATTTATACCCAACTGTATGTACCGTTTAAAGCTTTTATTTATTGAAAGAACACAAACATTTCATTCAGTCTAGGTGTATTTATATGTTTGTGTTGTCCTTGCCTGGTTACCATAGCACAGGGTATCCTAGTTTGGGACCATGACAAGTGGTTTTGTTGCGAGCCAGAAAAAATGCTATCGTAAATCTTTTATTACTAGCAAACTGACGATTACAACAGAACATTTTTCATCTAGGGGTAATACCTGAAAAGACAGGTTCCAACTCACTCACATATTTGTAGGATGAACTGTAATCCCAACTAAATGAAGACCTTTTGGATGACACGCATTTGTATAATAAAAATTAGAGCGTGTAATTTCAGATCAAAAGTAACATTATTAAAGTAACACTAAAGCTAGCTTTGAGTCGCATTTTGTTTTAAGTTTTATAATAAATAGGTACTTTTTTGTTATCAAAATTAAACATATTTTAAAAGTTTTGTGTTCGTATAAAGCCCTCATGAAGAAACAATGCTGGCTGTAGCATCAGGTTATCTCTATTATTATGTACTAGCTGACTCGGCAAACGCTGATTTGCCATATTAATTAGCTAATTACCTATTCTCAGACCTAATAAATGTACACAACATAAAAATCGGTGAAGTCGTCTCGTAGGAGATCGATAACAAACACTGTGACACGAGATTTTATATATTAGATATTGTCATCAGAACTATACAAGCATTTGAATTTGTACAAGCAGTGGCGTTTTCTATAGATTAATACAAAGACAGAAAATAAATACTGACAATTAATCTGACAACAAATTTACCATTTTAGAAATGTAACTCCGCCTACCTCCGTAAGAAATCTGCCTGATAAAAAAGTTGAAAAAATAATGTGTTGTAATTGTAACCATTCGAGTGGCAAACTTAAAGTTGTCGAGATTTAATAGGTGAGATTCAATACCAAATAAATCGGTACCCTGAATATGCGATTATTATGATAAATCGATTCCAAATTATATCACCTCTGATTGGTTTCTTAATTAATTTTTTGGAAATTATAGAATGAGGCACAAAAAACCTGAGTTTTGTAACAATAATAAAACTAATCGCTTAACCATTATACATTTTATTTACTTTCGCCACTTTATCTGGCGAAAGTAAATAAAAATTATAATGGTTAAGCGATTAGTTAAGCCAAAATTATCTGTTGAGCTATTTTCGCCTGTGTAATAAATAATAATAATATCATTATCAATATTGACGTCTCTGTCATATTTTTTTGTATGATTTTCCTCCATTTTTGTACTTAATTTCCTCCGTGTTCCTCCGTGATCGTGGCGCAAAGATACCCAACAAACAATACACCGAATACAAAGAAGCGAACAGTTTTGTTCCAATATGGCGATAAAATACACGAAGCGTGGTTGTCGAGGTGGGACACTATCGCCAAAAGTTTTGCCAGAAAAAAAATCTTTTTAATTGTTTCATTTTTATATACTTACTTATAAAAAATTAAGTTTAATTTTTATGTTATTATTTTATTATCAAATACAGCCGATAAAGATCTACAATCAAAAAGTTACAGAACTACGGATTATAAAATAATTAACCACAGATCTGTGTAAAGAACTGAGAACGTAAAACTGGTTTATCTACGAGTACACTAATGTTGTAACATTCTACTTATGTTTTCAATACTTGACTTATAATTACTACTGTTATAGCGCAGACAACAAAACACTCAATTTAAGCAATTTCACATGATGGTATAATATTCACATCGATATCGTAAAATCTCATTATAACATCAATAAAACGCGACCAACTTGATTGCAGGGCCAATCAGGTTGGTCGCGTTTTATTGAAGCGCGCAGCTGCGCTCTCATTGGTTAAATTTTAATGGCGGCAAATTCACTGTGATTACGCGTGAATTTAATTTAATAAATTAAAAGTTAAAAATGGATAGCGACGATGATATTTGTACGCCTCCGGATATTCTAGAAGTGGCAACAAAATTAACTCACAATCTTTTGCCAGAAAAATCTAGAAAATTATATGAAAAAGAATATAATAACGTTTTGGCATGGAAGATCGAAAAGAAAACTACATCATTTTCTGAAAATGTCATTCTTGCGTATCTCAAAAACCTCTCCGACAAATTCATTAGTGAAGATAAAGTAGTGTATGCAACTGCATATAACACGGGTATTAAAACACTCGTTACTATTATGAAACTCGCTGCGCTCGTTTCATAAACTCACACTCGTGTTTTAATACCCTTCATTATATGACAGTTGCATAAACTACTATTTTCGGACGTTTTTTAATAATTAAAAATATCGATTAACTTTGGAAATCACGTAAGAATAGAAGTAGTTAAATAGTGTATGTACTTCAAAAAGTGATGTTTTGGACCCAAAACGTTACCATTTGTTTTTTTTTTATAAGTTGTTGATTTCATTAAAATTTACATTCCATCTCCATAGCTAGGTGTACAAACGGACCTATTAGATCTCGACTGCTGGAGTGCAATTGTAATGCAGTTCCGAAAATATAAAAACTGTCCAAACTAAACTTATGTTTCTCTTTGTTACAGATCCAAAATGAACTATAGAAGAAGAGAGCTGGCATTTTAAAAGAAGCAATAACCCAAATTATTATTGATCATAAACATACTGTAGAAGTGTAGCGCCTATTAATAGAACGGATAGATATGGTCTAAAAATAACGTGCTAAGCTTAGTAAGTAGAAAAAATTTCATAATAAAAAAAAATCCCACGGTTAAGAAAATGTCACGTAAGAAACTAAAAATATTAGCCCTAGCTCTACAACTGTAGCTTAGCTTTAGTTCCGTCCGCAGCGCATGAAAATACCCTATATCCTTTAGTTAGCATACTAAAACTATGGACTTCGAAAGTTAAACCGAGAGCGTGGCATAGGTTTCGGGCGAGCCTATCCCACTGTCGTTGCCCCAGAAAAAAGTGAAGACGTGCTCCAGAAAAAAAAACCGTTTGACGCCTACTTATTTCTTGCCGGAGTGCGTGAGTCAACTCCCTCGGTCAAAAAGCGCTCACAGTGAATCGCTTGAAAGAAGTGCCGCCTAGAGCCTACAAACATTTGGCGGAAATCCTATGATGATAAAACGAAGATGCCTCAGCGCGCAACTCCGCCGTCGGGCCTGATGCGGCCGCTCGTGGTGCTGGCTCTGCCCGGAATGTATTTGCTCTACAAATACAACCAATATCGGCAGCAGCAAATGGAGACCGCCAGGCGACGCGTAACCGAGAGGGAGCTAATGCATCTCAACACTAAAATCGTGAGTACCTCTCTTTATTTATTATTTTAATTCTTCATTGCACTAATTACATTGTAAATGTATAATTACAAGAAGCATCCTCTTCCAGCAAACGGCGACGGGTAGTACAAGAAAAATATGAAATACAATAAAAAACTTACGTAAACATACGGAAAAACATTAACTCTCTTTTATTTTGACATGACTCCCCAAACAAAAAATAGTGTGTTTTCGATTCAAGATGGTTAACTCCAAAATGCGCAATTCCTGAGATGCCCCAATTAGAGTTTGTGCTTTACAGCAACTTTTCTTCACCGATTTTTTCTCAGATAATTTTTTTCGAAAAGACCCTGACTTTTTGCCTTTTGACCGTACATAATTCGCGCTCTCTCACTGTCGCAGCATCCAGTAAATCATTGTTCTACATAGAAGAAATAGCTATTCTGCGATTACGTAATATTAAGGTTTTAAGAATTATCAGTCTTATGTCCTAAGTACTGACAATCACTATTGATATAAAGATCAGATAACTCTTTTTATAAAAGGACTAATGAAAAAAAAATTTTTGCATTAGTGACGCTACTCATACGTTTGGAGCCCCTTAATTTACCTACATTGTGTTAAATTGGTACGTTTCGAACTGAAATAAAATCCTTTTTTATGTTACAAGCATGAACGGTTGTTCCACTTAAGAAACTAAAGTGGTTCAAAAAATGTTTACACGAAAAAAAACAAGAATTGTAGTTTTATGTAACGGTGCCAAGGGCGTCACTTGTACTAACAAGGGTAACTACCCAATACCTAGTACGTACTCTGTGGGTATTACCCGATACGTACCCCCTGTGGTGCCAAATGTAGTAGGCTGATAGTAAGCATATGCCTAGGCGAGCGGTGGTAGCCTAGTGGGTAGAACATTGGACTCTGAAGCGAGAGACCCAGGTTCGATTCCCAGTGCGGGCATGTACCTATGACTTTGTTTTCTAAGTTGTGTACATTTGTGAAGTTATAGTAGCAATACCACTCGCTAAATGTAAAGGAAAACATCGTGAGGAAACCTGAGTGTCTGAGGTGTTCACATACCTCAGCGCTTTAAATTGCCAATCCGCGGTGGGCACGCGTGGTGATTAAGCCCATACTCTCTCCTTGAGAGAAGGCCTGTGCCCTATAGTGAGACGCATAGACATCTTCAGATATCTATGGTGGGACGTATATAGGCTGCTCATGTATTCATCAAAATTTCATTAAAAACTTATCTCAGTGTAGCTCTCACAGTTTCAGAGATATACGGCCTTATTTATAAAAACACGATTCCCCTAAAGCACTCCTAAAAGGCAGTTTATTTAATCTGTGGTTACCACTATTCCTTGTAAAATCTCCACCACAGATTATTTTTATGGGCGTTTTAAGGAATCGTGTTTTTATAAAAAAGACCCATAGACCTCAGACTTTCGATAAAAACAATGCACAAGTCGGATTAAAGGGGACTTTTGACATAGCATTTGTAATTAAGGGGGTGCAGGGAGTAACACTAGCGACACGGAGGAAAAAAACATATCATTTTTTACAGATCAAATTTGCAAAAAATGTCAGTACAATTTCTCAAACATGTTAATAGTGATTTTTTGTACCTATGGCCGTGAACTTAAGGCAAAAAACCTAGGACTAGATAACATTAACGCCAGAAAGAAAACGTCCCAGGTTCGTGATCCTAGGTCCGTTGTCGTGCGTCCTAAAAATCACTGTTAGCATGATTGACAAAAAAAAATCATATTTAATGTCTGTACAATCTCTCAATCATGTTAATACTGATTTTTAGGACCTATGGCCGTGAACTTAAGGCAAAAAACCTAGGACTAGATCAGGTTTGTGATCCTAGGTTCTTGGTCGTTGGTCCTTAAAAATCACTGTTAACATGATTGACACATTAACATGATTTTTTTTCCTTGTTGGCGCTAGAGTGTTACTCCTTGGAGCCCCTTAAGGAACAAAGCTGTAAGACGCCATGACATTTGGTAATAGATTGGTAGATGTTCGCGGAATATTTGAAACATGGCCTCAATATAAACGAGTACGAACTTTCAGCCTGAAATTAGTGTACGGCTTGGTTATTCGGACGTGCGTGTACGAAGGACGGCAGCGTGAGTTGGACGGCCCATCAATCTTGTTGAGAAAACGCTTTCGCCAACGGATATTAAAATAGATAGCTAACGTATTGCTGGCAGTGTTGGTATATAACAGAACATCCACACATCACAATAAGGTTCGGGTCATGGTCCCGAACTGGGATACCTGTCATATGGTATATAGAGAAGGACACCACAAACAATGATCAAAATCCAGACCATATTACGATACGGATACAGATGACTTTTCCCTAGATGTTTTTTTAATGTAGCTTATATACGTCCCACTGCAAGGCACAAGCCTTCTCTCAGAGAGAGAGTATGGGCTTAATCACCACGCGTGCCCACTGCGGATTGACAATTTCAAGCGCTGAGGTATGTCAACACCTCTGATACTCAAGTTTACTCCCGATGTTTTCCTTCACCGTTAGCGAGAGGTTATTTATACTATAACTTCACAAATATACATGCCGGGATTCGAACCCACGACCTCCGCTACCACCGCATATTTAAATAATTAAAAAAGTATATATTTTTAGTGCGTAATAACCTATACCTCTATTTGTAAACTATTTTTGGATAATGAAATATTTTTTAAATTAATATTTATATGTATCTTTAATACGGTATAAAATTGAATTTCGATAGTTCATAGAATTATAACGAAAACAAAAAACGATACTGCACGTTTATGTACCCTATATTACATAAGCTAACATAAGGTTTCTAGCAACAGCACACTTCTACCAGTTCAATCAAGTTCAGTTGAACCTTAATTAGTTTTTCTATATATTTTAATGTGTATGTATAATACTATGGGCGTCAATGTAGCTTAAAACTAGAATATATATATTCATATTACTCTATGTACCTAATATTAATATTCTTACCTGTTTTACATGCCTAATAAACAAAATAAAAATAAACCGGCAAGGAGTTGAAAGGAATTAAAAAGAACATTTTCTAATTGGGTACTGGCCGTGCAAAAATAGGGCCTAGTATTTATTTAATCAATGAGATGAATTAGGTGAGGATGAGGAGATTTTTTATCAACGATTTGTTGGGAAATAATCTCAAACGGGAATATAGGAAGGTGTGTTAAGGTTTCCTGTTGCTCTACTAACCGCTCAACCGCTACAGTGTGGAACTCTCGCTGTTTCGTAGAGATAAGCGATTTGTTCGAGAAACTTTTTGCCGTGGTAGCTCTGCTAGCCGGTTTCAAAATGAGGTACGGGATTAATAATAGGCGGGCGGGAATAAACTTAGGCCTTTGCATCTACGTAATGAGATGATTCAATATTCCACGTTTGTGTTTTTCCTGGTACAATAAAGAATATTCTTATCTTATCTTGTGTTATGAATCAGCGTCCAGTGGCACCTTCACTGACACTAGACGGGTGAAGGGACCACTCGGACGCTGCAGTGCCTGGGACATTGTATTTTAGATGCAGTAGGCTTGCCCAGCACCTATACCATCCTGAAAGCTTAGTCGGCCTAACCCACAGGAAAGACAGGTCAGTACGTGCGGAGCCAACCAAGCCGCGTGTTTCCTCACGATGTTTTCCTTCACCGTCAGCGTGTGGTATTGCTACTACAAATTCGCCCATGTACGTAATAGGCGGGCGGAAATGTACTCTAAGAATTTTTTGCTTGACGAGAACTTAAAATTGGAAAAGGTGTGAGTTTATCATTACTGTAATGTATAATTCCCTACTAAGCTTGTCTATTCTAAGAAATAAGTTGAATTGTAAATAGCTGGTCGGCTTTCCAACAAACAAACAAAATTAAATTAAGATTAGCTACACACAGACTGAGGCCATTTGCACAAATCGAGTGCGGTGGTCTATGTATTACTTATTATAATTCAAAGTCACGACTCACCACAGTATGCAGAGAAGTATAAAGCTAGCCCTAGACTGCCAAGCCAAGAGGGTGTGTCTGTCTAATAGGCTTACGCACGCAATAGTAACGGTTAGGCCAGATTCTTGAAGTTATAACACAAATTACCTTGGATTTGAACTGGTGTGCATCAAATCAAGGTACCCGGCAATATTCTAAATACAACTGGTTTCGAGGATGCAACAGCAATTAAAGCCGGCCAGGTGCACATCGGGCCGTAGGGTGTAGGGTTCCGGAGTAAGAGGTTGTTGTATCTGCTTTACAGAACTAACAACTGCATCATTCAAAAATATTTAGTAGTAATAATTTTTTGTTTGTGCCTTATTTGCCCTTTTCCCGCTGTCTGTTTAATACTTTAAACGTCAAGGCTGGCTAAAAGAAATTTCTCTTGAAATAAGTCCACCCTTGCTCATAGTCTAAGGCATTCATGTTTTTTTAAGTGCTAAATTTTGTAATTTGTGCAATAAAGTGTAACAAACAAACAAACAACGTAAATAACTTTCAATTTATTTTGTACACAGTTTACCTTTTATAAGTTGGTCACCTTAAGCCTTAATAGTTTTACTTTTAAGTTCATTATACGAGCTATCGGGCGGTGGTAGTGGAGCGGTAGAACGCCAGCGTCTCTTTCGGGAGGTCATGGGCTCGAATCCCGGCATTTAACAATAATTATAACTTCGTTTTCTTAGTTACGTACATTTGTGAAGTTATAGTAGCAATACCATTTGTTAACTGAGAAGGAAAACATCTGCGAAAATGTAGTGTCGACCGAAAACTGAAGAGAGGCAAGCGTGAAGTGTCAGCACTCACGCGAGGCGCGGCAGGTCCTCGGCGGCGGGCAGCGCGTGCGGCAGCGCGGCGGGCAGGTAGCGCAGCGCCGCGCCCTGCGGGCAGCAGCTCCGGCCCGCGCGCCATCAGCTGCGCCAGCGCCTCCACCAGCTCCTGCCGCACACACACACACATCAGCTGCGCCAGCGCCTCCACCAGCTCCTGCCGCACACACACGCACACATCAGCTGCGCCAGCGCCTCCAACAGCTCCTGCCGCACACACACACACATCAGCTGCGCCAGCGCCTCCAACAGCTCCTGCCGCACACACACACACATCAGCTGCGCCAGCGCCTCCACCAGCTCCTGCCGCACACACACGCACACATCAGCTGCGCCAGCGCCTCCAACAGCTCCTGCCGCACACACACACACACATCAGCTGCGCCAGCGCCTCCAACAGCTCCTGCCGCACACACACACACATCAGCTGCGCCAGCGCCTCCACCAGCTCCTGCCGCACACACACGCACACATCAGCTGCGCCAGCGCCTCCAACAGCTCCTGCCGCACACACACACACATCAGCTGCGCCAGCGCCTCCAACAGCTCCTGCCGCACACACACACACACATCAGCTGCGCCAGCGCCTCCACCAGCTCCTGCCGCACACACACACACACACATCAGCTGCGCCAGCGCCTCCAACAGCTCCTGCCGCACACACACACACACACATCAGCTGCGCCAGCGCCTCCAACAGCTCCTGCCGCACACACACACACACACATCAGCTGCGCCAGCGCCTCCACCAGCTCCTGCCGCACACACACACACACATCAGCTGCGCCAGCGCCTCCACCAGATCCTGCCGCACACACACACACACACATCAGCTGCGCCAGCGCCTCCAACAGCTCCTGCCGCACACACACACACACACATCAGCTGCGCCAGCGCCTCCAACAGCTCCTGCCGCACACACACACACACACATCAGCTGCGCCAGCGCCTCCAACAGCTCCTGCCGCACACACACACACACACATCAGCTGCGCCAGCGCCTCCAACAGCTCCTGCCGCACACACACACACACACATCAGCTGCGCCAGCGCCTCCAACAGCTCCTGCCGCACACACACACACACATGCTACGTAGAATGGCCCAACGACGAGTATGAGGAGTGCGGAAATCTCCAGTCGAACTAGAACTATATGTGCTATGCCCTGATTTTTTTCACGTTTCTACAATCAACCGTTTAGCCGGGAGAGGAGAAAAAGGGGGACGCCCTACTCGGACAAAAATTTGCGCTTTAAAGCTTAATTTCGCTAACGGAACCCTAAATCGAAAAATGGTCTTTCTACATCCACAGTATTTTATAATGACCAATTATTTTCCTGCGTCGCTTAGCGCAATTTCGATGGCTTTGAACTAGTTGAACACAGAAATGACAAGAAAAAGCTTTTGAATGCTTAACAGAAAAAAAGCGGTCTCTACTCTCGCGTGATATTTTAACTAGATTTTGGCAGGAGGCACTCGCAAAAATGAAAGAAAGAAAATTTTTACTTGGATATGGTTACCACCGCACAGATTTACGTCTAGTGTGGTAATCAACGCAAACCATGCTTGGAATGTCTTTCTTTTTAATAAAACATTTTGTATTTTTGGTATTTTCATATTAAGGTCAAATGGAAAATTCCCGCATCGGGCACTTTTCAGAACTGACTATCGACAGTCAGATCTTTTCTAGTATTTATTTAACTTCACTTGCCCCTTTCCAAATGGAGTCGAAAAGAAATCTTATCAAGTCGGAATCTCCGGGGGAATAACAATGGTTACCCAGGCTAGAGTAAAAAAATGTTACCTACAAAAGGTTAACTCAACATACCTAACAATCTAAATTCTCTTTAGCGGAAAAACTGATGATGACTATAGTGATGTGCCGCTGGGAATTTCCCGAACTCACAGAAATTCAAGAGGCAGGTGTAGGTGCGAAAGTGAAGCTAAGATATCTCGTACGTGAAAATCGGGACAACGATACGTCATGCGGAATATCCCGAGCGTCATTTGATGGTTTTTATATTAAGGCTGCTCTTACGCGGAGCTTGCTGTGTCGCCCGTACAATTTAACATTTTTTTATATTGTAATATTATAAGTCAACTTTTGAAAAATGAGGTCTGAGGTTTTGATGTATACCTAATTAAATTACGGACATTTTAAAATTTTTTTTTGTTTTCCTACCTATAACGTAGATTTTAAGAAAAAAAGTTGTTTCCAAAATTATTAATTTTGACATAAAATTTTCTCAATCAAGAACCTAGTACAGGATAAAAAATATGCCTTGAATATCCAATTATGCAATTTAATTATCCATCAAACCCTCAACCACAATCATCAAAGTGATGCTATTTTATTACATCACTAAAAACGTTAAATCGTGCGATCGAGACAGCTTGCTCCACTTAAGAACAGTCTTAGGTTTTAAAAGTGTTGCCGAAAACAATAACCTTGGCAAGTTCCATAAATGTGAAACAATTTAGAAACTATATCAAAGTGACTAATAAAATGTGAAAAATTTAAATAAAAGAAATAATCATCATCAGCCATTTGACGCCCACTGCAGGACATAGGCCTCCCTCATGGTTTTCCTAGCTTCGAACATATCCATGAGGGGTTTTGCCATAATCGCCACCGCAGTATGCGGTTGGAATCTCAGGAAGACGCTGCTGCCCGTCTCCTGGTATTTTAATTCCTTAGTCGCCTTCTACGACACGCACTTTTAAAAGTACAATTAAAAGACCCTTTGACATTAATTTAAAAATTAAAATAATACCCAAATAAACAATATTACGTAATATAAATTAAATATAAAAAGAATATTATAAATTCTGGGTTATATAATCTCCTCCTTACGTTTTGATATTGTTTGATTTTCCACCTTTAGCTAGAAATGTTACAAAGATGTTTCTTCTCCACATTCTACTTATTTTTTATGATTTAATTGCTCTAATACTAGCGTTATACTGACTCAAATGATCTTATTTTGCGTTTTACTTTGTACTTAGTTATTCGCGTGTATTATACACAACATACACTGAGGCTAGGTCAAAAAAAGTTCCGAGTAAATAGAAGTGATTGATTGCTGCTAGAAAGCAATGTCCTGAAACTAGCTTTACCTTTTGGAACATTAGGTACTGTATATTTTTGTGTCCTACTACTTCTAAATGGAATGTGCTGTTTAGTATGTAATTTTAGAAATCGATTTCTACTTGAAGGGATTGGATAAGATTAGAATATTATTCATTTACGTACATTTCAGCTTTTTGTTTGAGCTATTCACATACCTACCTCAGCGCTTGAAACCGCTAATCCGGGTTAGGCACGCGTGGTGATTAAGCCCATACTCTCTCTCTGAGAGAAGGCCCGTGCCCTACAGTGGGACGTATATAGGCTGCTTATGCTACGTACATTTGTGACGTTGTAGTAGCAATACCACTCGCTAACCGTAAATAATAACATCGTGAGGAAACCTCAGAGTCAAAGGTGTTCACATACCTCAGCGCTTGAAATTGCCACTCTGCGATGGGCACGCATGGTAATTAAGCCCATACTCTCTCTCTGAGAGAAGGCCTGTCCCTGCAGTTGGGCATAAATAGGCTACATAAAAAAATGTTCAGTGGAAAATAACATAAATACGAAAAATATGAAAAATTTTCACATTATTTAGGTAAATTCTGGACAGTTTCTTATGTGCCAAAACTCTCTGTAACTTTTTCATGTACGGCATACCACACAGGGCGTCATAATCCCAACTAAATGCGTTAAGCAACAAAGAAAATCGTTTTAAAGGCTTTATTAAACTTTGACGTGACCCACCTTAATTCGTGGCTTTTCACGCTTTTGTGAGGTTTCAAGTTTGCAGGGCAGTTTTCTCTTTCTCGTTTCAGGTTTCGTTTTCATTATCATAAGTTACGGTTTTTTTTATTTTCAGTTCTCAGTTCTCTTTTTTATTGTACGTATTTGTTCCGTGTTGTGGACGAAGCTCTTGGTGGATATTGTAAGGTGCATGTAATGTAAAGTAATTTAATTTAAGGTAGTGTAATGCAATTTAATGTAATTAATTTAATGTAATGTAATGCTATGTAATATTCACTGTGTTTATATTTATTCTTTATTGCAAATAATAAATTAGAAAATTATTTACATACCAATGTTACAAAGGCGAACTTATCTCTGAGTGACTATATTGACTTTTCGATTTAATAAAAACTCTACAATGCGTTATTAGCAGTAAATACTTTTTCATCCCCCCATCTCGGAAAGAGTATGTTTGCTCTTCGATATCTGAGTGCAAAAGCCGTTTTTATCCGCTAGAGAATAAAGTAAATTGAATTTAGAACATCGAGTTCACTAAGTTTGTAAATTCAAAACATCATTAAACCTATTACACTCTTTATCTTTATTACAATATCGGAGAGCTGTCAAGAAACAATTAATTGAACATACATGTTTTTTAAACCTATTTACTTCTACCTCCATGGTGCCGAATTTATTATACTACTTTTTTTAATTTGTTATAAACTCAGACTCGGAACCTCCTTTGTGTTTTTTTGCATTTAGTCATTTCCTCGCTGAGGTGGGATGAAAAGTTACGTGTTGCACTCGAGTGCAAAGATTTTTCACCTCGTGCTCTTTTGATTCCCTCGCTAACGCTCAAGATTCTAATTTATTAATCAATTTTTTAATCGATTCAATTTTAGAATCCTTTGCTTGCTTTGTCAACAAAATTGAGCACGCGGTTAAAAAGCAACTTTGCACTCTTGTATAACAAATAACTATTAACCGACAGCGCGTTCTTTAGAAAGAATTATAACTTATGATCCTTAAAGAATGTGGTTTGTGCTATAATTCGTAGCTAGCACCATTATTTTAAATGAGTCTCATTGCTTATACGACGCTCCATAAGCTAGTAAATTGTTTTCACTAATTACCAACAATGTTTTAAGGACCAATCGGCAAAGATATCTAGAGACACTTTACCTGAAAAAAAGTAACCAACAATACGTCTTAATGACACGCGATGCTAATATATAGTTATATATTAACCGGGTCTAATCGCGATTATTTATTAGGTAAAATTTATGTACGTCATAATCATACGTATATTGATAGAGTACACTTTGCAAAATATAATAGTTTAAATGACGCAGGATATCCAATTTGCCAGCACTTGTAGTGGATCACTTTATGACGCTAAATCCGATCGGTTTACCGGCTAAGCCGAATCCTATTTGTTCCAAATCTTACTGAAGCTGTTTGGAGTTTGCGAAACAAACTTTATAACGACCTTTACCAACGCCATGCATCACTACATTGCAAAATTAGAACACCGGCTCACTACCTTTATTAAGATAGTCCAGTAAAGTGCAGACACAATGAAGATTCCGTCTAAACATTGTCAAACTACTTCCTTTAGTTTTAATCTAAAATTAAGACAAAAAAGGTTTCTGAACGAGAAAAGTGGCCAGTCTGAATCATGTGAGAGTTGACTTTTGACCTTTGACGAACAGCCTCCCCATTCATTTTAAGATAAAATTACCACCAGTAATGAAGAACAAAGTAGGCCAATATCAGAGGCGGTAGTGACGCTATAAATATCAAGCCAGTGTCAAGGCAATTCGTTGCCTCCCGCTTTCCCTTTCGCTGGGATCAACTCCATTTGTTATGCAACCGCCTATAAATACGGGCCGGGGATTAGATCTAATTTATTATTTCATCAGCTAAATCGGAGATGAGGTTGTTTTTAGTAGTACCTGCTAAGACTGTGTTTACTGTGGCAGAACGGGGAGGTGGGTTACGGGTACCTAGGATATTGTGATTATAAAAATAACTAACGTACATGGGTACCTAAACGCTGTATCCCGGAAGGGTAGGCAGAGATCGGGGTTTGCCACCTGACAAACCTATTTCGCTTCGTCAACATTCATTACACTCTGCCTGCACGCACGACGGTTATAACGTTGACCTTAAGTAATGAGATGATTTATACTTCGCTCACACACAGCGACTAGTCGCTATAAGTGCACTCGCCGCGATTACTAGACGCAGTGAAAATTCGCTGCCTGCTTGTCACACACAGCGAGTTCTATATTTCGTCTGTCAGTAAGCATTCGCAGCGAGTAGCATGCTCAATTCTAGTCGCGGCGAGTGAATTTACTGGCAGCGATTAGCCTGTCACACACAGCGAATACGCGGCCAGTAGACACTCGCAGCGATTAATCGTTGTATGTCACCGAAGCATTATACAGCGTCCAATGGCACCTTCACTCACACTAGATGGGTGAAGGGACCACTCGGACGCTGCAGTGCCTGGGACAATGTTTTAGATGGAGTAGGCTTGCCCAGCACCTATACCATACTGACAGCTTAGTCAGCCTAGCCCACAGGAAATACAAGTCAATACGTGCAGAGCCAACCAAGCTGCGGGTTTCCTCACGAAGCTTAACAACAACAATAACAACTCCGAAAAATACAAATAACTCTACTGGAACTAACATTTTTAATACCTATACTACTTGGTGTGCTAGATAGTAAAAAAGTAATTCGACAGAATATTTTCATTTTCAAAAATCGTTGTCAAACATGACAGGTGAAGACTAAAGTCACTCTGAAATAAATTTTTCAATAAACAATAGGACAGCAACAATTTTTATCCTTAAAAACCAAAATTTACAGTAATGGCAACGGCCGCCGTATTCCTCAAAACAGGGTGTGTTTTTTCGTGCTTCGCCAATACTTTTCGCGCTCTGGTCCTGCCAGCTGTATCGTGCCGTAGGACCTTGATACCAGTTCACGAGTGCACACATCCACTCTCCGTTGCCGTTTGGACTCGGCTCTACTCCAATGGTGAATGGAAGGGTAAAGGGAAGGAAAAAGGGGCATTGGATCCTGAGAATCGTGGCAAAGCCTGGTGTGATATGCCTCCGGACCTAGACCCCGCATGTCCAGTGCCTTGCAAAAGGAGGGAGCATGTGAAACAAGGGATCATTCACAAGATCAAGTTGAAGATCCTCGAAGGGGGCTCAAATTTTGGAAGTAAGTACTTGACGAGGAAAACAAATAAATAATTTATTTTCCAGCACACGTCCAATACTAATTAAGAATAAGGTCTCAAACTACCTGTAAAAATTGTTTTTTTGTGTGTTTGAACAAGGTAAAACACATCGTAAATGGCATACAAATGTAGTGTTGAATTGAGAACTTGCAAAAGCAATGTTTTGATCATATTGGGCATAAACTGTGACATCACCTGGTAACGGCTTATTATAATGAATGAAGCGTTTGCCAATATTGACATTATCTCGTAAAATTATCTAATATATATAAATCTCGTGTCACAGCGTTTGTTATCGAACTCCACCGAAACAGCTTCACCGATTTTTATGAAATTTTCGCGTATATTTGGGGGGTCTGAGAATAGGTCATAGGCTAACTAATATAGCAAAACAACGTTTGCCAGATCAGCTAGTGTTTGTATAAATACCTGTCTACACCTTCATCAGAAAAAAAATAAGAATTTAGAGGAAAATCTAATAAGTGTCTTTTATTATGAGAAAAAGTGGTATCGTATTTTTTTATACCTGTAAAACCCCAAAAAATGTTTTTACAGCTTTTAATTTTTTTCTAAGTTTTTCAATTCCCTAAAGTATAAAAACAAAGTCACTCCTGTCAAGTTTGTGACGAGTTTCCCATTAATTTAAAGGAAAATGATCAAGTGATTAAGACACTTAGTAGCGCTATCAACAAAGTTGTGCCACAATGAAATAATACCTTAATTTGAAGTACTGGCTTAGAATTTTAAAATACTATTGTTAGCATTAAAGTAATTCTCCGGACGAGGATGTAATTAGATCATTAATACTACCGCATTTTTCTTGTCCTATACCATGTCATGACATGAAACTGTCATTCTCACACGTCGTGTGCATACTCTCCGCGTAACCAAAGAGTATATAATCACTACGTCGCGTAACTCAGGCGAATTCCGCTAGCAAAGAGGTTGCACCGGGCCTAAACTGTTCGTCCAGACTAAATTCTTTCACTCATTCTTCTCCAACCGCTCTTGCGCTGTAATAATAATAAGCCGTAACCCACACAAAATGCATGGAAGCGAGTTTATTATGCTGTAGTACTATTTAGAGAAGAAAACGGAAGTTGATGAGTGTTGACGATGGATTTGAGGCGAAAAGGTTCGTTTGTTACTAACACTTGTTGCAGCGACGATGACTGAGACGTAGGAGAATTCTAAGGGTATTCTTACAGTATAACAGGCCAGCGCAGTGCTTAGGAAAAGCATTAGAAACAATTAAAATTATGACAATAACTGGCATCTATGCGGCCATCGCTATTTATTTCAACTGTGCTAAGGGTCAAGGTCAAGTACGACCTACACTAATTAGCTCCATAGAATTTAACTGTATATAGTGACCTAACATATCTGGAAAATGATGTGGAGTAGCTGCTTTTGTGCCACAACACGGAGAGGGCAAAGTAGAACACAAAACACTCACTGTCATCATTCCGCGGCTGAAATAGCTTCACGAAAAGATCTTCCATCAACACTAATGACCTTATATTAAAAAAACAGCCCAACCTTGGCCAATGGGTGCAAAAAAGTTATGTATCACGTGTAAATCCATCACTATCGGCCGGCATTTCTCAAATCACCAAGTGACATTTATTGATGTGAATTGGTTCCACGAAAACCGATGAAAAAACTTTTTTTAATTTAGAGAACCGATACTACCACATGCGCTGCGCGGCATGCTGCGAGGAAATCTTGAAAAAAATGCCATGGCCTTAGCATAAATATTTTATTATAATACATCATCATCACTATAACCGACAGCCCGCTTTGCCGGGGATGCCTCAAAAGAGAGGGCGTGGAAAAGCAACGGACCGCTATCATTAGGAAGCTGGGATCCCTTCAGGAGGCCTGTAGTGACATCAGAGCACTGCTGGCCTTCTGGAAAGAGATAGGCTGACTGGAGTAAACTCACAGCTTTGCTACGTACAATGGCCCAACCATGAGGCTAAGTGCGGAAATCTCAGGTCTAACTAACTACCTAACTATCATCATCATCAGCTATTTGACGCCCACCGCAGGACATAGGCGTCCCTCATGATTTTTCAAGCCTCGCGGCCTTGTGCCGCCCGCATTCAGGGACTCCCCGCTACCGCAACCAGGTCGTAAGATCATCTGGTGGGGAACCTGCTCACGCTGCGGCGTCCGGTCCGCGGTCACCAGGTCAGAACTATAATACATAGTTTGGTCCTAAAAATAATGAATTCAAGTAATTAAATACACACAGTGGTATTTATAAAAACTCAATTACATAAACACTCCTCAAATGCATATTTACCTAATAGTCTGTGGTAAATGAAAAGATTTTGAGAATGTTTTTTAGATGAATCGTGTTTTTAAATAACACCGGATATTTTGGGTTTCACCTACCAAATGAGGTAACATCAATATTTGAATGGCCTTTCTGCACAATCTGCAGGTACCCTTGATGTAAGTACACGTAGTATGGATGTGCCACAAGAGAAACATACACTTCTATGCCCAAACGTAGGAGCTGCTGCTGGCTCAGACTGGACAGCATCTCGTAAGCAAGCAAAACATTCAATGCAAACCTGCGCTTCACGTGAAATCTGCAAAATATACATTATATTTTTTCAGTCAGTGGCCTCTTTCATAGAACTACATTCATGGTTTACTATGTCAATTCGAAATACATTGCAAAGTCGACTAATCCACAGGCCAGCTAGTAGCAAGACTCTGCTACGCAATGTACATCAAATTGTCATAATAAACCCCGAATTGTAGTTTTATGAAACTCGGCCCTGGTAAGGAACTCAGAGTACTCTGTCTAGTTCTCTAGGTGAAAGTTAGGGTATGTGGAATTAATACATACAAAAATTATTATAAAATAAATTAAGTGAAAATGTAAACACATTTATATCCGTGTAAAATGGCGATAAAATGCGTAAGCTTTAAAAGCTATCTATATACAATTAAACTTACCGATGTTGGAAAAATCCAAGTAACGATAGTGTTGTAAATATTATCACCAATTCCCTCAACGACCTCCATTGAAAATGCCGCAATCCGAGGGAACAATTATGCATCGCAAATTCAGGGTATCATCCATAATGATGGAGTGTGTATTTTACGATAGAATACACACCAATATGGAGACTTACAAAAACACAAGAAGTCTCTAGCTTAACTCATTCACTCCGTCACACTTCGTCTCACAAAAGTACTAACATTCATGCGAAGTAGTTAATAAACAAATATAAATTCTGATCATGAAGAAAACAATCGCAAAACCGTTATAATGATAGGTGACAGGGCATAGCACAGATTATGAACGATGACGTTCAGTGCTGCAAAATGTAATTTATATCGATCATCAATTCGATTCCATCAGTCACCATTTCATAAAATATAACTGAAACGTGATGCGAGTAGAAAGCCCGGTTACTATGCCTCATATCACCTTTACATAATAACATATATAATGTGCAGTCTACGTACATAAACCATGACATTTTAGTTGCAAAGTCACCCATGCGTAGGTACTGATTACGTTATGTGCCCACTTTAGGGCACGAATCGTCTTGCATGCTAGATCGATGACTTTCAACTCCCCGAACAAGTCGGTTTCCGATAAGGCTTTACATACGTTGGATCACAAACATACGCTGCGGCAGAATGTACAAAAGACCGAGAAGTATATTCTGCCACTATGCTTAGCTTTTTTGGAGTGAGGTGAAGTATGGGGACATGGGGTGTACCTCATACACATGTTTCCTCTCGATATTTTCCGTAAACGTTAGACAGTCGTACTGCTATAAAAAAAATCACATACAATGTCTGATTCGAACCCAACACCTTGGAATATGATGCAAGCGTTCTGTTAATACATAACTACCGCTTTCCTAGTTCATTTAAAGGTTTATTTAAAGATCAGCATCCGAGCGATACGGTCAAATTAAGGTCCACAAGATCCACAGATCCGTGTGGCACCGGGTTAAGAATAGCGTCACTCCATTTCCTTCCGTGGATGTCGTAGAAGGCGACTAAGGAAATAAATTACCAGGAGACGGGCAGCAGCGTTTTCTTGAGATTTCAACCGCATACTGCGATCGCCAACGCGCCTGCCAAGCGTGGCGATTATGGCAAAACCCCTCATGGTTATGAAAACCACGAAGGAGGCCTATGTCCTGCAGTGGGCGTTAACTGGCTGATGATGATGATGATGAAGGTCCACACTGTTGAATCTGTTATCTAGTGTTAGTACCTAATATATAATGTAAACCGCAAATAATCTAAATGAACAGGTGGATAAAGAAATATGCAAATGAAGTACTTAGGTATTATCAAACGAAATAACAAAAGTTATGTTATGCTACTTTTTTCAGCTAAATATACCTATTTTTCCCTGTATCTATTCATTCGATTTGAAAAGTAGCGGTCGGTTGGATGGCAACACTACATTATTGAATGCACAGATTGAGATTTGAATAGGTCTGTGAATGGACAAATGGATTTGTATCAAGATGACAGCGGTCGTTAAACCGGAAGCATTAATTATTGTATAACTTTATTAATTTAGAATTACGGAGAAGTCATGGTTTTATAAGAAAACCCCAATTTTTATAATTGAAAACATGAATTATGGACACTGAAAACTGGTGACACTATTTAGATTTTAGCGATACTGCTAATGGTCGAGATCCTTTAAATGAATTAAGATTAATTAAATCAAACGTTGAAATTAATAGTAGATTGTACAACAAGTGCATAAAACGCACCATTTTACTCGAGACGTTTATCCATCCGAGCGAGCTTGCGAGCGAGGATAGATATAAAGTCGAGTGTAAAATGGGTTTTATGGACGAGTTGTACACTCTACTTTTCACTTCGATTGCGAGGAAATGAAACAGCAACATGTAAAAATAATTATGGTTCCCGCCAATTAACTTTTTTTTCTTTTTTTTCTGTAGGGACGTGACACCTGACTTAAGGTCGTTACATACTGCTCAGTTATAAAAACATTTTCTTTTTATAACTATGATAAGTTGTTGTTATGGCTTAAATACTATACTGATCTACTAAATTGAAAAATATAAAAAATAATAAATGAGACGAAATACAAATTATAAGTTTATTTCATGAAGTTTTATTGTGTACTTTGGCTGTTGGTATCTTTGCCTTGGTCTTAGAATACGAACGAAACGAAATAAAATAAAGAGGTTGTTGTATGAAGTTAAAGATGTTCGTGTGGCTGTTGCAGCGATTGCCTTGGTCTTCGACGAAGATTTTACTTTATGCTCTAGAGCATAAAAAGCGACTTTATGTCGCCTACGCACGACATAAAGACGAACTTTTAGAGCATGAGAAGTGAAAAATTTATTAAGTTAATCAATTTCCGTGTGGCGCCGGATTAAGAATAGCGTCACTCCATTTCCTTCCGTGGATGTCGCAGAAGGCAACTAAGGAAATAAATTACCAGGAGACGGGCAGCAGCGTCTTCCTGAGATTCCAGACGCATACTGCGATCGCCAACCCGCCTGCCAAGCGTGGCGATTATGGCAAAACCCCTCATGGTTATGAAAACCACGAGGGAGACCTGTGCCCTGCAGTGGGTGTCAAGTGGCTGATGATGAAATTGATGAAGTTAATCAATAAACCTTAGGTTACTACGTTGGCATGCTAGTCGTAGTTTCACCAGGTCGCGCGAAGGGGACATTAGCATTAGCATTAGGGACATTGACATTGGCATATCGGATTGTCAGAGCTAACAATGAATTTCCATATACTGACCTCCTTTTACCCCCCCTAGCACCCTTCCGGATGCTCACAGGCAAGAAAACAGCGGAGGTAAAGAAAGACTCTGATAAGGACGACGAAGAAGACGAACCGAAGCGACTTCCCGCGCCCAAGAAAGAAGAAGTCGAAGAACCAGAGAGCAGGCCCGGCGTGACGATAACTGTACTTGGCGCTGATACTGCTGTAGGGCAGTATGTCGCCTTACTTTTGAAGCAATCTTCTTGTATCAGAAAGTAAGCTATCGACACTTGGGTTCGTACTAAGATGCTCAGAAAATAAAAGAAGGAAATCTCGTTGACATGTCATAAGATCTCGAAGTCACATTCGCACTCGTACGCGACACGAGTGTGAAGGTTTGTAGCAGTGGGGCTTCGCACACCTTGTACAATTTTTTATTTCCCAATTCGATTCATGTCACTTTTCAGAGTTCCGTACCCAAAGGGTAAAGGATCCTATTACTAAGACTCCACCGTCCGTCTGTGGGTCTGTCACCAGGCTGTATCTCATGAACTGTGGTAGTAAGACAGTTGAAATTTTCACAGATGATGTATTTTTGTTCCCACTTTAACAACAAATACTAAAAACAGAATTAAATAAATATTTAAGGGGGGCTCCCATACAACAAACGTTGTCTAAAGATAGTCCTCGCCATCCAACGGCCATCTATGTAACCTTCACAGCGCCGATGTCATGTCGTTAAAGTCAATGTTAAACGCTTTTTGTTGGTTTCTATAGATGGCGCTATTCTCAATGTACCTAAAAACAGAATAAAATAAATATCCCATACGACAAACGTACTTTTTTTGGCCGTTTTTTGCTCGATATTAACAACAGCAGAAGGTAGACGCTTGAAATATTCAAATTTTGGATAGATAATGGTACGGAACCCTTCGTGCACGAATCCTTCGCCCAAGCTTCACCCAAGAAAAAGGTATATTTTAGCAGTGCAATAGATTTTGTTTGTAAACAAAAACTCGCGAAGCCTCATACATAGAGTACCTATGCAGCATGGGTAGTACGATGGCACGACTCACGCGTATTGTTGCGTTCAAATGTTAGAATTTGACAATTAATGTACTGGTAAGTCGCGACTTTCGACATTTAAAACGCGCGACTAGCGTCATCGTGCCACCCTTGCAGTACGTAAAGCACCAGCAACCCTCCAGCGATAGTTCAGCGGGCGTCCCGTCACAAATTGCGGCCCAACAAATATCTATCTTGCTTCAGCCACGGCGCGAGGGCCGTGACGTCACGCGATACGGCTCGTGGAGCTTTCGGTCACAGATGAAAATATAGCAGAAGTGGTGGCCAGAGGTTCTTTGATTAGTTTTAAGTTTTCAACAGCTTTAAGCTGGCCGTTCACGTTGAAATTGACCGAGACAGCAAAAGCTGAGTTGACACCTTAGCAGGTAAACTTACTTTAGATCAGTGTTTCTTAACCTGGGGTCCATGGTTTAACTTGTGAGTAAATTTGATCCTAAGAAGCTTTGCAAACTGAATTTCTAAGAATGTCAGACACTTTTTGCCCGTTAGACCAAATAAGCTGTATTCCAACCCTATATATGAAAAATTAAAACCAACTTGTTTTATCCCTTCCCCACATGTCAAATAACAATAGCATTTTTAAAGAATACTTAACAAATAATAGCAATAAGACTGATAAATCTTATTATGTAGTGAACTAACCTCAGCCAAAAAACCAATACCAATCGCTTTCATACTTGAACCGCAAGCGGCAGATTTCGGCAAAAAATTGTACGCCTTATATGGCAAACCACATTGGACGAAATTTTTGTAACTCATCTTTTACGAATAAAGTTCCATAACTTTATGGGTTTCCCAACCAAGATCAGATACCAAATCGCCTTTCATTTCTGCTCGTTCTATCTTACGCCTCTGCCCCTCCGGGATCCATTTTATCCCTCCCGGTGTCACAACAAACCGCTTTTATTTGCCAGCTCGATCTTCGAATTTATCACATACCGCTTAGTGCGGTCGAATTTAAAAGCTTGTGTTATTTTTTAAATGATACTTAATTTGTTGCTCTGTTAAGGGGCTCCATGCAGTAACACTAGCGCCATCAAGGGAAAAAAAATCAAATATTTTTTAGGGTTCCGTAGTCGGCAAGGAACCCTTAGAGTTTCGCCATGTCCGTCCTTCTATCGGTCTGTCTATCTGTCTGTCTGTCCGCGGCCTAGCTCAGAGACGATTAGTAGTAGGAGGCTAAAAATTGACATCGACATACATATTAATCACGCCGACAAAATGGTAGAATAAACCTCAATTGTTTTTAGGGTTGCATTGATCGTTTAAAAGTAATGTAGGTGCGGGAAGATTATTTTCCGACTTAGGGTTCCGTTTGGGAAATATTAAGCTTTACATCTCAAATTTTTGTCCGACTAGGGCGTCTAACCCCTCTCCCGGCTAAACACTTGATAGTGGAAACGGGAAAAATTTCGAGGCACTAGCACATATAATGACCAAGGGAAAACTATTACGGCTAAGTGGGCTTCACAAGTTAAGGAGTAATAGGCGACCAACTTATAAAAGGAAATCTTGGTCCATCCATTGAAAATTACGTTGGTAAAGTTGTTAGTTCTGTAAAGAAGCTAAAACCCCCTCTGTCTACAGAACACTACACCGTGCATGGCCTGACACGCACTTGACCGATTTTTACAGATCGTTTTTGCAAATAGTGTCAGACCAATCTTTCAATCATGTTAATAGTAATTTTGTGTGAAAATGTACCAAAACATAGGACAGCGGCCTTTCGTGGCAGCTTTAGGTACGCAGCAACAAAATGCTGGAACAATATACCGCCGCCATTACGCAACAGTAGAAATAAAACAATTTTCAAGCACCAGTACAAAGAATATCTGATACAAAGACAAAAATCAAAGAATAGTTTCAATGTATGCGTACCTGGTCCATTTATAACTGGTCTGTAGTAGGTAGATATTCCTCGATGAAACAGCGACTGCGCCTACCGCACCGGCAAAATACAAATCACCTCACACTTTATTTGTTTGTTTCACATATTTTCACCCAGTTATTTATTTATTTGCACACTCACACACACTGTTACACTACATCGCACTACACTTTACATACCAACTATTAGGCATGCATTTTTTCTTTTGTTTTTAATCATTTTTGTCTTTTTATTTTCACAAACATGCGACTAACTCGCAACATGGTCTCGACATAATATCAGCATTGTGGTTAGATACCTCGGTGACAGCTACAACATATGCTGAGTCGGGAACCATTTTAGGGGCTCAATACTTTAAAGTAATAATAATATTTATGTTTAAATTATGATTTAAAAAATTTTTTGTGCTAATGTTTTCAATTTTTATTTTATTTTGTTGTTATATTTGTCTTTTTTATGTTTTTTTTTTGCTATCGTTTTGTTTGTGTTTGGAGTATTGTGCCGTTAAATAAATTGTTTCTCTCTCTCTCTCTCTCTCTCAAAATCACTATTAATATGATTAACACATTAGTCTGACACTTTTTGCACTACTAAATGGAACTCCTTAAAGCTGGTATTCCCTGGAAATCGTACTTGCGTGTTGCCCATTGACTCATGGTTCCGTGAACGATTTAATTACACCCCGTTAGCGAAGGCTCAATCACACGGAACGACGTCATAGGGTACACGTGATGGAAATCCCGAGGGAAAGCCCGCAATTGAACTAGCCTGGATGATTTGTTTAAAGGTTACCAAATAACGTAGCGTACCTATACGTAGTTTCTAGCCGAGGTAATACAGAGTAAGCATGTATGGAGGGGATCCGCTGTCGACTGTACTTTAAAACTTTAAAATTTACCTAGTACCTAGTACTATTTTTATAAAATGTTAAAAGAGTGCGATTAATTCGCCAACACACTGCCACGCAGTTTGGCGAATAAATTTATAAAATTTAAAACTCTGCGATACAAACGTAAGTCAATAAATAAAATGTCGGTTTGCGTCAGTTAGCTCGACTAAGCTTGTCTAATCGAGATTGGATTTATTAGGTAAACACACATAATTAAATTCAGCCTAAATAGGTACGTCCCACTGTCACTTGCCATGTCTCAAAGAGTCAAGATAATAAAAAGTAATATTTGCCCTAAATCCGGGTTTTAATAAATATAGAGCGTTACAGTACATCGAATTGTCATAAACTATGAATTGTAGTTTTATGAAACGCTTGATGCGTATGATGGCGCTTGTCTCATATCCGAGTGCAGAGTTTTCCCATAGTAAAGGTTGTTGGAACTAACTAGTAGAATTAATTTATTTTCCATACAAAAGACATTTATTTACTGCAGTAGTATTTATATAAACGTTTGTGTGGACCTCCACCGTCACCGCCATCGCGTTGGTGTGTTTCGTCCTTAAGACCTAAGCTAACTTTCTAATGCATACTGTCCCTATATTATTATTTCTAACGTTACATGCGAATATTCTCAGAATACGTCTGTACGAGGCTCAAGACACTTCCACGGCGCCCTGCGCTAGGGACCTGTGCGAAGTAGTGACCGATCTGCAGCACATTGATACTAACTGCACCGTCGAGGGATACAGCTGCGCGAATTGTGACCTGGAGAGGTGTTTGCTGGTACATCGGCATAATTTATTATCTTAGATAGATTTTCACCTCTTAAGATCGTATACATCTTAACGCCCCACGAGCATCTAAGGGTCGAAGAGCTTTCTCCACTCTGACTCTCGCCGCAGTCGTCGCGTATCTCGACTAGCCTAACAGCAAGAATAACTGTCTAGGGTACAGTTCCTCAGGTGACCTACAAAATAATGGAAATAGACTAAACATTTATAAATTAGTCTTCCATCTTCGAAAAGTAAATAACAAATTTTATCCCACTGATTTTAAATTTTAGCGGACTTGTAGGCCTGTCATAGACTTGTGAACTTGTTAAAGAGAATTTGTATCGGCTTGGCAACTCACCGTCTCCGCACCTCAACTCTAGCGCGCTCGGGCTCGCGGTTCTGCGTCAGTCCTTGTTGGGCGTTTTCCAGGTAGGTACCACAAATTATTCTTCAACGTCCATAGGGCGGAATGAAACTTGTTGGCACATTTAATGTCTTCAACTTTGAATGATTACGTATAAATCACGAAAAAATACATAGAGCGCAACTCTTCTCACGTTTGAATTTTCACCAAAGTAAAGTCTCCCACATCGCCGATAGGTGCGCGACGATCGCCCGGAAAGTTCCAGAGCGAGTATTCAGTTTAGATCACGGATCTTCAGGCTGAATAAACTTTTATCGTCTAAAATACGCGAATCATTCCAAGATGTGTCGTCTGTAAGAAAATAAATTCAAAGACAATTTAACACTCGTATTACAGTACGAAACAGTAATATAACAGGTAAAGTGGGTATTATTTCACCCTGAGTCGTTATCTACACGTACAAATACATAAACTCACACCTGTATCCCGGACGGGTAAGTCCGCTTACCACGATCCTGAAAAACCTCTTTTGATTCATCAATATTTATTAGGTGATAGCACCTAATAAATATCTCCATATAGATGGAGACTCTCCGGTTTCAAGTACACCTTATCAAGATAATTGCCCTTCGCTGATACATCCCATATTTGATCCATTTAAGTCGCTCTCCTCCACTCTAATCCAGTGCGCAAATCCATTACAGGATTTGTTTCCACTTTTTGTTCCACTCTAATCCTCCAGTGGATTTGATTCCACTGACTTTTCCACTCTAATCCACTTCGAAATGACTCGACTCTACCTGGGCATTCCCCGGATACATTTCATTCGTCACTCTTTCTTACTTCTTTTTCTTCGGTCCTTTTACTCCTAGGGGAGCTTAGTATAGGGAAGAGCGGGTGATCGTGCTCTTCCACTATAAAGGGAAATTTCCCGCCAGGCAGATCGTATGCCTAGGGACGGCCGGTCCAACTGATGTTCGTCGGACGTTATATTTAATGTCATGTGAAACATTTTGCTTGCGCGATGTAGGAATGTTGGAGTTTATAGTGCGCGCGCAGAGTTGACATGTGCTCGCCACATCACTCCCCTTCAAGACCGTAGCTACGCATAGCTAGGTCTGATAGGAATCGAAGTCTGTGCTCTAAAGCCTGCAAGTGCCAGGAGGCGCTGAGTCAGTGAGTCGACTAGCGGTTGAGGGTGTTCGGCGGCTAACAGTCACTTCACCGGCGACAGTACCATGGGGACCGCGCATGTGGTAGGAACCGGTGAAGGCTGCTGTACCACTGGCAACGTGCGCTGTTGCTGTGTGGCTGCCGTGCCGAGGGGTTGGGGGAGATCACCATCAGTACCAGTAGTCGGTGCGTTGACTGTAGTGGAACTGATGAGGTGAGAGGGAAGAGGATGCTGGCCTTGCTTTGAGACTAATTGTATGTGGGGTGCTGCGAGAGCGAAGGAAGGTTGACAATGTTCTGTCGAGGGTCACCACTGTAGGGAAGAGCGGGTGATCGTGCTCTTCCACTATAAAGGGAATTTTCCCGCCAGGCAGATCGTATGCCTGGGGGAGGCCGGTCCAACTGATGTTCGTCGGACGTTATATTTATAGTATGTAATGTGAAACATTTTGCTTGCGCGATGTAGGAATGTTGGAGTTTATAGTGCGCGCGCAGAGTTGACATGTGCTCGCCACACTTAGTGCCCCAACCTTAGATTTCCACTTCTAATTGTGGTTTGCGACAGCTTTCAATTCAGGCCAGCTAGTGCCGAATGACTTGGCCTCTTGGGTTATGGATCTCTTGCAGGTGATCCTTGGCCCCCCTCCCTTTCGATTTCACAAGTGAATGTACATATTTTTTCAAGCGGAAACGATTTTTCAGTATTATGGCACGAGGCATAGCCTGGTCTCGGCCTACCCCTCCGGCATGCAGGCGTGATTTTATATAAGTGTGTGTATGTTATATCATGTTTTTCCCCATTGGTGGCGTTAGTTTGCTCCGGGAGCGCCATTTCTATTTCATATAAAACCAGCAAGAAATATTACATTTTTTTATTGCGCTCTGACCTTTAGAAATGCTTTATTCATTTAGCAATGCATTCAGAAGGATTAAAACTGAGCCGGGCCGGCGCAAATAGAGCGAAACAGAGCTCGTTGGTTTGATTTTTTTCTTTGTGCTCATAATATTTGCAAGTTGTGTAGAGGCGAGGGTGGCGTCGACCTGCGGGTCGAGGCCCGCGGCTAGCCAATCGATACACCACATAGACAGCACCGGCACAAATACCTTACTCCACTTTCTTTTTGTCAGTCCACCCGACCTTGACGATTGTGCCAGTATTTTAAGCTTTGACTTTTATAGCCGCTCCGCTTGCACCTAATTCATTGCAAAGGTCGACGACCAGCCGGTACATTAGAAAACTGTCGACATAAATTATATTATTGATCCATTGACATGTGCAAATTGTATCTTGCATAAGATCGACGCACTCACATATCATTTCGTCCTCCGATATGTATCCTTAGATCACCTTTATTAGAGTTCTTTCTAGATGCTTTAACTAACACCCCGTTACCTATGTGATCGAAGAATGGAAGCCGGCGATTAGGACCCAATTCTTATTTTTCGATGTGCACTAGTTCCGAGAGCGTAGGAGTAAGAGTGTCCGACCTAAAATGAGAGATAGCATAGTATTGCTTTCACTTATATATTACGTCGCATTTACACGTCTCCCTCACATTTGAGTATAATCACTCGCCTAGATAGTAGGTATCCGAAGGAGAAGATACAATGATACAATTCTTTTTCTCGCGAGTTGAAGATACATCTAGTACTTCGATGTTAAATACTTATGTCTATTGATCCATTGACAACCTGATTGTCGGGATCGCTTAATGCACGCTATAAGTGGGAAGGCGCCAGTCCGTCTGGGACGCCGCACAGCCATAATGCCGCAGTTTCCAACAGATGACAAAGTAATTTGAGGCCGTTTGCAAGCAACCGTTAGCGGCATAATACCAGGGTCCATTTATACGGCGACAGTTGGTATGATGGTAACAATGGAGGGTGTAACAGATAAGGCATCGTTTTGTCTTGCCTCCGTGGTAACACTCCGGGAAGACTAATTGATAGCAAATAGCTTAGCTTAGTAAGGTAAAATTTTTCTGAGCATTGTATCTGTCGTATACAAAAATTAAAGGTACTGTCTAAATCATTAAAGCAATGATCTTTTCTCATACATTCATAAACAAATCCCATGTGACATCATACAGAAATAAATGTTATGGGACATAACATCACACAGAAACAAATTTTGTTTCATGTGACATCATCTACATATAAAAATAGTCAATTTATGCGTTATACGCCCCATGTCACGCAATATGAACTCCGGCGGGGTAGCCGAATGTTATGTATCAGCATTATCAATCCGTTCTATTACTTCAATAGCTTCTTTTCTGGCGCAGTGTACGATTTTTAGCACCATCCTACACCCCTACAGTCCTTAACATCCCATCCCTTATCCCCTAGAACTCAGACATAGTCCTGATGCTGGAGAGCGGCTACGTCAGCCCGGACATGTCGGCCGAGAAACGGTTCCTGTACCAGGCGCCCATCGTGAAGCGCTATGCCGATGCCATCGCAGGCCAGTGCCCCACTGCCTTCATCGTGTGCTGCGCCTCACCTATCGACTGCATGGTGCCACTCATTGCCGAGGTACCGAGCGTACACTATATCTAAACAGCCCTCGAATAAAGCCTATTATTGCTCGGCTGAAACCTTTACTGAAATAACATAAAAAATTGGAGCCTCAACCTAACTTAACGGACAGTTAGTTATTAGAGGTTTTGCTGTATTAGGCTGGCCTTCTCTTGGTGTAGCACACTCTACAGTGTCAGTCGTCAACAATCATAGGTCTTATTACGCATATTGTAAGTGTTAGTATCAAACAACAAGATGTCCTATCGGCTGTCATCGACTGTACCTACTTACAAGTTTGTCTTGGCAAAACGATTCAGTCTACTTAAATGGCTTTTGTACATAGCATTTCGTTGTCGTGCCACTGAGGTTTCTAGTCTATAGTTTTCTTTCTTGAAACACAATAGATACCTACTACCCCGCAAAGACTCGTCTTTGTATCTCAGTTTTATTGCGCACTCTTCCATCGCAGATATGAACGAGCGTTGAGTTCGATTTTGTTATAAAATACTGCATCAACTTTCCTTTCTTTTGTTTATGCAATATAAATCCATTGGACGTACATTATCCTGAATACGGATCCGTCTTTACGGTTATCACGAGCTCCATACAGTAGGTCGTTAACAGTTTACGAGTATTAAAAGCTTCAATATGGATGTAATCGGTAGTTTCATCATAGCTTTTAGTAGGTAATAGCGGGGCTTCTATCAGCTTGATTATACACCGCTGCGTATTCATTTAACGCAGCTTTGATATAATAAATCACACTCAATTTCATAAAGGTTGAAAACCTGCATCGTAAATTTGGCTCAGTGACATGTGGTCAAAATAAATTTCGTTTTTCGCGGTTACAACTCCCGCGGGAATGATACTGCCATTCTCACTGTAGCACAAAATAAAAGGTTCCACAAAAGTATCAGTACACTGCGTACCTGTGTAGGTACTTGCCTACTACAATAAAGCTCTTGATAAGCCTTTTACCCAAATACATCCTCTCCTTATTACTTTAATTCCACATTCACTTACTTGATTTTTTGTCCGAAGAGTCCGACCAGTTTTATTATTATTATTATTAATACGTTTATTGCACATAGGAAATACAATGGCAATGTGGCGGACATAATGCTATAAGCATTTTCTACCAGTCAACCACAGGTGGTATTAACGCTCGGTTTCTAGAAGAGCGATCAAATGTTAATCTCATGTTAATCTCACGTCAAGCTAATTTCAGCCAATCACATGCCGGTATTTTGAATTAATCTTACATTAATCTCTTGTTAAATGTGAACACTCTTTCAGAAACTGAGGCTATGCCGGGTTTTGACGGTCAGTACGCTCGAACGATCAGTGCTCTCGAAACGAGTGCGTCGTCATAATCAACTAAAGCTCTACGCACACGGTCCGAGCGTACTAAGACCGTCAAAACCCGGCTTTCGTATTGAGTAGAGACGGAGCTCGCGTCGTCGGTTGCTCGTAAGGGAGACAAAAAATCAAGTAAGTGAATCCGGAATTAAGCTAATAATGTGTAGTGCTTACGAAAGATTTAGTTCGAACATCCTCTCCATGCCACACTTCCAGGCTCAAACTCGAGCGCGCACTATTGTACTGTTGTAACGATGCCTATTGACTTCAGTGACTATTTTTCCTACTAGAGATTTTACCGCCACCCTAGAGGGATCACCCTAACACCTTAGCGACTACAAAAAGCTTCCTTTGGTCTTGTCTCGCTGTTTTTTTGTAGCTATTTATTTTGTGACAGTAGAAAATTTCCATCTGGCTCTCCCATTTGTCAAAGAGTTCGAGAGGCTCGGAGCGCTCTGCCGGCTCCGTATCCCCTCGCCCGTGTAATTGAGGTTCTCTGCTGTATTACAACTGGTCCGTTTTGTTAGACGCCCGCTCTAATCGAAGTTATCCTTGGGCCCTCGGGAAAAGGGGTGCGAGAAATTGGGTCCTAGGATTTTTAATCAGTTTTCAGGGTAGAATAATCTAGTGCCACTTGGCATCAGATGTAAAGTAGCATAGCATTGGTTAGCTGGTATTGGTATGTTTTCCCATGTTTTTCGCGCATATGTAAGTATGTTTCTTTATGTCAGCGCAGTGGCGAATCGGTTGATACGATTTTGACAGATTAGGTGTCAAATAAAATGTGTCGTTTCGAGCCGCCACATAACGTGTCACAGTAGCCACAATTATAGCTGACCTCCGATAGGAAGAAACATACTTGCTATTTAAGAAGTTTGTATTTGTACATTCGCTGACTTTAAGAGATATTCGTTTAGCAGTAGACACTGGCAATATAAAGTGGCGAACGCGTCATGTTCTCTCGAGATTAGTCGTCAACCGTTGCCACAAAAACATCGGGCGTCCTAACATAACGGCTACGGACAAACATGTGAAAGTAGGTATGCCTGTTTATTGCCAGGGAGATTTCAGTGTTCACTTCTCCTTTAGTAGCATTTCTCTTCTGATTTTTTCCGCTACAATTTCAGCTTTTGTTGCGCAGTTTCTTGACCTTGTTAAGCTAGTGAAACTCTATGCCGGTTAATGCACAAAGTCAGATGATATAGGAAGAGACAGAGTTGAAATTCGACAGACGCCACTAAACCTTGCTTAATATTTATTAGCGTCAGGTCCTTTTTCTTATTTTTTTATGACATTTTTTTTATTTGATATTTCGAAACTTTAACAACAATATGACGGCTGAATTACGCTTTGGTTTTTTCATCATTTAATAGAGCCGTGACACTTGCGTCGTGAATATACTAATATATTTGACACCTCATTTTCAAAATGGTTCAAGTGTTAACCTTCGTCAGAAAGAAATATACATACGCACAAAATACAACTCTCTTTTGCTTTCGCAGTCGAGCAAAAACAAGTGCCATAAGAAATCAACCCACGCCACAGACCCAGACAGACAGGCCGCCTTCATACCAACAACTTCCATCCCATATAAAGCTTTCCCTCAACAGACCATGAGAGAGGCGAATTGGTACGACCACCGCAAGCTGCTGGGCTCGATGGCGGTCCCTGAAATGCGCGCCAGTACAATAGCTGCGCGTGCGTTGTCACTCGATCCGCTTTACACTAGAGTGCCCTGCGTCGGCGGTACGGAGGGTGAAGCTTTGGTGCCCCTGTTTTCCAGAGCCGTCGAATACTTTGAGTTCCCGCCGGTACTACATTCACTTGTTCTGACTAGATTTAGCCAATCGGCCAGCTCGGTGGACCGAGGGCTGTCTAAAGCAGATTACGGCTGGCCTGACTGGGTAGATATATCAATATCTATCCAGTCAGGCCAGCCGTAATCTGCTTTGATAATCGCCTATCAAGCCTAAGGTTGGAAAGAGCCGTGTTCCAAAAGTCCTTCATTCAGCAATGGTTCATGAGTGGCCTCTAGGTTCTAGAACAAATCCTATTGCTGCTTCCTATTGTGAAAAAACCGGCCAAGTGCGAGTCGGACTCGCGCACCGAGGGTTCCGTACAAACCTGCAATGTCAACAACATTTTTTCACGGGTCAAAGGCAATTAGATCTAAGTATTTGATATGAATTTCAACTTGATAGCTCTCCGCGTTCATGAGGAAAAAAGTAATAAGTTTATATTTATTAAAAAATATATATTTTGTAATGTAACAAAAAATTTAAGGTTTTCGGAATTTTTCCTTTATGTATGCTATAAAACGTTGCTTCATGCCAAATTTCAAGATTCTAGGTCGACTGGAAGTACCCTTTAGGTTTTGATTCCCTTGCGAGTACTTGCGAGTTTCAAAATATGCAGCTTAAATTGCTGTTTCTTTTGATTGCGTTGACATAGAAGTTAGATTTTGTTACAGCTTAAAGGTATTATAGACCTGAGTATTTGGTATGAATTTCAATTTAATACCTCTACGCGTTTATGAGGAAATGGGTAGTAAGTTTAAAATTATTAAAAAAAAATATATTATGTGATGTAACTAAAAATTTATGGTTTTCGTAATTTTTCCTTTATCTATGCTATAAGACGTTGCTTCGTACCAAATTTCAAGATTCTGAGTTCACGGGAAGCACCCTGTAGGTTTTGATTCCCTTGCAAGTGTCAAAAATTTGCGGCATAAACGGCTGTATCTTTTGATTGCGTTGGCTTAGAAGTTTGATTTTTTCACAGCTTCAAGGGACGGTAGACCTGAGTAATTGATATAAATTTCAGCTTCATACCTCCACGCGTTCCTGAGAAAAAGGGTCTTGACAGACGGACGGACGGACAGACGGACAACAAAGTGATCCTATAAGGGTTCCGTTTTTTCCTTTTGAGGTACGGAACCCTAAAAATACTTGATCTTAAATTTGAGTGATGGTCAATATTAAAAATAATTAGGTATCCCATAAACAATTCTTAATTTTTTTTCCTCGTAGCACTGTGTAGAATGGCTGACCGAAGCAGTCAGGGAGGCACCGTCGGCTGTCTGCCACCAAGACGATGAAGGCTGCAAGCGAGCCGGTGAACTCAGCGAGGCTCACGCCATAACCGGGCTAGTCATCAAGATAGCACATGCGCTGCTCTGTCACGATATCACGAAGGTCACGGGTTTCGTGGAGTCCGATCCGTCGCAAGTGATCGCTTGTTCTCGGTGAGCTGTCTTTTGGTTTCTCCTTCGACTCACGTTATGTGCCCGACGTTTTCTAGGTTATTCGAAAGGAATTAGTGTCTTTATCGACATTGCGTGGCGATTATGGCAAAACCCCTCATGGTTAGGAAAACCATGAGGGAGGCCTATGTCCTGCAGTGGGCGTCAAATAACTGATGATGATGATGATCGACATTGCTTTGTCAGAAAACGATACATAGTTTACTCTGAAGACTTATTTCCCTATTCTCAGTTTTTTTTGTACCTTTAGTTTTTTAGCTGATATATTTCTTAAAAACCTATTTAGAGGCCAAAAATTCCACCCAGCGGGTTAAAGTCCCGGCATGGGTAGAATTTTAGCCTCTAAATAGGTTTTTAAAATTGTCCTCAGCATGGGTTAGTGCAACAAAAAGAATATAATGATATATTTCTGTATCCTAGGTCGGATCGTTTTTGCCAACCTTTACTTTTTTACCAATCGACTACAAGGTCAGTTGGGCAGTGATAAAGTTTATTTATCTCCTCCTGCTGTAGGCTCCTACAACTCAGATAGACCTTTTCGTAACCCTAGTTTGGTATCGGGAACATACACAACAGGAAAGTCAAGATATGGGATCATAAACGTCTAAAGAAAGCATCAAGAAACAAAGATACAGCGTGTTGTTCTGTCGCCAGATTCATGGCGATGCCAGTGGACATTGGCGGCTCCGGTATAATCAGGACGCTAGGCCTCCCGAAGATGAATGATATCGAGAAAGAACTTATGGTGTGCGGTCTCTCTTCACTCAGCGCTAAGTGGCATTGCTCCACGGACTGGCATGCCAAGTTTGTAGGCTCGACGTGCCACCTCAGCTCATGCAAATTGGGTAATTTCTTCTGTGCACAATCTTACGGGAGGGATTGCGCGTACAATTTTGTGTCGTAATACGAAATATCAAGCGGTCTTAATGATTTGCTCCTAATTTATCGTGAAGTTTGATACAAATAAATTTTATGAGCAATTTGTGAAGTGAAACGAATTTTAATAAAAGTTTAATTATATTAAAAATAAAAGATTAATATGTAGTTTTTTTTCCATAGCTCAATAGACCAATTTATCACTGCCCAACAACGTTCTAAGGACCATCTTACCGGCAGAGGCCTATTACCCAACAGTAGGTACGAAAGAAACGCAAAAACTTGAACAATTCCCTTCTCATATTACCATCTGCAGATTCTCAACCCACGAGTGTCTTCTCAGCAGAGAAGGCATCTGCAAGCAGTTGGACTTCCCAGCAATGACCGAATACGAGCTCTTCCTCCTTACGCTTGCTCTAAATGAGATAGAGAAGAGTATAAGCGCTTCCTTGGTGTACTACAATAGTCTTTGGTCATCTTCATACGCACGCTCTGGACGGGGTATGAGAAAAAACTTCTATCACCCTGTATGGATGCAAAGTATCGAAGACTGTAAATCCCACGCTGCCAGTCACGACGTAAATACAATAAGACGAGCTTGAGGTTCGTCCGGATTTTTTCAAGGTGTGAACTAGAAGTGAGACTTGCAGTCAGTAGCAAGCCGGCTACTGAGTCGTTTGGAAATTTTCATACTGTGGTGTTATAGTGATCGTGGGATAGTTATTTATTCCGGTTCGAAAGTTTGATGCCGTTGTCGTATTGTAAGGTCCTTTAATGAAATTGTTATTAAGTCATTTACAAAAACAAGTTAAATTGCAAAGGGCTAAAGAACATCAGGCATCATAGCAATGTTCTTTTAGTAGTCCTTTGAAAGAAAGCTAATGTAAATGGAAAAATTGTTGCTGTCAAAAAAATGTGAAATCGTGAAAATATTAAAAAGGAAGAGTCAATAAAACAGTTCCGTAATTACAAATAACAATGTTTTAATTAAATAAATTATTACTGGCACAAACAAATAAACAACTGATACCTAACGAAATCGGTATCCATATAGTTTTCTTAATAAATGTATGTAGATACTGTCATGTGATACTATCAAGGTCCGTTTTTTGCATAAGGTGGTTTGTCATTAGTTTGCAAAAACATCTTGCCCTTTAACCTGGAAATAAAATCGATTATGTAGCAACTTAAGAAATAAATGTTTACAGTTCATCAACTCTTATGAGTTGGCGTGCGACGTAGCCACGTGATCGTAGCTGTCAATGACGCTGCAGTCGCTTTAGTTCGTTTGAGTTTAAGCTCTCTATTTGCTGTGCAGTTACTGCATAGTTTCGTCATGCCACCATCTGTCCTAAAAGGTTACCTCAAAAATGTGCAATTCCTGAAACTCGTCGATGAGAATTTGTCAATTATTTAAAACAACTTTTGTTTTACGACTTTTGAAAGATTTTTGATTAATTAATTTTTTTGACAAAAAAGTTGATTGGGTATTTTTTGCCGATTTTCGGCCTTGTAGTAACGCTGCTCGATAGATAATGCTTAAAAAATCCTTAGTGGTAAATAGAATGGACGTTCTATGGTATTTTGAAAAATATAGATCTGAGGAAAAATGTCTAGAACAAAAGTTGTTGTAAAACACCGCATTTTTTGAAATTGACCCTTTTTGAGGTAACCCTGTACATTGTTTTGTGGAGTCATAATTTCATAAACTTCAGAAAGAGAAAAGGCCATGGTCGATGATCCAATCACCGGTATCAATCACGGGACCCAATCACATACGTCATCGCGGGTATCATGGGAGCGTTTATGTCGAGCACGTATTTTATTCTGTCATTTTATTCGCCTAAATCTGCGTGTCTCTTCGGCGTTCCCTATTCGGATTCATGCGACGTACGTGCCTCACGCTGCCTAGATCGTAAAAAGTTCTGGCTGACTGTTCATGGTATATTACGATTCCGTGTCTCTGAGTTAAATAATCGAACTTCAAACATATACCTAGCCATAATAAAAAGGCAATCACTGCAATTTACAAACAATTATTAGGTAGGTACTCATGCCTTATCACCTCTGTATACTATTACCCGTACTGGGCCGGCTTAGACATAATTCTTCTGCGTCACGAAATATGAGCCACTATGGAAATTACGTTGAATCGTTCAGATGAACTCTAGACTTCAAACAGCCATTTACGTAACAAATTGACTGCATGCCCTTTGGAAACAGATTCTATACCATCAAAGTTCTAGACTAATAATTGCTTATTACTGTTATACTCGTAGGTATCGCATTATTGTAGAGAAACAATAGAATTTCATACAATTACTGATTCTTCAAGTGCACTGGAATAGCCTGAAATCGGGCTCTAAGTCACTAATAGTCTTGTGATAGTTGTTGTAGATATTGGACAGTGTTTAGTTACTTTAGTTCTTCATGTACTGTACAGTTCAATACGATTTTAACAGTATATCGCTTGGAATGGGACTCGTTGCTTACACCCAGGACATACTTACGGACTAGTGTTATAGCATGAAAACACATAAAAGATCCGAAAGGGAACATATCAGTCAATACTTGGTGTTTGATTGAACAGTAAACGAAATAGTAATCTACATGTTTGACTTACGGTGCTCTCGCGCCAAAGCCCATATACCCGTCCACGGTGAAGTTGCAGGTCCGGCCAGGCGACCGCCAGCTACGACACAATGTCGCAGGGAACCCCGTAGGATTGCGTACCGACTCCGCGTAGAGCCGCCAAGCTCGGTTGTGGCTGCAGCCGACTGGGGACAAGCAAGTTTGAGTAATTCTACGGGGTTGGCGTTTAGTTTGCGGCATGGAGGGTTGGGTACAGGCACTATAGGCTGCCGACTGGAGACAGACGAGTTTGGGCTATATTACTGCGGTGTGAGAGTATACTTTGGGGTATTGATGCTTGCGTTGGTTCCAGGCTCAGTTTCGGGTGCAGCGAACAGCAGTAGGAAAGAGAGTTTGAGCTGTAATACGGATGTGTAGTGGTTTCATCATCATCAGACATTTGACGCCCACTGCAGGACATAGGCCTCCCTCATGGTTTTCATAACCATGAGGAGTTATGCCACAATCGCCACGCTTGGCAGGTGGGTTGGCGATCGCAGTATGCGGTTGGAATCTCAGGAAGACGCTGCTGCCCGTCTCCTGGTAATTTATTTCCTTAGTCGCCTTCTACGACATCCACGGAAGGAAATGGAGTGACGTTATTCTTAATCCGGCGCCACACGGAAGGATGTGTAGTGGTTTAGTTTACTTTTATACTCTCAGCGCTTCGCAGTTGGCTTGAACTTAAGTTTCCAGGCTTGGTTGCAGCGAGCTCGTTGAAGCCGAGGGATTTGGGACTGTAATTCTGGTGAGCAGAGATAACCTGCTAACCTGCTGTGCCAACTTGTACACTTTAGTTGATTCAGAAATCCAAAATACGCAGATCTGCAGACCTTCGATGCTCACAAAAGTTAGGTAGCAGAAGTACTCGTGTAACTATGGTACGTTGAAAAATTGGGTAACCTTAGAATATTCTAGTTCGTAACATTTTGTCGATATAAATTGCGACAAACGCCTAATATTTTCGCATCGACTGTGCTAAGGCACCGTTTTTATATCAGGCTCATTTTCCCCAGTAACATTGACATTTTGAACGTAACAGCTAACCCAGTTTTCCTCGTCACAATCTGCGAACAAACAGTTCTCTATATTGTGATATTTTATGATAAGCTCGTCATCCATCCATCCACAACGTTGGCGAAACGGTTTTCACGTTTCCAATATTCAGGGTTGCGTTGTACAGATAACAAGAAACTTGTATGATTGAAATGTCCCGTGCGGTTACTGTTTGGCTACCCATATTTATTGACACTAACTTAAAACCAGGTGGCAGAAGATTTAAAAGCGAAAAGTTTGAATCACAATAAAGATACACAAACCAGAGTCAAACTACTGTTCTCGCAAAGACTAGACTTGTTTGATCAATAAGTCTTTTCTTCTTCATTCTTGTTCTTTCTTCAAAAACATCTGAAAAAGTCTGTGATCCAACATACCTAAGTTTCGTTTTCTTATTCACTAACCAGAATTTTGGGTCTGATATTCAATTCAATTCTTAATTATGGCTACCCTAAGGATTCTGCCAATGTCGAGTTTTGGAGATAGCAAGTTTTTTTTTTTATATATTTAACAAAATCCCGTAAGTTAGTTGTGGTGATGTAGTAATAACAAAAAAGATAAAATACATAAGGGTCTGATATTGAAATTAACGTGAGATACTGACAAATCTAAATGACAACGTACACACGTGCCAATAATACCTACAAGGAGTTACTTGCAGTAAGTATCTATCAAGGAGTTTGAAAGTACATATCGACCCAAAGAATGTTTTATTTATCGGGCACTTCATTATCTACGATTCAGTCAAGTACGATCCTTTTTAGAGTAGTGTAACTACGAGTAAAAGAAACATGGATATGAAAAGAAATTACTCGTAATCACACTGGTGTAACAAAACGTGTGACCACGAGTCCGAAGGGAACTTATCAGCCTTCAGATGGTGGTATCCGGACCGATCAAAGGTATAGAGTTGAGTTGAGATCGCCGATACAAAGCTCGATATGCTGTCATGTGTATTGTATTGTACCTATACACAGGCGGAAACAAAATCTCATTTGGTCGATTTTCACCAGGGTAGTTCACGAAATGCCGATAACTTCGCGGTCGCGATGGCTACCCGGGCGTTATGTTATGATATCGGTATGGAAGCTTGTTTACCGGGTTGCTGCTATTGGCATTCGACTTAGCGATCAATCTTTGGCTCCCTGCCAGCCACTAGAGTGCCAGTAAGCTTACTAATTCAATAGATTCAAGTTTACAAATTATGGCAAAACCCCTCGCGGTTATGAAAACAACGAAGGAGGCCTATGTCCTGCAGTGGGCGTCAAATGGCTGATGATGAAGTTTACAAATAACTTAGTTTAAACTTAGAAGCACGGACTAAAATTACTAGATGTACTGCGACGATATCTACTCATTTACATTAATCTGATCTTAAAAACCTCTCAAGAGGCTAAAAATTCCACCCATGCCGGGACTTGAACCCGCGACCTCTGGCTCACCGTGCCAGCGCTCTCCCAACTGACCTAATGGGCAAATGCAAGCATCGATGAAATTTCGAGCCTCTTTACAAACTTCTCTGTATTACGAACAGGCAGCGATATCTGGCCGAAGTGTTTTACATCACTTGCAGCCCCGAGCCACCCACTTTGCAGTTAGGTTTAACCAAGTGGTTTGCTCGGGGCTCAGGTGTCCTCAGCACCGGTTAGTGCAACAAAAAGAATTTAATCTGATCTGTCAGGATCGTGGCAAGTGGCAGTCCCTTGTCTCTGCTTACCCCTCTGGGATACAGGCGTGAGTTTATGTATGTATGTATGTTATATTAATTTCCGATTTTAACCTAATACATTCAGTATATAAGTAACATGCTAAAATGATACTTCGTGTGTTGGATGTAGGAGGAGGTTTTTTGGTAATTTTCTTCTGACTCCAGAGAGTAAGTTTTTGAGTAGGGGTGCACAAAATACTTGGAGGATTCTCAAAAATTATATGGCATAGCATACACCTCGTGGTTCTTATGGGTCGTTCTACTCCTCATTATTTATAATGAGGCCACTGGTTAACCCTGAAAACTGAATACAAATAAGTTAATTCAAACCAAATTCATGTTTTTGCTAAGTATGGAAACTTTTTATGAGATCCGGCCTCTAAAATATGCAAATTATGTTCGCGTGGTTCCTAAAATATGTATGTCCATGACGAGCTTTTCATTTTAGGTACTTTACGTGACAGGCGAGCCTTCCCAACCTCATTAGATACCTTGTTCTGTCACAAATAATATAATTTGACCTAGTGAAACTCAAAGATAAAGTCAACTTTTGCATATTCTCGACAGACTTACATTTTCCACAACTTAGTCCGCCAAATGCCCGTAGCACAAAATAGAAGGTTGGTTTAAAGATGGTTATTTCGTTCAGATATCCAATGAAAAAAAAATATGTAAGTGCATCCGTAAATTGAGGTAATTTCGATTTTAAAACGGGCGGTTTACGAGACAGAAGACTCGATCTCTTTAAGTGTCCTCACTCGTCACTTTGCGAATAGCCGATACTGGGTCTAACAAAATCCTACTTACATCCGAAAATATGACAGAAATTTACTCGTAAATAAGAACAACTTTTACTATACTGAAAACTTTGAAATTGCGAAAATAATAATAACAGATAACATTATTAGATATGAACGGCTGAGATTTTTATCGCAATTTAAAAGTTTTCAGTATTTATTTATTTAGTAACGCCAACAGGCTGCACATACTTTAGTATGGAGCAGCTGATATTTTATTTGCGATTTCGAAGTTTTCCCCAAAGCAAACATTGTTCGTATTGACGAGTAGTGTCGACATTTTCGGTTGAGGTAATATTTAAATAGGTACACCTAAGGATCAGTCGGTCTATTCAGATTTCTCTACAAAATAACGAGACAGAACGATTTCAACTATTTACTTGGTAAAATTCTCAATTCAGAAACGAAACACAAACAGAATCAAATTATAGGTGTTTACTTAATAAAATTCCTTAAGGCTCACATCACACGACTGAATTTACCAAACCGTACCTCTGTTGTAATTATATCTCGGGAACCCCTACCCCTACAGCATCCTTCGTGACGTCACGGCATGCGGCATCGATCGAGCCTCCCGCCGCGCTTGCCGAAACGTCGGCCGCGTAAAACGTAAGCATGGTAATTTTATAACTAGTCATAACATAACATTTATCCATTTATGCGCTATATGATACTGTACGTCCTACGTACGTTGAGTGCGCTCAGAACACAGAACATTATTTTCTCTGTTCTGCGGCTCGGAATCATGCCTTTACATTATGGGTTTTTTACTTTGGATGTCCACTAAATAGTTTAGCGGCCTGCAGATGGAATGAAATCAATTTTGTCTGTGACTTTATTCATAATTTTGTGATTTCGCAGCTGTGCCCTTGACTTTCTCCGTGTTAGATTAAAATTAATAGGTACATTGTGCTTTAATTCAGAATTATGGTGTATTGGTATACCTGCCAAAGTTCGCATTTGTGTTTAACATTTTTAATATAACCGGAAGTAAGTAAATGAGCAACCTTAAAAATTTACTGAAATTTTATTGGACTTAGTATGTAACGGAATAAGATCGAAGAGTCCTTCAGCACTCTTGGTGACTGTATTTCTACTTGCAATTTATAGGTAAGGAACGCGCCGACACTGCGCCTCAAGCGGGGCTCGCGTGTTGGACCGCTTTTGCCGCGCACTGATCCCAGCTTGGAGGTGATACTGTCTGTAGAGGTACTCCTTCGTCATCGCCTGTCCCGTGAACATGGCCCGACTGCGCACCAATAGCTCGCTCGGCGGCTGCCATGACGGGTCCAGCCTCACGCACTTTCTGAAACGCCTCCTGCAAGCGGCGCACACCAACTTCCCAGCCGTCACCGCAATGGCACCGAGCACAATTACAATCAGCCCAATAGATCCCACGATGTCAGCAGTTTCCCAATGTTGCAGTGATTCATACTTCCGATGATGAAACTCGTTAGCAAGTATGTACGCTAAGATAAGAGGTGACGTTAACCAGATAATTTTCATATAAGTACCCGGGTGAAAGCCTTGCATGAAATGTATGTCTTCGGAAAGGCGGCCGACGCCGTACCAATGCACAAATACTACTGTCTCCAACAGGGCCACGAAAATTGATGTCATCGTTAGGTATCGACGAAAAGCAACGGCTAACCAAGAAACTCCCATAACACTTATAAAAGGGATAGTCATAAAGAATAGTATTGTCACTCCAATGAAGCAAAAAAAACCTGGATATCGGGCAACAGTTAGGCTCCGCGTAGAGATGATTTCTTGGATGTTGTAGAAGACAATGATTGACGTTCGCATTCCAAGCACAGCATTGCTGCTGTAAATTACCGCCAGCCACAAAGTGGGCTCGTCGTAGAAGCTCAGCAGTCGAGGGACTCTTTCAAAAAGCAGCGACATATTGGCGACCGCAATATTTCTTGGATTCTGATTGTACTCGTAAGCGTACGGGCAGGCCATCATCGCTGTAGTGCAAATTGCTAAGGTGGTAAAAACCGCGCAGATAACCACTGTGACAACAGCATTGGAGTAACATGGCGATCGGAAATTGCTACTTCCAGCTAAGTTAAACGTAATTCCAGATCCTATAGACAACGAATACAAAGAATGCGTAGTTACTTGGCTGATACGGAAGTTTTTGCTAAAGTCCTCAAAATTTCCATCTATGGCTTCTTCGTATACAACTACTACGCCTTTCTGTAGCATTGAACCGATAAGAAAAATAAAGTATCCGATGAAAGGAATTACCACCAACAACCAAATGAAGTATTTTAGCGATGTTTGCCTCTTGAAGCAGCAAATATATGTAAAGACACATATGATTCCAGAGGATGGTAGCACGCGCCAAACTATTTTGAAGCCATCTTGAATACTGAGAAGTCTAAACTTCATATACTGGTACTCTGGAAAAGTCTCATGTATTTTTTGGCAGTACTCATGGCGCATCGTACAGCCTTTCATACAGTGTTCATTCACAGTATAGTTAGTCGCAACGCTGTTGCAAAATCTGTTGGCCCACGGTCCGCAAACATTGTACGGAACAGGTTGCTCGAACGTGACTATCAAGTAATGCAGTATAAAGGATACAGTGACGTGGTTGTAAAGCATTATCAGACACTGGTACCCGACTAACACGTATCCAATGTGGGCGAGACAGGGGCGAATCTGCCAAATGCTGATGCAGTCTCTTTTTGTAAACTGACTAACTACCATCTCCAAATAGAGTAGAGGGATGCCAACGATAATGTAGGTAGCCGAGAAGAGTATCAAATTCCCTAGGACTCCTTTGCTTGTGGCAGTAGTTGGCACTGTTAGGGATACAGTTATGCCTATAGTCTGGCAGATCAGTACTGCAACGTAGAGTTTCCTTTCCCCCCATACACCCATTTTCAACTGCAGATTTTGATGTCGCCTGACTATAGACAGCTAGCCGCGGCCAACTAGATCGTTGGAGAGTGATCTCTTTAGTGAAGACTAAAACATGGAGTTTCTTAAAATTTCTCTTCGTAGTATGGTCATACTAGAACCAAAGAAAAACGACCATTGTGTGTTTACGTAAATGAAGAAGCAGTTTTACCTAGGTATAGCTCCTAACGGGGTTTTTAGAGAAAAAAAAGATTTGGGAAAAATTTAAAGTGCTATTTTTCCACGGAATTTTACAGGGCAGGACAACGTATGTCAGGTTAGCTAGTAAGTAATATAAAGCAGTACTTACAAACGTACCGCAGTTCCCTATTCTTCGCCAACTGATCGATCCAGCATCCAGGCTGGATCCAGAAACCAGGATTAGGATAGAAGTCCACGTCTCCGATAGGTAGCGGAAACCCGAACAAGCCTGGGTTCGAATGCAGCACGTCTACGAAAACCGCATCGCCCTTGGCCAAACGACCTTCGTTGGTTCTGAGAGCATAACCTGGATATGCGGGGTCCAAGCCTGCAAAAACATTTTAAGTACTGTTGTAGTATAAAAAGGGGGAAAATGTCCACATTTGCACACACAAGAACATCTAGGAAAATAAAAATAATTTAACATTATGTAAAAAAAACAATACAATTATTAAAAATAAGTAATAATTGTTAAATTATTTCATTTCAGTTTTTTAGTTACCCAGTTTTTTAGTGTGTAGAAGCAAATAAATGTTTTTATCTTTATATCTATCTATGTTCTTTATGTTCTTGTGTTTACGTCGCACACTTATTTTGATACCATTATACCGTAGGTTTTAACGGCCTTCGACGGCAGAGAACAAGACTTTTCAATAAAAGCTTACTACTCATAAAGGTTATTACTCTTTAACACGTAGGTACCTAGATCGTAAACGTATGCAGTAACAGATTAATAATAGGGGTTAAAGTATGAAATTGCCGTTTTATTGCAATAGGTTCTTTGAATTGACATAGAATCTTCATGGTTTGAGGTTTTCGAATGAAACTTTTTTCAAATGGTTTCTATGATGTTCTTCTTTTAAAAAATGTGAAACATTTGAATATCGACTTTCAATTGTTTTTGTTATTCAATTTAGACAAGAAAGATGGATACTGCGAAAATTCGAGTGATTATGAGGCACCCATTTTTCGTATTTTTTTATTTTATTGATTTGACGCAAGTGAGTCAATATTGTGGGAAAGGTAACGTTAAACCATGCCGCTAATTCCTGGGTAGTTTGACTAGGGTCGGCTTCCACTATCTCTCTTAATTCATCGTTATTCACCTGTTTGGGCGGTCTTCCTCGTGGCTCGTTCTTTAAGTCGAAATTTCCATCACGAAAGCGTTTAAACCAAAATCGCACGGTGCGTTCATTAGTAGACCCCTCTCCAAACGCAGCATTGATATTGCGGGCTGTTTCTGCCGCGTTAGTTCCGCGTCGGAACTCGTATTCCAAAATCTTGTCTAAATTGAATAACAAAAACAATTGAAAGTCGATATTCAAATGTTTCACATCTTTTAAAAAAAGAACATCATAGAAACCATTTGAAAAAAGTTTCATTCGAAAACCTCAAACCATGAAGATTCTATGTCAATTCAAAGAACCTATTGCAATAAAACGGCAATTTCATACTTTAACCCCTATTACAATAAAGCTTTTGTTGATTGGGAATCTCAAAGTAAACATATTTTATTTAATTGATGCACTTCGCTTTGAGAGTCCGAATTGTATTCAAAAATATAAGATAAGATAAGAATATTCTGTATTGTACACTAAAGCACGTGACATAAACATTTTAAATTTATTTTCCAAAATATATTTTCAGAATGTAAAATTTAGAATTTAAAAGTTGAATATCAAAATGGAAAACCAAAAAAGATAATTATCAAACAGGACAAAGTAACAAGGGCGTTACAGGTCTTATTGTGAGAACGTAGAAATGTACATACTTGTTACGTACCAAAAATAGGTAGGTACAGTCGACAGCAGGTAAACGTTTAAATTTTTGCTGCAAAGTCGTCTTTAACGTGACTGATTAGAGTACACGTAGGTAAGGGTTGAAGTGCTGTCGACTGTACTTAAATGTTAAAATCCTTTAATACCTATTCTGTTATCAGCTCGTAAACGTTATCTACTTGTTGAATACCTCACATTTGACGCCCAGAGCTTTTTCATTTGACAAGTCTTTGTTTGTCTTTGTTGTGTTACTCCTATCCGTTGCACTACGCTTTTGCGTGTGTGTGTGGGTGGGTGGGTGGGTATGTGTGTGTGTGTTGTGTTTGTGTGTGTGTGTTGTGTTTGTGTGTGTGTGTTGTGTGTGTGTGTGTGTGTGTGTGTGTGTGTGTGTGTTGTGTGTGTTGTGTGTGTGTGTGTGTTGTGTGTGTGTGTGTGAGTGTGTGTGTGAGTGTGTGTGTTGTGTGTGTGTTGTGTGTGTGAGAGAGTGTGTGTGTGTGTTGTGTGTGTGTGTGTGTGTGTGTGTGTGTGTGTGTGTGTGTGTGTGTGTGTGTGTGTGTGTGTGTGTGTGTGTAAATTACTAATTATCTACCGAAGTTCATGCCTTTTCACCTGTGATTCGTCCTATTCGAATGCCTTGGGACTTGAGCGCTTTCCCAGCGAAGCCAGCAGCTTCAGCGCCCAAGGAGAAACCGACCACGTGCAGAGATGAGGCGGGCACGCCTGCGCGGTCTAGAAACTGCACAAAATTAGCCAGCCGCGCGCCCATGTAGCGCGTGTTGCGTACGGCTGAAACATACCTACGGAATAGATTAATTTTTTGTACTAAAAGAATATTTGGAAAAGGACTCAAAAAACCTAATGAACAGGATTTTATTTTAGTGCTTTTAAGTGCATAATAGATATTATGGAAAAGGACTGAGTAAATCAACCTAATGAACTAAACTTAATTTTTGTACCTACTAATAGAAAATATAGACAATGGCTCAGTAAGAAGCTTACTAATTAACCTTGCCTGAAAGAAGAAATAGTTTTTTTTTTTAATCTGTAATTCGTAATAATCTTTTCTTTGCCTTATCAGCTAGTGCTTACGGCCGCGTTTCATAAAACTACAATAATATTTGACATTGCATAGCAGAGTCTCCCTACTTGCTAATCTGTAGGTTAATCGACCATGATTGTCTAATAAGCGATGAATATGCAGTTCTATGAAATAGGGCTCAGACTTTAGAACAGCATCATATTTCAACATAATTCACAGACGTGAAATTTTAAAGTTTGTGATTACGACATTTTAGTAAACTTTTCTGACGATGCTACAACAAAAAAAACCGGCCAAGTGCGTGTCGGTCCACCCGCAGCGTAGGGTTCCGTAGAAAGAGGGGTCTTGGACACGGCCACCACTACCTAATGTTATTTAAATATTATGGTTAATTATGTTTTAAATTAAAACTAGTATTAATAATTATTAATCCACATGCATGTGACATAATTCATTTGGTTATAAATAATTTTTTACTTTTTTTACCTTACTTTAAGTTAATCGCCTATTACTCATTACTTAGCCGTAATAGTTTTTCTTTTAGGTTCATTATTATTATGTGCTACTGCCCTGATTTTTTAAATTTTTTCACCCTTTCACATCTACCGTTTAGCCGGGAGGGTGCCCTACTCTGACAAAAAATTGCACTTTAAAGCTTAATATTTCGCAAACGTAATCTAAATCGAACAATAATCTTACGATACGATTCCCACTATATGGCATAGGCGAGTTTTAGATATTTTATCCTAGCGTTTTTGCGGCGTAATAAATATGTATATCGCACAATTTCAGCCAAATTTCAGCTCTCTAGTACTTATAGTCTCTGTGCTAAGCCGTGGATAGACAGACAGACAGACGAACGGGTTCCTTGTTAACTACGCAACCCTAAAAAGCCAAACATAAATCGAATGCGCTGGCGGGCGGCCCACACTCATAAATAAGAGCCTAAAATACGCCCAACGCGGAAACATATTTCGTCCAGTATTTCAGCATTAAAATCCTGCAGTAGGTTGATAGATACGAGACGAGAGAAATTTTACACAGAGTTCTTACCTCAAAAATGCGACTTGTATTCTTGAAACCAGTCTATTGGAAAGAGACAGAATGAAATATTTAACTTTATTTATGGTTGGTTATGTTCAATTCCGATCACAAGTAAATTGAGAATTGTAAATTGAACAGTTTTCGTTATTATTTGAGGAAAGTTTTATGTGAGTTGTGCGATTGGCGGGAAACATGAAGAAATGTCATCTGTCAACATGACAAGAGAAGGCAGTGTAGCTGCAATGTAAAAACTTAATTTAGCCACAGATATTCCGATATTCTAATAACGTCGAATTAGAGTTCGTCATTTAAAACTTTTGTTTCACGACTTACGTAACTTTTTTGTTCAATTATTATTAATATATATTTTTAATATGTTTACGCATTGTTTCGATTTTTCTGATTTTAGTGACGTTATATGACAGATAATGCTAAAAACCAATAAATATTTCAATGTTTTACTTCAATGTGGTGGCAACATTGGTAGAGAGCGTAAAGCGCGAATTTAATAAAATCCTGTACACTCCGACATTTCGAAAAATATTAATCTGAGAAAAAATCATGGAATTTATTTTTTGTAAAACAGACACACTAATGAGGGCTTTTCAATGACAGCTGTCAGTTGAGTTTCATTAAAAAAAACTAGATGGCGCTGCAAGGAGAAAGTGAAAGTGAAAGTGAAAATATTTTATTTACCACACAAAAATAATAAATAATAATAACAAATGTCATCATTCGTTTTAAATGTTGTACATCGTTATTACTCTGTGATAATCTACACATCTCTCCTTTCGTCAACGAAACAAGCGAGCAACTTGACAGAAACCGCAGAGAAGGTACAGTTATGTCATGTCAATTTTGACATATTATGTGACGTCAGCACCATCTATCGGTAAAATGCGGCACTGTATTTTTTTTTAATGTTGCTTTGAAAAGCCCTCATTGGGATGTTTCAGGAATCGCGCATTTTATAGGTAACCCTGTGGATACATAGATCAGCTGGTTCATCATACTTACGGATATACTAATTTATGATATGTTAAATTTAAAATATTCCACGTTTAATTAAATTAGTTAAAGAAATTTTAAGACTCACCAAGGAAATACAATCAATCTTGACCAGTCGACAGCTATGAAGTTATAATCACCAGCTGTTAAATATGCTGAAATAAAAGAAACAATAAATTAGTAGAGTTGTAGAGCTAAAACCGTTCATGTTTTTCATACAACATCACACAAAAAAATGCTTTTTCTATGCGCAAAACATTTTTTTCCATTTTTTACCCCTAGTAACGAATTTATTTTGCGTATGGAAAACGGATTGCTTAGCGTAACGTTTTTTGCCGGCGCACACCTCAATACTAACTAGCTAAATTTATCGCTCAAGTCATTTTTTTTCTATCTTCTTAAAGTAAACAAAATTGTACTTAATCATAACGCAACCATGATCTTTGAATCCTTAAAAAAACCTGAAACCATAAAAATAAAAGGAAATACACAAAGCATAGTAGCAGCACCAGAAAATTCCTTCCTTATTATGTAACAATACATTAAATGTAAAGCGAGTACCTATTTTGAGGTAAACTATATAATTTAGTCCAGTCGGTACGTTTAATGTATTCTAGTAAGGAAGAATCACGTTGTTATAAAAGAATAATAACAGTGTTGTCTATACTTATGTAGAGTTGTAACGAAACCGCGGAAAATGTATCAACTTTCAAGGTTTTCATGCAAGTACGTTTGCACTGGCTTCATTCTCGTATTCACAAACTATGTTATTAAATACCTGCGTACAACTATTAAAAGGTGGGCTGCTATTCGTGTTTATTTATTCATATCGGAGAATCCGTTATATCTAAGTAAGATTAAATGTTGAATGAGGTTCAGTGAGGCTTTTAAGAATATTCTCTCATTTTCGTGGAAGGTTCTTGTTGCTAAGTCGCCCGTAAAGGGCTTATGTTAAAGGTTACGCGTTACACGCCCAGGGTAGTACGAAAATCAAGAAAATCCATCACCACCATTGGTGCTAGCAGTGGCGCTATCTGTCTACTTATGCATGCGCATGCGCCAATGCAAATTATTGACGACTCAAAATAATGATCGACTAATAGACTTCCCAGAGCTAAGGCCAATAACAAAATATATCTTCGTTTATATACCACGTTTTTTGCAAAAAAGTGAACGATTGTAAGCCAAAATCTAGAAATCCTAAATCCTTGGCGCTAGGTCTTAGGCAGCCAGCTGCTTTCATCATTATTGCGATGGATGATGTACAGTTTTTTTTTAAAACGTATTATAAAAGTTTTATTCCGTCTGTGGCCCGGTTAGCTTCGGGTTCTTGAAAAGTCGAGAAATCTTACCATCGCGTAAAGTGGTAGTGCTGGCACCAGTAATGGCCTCCGTAAAGCCAATCAGGTATATCACGGTTGGGTTTGATGTATTGAAGTTTGTCCCGCCGATGGCTCCTACGCTGGATAATTGTATAGTCTGAGGAATCCTTGGATTTGACCTACGGGGAAAATGACGCGTTGAAAATCCTGGTAACTAATGCTTCCTTTTCTAATGTGTAATGACTCTATACTATGTAGCGTACATGATTTTTTTACCAATGTTAGTTTTTGAACTAACATGCACACTTGGCTGCATTATGAGGCCTCCGCCTGTTCTATGATAACTTAGTAAAAAAAAACAAAGAAAAAAGTCAAACAGAGGAAGGTTATTTGACTTACAGTTTTTCTGCTCAATTACAAAGTATTTATTTATTTCATTCTTAAGGAAAACTTACAGCTAAACTAAACATAATACAGAATAAGTACATTTTAATCATTTTAACTTTCATTTGTACTTGAATATGTATTTTCTTGGTGGGTTAGAAAGAACTAACAGGATCGTAAAGTTAATATGTATGCATTTCAACAAAAGGTAATCATAATATAAAAATGCTAATAAAGCAGTGTTTGAAGTTTTAATGATTTATTGAAAAAAACGTTAGAGTTGAAACAAGCCCTTTTAGAAATTCACTTTTTTTTTTTTTGTGCAACCGGAAATGGTTAACAATACGGAAGACACAGTTTTCAGATATTGTGGATTTTTAATAATATGTCACAGTACCTGGGGCCTGTTTCACAGAACTACAATTCATGGCTTACTATAACAATTCGATGTACATTGCAATGTCGATTAAGCTACAGATTAACTTGTAGGAGGACTCTGCTACGCAATGTACTGCATCGAATTGTCATAATAAACTACGAATTGTAGTTTTATGAAACTCGTCCCTGCTAGAACTGTTAGTAGGTTTACAGTTCACAAAAAAGACAAGATCGTCAATGACCAAATAATAAAAATACAGCCAAGTGCGAGTCAGACTCACGCACGAAAGGTCGAGAAAAATGGCAAAAAATCACATTTGTTGTATGGGAGCCCCCCTTAAATATTTATGATATTCTGTTTTTAGTATTTGTTGTCATAGCGGCAACAGAAATACATCTCAAATTTCAACTGTATAGCTATCACGGTTCATAGACAGACAGATACATAGACAGTCAGACAGACAGACGGACAGACAGACAGAGGGACAGTGAAGTCTTAGTAATAAGGTCCCGTTTGGCACCCTTCGGGTACGAAACCCTAAAAATATCTTATCTATCCATCGCAAACTCATTCCGATTACTACTCAAAGATTTTGGATATTAATTATACTTACTTACCTCGTAAACAATTTGTACTGTATATCCATTGCGTCATCTCTAGGGCAGCAGTAATCGCAGTCACCCACTGGAGCTGACATGAAGCACACCTCCGAAATCCCTGAAAACACAATGCGATGCGGTAGATGCACATTTTACGTCGACAGGCTGACTTCGAGTGTATTAAATACATAGAAAGGGCCAGGAAATTAATGTTCAGTTTCATGGTGGTGTAAGCTGCGAAGGGAAAAGTCGTGTCACTGGATGTCAGGGAAAAGTCGTGTCGCCGAATGTGTCCAGTCACAGCGTTTTTTAAAATTTCTACCTATGTTATTGAACAAAAAGGGCACGTAGGAGGCCGCGGGGGCATACTTCCAAGTACCACTGAGTTGTTTCGTCAGACTTGTAAAGCAGAAATAAATCTTAGGATCCACTTTTGATTTCACCGGATTCATACAATCGGAAGATAATACGTAAAATCGCAGAATGAAACCAGAATGAACGACTGATCTAAGTAAATATACATAATCTGTATTTGAATTGAACTAACGCATGACGTAAAACCGTTATAATCTGGAAGTCTTTTAATTATCAATACTGAGGACACGGTTTTAAAGTTTTTCGTTATTAATTAACTTCAAGAAAGGATAGGGTTTTCAATTCAATTATGTCTGTAATTTTTTCAATACACGTTGTACAACTGCTGGGTAAAATCGACCGTTAATTTAATAAACCTTTACGTTATTGTTGCAAAGATGCCGGTAACGTAAGTGTTTAGACATTGAAAAGGTTGATGTGTCAACTGTAGGTACGCTCACAGTCTGAAAACGTTTCACCATCAATATAATCAGCGCACCGCTGCCCATCGCTGGCCATCGCTGGCCATTGCTGGGTGTAGGCTTTTCCCCCCAAATGCCATCCGCACGCATATCCACGGACCAAATGTTCATCAGATTTCAAATAAGGTTCTTTATCACACTGAGTGTAGCCATAAGGTAAGATAAGTTGTGAGGCATCGATTCTACTAGACTTCATAAAATATAACTTCATACTTGACAGTGATCAGTTCCGTATTTTATTAGTATTGCGATGAATTATATCCTCGTACAAGACTATGTACTTTATTAGAGGTAGAAATAATCGGCCCGAAATGTAATTTTTAAATCTGTCAGGTAAACTCACGTGATTAAATATTCAAATAATGTTCAATAAAAAATGTATAAATATATTTTATCTACACTCATATCATAATCTTCAAATTAAGAATTCAAAGGTAAACACATATTGACAGGCTTTAAACAATACATAACTTTAAAGAAAATAAAAAAAAAGTGTAATATAAAGTTACATTAAAGGTCAGATTTTACACTTTATGTTACAGGTATTTTTTTTAGTGTTGCTGTGATCACGGAACAAAACTTAAGTTTTTTTTTTTAATGTCAAAAGTTGACTCTATAAAAAACTTATTTCATTTTCGTGGTACCAAAAGTGCAACTAAAAATAAATTTATAATTGAAAATTTTGTTTCATTTCGATATGAGTTAAGTTAATAACCGTAGATTTATGTATAGTACAAAGCTTGTCAAACGTGTTTTCCTTTGATTCCTTACTTTGAAGATTAAGACATGAGTGTAGATAAAGTAGAGACTGCACATAACTTGTTATTAAAACACTCGCCAAGGCTCGTTTTTTAAAATCTCGCTCGTGTTTTAATAACCCTCCTTATGTGACAGTCACATAAACTACTATTATATTCTATTGTCGATAATGGAGTACAGTCGACAGCAGCCCAAACCTTTATATTGTCGTCCTTTATATTATAATGATTAGAGTACACGGATGCAAAGGTTCATGTGCTGTCGACTGTTCCCTTGAATGTCCGTAATGTTATTATCTAGCAAAGCCTCAGACCATGTTAATCAAACGTCTACTCATTTTTAGGGTTCCGTAGTCCTACAAGGAACCCTTATAGTTTCGCCATGTCTACCTGTCTGTCTGTCTGTCCGTCCGCGACCTAGCGCAAAGACCGGTAGTACTAGAAAGCTTTAATTTGGTATGTATGTACATATTTATCACGCTGATAAAGAAAAAAATGTTAGAATTTTTTTTATTGTACCTCCCCTAATATCAAAAGTCGGGATAATTTTTCTTTTTCTCGTCTACCCCATCGTGTGGGGCATGGTTAGATTGGTCGATGAAAAATATTGTGGGTATAGGCAGACCATTTTTTTATTTAAGGTTCCGTTTTCGAAATATTAAGCTTCAAAACGCAAATTTTTGTCCGAGTAGGGCGTCCCCCCCCCCCCCTCTCCTGCCTAAACGCTTGATCGTAGAAACGTGACAAAATTCGGGGTAGTAGCAATATAATGAACTTAAAAGGAAAAATATCGAGTAATAAAACCAATAATAATAACGAGTAATAAAACCAACTTATAAAAGTAAAATTTCGTACAAAATCCATTACTTCGATGAAGTTGTTAGTTCTGTAAAGCAGATAAAAAAACCTTTTTCTACGGAACCAGGTTTTTTTACAGTCGTTATACGTCAATCATTGTAAATGTTAAATGTGCAAGCGAGACGGATGCCAGACGTAATAGCAGCCTTAATCAAGTGGCATATCGGCCTTGCTTGTGATATAAATCTGGGCAAGCAATTATAAACCTTACCCCCAGTTTCTCGTGCACTAAAAATCTGTAAATCTACTGTTAACAGGCTGTCAGATGTCCAAAGACCATACAAAAATGAAGTGTCAGCTGTTACCAGTAGATTAACAGCTTTTTAGTGTACGAGAAACCGGGGGTTAGTGTGGGAGATATATTCTGACCGGAACTGTAATAATTATGTTAGCATGACCTCTACTATTGCCAGCAAAAAATGTAATACTCTTATTTATAAAGACACGACTCCTTAAGTCACTCCTCAGGGAAAGACGTAACTAAAGATTAATTAAACTGCCTCTGAGGAGTGTTTTAAAGGTATCGTGTTTTCATAAATAAGAACTAACAAACCCATAAATATTCTATTGTTTCGCTATAACTCAAAAAGATGAATGATACGCTAACCAACCTGTGAACTTTGACTCTACATCAGTTCAAATATCAAACCGTTGATATTTTAGAACGTGTTGATAGACACAGAATTAATATAAACAGCCATTTAAGAACTAACTTTAACAAAGACGGTGAAAGTAATCTTATCAATGTCAAGGCGGTTAATTGTAGTTGCAGCATTATTGCTACAACATATATTTGTCAATTCTGTTGCTCTCCCAAACTAAACCAGACAGTTACTTTATCGAACACCAATGCACTTGAAGACAAGTCATTTATTTAATTACGAAGCTGACTTTGCTAACCCCCTGCAGTAACACATGACTTACCAATGACAAAAGTCATAATCGTGCATGGCGCAGCCGGAGTAAGCGACATGTTCGCAGAGCTATCTCGGCCGCGATTAAACTGAGCGAGCTCCTGAAATTCACCCGCAGCGGAACATTAAAGTTCATCTCAAAACCCGACGATGCATTTTCTTTCTTGTAACGAGGCCCTGGTGTTTCCCCGCACAATGGCGTCCGCACAATGCTCACGGCACTCTTTCAAAACTTTTTTCCGCTCAAGATTGTTTTTCATAAACCGCACCCGGCCGGTCGGCACACGGTTAGCAACACTTCCGATCCTCGCTACACTAAGTAAACACACGCGGAAATCTTCTATAAAACTTGATTATATACTCGTGAATGAAGGAGCAATAGCGTGTCGTAACTTTAATTCGAATTACGCTACCTTGACTACAACCTTAATCTTCACTTTGTAAAAGTTTGGTTTAGTTCCGATGCCGATGTCTGGCTGGATAGGTAAGCTTGTTGCCCAGACGCGGCGTCTATAGTTACTGCTTATATTTTTCGCGCTTTGAAGGTTCTGCAAAATAATGTGAAACGAGAGTTGCGTAACGCTTTATTCGGCAGAGCAGTGTTGCGTCAAGTTCGGTCTTAACGAATCGATTATCTGCTGATTGTCGTCAGAACTAGCTCTGTAAAATGCCTTGTGTTGTGGCGCTACCTACACATAATAAAGTACCTACCTAACTTATGTAGAGCAAATGGTTGAACGAGCAATAATCGTCAACGTCCCACTTCGTGCATATTTTGCTGCCTACGTCCGACAAATGATAATTCATTTAAATTTATTTGTCTTATCCCATTATAAGAGTGAAATACTATGGCTAGAGTTCAGTCGCCCTGCGAATGCCGATGTTGTTTAATATCAATCACAAAAATCCAATAAAAATTGCAAATTAAATGCAATGTATCGTTTGTAACAATGTAAAATATATTAACAATGTTTAGGAAAACCTACGCTCCCATTCACGAAAAAAAAATAGAAATAAAATAAATGTTTTCAGAAGCAGCTTAATCACTGAGTTAAATGTGCATACACTTGCTGGACTGAATGAAAGAAAGAGGCGCGCGGTGACCACAAACACAGTTTTTCTTGTTTGTACACTGAGTGACACTAAAAGAAAAAAACCGGCCCTGTGCGAGTCGGACTCGTGCACCGAGGGTTCCGTACTCGCGCTTGACCGTTATTTGTCGTTAGAATATATTATAAGTCCCACAATCACGCAAAGTTTGATTCCTGTATACATAAGCAGCCTATATACGTCCCACTGTAGGGCACACGCCTTCTCTCAGAGAGAGAGTATGAGCTTAATCACCACGCGTGCCCACCGCGGATTGGCGATTTCAAGCGCTGAGGTATGTGAATAGCTCAGACACCCAGGTTTCCTCGCGATGTTTTCCTTCACCGCTAGCGAGTGGTATTGCTACTATAACTTCACAAATGTACATAACTTAGAAAGAAAAGTCATAGGTACATGCCCGCACTGGGAATCGAACCTGGGTCTCGCGCTTCCGAGTCCAATGTTCTACCCACCTAGGCTACCACCGCTTTGATTCCTGTATGTATTACCGTATTTACGATAGAGCATAAACAAAATAAACACTATATTTTTTATGATCTTTTGTATAGTTTACAGATTTTACTATATTTGTAGTATAAGACGGTATTACTTGCCAATTTTCATAGTTTTACGTCAACGGCAAATACCCTATAAATTTTGATTCCCTTGACAGTGTCGAAATACAAGTTTTTTGCGGCATAAACGGACGTAACTTTTTTTTACGTTAATTTAAAAGTTTGATTTTTGACAGCTTCAAGGGACTGTAGACTTGAATAGGTATATGGATTTAACTTCAACTCAATACCTTTTACGCTTTCCCGTAATAAATGGTTTAACAGACAGACCGACGGACAACAAAGTAATCCTATAAGGGTTCTGTTTTTCCTTTGGAGGTACAGAACCAGAGCCGGATTTTGAAGTCTGAAGGCCCTAGGGCAACGAAGGAGCGGAGGCCCCTAATTATTACCAAATAAAAAATACGAAACAAAAACTACAATGAATACGACGATTTTTTTTTCATATTGAAAACAAGCAGACGTTATAAGTACTCATAAAAGATTGGCGTTTAATGATAGTACATATTAGCCTTTTGTGGGTGCCCTTTCCTTGTGGAGGCCCCAGGGCAGTAGCCCCGCCTGCCCTCCCCTAAATCCGGCCAGTTCAGGATGTCAGTTCCAGGCGCCAGTACCAACGTCAGTGACTGACTCCGTGTGATCCAGCCATAACTCTTATACGGCATTAGAAAGATTATACGGAATAGTAAGAGTACAGTATACAGCTCATCAGCACATCTGCTCTCCTGTTCCATAACTCTCCACTGTATTGGTTGACTGCCTCGTTGGTCTAGCAGTATCACGTCTAATTACCATGCCGGAACTTGTGGGTTCGATTCCCACTGAGGGCCGCCGTACATTTGTATGCCCTCAATCTGGGTGTATTTTCTTCTTTCTGTAAGGACAGAAATAGCTAAGGAGCTATTACCATAGTATAGGGTATCCTAGTTTGGGACAAGGACAAGGGATTGTGTTGTGTCGAAGTTATTTATTTATCTGTATTTTGGTGCGAGCGAAACGGACTAAATTTTCGGTAAAATCTTTCGATTTCTGCATTTTTTTGCCAATCTTTATACAGTAGGTACTATATACACGTACAGCTACCGGCAACTTAAAACGATCGCTGTTTAAATTAATTCTAAGGGCAATTAAAGCGAAGCAACGTCCCAGATTGTTTAACGAGGTAGAGGTGAGAGGTTAAATGGATTTCCTGTGAGGAAGCGGAGAGCAAGCAAATGAGCTTCTGCTCAAGTCTTCCTTATCATGCTTAAAAGGCATGTTAACAATACTACACATAGATTAGTTATTTTTATGGATCCCTTCGGAACCCTTTTCAAGGCTCCTTGAAAGTAACAGCTCTAACACAAATTATGCTACTTCTTAATGTGAAAAAACTGTAACACTGCAATAAAATGAACCCCCTACATTAAAAATACATCTGACCAGAAAATAATTCCCCTTACTATAAATTAACAATAAACAATTAAACAGCCATACAGTTTATGATTTTCATTATAAAATAATTTTGAAAATGGATTTTTTATTGTATGTTTAAAACAACCTTTGACAGATACCAAACAATCCATTTTGCAATACCAATTTAATTCGCTTTAATTAATCTTCCCGGTCTGTGCCTGCGCAGGTCAGCCGACGTGTGTGGGGACGTGGGGACGTTCCGGTGTACCGGTGCGGCCTTCAGTTCTTTTTGCGATGGCATCGATTGAACACGATGACGCGGTGGCATTTTTAGGACTTGCTTTAACTTTGAAGATAAAAGATACAAAATTTCTTTCAGTTTTTCTAGAAGCAATTTATAAGCAGCTTCTTTTTTGTCTCGATCATGGTACTCTTTGTTTTTGATTTGCCAAAGACATGGATGACTTCTATAAATTTCGATACAATCTTCAAACACATTTTTAGTCAAATCTGGTGGCGCCGTTTTCAAGTATTGAACATGGCAATACGATCCTTTTATTGCGAGCGACGAGAAAACCGTCCGAGACAGACACTAGAAAACCACTGACGCGACCTGCGTAGGCGACCGGGGACAAGCACACACGCACAGGTACACCGTACGGTGTCACTCGAAAGAATTTCTTTTCGATTTTGCACCGGTCGCCTGCGCAGGTTCAAAAAACTGCACAGGTCTATTCCAAGAACGTTGGGTAAAACATCCTTGGTCTATTCCCACACACGTTCCGGTCTACCTGCGCAGGCATAGGTACCTGCACAGGTAGACTTCTCCGGTAGACCGTAGCGTGTATGGCCGCATTAAGACAATAAGTCACACCGCTTTATGACAAGATAGAAACGGCTAATTTACATACATATTATTGCTTTACAGAAAACAATTCAAACTTTGACAAATGAGCCATTGTAAAGAGGAGAGGCACGGTACAAACCAACTTTGTAAATCCAGAGTAGACGGAAACTTGTTACGAACTTTTCTGCATGAAAATACTACGAGCTTGTACCTGTTGAAAGTGGCTAAATATAACTGGGAAAATAATTGCTACAGTTGTCTACCGAGCTACTTGGTAAACTTTTAGACTCGGCATGATAGTACGGTTAGGTATGAGTTTATGGCCTTAAAGTTCACTAAACTGTCTTACGAGTTATTACCGTCTTAGCTTTTCACGGCCAAATTCCAAGTTGTTTTTGTAATTCTTATTGTCTGTCAATAACCTTAGAATATACTCGTGTAGTAGATACTTACGATTTCTGTGTCATTAATGTATGTACGTACTTAATAATAAATTAAAACATTTTACTATCCTTTCAAGATGAAAAATAGGATTTGCAATTCCATACTATAAATTGTCCACTCGATTCGGTACGGCACGCTTACTTATCTTAACTTCTCTGAAGTTTGAAAGCTAAACTATGGATACATTTTCTTTGTTTCAGGACAAATTGCTCAACAAACTCGAAGAAAATGAGCCTGAATTAGCAACATCGCCAGAGGAAGAAGTAAGTATAACACAATTTAGGGGAACGATAATGAGTGAGTAATCCTTCGTAAGTAAACGAGCCAGTGCTAACAGAACATACTTATTTTCTCTGTTCTGTGGGTGCTAATCTGTGGCTGATTACCTAATCTGTGTGAATGTCATATTATGTCAGTAATACGATTTTCCGGTCATTGGTTATATTCTCTTTGCCGGTCATATTCCGCCACCGTGTTGTGGTGACTAACCACAACCTGCCAACCAACACCTGCGCCTCCATTGAGATAAAGTTCTGCGCCAGGTGTGCGCACTGACATAATCGAGAAGACTGCGCTCGAACTAAATAATCTTGGATTCTGCCTCATATACATAGGTGACTTTGAATTCGTTAGCAAAATTTTAAGTGGAGAAGACGGTTTGCAATGCTGAGAAAAATAACTGCCGTCTGCAACAACCTGAACATAATGTACCTAAGTATATCGGTACGGTCCAAAGCAGCCCAACATTTACATTTTTGATGCTAAGTCACTCATGGTCGTAGTCCTCAGCCAACCCACGAGACCAAATCGATAAATTGGCATTACCTGCCACGTTTGTGTAGAAAACGTTTTAGTACCAAGAAATAGCATGAAACTAATTAAAACTCCAGAGTGCATTGGAAACTAAAAGCATATTTCAGCTAAATTATTAAATAAATGCCCTCAATTGTAACGCAAATTGGCTTAACTTGCGTCGAGAGTCTCTAATTCTCCATTGCGTTATTGAGAGGAGCTGGCTTGAATAATGGAAGCTGGCGCAAACCAACATCAGTAGTGGAAATCTGTGGTTGAGGCCCAGGAGAGCATTCTCCTATGAAATGACCATTTAAATGTCGCTTGTAACGCAATCGAGAACTTGCACTAAAAAAATGTTTTAATATAGGTAAGCATTAAAAGTATCAATAAATAAATAATCGGAGGGACCATACATATTAAAAGATAAATAAACGTTGTAATTTTTTTTTCCACGACTAATACCTCTCATATTATAACCTGTCGAAAAGTGAATATGGTCACGTCACAAAAACGCGCCATACAAATTGAGCTCAAACTATGACGCCATAACTTGCACGTAACGCCTTATAATGTATGATGAAGCGTTTATCAGTATTTTAGCTATCTCGTAAAATAATGCATTTATGCATCTACAGCATTATAAGAAAACGTTTAGAATTCAATGGTAAAACTAAATCTAATAAGCGAAGAGTGCCAAACGGGACCCTATTGCTAAGACTTCACTGTCCGTCTGTTTGTCTGTATGTGTGTCTGTCACCAGACTGTATATCACGAACCGTGATAGCCTAGCTAGGCAGTTGAAATTTTCACTGTTGATGTATTGCCGCTATAACAACAAATACTAAAAACAGAATAAAATGATAGACGGACGCTTGAAGTATTCACAGAATATTTAGTTATATTTTCGCTACAAAAATTAATAATTAAATTAAAATTAAATAAATATTTAAGGGGGGCTCCCACCGAACAAACGTGATTTTTGGTCGTTTTTTTCTCGATATTTGTGTCTAATGGTGTATAGATAATGGTACGGAACCCTTCGTGCGCGAGTCCGACTCACACTTGACTGGTTTTATTATTATAGTAACTTTGTTTTTCCCAATTTTAGTGATCCCGAAAATCCTGAAAATTGTATTTTCATGTTTTGTGAATTTTTCCTATGTTTTTAGGAGTTTTCTGCTATGGTATAAAAGGATGGTCACTCCAATTTAATTTGGACGCAAGTTCCCCATTGAGCAGAGTTGGTTTGCTATAGAGTAATTTCTAAAATGAGCCCGTTGAAACCCGACGTGTTCCAGGAATTGTGCATCAAAGTTTGTAATTTACGATTACTTTTATTCTAACATTTTCGATTTTGTTCAATTCAGTTTTACATAGCTTTATAAACTCCGTTCCACGAGTCGAACTCCTAGGGAACAAAATACTCAATGCGCGCGGCTAGAGATAAGCGAAACAATAAGCGAAGACGGTCCGCTTCATAGGGTAGGTTTACGTGCATTAAAGGTCACGCGCAGGTCAACCAATGGGCGAACATGGACGATTTTCTTTGGGAGTTCGTTTCATGGATTGAAGTGTAGTGGCGTTATTTGATTATTAGATGCAATTAATGGACATTCTTCTATGCAGGACTATGCTTTACAGAAGGCTACGACCACAGAACAGAGAAAATAGGGTCCTTATTCCTATGTTCTATAAATTATGTTAACCCCAATATTTTGAAAAATATAAATCTGAAAAAAACCTAATAGAACAAAAATTGTTGCAAAAGATAAACTCTAATAGTGGCATTATTATTATTAATACGTTACATAAGTAAATATCACAATGGCAATGCGGCGGACTTAATGTTACGAGTGTTCTCAAACTCCAACTCAAAATAACCCTCTAGAGGGCGCTAAACCAGCGTCTGTCCCCGACACAAAAGAATAATACCCAATTAAGTAATATGACAAATATTTTTGCGCGAAAATAGACTTTGTAGCTCTTTGCTTAAACTAGCAACGCCTACGGAGAGACCTAGCGCGACCTACCGTCTAACCTTAAGACCCACGGCCCGCGACGTTTCAAGTGCAAACACTACGCAAGGGGCGTACTCAACTGTCAATCTTGTAACTAATTGTACATAGAGCTAACCACGAAAGTAAAGTTGTGGGTAATATCAAATATTCGACCCTGACGTTGTCTAAAGCGCGGCGTGCCTTAAGCAAATGTGGCCTTGACACACGATGAATTCATCGTGTGTCAAGGTTACCTCATTAAGTATCAAGCATTAAAAATAAAAAAATAGTCTCTGTTAATGAATAGAGATTGATTATTTTTTTATTTTTAATGTTAGGGCGAAATAAATAATCATGCATAGATAGGTAAGGTTTAAGTTAATTGACAAAAAATTTGCAACCTTGAGTGGCTGTTTGCTAGTCACATCTTCCATGAAACCGATAATAACCGGTAAGATAAGAAGATGCATGGTAAGTGGCAAACCGTGGTCAGAAATCAGCTGTTGCCACTTGTCAGAACGGGTTATTGGCATGAGTTTATGTACGTATGTAAAACGAGTCAAATGGAGAACACGAACTGGCAAAAGCATCAAATGCCGCCCAAGCTGCAGGACTGATCTGGGGAAAATATTGAAAATTTGCCAGTCATCTTTACGTAAATAATGAATAGCCCCCAGTTTGTTTCGGTACCCGTAGGTATGCGTAGCTTTTGACTCGGGCTTCCACTTTGTGAGAAGGTAAGAACCGCGGGTTGCTCAAAATTAATACTTGATTTTGCTGACGCTACCTTACCAACCCCAAACGATAGCTTGAATTGGTTGTTGCGGCTAATTCTAATTGGTTTATATTGGTTTACGCTGTCTATCCCGAATTATAGTCAGATAAAAACTACGATGTTTCGCCATCCTGACGTCAGGGTGGCAGGTTCAAAAATTGTGTAACGAGTTTGACTTTGACTCTGCAGCCAGCGTAACCACCCACCAGTATTTTAAGTTTCAACCCCGTGGATGTATCCGTTGCGGAGTTAAGATCAAAAAACTGTTTTTGTGACGTCACATCCTCTTAAAGTCCGGTCTATGAGTGGGGCGTTTCTGTTGTAGTGCGTAATATGCGTGAACGCGAAGGCGACGATGCAGACCTCGCCATGCGGTCACCGCGTGGTGTGCCGCCGGTGCTTCGTGAAGACCATCCAGATGGCAGTCAGCCAGCGCCTGCTGCCGCTGCGCTGCGTCATCTGCCGCGCGAAGATTCTGCGGCTACGGCAGGCGCCGCGGCTCGTCACCAGCAAGAGCTGGCAGGTTCGTAGACGATTTTTCTCTTCATCATTACTATCGGCCTTTGCGTCCGTTGCGTTAGATTTAAGCATTGCCTAAGAGTTAAACTTTTTGAAATGAAAATAGTCATTTAATTAAGTCCGATCTGACAGCGGCAGGCCCTGCGTTTCTTTGTCCCGTTCGTCGTTGTAAGAAGGTTGAAAAGAAAATTGAAATATTGCAGCATACATCCACAGCCAGCCGATGATTGAATACCCCACGGAAGTGCTACATTTCAGAAATCATGGTTCCATAAGTGCTGAAAATGTCAGTAGGTACCTATTCATGGGACTACGATTTAGGATAAGTTAGACATCCGTCAGGTGACCCTGTTTTCACAAAGAAATCTGAGGGTTTGATTCTATTCGCATATGGGTGATTATCGATGATGTCAGGGCCTTATTTCATAGAACTACAATTCATGGTTTACTATGACAATTCGGTGTACATTGCATTGCCGATTACCCCACAGATTAACAAGTAGGAAGACTCGGCTAAGCAATGTACTAAATTGTCTTATATTTATATGAGTAAAGTTGTAGTTTCCTGAAACGCGGCCCAGGTATCTACAGGATGACTTTAAATTCTTTCATCGTATTTTTAGAGGGCATTCTAACCATGATTTGGAAACATATGGTACCTATACTAGTTTTATAAAAAATACGCGTCAAAATAATAATAGTTTCTTACCCAAAATTACTTCACTTAAGCATAACCAAACAATATCAGGACGTAAAATAATAAAAATGCACCCAAAAACTATGTTTTGAGCATCTATGGTCGGTGCCGGCCAACTCAATTTCTTTTTTAATGGTTTACGCATATCGGACGATACTAAAAAACATTTTTCACCGTTACGGTACTTCCTACCACTTTTCACTCACACTTTGGAGCCAAAGATCTGAAATCAGGAATATTTACAAATATGATATAACATTACTGATAAATCATTAATAATACTGTTTGTCACAACGAAAAGAACATTCTCTCAAAATACGGTGAACGAATTCAAAGTCACCGTGTAGATTACTTTGTCATGTGTTTACCAGGTGTCGAGCGGTAGCGGCAAGTCATGGTGCGTACCGGGCTCGGTGTCGAGCTACTCGGTAGGCGCGCGCTCCGTGCCCGCCTCCGCCTCCCTCTACTCCGTCACCAGCGGGGAGTCTTCCCTTTCCGGTAAGCATCACTGACTCTACCAATTTTATTCCTAGACCCCTACAGTTCGTGCAGCTTCTACACTGCTACTTGAGGCGTACCATCGCGCTCAACGTAGTGAGAGTGAGGTGCCACGCAGAGTTTTTTCACTCACATCATGAATAAGAAAGCGCTTCGCGCCCGTCTCCTCGCTCTTCTCCGACACCAGCGATGAGTCTTCCCTTTCCGGTGAACACCACTACCTCTGCCAATTTTATTTGTAGACCCTACAGTTCGTGCAGCTTCTACACTGCTAAAATCAAAATCAATTTTTTTTATTCAAAGTAGCACAGAAACTGTGACTTAATGAACGTTACGAGTTAAAATAGGTGTCCATTTCAAAATCTAGATCATTTTGGAGAAAAAATGGACAAAAAAACTCCAAACTTAGTCTTTTCAAGTCCTAATTTACAGGATTTATTTAAATGTTCTAAAACTCATGCATTAAAGACTGTATTAACCTTTGCCAGCCTAAATTTTGGGAACGAAAGTTTATGTCTATTTCTAGTATTTACATTGTGTTGGCTACCTACAGTTTTAAAGTCACTGATATTTTTCCTAACGTACATAATATTTTCATAGATATACTGACTACTTGAGGCGTACCTTCGCGCTCTACGTAGTGAGAGAGTGAGGTGCCACGCAGAGTTCATCCAGAGTCAGTACAGCTCATAGATTACGCGCACCAAATCCTGAACGATTCCAATCGCCTGTTTTTCATACTAATTGCTATCGCAAACGTCGGCAATCTGACAGGATTTGGTGCGCATATTAGGAAAGAGAGAAAGCGCTCCGTGCCCGCCTCCGTCTCGCTCTTTTCCTATACCAGGGGTGGCCTTTCCCCTCTCGATGAGCTCTGCTATCCCTACAGCTTACACAGCTTCTAAACAGCTACTTGGGCCGTGACTTTCCAGGTACCACCACGCAAAGTTTATTCAGAGTTAGATCAGGGATAACAAAGCCCTAAAATTACTTCAAATCATCGTGGTGGGATAATGACCAATAAATGTATCATTCCAGGAGTGTCTTCCGTATCATCGAACAGCGGCGGCGTGACCAACGGCAGCTGCTCCACCAAGCTGTGCGGCGGCGCGAGCTGCGGCGGCGCCTGCCTGGGGGCCGTGCCGCGCGCCCCGGCCCCCGCGCCAGCCAAGCCGCGGCAGCCCGCGTCCAACTCGCTGCGGCGGTCGCAGCATCATAGCATGAAGGTGTTACACCGTTGACGTAAAAAAACCGGCCAAGTGCGAGTCGGACTCGCGCACCGAGGGTTCCGTACAAACCTGCAATGTCAACAACATTTTTTCACGGGTCAAAGGCAATTAGATCTAAGTATTTGATATGAATTTCAACTTGATAGCTCTCCGCGTTCATGAGGAAAAAAGTAATAAGTTTATATTTATTAAAAAATATATATTTTGTAATGTAACAAAAAATTTAAGGTTTTCGGAATTTTTCCTTTATGTGTGCTATAAAACGTTGCTTCATGCCAAATTTCAAGATTCTAGGTCGACTGGAAGTACCCTTTAGGTTTTGATTCCCTTGCGAGTACTTGCGAGTTTCAAAATATGCAGCTTAAATTGCTGTTTCTTTTGATTGCGTTGACATAGAAGTTAGATTTTGTTACAGCTTAAAGGTATTATAGACCTGAGTATTTGGTATGAATTTCAATTTAATACCTCTACGCGTTTATGAGGAAATGGGTAGTAAGTTTAAAATTATTAAAAAAAAATATATTATGTGATGTAACTAAAAATTTATGGTTTTCGTAATTTTTCCTTTATCTATGCTATAAGACGTTGCTTCGTACCAAATTTCAAGATTCTGAGTTCACGGGAAGCACCCTGTAGGTTTTGATTCCCTTGCAAGTGTCAAAAATTTGCGGCATAAACGGCTGTATCTTTTGATTGCGTTGGCTTAGAAGTTTGATTTTTTCACAGCTTCAAGGGACGGTAGACCTGAGTAATTGATATAAATTTCAGCTTCATACCTCCACGCGTTCCTGAGAAAAAGGGTCTTGACAGACGGACGGACGGACAGACGGACAACAAAGTGATCCTATAAGGGTTCCGTTTTTTCCTTTTGAGGTACGGAACCCTAAAAACGTCTGGACTATTTGAATTTCACTCGCACACTATTTCTGTCTATATTGTGTGAGCGAGAGGCGAATAGTTGCACAGTCCCTTTGTTTTTACTTCCTTATAAGTATTACTTCGGTCCAAATGTTCTTGTTTCAGTTCTTACTTTTAACCAACTTTATAGATTATGTCGTAGCCATATCGTAGATTGTGCCATATCATGATGTGGTTAGCCATATCACGAAATGTGTCCTTTTCATGAAAAGGCCAAGTCAAACTGGCCGTATCGTTTAAGCATCAACGTTTGACGATATGGCAATGTACGTTTTGCCATATCATAATGCAGGCCCCATGACTTTTCCATGCACCAACCTGATTTAAGTTTGACATATTTAGGTACTGCATTGAGTTGAAAAATAGATTGAAGATGCCTAACGTATTTAGTGTTTTGGTGCATTTGAACCTTATAGGTTGAATAAAATACCAATAAAAGAAGCAACAGTTTATATTTTATCACTCGTAAAATACAATGCGGTACAATGATTACAAGAAAATGAGATTTCTGCCCTACTTTCTTCATTTTGCACAGTATTTACGGGAATATTGCCGTCACTAGAAATATTTTCTGTCGCCTCCATGGTAGAAATACACAACAAACTAACATCAGCGCTTCTAACGGTGGATACCTAATGGAAGTATTTTACGATATGGCCGCTAACGTTTGGCCGCATCATGAAATAGTCATGCATTTCGCTATTCAAATCGTCAATCGTCGGTCGCTCATTGATCTGACTAAGCCATTTCATGATACGGCCAGTTTGACTTGGCCTTTTCATGAAAAGGATACATTTCGTGATATGGCTAACCACATCATGATATGGTCAATTCTATGATATGGCTACGACAGATATATTATTTCATGTAAGTATGTTCCGCGGTAATTCCTTGCCACGTCGTGCGATTTCATTGATTCGTTTTTGTGCTGTAGGCACCTCCGATATGGTCCATTATAAAGTTGGTCAAGCAAGATCATCAAAATCTTCAATTTGCAATTGTATCTTAAAGGCATTTTGGACACAAGAATAGGTACCGCGCTAAAGAATACCGTCAGCGCCACCTAATACTAAAATTAGCAAAGTATAGTTTCTGTTTAGTCCGAATTTTGAAGGCGGTTTTTAGGGTTCCGTACCCGAAGGTTGCCAAACGGGACCCTATTACTAAGACTTCTCTGTCCGTCTGTCTGTCTGTCTGTATCAACAGGCTGTATCTCATGAACAACAAATACCAAAAACAATATAAAATAAATATTTAAATGGGGCTCCCATACAACAAACGTGATTTTTTGCCGTTATTCGTCGATCTTTGTGTCTAATGGTGTACAGATAATGGTACGGAACCCGTCGTGCGCGAGTCCGACTCGCACTTGGCCAGTTTTTTTGTCTTCGTCGACTTATACAATAGATATACTCGTACATTGTATATTTTTAGGGTTCCGTACCCAAAGGGTAAAAACGGGACCCTATTACTGAGTCTTCGCTGTCTGTCTTTCCGTCCGTCCGTCTGTCCGTTTGTCCGTCCGTCCGTCTGTCCGTCCGTCCGTCCGTCTGTCTGTCACCAGGCTGTGATAGCTAGAGTTGGAATTTTCACAGATTACCTATGTATTACTGTAGCCGCTATAACAATACTAAAAACAAAATAAAATAATTATTTAAGGGGAGCTCCCATACAAAAAACGTGATTTTTTTATTATGACGGGTCAGGTCTCCCACGAATAAAAAAATATCGTCCCTTTATCGATGAAAGCGAAAGAGGTAGGTACGTTTACCTATATCAGGATCGTCGCACGTGGAAAATCTTTATCAATGGTAGGTTTATTTAACTGCTTATATAGAGGTGATTTGACATTAACGAATTTGCGCAAATTAATAATCAACGGAAGCCAACATTCTTAAATTATTATTTTTTTATTTATACAATTCTATAATAATAATAATAAGTTCCACACAATACAATCACTTGACCTCGTCCCAAACTAGGATACCCTGCTATAGTAACCAGGCAAGGGCGCCACAAACATGAAACACCCAGACTGAGACCATTTGTACAAATGTACGTTTAAGATTCACTTCCACGACTCATTGTTCTTTACCACATTTTTGGATAGTAGGTATGCTTCCAGTAACAATCATTTAGGTATTGAAATACTCGGTTACATAAGCAGCCTATATACGTCCCACTGTAGGGCACAGGCCTTTTCTCAGGGAGAGAGTATGGGCTTAATCACCACGCGTACCCACCGCGGATTGGCGATTTCAAGCGCTGAGGTATGTGAATTGCTCAGATACTTAGGTTTCGGTAGTCAAAATTGAGGTAACTTTGTATTTTTTTATCGAGTTCCCTTTATATTAATGCGTTTTTTCTACGATAAGTTGCTCGGCAAGTTTGTCTCTCGCGCCCATGCCTTATTCGTGACAATATTGTGTGAACGAGAGGCAGATAGCTGTCCAGTCCCTTTCTTTGACAGCGTCTTTTCCGCGCCCCGCCCCACGACCCTTCTGTGTCTCCTCGGGCCTTAGACACCCAGATTTCGCCATGATCTTTTTCTTCACTTCTCTTCAGCGAGTGCTACCATATATTTATAAAACGCAACTTAGGAAAGTCATTGTTACATGGCGGAATCGAATTCAGGAACCTTCAGTTGTGACTTGTGATGCGAGCATTCTACTGCGATGCGACTGATCGATATGACTAATTGAAAAGTGTGTTAACATACTTTATATGTAAACGGAACAGTTATTGAGTACCTTAAAAAATATTCAGTGTGTAAAAATCCCCATATCTATCTGAAAATGGGGGGCTCTACTCGCACAAGTAATAAATAACCTGTACTATGGTGACAACTTCCTTCCCTAAAAACCTCCTCATAAACCCCAGGCGCGACTGCAGGAGTACCAACAGGTGCACAGCTACACGGGCGCGTCGGGCGCGGGCGAGCCGTCGGGCCGGCTACCGCCCATCCGGGAGTTCCAGCGGGAGTTCCGCGAGGGCCGGCGCGAGAGCACCAGCGCCGCCGCTGCCGCCGCCTCCACCTCCACTAGGATAAGGTAGGCCTGAACAAACTTCTCTTTCCACTTTCTATCCATCCATATATGGTCCGCTGCGGCCGGTAGACGATTGGTTTGAGGCGGCGCAAGACGGGGAAAGATGACTTTGTTTATTACGGAGGCCAAGATAATTTTGTTCTGTCCGACGATTAGGAGGTAACGCTGAGAAAGATGGCGTCTTTTGGTTACGGAAGCCAAGATCCATTCAGGGTCGCTGACAAAAAACATCGGCACAGACGTTTGACGTATTTATTATTATATACATATATTTTTCCCCGTTACTGGGGTCGGTTGCATTGAACGAATTTGAACGAATTAACCTGTATCGTTGCTAATGATGCCCACTGTAATGCTCACATCGTAAGCTGAAATATTCGGTAAGCTGAAATACGATCAGTTACCGTCTTCAACACAGATCAAACAAATCAAACGCATCCTCGCGCGCTAACCTGAATATGACAATACAATAACTCTTTACGTAGTAGAACAAACCAAAAAGAACTGACAGCTGTTACCGTAGATTAACTCCTGAACTGCCCTCGCGGAATGCAACGTATAGGTGGCCCATACTAAGTTGGACACAGATCTGTGTCGCGGCAGACGAGTGGTTAAGAGACCGTTAGCGTACGATAAACTAGGGGTAAGAATCACAACATTTCGTTTCTAAATAAATGTTACCATTACAGGTGCGCCCAAAAAATCGTAACACAGCTAGAAACCTCACCACAAAAGAAGAGTCAGCACTTCTTCAGGCCGCTGAAACCGTCGAACAAGGACGACCGGTCGCAATCGAGAGATCGAAGCAAAGAGACTGAACAAAAAAACGATAACCCCAAAGCGAAACCTAAGAAGGATGACAAGAAAGCAGAAGACTGTAAGAAACAGGAAGAAAAGAATAAGAAGGACGAGAGCAATGAAAACAAAAAGAACGAGGCAGCTGAAAGGAAGAAGGAAGAAAAATTAAGACTCAAGGCGGAGAAGGGGGCAAAGAAAGAGGCCAAACAGCAGGCCAAAGAAGAAGAACGGCAAGCTAAGTTATTAGCTAAAGAAGAAGAGAGACAGGCCAAACTATTAGCAAAGGAAGAGAAGAAGAAAGCGAAGAAGGAAGCGAAACTGGCGGCGCAAGCCGAAAAGGAGAAGAGCAAGTAAATTAATTTAAAAAATTTCAATTACAATATTTTTACATTGTAGTAGAAAACGTAGCCGTTGTAGACATAGAATTCGGAAGTTGTTATTAGATTGATGATTCCACTGCTGTTATTCGGTGGAGTGATCGTGAATACCTGCCAACAGCATTTTGGTTTCTTTGATTTACCATTTGGAACCTTTTTGGAAACCGGTGTTTTTCAGGACTTGTATGCAAATTTGAAATGTCTTCCATCTAAGTTCCGTCAGTCAATCATTATGCCTTCTATTAGAAATATTATGCGGGAAGAAATATTTGTGAATAATTAGGTACCGAAAAGTCCATTAAAATGTTGTAATATTTAGTTTTCCTTGGTTGAGTTGATGTTGTAAATAGTTTAACACTATACGAATACGAAAAGCAATTTAACTCATACCTAGTTGTTGGATCTTAAAATGGAATCTACAAATTGCGAAGACTGAAAGAACAGGATATTGATCATATCGTTTTGTAATTCAATTGTGTACAACTACAAATGAGCAACCTATGAACATCACGTCGTTTTTTGACAGTATTTCAGAAAACCGCCCTTACCTAAAAGGAAATTAGTTTTCCAACATTCGCTGTCGAAAAACTATTTGTTGTAGTTCATAAGTCGCTTATATGTAACTATAGTTAAGAGCTTTGTGCATTGCGGCACCGCCAAAGATTAAGTTATTTTATATTTTGAGACATAAAATATATAGATTTGTAATGTTCTGAACTCAGTTGGTCTGTAAGTAAAGCTTGTATTCTATAGAAAAAATAAATTGAATTACTTTCTTATTGCGCGCTGTAGGTTTCTCTAGAAGTTATCTGTTTTAAGGTTCAGCCTTAGAGAGTTCTTATAAAGTGAACTATTAACTAAGAGCCATCCATAAATTAAGTCACACACGATTTGTGTTAGACCCCACCCTCCCCAGGTGTGACGTCACATATTTTTATCTTATCTATTCAAGATAGTCCTCGTAAACAGGGACCAAAATAGCTCTTTGATCCCTAGGGATGAAAAGTGACTTGAATTTGGAATGTGGATATTTCTAGTAAAAGTTCCAATCACCAAAGAGGTCAATCACGAACATTGTACAAACAAGTAACTGGCTGTATGATAAAGAAACTGCGCGCGAGACAAATAAAAAAAAATTTTGTGATAAAATAAAAGACGCGCGAAATGCATTCCTCCGCATTTACTAAAATTCGGATTTTACTAAGTTTTTTTAAAAATTCTATTAACTGAAAGTATTCTGTTAACTCCAGAGAACATTGTACCTATCGGACACTAAAAATGTGGTAAAAACGTTCTATTCTATTTTTATTCATAAGTTTCACGTATTCATTTTTTCGTAGATGATGATAAAAAGTAGAGTGTCCACCTTGGGAGCAACACAATTTTAAGCACGAGTGGTGTACTTTGATTCTGTCGCTGCGCTCAGGATTCTACTTCCTTCGCTCCGTTGTGGATTCAAAGGAACACTCCCGCCTTAAAAATTTTTGTTTGCTCCCTGGGTAAACAATCTACTATTAGAACTTAAATTACTATTAGAAATTAATCAAATTCACAAAACATCACAGAAAATTACGAAGTGATTGATACTCTTCACCTTATACACGGTGTTAGGGAAAGTACTTCGTTCCTTTAAACCACGTGTGATATAGGTATGACAAAGTATGTTAAGCATGTTTAATGTTTTTTTTTTTTTTTTCAATTAATAGTATATTACATAACTAGGGCCGTAAAATTACAGCCCGTGTTGTGTACACAATTTTATGTCGTCACTTGGCCTCAAAGTGGGTTTTCCCGTACGCGTTGCCAGGTGTGGCAAAAATATTTTTAATTTTCCCCTCCCATCATCTTGTGACGTAATTTATGCGTGGCCCCTTACTACTGATAATATTATAAGATCAATAAAAACTGAAAAGCTCGACCCAATGCTACACAAGTACCTGGTATGAATGTTTTATACCTTGTCATGTCTTTACTCATTTCAAACTGTCCAAGACAACTTTTCAAAAGGCCCAACCATTATGGCGTTTATCTATCTGTAAAATTTATAATAATAATACTTATTGTACCGGCTACTAAATCTTCAAAACTCCAGTAAGCAATAGAATATAATTACTATACAGAATTTCAAGTCACTATTTAAAGGTTAATATTATGTAGAATCATATCAGGGCGCTGCTGTAGCAAAGCTAGATAAGTGTTAACATTACTTTTATAAGGGTTCTAAATGTCGAAAAATTAATCGTCAATCGTTAGTTTCCTGTAAATTAAATAAAAATGTTACCATACATCTGCAGTTTCAATGCCTACAGAAATCTAATTGAGGGAAAGAGATCCATCTCTAGCAATTAAATACTCTCTAATGCTTATGCTACTAAGCATCAGAAACCTATTATTTAATCACTGGACATCATTCACTGCCTATCATAGTTAGATACTTAATTTATTAGTTCGACATAGAAAGTGTTTGGTTTCTTTACAGAAAAATAATATACCATTTTAAGCTTCATGATCATACAGTGTTGATATGTAACTTTCAAGCCAATTAGGGGTCTGAACAACTCATCATACTGTACAAATTTTGTTCTTCCAAGTTTTCTTAAAATTGTCGCAAAAAATTGTTTTGCTTAGATTTTTCTTTGAAATTTAAAATATTGTATTCAACATTGTATATTTTCGCGAATTCAGCAAACTTGTAATAAATATTCAGTATGATGAATAGGTTCACCCCTCAATCGGTTTAAAATATCTGTATAATCCACACTGTCTTTATGTATGTATGAATTTTAGTTTATGATCTACAAAATCTCTTCTCTACTAAGCTGTCCAAATTAACACAATTTTACTTACTTTTTTAATGGGTCAGAGGAGAAAGTCTCTCTCCTGGTTAACCAATAAAAATATGTAAACCAGTAGAAATTATAAATTTCTGAGTAACTTCTACCTAACCAAGTGGACTGTTAATCACAAAACCACCATCTCTGAAGCAATAAGCATAGAAGTTTTATTTATCTACATATCCAATATTTAACAATTCACTTGATTTCTATTTATAACCTATTATCGTCCAACTTTATTCATCAGAGTAATCATCACCCATGCGGTCCACGATCTCTTCGCCAACCTGTTTCTCGATGCGGAGGTATTTGTTGACCATTGGGCGGTAGTAATAGGCTTGGTAGTCAGAACGCTGAGCCATTTTAGCCTTGATATCGGCCTCCAGAGCACGCAGCTTCGCCCGCTGAGCTTCTTCATCAATAAAGTGCATGAACTTTTCATACTCCTGTAACAGAAATTAAAATTTTTGGTACAATGGAGAGCTTGCACATAGAATAGGAGAGGACACGTTAAAAGATAAATAAACATTGTATTTTTTTTCTCTACGACGAATACTTTTCATCGTTCCGTACCCGAACGGTGCCAAACCGGACCCTATTACTAAGACTTAAGATAATAAACATTGTATTTTTTTTCACTGCGACTAATACTTTTCAGAGTTCTGTACCCGAAGGGTCTGTCTGTCTATCTGTTTGTTGCCACGCTGTATCTCATGAACCGTAACATCTAGGCAGTTAAAATTTTTACAGATGACTTATTTCTGTTGCTGCTATAACAAAAAATACTAAAAACAGAATAAAATAAATATTTAAGGGGGGCTGCCATTTATTAATAATGGCAACAGGTAGATGCTTCAAATATTCATATTAAGTTCTATATTCGCTTCTAGAATAAATAATAAAATTAAAATAAAATTAATATTTAAGGGGGCTCCCATACAACAAACGTGATTTTTTGCCTTTTTTTCTCGATCTGTGTCTAATGTTGTATAGATAATGGTACGGAACCCTTCGTGCGCGAGTCTGACTCGCAGTTGGCCAGTTTTATAATATAACCAGTCGAAAAGTCAATATAGTCACGTGGTACCAAAACGCGCCATACAAATCGATCTTAGACTATGACGTCACTCTGTAACGTAACGCATGCATGTACATTGTACACCCTTATAAGAAGACTTTTATGCCTAGCACAGCAACAGAAGCTAATGTAATAGTATAGATTCATAAACTAGTTTTTGTATTAGATTATATCAATACTGTAAGTTATCTGGAAATAAATGATTCTTATTCTTATTCTTTTAAGAAAACGTTCAGAATTCAATGACAAAACGAAATCTAATAAGTTTTGTGTTACATATTAGAGTAACCTTTTCTTCTTCTTTCTTTAATCTTTATTTTAAAGAACTTGGTACACAAAAAAGCGACCATGTCGTCCTAGTAACTTTTTTTTCGCATATTTTGTGACCCCGAAAATCCCGAAAAATATATTTTTATTATTTTATTTTGAAATATTTCCTAGGGTTTTATAGGATTTCTACAGTACAAAAGCAAAGTTACTCCAATCTAAGTTAGACGCAAGTTCCCCATTGTAGGCTTTATGTTTTAAGTCTTTATTTTATTTCCTGGTGTACATTAAATAGAAAATTTCTTTTATACATTACTATTTGTCATACATTAACCATTCTATTCTAAAATAAATCCAGTGTGTCAAAGGAGAATGATCAAAAACAGTCTATGTTGCGCTTTAAGCATTTATACCTCAAAATGTTTCTTTTGAAAAATGATTTCATAGTTCTATTTGATAAATTAAAAGAATCAGGGGTTAAAAAGTAATAATAAAAAATATCTGTATTGATTGTATAACTAAAAAACTTTAGTCAGTCAATACAGATTACAAACACAGATTAGATTACATTATTTCAAAAATCGCAAATATGTACATACATAAAATGCGAAAGTGCAAACTGCAAACGGGGAATTTTTGACGGGAATTCAAACGAGCGGTTTTATTATGCTTTTATTTTTGCAAATTGATTCCAGTGGATTTTATACTGTTTAATTAGTGTAGTTTATTGTTAAAATGACCATGTGTATAAACAATCCAACCAGCCCTTTTGGAAATCTTTTATGCGAAAGTGCAAACTGCAAACGGGGAGTTTTTGACGGGAATTCAAACAAGCGGTTTTATTACGCTTTTATTTTTGCATATTGATTCCAGTGGATTTTATACTGTTTAATTAGTGTAGTTTATTGTTAAAATGACCATGTGTATAAACAATCCAACCAGCCCTTCTGGAAATCGTTGGGGGAGGCTTTTGTCCAGCAGTGGACGTCCAATGGCTGAAATGATGATGATGATGATGTATGAACAATATGTAGAATAAATAACTAAAATAAACCGCTATTGTGGGCTTAGGATAGTCTTGTCTCATGGGCTGAAAATTAAGATGTCTCGAAACTCCCATCTAATATTTTCATAATATTTTTCCTGCATAATCCAGAGCTAATTTCCTATAGTTTACCGTTGGTTTCATCAATGCGCAAGAAGACGCAAAAATAGACTAACTCCTATAGTAAATTGATCATTCTCCTTTGTGACTGGGTCGACAAGAAAATCATTAGTCTCTCAAATATTCTCCATATAAATGTTGCTTGCTTTCCTATGTAGATGAGAAACTCAGTCAAAGGCTGAGGTTGTGATACTTTGTTCCTGTTCGTCTCACTTAGGTCTACCACTGTATGCTTTCTTTTGTTCAAGAGCCTATTTCATATTGTTGTAGTGGTGCACTTTACCTGCTGCGGGCTATGGTGGATGTATCTGGAGATGAACCGCGTGATGGGGTGGCGGTGGTACTCCCAGTGCTTTGGGTTGTAACCCTCAGGAATGGGCTCGAGCTGGGCCGGCCCGATGAATATGTTGGTGTAGAAGATGATGGCAGTCACCGGGATGAGGCCCACCATAGTGTAATAGTGGAACATGTCCTTGAATTTGTGATATTGCCATCTAGAAGTACAGAAGTGTGGCAGTTAATATAGTTCAAGATAATTTTTGAGGGTTTGTTACATCTTTCTTACTTTTTTGACGATTTGGAAATGCAATTAATAGCCGTGTACCTAGGTTTGCGCGACGATAATACCTAATCATAAAGCTAAAACACATTAAAAGTCTTCAAATGGTTAGGTAATCGTGCGAAAACAACCCCTACCTTGATGGTTGAATGACAAAAGTCTGGTGGCCATGATCACTACCCAGTGTTTTACCAGTAGAAAATTTCACATTTTTAGTGAAAAATGGTAATTTGATATTGCCTTTCAGCAAATTTACGCCGAAAGATCGACCTAAATTACTCCAAGACACCATTCTTTTTACTATTTTGACAATCGAATGAATGAATGAATTCAATGAATGTGTTGTTATAAATGAAAAGAAACAATCTACTATTCTACCAAATATATGAAGTATTCACACATTGGACTTCAGTTACGTTCAGACACAGAGTGAATTCGATGTGCCGTGTGTCTTGTCTACTTCTGCCACCTAAGATCATGTTACGCTTTTTACTTATGTAGGTAGGCACGAGGTAGGTACCTAAGATTTAATGCGCGCACTCATACTCAAAGGACAAGAAGAGGAACGTTGGCACGGTGTGAGACGCGGTGTGTCACTTTTTTCCTTCCCGTACGTTATGGAATGCATATTGCGCCTTATCGCAGAACCAACTGTGTCTGAATTACTGACTAAAGTAAAAGTACTGTCTGAATAACCCCCAGTTTCTCGTACACTAGCACGCTCTTAATCTACTGTTAACAGCGGTCAATTGACCAAAGTGCATACAAAAAAAAAAACACTGACAGCTATTAACAGTAGAGTAACAACTTGTTAGAAACCGGGCGTAAGTAACGGTACATACATTATAGAGGACAAAAGTGTTCAAACTGAGGTACCTATTTACATTACTTACCTACCTACTTATCATTTGTCTTTTTTATGGCAACTTTATGAAAAAAAATACTTGACAATCTTCATCTTTAGCCCGCCAAAAATTTAATTTCAATTTCAACAGACGTTAGACCTGGCTGCACGGACGAAAGTCCTTTGCCTATTCTGCTATTAGCAGAATAAGAAGATGAAAAATAAAATTAATTTCAACAGATTGAAATACATACATACATACTCGTATTTTCCGTAATTCATTGGATAATTTTGGAAAACCTATGATTTTATCTTTGAAATCATGGAATTCAGATAACATACATTCCATCTTATTCATATACGGAATGTATATATGAATGAATGAAGAATGTACCCATAACCTCACAAAATAACTAGGTATACCTATATCGACTCAATGAAAAACGTACACAATGCATAAAACAATAAACTTTTATCTATCACCATATTCACAAACCATCAAAATTACTCGTAGTCTAGACACTTGTTGCTTATATGATTACTTGGTGGAGGCTAGATCTACTAAAACAACCGTATTGATTTTTCCACTGCGCGTGCTCCATGCAACGGAGCACGGGCTGCGGGCTTACGTCAACAAAGATAACAACTCCCACACACTTAAAATATCAGAGAATTTAGAAAAAAAAACAATCAGTTACTCTACAAAGAAGTAGTAATATTTTACTTTGCAGTTGTGAAGCACGTTATACAAAGTTCTTGGATAATAAAATGTGATGACTGACTACCTAGTGAGACGGTATGAAAAGTGATCTATAAATGGAGGAACTACTGCAAGACATTTTCAGAGAAGCCACTGGGCCAAAATTAACCTCTTTGAAGAAAGCCTGCCAGGATGCACTAGGTAAACTATAACTTTATATGTGTACAAATCTAGGTAGATCTTAAGATCTCCATTGCATCATTGCACATTATTGATCAAGCCCTAAAGGTCAAACTTCTTCGAAAGCTATGCGTCATTTTGGGTACCCCCAAGACTATACTTAGGAACATAACGGAGTTTTCTACTTAATTTTATTGCTATCTCATGCCTACGATTAGCGTAGATAGAAAGTATCTACGATTATCTTTCTAGAAAGCGTAGATAGAAAGTATACCCGAAGGCATTTTAAACGCCTGTTTGAATAATTTAGCAACCGACACCAAACCGTCCCATGTCTCGTAGTAGATAGCTACGACGTAGCACGAAAATGGACTACGAAAGTACATCGTAGAAAAACTAACGCCATTTCTCGAACTGACAATTTCGTAAGATTTATTTCATTTCCTTGGTTGAGGCACGAGCAAAGGAGGCAAATTGTATGTAAAGGATGAACTTTACATAGGATTTGGCTCCTTTGCTCGATGGCAAATATTATTGTCATCGTGATCCAAAAACTTTCGAAAAAATAATTTCATTTTCTCTGATGAGACTGAACTTTATATGAGGAGTAGGCGAACAGAAAGTTACATTTCCATTTTTTACCTTTTTTTTATTATTCTTTTTTTCCTCTCGCAACACTGAATCCCACCATATACACATACCGTTTCCGTTCATATCGCGATATTTCCCGTAGAAATTAATTTTTAAAAGTACTGAGTTCCTCCAAAATGTAACATTTCCTTCATTTTTATTACGATTTTGAACGCTTTAACAAAAACCTGTACAAAAAGTAACTTTTCCCATAGTAAATGCGTCGATTCATAGGCAGTCTAAACAAAAAGTAACTTTAAAAAAAAATAATTGCAACACCGACTATCTGCTGTCAATATCATCATTATTTGAATCGAAAAGTGGTCGTTTTCTGTTGTAACGTCTTGGTTTTTATTTATGTAATAATGGCAGAAGTACCTGTGGAGGAAATTAACCAGGGCCTCGATTCTGTTAGTGCATGGTAGTATAATGACAGGTATACTGTCGGGTCACGTGACGTGTTTTTTCGTACCATTGACGCCTAGAAGGTTTGATGGGTGTGCCCGCGTAGACTTAAAGCAGCCATGAAATGAAAACCGCCATGTTCATGCAGTTGTCATGTTACTACAATGCATTAACAGAATCTAGGCCCAGGGCAAACGAAAAAAGGATGCCAGGGAGAGGAGAAACATAGCTGAAAGAAATAACAAGTAAGTTTGATGGACGAATCTGATTCACTTTCTTTTCGTGCAATATTTTTTTGATTACCTACCTATCTAATGTAGGTATTTTTTAATAAAATTTCCATTCATACCCTACCAAAAAGTTTCATTTCCAAAAAGAAGGCCAACAAAAGGTAACATTTCCAGGCACGTCCAACAAAACGTTACATTTCCAATTTTGAAACTGAAATAACTTAACGACCGATTTTTAAAAAAAATACATAATAAGTATAATCGGTAGGTCTATCTCACTTCGTCAGTTTTTACAAATAAAATTATAAAAAATATCTTATAATGATGCTTTTTTACATTTTCGTCAATTTCCCTAAAATTTTGTAAAATGGAAATGTGACTTTCTGTTCGCCTACTCCTCATATAGAACTAGTTGTGCCAGCAGGTTTGCTCGCGTGGAATTTAGTTTGTGATTATAATCATTCAAACCTCATAAATACTGGTGAATTTGTTGAATCGGAAAACTAGTTGCGGTTTTCCACTTTACAATATTAGTGTAGGTTTACCAAGGAAACTATGCTCGATGGTCCCTAATATCAATAGAACTTACAACTTCATCGAAGTCATTTTCAATAGATTTTGTTCGAAATTTTACTTTTATAAGTTGTTGCCTATTACACGTTAACTAGTAAAGCCTACTTAGTCATGATACTTTTCCTTGTAAGTTCATTATATGTGCTACTACCCTGAGTTTTTTCACGTTTCCACAATCAACCGCAGGAGAGGGGGACGGACGCCCTACTCGGACAAAAATACATACATACATAAACTCACGCCTGTATCCCAGAGGGGTAGGCGTAGTAGAGACCAGAGACTGCTACTTGCCACGATCCTAACAGATCACTTTCGCTTCCTCAACATTCATTAGTTGTTGCATTGCATGCACGCACGCCGGTTTCGGATACTTTATATCTTGCCCTTTGTAATACATCCCCTATTTGGTCGAAGTATGTCCCTCTGGGTCGTCCCTTACCGGCCCTTCCACCCACATTTGCTCGATATATTTCTTTCGTCAATTTACTTCCTTCATCCTCTCCACATGTCCAAATCAACGCAACATTCCTTTCTCAATTCTAGTCACTACATCCTCTTTCAGTCCACAACGTTCTCTAATCAAACTATTGCGTATCCTGTCATTCAAAGTTATACCAGACATACTTCTCAAGGACCTCATTTCTACTGCATTAATCCTACTTTCATGCTTCTTTTGCCATACCCAAGTCTCCCTACCATAAGCACTGACAAAAATTTGCGCTTTAAAGCTTAATATTTCGCAAACTGAACCCAAAAACAAAAAAATGGTCTTCCTACACACACAATATTTTTTTACGACCAATCCAAAGATGCCCCACATGATGGGGTATATGAGAAAAAAAAAATCATCCCATTTTTCCAACATGTTATTCTTTAACTTTGTCGGCATGATAAATATGTATACACATACCAATTTACAGCTGTCTAGTACCACCGGTATTTGCGCAAGGCCGCGGACGAACAGACAGACAGACGGACATGGCGAAACTATACCTAAGGGTTCCTTGTCGGACTACGGAACCCTAAAAATGTAAATTACTTATTTTTCAAAATATTATTAATGTGTAGGTGAGATGTAGTGTGTGGCGCCGGATTAAGAATAGCGTCACTCCATTTCCTTCCGTGGAGGTCGTAGAAGGCGACTAAGGAAATAAATTACCAGGAGACTCCAACTGCCACTAGACTCTTCCTGAGATTCCAACTGCATACTGCGATCGCCAATCCGCCTGCCAAGCGTGGCGATTATGGCGAAACCCCTCATGGTTATGAAAACCACGAGGGAGGCCTGTGCCCCGCAGTGGGCGTCAAGTGGCTGATGGTGATGACGATGATGAGATGTAGTAGTACCTACATATTGTCAAAAGGGACGTTTCATTTCAGAGGTGCTATGCATCCAAGAGAGCAGCAACCGCCGGCAATCATACGAAGTGCGGCGGGCATGTCTGCTGCCGCTACAAATAGCACTTGAAACTAAACGGCCCAGACTTGTCAGCTTTGCGCTCAATGGGTTTTATGTAAGTAAAGTAAAAAATAATCGTCCATTGCGATTAAATTATACTCCAAAGATGACAGGTAAGACAAATGAGCCTGTTTTTTTCTTGCACGGTATTTTCTCCCTAATTTCCTTATGCGTTTTTTTTTTTCAAATATGTTTTAATGCCCGGAGTTTCATTAAAATCAGACAAAAATGGCATATTATTTTGACACTATTAATTCATGTTACATATCCGTATTGGGCCAATATTTTTTAAGAATGTGACGTTTTCAAATTTTAAGTTCCGTCAAAAACTCATAGTTTTCCTGGAATTAAGTTTGTTTGGGTGAACTCTCAAAAAAGTGCTCGTAAGTGCCCGTCGAGAGCACATTAACTTTTACTCATAGTCTAGTTACGTTACGGGTAACCTTGCAACTAAATCAACCGATTTACTGCCGACTGTACATTCCTTGTCTCTTCTGTTCCGATCTGGAAAGTGGGCCTACAGTTATAAAATAAAATAAAAATCGTTTATTTACTTTACAAAATGTTTACAGTAACATAATCGAGCAAAAACTTCCATTTAAGTATGGAAATACCTTTATCGGGAAGCTCCGCTCTTCCACACTTGGGCGTGATAATGTTGATCTTAAACATAAATTATTTGACATAACCTAAAGCATAATATAATACTAATCAAATTAACTTAGATTTCTAGGTACGTATTAGAGTATGATGATGATGATGTGTTTGCGTGCGTGCGTCCGTGCGTGCGTGCGTGCGTCCGTCCGTCCATGCGTGCGTGCATGCGTGTGTGTGTGTGCGTGTGTGTGTGTGTAAGAGTAATATTTTTCTTAATTAAGGTATTTTTATAGATTTCCCTACCATTAAATAAATAAATAAATTTTGTCTCACGAAGACTTACCTATGTGCATGTGTAGATGCATCTTTGGGTAAGTACATCACAACTACAAGTATAGCTCACGTGCCATCATGAGCTATTAGAGTTGGTGAAACCTGAAGCAGAACCATTTATACAATTTAAGTCATAAACTTTTCAGAAAATCCTCCGAGATGATCGATTTCATCGCGGCATCGAACCGGAAGACGATTCGCTCTGGCTGCCTTCGCAACTGTTGTGCGCAACCGCCTCCGTCATGTATCATTTACCTGATACACAGGTGAGAAAAACCTGCGTGAGTATAGAACAAAAAAAAACATACGTTTTTGGAGGCGGTTAAAAATCGGTGATATAGATCATATATTATGTTTAACTCATCAGTCCAAAGCTTGAGGGTAAAAGTTAGTGCAGATTTCTTTAATAGTTAGAATAAATAATTTTAGTGTTAAGGTAATTTTGAAGCTATGATAGCTCTTAATCAAAGAGCTCAATTAATTAGTATAGTACTAAAAATGTTTCTATAAGTGGAGACTTATAATTGAATCGTGTGATTTTAAAACGACACATGTCCTTTCATTACAACTTTGCAGGAAATAGAAAAAACTGTTTTATTCAAATACTAATATCTACAACAGCAATATTTTAGCATATTATATTGATTTCTGTATGAATAAACTACAATTTTTTTTTCTAATGTAAATCAATAGGTAGGTGTAAATAATTTAATAAAAAAAAATTGACAAGTGTTATTTTAAAAACACATGTGACTTGTGTTGTTTTAAAATCACACGATTCAATTGGCCTTCTGTATATTTATAGTTTTTGTTGTTATTTGTTATGTGCTGTCAGTCTTCCCAATATTAAATATAACACACAGAACAAATGTTCTGTGATATAAATAAATTAAAAAAATAAAGTTGCCTGGAAAAATATAAATTATTGCAATTGTTTCTTTTTTATTTGAAATTACTTAGAGTTTACTTAATAACTACTTTTTTTATTAAAAAAAATCACCCTCCGCCGCGCATACTGAGCGTGTTTTCATACGGTCGCTGCACCAAACAACACTGGAACAGCACCCGCGTGGTTGATACTAGTCTTGATTTCAGTGGCTCATTCTGGTTAATTCTCTACAGGTTTACAGCTATCCCTTCTCCTACCAGCCACAAATCTTAATTCCGCATCTACCTACCTCTTGCTGGCCCTCTCAACGCGGCGCCCGCTCAATGCGGAACTGCGTATTTTCGTGCTTGCGATGCGCCAAGCAAAACAAGAGCATTCGCAGGGTTGCTGCTAGTCTTTATTCCTGTGCAAATTTTCTGCATGTACCTACGTGGTGGTGCGTGGTTTCTCGCGCACTTTTCGCGGCACATTCCAGTAAATTCTTTATAAGCCTACAGCTACTCATTCTCCCGCAAGGTGCAAATCTTTCGCATGTACCTATCGCTGGCCCTTTCTCCGCGGTGTACGCTCAACGGCCGGCTGGGCGTGTTTTCGTTTGCATTTCCAATGGCACACCCCCTCAAGTTTGTCTACAAGTCTACAGCTGACCCATTTCCCACCAGGTGCAAATCTGTTGTCATGCATGTCCGATAAATCTACAGCTAATCTATAAAATAGTATATTATAATCATACGTATGTTTGTGTAGTAGTACGTATTTTTATTTTATTTCGTTTAAGTATTTTATTAAATATGTCTGAGTATTAGTTGTAAGTCAGTTAGTTTATATGCATACTCTTCCAATTTATTTCATGTACACCTACGAGTATCTACCCTACTCTGTTCATCTTTCAGTTCTGTCCATCTTAAGGTTTTCTGGAAGAGATCGCTTTTTTTTAGACATGTAAGCCTTTTAATGTATTTGGTTTTCTGGTGTGTACAATCATCATCATCATCATCAGCCATTTGACGCCCACTGCAGGACATAGGCCTCCTTCGTGGTTTTCATAACTGTGAGGGGTTTTGCCATAATGGCCACGCTTGGCAGACGGATTGGAGATCGCAGTATGCCGTTGGAATGTCAGGAAGTCGCTGCTGCCCTTTCCCTCAGTCGCCTTCTACGACATCCACGGAAGGAAATGGAGTGACGCTATTCTTAATCCGGCGCCACACGAATAAAGTACAATAAAGTGTTCTAATCTAATCTAATCTAAAAACGTCCCACGCCATCGCCAGGTGCAAATGTTCCGCATGTACCTGTCGCTGGCGCTGTCCCCGCGGCGCACGCTGAACGGGCGGCTGTGCGTGTGGGCGTGCGGTCGCTGCGCCGAGGCCGCGGGCGCCGCGCCGCCCGTCGCCGCCGCGGCCCGCGCTGCCGCCTCGCAGACGCTGAGGGCCTACTGTGCCCAGTTAGGTGAGGCCTTTCACTATTTAACCGACTTCAAAAAGGAGGAGGTTATCGATTCGACGCGAATGTTTTTTTTTATTATAATTTGCGTCAAATTTTAACCGATTTCGACAATTCTTTTTTTATTCGAATAGATATGACGTCCCATTGGTCCCATTTGAATTTGGTGAAGATCTGATGAAGACTTTCGGAGGTGGAGAATGGAACTCTTCAATGGACAGCAGTAAATAAGGCCTAATAGGGCCCATCTTTTACTAATATCCGTATGTTTCATGAAATAGCGTAAAAGTAGTCCCGAGGTAATTTTGTGATGTTCTGGTGAAGACTTTCGAAGATGGAAATAGAGAACTTCAAATTTTAAAGCAACGAATTAAGTAGGGTAAATTATGATTATCAGGGACTTGTTTACATTTCTTCCGCTCGCCCACTAAAAAGTTAAAAATAAAAAAAAAATTAAAAAAAATAAAAACCGACTTCAAAATACTCAGCACTAAAAAGTTAGAAATAAAATATATGTCCTGGTCATGAAACTGGGCACCGACTACAAATTATACTTCTACATTACCTACATACTCGTACATACTCCTAATTTAAAGGTCTTCTTTAAAATTATTTACTTTTTAGTGCTGTGGTATTTTGAAGTCGGATTTAATTTCTCATGTAATTTACTATTTGAAGGGTATCAAGACAAAGACAGTTCATTCGAGACTAAAGACTTTATTGTCACTTGCAGGTAGACACGTTTTATAATTAATATTGGATCACCCGCAATAGCAATACATTACAATTTTCCCCTTTTTAAATTCAAACTCCTAATATGAAAATGACAGCTGACAATAACTGACGCAACTATCCCCCCAGAGCTATTACAATAATGTTCTTAACGCTAATCTATGCCTTCTTAATTTAATTAATTGCTAAGTGTTTCTTATACTAACAAAAACAGTTTTTATGAAATTTCTGATTTTCTTATACTAATAAACATAGTGTACAACTTACACACCTCACTTCTCCCTTAGCACTACACTAGAGCTACAATATAATATTAAGTATAGAATTTTTTTTTTTTTTTTTTTTTATTGTAAAGTAGGTTACGTACATATCTGTTGACGGTATGCACACACACATAGCAGAAGTTTACGCAAAAAAAATACCACATACTATGGCGAAGGAGCCGACTGGGTTTGAATATGGCGTGGCCGGGTATTTACCCACTCGCCAGATGTGGAGGGATGGGCAGGGTGTGCGTGAGCGGCGGCGGCGGCGGGCGGGGAGCCCGGCGAGGGCGCGGGGCTGCTGGGGGCGGAGGCCCAGCCCGGCTCGACGTTGGCTGCAGTCACCTCTGCGGGCGTTTCATCCTGTATTGGCCAAGAAAATCGCACAGCTTTTCGTGGTATTAGCTGATCTATGTGTTTGCGTTGTTCGCCTTGGTTTGTGTTTACTTTGTATGTTACTGTTCCGTTCCGTTCGATTATCGAACCTTCACTCCATTTTGGAGTATTTCTGCCGTAGTCCCTGAAAAGAACACTATCACCAGGATTCACCTTAAGAGTATTGTACCTCTAGAATTGTCTACTTGTTTTTGCTGCGCCGCTCCGACTGTGTCCGCCGTGTTGGGCCGTAATAGGTCCAATCGCATTCGTAGTCTTCGGCCAAGCATGGCTACCGCCGGCTCTCGTTGTGTTGTGGTATGAGTGCTATTTCTATATACCAATAAAAAGTTTTGTAAAGCTCTGTCGACATTCTCTCCTTCCATGACTGCCTTTTTAATAACCTTTTTGACGGTCTTTACTGAATTTTCAGCAGCTCCGTTGCTGGATGGATGATATGGCGCAATGAGAATGTGTTTTATGCCGTTACAACTTAAGAATTTTTCTAGCTCCACCGATCTAAATGGCGGCCCCCCATCAGATACTATCTGTATGGGTAGGCCAAACCGTGCAAACGTCTCTCTTAGTTTAGACTTTACGGCATTGGCTGATATTCCTTTGTTCATGACAAAAACCTCGATCCATTTTGAATGGGCATCTAGGATTAGGAAATAATATTTCCCTTGATATTGTAGGAAATCGACGTGTAGTCTAGTCCATGGGTGAGCGGGCCACACGTAAGGCTGCGGTGCGTGGTGCGGTGGCGCGTCTCGCTGCTCGCGGCAGGCTGCGCACGCCTGCGCGCGCGCTTCGATGTCGGCGTCCAGGCGCGGCCACCACACGTAGTTGCGCGCGATCTGCTTCATGCGCACGATGCCCACATGACCCACGTGCACTTCCTCTAATATCTGTGCTCTTAAACTTGCTGGAATGACGACCCTGTATCCCCATACGATGCAGCCATGATCTATGTATAAATTTTCACGTCGATGGAAGTAGGCATTTTCCTCCTCCATTGTCACTCCTAGCGGCCAACCGCTCATTATGTAACCGTACACTTTACGTAAAACGCTATCCTTAGCCGTTTCTTTTGCCACCTCTTTGTGACTCATTGGAAAACTGTCTTCCACGAAGTGCAAATAAGCCGCCTCATCCGGTTCATTCTCCATCTGCTTGGGTAACGGCAAGCGTGACAAACCATCTGCATTTCCGTTCTTTTCTGTTGCGACAAACACGATATCAAAATCGTAAGCTGCCAACCGTACTGCGTATCGTTGAAGTCTAGTGGCTGCCGTCTGCGGTATGCCCTTTTTGGGGCCAAAAATATAACTTAAGGCCTTGTGATCACTCCGCAGCGTAAAGTGCCTACCGAATAGGTACTGATGATGACGCGTGACTCCGTACAGTATGGCAAGCGCCTCCTTGTCCACCTGGCTGTAGCGGCGCTCGGCCTCGTTGAGCGTGCGCGAGGCGCAGCACACGAGGCGCTCGCTGCCGTCAGGGTAGCGCTGCGCCAGCACGGCGCCCAGCCCGTACGCGCTGCTGTCCACGGCCAGCACCAGCGGGAGCTGCGGCTCGTAGTGCGCCAGCACCGGATCACTGGAAAGTTTCTCTTTTATCTGTCGAAACGCACCTTCACAAGCCTCGGACCACTCCCATTTCGCTCCCTTTTTTTAATAATGTATATAGCGGTTGTAGTACTGAACTTATATTAGGTATAAAACGAGCGTAATAATTAATCAAACCCAATACGGCTCTTAATTGAGAAACATTTTCGGGAGCTGGCATTTTAGTGATCGCGTCAACCTTGCTCTTGTCTGTATGCAACCCGTGTTTATTTATTCTATAACCCAGATAGCAGACTTCATCTCTGAAAAATTCGCACTTAGAAAATTTTATCGTCAAGCCCGCCTCCTTTAGTCGATTTAATACAGCCCTTAAATTTTGCATGTGTTCCATTTTATTACTCCCCGTGATACAAATATCATCGATGAAAGCCACTACCGACTTAAGACCATTTAATGTTTCCGATATAAGTTTTTGAAATACTTCTGGCAAACATTTTAACCCAAAGGGCGCTCGGCGATATACAAAAACCCCAACATGGGTTGTAATCGCTGTCAGTGGCTGTGAATCTTCCACCAATAACAACTGTAAATACGCGTTTTTTAAATCTAATTTTGTGTATTGTTCCCCCCCGCTTAGCGCTGCAAACAATTCTTCGATCCGTGGCAGTGGATAATGGAAATCTTTTAACACTTTATTAATGGTAACTTTGTAGTCACCACATAAACGCAACGCCCCGTCCGGTTTGATAACCGGAACAATAGGCGTGCCATAGTCTGATCTCTCCACTTTGAAGATTATTTGCTCACGCTGCAACCTGTCTAACTCTTGTTCAACGGGCGCGCGCATGGCTAGCGGCAGCGGACGGGCTTTGCAAAATATCGGCGTTTTATCGGTCAAATATAACTGTATTTTATGTTTAAAAGTGCCAATTTTATCCGTAAATACTTCCGGATAGTCATTCTTCAACTGTAAAACGACCGGGTCTAAGTCCTCTTTCAAATGAAATAAGTTAATCCCTTTTAAATTTAGTTCACGCATCCAGCGGCGGCCAAGGAGCGGCGGGCGGCCCTCCGTGTTCGATAACAAACAATGGCAAGGCGCTCGCCTCCCCGCCACAGCTGACTCGCGCGGAAACCTGTCCTAACGGGACTATTGCGTCACCCGTGTACGATTGTAATCTAGTCTTATCTTTTATTATTGGCAAATGAGACAAATATTTATCGTAGAATTCTTTTGATACCGCCGATATTTTGCTACCTGTATCAATCTCAAACAAAAACTTTCTATCTTCAATTGTTAACTCGCAATAATAGGGGCCGTCTTTTACATTTTGTATCGAAATACCTTTAATATTATAAAGTCCTTCATACCCATCGCTGTCGGAGTCCGATGATTCACCATCAATGAAATTTTGATACCGGGAACTGCCGGCACTTTTATTGCATGTGGCCGATAAGTGGCCTTTCACTTTGCACTTATCACACACATATGACTTATATCGGCACCTGTTTGGCGCGTGGCCTTCCTTGCCACAGCGCCAGCATGACTGCCTGCTGCGAGTGCCGCCCGCTGCTGGAGCGGCGCTGGCGCGCGAGAGCCTCGGCCCCGCGCCCGCGCCCGCGGCCATACCTACGCGGTGCACGCGCTCCTCGAGTCCCGAGCTGCCGGCTGCTGCCCACGGCGCGTGCCCGCTGCGACCCGCGGCTTCCACCGCGTGTCGCTCGGCCGCCTCCAGCGCCAATGCCAGCTCCACTGCCCTTTTGTAGTCGAGGGTGGTCTCCGCGAATAGCCGCGAACGCATCTCCTCGCTACGTAGTCCAGATACGAATTGATCCCGGAGGTTCACTTCAAGCTGATTCCCGAAATTGCAATGGGTGGCCAAATGTTTTAAATTCTGAAGGAACACAACGATAGACTCGCCTTCTCCTTGACGTCTTTGACGGAATGTGTGTCGCTCGGCGATCTCTGACCTTTTTGGCTCCAAATGGTTTTTCACCAACTCCACCAGTTGTATAAACGTTACATCCTCGGGATGTTTAGGTGCACACAAGTCACACATCAGCGCATACGTCTGCGCACCGACATGAGTAACCAACGTGGCTACGCGCAACTCCTCTTTGATTTCATTTAGTAGCACAAACTGTTCCACAAGTCGCACATACGCGGGCCAACTCCCACGTCCGTCTAGATCGAACTCATGTAGTTTTCCGAACGGCATATTCACGAAATAATGGTTTTTCAATCCTGTCGCCACTGAAGGGTATCAAGACAAAGACAGTTCATTCGAGACTAAAGACTTTATTGTCACTTGCAGGTAGACACGTTTTATAATTAATATTGGATCACCCGCAATAGCAATACATTACACTATTATTTCTATTATATTCTGGAACTGTGTATTCTGGAACAAAAACATACTATTATTATTATTCTAACTTCCGATCGCGTAGATCCTTCTAGTGTCGAAGTAGGGCTGCTCTTTATCAGTTTGCAGCCTCCGCTAAGGCTTGTCGCCGACATTGCCCGGGCTGCAGCTTCGCAGACGCTGTGGGCTTACTGTACCCAGTTAGGTGAGGCTTTTTAGTTTCAGGTTCTTCCAATCGTATAGATCCTCCTAGCATCATAATAGCGATGAAAATGAAAATGAAAAATAACAAAAAAACTTTATTTAAAAAAGGGTTAAAAAAGTGGTTACTGGCTCCCAAACTAGGATTCCCTGTGCTATGGATATCTCTGTATTATTTTTCTGAGTGACAACCTAAAGCATGTTGCTGCCGCAGCCCGGCTGCCGCTTCGCAGATGCTGAGGTATTACTGTGCCTAGTTAAGCGAGGCCTTTTAATTTTAACTTTCAATCGCGTAGATCCTTCTATCATCATCATAATAGGGATATCTCTGTATCATTTTTCTGAATGACAGCCTAAAGTATGTTGTTGCCGCAGCCCGGGCTGCCACTTCGCAGATGCTGAGGTCTTACTGTGCCTAGTTAAGCGAGGCCTTTTAATTGTAACTCTCAATCGCGTAGAACCTCCTAGCATTGAAATAGGGATGCTCTGTATTATTAAGCTGAGCGACAGCCTAGTCTCTCGCTGCCGCAGCCCGGGCTGTCGCTTCACAGACGCTGTGGGCTTACTGTGTCCAGTTAGATGAGGCCTTTTAATTGTAACGTCCAATCGCGTAGATCCTCGGAGCATTGAATTGTCGCTCCTCTGTAACAGCTTCCCCCAGAGCCACGACTACGAAATACGTACAGACATGGAAGCTGATGTACCTACTCACTTTTAGGCCAATACAGTATAGTACGCGCCATACCTACAAAAGGTATAGACCCACACCTACGTAAGTTTGCCCTTGCAATTAGAACTTCAAATCGATACAGGTAATATCATCATCATCATCATCAGCCATTTGACGAACACTGCAAGACATAGGCCTCCTTCGTGGTTTTCATATATATTTATACAGGTGATATAAATTAGTCCTTCTAGCACGAAGACATTAATTCTGCTTCGCACCTAAGTACCTAAGTACCTAATATTCTGCTGAATATACAACCCGGGTTTTTCATAGAAGCATTTTGCAAGCTTACTTACTACTGTTCCAGATGAAGAATGCCAAGAGCTTTTGTCGGAAGGCTCACCCATGGGTCGAAACCATAACCATATGGTGGCGGTCGGCTGCTACAGCGAGATCATTCCTGTCATCCAGTACCTGTGTGGACGACTCTCCGAGTCACAGCTGTAAGCGGATTATACCATTTATTGTCTTAGTGTAAATATTTGTATACTTAGCTATGATTAAATTAATTTCATTCAAATTATTTACAACAAGAGTCACAATTATTAGTCATACTTACTACTTTGAATATTTTTATTAGCATTTTCTTCTCTCATAGAGTTCATTTTTACAGCTGTAAAAAATGCTTTAACCACTCGTCTGCCGTGACACAGATCTGTGTCCAACTTAGTATGGGCCACCTATACGTTGCGTTCCGCGAGGGCAGTTCAGGAGTTAAGCTTAATACTGAAGAGAGTACATACGAGGGTTAAACAAACCTTACAGTATGGGCGAATTACCAACTAAAATTGTACAATTTTTCGCAATTGAACTGGATAGCTGTTCCCAGTATTATCTTCCTTGGCTGTCTTACAGAGACACTGTGGCCAATTCACTCTTACGTCGGCAAATGTTCCTACTTTAAACACTCTACTTAGAAGTCTAGCCTTAAAGCGTAATAATGCGTGTATTCAAAGCCACAATTTCTCTACAGGTACTTTGATACTTTATACTTTATTGTACACAAGACCACAGGTCTAGGTCCAGTAAAACCGTGAGGTTTTTTTTTACATTTAGACCCCCCACCTACCCCTTGGTGAAATTCTTGGTGAAATATCAACCCCTGTTGTCAATTCTCGACTTTGATAGTATTTCAACAAAGTTTTCACACCCGGACCGAACAAAGCTGAATGATAAGAAATATATCTACTATATATAGGCTTCATCATTGTTACCATGTTTGCAATTTGCAGGACGCCAAAACAGAACCCGGTGGCGCTGTTTTTCCTTGACTGTCTCCTGACACTGATGTCGAGTTTGTCGGAGCGCGTAAGCGGCAACTCCCACTTTACTACATTCCTCTGGCAGAAGTTCTGTCCGTCGCTCATTTCCTTCCTCGGGACTCCCAGGGTGGATAAGAATATTAAATCCAGGTCAGTCTTTCTTTCCTTAGTACTAGTCAAACCTGTCAGTTTCGGTCACCAGTCTTTTATTCCTTTTTTAGTGTCCCTTTAAGTCGCATGATGTTCATAAAAACAAATATATCGAGCGAATGTGGATGGAAGGGCCGGTAAGGGACGACCCAGACGGACATACTTCGACCAAATAGAGGATGTATTAAGAAAGGGCAAGATAAAAAGTACCCGAAACCGGCGTGCGTGCATGCAACGAATGTTGAGGAAGCGAAAGTGATCTGTCAGGATCGTAGCAAGTGGCAGTCCCTGGTCTCTGCCTACCCCTCTGGGATACAGGCGTGAGTTTATGTTATGTTATGTTCATATTGAATTTTAAGTAGGTACTAGTTCGTAAACCTCTCAGTTTAGGTCACCAGTTTTATCTTCCTTTTTCAGTGTCTTTTGAGTTGAATGATATTAATATCCACAAATTAAGCCAAGACATGCCTGATAATGGGATCTCATCTTAAGCATCTCAGATATAGGCCACCTCATAATAACTGTGAAAAAAAAACACACAGCTTTTTTGGATGTTGTCACCATGTAGTAATCAGCTAGCATAATAATAGGGGTTAAAGTATGAAATTGCCGTTTTATTGCAATAGGTTCTTTGAATTGACATAGAATCTTCATGGTTTGAGGTTTTCGAATGAAACTTTTTTCAAATGGTTTCTATGATGTTCTTTTTTACCAGTTACCAACCTCCTTGGTGCATACAGAAAATTAAAAACGAAATTATTTTTGTATATAAATTATTTTTGTATATAAGAAGTGGCTGCATGACCTTATGATCTTAGCCTACTCCAGAAACGGGTGAATAAAAAAAGGAAAAGCCCGCGCATTTTCGCAAAAACTTCGATTGATTTAGCATTTATCGTTGTGTTTTTTGTAAAATATGGATACTTCGAGCGACAGTGATGATGTTATCCCTAACACACCGCCAGAACATTTTCCTCGTAGGTGTAATAAAAAGCAATACATACCTCAGGATAAAGTACAGTTCCATACCTCAAATAGTTTGCGCCCCTCGCAAGCTCGTGGCGCAAATGCCATAATCTCGGTATGGAACTGTCACTTTCTTCCCTCTGAAGTAATGTACTATTACATATCTCTTGCTCTGTAAGTAGTCACTTACTTCCCTGAATGCCGGGGTGTATGGATATCATTACAGCATAGGTTTCAAAACATACCATGTAATGTTAACATTACAGCATAGGTTTTGAATTTGAAAAAAGAAAAAACTGTCATGCTGTGCAAGAAGAATATTTTTTAAAAGTTAATATTTTTTTTCTCGGTATCGATTTACTCGATTCGGAATGGAGACAATTTATATTAGAATTTATGAAGATTTTATTTTTATGAAGATTTTATTTTAAATATCGAACTATTTGTTTCGCAGTCACATCGTATGTTAATTGAAATCGATTTAAAAATCAAACTGGCCAGCACGATTTGACGCGCTTGCGTGCCATAAAATCGTGAAGAGTAAAAAAGTCAGTCGACTAGCTAGGCGCGAACGCGCGACTAGCAGGAGTTCTTTCTCAAAAGTCCTGCTTTCTTGTTTTTTTACTTAGGTACCTCACAATCGATATGTAAAGCAGAGTGTTTACCTCGGGTGTAAGCATCAATTGCATACTCGGGCTAATCATCCTATATAAAAACCTCGTATGCAATTGATGTCATACAGCCCTTGGTTAACAATCTACTATTACATCACGTATCCTCTAAGCAAGCTAAAATAGATTATTTTTTTCTTGAACATTGGTCTAATTGGGTTATTACACTAATCCCTACAGAATATCACTACCGGTTTGTGGAATTATTGTCGACAAATCTCTACTAGGCACTCAGTAGAGTCTCAGTACAGCATTTCTACTGGTAGTAGACAGACACATTAGCTGTACCCATGATCCAAGGTACCCTAAAATGTAATTTCAAATTAACGTCGTTCGTTTCAGGGAACACGAAGGACACCCCGTGGATGACTCAGGGAGAGGATCGGGAGCTCTTGTATGCGCCCCAAGCTTCAACAGCAAACAAGCAAAAACTATTTACAGGTAGGTAACCTTAAAGGGAAACCTAGGTTAGTCAGTAAATCCTGAGATTTCTGCATTTACATTTAAAGTTTGCTGGGTAGCTGATAGAAGTGTGACTATCAGCTTGCCAGTAAATTAACGTTTGATGTCGCTACTGTCCTCTCATGATCTTGTCTTCTTTAAAGAAGACAGTCCATTACGTATTATTATTCTAAATACCTAGCATTATTTTTCTTGAAGTTCCTTTCCATCATTGGAGGTTGGCTATCAGCTCTTTACAATGTTCTTTGTTCGGTATAATTCTGAATAACTCTTACACGGTTTTCACAGTGCATTCCTTGATATCGCACATCCAGCCAGCCTAGCATTAGCAGCATATATAATACCCACAGCGGGATACAGGCCTTCTGTCAGAGAGAGCATGGGCAAGTACCATGCATGGCTTTCACTAATCTATTGATTTGAAACACTCAGGTTTCCTCACGAAACCACGCCGTGCTTAAATACTTACAGGATTCTAAATCCAACCTCAATTCCCACCAGCATAGCGAACCAGCTCGTCCGCTTGGTAGGCTCGACATCGAACCTGCGTCCCGTGCTAGAAGCGCTGTACCACCGGATGCTACTTTACCCGCCGGTGTCTCACCGCATCGAGCCGCTCCGCAGCGTCAGGGAGATCCTGCAGAGCCCAAAGCGGCTGCACCAGCTCGTGCTGCTGAGGACGGGGGAGAGTGGCCATGAGACGCACAGCGACGATATGGCGATTGTGAGACTGTAAGTACCTACTAACCCCCGTCCCGTGCTAGAAACGCTGTACCACCGGATGATTCTATGCCCGCCGGTGTCACAGCATCAGGGAGATCCTTCGGAGCCCGTAACGGGATGGGAAAAAGTGGGCATGACAGGCATAGCGATGATACATGGCGACTGGAATAAATAGAATCTATTCTCTGGACTAAAGTGAATTCCACAGAGTAGAAATAGATGTGTTCCGCTTACAAGTCAACGGAGAATTTAGTACTAATGATATTTTCCAGCACGAGAATTGAGGATAAGCTCTTTCAAAAACTGTGTAAAAAATAAAAATGTAGGTGTTTAAAATATTCCTAAATTTTGTAATGTTGTTATTGTGTACATTTTGTCGAAAATAAATAAATTATTTTACAATAATGGAAAATGGAAACTCATAACTCATCGTGATTTGGGTTAAATTGCAATTTGTTTCAATTTTGATTCCACGTATCTCCAATGCCAAGCCAACTGGATCTGATGGTAGATGGGACATGGGGAAAAGAATTTTCCTACAATATCCAATCAAATGGTTAGTTTTTTAATTCCTCGAAGAATTCGTTTCAACACGTTTTATGAGTAGATAGGTATGTAAAGGCCTACTTATCTGCCTCTTTTCCTTCTAGGTCTAAAAAGACATTTTGTTCTTTTTGTAATTATTTGTTTTTTCTTAAGCCATTTCGGAATTTTTACAACTTAAAAGCTGCCAAAAAGAAGTTACAAAGCCTACAGATTTAAGAAACAGATTCCCTCAAATAAAACACTCCGTATTTCACCAGAATAATGGACGGCATAGAAGAGTGCGGTCGCAGCGGCAACCCCGACATTGTAGCGGCGGCAGTGGAGTGCGTAGTCTCTCTTCTGGATGCTCTGGAAAAGCTTTGCACCGATTCAAACGACTATATGCCTAAAGACATAGCCGCTGTAATGCTAAAGCAATGGCCGAAGCTACAGAATGCCGACTACACGGGACCGCTGACCTATCAGACCTTGGCCAGGTTGCCTAGTCCGTATAGGTGAGGTAACTTCATCTGAGATATTTTTTGTATCTAAGTAGATTAAGGTAAGAATGTCCCAAAGTTCAAATGATGGTAACTGCTGGTATGTACTTAGTGAACACTAACTTTTGCAATTTTTATCTTTCAGTTGTATGGGATTGCAAACTAAAGATTTATGTTCTTTCAGGGATGTAGTAGCGGTGCTACAGAGCGAAGAAAAAGACGATGACTCCTCAGGTAATTCCACTTCTATATATTATTATTCCATATAGTTCAAACACTCTTACTATAGTTCAAACTTTGTATGGCTAATTACTTAACGTCCCAATTTGGGCGCCAATGTTAGAATGACACTCGTTAAAGAGCAGGCTTTCAATCGATGCGGATTTTTATTAACAGACACCTCCGGCCCAGAAAACGTTAGCTCAGGCAGCGACGCAGAAGCAGACTCTGATAACGATAACGTGTTCCTGCCGTCTCGCGCCAACAACCCGTCCTCCTCCAATGACACCGAGAGCGACTCGCCGGTCAAGCTGAAAAAGACCATTCCGAAGACCCTGAATCTTGGCAGGTGGGATAAATAATATGGCCCATTTTGTGTTACTTTTTTCTTCTAAAATCCGTTAGTTTTTCTTAAATCCTGGTCACGGCATCTAATTGAATCTTGACCATGTATTTTGTGAGAATCAGGCTGAACTTGTTAAGTAGGTAGAAATAAGTGATAATGAGTGATTCTACACTTAATTAACTAAAACTATTTCGTTTTAGATGTCAAGTACCAGCCGGCAATGTGGACTTAGAAAGACACAATGCGAAGCAGTTCGTGAAGACATTGCAGAACTCCCTCATTCCCAAGTTACTACAATTGAGAACTTGCATCGAAGTAAGCTCTAATTTCATATTCCTATTCACTACAGATTGACATTATCCGCACCAGTTTAAACATTAGCTCCGCCCCAGCAAGGTCATGATTACGTCCATAGCTACTCTAAAAAAACCGGCCCATTATTTATACAACATTTGAATATTTCAAGCGTCTACTTGTTGCCGTTATTAATATCGAGCAGAAAACGGCAAAAAAATCACATTTTTTGTATGGGACCCCCCTTAAAATCTGTTTTTAGTATTTGTTGTATAGCAATAACAGAAATACATCATCTGTAAAAAAATTAACTGCCTAGCTATCACGGTTCATGAGATACAGCCTGGTGACAGACAGACAGACGGACGGATAGACAGACACTGATGGACAGTGAAGTCTTAGTAATAGGGTCCAGTTTGGCACCCTTCGACTACCCAACCCTAATAAGACCCTAGATTAACACATGCTTTTGATCTATCTATTTTAAACCTGTTGAGGGGTAAATCATCTCACTAACTTTTGCTCTACAAGTTTGCTTAATTTGCTGTTGAAATAACAAAACTTTTGATAAGTCGAATTTTGGTTTTACTTCACTCGAATACATGCTCAATCCAATTATTCGGATTATTTTTTTATACTATTACATGTTTAAATGATTCTAGGTGGACGAGGCAATGCAAGAGTTTGCCTCCAAGTGTTGCCAACACAACGCGTCGCAGCCCCCCGCCACGGCTTGCATCATGAACGCGGATGGCATCTATTTGGCCACTTACGCGGCGCTACTTCTGACGCTGAGGCTGCGGAGGACCAACTGCTATACGGAGCCCACGGTAAGCCACGGTTGGATGAAGTTGGCACAATATGTGGCCACTTACGCTACGCTGCTTTTGACGCTGAGGCTGAGGATTACCGACTGCGAATGAGAATGGCATCTACTTGGCCACGTATGTTACGCTGCTGACGCTGCTTAAGACTACAGAGGACCGACTGCTATACGGAACGCACGATAACCCACGACTGGATGAGGATGGCATATATCTGGTCACTTTGGCCGCAGAGGAGCAACTGTTACTCGGAACCCACGATAGTTCAAGCTACGGCTTATGTTTTGCAAGATCGATACTTCAATTGCTAATTGTTTGATAGACACGCTGGACTATGAATTGGATCCCGTTGCTATATCTTTAAAACTTTGAACGAACTCATCCAGTAGTGCAATAGATATTCATCGTTAAAATCTTGTGGTAAATGGTAATTTACATACACTTATCTAAACACAGTCTGGGTACTATCGAACACAGACATCTTTCTTTTGGGCCAACCCGTTTGTCCCTTTGTCATCATCACCACCATCATCATTCAGCCACAAGAAGTCCACTGCTGGACATAGGCCTCCTCCATGGATTTCCAAAAATACCGGTTGGAAGCGACCTGCACGAGGTCGTCTGTCCATCTTGTGGCTGGTCGTCCTACGCTGCGCTTGCCGATATGTGGTCTCCATTCGAGAACTTTTCGGCCCCATCGGCCATCAGTTCTGCGTGCTATGTGCCTCGCCCACTGCCACTTCAACTTACTAATCCGCTGGGCTATGTCGACGACTTTCGTTCGTCTATGGATCTCATCATTTCTGATTCGATTTCTCATCTTTTCTGTCCCTTTGTCAGATTCTTCTAAATATTATCCTCCTAATCTTAAAAATAACAATGGTTTTCGATTGTTATTTTCAAGGTCAGAACTTAGGAGGTCGCAACCGCCTTCACAGCGCCCACAGAAATATCTTCATTAGGCAATTTTGCGTCGCTCTCGTGTCAGTCTGCCCGTCTGTCAGAGCCTATTTCCTATTATCCCGGATCTAAGCATCAGGAAACTTTCCAGAAATCTGTGATACCGATGACGGAAGACGCGTTCGTAGTAGAAGTCCAAGACAACGGACTCCTGGTGTATCTGTCGGCGACCTGGCTGCGGGAACTGTATCAGCAAGTGTTGGCTAATGATTTGCTGAAAGACGCCTCCAGCTCGGACCATGCGCTGATACATCTGCTGTCAGGTACGTGGCTGGAAAATTGATTAAATTGTTGTAAGGGGATTATATTATATTAAAACTCTTTATTGTACACACCAAAAACAAAATAAAAGCTTTCGGGGTTTGGGAACTCGTCGAATAAAATTTCAAAAACTACTTTAGATCTGGATATGTCAAAAATGGCTTCCCGAGGTTGTAAAGTTTTTTTGCGCTGGTGCCATCCCCAAATGTAATTTTTCCCAGGTACCTTAAATTTTGTTGTTGCTCTTACATTTGATACATAACTAAATAGTTTTACAATTGAATTGCTTGGACTTCAATAAACTACTACGTAGAATTACAAAGAGAGAATATCGAAAATCGTTTCAGATTTAGGAGGCCTGGATCAGAGTCCGGTGATGTCGGACTGGCAGAAGCTAAAAGAGGTATCGATGCTGTACAACAGCACTGACGAAACTCCGCAGCACCAAGCCAGCCTGCGATGGGCGAGAAGGTCGGTTTTAAGATCTCCCTATGGGTTATGTACTAACGACTTTAGCTTATATGGACTGCTCACTGGGTGTAGTGCAAAGAATGGACCACCTGAAAACCCACAAAAGTAAAAAAATATCAAGTTATTTTAATAAAAAGATTTTTTTTCTTTTACTTATTGGAATTCGAAGAAACGGTTTTTCAGCTTTTGCGTTAGATGTTTAAATAACTCGTCGTATTATACCGTCTATTCAAAACAGGGTAATCCGGAAGATTATATTTTAAGGAATAGAGTCCATCCTCACCGTTTTACCGCTTTTATTACCTAAGTCTTATATATTGTCTATGTGGCGACAAATACGTATTTCTCTTCTTCACCGCTTGCGCTGAGTCATTCCAGAGTCAGCAGTCATCAGATCTACATTCCATGCAATCATTTATATTGAGTTTCTGCCTTTGGAGCCTTGTTATAAATGCCTCTTATATGTCCTGGCTGATTTTTTCTTCCCTGCGTCCACATTTCCAGAATTCTAACGTGTATCTGGGACTCCATGGTGACGGTGCTGAGTGTTCCGCTGACGAGGTACCGAACCAGGCAGAAGTTGAACGGCATCATCCCCATCCATACCTTCGGGAAGAAGAAACGCGTTGCTTGGGAGGGCCTTACGATACTGTGCTTGGAAGGACTGCATAAAGTAAGTATATTCCGTTTTAGATGAGACTGAATATGTATACGTGATATATCTAGGGTCTTTATTTTGACTGGTCGTTTAAGGATAGCTAGGTTTTGTACCGGCTTCGAAGTTTGACGCAATTTCCCCCCCTTGCTCAATGCTGAAGACATCGCAGTCAGGATTAGTTCTGTTAGTCGCTACCTTAAGGCTCATAACATTTTTAAAAGTAAGATTCTTGGCTCCTTAACACAAAACAAGATACTGGTGCAAAAAAAAAATTTTTTAACCAAAAAATGTTTTATGTTCATTTTTTCCGGTATATAACAAAAAATATTCTTATCTTATCATTAAAATAATTAAATTTAATTATTAGGTAGTCCACCAATCCGGACTTGGCCCCCGTGGTGGAGTATGGCCTATACCTTCCTCAGGGAAGAGACCCTTGCCCCTCGGTGGGGACATAATGGGTTGATGATGATGATTAGGTATTTGCAGCAGTGGTAGCCTAGTGGGTAGAACATTGGACTCTGAAGCGAGAGACCCAGGTGCGATTCTCAGTCCGGGCACGTACCTATGACTTTGTTTTCTAAGTTATGTACATTTGTGAAGTACCTATGACTTTGTTTTCTAAGTTATGTACATTTGTGAAGTTATAGTAGCAATACCACTCGCTAACTGTGAAGGAAAATATCGTGAGGAAACCTGAGTGTCTGAGCTATTCACATACCTCAGCGCTTGAAATCGCCAATCCGCGGTGGGCACGTGTGGTGATTAACTCCTGAACTGCCCTCGCGGAACGCAACGAATAGGTGGCCCATACTAAGTTGGACACAGATCTGTGTCGCGGCAGACGAGTGGTTAAGCCCATACTCTCAACCTGAGAAAAGGCCTTTGCCCTACAGTGGGATATATATAGGCTGCTTATTTTATTAGGTTTTTGCACGATCGTGCCGATCGACGGCCCGCGCGCATACTTCATAGGCCCTCTAATTAAAACGGCGCGGTAATTTTATAAAAAGCATTACCTACTTAGACTACGATCCGTGAATCGGGCGTCGCTAAAACCAACTACCACTTTTATAAGTCGCCTCGGCATTGTCCGGCCGCCGGCTCCAACCGAATGAAGACATCAGTGAAATAACGAACTTATTGCAACCATATACGATATCAAATCCAAAAGCGACTGGACTCGTGCCGTCTCGCTCAGACAAGTACCGACCGGCGCGACGGGCGCGGCGCTGCAGCGAACTCCAGCCAACAGCGCTGCGGACGGGTTCACGTGGCGCGCTACGATTGGCAGAGATATTTTCGCGCCATGCAAAAATTTTATTTCGGCGCAGGTTTATCCACAGAACAGAGAAAATATCGCTTTAAGTTATAAAAGTGGTAGTGCTGTAACGTCGTCGAACGTTCCAGGCGGCGCGGGTGAGCAACACACTGAGCCTGCAGAGCCGCTGCAGCCACATACTGGCGCTGCTGGCCAGCTCGGCCGCGGCGCAGCCGGCCCGCGACCGGATACTCGCCACTCACGCCTTGTCGCTCGACATACTCATTACAGGTCCGACACTATACTACTAAATAAATAAATTACTTCTACACATACACACAATTCACTTGTCTTGATTCCAAACTACGCACACGTGATGTCGCTAAACATACTCATTTCAGGTTCGTCACTTCTAAATCATACTAGCCACACACACCTTGTCGCTTAACGTAGGTACTCATTACAGGTCCGTCATAAATAAATTATACTCATCACATATGCCTTTTTGTTCTATTTTTTTATGGAACCTCCCACTGCAGGACAAGGCCTCCCCCCTTTTAGACCAAGATTTTCGGTCATTTTCCATCTCTGACCACTCCGGCAAGTATTTGTCGAGATCACCCCGCCAGCGTCTTCTCGACCGCCCCCGTTTGCGATGACCGCCGCGCGGTACCCACTCGGTGGCAAATAAATAATATTAATAGGCAAATACTTCTACACGACACAATCACTTGTCCTGGTCACAAACTACACACGCCTTGTCTGTCGATATACAAATTACGGGTCCGTCATAAATAAAGCGACATATGCCTTGTCGCTCGACATTCTGTAACAGATTGGTCACAACTAAATTATATTCGTCACTCCATTTCCTTCCGTGGATGTCGTAGAAGGCGACTAAGGAAATAAATTACCAGGAGACGGGCAGCAGCGTCTTCCTGAGATTCCAACCGCATACTGCGATCGCCAACCCGCCTGCCAAGCGTGGCGATTATGGCAAAACCCTTCATGGTTAGAAAACCATGAGGGAGGCCTGTGTCCTGCAGTGGACGTCAAATGGCTGATGATGAAGGTGTTCATCTTATGAAAACCACATTTTTTGTAGATACTTAGCTATTACGTTACACCCTGTAGCTAAATCAGATGTATGAAAAAAATTATGCTTCTCATTTTATCGGCGAGATTCGTCATTCGCTAGTCTATGCATGTAAAGAATTGAAGAGAGTGTAGGTTCTGTAAGTATGGTTAATCTATAAACTGCTTTGACAAGTTCAGTGACGATTTCCGTCGAGAGCAATTACATAATTTGAAAGTTAAATTTGGCATGGAAATATTAATACAGTGAATACATTTTTTGAATCCACCAAGGCTATGTAAACTCAGTTGAAGCGTTTTACGTTGCGCTTAAATATCACTGTTGGCAAGACTGATATTGTACGACACAAATTTTGTTCGGGATGTTCACTCTGTAGGATCTATTTCTATGTGTACGATCTAGCGTCGCACATTTTGCTTACTCGTTTAACCTAGTTTTACCTTTAGGCTTTAGGCATGCTAAGCAGTTTACATTGTTAGGTAATTTCGTATAATTAAGTCAGTCTACCGTTTACTGCACTAGAGAGAGGAACAGTCAATATTCTACCTATCTGTAGATTTACCAATACATTTTTACTACATACTTTTGGTGCGAGTTTCTTCTTCTTCTACGTCACCTAGACTCAACTCAAGTGTACCAGTACTACAACTCCCTACTACGAGCCAAGTACTGTACATTTATTGGTCCTTCGAAACTACTCTCAGTTTTTTCGTACGTTGACTCGTGTCGATAGCGAATCGGTTTCACCGGTCTCCCACAAGCGGGTCGCCCCGGTCTAATTGAGAAGGTCGCTAATATCACACGTGAGACGCCGGGAATTCTGAGACACGGACCACTTCAAGCACTACTGAGTTCATCGGGCTACAACGAACGTTGGACTTCTTGAAGCGATCTGTGGGAACACAGTTCTCCTACTACTACTACTGCTGCAGCTACTGACGCCGTCTACTACGCGTCGCTCAGCGGGACTACGTATTGCTACGGCTGCAGCTTCTGGCGCAAACTACTACGCGTCGCTCAGCGGTTATACTCGTTGCAAGTACCTCTACTACGCGCAACACACTTTCTACAACTGGCTGTGGCCACGGAGGTGATTCATCAGTTCACCATGTCTTCAGAATTAAAGGTCCAGTCAGAAGTCTTCGAAAACATCAAGCAACTCTGCAGCAACTACAAGAAAGATGGTCCGTCGAGGAAAACAAGCGACTATCTTACTCAGAAGCTAATTCTTCTCGAAAATCAGTGGGGTGACTTTGATGAGAGAAACAACATCCTCATCGAGTCGGAAGACAAATCCCACGGATATTTTACGGAAAACGTCTACATTCGTACTAAGAAATTGTACGAGGACTTAAAACAAGACATTCTAACCCGTTTACAATCTGAGTTACCAAGCACGCCGGTGGCGCACAAGCTCTACCCACCGCAGGAGGAAAAGTCACGAAGTGGTGCTAGATCGGGACTAACCCAGACTGCCAAGTTAGCCGAAGAAACTGTGGCAAACGCCAATCTGGCAAGATTAATCAGCATCCAAAATCGCAACTTCCGAGCCATGCATAGAGCTAATGCCAAGGTGGATATTGAAAAATTAAGTGAAAGGTGGGAATTGGAGGAACAACTCAGCATCTTAAAATCGAAGTGGTCAGATATCGACAAGTTACACTGGGAACTAGATGGCGAGTACGATGACCCATCTTACTATCGCAGTTTTGAAGACATCGAGCAGCAGTATGACTTGCTGAAGAGGCAAATAAACAACAAACTTTCGTCAAATCTACACTACCAGCAATCTGCACCCAAGCTCGACGTTCCTGTGTTCTCTGGCGACTATTCACAGTGGATCTCCTTCAAGGACTTGTTTCTACAAACTGTGGACAAGAATCCGTCGTTGTCTAAAGTTCAAAAAATGCAGTACCTAAAGTCCAAGCTGCGAGGCGAAGCTGAAAATCTGGTACGCCATCTCCACATCAACTCGGATAACTACGAGTCCTGCTGGGAAATACTGACACAGCGATATGACAATCGCAGACTCGTCTTCACTTCGTATGTCAACACTATGCTCAATATTCCGTCTATACAACAAGCGAACGCTAACAACTTAAAGAAGCTGCATGACGTCATCATAGAATGTCTGAACGGCCTTCACAACATCGGTATAGATACGCAGTCATGGGGTCCTATGATTGCCCACTTGATGGCACAGAAACTCGACACTACTACGTACAGCGAGTACACTAAGGAGCTGCGAAATCCCCGCGAAATACCGAGCGTCGACGAACTTACGGCGTTTCTGGAAAGCAAGTTCATGGCGCTAGAAACTCTGCGCAATAGACAAAAGGACACTCCGACAGGAACATCAACAGGTTCACAGCAAAAACCTTCGGTGGCGAGCAACATTCCATCCAAGAAAGGTGCATTCAAACGATTCCACTTTACAAAAGCATATCACGTTATGTTCGGCCAATGCCCTCTGTGCAACAAAAGTCACGTGTTGATGCAGTGCCGCAAATTCATCAAAATGAACGCCGCGGATAGAAACACTGCTTTCGCAAAACTCAACGCTCAAGGCAGCAAACTGTGCAAAAACTGTCTATACAGTCATGGGAACGAAGAATGTCCATCACGAAAAACTTGCAGAGAGTGCGATCAGCAACATCATACGTTGCTACACAACGACATGAAAAAGTCTACTCCGAAGGATAGCAAATCCTTGGCTGGAACTTCATCACCCAACGCGCAGAACTTGACTACAAATCATGCATCTTTCAACGCGCTGGAGATTTTACTTACTACTACACTCGTCCAAGTCAAGGCTTCCAACGGGACTTACGTAATACTTCGGGCTCTGCTCGATCAAGGCTCACAAGCCAATCTTATCTCCGAAAGCGCAGCGCAACTACTGAACCTCTCTAGAAGAAAGGTGACTGCCACTGTATCCGGGGTGGGGTCCATCTCAGGCGACTGCAGAGGTTGTCTACATCTTGAGTGTAAATCTACAAACTCAGATTACACTTTCGACACTGATGTACTGGTCATGAGACAATTGACAAACCCCCTGCCGAACAAAACATTCGAACGCCCCGACTGGGAACATTTGGCCAACTTAAAGCTCGCTGATCCGGATTTTAACGTCTCGCGCGGGATCGACCTTCTGCTCGGCGCGGACGTTTACTCAAACATAATTATGAGCGGTGTACTCAGAAGCGATGCTCAATCCCCAACAGCTCAACAAACTAAGTTGGGATGGATTCTGTGCGGCAACGCGGGGAACATTGAGACTCTCAGGTGCCACGCAACTCTAACCGACCTGAGTGAGCTATCACGTTTCTGGGAGACTGAGGATATCTTGACCAGTAACCAGGACACCACTGACGAAGACTTCTGTGAAAAGTACTACCAGGAGACTACCCGACGCGCTGCTGATGGAAAATATATTGTGAAAATGCCGATGCTTCCAAACTACGAGGAAAATCTGGGAAAGTCAAAAAACATTGCCATATCTCAGTATTTACAACTGGAACGACGATTGTCTAAGGACGGCTTACTAGCTTCGCGTTACAACGACTTTATCAATGAGTACACCGACCTCGGTCACATGACACCCGTCGCCTCGAATGACACAACAGAGTGCTTCCTACCGCATCACGGTGTTCTACGAGAACAATCAACTACTACAAAGTTGAGAGTTGTTTTTAATGCATCTCAAAAAACTAGCACTGGATCCAGCCTCAACGATTTGATGCACAAGGGCCCAAATTTACAAATCGTCGAGATCGCTCCTGCGAACAACTGGAGCTATGTTCCATCGGAAGAAAATCCTGCTGACTGCGCCTCGCGAGGTTTGCCACCGCGAAAACTGGTCAACTTCAACCTATGGTGGCAAGGACCGGAGTTCTTGAAAACATTCAGTGAAAAACCAACACCCGACTGTTACGCAACCACGTTGGAAGAACACGTGACACCTAATACCTATGTCGCTAAGCGAGAAATCGGAACAGACAGTGTTATTTGCACATTGCTCGAAAACTGCAGCGCTTTCACACGTGCTCTACGGGTCGTTGCCTGGTTGTTTCGCTTTATCAACCGACTTCGCGGCAAGCAACCCGAAACAACATACCTATCCGCGGCGGAACTGAATCAATCAGCTGACCAAATTGTGAAACACGTACAACAAACCGAGTTTGAGGGGGAGTGCAAGCAACTACGGAAAGACAAGACTGTCTCCGCGAAGAGCAAGATCTTCAAGCTGCTGCCTTACTTAGATGAAAATGGGATACTACGTGTTGGAGGGCGACTAAAGCACTCCGACTTACCACTCAACATAAAAAATCCGATTATTCTGCCACATACCGGAAGGCTCACCGAATTAGTGGTCGAACACGCGCATGCATTGACGTTGCATGGCGGAGCGCGCCTCACTCTAGCGCACGTACGACAGAAATATTGGATCATCGGTGGCAATCGAGCAGTCAAAACACTGCTAAGACGTTGCGTAAGATGTCATCGTTACAACCTCACTGAACATCATCAACTGATGGGCGATCTCCCTCGACCAAGAGTGACGCCCTCTCGACCCTTTACGCACACCGGGATTGACTACACTGGTCACGTGGACGTAAAGATTAACAAGGGGCGAGGAGTGACGACTTCAAAAGGCTACGTCGTGATTTTCATATGTCTGGCTACCAAAGCTGTGCATATCGAACTTGCATCTGACTTGTCGGCGGATACGTTCCTGGCTGCCTTCGACCGCCTATGTGCAAGAAGAAGGACACCAAAGCACGTCTACACAGACAACGGAACCAACTTCGTCGGTGCGGCCCGAGTGCTACGCAGCGAGTTCGATCAATTTCAACAACTGCTTACTGTCGACTTCTTCAATAACATCTCAAAAATGGGGGTTACTTGGCACTTCAGCGTACCTACATGGGCAAGCGCCAACGGGATATGGGAAGCGGCCGTCAAATCCATGAAACACCACATGCGGCGTGTACTTGGTGACCAGAAGCTCACATTTGAAGAATTTACGACACTGCTCTCAAAGATAGAGGCGTGCCTAAACTCGCGCTATCTCTGCCCACTAACTGAAGATCCCGATGAGTTTTACAACGGACTGACCCCGGGTCACTTTTTAACCGGCAGTCCTACGATGCACATTCCAGACGGCGATTACAATGACGTCACACGCATCGACTTGAGAAAACGCTGGAAACTCGTCAAGCACATGTCTCACCAATTCTGGAAAAATTGGTCGGGCGAATATCTACAGCAGCTACAAAGTCGCTGCAAGTGGAATAAACCCACACGAAACTTACAAGAAGGCGATGTGGTTCTGGTAAAGGAGGATAACCTACCACCAGGAAAGTGGGCCCTCGCCCGAGTCACACAACTGCACCCTGGGAGGGACGGGTACGTGAGAGTGGCTACACTCAAAACTCAAACGACGTCTATGAAGCGACCCGTCACCAAGCTCTCGCCGTTGCCAATAAACGAAGATGAGAAAAAGACTTTCCATCTCCAAGGACATGCGGCACAAAAGGACAAACGTGAAACAATCACAAGTGCCCGAGTTCCTGGCACTTCTACTGCGGCAAAGTCGGTGAAGAAAATGTCAACGTGCGGCTTTTTGAACCTCGTCCTTCTTACACTATTCCTGCTATCAAACGCCATGGCTGTTGATTCCAAACAAGCAAAGATTACCACACACATCACTAGTCTAGGAAGAGAGCGACCCATATACTATGATCCACACGGACAGTTGGCTCTTATGCACGACGAATGGATTCTAGTGATGTACTACAACCTAACAAGCTACTGGGAAGGAACGCAGCAGATGCAACGTTACCTGCAACACTTGGAAGATGTCTGTAAACGTATAGAACCAATCTACTGTACTCCGACGTTGACCCAACTCAAACACGAGATGGGCCTGCTGACCTACTACAACGACATCCTCTTGGAACCCAGCAAGCATCTGTCTAGGAAGAAGCGTGGACTGATCGACGGCGTCGGTTACGTAGCAAACAGCCTTTTTGGTATCCTGGATCAGCGATTCGCTACGAAATATGAGAGCGACATCCAAGCGATACAAGAAAACGAAGGTCATCTTTTGTCGCTAATAAAAAACCAAACATCAATCGTACAACTCGAAAATGAAGCATTGAAAAGAAACGAAGACAACATCAATCATCAGTTTCAAACCATTAACCACTTCTTGCAACAAGTCAACGCAAGTGTCACCGAAACAGAGACACTTCTCGAAGCGACAATGGTGACCACTTACTTCAGTACGTCATCAATAGCAGCAAGTCTACTATTGAACAATTTAAGAACAGTCCAGGACTTACTGTTCAACACGCTGACGGATATTTACAAAGGACGCATTGATATTCATCTCCTTACGCCGGCAAACCTTATCCACCAAATGGAAATAATATCCGGACAATTACCACGGACACTAACTTTGCCAGTGGACAACATACGAAAGGAAGTCAAGGACGTCTACAAACTGCTCTACGTTAGAGGGAGAATAACAAACGGATTTTTCTTATTCGAAGTCCACATCCCGCTTTTAAGCGATGAAACGTTCAAACTCTACAAAAATATCCCCCTACCCATACAATTGCAGGAAAACTACGCAGAGTGGGTAGAAACGTCAGCGGAATATCTGGCAATAAACTTCAGAAAGAGTACCTACTTAAGTATGACTCAACGCAATGTCGACCAATGCACCAGACGATCAGCTGACAGTCTCATATGTCACTCGACGCTACCTATTTACAACTTGTACGATAGCTACAGGACGCCGTGCGAAGCAAAACTGATAGGCCAACACGCGACATTGCCATGCGCATTGAGAAAAGCCCCATGCGCGAACGACTGGATCGAGTTACAAACACTCAATACCTGGCTCGCGATCTGCTGCGGTGAATGCACGATAAGGACTCTGTGCGACAATGACCTGATTCTGCATACGTTGCAAGGTTCCAGCATCGTAACTCTAGCCAGGGGCTGTGTACTACAGACAGGCAGTCTGATTATCTACTCGCAAAACAGACACAACAGCAATTTGACAATGGATCCCGGCTTCATCTTACCTACTGTGGAATTCAACACGTCAATAAATGCAATAGTGAGTGCAAAAATACGAGGCGGTTCCACACAACTATACGAACCCGACCACACCCATCTAGCCGAAATAGATGACAAGTTAAGGTTTCAAAGCGACTCCGAAAACAAACCGCTCAAAAGGACTGCGACCGACGAACAGGTACATTACATAGTCATCTACTCGCTATTAGGTGCATCTGCACTCGCGTTCATCGTGTGGGTGGTGAGGACCCGCGGCTGCGGGCAAGGCTGCGCGCGCGCTTATCGGCGACCAACAACTTCCACCAAGAACGACATGGAAATGCAGGAGGTCCCAGTTAAACACCGGGATAAGGGAACGGACTACGCATCATTTAATTTCGAATAAGCTACTACATGTTATTTAAGTATTATAACTGTAATGACCGCTCCTCTACTCAACTTGCATTACCGCTTTCTTTTGTAAATAGCTATTTATGTTTTGCAGTAAATTCCCCTTTATTTTTCTGCGGTCTGGAAGATGTACGATCTAGCGTCGCACATTTTGCTTACTCGTTTAACCTAGTTTTACCTTTAGGCTTTAGGCATGCTAAGCAGTTTACATTGTTAGGTAATTTCGTATAATTAAGTCAGTCTACCGTTTACTGCACTAGAGAGAGGAACAGTCAATATTCTACCTATCTGTAGATTTACCAATACATTTTTACTACATACTTTTGGTGCGAGTTTCTTCTTCTTCTACGTCACCTAGACTCAACTCAAGTGTACCAGTACTACAACTCCCTACTACGAGCCAAGTACTGTACACTATGAACACAGAGAATCCTTTTTTTGAACTAAAACTTTCGTAAGCACTACACATTATTAACTTAATTCCGGATTCACTTATTTGGTTTTTTGTCTGAATCCGGAATCAAGTTAATAATAAAGAGAATCCTAGTGTGGGAACCAGGGCTTCATCCTGCTGTATGAAATTTTCTTGGAACGAACAAATATTTTATTATAGTGGTACCATAAGGCGGTGGTTTCTCCTGTCTAGGTTGTCATACCGTCGACGTTTACGTCCACCTATCGTCAGACCACTAAACTGAGTGCCAAGGTAAATCTATCGCTTCCAAATCCGCAGGAGGACTGGAACTGGGCTCCAAAGCGCCAGAGTGCTGGGAGCATATCTTCGCAGCTTGCCAGTACGTGTCTAGCTTCGAGCACTCACTGTTTGGCCAGCAGGGAAATACCGCCACGCCTATCGTCACTATGCAGACGGGCAGAAACAAGACGGTCTCGATGCTTCAGGCCGACGCAAAGGTTGGCCTAGACGGGAAAGAGGACGAGACTTGGTAAGGAGAATACTCAACTCTAGAGTAATTTAGGTACGCGAGTCCTGCCAGCACATCTTTGCGGCTTGTCAATACGTTGCTAGCTTCGAGCACTTACTGTTTGGCCAGCAGGGGAATAACGTCTCTTAGTGACTATGTGTATGGGCCGGAACAAGACGTTCTCGATGCTCCAGGCCGATGCAAAAGTTGTACTGGATGGGAAGGAAGACGAGACTTGGTAAGGAGAATGAAGCTGTGATGTGGAGCACATATCACAGCTTGCCAATATACGTAACTAGCTTTGTTCACTCGCTTGGCCAGCAATAACGCCACTCTTAGTGGCAACTCTGTGTACGGGCTGGAATAAGACGGTCTAAATACTCCAAACTGTTGCAAAGGTCTGGCTGGACGGAAATGAGGCTAGGTGAGGACGAGAATGTTATAGCTAAAAATGTTCTTGGGTAAAGAGAATATGTTTTTCATGAGTAACTTAAAACACGTTCGTTGGTAGGTGAACAAAAATAATGTTTTGCGCATTGAAAACGGATGGTTTTTTATAATGTTTGATGGAAAACACAGCAGTAGAACCGACTTTAGGTAATGCATTGCATGCAAATTGCTAATAACTTATGCCATCACCATTGATTTTATGTGGGAAATTACAATTATTTTGTCCATTCAGCAAAGGAAGGTACTTTACCTAGTTTTATTTCTTGGGTTGCGGTCAACCTGACGAGAATGCTACCAAAATCTAAGACCGCCATGCCAATCTTGAAGGATTTTAGCCTTTGCAGTGGATCTTGACAAACTCGCCATTTTTATTTTATTAATTTTACAAAGTTACAACTTGAAGATTGTTGGTGTTTGCAGCGTGGACGTCTTCAACTTCCTGCAGCCAGCGTTTGGCAACAACATGACCAGCGACATGTCGGTTGCCAAGATCGTCGAAGCCTGCAGACAGGAGGTAAGATAGGAAGACAGTCTTTAGATTATGTACTATGGAAGTTACCTCTTAACATGCGATCACTAAGTATAGTCGAGTGTCAGAAATATTCCTTTTATTCCATTCGACGTTACACATATTTCGAACACGAGGTGTTAGCGTAACTACTAGGTTTTACTGCACATGATTGCACGAGGCTGTGACTATCAAAATTTCGCCTAGAGACGCGGTTTCTACAGTTCTGTTGCAATTCCAGTGGCTGGTCCTTTTTAAACTAGCAAAAAGTAACAACCCGCGAGATTTGCAACGAGGGTAGGAATACTAGGAATGTGGTCGCTGTCTCGTATGCGTGTGCGCCCTTATTAGAAAACGTTTACGTTCTTATTTATTAAAACACCATTTCTCTAAAACACTTCTCAGAGGCAGTTTAAAAAATCTGTGATTACATCTTTCCCTTCGTCTTTTCTTTCTGCCGGCCTTGTGCACATTCGGGAGGTCGTGGGTTCGAACCCTGTGCATAGACCAATGAGTTTGTTTTCTAAGTTACGTATGTATACCACTCGCTAACGGTGAAGGAAAACATCGTGAGGAAACCTGAGTGTCTGAGGAGTTCACATACCTCAGCGCTTTCAATTGACCATCGGTGGGCACGCGTAGTGATTTAGGCCATACTCTCTCTCTCTGAGAGAAGGCCTGTGCCCTACAATGAGACGAAATATAGGCTGCATTATGAAGACTTTACCACAGACTATTTAAATCGACTCTGAGGAGTGTTTTAAGGAGTCGTCTTTTTTTTAATGAGACTGAAAATCTAAAAAGGTTTTTATTTTTGGAGTAACTAGATTTTTCGCCTTTTTTGAGACTAGCAAAACCCCGAAATGGTTTATTTTTTCTATGTTTTATTTGTCCTCTATGGTATGAAAACGATGTCTCTCGAATCGAACTTCGAGACGAGTTCCCCGTTGACCGCGTAACCGACCCACAGGGCGGCAACGTGATCTCCGGCGCAGGCGCAGCCCGCGTGTGCTGCGCCCTGGCGTCGGCCGCCGACACCTTGTTCACAAGGCTAGCCGCCACCACCACGCTACCGACCCTGCATGCCGCCCTGGAGAGGCTGGCGGCTCACCAGCATCGCTTGGTATGTCTTGTCCATCTATGTTTCACCATCGTCATCAGCCCACCTCTGTCCGCTGCTGGGTATAGGCCTTTTTTCCATCACGTCATCTTTCGCGATGTAACCGCGGCGGCTCTAGCCCTTTTATGCTCTATTTTAGGCAAAGGCTTAAATTGGCGTAGATACCTACCGCGGGAACATTACCGATCCTCCACGCGATTTTTAGCAGCATGGCCTGGTATTAGACGTTTATTTGCTTTCGCAGCTCTAATAGTAGACCTCTACGCCTAGAGGTAATAATATTGTGCTGGTCATAGAACTGGGCACCGACTACAAATTATACTTCTACAATACCTATATGTATACATACTTCTAATTATTTAAATTATTTATAACTTTTTAGTGCTGTAGTGTTTCGAAGTCGGTTTTTACTTTTCATTAAAAAAAAAATATTTTTCAATTTTTAGTGGGGTAGCGGGAGAAAAATAGACAAGTCCCTTATAACCATAATTTACCTTACTTAATTCGTTGCTTTAAAATTTAATGTTCTCAATTTCCGTATCCGAAAGTCTTTACCAGAACATTACCAAATTAACTTGGGACTACTTTTATGCAATTTTCTAAATCGCATAAAAGCATTTAAAGTCGGTTAAAAAATCAACCTTGAACCTAATACATCAGTTGATGTCAGTTGCTACCTATATGATACTCGTATAATTTCATAATTGCTATCAATAACTTTAAGTACCAATGTATTAGTTACTTTTTTCACAAAAGTAGGAAAAACATTAATACTACGACCAGACGAACCGCACTAGTTCATGAAGTTCACATACAACTTCATCGTCACGTTCACATTCAACGTCCTTTGTTTTGTTTTTTATTATGTCCTCTAAACTCCAATCTAATTACGGTAAATTCCCCATTGCCGATGTATCTCTTTATAACAGGACTTTACGGCTCCACCTGCCAACCTCCCGACGACGTACGCGTCCCGCTCACTGCCATTTAAGTTGCGCTACTCGTTTTCCTACATCGGTAACTTTGGTGAGTCGGCGGACGGTTTCGTTTCTCACTCTGTCGCGGAGGGATATTCCGAACGTCGACCTTCCACCGCTCTTTGGGCGACTTCGGGCCCGTTCACGGTCTCCACAAAGAGCGTCTAAGTTTCACAATCACTTTTAAATTTTACAATGTAACTCCAATCTAACCGCGGTAAGTTGTCGCCAGCTGTTCTCGCGGTGCCCGGCGGAGCTGGCGAGCAACAAGTCGCGCTGGTGGCGCGGGCGGCGCGGCGCGGGGGGCGCGGGGGGCGCGGGCGGCGCGGGCCGCGGCAGCAGCGCGGGCGAGGCGGCGCGCGCGCTGTGCCGCATGGGGGACGTGGCGCTCCGGTGCCTCAAGGCGGCGCGCCCGCTGGCGCATCGGATGGCCATCTGGACGGTTGTGGGGCCGCATTTCATGCAGGTGTGTAGGTATCGTCGTACTACAGGACGGTTCTCAGCAAAAAAACTACCAGATCAGGTCCGAAACTTCCACAGCAAAAAGTTACGCTCAGCGAATGCTACGACGTGGCGCTCAGGTGTCTGAAGGTTGCGCGCCCGCTGGCGCATCGGATGGCCACTTGGACCGTCGTGGGGCCGCATTTCATGGAGGTATTAAATACAGTCAGACTCTCAATGTTGAGGATCGTGGCCGCTATGACGGAAATGGGTGTAGAGTGCTCTCGTCTGGACCTGCATATAATTATGTAAGTGCCATTGTAATCTTATCATCATACCATCAGCAGTTGTAATGCAAAGCTTTACAACAAAAGCTAGGCCAATCCCAGAACTGAATATTTAGGTACTATTGTGGTCTCCCAATGTAAAGCCTCAATAACAACAAAGCTAGGCCAGTCCCGAAACTGTCGTAGCAACTATTCTGAAGCTGTACCTGACAGTTCTCAGTGAGAAAAGTTCCGATACTGCTATAGCAACTGTTATCAAGCTGCAAGCAGCGCAGACGCTGTGCCGCGTGGGAACGTGGCGCAGCAGATATGCTGTTTTGACGGTCGCGGGGCTGCATTTCATGCAGTTACCATGTTATATACTAATGTGAAGCTCCCATAACAACGAAGCTATTCCAGACCCAAAACTGCTAAAGCAACGATTCCTAAGTCGCATCATAGGGAACACGATGCTAAGTTGTCTGAAGGGTGCAAGGCCATTGGCACACCGGATGGCCACCTGGACCGTCGTGGGGCTGCATTTCAATCAGGTGTGTGCAGGACAGTTCTCAGTGAGAAATGACCAGGACAGGTCCGAACTGCTATCGAGCTGTAAGTAAGGCGTACCAGAAAGAAGCTGGTACGGTAAATGGCGCTCCGGTGTCTGAAGACGGTCGTGGGTCTGTATTTCGTTAGGTACATTTAGTAGGTATTACTATTATTTCCCACAAAGAATTTCTAACTTACTCAAGACGCTGCGAGGAAGACAGAGGCCTCCTACTCTAGAATGTCACTAGAAGGAAAAGTCGACTTTGTGCCTTCAAAAGTAAAAAGTCAGTGCGAAGTGCCAAAAATTAAAAAGCCATGTTAGACCCGAAATTCCAGAGCTTCAAAAAATAAGTGACACAGTCTTGGATTTGAAGTTCTGAATTGCGTTTAGTGACAACCGGCGGCGTTCAGTTTGAATGGTCGAATGGGCACCAAATTAATAATTATTGTACCTCGAATCTACTATCCTCGTACGAATACTCACTTGTTCTTCTACACAGGCGGCATGTCACAAGGACATTCAGATCTCGAGTCTGGGGATCCAGTGCCTGCACGATTGCGCGACCACCCTGCTGAACCAGCAAGTCGAGTTGCCGCATTTCCACTTCAACGAAGCTCTCTTGAAGCCCTTCGAGAACCTTCTGTGCTTGGAGCTGTGCGATGATGACATACAGGTGAATATTTGTTTCTCCAATACCATTAGATCCGCACACAACAGCATATTAGCAGCTCCAACCATCAAGTGGATGTAATTAGGCCAACCTCATACTAGGTCAGTTATTCACATTTCAGCTTCATTCCATTTTATCCAAGTTGGTGTGTGAAAAAAATTTCACTCTTGTGCCGAGGTTCGAAAAACTTAGATTAGATTGGATTATAACTCTTTGGGTGCAACACCAGAAGATGTAGTTGTAACTTACACTCCCTGAGTTGGCCATAGGTCACTGTTCCCAATGTCGTTAGTGAATAGACCCCCGGAAATGTGACTGTATAATTTCATTGCACATACCTTGTAGCATAGAATAGAGATGAGACTGTGTGTGCTTCTTATTTCAGGAACAAATAATATCCTGTATCTGCGAGTTCGTCGAAACAAACCGAATGGAGATCCGCTCTGGATGGCGGCCTCTTTTCAACACTTTACGAGCTGCAAACAACTCCAACCAATACTCAGCTATTCTTGAGATATTCAAAGTGTTCCTCAATACTGATAACACATTGGTCTTCGCCAACGCAGCTCTGGACTGTATACTGTGCCTATTGAGTCATATCAAAGGCTTACATTATGATGAATTACAAGTGACAGAGACAAAGAAGAAAGCAACAACTCCTACAAAACCAAAACCAAATATAAATTTGAAATTCTCAAAGAACAGTAAGTTCATACCTCTTAATGAGGAAAAGACAGAGAAAGTCATTGTAGATATGTGCAAAGAGGCTCTGTACCACTTAGAAAGCTGTGCCGATATCCTTACTATAATGTACAATATGCCGAAGTGCCCTATATTCAATACTGGTAACAGAGTCAAGGGGGATATTCCACTGTCTGTGGTAGACCCTTTAATACCGAGCACGACACTTGACATAACTAAGTTCATAATCAACGACAACTATGAAGAAGAATTTGTCACATACAGAGAGTTATCGACTATTTTAAGGCCATCGAATAATACAAACAACTGCTTGCTAAAACTTGATAAACCAAGTAACATTCTGAAAGTTTGGTACGTTTTGATAGACGGTCTAATCTCAGCCACAGTCGTTTGTTCAAAGAAGAATCAGCCAGCAGCAATGGAAACTCTATTCAAACTTCTCAAAAATATCATAGATGTGCCTGGAACGCATTTTGGTTTACATTGCATTAACCATCTCCTGCTGCCAATGGTACAAAATTGGCTACGTCAGATTTCTGCTATGAACACGCATTGGGACAGCGTACTGCCAAACTTTAAACAATGCTGTGGAATGACAACTGATACGATAGTTGTCTACCTTCACCACGTACAACAGATAAATGTAGAAAGATCAACCAGAGATGACAGCGAAGAAGAATTTGAACCAATAGAAGTTCCTGAAGTAACATTCGCTTTGAAGCAAATACTGTTGATCCTTGTTGAATGTGTTGCTCAACCGCAAGAGCCGATAGCAAGATTGGGTGCATCGTGTATCAGGCACATTATACTGACTTCTGGGCACTTGCTCACGGATGTTCAATGGGAAATAGTCTGCAAAAGTCTTCACAGAGCTTGCAATGTCAGCTTGACACCACTGAAACAAATCACATTTGCTTTCAAGGAAAATTCAAATAGTTTTTATGGCGATTTAGCTATAGTCAAAGTAGCAGCAAGGCGAGATTGTTCTGTCAATGATAATGTACGACTTCACGCAATGGCTCAGCAAGTATTCTTCAATGAGCACCTGAAAGTTGATAGTCATTCTAAATTGACACCAAAAAATTCTTCACAAAATCTCATGTTGATTGACGATAGAAGCTATATTTTTCTGGTATATCTGCAAGAAACTTTAAATTCTTTGAATCCAGAACATTACACGGCGAGGATACCTCACAGAGGTTTAGTGGTTGGTCTCCTAGCACACCAGATATTGGTCCAAATAATTGCCACAGTTCTGATTCAATCTTCGTCTGACGTCTTCCATGGAATCAACAACATTTTGCTCGAAAGTTTCCAGACTGGCACAAACATTTGTAATTACAAATTCTTTCTGAATGCCAATAACAGTGACTTGCTACTGAAAGCTTTAGATCTCTCCTACATAAGAGCTATGCAGTTCGACTGTCGACCAGGCCTAAAATTCCTAGTCCAAAAAGTATCCAACTTGGACTACGCTGCAAACCTTTACAAACAAACCACCTCTTCTTGGCTCATCAAAATGATTGCTTTAACAGAAATTTTCTTCTGTGGGGCCAATAGATTTCAGTATGACCCGCTGCAGGTAAATTTGATTTTGGACAAAAACCGATCAGTTATATATCCATTGGAATATGAAAGATACGTCTTCAAGGCAAGAGATTTGAAATGTACGTGGGAACTTCTCTGTAACAGCTATGTGAAACACCTCATAAACGTCTCAGACTTTGATGAGTCTAATGATATTAAAGAAAGGATTTCAATCAGTTCTACGGATAGTAACTGTTCGTCTACTCATTGTGAAGAATATTATGCAGAAGATATCGAAGAAACATCGCAAACTACTAAAGCAGATCTCAATCTTGGTGAAGAAAATGATGAGATTCCGAAACCAAGACCTTTTATATTTGCAGATTTCAAAGCTAACAGTCGAACTTCTAGTATAACTGTTGAAATTCATAATGACAGTGATACAAATTTAAACAAAGAAACAGTTGTTACTGAATCAAATACATCAGATATGGATATTAGTTCAGAATCGCAAGGCGCTAAACATGACTGCAAAGTAAACGACGAAAATGAAAATCGTAAACAAAATTATATAGATGGCAAAAAAGGGACTGAAGTCGTAGATGAAGAAAAAGAGATCAACATCTCAACTGATCTTGACAACCGCGCTGACAGTAGAAAAGTGAACATCACTATATGTGATGGTCCGACGTTTGATGCCAACAAGAATAAGAATTTAGAGCCCCTGCTGCCGCCACAACCGGTGCCTCCTGAGATCGAGCAACAGAGGGCGCTAAGCATCAGCAAGGTATTATAATTTCATTTAACTCCACCAATGACTTTAACTAAGAAAAGGCTCCTAAAAAGAGATAGACCAAACCTATTTGTAGTGAGAAAGTGCGCGGTCTAACGCAAAATAGGACATTGGCGTAATTATGCGCACCAAATTCAGAACGTCCAGCCATCAAATTCTATACTAATTGCTATCTCAAACGTCGCCAAGGATTCCGACAGGATTTGGTGAGCCTAAGGGGCATGCCAGTTGATCAGTTCGCGTGATAGGTGTTATAAATACAAATTAGGTTTAAAATCCAAAGTTCATTTTAACGAAGACAGTAACGTTTTATCCATTCATGTTATCTCGTGGTTCTGAGTTTGCCTGACCATACCCATGTCATAAACTTTAAAGTTGCAGAATTTTGGGGTTAAAACCACAGAAGTATTTCATCCTACAAAATTCATACTCATACAAAATTCAGGCTCTCGATTAGTCTTTACCAATGAAATGAGCGCAAGATGTGCTGCATAGTAAATTACTCAGTGATTGGTTCAATCTGTAGGCCATGCGTAGCGCGTACGTTGATTGGGCGACAGTACAGTGAGAGCATAACTGATGGTTGGTTTTATACAAAAATGTCAAACCAATGACTTAATGTATAAGCCGTCAAAATATCTAGGTACCTCGCAACATGGCGGTCTTACGGTGGCAGGTGCATAGATATTTTGCCGGGTAATTCTGGACTTGCTCCGATTGGTAAGACAATTGACAAACCCCGCCCGCCATCCCACAATTGGTGGAGTAATTTTTCTGCGCTTGTTCGACATCTATGTTTTTAACTATCACTGGTTGAAACAAAGTGATCGATTAGGTTCGCCCTGTCTTTATGGAACTTCAATGGTGGCTATACTTTTCTAATAATTTTTTGGTGCTTTCTTCATTCAAAAAATTTTAATTTCTCTCTTTTAGGACGCAGAAGTCCAACGACACTGTTTGCAAAACATTCTGATGGCATACTTGGAGCTCGTACTGACTTTCCCAATAGACAGGATTCAGCTCATAAGCCCAGTGTTACACGCAGGATTCTACCAATTAGCCAAGACGGTAAACGACCCACAACTCCTTGAAAGAGTCAATATATTTTTGGACAACAAAGATTTTTCCCAAGCGACTGGTTGATTAAAGATAAGCGAACAATTAATTGTGATAATGTAAATCTTCACAAGTTGTAATGTATATTCCTCGGTTAATCAGTGTAATGTGCAGATAAATTATAATCAATAAATTATGAGCAGTGTAATTTGATTTAAACATCCCATAAGTAGGTATATGAATTCTATGTATTTCATTAAAACTTAGTCTTTTTCAGCTTTTAGCAATAGATCTATGAAGCAAAAATATACAACATCATTTACGTTTTATCTATCTACAATCTCATTAACAACTGAACAAACATATTTGGTATGTAGGTACCTACCGCTGAATATTTTAAGAACACGATTTTTTTACAGAGCTGAATAAAATATAGTAAAAATGCTTTTCAGTCTGTTAAAAAATTATGACTCGCATACAATTGCAAAATAAAGGCACCAAAATCACTGAGCTATGATTACCCTAAAACCAAACTATGTAAATACATTCATGGCACACTGAACTCACTGACGAAGTACCTAGCCTTTCTTTAATACACATATTAGAACTGTAAACTTTCTAACAAAGCGATGGCACTGATATTTGGTGTTAAACGTTTGATGTAACTTAGATATTTCATATTTACGCTATTTACACTTTCTCTACACTATTTACAGAAACATAACGTACCTCACTCAACAAATTAATGACTGCAAACGATATAATGAAAGTAACGATAGATATATTTACATTAGTAGCTCCCTTGCTGGGATACGTATGGACAATTAGGGCATACGATAAAGCACTCATTCCGATATCACTTGATATCAGAGCACTCTCTCTATTGATCAAATCCGCCAACTTCTCAGCTTCCAAGACGCAGACATGAAGTTGCAACTCTGTAGGGTCATTTAACACTGACTCTATCGTCACGAAAATCTCCATTTCTATAGATAAGTAACCTCTCAAGGCGCACTCGGCTATCTTTACTTGCCGTTCCAGAGCTCTTAGAATGTTCTTCAAATTGATAACGGAAGCGGAAATGTTTGTGCCGTAAAGGGCTCTGTCAATTTGCTTCTTAGAAAATAAAATCCGTAGGGCACCACCGCATTTCGGGCAGCAAGCTCCTGGAGCTGTGAACCCAAGACATCTAGCCTTCTTTGTCAAGGGACAGTTGATCCTATCGAACTGGCACTTCGGCTCCATAAGGTCGGAAATAGGCCCAACAGCTAAACAAGGTCCGTAGTAATCCACACTGACATATTCAGCCCAGGCAGCGCACTCCGACATGTAAGTGACACCGTTGACTCCGCAGACTTGTCTCTTCTGGAAATATACCAAGGACTTGTAAGGTGACTTGACCATTATCAAAATTAATATATTTATTTTGAGTCTTCGCGATTGATAGTAGTACCTAAGTAGGCTGTTGAAATTAAGGGACAAGACTGTAATACACTGCAGGAATGCCATAGGCAATGAAAATAAAAACTAGGCCTATGTGCCTGATGGATAGGCAAAGACTTGAGTTTGCTACTTGCCACGATCCTTAAAAATCACTTTCGCTTCATCAACATTCATTAGTCACATGCATGCTCGCCGGTCTTGGGCGAGCCAAGTGATAAAAAGTCATATCAGAACATAAGTTATTGGACGTACCGTATTACACCGCAGAAGACACTGTCCCCAGTAAGCCAGACGTCGCCCACTCATGATCAGGTGGCAGGGATTGGCGTAGGTCCTTTCGTCAGTGTCACACACTGGATTCGCAGGCTGACTGTTGCAAGCCGTTGTGTTCACTGTTAAGAGTGTTATTCCAGATATTTTAGCTTGTCAAATACTTGGAGATAGGAGTTCAATAATACATAGTTTGAAGACACCATTTTGCTTATCGGATGGGTTGAGTCAGAGCCAAGGATTGTTCTTGGTCAGAGCAGTAAGCGAGGCTATCTTAACCATTATACTACCGGCAAAAATTTCAAGAACACCACATACCCCTTACGTTCAGAGCAATTTTTAATCAACATTCATAGATTTTAAAATTCCATCCATGCCGGGACTTGAACCCGGCATGGGTGGAATTTTTAGCCTCTAAATAGGTTTTTAAAATTGTCCTCAGCGCGGGTTAGTACAACAAAAAGAATATAATCATGTAGGTACAGCGATATCATTCCGATGTAAAAACCTAACTGCCAAGTGGGTTACTCGGGGCTGCAAGTGATGTAAATTGCTTCGGCCAGATGTCGCTACCTGTACGTAATACAGAGAGGTTTGTAAAGAGGCTCGAAATTTCACTGATACCTGCACTTGCCCATTAGCTTAGTTGGGAGAGCGCTGGCACGGTGAGCCAGAGGTCGCGGCTTCAAGTCCCGGCAGGGGTGGAATTTTTAGCCTCTAAATAGGTTTTTAAAATTCATAGATTTTGTAAGTATGGTACGGTTCGTACGGTCGGTCGGCGTGATAAGGACCATTTGTCACATTTTTATGACGGCAATCGATACTGCAACTGGCTTCGAGGATCTTCACTTCTTTCCTCTGAAAATCCTGAGTCAGATGGAGAAATAACAATTCCATGGCAGAATTTGTGGTGTGATAGTTTTTCCATGGGATTATACAATGTCTGCTAGTCTCCAATAAATAAATAATAACACAATCATTCGTCCTGGTCCCGAACTAGAATATCCTGAGACTGTGCTATGGTAACCAGGCAAGGAAGGACATCACAAACATGGAAATACACGAGACTGGGGCCATTTGTAAATTATCTGGCCAATAAAGTACGAAGCCAATGCCACGTACCACAAACGTGCTGCGGACAGGCGGTCTGCAGCCGCGACAGGCAGACGTTGGCGGCCGGCAGGCACGCGTGGCGGCGCGGGCACGCGGCGCCGGCGCCGGCGCACGCCTCGCGCGCCGCGAACTCTATCTCCGCGTCCGTCGCCCCCGCGCATCTGGAACCAAAATCCGTCATCGTTATAATCTGGCTAACACTGTGTATTCGGGCATAGGTACCTAGTATGACGATATAAGCGCCATAATACACGTGACTTCCGTGAAACATGTCATTTAAAGCTTCTCATTTGCAACAACTTTTATTTTAAGACTTATATTTTCGGTCTTATTTATAAAAAGTTGATTCCTTAAAACACTATAAAAAACCCGATTAAAATAGTCTGTGGCGGAGATTCTACAAGGAAAAGATGTAGTCATAATCGTGTTTTTATAAATAAGGCCGATATTCTTTAATGCTGCTTTACGGTTTGTACGGTTTTTAGACAATGTTTAAATCGTATCTGTTAAAAATAATTTTCGTTCTTATGTGTAGCACGAATATTTACCGGAGCCTGTGACATGAATAGAACTCGTAAAGCCCTTAGGTAAACTCTAATACTTTCTAAAATTACTTATAAATCTACACCATAAATTTTGGGTGGTTTGAGAGCCGTAGCAAAATGAACGTGCCTTAACAAATAGCTATCGAACACGTTAATTTGTCTTTTTAAAAAGGCACTTTCCATGAATATCTCGACACACCCAAATCTATCTATGAGAATTATAAGTCTGCCGGTCATCGTTCTGATAGATGGATAGGTGGTACTAATTGTTCGCAAAGTTGAAACGACCTGAAACAAGATTTTTCAAGCTATTTTTCTTCTGTATTTAAATAAATAGCATTGTTAATTACTAATCACATAACCGCAGCTTTGAAACCACCCACATTTCAGTGTGTGCATGTAAACCCTGACATTCGGAGAGCTTACTTAGCGAGGCACACGTTGGGGTAGAGCCGGGCCGGCGTGTGCACGGGCACGTGGTGCGGCGGGCAGTTGCAGGGCAGCCCCGTGAGCAGCGCCGCGCGCCCGCACGCGCGCCGCGCGCACACGCGCTCGCCCAGGTAGCACGCGCACGGGTTGCACTCCATGTAGTACTTGTCGCCTAGACGATACGATTTCATTTAAGGCTGCCGTTACGTGCAGCATGCTGTCTTTGAAATAAAATAAGTAAACTTTTGATAAATGTGGTCTGAGGGTTTGATGCATAATTAAATTACGGTCATTTTTGTTTTCCTATACGTAGTTTTTAATGAAGAAAAGTTTCTTCCAAAATTATAAATTTTGGATCCAAATCTTCTCAGTCAAAGACTTACTACAGGATCAGAAAAATATATCTGAAGTTATAACCTCCTCAGTCCTCTCCTTGAAAATAACAATTTGAAAACCATTTTTATTTTCAAGGTCAGGACTGAGGAGGATAATATTTACAATGTTAATTTTTGCATGCCTAGGAAGGTGAAATGTGTGGAACCAAACACTTAACAGACCACCACATTATGTACTACATTTCATGCTTCATCATCATCATCAGTCATTTGACGCCCACTGCAGGACATAGGCCTCCATCGTGGTTTTTAACCATGAAGGGTTTTGCCGTAATCGCCACGCTTGGCAGGCGGGTTGGCGATCGCAGTATACGGTTGGAATCTCAGGAAGACGCTGCTGCCCGTCTCCTGGTAATAAATTTATTTCCTTAGTCGCCTTCTACGACATCCACGGTAGGAAATGGAGTGACGCTATTCTTAATCCGGCACCACACGAATATTTCATGCAAACAAACTCATTTCAATTCTTTTTAGAAGCAAAGGAAGTAGGAATTATTTTCGCTCCTTGTCCAGATTCACTTCTCATTGAGAGGAAGCCAACTGCCGAGTGCAGGTGATATTGCACGTCAGTGCGACTGTGCGCAGTGCAGAGTGAGACAATCAGTGCCTGTACAGAGTGCTGAAGACGCAATAGGTACAAACTGCAATTTCTGCTTTCTAACCTGCAGAGCTTATGGGGCGCGTGTAGGACGCCGAAGATTATTAGAACTCTAGTGCCAACCTAATGCCAATGCTGAAAAACTGCATGATATCAAAGTATCGACCCTCAGAATTTTGGTAATTAAGAAAACTGCCAAAATTCTTAGGTCCGCTACTTTGATTCCTAAAAAACTGTCTCATGTTACTCATGTTTTTGTTCTAACAACAATCCTCAAATCTACTCCCATTCCTTTGCATTAGCCCACATTCATCCATGCGTGAAACTGCTACCATTGACCTTAAGGGAACACTACCCTGGACACCAGCCCATCGTAGATCCGAGCTGAGCAACTGTACAGATATAAGTACGCTGCTACAATCTCTGTGACCCGCTACAATCCCTGCTACAATCTCTGAGAACCTATGAGACTTTCTATTACCTAGGTACCTATAGTCCTTTTAGTCTGTGGCTCTACTACGTAGGTAACTTCACTGTATAGACCCTTCCGATTCACCCTAGTCCGAACGGTCAAAACATACATTCTTTGACACTTCTGAAACGTAAAAATGGATAATGGGCAGTTACGCAATAGAAGGGCTGGTCCCAAAAACCAATCACTTTTGTTCTTATTGCGTAACATTTTTTTATTCGAAAAAAATTGGGAAATTAAAATGTAATGGTTGCGTGCGTGCAAGCCACGACTAATCTGTCGACAGATCTGTCAGGATCATAGCAAGCGGCGGACCTTGCTCTCCGCCTACCCCTCAGGGATACAGCTAGGCGTGAGTTTATGTATGTATGTTTTTTTCGTCACTTAAACTTAGGAAGTCTTGGCCTTGAAAATAACAATGGTTTTCAACTTTAATTTTCAAGGTGAGGACTTAGGAGGTCGCCTGACTTACCATGAGCGCGCACATGGTCGTGCAGGCTGCAGGAGTCCCGTGCGACGCAGGGCAGCGGGCGGCAGTCGGCCAGCCCGCGCGGCCCGCAGCGACACAGCTTGAAGCACGCCGACCGCGCCCCCCCGCCCCCGCCCCCGCCCCCGCCCCCCGCCATCGGCACGCGCGCCCACGAGCCCGCCGGTACTATGTGCGGGCTGTAGTCGCCTGGCGGAGGGGGAATAATGGTTTATGTAGCTGTCAGTCTACCATACAACCGGTTATGACGGTTTACTACAATTCGATGCACATTGCAAAGTCGATTAACCCATAGATTAAAAAGTAGACTCTGCTATGCTATTAACCTCGAATTGTCGTAATAAACTACGAATTGTAGATTTGTGATACTCGGCCCTGGTGTCCCTCTCGCTTGCACCTTAGTAATTAAAAGAATGTACTTTTGAGATGCCAGGTCATTTTACACGGACATTTTAGACACGTAGGTAGAACATACTTTGTCCCTCAATTTATTTTCTAGTTCCGCGCTGTCGGAGCAACTGGGCAAAGCTTCCCGTTTGCATTTCACTCTTGAGACACTGAACAACAAGATTAATTAACCGTTCAATTACAATTTATCGATGCTCTCTTTATCTCTTTTGCTTATTCAGAAGAGATACATCTCGGAAAAAACATTCTGCAATTGAGTAGCTAACGTGACTAACGGGAATTCTTTAACAAATAGGCGGCGCAAACTACTAAGATGAAGGAGGTACTGAAGAGGAGAAAAAATATTCTTAAAGTAGGTAGACGCTAAATAGACTAACCAAGTGGGCATCCATCTATGCAAGTATATCTTGCACACGACCCGCCAGCGAGGCAGTTTCTGTTGATCACACAGATCTGCGTCGAGTTGCACGGTGCGCCGGCGCACGGTGACGTCACAGCCTCCCGAGCTGACAACAGTGGCGGGTCCATGCCTACAGACAAAAACACATTTGAAGGGATCACCAGAGGGCCCACTCAACAATTAACTGCGCTGGACTCTATAAATGATCACAAAGCGCGATACATAGTGAGGCCAGATGAAGGTCTGATCCAATGAATCTGAGGAATCTAACCTGTCCTTCTATCACGTAACTGGCCACTATCGGTTTAACCATTTTGACGACTCCAAAGTGTGAAAATATATTTGTATTTGACTGTTCGGTGTAGGCTAAATCAGACAACTCCATATAGTGGATGACTTACGTAGTAGCCTTCAGAAATGCCAAGCGGCGAAAAAAAAAAATGAAGGCATAGAAATATTGAGAATGGAAAAAGTTGATCAGGCGATCAAATCAACCCTTTGGGCGATACCTTTAGCGCGATGCTGACCCAGCTACCTTTTACAGCAACAGGGACACGCCGCAGCTTATGTGCGTAGAACGTGTTTTTTTATTGTATTTTCTCTTTGTATTGTGTTTAAGTACGTTATAAGATTTTATATATTTTATATTCTAACGTTGTTAAAGTGTGTGTTACGTATAACACGAGAACAGAGAGGGATATTTTAAATTATTCAACATAATAGTAGATTATGTACTAAGGGAATAAAACCATGTATTATGTCATGGGCGGCATATTGAACCCTGAGCGGAGCGAAGGACTCCGAGTTAACTCGCGAGCGCAGCGAGGGAGTTAAATTTTAACTCCTGAGCGAAGCCAGGGAGTTATGTAGAGTCCTGAGTGAAGCGAGGGGTTCATACCGCCCGAGACTAAGACATGTTTTATTCCAGAGGTGAATACTCTACTTTTCACACCATCTGGGAGACAATAAAAAGACAGGGCTGCATAAGTTGAAAATATGTATTAAAACCTGAAATTAAATATAAAGTCCATACTCTTTTACGGCTTAGCAACTTAAATTGAATATAACTTTTAAATTCGTATTTGCAATTCGCGCCTTTTTTTTCTTTTTTTTGTTGGTGTTTCGCGCGGTCACAGGACACAGTATTTCAGAAAAAAAAGAAAAAAAAGAGGTGAGTTTCGAACAACAATTCGAATTTCGAATTGCAATGCGGGGCTTCTCCATAGTTTTCATGCGAATTTTAACATTCTAAATTCAAATCACTTTATTCCCTAGGGAAATTCTTCATTATTATTGCCCTCGAGAGACAAGGCCATGCTTTACGATGATATTTGACGGTACGTAATAAGGCATTGTCGAGCAGGAGGTGTGAAAATATGTTTTCACTTCTCATGCTCTAAAAGTTCGTCTTTATGTCGTGCGTAGGCGACATAAAGTCGCTTTTTATGCTCTAGAGCATAAAGTAAAATCTTCGTCGAAGACCAAGGCAATCGCTGCAACAGCCACACGAACATCTTTAACTTCATACAACAACCTCTTTATTTTATTATGGAGAAGCCCCGCATTGCAATTCGAAATTCGAATTGTTGTTCGAAACTCACCTCTTTTTTTTCTTTTTTTTCTGAAATACTGTGTCCTGTGACCGCGCGAAACACCAACAAAAAAAAGAAAAAAAGGCGCGAATTGCAAATACGAATTTAAAAGTTATATTCAATTTAAGTTGCTAAGCCGTAAAAGAGTGTGGACTTCTATATTTACATGTTGCTGTTTCATTTCCTCGCAATCGAAGTGAAAAGTAGAGTGTACAACTCGTCCATAAAACCCATTTTACACTCGACTTTATATCTATCCTCGCTCGCAAGCTCGCTCGGATGGATAAACGTCTCGAGTAAAATGGTGCGTTTTATGCACTTGTTGTACAATCTACTATTTTATTCAACACAGTCCCGTACGAGATTCGATTTCCCTTTCCATGTAAAGTTTGTTTGAATATGGGGTGTGTATAAAAGTATGTGTCTAGCGGTGGGCTCTCATCAAGAACACAAACATCGCGGCTCTTACGCTTGGGCTAGATAGAAAAAGTGGCATAACTTACTTGGTGCCAGGAACTCCCGCAGTTGGACACACGGCGCATTCGCCAGGCGGGGAGTGAGGCGCGCGCACAAGCTCCTCGCCGTCAGGTACGGCGACGTGCGCGACCAGTCCACGCATGACGTCACGAGGCGGGAGCAGTCCTCCGCGCACAGGAGGCTGCTGTGACCCTGGAGATTCACGTAACACATAAGACAACTTGTGGACAACATTTGTTCTGTATGATGACCCCGCAAAAAATAGTCCCACTATAAAGTCCCACTGCAGGATGTTGAGCATGTTAACACCTTAAACACTCAGTTTTTCTTACAATGTTTTCCAGTACAGTTAGCGAATGTTTCATTCGTTCTGCTTTGGTCTATCATGATTGGCCTAATAAACAAACCCTTTTAGCCGTTAAGGCGTAATTGCATGACAAACATCCAAAGATTTAAACATCCAAACTCCCTTACGTAGAGAAATTACATTTGGTTAGTTTATCTAGTTAGTTTTTATCGGAAAATGGAAAAGAAACTTTAGTCCCTGCACTTGCAAAACACAGCATTGTATTGTATGAGGTATTGAGTTGAGCATTCTGTTCCAGCCAAAGTGAGTTGAGCGAACAATGCGAGCGACTAACCGCGCCGCCCAAAAACCATTCATTTTCTGACAAAACCCTCCTACAACACAAAACATTTTATTTAAGTAGTTACCCTTCAACGGCAAAATCATAAATCAATGTATTGGGCATCTTTACCACCTGAATGAATGACAAACCATCGCAACACAAGTAGACTAGTTTCAATAAGAACCCACGAATGTCACAATGAACGATTAAACGAGCAGACAGCGTGATAAATCGAAGAACTGATAATTACTGTTCAAGATAAACCCAATGAAATAAAATACGTTTATCAAAATATTTCCAACCTAAATAAATAACAAAAGTCCTTCGAGCCGGATCATAAGATCAAATGGTAATAATAGGTAACGAAGCATTCGCTTACCTTAGAAGTACAGGGCTTCACATGGAGTGCGCAAGCGACGCTTTTCCAAATGTCTGAGGTGCATTGCGAGGAGTTTCTTATGGGTAACTCTAATCCCGAGATTCTGACCAAACTGAAAGAAGAAAATATTTGTGTAGAGAATTGCTATTATAATATTTGTCATAAGTAATTCTTAGTATAACGTAGATAGTTGTTCTTTTTTTCTTGTTATGCAATTTATGGCGGGCACATACGGACGGAATGACCTTCTGATAGACAAACTTAAATTTAACTTCACTCTGTCTTATGCCACAGACCGATTCGAAGGACAATATAATTCATTGATTGACGGTCGGTAGCATGAATGATACGAGTATGTCGTGACTCTTGTTGCGTGTAGCATAAGAGCGAGTGTGGAGTAATTTGGATATCATTCGCTTTATGGACTTTATGTTGTGGGCTCTAAGAGAATTAAGTAAGAAGAAGTGACATACCGGGTGTCTTTCTGCTCAATCACAGCTGAGTGGGCGTCCAAGTCAGCTTGTGCGGAGCAGGAGCGGAACAGGCTTGTGACGCGATTGTTCAGCTGGCTGCAGTAGGTCAGACCGGCGCATCCCAGTGAACATGGAGCTTCCACTGAAATACAAAAATTACAAAATTTCTGGGTTTTAGAACATCAAAGAAGTAGTACAGTCGACAGCACATCAACCTTTACACGCATGCACTGTACTCAGTTACGTTACGGGCAACCTTGCAATAAAAATGTAAAGGTTGACCTGCTGTTGACTGTGCGTTGATAGCACCGATTTTCGCATATTCTCCTCAGATGCCGCTGAAGGATGGTTAGTTTTACACATTATAGGTACTACCTAATACTTATTACATTTATTGATAAAAATAATGTCATATTTTACAGCAGGTCAAATACTAAGGTTTACTTATTCAATTTACCGATATCATACAGAAATTGCCAAATAGAGTAAGCCCGCACAGAAGCCTTCTAGTAGCCATAAGTACTTTTTTCCAATTTTCAAAGCTCAAATGCCAGAGGCATGATTAGATTAGGCATGACATATGCCTACCAAAATAAGATTTCTATTAGCAAGTTTTCTTTCAGTAGTTCTAAACAGCTTCCGCAGATAAAACCGGTTTACCAAACACAAGGTTTAAAATAAAAATGTGATTCTATAACGTGTTATTGAAATAACTCAAAACCTGAAAACACTTTTTCTTCAATATCAATAAATTACACCACACCGCATAAACAAAAGCAAAAATTGTCAAGTATTTTTTTTTTTTCAAATTTATTGGCCGCGTCTAGTTCGAACACTAAGATAAGATGTAATAAGTAGAAAATAAAATAGTTGTTTCGATAACACTTTGTATATGAAAAGATAAACCTACAGATGATGCGAGTAACATTCGTACCTTCTTCTATGCACTGGGATAGCTCATTCTCTTGCGGGTCTCCAAAGCACTCGGCGTAGAAAGTCTCCAAGTTGCTCTGCCAGCCCGTGTTGTAGGTGTTGAAACACAGCCTCCCACAGTTAATGGTAGTCGCCTGGAAGTGGTGACTAACTTCTTAATAACTTCTTTAGTCTATAGCATGGTATATAACATCTTTTGATCTGACTACAGCAGACGTCTTAAGAACTGACAAATCGACTTTGTTGACCTCTTTCATATTAATTATTTTAATGTGTGACATTAACACCCACGACGTATGCTTGGTTGATTGCAATCGTAGAAGTCCTGAATCCTGAAATACTCACTGGGTGTTCCAGAAAAACGACACATGAAGCGATTGTGAACAGCATCCCCCTAAAAGATTTTTAGGCCCAGGTACTCAGCCGCACTGTAGTTCCTAATGTAGAGACGACGGCTTCAACTTTTTAGATAAGTAATAATTGGATCAAAACTTTAAATCCGGCCTAATAAATGAACCCCACCTTATGACAGCAATGTAGCTTGGCCGCACTAGGTATTACAAGTGGCGCGGTGACGCGTGAGCTCAAACTCCTTTCAGGTGGAACAAAACACCCAGTAGAATATAATGAAATGTACACTAATCGTATGAGAGGCTTCAAATCTTCGGAATGGAAGCACTGTTACACTACTGAAGGCTAGGCTGTTGGTGATTTCCGGTGCATCATATCGCACGCAGTTTTCTACCTATTCAAACCTACATTCCTAAGAACATCTGACGACTAGGTTAGGGTCTACTGCTAACTAATGGGAGCTAGTTACTAACTAGTTAGTCACTGCAGAGGGACACTTTAAAGCACCGTACTTTATGGCAGCAATGTAGTTTGGCTGCGTCGTGTGGTATCAAGTCTTTGGAGTCCGGCGGCTGGTCCTTCCTCAGGAAGCACTGGTACAAAGCGTCATGCAGCGCGGGCGCCCCGCAGGCCGTGGCCAGCCCATAGGTGATCTCCTGGGCCTCGCCGCCTCGCCGGAGTACGGCCTCGCAAGTGCTGCGGCACTCCGGGCTCGAGGACTCGTGACAGCACGGTAGGTCTAAATGTAGAGAGCAACGGTTAATTTTGGTTATTTTCATAGAGACTTCAGTTCTTCTAAAACTATGTGCGAGACTGGCGTAACGGAAAGCAAGGTAACGGGATTGGTTCTAGAGAGAAAACAAAAATTCACTGAAACCATCATGGTCTGGCACCTAGGCCACCTCTTTGCAGCTTCTAGGTACTGGCACACAGAAGATTGGTTGAAAATTGGTTTTAAAGAGTAAATACATTTCATTGTAGTGTTAGATTCATTATGGATCTAGACACTCGTGAACGGATATAAAGGATAAATCCACAGATATCTCAATTCAATGCTCTGAGTATAAATCAAAGATGACAGATTACATAATCCAACATCCTTTCAGCCCCGCCGCCACAGGCGTCTGTCTCTTTCGCTCTTTTTCAATCTCGCTCCTTTTCTCTTTAGACTTACACTTGGCCGTATCAGCGTGCACAGTAGAGACGGTGTGCTCTCTTAGGCACTGAAGCAGTGCTGGTGACTGCTCGCACTTATCCAACGCTTCTTCCTTTACCCGTGCCGCCACGGGCGTCTGCCCCGCGCCCCACAAAACCCGCTTACAGGCTTCGTGACAGCCCAGTGTCTGCGTTTGTGCTATAAGAAGTATAAATGTATACAGTAACTTATATTTTTGAGAATGTTATGGGCAAACACTGCATGCATTTAAATTGTATAAAAAAGGTTTTAGCAGACTTGGAAAAAGCCTTTGCATCAGCAGAGATCTAAATCATCCAGCGTAATAACGGTTACTGACCGGAATATGAGTGTGAATACCTTCACGAAGAAGATGGTAAATGGTCAATCAGACAGAAAGGTCTCAATGATCGAGGAAACGGCTGCGACAAAGACGACCTTTCACGGTACTACATTCACAGGAACACTGAGAAATAATTTTGAAACTAAGGTACCACATACACACTCGCAGATTATGCCTTTCCTAACACTCCTCAGATACCTCGTGTTCGAAAAGCAAGCACAACTCACAGCAGCAAAACTGCGCCTCGTCCTGCCGCGTGACGCAGTCGAAGAACGTCAGCTCGTCGGAGCGGCGGCACGCCGGCGTCAGCTCGTGCACGCTCTTGGCCATCGCACACGCGCCGCGGCACGACGCGGCACGGCCCAGCGCGCAGCACGCGCGCCCCCACCACTCCGAGCCCGACATTACGTCTGGAACACGGTTTACTTCATATTTTTGATGACTTTTTCTTCAATATGCACGCAATGCATTAACGTGGAAGAATTTATAGAAGACATTTTAAGTGCCATCATAGAGACGTGACTGTGTCCATCACGTTTGTGGCGCTTACAATTAATATATCTACTGGTAGGTGGCGACTTCATTTTTACCTATGCAGATAGCATGAAGATCGACGTGTGCAAACTAGGAAGTTTGATTCGAACTTGCAGCAAGTTTATAAGCTACCTGGGTACTTAGCTTCTCTCAACGGAGTTCCACACGTTTAAAATTCTTAAATATTTGCATTGCAATAGGGCTTGTAGTGACTTAGATAACTGTTGTAGAGCCTTATCAACCACCTCCGCAAGCCAAACAGTAAAAAAACTCACCTTGTATAGTTCTGTTCATACAAATCCAGAATTCGATCTGAAAACACAATGAAAATTTTTAGGAACTTGACGTCTTCAATGTTATTAAAAGCTGTTTAGTAATTCGATACAGCTGTAACTCTACACCGTCCCCAATTACAATACAATGCCGATAGGCGGTTTATTGATAAAGGAACGCGATTTGTTTAAAGGCTAAAAGCTTCTTCATCGATTGAATGAAGGATATTACATGACAGCTTCCCTTTAGAAATAAAAGCTGCGATCGCAGTCCACGGGCCAATTCAACATCAAATACCGTTGGTAGCGCATGGGTAAAACACTCTTTTTTTGCTATTCCCAACTGCCTAGGTTGAATAAATAACTAAATTAGCTGTTCTTGTGCCTCTCCTCTACTGAAAGTTTGCCGTTATTTCTCCCTATCGCTTTCATCTTCTTCTTCTTAACGAGTCGATGGCAAATAAATGTTATTAAAGTCTTTATTAAAACAGTTGCGGCCCAGAACTTCGCAACGCTGACGCGTTATCACTTGCAATCATTAAGTCCTCCAGAGTGCAGGTGTTAGGGCATGCAGGGCACGATGAAAAATGGTCCATCGTCTGGGAAGTACCGCACAAACAGTTCAAATTATCGCTGTCGGGGTTCGCGAACCCCCACCTGGACATGTTATCCTTACTTCGGCCGATACGGGTCCGCAGCCGGTTAAGGGATTTTCATATTGCACGGGGCAATTTATGTCCAGGCGGGAGGCTTTTTAGTTTATTATAACGTTTTGTCGGCCTGATTAATTATATGTACATACACAGCTCTCTAGTACTTACTAAGCGTCTCTGTGCTAAGCCGCGTATAGGTCGACAGACATATTGACGGACTTGGCGAAACTATAAGGGTTTCATTGTTGATTACTCACCCTAAAAATATCCATCCTATTATCTATAATAATAGATACAGGTATTTACCATGTGCGGTTCGCAGAACCTATAAATGCTGGCCAGGCTCTCATCGCGGGCGCTGGAAGCCATCGCCATCTCCGGCAGAGACATCTGGAACAATTCATACGCTTCATGATAAAAAAGTAGCATAAAGCTGTAGGTTTTATGACCGATCATTCGATTTGAATATATGGGTTGTTGCGGAAAGGTCCGGTTTCATCATCATTATCATCAGCCTATGCTTGTCCACTGCTGGACATAGGCCTCTCCTATTGCACGCCACTGAGCACAGTCCTCGGCTACTTTGAGAAGATCATCCACCGAGTCTGAGGACGTCCTACACTACTTTTACCGATCCACGGTCTCCACTCAAGAACTCGTCTAACAAATCGGTTATCAGTTCTTCGGATGATATGACCGGCCCACTGCCACTTCAGCGTGCTAATTCGGTGGGCTATGTCGGTGACTTTGGTTCTCTGTCGGATCACGTCGTTTCGAATTCGATCTTTCAGAGAAACCCCGAGCATAGCATGGTAGCCTTTCCATAGCACGTTGAGCGACTTTAAATTTGTGGACCAGCCCCACCGTGAGTGCGGTCCGTAAGGTCCGGTTTATTTACTCATAAATACAAACAACTTTTTTCATGGGACCAAAACTGAAATAGCAAAAAATATATATCAGCCGTCTTAAATATGTTGATCTTGATAGTGTACCGTATCTTCTTCTTCAGCTCTCTAATGCCGAGTGTAGGTAGCTACCTACAGCATTGTCCACTGCACGACACTTTCTTCACAGTCTTTGATTCTAATCGATACTAATTTATAAATAAATTGCTTATTCTTTCTCCCAGACCTTAGGTACTCAATTTGTTACGAAACAGCTTTAACAAAGTAAAAATAAATTTTCGCACGAATTGGTACATGGAGATATACACATTGAACTCATAAAATAGGTTATGCGATGCTGAAACCGCTGTTTATTAAATATATCTTCTATGAGGCCGGGATAAAACGCGATAAGACCAATAGGTCTTAACCATAAATAGACATAGAAAGCTAAAGATGATTTATTCAGGCTTATACTAACTGCTATATTTTACTGCACCAATGCACACATTTGGCTTAAATATACTCACCGATAAGGACACTATCGTCATACACAATTATTTAAATCATCTACGACAATAGATGTTTTGAAGAATTGAGTCCGCTTAGCTAGACAATTTTTCAGAGTAGTCTAATATCCAAACCTTCCATAAAGTCGTAGTATTCCCTACATCATCTAAGCAAAATGCAACACATTAAAGTAATCAAGTAAGTACGTTATCGGCCGACGTGAATATGCTTTATTCCTATTTAGGCCTAAACTCGCAACTGTACAGTTGCGCAAGAGTTACTTACCGCTCGCTTAGATCGCACTGACACATGCTGCATTATTATTGGAGCGGAGAGACGTCTAATTAAACGCATGCACGAGATAGTTGACTTGGAGCTAAGGATCAAAGCATCTTGCATGGGTCATCCTGTGCATTCCTTACTCACTTGGACACCGCCATGTGCAATTTATGTAGAAGATTGCTATGAAAAAAATATGGTAGCAGTGCATAGCACAATATAAACAGTTTTCAACGTAGATTGAAGTGAAATTGTTTTTATACCACAGAATACTACTCATTAAAAACATGAAAACATTCCTCGAAAACGACCTCGTGGCGCAGCAGTAGTGCATCTGCATACCATGCGAGAGGTCCCGGGTTCGAATCCCGGCTGGGGACAAAAAAAACCCCAGGTCTTGCATGTTTACATATTTGTGATGACGTTGTTTCTGGTTCCCACGACACAGGGTATCCTAGTGTGGGGCCAGAAGCAATGTATGTGCCTGTATGTAAATGTTTATGTTTATTTTTTTGGGTCGAATCAAGTTAATCTAATAATATTAGGGGTTAAAGTATGAAATTGCCGTTTTATTGCAATAGGTTCTTTGAATTGACATAGAATCTTCATGGTTTGAGGTTTTCGAATGAAACTTTTTTCAAATGGTTTCTATGATGTTCTTTTTTAAAAAATGTGAAACATTTGAATATCGACTTTCAATTGTTTTTGTTATTCAATTTAGACAAGAAAGATGGATACTGCGAAAATCTTGATAGCAGATCAAGAGGCATTATAGCTACCGAGAGGTCGCTTGAATGTCCAGTAAGAGCACCATTTTATTTAGAATAGGTCCTCTGAGGCCCCGGCATCTGCATTTTTTGAGTTGTGGAACTTGTAGAGGCGCCGCGTCGTTGTGTAACATGTTATGTTTACAAAAACACGATTTCTCTAAAACACTCCTCAGAGGCAGTTTTAATAATCTGTGGTTACTTCTTTCCCTTTACCACAGACTATTCAAACTGCCTCCGAGGAGTGTAGTAAGGAATCGTTTTTAATAAATAGGTAAAACCGTAAGTATCTACAATTGATAGAACATCAACCTTTACATTATTGTTGCATACTCGCCCGTAACGTAACTGAGTAGAGTGCAAGCGTGTAAAGGTCTTCGTACTCTCGATTGTACCTGCAGCCCAATTAATTGCTCATAAACTTGATAAGGCCAGTGACTGCATTGATATTATGTTTCGTTACATTTGTTGATATAATAAGGTGATGAGGTTATCGCCAGTCCAAGAAATGGATGGTCTTTTTTCATTTATTAGATGGCTTGCCCTAGATTGAAGTATAATTTTAATTTTTATTTCATTTTTTAGCAAGAGGCACTGGCTGCTGTATTTATAATGCTGGTTGGTTTAGATTCATAAGGGCCCTATCACTTGACTATACTAAATGTCAAAAAAAATATAATTAAGCGATAGACCAGAGGTAGAGAACCCTCAGGGTTATCCAAATCACCCCCATGTATGTTACATGGGTTATGCCGGTTTGTTTTTCACGAATTTGGTGCACTTCAAAATTGGCTCATAATAATGTTTAAAAATTAGATTGAGTAGGTACTGACACTGGTACTACTTTACGTCGTAAACTACGAAAATTCGCGAAACATACATGGGAGTGATCTGGATAGCCCTCCTTAGGGGTCTCTACCACTGGTCTTTCGCTTGACAGTACATACTGGGGCAGTCTGTATGTAGGATCACGGGTGATATCCAGTACTGGTTTTACAACACGTATCGTTATATTGTAAGACAATGTGATACGTATAACCTATCACCTCTTACCCTTTACCTATGATTAAAGTTCTATGGTAGCCTCAAACTAGAACTTAGGGTTCTAGTTTGAGCTCTATACAGATAGATCTATTTTTGCAAGCTTGAGATGTGGCTGAAAAAATACTACAATATTCTTAACATTACAGCTATCTGCTGGCAATAAACAGATCCTATTAGAGGAACCATCGTAACGTAATCTCAGTCACGTATACGAGTATGAAATCACACCGATTAACCCCCGGGCCATGTCCCACGTGTGAGACAATTGCCATTGTATACAAATCGGATAGCGCTCGAACGAGCCTAATTCAGCCCACATCATCGGCCATCGACGTTCATCACGAGCAAATTGCTCGTTTAAACGTTCCTTGAAATTGCCAATCCGCGGTGGGCACGCATGGTAATTAAGCCCATACTCTCTCTCTCTGGGAGAAGGCGTGTGCCCTGCAATGGGACCTATATGGGCTACATAAAAAAACATCATCACCATCAGCCGTTTAACGCCCACTGCAGGACATAGGCCTCATTCGTGGTACATACAAAAAACGTACGTAGGTACTAATGTAAAATAAACATTGATGTAAAATAAAATTACTTCTACTTTATCGTACACCAGACAACAATTACAGTAACAGCCGTTACAGAAGACCAGGTATAATCGGCGGCCTTATCGCTAATAGCAATTTCTTCCAGGCAACCTAAGAAATAGATACGAGTAGTCAGTGTCAACACGGAAATCAATAGACATACGTATACATCATGTGTATATCATATTTAAATACTGTACCTCTTAGGTACTACATTAAACTGAAACTTTCAATGCAGACTGAATTTCCAAACTACCGATGATCCCAATGATTACATTCTTTATATTGAAAATAAGAGATCGAAAAACCAATAGAAGCGGATGACAAAAAGCTGGAATAAACAACGAAACAACGAATTAATATTTCAGTCTCTCTTATTTCAAAGAACCCTTTGATATTCAAAATACCAGCATAACCGAAATAAATGCGGTATAAATATGCACCGAGGAGCGTTGGCGTCCCGAAAACTACGCTTATTATTCAATCCTTGCCAGCCATTTGTCAATGGGAGTGAAAAAGTGCTCGGTTGAATCACAACCATATCAGAAATTAAACAACAGAAAGGTAAGGTCAAACTCGGCTACAAGCAATATGCATCTGAAAGTGAATCGAATTGAATCGATTAACTAGTATCTATTATAAAGTCAACTGTAGAAGCTAGGCATCAATCGCGACCTCTACTAAGTACACTCCCTCATCAATTTACAACTTTGATCATTGATCCAGCGAGCTGACGAGTCCTGAGTGTGCAAAATTATCGTTTACGTTCTCAAAGTTTCGGCCAACTTCTGTTAGATCTTCGGAATTAATCAGCATATCTATGTAGTGATTAATCTGAGCGTTCAACTAAGTGCATCCACTAGGCGCCTACATCCTAAGCGCTCTTTATTGCATTTCATGTGGTTTTGGAAATCGACCGACAGGGCCGCGTTTCATAGAACTACAATTCGTAGTTTATTATGACAACTCGATGTACATTGCATAGCAGTCTTCCTAACTGTGGGTTGATCGACTTTGGAATGTACATTGAATTATAGTAAACCATGATTTGTAGCTCTATAAAACAGGCCCCCGGTAGTAGTTTCAAATATCTAAAACTTGTTATTTGTAAATTTTAACTAAATTAAACTAACTTGCTAACGTGATAAGCTGATGATTCAATAATAATTTCATGTTCATATGATTATAATAATGTTTGTCTATTTGTGTATCAAGTTAAAATTGTACAATACTGTAACTAATGATGACTACTTGCAACTAGCAAGAAGACCTTATTCATGAGGTTCATGCAGTTTTAAGGCCTCTCGAATTAAATCAACGGACCATCTGACTGATGGTCTATTTACTGCGGTCATTCTGTTGTCGATTCCGTCCAGCGTCGCCGTCCAGCTTTTCCTTTATGTAGGTTTTCATGATCCGTATTAAAGTAACCTTTACCGAGCTAGGCCTCTGATGCACCTACTCTGTAACGATATCAGAAGGTGGTCTCGGTCTCCCATTATATTAGCATGGAGACAATCACAGCGAGCGAAGCTTGACATCATTGTGTTTATATTGACGCCATGACAGTTGACACGTCCTGTGTAAAACGTGACGTGCATTGATTCAATAATGATGATGATGAAGCGAAGGTCCCTGTAACCTTCCTGGAAGTAAAAACAATCGATAGGGGATGGTTTTGGAATAAATTTAATTTCATCTGAGTGGTGTGGTGTTGTTCACATACCTCGGCGCTTGAAAATGTCAACCCGCGGTGGTCACGCGTGATGATTAACCGTGATTAAATCTCTCTCTCTCTCTCTCTTTCTCTCTCTCTCTCTCTATCTCTCTCTCTCTCTCTCTGTGAGAGAAGGTCTGTGCCCTGCAGTGGGGTGGGACGTACATAGACTACATTACAGAAAAAAATGTCGTATTAATGAAGTCATGTCACTATAATCAAATCACGGAGAATGCTATAATGCAGGACAAATGGACAAGATTAGCAGAGAACCGGCGAGGTTGGCGTGGCGGTGCCGGTGATGAGGCTTGTGCCCAACATTTTCATGGGCTGTATAGATAGATGTCTCTAAAGGACGAGACCCCTCGAGTTTCAAATATTTACTATGAATGCTAGACCACCAAAACTATCAAGCTCTCTACTGGTAGGAGTTAGCCAGCAGTGCCGCTACGCTTTGAAGTAATGGCAGTAATAAAATTTAACGGGTGCTGCTAGACGAATTTCACAGCGAATGTCTACGCCCGATTGCAGACGCTCCTTGTGACACGTCATTTATCCGTCTGTCCAACAAATGCGACTCTAGATGACTCTAGATCAACTATATGCAATATTGTGCTGTCCCTTACCGGAAAGAATCATACTAAGTCTATACTACTTTTCTAAACTACTGAAATAGCGCTGCCAAATATTTACATCTCTTGGATAGATAACCTGCTGCGTCAAAAAGCCATACCGCTAAAGGTAGACAGCAACTACCAACTACCAGGGCAATAGTGGCCAAAGGTTGCCCTCAAGGGTGAGTTCTATCGCCACTTCTATGAAACCTAGCAGTGGACGGATTAATCAGACGCCTAGACGAATGTGGTTTCTGGATAATAGGCTACGCCAACGACATAACAATCCTGACGATCGGTAAATGAGACAACAACGACTGGCATGCCTCGCAGTAACTAGGTGCATGAAGACACCACCGACTACCGCCCTGGAAGCCCTGTCGAACCTTAGATCTCTACACTTACACGTTCAAAAAGAAGCAGCCAGCGCTGCTGAAATGGTTGATTTCGCGAACAGAAAGCCAGCATGCTGAACTTTGGAGAACAATAACCAAATGCGGACAAGCCAGGGTGGCTGTACCAACAATCTCGAAATACCACTTAGCCTGCTGCGTCTGAGAAGAGATAATCTGCACAAAGCTATAACAAACCTAACAGGCTCACTGAATAGACATTTCCACAACATGGGACTAACCGACAGCCCGCTTTGCCGGGAATGCCTCAAAGAAGAGGAAACACCCGCCCTCGTGACCATTCACTGTGACGGCGTGGAGAAGTAACGGAGGCCTGCAGTGACATGAGACCACTGCTGACTTTCTGGAAAGAGATAGGCTAGCTGGAGTAAACTCACAGCTTTGTTACGTACAATGGCCCAACTATGAGACTAAGTGCGGAAATCTCAGGTCAAACTAACTAACTAATTACATCTCTAGAGAAGGTATAGGTCAGTATAGGTATAAAGAAAACGAAATTCGTGGCTACTGTTAAAATTAACCAGTCCTGGGTCTTCACACTTTCGCATATGGTGACGTGGTAAAAAAGTGGTTCGTAAATTATTAGAATATAATTTTGTAACAATTAACACGTATGTGTGTTAAAATCGATTAACGAAAAGCGACTAACGAAACTGCGAGTCTGCAGACTGCGCCAGCAGGCCTATCTTTTATATTGACCACTCTAGGCAAGGCCCAGGGCCCAGGGCCCCGCGATCCATGGGACCCTGGTAAATCACTGACCGATAATCGATATGATTTTCAGAGCAAAAGTAAAGCAAAGAGTAAAGTACAAGGAGAAGGTACTCCTTTCGCATGTTTTTACAATAACACGTACGGAAGCATATACATTGTTATGTTTTAAACTAACGTCTATTTTACATCGAAATCAGTCGATTGCACGTTAGTTGGTGTTAGTCATATGATATTTATAGAGGGCCCTATAATCCTTAATTGCTCAGGGCCTCCTATTTGTTAGTCATACATTTAAACCTTTCGACCGCCTAGGTAAGTGGTGCTTTATAACCAGTTGCGATCGAATATTTTTTTATCCTTGTAAGACATTACTTGCGATCGAATACTTTTTCGTCCTTGTACGTAACCAGTCCGCGAATAAACTGAATAAATATAGTTCAATTATTCTATTTCTACAAAGTTTCGTTAGTAGTTCCGTGCAAGGTCAAAAAAGTATTCAATCGCAACCTAGGCGGCCGAAAGGCATTTAAAAACACATTCAATCATTGTCATTAACGAACTGATACGAGTCGAAATATACGAGAGCTGGAACGAAATGTGAGCCAATGAGCTGCTGAATTTCTTTGAAGGAAATTAACTATCTCTCTCTCTCTCTGTTTCAGTGAAGTGTTTGGTTCACTCACGACGGCCCTGTACGCGAGATTGCAAGAGCTCCGTCACGTCATTTATCAGTCTGCCGGGAACACCTAAGGTAAACCTCTATAATCAATTGCTCATCTGTCGCCAGAGATTGTTGCTAACTCTTATTGATGAGCTGGATGAGACTGGAGTATCACGAGCACCGAGACGATTAAAAGTGTTAGTTAGTAGCTCAGCCGCGCTGGAATAGCTGCAGGGATTTGAAAGGAATTTGGTGTAAAAATACTCTGGATTGGCAACATACACTTCCCCAAAGAGATGTGTATTATCTGAAATTCGAAGTTTTCAGACAAGGGGCGGAGTCTCGAAAAAATTCACAGGTCTTCGTTTCGTTTTAGATACTAATATTTTTTATATTTTGCCATTACATTATTTTGGCGAAGTTATTGGAAAAGTAAAACAATTTTCCTCAAATTAATGCTCAAAATATTATGTAAAAACATAAAATTTTGAGCATTAATTTAAGACTTTGTTAATCGCCTTCGCCTTCCAGACGTGTTGTGTGGAAGTTATATATTTATTCAAATATTTAATGTTTGCTTTCAAATTGAGAAACTCAGTTATTACTTAGTTAATGAAATTTCGAATGTCTGGTTTATTGAGGTCACTAATTAAACCATTGTATAAAAATTTAATAAGTACACTAAGGTGTTACCCTATCAAATAATACCACTAAGTGAACTTAGTGATTATTTATATAAGAGCGGTGGTAGCCTAGTGGGTAGAACAATGGCCTCGGAAGTAAGTGAGTGACCCAGGTTCGATTCCCAGTGCGGGCATGTACCTATGTGACTTTGTTTTCTAAGTTATGTAAAGTTATAGCAGCAATACCACTCGCTGACGGTGAAAAAAGACCTGAGTGTCTGAGCAATTCACATACCTCAGCGCTTGAAATCGCCAATCCGCAGTGGGCGCGCGTGGTGATTAAGCCCATACTCTCTCCCTGAGAGAAGGCCTGTGCCCTACAGTGAGACGTATATAGGCTGCTTATGTATAAGTAAACTTAGCTTTCACTCTCATCAACCAAATATTATATCCGTATGCTGTCTGGAAGAGATCGATCTAAGCTAAAAAACTGCCCATTGTAACAGAAAAGTGACTCTCGCTCTGTTTGTTTTTAAGTTTTTTTTACACACTACACTACATAAATTCACGAGTCCATCCCAGAGGGGTAGGCACAGACCAGGGTTAGCCACTTGCCATGTTCCTGACAAATCTTTTTCGCTTTGTTTTTTAGGGTTATAGTTTCGCCAGTTCCGTCCGTCTGTCTGTCCGTCTGTCTATCTTTCTGTCCGCGGCTTAGCACAGAGATGACAAGTACTAGAAAGCTGAAATTTGGCATAGATATACATTATTAATCACGCCGTCAAAACGGTACTGGGATGAAATATATTTTTTTTTACCGTACCTCGCCACCTAAACACCTAAATTAATAATAATAACAATAATAACTTCCACACCTTATGCTACCTTGTGCTATGGTAACCAGGCAAGGGCATTACAAACAGGAAAATACACCTAGTCTGAGACCATTTGTACAAATGTACGGCGGCCCCCAGTGGGAATCCAACCCACGGCCTCTGTTTTGGTAGCTAAACGCCTTAACGGCTAGACCAACGAGGCTGTAGCGTACGTGTTCACCTAAATTAGGGATGCAACTTTTTTTTTGCTTACACCATAGTGTGTTTGTGAAATATGAAGCTTTAAATCACAATTTTTTATTAGGGTAGGGCGCCCCCCCCCCCTCCCCTCTCCCAGCTAAACGGTTGATTGTAGAAACGTGAAAAATGTTGGGGAGTAGCACATAATATAATGAACTTAAAAGGAAACTATCAAGGCTAAGTAACGCGGAATAGGCGACCAACTTATAAAAGGAAACCTTCGTACTAATTCTATTGAAAATTGCTTTGATGAAGTTGTTACTTTTGTAAAGCTGGTAAAAAACCCTACATTGCGCGTGTCCAGACACGCTCTTGGCAGGTGTTTTACAAAAATAATTTTCATCTTTCTACATCTAAGACTATGACCATCGGAAAAACAACGGCAAAACCGCCGAGATACAATTCAGTACTAATCATCTTTATTTCTCCATCCAGTTAGGTATAATAGAAGTGGTACAATAGAAGTAATTAACGATGAGATGACATTCATAACTCAATTTCGGCCAAATTGACGCATAATGACGGCTTCGTCAGTCTTCGTGGTCTTCGGGCACGATAACGTGTTTTTAAAGACATTATTGAGCAGCTAGCACACAGTATCTATTCTACTCTATTAGCAATTGATTCTGCCTGTGACTACTTGGTCTGCGGGATTGTAAAATTATGTCCTGTGTATCCAGCAGGTTCACCTTCGTGCCTTAGATCCGAATCCATTCAGCTATTGGGTGTGTCACAAACGTTTAAATAGAAATTCTTTCGATTGGCATAATAAAAGTAGGGGTGTTTTTTTTTACATTTAAGTCGGTTCGATTCCCAGACGAGGCAAGTAATTTTTAGAAAATCTTTGAATGCAGAATTACTAACTTTTAAAAATAACATAAAGTCTTCTTTCAGCAAAATACCCTATCTACGATATTTAAGGTACTTTCCCTTCATGGCCCATAATTTTGGGACGCCCTGTATACATATTATTATTGGGGGATTATTATTATTATTATTTTATTAAAACATTTATTGCACATAAGTAAAACGCCTAACGCTAGTGGCATTTTTCCGAGTGGTTCCGTGCTTCGCAAGGCACGTTAAGCTGTTGGTGCCGGCTGCCGTCGATAGATGGCAGTCGTTAAGCTAAGTCAGAGGCCTTAGGGCGGCTTGACAACTTCTGACAGTAGACGAGCCACTAGTCTACAAGCCTCCACCAATCCGGACTTGGCCCCCGTGGTGGAGTATGGCCTATACCTTCCTCAGGGAAGAGACCCGTGCCCCTCGGTGGGGACATAATGGGTTGATGATGATGAAGTAAAAAATACAATGGCAATCACGCCGAAAAAGTTAAAGAATCATCATCATCATCATCAGCCATTTGACGCATCCTTCAAGGTTTTTCTAAAAATAAGGGGTTTTGCCATAATCGCCACGCTTGGCAGGCGGGTTGGCGATCGTAGTATGCGGTTGGAGTCTCAGGAAGACGCTGCTGCCCGTCTCCTGGTAATTGATCTCATTAGTCGCCTTCTACGACATTCACGGAAGGAAATGGAGAGAATAAAGCGAGGGGAGAGGAGAATGGAGAGTTAAAGAAATAATTTTGGAATTTTTTTTACTGTACCTCTAACATGAAAAGTGAAGATGATCATGGGGGGCATCGTTGGATTGGTTGTTAAAAAATATTGGAGGTGTAGAAAGACCAGTTGTTAGTTCTGTAAAGCAGATTAATTAACATTGCGCGTGGCCCGACACGCACTTGGCCGATTTTTTTTTATTTTTTTTACTGGCTGGCCATGCTGGCAACTTTGTGACCTTAAATTTTTACACTCCACGTTACTGGACTATAAAATTTAGAAGAAACTGGGCTATAAAAATTTAGAACAAAACAAGTGATGTTCACAGTCGCAGTGTCGCCATAAAAGAGTTCTTGGGGGGACCATAAAGATATTCTCAGTCCACTCAGACAGTTGTCTTATGGTGCTAATTAAAACATAAAGGCGCATGTTAGAAAAACCGCCCACTTCTGATGTACCGACATTTACAAAAACATTCGGTCTTATTTATAGAAACACAAGTCCTTAAAACACTCCTCAGAGGCAGTTTAAATAGTATGTGGTAAAACATAACCGCAGATTATGTAAACTGCCTCTGAGGAGTGTTTTAGAGGAATCTTGTTTTTATAAATAAGACTGTTAGAGTTTAATTCAGATTGTCAGTGCAAAGATCTATGTGGTGTATAGTGCCCATAGTCCGGGACTACGGGCATTGGTAATCTTTTATTCGATTCTCGCACTAATATCCAGCGCATAAGCTTTGAATTTAAAAGATCTTCGGTGATGTTTATGTAGGTACGTGTACATTTTCATGAAATGAGTCGTAGATTTTATCCTACACATTGGTAGATTCAAACAAAAGAGATCTCTATAATCTGAAACTGAAAACACAAACACCGCAATATTTTATTGATACTTGCAGTAGTAAGCGTCTCCCAGTCGACAGGTCTAAAATAGCGGGCGGGGGGCTAATCAAAGGACAGAATCAAATCGTCGACTCCACAAAGCGTTTGATGTTTCTTTGTGAATTTGTCTTCGCGTTCCCTGTTTGATTTACACACACGCGCGTGCGTTAGCTTTGGAAACTACTGACTTTGAACCAGACGCGCGAACTATTCTTACCTATTCGCAACACGGTTTCTGTGTTATTCGCATAAAACGGAAGATAAAATATCCCAAATCAGTTGCCTTCACTTGATTCGAGGACCAAGATTTCTAACAAAAAATACAGAATTTCAAAAAATATAAGGGCCTTTTCATAACTAGGTACTTGCATCTGTTTAAATAACATTCCATTTAAGAGTTGTGTGAGTAGAATGCAGAGCATAAATCAAACTAAGCATTGTTCAGACAGCGCTCTCGGAAAGCTTCCGAAGTGTTTGCACGTAAAATAGAGTCCAATTTTAAACTCGCTTTTCCCACCCCGGAATTTTTTGTTCAGTCCCTGTCAGACACGTGATAAATTCTGCCAAAACATGCTGTTAGAGCCGTCAATTCTTCTCCTGGCGTTGACAGCGATGAGAGCCGTTGTCTCCCTCAGCCCAAAAAGCACGTCTAACATAGAGATCGGTACCTTGGTAGATTGGACTCAAACTCGTTATAAATGTCTTCTGTATACCACCTATCACCGTTATGGTGAATACAGACTGAGGTAAACAAACGAACTATTGCGAACGTACGATACAGTAGGCCAATTAGGATTGGTGGAAAGCCCTGTTCAGTGTGTCCTGATTGGCTTCGCGGGCCGAACGTCATTCAGATAACACATACACTTCTGGGAAACGCCACGACCCTGATAGTGAAAAGTTTTATGTCACTGAAACGACGTGTCACATGTCGTAATAACAATAAACTTGAACAATTACCAACATCTTCCAGTGTATGTTTGAATACCTACTCAGAGTAAACTTTGGAAGATGATAGAACTAGAAAAGTAACAGCAGTGTATTTTGTTGTGTACTAAATAACAGCTGACAACTAAAACGGTGATGTTACATCACTGGTTCAAACATCATATAAATAAATAACTTCCACACAACACCATCACTTGTCCCGAACTAGGATACCTAGTAATATGGCAACCAGGTAAGGGCATCACAAACACGGAAATACACCTAGACTGGGGCCATGTGTACAAATTAAGTATATAAAGCGGCCTCCAGTGGGAATCAAATCCACTAACAACAAATGCGCCAGGTTTAGCAAAGAAACAGTCAAAATAGACCAACAAGAGCAAGCAAACAAATAAGTAAATTGGTCAAAGAAAATACTTTCCAAGAGCTTCCTCAGAACACAATTTGAAAAGGTAAGTAATTCAGTTTCGTTCGATGTTGAAACATTTTCCGAAGTTGAGAAAGTAAAACGACGTTTTAAACTCGTCGCCGCGTGTCTCTATGTCTCTACACAGACGACAACATGAAAGGATCTCAGATGGATCTATTTTCAATCCGCTTTCAAGACATTCAGGTGTTTAGTTTGTTTATTTGCGCAACTTTCGATTTAAAGGGGAGAGTTACTTTGAGGTTGAAATTACAAGACGACTTGTGTTACATTGGCGTTTGAACGGGTAATTACATACCTCGAGTAACTGGGTTTAAAACATATTTTATTAACAAAATAATGGTTACAAATTATTGTTGTTCCTTTGATAAATGCGGAGACCGCTAAATAATAGGAATCGAAGTTAAAATTAGCAAATTTATAACAGAATAGAAAAAAAGTTCAAGACCAAATCCTCACAAACACAATTTTTTTGCAGTTACTTTAGATAGAGAGATTGATAGAATATTACTAGTATAAATTATTACTTTACTTAGCTAACCGCCTTTAAAAATCGAGGTATGTGAAGTAACCATCCAAATGCTGGATTGACATTCCCCCCTCTCAAGGACTTTACAAGCAGATATACCTTTAATACCTTTAAGGTAAAAGTTAAGGGTTATGTGTTATGTACCCAAAAAACCTAAACCCCTCATTTATTTTTTCAGCATTGGATGCTACTCAGAGAAGGAGTATTCTGCCCCTACACAACTGGAGATCGCTTTGCATATTGTATATGTACTTTTTGTATTGTATTGTATTCATTCGTTCGATCATTCGATCCATCGTTGTTTTTCTTCCTTTGTTCGGGCACACTCAATAATATTTTTCTTATTTCTTATTTGTATTAATTTATTGATTCACTGTATATCTGTTTATAATATGTATGTATTATGTTATTGTATTTAAGCAAATATATCGTCTTACTTTTTCTCACAATAAGGGCACCTTTTTAAATCAACACACGTACATTGCTAACCGCAGTATGGACCCGACTGAAAATCAGCGTTGCGTCTGATCTCTCAACATTATGCAGAGTTGGGCCCATTTTGGGGACTCAATACTTAAAACTTTCCGATATTAAAATACTACTATTGTTACTTTTCGTGTTTTTATATATTTTTACCGTTACCCACAATGTACAGAAAATGTTTGACTGTTGTATTTTGTTGTGTGATTTTATATTTTTTAATATTGTGTCATCATATAAATATATCTTGCTTTCTTTCTTTTCTTTCTTTCTTTTTATTGTCATCATCATCATCAGCCATTTGACGCCCACTGCAGGACATAGGCCTCCCTTATGGTTTTCCAAGCTTCCCGGTCTTGTGCCGCCCGCATCCAGCGACTCCCTGCCACCGTAACCGTAATCTGATGTGAAGCCTTCCCACACTGCGTCGTCCGGTCCGCGGTCGCCAGGTCAGGACTTTTGCGCCCTTTTTCGAACTTTGTATTGTACTATATTGCATTGTACTGTACTGTACTAATCAGTGCTGTGGGTAATAAGCCTGCAGCAAATACCGAGCCTGAGGCCGTTTTACCCCCGCATAGACATATCCCCTTTGTACATAGCCCTTGTATCCCTTTCTTGTTGTTTTATTTTTTGTCTAGTGTTTTGCCTTGGCTGTTTTCCCTTCTTTCCTATGCCTTTTATAATGTCTGTGTGGCGATAAATAACTGTATTTCTTCTTCTTCTACTTTAGAGGTCCCCCGACGCATTGACCTAAAATTTGGAACCAATATTTGTTTATGAACCAATAGAATCGCTCGTAGCCCCGGCTGCCTGAGTGATCTTAAAAACGATCACGAAGGTTAAGCAACACAGGGCGCGTTCAGTGCATGGATGGGTCGCCGTCTATGCCTAACGCTAGTGGCATTTTTCCGAGCGGTTCCATGCTTCGCAAGGCACGTTAAGCTGTTGGTGCCGGCTGCCATCGATAGATGGCAGTCGTTAAGCCAAGTCAGAGGCCTTAGGGCGGCTTGACAACTTCTGACAGTAGACGAGCCACTAGTCTACAAGCCTCCACCAATCCGGACTTGGCCCCCGTGGTGGAGTATGGCCTATACCTTCCTCAGAGAAGAGACCCGTGCCCCTCGGTGGGGACATAATGGGTTGATGATGATTTAGTAACTTTTTAATGGATCTGTGGCATTCCGTACCTCAAAAGGAAAAATGGAAACCGTATAGGATCACTTTGTTGTCCTTCCATCCGCCTGTCAAGGCCATTTATCTCGGGAACGCATGTAGGTATCAAGTTGAAATTAAAACCATATACATAAGTATACAGTCTCTTGAAGCCGTGAAAAAAATCAAACGTCTAAGTTAACGTAAAAAAAGTTACGGCCGTTTAAGCCGCAAGTAACGTATATTTCTACACTCTGAAGGGAATCAAAATTTATAGGGTACTTTCCGTTGACCTAAAATTTGGCAAGTAATATTCTCGTATACTACAACTACAAGGAAAAATCTGAAAACTATACAGTTGTAATTAAATAATAAAAAAAAACTGTCGGAATTAGTGGGGAAAAGCTCGGAAAAAGAGTACCTAAAAATTTGTACGGAACCCTCGGGGGGCGTGTCCGACTCGCACTTGTCCGGTTTTTTTATTTCAGTACATTTATTTGAGGAAGGTCATCTTGTGATATTTTTATCTTCCACTATCGGAGTTTTGGATTCTAAAATTTTGCTGAAATTTCGTTACATAACATGATTTATTAGATCCCGACTAATGCCTAGGTATAATACGCGCAGTGCAATTACATTGTAAGTACACGCTCCCATCGATACAGACTTCAATGTAACCAACAGAGACATCGGGTAAATGCCACTAAAGCCAGAACTACGTGACGGGCATAACGCGCATACTAGCGTACACTCACTGGCGAAACCCATTAAACTCGAGTACTGTCGACAGCAGGTCAACCTTAATTTTTGGTTGCAGTGTCGCCCTTAACGTAACTGATTAGAGTGCAGTTATCTGAAAGTTGATGTCCACTGTACTAAGTAAAACTTGGGTAATCTAACTACTAACACTGTCAGTCGTTCCATCATAAAACGCCCGACTTAAAAAGATATGTCAGGTTACAACACATTCATCATATCCGAGTCATGGACGCTACCAACTCTTTGATTGGCACCATTTTCAAGACTATCTAATCTACATTACAAGTTGTAATGTACACAGTCTTGAACATGGCGGCTGTACCAAAAATAAACACAGTAACGGAGATTTTTTTTCAAAATAGTGATTTTTCCACTATTGGTGACTAGTTGGTTTCGGGCCATTAATGATAATATCTTGGTTTTGAAAAAAAATGTCCCTTTCTGTGTTTATTTTTCGGACAGCCGGTGGTGATTTTGGATTAAAGTTATGCCTCCACCTTCGGTCCGTTGTCAAACAATCCTTAAATAGGTACATATGAAGTTAGTTACTGAAATGCAAGTGACGAACCCATCAGCCGCGTTTTGCACTAGCACTGTAGTCCTTAACCTAAACATTATTAAGGGTTTATTTTAGTTTGTATCGTTGCGCCCGCACGTTGTCTTCGCGTTGTACTGATACGTTTGGTTAGGCGTTGATAACATCATTATTGTCTAGATCGTTAAAGAATAGACACTACTATGTAATTGTTATTGATTTCGAAAGATATTTTGTCAGCGAGTGTCCGATGCCTGCTCGGAATTCCCGGCGTGCTTGCCGCTCTCCCGGAACCCGCGGCCGCTGTGATTGTCACGCAGTCACGTCGGACAATAAAATTGAAATAACGAATTCTAATATGTCGGTAAATTAAAGATGTGATAGTTTTGGTAGGTTATAGGCACGATATGATTCCTAAAGAAAGCATTACCCGTTCCTGAGTACCTAAAAGGGTCTTTGACAGACAGGCGGACGGACTGGCAACAAAGTATATGGCTTCCGTTTTTTTCTTTGGTATACAACCCTAAAATAGAAAGTCTACCTCTATTCTACATTTAACCTCCCTGTTTATCTACAACTTTTGGTTGTACAATAAAGTATTCTCTACTCTATAGGTTTTAATATAATGTATTATATATTAGTATATGCGTATGTTCGCTGTTGGTGCACGCTATACAAAGGATATAGGATTTTTTCTTTCTATCTTTCTACTCGCGGATGTACTAATTATTCTAGCATTTATTCAGCTGGCAACGCGACCGCGACAAAGTGACACACTTCAAAGCGGACCAACACTTTGAACTATTCCGCCCAGCCGGCCGCGGCCGCCCTACCGGCGCGGAAGTTCCTCCCAAAACATCGATAGCAAAGGGTTCCCGTTAATTGCCTAATAGCGGACAAAAAACTAAAACTACCGGACTCAAATATTCATTAGGAACCTCTACACCCCGTTTTACAGGAAGTTCATACGACTACAACTCGTTTTCAACGAGGGCTAATTCCTTTCAGGGACTAATTAGTAGGCAATTGAATTACGAATACTTCAGAAGACCACTTGAAAATACTTCGAAATTTATTTGAATAAAATTCAAATTAGTTACGTAGGTATTTAAATCACTATTCATCATACATAACCGAAAGTAGGCACCTATTTCTATATATGCTGGTCATAGGCCTCCATCAGGGCCCGCCACAAAGATGAACTGACCACGGGGGAGGGGTAACACGTAATCACAACACTAGGCAGGCTGGTTAGTGATCGCAGTAGAGATTTACTATGGGGCTTACAAAGGGTGAGCAGCAACACCTCTTGTGTACTAACGGAAATCCAGATCTAAATGTCTCTAGAACCTAGACAAGGGGTGCTGGTGCCTACTTTTTGGATTCCCCTTAGTCGCTTCTTAGGATACCCAAGGATGGTGGCATTCTTACACCAAGAACTCCCCAATAAGAACTACTAATTACATATTCTTCATAGTTAGCAGACTTCACGCCTATAAAATTAACCGAAGGAATTTGTTCAGTTATCATAGATAAGATCTACACAAATAAAGGTGATTGAACATCAAGTCTGTATAATTAAATAACTTTACCTACTACGGGTGGCTAGGGTCAAAAGTTACCCATACATATACGTCCCATACATAACAAAAGTAACCCATACATATACGTCCCACTGCAGTGCGTCTTAAAGAATGGATGGATGTCAAGTGCTGTTCCTCGCGACGTTTTCCTTAATTTGTTATTAAATAACATGGAAGTCTAGAGATGATTTACTCCTAGAAAAGCTCAATCGACGGGATATTAACTTGTTTACAACACAACTATTCTCATGGGATTCTAGTCAGACACATCTATTTTACGAGCCACTACGTTTTTCGCGGCCCATCAGCTGTCAAAGTTGGAAGGGACGCACTCGGCACAAGTGTCGCTGGCACTTCGTAAATTGTGCCACAGCGCGCGATGCGCGATCTCAATACGAATGGAGATCGGGGATAGGGGCACTAAACAGAAAGGGATGGAAGTCCAGCTCTGTAATAGTTGAAGTGGAGGAGGACAGAGACAGGAGGGTTGAAATCTTACACTAAAGAAGCTCAGGCCTTTTAAATCTATCCTAGGTACTCGTACATGCTGAGTCTGGTATCGATTTATTACCACGACACATAGTATCACATCCATTCACCACGGCAGCTGGCAACGTTGCCGAAACGTCGGAAATTTAAGGTAATTAAATTTGACCTAATAAATAATCGCGATTAGACCCGTTTAATATATAACTATTTATGAGCATCGCGTGTCATTATAAAATAATATTTCATTTGTTGTTAACCTGTGTTTAAAAACGGTTTTGGATGTAATAAATAAAAGGTTTTCAATTCAATTCAATTATTATTGGCAATATCTATCTGGATAATAGAAATGAAGTGACTCTTAGCTGCAGTGTCCTGTACAAACTAAATGTGAAAAACATTACATAAAAACAATGATTATAATAGATTGACTCTACAAACATAAAATCCGTGGTGCGCATGTCAATAAGTTGTATGTAACAAGGATAGAAAATTAAGCTCGGCGGTATTTTACTTTGCATGTTATAGGTAGCTAAGAGAGCTTTTCAAAGAAATAGGAATTCTTAATATTGATACCAGTCAATCTTCTGTATTCGTCTATCTTGAGATAGAGCCGAGTAGGACGGAATTGGGAACGGGATGATTTATGGTGTTTGTAACCTAGAAATAGGGAAAGAATTCGGTTTTTGTTCACATATTTGGAGACTTGTTTTATCTTCGAAGTATTTGGCATTACGACCGGATAACTGACAAAACGTGGTCGCATTTCAAAAAAAATCTCGGAAAGAGTATTTTTGCTATTCGATAACTGAGTGTAAAAGCCGTTTTTATCCGCTAGAGGATAAAGTAAATTGAATTTAGAACATCGAGTTTGTAAATTCAAAACATCATTAAACCTATAAATTTACTTCTACCTCCATGGTGCCGAATTTGTTATACTACTTTTTTTAATTTGTAAACATACTGAGACTCGGAACCTCCTTTGTGTTTTTTTACATTTAGTCATTTCCTCGCTGAGGTGGGATGAACATCAACGTTGCTCGCACGCCAGTTTCGGGTACTTTTTATCTTACCCTTCGCTAACAAATCCTCTATTAAACGGATATCTACCCTTTAATAAGCCACAATTCTTTTTATACTCGTCTATTCCACGGTAAAATAAAAAACGACCACCCTGTAAGTAATAATCTAAGCAGACACAATTTCGACTGCAGCACTCCTTCACAGAGTTTCCCCAGTTTGCGCTGAAAGCTGTATCATTATGCCGCATGCATGTTATTTTCATTAGTCTCAAAGACGAAAAAGGCACAGAAGTATCAACGAACCTTCGCTGGTGTGTAACTACATAGAATGTATCTCTAGAAACATCCACTTAGGCCGGCTTGCACCACCGACTAAAATCCATTTAGCTTTAAGTTAAATAGAATTTTGACAGATAGTGTATGGCGGAACTGTCGAAATTCTGTTTAACTTAAAGTTAAATGAATTTTAGTCGGTGGTGCAAGCGGGCCTTATTCTTTCTACGCCTATTTTTTGCAATAAACTGTTCACCTCCACTGTTATCGTTGGAGATGGTTAGTCCGCACAAATCTTTTTGGCGGTAACGTGAACATCGTCACAGATCGTTTGCACATCGCTTACTGTCTTTACAGTGTATGTGTAAGTAATTGACTACTTTAGTAATTGACTAATAGTATTTACTACGCATCACACTTCGTCAATCAGTCACACATACACTGTAAAGACAGTAAGCGATGTGCAAACGATCTGTGACTATGTTCACGTTACCGCCAAAAAGATCTGTGCGAACTATACACTCTTCTGATGTGAGTATTACCAAGTATTAGGTACTCTTAATTTTCTTCGCTACCATCCACAATTGCCATTGAACAGCACACAACGGACACAACGGAACATATACTAATATATTCCATTGGATTCTAACATCCATGTCGCATGTCACATGTTCTAAATTGGCGGGTATTGTAATTGAAATAAAACGATTTAGATTTATTATTGAAATGCCAGTCTAGTACTTACGGTCTAACCGTCGACTTTGTTATTATCTACGGAGAAAGTACTTTCAATTAATCCTTAACGAGACCATTTACAAAGGGTTAAGTACAGAGCTAATAGTGGGTTGAACAAGTAACAAGGGACTCTTTATTTAGACTGACTGGCACAGTGCGACATTAAAAATTACCGGATGGAGTGCGTTAGCAACGTCTCCCTCTGGAATTGTTCGACTTCATTATAATTAGAGGCAGTCAAAATGTATTCGGAAGACGAACTGGCTGCTCGTTTTATTAGTGGATCCCATTCTGTACGAAATTTGTTCTAATTTTAAAGTTATTATAGTTGACGGCGGAGACTGGAATTCGTGGCAATTTAGTTACCTTGTCGCTTCGAAAGTGTTTGTGATGCAAACTTTGTTAAGATACTTATCACTCTAACTATACACGTCACAATTTTTTCTGGCTGTGCAAAAGTGTTCTCTATCTATCTACATTACATAACTGGTTTATGCAACGCAAAACTTGAAAATCGTTTCTTCAATATCGACCTATAAATCTCATTTAGATTTTTCATACAAATTGACCGCCAAAAACAGTTATAAATGTTTGGTAAATAGTAATAAAATAACTATTGGCATAGGCATAACTAGCAAGTTACTTGTCATACTCTTTATTTCACTTAATTCACAATTTTCTTATATATTGTTACTGAAATTTGACCCATATGTCTGAAATCAGAAACGTGTTAAATAGATAAATTTGGTAAATAGTCATAAAATAACTTTTGACATACGTATAACTAGTAAGTTACTTGTCATACTTATTATTAATCTCTATTCACAATTTTCTTATAGTAGGTATATTGTTACCGTTTGACCCATATGTCTCAAATCCGAAATGTGATTATATTTAAGCTGACAAACTCCGAATGGTACCACAAAATCTTTAAATCTGTCTGACACTTGAAAGGAAGCCTCCAAGAAATGCGAAGATTTTACTCATAAATTAATTAAAAGAGACGGACGGACGTCGACTGCTGAGTCTTAAGACGTCTTTGGCAATCTTGAATTTACTTCTGTAATATTTAATCGAGATTAATGTTAAATTTTAGTCGTTTTTAAGTGCGCGACACAAAAATATCTGATAAAAAAACTCATAAGAACTACACCCGGTGATATAAAGTGGTGTTTACATACAAAGGCAATAATTAATCCATCTTGGATTTGTGGATTTGTGTATCTCGGATTTTAATTGTAGACCGCAATTGAAATTAATTTACTTATTTTTACCAATAAATTACCAGGAGACGGGCAGCAGCGTCTTCCTGAGATTCCAACCGGATACTGCGATCGCCAACCGCCTGCCAAGCGTGGCGATTATGGCATAACCCCTCATGGTTATGGTTAAACCACGAAGGAGGCCTATGTCCTGCAGTGGATGTCAAATGGCTGATGATGATGATGATTATTACCAATAGAATAACGCCGGTAAAACCTCCAAAACATTAAAGTAACCATTTGAGCCATAAAGAGAAATTATTACGGAAGTCACGCGCATTTATGGACTATCCACATTACAACGGGCCGGCGACGTGCGGGCGTTAAAGGTTAGAGATTATAATACTAGCGCAAAAAATCCCAGCCACGTGCTGATGGCGGGCGGCGAGCAATCACGACTGTATTGTAGTCTCTAACTTAGTATGTATTTAAGGATTATTTTAGATTGAAATCGTCCCGCCCGCACGTCGCCCATTGTAAGGTGGATAGACCTTTATTTCCACATACTCTTTGGAAACCCGATACTCCACTAATCTATCAGCAGCTGAGCAATAGAACAACGTGCATGATTAAGACACGGCCAGTAAGGGGATCCTCGGAGACCATAGACTAAACTGACTAAAGACATTTGTATTTAATTCCGTCTCGTTAGGGGCGTGTGACGCTCGCTTCCTTCCCGCGACGTTGCCTGCATATGTATTGCCGCTATCGCCGGGGATGAGTTAGAGAGAGTCTATCGGTTGGTATTCATTTGTATTTGTATTCGGTTTTCGTTTGTATATTATAATATGCGTAATCTTGCGCATAAAAAGTCATTGTCAGCTAAGTACGTAAAGTGACAGAGCGACAACGTATGAAGATGTAATAAATCTTCAGATAAGAAAACTTGGGCCGAGTCTAGCTTGGAAGCACTGTAATATATTGTACTATAGAATAGACATTGCATGCTGCCGTAAGGCTGGCCACATACAGTCGGTATTTCGTTTCTGAATTTCGAATCGGGATTCCGAATGCAGTAAATTCATACAAACCTAAGGACCTGCCACATAATAATAATAATAACTAAATCTTTTTATTCCAAAACTAGGCTACCAACGCTGTGCGAGAGACCCAGGTTCGATTCCCACTGCGGGCAAGTACCTATAACTTGGTTTTCTAAGTTATGTACATTTGTGAAGTTATAGTAGCAATACCACTCGCTAGCGGTGAAGGAAAACATCGTGAGGAAACCAGAGTGTCTGAGCTATTAACATACCTCAGCGCTTAAAATCGCCAATCCGCGGTGGGCACGCGTGGTGATTAAGCCCACACTCCTTGTGCCCTAAAGTGGTACGTATATAGGCTGCTTATGTATTCCAAAAGTCATAATATGTGTTATTTACATGGCAAATGTTATTAGTATTGTAAGTAGGTTTGCTTATTCTAAGTTGTGTTTGTGTTGTTAGTGTCTTCAGAGTTTTTCACGCCTCTTTGGGTGAAGGCCTCCTCCATCATAGATAGATAGATAGATAGAATATTCTTTATTGTATGTACACCAGGAATTACATATGAGAATTTAACAATAATATAGTACAGTACAATTGGCGGCGGCATCATCATCCAGACCTCTCTGTTTTTTGCCAGGGTCATCCCTCCCAGCAATTCGGACGATATCATCAGCCCATCATTTGATTGGTCTTACAACTTTTCTTTTTCCTGATACTGGTCCCTTCCATTTCGTTACCTGTATTGTCCATCTTTTGTCTGTGTAGCGAGCGAGATGTCCTGCCCATCTCCTTGCGTTAGAGCGTCTGTTAGTTACGTTAGTCGTCTGATCTTCTCACTTCTTATTAATATAATAATAATAATAAATAATAAATTTATTTATTTCAAAGTTGTTAGATAGTTGTAAGAAATTGAAATAAATAAATAAATAATAATAAATAAGTTACACACTGGCACAATACAGTTATACTCAACTAAGATTACAAAAAAACGAGTTGGCCTCCGTTGCCGAACTAGGTAAGAACCTGAACCTGTATCTGATTTCCTGAGTGCCTCATCTCATACGTACGGCACAAAATTTCGAAGGGAAAACTGCCGTATGCATGTGGCAGGTCCATAGGTTTGTGTACATTTACTGCGTTCGGAATCCCGGATCGAAATTCCGAAACGGAATAATTCCGACTGTATGTGGCCGGCCTAACTCTGTAATTTAATATTTTTATGCTGCAAGGCAAAATAATCGAGCAATATCTTCTGCTGGACATAATATCTGTTTTACCTACCCACATTCAATAAATAAATACTTCTTACACTTGCCACGAAATATCGTCACCGCAATAGTAATGATGAAAGATCTAACCTTCGAATTTATCTTCGTTCGTAAAATGTCTGCTTTACTGCTCGTGGGGTGTTGTGATGCTTATCAAAATGCACCTTTTTATGAGGTTCGGTGTCAAAACGCATTCTTATCTTTCAAAAGATATCTGTTCGTCAAACGTGTCTTAGAGAACTTCGATCGTCTGTCTCATCGGACGCTACTTCCTGTTTCCAAAGCAAATATCGTATTTCTTTTTAAATCGAGATACACTTTGAAAGTCAAACTAAAGTTCCACGGAAGCAATAAATCTGATTAATTTGTCTATTGAGTGAGGTTTTTCTCTGAGAAATTTCGATCGCTTGTGGGAACGATTGGCATTCTACGGAGCAGCACCACAAACTTAAGATGTACAGAAAGTCTTAAAAATTAAGACGGCGATTTAATTCAAAAATCGATTTAATGCACGGGATCAAAACTATATAACTGCTACAAAACAATTGATAAAGTTACGTTACTAAAGAACTAATTAATATACCTCGGAGTATGTAATTAATTAATTATCTAGCAGAAAAATACTAAGGAACACTAACTCTAATAGGTTGGTGTGGAAATTCCAGCCCCGTAAGCATAAGCCCACAAGTTCTGTCTATTATCACGCGCGGGATAAGGGCTTGTGCTAAAGGAGCTGGGGACTTAATTGTCAATTTTTTTAATCTATCGCGATCCCTTTCAAAGGTATTGGGATTGCGATCGCGATAGCGACTTTTAAATTAAATTGTCTAATTTTGAGAGTCGCTATACCGATCTTCCCGAAATTGGCGCTCGGTGTTCACTTTAAAACGTTTTGTTATTCCTAAGTGTTTATCTTATCGATTCATCGTTGTAACTTAGAAATTTATTAATAAACACAATTATTTTAACAAAATCAAAGCCAATATAAGTATAACATTGTCATCACATCATCATCGTAATGATGTAGTATAACAATATTATACTTATATTGGCTTTGGTGTAATATTAACATGACATTAAGTATAACATTGTTATAATACCAAAAAAGTATTTAATTTTGGCATAAGGTTTGAGTGTAATGTGCCTATTGTGCGAGTAATGCAGTAACGAAACGCAGTTGAAAACGTCAAATTTGCCCGTCAAACGTCAATACCTTTCAAATACGTGTCGCAATCAAGTCGCAATCTCTACCATTTCAATGACAGCTAGTGTCAAATAAATGCAGTCTTTCGTCAGCACGGATAGACAATTAGGCCCTGCCTGGTCTGAGAAGGTCAAGAACTGGACCTTTTAGCCTATTTCCTGTTTTGTGACGGCATAGCCAGCGATGGTTCAAAGCGGAGTCGTTTCGGAATAGCAAATGCGAACGTGGCAGCGGTGACACGGTCACACGCTGGACACGGAGGCATGCCATCGGCGATAAGACAATATCTCGCGCGGCTGCATGCTCGGTCCTCCTAGCCTCGGCGTTAGTATTCAAAGGAGAACTACGGGAGGTGAACGGAGGTGTAAAGGCATTTCGCCAACACTAGCCGACCAATATATGCGACTCCTCGTACTATTTGCGCCAACAATCAGTAACTATAATGGTATGCTTACAGCTATGCTAGAGAAATTATACAGTGGCTGTAGTAACACCTGATGCGTTTTAGTGATGAGAAACTAAATAAAATATAGTTTCTAAGGTAGGTATGTTTATTATACCGATATTACTATAATGCAAATGATGATTTTATTGTTATAGTCATTAATCTGTCGTTTTTTATAGTGATGAAAAGTTGTAAGATAAAAACAGCTTTGAATTGTATTTTCCGGACCTCCCTGATTTCGCAAACTTTCGCATCAGTATCGGTATCAGTGAACCGTTACGGGGATCCAGTGAGCTAACTAGCGCCACCAATGCAAAAGATATCATATCTTCTTTTACAGATCGTATTTGCAAAGTGTCAGCACAATCTCTCAATTATGTTAACAGTGATTTTAGGACCCACAACAAAGAACCTAGGATCACGAACCTGGGACTAGATAGCATTTATGCCAAAAACGGCCGTTTTTTGCCTTAGGTTCATGGCCATGGGTCCTAAAAATCACAATTAACATGATTGTGAGATTGTACAGACGCTTTTTGCAAATTTGATTTGTAAAATAAGATATGATTTTCGGTGGTGGCGCTAGTGTTACTCCCTGGAGCCCATTAACGGGCGCAGCGTTACAAAATAAAATATACTTAAATACTTTTAAGGTTAGAGACCACAATACTAGCACAAAAAAGCCCGTTGGTCCCATTTCAATTTGGTGAAGATCTGATGAATACTTTCAGAGATGGAGAACGGAACTCTTCAATGGACAGCAGTAAATAAGGCGTAATGGGGCCCATCCTTTAGTAATATCCGTATGTTTTATAAAATAGCGTAAAAGTTGTCCCAAGGTAATATGGTGATGTTCTGGTGAAGACTTTCTGAGATGGAAATTGAGAACTTCAAATTTTAAAGCGACGAATTATGTAGGGTGAATTATGGCTATAAGGGACTTGTTTATTTTTCTCCTGCTCCCCCCACGATAAATTGAAAAATATATTTTTTTAAATAAACAATAAAACCGACTTCAGAACACACTGGTCACTGCCTAGCCCTCTGGGATACAGGCGCGAGTTTATGATATGTTGTCTATTGTATTCTAGGTGTGTGTGCGTGCACGCAACGACTAATGAAGGCGATGAAGCGAAAGAGCTCTGCCAGGATCGTAGCAAGTGGCAAAACCTGGTCTCTGCCTACCCCTCCCGCCCCTACAGGCGCGAGTTTATCTAATGTAGTCTCTAACTCCATGAGCATTTAAATATTATTTTAGGTTGGAAACGTGTCCCCACCTCGCTGGCCCGTTGCAACGTAGATAAACCATAAGAACTGTTAAAGGTTCACCATTAAATTCTCATTATAAACTCTACCGAAAACAAACGGAAATAACTATAACGGCAAAAGTGTAGAGCATACCTTCTCGCAGACATTCCGGCATCCTCCAAAGGCTTTGCTGCAGCACACCGATATATCTGAAAGCACAATAGTGGCATTAAAACGGTTTGGCTAACTTCCTCACCACAGCAAACCACTGTTCAATATCCCACTGGAATTATAAATGTGGAAGTTTGAGTTTTTAGATTTTGAATGTTGGTCACACAAGTACAGTAGGATAGTTACTAAGTAATATTTTTAACACCTATCAGTTAAATATCCTATCCTAGATTGAGACCAGGACAAATGATTGAGTTGTGGAGTAAGTTATTACTATTAATATTATTACTATACCCTCTCACTGTCTATCCGAAACTAAACCCTGTTTCAGCCCAGCTACAAAACTCCCAGTGACAACCCCAAGTTTAGTTTCAACTATGTAGTGAAATTGTGTCTCGTTTGGACGAGAGAACAGCCGGTGCCACAATAAAGAGTTCGCGGCAGTAACTGGTGCCGGCGCGCGGCGTGACTTTTGATGTAGCTGCCCTAACGACGCTACACTGTGCAATACGCCAAAATGTAACATACTGTATGAAAGTGGAAGGGCTGCTACGGGACGCCCGGGACTAGAGGGGACGCATTGATGAAGAGCGAAATTAAAAGTACCCGAAAATCGAAAGATGAACATGACAGAGTGGACATTGTTCGCTGCCTTTCTCTCCATTACAAAATCGACCCGAAAGGCAGCTGATATTACATTGAATATTGACATTCAACAAACATAATTTCAAACAATGATGCCGAGATAAATTTCTGAACAAAAATTTTACAAAATAATTCAAAAGTCGTAGAACAAAAGTTGTTGTTGAACAAAAAACTCTTACCGATAGGTTTCAGGAATTGCGCATTTGGGAAATAACCTTGTAAAATACAAGTCAACGAAAGTTTCAGTTCGTGTCGTGAGGTCTGTAGGTGAACCTTGAAAAGGTACAGTCACAGCACCTACAGCACCAGCGTCAGAATTTCATCACAAGGTTCCGTACGATGGTCGCAGGGAATACCAATCAGTATTAATTATCCCATACTGATCGCGCATAGCTATACTGTGTAGAGAAACATTATGATTACATTGGAACCGGATGGCATCGCAATTGACTATCGAAGCGACAGGCATACAACTAAGTTATTTAACTAATGCCGAGCTCTCTGATGTCGCCGCTTATCAGGTATGCAAACTACATAGGCTTGCTTAGAGCTATTAGAATTTTCATACATATTATCGGTAGCTTGGGCGGGCCCGCAGTTAACCGGGCTTGGTCAGACTAGATTTCTGGGATAACGGGTTAACGTACATGGGTGAATTGGAATAGACTAATACGAGTATGTTAGAAGAAAAAGTAATAACGTTTATTTACCGCGAAAAAAGGGGTCGTAAAAAAGTGATAAAAAACACATTTTAAAATTAACATAGCACATTGTCACTTCCCCTATCTGAGACATATTTTTCCTATGGGATGTCATTTTAATTTGAATTCAGTCATTTTAGGACTGTTTCATAGATTTCTTTTGGCCCTGAATCACCTAGAGCTATTTTTCGCTCTATTTTTGTGACTTTGTGATAGACAAAAGGTATTAAACCGGCTAAGTACGAGTCGGACTCGCGCACGAAAGGTTCCGTACCATTATCTATACAACATTTGAATATTTCAAGCGTCTACCTGTTGTCATTATTAATATCGAGCAAAAAAATCACGCGGGAGCCCCCTTAAATATTCTGTTTTTAGTGTTTGTTGTTATAGCGGCAACAGAAATACATCATCTGTAAAAATTTCAACTGTCTTCACGGTTCATGAGATACAGCCTGGTGACGGACGGACGGACGGACGGACGGACAGCGGAGTCTCAGTAATAGGGTCCCTTACAGTTTGGGTACGGAACCCCAAAAACGATATATTTTTATCTAACAGCAGATATGTCTTGCAGTGGGACCTACATAGACAGCTTTGTACTACTAATAGTATCCTCAAACCCAAAGGACTTCACAGGGTGTTGCAGAAAGTTCCGGTTAAACTTAAGGGGGTTATTCTGCTCATCAATACAAATTACTTTCATTATGTGACAATTGAGACCAACTCTGAAATCGCTAAATAAATATCAGCTATTTCATACATTTGCTAAAGTCGGTACGGAATAGCTATTATTATCTTCTGTATGTTGTTTATATTAATAATGCTCATGGCATTAAGTCCGCCGTGTTGTACACTAGTTTAAGAGCAATAAAAGTATTCATTATAATAAGTCGAATAACTTTGAAGTTCCGCCAGATCTTTCCGCAACAACCTTCAGTACAATACCTATATGGTGTATTTCCATGTTTGTGATGTCCTTGCCTAGGTACCATAGCACAGGGTATCCTAATTTGGGACCAGGACAAGTGATTTTGTAGTGTGGAAGTTATTTATTTTATTATTATTAAAATAGAGCGTGAGTAATTTGGTCACAAAAACATAAGTTTTTAGATTACACTGGACTAGGGTTTGCCCGCAACTTTTTTGCGTGGAATCTGAAAATGGGCTAAAGTAGGTACCTTGATCGCTAAGACACAAGTAGCAGGCCTTCCAATCAAAACCGCTCTACAATATTTTTCGATGGAAAAAGTACCGAAACTGGCGTGCGTGCATGCAACAACTAATTAATGTTGATAAAGCGAAAGAGATCTCTTAGGATCGTGGCAAGTGGCACACCCTGGTCTCTGGCTACCCTCCCAAGATACAGGCGTGAGTATATGTTGTTGTTGATTGTTTTCCACGTCATCATGTTTATCATCAGTTGTTCTCGGTCACAAGCTAGTTCCCATTATTCCATGGGTAGTCCTAAAACTACCCGTGGTTCGACTACCTCGTTGGTCTAGCAACACGTTCGACGTAAATGATTTGCCGTTTATGGTACAAAACATGTCCGAGATAGTATTATTTGCAGATGACACGTCACTTATTTTTAAAATTAAGAGACAAAAAAATAATCTTGACGATGCAAATGATGCTCTCTCGCGTGTGTTGGATTGGTTCACGGCAAATAATCTGCTTCTAAATTCCAAAAAGACAAAATGTATAAAGTTTACCTTACCAAACGTAAGATTAGTTGAAAACAACATTGTACTCGGAAAAGAAAAACTAGAATTTGTAGAAGATACCGTTTTTCTAGGCATCACAATCGATTCAAAATTGCAATGGGGTCCTCATATTGTAAAACTAGCACACAGGCTTAGTTCTGCAGCATATGCAGTCAAAAGAATTAGAGAGCTCACTGTCGTTGCAACTGCTAGGCTTGTTTATTTTAGTTACTTCCACAGTATTATGTCCTACGGCATACTACTGTGGGGTCGGGCAGCAGACATTGAGACGATCTTCATCTTACAGAAGAGAGCCATCCGATTTATTTACAAGTTAGGTAGTAGGGATTCGCTAAGAGATTTCTTCAAAGAAACCAACATCTTAACAGTTGCATGTCAATACATTTATGAAAATATTATGTACGTTAGAAAAAATATCAAAGACTTCGAAAATGTTGGTGGCCACCATAATTTTAATACTAGAAATAAACATAAATTGTCATTTCCACTATTTAGACTTGCAAAAGTTAACACATCCTTTATGGGGCACTGTATAAGGTTCTACAACAAAATTCCTCAAGATATATTAGAGTTACCTCCAACGCGATTTAAAAAATGTGTTAAGCACATTCTGTGCAAAAAGGCTTACTATAACATCAAGGATTACTTAGAAGACAAAGATGTTTGGCATTAAACAGTAGATTAATATTATTTAAAGGACGATTGTGACTAGTGTTCAACACATTCATGACTAATATTTTAAGTTGAAAACTCTGTTAATTAAGTTAAAACGTGTTTTGAAAAGAATAAATGTGGAGTTTCTTTGTTAGTTTCTTCTCCACATAATCCATTAATTGTGAAACTAACAACTTTGACGTTCATTAAGTAAACATTCTGTTTTTACAATGAATAAAAATATTTGAATTTGAATTTGAATTTGAATTTGACTACCAAAACAGTAGTCAAGGGTTCGATTCCCGTTGGAGGCCGCCGTACTTAATTTGTACAATTGACCTTAATCTGGGTGTATTTCCATGTTTGTGATGACCTTGTCTGGTTACCATAGCAGACAGTATCCTAATTTGGGACTAGCCCTCCTATTCCGTAACGTATTGGTTTATTCAATTTGTCATTTTCAAAGTGACAAAGTATGTATGAATTTTACGGATCGGAGTGTCTTCAATCGACCATACAGTGAAGCAGTTACATAATAATACCGCAGATACCCAGGGGTGCGCCCACGTAAGTCCTCCACTGTATGGAGTTGTCTGACTTAGCCTACTCCGAACTGTCAAATACATACATATTTTGACACTCTGGAGTCGTCTAAATGCTTAACCCGATAGAGTGGACAGTTACGCGATACAAGGGCCGGAAAAGTGACTGAATTACATGGAAGAAGTTATTAGTGCCCTAGCTATAGATGCTACTAACATAAATATAAGTTTAAAATGTAGGTACCTACTAACCAAAGGTCCAAATATGAATCTTGTTGTTCGAAGCAAATAAATTATTATTATTAAGATTAAAAGCTCACCTTGTCCTTTAGCACAGGCCAAAAGAGTGGTCGCCAGCACGAACGACCAGCTCCACCCAGCTCGGCTCCGCAGCCTCCTCTTGCTGACACCTGGGGCTCCCATTATCCTAGCCGTCCATGGTTTAGTACATAGCTCAGCACTCCTCTTAGATCATGTCTACATCGGGAGAGAAATGGAAGAAAAATTATTTCAACTGTAAGTTTCATTCAGCTTTTCGTTGGGTGTAAGCAATACTTTTTTTTTATTGCTATCGAAGTCTAGAAGTTAATAATAGCGGTTGAAAGAGATGAATGAATGACATGGGACGGGTAAATAACTTGATAGACATTAGAGATTTTTTATATCTCCTACAACAGTACAGGCCAGTCCCCCAAGCCAATATAGAACTACTAGCTTTGACAAATATTTATCATTACACTGCCTCTTCAAGACTTCTCGCTTGCCTGAAAAAAAACGACGTAATTCCTTTTTTGTAAATTTAACATGAGTGCAGTTCAACGATGTTTTTGCAGAAACTAGAACATATTCTTTTTTTGCACTTACCCGTGCTGAGGACAATTTTAAAAAACCTATTTAGAGGCTAAAAGTCCCGGCATGGGTGGAATTTCAGTATATAATGCATCATTTGACTGAAATTAATAGAAATTCAATTGTGTCGATGTTATCTTGTGTTGAACGTCCCTTTAGGAGTATTACAACACAATATACTTAGATAGCCCATTTTATAACAGTTTAATTCCGTCGTTATTATTCTGGATGAGCGATATCAGCGATATGCATGGAAAATTAAGGTGACAGTCAACGACAGTGCTTTGACATCGGTTTTATATTTTCTTACGAAGCCAGAAAAAGAAAAGCGCACGCTTATGCTGCGCCCACTGAGATTTAAAGCTACATAATTGAGCATAGCAAGAGAAATAGCAAAAGTTCGTTGGAATATACTATAAAAAATAAAATTATTTTTAACTACATAATTCAGTGGCAGAAAAGTTTGATTTGATTTCTGTTTTCTTTAATGTTCATTCATTACAAATGTTTACGAATTAAATGTTGAAACACGACGCTCGGCGGTCGTGTAAACAGATATCAAAGTCACCGTTTCGTTAGTTTATCACATTAACGCGTTTATAGAGTTCATCTGAAGACTAATTACATGTTGTAGATACATTAATCACTAGGCCTTTATAGTATGTTCGTATGCTTTAGATAGTCATGCCACTGCTGAAGTGATATTGCAGCTTAATAAGATAAGATTATTTTTTATTGTACACAAGATGATGCTGGCGATTAGGACCGAATTCTTATTTTTCGATGTGTGTAATTGTCCAAATGATTATCTGGTAGAATTATGACACCAGTATCTTATTATGTACACCATTTAACCTACATATACTTTAGAATTAGTTTTAAAAAATTACCTAATCCAGCAAATGTTATAATGGCCTAAAGTAAGACCATCGAAACCAAATAAAGAATGTAAACAAACTTTCAGGGGTTCAAAACATTTTTATTATAACAAATTATTTGGGTGCATTTTTTACTTACTATCCTAACTGTATGAAGATTATTATTATGATGATGATTTTAGTGATACGGCTGCCGTCTGTACTGTTAGGTTAAGAAATATTTGTGCAAATTCCTTTTTTATGTACAATAAAGTGTTTTCATCTATCTAAGATTCGTCAGTAGAGTCCGATGTAAAATACTTCCGTTGTAAATAAAACAATATTGGGTAGGTACACTTTTTCCAACATGCGTTGAAAGATTGATCGTTTAAAGAAACTTCTTTGAAAAAATTTGTAATTTTCGAATATATTCATAAATAAGTTTTTCAAATAATTTAGCTATTATGGTGAGTTTGCCTAAAAAGTAATGGAATAGCCCTGCTAGCGCCGAAAATGGAAAGCCTGAATTATATATATTACTTATATTTATTACAAATTAAATAATAAAAAGGACAATAAAATATAAATCGATCCAGGCAATTACCCCGTTGCTATGTAAGTGTTATAACATTCTCACACAGCAACGGGGTTGCCAGATCTGTCGCCAACAAGCCCAATGGGCAATACCATCACTTTTTGGACAAACTCCTGAAACATGCTAAATTATTTTGGTTTATTTGAAAAGAATACTGAAGGGAATACTGTTTTATGGTCGCAGGTTGTTTGAAATTTGTTTTGGCAGCAGAGTTTAGTATGATATAGTATTAATTTAAAATTGAAAAAATAATAATCGACGACTATTTGGACTTCCCTGAATGATTTTATGAAGATTATGGGCCGGGGAAAATTGAATCATGTGATTTTAAAACGACACAAGTCACATGTGTTTTTAAAATAACACTTGCCCATTTTTTTTTCTTAAATTATTTACACCTACCTATTGAATTACATTAGAAAAAAAATTGTAGTTTATTCATACAGAAATCAATATAATATGCTAAAATATTGCTGTTGTAGATATTAGTATTTGAATAAAACAGTTTTTTCTATTTCCTGCAAAGTTGTAATGAAAGGACATGTGTCGTTTTAAAATCACACGATTCAATTGGGGCAGCCCAATTGTTGATATCATCTGTACTGGCAGCTTTCCTGTACCACGAATCAGGTGACGACAGCTGTCGTCGAGCAACTGACAACATTATTGCAAACGAGAGATAAGGACAGATATAATGGCTGGGTATCGCAATGTAACTTAGTAACGATCAGGTTGTTTACATTCTTTATCTTGTTTCATTTACTTTAGCTTTCAGGAATATTTTACGAAATACTTGTCAATACAGTCTTATTTATTAAAAAAAACTGCCAAATGCGAGTCGGACTCGCGGGTTCTGTACCATTGTCTATCATCATCAGCCATTTAACGCCCACTGCAGGACATAGGCCTCCCTCATGGTTTTCTTAACCATGAGGAGTTTTGCCATAATCGCCGCGCTTGGCAGGCGGGTTGGCGATCGCAGTATGCGGTTGGAATCTCAGGAAGACGCTGCTGCCCGTCATCTGGTAATTGATTTCCTTAGTCGCTTTCTACGACATCCGTCATTAAGGAGCGATCCGGTACTAACTATAAATAATATAAACACCGTAAAGTCTAAAAACTAAGAGCCAAGTAGAGGAACAAAACTACGAAAAAGTTTTCAACAATAAAGTAGCTTAGGTGCCTACCTAAGTATATTAGAGACACTCGCGCCCGCTCACCGGCAAGGAACTTCGTACACAAATCATTTGCTAAAGTACTGAGTTGTCTCACAGTTCAATAAAAATGCTTTATACTTCCGCGCACTCGTGTGAAACAAACTTTACCCCGAGCTTGCCTGAAGCTGAAGCTTCGACTGTTTGTTTTCGCATAAATTATTATTATTGGTGGAATCGCGCTCCGGAGCGGAACCGAGTAACCGATATTTATTTTCGAGTTAGCTCCGATATGAAATAAAATATTTATGGATGGTTACTCACATGTAATGTAGGTAAGTGCTTTGCGGGGCTTAATTTAGCGCAAGTTCTTTTAACTCAAAATCTTTTTTTATAAGTTTATTTATTTGATATCAATATTCAAATACACGAGTAACGGATATCTATTTTCGAGTTATGTACTATACGAAAAGAAGTCCTCTGGATTGATGGTACTTAATTGCTACGCGGAGGTTAATTTTGCGAAGTTCGTCATAATTTATACTTACTACTGTTGGGTTAGGTTTAGGTTTGTTTATTTAACAGAAAATTTTATACAAATATGTACGTTTCACACTTCTTAGCTTTCTAGCTTTCCTCTCAGAAAAAATAAGGACTTACGTATAAAATTACAAAACTAATCTGCGTGCCAGTTCTACTCGTCTGTTTTTTTATTCATTCGTTGACAACAACCAATTGAGCTAATTAAGCCTTACTTGGACATTTTTTTGTGCTCCGTGTGGCGCCGGATTAAGAATAGCGTCACTCCATTTCCTTCCGTGGATGTCGTAGAAGGCGACTAAGGAAATCAATTACCAGGAGACAGGCAGCAGCGTCTTCCTGAGATTCCGACCGCATACTGCGATCGCCAACCCGCCTGCCAAGCGTGGCGATTATGGCAAAACCCCTCATGGTTATGAAAACCATGAAGGAGGCCTATGTCCTGCAGTGGACGTCAAATGGCTGATGATGATGATGAACATTTTTTGGTAAAATCTGGTAATAGTATATCGTAGGTAATGAAAACATTACTCGTATAATATGTTACTCACGACAATATTTCTGAAAACATCTGTCTCCGAAATACATTATAGTCGGAAAGTTACCCCCTCTACCAACGATATCTACGTTATTTATTTAATTTTATCAATTATAAAAGGAAACAACCTCCTCATAATGTCCTGAAAACATTTTAAATTTTCAAATTAATTTACTATTCTTTTAGTAAGTAAATACATTTTTTTACAATTTGTCACTTAATTTCAGTGGTGCGTCCTGTCTTTGTTCACTTTCATGGCTGATGCCTTAATTAACAAAACAATTAATAAAAACCGGGCACAAACTAAGGTATCCCCGCATGAGGTTGTGAAAGAGAAACACAAAGTACTCTCAAAGGATATGCGAAGCCGAGCGAAGTGTCACGGAACTTTATTCTTGACCCACACAGGTCAACTCCTCCGGGGATATCAGTTTACATCAGAGAGATTGCGAGGGATTCTGCGACACAATAACTACAGCGAGAAGGTTTCGGTTATCGTGTGAAAGCAAACATGCCCAGAAAACCCCACGATGCGCTAACTGTGTAAATTTTGAACTTTGAGATCTGCACATTCATCATCATCAACAACATCTACGTTATTTATTTAATCATGATAAAATTAAATAAATAACGTAGATATCGTTGGTAGAGGGGGTAAGTTTCCGACTATAATGTATTTGGGAGACAGATGTTTTCAGAAATATTGTCGTGAGTAACATATTATACGAGTATGTTTTCAATTTTTCATTACCTACGATATACTATTACCAGATTTTACCAAAAAATGTTCATCATCATCATCATCATCAGCCATTTGACGTCCACTGCAGGACATAGGCCTCCTTCATGGTTTTCATAACCATGAGGGGTTTTGCCATAATCCCCACGCTTGGCAGGCGGGTTGGCGATCGCAGTATGCGGTCGGAATCTCAGGAAGACGCTGCTGCCCGTCTCCTGGTACTTGATTTCCTTAGTCGCCTTCTACGACATCCACCGAAGGAAATGGAGCGACGCTATTCTTAATCCGGCGCCACACGGATCTGCACATTAAAACCGGTACTAACTACGGCGCCACCAATGAAAAAAAACCGCTTTTATAATATGTTTTTTTGCAAAAATGGTTTTATGGACACCATAAAACTCAATAACTGTGATAGCTATTTTTGGAACCTACAGGCTGTGTTCAACAACCTAGAATTTTAATCGATTTCCTTAGAAACGGCTGTTTTTCGTAAAACTGCCTTAAACTCCTAGGTTCTCGGCTCTGGGTTCTAGGCTGCTGGTCCTTAAAAGAGCTTAAAAGAAAAGTTATATTTTTCCATTGGTGGCGGTAGTTAGCTCCGGGTAGGACCTTACGATACATTTTGACATTAAACATGTACATTGCTTTATAGTTAGTGACATTCGGGTCTACAAGTGAAAGTGAAAGTGGACATTTTATTTAACACTAATTCTACGACAATAATAAATTTTCTTTCAAGTACGTAGGTAATCTGAAAAAGGGATGGTTTGGTGTTTCTTACTTTACCTAAAAAGATTCGGGAGCCGTGCTTCTGTCATATGTATATTTATGTTGATATCCTCCATGTAACGGGATGCCACGACCTTTTATAATTAGGTTCCACCAACAAAACTGAGAAATCGGAAACCTCATAAAGAAAGGAAGGGTTGGGTATTATTTTACTATAGGCACGTTTCCACGATGCCGGCAGGCACTGTTCACACTACTAGGATATGTAGTATGTATGTTTATTAGTTTATGAATCTGACCTGCACCATTTCTAGTTTTTCTCTACATTTTGAAGCACACAGTACTTGTCACAAATGACACCCCTCTTGCAGTAACAGTCTACGGAATCTTTTGTTTTGGTAAATAATCTAAGAAATTATGTAGAGTACCTACATGACAAAAAAAAATTATATATCATGAATATTTATATCAAACAAAAATTATAAACAAGTCTAGGGTTATTTCAAAACATCCTTGGCAAAAGTTTTGAAAATAAATTGTGGGTTGAAAAACTTGGCTAAGTGTGTAATATTATTTTAGAATAGGTAAAGTATCTAAAAGTTATTTCGGGCTGCTCTCATCTCGTATATCACTTCAAAGCAAACTGCCAGACACGTCTTATCTTTATTATGTGTTGTGTACCTATTTGGTGGAATATTTTCCTGCTCCTGCTACAACATCACGCCAAGTACACTGTAGTATGACATGGTATGTTATATTATATCAAAATGGCCTGCAAGTCACTATTATAAACTTTAAAACATAACAAAAACTTATACTTAGAAACAAACTTTCAATAAGTTACAAACAAACTGAGTAAACACTTTTTTTTAACCTTTCTTTTTTTGTTTGCGTGGTAGGTATTTACTTTTGTATTATCACGTGTCTATGGACGCGAGGGCGCGTGTTTTCCCGCGAACGCACCCCTACAAACGACCTTTCTCGCGCCAAATTGACGCGTCACTAAATGGACCAGCATAAATTGATTCAACTCCAGGCAGCTTGAGTCCTCTCTTTCCGTCTTAGGATGAGAGGTATGCCACCGTCTCCCTCCCACGCTTCCGCCTGATGAACCCTATTGAGCTCGTTAGTCATTAATTAATTCTGCATAAGAAAAACTTTTAATTTAGATGGTGGCACAGATGGTACGGTGCTTAAGTTTATAAATGGAGTATATTACTGTGTTGCCGTCAATAAGTGGCATTACATTTGCTAACGTTTCGTAGCACAGTGTAAGTGAAATGTTTCTATAGCATATTTTTTTTCGGAGCATTGTCTGAACGATATATTATTATCAACAATATCAATAAAGAAAAATGTCGACAACAAAGGCTTTTGGTGCGCACCAAGTGTGCAAATTGTAATTTACGGGCGTTTTCGGAGCCGCAACTTTTACGAGTAGCCGGCTGGCGGGCGGCGGCGTATCTCTACATTACTGACGACACTAATAAAATTTAAATTAAATACGCTTGGACGGGAAAGACCATCCGTTTCACTTCCCCGACTAAGCAAAAATATGGGATTCTTTGAGAACTTTGGCGTGGGCTCGCAGGGCTGAAATGAAAAGGCTATGTTAATGGCTCTAACATCGAATATACAGTTTTGTCTAAAATGCGCAATTCCTGCAACATCCGACATGTTCGTAACCACATTATACAACTATTTTTTTCTGTTTTTTTTTGTATTTTTTTTTTCCTTTATGGAAAAGGCTAAGCTAAGCCTGGTCTTATTTTAGTTTCTTTTCTTCTATTCATATTGATTGAGGCTAAAAGCCTTGTCTTTCCGTAGGTATTTTCTTCAATCTTTATTGTATATTCGAGGCACATAGCCTTTTCTAACGTATTTATTCTTTAACTTCATAATCCAGTATGTTTTAGGTCAATCCGTGTTGTCAAATTATTTTCCTCCATTATTTATAGGTCACTTCCGATTATTTTTTGTTTTTCATTGTATAATAAAAAAAAATACGATTCATTTCACAATTAGGTAAGGAACTGATTCTTTCCAGCAGCAATTATTGGAAATAGTATCCACCGGTTTCTGAACTGAAAATGTCATTAAGTAAATATTTGCGTGTCTCGATCGGTTAGGCAGCTTGCGCCAAATAGCTGAATAAATATGAAAATATTTAGATAATTATAAATCCAGATATAAACGAATAAATAGCTGATTCACAGGGTTGTCAGCCATACAATTTATAAATGGATGGTAGCTCTGCAAATGTGATGGTACGGACTTATTCACTAGACAGAACTTACCATGGATGGACAGATAGGTAAGGCTATCAGAAAGCGTTTAGCCGGCCTAAGTAATAGTGAAATTTTTAATTCAGAGACCGTCGGTAAAGCTGTTAAAATGAACATCAAAATAACTATCTATTAGTTAAAATTAGTAAAAATGTTACTTATCTTGTCTTGTTAGCTTACCTGATAGACTGAAGTGGTTCCAGACACGATGGGTCGATGTTGTTCATACGGAGGCTCGTGGGTCATACGGTCAGACGGGCCAAGCACTTGAAACCTCCCCAGAGTCCCCAGATAATCGTCTGGCGCCAAAGAACCATACATCTTGACGCTACTTAAAAGTTTAGAAACTTTAAATCGTTTAAGTTTTTTCTAAATTTTTTAAAAAGTTTTTATTTTATCTAACGAAGTTAGACATGAGATACATTTTTCTTTTAAGTACTTAAGGCTGGGTTCTCCGACATTTCCCCTAAATCAGGCGACTTAAAATACATTTTACTCTCTAATGGTTAATATTTAAAATCTGAAAAAAAAATATATTACTTTTCAATGTCCTATCTAGGGCCGTCGGTCATTATTTTCATGATTTTTTAAACGTTATAACATGAGTCTAAATTGTCACTAGATTGGTTTGATTTGAGCTGCACTGAGTTTTGGATAATAAAAAATACACCAAAATTACTATTGCTGAATGTGTCAATGAATTACTATTGCTGAATGTGTCAATGACTTCGGTCGTCAAAATTCTATTAATAGCATTTGTACTTTTGTAATTTCATAAATGCCTACTTTTCCCCCAACTTTTCGCTCGCGCAGCGCAACAAGTCCCATACAAATCCGTACGCTCGGAGAACCCACCCTTAAGGCTGCTGTTACGTCTGGGATCGGCCTCGCTAGCACATTCTAACATTAACTCTAGCACTCGGCTGGTCCACCACAGATGCCCACATGTAGGCACGTACTTATAATAATAACTGAACAGAGCGCCACCTCACATTAAATTTTGTTCTTGAACATGTTTAATTTGTCATTCCTGGATTACCACAACACAGACTCTAGCGTCTCGCGTGGAATCCGCTGTAAGATTTTACCATGTTTCAATATCATTATGTGACCATAGATATATTAAGTTTTGCACCATGTGAACACAATATTTTTTATCCCTTGCGAGGTTTTTAAATAAATACTTTTTTACTTTACTTTACTTACTTTACCTACATGCTGCTTAGTAACATTCAGGAACTTCAAATGTTTCCAAGTTACTCACAAAACGAGACACATAACAGGACAATACTTTGGTTTGTTTATACTTGCACACATATTGGAATTACGTTTATCCCGGATTTACAGGAGATCAGTATCAATGCATAGGAATGTGGTTTCATGAATAAATTTACATGGCACAGAGAACTGCGAGCTCAGGATTGAACGCAATAAATATATGTATGGATTCGTACAATACAATGTGCGATTTGTGCGAATATACTTTTAATTCAAACTGCACAGAAATAATAATATGTTCGCAAGGATACCTAACCATGGATCGAAGATTAACGCACCGAATTATGAGCTGTACTGAAGATATGGTGGTATTAAGGAGTTAAACATTTAGATAATAACACGAGCCAATTAAAATTTTGCAGTTCATGAAAATAAAATTAATTTACTAGAGAGAACTTTTAAAAATTGTATTTCAATATCTTAGCCAATCGTTTTGCCCAGAAGCTGACTTCATTTAGGAACAAATGTTTAATACAAAAAAAGAAATAAAAAATGGCTACAGACAGTGTCGTGAGGCGGGCGGGCGCTAGCGCATAGTGTCACATGTGGTGCCCATCAATGAGTCTCAAACTAAAGTAAAACCTTTAGCAACTAGCCTTATTTAACTTATTTTATTCCTGATCATTTTAATTTGTTGGTCAAAGGATACTGCAACGTAATAAAAATTGTTAGATCGTAATGGATAAATTTACATTCCCTTATAAACGATCTATTTTATTTATTAATTTAATATAAAACATATATCATTTATTAACTGTCGGTTATCCGTAGATATATATCGACAGATTAGATATAGGAATATAGATATAGGAAACCGCCAAAAGGTGAATGGAGACTCTGTAAAAAGGAAAAAGAGCTTTAGAACTATTTCATTACGCAGAGCAGGTCGAAAACAAAAAAAGGTCAAGGTGAATCAGACACTTTCCTGCGAGATGAGCTTCGTTAGCGTGACTTTGATACAGTTGACAGAAGGTTACCCTTTACATTAATTTTTGTTGCAAAGTCACCTGTGCAAATGAGCAGATTCATACGGACCAATATCGTTGCTGCAACAATGATAAAAACTCGCAATTAAATAAAAATAAAATTAACATACAAAAAAACGTTCTACGCATTACGTTCTATTATTTACTTTCGTATTTTCAGGTGTCTGAGACGCGAGGTCGAGCATGCTTTCCCGTGAACAAACCCGCTTAGAACAATAACGTTGCTTTAGTAATGTATGTTGAGCACCGCTGAACTGCAGCAACAGTTTTATTTCTTTGGCACAAATTCGCTGCCGTGCTTTGATCTTTGCGATGGTCGGGGCTTGTTAACAACACATTTTTATCATTCAAACATGCCCTGACTTAGTTGAGAATAAACTGCGTCTGCTCCATTATAAGTTAGCTTTTGGCCGACTATCACATTTATATTCTGTGTAATAAGAGCTGTTAGTTTTAATAGCCTTAGGCATTCCTTCGCGCTTTAGCCAGTAGGTACGCTCCATAATGTAGACAGTCATAATTTTTCGGTCCGAAAAGGGCATTTAAATAACAAAGGCTGGCCCCCACTTTTGATATAGAACAAAAGATCTGCCCCACGTAAATTTCAATCGTGAAAATGCGATTCAAAGCAAAAAACCCACTGGAATTCGGACATTGACGGATAGCGCGCGCCTTCGCAGGCTAATTGAAAACGTAAATGGGATATACAGAAGGTCTTACGGGAACGCTGAAAACGGATGACAATAGCCACATATTTTACAGTAGTTACGATTAGCCTTTAGGTATTATACATTTCCAGTAATCGATCTAATAAGACCAAAGATGCCCTTGTCTGGAAATTAAAAGAAAAGATTTGTGAAGATACAGTACCAATACCACTCACTAACTGTGAAGGAAAACATCGTGAGGCAACCTGAGTGTCTGAGCTATTAACATACAGGAGCTCCGAGGAGCTTGGCCCCAAAAGTCTTCCATTTCTCTTCTCTCAGACAGAGGGTAGAGAGGGTATGGGCTTAATCACCACGCGTGCCCAGGGCCTCGATTATGTTACTGTATTATAGTAAATGACAGATAAACGGTCGGGGTCACGTGACGTGTTTTTTTATACCATTACCTAGAAGGTTTTTTACGCGTGCGCGGGTCGTCTCGAAGCGTCAATTAAATGAAATTGGCGCGTTTCGAGCAATTGTCATTGCACTAAGTCGCATTAACAGAATCTAGGCGCGGCTCAGTTGCACCAAGAGAAATGACAGAACTAAACTTATGATGCGAGTGGCAGTCCTTCTAGTATGTTCTTATGTAATGTTGAAACGGAGCGAGTGCGTGCGCTCCGTTTACTCTGACTCTACTGGAACACACTATGAGCTTAGTTAAATATTATTTCCTATCTGATCTGAAGCAGGCCAACTGGATTAATATAATTAAGGAAACGCTGGATATACACGTATTAGTCACACTACATTTTGTGCAAAATATGATCCAAATTAAACGTAATAAAGTAGGTATCATAGTGCTTTTATTACTACAATCGGCTTTTACTTTTTAGTTCCCCTGTTACGGACTTGATAGAGTGCACGACCGTTGATAAATTGGCGACTGTTTATTTCTTAGATAATATTTTTCTAAAAGCATTTTGAAACCATCTTAAAGGTGCAGTGCAGTCTTTATCTATAAAAACACGATTACTTAAAACCCTCCTCAGAGGCAGTTTAAGTAGTCTGTAGTCCGAGGTTAGGGGAAAAACGTAACCAAAGATTATTTCGACTGCCTCTGATGAGTGTTTTAAAGGAATCGTGTTTTTATAGATAAGACCGATGGGGTATAAGACATCTTAAAAATAGCCAATGACCTCTTTCAAATAAAAACGTTTTTGACAATCATTATAGATACTACGTTTATTTTTATACTACAAAGAAGAATTATATTTACAAAACCTGTCCTTACATTGAAATATAACGTTGACATTATCATTTCCGTTAATTACGGATTAAAACATGATTATTAAGCAATGGATCGTCGTATTATAGGTACCCACTTTGGAACGTCAAAAACACTGTTTGAGATATCCTTATCTATAAATTACAAAATAAATAGCTTTTATCATCACATACTGTACAAGTGCAGTCAAAGAGCTCTCAACGTTGATTATTTAGATTAGTATTAGAAACGGAATATATTTACTACTTGCAATTGAGAGAATATTGAGAATTTTAAAGCAATCTGACTGCACAGGATGCTCTTCTGTAGTATTTTCGTAAAAATGATTGCAGAAAGGCTTATTTTTCTCGTCTATTACCCTAAATTCCTTAACTATTATCGCTTAACCATAAAAAAAAAGAACAATACAAATAAATCGTATAAAACCGAATCACTTTTCTCCTACTCTGTAATTTATATAAAAACTTAAACTCAAATGACTCCCGGTGGTAAAACGATAATATGTAAGGAAACATTTAATAATTTCCTAATTAAAGTAAAGTAATTCATTCACTCGACAGAAGTCTCCGAATCAACTTTCCAATATAACGCGAAAGTGTGCTCTATAACAGCGGTGTTAGAAACTAAGAGAAAAAGAATGGCCATAAAATATTCACTATACTAGATCAACTCGGTCGGTACCAATTGCTTACATGCACTAGTATTTATTCACGGTGTTGCTTGCAAATTTTAAACTGACTAAGGGATGATAGCTCATAATACAAAGAAAACTGTTCTTAAAGTTTTCTTGCTTCGCGAAACAACAAAAACTATCGCTTGAATTTTTCACTGACATCTGAAATTTATTGCATCGATTATCATCATCATCATCAGCCCACATCTGCCCACTGCTGGGTATAGGCCTTTTCCCCATCACGCCATTCTTCGCAGTGTCTCGCCATTCGCATCACCACGTGTTCGTATTTTATTTGTTTCATTTTTGTCGCAAATTAAACATACTTGTAGAACAAAAGTTGTTTACTATGCTGAGTAGTATCACCCTTTAAATGGTTTAAGATTTACAAACCAACACCGTGTGACCCTGTTTCCACCAAAAAATCAAATAGTTTATGAGTAGAGTCTATTTTGCCTACCTGTGAATCAATCCACATTTTCATAAATCATAATTTAATATCTTCTATCCTACAATGAAAAAAATTAAAACAGCTTTTAGCAACGCTTTAAAGCAGGAGTATACATTACAGCGCCATCTAGCGAAGACAATGGTGTTCGGCACTGAGTAGACTTTCTGATAAAGAATACAAATAACCTTCCAATCAATAAGCGCCCTAACACCGCTCGCAACAGAGCACACGACCCACCTGCTTAGTACGGCGAACTCTTCTGCTTTATGACGGCTTGTACGCATTTGGCCATAGTGGGCGAGGCGCGGCTGATTGCGTCCGTCATGTAGAAGTCTTCCAGAGTCTTCAGCTGACAGTCCAGCTTGCCGGAGAGGGGCTTCTGAAGGCTCTGCGGGAACGGGGCTTATGTATTTATTTATCGTATGATAATTAACATAGGTCTTATATCTACGTAAGATTTATACAGCGTCCAGTGGCACCTTCACTCACACTAGATGGGTGAAAGGATCACTTGGAGGCTGCAGGGCCTGGGACATTGTTTTTTAGATGGATCAGGCTTGCCCAGCAACTATACCATCCTGACAGTCGGCCTAGTCGGCCTAGCCCATAGGAAAGACATGTTAATACGTGCGGAGCCAACCAAGCCGCGGATTTCCTCACGATATTTTCCTTCACAGTTAGCGTGAAGATTCAGGTTCAATTCCCAGTGCGGTCATGTACTTTTTTTAAATTTAGTTTCATATAACTTAATAAACTTAAATATCTTATTCTACCAGCGGGCGAAAACCACAAAAGCTTTATCTGCCGCTGGTATCACTCGGTTAAGGCAATGGGCATTGTCCTAAATATTGACAATAGTTACTAATGATACTTCATTTTAAAAGTATAAGGTCAGTGAATGTAATGCTACAATTATAAATTGATAATATTCACTGATTTCTTGTATTTTTGTGAATAAGTCTGTGACTAATTCGAGCTTCTAAAGTGCGTTTGACATCTTTATGAAAGTACCTTTAATATTTCTTATTAATAACGCTAAAAGGATTACGTTAAAAAAAACCAAATATAATTTATCTTTTACGTTTGCACAAATTAGGCGTGTTTTTAGTTTTGTTTATTTAAAGAGTTCTTGTATCGAGCCGTCGATGTCGTTTTTCCGTGCGTGACGTACTTCCGGTTTCGTAGACTCTGGTTCTTTTCGCGTCAAAAATTATTTAAAGCAGCCCAAACCGGAGTATTCAGCCCAGGCTCTCAAAATTGCCTATTTTCACTAAAAAATATATAAAAACAGAACATAATTTTTAGGACAAAGCCCATTGTGTAATTAATAAAACAAGAGTGTAACACTATCCCCTGTAGAAGTCCTACGAAAGTAAGAGTGTTTTACTTTTTCTTAGATAGTAAGATAGACAACACTTTACATAAAAACCGGCCAAGTGCGAGTCGGACTCGCGCACCGAGGGTTCCGTACAAACCTGCAATGTCAACAACATTTTTTCACGGGTTAAAGGCAATTAGATCTAAGTATTTGATATGAATTTCAACTTGATAGCTCTACGCGTTCATGAGGAAAAAAGTAATAAGTTTATATTTATTAAAAAATATATATTTTGTAATGTAACTAAAAATTTAAGGTTTTCGGAATTTTTCCTTTATGTGTGCTATAAAACGTTGCTTCATGCCAAATTTCAAGATTCTAGGTCGACTGGAAGTACCCTTTAGGTTTTGATTCCCTTGCGAGTACTTGCGAGTTTCAAAATATGCAGCTTAAATTGCTGTTTCTTTTGATTGCGTTGACATAGAAGTTAGATTTTGTTACAGCTTAAAGGTATTATAGACCTGAGTATTTGGTATGAATTTCAATTTAATACCTCTACGCGTTTATGAGGAAATGGGTAGTAAGTTTAAAATTATTAAAAAAATATATATTATGTGATGTAACTAAAAATTTATGGTTTTCGTAATTTTTCCTTTATCTATGCTATAAGACGTTGCTTCGTACCAAATTTCAAGATTCTGAGTTCACGGGAAGCACCCTGTAGGTTTTGATTCCCTTGCAAGTGTCGAAAATTTGCGGCATAAACGGCTGTATCTTTTGATTGCGTTGGCTTAGAAGTTTGATTTTTTCACAGCTTCAAGGGACAGTAGACCTGAGTAATTGATATAAATTTCAGCTTCATACCTCCACGCGTTCCTGAGAAAAAGGGTCTTGACAGACGGACGGACGGACGGACAGACGGACAACAAAGTGATCCTATAAGGGTTCCGTTTTTTCCTTTTGAGGTACGGAACCCTAAAAATGGAAATTACACAGATCCTCAGATTTCTTTTGCTTTCCTAAGGTAGGAGCTATGAACTGTCCTTCTGGAGGACAGATGTTCATAGAACTCCACGGTTGCTATGCTATCGCTAGGCCGTCCCATAGTTACCTGCGCGAGCTGCCGCGCCTGAGCGAAGTAGTTGTTGTTCTCGACGGTGCCGTAAGCAACGAGCGCCGGGCTGATCTGGCTCAATCGGTCGCGCACTTCGTCCAAATTGTCATAGGGCAGGCCTTCGCCCACCACCTCGGAGAGAGCCCTGAGAAGGAACAGCTTACATGAATGGTATACTAGGCAAACAGTGACACTAGGTAAAACTGTAGCCAGATTGTCATAGGGCGGGCCTTTGCCCACTATCTCGGAGAGCCCTGCAAATAAATAGCTTTAATGAGGGTTATACTAGGCAAACAGCGATGCTAGGTAAACCCTCAATCTTGATAATGGACGTTATCAATACTAGGAACGAGATGGCTACATTACTAATACCAACTAATACGCACGCGTAAATTAATTTCGGATCGCACTCGGTCCATCTCTTTCAGGCATTTTACTCCACTATAGGATAAAGCGAGACCCTACCTAATATTCCAAACGTCACGCAGCTTGCCCGGCGGCGTGACGGCGGCCAGCGTCTGCAAGGGGGCCCTCGGTGTTGATATATTATATGTGGCTCGCTTCTAAGAGCAGGCGCTCTTTGTGATATTATAAAGACACCTACCTAAGGATCTGCAGGCCGTCACGCGCCTTGCCGGGCGGCGTGACAGCGGCAAGTATCTGCTGGGCGCGGCCCCCGGCGTTAACATGAGTAAATCTTCTCGCTGTTGGCGGGTTCATGTCTGTGAAGTAGATATAGCTACCTAATGATCTTCCAGTCGTCACGCGCTTTTCCGGGAGGCGTGACGGCGGCCAGCGTCTGCTGGGCGCGGCCCTCGGCGTTGACATAAGTGGCTCGCTTCTCGGTGTAGGCGGCGCCGGGGAGCACGATGTCGGCGATCTCTGCGCCCGCGTCGCCGTGGTGGCCTGCGAACGACAATACGGTGAATAGACATAATTATTTAAAGAGCGCGTCATCAGAATTGGAATAGTGATATTGGTAGATTACGACGGCATCTTTGGGCAACGCGTCATCAGAAGTGGGACACTGATATTGGTCGATTACGACGGCATCTTGAGGCAGTGCGTCATCAGAAGTGGGACACTGGTCCTGGTAGATTACGACGGCATCTTTAGGCAGCGCGTCTCCAAAAATGGGGTACTGACCTTGACAAATGACGACGGTATATTTAGACAGTACGTCATCAGAAGTGGGATACTGACCTTAGTGGATGTCGGTGGCATTTTTAAGCAACGCCTCTGGTGTCTGGAGCTGGCACTTTTTCGTAGAAACTACTAACTTAACCTGTTCTTTCCACGATATTTCTGTTCCAAAACTTAGAATACTAGCTGTCAGCTGCTTATTTTCTTTTTTAATGCCTGTTCGAATTCAATATTTTGTACGACTTTGCTGTCATCAGAAGTGGGATAGCTTAATAGATGACAACTACGTCCTTCCTCGGCGCCTTCCTGGTTACAAATCCACTGTCTACTCCCAGTAATTAGAAAACCTTAGGGCCGTCTAGTTCGCAATCACTATTGTGGAAGCCTTCGAAACTGCGATGTCAAGTAATCAGAAGTGTGACACTGACCTTGGTAGATGACGACAGCATCTTTAGGCAGCGCCTCCCTGGTGAAGACTCCGTCGTCCGCTCACAGTAGATAGACAAGCTTAGAGCCTTGTACTCAAAGCCCAGGGCTGCCACTTAGAAGACACAGGCACTTAGTTGTGGAAACCACTGACCTAAGCTGTTGTTTCCACGCTATCACTGTTCTAAAACTTAGAATACTAACTCTCACCGCCCTATTTCTTTTTCTTATGCCTTTTTAATATTTTGTACGATCTTGCTGTCATCAGAAGTGGAATACGTTAATAGACGACGATTGCGTCCTGCGTAAGCGCCTCTGTCGCCAAATCTACCGCCTGCTCCCAGTAATTAAAAAACATTAGGGTCGACTCGTTCGCAATCACTATTGTGCAAGCCTTAGCGACAGCAATAGCGTCCGATCAGAAGTGGGATACTGACCTTGGTAGATGACGACCGCATCTTTGCATGTGACGACTCCCCCGTCCACCCCCAGTAGGTAGACAACCTTAGTGCCTTGCACTCAATGCTCAGGGCTGCCACTTACGAGAAACAGGCACTTTGGTGGAAACCACTGACCTAAGCTGAACTTTCCACACTATTCTACGTAAAAACATAGAATACTCACTATCACCGGCTTATTTCCTTTTCTAATGCCTTTTCACTATTTTGTACGACCTTTTTGTCATCAGAAGTGGGATGCTAACCTTGGTAGATGACGACGGCATCTTTAGGCAAGGCCTCCCTGGTGACGACTCCGCCGTCCGCCCCCAGTAGGTAGACCACCTTAGGGCCGCCTTGCAGCGGCGCGCCCACTCCGGCCTTGTACCCGATGTCCAAGGCCGCCACTTGGGACGCCGTGCGCTGAAGCACGTTCAGGACCTTGAAAGAGGGAAAATGTTTGACTTGAGTATATGAATAATTTCAGGAAAAATGCTACATGTATTACATAAAAAGATATAATTATTTTTATGTCCATATAGCCTTGATACGTCCCACTGCAGGGCCTTCTCTCAGAGAGAGAGAATGGGCTTAATTACTACGCGAGCCCACCACGGATTCGTAGAAACTCAGGTTTCCTCACGAGGTTTGCCTACATAGTTAACGAGAGCTATTACAACTTCACAAATGTACGTAACTTCGAAAACAAAGTCGAATGAGAGGCGAGAAAACAAAGTCGAATGAGAGCCGGTCCTACCGCTGCGCTACCACCGTAACCGTAAAAGATACATACTATAAGCAGCCTAAATTCGTCTCACTGCAGAGCTCCGAGAAAGATGTATGGTCATCATCACCAAGTGTGCTCACCGCATATTGGCGATTTCAAGCCACTATTGCACCTCTGAATATACAATACAAGACCTCACCCTCCACTCCTTATCTTCGAGTTTATCCTGCAGTCTGGCGGAAAGTTCCTGTGTGTAAGCCAGCAGTGCTGCACCCTCGGGTGTCTTGAGCTGGTCGGCGCCAAGGATCACGACGGGCCGCTTGGCTTGCTCCAGCCGCTTCTGGACCTCGCTGGAGGAAGTCCCGCTGGCCAGCTCCTTGAGGATGGTGGCCGAGTCACCCACGTGCTAAGGGAGGAAAGAAGAGGTAAAGTTGGAGTACATAAATTAATAAATTACTTGCATACAACACTATCACTCGGCCTGGGCTCAAACTATGAAACCCTGTGGTGTGGTAACCACGCAAGAACTGACTGAGGCCAGTCATACAAATCAAGTACCGAGGCCGAGCAGTCAGTGTTGTGATCTTGAATTCCTGGTGTGCAATAAAGAATACTCTTCTATCTGTTTTGGTAACCCACAGCACCAGACCGCTAGACAAACTTGAGTCGGTACTCAAGTAGTGATGACTGTCTCCGGCGGTCCATAGGTCAGATTAGTCAAGAATACGGATTTTTTTACAATCATTGAACATGCTGAAATGTGCGGACGAGCGTAGATTCACTAGGCCCAAAAATAGAAAAGCCGGTCTCAGGTCCATTTTCAACCGGACATTTAACTAACACTCCTGCCTGCGTATCCGCGTGTTCGTCTTTTGATTAAAAGCAGACAAGCGGGACTTACATATATTGGCCAGATACGATCGTAAAAAGGGCATGCCCGTCTGGCTAATGCCGGACATCTGGGCGAGAGGGATGCGAGAAGTGAAAATAGCCTTAAAAACTCACAGTGTACTCGTAGGTGAGGTCAACCTTCGGGCCGAGGAGCGCCACGTCCGTCTCCTTGTGGACGAAGGCTTTGCGGATGCGCGCGTTCAGAAGGGGCGCTTCGAAGCGCACGTTGGTGCCGATTAATAGGACGAAGTCCGCGTCCTCCACGTCTACGTATTGAGAAAGGTAAAGGCGAAATGAGACTTATGAAATAGAATAGAAAAAGTTTATTCCAAAGACAGAACACACATACAACAACAACAACAGCTGATCCGGAGCATTCGTCGGTAGCCCCACATCTCGAAAGCCTCGAAAGTCTTTTTCTGAGATCTTCTTTTACGGTCCATGACTCGCAACCGTAAAGAACGACAGGCCATATGTAACAATGCAAGATCTTATTGCGGAGTTTAATGGAGAGTTGCCGACAGCACAGAACTTTAATCAAGGTCATGAATGAGGCTCGGGGTATTTCGATACGCCCTCGTATTTCAGTATAGCTTTCCCATGAGGATGTCAGCCGTGATCCGAGATACTTGTACTCTCTCTACGATATTCGGTTCGATTCGTAAGTCCACCTGTTGTTAGAGCCCGCTGGCAAAAACCACCATAAAATTTGTCTTAAGCTCTGGTTTCCTCCAAACGCGGGGGCGTCGTGAAGCGGCCATAATACAGCGGTGAATGACGTCACTACAACGTTGTCTACATACACAAAATGGCGCGGTTTCCTAGAGAACTTAACGTTGCAATGACCAAAAAACGCTCTTTAGGTAACCACGCCATCTTGATTTCATGGCCAACGTTTCAGTGACGTCATTTGCCGCTGAATGGCGACCGCAACAAGACGCCGCCGCTTTTGGAGGAAACCATAGCTTTAGAGACATTCATGTTCAACCTAACTCTTCTGCTACACTCATAGACCTTGTTTACAATCATTTGAAGACTTTCTTGGAAGGATGCTAGCAGGACAATTTCAAGGTCAACAACCTGCGATACGCGGATAAGACTGCTAATGCTTGGTTTTTTTAATTTATATATTTATTTATTTTATTTATTTACATGTTAGATATCTTAAATAATTAATACTATATTTCGAGGCATTTTACTATAATCAGTGTGTGCTCGCTTATTTTTAGCATTAGGTTTGTATTTTTAAAAGTAAAGTTTTGATAGTTCCGTCGCCCACGTGCTGCCCACTTGACAGCTGTCAAATTCGGTTGATATAAAAAGCGGTCAGCACGGGCGCGCCGGCACTATCCACAGAGAAAATAATCACTACGTTTTAGCACTATCGGTTGAACTGTCGAAGCGTTATCATATTGTCAAAATGTTTGTGAATCAATAAACGTTGAAAATATACCAACCTGAGTTGTGATTTCTGAACATAGTTAAAATACATAAATATTGCAACATGACAGTAATTAGGTACACCAAATTTACAATATAATTTAAATCCTGTTCTTAATAAGAGGTGCCTAAGAGCTGGGGAGTGCTGAAAATCAGCGTTGGTTCCTACTTGGTGGTAGTCGACATGTTCGCTGAGCTCTTTTCAATTACCAAAATTGGTTGGCCGCAGTCTAAAAAATTGTAAATCTCGGTTATTATTATTTTATTACTCATTGTGTGTTTTGGTAATAAACGTTTACTATTCTATTCTAAAATTAAATTTAAAAAACAAGAAAGACCGCCAACGAATTCATTAATGAATGGATCCAAAAATGTTGGATGGGTTCATGCGGCATGTTTCATTTACCCAGAATTTCCCAGAAAGTAGAGTGAAACATCTCAACTCATGTTAACTCAACTCAAGTAACATCATCATCAGGGGCGGATTTCCTTTAATGCCAACTAGGCTCAAGGCTAGGTCAGGCTGACGCCGGGCGCGGGCAGCAACTCGTGGAACAAACACTAACTCGCGAGGGATGATTCAAATTATATAAGAACGAAAAACAATAAGATGATCCGGCTAATGGGACAACATACAGAAAATTCATAAATTGTCATCTGTAATAATAATAATCTAAAATATAAAAATCTCGTGTCACAGTGTTTGTCATTGACCTCCTGCGAAATTGCTTCACCGATTTTTATGAAAAATATTTGTGTATATTTGGTAGGTCGTAGGCTAATTAATATGGCAAAACAACGTTTGCCGAGTCGTCTAGTAATAATATCGTTTATTGACAACCAAATATTTGGAATCCATACATATTGTGTAGATATAATGTAAATAACATAAATCTGTAGCTCAGAAAAATAAAAAACGGGGGCGGCTAGGGTAGCCAATACTGCTAGTCTGCTTCTGATCATCATCAGCTAAGATTTGACCACTGCTGGGTATAGACATTTGACCACTGCTGGGTATAGGCATTTGACCACTGCTGGGTATAGGCATTTGACCACTGCTGGGTTTAGGCATTTGACCACTGCTGGGTATAGGCATTTGACTACTGCTGGGTATAGGCATTTGACCACTGTTGGGTATAGGCATGTGACACTGCTGGGTATAGGCATTTTCAACATCATGCCATCTTTCGCGGTCCGTTTCTCGGCCGCCACTCCGTTACTGACCTGATCCACCAGCCGCCTTCTAGTCATTGACATAACACGTTCAATTCAAGACATTGATTGAAGACTATTTGCCTCTCGGTCAAGACTCGAAAGTGTCTCACTCACTCGCAATCTTAGTGTTGAGAAGATACGAGGAGCGCAGATCACTGCCGGCGCCCTCCAGCGGGAAGTACTGCTCTGTGCACACTTGCTCGCAGCCCAAACGGTTGGCCAAGTCCTTGAGAGCCACCAGGGACTCTGCGTCGGCCATGTCACCGGCGACCACGAGAAGCTGAAATAGAAATTGAGTGTTATTCTGGTGATAAAAAGAAGACGTTTTAACGGCTTTAAGTCTGAGCTAGAATTGATGCGTCACGCCCTAGCACTCATAAAGAATAGAATATGTGACAAATCTCCTGTTTTCAAACAAGAACCAAAGCTGAGCAAAAACACTATAAAAAGTAAACTTAAATTACATAATTATGCTACAATGTTGCTGATCTCAATTTGTGGTCTTACCTACTTTAATTGTTTAGTAAAGTAAGACTACAATTTGAGATTATAATATAGTATAATAATATAATTAGAACAAATAGTTAATTAAGTATGCATGTGCAAAAAAGTGCAAAAGAGCGATCCTCCCACAAATTGCGACAATTATAAGAATGGATGGTGCATGTAAACTGAATAAATAAATAAGGGAAAAAAAGGGTTTTCTAACCTAATCTATCTGAGTAATCGTTTTGTCAGTACAGTTTTATAAAATCATACAAACTGAACAGTCTTATTATACACGTTTCGATCCATCGGTCCAGTGCGATCGTAACCATTTCTCCCAGCGTGTGTGGCTTCCATAACATAACGCAACCTAACCTAACCTTAGCTTATCAGCAGGTACATCACGACGAGCTCTACCCACAGCAAAAGTGCCGCCCTCCCCACTCGCAGGACTCGAGATTGGCTGTGATCCTAACCCAACATAACCCAACCTAACCTTACCCTATCGGCAGGTGCATCACGCAGAACTCTACCCGCAGCTACGATGGCGCCTCCCCACTTGCAAGGCTCGATATTGTCGCGGCTGTGATCCTAACCTAACATAACCCAATCAAACCTAAGATAAGATAAGAATATTCTTTATTGCACACAAGAAGCGAGACATAAAATATGAAAGATACAATGAAAAAGTACAATGGGCGGCCTTTACCGTTTTGGAAACCATAGTACAGGATATACCTAGTTTGGTTTCTAACGTGATAAATAGATTACGGATACTAACATCTAGGTCAACTTGTTAATTAGTCATAACTTTACATGTTTGTTTGTTTACCAATGTTTGTTTCTCAATAAATATCTTTATAGATAGATAGATAGATAGATAAAACATTTATTTGCATCTGCGTACACACACATATACAACAATTTAAATACAAGAAATAGTTGCACAAGAGAAAACAGAGCGCAATTTTACAACATTGAGACAAACAGAGAGCACAAAAATGCAAGCACAGGCAACACAACAGAATACGAGAAAACGATTTGTGGGTGTGGCAAATGCAAAGGGGCTCTGACTCAGCATATGCTGAAGAGGCAGACCACTCCAGCGCTGGTCTTCCGTCAGTACCCAGTAAAGCGCTGACGTGCAGCACTCGGAAACGAAACTAGGTTAATAAATAAATAAATGAATCGGCAGCAATTGGATATTCAAATGTCAAAGTATAAATTATTAACGATAGCATTAACGGTATATTAAATTAAATAAGTACATATTGAATAAATGTCATTGTGATAGTAATATGTCGAATTATGATGTAGTATTTAATATTTATTTATTTAAGTGCATGCTTCGTGACGAAGTAATGCCCAATAATTGTGTATGTCCCTTTATAATAATAATTAATTAATTAGACACATGTCAAAAATATAAATAGGATTACTTACATTATAATTTAATTGAGAAAATAAATCTATACTAATAATAAATCTGTAAGGGTCGGTCATGGAGTAAGTTAGTTTGTTTTCAGAGATACTGTGTTCATAGGCTCAATATATGATACTGAAACTAATTTCACGATTTTTAGAATTTTTTTCTGTATGTGTCAATCAACCAATTATCCTAATTTGATGAAATTTGGTATAAAAACATATAGACATCTGGGACACAGGATAGGCTATTTAAATTCTAGCTCCAGTTATGATAAGACGTGGCCCCCATACAAATGCTTCGTAAAAATCGAAATGTACGCGAACGGAGTCGCGGGCACAGCTAGTAAATAATAAACTCGTGGATGAGTGCATAGGAAAAATTATGAAGAAATCAAAAAAGTAGTTGTAGTTTATCTCATCTACCTTATCGGCAGGTACGTCACGCAGAGCTCTTCCCGCGGCTAAAATGGCGTCCTCCCACTCGCAAGGCTCGAGGTTGCCGCGGCTGTCCTTTAGCATGGGCGTGACCAGTCGCTGCCGCTTCAGACCGTCGCACGCGAAGCGGGACTTGTCTGACAGCCACTCTTCGTTGATTTCCTGCGAAGACAGTGTTTGGTTAGCTGTAACTTTTCCGCTCCAACGGCCATCAGTTCTCTGAGCTATGTGCCCCACCGATTCTTCGAGCTATATTTATAACTCGGGTTTTTCTGCGGATAACCTTATTCCTGATTCGATCACGCTCCATTAGTACATTATAGTAAGATAAGATAACAATATTCTACAATGACAGATTCACATCTCATGAAACGATTTTTTATTCCAATGAAAAGCCTAGAAAGTTTATACGTATGCGCACATAGAAGTGAAGCAGCATTGAAATGAATTCGACCCATTAATTTTAAGATGCATTTTTGCAAAAATGTGTGAAGAGTGTTACTATGAAAATCAATATCTCCCGAGCTGCCTAAAATCGTAATGACGCGGTAAATGCGGGTGGGTGTTCGATATAAAAAAACTAGCAGCTCAAGTACCTCATTGGTCCTGGGAAGGATGCGCAGAACCTCATTGGTGCGTGTGGCTACCACAATGTTACTGCCGAGCGGGTCCAGCACATCCACGGAATCGATCTGGAACAGTTCATTTATGATAGATAAAGATTAATTTTATAAATGATATTCCATTTTTAGTACAGCCTAAATACATTAGATCCCACTGTAGTATTCAGGCCTTCTTTCAGAGGTAAAGTATAGGCTTAATCACCACGCGTGTCCACTGCGGATTGTCGATTTCAAGTCCTGAGGTATGTGAAGCGAGGCGAAATAAGCAGTGTCTCTACCCACCCTCCTAGTCTCCCAGGGTCGGGCAGCGAAGCTGTAGGGCTTGGACGTGAGAGCTCCCACTGGGCACAGGTCTATGATGTTGCCCGATAACTCCGAAAGGAACATTTTCTCCACATAGGTTCCAACCTGGAATAGAGGCATGGATTAGGGGAAGTCGGTGTTTCTTTATTTTTGGTTTTTTCATTTTTTATGTAATGGATATCACTGGTTTTAATTGATTATCTTTTAGTTTTTTATTGGTATCTGAATGTCTATTTTTGCTTTGTGCAAATTCCTAAAAGAATAAGTAAAGGAAGTTATTGGATGAGACCTTATCATTTAAATCGGTCAGAAAATATAATATAGCAATAGATATTGCAATATATATGTTTAAAAGCAAAATTCTCTAGATTATTGATAATATTCCCACAAAATAAAAAACTTTTGATATATGTATATAATATGTACTTTGGAGAATTCAGAAATTATTTTATAGTGAACAAACTTCACATTCCTATAAAGAAAATATTTCAGGTTGACGTAGAATTCAAACCCATGTCTCCAGTAAAAACATCAAAATCTATCTAATTATTTTGTTGTGTTTTATACTTATATTTTATTTATAAGGAATAAGGATATGAAATGAATAAGGAATAAGAAAGAAAGACATTTATTGGTACAAATTAATTAATTAGTTACTGCGTATTCTGCTAAATATACATTTGGCATATTTCATTTGGTGTTATGTAAAGACAAGTACCCTATTAGGACTTGAATATAATGTTGTGCCCATAACGCTCACTCGTACATCTTCTAATAATAGATAAATCGTTTTTAATTATATGCGCGAATTAATCGCGCGAAACATACGATGTTCATAGAATATTCATAGATATTAGTATTAACAACATACATGGATATCACTGGTATTTAATTTGGTATTGGTTAAGATATCGTTATATAACTCAACGAATACCTTTTCAATTCATATCAGCATTGCTGGAAAATATCAATATTTCAATATGCTTGACTTATACCTGCATTTCGGTGCCACGGCCTGTGGTGCCAAAGTCATCGATGCCGGCCACTTCCGAGGCAAAGCGGATACAGCGCGTGCAGTGGATGCAGCGCGTCATTATGGTCTTGATCAGGGGCCCAACGTCTTTGTCCTCAACAGCCCTAGAATTTAGAAGATTTTCAGAGTTGTGGTAGTGGAGCGGTAGAACGCCGGCTTCTCATTCGGGAGGTCGGGACCTTGCTTTCTAAGTTAAATATATTTGTGAAGTTATAGAAGCAATCATCATCATCATCAGCCATTTGACGCCCACTGCAAGACATAAGCCTCCTTCGTGGTTTTCATAACCATGAGGGGTTTTGCCATAATCGCCACGCTTGGCAGGCGGGTTGGCGATCGCAGTATGCGGTTGGAATCTCAGGAAGACGCTGCTGCCCGTCTCCTGGTAATTGATTTCCTTAGTCGCCTTCTACGACATCCACGGAAGGAAATGGAGTGACGCTATTCTTAATCCGGCGCCACGCGCGCCACATAGTAGCAATACCACTCGCTAACTGTGAAGGAAAGCATCGTGAGGAAACCCTAATGTCTGAGGTATTTACATACCTCAGCACTTGCTACATACAATGGCTCAAATAAAGTGCGGAAATCTCCGGTCGAACTAAAACTAGCCCTAGAATTTGTGTAACTTTGACATCGGTATTAAGCCCTCACGAGGAGGACCTCAGCTGTGTAATTGCAAACTGACTACTATCTTTCTTCCTTATACATTTTTTATATCTACTTGTGTTGTTACAGTTTATATGTGTATTTACACAGTTATGAAAGAGAACTTTAAGATGCATGGATATAAAAGAAATTTACTTAAAATCTAGAATTCAACGACAGCCCCCAAACTCGGCTGAGCCTGTATCTTGTGGACTCTTTTTCAGTTTTAAAATATTAATTACTTTAATAAACGACTGTCTAAAGCACACTAGACAATTTGTTATTTCTATATTGTATATATATCTATTTATATATATTATGTATTATAAGTTTATAGTGTAAAAATATTTACTTATTTATTATTGAGTATTTGTCACCTTATCTAATTTTAGTAGAAGTAAATCGTCTTATCCATCAATTTTGTATGGCTACCAGTTAATTTCTTACACTACCTGTGGGTGAAAATGCTTATAGCATTAAGTCTGCCACATTGCCTTTGTATTTTTTACTTATGTGCAATAAAAATTTTAATTTTAACTATTTTGTGCTGCTATCCTATTTAGGTCTATAATGTGTTATTGAAATTACATAAAACCTAGGAACCGTTTCTTTAGTATCAATTTCAACAGATAGTCACAAAGATTCTACTATAAAATATTTAGATAAAATATATATACAAATATATTTGACTAGAACACAAATTAAACAGGAGAAGAATCTCACCTCTTGCCAGAGAAATGAATGTCAGTGAAACGGCTCTTGTCTGATCCGAAAGCCATGGATTGATCCTGTAAATCACACTCGCCGCCCTGGTCACAGATGGGGCAATCCAATGGGTGGTTCACCAGCAGGAACTCCATGACTCCCTCGCGAGCCTTCCTCGTTAAGTCAGAGTTGGTCTTCACCCTCATGCCCTTCATCACGGGCATGGCACAGGCGGCGACCGGCTTTGGTGACTTCTCAACCTCCACAAGACACATGCGGCAATTGCCAGCAACAGCAAGACGTTCATGGTAGCAGAAACGGGGTATTTCGACACCTGCTAATGCTGCAGCCTGAAAATTTTATAGTTAGTTGCACAGTCATACACAAACAAGCCTGTATTTTGCAGGGGCAGGGGTAGGCCATTTGCCAAAATCCTGAATGACTTATCGACCTATCACTTTGTTTTGATGAATTAGTCATTCATTTATTTCCACCACAAAACTTACATTGCTAGGGGAAGCAAAGTAAAAACAGATTGTTTTGTGCAATGTTTCATGAAAAAATGAGCATGAGACAATAACATGAGATGAGATCATTATCGGAAAAATTCCTTTGAAAGTTTGGGAAAGGACTGAGTTTAATTTACCTGCAATACAGTGGTGCCAGGTGGTACAGCTACAGGCTTGTCATCAATGAAGACCTCCACATTAGGCGGGACCTGATCAGCGAAGCGGCGCGCCGCCAGCGGAGCCACGCGCGACGGCGAGCTCAGCGCCGGTAGCGAGAGCGCCCGGTATAGCGGCTGGCGTAGCATTTTCTGCACAAAACACCAAGCAACTTATCAGAACTTCACAATACGCGTTTATAAGGATAGACTCGATGTTTATGCTCTTTTTATGTATCCAGCGAATGCTTGCTGCTCAGAGAAGGTACGCAGGTGATGGTATGGTAGATAAGTGAAGATATTTACTGAAAATATCGGTAAATTGCAGTGTTATTGTTACATAAGTTAGGAGATCTAACCTAAACAAATATCGAAACTTTCGCAAGCTACACACAACTATGGTAAGAATACGAAGCAAAATATACAGGAATGTTCAACTTTATCAAATTTTACGCCGTAATAGTCGTAGATACGTGATTTTCGTACCGAAAAATATTTTCAGTTTAGCGATCGAATCAGAGAATTGACAGATCGGAAAACGTCAAAAAAAGTATGCGTTCAAAATTTTTCAAATATAGGTACCTACTGTGAGTTTGATTGTTTAAAAATCGAAGATAAACATCGGTTTAGCAGGGAGACCAACACTATGACACCATCTCTCTCTTTCTAATTTTCTGTTGCTGTCTCTTTCTTCCTCTCGTTCATTTTGAGCCGGGCCGTGTGGTGCTAGTACATATTTTTTCTTAATTTCTCCACGAAAATGGCTTTCGGAGACGTGAAATCTGCACAGGGCCTCAAGGAACTCAACGAGTTCTTGGTCGACAAAAGTTACATCAACGGGTAAGCCGTTTTTCCCATGATCATAAAGGTTGGAATTCATAACCACGTCAAACCTCGTTTCTCACTTGAACTTGCTTATTTTTAGACCTTAACCTTCCTCAAGCCTTATCTATCCGAAGCTCGGATACGCCAAACCCTAAATCAACTTAAAATTCGAAAATAACGCATGTTCAAACTCACTTTCCCATTAGCACAGCTGTTCTTATCTCGCCTTTTTTCGCAGCTACCTGCCATCGCAGGCCGATGTGCAGGTATTCGAGCAGGTCGGCAAGGCGCCGGCTGCGAGCCTGGTGAACGCACTGCGCTGGTACAACCACATCGCGTCGTGGTCCCCGGCCGAGCGCAAGGGCTGGCCCGCCGGTGTCAGCCCCCTGAGCGCGGGAGGCAAGCCCACAGCTCCCGCCGCCAAGCCCGCCGATGATGACGATGACGATGTTGATCTGTTCGGTTCTGGAGATGAGGAAGAGGTAGACTATTGTGGTTCTCTTTCTAAAGTTGTGATGATCTCCCCCTCCGCTATGTAACTGTTTACTTATTGACCCATAACAGAGGCGTGAGAGTGATTAGGTCCATACTCTCTCCTCTGTGAGAAAGCCCTTTAGTGCAAATTAATGGGATACAAATACTGAGTCAAATGCAAAATCAGATTCTACGCCTGCCATCTTAGGGGCTCTGGATCGGATTGTTTACCAAATTTTATATTATTAAGTCTGCAAAGGAGAATACAGTCTATTGTATTCTAAAATAAACATAGTCATAAACTGTTTGTGTACTGGACTGTAGTCCAAGGTATGTACACATAGAAGTTTGCCAAAATGGAAGTGTGATATGTGGTACTTAATCTAACACATAAAGTACGTAATTTAGAACTAAATTAGCACAGTAATTGAGTATTTGTCATCGTCCGCCAGAAACAACTCCATATCAGACTTTCAAGTGTGAAAGTTGGAGCTCCCTACTAGTTTATCAATATAGGGAGTACTCGCACCCCCTTTATGTGATTCTTTGCTCGACTGTGGCCAGTAACCCTCAGCGGAAAGTTATACGATCTCCAATAGTAATATATTATAAAACTGATAATTTTGATGAATTTTATAGGCGTTCAAATATGTCAAATGAAATTAATGTTGTTTATTATTCCAGGATGCGGAAGCTGCTCGAATCCGCGACGAACGACTAAAGGCGTACGCCGACAAAAAGTCGAAGAAGCCCGCCCTCATCGCCAAGTCATCTATACTCCTAGACGTCAAGCCCTGGGATGATGAAACCGACATGAAGGAGATGGAGAAACTCGTCCGCACCATCGAGATGGAAGGCCTCCTATGGGGAGCCTCCAAACTCGTCCCTGTCGGCTACGGCATCCACAAGCTACAAATCATGTGTGTCATTGAAGATGACAAAGTCTCTGTTGACATTCTCCAGGAGAAGATTCAAGAGTTCGAAGACTTCGTACAGTCTGTCGACATCGCCGCCTTCAACAAAATCTAAATGATGCCTCTCAATAACTTATTCCTTTAATAAACACGCATTTTTAAACTTCAATTTCTTTTATTTTTCTCAATTTACAAAATCTACACTGATTACATTCTAACATTTGTGGCAGTTTCTGAATTGTGACTCACTATATAACAATACCTACTTAGGTATTATCCACAGACCATATTGTCCTACCTCGAGCCAAAAAAAAACAAGACAGGAAGTTACTTGAGTATTTACTTAGTGGAATTCTCAATTCAGAAACCGGCAGATAAATTCAATTAGTCAAAATCAAAAGACAAAAGTATTCTTATGACAACAGTTTGTCCTCTAACTTTATCACATTTCATACAAAGTAATTACATTATCAATAATGAGTCAATACCTTTTATGTTCAGGCCTAAGATGAACTTGTTAGCATTACGACATACAGTTGAAATTAATTTTTATTGTTTAGTTGCATGATTGACTGTATCTGTAACATAAATGGAATGAAGTGTGTTAAGCTGAAACAATTCCCACACAAATGATTTTTTCAAAATTTGTTAAAACATTTACATAATTATACACTGAAATTATGTACCTATCTATCCACCTGCAGGACATAGGCCTGCCTCATGGTTTTCACAACCTATATCTACCGATATGTACCTATATCTTCATTATAATTTATTTATTTTATTTTATTAAGGACATCAACAGCGAAAACCAATAATTTTAACACAGTAATAAAGATACAGTTCACAAGGCCAATAACAGATCTCCACAAATAGGCAGCTAGACTTTTATTTGCGCTTATTTATATTTTCTTGGAAAAAAACAGTACTTTATAAGCTTCAATGAGATCGACAATTTAGTCCATACAAACAATATCAATTTAACTTTAGTATTAATCTACTGTTATTTTTTTTCAAGGAAATGTAAATTCAGATAAAGATCTTAATTTCTGTAGACAGATACAATATCAGTGTGTCATTATGTTTTTAACAAATTTGGAAAAAAATCATTTGTATGAGAATTATCCCACCTTAAAGGTTTAAATGGAACAGAAATTGGGATTCATATTAATTTATTAAAATGACTAGCTGTGGAAGGTTGTACCATGTCTAACTGAAACAGATATCTCGACCTCACTCTTGTACAAGTGGTTTCTGGAGTACATTCACTCCATGTCAGTTAGGACTTTAATCTCAATAAAGTTGGACATGACCAACACTCTATGTAGAATCAACACCGATGCCAACTTTCAGGCAGCCTCACTATTCTTAGCAGCAATATCACCAAGATTTGCTTGTAAGAACATGTTGGGGATGTCACTTCCAAAGTAGATCTTATTATTGAGTGCTAATGCCTCATATTTCTTTAATTCTAAGTACTCTTTTGTCAGTAAGGCTTTGTTGGCCTCTGCCTGTCTTTTCAAGTGATAGAAGTCTGCCTCAGCTTTCGTGTGCTGCTTAGCTTTGTGAATACTATCTTCAATGAGCTCCATTTTTTGAAGAGACTCCTTCTCCATGATTTTTTGTTCGTATTGTATTTTCGCCACTAGAGCTTCCTTTTCTGCTTCTATGATTGCTTTGCGCCGAGCAGTTTCTGCCTCTTTTTCAACCACCTACAATAATAATAAAATCATTATCAATGGTCATGACCTCAGAACATTGTGTTCTGTGCTCATGACCAAACATTACAATGACTTCTGAAACAGATTGAAAATAAGAAACTGCTTGATATTGCGATGCAGAGCAAGATGGACATTTTTTTGTTCAAGCTTGCTATTGTGTCTCATGCTATGGGAGATCTAAAGAAATATTTAATGAATTGCCTTCTGATGTTGAGCTGCAATAAGCAGTTTAGACTTCTCGGCCTCCATAAGTTCGTAGTTTTTGCGAATAGCTTCTGGAATCTTCGGCTTTGTGACACGGACCGCCTGCACCCTCAGCCCTGGAGCCATTTCATTCAAATCCATTTGGAGAGCCTGTGAATAATCAATGTAATTATTTAGTTTTGCAAAAGTATTCTTTTAAGTGGAAAAAAAAGTTTTAAATAAACCAACTCTTATATAATATTTTCTAAGGTTAACACAAGCACTAGACATAATAAAAACTTTGAATTTGCACGGATATTTACTCGTTAACTTTCATTTTACAATAATGACATTTACATGTGAAATTGTTGATGAAAATAATGTCACAGAACTACTTTCATGCCACTAGTTTCGTAATTTAAAATTCGGCTTAAGACTCCTCAAACTCACAGTTCGTAAGTTCTCATCGATCTGATCAAACAGATCAATGTAGACTTCGTGCAGGGTGTGGGCGCTGCAGAACTGGTTAAGCTCATGATGCACCTTGTTGAAGATAAGAGTCTTGTCGTAGTCAGCGGTGAAGTTACGCACCACATCTAGAGCTGTAAATAACACATGTCATTTTGTTATATGGATAATAGAATAGAATATTATTTCAAGACACCGAGATCCAAGATATGAAGCGGTGGTAGCCTAGTGGGTAGAACATTGGACTCGGAAGCGGGAGACCCAGGTTCGATTCCCAGTGCGGGCATGTACCTATGACTTTGTTTTCTAAGTTATGTACATTTGTGAAGTTAAAGTAGGAATACCACTCGCTAACGGTGAAGGAAAACATCGTGAGGAAATCTGGGTGTTTGAGCTATTCACATGCCTCAGCGCTTGAAATCGCCAATCCGCAGTGGGCACGCGTGGTGATTAAGCCCATACTCTCTCTCTGAGAGAAGGCCTGTGCCCTACAGTGGGACGTATATAGGCTGCTTATGATGACCGAGATCCAAGAAAAACACAATAACAAAGAATACCTAACCTATATCCTATTTGTACAATTTACATTGATATGCAAGTCGCACCAGTGTTTTATGAACCTGGTGTCAAGATGCTCCGCAATCACAGCCAAGATGCCAGGAATATAACACTTTCAATTCCACTAGGTTTATTTAGGTAAGTATGGTGGCTTACACATTGAACACACTCAATGCCCACTCTTTTTCTTACCACTAGTAGGTTCCAGCTTGTTAACAACTTCTATTCTTTCAAAGTAAATGAGGACTCCACCGCTGGTACCACAAGGTACATTCTTCACTTCATCAGTCTGGAGCGTGGTCTGGATGGCTTTGTATGAGGTGAGAAGGGGTATCATCATGTGGAAGCCCGGCTGACTTGTTACAGGTAGCAGTGCACCACCCTAGAATGCAAAAAATATTATAAATGAGAGCAAAAAACAGATAAAAGTCGGATGGTGCTAAATCTGGTGAATATGGGGGATGAGGTAACAATTCAAAGCCACTCTGATGAATTTCTGCCATGGATGGTACAGAAGTGTGAACGCGCGCATTGTCCTGATGAAACAAGACTTTTCTTCTCAATAAATTTGGACGTTTTTCTTTGATGTCGTCTCTCAAACGTTGCAGCAAGTTGCAATAGTAATTAGAGATGATTGTTTCTCCTTTTTTAAGGTAATCTACCAGAATTATAACCTTTGAATCCCAAAAAACCGATGCCATGACTTCACCGGCCGATAAAACGACTTTAGCCTTCTTTGGGGTGGGTGATCCTACTTTTTTCCATTGTTTTGACTGTTCTTTAGTCTCTGGTGTACAGTGGTGAACCCAGGTTTTATCTATTGTTACAAATCTTTCAATAAATTCCAGTAGATCGGCTTCATGTAACTAAACAGTCTCGGGAAGTTGTGAGTCGAATGCGTTTTTGTTCAACTGAAAGCAGCCGCGGCACCCACCGCGCAGACACCTTAGAAAATCCAAGTTGAGTGGTAATTTTATGATGTGTTCGCTCAGAACTGATGTCTACAGTCTTAGCTATCTCCTCGACAGTCAATCTTCGATCAGATAAAATTAAATCACAGATTTTTTCTTTGTTTTCATCAGTGGTAGCCAGCCACTCCGGGACTCGTCTTGAATGGTCTCACGACCACGCTTAAACTCTGCCACCCAGTTTTTAACAGTCACGTACGAAGGAGTAGACTCACCCAAAGTCGCAGACATGTCTTCATGCATAGCTTTTGGAGTTAAACCTTTCAAAATCAAGTATTTGATCACTGCACAATGTTCAATTTTATCCATTTTTAAAAATAGTTCTGACTTGACTTATGGTATCACATGTGGATAGAAAATTAATTACAGTGAATGAACGAAACGTCGCATATTTGTTGCTAAATAATGTAGCTTCAAAACGAGGGTAGTTATAAAATATACCGATGACTCTTAACTATGTTAGGCTAAGAACTTTTCAAATGACCCTCGTACCAAAACGGTTGATAGAAATAATTGAAATAGCAATAATGTCTATCAAGTAGTTTTGCTAAGGTGACTCATTAATTCGAGAAATATTAACCATGTCTATCAATTTCTTGATAGCATTTGTTAACATGTCATTACTCCTAAGGAGTGACATGGAAATTGTTACATTACAATTTAAAATGCCAATCCATGTTGGGCGCGCGTGTTATTAACGCCCATACTCTCGCATGGTGATTAAGCCTGTGCCCTACAGTGGGATCTTGTAGTCTACTCATATAATATATTGGCAAATAGACTGGATAAATTTTATGAAAAACTCGCATTGATGCAGTAGAGGCAAAATCCAAAACTCACGTGTCTAATTCCATCGCGATTACTTTTGCATCGTAGCTAAAAAATAGTACAGTAAATAATAGGTTTGTTTACTCACGCGATAGTAGACGCCGAGATGACCTTCTTCAACTTTATGCAGCGAGAAGTGTACTGTGACACCTACCGCTAGGATTATCAGTGCTAGTACCGAAGACTGATCCGCCATTGCGGGACTAAAAGAATAAGTTGTTGATACAATGGCACAGAAATGGGTACTGAGCTATTTTTAATAATTGTACTGTATTCAAACCAAATTAATTTATAAATATTTTGTTTTCTTGGTGAATATGAAGATTTTTAATAAATAATTATACTTTATTGCACACAAGACATTTAACAGGACATTATATAAGAAATAACATGTACAAAGGAGAGCTTATCTTATCTACTCTTACAGAGTTTTCTTCCTTGCTGGAAGAAAATTACAAAAAACCTTAGGGTATAGGAAGAGTAAAAAAAGGGCTAAACATAAACCAAACCAAACCAAAACATAAACTAGATATCAGAATAAAAATACATACTATAAATAAATAGTATTATATTATAAATATATAGCTCAATATAAATATATAGGTCAATGTTATTATAGGGATAGATAATGCTCTTTCAACCGCTTCTTGAAGGTACCAATAGTGGGACTAGCCCAATGTTCTGTGGCAGTGCGTTCCACAGCCTAACCGACTAGACCGTAAAGGAGTCACTGTAAGCTCCAGTATTGTGAGCAGGAACTTTAGGAACAAAGATGGGAGTTGAGGGAATTGAGTGTTTGTCTTTCTCCGCAGAACAGGTAGGTATTGAAACAACTTTACCCACCAACCAAACAGGTATGCGGGAGATGAGGGATGATAAGGGTTTTGTATAATAATGAGAGTAAATGTGCATTCCTTGGAAGACGAATTGGGAGCCATTTTAACTCTTGTCGGAAACGAGACACATGATCAAATTTGATTATTCTTATCTTACAGATTTCAAGGAAAATTATTGAGCAAGAGCCAATAGAGCAAGCACGGTACTTACTTCAAGTAAAGCTCAACAGTTAACTGCGGTATGTTGGAAAGATTTGGAGTTGATGTTAGACCGACTAAACTAAGGTCTCAGGTATTAATATTATTGGCTGCGCTGTTGAATGATGCAGAAATAAGCTTCTTGTCTCTGTGCTTCTTGTTTGGCAAAAACACCGACACACGGCCTTTTCGAAATCGAGTGACACTTGCTTCACAGATTAACAATAATGTAGACTTTCTTGATTGCTCACAGAACACATATACCCGCTTGATTTGATCCTTCTCTTGACAGTTTTTTTTCTATCTCATCTATGGTCACACGCGTTCAGAGAAAAATATTTCGTCTGATTATTTTTGGACGACATATTTAATTTACAGATTGCGCGAGCATTCAACAGAAGTCCCAAGGTCACGAAGGTTAAGCAACACAGGGCGCGTTCAGTGCATGGATGGGTCGCCGTCTATGCCTAACGCTAGTGGCATTTTTCCGAGCGGTTCCGTGCTTCGCAAGGTACGTTAAGCTGTTGGTGCCGGCTGCAATCGATAGATGGCAGTCGTTAAGCCAAGTCAGAGGCCTTAGGGCGGCTTGACAACTTCTGACAGTAGACGAGCCACTAGTTTACAAGCCTCCACCAATCCGGACTTGGCCCCCGTGGTGGAGTATGGCCTATACCTTCCTCAGGGAAGAGACCCGTGCCCCTCGGTGGGGACATAATGGGTTGATGATGATATATGCCGTCGGATGTATATAATGCCCGTAAACAAGTAACTTGACCAACTCATGGACGCGGGATATGATTTAAAAATAAAAAAATATACTCATGAGATAACAATGATACACATGTCGCGCTTGCCCTTGGCTTGTTTCGGGAGCGACGTGAGATGCGTCGTGTAACCTGTTTCAGTCTAGACGCACCTTATCTCTTCTTCCGAGAAAAAAGTGAAGCGGCCTAGCATCTCGCCTACGAATTGCTATGAAACTGAGTCCATCTGCAAAATTGGAGATCAAAGAGTAGTACATATAAATCTGTTGTGGCCTAATTATGCGCATCAAATCTAGTTCCGGCAAAATTTGGTTCTGGATTTGTTCCCTGAATCGCTCAGGGAACAAATCCAGATTCAGCACATTTCGGTGAGACCCTGGCCACGCAGATAAAAAACGTTTTGCGAAGAAATGCTTTTAATAATATCACTCAGGAATGCTAAAATCTAATAAAAAAAATAATTAATCACTGTATTTCATTTATAACTCGCGGTCCATTTTTCGTTCCGCTAACATAGGTCTTCCCTTCAGCGTGAATCCCATCTAAGACGCTTCCCATCGTTGTCCTGAGGGTCCGATAGTCCTCAAGAGCCTTGGCGCAGAGCTCGCCTTCTGGTGAGTTTCCCGGTTCGATAAAGAGCATTTCTAAGGACCGTTTTAGGTGTTTTTCAGCTGCCGAAAGCTCGTCCTGAAAAATAGGGAAACGCCGTTACGTTTGAACTATTCAGGTTTTAGTACAGTTGGCAGCACATTTTCCTTTACATTTTAGTTGCAACGTCCACGTAACCGAATAGAGTGCACGCGTGTAAAGGTTAATGTGCTGTTGACTGTACCTACTTACTGAACCTGACTCAGATGAATTGGAACTTTTAACACATAGCAAAGTATAAACAGCATATAACGTCTTGTGAACACGTTAGAGAATCAGGTTTCCTCATTATGTTTTAGAGTGGCAGGTATTGCTGCAACAAATTCACAGATTGTATGAGTTATACAAAACAAAGTTTCGGTTCATTCTGGGTATCGAACCCAGGACCTCACGCATGTGAAGTTACTTGCCTGTCCACTGCAATCTAACGCGCGATGTCTCGAACACTCCGCTAATCTACTAAGTTAGATTAATAGATGGTTACCCCCAGTTTCTCGTACTCTAACACGCTGTTAATCTACTGTTAACAGCTGTCAATTGACCAAAGTGCATACAAAAAAAAACCACTGACAGCTGTTAACAGTAGATTAACTCCTGAACTGCCCTCGCGGAAGGCAACGTATAGGTGGCCCATACTAAGTTGGACACAGATCTGTGTCGCGGCAGACGAGTGGTTAACAGCTTGTTAGGGTACGAGAAACCGGGGTTTAGTCTACTAAAACGCATCACAATTAATACGAAACCTCAATTGGGTTCTCATTTTATAAAACTAAGACATAAGCTTTGCTATGCATGTGATTTGTAACAGTAATTGTTAGAGTACGGAAAACAGGGGGTAACTCATTCATTAACCAACCATATACGCATTTCCTGTTATTTCCCTGGCGTCAAATAGCTTCTTCCCCAATCGCACTCTTGCGTCGTGCAGCTCGTACAATGTGATCGCTGCAGAAAAAAACATAGTCGATTTTTCAACACCACTAAAAAATCACTAATAGGTATAGAGTTACTTGCTTCTTTCTAACAACTTTTAGGCCGGACGCACACATCTGGAATGCCTTTCCAAATTAAAAAACAGAATGAAACGCTTTTTCTCGAATACGAATCGACATTCGCTCTTATGCCATATGCAACAAGTGTCACGAGCTGTGAACTACCGTCGGTGAATGATTTGATAGTGCGAATGGGTCTTCAAGACCCATAGCTCTCGTTACGTGTCGCATAAGAGCGAATGTGGCTTGAGAGCCTGTTTCATTGACTTTCTGAATTCAGAACACTGCGCGGCGGGCCTTATGAGTAAGAAACCAACCTTTCGTCCTAGAAATTCCGGGACTGAGTTTCTCCAGTACTGTCAGCAATTCCTCGCACAGTTCGATTTTCCTTCTAATCAGTCTCTTTGTAGGATGCGGCTCTTTATTGATGGTGTCTCTGATTACCCCCGCCAGACGTTGCTTCACCTCCAGCAGCAAGTAGTGGGACGGCGCCAGTATGACGGAGACGTTCCTGATGTATTCCTCTAGTACCTTTTCATCGGTTTTATCTGGAACAGTTTATCAAGCACCATTAGTTGTACGGTGTTATACTATGGTAAAGTCCCCTGTAAAGTCTCTACGACAGATAATTTATGAGGCGCTTCTGGAGTGTTTTAAGGACACTCCTCAAATGCAGTTTAAATAGTCTGCGCTTTACCATTATACCACAGACGTCTTTCCCTTTACCACATACAGTAGCTGACGTTTAAGACTGGTTCAGTTTCATTTACCTATAAAAACATGATTCCTTAATACACTCCTCAAATGCAGCTTAAATTGTGGTTGATGGTGCTCATAATAATGCAACTAACTTAAACGGTCAAAGCTAAAATTACGTATAATAGGTACTTACTTATAACGCCCAGCTTATCCGCGCAACACTGCACCTTCCGCTGCACTTCCGACGGTTCATATTCCTTCTCGCAGCCAACACAGCGCCACTGCTCCTTCCCCGCCTCGCAGACGTAGCCCTTACATTGCGCGCACTTGATCGAGCTCATGAACGTGCCGAGTTCGGTGGGGTCCTCGCAACGACGGCACGAGCATTGGAAGTATTTGCCCAGGAGGAGGTGCCTTTGTCTGAGAGCCGTGCCCTGGGAAAACGAGGATGTTGACGTTCGATAGTAGAGGGTCACTTGCTAATACCGCATCCAAGTAAAATATTCGTGTCGTGTGTAATTCATTTATATATCGTTGAGTTGAGTAGAACAAAGTAGCCATTACTCAGATTCTGATCCCCTTGACTCGTGCCGCTACATGGCGCCAGGGCCGTGTGAGACATCGCGCATTTTGACGTAAAAATTAACGCTTAGTGTAGCCGTTTAACGTTAAACCAATGGCGGGGTTACACGCCACAGCCCCACCCACTTTTTGGCGAATTATGGAGAGGAGAATATACAGACTGGACGAGCTAGTCCATAAAGTGGGCCTCAATTTAACAACTATGTAGGTACTTTTAATAAACGTTTTTTACAATAATTTTGCAATAATAGGGTACACACACACATTCGTTTGGCTATTATTTGCAAATTGCGTTAGGTGGGGCGATATCCCACTTCCACTAAACTTTACTCGGCCTGACGGTAGGTACGCGTTTACACGCTTCTAGCGCGAGGGAAACTTGCGGAAAATGATGACTAGATTGAGAAAGGAATGTTGCGTTGGTTTGGACGTACGGATAACATGACGCAAGAAATATATCGAGAGAATGTGGGGGAAAGGCCGGGAACGACCCAGGCAGACATACATCGACCAAATAGGGGATGTATTAGCAAAGGTCACGATAAAAAGTATCCGAAACCGGCGTGCGTGCATGCAGCGACCAGTGAATGTTGATGATGCGGAAGAGGTTTGTCAGGATCGTAGCAAGTGGCAAACGCCGCGAGTCGCGCGTTTTACCGTGAAAATTCGCGACTTTCCCGTACATTATTGTCAAATTCTGACATTTTAGCGCCACAAAATGCATGACTCGCATCATCGTACTACCCGCCTACCCCTTCGGAATTCAGGCATGATAGGAGAATGTAAATTAATGAATAGGCTGTCGTAGGTTTTAAAACTCTCCAGTCTTGACCTTTAAAAAAAACAATGGTTTTCAACTGTTATTTTTAAAGTTAAGGACTGAGGAGGTTAACAATAGTTCTAGAGAAAGTTTATCTGGCACGGACACTACCTTCAAAGCATCCGTGTAGTTGTTAAAAATGGTGTCCCCCTTCTTCATATCGGAGTTGGCGTGGCAGACCAGCGTGTTGGTGTCCGAGATGGCCATGTGCGTGTTGCCGACGCAGTCGTGGGCCAACAGGGCGGCCTTCAGGTAGACCCCGCGCAGGATCTCGGCACAGCCTATCCCCGGGAGAGGCGGGCCGCGTACGGCAAAGCTGTTACAAATGAAAACTGATTATTCCATCCATCCAATTTACCACAGTAATTGTCTTAAGATATTGCTTTTAGCAATAAGGTCGGCATTGTACTATACATGTACCTTTATTTTTTATTTTTTAAAAAAATGTAATGTGATGTGATAAATAATTTTTTTTCAATTTCAATTTTACCTTTATAAATATTTTGTGTTTGTTTTTTCCGGTTAACACTTTTAAATCGGTTCAAGCGTTTAGTAGTTACGTTAGAATAAAGAAATGGACAAACATGCACAAATGAGCCTTGAAAGTATGACACTCTTATTTTTCGAGTCCGTTAGATAGAAACACTGCACCCAGAGTCAAACACACAAAACACTAAAACGATGTTACATATTTTATAGAAACAGGATTCCTTAAACATACATACCTAAACTCACGCCTGTAACCCAGAGGGGTAGGCAGAGACCAGGGACTGCTATTTGCCACGATACTGACACATAACTTTCGCTTCCTCAACATTCATTAGTCTTTGCATGCACGCACGCCGGTTTCGGGTACTTTGTATCTTGCCCTTTGCTATAAATCCCCTATTTGGTCGAAGTTTGTCCGCCTGGGTCGTCCCTTACCGGCCTTTTCACCCACATTCGCTCGATATATTTGTTTCGTTTGTTTGATTCCTTAAAATTCTCCTAAAATGCAGTTTAAATAGTCTGTGGTAAATGGAAAGACACAAAACATTTAAACTGCCTTTGAGGAGTGTTTTAGGTCGTATTTTCTATAACTAGGTATAACTGCCAATACAAAACCTGTTGACGTCGATGGCGGCGTTTATGCGCTGCACTAGATCGCGGTTCGACTGCTCGTCGCCTTCCAGCACGCCTAGCGATTGGATGAACTGGAAAGTTAGGTGATCATCATCATCATCATCATCATTCAGACCTCCTCCATGGATTGGAGCGGCCTGCATACAGCGTCTTCCTGCCACTTGGATGAGGTCATCTGTCCATCTTGTGGCTGGTCGTCCTACGCTGCGCTTGCCGATATGTGGTCTCCATTCGAGAACTTTTCGGCCCCATCGACCATCAGTTCTGGGTGCTATGTGCTCCGCCCACTGCCACTTCAACTTACTAATCCGCTGGGCTATGTCGACGACTTTCGTTCGTCTACGGATCTCATCATTTTTGACTCGGTTTCGTAGAGAAACCATACCATTTAACCGAATTTCCATAACTCGTTACGTGACTTTGAGCTTTCTTATGGAAAGTTAGGTACCTCATCATCAGCCATTTGACGCCCACTGCAGGACATAGGCCTCCCTCATGGCTTTCATAACCATGAGGGGTTTTGCCATAATCGCCACGCTTGGCAGGCGGGTTGGCGATCGCAGTATGCGTTTGGAATCTCAGGAAGACGCTGCTGCCCGTCTCCTGGTAATGTATTTCCTTAGTCGCCTTCTACGACATCCACGGGAGGTAATGGAGTGACGCTATTCTTAATCCGGCGCCACACGGTTGCCTAATTGTAGGTTAGGTACCTAATTGAAATTAATTTGATTCTGATTCTAAACTGTTAGGCTGATACTAATGTGCTGAACAGCAGCACCATAGAAAGTGAGTGGTCACTTCTCTTATCGAGTGTCCTACACTCCTGGACCGAACCTGACGTAATAATTTTAAGTAGGCGATCACTCAAACTTAGTTCGAGAGGAGTTAAGCGGGGAAGTATTCGTGTTCCTACGGGTAACGATGGAGTTCCGCACCGCAAAAGAAAAAACGGAACCCTTATAGCAGGAATGACAAACCTTTGTGGGAGTACGTGCCAATATATATGTATATATATATATACGGCCGTGACGTGCTCACTTTGTCCGAAGAAATTAAGCCAGAATTAGCAGACTTAGGTAAATTCCACCTTCCATAATTTTAGGAGTTAGGTAGGTACTGTATTTTATTTCCATTTTGCCTAGAGTCTTTCTATTTCTTTTCCTTATTACGATATTTTTTTGTTTCATATTGAAATCAATAACATTTTGACTAGTTTACATAAACTCCGTAGTTATTGGCGTGCCCGAATTATTATTTCGCGTGCCATTGTTTTGCCATTCCTGTCTTAGATCACTTTGTTGTCCGTCCTGTCTGTCAAGACCGTTTATCTCTCGAACGCGTGGAGGTATCGAGTTGAAACTAAAACCATATACTCAGGTCTACAGTCCATTGAAGCTGTAAAAAATTCAAACTTCTAATTTAACGTAAAAAAGAAACGGCCGTTTATGCCGCTAAAAAACGTAATATATCGACACTCAAGGGAAATTTGTACGGAATCCTCGGTTTTTTAGGGTTCCGTCCCTGAAGGGTGCCACACGGGATCCTATTACTAACACTTCACTGTCCGTCTGTCTGTCTGTCTGTCACCAGGCTGTATCTCATGAAGCATGATAGCTAGCCAGTTGAAATGTTCACAGATGATGTAAGTAGGTATTTTTGTTCCCGCTATAACAACAAATACTAAAAACACACAATAAACGTTGTCTAAACACAGCGCTCGCCCTCTAGCGGCCATCTATGTAACCTTCACATGTCTTTAAATGTCAATGTTAAACGCTTCTTGTTGGTTTGTATAGATGGCGCTGTTCTCAAATTCGATCTTTGTCTGTTGTATAGATAATGGTACGGAACCCTTCGTGCGCTTGTCCGACTCGCAGTTGGCCGGTTTTTTTATTTGACTGACCAATGTGTAACTGTCGTTTGCAAGATACTTACATCAGCAGAAATATTATAGTACTCCCAAATCTCAGTATCCTTGCGTTTGTCCAAATGCGTTTCCAGCTGCAAGAAGTCCTCCCATCCGCTAGGGTCAGAGGTCCGCTTTAGCAGCGCGCGGAGGACAATCAGGGACCCGACGTTCTGTATCATCCGCATTGGGTTCAGACCAACACTCAACTTGAGCCCCGCGAACATGTCGCACTCTTCTTGGGTGTGCCATTCTGTAAAATTAGGTAAGTATAATAGATGCTATTGATTCTGAGAGCAAATGGGACGTAGGCAGTTAAAGATTTGCCTTAATAAAGTCGCATTTTACGATCGCGTTTCCATATGTTGCGTTGCTCTTCCTTCAGCTTCGGATCGTGGCGTGTCTACTCTACGTATCGTAGGTACACCTTGAAAAGGAATTAAATAATTATTATATCATAGTGAACTCCGAGATCTTTATTCGGATCGCGAAGAAAATGTTAGCTGTTCCACACTAAAGTTACCCCCTGAGGCATTGAAATGTATTGAATAGCTGATATTGTTTACGCTATTTCGAGGTTTTCCCCATAGTAAAATTTGTTCGTATGGACAATTCCAACCCTCTTATACATTCCTTAGAGCAGTCTTGTCAACCGCACTCACTCGTCAAATGGTCGGGGCAGCCCTCTTCCGGGCAGATGGGCGCGACGGCGCAGCCCTTGCAGACCACGAACTTGCCGAGCAGCGGCCGGTGGCAGCCGAAGCACACTAGCTCACCGTCAGACGGGCCAAGCAGGAAGGCTCCTTCTGAGAGTATGGTCTCGGACGCGCGAAGGTCGCGGGATGCCACAGCGTATCTGAGGGCAGAGGCCTAATTATGCGCACCACACCCTGTCGGAATCCTGACGTTTGCGATAGCAATTAGCATGGAATTTTAGAATTAGACGATGAGCTACCCCAAAAAGCTAGCGCGACAAAAATACGATCTAATAAAGTAAGATGTCAATTCACTAAAGAGGTGATTGAGATAGCCTAAAACATTAGTAAGCTGGTGTGGCAGTAGGTACGTTGGTCACATCTGCTGAAGAAGCCTATGTTCAGCAGTGGGACGAATGAATAAAGAAAAGAAAGCAATAGAGAATATGAATGTGTGTTTGTTTATTGTAATCATGTGAGATGGCTTCGGACAGATTGGCTTTCACATTTCGGTACAAAAATCGTGTCTCGACTTCTCTCTGCTTCGTTCTCCGTGAATGAGAACTGTTTATAAACTTAAAAAAACTTCAGCTAATAATCCTGATAATTGTTATTCGTGGTTATGCAAGAGACACATAGAATTCTATTCTAAACCAGATAGAAAGTGATGAGCGACGTAAGTGGGTCATGTTGTCATCATTGTCACTCGAAAATCTAGCGCGATGCCTGCGCTCCCGCAGGGTTTCATCTCCGGCTACGCCGACTTCAATACAAAATGCAAAGAAAAACTAGAGCTAAAATCCGTTTACCTGCTTGGATCCTCAACAAGATGACTTGCGTGCTGACCTTAGTGATGCGTATATCGGTGTGTTGACCAAGTGTTAATATTTTTTTATGACTTGCGATGCTCACACATTATGTAACATTATCAGGTAAAAAAATTATGGTTATGCTTACCCAATAAATAATCGCAATTAGACCCGTTAAATCTATAGTGTTGATTGTGGTCCAAAGAACTGGATCATAAGTTTTGTTTCTCGGGCAATTGTTTCAAATAAGCAAAAATATATGCCGAAATATATGTTTGAAATAAGCAAATATATATACCTACTCAATCACAAAACTTTGGCTCATGACATTTTTTTCTGATTTAACTTTCGTGAACTTTTAGATAGTTACCACGATAATGACGACTATTAATTATAATAGTAAATAACTCAAAATAACCAATTTGGTTCCTCTATTCCAATTACCGACAGAGCGCGTGCAGTTCGCTAACCTGTCTCTAAGGTAAAAAAACACAACTAAGGTAAAAAATCACAACTATATTTTTAAACGTAACTGCCAATTAGATAACTTACCTACCCAGCTTATCTGACTTGGCAACGTCGTATCTTGCAAAAGAAGTCATTTTCACACTGCTGGAAAAATTTCTTTTTTTTATTAGTTATTGTATTGCAAATCGATACTTTGTACCGGCATCGGGACACGGAAACTGAAAGTGGTCGCTATTCCTAGAGCGCACGGCGACTCTATCTATAGACGCGTCTGTTTGTTTTATTACTCGCGGTTTGTATGTGCCGTGTGATCGCAGTTGGCACCTGGACTGGACGCCGCTTCATTGGTCTCCATCCGAATGGAGAGCTTGATGCTTTACACCCCATTTGATTTAATGCTCGCCCGGTGGTGTGGCATTTACGGTGCAGTTACATTGCGGAATTGTAAACTCATATAACAGAATGAAAGTTCATAAAATGAACTAGTTCAAGAAAAGGCCTTAAGTACCTGAAAGCAACTGATTGCCCGGCGGGCACCGGTGTACAACCCCACATTAGGCGACGCATAGACCTTTTTGTCTTCATGTAAAATGTCTCATGAAAAGTTATTGTTCTCGAACCATAATCTAAAAACCTGTCATTATTGCACAAATTAGATCGATTATTGTGCCATCTAAATTGTCCTAAAATATATGATGTGATGAAAAATAAAAAAAACTGTTAAGTAATTTTTACTTCTTCAACCTTTAGATGCTATTTCTGAGATGCTATTAACCTCTACACGCTATCTCTGTGACGCTATCAACCTCTACATGCTATTTTACCATTTATATTTTTCTTAGCTTTACCATAGACCAAAAAGGAACCTTTTTTTGGTCTATGACTTTACAAAATACTCTTGAAGTTTGCTCTATGTAGTATTGGAAAATTTTTATAAATTAAAGAAAGATTTTAATAAAAAATATTGCAATTTATTCATATTTACAATATCAACCTCGCATCAGCGTCAAAGGTTTATCTTATGACTAGTAATTTCATCATACACTATTTACAAGCACTCTAGTTTTACAAATGTAAAAACGATTTTATAAAAATCTTTGTCGCGATATAATTTACATTTCGTAGTTATTTAAAGACTCAATATATTATTATTTGGCCACCAGATTTAAGAATAAATAGCCCTAATCTTACAACAGTACTAATAATTTTCGTTTGAAAACTATAGTAACATAGTAGGAGGAGAGCCTAAGCACATTATATCCCGTCAGCGTAGTGTCATAATTTACGATAGCTCAATTTTCCCAATCATTCTTCTAAGTTATTTACAATTTACTTCCAGACGATCGAATGCCAATTTCTGTACATATTGTAAACAAAAACAAATGGGTAAAATATTTGTATGTTTAAGGTTTACTTTAGTAGCACTAACTTAGAACCAATAATATAAGTTTTTAACCCTCTGATACTTAAAATCGATTTAAGATTGCATGCTTACTCTTTTATATCTGCAATGTACAGCCATTTACACATTTAACTAAATTATATCACTTTAAACGTAATGGCGCGTCACATCAAAGTGCGTAGTTTAAATTACCGTAGTATCACATGGATTCCTGTAACAAATAAAAAATAACATTACATAAACCACGTAAATAGGGTCTAACAAAATTAGGTAGCAACGATATTTACGGCGGGCAAATATGTCTTTCTGTTTCGAGTGTTACTATGTATTATGAGGGCAACTCGCGTCTAACAAGTCTAGTGTGAGCCGCTGCCGGCTGGTCGCTATGTTATGATATGAGTCATAGTAACTCAAGTAAGTCAAGTAACTCAAGTCTAATAAATTTACCGCGGCCCCCTGCTGGCTGGCCGCTATGATGACCTGCACGCAGCACGCGAACTCGAGCACTCGCTCCACTGCGCGATCCTTGGACGCCGCCTCGCTGTCTAGGTGTATTTCCATGTTTGATGGTGTATTTCCATGATCAGAAAACGTGACTGTGTTGTGTGGAAGTTATTATCGTCAAACTCACGTCCAGCAAGTGTAGGTCCATTCTGGCTGGCCGCTACGATGTCCTGCAGACAGCGCGCGAACATGTCGAGCCGGTCCCTGTCCGGTTACCATAACATAGTTTGGGACCAGGACGAGACACTGTGTTGTGTGAAATGAATAATTATTGAGGGCAACTCACGTCCAGCAAGTTAAGCGTGGGCCCCTGCTGGCTGGCCGCTATGATGTCCTGCAGACAGCGCGCGAACTCGTCGAGCACTCGCTCCACCGCGCGGCCCTCGGCCGCCGCCTCGCCGTCGGCGCCGGTCGCCAGCAGACACTGGCACACCGCTTCGATCACCTCGCTCGTCATGAAGCTGCACGGCTGCCTGCGCCCGAATGAGGTGGATGTTACATGGATGGAATAATCTTTATTTTATTTATGAGAAACAAACAGTGACAATCAATAATCAAATCAGAAAATGAGACGTTTAAGCAGACCCTTTGGCTTAGTTAGAACGAGATACACTCTGATATTATACACGGTGGCGCAAAAGTAATGTCATAATTTGAATTAGCTGGCGTTTTATTACAAATGAAAGAACAGAGCTCTGTTTTCATCAAAAGTTTATTTGAAAGTGTAAAATTGTTTACATTACTTATATCGCTTTAATGGTCAATGGAGATTTTGAGACACCAGTTTCCAGGTCGATTGATCGCCCGTTTTGAAAATTTGAACTGGCCGTCCAGATCGCCAGATCTAACAGCACCAGACTTCTTCCTTGGGAATTTTTAAAATCTCGCGTTATCACAACAAACCACGAACTTTGCAAGACTTGAAAACTAACATTGAAGAAGAAATGGCCAATTTGGACCCGATGTTTTGCGAGCAACAATTCAAAATGCCGTAAAACGAGCGCAATTATGCAACAACTCGGGAGGTGGCCATTTGAGAGATATATTTTTTTCAAAGTAATGTAACCTATTATACACTTTTTTTCATTTCTAACAAAATGCCAGACACCCTGTATAAACCGAATAGTACAATTACTAAAAGCAATTTCTTCTAGACATCCGTAGACGTTGATAAAAAGAAATAAGAGATATTAAGCTAATGCTGGAAACCTCCAGCTCGCTCTCGAGTCCTATTCACGTAAATTTTGCAAATCTTTCTCTCAACGGTTAACGGAGCTTAGTTCTGGGATTCACAAAATCGTTTATTCTGGAATGGTTCATACATCTCGACGTTCTCTTTACGTGTGCCTGTGTATTAATATTGCACTGCTCCGTCTGAAATCTGTGTGGGACTACAGAGGAGCTGTGTGTGCGACTACAGAGGAGCTATGTGTGGGACTACAGAGGAGCTGTGTGTGGGACTACAGAGGAGCTGTGTGTGCGACTACAGAGGAGCTGTGTGTGGGACTACAGAGGAGCTGTGTGTGGGACTACAGAGGAGCTGTGTGTGGGACTACAGAGGAGCTGTGTGTGGGACTACAGAGGAGCTGTGTGTGGAACTACAGAGGAGCTGTGTGTGGGACTACAGAGGAGCTGTGCGTGCGACTACAGAGGAGCTGTGTGTGGGACTACAGAGGAGCTGTGTGTGGGACTACAGAGGAGCTGTGTGTGGGACTACAGAGGAGCTGTGTGCGAGACTACAGAGCTGTGTGTGTGACTACAGAGGAGCTGTGTGTGGGACTACAGAGGAGCTGTGTGTGGGACTACAGAGGAGCTGTGTGTGGGACTACAGAGGAGCTGTGTGTGGGACTACAGAGGAGCTGTGTGTGGGACTACAGAGGAGCTGTGTGTGGGACTACAGAGGAGCTGTGTGTGCGACTACAGAGGAGCTGTGTGTGGGACTACAGAGGAGCTGTGTGTGGGACTACAGAGGAGCTGTGTGTGCGACTACAGAGGAGCTGTGTGTGGGACTACAGAGGAGCTGTGTGTGGGACTACAGAGGAGCTGTGTGTGGGACTACAGAGGAGCTGTGTGTGCGACTACAGAGGAGCTGTGTGTGGGACTACAGAGGAGCTGTGTGTGGGACTACAGAGGAGCTGTGTGTGGGACTACAGAGGAGCTGTGTGTGGGACTACAGAGGAGCTGTGTGTGGGACTACAGAGGAGCTATGTGTGAGACTACAGAGGAGCTGTGTGTGGAACTACAGAGGAGCTGTGTGTGGGACTACAGAGGAGCTGTGTGTGCGACTACAGAGGAGCTGTGTGTGGGACTACAGAGGAGCTGTGTGTGGGACTACAGAGGAGCTGTGTGTGGGACTACAGAGGAGCTGTGTGCGAGACTACAGAGCTGTGTGTGTGACTACAGAGGAGCTGTGTGTGGGACTACAGAGGAGCTGTGTGTGGGACTACAAAGGAGCTGTGTGTGGGACTACAAAGGAGCTGTGTGTGGGACTACAGAAGAGCTGTGTGTAGGACAGTACATTTGTGTTCGCGTCAGAAGAGCGAGGTGTGCACACTCACTTGAGCTGGTGCGGGGGCGGCGGGCGGTAGAGCAGGCCGGCGGGCGGCGGGGGGCGGGGGGCCTCGCGCCGCCGCAGCCGCTCCAGCGCCAGCTCCACGTTGCGGCAGCCCACGCACTTGCAGATCGCCGTGCATGCGATCTTCGCCTGTGTCCCGACGACATAAGGGATCAAATACTACAAAAGGCTGCACAGTGGCTCACTTCACGCCTCGAAGAGCAGTGATTATCACTTGCCAGTTGGCACAGTATTGGCGGCATTATCTCTATTTTCTATATCTATGTTAGAGATTGAGAGGTTTCATTTTACGGCGGTTGATTTTTATTTACTTTGAAATCATTAAAGATATGTTACGCTTGAGAAGATTATTATTTATTTAATATAGAGTGCGACAGGGAGAAACCACGGCAAACCTTCATTAAGGGAGAGAGACAGCAACTACATAGTGTAGTTTTTTGTTCAGTCTAGGCAGTAGGGAATAGCCAAAAACGTTAGTTTATATTAAAGTAATCAATTTCACATATTGAGAGGTTACGACGACGGTTGGATCTTATTTAGTTTGAAAACGTTAAAGATCTGTTACGCTTGGCACGAAGTTTCAGTAGAGGAGAGTCTAGGCAGTCGAAAATAGAAAAAAAAAGTTAGTTTGTGTAAAAAGTATCTAATTGGGGAAAAGTAACCATGATTCTCACCTCGTAACATTCACAGTAGTTCTTCAGGCAGCCGCTTCTTTTACAGTTGCAGCCCTTGTTGTGCCGCCTTATCGTCTCGGGGCCGCCGGTCCGGGATTTGCCGATCTTGGGCCTAAAGGCGTTGGGGTTGCGGTCCAAGCAGCCGCGGATGGCCTTCTGCCGGAGTTCCTCGTTCTCGAGGTTGTTGTGGCAGTTTGTGCAGTTGCAGCGGTTGCAGAACTCGCCGTTGGCGAAGCAGTCGCAGTACAGCTTGAGGCATTGCGACTTGGTGCAGTTACAAGCCCGGCGCGGTCGGTCGCCCAGCTCTGGCACAAGAATATTGTTACTTTAGTAAAACCACGAACGTGTTGAAAAGTATTTAATACGTTTGTGAATGTATAGACGAAAGCGAGACACAAATTGTGCTTGTTTTTATTTCACACGTTTAGTTCAACAGTTGTGGAAGTAAAATGTCAATGGAGTGGTTTAGAAAGATTCCGGAATTTTGACCAATAATAAATTGTTTAATAGATATTTAAGATTGGAATTAAGCTAATCGTTTTTGCGATTTCTATGTATCCTAGTTTCTTCATGCAGGGTCGCCATAAAGGCGGACAGAATTCGAGGTGTTTTGGTGTGAAACATTCTATCTATCTAATCAAGCCATAAACAGAGCCCACTGTTGGGCATAGGCCTCTTCTCTTTCACGCCAACCCATCCGGTCCTGTGCCAGTCTCGTCCAATGTTTCCCAGCCGCTTTCACAATGTCGTCGGTCCACCGGCTGGTGGTCTGCCCACCGACCGCCGACCCGTTCTTTGCCACCACTCAGTGAAACATTGATTCCTTATATGACGTACCAATTAATAGAAGCTACAATAAACAATAAACGGGTCTAATCACGTTTATTTATAAGGAAAACTTAAAGCTCACTAAAGCACTACACAACATTTCTAAACAACCCAATATTAAAGTCGCCTTTGTCAACGGCACTATACATATACAAGGTGTACATGGAAATGAGGGCGTCTACCTGATAATTCAAGCAACATTTTACTATATGGGGAAAACATAGAAATCGTGAAAAAAATAACACATCTTCTTTACTAAAGGGATATTATTGATTGCACATCATATAAATAATCACCTATCAATTTATTCTCATCATTTAAGTACTTTTTTACGTCAAATAAATTATTTCATTACAAATAAACTATGTAATTGTTTAACAAAACTAGTACTAAAGTATGATCGAGTATAACCCCATGTTCGGATACATAATTTCGATTCCCACAGGGGGCAGCCGTACATTTGTACAAATGGCCTCAGTCTGGGTGTATTTCCATGTTTGTGACGTCCTTGCCTGGGTACCATAGCACAGCGCATCCTAGTTTGGGACGAGGTCAAGTGATTGTGTTGTGTGGAAGCTATAATTATAATGGAAATTTTGTTAAGCCCTATTGTATACGACGTTAACGCATGTCATCAAAATGTCATGCCTGAACACATTCAGCTTATAGAAGACTAGCTGACCCGATAGACGTGGTCCTGTCTGAACTATTTTAATATATTACTTGCAATTTTCTTAGTTTTTTCCATTCTGGCGCCAGTGGTCTATTTCTCAAACGTCCAACTTCTCATCATACCTACTTCTCTGTTTGACTAGTTCGCAAACGACTTACATAGCAAACAGCCTATGTAGAATTCAGCTTACTCTTAGCCTAACTGCCCTCGCTAATGGGATGTATAGGTGATCTATACAAACTTGGGCACAGATCTGTGACACGGCAGATAAGCGGCGCCAATGGAGTTGCTGTAGCACTACAGTTACTCTGGACATTACAGAAACTGCTACGTACAATGGCCCAACCATGAGGCTAAGTGCGGAAATCTCAGGTCTAACTAACTAACTAACATTACAGAAACTGCGGCAAAAATTTTGATAAGAAGTTGAATAAACTCAAGCCGGCTTTTCACTATGGGATGTAATATAATATATATTACATCTTGAGATATAATAATTTATCGCTCGTCATACATTTTGTACGAGACCGCTCACACCACGTTCACACTGTGCTATAATATATATATTACATCCCTATCTTTTCGACAGTATGACGAGCGATATATTATTATATCTCAAGATGTAATATATTATTATTATATTACACCCCATAGTGAAAAGCCAGCTTCATGGAGAAACTAGAGCGGCGAAATTCTGATTCAAAGTTTTTGCAGTCGGTAGTTTACTTGCGTTTAAAAACTTAATATTTCATAATTGTCATTAATTCTAAAATAATTACGTACCTAATTTAATTAAATGCTTAAACTAAGAAAATAAGTTAAAATACGGTACTTATTTTACTAATCGTACTTTCTCTTTTTTGAGAAGTAGGCTGAATGCGAAATAGGCTATTTGCGAACTAGTCAAACAGAGAAGTAGGTATGATGAGAAGATGGCCATTTGAGAAGTAGACCCCTGCTGGCGCCCGAAGGTTTTTTTCTTTAATAAGAACCTTCTCCTGACAATAACAAAAAAAACAAAAAATAATTAGCTATATTGGTCCAGCCGTTCACGGGGGATACAGAGACCAAGGGAAATAGGATTCTTTTTATATTTAAAGATGTGACTAAGTCAAATAGTGATATCGAAGTACTCACCTTCGTCCCCGGTCGGCGAAGCGGGCTGTTGGTAAGCGGTCATATCTGGATTTATTTTCATGAAACTCATCTCGTACTCATCTTCCTGAAACCATACCTTATTATCAGCACTAAAGCCGTTTGACGTATGCTAATGAATGACTAACTCGTTGGCATAGCTGGGCACCGTTAATGAAACGGATTAACTTCGTTAATCGCTAATCCGTTACTAAAATAATTTAAATTAAATAATAAATTGTCCACAGGTTCAGGCGGTGTTCGAGGGGAGTGATAGTGACTATTTAGAGCTTACTGCACCTCCTTCTACACTGGCAGCTTGTGGGCCATTTATACTCAAAAAGCGTACAGGGCTCTCCGCATTCAGTATAACAATGCGTTCAGGGCGCTGATGGGGCTGCCCCGACACTGCAGCGCCTCCGGCATGTTCGCCGACGCGCGAGCAGACTGTTTTTACGCGATCATGCGTAAGCGTGGCGCGTCACTGGTGAGCAGGTGCGGGGCAGCGCCGACAGCGTCCTAGCGATGATCGCGGCGCGGGTCGACTCCGCATACATCAACCACTGCTGTAGGCTTCGAGTCGCACGTAACGGGACTTGATGATGATGTCCTAAAATGCTACTAACATAAATATAAGTTTTGAAATGTACTAACCGAATATGAATCTTGTTGTTCGAGGCAAATAAATAATTAAATTAAAATAATAAACTTCGTTAAACGTTAAAGCGTTCCGAAATGTATCGGAACATTTAACGTTTTTTGACGGAATACATACATATATCTTTTACGTTTGCACAGATTCGGAGTCTTTTAGTTTTCTTTACTTAACGAGTTCTTCTATGGAGTCATGGTATCACTAGAAACTGACAGCTCGTAGGATCTCAGTTGATGAAATACTTCATTCTTGTATGACGTACTTCCGGCGTCGTAGGTTCTTTTTTTCGCTTTAAAAATTTATTAAAGCAGCCCGAATTGAAATATTCAACCCAGCCCTTCAAAATTACATATTCTCTCGAAAAACTTAATAAAAACAGAACGTAATTTTTTTAACGCAATGCCCATTAGATACCGCTAGCGACGTACCATTCTCGAATTGGAGTCGTCACGTTGGTCCAAGTTGGATGGTATGACGATGAGCGGATGCTCGCCTATTTCGTCCTGCCTCTCCCTGCTGTACTCACTCTCCTCTTCTTGGCTTGGGCTCTGATCAAGCAGAACAGACCGTTAAAATGTTATTTTATTTTATTTACTAATGCACACCAACAGCATAAACATAAAAACATAAACATTTACATACAGGCACATACATTGCTTCTGGTCCCACACTAGGTTAGCCTGTGTCGTGGGAACCAGAAACAACGACATCACAAACATCCAAGAACTGGGGTTTTTTTTTTTGTCCCCAGCCGAGATTCGAACCCGGGACCTCTCGCATGGTATGCAGATGCACTACCGCTGGGCCACGATGTCGTCACGACAAGTTGAAGTTTTAAAGTACAAAAGGCTGGCGTTGGTTGGTGATGTAATTAACATGTGAAGTATGATGAAGGTTTGAGGGTCAAAATGCAGGATAAGTTTACATGTTTATTTTTCTATAGTCGGGTAGAGAGGGCATCCAGTTTACATGGCGCCACTTATTTTAAATGCAACTTGTTGCTAACATAACACTATTCGTCGCTGTGACGCGGTAACTACGCTAATAATTTTACATTGCTATGTACCATATCTCACAAGTGCGCACTGTAATTACAGTACTGTAGCAAGCAAGTACGTTTTCTTCTACATACTTATTTTGATGACTGTAGAAAATTTGTGAAGACAATTCAGTGACAATACAATGTGCTCTTAATGACTCGCACGATCCTAACAGGTCACTTTCGCTTCCTCAACATTCATAAGTCGTTGCATGGACGCACGCCGGTTTCGGGTACTTTTTATCTTGCCCTTTGCTAATACATCTCGTATTTGGTGTGTATTAATAAATGAAATACCACTCGCTAAGGGTGAAGGACAACATCGTGAGGAAACCTGAGTGTCCGAGGTGTTCACATGCTTCATCATCATCAGCCATTTGACGCCCACTGCAGGACATAGGCCTCCCTCGTGGTTTTCATAACAATGAGGGGTTTTTCCATAATCGCCACGCTTGGCAGGCGGGTTGGCGATCGCAGTATGCGGTTGGAATCTCAGGAAGACGCCGCTGCCCGTCTCCTGGTAATTGATTTCCTTAGTCGCCTTCTACGACATCCACGGAAGGAAATGAAGTAACGCTATTCTTAATCCGGTGCCACCCCTCATGGTTCACATGCTTCAGCGCTTGAAATTACCAATTCGCGATGGGCACGCGCGGTAATATTTTTTTATTTATGGACAGAAAAACACATTCAAATACACAGCCAAAATCACTGAAACCTGTGAGGTTTATGTGTGATTTATACGAACAGTTTTTATCTGGTAGACTTACATTGAAAAAGCGCCCCTAAGCTAAACTTACTAACTTACAAATAACTTAACTTACAATTAAGCCCATTCTCTTTCTCTCTCTCTCTCTCTCTCTGAGAGACGGCCTGTGCCCTGCAGTGCGGCGTATATAGACAACAGCGCTTGAAATTGCCAATCCGCGGTGGGCACGGTGGTAATTAAGCCCTTTCTCTCTCGCCGAGAGAAGGCCCGTGCCCTGCAGTGTAAATACCCAATAAACAAATGCCAGTAAAGTTCCGACAAACCTGCAGCCTCTCAAAGTCAACCTCGACCTCATGCGTATCGATGTTGGAATCCTCTGCGTCATTAGGCTCGCCGCGCACCGCGTCCTCAATGAGCGCGTGAAGCGCCGCCTTCGAGTCCTCGGGTACAGCCTCGGCCTCGGGCGGAGGAGGGGGCGAGGCCGGTGGGGGCGGGGGGGAGGCCGCCGGGGGAGGGGGCGAGGCCGGAGGGGGCGCGATGGGCGCGAGTAAGCTCTGGCCGGCGCGTGCTGGTTGCTACCGGGTGCAGGGGAAGGTTAATTAATGAATACATTTTTTATTGCTAATAATATGCCGAAAATGGTGGCAACTGACCCAAACTCTTTGTCTAAAAGGGGACAGGCCTTTTGCCCTGCAGTGGGACACCCATATATTTTTAGAAGGCAAAAAAAAGCATAAAAGATATCAAGTTACATTTGTATGTAATAAATAACCTGAGTACTTTAATTATGAGTAAGTACTTTAATTAATTATTGGCAAATTCTCCTGGAAGAAATTAATATTAGCAATAAGGCCGCCAATTGTCTCCGATATGAGGTTGCCTGGAAGAAATTGATATTAGCAATAAGGCCGCCAATTGTATCTTTTCTTTTGTCATTGCTGTTTCTGTAACATTTTTTCCGGTACACAATAATGAATATTCTTATCTTATGAGGTTCACAATTGCTACAATAACATTACAAAAATTACAATGCTTATTTGACTCTGACACTTGTGGTAGATGAAAATCTGTAATACAGACTAGGTGTCAGCGCCCTCTGAGATATATTTACACAGTGGTATGCTCACAGCTGTCCAGTTAAGACTTACAATAATTTTGGAAAGAGCTACGAAGATTTTTGTATGGGGCCTGGCATAGTTCATAGTGGCGCCCTCTATATTTTTTTCAATATCGTGGAGCATGATGAAACCTAGCTAGATCGATAGAGGACAAAAAAGTAAACAAGAAATTATTAAGGTCACCATGTCCTAAAGTGGCACGTTTAGGAGTTATTGAGCTTTGAAGTTTGTATGAGATTTTTATAAAACTTAACTTTTGAATCATTTTTCACTAAATACTGGACTATATGCTTGGCACCTGTGACTCGTTGCCGATTCTTGACTAAATTGCTAAATAAGTCGTAGAAAAAACACCCAGTTTATTATAGATACCGTATATTAAGGCACCCGAGCGTAGCGAGGATGCTTACAATGCGAGGGTATTACGGGAGCTTTTACCAGAGTTATAAATCTGCTTTTCATCAATCCTATCAGGTAAATAAATAAAATAGTGTATTTAAAGGAAAATTCACCACCTAATCCTATCTATATTAATTAAACTGTAGGTTTTATATTGACATGTTTTGAATTTTAATTGAATTGAACGAATTGGATGCATGAATAATACTATAATTTCATGTATATATGTATATAAGTAGGTAGGTACCTACTAGACATAGCTACCCAGACTTTAAAAAACATCAAAGTAGGTTTGAATCCCCGAGAAAACTCATATCAAGTGACAAATTCAGTGATGAAACTCAGTTAGTGGAAATTCCATACAAACTTCAAAGCTCAATAACTCCTAAACGTGCCACTTTAGGACATGGTGACGTTAATAATTTCTTGTTTACTTTTTTGTCCTCTATCGATCTAGCTAGGTTTCATCGTGCTCCACGACATTGAAAAAAATATAGAGGGCGCCACTGAGACTATGCCACTAATCTTCGTGGCTCTTTGAAATTGATGATTAAAATGAGTTACATAATTAGTAAATAAAAGAAAAAGGAGGAATGGAGGTCGAAAGCGGAGGCCTTTGTCCCGCGGTGGGTCATAATCATGGGTACAGAAAAAAAACTTAAATAGACATGTCACACTTTTAAGGCCGCCGGCATCCGTCTCGCTCGTGTATTTTTTATGATTGTATAAAAATAAGTATACTTTTTAACCGACTTCAAAAAAGGAGGAGGTGCTCAGTTCGGCCTATTTCCCTGGCCTTCCATTCCCCGAACGTCCTTATCCCTGAACAAGTTCTCGGCGAATGCGCCACGGAGCATAACTCCCTATCCCGAGCATAAATTCCAAATGTCGCTGGTCAATTATAACAAAAAAAAAGTTAACTGGTATATTCAGCACTTTCAAAATTAACGGTCTTATTTTTAAAAATAGATTCCTCTAAAGCATTTCTCAGAGGCAGTTTCAATAATCTGTTCCCTTTACCACGGACTTACACGGACTCTGAGGAGTGTTTCAAGGAATCACGTTTTTATCAATAATACCGTAAGTCTGGGGCTAAATTTACTGAAAATAAAATAGGTACTTTATTTACTTATCTTCAGCAGATAGAGTGTTGTCTCCGCAAATTTAACACAAATTAGAATGTACAGAAACGAAACAGAATAGGCACAGCAAAAACACAAAAACTGAAAGAAAAACTTACCATGGTGCTGTTGTGAGAGGCTTTGGTCACAATGGGTGCTATCCTCACCAATTTCTGCTGAGGTTTCGCGGTCACTATAACAAGAAATCAAAATAAATTCAAAAAGCCCGAAGCAATCTACAATGCTTGACACAAACTGACTTTCAAACAGTTTGAAAAATATCGAATTATGAATGATAGTGTTCTAGATTTATTCAAGTCTTTTCAAATAGAGAAATATTTTAAATAGGCATTTTTATTTACAAACTTTTGTTACGCGCGCTTTTTTACTTTCAAACTACATTGTCATGTAAAAGCTCAGAAATATACAAAACCTACTTGCGGTGTATAAAACAGAAAAAGTTAGGTACCTACCAGTGCTCTAGAAACGGAAATGTAAATAGTTATTCACTGACCTCGATGGCGTCATGGAGGTTAGTGATACTGCTTGCACTAACCATAGTGCCTACCTACTGCCGTGAAGTCAATGAATGACATTACATTGAAAGATTTATTTTTAAATTGAACTTCAACGAGTTTGTACATGGGATCGAGAACGGAATCCTTAAAGATAGGGACTTTTTGATGCAGAACGAACCTTTACTGAGTGAAGCTCCGCCGGCGACGAGAAGGGGCGGCGGCTGTCCTCCGCTTAGCACCTTCTCTGCAGCCATTTGTATTATATTACCTGGAAAAAAGTGCAGATTTCAATTACACGAACAGATTTAAGAGTATGAACGAACACCACAGTGCCGAAAGCTTGAAGGAATAAGAAAATTTTGGGTAATTTCGGCGCATCACGTGAGATTGGCGGGACCACTTTGTACTGCAGAACACACACTGTCCTAAATTTAATATTTAACGGTGTTTATAAGCCATCCTGGCCATTGATTCGATGAAAAACCTGAGAACCAGATAAAAACTTATTGGAAATTTTTTGGTCTAAATTTTAGTTTTTATTATACTTTTTCATGTGGTTTAAAACCAAACAGATGTGGTGAAAGTCGGCGTTACTATACAAACTAAACTATTAAAAATTTCCGTATCTTTTTATTAGCTAGGAAAGCATCAGACCACATTTATCACAATTAAACCCGTTTGACATTAAAAATGTTAGAATACAAACGAGACGAAAGCCAGACGTAACAACAGCCAGCCCGGATTCACTCACTGACCTTTGTTATCGGTGAACACGATATTCTTGGCGGGCATTGCGACGGCCGGCCGCTCGGGCTTGCTGGCGCTGCCGCCCGCCGCGGGGTTCGTCACCAGCCTTATGTACTGCACCTACAAAACAAGGGCACCTCCTTAATGCCGGATTTATATTTGCATTATTTTCGTGCTTTTTAAACGTCAGAGGCATAAAAAGCACGTATTTAGCAACTTTTAACGTGCGATTTTGCTTTTTAAAAAAGCATGAAGAATATGAAACTGAAGTAAATAGATACAACCTTATCTACACACTATTGTTGACTGGCTTAAATGTAATAACTTAAATACTAATATAACTAAAATAATACAATTCCAAACAGATAGTAATAATAATATAATTAAATTAAATATTGAATATAATGGTATAAAACTGACAAGCGCCGATGCGACGCATATTGCGCATACGCATATGCGACGTATGAATATTTCTGGCGCCGTTTCCGAAGTCTGCGACGGACACGTGGGGCAGACACCGAACTATTACTTTTGTCGCATCAACCAAAGTCTACCTTAATAAGCAGTCGCACGCGATCGGACGCAAAGTAAGCACCACATGCTGTAACATTTCTGGACTGAATGACAATTTTTGTATTTGTGTCTCACCCCTTTCCCGGGCACATTGATCTGGTGTATCTGCGAGCGCGCGCCGCTAGCCGCCGCCGCCGACTTGTGCGGTACCGACTTGAGCACCACGTTATTGACGCCGTCAGTCAGCACTAGCTTCGAATTGCCGGCGACACCTGCGGAAACGGAGCCTACAGTTTATTTTCTCTGTGCCTAGTCAGAGCCGGATTAAGGGGGTCCATGGAGTGACAGAAAATAGCGCCACCAATGGTAAAAAATAATATCTTTACATACATACATAAACTCTCGCCTGTATCCCAGAGGGGTAGGCAGAGACCAGGGACTGCCACTAGCCACGATCCTGACAGATCACTATCGCTTCCTCAACAGTCATTAGTCGTTGCATGCACGCACGCCGGTTTCGGGTACCTTTTTTTATTTATTCTCAGTAAAACAAGAAAAAACACAATTTCATTAGTTTGCCAAACTGCCTATGCAGTTTATCGAAAAGCTCTTTATCTTGACCTTTGCCCCTTCATATCTTTTTTACTGGTCGTTTTTTCAAAACGTGTCAGACCAATCGTGTTAATAGTGATTTTTAGGACCCATGACCGTTTGTAGCATAAATGCTATCTGGCCCTAGGCTCGTGATCCTGGGTTCTCGGTCGTGGGTCCTAGAAATCCAGTGGTCGTCAGACTGCGGTCCACGAACGATATCAGCGCGGCCCGCTACATAGCAGAATGCTTTTTTCTATTCAAAATCTATGGCGCAGTCGCGTTTTGACAGCTCATAAAAAAGGCCATTCAGTGTCCGGCAGGCAATCATACCTGACATGTGGCTCTTGACCAAAGCAGTGGGACGACTGATGCATTAAATGCTGCGAAAAACTCAAAGCTACATGAGGAGTCTATCGAACTTTGTTACTTTTATTTCGTTTCAATACAGTCGATAGCACAATAACAACTTTTGAACAAGAAGAGGAAAGATATTTATTATACCAAGACACATCACAGAAACAAAATGAACAGATACATAACATAATACGCACAACAGAAAGAAAACTAAATACACAACAGACAAAACAAATAAATAAAACAGGACCATAGATGTAGCCTCTGGTGTATCTAAGTTGCCACCAAAGGCAGCTGACGCAGCGTTGTGCTGAGGAAGTGATCCTCAGCGCTGATTTTCAGTCAGTGGCTACGGTAACTCATAATAAAATTGTACTACGGAGTGCGTGCCGTGGTGCATTTACAAAGCAATAAAACAAAAGCAATAACATACATACAATAAAATAATATCGCCATAAAATTAAAATACTTACATAATTATTATATTCATCATCATCATCATCATTCAGCCACAAGAAGTCCACTGCTAGACATAGGCCTCCTCCATTGATTTCCAAAAAGACCGGTTGGAAGCGGCCTGCATCCAGTGTCTTCCTGCCACTTGGATGAGGTCGTCTGTCCATCTTGTGGCTGGTCGTCCTACGCTGCGCTTGCCGATATGTGGTCTCCATTCGAGAACTTTTCGGCCCCATCGGCCATCAGTTCTGCGTGCTATGTGCCCCGCCCACTGCCACTTCAACTTACTAATCCGCTGGGCTATGTCGACGACTTTCGTTCGTCTATGGATCTCATAATTTCTGATTCGATCTCGTAGAGAAATTCCGAGCATAGCCCTTTCCATAGCTCGTTGCGTGACCTTGAGCCTTCTTATGAGGCCCATAGTGAGAGACCACGACTACGACCACCAATTATTATATTATTAGTTGTAAATTAATATGTTTGAAATATAGAGGATGACCATAATAAACTAAATTCAATGAGTAAATGTAAGTGAAGTGAAATGATAAGGAGAAGAGAGTTAGAAAGATACACACCAAAGTAAATATATGCCCGACATTACGCAATGATTTTGCAAATTTTCATACATTAGATCGCACCATGGCCACTTTGTTTATAAAATGTTTTCGTTTTATGCTCTTGACTGTACAAATTGATGGCAATCCACGCACTCCAAGTATTGTATACAATAAAAGTGAGCATTGTCCGACTAAACAAACCTTTCATGCTAATAGTTGGCTTTATTCTATTTGAGGCATGAACATTTTTAGTAACTGGCATTGTGCTACTTACACACATAAGCAGCCTATAAACGTCCTACTGTAGGGCACAGGCCTTCTCTCAGGGAGAGAGTGCTACTGATTGTATTGAAAAATAAAAACCGGACAAGTGCGAGTCGGACACGCCCAAATAGGGTTCCGTATAAATTTGTAGGTACTTACAGATTGTATTGAAAGGTAAAAGCGGACAAATGCGAGTCGGACTCGCCCACCGAGGGTTCCGTATAAATATGTAGGTACTTACATATTCTTATAAATAGTTCAGGAATCGAGTCTCGCAGTTTTTCCCGAACTTCAAAGACAATTTTTTTATGATTTAATTACAATTATTATGATTATTTTAATTCAGATATTTCCCTGTACTTGTAGTATAAGACGATATTCCTAACAGAATCTATTTTTACCATATTTCAGGGTATCCTAGTTTGGATAAGTGATTTTGTTGTCCGTTATATTATAATGACGTTCCATTTCAATTGCTGAAAATCAATAAAAAATACTGGTTAAATACAAAAGAAAGAGTGCAGTAGCGACATACCTTTGCCTGAGGCAGGCACCAATTTAGGCGATGTCGACTGGACTGTAACAATGTGCTGCTTCGGTTTGGAGAACCTTAATCCATGTTTCGTTGGTGATCCTATGATCTGTGAACAAGGGAAAAAAGAAACAAGTAAATATCCGTGCAAATTCTGTTTTTATTATAATCCAAACACTTTTATTATTCTTCCTCCTTCAACATTTAAAACAATAAATGGCAAAAGAATATACAATTTTGTGTGAATCAAATCGTGCTTTGAACTGGCTAATGCCAACCATTCAAACATTAAATTATTAAGATGCCACAGTAAGCCACTTTTTTACTGTTACTGCCAACATTGGGCAACATCCTTTGGCTATTTCCTTCACCAATTCGCTACCTAATGGTAGGTCAAATTTATAGCGAACTAAGTTTCCACTCGTTTACGGCCAATTTAGCTTATGAAAGGACGAATATGTAGATGTTGCCGAGTGACAGGGCTGCTTCCTGACTCACTTGCCTTGTTGCCGAGCGATAGAGCTACTTCCTGACCCACTTGCCTTGTTGCCGAGCGATAGAGCTACTTCCTGACCCACTTGCCTTGTTGCCGAGCGATAGAGCTACTTCCTGACCCACTTGCCTTGTTGCCGAGCGACAGGGCTGCTTCCTGACCCACTTGCCTTGCCGCCGACCGACAGGGCTGCTCCCTGACCCGCTTACCTTGTTGCCGAGCGACAGAGCGATGGTCTTCTGCTGCATATGCACGAAACGCGGCGCCTGCCCCACGCCGATGCCTGTGATGACGGCCGGCTCACTCTGCTGAGCGCTCGCCTGACCTGCGATTACAATCACAAATAATCTTCTTCTTTCTATACAGCCCATGCAAGACGCCCACTGTTGGGTAAATATGCCTCTTCACCATCTCGCCAACCCCACCAATCCCCTGCCAATCTCGAGTCCATTGTCCTCCTACCGCCTTGTTAAAGTCATCAATCTATCGGATAGGCAAGTAATAAATTATAACATAACATAAACTCACGCCTGTATCCCAGAGGGGTAGGCAGAGACCAGGGACTGCCACTTGCTACGATCCTGACAGATCACTTTCGCTTCCTCAACATTCATTAATCTTTGCATGCACGCAATTATGTATTTACCATTAGCATTAAGTTACAACTTTTGTACACTGTAAGGAAATAATAATAATAAACGTATAATCACAAATATGAATGTTCAGAAGAATAAGGCTCAGCGAAATGGCGGAAACAAGTACTACAAATTTCCCAGAGATTATAAACTATATTCAAGTGAAGGGAGACCCAATATCCCTTTATGAGCGACATTAGCAGAAAAACAAAGCTACTGCATGGGACTGGCAAGCGATTGGATACATTGATTGGCTTAGCAAAGAAAATTCTAGTTTAGTCAAATCGTACTAATGATATTATTAATGATTATCATCATCATCAGCCTCTTGATGTCCACTGCAGGGCACAGGCCACCCTCGTGGTTTTCATATCTATGAGGGGTTTTGCCATAATGATTATACTTTTAATGAATTAAAAGAAAATTTACTTACTTGTGACAATAACTTTTGCCATGATGGGTTTTTTCGAGACTTGTCCAGTCGCAATATTTTTTGTCGTAACGTATTGCGTCTGAAAGTAATAATTTATTTAGAATAAGTACATAGTTATACATTTAACCCGTAAGTATGTATGCATTTAAAAAACTTTTCAACATTCACCTGAATAGGATGCCCAGCAGCTGGAACTAGTTTGATCTTCTGCCCGCTGGCTCCGGCTGGCATCATCACAAACTGCTTGCCCGTTGGAGCTACAAACAGAAGATGCATTTTGTGTTCAGGCACAACTTTGTGAAAAAAATATCGTATTTTTTGTATTTTTATCCTCCTTATTATTGTGTTAGCTTTTCATTTACTCTTACTTGTGATGTATATTATTTTTAATAGTAGTAAGGTCTAAATGAAGAAATATATATAATTAGGTTTTTGGTGCAATGCAGACTTTGAAACAGTACTCATTTCACTAATTCCTGTCTACCCTTGTCTACCCTTTTGGTCCTGTATGACATCAGTCAGGAGCTTGGTTGTCAGTCGGGCCGAGCGACAACGGTGAATGACATGGGGTTGGAGCCAAACTCGGTGGTGTACTTGAGACCTCATGGCTTAATTAATTAATCTTAATTAATCACTGATAAGTCTATTTTTCAATACTCAAAATAGGCTCTGTAGTTGTCGAGTTGCGGAAACGAAAATCGCCACCAATACCAAGTCTATTTATTTTATTCACTCACTGATAAAAGTCTGTCCACCCTTCTGCCCTTGAACGACGTCGCTCAGAAACTTAGTGGTGAGCCCGGCGACTCGGCCCGGCCCGCGGGTCACGGTGGTGAGAGCCACGGGCTTCGGGCCGAGCTTGGGCGCGATGGCCACGTGCTTGGCGGGCACCGCCACGGGCTTGGCCGGCGGCGGCTTCGGCGCAATGGCTACTTGCTTCGGGGCGGCGGCCACGGAGCGCTGCGCGGTCTGCAGTTTCAGATTCAGATTTTATTTAATTAAGGATGAAACACACCAACGCGGTGGGGGTTCATATAAATACTACTGCAGTAAATGACGTATGCATGGACCGCCACCACCACCGCGTTGAGTTTTCCGTGCCTATGTATCTAAATAAATTAGTTTTACATAACAAGTTTGCTATGCGCCCAAAGGAATGCAACATCATTCGACAGGTTGTCGGGGTCAGTGCAAAGCTCACAGACGGGCGCGACGCAGCACGGCAAATCTGCTAGACGAAATTTAACAAGCCAAATTACGCTTTAAGATCTCTTGCCACGCTATAATGTAGCGCCCGTTTTTGTCGACCTGATGGCCACTATTTATCAGATACAACTGGAATACTATACAGTGGACTTGTGTCTGTGCTTCTTTGTTGCTATACATCTACATAAAAAATGTGGAGTAGGTAAGCCCTCCTGTTTTACGGTTTAACTCTTACACTTAAGCAAGAGTTTGCAAGAATTCTTTGTCAGAAAGTTAATGGGAAGTTATTTAGAGATTGTTGAAAATTTTAGTCTGTTGGCACAATGCAATTTCACTACAGTTATCATTTAGTGATAAAGTTTAGAATTTTTATTGCCGGTTACCTTGATTGGTATAGCTTGAGCACGAGTATTGGTTGTTGAAGCAGTAGACATGATCGTTTGTTGGTCAAACTGCAGATCCATCATAGTGTCTGACCTCAAAATGTTAGACTGCTGAAAAAAATCACAAAATGGAAGTTAGCATAGGAGCATGCAATTTTAATTGTTTTTAATAATGCAATATAGCATAGGAGCTCTATATGTATGCCTCAGATTGGAGAGACCATGTTATACATCACATACCATTTTTCTATTATATGTACCCTATATACGTCCCACTGCAGGGCACAGGCCTTCTCTCAGAGAGAGAGTACGCGCTTAATCACTACGCGTGCCCACCGCGGATTGGCAATTTCAAGCGCTGTGGTGTGAGAACACCTCAGACAGTCAAGTTTCCTCACAATGATTTCCTTCACTTACCATAACCAGCAGAAACACTTTTTAACCTGTTAGATTATGAAGTTGAAAAGAATAATTAAGAACCATTGTTATGGTTGCCCGACCAGCCCCTATATTACGCGCACCAAATCCTGAGCGATTCCAATCGTCTGTCAAATTAGTATGGAAATTGACAGTTAGACGATTGGAATCGCTCAGGATTTGGTGCGCGTAATTAGGCCACTGATCCTTTAGAATTCTACAGGTTAAGTAAATATATTTTTTTAAATAACATTTTTAAACATGAGACTCAAAAAACATTACTTCATGAGGAAACTCAAATATTTATACTTCTTAATAACAGCACCATGTGACATCACAGTTTAAGCCAGATTTGCATAGTGTGTTTTTATGCCACAACTACTTTTAGACGGGTTAATATATTATGAAAAGTATTATGTAGTCATAGAGAAGAAACATATCACAATTATTTTTTCATCTTTCTTCTAGTTGCGCAATAAAGTTATTATATCTCTATCTATTTTTGGCCTCTCGAATGAAATTAAAATAATTTTCTAAATTTTTGTTTGTGCATGTTTTCTATTAAACAACTACTTTATGGTGAATACATTCAACATACTATTCACCGTAAAATATAAACATTTAATATATTGCAACAGTGATTAACTAACTACTTACATCACTCAAACTGGTTTCAATAACTTTCCCGTCCTGTACAATGTAACTATCGCCAGCGCTTAGTGTGAACTGTTCATCAATTAGACCTGGAACTGCAAAAAAATTTTTAAGTTTTAACTGTTATAACACAAGCTAAAGCATTTAACATCATGACTTGGCTCATTTATAAGGAAAAAAATTAAACATGATTTTCCTGCAAGTATGGGCTTCAAAGTTATAGCCATTTTGAGTTAGAAAATACATAGGTACATAAACTTATGCCTGTATCCCACGGTTTGGCACTAAAAAGATTGGAAAGTAATTTTTCAAAAATTCTGTTTTTTGTTATAAATGGTTAATATATACTCCAGCTTCCAAATTGCTATGCCAGCCTTTAATGATTTATGGCCATTTTTACATGCAATATTTTACAGATTTCACAATTCACAGTAAAAATTTGACAGTTGTTACTTTTTTTTAGCTTATATATAACTGAGCTATAATCAGTCCAACCCTTTATTTTACTTTTGACAGATGCACACTAATGAAGTTCCTTATTTATCTGATAGAAAACCATAGGTGAGAAATGAAACACTTCATGGACATGGTGTTTTGCTACGGTATTATAATGCGTAGATTATGTAGCGAAGACTATTCAAGTTGATTTTGTATAAAAATATAAACCTATCTTATTACAAAGATTTATACTGTAAGAAATTATGTTTAAATATTATAAGTAACACAATAATATGAAAATCCGTTCAGTACTTTTTAGTTTATTACATTCAGACAGACAAAGTATAAAAAATATTAAAATAAAATATCAATGTATGCAATCGATTAAAACTGCAACATGATTAAAATAGATTATCATAAACAAGCAAATCAGTAACTTCATAGAACGTCACTAAATCGAGCTGTCAAAAGTTAAATAAACAGTTGGACCGACTGTAGTTCCTTAACTTTGTTATTTTGACCAGTGAATATAACATTGCTGATATTGCAAAATGTGACATTTCAAAAATTTATGATCATAATCATTACAATATGAATTATGAAAAAATTATGTCTAAAGCCTGATTAGCTGAGGATTATGAAAATGATTATTTTCGGACATGTGACATTTTGCAATAGCAACAACGATAATTGCTGGTGACCACTTGCCTCACATGCATTGGACAGATCGAATTGTGTATTTGTAGATACAAGACCACCTTTTGTGATTACCACTCATTAACATAGCATAACCTTAGTACTTGCTACGTATAACAGTGAGTGTGGAAAGGTCTAACTGACCGCCAGTTTTTGACTGAGAATTACGCTAAATAAAAATTATGACTAACCAGAATGCAAATTTATATGGAGGATAGATCTATTCCAGACATGAGAGGAAGATGTGTTAGTCTGTCTCTTTCTTTTTTGGCAAACTGAAGAGACCGAACAATACTTCTATATTATTTTTTCTGCAATAAAGTGTTCTACATTTATCACCTTAAGTATTAATTTACTCAACTCTCAATTCAGAAACCAGCAGCAAAAAAATTATATGAATCTTACTCTCAGTGCCAATAATCTCTTCAGAGCCACTCTCCAAGAGCATGGGCTGTTCCACAATATGCTCAAACTCCATCGCCATGCCGTCCATGTCACTGCTTGTTAGTGTGATGTCCGCCTGGCTCACCACCACATCCGCCCCATGATCAAACTTCACCTTCAGAAGAGTAGCACATTAGTTTATGAACTTGCAAAAAGTAGGCTCGTAATAAGCACGGTGATTAGTACTAACTGTATGAACATAAAACCACAGGCAATTGCATAAAAGCTTACCATTGGCAGCTACAATGTGATTTATTTTGGTTTTCAATTACCATAAATTAGTACGCTGCAATCGCTCACACAGTACTCTCACCGTAGGTTATAGGTTCTACATGTGATGAGTACTCTACAAGTTTCGTGAGAAATGTACTAAAGAATGTACAAAATTATACTGTTCTGATACTCACATCCATGTCCATGTTTAACTCGTCGCTTAGCTGGTGATCCATAATGAAAGTGTTCTTGTCGACACTCAGCCGTACACGCTTATTATACTTTCACACCAAACGACACGTTTATATTTAGTAAATAAAACAAATCTTAGTAAGTTTAAAAGACGCCGCCATTTTACATTGTCAAATGTATGGAGCCCTCCATTCATCACAGTTGAAAACAAATTAGCAAATCGCTGAACATGTTTATTAACTTTAATTTCCACTGAAAATGCTTCACTTTGTATATATTGAGGTTAAAAAAAATGTCTTTCACGGTTTTTAGCTGCTAATCGGCGATTAGGCATAGTTTTACGCGAGAAAAAGCATTTTTTCTGTGATGGCGCTTATTTTAATTTTGTATAAACGTCAAATGTTACCAACATTACCACTTATAGTTGACCCATAGTTGAAAAAGCGTTCAAGATAAAAAAAATCAGTTTCATACTAGAATATAGTAGAAAGAGTTCACTTAGCAAAAAATGTATTTGCTGGATTTAAAAAACTGTACTTTCTATGCTACGTAACGCAAATGCATACAACGAGCAGATTAACTCAAGTGTTTATGATTTCTATAGTTTTAGATAAAACTGAACGCAGCTGAAACAAATAAATAACATAATAAGTAGCAACACCGAGTGGTACCAACATAATAATAGTAAGGATGCGTTCAAAAAAAAACATGTTTATTACGAATCGAATAGTTGTTTAAATAAAATCGAGTTGTTTGATTTGTGATTCGAAATAATAACCGGATTTTATCGTTAGTTACACTAACCACAACTGTCAAAAGCTGGTCTGTGATCGGTCAAGCAAGCAAGTATCACAGAGAAAATAATCACGCAAGTACATATCACCATAGATTAAAAAGTACGAACCTTCGCATTGTTTTTATTTCGAATTTTTGATTACAGGGGTTGAAACGTTTGCCAACATTGATATAAAGATGCCTACAAATATACAAGAAGTGCGCCAATATTTGACGGAGTTGCGAAATTCTGGTGGTCTACACAAAGACCAAGCTGAAAAGTAAGCTAACCGTTTGTCTTCTTCTCCCTCAATCTCTCGCACACTAACCATCCGTTTATTGAGTAGTAAAATTTCTGCTTTCACATCCTTAAAAATACTCTTACCATGCCCTTTCACCTTTACAGCCCTTGTGCACTTTCTGATTTTAATTTCTTATTACTTTTTTCAGATACCGCAGCCTGCTGATGGAAATTCTCAAGAATCCTGAAGAAGAATTGGCGGAATGCTTGAAAGCTTTTGTAGAAGCAAGTGAGTTTGGCAACGAGAGCATTCTCTCTTTTACAAAACAGTTCCTGTCTTTAAAAACCTAGTTAGAGGCTAAAAGTTCCAGCCACAGTTAGCCAGAGGTCGCTGGTTCAAGTCCCGGCATGGGTGGAATTTTTTAGTCTCTAAATAGGTTTTTAAAAACTGTCTGTAGGGCCAAAAAAAAATTATGTAGTTCCTATGTCATCATTACCTGGTTTTTTTATTAGTCTAATCAGTCATTCCACAACATTCATTTATAAAAACTGATGTTCATTGTCTCCATACTGCAGTTGTAAATGAAAATGTGAGCCTGGTCATATCCCGGCAGCTGCTAACCTATGTCAGTACACACCTTGCCTTATTGGCCGACAATGTGTCACAAGAGGTCTCACACTTCGCACTAGATGTCATACAGCCCAGAGTCATCTCCTTTGAAGAACAGGTATGTTTTCTAAGTTTATGATTGAGAACCATGATTGTTTTTTAAATTAAATAAGCCTTTATTTGTTCCATGTAAACATAATATATTATAATAAAAAGAATCATAGATAGATAGATAAGAGCACTTTATTTTACATAAAAAATGAAATCATGTTTGTACTGTATATACTACTTAATATAGCATAAGCATAATCAGCCTATATGCGTCCCACTGTAGGGCGCAGGCCTTCTCTCAAGGAGAGAGTAGTACTTAACATACATATTACTTAATTATAGTAAACAAAATACCTAATTTAACACCACTTCACTCACATGTGAGCACTCATGTGCTCATATTGATATTCAGATATCACTCTCAATAATGAGATCCCACTTGCTCTCTGAAAATATTCAGGATCATTATATAATTTAACACCAATGCAAACATAATATTTTTGAATTATGGAACCCTCTGTGCGGCTCTAGGCCATCTCCAATCCAATCCTGCTGTTATTAGAGCATACAACACAGTATGTAAGCACTCATAATTTGCAAGCACTGAAGAGCTTTTTAAATTCCTCTATTCAATCTTTTTAGTTTTTATCAATGTACATGACTAATGTGTATGTTCTCCATCGCAATAGCACTTTATAATGTTACAGGTAGCAAGCATAAGGCAACATCTAGCTGACATTTATGAGCGCAATCAAAACTGGAAGGAAGCTGCCAATGTTCTTGTTGGGATACCACTTGAAACTGGACAAAAGTATGTATATACTTCAGAATAACTCATTTGAGTTTTCTGTACACAGATGCTAGTGTCTTAATACACTCAAAGGCACAATTGACCACCCACTAACATTTTCCGACGTAACTTAAAAAAATTATTATGAATTTTTTTTTTTCTTGTCAATATTGTGGAGTGGATAGTTTCAGAGGAAAAAAATATATATTAATTTGCTATTGCTTTAATTTTTTTAATAATGAAAAAAAAATTGATATGACACATTTGTAAACAAAAACAAAGATGATAAACAATCTTAAACTTTTTGTTGACATTGAAAATCAAAATTTTTATAATGAGTATTGCCTCCTCTGGCTCTTATGACCTCCTCCAGTCGACTTGGAACACCATCCATTATGTCTTGAATATCTGACTGCGGTATATTCTCCCACTCCTCGGCCACAGCAACCTTCAGCTCATTAATGGAGGTAGGAGCCGGAACCCGATTTCGTACTCGCCTTTTAAGATTGTCCCAAACGTGTTCAATAGGGTTTAGGTCCGGGCTGTGAGCTGGCCATGGTAGTTTTGCTATACCCACAGCATCAAGGTACTCCGTGGCCACTCTAGCGACGTGCGCACGAGCATTGTCGTGCATTAAAAGAAAATCTTCTCCAATAAATGGGGCAAAAGGGATGACATGAGGTTCTGACACCTCTTCCACATACTTTTGAGCAGTTACGCTGCCCCTATCAAGCACCACCAACTCTGTACGAGCCTCATAAGATATACCACCCCAGACTGAGCCACCTTGATAGCCCACTGTTTCGACAGCAGCACACTGTGCAAACCTCTCACCGGGGCGTCGGTACACTCGCTGGCGCCCATCGGGACCTCTTAAAGCTACTCTCGACTCATCAGAGAAGAGAACGTTCCTCCATTGCTCCGTGGTCCAGTTTCGGTATTGTTGAGCAAATCGAAGTCTAGCTCTCCGGTGCTCTGTGGTCAATGCTGGAACTCGAGCTGGCCGAAATGCAGTCCAATTACGCTCTCTAAGCCTTCTTCTTATCGTTCTAAGGCTAACGCTTACATTTCGTACCTCAAATAGGCGATTACGAGCCTCGGGAGCCGTAGTGAAGCGATTTCTCAGAACGTTGGAAACGATAAAGCGGTCATCCCTTTCAGAAGTGCACCTCATACGACCTTGTCCCGGTCTTCTGGTGTAAGATCCAGTTTCTCTGTATCGTCTGACGGCATCACGTATCGTGGTTCGAGGATATCCTAGCATACGGCCTATGCGACGCTGGCTAAACCCAGCATCTGAAAGCGCCACAGCTCTAGCTGCACCAGCTGCATCCAATGGCATTTTACTGAGTAAAAAGCAAGTGACAAACTCAACTGAGACTCTGACGCAACTTAAGAACCAAGAAATGTGTCTAAAAACTTCACAGGCAATAAATACTTTATGCTCGCGTAAAACAATCAGTTCAAAAGTCAACAATCGACTAAACTCAATAAAAGATACCCAAACTTGAGGATAGCTTTAAAAAACGGTCAAAAATTGTCTTAATTTATCATTTAACAAATTGTCATTCAACATCATGAGCATTAGTTGTTTTAAGTTAAGTAATGCCACTTTAGCCGCCCTGGGCGGTTAATTGTGCCTTTGAGTGTACTTACATAAGATTTGATTTAAGGCATACTTTAAGTACAGTAGTGATTTTCCCCTTCCAGAGTTAACTTTTCTAATGGTGACAATTTGGAACTAGAATAGATAAAATGTCCAATTTAAATTTGGTTGAGTTCATCATTCAGCCTGCTAAGGACTCACTTCTGTGTAATGTGATCTCTTTCGTGTTCATGCACCATTTAAACTATGGAAACTCAGACTTAGCTTTGCATCAAAATTTGTGTCAAGATTGCATCCCAATACCCATGCTTTCCTTTAATTCATTAGTATTGACTTTATCTTGGTCCTTATCTTTCTCATTTATTTCCCTCTTCAGACAATACTCCGTGGACTACAAACTGGAGACATACCTGAAGATTGCACGACTCTACCTGGAGGTTGACGACCCCATGCAGGCAGAGGCCTTTGTCAACCGAGCCTCGCTGCTGCAGACTGAAACCATGAACGAACAGTTGCAGATCTACTACAAAGTTTGCTATGCCAGGGTGCTGGATTATAGACGGTAACTTGAGCATTCACATCCCATTTGCCCAATGATACGACCACTGTATCTTCATGCCATCCTGCTCTTACTGGCCACATAATTTAAAATGATACCAAGCCTGCAATAATTATCCGCTACCTGGCCCGCCACAGAATTGAGGCAGCCTAATTATGTATTATTTAGACGGAATAATAAATTAATCCCTATCAAATTGATTCTTTATCAATTACAAACGACTATTCTGTTGTAGCAAATTCATTGAAGCGGCGCAGCGATACAACGAGCTGTCTTACCGCAATATCATTCACGAGGACGAGAGGATGACCTGCCTCAGGAATGCTCTCATCTGCACCGTTCTAGCCTCTGCTGGTAAGTTCTAATAGATTAATACAAAATAGGAACTCTACTCAGAATGACCTATATGTGCACTTGTTTAAGCACCATGTTATTGAAATAACACAAAACTGTTTCTTTAGTATCGATAAATTAAACTACTTCCCTCTACCCCTCTGGGTAGGCGTGAGTTTATGTATGTATGGAATCTGTAAACTTGCGCTGTTGATTAGTATGAAGGACGAAAAAACTTATAGATAATTTTAAACTTTTGTTTACTGGAAGTGGTTCAATCGGTATTAGCAAATACCAAAGAAATGGTTTAAAGGTTTGGCATTATTTCGATAAAACATTATACACGTTCCACTGGGAACGAGCCCTCTCTCAAGAAAGATCAGCATACCATTCATTGTCTTACCAAAATAATATGAGCCAATTAAGTACTAATCTCGCCAAAGGGTAGTCCGAGTTTTTAAATTAACTATATAGCCTGTGTCCTGTTTTTTTTTTATTTATAAAAAGCCATGTAATTGTAGTCGTCCCACAATCTTAGCGGTTTGTTTGTAAAAGTTACGTTTCGTGTGCAATAAGCTATAATAATACTAGCTGTTGCCCGCGACCTTGTTCGCGTGGTAATTTTGATTTGTATTTTTCCGGGATAAAAAATAGCCTATGTGCTAATCCAGACTATAATCTATCTCTGTGCAAAATTTCATCCGGATCCGTTCTGCCGTTTTTGCGTGAAAGAATAACAAACATCCATCCAACTTTCGCGTTTATAATATTAGTAAGGGTTTTTTGTTCGACACTCTAAGAGCGCGAGTCTCATATTTTTAACATATTATGCATATATTTTTTGGATTTATTCTTCCTTGTGCCATACCATTATGGTCCTTGCCCAAATCTTGCCTCGTAATTTTAGGTCAATGGAAAGTTCCTTAGAGGATTTGATAGCCAGTGTGACCAAAATGGTCATACATATCTATTGATTTCGTTGACAAAGAAGCTCGATTTTGACACCCTAAGGGACCACGAGAGATCTGCCTCCCCTTTTGTACTACGGATCTTAAATAAAAACCGCATGTAATGGACGTTCCCAAACATTGTCTTCTCACTTCTCCAGGTCAGCAGCGATCGCGCATGCTGGCCACCCTATTCAAGGACGAGCGCTGCCAGCAGCTGCCAGCTTACTCCATCCTGGAGAAGATGTACCTCGACCGCATCATCCGCCGTTCCGAGCTGCACGAGTTCGAGGCTCTTATGCAGACCCATCAGAAGGTAGGCGCGCTTCACACACGATTACGTTCTTCGCAGGCGGTAACACGCACCGTATTGGGTACCTACGAGGTGTCCTAGGTGGTCGTAAAAGTATTGGTCTTATTTATAAAAACCGGCCAAGTGCGAGTCGGACTCGCGCATGAAGGGTTCTATACCATTATCTATACAACATTAGCAAAGATCGAATTTGAGAACAGCGCCATCTATAGAAACCAACGAGAGGCGTTAAACATTGACATTTAACGACATGACATCGGCGCTGTGAAGGTTACATAGATGGCCGCTAGATGGCGAGCGCTATCTTTAGGCAACGTATGTTGAATGGAAGTCCCCCTTAAATATTTATTTTATTCAGTTTTTAGTATTTCTTGTTATAGCGGCAGCAGATGAAAAAAAAATTAATAATGTTTATTGAGCTAAACAAATATTAACAATATATAAAGTAACTCTGAACCCGAAACTAAATTAAATTGTATCTTGGGGCACATACATCATCTGTGAAAATTTCAACTGCCTAGCTATCACAGTTCATGAGATACAGCTTGGTGACAGACAGACAGACAGACAGACGGACGGACGGACGGACGGACGGACGGACGGACGGACGGACAGACAGACAGACGGACAAGGAAGTCTTAGTAATAGGGTCCCGTTTGGCACCCTTCGGATACGAAACCCTGCTAAAAACGCAATTCGTCTACACTCCTCAGAGACAGTTTATGTGATCTGTTGTTACCTCTTTCCCTTTACTAAACTACCTCTGAGGAGTGTTTTAAAGGATCCGCGTTTTTGAACAAAATTATTAATCTTTGTTTCTCTTCTAAAACAAACAGTACTGTTCGTGAGCAACCATTTTGTACCCCCAAAAATATATGAGAATGAATTGTCTATATATTATATTTATGTTCTTAGACCTCATCATCCATTGCTCCGAGCTGTACGGATTTGACGGGACTGCTAGCAAATTGTTATTGCCTGCCCAGCCGACCGCGTTTTAGCCATCTCAAGAGCTCATCCTAGCCTTACTCGGCAGAACTTTAAATTTTCTCCACTCTATATTCTCAGGCGTCGACAAGCGACGGCACAACAATTCTGGACCGTGCGGTGTTCGAGCACAACCTTCTCTCCGCAAGCAAGCTATATAATAACATCACGTTCGAGGAGCTGGGCGCCTTGCTCGAGACTCCGCCCGCTAAGGCCGAGCGAATCGCCAGCCACATGATCAGCGAGGGACGCATGAACGGCTACATCGACCAGATCAACTCCATCGTGCACTTCGAGAGTGAGTTCTACGAGACTTTCTATCTTCTTGCTTTGCGAGCCGCTTTGCTCGGAGTCTCTTTAATGTATTACATCGGAAATGAGACAATTCGCCGATGAAATAAAGTGTTCGACATAGCCTGTAAGATTACAAATTGAAGTCGCAGTGGGCTCGTCACATATGTCGAAGAAGTAATTTGTTGAGCGACACCTGTGGCGAAACTAAGGCTCGATGTCTGACGAAGGGAGACGTTGGTCGGACGTACGAATAAATAATGTGTTCTATGAAGTACCGCACTGCATCGCTGGCGTAACACCCGCCGCTGACGCCATGTTTATTAGTGCGCGCGGCGTCAGCGTAGCAAATCAATTCTAAACTGTACGAATTTAGGTTTGATCTGCTACGCTGACGTCGTACGTTTATCATATGAACTGAGTAACTGTCATCGGTTCCTAATTAGACTTTACATTCCAGCACGCGAAATCCTCCCACAGTGGGACAAGCAGATCCAGAGCCTGTGCTACCAAGTCAACAGCCTCATCGAGAAGATCGCAGCCGCCGAGCCGGACTGGATGGCCAAACTCATGGAGGAGGAGATGATACAGTAATCGCAGTAGAGATGTCAGCTCGGCGGGAGAGAATTAACAAACTGTCACACCACACTGTATAATCAATGAGGTCTGCAGCCTCATGGAGAAGATCGCAGCCGCCGAGCCGGAGATGATACAGTAATCGCAGTAGAGATGTCAGCTCGGCGGGTGAGAATTAACAAACTGTCACACCGCACTGTATAAGGGGAGATCAGCTAGTTAGTAGACCTATGAACGAGTTCAGTCATTTCAAGTATGCTAAATAACTGTGCTTTATTAGTGCCTAAAGCGCTTTCAGGCAGAACAAGAATTTATAAGAGATATTTCGTTGACTCACTGAGGCCGTTAACTTGACGTCCAGTAAGCAGAATTTCGCAATGTAAAGTTTGGTTAAGGGTCATATTTTTTTTATTTTTTACGAAAGTAGACATAATTTGTTAGGACTACTTAATTTAATTTTTGTTGTTCTAAGTTATTGTTAAGCACCTTAAAAAATTAAAAATAAAATTCACTCCTCGTGACGTCATTTGCGAGGGCTTTTTCCCAACTGATGCATGACTTAAATTTTTGTAGTAGGCGCAAGAGATTGAGTTGAAAATAATGTATCGGATGCGAATACCTGTCATACTTGTCAGACTGACGTTCGTTTTGGTTGTTTGTTTGGGTAATCTGTGGCCCTCTGTGGGTGAAAAGATCGACACGACACAGTTGGCCCGAAAATTTTTGTGTTGACCGGTCATAGCGCGATGGAATAAGGTTCACACTGATTTCTATGTTGATCTGCGGAGGGAGCATGAGTTTCTTATCCTATCTAGATAGATAGGTTAAAATTTTAAAACATTACGATATTATATCCCACCCGCGAGCATGACTTCTCTTCGATATACATATCTTCCTTAGATAGGAGTTAAGATTTTATCTACTTATTGGTATGACAACACTGAATCGGCAAATAGGGATGTGACGAAAATCACTATTTCATTCGTTCAATTTGCGTTTTTTGACAGATTGAAATCTGATCTGTCTGTGATCTTTCCTTTACTTAGTCTGTGCTAGGTATCAAATAAAATGTAAATAAACAAACAAATAACGGACAATAGATGCTTAGATGCCGAAAATGAAGTAAGTACAAACTTTATAGCCATTGCAGTTAATTTATACAATACTACAATAGTTGGAGATCCTTCCTACAAGCTCATACGGACATCACATCATATACAAGTCACTCATCGGCAAGAACTATAATATTTTTCTGTTTTAGAGGGCGCAGTAAACAAAATCAACTGGGGTTCGTTCGAGTATATGACGCTCCACAGTAATTTAGCCAACAATGAGTTTTCTGGCCCCATGGGAAGCGAAAAGTTGTTGAAAGAGTGGGGCGCATTGAGCCTTGTCGAAGGAGCATGGTCCCGACACGACTGGAGCAGTGGCAGAATGTAAGTGTTGATAGTACTTATTATCTAGTGATATATTAAATTAAGTTCAATACTTGACTCACCATCACCAACCGAGTACAATAGGTAAATAATATGCTTGTCAAACTAATGCAAATGTGTACTTAGGCAATGCTCAGTGAATACCTACAGTATTTGGATAGATAGACCATAGAGGTCTATCCAGTATAGCGTCAATTTTTGCTCTTAGGGGCATCTAAAATCATTTTCGTAACATGTCTTACCTTTTTTCTTTTCGTTTTAAGCTATTACATCATATTGGAATGTTTTGGACTCCTTTTTAATTATGCTCTTTATTTGTTACAGGATATTTTGAACGCGCTGACTACATTAATATTTGGTCTATGCTACAATCAATCAAATCTTACAAATAAATCAAATATTAAAACGAAGGAATATGTATGTACGAATTGTATTTTTTCAAAATAGTAACTCAAAATTGGATGCTTAATTACCCAAGTTCCACTATAGTTTTTTTATATTACATGCACAGGGGCATTCATTCAAGGGTTAAATATAATTAGGGAATGTTCCATTGAGCTGGCCATTCCTCCTCTACTGGGTTTCAGGCTCCACAATGGCAATGTGTGTACCGAGCCTCGGGAGTCTACTTGGCCTCTCCTCTGATGGGCGTCATCAGCCAAGGCAGGCTCAAAGGCATATCCAGAGTCTCCTAGGAAATGCATTACATTTTTTTTTACTTCTTATTTTTTTGTTACAGATTACATCAAAGGTGAAGAACATATTAATTTGTTTGGTAACAATTTCCCGTTTTCAGAAGAAAACATATCATGCTTCTTTTCTCCATTGGGTACCCAGTTATGTAGTAAACCACCTATTTCATTGTTTAAAGTTACAAAATAAATATTAGATTTACTTATAACCAAAAGCATTTTATTATTAACGGACTTCAAAAATGGAGGAGTCTGTGTCAAGCTTTTTCCAGAAAACTTCCTAGAAACCACACATTTGTAGTAAACACACCATACATACTTAGGTACTTAGTAGAAGTTAGGTATGATTTGTGGGGTGAGTAAATGGCTTGGGATGCAAGTTCATTAGAAAGAAATAATTTTTGCCTTTTTAGTGTGTCGGTTTAAATCTTTGTTTTAAAGTTTCTTATTTTAAAATTTTTTGTTGACTGGTACATTTTACCTACTATTATTTTAATTGAGATAGGCACTGGACGACGGTCTGAGCAGGACGGCAGAGGGTGCTTGGTTGCGTGGAGTAGGGCTGAACGGAGGTCAGTGAGCGGGTCCTTAAATCCCTGGAGACGGCCACTGGACGTCGGTCAGTGAGCAGAAACAGAGGAAGGGCACGAATGGGATGCGTAGGTGGCGCGAAGAGGCACCAGTGGACAAATCATGACAAATGTGATGATTTTATTCGTAGAATGACTGACAGAAACGCTAGATATAAGTTTATATGCCCCTCTCAAAAGTGGGATAAATTTAAATGAAACATCTGTCAAAAGTCGATAATATATCTTTTTATGTTGTCATCATGCTCGCATTTGCGATAGGGTTTATCTTATAGTGACAGATGTTTTTTTATCTCACGGCACTGGTATAAAAACTATGCATTGTGCTCGCGACGATAAGTTAACCTACTATAGACGTCAAAACTCGTTAAAACAGCCATTTTTTGTAGATAAACCGCCTCTATAAAATCTCATGCTCCCTCCGCTGGATGCCAAATATACTATCTTGCAAATGACGTCACAGTCGGTCACAGTGAAAGGCAAATATATCGTGATTTTTTTATTCAAAATGCCAATATTGATATAATATTTCCTAGCTTTAACAAGGGCATTATTGTTATTTGAACTATATTGGCTGTTAATTGTTGTTAATTCAGCCCTACAAAAAAAAACTTTACATTGCGAATTAGAACGCAAAAATTTGGCACACTAGATATTACTGAATTAATTCGTGTCTAAATTGACGACGCTTAAGAAGGCAAGCACTGGCGCCACCCTATATCATGGTAACCAAGACGGCATAACTTCCAAACTGATTCTCTGCTTGAAGGAATCAAACGCAAACTCGGTGGCAGCAATCGAATTGTTGCCCCAGTGAGGCAGTCTAAACCAGTGGCGCAGTTGTGATCGAAATCGTGAGACAGTTGTTTCAAAACTATGCTCTCATGACGAGTAAAGAATCGTATTTTGTTCATAAGTCACATTAATAGTCTTGTAATATATAATATAACAATCTCATGCCAGTGTTTGTTATCGAACTCCTCCATAATGGTTCACCAATTTTTATGATTTTTTTGTGTTAATTTGGTAGGTCTGAGAATAGGTAGTAGATTAATTAATATGGCAAAACAACGCTTGCCCGGTCAGCTAGTAAAAATATAATTCTAAAAACCTAGTTTTGTTGCTCTACAGAGATAAACTTAGCATTCCGAACACTCCATACTTTATTGAATCTCAATAAAAAAACAAACATAAGCGTTTATAAAACAACTGTATCAATTATTCTTTTTTTTTTGTATGCATGGATTGATCAGAGCACAGGATAAACTACAAAACTACCTCGCCACTGCATGATGTTCATCAATCTATCTATACATGTTATCTGTAATACTGAGCAATACGAATGGTAATGAAAATTAGTATGGAAGTCTGAAGTACAGAGAGACAGAGGCTTCAGGATCAATGAAAAGTTTCTCGTCGATTCCAAATTACTATTCATTTAATTTCCAATCAATCAATAAAGGTAACACACCCATAGGTGCTTATTTACAAGATATTGACATTCAGACATAAACTACGTCAATAACGTTTTTGTATTGCGTGCTTAGAAGGAAATAATACAGAAGATCGCGTAGTAACTCCAAATAGGAAGCGGGTGCGCGTGGTGGCGAATTTAATACAACCGCACTTGTACACTGTTTAGTTTGATATTGATTTCTCTATACAATACATATAATGCTCCCTTTCTAAATAATTGTAGTAACAGTTAAAGTAGCGTTATGTATTATCTACAAGTCTAGTAGTGCGGCGCTTAGGGCTCTAGCTCGAGGGCCAGGCCGACCTTGTGTCCGCCGGCGTTGAAGTTCTGCCCGTCGATGGCGGCAGACAGAGTCAGAACCACGCCTGGAAACAAAAAAACGCGTTACATAATCGTCTCATCACTCGACGCACGACACTGGCGAGATAAGTCTCAATTAGGGAAAAATCATATGATTACCTAGAGAGATAAGAATTTTAAGAAGACTAACAAAATTATCAATAACTGCATTGAAAATAAAACGACATGTGTTTGGCAGAGGGTCAAGAAATGTAGGCGCGAGATTGGGTACGAGAAAAGAAGATGGCCTCTACGTAAAATGTTTGTCTGCATGTGCTTCAAGACAGATCAATAGCGCGCAAAAGGCTATAAAAGGCCCTCATTCCAATTATGGCTCATCTGCACACGACTCATCGAAAGATAAGCCATCCGACGGTTAATATTTGACATACGCCGTGTAGAAAGCTGATTAACCACGAGTTGAAAAAAAAATTACAAAAAAGATTTGAGGGCCAGTTTCTGAATTGAGAATTTCGCTAAGTAAATAGTTAACTGTAGTGCTGTCTCTTCGAATTTCTCAGAAAAGAGCATCACAGAACGCTCTATTTAATTAGTTAATTTCACAATTCGGCCTTAAATCGGACTTATCCCCATTATATTAGTATTTGTCTAGATTTGGCCTAGTGCAAACTATGCACGCTAACAACTTATTAGCGGCGTTTTACCTGAAATAAAACGCTTATTAAATACTTACCTTATTTGAAGCTTTGAGTTTGAGATAGGTAATCTCCTTTTCCGTGCCAGTCGACGCCGCTTGAACCCTAATCGTCGCACTTTGCTAGTCTGTGACACTCTACCAACCAGGATGCCTTCCGCGTAGTAATGATTTCAGAACGCGCGACGGCGATCTTGTTTGTCATTGTGTCGAAAACCACAGGCAGGAATTAAATATAAGCTTCAAATAAGGTAAGTATTTAATAAGCGTTTTATTTCAGGTAAAACGCCGCTATTAAATCCTGTACGTTATTTGAAGCTTTGAGTTTGAGACGTGTTTGTTATCGCCTGGTGGTAGAGTATGCCAATGTGAGATGATTCACAGTTAGCTGTGTGTGTGTAATACAAAATAGTACAAAGCTGGGTAGGTACTGTACTAATGTAAAATATTCCAATAGATATCCACAGACCCAATAGTGCGAGTAATTAAATTTTACCCCAATTCTCTGAAATCAGGACAATAACACAATTTGCAGGTACGTACAAATATACAAAGGATAGATAGGTAGGTGTACACACATCAATCCATAAAATATATGGGATAGTAGGATTCGGAGCTTATGCGATCGATCTACTATGATAGAACTGTTAAAAAGTCAACAGGGTTTCTCCACTGATATAAGCATCCTTATCATCCTTAGAGTTTTCTAATAAAATTGAATAATAATTATATCACTTGTGAGATTTATTCTTTGACAGACTATTTTGGAAGTTACAGTTGATCCAGACCCTGCAATATTATGCCAGCTGCTGATAAAATAGTAGGCCTTCAACCTGCGTTGTAATAATAATATGATAGGTAGCTTTTGATGGGCTTTCTATACTTACAAACATGTTTAGGTAGATCCTATATAACAGGTTTGTCTTTGAACCTGCAAAGGACCTGAATAAATTGACATGATTCAGATTTTGGCTTTGGCAATAACATTCAACTCGATTACTTATGGGCTATGGCTTTTGAGTCAAACATAACACAGTAGCACAGGAAACCGTAGTGTCGTCTATGTCTGCCATAACAGATTTAGAGAAAGGCAGCTGTGTCTGGCGAATTATTTAGATAGCTAATTAACTAATTATGTACTTCAACAACTATATTGTTTGTGGAAGAAACTTAATCACTTATTGCAGACGGGATTTTTGTTCCCGGGTAGAGTTTGCTTCAGCAACCGATAGCAAAAGAAGTGTAGATTGACGTCCACGAATGTGTTAAATACATATTGCTGGCAAAGGTATGCGAGCCTAACATTTACCAACTCCCGACAAGTCTCTCAGGCGTTTATTAAAGGTTCATGTAAACCTGCTTAGGAATTGTATAACTAAAGTGGAAAAAGAGCCACTCGTTCTTGTTTTTAGCTCTGCTCAACAAAATACAAAAAACTCAATATGGTCTGCGTCCTCAAGGGCGGTGGTTCATAGTTTGCCACTACGGTCGCATTGCGGTAGTTATTGGGACTAGGTACCCACTCTTCGTATATATACAGCTTGCCTCACAGTGACGACGCTAGATTCCATTTTTATGGCCGAGGATGTGTATTTGCTAAGACATACAGAGCCAGCTTCATGGCGGGTCGGATGCGCCGCACCATGGTGCCGAGTCCAGGAGGGCAGCGCAGGACTATTGACCAAACTGTTCGAGTAGACTTAGATTTAACTTAAGTATCAGTACCTGTATAGTGCGGATATAACATAATACCTTTATTTTATCTAAGTACCTACTACTAACGTTAGAAGTCAGAAGTCGATCAGAAAGAATATTGTTCAATTTAACGTGAAGCAAAGGGGAACTTTTGCCTGGGAACTGGAACTTTTAGTAAGGGTGCCTTGGAAAGAGTATATAAACCGACTTGCTGACAAACTGCATTAAATAGCCCTTTATGACAAGGAACAAGCCACTTCTTTGAAAATCTTCGCCCAAGTGAAAACTTGATAAGGCAAAAATATCAAATTATTTGCTAGACAGTTCAAGACAACCATTTTCAAAACTGTTGCCATTCATCATATTATTATCTACTCGAGGTTAGTCATGTCGATGACCACTTGAGATATATCTTTGCTTATATCTTACTCGGGTAGGACATATTCGCGGTACACCTCACTGGATTGGGGCATACCTCCAATACTGCTCCCACTTGGGACCTTATGGCCCAAGGCTGGTGCTGGTGATGTAGGATCATCCTTCTCAAGGTATACGTAGTACTGACTGAGCTTGTCCAGCAAATCCATCAAAGGCTTCATCTTTGTCCCATTTTGTTCGCTAAGTAAGATAAAACCATCCTTGCGTCTCATAGCCTAAGAAAGCAGATAACATAAATACTGACAGTTCCTCTGTTATGCAGTACAGCTTATACTCCAGGCAGGTTCACTTTTCTGATAGAAGTTATTTACATAGTTATAGACCACAGCCATACCTATAGGTTACATTCACCCCCAGGGGATATAAATAGGATCCAAATTCAAAAAGAGTTGAGCCAGTTAGGGTAACTTGAAACTTCTTCCTTTTAAGCACCAGTCGAATATAGTACCTGAGGTACTGGACAAATCAAGAAATGAATTGTAAAACAAATGATAAATACTTTTCCCAGGCGGTCTCCCATCCAAGTACTGAACACGCCCGATGTTGCTTAACTTTGGTGATCGGACGAAAACCGTGTATTCAACATGGTATGGATGTTCGCTGGTTTATTATTCTGAACCATTAAGTATTTAGAAGATAACCATACAGTAATGGTACCGTTGAGAGGACATTGACCCTTAAATAGGTAAGCTTAACCCAGTAATGCTGCGGATTACTTTGCAACAAAAGGTTGATCTTCAACTTGTATTTGCTGCTACTTTTGGTCACAAGGAACATAAGATAGGAAACATTGTTTAACAGTACTTTTACAGCACGCCATCTTCCTTTAGCCTTGGTAGGTAGAAGTTTTCTCACAAATAAAATGGAACTACATAGCTTGTACTCCAAAGTTTCCATCGTTATGATATGTTGATAATTGTTGCCGCCCCCCCCCCTTTTTGAGGGTTACATGTTATTGCTTATCCATCTATCTGTGTCTACGTCTTCGAACAGCTATGAACCGCTTCTTATATAACCTGCGAGGCATGATAATAGAAGTAATAACTACACATCAGTGTGTTGTGTATAATAATAGTGCTCTGCGAGAGTATGTGATTGCCAACTAAGTTATGCTAATAACCCCGTGAGGGTTTATTCATGTGTTGGCAAGGATACTGTAATTTTATCATTAAAATTCAATTAATAAACATTTTACATATTCCCCAAAATTGTTATGCACTCAGGCTTAGGCGACACACGCAGACCCCGCGAGGGTGTACTTAATTGTTTAGCAAGTCTGACTTTTTATAATCTTGCGAGGGTTGATATTAGGTACCATGCATAGTTGTTGATAGTACCCTACGAGGGTATGTGAATATTTGTCAACTGTAAAACTCTGTAACAGTGGATAGGTATTTACCATATCTGAGTATTATTCTACACTGTACCCTGCGAGGGCGCGTGATTGTTTGCTACTTACCACGTACCTATAGGTGTATTGTACAAAGGTAGCGGGGATATTGATTGATATACAATTGATTGCCAACTCTGTTCACCTTATAACCCTAAGAGGTCTGCTGCTTAACACATATATGCATGTTTGTACATGATATCCTGCGAGGATACTTGATTGTTTGCCAACTCTGATCAGGGTTCTGTGAGGGTTGATGTAGAGCCTGGCACATTACACATAGTAGGTACCATGCGAGGGTATGTGATTTTCTTGTGTTGATATCATGCGAGGCTATGTGATTGTTTGCCATCTTGGCTTAACTTAAAATCCTTCATAGGTAGTACCCTGCAAGGGTATGTGATTTGCTTGGGTTGATATTCCGCAAGGCTATGTGATTGTTTGCCAACTTAGCTTAATGTTCTTCATAATAGGTACCCTGCGAGGGTATGTGTAGCTCCATGGTAACTCAGTTGTAATCAATAACCTGCAAGGGATGATAAAAAGCAAGCATAGATGCATCCATTATAGTAGGCACCCTGCGAGGGTAGGCAACTCTGTGGCAAGTCAGTATTTAATAACGCTGTGAGGGTTGACGTCGATTGCACATATTTTTGTATACAGTATGTAACTCCATGTACCTTGCGAGGGTAGGCAGCTCTATGGCAACTCAGTTGTATTTAATAACCCTGCGGGGGTTGATATTGACTGCACATAATATTGTTCTTAAACAGTATGTAGCTCTATATACCCTGCGAGGGTGGGCAGCTCTATGGCAACTCAGTTGTATTTAATAACCCTGCGGGGGTTGATATTGACTGCACATAATATTGTTCTTAAACAGTATGTAGCTCTATATACCCTGCGAGGGTGGGCAGCTCTATGGCAACTCAGTTGTATTTAATTTAATTAATAACCCTGCGAGGGTTGATATTGACTGTAAACAACATGTTGTATACAGTATGTAGCTCCATGTACCCTGCGTGGGTGTGTAATTGTTTGCCAGAGACCTGCGAGGTCTGGCGTACAACCTTGCCAGTTCAGATTATCAAAACTGATGTCTTTCAGATAACTTCTCGTCTTCCAGCCATCGGTCATAGACTAGTTCTTTTAGTACCGCCTCAATCATCTTTGGAATTATGATTAGTAGGTGTCATTAACCTCAAGTCTCACGAACTTCTCTTGTAACGCAACATGACTGCGTGGGAAGCTAAAGAATCAAAATCGAACTGAAAATTGCAAATATTTTATTCAACGCTGCTTGTCAACATTGACAGTAGATTAAAATATTTTCATTTACACGCCTTTGACCGATAATCGAATGGGTACTGAAAATCGGCGAGGGCACCGACCCCACACCATAACTTTCGTTTCAACAAAATGAAAGATATTCATTGTCGGAATTATAACCTCAAAATCTACAAGAGTAGGATATATTATGTAAGATACTCACTGTTGACGTGGTCTTAAAACACCAATTGACATTATCAGTAATGCAATACTTACGTGTTAGATATTAACCACTCAATAACTATTATTTTACCTGAAAATTTTTTTAGGGGTTCAAGCATTTTTGTAAACTGCGTTCGTAGAAGCAGAATATTTATAACACAAACGGTAACACCGTTATATACTAATTGTCGTGTTGTTTATACACAATAGCACGAAAATATCACACTTTTTAGAATATTTGTATTTTTTGTCGACTGTCATTAGCGGAAAATTCGATGCCAATGACAAACAAGATCGCCGTCGCGCGTTCTGAAATCATTACTACGCGGAAGGCATCCTGGTTGGTAGAGTGTCACAGACTAGCAAAGTGCGACGATTAGGGTTCAAGCGGCGTCGACTGGCACGGAAAAGGAGATTACCTATCTCAAACTCAAAGCTTCAAATAACGTACAGGATTTAATGCTCTGATTCTGCTACATTAGGATTGAGGTTCAAAATTACTTTATTTTTTTACTCCCAATAAACCTGTAACAGGTCTATAACATTCGTAAACAAGAATCTTATATTACAGCTATACTTCCAACAAAAATAAGCCCAAAGAAACAAGTTAGGAGACATCCAAGGTTAATGGGCCATGTATCACATTTAATTTGAATTAAATGCTACTTACGCCAGATATTTAAGAAAGTGGAGCAATTCCCATTTCAGTATCAAATTAGTTGGTTCGAGTTGTGATGACACGCTATAGACCTGTTTTGCTGTTTCTATTAGAACAGGGTAACCCTGTTGATATAAATAAACAGTAGCAACAAAGCAAACCCGCCACTTACCCGGGCGCAGCGTCTGCTGGTATCCGAGGCCGATGAGCGACTTGTTGTTGACCTTAGCGTGGAGCGAAGCCTCGTTATCCAGCAGGTATTTCCCGGCGACGCCGAAGAGTGTATCGGCGGAGCCTGACGTCCACTTCATTGTGATTCCGCACTCCAAGTTGGACGCCACCTTTTGGTAGATGGCGCCGCCGAAGTCCTTGCCGTTGTCGCTGTAGGTAGGTATCGTTGTAAGGTCCATTTTATTGTGCAAGTTATCGTAAAGCTGAGTCTCCTACGAGTGTCTCCTTCGCCGTAAAATTAATGATGGCACGCCCATTTATTGTCTTATCAAATTGGTCAACGTCTATTCGCGAAGTTGACGAAGGCAGTGTTCAATCTGCCCTTGAAGTGAAAGACGGTCACTTCGATCTATCGATTTTCGGTCGTAGGTGAAAATAGGCAAATAGAACAATGCCTCGTACAACTTCGACCAACTTCGCGACGCGAGTAGTGTAGTGGACGCATATTATGGTAAAAAGACAAGAGACCCGGCTTAAGTATAGCGACTGCTGCGAGAATAACTTTCTATTATGCGATTTAGAGATCGCGCTTAAATAAGTTTTTAGGGTTCCGTACCCAAAGGGTAAAAACGGGACCCTATTACTAAGACTTCGCTGTCTGTCTGTCTGTCCGTCCGTCCGTCTGTCTGTCACCAGGCTGTATCTCAAGAACCGTGATAGCTAGAGAGTTGAAATTTTCACAGATTATGTATTTCTGTTAACGCTATAACAACAAATACTAAAAACAAAATAAAATAATTATTTAAGGGGGGCTCCCATACAAATAACGTGATTATTTTGCTGTTTTTTTTATTTTATAGTTGTGTCTAATGTTGCATAGATGATGGTACGGAACCCTTCGTGCGCGAGTCCGACTCGCACTTAGCCGGTTTTTTTAAGTTGGCCATACCTCAGTCTCACATTAAAAGAGCGTTTTAGTGAAGATAGTGGAACAAAGGCAAACAAACAAAAGATCAAGGCCAGATACTCAGTCTTGCACTGGCTGGAACTAGTTATCATTACGACCGCAATAAAAGAAATGGCCTCATCCTCCTTGTTCAACATTCAACAGCCCGAGTTCAATGGATCTTAGTAAGAAGCTATAGATTTATATAATTTTCGGCTCGACAAGAGATAATACTTCCCATACCTATATACTTATATCATGTAGATCGCAAGACACTACTATACTATCTGATGTGAAATCCTTTCCACAGACATAATACCTCTCAGACTCAAATAATATGTTTCTTATAAGAATCTACATATATTGAGATTTATGTCTTAAAATTAAAATAAGGCTGCTGTTACGTCGAGAATGCTGTCTCGCTGGCACAATCTAATATTTTCGGTGATTTTAGTAAAATGAGTATACTTTTGATAAATGTGGTCTGAGGGGTTTGATAGATAATTATATTACGGACATTTAAAATACATTTTTGTTTCCTTATTAAACTATTAAAGTTTTTAATAAAGAAAAGTTGTTTCCAACAGTATTAATTTTGAACTCAAATTTTCTCAATGAAAAATGTACAGGATATTATAAATTTGTCTTAAATGCCTGCAATTTTATTGTCTACTAGCTTTTTCCCGCGACTTCGTCCGCATGGAATGAATAATTTCCGGGATGAAAGTATCCTATGTACTTACTCAAACGGAACTCAAACTATCTCAATACCAAATTTCATCTAAATCTGATCAGCCGTTATTGTGTGATTGAGTAACAAACAACCAAAAATCTTCACAAACTTGCACGTTTATCAAAAGCTTACTAATTTTATTTCAATCACAATAAAATCTATATTGTGCAAGCGAGACAGCATGCTTGAAATAACAGCCTTAAGTTGTTTCAATTTCATCTCCTAAAATAAATCACCGTTATAATCGAAACTCACACATTGGTGTGCAGAGCAAAGTCCTTGGTCTGGTATCCAAGAGCGAAGTTGTTTTTGGTGAGCTTGGCCTTTTGGGAGTCGAACTGCGAGGCCACGCCGAAGAGCCAGCCCTGATAGTTGACCACTCCAGCCACATCTACAATGGGCCCAGCCAGGTCCAGGTCGCAGTTGGAGTTAATGGCCACACGGTCATTCACATACGCTGTCTTCAGCTTCCCGCTTTTGCTCCTACAAACAATTTCTTTGTTAATTTTGTTAGATGATTCATAAACAGAAAACTAGTTTGTGTGCTAGGCTACTTTATGAATTGAAATGTCAATGTCAATGACTATCTGTTCCCGTCGGTCTCCTGACTATTAAGTTCTCAAAATATATTGCAATCATGGTGCTTCTTATTGATCCCCGGCTTTCCTTCATATAATCCAACAAATTTTAGTCTTGCCTTTTTATAGAAATTGAGAATAATTTTTTCATGACTATTTCTGAACATATGTATAGTCTTGTTTCACTTTAGCAATAATTGCAACAAGTTTTTGTGGTATGGCAATGTTCTTTTATTTTAGATTATGGGTGCTATGATATCTCACCCAGTCTGTGGTGCAAAGGTGCCCTCAAGAGTGAGCTTGAGGCCAGCGGCAATTTTGTCCTGGATGGTGACGTCAGTGGCCAATGTGTTGTCTGTGTTCCATTTCTCTGTGAATGTTAGACCATAGTCCTTCACACCGTATTTGGACTGGAGGCTGCCAAACACCTGTGTAAATGTTGCACTGATTAGTAGTGTTCAGTAGACTGAAGCCAGGTCTCCCACTAGTGTTTTTCATGAAACATTTCACAAACAATCCATTTCCAATGTGCAAAACATTATTTTTAAACTCTTCCCCTAGCAATGAAAACATTTTGCACAAAAGTGCAGAGAACATTTAATGCTTTTTAGGTGGAGAAGCAAGACAGACAGTATGCAATCTATTTTTAATAATTATAAGCTTAGTACCTATGAAAAACATAAATAAATACCATTCCTGTCGCAAAGCATGGCTTATAATACTCTTTAATATGTTACCTTTCCAGTATTTTTGTTGGTGGTGAGGAGTCCACTAAACTGAGCACCAGAGCGGCTCTTGGTCTTCAAACGTAGCTTTGTACTGACCTTTCCGCTCTCCTGGTTAGAGGTGATGCCGCTGCTAAACTCAACGCCAGAGTCGCTCTTGGTCTTCAAGTCTAGCTTGATGACGCCGAAGTGGTAACCCTTGTTGAAGACATCGTTGGCCTTCTTACCAAGATCGGCGTAGTGTGGGGGAGCCATTCCCTGCAAGTGACTTGTGATTAGAATAACCACAAAACGAGCAATAGACAAATGTCATGACAGGACTCCTCAGTGAAGTTGGGCGCAGTTTAAAGTAGATCAACGTATGACAGACAGCACTGCCAGCTATGTCAGGGTCGGAAACGACTCGAAAATACACAATTCGCAAGTCACTGAATAACGGTATTACATAACACAGGTTATGTGCAAGGCCAAAAAATTTATAATCCTAAAAAGAGCTAACTGCATTGAACTAGACACCTCGATCGGTGGCCATAAACTTGACCTTTATCAGAAGGTGCCGATTTTTTAACTACGAAGGTGCAAATCACATGCATCGAACAACGTTCGACACGATGGAAATTTCTTATTGGCAAATCATCTTGCGTGCGAAGATTCAATATGTCACTCCAAATACATAGCAGGATTGAGATATTGTTAGATATTTACTGATATCAAACTAGGAGCAAGATGTGGAGATAAAATACGGTGGGGTGGCCCACCGAAACCGGCCTACCAAATTGTAACCTAACCAAAAAACATGTAAAATAGCGAGATAGTTAAATATAAAATAGTTTATAACAAGAATAATAAATACTTACTATATTTATTCAATGCTATGCACAAATTAAATTACAGAAACTATTTCAGGCAAATTCGCCAAAGCCAAAGACAGAACCACCTGCAAGGCTGCACCACACGTCACACCACGATTACAAAACTGCCGCCAGATGGCGCACCAAACGTGCAGTAGAAATCCGGAAGTTGTGCTATTGATGTAACAAACTTCTAAAGCTAATTCAGAATATTTTAGTCTTAAAACTTTTAAGCTTATGATAATTAAATTTATATTTTTATATTTCCTATTTATAGTATAAAATGTTTGTTTTAACAACGTAATAAACTTATGGAGAGTTTGTGTACACGTAGGCTCAGTAAAATATTATTTTAACAAAAAACATTATGTTTCCGAAATATTACATAATCGAAGTATCAGTAAATTTTATAATAATGTACAAAGTTTTTTTAAAATTAACTTATCTAACACACATTGTTGATTAGTAAAGTTAGGTCCCATAGAGTTGTCAACCGCGCGGGTATTTCGAAAATGCACATACTAAGGGGTGAATGCCTGGGTGGTAGTTGTGGTAAAAAGTCTAGCTAGCCCAAAGAGTATGTAATCACTAGTCTAGTCAGTCGTACTACCTCCTACCTACCTTACAGAAATAACTCGAGGAAGAAAAAAATTACCTCGTTTGTGGTGTCTGTTTTTAACCGACTTCAAAAAAGGAGGAGGTTATCAATTCGACGCGTATAGGTATATACATTTTTTTTATTTGGCTATGTTTCTCCATAACTCCGTCAAATCTTAATCGATTTCGACAATTCTTTTTTGTTCGAACAGGTATAACGTCCCATTGGTCTCATTTTAATTTTGTGAAGATCTGATGGAGACTTTCAGAGATGGAGAACAGAACTCTTCAATGGACAGCAATAAATAAGCCCTAATGGGGCCAATCCTTTAGTAATATCCGTATGTTTCATAAAATAGCGAAAAAATTGTCCCAAGTTAATTTGGTGATGTTTTGGTGAAGACTTTCGGAGATGGAGATTTAGAACATCAAATTTTAGAGCAACGAATTAAGTAGGATACATTATCGTTATAAGGGACTTATTTATTTTTCTCCCGCTCCCCCACTAAAAATATGAAAAATAAAAATTTTTACATAAAAAATTAAAAGCGACTTCGAAACACTACAGCACTAAAAAGTTAGAAATAATTTAAATAATTAGAAGTATTTATACATGTAGGTATTGTAGAAGTATAATTTGTAGTCGGTGCCCAGTTTCAAGACCAGCACATATATTTTGGGCACCGGCTCCAAATTATACTTCTACAATACCGTCCTACATGTATAAATACTTCTAATTATTTAAATTATTTCTAACTTTTTAGTGCTGTAGTGTTTCGAAGTCAGTTTTTATTTTTTATTATAAGGTATATATTTAACTGCGTGCGTGCATGCAACGACTAATGAACGTTGACGAAGCGAAAGTGATCTGTCAGGATCGTGGCAAGTGGCAGTCCCTGGTCTCTGCCTACCCCTCTGGGATACGGGCGTAAGTTTATGTATGCTTGTATGTATATTAACTTGAGTGTGTCGCTCTCATCCAAAGACTGTAAAGTCGTTTTTAGTCTGTCTGCTAGATAATCTTGGATAAGTCCTACCTACCTCATCTTATGCCACCACAACACAGGATTGACCTAGCGTGGCGACCACAGTAAACTATCTTTGTATCTAACAATTTGTATTAATAAATAACTTTTTTAATCTACTTCTCGTGGGCCACCAACTTGAGCCCTTTGAGATACTTACATCATCATCAGCCATTTAACGCCCATGACTGCAGGTAGGCCTCCCTCATGGTTTTTAAAGTTTCGGTCTTGTGCCGCCCGCATCCAGCGACTCCCTGCCACAGGTCGTCAGACCATCTGGTGGGGGGCCTACCCACGCTGCGTCGTCCAGTATAATAAGATAAGAATATTCTTTCTTGTACACACCAGAAAACAGTTACAGAAACAATAGTTACAAAAGAAGAGGTACGATAATATACGGGTAAATACATAATAACTGCTAGCTATGTCTCGGAAGCATAAGCAAAGACAGCAGGTGTTTATTTTTAATCAGTACATGATTACTTTCTCTTTCTATGTAGGTATATTATATTCATTATATCCTCCTCTTATATATAGGCATTGTAACTTATTTATGTACGAGTAGTAGTTTATAACAATTATTTAAGTAAGGTTTATGTAAGTTTATTATTAAGTTTAAGTAGGTATGTACTATTCGTATTTGCACCAACTACCCGTGTCTCTTTCTGCTTCGGAAACCTTTCCGTCACAAGTTTGTCTGGAAAAAATTGCTGTTAGCAATAAGGCCGCCCATTGTACTTTTTCATTGACACTTTCATATTTTATCTCGCTTCTCGTGTGCAATAAAGAATATTTTTATCTTATCTTATTTATTATAGACTAGTTCCGTGTGGCGCCGGATTAAGAATAGCATCACTCTATTTCCTTCCGTGGATGTCGTAGAAGGCGACTAAGGAAATCAATTACCAGGAGACGGGCAGCAGCGTCTTCCTGAGATTCCAACCGCATACTGCGATTGCCACCCCTGCCTACCAAGCGTGGCGATTATGGCAAAACCCCTCATGGTTATGAAAACCAAGAAGGACGCCTATGTCCTGCAGTGGGTGTCAAATGGCTGATGATGATGATAGACTAGACCATGATATCGACTCCCTTATCTGCACGCACTTGCGCAGTTTGGGTGTAAAACCTCTACGAACTGGGTACCTATACCCAATGAACTGACCTGGAACTGGGTAGAGTGCATGCGGCCATCACCATTGACGTAGAAGGAGGGAGGCCGCGTAGGTCATACCCACCCCCGTTTGGTCCAGTACTTACCCCAGGATTTTAGGCTTCACTGTGCATGTGTGAAAGTCCACAGCTTTATAGCCGGCCCCCGATCTTGACACTGACAATCTACAATCTGCCTGAATAAGGACGAAACAAACTTCAAACCAGCAATCGTGTGTAGTAAATACTATGCGAAAAGCTTGATAGGTTACTTTAGGCGGAGGGGCGACATCACTGGCGTAATCACCCGCGCCAGGACTTCCAGTGCCGCCTCCAGGACAATCCACCACGTTGCCTTTATCATCCTTACACACTAGCCGTCTGCTGAGAGTGCCATCCTGAGGGAGGACATAGGAAATATTAGGTACTAAGAAAACGTCTAAGCGCCTGCTGATTGTCTATAGGCAATTTCCCTGAATAAATAAATTACCAGGAGACTGGCAGCAGCGTCTTCCTGAGATTCCAACCTCATACTGCGATCGCCAACCGCCTGCCAAGCGTGGCGATTATGGCAAAACCCTTCATGGTTATGAAAACTACGAAAGAGGCCTGTGTCCTGCAGTGGGCGTCAAGTGGCTGATGATGATGATGAATTCTCCTGAACTCGGTTACGGGAGTATGTCAGTTCTGAGGAGAGACTAAAGTTTCGACAACGAGGAACAACTGTGTACTACTCAGTCTACTCAAGAGGCCCAGACTAGCAGGTGTACTTTCATGGACTGCTTGCGTACCTTTTTGAAGCATGGTTCATATTCCTCTGTGATCGCCGATGCTGATGGAAATTGAAAATATTTCCAAAACCCGGTAGCTGTTCCCAACTTGCTAAGTTGCTCATAAATAGACATACCTAAATTATCGCGGAAAAAATATTGAATTAAATGATAATATTAAATAACCAAAAAAATGGGTGCCATTATAGTGCGTGACTAGATATTAACATTTTTTTAATTAAATCAAATAATCTATTAGGCTCAGCATTTCCATACCTTGAAATGGATAGACATTCACAGTTTACGAACTATCGCCTGCTTGGTAATAAGAGCAATAAAATTGATTTTACTGTGAAAAGAGAGAAATCTCCAGGACCTTAAGACCTTAGGTACCTAGCTCATTATAAGGATGTCAAAGACACAGACAGAGTCACCTTGCCCTTTACTACTAGAACAAACTCTGGTTCGCCACAAATATAGATTATAACGTTGGCGTGTTTCCAACGCCTTTATACGTTTATCATATCCGCTTGTTAAACACACAAGTAAATGCTAGGGTAACAGCAAAAGAACAGAAAACATAATTTTAACTGTCAAATTTATTACGTTTTTTTTTTAATGTCATCCATGATGTCATCTTAGCTTCACGTAAAGGAGTTTATTGATGCCTCCAGTAGGATCATAAGATGGGTGTTCTTTTTAGATAATAAAAACGCGCTGAACAATAAACATTCCGGAGTTCGAGCTCTAAGCAGACTTGGCGACTATTCTATTTTCGCGATCTTACTGAACTGAATTGGCTTCAGTTATGTTGATGTTCAGTATAAATACGCACTAACAACACTGTAGTGCACATCGGTAGTTAGTACGTACGTACTTATATTTCGTGTTTGTAGTCGTATTGGACAGATCTCGAACGGCCCAATTCTCGAATGGTCGCGGTTTATTTTAGCCGCGTAAAGTTCATAATAAGGCGGCAACTACAGCCTCACCAGTGAATCGTCACTGAGTTGTCACGGAGCGCGTGACCATACAATAATCGCTAACTTTTGATAAGTAATAACAATGGCAGAAGTTAACAACAGTGTCATCCTGCAGAATGATAAATACGGACGATATCTGGTGGCTAAGAAGGATTTGGACAGTGGTGAACTGATTTTTAAAGACACTCCTTTCGCGGTTGGGCCTAAACCAGGTAAGTCTATAATTCAGCCAACATGAATACTGTGAAGAGTTATATGGAGAATCAATAGTGCTTCGGGAATGTTCGTCGAAGCCTGAGTTGACGGCTTTGTCGCCATCATACGGAAACGGGTGGCTTCCATGCTGAGTAGAGCTTGCGGCAGTCCAACCAAACAGCATCCTTATAACACTAAGCGATAGGGCTAATAGCCCTTTTTTGAAGCATCATGTAAAGGTGCATGTAAAATAGTTTCCGGAATTGTTCTCTTAACTTCACTAACAGAGTCGAAGTAATTTTCTAACAATTTATGGATGTTTCAAATGTAATAAATAATAATATAACGTATCTAGGGTTCTTTTACGTGAGGCTATCACTGAATCTCAATGTATGAAAAATTATGGTCTTCAAACACCAAATTCCATTGATGTATGCAGTAACTCAGCATCATGTGGGTTAGAGGCCCACCAAGCCACGCCCTACGTCTTATCTGTCAAGTGTGCACCCTCAGACACGCCGCCGCTATGCCTGAGCTGCTACTGCCCGGTGGAGAATATGCTATGCTCACGTTGCGGCTGGCCCATCTGCGGCGCTGAGTGTGAGGCTTCCTCGCAGCACGCGGGCGAGTGCGCCGTCTTCTCCGCCGCCAAAGTGCGCTTCCACCCTGTCGAGGACTGGACTGCCAGCACGCCGCAGCTGGATTGCATCACTCCTTTAAGGTCGGGTAACTCGAGAACGACCCACTTGCCATCGGTAAAGTCCCCGGAGAAGAACTCATTAGATACACATGCTAGTTGTTACTTCTTATCTCTTGCTAAGCGAAGTAGTTTTCTAATTTCTGAGTCACATATAACAATGTGTGACTCAGTTTAACTCGCACTTACACAGGGTTCAAGAAACCTTAAATAAATAACAAAAAAATCTCATGGCATAATTGTTTCATACCTCTATTCTTTGGTTTTCTCTCACAGAGAAGCTCGCCTACGTACATGTATTTTCTTATGTTATATTTTCGTGTGCAATAAAGTATAATAATAACTGTAATGGCTTTTCAGAATGCTGCTGGCCAAGGAGAAAGACCCTGAGCGCTGGCAGCGCGAGCTCGAAGAGATGGAGACACACACCGCGGCGCGTCAGCGGCGGCCAACTTGGGGCGCCGACCAGGTCAACGTGGCTGGCTTCTTGGTCGACCACTGCAAGCTCGCTGACAGGTTCGATAAGGAGCTGGTCCAGCGGGTCTGCGGCATTCTTGAGGTAAGTTGAATTTCGCTCCTATTAAGTAACTGACTGTCCGTAGTGATAGTACTGGGTTATCCATGTTTAGGTTTCCAAAGTGTCATAATATGCAATGTAAGACATGTGTAAAGCCATGAAACGAAGATTCAAGGGCAGTGCGCTATTGGGTCAAAAAATTGTATTGCCTATGCTATGTTATGACACGTTGGGCCGATAGTAGGTACATTTCGCTGTTTAAACTCTATTAAAGAAAGGGACTGTACAACTATGTATTTGCCTCTCGCTTACACAATATTGCCGAATTGCCGTCTATATTGAGTGCCGTTCTTAAATTAACCGTGCTATACCTATATTTTTTTTTCATGACCATTCCAGAAAATTGCCGAAAGCTAATGTCAAATACTCGCTATTTGGCGTGACGTACATTGCGATTTGCGATAGGTCTTAAACCAATAGTAAAATAACCTACACTTCCGATATTCGATTCGGGATAATATGTTCCATACTTTCGTCATTGCATTGGTTTGTGTCAAAAAATAGAAACCTAATAACTTATACACAATACAATCACTTGTACTAGTGCCAAACTAGCAGACCCTGCCCTATAGTAACCAGGCAAGGACTTCGCAAACACTGACGGAACACCCAGACTGAGGCCATTTGTTCAAATTAAGTATGACGGCCTCCGGGAACCCATGGCTTTTATTTTGGTAATAAAGCGTGTTAACTCATCCGTGTTTAAATGTAGCATAATATTACCCGGCAGGTGAATTCGGTGGAGATTCTCTCGCGCGGTGGGTTCAGCATCCGCGCGGTCTACCCCAGGCTGTCCATCGCAGCGCACTCCTGCGTGCCTAACATCACACACACCATTCTTCAAAATGACTACCAGTGAGTTTCGTTGGGCATACCTACATAATAGAACTCTGAATTGTACCGGACCGATTTATCATTGAAACATGGTTGAGTTAAGTTTCCCTGAATATAATGTCATGCATGCCTGCCTGACAGCATTTGAAACGAAGCAAACAACAAAACACCTTCAGTATTCAGAGTAGTCTTTATCATTGGCCACCATCTACAGCTATCCAATCAAGTATTTCCGATATTCCAGGGTGCAAGTGAGAGCAACGATTCCTATCAAATCTGGCGACCCGTTGTACCTCTGCTACACCTATGTCCTGTCACCCACATTAGTTCGCCGCGAGTTTCTCCTAGAATCAAAGTTCTTCAGCTGCGACTGCCGGCGTTGCGCTGACCCTACGGAGTTGGGGACCAACCTGAGCACTCTGAAGTGTTCCAAGTGTGATAACGGCGTCATACTCTCTACTAATCCGCTAGGTGAGTGAGCTGTACTTTTAAAACTGAAATCTGAACTTTTTGGGAACGATAGCTGGGAGGGATCACACTCCAAACGCAAATACCTTATTTGGTCTACTTCATATTGCTTATTTGGGCGTTTGCAACGCTCTCAGTCCTAAAATGTGGTCGGTTTCCAGACAACGAAGCGCCGTGGCAGTGCACAGACAAGAACTGCGAGTTCAAAACGACGGGCGCGGCGATGTGCAAGATGCTGGCCGTGGTGCAGGCGGAGGTGGATCAACTGGACGCGTTGGAGCCGGGCCCCGCGGCTATCGAGCAGCGGGAGGCTACGCTCAAGAAGGTATGTCTACTGGCAGATTGTTCAACTGGGCAGAAGGAACGAAGCGGCCGCTGGAAGGTTTCCACCGGGTTGGGCTGCGTTCGGAAAACTGTGCCAGGTTTTCTCCTTGTCTATTCTTCAGAGTCTAAAGACAAGACGAGACGAGTCTTCAACCAGTGCGTGCTGCCAGTTAGGATCAACGGAGCCGAAACGTGGACACTGACGGTAGGACTAGTTCAAACGCACCGTAGGATGTTCACCAGCTCGCTCTGATCAGCAGCAATCTGATGTGAGGCAGATTGCTTGTAGGGGCTGCATGAGAATGGCCGAGAACAAACGATAAAGAATTGGCACAAAAGATAAGGAATTGTCCAGCAGTGGACGATAACAAGCTAGGCTGATTGATAGACATAGGTACAACATTATGACGTGACTCGGAGCATTGAATTTTTAATTCAATGGTCGTCGATAAAACAAGAAAAAGTATGAATCTCAGTAAAAACCAAAAAGAATGAAAAAAAGACCACGGGACTTGCAAAAGTACCGAAACGTCGGAAAATTGTAAAATGAAAAATATTAACGAGTAAATATCGCAATTCAGTTCCGTTTTTATTAGGAAAGAATAAGCATAAGCAGCCTATAATATACGTCCCACTGTAGGGCACAGGCCTTCTCTCAGAGAGAGAGTATGGGCTTAATCACCACGCGTGCCCACCGCGGATTGGCGATTTCAAGCGCTGAGGTATGTGAATAGCTCAGACACCCAGGTTTCCTCACGATGTTTTCCTTCACCGTTAGCGAATGGTATTGCTACTATAACTTCACAAATGTACATAACTTAGAAAGAAAAGTCATAGGTACATGTCCGCACTGGGAATCGAACCTGGGTCTCCGGCTTCCGAGTCCAATGTTCTACCCACTACCAACGGTGGTAGCCGTTTACAATAAGAAAGAAAGAAAAATACAATAAAGGAATGTGAGAAAATATACCTACTGCGATTAATAAAACAACTACGGAACTCCGGTTCACGGAGGATTAAATAACTAGCTGCTAAGGCTCTTAGGGATTACGAAGAAGGCTTACACATTAGTTGTGGGCAGCAATGACTTAGATATAGATATAACTAGATAGGCATTACTAACTTGCAAGTCTTCGTTTCCAGTACAAATCCGTGTTCCACCCATCGCACTCAATCCTGCTGTCGATGAAGCAAACACTGACCCAATTGTACGGTCGCGTGGAAGGCTACGGCATCGACGAGCTACCTGACCTGATGCTCGAGCGGATGGTGGAGTTCTGCAGACTCGTTCTGAAGACGCTGGATGTTGTGATGCCAGGGGAGAGTCGGATGAGAGGTAAGAAGGAGGATTCCACAGATGAGTGTAATAACTGGATACAGCCTAAGAGCGCAAATGGTATCTTTTCGTGGGTGTGGTACAGAAGCTCTTATGGTGATCTTTTTTCGCAGGCATGATGCTATATGAACTACACGCGCCTCTCATGTTCATGGCGCGAAACGAGTACAGCGCCGGTGTCATAACGCCGGACAAACTCAAGGAGCGACTGCAAGAGCCCATAACATGCCTGGAAGATGCGGCCAGGATTCTCTTGAGAGAAGACCCGCAAAGTCCCGAGGGAATCACAGGGCAAATTGCATCTCAATCGTTGGCGCAGTTGAAAGCTAGCCTCGATTCGTTGTAACATAGTAATATTCCCTCGAAAGCATTTACTGGTAGATTTGAATGCAAATATTTCCAGTTTATATGACAGGACGGACCGTAGCAAAAAGACATAGAATCAGTTGATCTCCATTAAGAAAGGCAATGTTCCAAAATGTATTTTAATACTCCTTATTAGAGAATCTCAATATTTGCTATGTGAAAGGTTTTTATTTTTACAAGTTTATTTGGAAGATAAATTGTGAAACCGGCTCTTTCATGAGGATTTGATATTAAAGTATGTAAAGTGTATTTATCTTTGTTGAATTTAAATGTAAACCGTGAATAAACATTATAATATTTAGATATTTTATTTCATTACCTTATTGAAACAGCAACATAAGTGACATTGACAGAATGAAAGAACTCGCTAGAATTTTATTTTCTTTGGCTTTTTAGTGCTTTCTTGAGCTGCTGGCTGTATTTGCTGCTGATCCACCTCTTCAATGTTCTCTCCACTGTCCAAAGTCTGCAGTTTAAATGTTGAACTCTCCCGTTGGCCCTTATCCTGGAGTAATAAGGTTTACATTAGTTTAAACTAATAAAAAATACATAAGTAGATAATACATTTACAAAGCTAAATTAACTTCTTACAGTAGGACAGTCTTTCCTCAGATGAGTGACATCACCACAAAGCTTGCAGCTGCCTCCGTTGGGATACAATCCTTTGGGATTATCTGGGCACTGCCTTGCTATATGACCCTGAAACAAAACAACTTTGGTGAATATTTTTCACAGTGCAAGACCCAAATATAATAATACCCTATGTTACAAATACTTTCAAAGCCATAAAGTTACAATCCTAAAAAGCAGTCACCTCTTTATTAAGTAAATTAACTTATCAACAACATTAGTAAGTGTTAATTTCATCATCATCACCATTCGGCCACAAGAAGTCCACTGCTGAACATAGGCCTCCTCCACGGATTTCCAAAAAGACCGGTTGGAAGCGGCTTGCATACAGCGGCTTCCAGCCACTTGGATGAGGTCGTCTGTCCGTCTTATGGCTGGTCGTCCTACGCTGCGCTTGCCGATATGTGGTCTCCATTCGAGAACTTTTCGGCCCCATCGGCCATCAGTTGTGTGTGCTATGTGTTAATTTAATTGATTCCAATATATATTTTATAAACAAGAACAAGGCTTTGTAATGCAAATTTAATTTTACATTGCTTTTAACTGTATAACATGCCATCTGTAGACTTACCTGTTCTCTACAAATGAAACAGCTGGCAAAGCGGAACTCCTTGTCCGAACTCTTCTGCACTTTACATTCAAACTGCCTGTGCTCAGTTGAGCCACATTTGAAGCAAACTCCATCTGCTCCATCCACTCCAGGTATCTTTGACTTGAGATCAGGGCAGTCTGAGAGATTATGACCACCTGTAAGATATAACACAGGAGTGTCAGGAGAGCTGTTTGACAAAGGTCAAGGAACAAATAATGCTTCGAAGCATCCAAATCAACTAGCCTGGCCACTGGCCTGCTGAACACATCCCTTAAGAGGGAGCAATTCCCATCCAAACATAGTTTGAAAACCTATTTAGAGGCTAAATATTCTACCCACGCCGGGACTTAAACCCGCGACCTCTGGCTAACCGTGCCAGCGCTCTCCCAACTGAGCTAATGGGAAAGTGCAAGCATCGGCGAAATTTCGAGCCTCTTTACTTGAACCCGCGACCTCTGGCTAACTGTGCCAGTGCTCTCCCAACTGAGTTAATGTCGCTGCCTGTACGTAATACAGAGAAGTTTGTAAAGAGGCTCGAAATTTCGCCGATGCTTGCACTTGCCCATTAGCTCAGTTGGGAGAATGCTGGCACGGTTAGCCAGAGGTGGCGGGTTCAAGTCCCTGAGTACAATCTGATTAGATTGTACAATCTGTACAGACACTGCAAATACAATCTGTAAAAGATGATTTTTAGGGCTCCGTACACGAAGGGTGCCAAACGGGGGTCCCTTCGTCTGTCCGTCCATCCGTCTGTCGAAATAAATATTTAAGGTATGCTCCTATACAACAAACGTAATTTTTTTCGTTTTTTGCTTGATATTAATAACGGCAACAGGTAGATGCTTGAAATATTCACAGAATATTTATTTCTATATTAGCTTCAAAAATAAATTCAAATAAAATTAAAATGAAATAAATATTTAAGGGGGGTTCCCATAAAACAAACGTAATTTTTTCCCCGTTTTTTCTTGATCTTTGTGTCTAATGTTGTATTGATAATAGTACGGAACCCTTCGTCCGCGAGTCCGGCTCGCACTTGACCGGTTTTTTTTAATGGGGGTGTTAGTGTGCCCCATGTTCCCCTTAATGTACATAGGCTGAAACATGTACCCTGGTTATTGTTGGTGTAACCTTCACCAACAATAACCAAAATAATGAATTCTGATAGCACTCACCACATAAATGTAACAGAATACAGTTAGGAGGATATATGGATCCAACTACACATAAAAACTTCAGAAAAATCAAGTTATGACAGATTGTAGATAAAAACTGAAATAAAAACGAAAGTGGTGCTGTCCAGAAGACGTTGGCAGAAAATGTGGTGTGCTACGACAAGTACGAAGGAGTAGTCCTTTACCTTTCCTACAGTTATAGCAGACTTCCCTCCTCAGCCTGGCCAAGGCTTTCTCGGCCCTTCTCCGTTCTAGCTTCATGTTTCTCTGGATCTCACTTTTTGGTATGCCTCGTCTGTGCATGTTCTTCTTGAGTTCTTCTAAGCGTTCAGCGTCTTTCTTCATAATTGGGAAGCCATCATATCGTACTAGGTCAACATCTTTGCCATTGATGATGAGCTTGAAACTTTTGTCATCAATGGCCTTCCTACGTTCTGGCTTGCTATCTTTAAGTTTTCTATTTTTCTTTTTTTTCAGGGTCAAGGTTTTGGCTGGTTGACTCTTGATATTACCTTCATTGATAGCTGTCTGGTTTTTGTTAGGTAAACCATAAGGCTCTTCTTGGATTTCAGGGTTATCAGTAGTATTTTGACTGTCATTGACAGGCAGGTTTTTTTTCTTATTTTTCCCCTTCTTCTTTGGTTGTCCCTGACCATTTGAAAGAGACTGTTCATTGTTAACATCCTGTGAAAAGTCTTTTGACTTATTCTCGACTTCATTCAAATTGGGAACAGTTAAGTTTAGTTTAGATGCAGGATTGTCAACATTCGCTTCAGATGCAGTTTTATTCTTGTTTTTCTTCTTTTTCTTGGTTACTGACTGACCAATATTGAATGGATTTGTATTCTTTGAGCCCTGGCCAGCTTCGGGAAACTCGCACCAACTGGCCGGACGCTTTAGAGTTTTCTGTTCCTTAAGAAAGTTCTCAAAATTCTCAATACGCTGCTGTTCAGCCTAAAAATGAAAGCCAATGATATGTTTATCCTACTTAAATCCTACTAATATTATAAACGTGAAAGTTTGTGAAGATGTTTGGATGTGTGTTACTCAATCATGCAATAACGGCAGAATGGATTTACATGAAACTTGGCATACAGATAGACAAAGATCGAATTGAGACACATCATACTTAATATTTGATTTGAAAATGCTTTATTGCACAATCCTCACAAAGGCGAGTTTAATACTTAAAAGTATTTTCTTCCAGCTAACCATGGGTGATGTGGATATCCCGGTAAAGCATTCCCGTGGGATAATATTTATTTTAAGTTTAAAATAGATGGCGCTGAATGAGCGAACATTGTATTTTAAAATAGATGGTTTTGTGCAAGAATTTTTGTTTGGCGGTTTGGATGTTTATTACTCAATCACGCAGTACAGCTGAACGGATTTAGACGAAAATTGTTATGGAGATAGTTTAAGTCCCGGGGAAGGACATAGGATACTTTCATCTCGGAAAATGACTCATTTCATGTGGACGAAGCCGCGGGTAAAAGTTAGTAAGGTTATAAAACAGCAAGTAATTGACTAGGTTAGAGTTCACTAAATATATCGTCAAAAATATAAGTACCTACCTCATGTCTCTTCTTGGACTCTTCGCCGTCCTTCTTAGCCTGAAGAAGTTGTTGTTTCATCACTTCCCAAGGTGTCCCATCCTCAGGTGCCCGTTCGTTTGACGCCTTCGAACCTTTCGCCCGAGCGAATCTTGTCATTTTGATGGCAGAGTTATTTATCTCTGTTACTGGACAGAACAAAAGAATTGCTACTTCTAGAAATTCTGAGAATGATCTGTAAAACACTCAGATAATTGAATAACATCTGAGAAAAAACACGTGCCGTGCCTTGCTACAGAAGTTTTGTTGACATCTCAAACGTCAAAGCAGGACGTCAGATTCCGCTGACATTTCAATCAGAGTTCAGTGGTCTGTGACCTTGAGGACTATTCCTACTATGCTGTGATTCCTACCTTTCGGCAAGGAGTAAACTCCTTTCGGGCTCTATTTCAACCACACGATTAGACTACAAAGGCTTGCCCGTAGCGATGAACTAGATATGAAACGAGTAGAAAGAAAAATATTCGACAGAATGCGTCGTGCTCGTGTATGCGTGTATCCGCAATGATTCTACTCGCAAACGATTTCCGAATCACAACCGGCATGATTTGACGCGCGCGTCGCGTTTGTAGTGTAGTTTGGATAGGTCTTTCTATGCAGAGTGAAAATACAAGGCATATAATAAAATTAGCTTTTTTTATTGGAATTCAACTTAGCTTCTAATAATTGAATCCATTGATCATACTGTGCATTGTCCTGTTCACTCAGATCGTTACAGAAGTTGTCTATATCATCATCATGAACCGCTTCCTCGCCGTCCACATTCGTATTTTGTTTGTTTTTCTTCTTAGATTTTTTTTGTGGTGCGATTATGTGATGTTCAACAACATCAGTAACCTTTTTTTCCATTGTCACAACTTTATTTAGGAATTCATCTGTAGATTCATTTGAATTTTGAGAGGACTTGTTTCTTTTAGCCTTTTTGTTTTGAGATACCAGACTATTAGTGCTGTTTAGTTCATAAAACATCAAACTGTTTTGTTCTGGTTCTGATGTCACAAAGTTATTCTTTGACTTTTTCTGCTTGGACTTAACAGCAGCATTAGCTGCTGCCGTTTTGGAAACCTCAACTGTCCGCTTGCATTTCGGACTTGGTAAATCATGGCCCTTTTCTGTCAATACTGAATCGACGTTATCATCTTTGGGAGTTTTGTCTTTATGTTTTCTTTTTCCCATGATCTGAAAATTAAGTAAGAAATAGAAGGTTTTTGCCGAATTTTTATACAGGGAATATATCTTATCCCCTTTAAATATAATGTGTTCTAGTCTAGGACTTCGTGCTTAGCCGGAACGGAGCTCAGCCCTCGGCAACTCTACTCACCATTCGATATCTATAATAATACTCACCACTAGTTATCAGCCAAATTAATAACACTTTTTAGCTTCTTAGTACATTCAATTTAAGTCTCTTTCACGGGACGAAATTATTTTTCCATTAGTCCAGCAGCCCTCAATAAGATAACCTAACCTACGTAGGTACCAAAATGTTGATGACATTCCGGCTACACGCAAAAGATGTGCAAACATTTTCTTTTGTACGTACCCATTTTCTACCGTAGCGTACGGTAATGAAACGTAACGATAGTGGTGTCCAAACTAAATGAACGGTAAAGATTTGAAACATTGCTCTGTATTCGAATTCCGAATCGAGTTTCTTTTAATTCTGATTCGAGTTTATAAATAACTCTATTAAAAATCATTTTTAGGGTTCCGTACCTGAAGTGAAAGCCAAAAACACACTTTGTACATAAATATAGACATAAGCTTACATAATTAAAACTTTTTTCTTTTATAAAAAAAATTACAGCATAAAGGTGCTGTTTTCTGGTGTGTACAACAAGGAATATTCTTAGGCTATCTTGTTATATTATTAAAGTTTTTGGCAAATGGACTCATGCTCAGCAATATGCCGCCCGGAGATGAATGCAACACCGGTCGACGCTGACTTTCAGCATGAGCCATTAAGACAAAAAATAGGTTGACAAAAACTCAATCAGAAACGGCGCCGTAACGCTGGAGTGTTACAAAAGTGTTTATAAGTAGATTATTAACCAATATAAATTAGATCAGATATGAACTGTACAGAAAAAAAAGATGGCACTGGATTACAAATACAGGAAAGAGCCAATCCAGTGTATTTGATTTTAATTGAACAGCCGACAGCAGCAGGTCGACATTTGGAACATTACTTTGGTGCAAGGACACGTGTAACGCAATGGAGCAGAGCGCATACATGTAGGTACTTGTCGATGTGCTGTCGTCTGCACTCGTACAAAACTGACCATTTTCCTTTAGGTGAAATTAAGGCGTTTTTTTTTGTATGCACTTTGGTCAATTGACGGCTATTAACAGTAGATTAACAGCGTTTTAGTGTACGAAAAACTGGGGGTTAGTCCGTCTATGCATTAGGTACATCGATTTTAAAGGATATTATTATTGATTATATAAATTGTGTACCGGGTGGGGTTGATTATTTACGAAGTATTATTTAATTATTTTCTATCGCTTTGTATGTTTAGTTTATGACAAAATTGAACATTAAATATTATATATTAACTCACAACTCACAAAGGAAAGCTGAATCTAAAAAGCCTTAGGATGTTTCTTTCCCCACTAAAAAGCGTTTTGTTGACGTTCGTGTCTCTGTCTGTGTACCTTCGTGTTTACTTTGTGTGCCTGTGACGATATAAATAAATGTCCTCCTTCGTTATTTCTTTCTTTCTTTCTTTCCTTCAGTACTCATATTTATAAAAAACAATTGTAAGACTATATACACAAACACACACACACATGTACACAAACACACACAGACATACACACACAAACACACTCACACACACACACACACACACACACACACACACACACACACACACATACATTACACCATTTCAATCTTTCTTCTTTCTTTTTGGGTTAGATTTATAGGTGTAAAATGCCTCTGCTTTTTGTTTTTCTAGTAAAATAATTTTTAGTGTTTGTTTGAAAGTGATACTTGTCATATATTTCTGAAGTGGTGGGGGTAAATCGTTCCAGATTTTCGCAGCGGCAAATTTTAAAGTGCCTTCGAAGTTTTTAGTTTTGTGCTTTGGAATCGACAAGACAATCGACCAAACGGTACCCTATTACTAAGACTTCACAGTCCATCAGTCTGTCTGTCTGTCACCAAGCTGTATCTCATGAACCGTAATAGCTAGGCAGTTGAAACTTTCACAGATGATGTATTTCCGCTATAACAACAAATACGAAAACAGAATAAAATAAATATTTGAGAGGGGCTCCCATACAACAAACTTAATTTCTTTGCCGTTTTTTGCTCGATATTAATAACGGCAACAGGTAGATGCTTGAAATATTTACAGAATATAGAACTATATTCGCTTCAAGAATAAATAAGTCAATTAAAATAAAAATAATATTTAAAGGGAGCTCCCATACAACAAACGTGATTTTTTCTCGATCTTTGTGTCTGATGTTGTATAGATAATGGTACGGAACCCTTCGTGCGCGAGTCCAAATCGCACTTGGCCAGTTTAATCTTTGCAGAGTTGCGCATGTAAACCCATAATGATCACAAAAAAATACAATATACCACAAGAATCAGGTTCACAAGGTAATTTTTACGTAAACTGATTATAGTGCACGTCATGTAAATGTTCTTGTGCTGTCGACTGTACTCCTTAGATAATTTTATCTCTCATCTTCATGTGAGAAAATTCTGTCACAGGTGTTTAAAAAATGTTATGATTTTGTTTCGGGACATTATCACGTTTTTGGAATGGCATAACTATTTTTATCTACACTAATGTTGTAACATTCTACTTATGTTTTCAATACTTGACTTATAATTACTACTGTTATAGCGCAGACAACAAAACACTCAATTTAAGCAATTTCACATGATGGTATAATATTCACATCGATATCGTAAAATCTCATTATAACATCAATAAAACGCGACCAACTTGATTGCAGGGCCAATCAGGTTGGTCGCGTTTTATTGAAGCGCGCAGCTGCGCTCTCATTGGTTAAATTTTAATGGCGGCAAAATCACTGTGATTGATTATACACGTACGCGTGAATTTAATTTAATAATTTTGTTGTTTGATTAATTGCATTAGTGAAGATAAAGTAGTGTATGCAACTGCATATAACACGGGTATTAAAACACTCGTTACTATTATGAAACTCACACTCGTGTTTTAATACCCTTCATTATATGACAGTTGCATAACTACTATAACTGTATTTGTTTGCAGAGAAATAAATAATAAAAAACTGTTAATATCAAATATCACATGCTTGCCTATATACTTTATATACTAAAAAGGTTTTCAAAATAATTTTCAGAAATGAAAATAATACCTAGGTACTTTCACTTTATCTTTCCCTCACAACCAGGGTTACGTAACATGCATCTGAAAATGAATTATTGTATTCACATAAGTACTTAAGTTATTAAGTATAAATAGTTAATTAATATGAACTTATCTACATAATTTGTTTTTTGTTATCTTTCAATAAGTTTGTTATTGAAAAACTACATCCAATTTAGCGTATGTGTACTCATTGAGCTAATCAAGTGAAGTGGTAGTTACATCTAGGTACTTATATACAAGATAAGATAACGTGAAATACTGCTCGAGTGAAGATAACAAAAATATTTAAAGTCTACCACACACCAGCGCGGTATCAGGTTATGCATTTAGACGACTCCAAAGTCAAAATATGTATGTATTTGACAGTTTAGTGTAGGTTAAATTAGACAACTCCATATAGTGGAGGACTTACGTGGTCGCACCCCTAACCTGCGGCCGTCTCTGCCACCGCGCCAGTGTGTGGCTAGCTTATCATGGATTAGGGCGGAATTTATCATATCAATCACTAGTTTGTAGCGAGCGACTGAAATGGCACCACCGCTAGACTGTCTGTTGAGTCAAGTAGTGGGGTGAATGGTGAATAAATAAATCTTAATCTGTGGGTGAATGATTCAAACTAGTAACATCCACGTAACATCCGTCCGCGAGCCCACGGTTGATAAATTACTGTACCGTCGCTTTTAGTAGGTACCTACTCGTACGTGATTGCTAAATCAAGAAAACATCAGATGTATTGCATTGAGTTTACCAGTATAAATTTGTGTCTCTAAGAATACAGACATCAAGATTCAAGCAGAAAAATGGAGGACAAGCAATTTATTTTGGGCATGGATATAGGCACAACTTCAGTCAAAGTTTGTGTTTTAGATTTAAACACTAAGGAGGTGATAGCAAAGCAGAACAAAGATACCGCTGCTAACATACCAAGTGATCAGGGTATTGAAGGAAATAAACAAGATGTTCCAAAAATAGTATCAGCTGTTCACTACTGTGTTTCTCGTCTGCCTAGGGATGTGCTAAAACACATAGTGAAAATTGGAGTTTGTGGGCAAATGCATGGCGTTGTTTTGTGGAAAAATGGAGATAATAAGTATGTATATAATTTCATTAATTTCGATATAATCAGCACATAAATTGTTACGACATGTTCTAAGTTGTTGTATTTTTATTTTCAGAGCTTGGGAAAAGGTTGAAAAAGACGGTAATGTAATAAGATACGAAGCTATGAGAGACAATATCTCAGCCTTGTATACCTGGCAAGACGTCAGGTGCAAGCCAGAATTTCTCGATTCCTTGCCTAAACCTGATTCGCACCTTAAATGCTACTCTGGATATGGATGCGCAACATTACTCTGGATGCTCAAACACAAGCCCGAGAAATTGAAAAATTATAATTGCTCTGCGACAGTCCAGGACTTCGTGGTTGCTATGCTATGTGATCTAGAACTCCCAGTGACGTCAGACCAAAATGCAGCGAGTTGGGGCTATTTCAATACAGAAAAGTGTGAATGGAATTTGGAAATATTGCGCTCCATAAATTTTCCTGTAAACCTGTTACCGAAGGTTGTTAAGAGTGGAGGACTTGCGGGAAAGCTGTCATCTTCATGGAATGGTATACCTGTGGGTACTCCAATAGGTGCTGCATTAGGTGACCTACAATGCTCTATTCTTGCCACTCTTGAGGATCGCCAAGATGCGGTTTTAAACATTTCAACATCTGCTCAACTTGCCATAATCACTGATAAGATCACTGATTTAGGATGTAGCACTATCGAACATTTACCCTATTTCAATGATGTTTACGTAGTTGTCGCTGCATCACTAAATGGAGGAAACGTTCTTGCTACTTTTGTGAAAATGTTACAACAGTGGATGTTGGAATTCGGTTTTCCAATTCCCCAATCCAAAGTGTGGGACAAATTAATTGCTCTTGGTTTGGACGCACCATCGCCTTCATCCGGTATGATGAAAATAAGCCCCCTCCTATTGGGCGAAAGGCATTCACCTACCATGAAAGCATCTATCGAAAACATTGATCTCTCTAATATTCAAATGGGCCAAGTATTTCGATCACTCTGCGATAGTCTAATTGAGAATTTGCATTCCATGATGCCTAAAGAAGTTCTTTTAAATGCAAATATCAAAAGAATAGTCGGAAATGGGTCAGGATTGTCGAGAAATGCCGTTCTTCAAAGAGCTGTAGAGCATTATTATAGTCGTCCTCTTGTATTTACGTCTGGTGGTGATGCAGCTCGGGGTGCCGCGAAAGCAGTTATGATCCCAAGTTGAAGCCTCTAGCTATTTTTTTGACAATGTTTTTAAATTAGTCGCTATATTAGTAAAGCGGAATGAAGCAATACAAATAAATAATGTTGAGTTATATATATATTCTGTATTATTTATTTTAACACTAAAATATAACCGGGCCATTAGTAAAATCAATATGCCGGTATTATTTTGGTGATTACACAAAAAAAACAGCACAAAGTGAACTACTAATTTAGATTTTATGTTCTTTTTGTTGCACTAACCCGTGCTGAGGACAATTTTAATAATTTAGATTTGTCGTCATATTTCTATGTCTACTAAGTTCCACAAGTCAATAAAAATAAAACCATTTTAGTGGTACCCCTTTGGTCGGTGCATAGCTCAACAACCTTTACATACATACGTGCACTCTGCATTAAAATATTTTTTTTTATACATTTATTTATTTAAAATAAAAAACCTTAATATTAGTACCTACACAATTTTTTAAAATGTGTGTGTTTATTATCAATCAAACCCAGTGATAGTTAAATACGTAACTGGCGCTATAAAATGACCCCTCGTTCAAATGCCCGAGCGAGTTCAGTACTATCCGGCAAAATATCTATGCACCTGCCTCCGTCAAACCATCATCTTGTGAGTTAAGTAGATTTACATCAATGAAGTCATTGGTTTGACGTTTTTGTATAAAACCAACCATCAGTTACCGTCACTTACCCAACGTTCATCGTATCAACGTTCACGTTCAACGAATGAACCAATCACAGAGTGATTTACTCTACAGCACATCTTGCACTCATTTCTTTGGTAAAGAATAATCAAGAGGATTAGGGCCGTTTATAACTGTGAATTTTGTAGGAGAAAACGGAAAAGTGCGAGTTTGACTCACCCACAAAACCTCGGTGGGTGAGTCAGACTCGCACTTTTCCGGTTTTTCTTCTAACCCTCGCGAGGGTTCCGTACAAATTTGTAGGTACCTACTTACCTATTATAAATAGTTCAGGAATTGAGTCTCGCAGTTTTTCCGAGCTTTTCCAGAACTTCAAAGACTCGTTTTTTATGATTTAATTACAAATGTACAGTTTTGAGATTTTTCCATGTATTTTTTACTTTACTTAATGAATGTCAAAGCTGTTAGTTTCACAATTAATAGATTATGCGGAGAAGAAGCTAACAAAGAAACTCCACATTTATTCTTTTCAAAACTGGTTTGATTAATTAACAGAGTTTTTAACTTAAAGTTACACTACATACACTAAATACAATCATCCGCGATACGGTATTTAAATACCAGACATATTTGCCTTCCAAATAATACTTAATGCTAGAGGATTTTTTTGCACAGAGTAGGTATGCTTAACACTTTTTTTAAACCGCGTCGGTAGTAGGAAACTAATACAAGTTGAGAAAATTTATTGTAGAACCGTATACAATGCCCCATAAAGGATGTATTTTACTTTTGCAAGTCTAAAACGTGGAATTGACAATTTATGTTTAATCCTAGTATCCTAGTATCAATATTATGGTGGCTACCAATATTTTCGAACTTGCTGATATTTTTTCTAACAGACATTAGGTATATTTTCATAAATGTATTGAAACGCAATTGTTAAGATGTTAGTTTCGTTAAAGAAATGTCATTAAAAACATAACTTGTATAAAAAACCAAGTCTCGCAACTCAGTTCTTCTAAAGTAGAAAGTTGTGAGATCCAAGTAATACCAAGTCGGTTAATTTATTCAATAAATAGATTGACTTGTCAATCGCACTAAACAATTTAATTAGATATAATAATGTATTACTTGTGAGATACATTGTGTTTTCATGACATGGCGAAGTCAATCCATTTATTGAATAAATTAACCGACTTGTTATTACTTGGATCTCACAACTTTTTACGGTAGAAGAACTGAGTTGCGAGACTTTGTTTTTTTACAAGTTATGTTTTTAATAGCATTTCATTTCTTTTTGTTAATGGTTGTTCATGGCAATTTCAGGAAATTTAGTCTACTTATTACCATAGAGTTAATACTTTGCGGGATTTTGGTACAACTTCGTAAGACATGTCCCAGTCCCGCTTTTTCATTCCGGTGACCATTTTAAAAGTTACCTTTGAACATAATTGTAACTAGGTACCTATCTTACACCTATTAGGTACTCCCTTATATTATACATATTCTACAGGTACACTGATTCATTCACTAAAATATCACATAAAAAAATCATAATCATAAACATTTACATACAGGCACATACATTGCTTCTGGCCCCACACTAGGATAACCCTGTGTCGTGGGAACCAGAAACAACGACATCACAAACACGTAAACATCCAAGACCTGGGGTTTTTTTCCCCAGCCGGGATTCGAACCCGGCGTGTTCATAATTTTAAAATAACTTTTATGCCTCTACATAGGGTCTCTATTTACCTGGCTTTTAAAACAACTATGTCGCTGCTTATAAACAAAAGTGCCACATGTCAAAATTATAGTTTTTTCAGGAGAACACCTTGAAAATTTCATTTCGGTTTTTCTTAATTTTTTTGACATTCCTACTTTCAATACCTACTTTTGTGTTATATGTCCTTCGACAAGTAATTTTATTCCCTTTTTAGTATTTCTTTTGACTTTATGGTAACTTTATTCTATAGAAGATTAAAAGCAGATAAGTCCCTTTAGTTTATAAAATATTTTTCACAGGTTAACTAATATGTTGAATAAACGGCCACAAGTAAAAATAATAAAAATGTTTTATTGAAACTTTTCATCACAACTTTGTTGGAAACAAACAATATTTGTATCTAAAAAAAGAACATAAAAAACCTCACCTTGGCAAATTTATATGTTGGACATAAATCATCTTGTGCACTTTTAAAACAAAAACCGCGTTTGGGCATCATAAAAAATCAAGAACTAACAAAAATTAATGCTTCAAAAACCTTAACATGAATAGATTAATATTAATTAAAGATAAAAAGATTATGGCATGTCATGCCCTTATTATAGCATTAATTATAGTTAAATTCTTTCATCTAATACCATCAAGAGAACAACATATTTATTTAAGTTATAATATATCTTTGCAAATTCTAGCTAATTAGTTAAAAATCTATTTAAACTATAAATATCGCATAAAATTAGTCTGCATCAAAGGCAATAATCAATAATCGTTTAAAGATTAGTATAAAAACTTTCGTAGTATTTTGGTATCACATTTTTCTCTATTAGGTTAAGAATACGCCGTATTTTTGTTTCAAGAACTTTAAGTTTTTGTTCATACACTTTATTGAGTGTTGGTGCTGCTGCAGCGTTAGACTTTACTTGTCTTTTGGTCAAAGTGGACACCAACTTATACTCTGCATCTTCGTATGAAGTCTTAAAGAATAACTTGTTCCGGTTTTCTTGGTCAACTTTGAAAACTTTTATGTCTGCCCATCTCAACTTACCTCCATCTTCTGTAACGGTGAAGTTACCAATAGCCAGGGGTTTTAGGTTAAAGAAACTGTCGTGTATCAGTTCTTTAACGGTGTAAGGTGTACCTTTTTTCTTAGCCGTTTTTATTAGTGTTATGTACTGATCTGGTATATAAATTGGCGATGATTTTAATGCATTTGAAATATTCCTCCCAATTATCGAGTGCACTCAATTGGTGAATTCAGCTGGAAATCGGAATCTTTGACACTGTCGTCTGATGAAAAATCGTCGTCTGTACTATCTGAGCTATTGCTAGAATCGCTCTCTGAACTCGAACTAGAGTCTTCGCCAGAATCTGAGCTACTTTACTCTGTTTGACAACTTTCTTTGGTTTCCCAAAACTCTTCAGTTGTTTTCATTGCTGTCATCAAATGAGATGTCCAGATCCAGGCCAATCTGACTATCTGGTAAAGTGGTGTCAAATGAATCATTGTGTAAGTCAAGAAATGTAGTTTCACAAGTAACTTGGTTCTGCAAGTGACTTAGTAAATTTTGAATTTCCTCCAGTACGTGCAAATCTTCTCCCTTTTCTTTTTCAGGTAAGACCATGTGTAAAATTATTTTTGATCTCCTGCTGATATTCATTCTGCAATTAAAAATAAATACATGCTGAAGAAGTAGACAGAGAAAGACAAGAAAAAACTGACAAAAGTATATAATGTGTATTAGTGAAAGACCTGGGTCCTTCGATCACATATATACCCAAGATGTACTCGTAACTCGGGATACAGGCGTGTGTTTATGTCTCATGTACATTATGCATCATCTCATGTCACACTTTTTCGGACTTATATCATCGAAGGCTGAGATACCAGAGGTAAACAATGAACAAATAGTTCATCGATAACATTATAGGTGTATTCGCTTAAGGCAAAATAAATATATAAATATAAAATATAATCTCACAGCCTAGCATTATCCTTTACTTTCAAATTTAAAAACATAAAATAATAAAAAATGAAGCGAGTGGCCCACTGCCCCATAATTCAGCCCCGTAAAAATCACGTTAGTTTCTCCACTAAATGTAATAGAAATTATTATATAACTGTGTAGTTAGTAAAAAATATATAATGTGCACGACAAAATATAAATAATAATAATTTTTTGCTAAACAGAAATACCATATTTGTATCGAAGCCTTTTTTCTTAAAAGTAAATCATGGCAAGCACAGCAATGTTTTGAGCAAAAGAGACGTTTCTCAAAAAACACTCTTTTGCTTATCACAGTAATAAGTAATAACAAAGCAGGCATCTTCTTATTGCTAAACGGCCATATTCCAAAACCTGGCACCTTGTCTTTCAAAATATTATTTACTTACTTGTTTTCTTATAAACGAAACGGACGTATTCCGAAATGTGGTCCGGTTGCACATAAAACTCTTTGATAACACCGGTCACTTTTCGCGATGTGGCCCTTTTGCGTAAAACAGACGTGCGCTTGCGTCAAAGTTCGGGTCACAACTAGTGTTGCCGCTCGATAGGCCAATATCGATTGTCTATCGATAGCCTATCGATAGTTAAAGAAACCACGATAATATCGATAGTCAATCGATAGTATCGATACTATCGATAGTATCGATAGTATCGACGTCTCTTCTACTGCAATACTATCGGTAAACTGCATTACTATCGATAGTATCGATAGTTTCGTCGCTGCCAACCAATGAACTATCGATAGTATCGATACTATCGATAGTATTGCTCTTTAATATCGAATATACTATCGATAGTATCGATACTATCGATACTATCGATACTTTTGTGCTATCGATAGTGATATTTATTTCAATAGTATTGCATTCAGTATGCAAGCATAATGGGTGGTAGAAAAACTAATGTGGTATATTCAACCAAACCAAATCAACTAGTGTATTGACTTTTTTTAAGCGCACTAAATTCTGTTCTCCGCCTTACTCCTACCTTACCTGCATGCATACTTCATCCAATACTATTGAATTAGAGATCTCTATCGATAGTACAAAACTATCGATAGTATCGATACTATCAATACTATCGATAGTCTATTCGATATTAAAGAGCAATACTATCGATAGTATCGATAGTATCGATAGTTCATTGGTTGGCAGTGACGAAACTATCGATACTATCAATAGTATTGCTGTTTACCGATAGTATTGCAGTAGAAGAGACATCGATACTATCGATACTATCGATACTATCGATACTATCGATTGTCCTATCGATCGAGTAGATGACTTTAGCGTTTTACAATCGATTGCAAAACTATCGATTTTTCGGCAACACTAGTCACAACTAAAAATATGGCCGCTTTGCTCAGAACTTAGTCGTCGATGTGCGGAAATGCCAAAAGGGCGCTTACATCTATCGGTGATTTGGAGGCCGATTTTGATGGGTGTCTTCGTGAAATATGCAAATATGACCGATTTTAGACACATTTTTCAATTAAAAACGTTTTTGGACATTTTTGACATGACGTGGCACTTTCGTTTATAAGCAGCAATGTGTTGTTTCGATATAACGAAGCATGGTGAGGCTACGATGATTTTACTCAAAAAAGAAAAAGGTACGAAACTACCCCACACGTGGGGTGGTTTCGTACGTAGCGTAAGGCGCCTTCGTACATATGGGGGAACCTTCGTACAATCAAAGAAAAAAAACATTATTCAATGTATTACACGCTAAAACCCTTGGCATGTTTAGCACTGTGGATATTCCTGATTCGTCGAAGTTGTAAATTCGATAAGCCGTAAACTTATATTTTATGTATACCTTCTCAAGGTCAAACTTGGTTTAAAATAAAATAGTATGTTGATTTTGATCGTTCTTTCATCTCATAGATTCAAGATAATGCCTTCTTAATTAGTTATATTTTCAAGTCGGATTTTGATCTTATTTACTTAATCCTACTTATTCCTTATTTAATTATACTATTATTGATAGGCATCAGAAGCTTTTATGCATTTGAGGTTAGAATGCATACTAGAAAAGTTGTATATTTTATGTCCGTAAATTTTCAATATTAATACTGGGGGACGTTACATTACATTACATTATTACATTACAAAGAAAAAATATGTACAAAAAAGAAAACGTTCCTATACAATAAAGCTATTAATCGCCAACACTCCAATTTATCACTTTACACCAAGAAAACATAGTTTTATTTCTTTTTCAGAGCTATTCAATATTGCACATTGCACGAAAAAACATAAGTTCATCGTTCCTGCCTATGCTACAAGCAACCTGTATGGTGATAATTATGATCCTTTACCCGAAGAGTGTGCCAACAGAATGCTATGCTACTTAACTTATAAGAGTTATAAGTTCTTCAACTGGAATTTTTTGATGGACCCTACGACTGCAAGCCAGATTACGATCATTGCAGTTCTGGAAGAGCGAAATGATAAGTTACAAAAATCAGAGAACTAGAGCTCGAGCAAAGAACCGTTTGCGCAAAGCGATTGCTCAATTAGGGATTCCTCGGTGACGCCCTGTCGGGCTGCCGAAAATGCATTTTGTATTTGAATTGTAAGAGTATAATTTAAAGGTTTATGTATAATTAAATAAAAGTATAATTAATACAAAGTAATCAAGAAACGGTGATGTTAATTTTTTTTTTTTCAAGACTATTTATTCATAAGAAATAAATACACAATTTTTGACATAACAGCTAAAACCTAAAAAGGTTCAACAAAGGTTTTGGCTGTATTACATTGTATTAATTCTAGGGTCAGCAGACTTAAATACATAACCCAAAACATATTTTTTTGAGGAAGTGAAAAAAACTTATAAAATTACTGTATAATATTTTTATTAACTTTATTACAATGGACTGTCTTGAAACATAAAGAAACATGTTTTCCTACAAAAAGTAAGCAAACTGGCTTTTTAATAACTTAATTTTGATTACCAATAAAACAGTAAATTATTGAAAAGTTTTTAGTCCGCCGATTCTAGAAATATTCCTTGATGAGAAGTATCTCTTCTTCTAGGTTCGACGAATAACAGTCGATTTTGCCGTAATATTGTATACGAGCGTAGAGTTCTTGTTTTCTTTCTTTCGACATTCTTATCGATTAAAGTATGTCCTATCGGCACAACCCTATAGGGGTTACAGATTTAAGAATAAAAAAGTTATTTGACAGGTAGGGTTGTAATGAGCTGGAAATCGGCTGACAAAATAACTTTCTCTTTTTCTCATATCGAAGATTCGTGGGCGAGAGTAGGACCACATTCGGGTTCTTGCTAATTTAAACTTCATCTATTGTATTTTATCTCATATCTGAGGTACCGTCTGTCTAACTGAAAGTCCAGTACCAAATAGGAATTTCGTGAATTTCTTTTCTTAGAGATCTATCCATGCACGAATAATTAGGTATGTAAACATTTAGAGGCGGATATAAATAGACACCGATTTTTAAGTCACGTCATGACCTAACCTAGCGCAAAGTGTAAATAACGGTACCAAAGAGCCGTCCAAACAAGTTTAAGTGGCTACTATACTTGTGGCGTAGGCTCACACGACAACGAGACGATGGCGAGTGAGAAAGCTATCGGGATGGCCGATACCGCCGAGGGAAATTTGTTGGAGCAGCCTAAAGAGGAGACGCTTACTGCGCGGAACCCGCTGATGAAAGTACGCACGTACGTGCTCGCAGTGCGCCCGTGGTCGCTGAGCGCCAGTTTCCTGCCGACGCTCTTGGGGGCGGCGCTGGCCTACCGGTTGCCCGGCGACCAGGCCTTCAGCTGGATCACTCTACTTGTCACAGTATGCACCATAGTGCCTGTACATGGCGCGGGAAACGTCGTGAACACGTACTTCGATTTCGTGAAGGGCATCGACAACCGCAAGTCTGATGATAGAACTCTGGTGGACCACATCTTGAGTATAGACGAAGTGGTATCCCTTGGAGCATTGCTGTATTGTGTTGGATGTGCATTTTTCGTGCCTTTAGTGATACTGTCGCCGGCTCGCATGGAGCACCTGGCCTTAGTCTACTTTGGAGGCTTGTCTTCGTCCTTTTTGTACACTGGGGGCATCGGATTGAAGTACATAGCACTGGGCGACATTGTAGTTCTAGTCATATTTGGGCCCTTGTCAGTGGTGTTTGCTTTCCTAGCCCAGACTGGGCGTGTGGATTGGCCAATCATCTACTATGCTATACCTCTAGCTCTGAATACTGAGGCAATCCTCCACAGTAATAACACTAGAGATCTTGAAACCGACAGTAAGGCCGAGATTGTGACACTGGCTATACTGATTGGTAAGACAGCCTCCTTCCTGCTTTATGCATTTTTGTTGTTTACACCTTACATTATGTTTGTTGTGGCATCAGTGAGGTGCTCCATGTGGTTCTTACTTCCAATGTTAACTCTGCCTAGAGCTTTTGAACTGGAAAGAAGGTTCCGATGTCCGGACTCCATGCGCTATGTACCAAGGCAAACTGCCAGACTAAACTTTTATTTCGCTATGCTTTATGTAAGCTCTTGTCTATTTGCTCACAAGTTGCCTTTTCTGCTGCGGTAAAGAAATGTAAATCGTATAGTTGTAGGTTTATACCTTTTAGTAGGACATACCAAAAAAACTGATAGTGTCTTGGCATGTGTACTTAGTACTTCAAGAACCAGTGAAACTGCCTTTAGATCTAACAATTATTATTGTAAGGACACAGTCTTAAATACTTTATTTTTGATTTCTATTATGTTACGGTAATATTACATTATATAGTAATGCATTATTTTTTTTTAACAAAAATATTTTTACCAGATATCTTACAAAAAAAAATTTTTAATCATCTTGCACTGCTCATATTAAAGAAAGAAATATGTGTAAAATCACATATCAAGTGAAATTTTGGAGCTTGTAGTAATAATGCAATAAATAAGAAGTTTTATGTCTCAGCATCAATTCATCGTAAACATTCAAGGTGAGGAAGTGCTGAACTTGTGACCTGTGTGTTTGAGAATAATCTACCTCTGTGTTGTTCATAAGCATAAGCGGGTGTAAGTAGTATATTTGTATGTAATTTAATATTTATGGGATCATTTTGTTATTCAGATCATAGTCTAAATTATTTAAATGTAGCAAAGCATTGACAATAATATATTCCTATTTATAAGGTAGTAAGTCCACATATCTATAAATCAGTTTATTGTGTGGTTTTACTTAGACAATGTTTGTAAGTTATGCGAAACAAAATAAAACTGTAACTTAGTACTTTGTATTATATTTATTGATGTTCAACATAAGGAGAGCTTTATAATAGCATCCTGTTATAATGGTAAATGTAAGTCAAATTATATTACAAGTGAGACCAAGTAGGTAAATAATAGAAATGGATTTGCTTAGGAATGCTTGGTACTGTATCAAGCATACAAAGTATGTTTGAGAATTGGTTGCTTTGAATATTATGTAAATATGCTCACATTCTACCTGACTGACATCATCAAGAGATACTCGACAAGTGGACAATGCAGAAAAAACACACTAAACTGTTATTGAATTGTAACTTTCCATGTAGTAAAATTATGCTAGCTTTATTATGAAATTGAAGATCCCTACATCTATCAATCCTTTTAATCCATTTCGAGTGACAATTTTAATGGTATTCAACTAAGTATTAGAGGAACAAAATCACAATGATATATGCATGAGATAATAGTAAAATCAAAATATGATTTATAACTTTAACAAAAAAATATTTAGACATATCACTAGGCAAATATATATTCGTAAATTGTATAAATCAAGACATCTCTACCATATATTTTGCACAAGACTTAAAGATAAAACATTAGTTACACTAATGAGCCAATCTAATTTATTATAGTGTGTACCTTGCACTCATGTCAAATTTCTTATAAAATGCACAATACATACAATCAAGTTGCCTCTCGTTGCGGCACTCGCCGCCCGTGCCTTATAAACGCGAATAATGTTCAAAGGAATGAGGATCATTCAGACATCAAAATATTGGATTTCTAAGTGCTAAGGCGGTTGGAGTACAAAATTTAAAGCATATTACTTTTTGAATTACTCAAATCCATCAAGAAACGACAAAAAGAAGTTTAAATTTTGGCGGTTTTAAACACGCCTGCGAGGCTCAAACGATCCTGTGCCGTCACAGGATCCGACCGGCCAGCCAGTTGGCCGGCGCCAGTGTGTTTTGATGCCCGATTTTTGGAGGTGTACATTTTTATTGCATAAACCGAAAGACTTTATCTTTATCATAGTAGACGAGACACCCGAGTGCCAAATATGTTTGGTTAAGAAGATATAATACTTAAAAATCGGACCTAGATTAGAACACTTTATTGTACTATGTTTTGCCGTATATAATTGGCGGACTTTTTTTCCATATAACAGAATAGTATATTGTTCACCGAGAGGAGAAAGTGACCGATTACCGTCGAGGGTGTCGTTTGAAGCCCGAGCCGTAGGCGAGGGCTTTAAAACACTCGAGATCGGGAATCGCAGTTTCTCTCGAGTGATACATAGTGCTTTATACTACACCTGCTTGATAGTTTTATTTTACTTTCTACGAAAACTGAATCCTCAAACAACACACAAATTGGAAATGGCGCCAATGGCGTCTGCAATTTTCACATGTTCTTTTTTCAAATTGTTTATCCTGCCGCCGCAGGGTCGCACTGCCAGCCCGACACCATCCAACACACAGCTAGTGGCCAGTGTCATTTTGCGAACTTGGAGATAAAAACTCACTGTAAAAACTTTTTGGCTTTTGATATTTAGGTTACCGGCGCATAGTCTTACCCAAAATTAAAAAAGAAAAACGACGTAAGAAATGGATTTTCATACACTATTCTCTCCCGCTCAGATGCGTTTTCTCCCCGCATATTTGTTCGATATGCAATGACGTACTTTCTACCGTAAATTTGATAAAGTATCAAGGTACTTTCCAAGCAGGTGTAGTATAAAAAATATTCCTTGCTCAAAATCTGCCACGTTGGTTGGCAAACTTATTTGTGTTCCTAAAGGAACAAAACCTCATTTTTACGCGAATTTTCCCAGAATTCCAGTAATTTCTGTTTTTTGTGTTTTTCTCAAAGATCCACCTAGTTGGATAGGATTTTTTTCATTTCCAAATACCGTGAGATCTAGAAATTACGTGCAATTTCGTAATTTTCGTAGAAGTAAATAGAATGTAGACCAAAGTGGACCACAATATCTAGACTACTCGTCAAGTTACCTTTACAAATATTGAAAGAAAGAAGACATTCAAATTGCTACAGAAACACAGAGTAAAGAAGTAGGTAAACTAACAAAATACACGAAAAACTACAATACAAAAAAACAGTCGTGAAGAGAAGAAGAAGAAAGACATTTATTATACCAACAATATGAATAACAATACCAAGAGAATATGATCCCGCCTTATTTGGGTGCAATTTATACACCAAAATAATAAATCGCATACTACTATGATAGGATATTCGAGAAAAAAACCTATACTACTAGAATTCTGGGAATGGTTCGAGGTTTTTATTTGCACTTATTGCACAAAATGAGGCTAAGTATATTTTTTAATATTTAACAAGGAATGTTTTTTCAGTTCACTGGAGGAAAAAAGGCCGATTTTTAAGTACTCATATCTTCTTAACTAAACGTATTTGGCACTCGGCTGTTCTCGTCAACTATTTGAAATGATAAAGTCAGTTTATGCAATAATGCAATACAATAAATTCATTTTAGCGTAAAACAATATTTGTATAGCGATATTATCACCGTCATAACGTTAAAACGATACGTGCATACATCAATTCACTGAGACAGATCGATATCACGCGGCAACGAAGCGCGCGGGTCGTCGGAACCTGTAACGTGTCAAGCGTATGTATGGCGCCAGTTCGCGCTTGTTTTTGGAACCGGTGCACTAAAATCGCTGTAACTTCGTCATTTCTTATCCGATTTCGATATTTTTTGACGCAATATATTGTTTTTGATGTCTGTATAAAACTGCATACTTAGTTCAAAACGTGAATGAACCTCATTGCCATCAACCAACGAGGTTAAAAATTAGATGAGATGTAAGAACTCTCGTCAGAATACCTTTAGTGTACAAAACAAGGGCGGCCGAGTGGCACGCTCTAAAATAATCTCACATTCACGCTGTTGGACAATAGTCCGGGTGCCGGCGGACGCCAGCGTAGTCTTTATAGTGGTATGTACATCAGACTTGTGTGTTGGCCTAGGGCGCCTTCGACGTGGACGCCTTCTCGCGCTGCCACTGGTCGATGCGGTCCTTCAGATCCGTCGCTGAACAAAGAAGCGAGAATAAGACAAACTCCAACAGTAAAACAAAGTTTTTAAACAAATGCCACAAGAGAACAAAACTGATATCTCAAGCTTGGCGGCGTTAGGGAGGGAGAGCCCATCCTAGAATGGCCTAGGCCCACCCCAGGGTTACTGCACACATGTATTGGTGTGGTAGGCCATCGCGGCGCAGTATTGGTTATTCATATTGACATTTCCGAAGTGAAATGAAGTGAATAGTAGAACCCGAGGAGTGGCCAAACCGATAGGTAGGCCAGTCGGTAGCGGCAAGCGCAGACAAAACTTCTGCCATGCTAGACCGGCAGAACAAGTGATTGTGTTGTGTGGATGCTATTTGCACATAATAATAATATACAGACATCGTCAAGCAATCAATTAGTCTCGGAGAGAAGGTACAATACACGCCTGGTACATCTGCAGGCTTGTACCTCCTCTCAGAGTCGTGTAGGCTTACATCAAGTAAAGAAACCAAACACTACATTACATAGTCAATTTACAGTTTGAAAAAAGCAGTACAGACAATGCCACATTGATTAAGGTTGTTTTAAGCCACTGTTGGGCACAGGCCTTCTCTCAGAGAGGGAGTATGGGCTTAATTACCACGCGTGCCCACAGCGGATTGGCAATTTCAAGCGCCGTGGTATGTGAACATCTCAGATACACGTTTCCTCACGATTTTTTCCTTCACAGTTAGTGTTATTGATACTAAAACTTCACAAATTTACGTAACTTAGTTATCATCATCATCATCATTCAGCCACAAGAAGTCCACCGCTGGACATAGGCCTCCTCCATGGATTTCCAAAAAGACCGGTTGGAAGCGGCCTGCATCCAGCGCCTTCCTGCCACTTGGATGAGGTCACCTGTCCATCTTGTGGCTGTTCGTCCTACGCTGCGATTGCCGATATGTGGTCTCCATTCGAGAACTTTTCAGCCCCATCGGCCATCAGTTCTGCGTGCTATGTGCCTTAGTTATATTAGGTAAAATTTAATTACCTTAAATTCCAAGTCATGGGTACATGCTGGGATTCGAACCCCGAATGTGAGGCCGGCGTACCACCGATTAAGTTATGGAGAAGCTAAAATTTACCTGGACGAAGCTGGTCCTCAGTGAGTGGCTGCCGGTTGAACGGGTCTGTGCTGCTGTTCAGTAAATGGCGGAGAATAACAGATCGGTCCATCACCTGCAGAGTTATTCATAGTTTAGAGTCACATTTCAAATTAACAATGGTTAACAGTATCCCGGTATCAAAAATGGAATAGAAAATTCTTTATGGTCCATCAGGAAAAGATTACACATAGTAAGATTTATTTTTCGACTTGTTCTTTACAATAGTTTAGCCAATCCGGACTTGGCCCCCGTGGTGGAGTATGGCCTATACCTTCCTCAGGGAAGAGACCCGTGCCCCTCGGTGGGGACATAATGGGTTGATGATGACATCTTTTCTTGCTGACCAGACAATGTAAAAAAAAATGTTTCCAAATTTGGTAGCATGGGTGTCACCTGTTACTCATGCTACCAGACTCTTGAATACGAGTGGGCTTGTTTATTTAAAGTTTCCGGACTCCTATTTTAACTGGACCTTTATTAATGAACGCTAATTTATATCTTGTTATATCGAAGGATGTAACATAAGCATAAAGACGAAAAGTAATAAAAAATTAAAATATAAGTAGATATGGCTAGAGCGTCTTATAGCCGGCGCAGGCCAACTCCATTGTTCTTTCTCTTGTTTACTTACGTACGGACGATAAAACATTTTTTGACGTTACGGAACTTCCTACCACTTTGAATTTCGATTTACAGTTTCGAACCAAAAGTTCAAAAATTACAAATATGCTTTCCCCTAAATGCTTCTATCTATCCCAACGAACAGAACATTCCCTCGAAATATTGGTAACGATCTCAAAATCACGCTGCAGAAAAGGGGAAAGCCTCACCTTCCCGGACGGCAGCTCGACCGGATCCGTCATTAGAGTGTCCATTAGCGGGTCCCGGAACTCCTCCGGGGCGTCCGCGAACTCGTCGCTCTTCTGCTGGTTCGATACTGCCGGAGAATGGTAACGTTTAACTGGCTCTTATTCAGTGGCCTAAAAACCATTTACATATCTCTTGCTCTATAAGTAGTCACTTACTTCCCTGAATGCCGGGGTGTATGGATATAATTACAGCATAGGTTTCAAAACATACCATGTAATGTTAACATTACAGCATAGGTTTTGGAATTTGAAAAAAGAACTGTCATACTCATACTGCAAGAAGAATATTTTTTAAAAGTTAATATTTTTTTTCTCGGTATCGATTATTTACTCGAATCGGAATCGAGACAATTTATATTAGAAGTTATGAAGATTTTATTTTAAATATCGAACTATTTGTTTCGCAGTCACATCGTATGTAACTTGAAATCGATTTAAAAATCAAACTGGCCAGCACGATTTGACGCGCTTGCGTGCCATAAAATCGTGAAAAGTAAAAAAGTCAGTCGACTAGCTAGGCGCGAAAGTAAATTTTTTTCATGTTTTGGAGTTCTTTCTCAAAAGTCCTGCTTTCTTGTTTTTTTACTTACCTCACAATCGATATGTAAAGCGGAGTATTGCTTCCTACAAATTCACGATGTTTGTTCGGCAGAGTCAGAACCGGGTCTAAGCTTGAGTTTTTCCTCGATTTTGCCACTAGATATAAGACCATGAACGGCTTTGCGGTGCAGTGCGTATAATAATAATTAATTATAATAGTGACTAGTGATTTAGCATTTCAAGTTGATTACCCTCATTTTTACGTAGGTACCAAAAATCTATTACACTTAATATTATTTGGAAAATTATCAAAGTGAAGTTTTTTCGCTGCGTTTTCCTCCATTACAAATTCGACAAACTAACAGCTGCTAACATTGTACATTGACATTCAACAAACAGAATGACACCAACAAATTATTTACGCTGAAATAAATTTCTGAATTGTAAAAAAGGCGACGCACCAGCAATCTGATATGCATTATCGGCGAGGGCCTTGAAGCGCTCGATCTCGGAGGGAGTCTTGATGTTGGACTTGGCGAGGCGCATCGCTGCGTCCTCGAACAACTCTTTGCGAAATGATCTCTGTAACAAACTTTGAAGATCAACAGCGGCAAGACATACCTATGCTTACATGCCATATCATTTATTTGTAACATAAACACACGCCTGTATCCCGGACCAGTAGGCAAAGACCAGGGTCTACCACTGCTATTTTATTTGTTTCGAGGCTTTATTAACTTTCTGACTGTGTTAGCCCCAATCTCACCATTATTATTAGATTACGACCAATCTTGTAGGACTCCGTCGCTGTGCAGCCCGTGAAACTAACTGAATGAGCACAGAAACACTTAGCGTGTCCCACTAACAAGCGAGTGGCCGCTCAATACCTAAATTTGTCTTTTGAGTCCGAGCGTAAGCGCCGGCCATCTAGCAGTCCACAAGCTAACACAAACCTCGTCTGCTGCGAGCGCGGCGTGGAACTTGGGGTCGTCGAGATGCAAGTAGATGTTAACCAGCTGACTGAGCAGCCGCCGCGGCTCCCAGCCGTACTTGTCTGGCCGCCGCACCTGCACAGAACGGTGGTCAATGAGCGGGATATACAGGCCGATGTATCAATGATTATTAAAGAAAGGGACTAGGTAAGTATTGGCCTCTCGGTCATACAATATCGCCGTCTATATTGTGTGAGCAAGAGGCAAATATTTATTCAGTCCCTTTCTTAAATTAACCGTGCAATGCGCTCTAAATAATGTCTATTTTTACGGCGTTTGTCAAAGTCAAAATGTTTTTATTCAAAGCAGAGCAGAAACTGCGCCTTAATTAATGTTACAAGTTAAACATTGGTGCCCATTTCAAGCAAGATTTAGATCGATTTTGAAATTCGGTCCTTTCTAATATAGATAGTTTTTGCTATTCCTTCAAACGGATCCCTATCACAATATCCATTTTGCTGAATGACGATATCGCCCTAACGTCCTATTATTAAAACGCCATTGGTGCTAAACAGACATTAACGCTAAATACCCTAGTAGCAAAACGCCTGGATCTTGTAACGTTATGATCAAAAATATCTAAGGTGCAAAACGTATGGATTAGAAAATGACGTGTTAACTCAATAGAACGCTAAGTGCCCTTGTAGCAAAACGTCAATACGCCCTATATTTTAAATAGCCGTAACCGCTAAATGCCCTTATAGATGCAGAGTTTGTTGACCATGAAAATTAATCTTAATAAGCAATGCAAAATTTGGCAAGGTTAACAGTACGCTATTCTGTATAATGTCGATGCAAAGCATTACAAAGATTATGTAGTATAGGGAAAACTACATGAGGGGGTTTGCATCGAAATCGCATCAAGTGCTGCTACCGCTTATGGCCGGAAAAAAGAGTTGAGATCAGTGTTGGTAAACGATTCAGACTATTTTATTTTTCAGGCGTTTTCTCTACTACCTCATTCTGCGTTTGTGTGATTCAACAAATTTGACTTCCGGCTAATAAGGTATTTCAATCAAACAGACTGTTTGCAATTCCAGACGTTTTGCTACTTGCGCATTCTGCTTTTGTGGTCCAGCTGAGTTGACTTTCTGCTGACTGGGTACTCTGCTTTTATGTCATCTACCTGAACTGTCCTTAGGCTAGATACGGCCATCCTCTTTCATGGCGTCTAACTGAATTGTCTTTCAGAAAAAGGGTCATACCGATAGGGATACCTTCCAACGTAAATGTAAAATGCTTTTCGGTCACGTGTGCGTGCGTCTTAAAAATTACTATTACAAACTAAACCTAGTAAGTAGGTTTGTCACCTAATAATGATAAAGTTAATTTTATAACTTTATTCTAAAAGTGTCACGCTATTAATATTGTTCCCACATATGCCATTCAAATTTGTGGTCATTCGTATAAATATTTTTTTGTCCTATCTTATCTAGTTACCTTCAAGTTCTTGCACTTGGGTCCACACAGCTGCTGGAGGTTGAAGTTAAGCATGGAAGCGAGACGATCGGCCAGCTCGGCTCGGAGGAACGGCTCCTTGATATCCACCGTTAAGTATTCCAGCATGTCCACCGTCTCTCTGCGGTGGATAAAGGGCAAAGTTAGAGCGCCGTCTAGGGACGTGCTTCAGAACTGAGGAGTCCACTGGCCAGGAGGGGGCGTGATGATGTGGCTTTTGTCTTCACGTAAACGGATCATTCACGGAAATCGTTAAAATCCGTTAAGTGATAATGTCTATCAAGTTGTTTCTTCGTGGCCTGGCCGAGGGGAATTCGCTATAGCGAACATACGGGCGGTGCGAGCGTCCAGCGACGGAAATAAATGCAATGAAATGTAGTGCGGCTAATGGCGAAGCGACCGGCGAAATGTACCGAGCGAACCGCGCGGACGATTTGCGGCGCGGGAGGCGAGTGATACAAAGGCATGAATCAGTACGGCGCAAGCCACGGACTAAGTTGCCAACTTATCACTTTCGGTGCTAGATCTAGCACTATTTTCATAAGCCCAGCACGAAACAACGTCTGGCTTGCTTATACAGCACCTAGCACTAAATCGTACCATTGATCGTACTCACGCTGATTATTTTCTGGTTACCGCAGAAAAAAACACAGTCACGCTGGTAGTTGTATGCTTTGCTTTGCGTGCACTATTGTTTACGCAACGGCAATATAGTACTGTTATATTTATCCTGTACTAATAAGAGTGTTTCTTTTTCTTGTTTGTGGATTGATGATTTGCTTCTTTGAAACGGACCAAAAAGCTTAGTGCGTTCAGTTTTTAATGAACATTTAAAAAAAATAACTGTCAAATTAAATAAACTTGGAGACAGAGACGGGCAACCGACGACGCGAGCTCCGTCTCTACTCTCCATGATTAAGCTCTGCGAATCAGAGAAAAACCTGTCGGACCCTTCCGACAAAAAACCAAGTAAGTTCATCCGGTGTTAAGTTAATAATCTTTAAATTCAATTATTCATATACGAACAGAGCATAAAATTTTTAACAAGACTTGCCATACATACAAAATTTGTCAAGATATTTTTTTAAAATAAGCAAGAAAGAATGTAATCATTTAAATTAAAAAGTCGACTGAAAGTCATCGTGAACAACCATCCACTTCAACGGCGGCAGTACAAGAAGAAAATACGGCAGCGGATACAGATGACAGTGAAGATGACTGATATAGATCTAAAATAATTATAACATTAACGGTCTTATATATAAAAACCTGATTCCTTAAAAGACTTCAAACACGCCGATTAGAATAGTCAGTGGTGGAGATTTTACAAGGAAAAGATGTAGCCACAGATAAAATAAACAGAGTTTTAAATTGGTTTTAGAGGAATGGTGTTTTTATAAATAAGGCCGTTAGTTTTTGCATTGTGTGCATTCTTCAATAGTACCCTGACGACGACAATATACGTCAAAACATATATAGCCAGAGTGAGGTAGCAGCGGCACTAACCTGGCCAGAATGAGGTAGGAGCGGCACTAACCTGGCCAGAGTGAGGTAGGAGCGGCACTAACCTGGCCAGAGTGAGGTAGGAGCGGCACTAACCTGGCCAGAGTGAGGTAGGAGCGGCACTAACCTGGCCAGAGTGAGGTAGCAGCGGCACTAACCTGGCCAGAGTGAGGTAGGAGCGGCACTAACCTGGCCAGAGTGAGGTAGGAGCGGCACTAACCTGGCCAGAGTGAGGTAGGAGCGGCACTAACCTGGCCAGAATGAGGTAGGAGCGGCACTAACCTGGCCAGAGTGAGGTAGGAGCGGCACTAACCTGGCCAGAGTGAGGTAGGAGCGGCACTAACCTGGCCAGAGTGAGGTAGGAGCGGCACTAACCTGGCCAGAGTGAGGTAGGAGCGGCACTAACCTGGCCAGAGTGAGGTAGGAGCGGCACTAACCTGGCCAGAGTGAGGTAGGAGCGGCACTAACCTGGCCAGAGTGAGGTAGGAGCGGCACTAACCTGGCCAGAGTGAGGTAGGAGCGGCACTAACCTGGCCAGAGTGAGGTAGGAGCGGCACTAACCTGGCCAGAGTGAGATAGGAGCGGCACTAACCTGGCCAGAATGAGGTAGGAGCGGCACTAACCTGGCCAGAGTGAGGTAGGAGCGGCACTAACCTGGCCAGAGTGAGGTAGGAGCGGCACTAACCTGGCCAGAGTGAGGTAGGAGCGACACTAACCTGGCCAGAGTGAGGTAGCAGCGGCACTAACCTGGCCAGAGTGAGGTAGGAGCGGCACTAACCTGGCCAGAGTGAGGTAGGAGCGGCACTAACCTGGCCAGAGTGAGGTAGGAGCGGCACTAACCTGGCCAGAGTGAGGTAGGAGCGGCACTAACCTGGCCAGAGTGAGGTAGGAGCGGCACTAACCTGGCCAGAGTGAGGTAGGAGCGGCACTAACCTGGCCAGAGTGAGGTAGGAGCGGCACTAACCTGGCCAGAGTGAGGTAGGAGCGGCACTAACCTGGCCAGAGTGAGGTAGGAGCGGCACTAACCTGGCCAGAGTGAGGTAGGAGCGGCACTAACCTGGCCAGAGTGAGGTAGGAGCGGCACTAACCTGGCCAGAGTGAGGTAGGAGCGGCACTAACCTGGCCAGAGTGAGGTAGGAGCGGCACTAACCTGGCCAGAGTGAGGTAGGAGCGGCACTAACCTGGCCAGAGTGAGGTAGGAGCGGCACTAACCTGGCCAGAGTGAGGTAGGAGCGGCACTAACCTGGCCAGAGTGAGGTAGGAGCGGCACTAACCTGGCCAGAGTGAGGTAGGAGCGGCACTAACCTGGCCAGAGTGAGGTAGGAGCGGCACTAACCTGGCCAGAGTGAGGTAGGAGCGGCACTAACCTGGCCAGAGTGAGGTAGGAGCGGCACTAACCTGGCCAGAGTGAGGTAGGAGCGGCACTAACCTGGCCAGAGTGAGGTAGGAGCGGCACTAACCTGGCCAGAGTGAGGTAGGAGCGGCACTAACCTGGCCAGAGTGAGGTAGGAGCGGCACTAACCTGGCCAGAGTGAGGTAGGAGCGGCACTAACCTGGCCAGAGTGAGGTAGGAGCGGCACTAACCTGGCCAGAGTGAGGTAGGAGCGGCACTAACCTGGCCAGAGTGAGGTAGGAGCGGCACTAACCTGGCCAGAGTGAGGTAGGAGCGGCACTAACCTGGCCAGAGTGAGGTAGGAGCGGCACTAACCTGGCCAGAGTGAGGTAGGAGCGGCACTAACCTGGCCAGAGTGAGGTAGGAGCGGCACTAACCTGGCCAGAGTGAGGTAGGAGCGGCACTAACCTGGCCAGAGTGAGGTAGGAGCGGCACTAACCTGGCCAGAGTGAGGTAGGAGCGGCACTAACCTGGCCAGAGTGAGGTAGGAGCGGCACTAACCTGGCCAGAGTGAGGTAGGAGCGGCACTAACCTGGCCAGAGTGAGGTAGGAGCGGCACTAACCTGGCCAGAGTGAGGTAGGAGCGGCACTAACCTGGCCAGAGTGAGGTAGGAGCGGCACTAACCTGGCCAGAGTGAGGTAGGAGCGGCACTAACCTGGCCAGAGTGAGGTAGGAGCGGCACTAACCTGGCCAGAGTGAGGTAGGAGCGGCACTAACCTGGCCAGAGTGAGGTAGGAGCGGCACTAACCTGGCCAGAGTGAGGTAGGAGCGGCACTAACCTGGCCAGAGTGAGGTAGGAGCGGCACTAACCTGGCCAGAGTGAGGTAGGAGCGGCACTAACCTGGCCAGAGTGAGGTAGGAGCGGCACTAACCTGGCCAGAGTGAGGTAGGAGCGGCACTAACCTGGCCAGAGTGAGGTAGGAGCGGCACTAACCTGGCCAGAGTGAGGTAGGAGCGGCACTGCCGCTCGTCCTGCGCGAGCGCGCGTGCCCGCGGGTCGCCGGCCGCCGGACTCTGCTCCTGCGCCTCGTGGATGCGCTTCAGGTACTGCGTGACAAGAAATATGTCAATAATGGAGAACTTGCACTAAAAATGTTTTAATAGTATAAATAAATAATATGAAAGATAAATAAACGTGGTATTTTTTTCTCTGCGACTAATCCTTTTTCTAATAACCAGTCGAAAAGTCAATATAGTCACGTGGTACTAAAACGCGCCATACAAATCGACCTTAGACTATGACGTCACTCCCTACCGTAACGCCTTATGTATGAAGCGTTTATCAATATTTGCGTTATCTCGTAAAATAATCTTTTTATGCATGTACACCCTTACAAGAAAACGTTCAGAATTCAATGACAAACCTGTGCCTCTGACAACTGTACCTATACTACTTAACCTAGGCGCGTAACCATCAAGACAGAGGTCGTGGGTTCGATTCCCACTTGGGGCCGCCGTAAAAATGGCCTCATTCTGGGTGTATCTGGGTACCATGTTTGTGATGTCCTTGCCTAGCTACCATAGCACAGTGTTTGTACCATAGAACATTTGCCATTAGTTTAGGACCGTCACGTGATTGTGTTGTGGGGAAGTTATTTATTTATTTAAAGTCACGTTAATAGTACGGTTTTCAGTGGGTGATCGTCCACGCCGTTGTGTGCACTGTCAATAATAAAATATGACCGAAGAGACTGCGCTCGAACTAAATCTTCATGGATTACGCCACAAGTATTTGTCTCAGAGAAGAAAGCTGGTAGCGCAGTTCGATAGAACATTTGCCTCATATTCAAGAGGTCGTGAGTTTGAGCCCCGGATGTACCGATTGTATTCCAAGTTATGTACGTTTGTGAAATTGTAGTAGAAATGTGCGTAACTTAGAATACAAAGAATACTTGGGCTCCACCAAGGCACGTCACTTCTTTCTGTCTTTCCGCCATTGGATTAGATGAGCTTCTAAAGGCCGGGTTCATCTCATAAACTTCGTGAATGGGCTTCAAGTACTGCATGGGAAACCAGTTGACTAAAACAACAAATTCACGAGGTTGCTAAGCAAAGGGCTTACAAGAAGTTAGACCTACTATATCCATTAATGTAAGGGTGAGTGGAGAGGTTAGAGTACCGGGTTTTTCATGAAATTAACCACCTAAAAAACAAAAATAAAATAGAGGTCGTGGGTTCAATTCCCACTGGGGGCCGCCGTACATTTGTACAAATGACCTCAGTCTGGGTGTACTTTCATGTTTGTGACGTCCTTGCCTGGTTACCATAGCACAGGGTATCCTTGTTTGCAACCAGGTCAAGTGATTGTATTGTGTGGAAGTTATTATTATTACCTATTCCGTTTTGTTCCTTAAAATAATATTTGGCACACACAATAAGCCCCGCCGAAAGGTTTGTGGCGCTTTACTGCACAAAAATAAAAATAAACTTTAATAACAGGTAAGTATGGTATTAAAGTGGCCAGCAGTGAGATCCATCGACAAAAGAAAGAAATAAAAGGTAGTTTCTCACCGTGAGACATTCATCCAGTAAAAATGTGGTGTCATTCATCAACATGTTAATGAATTTGACAAACTGTCGACCCGATCGCGACTCCTTGACTATAGCCTGAAACGGAAATTCATCATGTAACAAGAAAAAATAACACAATATAATTCCGGCAACTCGTTACCGGGGAGATAATCTTTAATGCTCGTTTGGTCGAATTCATACAAACAAAGTTACGAGCACACATTATATACAACGTCACCATTGTCCGATTATGACAGACTTCACAAGCTACGTGAGTAAATTTCAGTAGGGGTGAGCAATACCAGTACCTACCTATACCGATATCGCAGCTAACGAAACAAAAGAAAACGAAAGAAGATAGATAGATAGAATATTCTTTATTGTATGTACACCAGGAATTACATATGAAAGTATCCCTTTACATTTCTCGCTTTTATCTCGTTGTCATACGACGCGACTGCTAAAGTGCGACCAAGATGGCATAATTGCAATTAGCCACCTGCTCGATCATCGAAACTTGACGAACCCATCCGACGATACCTCGGGATGATCCGGAAGCGCTAATCGGTGTCGGTCGGATAAATTTGTCAACTTTCGTGTGTGTTTTTCTCTCTTTATTTTAGAAACAACAGTCATTTGAATTGGAATATGCATCAGATGTTATGTTAAATAAAAATACATCTAGTGTGTCATAATTTCAAATACATTTTTTTCTAAGCGGTATCTACATCTTGAATCAAAGCAGTTAGTTATTCCGATAGCACCGATTTATTGTAAGATAAGAATAATAATATCTTAATTGTACACCAGAACAATAATTACAGAAACAGGAGTTACAAAAGAAAAGATACAATTGGCGGCCTTATTGCTAATAGCAATTACTTCCAGGCAAACTCACATTGGAGTTTGCCGGAGGAGAAATAGACCAATAACTGTCCATCATTAACACTAGAGCATGGACTACCGGACCATTTTTTTTAAACCGGTATTTTTGGATATCAACATTTAAAATACCGGAATTCCGGTATTTCGGTATTGATGATAGTTAACTAAAACACTCACACTTTGTAATTAACTTCACTTTTAATTGATTGAAGAACCTTGAGGTAAGAAGCCACGTTCGGCTTGTATAACAACACGTGGAGACCAAACCCTACCGCTATTCAGAAGACTACCAGCGCCATCTAGTGAGTTTGTGTAACAATTTTATCGTAAGCTAATATTAATTTTGTGAATTATAGTTAAACATTCCGCCGGCCAAGGACGATTACAGTCCTTTAAATATGTAAGGAAAACAAAAAAAACGTAATCAAACTTAAACAATAAATAAACAAAAATCACTGTGCGTCAGACTCATCCAGGGGGAAAGGGCACAATTTTGCAATTGGTCTCTTGAAGACGCTATCCTTATATTTTAAAGTAACGACTCTTGTGATGCCATCTGTTCCTGGGTGTTTCTGAATTATACGTCCCAAAAGCCATTTTCCCGGTGGGAGCATATCATCCTTTACTAACACAACGGTGCCAATAGGAAGATCAGGTTGGTTAGAGTTCCATTTGTAACGATGTTGCAATGTCGTTAAATATTCGTTTTGCCAACGACGCCATAAGCATTGCATCATACGTTGAATTATGTGCCATCGATTCAACGGACTGAGTTTAACATTGAGCAAGGAAGGCTCAGGAACACCGATTAAGGGCTCTCCTATAAGAAAGTGACTAGGAGTCAATGGAGGTTCATCTAGAGTGGAATTTATAAGGGTAATTGGACGGGAGTTAACACACGCCGCACGCCTCAATTTGAGTTAAAAGAGTGGTTAGCTCTTCATATGTGAGAAACGTTTGGCCTATAACGCGCTTCAAATGACCCTTGACGCTTTTCACTCCGGACTCCCAGATACCGCCAAAGTGTGGAGCACGCGGTGGGATAAATTTCCATTGAGTTCGATCATTAGCAAGGAGTTCAGAAATTTCATTTACAGTCTGAGACTTTGAGTCTTTGAATGCTAAATCCAGTTCACGCGACGCGCCTACAAAGTTCGTTCCATGGTCACTCCAAAGTTCCTTACAGTGCCCACGTCGAGCAGTGAAACGCCGAAATGCGGCAATAAACGCAGCAGAGGTAAGATCAGTTACCAACTCTAAATGAATGGCTTTTGTTACGGTGCATACAAACAAACAAACATAAGCTTTACAAGTTCTCTTGCATCTCCCAGAATAAGCTTTCAATGTAAAAGGTCCACAAAAGTCTACTCCGCTTATACTAAAGGGACGACTAGGTTTAACACGAAATTTAGGTAAGTTAGCCATTAAGGGAACCAGTGGATTAGCCCTTTGCTTAAAACAGGGTATACATTTTTTAATTACTGTTTTCACCACATTCTTTGCTCGTGTAATCCAAAATTTTTGTCGGATTACATTCAAAGTTAGTTGGTGCCCTCCGTGCAGAGATTTCAAATGTGCGTTCGCAACGATAAGTTTGGACAGTGCACAATCACCGCTTAAAAGAATAGGATTTTTCATATCCTTTGGAATCTCCGCATTAGAGAGTCGCCCTCCAACACGAACAATACCTTCGTCATCGATAAATGGATGCAGTACATATATTTTACTCGATTTTTGAACTTGTTTACCCAAGGACAAGCGATCGATTTCATCTCGAAATGAAATGGATTGTGAGATTTTAATACAGCGATTAAGAGCATCATCAAGCTCACTCGTGCTTAGATATGTGGGCTCAGTAAATAACTGCTTAGTTATCCTAGCTTTACTTAGTTTAAAATAACGACAACAGTAAGCCGTCACTCGGACCAATTTTGACAGTGTTGAGAATCGTTTTAGGTAAGAAATCACATCATCATTTTCGATCAAATTAACATTGGATAATATTTTAGTAGATTTCATTTCCAAATTTGTTAGAGGAATATCAACAGGAGAATGTTCAATCTCATCTGTACCATACAAAAATTGAGGGCCATTCCACCATAGTCCTGACTGCTGCAGATCATTTGGGAAAACTCCACGAGATGCCAAATCAGCGGGATTGTTGGCAGAACTGACATGATGCCATTGATTATTATTAGTGAGCGTCAAAATTTCTGAGGTGCGATTTGCAACAAATGTAGTCCATGTATTTGGTGTTTTACGCAGCCATGCTAGGACGATGGTAGAGTCTGTCCAGGTATATACATCATCATTAGGTATATTAAGAACAGTCTTAACATGTTGAATCATTTTGGCCAAAAGTACTGCACCACAGAGTTCAAGACGTGGAACAGAAATCTGTTTGACTGGGGCAACTTTAGATTTTGCAAAAATCAGATGGACTTTTATTTCGCCATCGTCGCTTAAAACTCTGAGGTACACCACTCCCGCATAGGCTGTACAAGAGGCATCACTAAACCCATGCAGTTCCCGTTTAATCGTGTGATCTGAAACTCCAAGCCATCGTGGGAACTGAATGTTTTCAGCGTGCATGAAACGATCAAGGTAAGTAATCCATTCTTCCTTAAGATCATTAGGTAACTCTTCGTCCCAATCTAAGCCCGCTAACCACAGCTTTTGCATGAAGATTTTAAGTAGTATAATTGCAGGTGTTAGCCAACCTAGTGGATCAAACGATTTTGCTATAGTGGACAATACATTTCGTTTGGTAATTGTGTCATTAAAACGTTGTAAATTTAGATTAAGTTCAAAATTATCTGTTTCAGAGTTCCACGTAATACCTAGCGTTTTGATTGTGTCTTCAACCTTGATATTTACAGCACTTTGAGAGTCTTTGTCAACATTGGGAATTTGTGATAACACCACTTGACTGTTTGAAGACCACTTGTGTAATAGAAATCCACCACGAGACAAAAGTTCGGTCAACCCTTTTTGTAACTTCACAGCGTCTTCTGAGGTGGACGCGCCAGTCAATAGATCGTCCATGAACATGTCGCTTTTCAGGATTTCAACTTCAGTAGGGAAATCATCTTTTTCATCTTCAGCCAGTTGATGAAGTGTGCGAATGGCTAAGAATGGGGCACAAGATGTTCCATACGTCACGGTAAGTAGCCTATATTCTTTTATAGGTTGTGTTGGAGATTTTCGCCATACAATTCTTTGATAGTCGACGTCATCGCTAGCTACTAGAATTTGACGATACATCTGACGAATGTCCGCGACTAAGCAAATTTTATGCTGTCTCCATTTAGTTATTAAATCTCTAATATCCTTTTGAAGAGGACAACCAATGAGAAGTTTATCATTTAATGATTTTCCTTTTTCAGGTGCAGCACTTCCGTCGAAAACTACACGCAGCTTCGTGCTTAGACTCGTCGGCCTAAGAACAGCGTGGTGAGGTAAGTGATATACTTTCTGTGTGTCTCTTTCTTTTTCAGGTACCATCATCATATGACCTTGTGATTCATACTCATTCAAGAATTTGTGATATTCTTCCTTGAACTCAGGCTTACGTGTAAAACTTTTCTCCATCTGTTGTAAGCGGCTGATAGCCAGAGGTTTTGTATCCCCAAGGTTTGTGGGTGGATCTTCTTCAAATAGTAACCGTACAATGTAACGACCAACTTCATTGCGAGTGTGAGTAGTTTTGTAATGTTCTTCACATTGTATTTCTAAATCGGTCATTGGTTTTTTGTGAGGTAAATTCTCTTCTAACTCCCAGAATTGTCTGAGTAACTGATCAGTTTCAACCTTCGTGTGCATCACCACCAAATTGTGTTCGTATCCTGCTGAATCAGTTTGTGAAACTCTGCCTGATATTAACCAACCAAGGCGAGAATTGAGTGCAATAAGAGAATTACACTTGTGTAAGCCTTCTAATAGTATGTATGCATGCACGTCGGCACCAAGTAAAACATCAATAGACCCTGGCTTGTGAAAGTTTGGATCAGCTAGATCCAACTGCATAGATGAAGGCCAAGTATCTTGTGGGAATTCACGTGAAGGCAACAATGAAGTGAGTTTTCTTAAAACATATGCATTGACTTGGAAGGTTGATGCATTGTCTTTTGTGGAGTGGACTGTAAGTGTAGCCATAGACTTTGTAGTTACCACTGATGAATTAGAAATTCCAGAGATTTTGCCAGTAACCGGAGTGCGACTAAGATTCAACAACTGTGCAGCTGCTTCGGAGATGAAAGAACCCTGTGAACCCTGATCTATAAGAGCTCTTAATGCGTAAGTACCACTGTTCTTTGATTCAACATTAATTACAGCAGTAGCTAATAAAACCAGATCATCTTGCGTTTCCGCTTTTAGGTTAACGCTGAGGTTGCAAGAGGTGTTGGATCCAGTGCCATTTTCCTTTGGGGTATCTTTCTCTTTATCGGTATCCACAGCCTTGTCTTCCTTCTGAGAGGTAAAGTGCAGGAGCGTGTGATGACGACGTCCACACCTTTTGCACACTGTACTTTGTCTACAGTTGGATACAGAGTGACCTTTCACGAGGCAGTTAAAACATATGTTGTTTTTCTTGACGAAATCTTGACGTCCGGGAACGGAGAGTGAGGCAAAACCTTTACAGTGGCAAATATAATGATTCTGTGAGCAGAAAGTACAAGAGCTTTCGATTTCCGTTGCAAAACTTTTGACACTTGTTGCTCTTGGTGCTTGTTGAACGGTTTTCGGAGTACTTCTTTGTGGAGCTTGTGAGAGATTGACCATTTCCATGGTCCTGAACCGTTTTTCAAGAAAACTGATTAAGTCTTCATACGTCGGAATGGTTGTCGAATTTTGTAACGATTGCTCCCAAAGTTTGTGAGATTCAATGTCTAACTTTGAGACCAATATGTGCACGACGATTGCATTCCAGGAGTCGACCTTCAAATTCGTTAGGGATGTGAGGCATTGGCTAGAGGTATCCAAAAGATCTTTTATGCCCTTTGCAGATTCCGATGTTAACGTCTTCTGACTTAAGAACCGACTGAGGATGTTATTGACAATCATTCTCTTGTTTTCATATCTCTCATTTAGTTTTTTCCAGGAGTCATCATAGTTAGCTTCCGTTAACGAGTAATTTTTTAGCAGTTGTGCAGCTTCTCCAGATAGACTTGATTTTAGATAATGATGTTTCTCGATTTTAGTTAAACGATCATCATTATGAATTAGAGAATTAAATAAATCTCTAAAGCTCATCCACTGACTGTAATCACCAGAAAATTGCGGTATTGATATAGGTGGAAGCTTTGGTCTCATCTTTGCAACTTCTAAATGAGTATCAGAGTTTGAAGTTTCACATTTCTCCTGTTTTAACTCATATGACTTGTCCTTAAGCCATGTCAAAAGCTCTAGATATTGTTCTTCAGTTTCTTCGTAATTTTCCTCGAAATTCAAATTGTGTTCTGATTGTAGAGTTTTAGCATCTATCAATTCAGCAAGGGTCTCGTAATTCTTAGTATAACTTGCCCAATAATCTTGTAAAATCTCCATACGAGAATCCAAAAACCCTCTTGTTCGTTTGTCCTTAGCACATTTTTTCGAATTCGTAAGTAATTTTTCAATTTTGGTCGAGTTCTGAAGCATTTGTACGATAAGTTGTTTGATTTTCTTGTCCGCCATGGTATAAGGTTCACAAAATATATTGCGGATAGTTAGCAAAATTAACTATTTTAGGATCACTATTAAAAATCAAAGTTTTTATTAGTTCAGTTTGAGAAAAAAATACAAGTCCAAAATCACTTCCAGAAACTAAGTCCCAATTAAGGTAAAATTATTCTAAGTCTTTTTTATTCACGAATTAGGCTAAGTCTTTTTAACACTGACTGAATTTTTCTAAGTCTTTTTAACACTGAATTTTTCTAAGTCTTTTTAACACTGAATTTTTCTAAGTCCGTTAACTCTCACTTTCACTAAGTTATTTGTTCTTGCACTTTACTCACAGTTTATCCGAGCTCGATGGTCCATATAGTTAACTAAAACACTCACACTTTGTAATTAACTTCACTTTTAATTGATTGAAGAACCTTGAGGTAAGAAGCCACGTTCGGCTTGTATAACAACACGTGGAGACCAAACCCTACCGCTATTCAGAAGACTACCAGCGCCATCTAGTGAGTTTGTGTAACAATTTTATCGTAAGCTAATATTAATTTTGTGAATTATAGTTAAACAGATGATTTTTTGTTAAAATAAAAGAATGACCATTGTCCTTCAAAAAATAAGTATTGTATTTGTATATTTTTTCGAAAATACAGGTAATTTTGAGAGCCTAGGCTGAATATTTCGATACCGGCTGCTTTAACAAATTTTTAAAGCGAAAAAAAAAGAATGAGTCTACGTAACCGGAAATACCGGAAATACGTCATGCACGGAAGTACGTCATCAACTGATATCCTACAAGCTGTGAGTTTCTAGTGATAGAAGATGTTAATTGTTAATTAAACAAAACTTAAAAGACTCCTTATCTATGCAAACGTAAGAAGAAATATATTATATTTGTTTTTTACGGAATACCGAAATGTCAATATCTTGACATTTTTTATTTAAAAATATTAAACCTACTTTCATTCACGTGTTGAATGAACGTTAAAAGGTCGAAGTAGTCACACACTTATTCACAAAGATACAAGAAATCAGTGAATATTATATGAATATTAAAATAAATTGTCATATATCCTCCCGCGGCGGCTAACCTCGCGTTCTAAATTCAAAAACAATATTTAGGACAATGCCCATTGTCGCTAATATCTTTAACTTAGTGGCTGTTGAAGATACTTACAGTTAGTTACAATACTGTATTACACCGTAGGTACACCACATAGAGCAGGAGACAAACACTAGTTTCTTGTGGGACACCGCAATTCACAGGAACGAACTGTTATTTTAAATAGTATCCATCAGTTAATTCGAAACTATGTTTAAGGTGAGTGTTAAACATTTGACTGTATTGATACCGAAACTCCAAAACCCTAGAAAGCATGAGTTCTGTATTTACAGTCTCAGGCTCTCAAAAATTGCAGCAAAATCGCAAAACCACATTGGAAATCTAGAAAAGTCCCAATGTTTTACGTTATGAAGTTATTATATGGATGTAGAATCGAACAGCGCGTCTAGAAGCTGGGTATAGTAATTCCGAAACTATCGAAATACCGGTATTAGGATTATACAAAGCCGGTTTTTCGGTATTACCGAAAACCGGTATCCATGCTCTAATTAACAGCAGTCAGTCACAAATGGCACGCACCTGTTTGTGGATAGGCCGTTCCCACATGCCCTTGAGTATGATACTGATGTGGAAACGGATGGTGAATTTGTCGTAGAACTCTGTACTCTGCCCGGTCGTCTCGATGTCAGTGTAAAACTTCATGAGAGCGCTCGGCAAAGCTGTTTGGGACATCGGGTGGTCCATGAACCTGGCGGGAGAGACGACGGCTAGTTAGTTAGATTTTACATTTTTTGTATTGTAAATATTGTAATATTTGTAATTAAGGAACACACAGTTGCACTGATCTTTCCTGGCAAAAATTAAATCAAATAAATAAATAAATAACCGTTTTCAAGAGCGAAGCATTTAACACTTATACCCAGTATGGAAACACAACCATACCACGATGTAGAATACTATAAGCGCCATCTAGTGTGCAGCGACCAACATTAATCTTGCTTATCACAGTGTTTAGTTGGAAGTTTTCATACACCATTGTAAAAATAATTTGTTTTTGCAACAAGTTTCACAGAGAGTTTTTACACATATAAATTCCTCTAAATAACTACTAGAGTCATATAAAAGCAAAAGCAGCAACACCCAGTACAAACACAGTGGATGTCGTCGCTGCTTTTGCTTTTATATTATGACTCACTTATTTACTGTTTACTACTTACAACTGGATTGAATTTCTGTTTCTCTCATTCAGTTCTTTCAAACGTCACTAATCAGTAACATTTTATCGAATTTTTCAAGCTTTGAAGTCATATCAAAAGTCTGTCATCCACATCTTCCTAGAAAATATCAGTCAAATCCTCTGGCTTCGGCATCCTTGCCTCTTGTCACCCTGTATTAATGTCCCTTTCAATAGAATTCGGCAATAATGTAAACAAGATAATTATTTGACAGTTGTCTATGATCATAGTGTTGTACCTATACTGATGTCAAAGTGAGTGATTGAGCATCGATCATCGAGATACAGTTCACTGTTCGTTGTTTCAGCCTAAGTATTTTAATTAATCCATAATAATTATGAAGCAATTCAAAACAAGATAGAGCGTAATATTATTAATATTATACTAGACTTTTTATGTACCTATCGATTTTTTTCTATAAAATCAAGATTCACTTTTGTCCAAATGTTTAATGGGAATATTTAACTAATATAACTATCGCACAAACACAATACACGATCACCAATGAATTATTAAGCTTTATGCATTAACATACATTGTTATATTTTAGGATTTCAGTACAGAAATAAAATTAATAAAAGAAAGAGATCCAATCGTAAGCAAAAAGAATGTCCGTGATTTTCCGCAGAAGTCGTCGTTCCAAGAATAACTCCAACCAAATCGCAAAGAAAATGTCCAAAAACAAAAATACAAAAAGCAAAGTCGTCTATAATTAGAGGAAACAGAAAATTGCAGAGAACTCTGAACAATACCCACTCACACAGGATAATGACAGTGAGTAAAGTAATAAACGTTTTTTCTTGTGGCTCTGGATACAAGACTCTTTTGGTTTCAAAAAAAATCACGCATTTCGCAATTCGAGTTTAGCCATCATTATTAAAGTTTATTTTTTCGAACTGACTCATTGATTCAAATGTTTAAATATTTTTAAAATCAATAAAACAATGAACAACACTAACTTTCCAAAGACAAATAAGACTTTCATGATTAAAAAAAATAATATGGCAGTTTTACAAACTATTGTAATTTTCGTTGTCCGAGTCATCATCATCAGCCATTTGACACCCACTGCAAGACACAGGCCTCCCTCATGCGTTTCTAACCATGAAGGGTCCGAGTATTTTTTATTAAAATAACTATCATAAAGAAGTTATTTGGTGTCAAGATGATTGTAAGAACAATGTATGGTTCCTTGAAATGTGAATAAATATGAATACAAATTGTTGCGTATTGGACTTGGGTTAGTCCGTGATAAGTAAATATGAGTGACAGTAATTGCAACTGCAGTCTGGTGATATCTAGTTCCAAAACACATGCTATTCATCAAAACTGAGACCATTCAGTGAGTCATAAGCAACCTATATACGTCCCACTGTAGGGCACAGGCCTTCTCTCAGAGAGAGAGTACGGGCTTAATCACCACGCGTGCCCACCGCGGATTGGCGATTTCAAGCGCTGAGGTATGTGAATAGCTCCGACATCCAGGTTTCCTCACGATGTTTTTCCTTCACCGTTAGCGAAGTGTCCGTAATTTATATATGCATCAAACCCTTAGACCACATTTATCAAAAGTTTACTTATTTTATTACAATAATAAAAAGTCGGCCAAGTGCGAGTCGGACTCGCGCACGAACGGCACCATTATCTATACGACATTTGAATGTTTCAAGCGTCTACCTGTTGCCGTTATTAATATCGAGCAAAAAACGGCAAAAAAACACGTTTGTTGTATGGGAGCCCCCCTTAAATATTTATTTTATTCTGTTTTTGGTATTTGTTGTTATAGCGGCAACAGAAATACATTATCTGTGAAAATTTTATAAGATACAGCCTGGTGACCGACGGACGGACGAACGGACGGACCGCGGAGTCCTAGTAATAGGGTACGGAACCCTAAAAATGTAAAATTGTGCCAGCAAGACAACATGTTCCACGTATAAAAAAGCCTAAACATGCGTCAATAACATGTTAGCGTTGTAGGGGCCACTCACCGTTCGTAAACATTCTTAAGCTTGAGCGGCATGGAGAGGTCAATCACGAATAGCACCTCGACGATCTTGGCCACCAGGTAGGGGTTTTTGATGAGATGCGAGTGGCAGATGGCGGACAGTAGCCACGTCACTATCGGCTCCTCGATGTAGTCTGTCACCACTTGGGGCACGTATCTGCGGGGGAACGGTCATTTAAATAAATACAAATATATTTATTTGCCAAAGTGACATTGCTTAACACTGATTTGCTTCATTACTCGGCTGTGGCGGAACTTCAAGTGCGTTTTTTGACAAATAAGGGCTCAATCGATTCGTCATAATTGCGCGGGTGTCATGCTACGCTACGTACATTGAATCACCATAAACCCTACAAGAGAACGAAGAAATAAATATAATTCACAATAAATCGTGTTAGTCCACTGCTGGGCATAATAGGCCTCCCCAAGGCATGCTAATGCTTTTTGACCTCAGCAATCCTCATCCAGCCAATGCCGACAGTCTGCCTCAGCTCGTCAGTCCAGCGAGCTGGTGTGCGTCCTACGCAAGGATTGCCTGGTGTGGTCTCCACTCAAGAGCGTTTGTACCCCATCGGCTGTCGGTTCTTCAGCAGATGTGAGTAGCCCAACTACAAAACAAGGCAAAATACACAGCGAACAGCATACTAAGCTATGCCCTCGATTTACTGAACTGCCAAGAATGGCAAGGCTCTGAAGGTCTCAGTTATGAAGCTCCCCCCGTCTGGCTCCTTGCTCATAGTAAACCTGCTTTAATAATTAGAAAACAAGGCACAATACCTTAGTAGAGTATAAAGTACGACCAACCTTTGCGACGCAAGCTGTGCGGGCATTGTGGCAGCACCTCATTTAGTCGTGATTTAGTCCATGACGAGTGCTTGCCGCGAAAACACGATTATATACGTAACGAAAATGTCTTCTTAGATATTGTAACAACTACTCACGAAAAGTATAAAAAACTTCATCGTGAAGTTCTGCAAAACTTTTGATGCCATTTATGCCCTGTCACATCGGCGTGTAATATGGCGGTAATTTCATAGATAAAAAAATACAGAAGTTACAAGATCACTTACCTAAATCATACTAGTGACGACATTAAAATATTTGTAGGTTTCTTCGCTTAGGCGACGGATCAAATATGTCCAAAACAACCGAAAAGAAGAAACATGGCTACCTTTTCTTTGAAAAGGACAATTTAAAAAAAAATCTGCAATGCCATGTGATAAAGTAATTAATAATTTTATTATGTATTATTCATGTGCATTGGATAACACGCCAATAATACGTAATAAAATAACACGAGTACATTTATAAAGTGATTGAAAAGCTATTTCTTTCTCCGTCACAGAACATAGATGGTAGTAAGTACAGTGTGAGCGAGAGGATAACAGTTTTTCAATCAATTTATGACCGGCTTCCGCCTGACGACCCGTCTCACTTGCACGTTGTAACATTTACAATTATTGTAAAACAGTCAGTATACTTTTGACCAATATGGTTATGGCGCCACTAGATAACACAATACGGAAATTAATATTTATGTTATCCTATAACTAGGGTCCATAAGCCCGGTAAATCTTTATTAGTTCTCTTTCTTATTTTTTATTCGTCCTTATTTTTTTCTTTTTTATTAGTTCATTCACAATCATTAAAAATGTTACGAACGTGTGACCGAGACGGGAGCCGAGTCTTAAAATAGACAGTCCGTGCCCTAGACCGGCTTTTATTTATAATCTTACATTAATAAAATATACCGATTTATTTTGTGTAATAGCCACAACAGTAATATATATGTAAATAATTTTTGGATGACGGTGAGGTTCCACATGTCGTGTGTGTGTGTGTGTGTGTGTGTGTGTGTGTGTTCGTGTGTGTGTGTGTGTGTGTGTATGTGTGTGCGCGCGCGAGTGCGTGCGTGTGTGTCTTCATTTGTGTGTTGGTCTTTTCATTACGTAATATATTTACTTTATGAACCGAACATTAGTTTGTAGAGTAGTTTGTACATATTACGGATGGCAGATGTCATCCTAATTTTTTTCGTTAGCAATCCATACATTCTAGTGCAAATGCGCTCGTCACGTTAAAGTTGATGTGCTGCCGGCTGTACTTACAAAAAATAACAATATAATTTCCAAAACCTCTTTTATTATAGATCTCATTTACCCCCGCAATGAGGTAAAAAACATAAAATAAAAAAACACATTAGAACGAGAAAACCGATTGACAAAAAAAACTTACAAGGCGTACAGAAAACTTTCCTGCTTGTTGAATTTAATTTCTTAACATGAAATCCCATCTGCGGAGGTTTTCAACTCAATGGACTCGTTTAGGTTCTGTTTAAAACTTATGAACAGTCAGGTTATTATTATTTTTTTAATGTATATACAGCCTGTGATACAGCCTACTGCTTGGCACAAACCTTCTTTCAGAGAGAGTATGATAGTACGAATAAAAATATTACTGATTGTAATATAATTCACCCTAATTCACCGGTCGTTTAATCTTTTATGAAGTTGAAATAAAAATAAATAGTGAAAGGAAAATGAAATACTGTTCAAGGTTAGTCTTTTGTCCTATTTCCTTTGGGAGCCTACATTATAATGCCATTACGTACTGATTTTTCAAAGTGGTCCCCATAAAAGAGCTCGTCCTCTCATGAAAACAACACTTTTTTAGACAATTAGCTATTGTGCTATACCCTGTATATATATTATATTAAAAACAAAATTGTGCTTTTCACTTTATCGGCCGGATTTGTCAGAGCTTGTCAACGTACTTATATAAAGAATTGAAGAGAGTGAGGCTTATATTGTATAAACTGCTGTCCGTTGACAGTGACGTTGTTGACAGTGTTCCCATGCACACCTGTACAAATATCAGTGAAAATAAAAAAAAAACTGAAAAAAAGCCAATTACGTAATTTGAAAGACTACGTTGGCGTGGATACATTAATACTGTGAATACATCTTTTGAATCCACGAAAGCGATATAAAATCACTTGAACCGTTTTACCGGGCTTGCCTGCTGGCAACACTGGTTACTGCGTTGCGCCACACAAATTTTGTTCGGGGTGTCCGTTCCCTAGGATTCTATTTGTATGCACAATACTCACTGCACAGCAAACAGCATGAACTCGGCCACGTCCTCGACGTACCACTCAGGCAAGGCTCTGAAGGCCTCCGCCACTAAGCCACCGCCCTGTCTCGCGGCTTCCAACTGCTGTGTCAGCAGCGCACAGGCCGTGGAGTAGAACTGAACGCTGCGCCGCATTAGCTCGCTGTCTAGGAGCGCCGTCTCCGCACATTGTTTTGACCTGACGGAAGGTTGGATGTTGAGAGGGGGCGCGTTCTTGAATACCAGTTAATGGTTAAGGGTACAAAGGAGAGACTGTGCGAGTAATGCGAAATTATGGCCAACTTCGATCAACTACGATCAACTGCGATGCTCATACATAGTTATATATCAGGTGTAATCGCGATTACTTGCGTCGGGAATTAAGGCGATTAAATTTACCTAATAAATAATCGCGATTAGACGCGTTAAATGTATAACTATCCACTCAGTGGTTCAAGTTTGGATTATAAATCCGGCGGCATTTAAGCCGATCTAGCTAGCTTTCTCGTAATATATTTTTGTGACTTGGCCAACTCCGTTCATTAGCGTAGTTGATCGATATAGGCGAATGACGTTTCAGAGGTTTTTTTTAAATTCTGTTTGGGGCGTTTGGCTGAACCATCATGCTAAAACAAAAGCTGTCAGCAAAGTAACAAACACAAAGCGAAGTGTGTGATTATTTCATTTGCGCACACTAAAACAGCACAGAAGGCACATGGATCGGTGACAGAGTGTATCGTGATCTGCCAACCTCAACAATATCGTGAATGTAGCAGTACCTTAGGAGTCGCTTATGCACCCTCACTAGCATGTTCAAAAATTGCGGGGTTTCTAGTTTGGTCCCCCTTAATCTAGAAAAACAACAATGGCAGCTATCAAGCAGTGGTCTGCACTGTACACATATGTACTGGAAATAGCAATGAAACACAATGGCATGTTGATGTAGGACGTTGATGTTGCCTTTCTGTTTCGCTACTATGTATTTCCAGAAATGCATACAATTACCTAATTCAACATTAGTCAAACGTTTAGAGGGTTACCTCTAACACGTGCAATTCCTGAGACACCTTAATTAAATTTTTACAAAATTATTTGTTCTATAACTTTTTTTAGGGTTACGTACCCGAAGGGTGCCAAACGGGACCCTATTACTAAGACTTCACTGTCCGTTGTCTGCCTGGCCGTCTGTTAATAGGCTGTATCTCATGAACCGTGATAGCTAGGCAGTTGACATTTCACACATGATGTATTTCTGTTGCCGCTATAATAAAAAATAATAAAAACGGAAAAAAATAAATATTTAAGGGGGCTCCCACACAACAAACGTAATTTTTTTGCCGATAATAATAACGGCAACAGGTAGACGCTTGAAATATTCACAGAAAATTTAGTTCTATATTCGCTTCAAAAATAAATAATGAAATTGAAATGAAATAAATATTTAACGTTTTTTCTCGATCTTTGTGTCTAATGTTGTAAAGATAATGGTACGGAACCCTTTGTGTGCGATTCCCGACTCGCACTTGGCCGGTTTTATAGATTTATATTTTATGAAACATGAGGTTTTACATAACTTTATTAGATTCGCGCTTTATCAACGGTTTAAAGCATTATACTCGTATATATCAAACAGCGCCACTATAAAGCAGGAAACCTGTAAAACCGGTTCGGTCGCAGATCAAAAGTTGTAAATGACAAACTAAATGTTTACGTAATTGCGAATGTTTGAGGTAACCCTGTGTACGTTAAACAGAAACGGCGGAGAAGCAGACATCAATTTCTGCCAACCAAGTAGTTACAGTCAACAGCACGTCAAGCTTTACATGCGTCTAGACTGCTCAATTTCGTTACGGGCGACTTTACCAAAGGTCGAGTTGCTGTCGACTGTATGGTTTGGTTCAAAAATGCTCTTTAGCTCAATAAAGAGAAGCAATTTACATCAATGACGTTGAAAAAGCTGCCGCCCTTTGCGAACGTAAAAATCTCATTTTGTAAAATGTAAATTCGGCAGCAACTCGACCTTTCCCTCGACCTGTGGTAAAGTCTTTTTATAAAATGAACTTTTAGTTCACAAAAAGCGGCAGCTTTTACAACATCATTGATGTAATTTGCTTCTCTTTATTGAGTTAAAGAGCATTTGTGAACTAAACAAAAGGTTGAATAAAAATAAATGGTAAATTAGTTTGGTGGGAGTAAAGTTAGTTAACCGTTGCCCAAATAATATTATAACCCAGTGTAATAAAAAAAAAACAGCCAAGTGCGAGTCGGACTCGGGCACGAAGGGTTCCGTACCATTATAATATTTGATTATTTCAAGCGTCTACCTGTTGCCGTTATTAAGATCAAGCAAAAAACGGCAGAAAATTACGTTTTTTGTATGGGAGCCCTCTTAAATATTTATTTTATTCTGTTTTTAGTATTTGTTGTTATAGCGGCAACAGAAATACTATATCTGTGAAAATTTCAACTGTCTAACTATCACGGTTTATGAGATACAGCCTGGTGACAGACAGACGGACGGACGGACGGACAGCGGTTTCTTAGTGATGGGGTTCCTAACCATTTGGGTACGGAACCCTAAAAATGATCTTCCTACACCCAAAATATTACTTCACACAAAATCCTGTTGATGAAGTTGATAGGTCTGTAAAGCAGATAAAACCCCCCTCTTTCTACGGAACCCTACACTGCGCGTGGCCCGACACGCACTATGCCGGTTTTTATGATTATTTTTTTTTGTGTATGTTTTGTTGGTCTGAGAATAGGTCGTCGGCTAATGCATAATAATATGACTGACCGGTGCAGACGCTCGATCTGGCGTCGCCAGCGAGCCAGCAGGTCGCGGTTGCGCGCCGCCGCGAGGCTGCCGCGCCACTGCGGCTCGGCCGCCATCAGCTCCTCGATCACCTTCTGCAGGTCGCGGAACGCGCTGCGACCGACAGGGGACCGTTAGCCGCATTGCGCACTTGCCTCAAACTTTGGCTGGTATTGCACTTATCAAATAAATTTGATCGATGTACGTTTGATCAAAGAAATTGGAAGACTGCATCATATGCATTGGCAACAGCGATATTTACATAAAATACATACATACATAAACTCACGCCTGTATCCCCGAGGGGTAGGCGGAGACCAGGGATTGCCACTTGCCACGATCCTAACAGATCACTTTCGCTTCCTCAAGTCATTAGTCGTTGCATGCGCGTACGCCGGTTTCGGGTACTTTTTATCTTGCCCTTTGCTAATACATCCCCTATTTGATCGAAGTATGTCCGCCACATGGCGGACAAGAGGAATGGGCATCCCTCGAAGAAATTTAATCAAATATTGGGTAGCAGATATTGAACAAACATATTTCATATTAGAGAATACCAGCCTTAAATTGGAGTGCCATTGTTTTTACACCATAAAAAACATTAAAGAAATTAATACAGAAAGATTTTTTTTCAGGATTTCACAGGTTTAAAAAATATATTTATCTACTCAAATAATAAAAAATATTAAACTTTTAGAAAACTACAAGATTTTTAATTTAATTCCCAGCGTTATCTAATAAGGATGTAGACTCGAAAAACATTATTTTTAGAGATAATTCAAATATTTATAAACGCTTGCGAGCACCTCGAGCTCTTGAGCCCGATTTGTAGGGCTCGTTTTTGTGCCACGTAAATAGAATTACTTTTTGCCAGGTTGAATTAGGACAAGTATTTGTCATAACCGTGCTAACCTCCATGTATGCTACAGCATACATGCATTGGGATTCGCTGTGTTAGCCATGGCTTTTCGTCCTGAAAAATAATCCTATATTCAGCTTTGGTCTACATGTAAACAAACCGTTGATAGAAATCATCAAATTACGGGAAGCAATAATGTCTATAAATGTCTTAGGCCATTCACTCATCACATTAATTCAAGAGATATCAACTCCTATTCTAAATTTCTCGACTTTTATACATACATACATACATAAACTCACGCCTGTATCCCAGAGGGGTGGGCAGAGACCAGGGACTGCCAGTTGCCACGATCCTGACAGATCACTTTCGCTTCCTCAACATTCATTAGACTTTTGTAGCATTATAAAAAAAATGTCTACACAAAGACCAAAGCTAAATGAAATGCAATGTAGATGTGCCAACGGCGCCGTGAGACTGACCGGATGCGACGCTGGTGCGTATGCAGCGCGGGTATGAGCGCCACATGGTGCATGTGAAGAGTGAGGAACCAGCACACGGTCTGGAACTTCGCCTCCGCCCACTTGTGCGCCGGCTCCTTGTCTGTAACAATCAATCAATCAGCACGTACTCGTCCACTGCTTGACGTAGGCCTCCCCCAAGGCACGCCACTCTCTGCTGTCCTCGGCCATCCCCATCCAGTCAGCAATCCACAGGTTAAATTAGCGACGGGGCCATGGGTCTCGATCAGGAATTTGAGTCGGTTGTAGCCAGTCCTGGATAGCCCACAACCAAACAAAGCAATCCTGGATTCGGATTGTCCATTAGGCAGTGTAGGCAACTGCCTAGGGGCCTCGATCGGCGAGGGGCCCTTTTGCGATAACTATATCACACATTTTATAGCAGACAAGAACTCAATCTGTAGGTTTGCTAAAGTTTCTATGTCCTATGTCCCTCTAAAATGGTGGAGACTGGTGATGGCTGACCCCTGCGTTATGCTCGTGAACGGGTGCTGTTCGTGTGTCTGGCTGCAGCATTAATGTTTTTCCTACTTTTGTAAAAAGTATTATTTTGGCTTTTAAAGTTATTGATGGCAATCACGGAATCATGTCATATAGGCTTTGATGTATTAAGTTTAAGATGATTTGAGAAAAGATGGTCAGAGTGGAGTTCTTTTTTCCTGCTGCCTTTTTCTCCATTACAAATACGGCCCGAAGGCAGCGGCTAACATAGTAACATGGTATATTGAAATTCAGCAAACACAATGTAAAATCTTTACGTTGAAATAAATGATTGATTTCTGATGATAGGGCACTTACTTAAAGCCTCGAGCCAGTCGGCAGCCTCCTGGGCGGTGAAGTAGAGTCGCGTGTCGTCGCGCACGCTGACCCACGCGTCGGAACGGAACGTGTAGAGCGGGTCGACGCGCTCCAGCTTGATGCGGACTGACAGCAGTTGCAGCACCGAGCACGCGTTCAGCATGAAGCCGTCGCCTGATTCGAGTCGAGTGATTCGTTTGGTGAAACAACAAAACTGACATTTTCCTCTAGGCAAAAATGAATAACTATATACAGAGTGATAGGCAGAGACCATGCCACGATCCTGACAGATGACATTCGCTTCCTCAACATTCATTCGTTGCACGCACGCACGCCTTTTTCAGGTACTTTTTATCGGGTTTTTGGATAACTACAGCCCCTACGTCAGCACATCCGTGTGGTGCCGGATTAGGAATAGCGTCACTCCATTTCATTCCGTGGATGTCGTAGAAGGCGACAAAGGAAATAAATGAAAAAGAGACGGGCAGCAGCGTCTTCCTGAGATTCCAACCGCAAACTGCGATCGCCAACCCGCCTGTCAAGCGTGGCGACTATGGCAAAACCCTCTATGTTTAGGGAAAATCATGAGGGAGGCCTATGTTCGCAGTGGGCGTAAAATGGCTGATGATGATGACAGGACCTACGAAGAGGTAGACCGAGCTCACCGAACACATTTTCGTAAAGTTAAGGGATAGGCACAAAAGATCGTAATGGGTCGAAAAGTCACTGATTCATTGTGGATATGAAATACACGGTTTATGTATAGGTATGTAAAGTTTAGTGGCAACTTTATCTAGTCTTGAGAGGACGATATAAAGTTAGATAAATAACTTCAACATACCCTCTATCCATAGACCACAAAACGTCGACTGACCCCCAGTTTCTCGTACACTAACAAGCTGTTAATCTACTTTTAACAGCTGTCGGTGTTTTTTTTGTATGCACTTTGGTCAATTGACAGTAGATTAACAGCGTGTTAATGTACGAGAAACTGGGGGTGAATATCGTCCTTTTGTGAGAAACTATGTAAAGTTGAGCTAGTGGTACTTTTGACCAAACTGGAAGAAGGTTATAGTGGTGACGTTACCTCACCACTATAAACTTATTCATTTGGTTTTCGTATTTTTTTTGGATATCCGGTAACTAGATAAGCTTGCGGAGTGACATAACATAAATGAGTAGTCATTTATGTTATGTCCTTATGTCTAGTGTAAATGTTTCTTTCTTTGTAGACAATGAAGTAAGTAAAGTAATTAAATCCTTAAATTCTTACACTACGGTACAAATTTTTAAAACTTAATAAAAAAATACCTATAAAGACAAAGAACAATCATCCGCGATTTAGTGTAACTTGTAACTATATCGTGATGTGTAGGTTTGATGGCATCACAACCCCGACGGCGAAGCAATTGACGAGACGTAACTCTTATGGGACCAAGAGTTTCCATGTTTCCATAATATTTTCATGACGTCTTTGTGTTTTTAGAGTGGTGGTAGCCTAGTGGGTAGAACATTGCACTCGGAAGCGGGAGACCCAGGTTCGATTTCCAGTGCGGGCATGTACCTATGACTTTGTTTTCTAAGTTATGTACATTTGTGAAGTTATAGTAGCAATACCACTCGCTAACGGTGAAGGGAAACATCGTGAGGAAACCTGAGTGTCTGAGCTTTTCACATACATCAGCGCTTGAAATCGCCAATCCGCGGTGGGCACGCGTGGTGATTAAGCCCATACTCTCTCTCTGAGAGAAGGCCTATGCCCTACAGTGGGACGTACATAGGCTGCTAGGCCCTACGCCTACGCCTTTGTGTTTTGCTCAAATATATTCGGCTTTGTCAAAAAAACTATAAAGACTGGCTTTAACCATTTGCCATAATAGCGAAGCAGGATTGTGGATGACTTCTCTGCTAAAATGGCATCGGAAAAATGAAACCACTTTGAAATTAATAAATCCGCAATGAGTTACAAGCAATTTGAATAGTAAATCAAGTACCTACCGCGGCATAATTTGAATAACAATACAGACGATCACAGAATAAACAAGAGTAGCGAGCTAAAATAAGCCGCTATCTACGTGAAAATAAAAACAACACGCAGAATTAAACTCGAGCGTAACGTGTATATTTTTATTAAGACAGGAAATATATTGAAAGGAGGGAAAAGTCTGTACATTTGGAGGGATGCCAATGTAGGATAGACACACTGCGTAACGATAAACTAGTCAAAGACTCAACTGCCTAGCCTACCAGAAGCCGCACAATTTTCCCCCACCCGAGCGAACCATCGGTCTACTAAAGAGCTACTTAAAGAGTCTGAACAACCGGGTTACTCGATGCTCAACAAATAACTTCAGGTTTGATTTCGCATGGATATATTTCCGGTCTCATAGGCGGGGAACGCGGGATGTGACTTAGAATTCTTCAGACTTTAGTCTAGTTTACAAATAATAAAAAAAACCGACCAAGTGCGAGTCGGACTCGCGCACGAAGGGTTCCGTACCATTATCTATACAACATTTGAATATTTCAAGCGTCTGCCTGTTGCCGTTATTGATATCGAGCAAACGGCAAAAAATTCACGTTTCTTGTATGGGAGCCCCCCTCAAATATTCATTTTATTCCGTTTTTAGTATTTGTTGTTATAGCGGCAACAGAAAATTCTCTGTGATAATTTCAACTGTCTTACTCCCGATTTCTCGTATACTGACCAGCTGTTAATCTACTGTTAACAGCTGTCAGTGGTTTTTTTGTATGCATTTCGGTCAATTGACAGCTGTTAACAGTAGATTAACAGCGTGTTAGTGTACGAGAAACTGGGGGTAACTATCACAGTTCATGAGATACAGCTTGGTGACAGACTGACACACGGACAGACGGACGGACGGACGGACAGCGGAGTCTTAGTAATAGGGCCCTTTACCCTTTGGGCACGGAACCCTAAAAATGCAATACGTGACCATCGCAAACTCTTTCCGAATGCGCGGATTTTTGTTCGTCATAATATGCGGGATTACTAGGGAGCAGACCATCTGCCTTACTTAATACTTTATGCCAATACCTAGCCAGGCGAGGTGAGCGACATTCGCGGGGAATCTATTTCTGCCAGTCATTAACTGGGCGTTTATCGTCGCAAACTACGCGCTAATCAAGGCTACCTTTAAAATATTCGCCAACTCGACGATTTATAAATGCGAAAATATTGAGGGAACTTCTCAACGACACGAAGCGCCCTATTTTGATTGCTGATTTAAACAAAAGATGCTGCTATCTGCCGAGGTTACATATCGCCGTTATACGGTCTCATGAATTAAACATGCATCAATGTAATTCATACGACTTATACTTTTAGATGGTCGTTTCAGGAGACGTTAGTGACCTGTGAAATATTCAGATGTTTGTACACGACCAGGAATAATTTCCTTTCTTCTTCAGCTGTAATGCTCATAGTAGAGTGAGATGTATCGATCCGCATATCAATTAAAGCGAGCAGCGGAACTGCTACAATCTTACTATATCTCTCTCTCTCTCAGTTATAGAAGGGCTGTGCCCTGCAGTGGGGCACTTATAATAATTGATAGCCCTACCGACTAATCGTGAGTCTAAGTTAGGCGGAAATACTAATGGCCAGTTTCTGAATTGAGAATTTCGCTATGTGAATGGTTAACTCTAGTGCTGTCTCTTGGAATTTCTCAGAAAAGAGCGTGACAGAACGTTACTTAAGTATTTACTTAGTGAAATTCCCAATTCAGAAACCGGCCCTAATTGTATCTTTATGAAACAGGGTCTTCTAGAGAAAACCCCTTTTCTAGGCGTTCATGCTAAGCAAACAGGTCAGACAGACGCTGGCTTAATCTTCCTAAAGCATGTCTGACTCCCTGTTTCTCGTACGCTAATAGTCTGTTCATCTACTGTCAAAAGAGCAGCTGTCAGTTGGCCGAAGTGCATACCAAAATCATAATTGGCAATCTGTTAATACTAGATTAGCAGATTGTTTTTTTAATGAACAAATATCTTAAAAGCGTCTGGTAGTTCTTTATAATAGATACATGAGTTGACTTAAATATATAGACTAGCGTATGTTGCCAAGCTAGGCATAAAGCATGTATTACGGCATCCGGCGCCAAATCCCCACGAAATATGCCAAATATGATTAGTGTGCGGGAAATCAAACAACTTGCCTGCCAAAGACCGCTCGTCAGTCTGCAGCTGAGCCCTGCGTTCGTTTCTCTGCAGCAGCGCCGCGAAGTACGTCAGCAGGGAGTCTCTAGCGTCGGGGCACAGCAGGATGTTATGGCAGATACTGTGCAGGGTGTTCCGGCTTGCTTCCACCTCGGGCTTGAGCGCGAACGCCAGGCTCCGGTCGCCGTGGCGGCCGCAGCCCGATGTGAAGAGACGCTCAGCCAATCTGGGGTTCTCTTCGGCGAACAGTGATATCTGGAAGGTTGTTTTAATGGGGAACTCGTCTCAAACTTACATTGGAGTGACATTTTTTTTATATCTTAAAAACATACGTGTCGAATTGGGAACCTCCCCTCCTTTTTTGGAGTTGGTTAAAAGACTCAGAGAAAAAATAAAACATAAGACCATAAAAATATTAATAACAGCTTGCACCAAGTTAAGTTTGGATTATTCCTTCTAAAGTACAACATTGGCAATGTCTTGAACGAACATTAAGGATTAATTGGAAGACAAGGATATCTGGTATTTAAATAATGTTAACAGGAACGATTGTATCTAGTGTAGTGTAACTTTAAGTTGAAAAATCTGTTAATTAAGCAAATCTGTTTTGAAAACAATAAATGTGGAGTTTCTTTGTTAGCTTCTTCTCAGCATAATTGTGAAACTAACAGCTTTTACGTTCATTAAGTAAACATTTTGTTTTTATAGTGAATAAAAAATTTTGACTTTGACTTTGACTTTGATGGCATAAAACGGATAGGACGCAACCGAGTTTCTGTAGAGTTTAAATCGTTTTAACCCGGTACTGCTTTCGCCGGTACTGGAACAGAAGCAATTCCAAGCAGTAGTCCCTGGTCTCTGCCTACCCCTCTGGGATACAGGCATGAGTTTATGTATGTATGTAAGTAATAAAATGAGTTCACTTTTGATAAATGTGGTCTGAGGATTTGATAGGTAATAAAATTGCAGACATTCTAGGCATATTTTTATTATCCTGTACCTAGTTTTTGATTAAGAAAATTAGATTCCGAAATTGATAATTTTGGAAACAACTTTTCTTTATTAAAAACTATTGATAAGAAAACAAAACTCGGTTTAAAATGTCCATAATATAATTATCTATCTAACCTCCAGACCACATTTACGAAAAGTATACAGTTAAATTAACTTTTGTATAATAAAGTTTTACAAGCCATAATAATTCACAAATCTTGGTGTTAAATATGTCCTTTTATTATTTATGGGATAGCTACAGCGGTGGAAGAGAGTTCAAAGCCTTTATCTTAGTGTCATTGCCTCGTGAAATTACAAAACGACTCTCACGCGGCGCAGTAAAAAGGGAATTCCAATAACGACATCACTTTGACGAGCGAGTGCTTTTGTTTGAACTAATGCCAAGCGGCGACAAAACGTGTATGTTTGGAAAATAATTGTGGCACATTTTTTTAGACTTCCTTGATTCTCGAAACAAATAGTAATCATCTACTAAATTGTATATTTTCTTCACGTGAAGTGATCATAACAAGTGGATAATTTTTTGCAATGAAAACATATCTATATTGAATCAGTGAAAACTTCTCTAAAGGTAAATAAGTCGTTGAAAAAACTTTGTCCAATACGGAAATATTCATAAATAATGTATGAATTATGTGTACTAGGCAATGAGCGATCAGATTGGGCGCGGGCGCGCTCTGATCGGCTTCAATTATATTGCGGTTGAATTTAGGACCTTCAAACTTAAGGCAAAGAAAGGCCCCACGCAACTGGACCTGGCTATATCCCGGCCGGGCACCGTGGTTTTAGATAGATAGAGAACTCTTTATTGCACAACCAGAACAAATGATTACAAATGTTTTCTAATATTTAGGTAACGGCGAGCAATTGGCGGTTTTAGGGTCAGGGCAAAGACTGGGCAGCTGCGCGATGGCCGGGCAGAATAGGCGCGGGCACACTCGCATCAGCTTCGAATCTATTGCAGTCCCATTAAGATCCTTGATCGACTGCCTCGTTTGTCTAGCGATAGCACTCTTTTCTATGTGGGTTTAATTCCCGATGGAAGCCGTCTTAGTTAATTTGTACAAATGGCTTCAGTCTGAGTGTATTTCCACGTTTGTGATTGAAGGTTGGTTGGCAAGGAAGCTGGAAGGTGCACTTCAAGTGATTGTGCTGTGTGGAAGACAGTTATATATCCAGGAGTCTCAAACTTACGGCAAAGAAAGGCCCCAAGAAACTGGTCCTCGCTATCTCCCGGCCGGGCGCTGTGGTTATAGACTCGGGGCAAAGACTTGGCAGCCGCGCGATGAGCGAGCAGATCGGGCGCAGCGAGTGTCGCGGCCCCGCTCTCATGTCGCAGAGCGAGCGAAGCGCGCGCAACGCCGCGCCGTGGCCGCGCCCGACCGCCGGCGACACGCACCGCCGCATCTCCTCTCGGACGCCCATCAGCACCGGCGTGAACACCTGCGGGGCATTGCGTTCTTGAGAATCTGGGGTTATTTACAAATGGACCCGAGGGCGGCTTACTTTAAATTGTATAATAATATGGACATTCAAGGAAGAGAATGTAAATTATTTACGTTTCAATAAATTTCTGATTACCTATTTATAAACTCTGGATAGGCGATTCTTAGTGGGTTCCGCGAATGGGTTACATTAGATTATTTTAGTATACCTAAACAATGCAGTAACAGCTGTGTGTGTTTAGACCTTTTACATTTATACATGATTTGTACGGCGTCTGATAGCAACTACACTAGATAGGTGAAGTTATCATTCAGATGCTGTAGTGCCTGGGACAATTATGTATGGATGGAGTAGGCTGGCGCAGCAGCAACTAAAGCACTGCAGCACTGGCTATAGCTACACAGCTTGACTTGCCTTATATGCTTGATCAAGAAATCATCAAGTTTATATGCTTAAAGTTCAAGAATGTACACATACATACATACATATATAAACTCACGCCTGTATCCCAGAGGGGTAGGCAGAGACCAGGGACTGCCTCTTGCTACGATCCTGACAGATCACTTTCGCTTCCTCAACATTCATTAGTCGTTGCATGCACGCACGCCGATTTCGGGTACTTTTTATCTTGCCGTTTGCTAATGCATCCCCTATTTGGTCGAAGAATGTAAACATACAAATGGGAGAATGACATAAAAGGTTTACTGAGTGTTCCATAGCTTCATAAGTGGGACTATGAAGAAGGGGGCGAAAGGCCGTCGGCCCACATTTCGACAAAGCTACTTAAATTGAATTAATTAACCCATTACAATAAAAGCTGAAATTACCTATTTAAATTAAAAGGTTCAAGGTTTAATTGCATGGTCATTGGTCACGACTCTTTATCTCAAAGATGCTTGACCTACTCTTAATGAAAACAAATCAGTATTGTATTATGTAATGTAAATAAGTCGGTATTAACTGGCCAGTACATGAATGATCATACATACCTGTTCAAAAACTTCCTTGTCCAAGTATGTGCTGAGCAGTAACTCAGGGATAAGTCCGAGTGGCGCATTTCCAATGAGAATGTAGGGCAGTAATGGAGACTTCTTGCACTTCTCCAGTTCAAATGCTCCTTGCAGAACCAACACCAAGTGATTTACAATTAAAGTTCTAAAGTTTTGCAACAGATCACTTAGTGGGGGCTCCGAACTCTTCTTTGGATGTTCTCTCTCATACAAATTAATGTTATTGTAGAATCTTAACAAGTAACTAACAGCTAGACCCTGTGTGGGTATTGATTTAGGCATTGGCAGTGATGGCGCGGGGCAGTCTGATTTGTCAAAGTCTGTCTCGGAGCCGAGGGGCCCGCTTGTTAATGAGTCGTCTCCACAGTCTTCACTGAATCTCTTGGACGTCTCCGATACGGCTAGAAGCTTCTGATTGAGCGGGTCAGAGCCGTCGGCGATCTGTGTGATGACGTCCATGACGGCCTGAGAGGCCAATTCGTCGAGGCTGAGTTTGGTGTTGTCCAGCAGAGAGGCTGCCACTGATGGCACAAAGATTCCACCTGGAGAAACATAAAAAACAACTGGAATGTTTGGCTGATTTCCTAACACCATAATGATTCAAATAGAGTTTTTGTAGACAAACTAAGTACTTAATTGACTAACATTATATGCAATATCAATACAATACCTTTGTAATAGTCATCACATTACACATCCAGATTTTATTACCTTTCTGGTTGTTCTTTATGACAAGTGGGTAATTTGTAAAAAAAAAAAAATTATAAATGATCATAAATAGATATTTTGTTATTTTTTGGTTTCTTTTGTTAATGCTACTTTTCTTATTAGAATAAATTGATAATGGTGCAAGGCTAATAACACTATCTTGACCCATTCTTCATTCATTCATCCTAGAACCAAGTCAGGTTTGTAACACTGAATTGAAGTACAAAACTAGTCTCAAGCAGATATTACCAGCACTGTCCTCTGACCAGGACACTTGTAATATTTTGGCAATGATCTGTCGGAGCTGGTCTTCACTCAGCTCTGTGCAGCTAACGGTCCTCGAGCGAGAGGCACTGCGGACTGGTGATGCTGAAGAGTCATTGTCTTCCACCTAACAAAGGGAAAAGACAACAATTAGCAAGGATCCGTTTGGTGCTAATTACATGTGATAGTTTAAAATTTTTTTGTTACACATTATTGCACAACTGAGGTAGGTACTTAAAAATTGTATTGTGTAGTCCACATAGTCCACATTTCTTTAAAGAAAAAAGTTATTGATTCAGTCTTAATAACTTGACTTTATGTTTATAATACTGACCTCCATAGGCTCTTGCTGCTGCTCAGACTGTGAAGTCCTTTCTGAAGAATCATCCACTTCCATTGAGAGGGAGCGTCTAGAGCAACTAGGCGAGGCAGCATTAGGCCGTGGTCTTACTGGCGATGGCTCTGCAAACTGAGCCGGCGACATCGATCTGGAAGTACTGTCCCCACGGATCGACTCTTCAGCTCCACTCCCTGATGAGGGAATCAGGTTGCTCACCCTCACAGACCCACAGCTCAATAGAGTGTCATCACCCATTGAATCAAAGCTATTGTACTGCCTTGTCTGAGTCAAGTCTGTCATTTTAGTGTCAGGCATTTCATCTAGGAGATTTTTGTCAGACTTCTCTGTCACAATGATACCATCTGAAGCAATGTCATTTTGGTTGGAGACTTCTTCTGTAAACTTTGGTTCTTTGTTAGCGTTAGCAGCATCTGAGGGCGTAGTAGGGTCGGCGGAGGGTCTGGCGGGGGTGGGAGCGGCTGCGAGGCGCGCGGGTGGTGGACTCAGCGCGTCGGGAGACGGCACGGACGCCCCAGGAGTAGCTGGCGACCCGGGCGTCTGGACGCTTGGAGCACCGAGCGCGGTCAGCCGCGCCAGGCGACGTCTTCGTATCTGAAACCATCAGCTGTGAGCTCTCCACGCACGTGCTAGACCCTCTAAACGCGCCCCAATATGCTACACGAACGCTTTGTTTGTTACGAAATTAGATTTGCCATACGCAATATGCCAAGGTCCGTATACAAAACAAAATTGGTTCATATCTACTCACCTCTTCTTGACTTAATTCACTCATGGTTGCTGTCGACTATTGGATATTTCACGGGTAAATATTAAGACACAATGATTATTAGAATTTTGTCTCAAGAAACTCAACAAGAGAACTCAAGAAGAATAACAGACGAGTCAATCACCCTTTCTTCAGCTGAGACGATTGTTTGTGGTCGGACACGGACATGAAAATTTTACCAGAATCAGAGTGACAGGTAGAAAGTATTGAAAATACACGCGTCATCCTAGTCCACAAAGCACTTTTTCCTTTGCGCAGACATGACGCTAGCAACCAGCTGAGTCACTTTGGGGCTGATTGGCTAGTGTTTTAAAAGCCGTAATTTGATTGGTGAATTACTTAACAAGAGCCAACTTCAAAGCAGCAGCATCGATCGATGACAAGCGCAAAGAACGTCTCACTTAGTGTTGCCGCTCGATAGGCCAATATCGATTGTCTATCGATAGCCTATCGATAGTTAAAGAAAACACGATAATATCGATAGTCAATCGATAGTATCGATACTATCGATAGTATCGATAGTATCGATGTCTCTTCTACTGCAATACTATCGGTAAACTGCAATACTATCGATAGTATCGATAGTTTCGTCGCTGCCAACCAATGAACTATCGATAGTATCGATACTATCGATAGTATTGCTCTTTAATATCGAATATACTATCGATAGTATCGATAGTATCGATACTATCGATACTTTTGTGCTATCGATAGTGATATTTATTTCAATAGTATTGCATTCAGTATGCAAGCATAATGAGTGGTAGAAAAACTAATGTGGTATATTCAACCAAACCAAATCAACTAGTGTATTGACTTTTTTTAAGCGCACTAAATTCTGTTCTCCGCCTTACTCCTACCTTACCTGCATGCATACTTCATCCAATACTATTGAATTAGAGATCTCTATCGATAGTACAAAACTATCGATAGTATCGATACTATCAATACTATCGATAGTCTATTCGATATTAAAGAGCAATACTATCGATAGTATCGATAGTATTGATAGTTCATTGGTTGGCAGTGACGAAACTATCGATACTATCACTAGTATTGCTGTTTACCAATAGTATTGCAGTAGAAGAGACATCGATACTATCGATGGTATCGATACTATCGATGGTATCGATACTATCGATGGTATCGATACTATCGATTGTCCTATCGATCGTGTAGATGATTTTAGCGTTTTACAATCGATTGCAAAACTATCGATTTTTCGGCAACACTAGTCTCACTCACTCAAGTTTTTGAAATTTTGAAACGCATCTTTTGACAGTTCCAACAAAAAAAAAAGGTTTGTGTCTGTGGTATGTCTGCCGCGTCCACACGCTTGCCGTTTTGCCTTTGCCGCAAGCCGCGAGCCTCTCTATCTGGCAAATTATGGACCAAACAAACATCGTCGTCCAGACGCTTGCGAAGGCTTTAATATTAATTCTTAAAATTTAATTCTCTTTAGGGTTTCGGGTCTGTCTGTCCGCGGCCTAAAAAGATAGAAAGGTGAAATTTCGCATAGACATAATTAATACACTAATCAAGTAATCACCGACCAAACGGGAATAAAATTTCATCTCTCCTAACGCTGGCTAAACGGTTGATTGTTTTAACGTGAAAAACGTTAAATTCAGGGAAGTAAGTATCACATATAATTAAATTAAAAGGATAACTATCACGGCTAAGTAGACTTTACAAGTTAATGAGTATAAGTTAGCGACCTACTAATAAAAGGAAAACTTCGTAAGAAATCCATTGAACATTACTTTAATGAAGTTGTTAGTTCTGTAAGGCAGTGAAAAACCCCCACTTTCAACGGAACCCTACAATGCGCGTGGTCCGACACACACTTGGCCGGTTTTTTTATTTAAACGACCCACAAACGTGTGTATACATTGCAAACCATTGCAAGCGTTCGTCGTAAGCTTCCTTTGACTTGTGCCCAAAATACCGACACAGTTCGTATCGGCGGCCACAAGCCTCAGCCAGGCCGGATTTCCAGCTTGTTGCAACCCAGATAACTTTTTTTAAGGTTGTGGACCTACTACGACGGTGGACGACCTAATTGGACCTACATATTTATTAATCGACATCGATAAGAATGTCGGAGGAAAGAAAAGCCGGCCAAGTGCGAGTCGGTCTGGCGCACGAATGGTTCAGTAAATTATCTATACAACATTAGACACAAAGATCGCGGAAAAACACCAAAAATCACGTTTGTAGTATGGGAGTATTTATTTCATTTTAATTTAAATATAAATTTTTGAAGCTTATATAGAACTAAATATTCTGTGAATATTTCAAGCGTCTTACTATTGCCGTTACTAATATCGAGCAAAAAACGGCAAAAAAATTACGTTTGTTGTATGGGAGCCCCCTTAAATATTTATTTTATTCTGTTTTTAGTATTTTTTGTTATAACGGCAATAGAAATACATCATCTGTAAAAATGTCAACTGCCTAGCTATCACGGTTCATGAGATACAGACTTGTGACAGACAGACAGACAGAAGAACAGTGAAGTCTAAGTAATAGGGTTCGTTTGGCACCATTTGGGTATGAAACCCCAAAAAAGAACCCTATTAAGCTCGTATTCAATATTACGGCATTGTCGTCTGTTCGACGAACCTAGAAGAAGAGATGCTTCTATTATAGGTCCATCAAGAAATATTTTTAAAATCGGATTTACTGTTCTATTAGTAATAAAAATTAAGTAACTGAAATACCAGTTTCCTTACTTTTTGTAGGAAAACATGTTTGTTCATGTCATAGTTTCAAGAAAGCTCTCCGTCAATGTAATATAGTTATTAAAAATATTATAGAGTAATTTAATACAAAGTTTTCACTTCCTTAAAAAAATGTGTTTTGGCTTGTGTTTGAGTCTGCTGACCCTAGAATTAGTATCATGTAATGAAGAAATGGCGATGTAAAGTTTATTTATACTCGGAGAGAAGGCCTGTGCCCTGCAGTGGGACGTATTTAGGCTACATAAAAAAATCATAACAAAAAAAATACAAAGTTTGTTAAACAATAACTAAAACCTAACATAAACCTTTACACTATACTTTTGCAATTCAAATACGTTTTCTTGTTTATAAAAAACACATTTTCGGCAGCTCGACAATGCGTCACCGACGGTTCTTAGCTCGTTTTTTTGTAATTTATCACACAGAGAAAATAATCACTATATTTATCAATTCGCTCTTCCAGAACTGCAATGATTATATTCTGGCTTGCAGTTGTAGGGTCCATCAATAAATCCCAGTTGAAGAACTTAAAAGTTAAGTCGCACAGCATTTTGCGCTGCTATACCTACACTTCGGGTAAAGGACCATATTATCGAGCAGGTTGCTTGTGAAATAGGCAGGAACGAAGAACTTATGCTTTCTCGTGCAATGTTCAATATTAAATTACTTTGAAAAAGAAACAAAACTATTTATTCTTGGTGTAAAGTGATAAATTGAGAGTTAAGTTATATTATTCTGTTTAATGTGGAACTTGCGTCTAACTTAGATTGTAGTGACATAGCTTTCATACCACAGAAGACGTATAAAAACTTAGGAAAAATTAAAAAAATAAAACCACTAAATTTTTTTTGCGGGGTTTTCGAGATCTCAAAAAATGCGAAAAATAAAGTTATTCTAATAATAAAAAACTTATTACATTTGATTTTTAGGGTTCCGTACCTCAAAAGGAAAAAACGGAACCCTTATAGGATCACTTTGTTGTCCGTCTGTCCGTCCGTCCGTCCGTCTGTCAAGACCCTTTTTCTCAGGAACGCGTGGAGGTATGAAGCTGAAATTTATATCAATTACTCAGGTCTACTGTCCCTTGAAGCTGTGAAAAAATCAAACTTCTAAGCCAACGCAATCAAAAGATACAGCCGTTTATGCCGCAAATTTTCGACACTTGCAAGGGAATCAAAACCTACAGGGTGCTTCCCGTGAACTCAGAATCTTGAAATTTGGTACGAAGCAACGTCTTATAGCATAGATAAAGGAAAAATTACGAAAACCATAAATTTTTAGTTACATCACATAATATATTTTTTTTTAATAATTTTAAACTTACTACCCATTTCCTCATAAACGCGTAGAGGTATTAAATTGAAATTCATACCAAATACTCAGGTCTATAATACCTTTAAGCTGTAACAAAATCTAACTTCTATGTCAACGCAATCAAAAGAAACAGCAATTTAAGCTGCATATTTTGAAACTCGCAAGTACTCGCAAGGGAATCAAAACCTAAAAGGTACTTCCAGTCGACCTAGAATCTTGAAATTTGGCATGAAGCAACGTTTTATAGCACACATAAAGGAAAAATTCCGAAAACCTTAAATTTTTAGTTACATTACAAAATATATATTTTTTAATAAATATAAACTTATTACTTTTTTCCTCATGAACGCGTAGAGCTATCAAGTTGAAATTCATATCAAATACTTAGATCTAATTGCCTTTAACCCGTGAAAAAATGTTGTTGACATTGCAGGTTTGTACGGAACCCTCGGTGCGCGAGTCCGACTCGCACTTGGCCGGTTTTTTCATTTAATTCTAAACGTTTTCTTATGAAGGTGTGGACAACTCAAGTATTCATAAACATTTCATACATTATAAGGCGTTATGTTCAAGATGTGACGTCATAGTTTGAGCCCGCTTTTTAAGGTACCACGTGAGAATGACTTTTCACCAGATTATATTATGAAAAGTATTTGTCATAGAGAAAAATATAACTACGATTATTTATCTTTTAACATGGCCTCCTCAATTAGATTTAAAGATTTTTTTTAAAAGTTCATTAGGTTTTAATCTGGACATCGTATCTTCTTTTAATTATGTCCAACTGTCCGTTATAGAGAGACGCCCGCGTTTGGGAAAAAATATTTAAAACACGATTTCCAAAAAGGTTTGTGATCCTTTTAACTTTTGGCAAACCACTGCTGCAACTTGCAAGAAACTTATTTGGCAAAGGCTGAATTTAGAGCGCGTGTATAATCGTAATATCATTACCAATTTATTTTCGTTAATATTATAATATTATAATTAATATACAGAGATATTCTGTCATATTATTTTTTGTATAATTTCCCTCCATTTTTGTACTACATTTGCCCCATGCTTTGCCAGTAAACAATATTTGTAATTGATTTTATTTTTATATACTTATAAAAATAAAGTTTATTTTTTATGTTATTATTTTCTGATCGAAAACAGCCGATAAAAATCTACGATCAAAAATCTACGGATTAAAAAAAAAAGAGCCAAGAACGTAACTGGTTTCGGTTTTCGGACGTTTGGAAATCGCTTAAGAATAAAAGTAGGTAGTTGAATAGTGTACTTAGGTACATATTAATTACTGCGCGAACAAAACTTTACCTCTTGTTTTTTTATATAAGTTGTTGATTTTATTATAATTTACATTCTATCGTCATAGCTAGGTGTCAAAACGGGCCTATTAGATTTTTTTTTTTAAACGTTTATTGGCTATTGGATACAGAGTCCTTAAGCCGCCTATTAGATTTCGTTCGACTCATAGATTACAATGTATTGGTTCGACTAGTGTTCTGTGGACTATTCTGGGTGTGTTTACTTTACTGTATTTGTTTTTTTTTTATGGTGATTTGATTGATTCGGAGCATTTACTTGAATTTTGTGTGCTATTTCGCCTGGATTTATCAGTAAAACCTTGTAAATATCTGTAAGTCTAATGATGGAGTTAACATGAAGTTATCCTGATTACCCGAGCCGGTGACGAGAACATGGCTAGCCAGCAGATCTCGGAGCTGATCTCGGGGCTGAAGTCGCGGCATGTCGAGGTGCGGCGCCGCAGCCTCCGCGATCTTTACCGCTTCGCTAAGATGGAGCTGCGCGAGATGCAGCAGGAGATGCTCACGCAAGTGCTCGACGAGTTCAACCAACATATACACGCGCTCGTATCAAGCTATGACACCAATGATCGGAAGGCTGGCGTCCTTACAATTGGTAAGTTAAAGTAGTGTAATGAATACGAGACATAATACTCAATCGTTTGACGAGCGCTGTGTGAGCTTGTGTTGACGTGGTGTAGGATGATGCGTCGCTTTGAGTTAGATTTTCGAAGTTCGGCGATGACTTGTGGTAAACAAACTGTGGTATACCACTCTGCGTTAAGCGTTCTTCGATTTTCAAGTGCAATAGTCACAACATGGCCGGTTTTTCCAACGAATGTGGCCACCATCTTCTTTGAAGTACTTCAATAACGAACAACTTTAGTCGGCTTTGGCTCATCTTGAAAGACCCAGATTGTAGATCGTTGTTTGTAGGCATAGATCCAAGATTCGTCACCACTGATGATGTCGTAGATGTGATTTGACTCTCCTTGGTTGAACCTTTGCAGAGTTTTCTTACACCATCTGACATGGGCCACCTTGTGATCGTCGGAAAGCAGATGTGGTATCCAACGGCAAACTAGCTTTCTCACACCAAGCGCTTCATGCAAAATCTGAATGGTTGTTCCTGAGATGCCTAATAGAGCCTCTATCTCTCGATACGTCACATGACGATCTTCGAGAATTAGTTGTCTCACAGCAATGATGTTATCTTCAGTGAATGCGGATTTTGGGCGTCCTTCGTGAGATTTGTCACTAGCACTAGTATGTCCACACTGGAATTCTAAATACCAGCGTTCAACAGTCCGCAGACATGGGGCTTCATCACTGAACACAGATGTTAGCTCTTCAAAACACTGAAGCCGTGTCAGGCCTCTTCTAAAGTTGTAGAAAATTATTGCACTAACATTTTCCTTAGAAAGATTCATTTTCGTACGTAACCTGACAGATTCCAATTGACGCTGTGACTAAACAATAGCATTAGTATAAACTTTCAACTGTTTTGAGATTCAAAATTTAAACACATTTGAATATAAAACAGATCCAAATTAAAAATTGCCAGGAAATATGGAAACGACAGAACTTAAAAGGCATGCCTCGTATTAACGAGTATAAATAAATGGGGTTAGCTGTAGGGACTGTCTGGTACAGTTTAATTATGATATAAGTATAGAGGGTTTCACAGGTTCAATTAAACCCATTTAGCGTATCTTTTAGTATAGGCGCCGTGATATTAATTTATTATGGTTTCCAACAAAACCTGTCATGGCAACAGATTAAATAAAACGCACAACCAGCGAGCAAAAACGAAACGCAATTATTGCACAAAATTCTCTGAAAAACCATTTTACTCACTTTTGTTCATTATCGGTAACTTTTAAATGTCTATTCGATGATTTTTTCTTCCAGCATACTTGCAAATGGTCAATAGTTCAAATGGCTTAAAAACGGGATTGCCACTCATGTTTTGGTTGCTGATAGTGTCAAATTCTATTTCCATACATTCGTGGTGGGAGGTATATAAAAAGCTGGAGGTGTGGGGGGAGAGCAGCCCCCGCCCACTGTGGTCGCCTACAGTGACCAGCCTCAGCCGCTACAGATTGCTCATGTGCCTGCACGTTGTTACACAAGGGTAAATAGGGTGCACTTCTTGCAGTGCCGGAGCTGTTGCAAAAGTAAATTCAGTCGATTTACAAAGAGTAATTCAGTAAGCATGTCAGCGAAAAGTGACATCACTATACCTTTTCTGGAGAGGGGGGGCTTAAGGGGGACATCCCCTTGTAATATTGTGTGAGTGAGAGGCAAATAGTTCAATTTCTCTTTAGTTCGCAGATTTCGTGGTATGTGATAAATTTTAGTGGACTGTATGAGGGGATTGTGTTGCCAGTGCAACCAACAAAATTAGTATATATTTAAATGGGAAAACTGAACAATTACTTTTGTTAAATGATTGTGTTATGTGTAATTTCACCTGATATAAACTAGACCTGAGATTTATGGGTGTTGTTATTAATTTGTTTTATTTCAGAATGTCTCATTGGTGGGGACACAGAAACGACAAAGACCAGGACAATGCGCTATGCAAACTACTTGAAGAATGTGTTCCCTTCGTCAGACAGCAGTGTCCTAGAGTTAGCAGCTAGAACTGTTGGACGGTTGGCTACCACTTTAGGAGTTAAAAGGGGTGAATATGTGGAAGCAGAAATAAAAACTGCCTTTGAATGGTTAGCTGAAGAAAGAAATGAAGGCAAAAGACTCTCAGCAGTCTTGATTCTCAAAGAGTTGGCCATTGCTATGCCTTCATACTTTTTCCAACAAATCAATGGATTCTTCAACTACATCATGGTGGCCCTACGTGACCCTAAAGAACAGATCAGAGAAGCTGCGGCAAAGGCTCTGAGGGCTGCCTTTGTAGTCACAGCCCAAAGAGAAAACCCAAAGCAGGCTAATAAAGCTCACTGGTATATCCAATGCTATGAAGAAACCATGACTTCTTTCTCTGACTTAACCATTAGAGAAAGAGGACTCAGCCGCGATGACCACGTCCATGGAGCTTTGTTGATCTTAAATGAGTTGCTCAGATGTTCCAACTGCACTTGGGAGAAGAAATATACCTCATTGATGAAGAAACTTGACGTAGAACAAGAGATTGCTGATGAGATTGCATCTTTGAATGTGAAGTCTAGCTGGGTTAACCAGAGCCACTCTGATGAAGAGACACCAGTGCCAATTATTTATGAATCAAGTATCTGCAGAGCCCTTGTTATGGAGAAGTATGAGCAGATATGCTTAGGTGAGTATTTGATCTGGCTGACATTTTTATCTGCATTTGACTTATCGTTGTTACATGGTCAAAAGCTGCAAAGGAATAATTTCGCCGTAACATTTAGCATAATGCCAAGTGGTGAAAAATGCTGCTATGTGCCACCTGACAAAATCTCCTATGTATCAAGTCGCTAAAACTAGGGGGTATTTTAGAATCTGGTTTTTCGGTGGCCGTTCGGCGTCAAAACAGGTTTTCCGATTTTTTCGGTGATTTTGATTTCATCATGATTTTTTCATCATGATCTGGCCGCCCAGTGGTAAAAACACTAGTTTTGAACCTGATCAGAACAACCTAAAATTAATAGAAATAAAATCGTAGTAAATAGAACACAAGGTTGTATCAGTTTTACGATTAATCGACTTCATCCAGCCACTTCATCCATTCAAGAGCGGTGGTAGCGGAGCGGTAGAACGCCGGCTTCTCATTCGGGAGGTCGTGAGTTCGAATCCCAGCATGTACCGCTACCCGTGAAGCAAAACATCGTGAGGAAACCTGAGTGTCTGAGGTTAAAATTTATTTTTATTCAAAGTAGCACAGAAATTGCGACTCAATAAACGTTACGTTGCGACTTAACAAACTCTTCTGTGACAAACTTCATTTACCATGAATACGAAAATGATTTTCGGAATCTCTGACATGATAGTGTCCTCAGCTGAAGATTTCACATACTGCACATTTCACAAGCTGCCCGAAAACAGGTGATGTCCGGAATATCTTCAACTACCTACCTTTTAGTTTTTCCCATACCTTCGTAAGCGGCAATGATGATTTCTTATTATAAATCTTACCAAATTTAAAAAAACCTGCCGAAGGCAGTTTTCCGAAGGCAGCCTAACCCCATTGGATAGTCTACCCTAAGTAGATAAATTCCTCGTCAGCTTCGAGGGTCACCTCACCGACGAAGACCGGCTCCAGCAAGATTCTACCGTTGAACATGACCTTAGTCTAGGCCAGGTTTATGCTGAGGCCCATACATCGGGAGGCAATGTTATGGAAGCGGAGCATTCCACTGAGTTCGTGCATCGAATGTGTCTGTATTCTCTGCTGCATGTGTGTATGTGGACTATGGTGCTTTAGCTTTTTCGAAACATGGCCTACTATGGAGGCTGGAATACATCGAATCCTTTTTTGGGTTGCAATTACTGTAAGTCCAGTTAGGTAAGTCCAACTTCGAGAAAGAGGTTACTCGTCGAATCCAACTCTGATGAGCAGTGTTCGGGAAACTAAAACACATTTTCGCGTCCAAAATACCTCAGTATCTCAAGACATGTGTATAACAATGTGTGGTGCCAGTGATGACTTATGGATGTGATAGGATAAGACCGGGTAACCCGGTTTTTCGTTAATACATTTATTGCAACAATTTAACACAGCACAGGAAAGAAACGGCGTACCACACAAAGTTACAAATAAAACGCTGCATGTGACAGTTTTCTTAAAACCTCCTATGTATAAGGTAATAACGAGAATGTGCCTAAAAATTTAATTTTAAGTAGTAAAGTTATTTATTAAACTCAACTCCTGGAAACTCCGGGCAACTCCTGAAAACAATTATATTTTGTAACATAAAAGATTTTGATCACACCAAGTTATACTATCTTATTATGGTTACTGACAAATCAAACAAATGGTTCAGTGAGCCAACACAATTGGTTGATGCCATTGTTCAGTGTGCCTTGATTGGCTCACAGAACCATTCTTTGGCATTAGTTTGGTTAGTCTGTTCTCACTATTAGGATATATTTTTTTAGCAGATTCTTGACACTGTAATAACTGCTGGATTAAATCCTTTCTTTGCCCTTTGGGTCTAACTCAGGCAGTAATTTGTCCCCAGATGTGATAAAGCAGCAGATATCCAGGCCCCAGCATGTGCAGCAGATGTTGCTACTCATAATCCCGCGTTTAGCTGCATTCAACAGAGAACTATTTACCAGCAAACACCTCAATTCCACAGTCAACCATCTGATCACCTACCTTGATGGCAGAGAGAAGGAGAAAGTCATGGCTTTTACGACCTTAGGCTTGTTGGTGGTTGCAGTTGAAACTGATATCAAACAGTATTTGAATAGTATCATAAAGATTATAAAAAAATGTCTACCAAATAAAGAAACGCCGAAGAAACGACAAAGTTCAGACGCACCTTTGTTCAACTGCATTACATTGCTAGGTTGCTCCATGAAAGAAGAGATTGCTTGTGAACTGCAATGCTTGTTAGAGTCAATGTGTATCAGTGGTCTGAGTTTACATTTGACTACATGTTTCAAAGAGCTGAGTCAGAATATACCATCACTAAAGAAAGACATAACAGAGCGCCTGTTGAACATGCTTTCGATAATTTTACGAAAGAAGCCATACTTGTTGTCGAGGAATTCGAGCAACGTAAACTTGGCGCTTTTTGTTGAGCCCCACGCGGCATCTAAGCTCGTTTTAGCTTTGAGAACTCTTGCAACTTTCGACTTCGAATGGCAAAATGTCCTCATGTCATTCATCCGAAGATGTACAGAATATTATCTTCACAGTGAGCAGCAAGAAGTCCGCTTAGAGGCTGTAAGAACTTCAGCAAAGTTACTAGTGAAAGCTGTCGAAAAAGCATCGATTTCACACTCGAAAACTCTACACATAATGATTGACGAAAACATCGGGAAACTATTGGCAGTTGGACTCACCGACTTTGACAGCGACGTCCGCTATTGGGTGTTCGAAATATTCACTGACCCGATCTTCGACTATTACTTGGCTCAAGAGGAACATCTCAATACGCTTTTCGTGGCTATCAATGATGAGAACATTGACTTGAGGGAGTTAGCCATGTGCATAATTGGTCGCCTGAGCAGTATAAATCCAAGCTACGTCTCTCCAACTGTGCGTCAAATGTACATCCAGTTTTTGATTGAAATGCAACATTCTGGCCTGACTAGAAACAAGGAGCAAGCAACGCGAATGATCAATAATCTCATCTCGTTTGCGCCTACATTGTCGAGGCCTTACGTGGATACGATATTGAATGTTCTAGTCCCGAAACTGAAAGAAGAAGACAGTAGTCCTGGAGTCGTCATCAGCATACTAAAAGCTGTCGGTGACATAGCTGATGTCAATGGCGATGGGAATGTGCTTAACAAGTGGCTTCCTGAACTTATCGGGATATTAATCGAACTTCTGTCAGATGCAAATGCTTCGGAGAAACGCAGTGTCGCTTTGTGGTGTTTCGGACAGCTCATTAGTGCCACTGGATACGTAGTCACTCCCTACATGGAGTACCCGAACCTCATGAATGTTCTTCTGGGGTTTCTAAAGACAGAGCCGCAAGCCAGTGATAGGAGAGAAACTATACGCGTGCTAGGATTGCTAGGTGCATTGGATCCTTACAAACACAAAGTCAATCGTGGCCTTATCGACTTTCAAACTGTGTCTATCCTAATACCAGTGACTCCGGAAGTAGGTGACGGCGAAGACACATTTAACTCGAACGTAAGCGAGATGCTTGTGAATATGTCGCCTTTGGTACTAGATGAGTTCTACCCAGCGATTGCTGTGACGTCACTGATGCGGACCTTACGCGACCCTACGCTAGCCCAGCATCACACAAGCGTGGTTCACTCGATCACATTTATATTCCAATCGCTTGGTATCAAATGCGTTCCGTACATATCGCGAGTGATGCCGAGTCTCCTCTTCGTGATAAGGACTACGGAGCACGCAAATTTCAGAGAGTTCTTGTTCACTCAATTGGCTTTGCTGATCTCCATAGTGAAAATTCACATTCGGAACTATTTAGGCAAGATCTTCGATCTTATAAGAGAGTTTTGGACGCCCAACAGTCAGTTGCAACCAACGCTAATAATGCTTATAGAACGCATAGCCGTGGCTCTCGGGCCAGAGTTCAAGATATACCTGCCAAAGGTTCTTCCGCAGATATTAAGGTTACTCAACAATGATAATAGCAAGGACAGAATCGCCACGGAGAACTTGCTGTTGGCCATACAGAAATTCGAAAGTAACTTGGACGATGTCTTACAGTTGGTTGTCCCAGCTATTACAAGATTGTTTGATGCAAAAGATGGCACCGTTGCCATAGCCATGTTAGCAATGGAGACCATAGAACACATCTCCATCTATGTGAACCTCAAGCCGTTTTCTTCAAGAATCATCCACCCTCTGGCTAGGGTGTTGGATACAAATCCTCCTCTAAGGCAGACTGCTATGAACACCCTATGCGCGCTGATAATACAGCTCGGCAGGGAGTACAACGATTACATACCGGCCATGGAGAAGTTGCTGTTGAAACACAAGATACAGTGTCAGAACTATGTCGTTCTGATTACGAGACTCCAGTTCACCTCCACCTTGGCTTCGGACGACAATTATTTCGACGACACGAGGTCAAGATTGAGGAGGACGAGACAAGATGTGAGTTATCTTCAATTAAATAAACCCTTGCACGCCACGACTATTTACACGACGAGTCACGCGTCCGCTCCGCTGCAATTTTGCCATAATAGAATAGTATTACGTACGTCACCCGAGTGTCCACACTGTAAGTACATACAATTTACGGGTTGGACACTCGAGTGCCCGTGAGTCGTTTTCTATGTAGTGGATGCGCAACAATTAAGTACAAAGGGCGCCCCGTTTACTCAGTTGTTGATTGCTTCAACAACCCCATTTGGTTTTAATTTTCTTAGAAATCCATCAGCTAAAGTATTTCTTACACACAACTTAATATACTCGTATTTCTGCCTCGTTGGTCTAGTGGTTAACAGGCTTGAAGATAGGCTGTGGGTCCGATTCCCACTGGAGGGTGCCATACTTGATTTGTATAAATGGCCTCAGTCCATGTTTGTGATGTCCCAGCCTGGTAAACATATCACAGGGTCTCCTGGTTTGGAACTAGGACAAGTGATTGTGTTGTGTGGTTTGTATTTTTAGGGTTCCGTACCCAAAGGGTAAGGGACCCTATTACTAAGACTCCACTGTCTGTCCGTCCATCCGTCTGTCACCAGGCTATATCTCATGAACCGTGATAGTTAGGAAATTGAAATTTTCACAGATCATGTATTTCTGTTGCCGCTATAATAACAAATACAAATATAATAAACACAGAATAAAATAAATTGGGGTGATCGTTGCCGTTTTTTGCTGTATATTATTGACGGCAACAGACAGACGCTTGAAATATTCAAATGTTGTATAGATAATGGTACGGAACCTTTCGTGCTCGAGTTCGAATCGCACTTGGCCGTTTTTTATTATTGTTAATATCTCTCAACAGGTGATAGCCACATCCAGCGACACTCAATCGATAAAGAAGTTGACTGTGAACGCGCAGAACCTGAGCCGATGCTGGGTAGTGGGCAGTCGCCTCTCGAAGGACGACTGGTTGGAGTGGCTCAGGCGACTCAGCGTCGGGTTGCTCACTGAGTCACATAGTGCTGCTATTAGGTAGGTGTTACACAGCGTGGCTCGTTCTATTGACAGTTTGGCTCGTTTTATAGACTGCCTCGTTGGTCTAGCCGTTAAGGCGCTTAGCTACCAGAACAGAGGTCGTGGGTTCGATTCCCACTGGGGGCCGCCGTACATTTGTACAAATGGCCTCAGTCTGGGTGTACTTTCATGTTTGTAACGTCCTTGCCTGGTTACCATAGCACAGGGTATCCTAGTTTGAGACCAGGTCAAGTGAATGTATCGTGTGGAAGTTATTTATTTATTTATATTGGTCACTGCCTACCCCTCTGGGATATGGGCGTGAGTTTATGTTATGTTATATTTATATTATTGTGCAATGTTTTTTTATATTTTTTCCTAAGAACTTTTTTTTTGTAGCGTTTACTTGTAGCGTTACCGAACCTGTTGACAATTACTTTAGTAAGTTTAAAAAGGTCTCTGTGGATACAGACTTAAAGTCTAGTGCAGCTACCGCCAGTATTGTAACTATGCAAATTTACTTTGGTAAATAAAAAATCTTTATTTGTAAAATGTCAAGCGTCTGTTGAAAAACCTAATAATTACTGTACCATGCGCATGTTGCTAGGTAAAGAAAAATAAAAGCATTTTTTTGCGCTCTATAACCATTTTTTATCGTTGACGATTTTTTAGTTGAAAAAAAAAACCGACTTCAAGAAAAACACTCCTTCAAAAGAAGAGTTCGATGTTTTTGGATCTTATCAAGAGATCTTCACTGTATTCATATGAAACCATTCATATGAAACCACCCTTGATGTACCTCATTTGTAACAAAATAATTAATGATATTGGACGACGTGACAACCTGAATTACTTTTAAACTTACGTTCATATTTATACGGGCGAATTAAGAATCTCCTCCTCCCTTCGCCGCTATGTAACTTCTCCACTGTATGTACTCCGAACTGTCAAATTCATAAATATTTTGACACTTCGGAAACGTCAAGGCGGAAAACCGCATACAGTGGCCAGTTTCTGAACAGGCTGGCAGGAGACTCCCAACAGCCAAACCCTATTCCAGGGCGTGCTCCAACCTCGCGCACAACTACCCGCAACTCGCCTCCGACCTGTTCAACGCAGCCTTCATGTCGTGCTGGACGGAACTAAACGAGCCATCGCGCCAAGAGCTGGTTGCAGCGCTGGAGCAAGCGCTGATGGCGCCCGACGCGCCGGAGTTAGCGCTTACTGTACTGAATCTAGCGGAGTTTATGGAGCACTGCGAGAAAGGCTCGCTGCCGATATCGCCTAAGCTCCTCGGGGATAGAGCCATAAGTTGCAGGGCGTATGCTAAGGCGGTTTATTACAAGGTAACTTTGGTATAAACAATGGGTCTTATTTGTAAAATGTAGATTCCACTAAAACACTCTTAAGACGGAGTTAAAGCCGGTTTATAACTTTGAACTCCTCGCTTAAACCGGCTTTAACTCCGTCTTAAGCGTGTTTTGGTGGTACTTTTAGGGTTCCGTACCTCAAAAGGAAAAACGGAACCCGTATAGGATCGCTTTGTTGGCCCGTCCCTCCGTCCGTCTGTCTGTCAAGACCCTTTATCTCGGGAATGCGTGCAGGTATCGAGTTGAAATGAAAACCATATACTCAGGTCTACATTCCCCGTGGAAAAATTAAACTTTTTCTAAGTTAACGTAAAAAAAAGTTACGGCCGTTTATGCCGCAAAAAAAGTATACCTATTTCGACAATCTCAAGGGAATCAAAATTTATAAATTTTACTTTCCGTTGACCTAGAACTATGAAATTTGGCAAGTAATATCGTCGTATAAAACAAGTACAAGTACAGGGAAAAATCTGAAAACTATACATTTGTAATTAAATAATAAACAAATTAGTCTTTGAAGTTCGGGAAAAGCTCGGAAATGTGTAAGTACCTATAAATTTGTACGGAACCCTCTGTGGGCGAGTTCGACTTGCACTTGTCCGGTTTTTATAAATAAGACCGACTGTATTTAAAGGGTTAGGAATGTTATTCCGGATACACTTATGATTTTGTCCGAGTAGAACGCCTTGAATACGTATGATACATATTCAAGGCACACATCGGACCATCCTTGACCCATAAATCTGTGTGGGAAAATACAATATCTATTTCACTCTGTCGTTCAATTATATGGCTAACTAACTGTTGCCCGCGACTTCGTTGTATTTTTCCGGGATAAAAATAGCCTATGTGCTATTTAATCCAGACTATAATCTTTCTCTGCAATATTTCATCCGGATCCGTTCAGCCGTTTTTGCGTGAAAGAGTAACAAGATTTCGCGTTTATAATATTAGTAAGGATCACCTCGTCGCCCCGGCTGCCTGAGTGATCTTAAAAATAGCTCGTAGCCCCAGCTGCCTGAGTGATCTTAAACGATCACGAAGGTTAAGCAACACAGGGCGCGTTCAGTGCATGGATGGGTCACCGTCTATGCCTAACGCTAGTGGCATTTTTCCGAGCGGTTCCGTGCTTCGCAAGGCACGTTAAGCTGTTGGTGCCGGCTGCCGTCGATAGATGGCAGTCGTTAAGCCAAGTCAGAGGCCTTAGCGGGCGGCTTGACAACTTCTGACAGTAGACGAGCCACTAGTCTACAAGCCTCCACCAATCCGGACTTGGCCCCCGTGGTGGAGTATGGCCTATACCTTCCTCAGAGAAGAGACCCGTGCCCCTCGGTGGGGACATAATGGGTAGATGATGAGAAGGATCACCAGTGTCACTCTTCAGATATCTATTCAGACGTGACATCTACTATGTGTGACACATATTACATACACCTAATGGCTATATAGCAGAGCCAAGTAAATATTCCACTTTTACACAGAGAGTATGCACTGAAAGATACAATATGGCTTAATTACTTGGCATCAAGCCTACTGTGGCTGTTAGGCTCGATAAATGAACTACACATAGAAAGAAAAATTCCACACCTTTAGCACACCGTGCCAGCTTTTGTACCAACTAAGCCATCTCTTCTTCATCCTTTGTTTTTCTGTGTGAATTTGGGAATGTTTTATCGAAATATTTATATTATTGTCATTCCGCAGGAGCAAGAATACCGCCGCAATCCAACGTCGCAAGTGGTAGAAGCCCTCATTCACATCAACAACAAATTGCAACAAAAGGAGGCGGCTCACGGCCTCTTGGAACGAGTCATGATGCAAAAGAAAGGCGGAGGTGCCTCCTTAAATGTGCACGTGCGTTGGTATGAAAAATTGCACAACTGGAATCAAGCGCTGGACATTTACAACGAGAAACTAGAAACCGACCCCCAAGATACAGAATGCAGGCTCGGACAAATGCGATGCCTGGAGGCCTTAGGCGATTGGGGCAAACTCCACACTATAACTACAGAACAATGGGACAATCTAAACGAAGATATGAAGAAGAAATCGGCAAAGATAGCCGCCGCGGCCGCTTGGGGCCTGCAACAGTGGGACTGCATGAAAAAATATGTGGAAATGCTGCCGGAAAACAGCCAAGACGGTTCCTTTTACAGAGCGATTTTAGCCATTCGCGACGGGCAATGGGCAGAGTCCAGAAACTTCGTCGATCAAGCGAGAACACTGTTAGATTCAGAACTAACCGCCGTGGCCGGGGAGAGTTACCAGAGGGCCTATGGGGCTTTGGTAAACGCCCAATTACTGGTTGAGTTAGAGGAAGTCGTGTCTTATAAGCTAGTCGAAGAAAGACGGAACGTCATCCGTCAAGCGTGGTGGCTGAGACTCCAAGGAGGCCAGCGACTTATTGAGGACTGGAGGAAAATGCTACAAATTCGCAGCTTAGTTCTGACGCCAAGAGACGACTTTATAACATGGCTGAAGTTTGCCTCCCTATTGCGGAAGAACGGGGCTGTAACTCAGGCCCACAAAGTCCTGGTGACGGTGCTAGAAAGCGATCCTACTAGCAACCCTGACTTGATCCTTTCACTCCACGAGCCCAGGGTCATCCTTACGTACACGAAGAACCTGTGGGTGAGTGGAGAGCGTCGCTTCGCCTATGACTTGCTCCACCGATACGTCGAGGGCGCGAGTAGTGGCGACGAGGAGCACTGCAGACTGCTTGCCCGGTGCCATCTAAAGCTCGGGGCTTGGTGTGAGGCTCTTCAAGAGATTAACGAACTCTCCATACCGGACATACTACGGAACTACGCCGCCGCCACCCTACTTGCCCCTGACTGGTACAAGGCGTGGCATGCCTACGCTTACATGAACTTCGAGTCGGTTCTGTTCTACAAGCAGCAAGATAATACGTCTGAGAGCAGTCTGACCGCCAGTTCGGGCGAGAAGAAGGTGTCACGCGCGGACTTCCTCCACCATTACGTGGTGCCGGCTATCGAGGGATTCTTCAAGTCGATCAACCTCGCGAATGGAAGCTCTCTTCAAGACACACTGAGGCTCCTCACTCTGTGGTTCGACTATGGTCACCACCCGGCGATTTACGAGGTCCTTTTCGAGGGAATACGGAAAATAGAGGTCAACATTTGGCTTCAAGTGATACCTCAGCTGATAGCGAGGATAGATTCGCCGAGACACTTGGTGGCTAAATTGGTGCATTCCCTGCTTATCGATGTGGGTAAATTCCATCCTCAGGCGTTGGTATATCCCCTGACAGTGGCTTCAAAGTCGTCGTACGTGACTCGCAAGACCGCCGCCAATCAGATCCTCAAGACTATGTGCTCGCACTCGCAGAACCTGGTGACGCAGGCTGCGATCATATCAGAGGAGCTGATCCGCGTGGCAATATTGTGGCACGATCAATGGTTCATCGCTTTAGATGAGGCATCCAGGTACGTACGAAAGACCGAATGGTCGGTCATACGAGTATACTTTTGAAAGTGGTTCTATCCATAAGTGATTCGTACGAAATGCGAGTCGAAAGTGTGATATAATTAGAGTATGGATGACTGTTTTTAGGGTTCCGTACCCGAAGGGTGCCTAACAGGACCCTATTACTAAGACTTCACTTTCGTCTGTCTGTCTGTCACCAGATTGTATCTCATGCACCGTGATAGCTAGGCAGTTGAAATTTTCATAGATAATGTATTTCTCTTGCCGCTATAGCAGGAAATACTAAAAACCGAATAAAATAAATATTTAAGGGGGGCTCCCATACAACAAACGTTGTCTAAAGACAGCGCTCGCCATCTAGCGGCCATCCATGTAACCTTCACAGCGCCGATGTCATGTTAAATGTCAATGTTAAACGCGTCTTGTTGGTTTCTATATATGGCGCTGTTCTCAAATTCGATCTTTATCTAATGTTGTATAGATAATTGTACAGAACCCTTCTTGCGCGAGTCCGAATCGCACTTGGCCGGTTTTTGCTGTAGAAGTTAGGTATCCGTAAAATGTACTATTGAAAATCCACTTTAGATCTTACCATTGTTTCCAGCTTTCATTTTCTAACTTCTCAGCTCATTCTCTCACTTTCAACCGGATGGATTTTATATTGTATCTATGTGACGAAATATGTATTTGTCATTCCGGAGTTGTTAAAATTGAAAGAATCCACCAGTCAGTATTAAGGCGCCCATGATGATTAATTTGTTGCTTTATACCTGAATCCCTTCCCCTAGGCTATACTACAGTGAAAAGGACATTAAAGGCATGTTCAAGACACTGGAACCGATGCACGCTATGCTGGCGCGCGGCCCGCAGACGCTAAAAGAGCATTCATTCGTGCAGATGTACGGCCGGGACCTGCGCGAGGCCCTGGACTGGTGCAACCGGTACAAGGTAGGTCCTGCGAGGCCCTGGACTGGTGCAACCGGTACAAGGTAGGTCCTGCGAGGCCCTGGACTGGTGCAACCGGTACAAGGTAGGTCCTGCGATGCCCAGGACTGGTGTAACCACTACATCGTATGACCCGTGAGGTTTTGGACAGGTGCAACCGGGACAATATAGATCCTGCTAGACTGGCGCAACTGGTACGAGGTAGGTGCTGCGAGGCTCTGGACCGGTGCGGCCGGTACAAGGCAGGTCCGACGAGGCCCTGGGGTTGTGTAACTGAAAGAGAAGAAAGACAGGGCGCGCTTATGTGAATAATTGGCCAACGCTAGACCAACGAAGCAAATAAGACATCTATTAAATCGATATTGAATCAGGACCTCGATTTATTGCCACAAATGAACATGCAAAACATAACAATAATAGTAATGTGACACACTTCTCTGTTATAATTTTTTTTATACGTAATAACTGCAAACGCTGAAATAGTATTATCATCATCATCATCAGCTATTTGAGGCCCACTGCAGGACATAAGCCTCCTTCGTGGTTTTCATAACCATGAGGGGTTTTGCCATAATCACCAGGCTTGGCAGGCGGGTTGGCGATCGCAGTATGCGGTTGGAATCTCGGGAAGACGCTGCTGCCCGTCTCCTGGTAATTGATTTCCTTCGTCGCCTTCTACGACATCCACGGAAGGAAATGGAGTGACGCTATTCTTAATCCGGCGCCACTCGGAGTATACCACGCTACTATTTCAGCGTATGCTGTTTCTGTTCGAAAGAAATACATTTCCAAATATCACCTTGACACTAAATAAAAAAACGTATCATGCAGGTAGGGCTTACAGCTATACACTTAAGGCTGCTCTTACGTGGAGCATATGACTAAACTTTTCATAAATGTGGTCAAAGGGTTTGATAAATAATAAAGCTAAGGACGTTTTAAACATATTTTTGTTTTTCTTTATGTAGTTTTGGATAAATGAAAATGAAAAATGTAATCAAACCCTCAGATGACATTTAGCAAAATTTTACTCATTTTATTACACTCACTAAAATTAGTGAATTGTGCTAACGAGACAGCATGCTCCATGTAAGAACAGTCTTAAAAGAAACTTATAAATTCATACATTCTATACTGCCAAACTGAAGCCCGACCCGCTCCCACAGGAGACGGGCAATGACATTTACCTGAACCAGGCGTGGGACCTGTACTACCACGTGTTTCGTCGCATCGACGGGCAGTTCCGCCAGCTGACGTCACTCGAGCTGCAGTACGTGAGCCCGCGGCTGCTCAACTGCCGGGACTTGGAGCTGGCGGTGCCGGGCTCCTATGCGCCCAACCAGGACGTCATCAGGATCGCGCATATTCATAACAACTTGCAGGTGACACTTCCAGCTGTATTTAAATGTGCGCAGCCAGAATGTCATTAAGTCGCGCACATCGGCGTGGGGAGGCCACCCACCAGATGGTCTGACGACCTGGTTACGGAGGCGGGGTGTCGCTGGATGCGGGCGGCACAAGAGCGGGCAGCTTGAAAACCATGGGGGAGGCCTATGTCCTGCAGTGGGCTTCAAATGGCTGATGATGATGATGATGATGATATCATAAGAACTTGCAGGTGACTTTAGACTTTTGTGAATGAGTGGCGTAAAAAAGGTGTGCGTCTGAATTGGCCGTCAATTTGGCTGAAAGTTTTATTATTGTTACACGTTTGGTCTTGAAAAGTTCTTCGGTGTCAAACATTTGTCTTCTTTTGCCGTAAATTTAAATTACGATTTTCGGCCAAAATGACGTGCCTTCAACGTTCGGACGTGAACTTTTGTATTTTTTTGCGATTCATCAACCAGCGAAGCGGCGGTTTCGATCAGTACCTACACCATGAATCATTTCAATGTATACTGTGCCATAAATTGATTGATGTGGGTGGAAGGGCCGGTAAGGAAAGACCCAGGTGGACATACTTCGACATTTGGCCGGGGATTGGGGTTTGGGGACGTATTTGCAAAGGGCAAGATAAAAAGTACCCGAAACCGGCGTGCGTGCACGCAACGACTACTGAATGTTGAGGAAGTGAAAGTGATCTGTCAGGATCGTGGCTAGTGGCAGCCCCTGGTCTCTGCCACCCCTCTGGGATACAGGCGTGAGTTTATGTATGTATGTAAATTGATCAAACAGCGAGATGTAAAACTTATGGTCGGAAACTCACTCACCGGGATATCTCACCAAGAGTCGTTCTCATATTTTCAATGTTTAACACATATCGTTAACAAAAACCACATTACATTGAACGCGAAACACGGGCTTCCCAGAGGCTTGGAAAAAATTGCAAGTTTTAAATTCTTCAGTGCAGTCGTTCAGACTGGCTAACATTTTTAAAGATACTAATGGACGAGCTACGTAAAAAAACCTCAACAGCCCGTAGCTCTCTTCCAATCCAAGCTAAACCGAGCCGTATCTCCAGGTGATAAAGTCGAAGCAGCGGCCGCGGCGTCTCACGGTGCACGGCTCGGACGGCAGGGACTACATGTTCCTGCTGAAGGGACACGAGGACCTGCGGCAGGATGAGCGGGTCATGCAGCTGTTTGGGCTCGTCAACACGCTGCTCAAGTCTGACGCGAATACCTTCAGGTGAGGCCTCCGAGGCGCATCGTCATTATTATTCAGCCACAACAAGCCCACTTCTGGACATAGGCCTCCTCCGTGGATTTCCAAGAAGACCGGTTGGAAGCGGCTTGCATCCAGTCGACATAGCCCAGCGGATTAGTAAGTTGAAGTGGGCGGGGCACATAGCACGCAGAACTGTAGCGGTGTGCGGTTGTTTTTTTTTTCGTATAATAACTTCGCATTTTTTTAGGTATTTTTTTATATAACCAGTGTGTGTTACCAGTGATGACTTATGGCACTGAAACGTGGTCTCTCACTATGGGCCTTATAAGAAGGCTCAAGGTCACGCAACGAGCTATGGAAAGGGCTATGCTCGGAATTTCTCTGCGAGATCGAATCAGAAATGATGAGATCCGTAGACGAACGAAAGTCGTCGACATAGCCCAGCGGATTAGTATGTTGAAGTGGCAGTGGGCGGGGCACATAGCACGCAGAACTGATGGCCGATGGGGCCGAAAAGTTCTCGAATGGAGACCACATATCGGCAAGCACAGCGTAGAACGACCAGCCACAAGATGGACAGATGACTTCATCCAAGTGGCAGGAAGGCGCTGGATGCAGGCCGCTTCCAACCGGTCTTTTTGGAAATCCATAGAGGAGGCCTATGTCCAGCAGTGGACTTCTTGTGGCTGAATGATGATGATTTTTTGAGGGTTCCGTAGCGTCTGTCACCAGGCTGTATCTCATCAACCGTGATAACTGGATATTTGAAATGCCGCTATAACAACAAATACTAAAAACAGAATCAAATAAATATTTAAGGCGGGCTCCCATACAACAAATGTGATTTTTTTCTTGCAACAGGTAGACGCTTGAAATATTCAAATGTTGTATAGATAATGGTACGGAGTCCTTAGTGCGCGAGTCCGACTCGGACTTGGCCGATTTTTTTTAAGTAGTGTATATACGTCCCACTGCAGGGCACAGGCCTTCTCTCAGAGAGAGAGAGAGTATGGGCTTAATTTTTTTTATTGTTGTTTATTCAAGAAATGTCACATAGTACATATTCAATACAGCAGACCCTCACTCAAACCTGTATAGGTTTATCGGTGAGGTGAGTTACCCTTTGCGTAAAATTAGCTTAAGAAATATTATTTTTTCGGCACTTTTTGGTTCACACAAGATTTTACCACGCGTGCCCACCGCGGGTTGGCAATTTCAAGCGGTGAGCTATGTAAACACCTCAGATACTCAGGTTTCCTCACCATGTTTTCCTTTGCCGTTAGCGAGTGGTATTGCTACGATAACTTCACAAATGTACGTAACTTAGAAAACAAAGTCATTGGTACATGCTGGGATTCGAACCCACGACCTTCCGAATGAGAAGCCGGCGAACTACCGCTCCGCTACCACCGCATAACGTCGCAATTGTTGCGGCAATTTTGTTTGTGAAATCTATAAAATGGCATTTCAAACCCAAATGCTGGTACAAACCACAAAACCAAATAGAATACTTTATTATTCAACAAACTACAACTTATAGTGTATTATGACATTTCGATTAGTAGTAAATTTAATCTTCCTACTTGTTAATCTGTGGGTTAATTAGCCATGCAATGAACATCGAACCCTTCGGCCGTCTACGAAACCGGAGCTTCGTAACCAGTTATCACCGAAACATAATTCGTTCTTGTTCGATACTAGTTACGTAGAAATAAGTTTTTTTCCTTACAGGATACTGGGTTTCGTAGTAGGAAATGTGTGATAAGTTGCGAAAAGTAATTTGTATTCTTCGGAAGTAACTACGAGTAGTTCGATATCGCAAACCTCTTTAACTAACTAACTCAATAACTAAACTAAATTCAAACCAAATAACTGTAGATCACTGCATTGAAATTATATTTCCGTTTGCTTTTAAGTTTTAAAATTATTATTGTGTTCTTATTTTTTTTTGTTGAAAATAATTCGCTAGGTTTTCATGTTCAAAGGATGCTAGAGGACGCATTTATGTTTTAATTAATACTATTGTTTGCAACTGTTTCCGAATCAGAAACTTAGTTTACTGTAAAGAAAAAACGTATTTGTACGTAACTAGTACGGAACAAGAACGAATTATGTTTCGGTGGTAACTGGTTACGAAGCTCCCGTTTTGTAGACGGCCGAATGGCATCGAATTGTCTTAAAAACCGTGAAAGGTTAGTTAATTCTATGAAATTATAGATACATACAAGACATGTATACAAAGCAGCACAGAGTAAACGTAAACAAAAAAAACTTTTGCCTTTGCATCTACGTAATGAGATGATTTATGGATGCTGTATGCGGCACCTTCTCTCACACTAGATGGGCAAAGGGACAACTCGGACGCTGGAGTGTCTTGGACATTGTTTTTTAAATGGCGTAGGCTTGCCCAGCACCTATACCATCCTGACAGCTTATTCGTTCGGCCTAGCCCACAGGAAAGACAAGTCAATACGTGCGGAGCCAACCAAGCCGCGGTTTTCCTCACGATGTTTTCCTTTACAATTAGCGTGTGGTATTGCTGCGTGGTATTATATGTACGTGACTTTGTCACCTGAATTGAACCTGGGTCTCTCGCTTCCGAGCCCATTGTTCTACCCACTGGCCTACCACTGCCACGAAACATAAACAAGACAGAAGCATGCATAAATGAATCATACATAATTGGTTGGGCACACGACGCACATAACACTATGTTTTTGTTCCAGACACGACCTGGCGATACAACGCTACGCCGTGGTACCTTTGTCGACGAACTCTGGTCTCATCGGTTGGGTGCCGCACTGTGACACTCTGTATAACCTCATCAGCGACTACCGCGAGAAGAAAACGAACAAGATGGCCCTTGGGACCGAGCAACAGATCATGGTCAAGATGGCGTCGAATCTGAACAAGCTTATGCTCATGCAGAAGGTCAGTGACCCTTGAAACTTTTCTTCCTTATGCTACACATAGGCTTATTCATAATAAAAAAATAAAAACCTACTTCGAAACACTACAGCACTAAAAAGTAATTAAAGTAAAACATATACGCGTCGAATTGATAACCTCCTCCTTTTTTGTATTCGGTTAAAAAGTCAATTCCACTCATGCTTAACACGGAGTTAATTCAAATTCAAATTCAAATATTTTTATTCATTGTAAAAACAGAATGTTTACTTAATGAACGTCAAAGTTGTTAGTTTCACAATTAATGGATTATGTGGAGAAGAAACTAACAAAGAAACTCCACATTTATTCTTTTCAAAACACGTTTTAACTTAATTAACAGAGTTTTCAACTTAAAATATTAGTCATGAATGTGTTGAACACTAGTCACAATCGTCCTTTAAATAATATTAATCTACTGTTTAATGCCAAACATCTTTGTCTTCTAAGTAATCCTTGATGTTATAGTAAGCCTTTTTGCACAGAATGTGCTTAACACATTTTTTAAATCGCGTTGGAGGTAACTCTAATATATCTTGAGGAATTTTGTTGTAGAACCTTATACAGTGCCCCATAAAGGATGTGTTAACTTTTGCAAGTCTAAATAGTGGAAATGACAATTTATGTTTATTTCTAGTATTAAAATTATGGTGGCCACCAACATTTTCGAAGTCTTTGATATTTTTTCTAACGTACATAATATTTTCATAAATGTATTGACATGCAACTGTTAAGATGTTGGTTTCTTTGAAGAAATCTCTTAGCGAATCCCTACTACCTAACTTGTAAATAAATCGGATGGCTCTCTTCTGTAAGATGAAGATCGTCTCAATGTCTGCTGCCCGACCCCACAGTAGTATGCCGTAGGACATAATACTGTGGAAGTAACTAAAATAAACAAGCCTAGCAGTTGCAACGTCAGTGAGCTCTCTAATTCTTTTGACTGCATATGCTGCAGAACTAAGCCTGTGTGCTAGTTTTACAATATGAGGACCCCATTGCAATTTTGAATCGATTGTGATGCCTAGAAAAACGGTATCTTCTACAAATTCTAGTTTTTCTTTTCCGAGTACAATGTTGTTTTCAACTAATCTTACGTTTGGTAAGGTAAACTTTATACATTTTGTCTTTTTGGAATTTAGAAGCAGATTATTTGCCGTGAACCAATCCAACACACGCGAGAGAGCATCATTTGCATCGTCAAGATTATTTTCTTGTCTCTTAATTTTAAAAATAAGTGACGTGTCATCTGCAAATAATACTATCTCGGACATGTTTTGTACCATAAACGGCAAATCATTTACGTATACAAGGAAAAGGAACGGCCCCAAAATTGATCGCTGTGGTACTCCCATTTTTATTTGTGAACCTGTGGATTTTATACGATTTATGTCCGCTTTTTGAACCCTTCCTTTTAGATAAGATCTCATCAGTTCTAAACCTTTCCCCTTTACTCCGTAATGCTCTAGTTTTACCAAAAGTGTCTCGTGGTCCACCATGTGGTTAGAGCCGGCTTATAAAAGGACTTAACTAAATAATTATTTATAAAATGAAATCTTTAGATTATTCCTGCTGTACTTATATGACCCCTCCATAACGTAAAGTAACTTTTAACTGTCCGATACGGTATATTCTATTTTATCTTGTTGAAATGGCAACCGACAATTGCTGACGACAAATTCTCTCAAAGTCACGTCTTGACACGAAATGGGCAAAAAATTTGATACTGGCGATTTCGTGCCTAAAAACTTGGAAAGTATTTTATGTAATCCTAATTATTTTAATTATATATACAAATTTATATGTAATTCAATAGGAAAATTGTAAACCATCCTTAGTAATAATACTTAATTAAGCTAGGCTTAAGGACTCTGTATCCAATAGCCAATAAACGTTTAAAAAAAAAGACTATACTAATGTGAACTAAATGAAAAGATGCTAACTAACTACATCAATTCTGAAACAATGTGAAAACAATAAGTTGTAGAATCAGCACAAATTAGAATGTCAAACGAAAACCTTATTGTTTACGTGTTAAACGAACTTAGCGGTGGTCGTTTATTTTTTAATTTTGTTTTCTGCCATCTAGGAACTATACCTAAATCAACATGATGTTGATAAAACAAGCTACACATCGAGAAACAATTTGAATCTACACAAAAAAACCGGCCATGTGCGTGTCGGGCCACGCGCAATGTAGGATTCCGTAGAAAGAGGGTTTTTTATCTCCTTTACAGAAGTAACAACTTCATCGAAATCATTTTCAATGGATTTGGTACGAAATTTTACTTTCATAAGTTGGTTGCCTATTACTCGTTGACTGGTAAAGCCTACTTATCCGTGATACTTTTCCTTTTAAGTTCATTATATGTGTTACTACCCTGAATTTTTTAACGCCCTACTCGGACAAAAATTTGTGCTTTAAAGCTTAATATTTCGCAAACGGAACCCTAAATTAAAAAATAGTCTTTCTACACATGTTCTACACCCACAATATTTTTCAACGACCAATCCAACGATGCCTCACATGATGAGGTAGACGAGAAAAAAAAATTATCCCCACTTTTCATATTAGGGGAGGCACAGAAAAAAAAATATGTATACACATACCACGTTATAAATATGTATACACATACCAAATTACAGCTTTCTAGTACCGCCGGTCTTTGCGCTAGGCCGCGGACACACACACACACAGACAGATAGACGGACATGGTGAAACTATAAGGGTTCCTTGTCGGACTACGGAACCCTAAAAATGATCGGAGAATTTATCAGACTATAAAGAACTATAAGACTATACACACATCAGCTTAAAGTTGCTTGTCTCACAAATGTGACCAACTGTGACAAGGAGGGGTAAAAAAATCACGAAATTAGTGTGGCATACTTTGTGGATGACCTCTAAAGGGAAAGAGTTTACTCCGGACAATTTTAAGTGAATTTGAACAGTGCTTTAAAGAGGGAGAGGTTGTTATAAATATCACCGTAAATTTTTAAAGTTCCGCACATTCATGTCCAATTTATGTGCAAAAGTACTGAGCCTAGAATTTAAATAAAATATACGGGATACTGAAAATTGCCGAACCATTTCCACGCGAGTCCGCATTTCGACACGCATTTGACTGGTCTTTATTTGTGTAACCTTTGCTAAGGACGAGGAGAAAGTATTTCGAGTGCGAAAACCAAGATCTACTTTGGGTCGCTCAGAGAAAATTAATAAATGAATAATCTCTGCTAAGACAATCACAGCACAGTCGACGATCGGTAGGTAGACCAGCGACCCGATAGATCGATGATATGATATGAATTCGACGAGGACAACGACAAGAATGTTGGCGTGAAAAGGTATCTATGGGATGTACGGATACACAGCTCCTGTTATTGTAACCCTATAGTGCGCCGCTTTTAATAGAACTCTTCTAAGTAATTAAAGTATGAAGTGTGTCAAAGTGCTCCCGACTTGTTGTAAACTGAATGAATGCTAAACTAGATTTAGGGTGACATCATCTGTACTGCGGACCGTTCTTATTGCGCGGTGTATCTTAATTAAAGTTTGATGCGCTATGATGTGATGTCACGCTAAAGCTACTGAACCAGATGTAGCAGCGTTAGGGTGATATCATCAGATTAAAACATTCATTGGACTGTGAAATTAGCTTGTTTGTTCTCATGTAAACTTTGTGGAAAATCAATGAGCATCAAACATTGTTTGGCCTTTGCATCTACGTAATGAGATGATTTATGCAACGTCCAGTGGCACCATCACTCACACTAGATGAGTGAAGGGGCCACTCTGACGCTGCAGTTCCTGGGACATTGCTTTTTAGATGGAGTAGGATTGCCCAGCACCTATCCTGACAGCTTAGTCGGCCTAGCCGACAGGAAAGATAAGTCAATACGTGCGGAGCCAACCAAGCGCGGGTTTCCGCACGATGTTTTCCTTCACAGTTAGCGTGTGGTATTGCTACTACAAATTTGCAGATGTATGTATCTTTGAAAATAAACAAAGTCATAGGTACATGCCCGCACTGGGAATCGAAATTGGGTCTCCCGCTTCCGAGTCCACTTTTCTACCCACTGGGCTACCCCGTTTAACATCGAACATTGAACGATTCAAAAGGGTCATTTACACGACCCTCGTACAGTTATTGTCAGTAATAAAATCTTTTCTGTCAGCAATAGCTTTTTTGAAACTGGGTTTCGGCAGAAATTCCTAGAAAGTTTTTGTATCTTTCTTTTGAGAAAATATTTTGAGAGATTAGGCCTAATATTTCGACTTTTTATTTTTATTTTATTTATTTAACAAAAGTTAATTTGATGATGTCATTAATTTCTAAAGCGAAAAATAATAATCTGCGTCATCGACTATGATCTTACAATAAAAAAACCTAAGTTCCATTGAAGGCCGGGCCACATACACTATTATCGGGAAAAATTTCGAAGGGAAAACTGTCGTATGTATGTGGTAAGTTTGTATGAATTTACTGCGTTCGGAATCCCGAATCGAAAATCCGAAACGGAATTCCGACTGTATGTGGCCGGTCTTGATATTGTCTGATGTCAACAGTCTGCCATAAAGCTTGTCAGGTTTTTTGTTTTCACTTTTAGCACGATGTTTTAAGTCAGCGATTCCTAAAATAAGTTCGTGAACTAAGGATCCCGTGGAAAAGTCATGTTTGTCGCTGAATCGTTAGATTATTTTGACTGTTAAATAATTTTTCAGAAATATTACATTCAAGATTTGTTCTCACGTCAAGCTGCAAGACGGTACCATCGCAGACCCATTACATTAATCCAAAGCAATATTTGTGCTTTCGATTAATGTAATGGGTCTGCGATGGTACAGTCTTACAGCTTGAAGTGAAGACAAATATTAAATTTGATATTTTGAAATGGAGTTTCGTAAAATGAAACAGACTTTTAGTCAATAAATAAAATAAAAATAAAAAAGCCGCCTTTATTATTCCTAAAAAATCTACTCCAAAAAACGACCAAAAGAAATTCAAATCTTAAATATAAGTAATTTAGAACCCCGCAAGGGTTGGCCTCCTCCATTGTAGTTGATAAATGCATTTAAATTCAATTTAGTTGATTACAAGCCAATTCGTACGTCCCAACGAACAGGTGGAGGTATTCGAGCGCACGATAGCGGAGACGCCCGGAGACGACCTGGCGCGCCTGCTGTGGCTAAAGAGTCCTTCGGTCGAGCTCTGGTTCGAGCGGCGCAACAACTACACGCGGTCACTCGCCGTCATGAGTATGGTCGGCTACATCCTGGGACTGGGTGAGTAGTGAGCACGGCCCGCTGATGTTCAGCTTTCTCTGCACATGTGTAAAAGGCGTTATTCTACTTCCGTCCTTGAAGTTCGAGCGACGCCGCGCCGACGCAACAACGACAAGCGCTCGCTCGCTGTCATGAGCATGGTCCGATACATCCTGGGAGTGGGTGACTAGGATGGGGCCTGCTCCCGCACTCTCGATATTCATTTAGTCAATTTACGTTGCAATTGAGGACATAGTTCAACGTTAGATTGGAGTGACATTGTTATTGTACCTATGTAGGTAGTTATACCGCTGACTATGGGCCTCATAAGAAGGCTCAAGGTCGCCCAGCGAGCAATGGAAGGAGCTATGTTAGGAGTTTCACTGCGTGATCGAATCAGGAATGAGGACATCCGCAGAAGAACGCGAGTTACTGATATAGCTCGAAGAATTGGTCAGATGAAGTGGCAGTGGGCGGGGCGCAGAGCTCGGAGAACTGATGGCCGTTGGGGCGAAAAAGTTCTGACCTGGCGACCGCAGGTGGCGACGCAGCGTGGGAAGGCCCCCACCAGATGGTCTGATGACCTGGGTACGGTGGCGGGGAGTCGCTGGATGTGGGCGGCACAAGACCGGGAAGCTTGAAAAACCATGAGGGAGGCCTACGTCCTGCAGTGGGCGTCAAGTGGCTGATGATGATGATAATCATGTAATTATACCGCAAGGGAAAGTTTAAGTAAACTCACTACCATAACATACGTAAAATCACGCCTGTATACCGTAGGGGTGGGCAGAAACCAGGGAATAAATGTACGTAGGTTTTAATTATAAGTTTTACCCGCAAGGCGACCGTCACCCGTCCAACATAATGCTGCACCGCGTGACCGGCAAAGTACTCCACATCGACTTCGGCGATTGCTTCGAGGTCACCTTCACGCGGGAGAAATTCCCCGAGAAGATCCCGTTCCGGCTCACGAGGATGCTGGTCAACGCTATGGAGGTACGTTCCTTCCCGTACCGCGTCAGTCTTGCCAGTTTCAGGGTTCTTACGCACAGTCAGTCTTGCCACCTTTAGGCTTGCCACCGTCAGTATTGGCTAGCTATTCTCCGCCTTGGTGCCATCAGGTTTGGCACGGTCAAACTTGCCATTGTCAGGCTTGCCACAGGCATGCGTGGCACGCCTTACCACATTCAGGCTTGACACCATTAGGCTTGCCATCAGTCTTGCCGTCGACTTCGGCGACTGCTATGTTACGCGGGAGAAATTACCGATAACATCTTCATTCGACTCGCAAGAATGTTGGTCAACACTATGGTGCTATGTTCGTGCATCTGGTCTGTCTTGCCACTTTCGAGTCTTTCTTTATTTTGTGGCGAGCACATGTCAACTCTGCGCGCGCACTATAAACTCCAACATTCCTACATCGCGCAAGCAAAATGTTTCACATGACATACCATAAATATAACGTCCGACGAACATCAGTTGGACCGGCCGTCCCCAGGCATACGATTTGCCTGGCGGGAAATTTCCCTTTATAGTGGAAGAGCACGATCACCCGCTCTTCCCTACAATTTTAACTATTTCTATGCAAATAGAAAGTGGTTAACTGCTGGGCCAAGAAAGTAGTCGTTTTCTCTTCTTGAGCCTATAGCCACTCAATGCGCCTATAGCCACTCAAATCTAAGTGCCCTAATGCGAGTAATATGCTTCGGTCTTCGTCGTATTGTCACACCAATTTGCTCGTAGTTATATCGTATCTCGGACATCGTAAACAAACTTTTTTCGTCTTAGAAAATTTCCAGCGACCGTTTAAACTCAGTGTTCATTCTCCTTTACGCCCTTTCAATAAGGTTGAGTTTCCCACTAACCGATGACGCCCCCAGGTGACCGGCATCGAAGGCACGTACAGAAGCACCTGCGAGTCCGTGATGGAAGTCCTGCACCGTCACAAAGACAGCGTGATGGCCGTGCTAGAAGCCTTCGTCTACGACCCGCTCCTCAATTGGCGATTAGTAGACACCGGCCGCCACTCCATGTCCGAGACATCGCTCTGCAGCACCGATCCCGACTCCCCGTCCACGCTACCAAGCCGCAGTCGCCACCATATCCACATGAACGAGTCTATAGAGGTCCCGGTGGAGATTAACTTGAACAAGCGCGCGCTGTCAATCATCACGCGGATTAGGGACAAGCTGACGGGTCGCGACTTCCCGCTGGTGGCCGAGGAACTGGCTGTCGGGAAGCAAGTGGACCTGCTGATACGGCAGGCCACGTGCAACGAGAATCTTTGCCAGTGCTACGTGGGGTGGTGTCCGTTCTGGTGAGCGAGCTGGTTTCTATAACACGCACGTTTTGGACATTGTCAAAGGTTGCAAGCCAACTAATCAATTTTGGATATGTGGCTTCTCTACGGACTACTGATTTTGACTGCCTCGTTGGACTAGCCGTTAAGGCGCTCTCTACCAAGATAGAGGTCGTGGGTTCGTTTCCTACTAGGGGCCGACTTACATTTGTACAAATGGCCTCAGTCTGGGTGTATTTCCATGTTTGTGATGTTCTTGCCTGGTTATCATAGCACCGAGTATTCTAGTTTGGGACCAGGTCAAGTGATTGTGTTGTGTGGAAGTTATTATTAGGAAGTTACTATGCCATTGAGTTTTGGAGTTCGCTATGTTTTTTTTTTTCTTATACTGGTCGGTGATAATGAGTTCAAATTTTATTGGCCTAGAATTCGAAGATGATGATGAATAGAGGTGAGATTAGTCTAATCTAATGAAGTTTGTGAAGAAATGTGGAAGATTTTGGCGTCCATCCCGGCTGGGTCATAAATTCGGTATTTGACACGAACAACAATAAATTATTTCATATGCTCGATTAAAACAAAAATTACAAAATATCTCGGAAAATTTATCTCTTTTAGTCAATTACTAGTTATTACAATTTTTAAATAGATTAAACATAAAACTTATACCAGCCACAAGATGGACAGATGACCTCATCCAAGTGGCAGGAAGACGCTGGATGGAGGCCGCTTCCAACCGGTCTTTTTGGAAATCCATGGAGGAGGCCTATGCCCAGCAGTGGACTTCTTGTGGCTGAATGATGATGATGATGATGAAACATAAAAAGAGTGCTCTGAAATGTGACGTCATAAGCCAGTATTTTCATATAAAATTCCGTTTTAAAAGTAACTCATTTAATATTTTGTCAAATACCCAATTAAAGATGCTTCTTGAAGGTTTACAAGAGTTTTATTGAACGTTCTACAATAACGTAGCACAGGTAACGTGGTGTCGATATAGGTGTCAATTCGAGTGTCGATCGGAGCTAGTCCCGCCCCGGCATCCCCACCGCGGCTGTTAACGTTGACCAGTTTGAGAGCTCGTTGGTGCGAACAGATAATCTTAATTGGCTCGCATAGTGGTAAACTCAACATTGTCTCCGTAAATTACTGGTGTGCAATAAGGAGCTAAACAGGCACAAATTTTGCTAAGTAACTGACGAAATAATATATTATATAAGCATTATAAAACTGTTAAAATATTAGCTACTAATTGTTTGTTTGCATCTTTGACAAGCTCATAAAAGTGCGATTTTGCCATGCACATGATATAGTTATCTACTGCAGTCAAACTGCGTGGTATATTATATTTTAGTAAGTTAACTCGACTTTATGGCCTTCTATGGAGTTGTCATTAATATGACATTAAGCTAGTCCCGAGTTGTGCAGCGTTTTATAATCTTGTACGAAAGTATGTTATTGTTGGATAACGCATGGCACCAAAGAATGTACGGTTCCGTTTGTAGGATTGTTCAAAGTTTCTGACATTTATTTTAGCCTAAGTGTAATTCTAAAAATTGTCAAAAAATGTAAACATAATGTAGATATTCCTGGTCAACTGATAAAATTAAGCAATAATCTTTATGTATGGTAATTAGATGCACAAAAATTATCGGTTAAATGGTCGCTATTATGCATACATACATAAACTCACGCCTGTATCCCGGAGGGGTAACCAAAGACCAAGGTTTGCCACTTACTACAGTCCTGACAAACCTCTCAGGACAAACAGTCCAACTAGGCCGGTCCAACTTCGTGAAAGAGGTCAATCGTCGAATCCAACTCGGCTGGGCAGCATTCGGGAAACTTAGAAAAGTATTTTCGTCTAATATACCTCAATCGCTCAAGACAAAATTATACAACCAGTGTGTGTTACCAGTGATGACTTATGGCACTGAAACGTGGTCTCTCACTATGGGCCTCATAAGAAGGCTCAAGGTCACGCAACGAGCTGTGGAAAGGGCTATGCTCGGAATTTCTCTACGAGATCGAATCAGAAATGATGAGATCCCTAGACGAACGAAAGTCGTCGACATAGACCAGCGGATTAGTAAGTTGAAGTGGCAGTGGGCGGGGCACATAGCACGCAGAACTGATGGCCGATGGGGCCGAAAAGTTCTCGAATGGACTCGACCACATATCGGCAAGCGCAGCGTAGGACGACCAGCCACAAGATGGACAGATGACCTCATCCAAGTGGCAGGAAGGCGCTGGATGCAGGCCGCTTCCAACCGGTCTTTTTGGAAATCCATAGAGGAGGCCTATGTCCAGCAGTGGACCTCTTGTGACTGAATGATGATGATGAAACCTCTCAATCAAGTAAGCCGACTTGCACCACTTTCTTAATCTGTAGAATTCTAAATGACCCGATCGGGTCACCATAACAATGGTTTCTAATTATTCTTTTCAAGCTCATAATCTAACTGGTTAAATGTGGCTTTAACAGCAGCATTTAACTAAAATTCTTCATTATATTCTTTTTATTGCACTAACTCGTCATCATCATCATCATCATCATCAGCCATTTGACGCCCACTGCAGGACATAGGCCTCCTTCGTGGTTTTCATAACCATGAGGTGTTTTGCCATAATCGCCACGCTTATTGCCAGGCGGGTTGGCGATCGCAGTGTGCGGTTGGAATCTCAGGAAGACGCCGCTGCCCGTCTCCTGACAATTGATTTCCTTAGTCGCCTTCTACGACTAACTCGTGCTGGGGACAATTTATTCATACAAAAGTCGATTTAAATGGCGACTTAAGTGGCGTTTAAGAAGTGATGCAAGTCGTCTCTTAAAAAATATATGTTAACATCTTTGAACAATTTGTGACAGGCTTCCGTACTATCAAACTATAATTAGGGCGGCTTCGGAATGGGATGCGACCTTTGGAATTGCGAAAAAACTCGGGTCCTACACAAATTAGAAACGATAGACATGTTACCGTCGATTGTGCCTCCTGTTTATTTTTATTTGCCGCGTTATTTTTGTGATTTATTGAAGTACAGGAAAGATTTTAATATGAGGAAAGCTCTGGTGATGTTTTTGATGGTGAAAATGTAAGTGGCATTAAAGATTTACGGCCTTATTTATAAAAACACGATTCTTCTAAAGCACTCTTCAGAGGCAGTGTGGGTACGTCTTTTCCTTGTAAAATCTCCACCACTGACTATTTTAATCGGCGTTTATGGAGTATATTAAGGAATGTTGTTTTTATAAATAAGACCGTCAGTATCATCTTTTATTATGAATGTTATTCCACTCGGAATAAGACGTAATTTTGTCGGAAGAATCCGAGCAGTCACTTTTTATAATAAATAATTGACGGACGAATAGTCCTGTCAAATTGTAATTGTGATCGTTTTGTGAAATGTCATAGAAAAAAGCCAATTTAGTTTTTCCCGAATTTTCCCGTGTTCCGGCAACTTTTACATTGCTTTTTCCCTTAAAACCATATTCGAACTACATAACTAACACTTTGAAAAATATTACGAAGTCGATCCAGTCGTTCTCAAGTAATGCTAAATACATGAAACATTTTAGTGTATTTCCGTAACCCTAGGAATAAATGTTTGTAAATAAATAGAAATAAATTAATGTTTGTAATGACTCGCGATGCTCACATAGTTATACATTTAAAGGATCAAATTGCGATCATTATTTATTACGTAATTGCGATCATTATTTTTTAGGTAATCGCGATTATTATTTATTAGGTAATTGCCATTATTATTTATTAGGTATTCGCGACTAGATCCGTTAAATGTGTAACTAAATTATTGTTAATATATTTATATTGTTAGTGTTCATATTTACAGTTAACCCTACTTCTCCCTAGAGCTGTCGTTTTCAATCTATTTCGACAAGTTTCTGTCTGTCCCATTCTGATCGGGCGCCGATGAGTTTACTTGTCTCATACAAATTGCCCGCCACAGCGAGGTATCAGGACTTTACGATAGCATTTTTGTTTAAGTCTGATATGTAAATAGTTTGACTAAGTGCTCGTATATCACGTGTAAATAATTAAATTAAGTAATCTTGCGTTATGTTCTCAAACAGCGGAACCTCTAGTAGATAAAGTATTAATTGTTGTTTTGATGTGGATGACAAACTGTGTTTACAAGACGAAGAAAGTGAAAATAAAAAATAAAGTATAAAATATCATCACATGTTTAATTTATACAGCACACAATCATGTCTAAACTATTATCACCTATCACTGAGCTTGTCGTCGGTTTCTGAATTAACAATTTCACTAAATCCCGGTTTCTCATACACTAACGATCTTTTAATATACTGTTAGCAGCTGTCAGTCGTTTTTAACCGACTTCAAAAAAGGAGGAGGTTATCAATTCGACGCGTATGTTTTTTTTAACCGACTTCAAAAAAGGAGGAGGTTATCAATTCAACGCGTATGTTTTTTTAACCGACTTCAAAAAAGGAGGAGGTTATCAATTCGACGCGTAAATATATATTTTTTTTGGCTATGTTCCTCCATAACTCCGTCAAATCTTAACCGATTTCGACAATTCTTTTTTTGTTCGAACAGGTATAATGTCCCATTGGTCCCATTTTAATTTGGTGAAGATCTGATGGAGACTCAGAGATGGAGAACGGACTCTTCAATGGACAGCAGTAAATAAGCCTTAATGAGGCCCATCCTTTAGCAATATCAGTGTATTTTATAAAATAGCGTAAAACTAGTCCCAAGTTAATTTGGTGATGTTCTGGTGAAGACTTTCGGAAATTGGATGGAAATTTAGAACATCAAATTTTAAAGCAACGAATTAAGTAGGGTAAATTATAGTTATTTTTCTCCCGCTCCCTCACTAAAAATTGAAAAATATTTTTTTTAATAAGAAATAAAAACCGACTTCGAAACACTACAGCACTAAAAAGTTAGAAATAATTTAAATAATTAGAAGTATTTATACATGTAGATATTGTAGAAGTATAATTTGGAGCCGGTGCCCAGTTTCATGACCAGCACATATATTTTGGGCACCGTTTCGAAGTCGGTTTTTATTTTTTATTTTTTTTATTTCTTTAGCCACACAGCCGTTAGCAGTGGATTACCAGATGGTTGGTGTTTAAATACTTTAGTATCTATCTGTCGAGACAGATAGATAGATATCTTTTTTGAGAAATCCGAATAGACGGACCGATATTTATTTGCAGAAATTCTCAATTCATAAACCGTCGGTTAGTCACTCGTCACTGAATCTTAATTGCCTCTGCAATTGCGTAATTAAACCTTCACTACGTCAGCACGCTATCTTTTGTGTAACTAACAAAGGAGAGAGGCAGCAGCTGCGACAGTGTTGTGCAAAGCACTTTGTCGAGAGTAGGCTTCGCGAGGTAGACTTCGATGTCTCCCGTGGAGCCTCGAAACTCATGGAGAGTCTGCCGGCAGACCCCGCAAGGGCTTGTGAAGGATGTTTCCTGGTGCCCCACAATGGCTACTTTCTCGAACTTAACATAACCGTCTCCCACGGCCTTGGGAACGGCCGCGCGCTCCGCGCAGATGGTCGGACTTAGCGCGGCGTTTTCAATGTTACAGCCGGTATAGGTCCTCCCGTCTTCTTCCGTGAGTATCGCGGCGCCCACCGCGAACTGAGAGTATGGCACGTATGCCCGCTTCCTGACCTCTACAGCGTCTCTCAACAACTGCTGCACCGTCTCGCCTGGAAGCCAAAAACAGGACATCTTTTTATCGATTCATTCGACAGCCTGCCACTACTCTCAACGCAAAATTAGCCAGCTTGCGTTACAATTCAGTGCATTTGTTTAAAAATCTATCCTAATTACTTATATGCCATTAGTTTACGATGAGATTTAAAGTTTCAATAAGTTTATTGCAATTTCTTATAATAAAAGGTTTAGGTAGGTACTTACTTAGTAGCTATTTCTGACTTATTGCATCTAATTGTGGCGCCATTTTGAACACAATAAGGTCGAGAGTAAAGGGGCTGATAAAAGGTATAATGCCCGACAAATAACTTGACCAAATGACGTGAGTGCTCATGGACGTATTTCAAGTCTCATAAGCGGGATGCCTTAGAACAAAATTCTTCGGACTTTAATTTAGTAAAATTAAATTTTCGTCGAAAAGTCATCCCTTCGCGGATTTGTGTAGGTACAAGTTTTCTGCCGGGCATTATAACTATGTCGTAATAAAATGCTTTATATCTTCGTTCTCAGCGGATTATTAATTTCAGATATGGAAATGACATTATTAGTTTTGTGTCTAATTTACACCACTAACGCGACACGTAAAACTTGAATCCAAATATTTTTAGTTGAGACTTTAATAAAGAAGGTCATTGAAAATATAAATAGATTTACCGTCTCTGTAAAAATTGCGGAGAATCTTATAGAAACTATCTCTTTCCAAGCTCACTATTAACATTGACATGACCGTTGTCACCATTCGATGTTTGTAATTTACATAACATTATCAACACTTACTCAATTCTCCAAACTCGACCACCTTCCAGCTTGCCATAGTGGTATCTTCTGTAATAAATTAATAACAAACTCGCGAGTGTTCGCGGGAGCGGCAGGCGAGGGGTGCGCGCTACGGTCTCCGGCAAACTAATTGACGCTGATTAGATCAGATACTGCGCGCAGCTCAATGAACACCACTTCCCCTACTATCGCTGTTGTTAAATGTCACTGGCGTGCTTAGCACAGCCTCGAACCTCGATACAAAGAGATTGTTGTGTGTGGCGAGTCCAAAGCACAGAGGTAAAAGCGAGTTACATAGGTCAGTCAATCTGTACATACTTTGAATGCTATTATGAATGCGAAAGTTAGAATGGATATAATTATGTATGTTACTCAGTCACGCCAAAACGGCAGAACGGATCTGGATTATAGATTACAGTCTGCTGGAATAGCGGAGGCGCAGGTAAGAAACGCGGGCAACAGCTTGGAAAATGCATTAAGGGCATCTTATCAACTCTTATATTTTGGTTGCAGTCGCCAGAGTAGTGCACCCATAGGTACGTCGACTAAAGCCTACTGTAGGTACCAATCACCAAGACCGGGACATTTTTTTGCAACACTAGCGATAGTTGTTTGGTGTGGTATAGCCTCAGAGCCGGTTTGAGCACTCCTGGGGCGTTCCTAACCGAGATATAGCTACATATAAATCTACCATATTAGATAATATACCTATTAATCTACACTTGTGTACTACGCTAGGCTAAAGTCAGTGCGATAAACTGCGCTGCTTATCACGAGATAGATACCGTTTATGTCTAGTAGGGGATTACAGAGAAAATATACAGGATGCTCGTCTATCTTAAGTGGCGACGACGCCATACTAGGTAATCACTATTCGCCGAATGTCTCGTTCGTTCCCCAATGTATAAAACAGGCGACATTAACTGCCACTTTTCATTAAACCAACTAAGTACCACTTTGACCAAGGAATATTTTTTGTTTCCTTCGCGGAAAGAATAAAATCAGATTTTCAAGAAGCATATTGGGTACTCTTTGAAACGAAAGTTTATCCGTTTATGCAATAAGAAGGGCCAGTCCAAAAGGGGCTTAGAAAACCATGTAGCGCACCTAGGCCTATTCCGCAACTGAACTGTATTGTGTTGTGTTTCGACGTTTTCCAAGTGTCAAGACTTGAAGAATGAATTTGATACCTCGGGCTTTTAGAAGTAACCTGAATCGGACGAGTCCATACAGTAGAGAAGTTACGTAACAGCGTCGAAGGTTACAAACTTGCTCCTTCTGCGTCCTCTAAACGTCCGTTTCGACCACGTTTGATTTTCGGAATCAGTGCAAGCGGTTATGTGCGACTAAGAAAAGGGTAACCTTCACAACCGGTTCTCTAATGGCCGACAAGTAACTTCTTCGCATGGACATTGTTCGGGTCTCATTGGCGAGGGACGCCGCTTGTGACTAAGAATAATTCTTCAAAATTTAGTTTAGTAAAATTAACAAATAATAAAAAAAATATCTCCATCAAACTCATCCCGCGATGCAGATTTTGTTCAGGTTATCTGTCGGGCATTATACTCTTACAAAAACTGTTTGCCTCTCGCTTATACAATATAGCTCGGAGAACTGATGGCCGTTGGGTCGAAAAAATTCTGACCTGGCGACCGCGGACCGGACGACGCAGCGTGGGCAGGCCCCCCACCAGAGGGTTTGAAGACCTGGTTACGGTGGCGGGGGGTCGCTGGATGCGGGCGGCACAAGACCAGGAAGCTTGGAAAACCACGAGGGAGACTTATGGCCTGCAGTGGGCGTCAAACGGCTGATGATGTTGATGATATTGTGTGAGCGAGAAGCAATTAGTGATTCAGTCCCTTTCTTTAATTAACCGTGCTATAAATACCTCATTTAATTTTATTATTATACCTTCAAAGCTTTTTTAATCAAACAAATATATAAAAATAACAATTAGCCAAATGGCCCAGCCGTTCTCGAGTTTTAGTGAGACTAACGAATAGCAATTGATTTTTATATATAAGAGACTTGATAAACACGTATCTTCGCGAGAAAAAACCAGATGCATTATATTCAGGTATGTTCATGTATTTACCCGTAAGTCAAAATTAAATACGTCACAATGGTAGCCGCACTGAGTCAGTTCAGTATATTCTTATACACTATACTATTTACAACAACAATGTAATAAATGAATTTTGACTTTTACGTGCACTAGTCTACTAAAATATAACCCTACATGTTACAAATACATTGAAATACATATAAGGATATAAACTTTGGATTTCCGCTTTATCATGGCACAAACAGGTTCCACAGAATTTCATTAGGCACGACCTTTTTCACATTTTAATATCACAACCCACAATTGGGTTGGCCAAGCCAACAAAAACAAACCTAAAGTAGTAACGTCTAATTTACCAAAGACAATAATTGTCAGAAACATTCGCATTTTAGATGGACTAACTTGTTTTCAGGTGACGGAGGCGTCACTAGTCACAATTTCATAGAAGCAATACACATGTATTTAATTTTAATTCAATTCAGCTTCTGTTTGCGTGTAAACATTTTTTTGGAAATACTACGAAAGATCTAGGATAACTTGATATAAATTACTACTCCCCGTATTTCAACGGTTTGTTTACTTGTAGACAAAAACTGAACGAAATTAAATATAGTTCCCCTGCTATGAACATATTGTAATTCGTCTTCCCCGCGCCATAGTCATCGCCAAAATTTTCCCCGTTTGTTATGAGATCCTAGTCCACCTACAATAGAGGATCGCGTGTTTCGAAATACAAATTAAAAAACAATTAAATCCATAATCATGTCATCCTAACCTAGAAAGTGGCATTCCGTCCATTCTACCTATTATCCTGGTAGATTTTAATTTGGACTTTAACGGAAACTTCTTCTTTGTCCTAGCCTTTTCCCTTTATTTGGGGTCGGCTCTCCTCGTTCTGCATCGTCAGGACAGTGTGTCCTGGGTTGTCGAAACATTTGTTTGGGCAAGCTCTAAGTCCTTGGCCACCGTAGACTACCAGGTGACCAGCGGGCGTCCTCTACTTTTCTTATTATTTGGCAGTGCTAGGGCCTGTTTTACGAGATGATCTTCGGGGCGTCTCATGATATGACCGAACCATCGTAGGCGGCTCTCGGTGTTTTTCTGCTATAGGCGCGACCTTGAAACTTCCTCTGATGTGCTTGTTGCACTTTATCGAGTCGGGTTATACCTGCTGCTCATCTTAGCATCTTCATCTCACTTACTTGCATTTACTCGGTACCGTACGTCATGGCTGGTCAGACTGCAGTCTTGTAGATCTTGCCTTTAGTTTTAATCGGACTTTAACGGAAACACGCGAAGAAATCTACCAGAACGGACACCAGCCAACATAACACTGGCAGAGGTTCTCATTACTAGTAGCTTGCTGGATCAGGAGATCCACTTGCTTCTGCACCGTCACTGTCTCGAGAATATGCGGAAAGTCTCTACCTGTCAACTTATCCCTGACCCGGTTGACGATAGCCAGAGCTTTCCTGTTCAGGTTATTCTCCGCAGGGCCGTCGATGATGTCGTTGGTAAGTACCGGTCTCTTGTTCGGTACAGGAGAAGTTGACGCTTCTGCCGAGGAGCATAGAGACGCGTCTGCCTTGGAGCGGCGGCTGGCGTCTATGAGGCGCCAGTTGAGCAATGGATCGTAGACGAAGGCTTCTAGCACGGCCATCACGCTGTCCTTGTGACGGTGCAGGACCTCCATCACCGACTCGCACGTGCAGCGGTATGTACCTTCAATGCCCGTCACCTGGGAACAAAATGGGGTTGTAACATTTGGGATACACACTTAGGCCGTTTGAATCTACGTAATGAGATGATTTATACAGCGTCCAGTGGCACCTTCACTCACACTAGATGGGTGAAGGGACCACTCGGACGCTGCAGTGCCTGGGACATTGTATTTTAGATGGAGTAGGCTTGCCCAGCACTTACACCATCCTGACAGCTTAGTCGGCCTAGCCCACAGGAAAGACAAGTCAATATCATTTTCCTACACGGTTAGCGTAGCGTTTGTAGTAGCAATACCACACGCTAATGGTGAACATTTGGGATATTGACACTACAAACTTTACGTCTATCGAGTTCCTTCTGTGGATGTTTCATTCGAAGATTTGTGTCGATGTCCAGCTCGAAGGACCAAAAAGGAATATTTCGTTTCATACAGATTTGGTTTGGATGAAAAGGAATTTAAAATGCTATCAAAGTCAAAAATTTATAATAGGGGTTGATATTTCTTAAATTAACGAGCTGAATAAATGACCGAGGTTAAGCAAAACAACTTTATAGATATAATTGCTTTCCGTTTCATATGAGAAATATACCTACCTGATTGTTCCGACCGGTTTCGGCCATGGCGACCACTTTGACCCCTAATCAGTGATGAGAAATATATCGGATGCATGTTAATACTCATCTCATTAGGACCATGCCGTGTGAACGACGAATAAGAAAAAAAGCTTAACTCGAGTGAACATTCATCTGAGAGACGAGCGCTATACTGTAACACGGCCTATGATTTCAAGCCATAGTGCATGAATGTGTAGATTCTTGAATTTCTATAAGAGCTATGTCACGTTATACTACACATGGTGTAAAGAAATCCCCATATACTTTCAGATGTATATAGGGATACTTGTCAGTACGTACAGCATTTACTACGGGGTAAATTTCTATATCGCAAAAAAAAGAATTACAAATTGTTTATTCAGAATAGAAAAACAAAACAAGTGCTCTCCACACTAGGCAAAAAACTGTATAGTGGTGACCTAACCTGTTCTATACATCAAGTTACCATCTGCCGGATTACAATATATTGATCATTAAGTAATAGTATAAGTAGAATGATACATTATTTGTTTACTTAGCAAGTATGTGTGTAATCTAGATGTTTTATGTATATAATACCTGGTATTTCACCTGGTTGTGCAATAAAGTGTTCTCTATCTATCTCTATAGGTATATGTGTTTGATGTTTATTTAATTACGACCTAGTCTTAATAATTTTCCCAATAAATATCTCCCGGCACTACCCCATCCATTATCCCCATCACCAAAAGTTAGCTAGAAGAAAATACTTATTAGTATTAAGCTTACCTATGTACAAATGTTTTTACATACATACATAAATTCACGCCTGTATCCCTGTAGGCAGAGACCAGCAACTGCCACTTGCCACGATCCTAGCAGATCACTTTCGCTTCCTCAACATTCATTAGTCGTTGCATGCACGCACAAATGTTTTTACTTTGCAATAAAGAATTTTCAGTCAATATAATACTTTCATATTTTATGTCTCGCTTCTTGTGTGCAATAAAGAATATTCTTATCTTCTTATCTTATCTTATATGATGAAACATCTTCAATTTTTTGGCTATTTGAAAGTTTTTCAAAGTCGTATAGCGTCCGTCTGTGGTGAGCGCTAACATACCTCCATGGCGTTGATGAGCATCCTGGTGAGTCGGAAGGGGATCTTCTCCGGGAACTTGTCGCGGGTGACGGCGACCTCGAAGCAGTCGCCGAAGTCGATGTGAAGGAACTTCCCCGTGACACGGTCCAGCATTATGTTGGACGGGTGCCGGTCGCCTGTGGGTGACAGTGCGGAGTGAACACGGGTCACTATACACTATGAATTTTGGGTGGTTTGAAAGCCATAGCAAAATGAACGTGCCTTAACAGTAGCTAGCGAATACGCTACTTGGCGCTTTTCATGTCTCGATCCAAACTCGGAACTATTAGAACTAACAGTAGCCAGCCAGAGCGGTGCGTGCGTGCCGCGGGTCCGCGGGTCGTTGTTCTAATACACGGAGAGGCAGTACTAATTGTTCGCGCATTTTTCAAAACAACAATTAAACAACATTGTTATGGTGATCCGATCGGGTCATTTAGAATTCTACAGATTAAACAAGATTTCTCAACTCAATTTTTAAGGGTTCCGTACCCGAATGGATCCTATCACTAAAACTTCACTGTCCGTCCGTCCATCCGTTTGTCCGTCTGTCGTCTGTCCGTCTGTCTGTCTGTCTGACGTTAATGCAGTGGAGAAGTTACGTAGCAGCGCCCCTGGAGTGCGGTGTCAAGTTGCTGTTTTGTTTTGAACAATATTTTGAAATGGGCACTCAAGAGCGATTTCCAACGATTCGATTTTATTTGACAAGTCTAGCACAACCCTCTCCGTGACTGCGTAACGTGGATCGCACTAAAAGCACTCTATCTCTATCTAATCAGCCTATAAACAGAGTCCACTGTTGGGCATAGGCCTCTTCACTTTCACGCCAACCCTGTCTGTCCGTCTGTCCATCTGTCCGTCTGTCCGTCCGTCCATCCGTCCGTCCGTCCGTCCGTCCGTCCGTCCGTCCGTCTGTCTATCTGTGTCTGTCTGTCTGTCTGTCACCAGGCTGTATCTCAAGAACCGTGATAACTAGGCAGTTGAAATTTTTACAGATGATGTATCTCTGCTGCCGCTATAACAACAAATACTAAAAACAGAATAAAATAAATATTTAAGGGGGGCTCCCACACAAACAACGTAGTTTTTTTGCCGGTTTTTGCTCTATACTAAGAACGGCAACAGGTAGGCGCTTGAAATATTCACAGAATATTTAGTTCTATAATAAAATAAATAATTAAAATAAAATAAATATTTAAGGGCGGCTCCCATACAACAAACGTGATTTTTTGCCGTTTTTCTCAATCTTTGTGTCTAATGTTGTATAGATAATGGTACCGAACCCTTCGTGCGCGAGTGCGACACGCACTTGATCGGTTCTTTTTATTTAGGTCTATTCTTAAAAATAATAGTCTAAATAGATGCAATTTTTTATTACTAATTACACAACCGCGGCTCTCAAACCACTCAGATATCAGCGTGTAGTCACGGCAAAATCGACCATCGGCGATCGCTTGCTGGGAAACAGGGAACTCAACTGCGATTTTTAGCAATCTGTGCAAATGTGGTGGCGGTTCAGTTTTGACGATGCGACTAGTAGATAACTTAAAATCGACTCGTGCAAATCCCCTATTAGACTTCAAATTTCAGCACTAGAATATAAAGACGACATTTGTAAAGACGACATTTTAGTGTTTCCGAAGAATGTATAAACGACATTGTAGTGTTTCCGAAGAATGTAAAGATGACATTTTAGGGTTCCGTGACAAAACCAATTAGATTTCATTAGATGCGTATTAATAAAGCGTTATAACGTCGAGATCGCTCGGCCTTCTTATTAAGTAACTGTTTACTGTATTGGGTTATGCATTTTTACGTTTCCGAAGTGTCAAAATATGTATTTGATGAGTTAACCCATGGATTGCGGTGTCAAGTTGCTGTTTTGTTTTGAACAACATTTTGAAATCACTCAAAAGCGCTTTTCAAGGTTTCGCTTTACTAATACGGCTCCTATTAAAAGAGCTGTAGAGCTATTATTTCGATTTTATTTGACAAGCCTAGCACAACCCTCTCCGTGACTGTGTAACGTGGATCACACAAAAAGCACTCTATCTCTATCTAATCAGCCCATAAACAGAGCCCACTGTTGGGCATAGGCCTCTTCACTTTCACGCCAACCCGTCCGGTCCTTTGCTAGTCTCGTCCAATTTTTGCCTCCCGCTTTCACAATGTTGTCGGTCCACCGGGCTGGTGGTCTGCCAACCGACCGTTGACCCGTTCTTGGCCACCGCTCGGTGGTTACCTAAATCCACATAAGCACTCTTGGTTGAGTAACCAAAACGTATTCGACCACGCTCATAACAGCGAGCGAGGGCGTGTAGTTGGTGCGTCGCTCGAACTTCAAACAATGAAGCTGATTCAAACGTTTTACGCATGTACTCTTTACATCAGCGGTCCCTGCTCACTACTCACCCAGTCCCAGGATGTATCCGACCATGCTCATGACAGCGAGCGAGCGCGTGTAGTTGGTGCGTCGCTCGAACTTCAAACAATGAAGCTGATTCACACGTTTTACGCATGTACTCTTTACATCAGCGGTCCCTGCTCACTACTCACCCAGTCCCAGGATGTATCCGACCATGCTCATGACAGCGAGCGAGCGCGTGTAGTTGGTGCGTCGCTCGAACTTCAAACAATGAAGCTGATTCACACGTTTTACGCATGTACTCTTTACATCAGCGGTCCCTGCTCACTACTCACCCAGTCCCAGGATGTATCCGACCATGCTCATGACAGCGAGCGAGCGCGTGTAGTTGGTGCGTCGTTCGAACCAGAGCTCGGAGGATGGACTCTTGAGCCACAAAAGGCGCGCCAGGTCGTCACCGGCCGTGTGTTCTAGTGCGTGCTCGAACACTTCCACCTGGGGAAACGTGTCATCTTGTTACATGTCACAAACGGGAAAGATATTACTACTTTAATCATCATCAGTCCACCTCTGCCCATTGCTGAGTATAGGTCTCTATCCCGTCTTCTTTCGCGGTCTCTCGCCATCGCCATCCGCATCCACGGGCCCTCTGCCGACTTGACCCATCGTTCGACAATCGGGCTGTGTCTACTTAACCGCCGACTGGTTCTTACCTACGACCTACTTTATGTTTTATAAATGCATTATTTTTTAGATTAAGTACTGCAAATCCCTTCTACGTTTACATACCTTGGACTAATGGTCCAGAACAAAAACATTATGTCTGAGTTTACTCTTATTATAAGGTGCACCAACAGGAAATCATGTACAAAAATATACGGGGTATTGCTTTGAGAGTACTGCTTTGCTTTGCGGTATTGCTTTGTATGTTCTAGTAAGAACATACTACTCTGTGTAAAAGGTATCGGGAATATGTCAATAAAAAGACCCGCGTAAAAGAGGTCGTTTTAATTTTTTTACTGCATGTTGGTAGCACTGTACTGATTTAGCGCGCAAAATTTGAGCGGGGTCTGTCATTTAATTTGTTTCAAACTACACTTTTTGTTGGTCATAGTTTTGAGTCCTCGGCGATTTTTACAATGGAAAATATTGTTGAACAAAGAGTGTGCCTTAAATTTTGTGTCAAATGATATTTCATGTGGTGAATCACTAAAAATGTTGCGAAATACCTACGGCGAATCGTGTATATCGAAAACAAGGGGTTATGAATGGTATAAGGCTTTTAAAGAAGGCCGAGAAGTAGTAGTAGACTTGCCTCTTTCTGGTAGACCTTCAACCGCTATGACCGAAGAAAACATCGACAGAATCAAGAAGCTAGTGCTCGAAAATCGACGTATGAGTCTGAGAGAGTTGGCTAGTGAGGTGAACATATCTTTTAAGTGAGTCCACAACATTCTCATTGACATTTTAGGCATGAAACGCGTCGCCGCTCGACTAGTTCCAAAAGAGCTCAATTTTGTTCAAAAAGCGCAGAAAGCATGTCGCTGAAGACATGGTTTCCCGAGCTTCTACGGATCCGACCTTTATGAAACGTATAATAACTGGCGACGAGACATGGGTTTATGAGTACGACATGCAAACAAGCCAACAGTCTTCAGAATGGCGTCTCGAAAACGAGCCGAAACCCAAAAAACCGCGGCAAAGTCGCTCCAAAATCAAGGTGATGCTGACAGTTTTTTTTGACTACCGTGGTATGGTTCACTCCGAATTCCTTCCAGAGGGAGAAACAGTGAATAAAGAATATTATTTAGGCGTCATGAAGCGTTTGCGTGAGAGTATCCGCCGAAAACGTCCAGATTTGTGGCAACACAACTCATGGATGCTGCACCATGATAATGCACCATCACACACAGCCATTATAGTGAAAGAGTTTTTAGCGAAAAATTCAACAAAAGTTCTCGACCAAGCACCGTATTCACCTGATATGGCTCTGTCTGACTTTTTTTTATTTCCCAAGTTAAAATTACCACTTCGAGGAAAACGTTTTGAGTCGATAGAAGCCATAAAAGAAAATTCGCTGAATGAGCTAAAGGCCATACCGCAAATAGCCTATGAAAAATGTATGGAAGACTGGGTGAAGCGGTGGAGATGTTGTATTGCAAGCGATGGGGCCTACTTTGAAGGCGATAAAATAAATTTAGATGAACAATTTGTATTTTTTGTTTTATTGGCAAATTCCCGATACTTAGTACACAGAATGTACATGTTTGCCACTTACTGGTGAGCACAGCATTGCTATTACATTAACTGTTCAGATAGAGCTCAAAATCGCCTGAAGAAGTTTTTGCTTCCCTTCAAATTTCCAGCGGCAAAACAATGGTCAACAAAGTTTTAGTCTCAAAATGTAGAAGCTACTTACCTTCTGCATTAAGACCAACTTCTCCAAGTCCGAGGCTCTCCGCTGCATTATCTTGTGCTCGATGTTCAGCATTATCTTCCTCTTATCCCTGTAAGAAATGATAAGTTCCGAAAAATGTATATGTCATTTCAGTCAGCTTTTAATAGAAATCGTTAAAATGAGGGAAGCAGTATTGCCGAAGTTGTTTGCTCGGTCTAGGTCATTATAGAGATAACAGTTACAAGTAGTTCCACACTTGTATGCATTACCGTTTTTGCAACAGAGAAAAAACTTTTGAAAAATCATTGTATAGGATCCCTATTATTATTATTACAATATTCTATATAGGTCAGCGGTGGTAGCCTAATGGGTAGAACATCGGACTCGGAAGCGAGAGACCCAGGTTCGATTCCCAGTGCGGGCATGTACCTATGACTTTGTTTTCTCAGTTATGTACATTTGTGAAGTTATAGTACCAATAGCACTCGCTAACGGTGAAGGAAAACATTGTGACGAAACCTGAGTGTCTGAGCTATTCACATGCCTCCGCGCTTCAAACCGCCAATCTGCGGTGGGCACGCGTGGTGATTAAGCCCATACTCTCTCCCTAAGAGAAGGCCTGTGCCCTACAGTGGGACGTATATAGGCTGCTTATGTATGTATGTCATGTATATAGGAGAGAAGGACAGACAGACACTGTAAAGTTACTAAAGGTCCCGTTGGCCCCCTTCAGGAACCGAACCGTAAAACCGTATCCCTCATCCATCGAAAACGCTACCATAATTCGAACTGGAGGAAGTTTTCATTCCGTACCTGTAATCCTTTATGAGAGTGTGCAGCGTATCGCAGTGAGGCACCCAGCCGATCAGTCCAGAGTTGGTCGACAAGGGTATTACGGCGTAACGTTGTATGGCGAGGTCCCTCCGGAAGGTATCTGGGTCCGCCTGGAGCAGAGTGTTGACGAGACCAAACAGCTGCATGACTCGCTCATCCTGCCTCAAGTCCTCGTGTCCTTTCAGGAGGAAAATATAGTCTTTTCCGTTGGAGCCGCGGACGGTGAGCCGGCGCGGCCGCTGCTTCGACGTTATCACCTAGAGGGGGAGGTGGACAGTCAAGTGAACCTTGCATGGCAATAATAGTGGCACCGAGGGGAGAAAACGATCTATTTCTGTTCGAGAGTATGTTTACAGAGGGCCTAAAAAGGAAATCCGAGAACAGAAATAGTACTTTCTCCCGAGTGATACATAGTTCTTTATATACCCCTATGAGGAAAATAAAATTATTTAGAATAATTAAAAGCATACTGTTAAATTATAGATTTAGTAAAAAACGAAATTCAACAAAACAAAACAATTTGCCGCGCTTGTTGTTTTTCGTAGTGCAGAAAAAGGTGGCCAGCCACTTTTCCAACGAAAGGAGTACAAAAAAAATTCCCACCTGTTTTTTCTAATTAGCAGAAAAAGTTTGCCAGCCTCCTTTCATTGAAAACGAGTACAAAAAAAAATCCAACCTCTTTTTTCCAATTATTTGATATATATAATAAAACCTTTTTGAGATGGATTTTAATGCAACATTCCTGCCCTGCTACGGAGGGCCGGAATGAAATACCATCTAACTTTTCCTGACGCACATTTATAAGGTAGAAATGACGAACTTTGCAACCCGTTTATGAACGAGCAATGAGACAGCGGGTATGGTATAAATTATATTTTTTCCCTAGCCATTTTCTTTTTCTTATTCTTTTTTTTTTTAATTAGTTTAAGTGGGATAAACAGTTTGCTGTTTTCAAAGAGCTGTTTTCCTATAACGTAACCGTCCCCTGTATTGGGTTATAAATTTTTACGTTTCCGAAGTTTCATTATAAGATAAGAATATTCTTTATTGTACACCAGAGCACATGACATAAAAATGATATGTATGTGTGTATTTGACTGTCGACGGAGGAGATGAAGTTGGAAGAGTCTATACTGTATACAGTGGAAAAGTTACATAGCAGCGCCCCTGACCCGAGTGGCGAGTGGCTTCCTATTGAGCCCCGCTCTTCCTATTCTAGGTTGACATTCATTACGCTCGGTTTTACACTGGTACACTTTCTTCTTAGCTTACCGACAAGTTACTCTGAATGAGGGCGATCCGAATGACCTCCTGGTCAGGTGCATAGGAGCCCGGCACCGCTAGTTCCAAATCCCGGCAGTTGAGCAGCCGCGGGCTCACGTACTGCAGCTCGAGTGACGTCAGCAGCGGCAGCTGCCGACTTATGCGACGGAACACGTGGTAGTACAGGTCCCACGCCTGGTTCAGGTCGCGGACGTTGCCGGACTCCTGGGGGCGAGGGGGTTAGGACGGATGTGAAGTACGGTACTCGTAACAACTTATGCATTAATTTTAAGATGATTTGAGAAAAGATGGTCAGAGTGGAGGTGTCAACTAAAACTCGACGAGATAACAGCGATAACATTGTAAATTAACATTCAACAAAAACAGAAGGTAAAATCATCATCATCAACCCATTATGTCCCCACCGAGGGGCACGGGTCCAGGAAGGTATAGGCCATACTCCACCACGGGGGCCAAGTCTGGATTGGTGGAGGCTTGTAGACTAGTGGCTCGTCTACTGTCAGAAGTTGTCAAGCCGCCCTAAGGCCTCTGACTTGGCTTAACGACTGCCATCTATCGACGGCAGCCGGCACCAACAGCTTAACGTGCCTTGCGAAGCACGGAACCGCTCGGAAAAATGCCACTAGCGTTAGGCATAGACGGCGACCCATCCATGCACTGAACGCGCCCTGTGTTGCTTAACCTTCGTGATCGTTTAAGATCACTCAGGCAGCCGGGGCTACGAGCGATTCGATTACGAAGGTAAAATATGAAATATTTTTTTAATTTGCGGGGGGCTAGTCTTTAAAATGCATAGTTGTTCAATAGTTATAATATTCATTATCATCAGCCATTTGACGCCCACTGCAGGACATAGGCCTCCTTCATGGTTTTCATAACCATGAAGGGTTTTGCCATAATCGCCACGCTTGGCAGGCGGGTTGGCAATCGCAGTATGCGATTGGATTCTCAGGAACACGCTGCTGCCCGTCTCCTGGTATTTGATTTCCTTCGTCGCCTTCTACGACATCCACGGAAGGAAATGGAGTGACGCTATTCTTAATCCGGCGCCACACGGAAGTAACGGAAGTTGTATAATATGTGTAAAAACAATTTTAATTGGGTATTTGACAAAATATCAAATGAGTTACTTTTAAAACGGAATTTTGTATGAAAATACTGGCTTATGACGTCACATTTCAGAGCACTCTTTTTATGTTTTAATATCTTTAAAAATTGTAATAACTAGTAATTGACTAAAAGAGATACATTTCCCGAGATATTTTGTAATTTTTGTTTTAATCGAGCATATGAAATAATTTATTGTTGATCGTGTCAAATACCTAATTACAACAGACTAACGAAGCCGAAGGCCGGATCCCACGGAGAGCAAAGCTCGGAGCGGGTTTGTATGAATACAATTCCTACGCAACTAGTAAAAAAAAAAGAAAAAAATCACCCGATATCATTTTGGTTCCCTTTCTAACAAGTGAATAAGGATATTCTCCTTGGAGATACCTACTAGATTTGGTCTTATGGTAGTGGCGAATTTTAACACACCTTGTTATAATTAACTTGCTGTGCACATGGACTATTAATTCATAGTTATCCCTAATCAGTTTTTTATTGAACACTGCAAGTTTCCTAAAAAATGAAAATTCTTTGACAATGCTTGGAGTTTTGGAAACTTTAGGAACAAATTACAATGACCAATTTATTAGTTTCGGAAAGTAAGTAGAAGTTGCTTAGTTTGAACGATCAAGAGCTGCGAGGAATATGAATCTCTCTGCCAAAGCAGCAACACGAGATGAAGACTGTATGTTGTCTTCAACCAAGTCACTTACCTATTATAATTTGTGTTGTGGTAATCCTTTCCTGGATCATAAGTATAGCGCAGAATCCTGTTAATTCTTTCTATGTCTCAATATCATTAAGTGACCACCATTATATGTTTGTACCTTGCGAATACAATATTTTTCTATCCCTATGCGGTTTAGGTCGGTAGTCGATGCAGTGGATAACAAAATAAAGTATTTTGTAGTTGTATTTTAAATAAATACTTTTATAATAATAATAATAACTTCCACGCAACACAATCACTTGACCTGGTCCGAAACTAGGATACCCTGTGCTATGGTAACTAGGCAAGGACATCCCAATCATGGAAATACACCCAGACTAACTTTACATTGCGTTACCTTAAATCGGTTGCACCAGTCCTGCGCCTCGGTGAGGTCTCGGCCGTAGGTCTGGTTGAACGACACTTCCTTCATGGTCTGAGGGCCGCGCTCCAGCATCGCGTGAAGCGGCTCCAGCGTCTTGAACATCGCCTTCACGTCGTGCTCGCTGAAGTACAGCCTGAGAAGGGGGGATCATAAGTAGGGTTGCCAACTCTCACTGATATGCGGGAAACCAGAAATTAACATGCGGGACTTGACTAAAATAAGCTTGAACTGCCTACAAATACAAATATACATATTTTTTTTTAAATAACCTGGCCAGATTAGATATACCACTAAGCATGAAAATTAGATTCCCCCAGATGTGTCGCGAGACGCATTATTTCAGCCGTGGAAACGGGACGTCCCACCTCACGCGGGACGGTTGGCAACCCTAGTCGTAAGTGATATTCAAGACAGATCTGACTGACAATCAGCGCTGAGGCCTCACTCCCTCGGCACAATCCTGAGTCAGCTGCCTTTTGTGGCAACTTGGATACACCGCGGGCAACATTACTATTTTTGTCTGTTTTGTATTACATTTTGTTTCTGTTGTTGTTCATATTATGTTACTTTATCTGTTTATTTTTTTTCTGTGATGTGTCTTGCTATAATAACTTAAGGGATTTGTGGTTGAAAAAACTAAAGATTAGGTACTCAACGACAAATGCTACAAGGGAAATTGAATCAAAGATATAGATACTATGTACATATTTACCTTGAGGCTTCTTCCAAGGCTTCATGCCACTGCTCATGCCAGAGGATCGCCACTCGGATGAGCTCTTCCGATATCATAGCGGCTTGATTGACTAGGTTGTTTGAATGTGTGCACATAGACTTCAAAATCTGATTGGCTGCGTTCTTCCGCGCCACGAAAGAAGACTTCGAAGCCACCGTGAGCGGGTACACCAGAGCTTGCGGATGCGATTTGCCTATATCAATCAGCAAGGAATGTATCAGTTTCCCCACTAACGGTCTCGGCGTGTCGATTCTCGCGATCAGTTGCGGAATGACCTGAAGCCACACGTTTATTTCAATAGTCCTTATCCCCTCGACTATAGCCTCGTGGACCGCCGGGTGGTGTCCGTAGTCAAACCACAGAGTTAACAGTCGCAAAGTGTCTTGCAGAGAGCTCCCGTGAGAGAGATTGATGGATTTGAAGAAACCGTCGACTGCCGGCACGGTGTGTTGCTGAATGTACTCGGGACTCGATTTACGATCGCCGGCTTGGTTCCCATCAGTGTTGGCGTCCTGGTGCTTGTAAAAAAGCACCGTTTCGAAGTTCATATAGGCCCAGGCGTGCCACGCTTTGTACCAATCGCTAGCCATCTCTGTAGCCGCCGAGTAGTTTCTCAAGATCTCCGGGATGGATTGATCGTTAATGCCGTGTAGCGATTCACACCAGGAGCCCAATTTCAAGTGGCAGCGCGCTAGAAGCCTACAGTGCTCTGGATCGCCCGGCTCAGCTGTCTCTACGTAACGTTGCAGCTGATTGTAGGCCAGTTGTTTGTCCTGTGCCACCCATAAATGCTTGGCGTAAGCTAAGGTCAGTCTAGGTTCATGATGGGGCAGCGGCAAGTCGCGGTCTACGCTGGGATCTGAGCCGAGTAACATGACTAGTGTTCTGTGTGCCTGGCCCGGCGCCCCACTCTTCCTACAAAGTGAAGCGAATTTGAGCCAGGTGGCCATGTCTTCTTGAGACGTCAAGACCAAGCTTCGCACTTGTAATATCTTCCGCCAATCTTCGACCAATCGCTGCCCACCTTGCAGTCTCATCCACCACGCTTGGCGTATCGACTCGCGTCGTTCCGGTACGAGTTTGTACATGACGACTTCTTCTAACTCTGCCAAGAGTTGCGCGTTCACCAACGCTCCGTAAGCTCTTTGGTAGCTTTCGCCAGCCACTGCCGTTAGCTCTGAGTCCAAAATCGTTCGCGCTTGATCAACGAAGTATCTGGACTTCTCCCACTCCCCGTTATGGATGGCTAGCACAGCTCTGTAGAACGCGCCATCTTGTGAGTTCTCCGATAGAGAACTAACGTACTGGGCCATGGACTCCCATTCTTTGAGGCCCCAGGCGGCGGCCGCGGCCAGCCTAGCGGACTTGTGTTGTTCGTCACTGTTCATCGAAGGCCACCTGTCGGATACAGTGTCGTATATCTTCCCCCACTCTCCTAGGGCTTCTAGGCACCTCATCTGGCCGAGGTTGGCTTCGACGTCGCTCGGTTCGTTCTTCAGCTTATCAGCATAGAGGTTGAGGGCCTTCTCCCAGTTATGAAGCTTCTCGTACCACCGGACTTGCACTTGCAGCGTTGTGTCGCCGGCCTTACGCTGAGCCATCACCATCTCGAGCAGGCCCTCGGCCGCTTCTTTCTGCTGCAGCTTGTTGTTGATGTGGATGAGGGCCTCCACCACTTGGGACGTCGCTGCGGTGCGGAATTCGCTTTCCTGGTGGAGGAATGTTTGGGAGAAGGCGTCATTAGAGCAAATAACATTTCAAAATCGATGAGTAAAGCTTGGTTCTGGTATTTTCATACTATTTTATTGTCTTTTATGGTCACAAGGAAAAGAGCGACCTCACTCAGGCACGATCGCTATAACGATGTAAACTACGAATTAAAAAACCATACAAGTATTTCTCCCTACAAAACTCACACTCAAAAACGGCCCCAGTCTCTCGATTACTCTTTACCAATGAAATGAACGCAAGATGTGCTGTAGAGTAAATCACTCTGTGATCGTTTCATTCTGTGCGCCATGCTTGACGACGCGAACGTTCATTGGGCGTTAGTAAGTGACAGCGTAACTGATGATTGGTTGTATACAAAAACGTCAAACCATTGATGTAACCCGTCGAATCTTCGAAATATCTATGTACGTCGCAAGATGGCGGTCTGACGAGGGCAGGTGCGAAGATATTTTGCCCGGTAATACTGAACTCGCTCCGATTAGTAACACAAATGACAAACCCGGCTCGCCCTCTCAAAATTGAACTTGGGGTCATTTTTTAGCGCTGGTCTATGTTTTAACTGTCACTGGATGTTAGCCATTATACTTTTTGGAACGATACTTACTAACAAATCGCACCTTAATTTCCTTAACGTCACTAAACGAAATACACACATTTTCAGCGAAGGTGTCATTCTTCAGTTAAAACTCATGCGTTCCGCGAGAAAGTACCTAACGACACAATGCCATCTAGGGGCTTTTTAGTGAACTATTCAAACCAGTGTCTTCAGCAAACATAGGCCCGAGATTGTAGGTTAGATGGTAGGTAGGCGGTACTTACCTCCATTTTGATGATTTTTGTTTAGTGACGTTAAGGAAATCAAGGTGCGAAATGTTCTTTTATTTTTTTTTTTTGCGTCACATCATCGTGAACGCGTGCTGTCCGTGCTGTTTTCCTAATTTATTTTCAGAATAGTGACTAGTCTTAGTATTGCAAGTTGTAGAGAGTGGAGTTTTTTTTCGCTGTTTTTTTCTCTACTAAATAATCGACCCGAAAACAGCGGCTAACTTGTACATATTCATCATATCGACAAAATCTTAAGTTTATAGTCGTAAGATAAGACATCTCTTGTTCGCGGCAAATAATGGGTATTTATTCAGTTGAAATAAATTTTTGATTTCTTATTTCCTCAGTACGAACCTTGTAGTGTAGTGCTTTAGCGTAGGCGCGGCAGAGCATCGCTCGCTCGCCGAGATGCTGCGGTTCGATGGGCAGCTCGGGACAGTCGCAGTGCTCCATAAACTCCGCCAGGTTTAGCACTGTATGCGCTAGCTCCGGCGCGTCCGGTGCTGCGATGGCCTGAGTAGTGATAGACGAATTTACAAATTTTTTTTTCATTACTCATACTCGGAAAGTAGGTGTGAAGTTGCCTGAGGAGCGGGTTGAAAGTAATACTTTTCAGCCCTATGGAGAATCGTTTTCAACTGTCAAATTATAAAAAAAAATAAAACTAGTTCTATTTTCACATTTCTGTTGAACCATCTTCCAATTTTATAATATATTTTTTTACTTTCCTTGTAATTATTATTAATAAAAAGCAGTGTTTACCTCGGGTTAGACTTATTTAGTCCCTCGAACAATCCTCGAGACTAAATAAGTTACTTTCACCCCTAGGGTAACAATGTACTATTATTTTTACGTAGCCTCGATTATGTCCCACTGCTGGGCAAAGGCATCCCCTGTAGCTCTCCAATCCTCCCTGTTCGTGGCCACCTTCTGCCAACCCAGTTGAAAGGTCGGTTCCCCATCTCTGCTTGGGTCGACCAGGTTTACGATATCCGTCGCATGGAATCCAAGCAGTGGCGATTTTTGGCCACCCGTCGGGCCCCATACGGCTGACGTGGCCCACCTGTCAAAATCTTTATTTACCAAAAACGATTACAAATGGTGGAGTATGGCCTATACCTTCCTCAGGGAAGAGACCCGTGCCCCTCGGTGGGGACATAATGGGTTGATGATGATGATTACAAATGTTATACTTAATGTAATGAGTGTACACCAGAATTTATAGCACTTCAGCAATACGCTTTCCAGCGGTCTTCGCAATAGGCACACCTGTATCGCAGCGATCTTTGCAACTGCTGATTGCCATGAGATTGCGTGAAAAATTTCGATTTTATAACATAAAATCCACACACCACAATCACTTGTCCTGGTTTCAAACTAAGATGCCCTGCCTGTGATATGGTAATCAGTCAAGGACATCAAAAGCGGGGAAAAGCAGCCAGATGGAACCAAAATATAGAGGCACCCAGCGGTATTTGAACATTATGGGTTCAAACTAGTGTTGAGTTCGGAGTAGGTAAAATAGGACGAGTCCAACCAGTGGCGATGTTACGCAATAGCATCCCAGGTCACACAGAAAGTACGAGTAGTTTTGAACAGGTCATACGGAATTTGCAAGCAGTCATAAAGGCCGGCTAATTACCTACTCCAACGCCGAGGCCAGTTGCTGAAGGGCGGTGGCGTACAGTTCGGACCAGCACGATAGGAACGCCGCAATGAACAGGTCACAGGGAAGTTGCAAGCACTCATGCCCTGGAAGGGGCAGCTAATTACCTGCTCCAATGCCGAGGCAAGTTGCTGGCGCGCGGTGGCGTCCAATTCGGTCCAGCACGACACGAACGCCGCGTTGAACAGGTCGCGCAGAAGTTGAGAATAGTTGTGGGCGAGCGCTAGACAAGCCCTGGAATAGGAAAAGTAGTTAGAATGACGTGAAAAGTGGGTAGAACATTGGACTCGGAAGCGGGAGACCCAGGTTCGATTCCCAGTGCGAGCATGTACCTATGACTTTTCTTTCTAAGTTAGGTATGTACATTTGTGAAGCTATAGTAGCAATACCACTCGCTTAGTGAAGGAAAACATCGTGAGGAAATCTGGGTGTCAGAGCTTGAAATTGCTTGAAATCGCCAATCCGCGGTGGGCACGCGTGGTGATTAAGCCCATACTCTCTCTCTGAGAGAAGGCCTGTGCCCTACAGTGGGACGTATACAGGCTGCTTAATATATATATATATATATATATATATATATATATATATATATATATGATTATTCGTTCTGGGCGTATATGCCCCAGATATGTCAAAACCTCAAAGCGACCGAGAGGAGTTCTGGCAGAACGTAAGGGATTCTCTGCTCAAGTGTGAAGGAAATGAAAGGGTGGTATTATTAGGAGATTTTAATGGATGGGTAGGAGTAAAGCGTGATGGATATGAAAGGGTATTAGGGCGATTTGGTGACAGACGAGTGAATGAAAATGGGGTAAGTTTGCTAGATATATGCTTGGAGTGGAATCTTCAAGTGACTAACACTATGTTTAGTCACAAGAAGATCCACATGTACACATGGCAGAGACAGAATGACAGGTCTATGATTGATTTTGTGGTAGTGGATGAAAGACTAAGGAGTAAAGTTGTAGACACAAGAGTCTACCGAGGAACTAATGTCGGGACGGACCACTTCCTGGTAATTAGCCGGGTAAGAGGTCTGTTCAAGCGTTGGCGCCATCGAGTGCAGGTGGCTACAACAGCTCTAGAGCGCATAAAAGTTGACAGATTGCAAGATGAAGATGTGAGCGGAGAGTATAGGAGGAAACTCAAGGACAAACTCATTCATGTAAATGAAGAGTATGAATGGGGAGTGGAAGAGTTATGGGCTCAGTTAAAAACTAATATAGTAGAGACTGCTGCCGAAGTATGTGGAGTCAGAAAGAGACTGAATGGAAGAAAAGCGAAAGCTACTTGGTGGGATGAAAGTATTAAAGAAGTAGTGAATGAAAAGAAAAAGGCGTGGTTGGACTTGTTAGCTATCAAGTCCATCAAAAGAATGCAAGGAATTAGTAGTGAGGATGAAGATGTAGTAAGATTGAAAGAGAAGTATAGTATGATAAAAAAGAAGGTGAAGGATGTAGTGGAGAGAAGAAAGAATGAAGAGAAAGAAAAGTATGATAGGAGATTCTCACGAAATTTCAAGGCCAATGTAAAACTGTTTTGGAAAACGGTGAAATTGGCCCGAGGTAGATCTGAGCAATCTAAGTTGAGTGTTATTAGGGATGAGGATGGCTCCATGCTGAAAGAGGAATTTAAAGTAATGGAACGTTGGAAAGGATATTTTGAAAGTCTGTTTGAAAGAGAGGAGCTGCTCGTGGAAGGCGATTCCGACCGTGAGGCGGAACCTAGTGTTGCTAGCGTTATAAGTATGGAAGAGATTGTCAAGGCAATGAAAAGAATGAAACTAGGTAAGGCTGCGGGATATGATAGAGTGTCGTTAGAAATGCTGAGGGCTGGTGAAGGCATTGTAGCTAGCAAGCTATACCTGCTTTTCAACAAGTGCTGGAGGAGTGGCAAAGTACCTAAGGACTGGGGTATGGCCGTCATAGTGCCGCTTTATAAAGGCAAAGGGTCCCAGCAGGTGTGCAAAAACTACCGCGGTATCAGCCTTCTCAGCATTGTCGGCAAACTGTATGCAAAGGTTTTGATTGAAAGAGTACTAGATGTGACTGAAGAAAAGATATGGGATGTGCAAGCGGGTTTTAGAAAGGGAATGGGATGTGTGGACCAAATCTTCTCCTTGAGGCGGATGGTGGAGAAACTTCTGGCCAAAAGTCAGAGGGTTTTCTGTGCGTTCGTCGACTTGGAGAAGGCTTATGATAGAGTGGTGAGGAATGACCTGTGGTCGGTACTGTCCGTGTATGGGGTGGACAGCGTCCTGCTGCGAGCTCTGAAGTCTCTCTATGAAGACTCCAGTGCTTGCGTTAGAATTAATGGGGCGTATACTGACTGGTTTAGCATTCGCAGGGGTGTAAGACAAGGATGTGTCGCCTCCCCATGGTTGTTCAACTTATTCATGGACAGTTGCCTGACTGATTTGAAAGAGAATGACTTTGGGATAAGGATGGGTGAGCTACTGGTCAAATGCTTGTTATACGCCGACGATCAGGTTTTGTTCGCATCGTCGGTGGAAGACCTGCAGACACAAGTAGCAGTAATGGATGAGGCGTTTAAAAGGAAAGGAATGAACATTAATGTGAGTAAGACAAAAGTAATGGTGTTCGAAAAAGATGATGAAATGACTGAGTGCAAGATAAGGATTAGAGGTGAAAGAGTGGAACAAGTGAAAGAATTTGTCTATTTGGGGAGCCTCTTTACCAGGGATGGCAAGTGTGAAGGTGATATAGAAAGAAGAGTAAAAGCAGGAAATTGTGTAAACGGTGCATTGCACTCCTTTGTGAGCGGCCAAAACATCTCCAAAAGAGCTAGATTGGCTATCCATAATGGAGTGCTAGTCCCAACACTTATGTATGCTAGCGAGACTTGGGTATGGCAAAAGAAGCAAGAAAGTAGGATTAATGCAGTAGAAATGAGGTCCTTGAGAAGTATGTCTGGCGTTACTTTGAATGACAGGATACGCAATAGTGTGATTAGAGAACGTTGTGGACTGAAAGAGGATGTAGTGACAAGAATTGAGAAAGGAATGTTGCGTTGGTTTGGACATGTGGAGAGGATGAAGGAAGAAAGATTGACAAAACAAATATATCGAGCGAATGTGGATGGAAGGGCCGGTAAGGGACGACCCAGACGGACATACTTTGACCAAATAGAGGATGTATTAACAAAGGGCAAGATAAAAAGTACCCGAAACCGGCGTGCGTGCATGCAACGACTAATGAGTGTTGAGGAAGCGAAAGTGATCTGTCAGGATCGTAGCAAGTGGCAGTCCCTGGTCTCTGCCTACCCCTCTGGGATACAGGCGTGAGTTTATGTTATGTTATATATATATATATATATATATGGAATCACCGAATTTCTGGCTGTGGCCTCCTGTGCCCGGATTTGTAGGCTGGTTCCGCGAGGACGTTTCTTGATTTAAAATACCGTGGTGTCACTCCACAAGGTGCATCTTAATAAAAACTATTTTGTGTTGTCCTAAAACTCATGTCACATAATTTCGTAAGTAAGTTATCGAGGTCTCACGAGATTGGCTTTCATAACAAACTCTACGCATCGAAACTACCATGTTCGCAAATAAGGAAAATTAGGCCTAAGTTATGAACTGAACCATACCTTAGCGCCGGACTATGCGACTCCGTCAAAAGCCCGATGCTGAATCGCCGCAGCCACTCCAGCCAATCGTCTTTAGAAACGCGGCTACTAACCGCATAGGCCATCATAAGATTTTGCGCGTTCACGTACAACTTGCGGATGGACTGTGGGTCACTGGCCACCATGCGTGCCTGAAGGAAAAAATACATTAACGCCATCTTGGATTTGAATCCCACTATTGACAGAGCTGGAAAGTACCTTTGGCAACAAAATTATATTTTTTGCAGCTCCTAAAAATGCTGCTCGTGTTTGTCGATGTTTTGACTAGACTTACAAATGTTAGGAATTTTTTTTGAGGTCGGGTTCTCCGGCATTAAAATACATGTTACTCTCTAATGGTTAGTATTTAAGATCTGAAATATATATATATTAGTTTCCAATACTTAATACTAATACTTATCATCGGTCATTATTTTTATGATTTTTTAAACTTTAAAGCATAAAAAAATCGCGTATATGACTCTAAATTATAAATAGATATCGTTTTATTTGAGCTGTAGTGAGTTATGGATACTAAAAAATATACCAAAATGGCTGAAGGTCTTAGTGACGCCGGTCGTCAAAATTCCATTAATAAGGTATATATTTCTGTAATTTCAAAAATGCCTACTTTTCCCTAACTATTCGTTCGCGCAGCGCAGTAATTCCCAGCGGCGGTAGCCTAGTGGGTAGAGCATCGGACTCGGAAGCGGGAGACCCAGGTTCGATCCCCAGTGCGGGCATATACCTACGACTTGGTTTTCTAAGTTATGTACATACCACTCACTAACCGTGAAGGAAAACATCGTGAGGAAACCTGAGTGTCTGAGCTATTCATATACCTCAGCGCTTGAAATCGCCAATCCGCGGTGGGCACGCGTGGTGATTAAGCCCACTCTCCCCCTGAGAGAAGGCCTGTATATAGGGACGTATATAGGCTGCTTATATAAATCCGTGCGCCCGGAGAACCCAACCCTTAACCACTCGTCTGCCGCGACACAGATCTGTGTCCAACTTAGTATGGGCCACCTATACGTTGCGTTCCGCGAGGGCAGTTCAGGGGTTAAACGATTTGGCGTTAGCTGTAAGATAAGATAAGAATATTCTTTATTGTACACTAGAGCAGATGGTAAAACATTTAAAATACACAGCACAATTGGCGGCCTTATTGCTAAAAGCAATTTCTTCCAGACAACACTATGACGGAAATTTGAAAAGTAAGTTACAAACAATAGGGTTGAAAACTTACCTCTTGATTATTATTCCTCGGTCTTCGCCGCGTATTTTGGAAGTAGTCATCCAGGGACGTAGTCATCAGGGACGACGTCATTTGCGACGAACTGGACTGCAGTTTCGCCACCAGCGACTCATAGTTCTGATGTTGAATTCTATGCTTGACTATGACTTTCTGAACTAGTGGTATGAAGTCATTGAATTTTCGGCCCAGTTGGGTAACGAGAGCGCAGAGCGTCTCCATGGCTGTAGGACGAAGAGTGGGGCATGTATCTAGGCTTCTGACCAATGGATGGATGATTCGAGAAACCAGCTCACTGTAATTCAAGGAATCTGATAGATAGTCCACAGTCTCCATTGCAACTTTGGCGACGGTCACAGGACAGTCAGAAGCGTCGAAAAGTTTTACTATAGAGGGTATAACCAAGTGCATATAGTCAACCAAATTATCATCAAACTTTTGCAGGGCGATTAGTAGTTTCTCTGTCACCATTCGGTCTTTGCTCGTGTCGTGAGCTAGAACTCTTAATATCTGAGGCATCAGTTGAGGTAAATAGACTTTGAATTCTGATCCCAGCGCCACAGCAATGTGTTCTACCAGCAATATAATAGTAGGTTGGAGGGGACTGTTGGGTGTCCAGAATTCCTTTATCAAGTCAAATATATTTTCCAAGTAGTTACGAATGTGCTGCTTGACAATCGCGATAAGTTTGGCCAGTTGTGTAAAAAGGAATTCACGGAAGTTATTATTGTCTGTCGATCGAGCTACGTAGAGAAGATTCGGCGTTACGCGGGAGATATATAGAACGCACTTTATACCAAGAGATTGAAAGATGAAGGTCACCGCTTGGACTACGCTTGTGTGATGCTGTTGCAAAGTCGGATCACGCAGAATCCTCATCAGTGTCGATATGACTATAGCTGGATAGTAGTCGTCTAGAACTGTAGGAGACATGTAGACTAGCAACTCACTGGTTGTCTTTTCAAAATTCAGATCTTCAGCTTTGCTGTCCGCTACGGGGACTAAGCTGGAATCAGGCTTGCAGTCAATTAGGCCTCTCGTTATCTTATGCTTGTAGGGATCCAAAGCCCCTAGGAGGCCCAGCACTCGAATGGTTTCTCTCCTGTCTTTGGGTTGTTGTTCAGTCTTCAAAAAGTTGAGTAGCACATCCATTAGGTTAGGATACTCTGTGTATGGAGTTACTACATAACCAGTAGCACTTATTAGTTGCCCGAAAGCCCATAAGGCGATGCTTCGCTTATCTGTAGCACTAGCATCAGAGAGGAGTTCTAAAAGTATTGCCAAAAGTTCTGGCAACCATTTCTTCAGTCCACTGTTATCACCATTGACATCAGCCAAATCTCCAATGGCTTTTAAAACACTGGTGACTACACCAGGGTTGAGGTCAGACTCTTTCAACTTTGGCACAAGGACATTGAGAATAGTCTCCATGTAAGGCCTGACTAGCTTGGGCGCATGTACTATGAGGTTGTCTAACATTCTGGCAGCCTGTTCTTTGTTTCTGCTCATGCCTGAATGTTCTAACTCAGTTAGGAATTGTATCAAGGTCTTTCTAAGTCCAGGCATGACATATGCAGGGTTGACTGTGCTCAGGCGGCCAATAGTACAGATAGCTAGCTCCCGTATTTCCAGATGTTCGTCATTCATGGCTATGAAAAGGAAGCTAAGGTTTTCGATTTGCGCCAAGTGGGAGTCAAATGTCGAGTCCAAAGATTGTAAGACCCAATAGCGCACTTCGTAATCAGGGTCAGTTACAGCCACAACTAGTAGCTTACCCACAACTTCAGCTGTTAGCATCATGAGGGTTTTCGAATTCACGTTTTGTGTTCTTATAACAGCTGCAGCTAGCAGTTTCACAGATGTTTTGACAGCTTGCATTCTAACTTCTTGGAGGTCACTCTGCAAGAAATGGTCGGCGCATCGCCTGACAAATGTTAGCAAGCTGTGTTGTCCTTCAAAGTTAAAGGTGCCTAGAGTTCTCAAGGCAAGCACAATGCTGGCGGTATCCTGTGGTTCTGCACCAAATGAGAGGTTACACATTTGCTGCTCCAAGTTTCTCGGTATGCCAGGATGGAGGAACGGCTTGTTCCTCAGCACTAAAGAAAGCATGTTGAGTAGTCCTTCAGATATCTCAGCCCTCAGAGAAGGTACATTCTGACTGAGTTCTTTGAGACAAACAGTCAGCATAGGACTTAGGCCAGTGGCAAACATGGCCTCTAAGAGGTCTCTTATGTCATTGACTATCAAGTCTTTAAATGCACACCCGAGAAGGGTAATGGCAGCAAATATAGATGGGTCCACCCAGACTCGTTTTTTTGTTTGAGTGTCTCTGACTGGAAGAGCAGACTTTATGACATCCATAATCCTTGGGATGTAATTGTTTAGGTCATGCTCTATTGCAACTGCCATGAGGCCGAGGGTTGTGAATGCCATGTTTTTATCCTTGTCGCGCCCGCGGACCGCTGACGTTAGCAGGTGGTGCATGGTTACACTGAGATACTTTCTTACAAACACTTCTCTGTTGAAGGCTGCCAACCTTGGGATGATTAATAGCAGTATTTGTGGGACACCCTGGGTCTTAATCATACGCTGGGCCATCACATCTACAAACAAATGGGATTGATTAAGTGGCAACTTTACAAAGTTCAAAATATTTAGCACATCTCTCTAATCTTCCCTAACTACAAGTTTGTAACTTAAAAAAATCCTTATGACAGTCCAAATAAAAGTTCTCTGTATTGGGTCTTAACAGACATAGATGTCTAGTGTCAAAACGACTTGCCAGTAAATCGTCTACAAGGGAGGCCTATGTTCAGCAGTGGGCTATGATAGGCTGTGATGATGATGATCTGTCGGTATTGATTATAAGTTTGTATGTAGTTGTTTATTACTCATTTCCCAAGAAACAATTACACTTACTCCTTTGTAACAAGGTACATACTGGCTGGTAACTTCAAATTCGATATTAGTCTATTCTTGTTTTATATTATGGATATGACATATTTTATTGACATTTATTGAAAGTCATTTTTCCTTGAATTTTTCCTGTTGCATAACATTGATTTAGGTATTAATAAATTATGCATGGTTTCGCTTAAGAATGGGACACGTTGAAATCCCTTTTTTCCATAATCAGAAAGGGAAATCAGTGCTTTTGCGGGATGGGTTCAGGTACAACCATAATGTTACTAACAAACCATAATGTTACTAACAACAGCAGAACACGCCAGAGATGGGCAAAAAGGGATGAATCTAATGTTATGGTGACTTTAAATGCACAAAAAACGGAAATAATCAGAGGAGGTCATAGACATTCGTGTAAAAAGAACCATGATAAAAATAAAAAACCGGACAAGTGCGAGTCGGACTCGCCCACCGAGGGTTCCGTACGTATATAGTCTCGCAGTTTTTCCGAGCTTCTCCCAAACTTCAGACCACCTTTTTATGATTTAATTACAAATGTATAGTTTTCAGATTTTTCCCTGTATTTTTAGTATACCTACGACGATATTACTTGCCAAATTTCATAGAGCTAGGTCAACGGAAAGTACCCTAGAAATTTTGATTCCCTTGAGTGTCCAAATATACGTTTTTTGCGGCATAAACGACCGTAACTTTTTTTTACGTTAACTTAGAAGTTTCATTTTTTCACAGCTTCAAGGGACTGTAGACCTCAGTATATGTTTTAAATTTCAACTCGATACCTCCACCCGTTCCCGAGATAAAGTATCTTGACAGACAGATGGACGGATGGACAACAAAGTCATCCTGTAAGGGTTCCTTTTTTCCTTTTGAGGTACGGAACCCTAAAAATTACCGTATAAATAGATATATGCAAAAACCGGCCAACTAGTTAAAAAAAGTGTATTTTGATTCTTTAGTAACTAAAAGTAAAGATTACTTTCCATTTTTAGGGTTCCGTAGTCGACAAGGAACTCTTATAGTTTCGCCATGTCCATCCGTCTGTCTGTCTGTCCGTCTGTCTGTCAGCCGCCTAGCTCAGAGACGATTAGTACGAGAAACCTGAAATTTGGCATAGACATACCTACATATTAATCCCGACAACAGTAGAATAAATCTTAAAAAAAATATGATGGTACCCTCTACACCTAAACTGGGGATGCAATTTTATTTTCGCCTACACCATAGTGTGGGGTATCGTTGAATTGGTCATTTAAAAACATTGTGGGTGCGGGAAGAAATTTTTTTTTATTTAGGGTTCTGTTTGCAAAATATTAAGCTTTTTTTGTCAGAGTAGGGCGTCCCCCCCATCTTCTGGCCAAACGGTTGATTGTAGAAACGTGAAAATTTCTGGGTAGTAGCACATTTAATGAACTTAAAAGGAAAACTATCATGGCTAAGTAGGATAACAAGTAATAGGCGACCAACTTATGAAAGGAAAACTTCGTACAAAATCCATGGAAAATTATGTTAATGAAGTTCTTACCCTCTTTTGATGGAACCCTGCACTGCGCGTGGCCCTAATCGCACTTGGTCGGTTTTTATTATTTCAATTGTTTTCTTTACAGTCCCTGACCTTTTGCATGATAATTGGTGACTTCACATTTTGGAAGTTTTACACTCTAGACATTGTCACATTCATGACGATTTAACATTATGGATGTTTTACTAAGTAGTCGTTTCACATTATGGACTTTTACTAGCTAGTCATTTTGCCACTCTAGACATTGTCACCACTGTCATCTGCAAACAATGACATTTTCCCTTATAGACTTCCTGATTTGGAGGGTAAAATCTCAAAAGTTATAAATAACATTGACTACATGCCTTAAGAGAAAATCAAAACTTTCTTACAATATAAAAAATTACTCATAGTCAAAACTATTTAGAATATTTAGATGCACAATGCTACATACATACATTCACCAACTCACACCTGTATCCCGGAGGGGAAGGCTAAGTGTTTGGGTTTATATTATAAAATGGTATAGTCTACAAAGAACTTATTAGTGTCTAAAAAGGACTGATTCTCAAAAGGCAAATTCTGAATGTTGAAATTGCAACTTCTCTATACACATACTGATTGAGATAATAAATACCTTGGCAAATCTTTTCAAACTTTTCACTGATGAGCTGTCTGCAGACACTGGACTCATACACAGAGACTGGATACTCCACATTCTCAGTCTTAAATCCATCACACAAGTAACCTCTTTTCACAGAAGGACTGTGAAGCTTTGGATTGATGAATATAATGCCATCAGTGACTCCTATGTCCTTTTGGGTGTCCAGACTCTGCATTAGAGCTGAGTATTTTTTCTCCCACACTGCATTTGCACATCTTAGAAGCTCATTTAAGATAAGCAACCCTCCATGGATCTTGTCTTCAGTTGTTACACCTTTAAGTTTTACTGGAATGTCTTCAAAAGACACCATTGCCTCTTCATAGCATTGCCTATACCACTGCGGCTTTGCTGAAGATTGTTTTGCTGATTCCCTCTGGGCTGTGACTACTAAGGCTGCCCTCAAAGCCTTACCGGCTGCATCTCTGATTTGCATCTTTGGGTCCTTCAATGCTACCAAAATGTGGTCAAAGAAACCTGAGACTTGTTGGTAAAAGTATGTTGGCATGGCTATGGCAAGTTCTTTTAGAAGTAACACAGCTGAATGTCTTCGGCCTTCGTTTCTTTCTTCGGCCAGCCATTCAAAGGCCCTTGTGACTTCAAAGTCGACATATTCTGCCCTCTTGACACCAGAGACAGTGGCGAGGCGGCCGACGGTCTTGGCGGCTAGCTCCATAACGCCAACGTCAGAGGACGGCAGTAGATTGCGCAGGTAGTTGGCGAATCTTGTGATACGTGTTTTGGTAGTGTCGCAGTCGCCGCCAATGAGACAAACTGAAACGAAAATATCAGAAACATGAATCTCGAACTTTTAGTTTGTTTGAACCCAGGTTTAGAAAAACATCAAAAAGCTTTACAAACCGATAGCCAACACTCCACCCTTTTTCTCATGAACGTCATTACTGGACACCATTTCGAAGATCTGATGGTTGAATTCGTCCAGGAACTGGGTGAGCTCCTCCTGCGGCACCTCCCGGAGCTCGGTCTTAGCGTAGAGGTAGAGTTCTCGTGCGGTTTTGATTTGCAAGTCCACATTTCGGGACTTCAGACCAGCTACGAACTGGATAACTTGGTTAGACATTTTGCTGGGGAGACTTTTAACTTGACGATGATCTTACATTTTTGACGATGAAACAAAAGTTTGTTCGTTCGAAGTAGAATCTATCACTAAATAAGCTTATTTTGAAATAAAATCAAACGCATAAAAAACTAAACACAACCGATGGTACAAAACCATAAGCAATTTTTTATAGATAGATACTTTTTTTATAACAGTCAAGCTTTAATAGGGAAGTGCATTGACATTGCATGAAAAACCGGTAAATGTAAAGCACATTGTTCGAGTTATAATCGAATTGAATATTTTTCTTGTGGCAATACTTACATTGATAAAAATATTTTGTCGATGGTTACATGGCCGATTTCATTCAATTTTGAAGCTTCCTTTTTCTGTTTTACAAATGGTATCTGTGTACGGGCGGTCGTGGTCGAAGATTTCCGTATAAATTTACTAAATGAAGGTGCTATAGATTTGGATTTTATGAAAGAGTTGTAGGTTATAAATTGTTAAATAATGATCTTACTCGAGATCAATAATAGAATTATAGAGGAAACACTTACTGTAAAATATAAAAATGCACTGGCACGGTGAGTACGTTACGCCTAGAAAGTTTTGTGATATACTGTGGAGTCAGCTTCGGCCTGTGTGTTAAGTTTACGCATTGATTTTCCGCTACTTGATCCCGAGGCGGCTTAGCCAGGGTCATAAAAAAGTGGATCTGACCCAATTGAGTGTTACTTGACAAGTGTCAGATTGCTGGGTGCGCCCACGTTGGCCACCGGGAGCGCACCTGCTGCTGCCCCCGGGAGGCCGGAGCTCCGGCGGGAGTACTGTCCGCCGGGTGACACTGACACGCGTTACCGCCTATCTCGTCATGTATGACTCATACGTGTTGTGTGTGCCTGTGCGTGCGCTGCGGATACGCTCCATATATTGTTTTTGGATGCCAGTAGTGCTAGTAAACAATGTTATAAAGTTGATATGTGAAATTGATGCAAGTATGCAGCCGTTGGGACATCCAGGATGTTGGGATGACTCTTATCAACTCAATGAGTTGTTTTTGTTTTGCTAAATAAAGCATAATTTGTAACATTTCCTTTACAGTTTAAAGCCAGAGTCTATAGATGTGACGGTAGCGGACTTTGATGGGGTTCTGTTTCATATATCTAATGTCAATGGCGATAAAACCAAAGTTAGGGTGAGTTGTCAACCATTTGTTTATCAATTAACATTACTTGTTTGTTTGTCAATATTTGTGAAATGTACCAATTGTCCTGGAAATAATTATGTCATGAATTAGGTCATAGGCCTCAATAATTAAAAATGAAATGCCTGTAGCTTTACCTGCTAAAACTAATAATTATTGACACTTTTCTGGTTCCAGGTTAGTATATCACTGAAATTCTACAAACAATTAGAGGAACATGGGGCTGATGAACTACTCAAAAGGGTTTATGGACCACTCCTTGTTGAGCCAGAATCAGGTATGAATTATTATTTAATGTATGTGGCATTCGATTGATTAAGAGCATTTATGAGTCACTGTGAGACAGACCTCAATAAAGTGAGCAATTAACCATTAAATTTTGGTCTAAAATTATATTAGTAATTTCCACACTTCCCTGTATAAACTGGTAAGTATGTACAGTCAGTTACAATGAATGTTTGGTTCTCATTCTTATGCGCTAAGAGCAGGGTAATGTTGGGTGTTGCCCAATTGTTGTGCTCTAAATACCTATCATCTCAAGGAGCAATACCACTAGTCCTCCTTTTAAGTTTATAAACATACACCACTTGGTTACTGAGCAGTGCAAAAACAGCAAATCTTGGCTCACTAGGTAGTTTCACTGCATATTGCGTGAAGAGAGAGTGAATTGTTACAGCTAGTTTTTCTGTCCTGTAGCAAGTCAGGCATAGAGCTGTGCAGTTGCGGTTCAGTGGCGGCTAGCAACACTATAAAGTATTGCAATAAATAACTTCAGGTAGTCATAGAGTACCTGATGACATACCTGAGGTAGCTCAACTATTAAATGTTTGTCCAGCTAATTTTATGTTACAAATCTGAAAGTGGTTTCTCAGTTATGCAATTACAAGTAAACCAATTTAAATGAAAAGATGATACTCTCATTGGATTTGAATAGCATGGTATTAAAATTGACACTATAAAGTACTGCAATAAATAACTAAGTTAGTCATAAAGCAATTGATGATGGTTGGTCGGCTCTTAAAGGTAGAGATACCTAATTATATTATAAATGTGAAAGTTGTTAATTAAAAAGTTTCCGAAATCAGCGTATGTATACGCAACAAGTACTGAATGTAGATGAAACGAAAGAGATCTGCCAGGATTGTGGCAAGTGGCAATCCTTGGTCTGTACCTACTCCTTTGGGATACAGGCGTGAGTTTATGTAATGTATGTTACTCAATAATACCATAACAGATTCAAAAGACAGTTAGGTACTTTTTTTAGAGACATATAGGCGGGAACAAGTTGATAAGTTGACTCATACATAAAACCTGATAAATAAAATTACAGACAATTTTTGATAATTTACAATTCTGCTACATCTTTTAAATAATTTAAAAGGTGTAATGAAATAACTCTAAATGCAATTTAAAGTAGTTAAATACATGTAGAACCTGACCTGTTTGATAATAGTTAACAACAGAATGCAATATGTAAAGTATTGTTCAAAAAAACAAGTGTTATGGCAGTGTGAAAAAGTTAAAAGCAAAGTATGAAATACACTATCTCTATGACATTCACACTGATAAGATTGGGTCAGTTTAAAATAGACTCTGATAAGATTGTTAAAAACGAAATTTGGTTTATGACTGGCATGCCTATTGAGGATAAATCATTATTGTCCTTATTATAGGTACTACTAGCAGTCGTTACAATTAAGTACCATTTTTGCATTGATGCAAATACCATCAAGCAAAAACTCTTTAACCTAGTCCCTGCAACAAAATATATCAAAAGCTGCCACTTAGGTCACTTTAGATTCATGTGCTGGAAACTAAATGTCAATGTCAACATATTTTTACCCTTTGCTGTATAAATGAGGAATTTATTTATTTAGTTTGTCTTTTTAGGGTTCCATACCCGAAGGGTACCAAACGGGACCCTGTTACTAAGACAACACTGTCCGTCTGTCTGTCTGTCTGTCACCAGGCTGTATCTCGTGAACCGTGTTAGCTAGTCAGTTGAAATTTTCACAGGTACCAAAAACAATAAAATAAATGTTTAAGGGGGACTCTCATACAAAAAACGGTGTCTAAAGACAGCGCTCGCCATCTAGCGGCCATCTATGTAACCTTCACAGCGCCTATGTCATGTCGTTAAATGTCAACGTTAAGCGCTCGTTGGTTTCTATAGATGGCACTGTTCTCAAATTCGATCTTTGTCTAATGTTGTATAGATAATGGTACGGAACCCTTCGTGCGCGAGTCCGAATCGCACTTGGCCGGTTTTTTGCTGTAGAAGTTAGGTATCCGTAAAATGTACTATTGAAAATCCACTTTAGATCTTACCAGTGTTTCCAGCTTTCATTTTCTAACTTCTTAGCTAATTCTCTATAAACACGGATTTTGGTAGGCGATCGCTTATCAACGCAATGTCGTTCTAGGCTACAACGTGTCGGTCCTACTGGACCTGGAGAATATCCCAGAGGACTGGGAGCAAACGGTGCGGCTAGTCGGACTGCTGAAGCGTAACTGCTTCGCATCGGTGTTCGAGCGCTACTTCCGGCTGCAGGAGGACGGCGATGTCGGCCAAAAGCGCGCCGTCATCAACTACCGGCAAGACGAGACGCTGTGAGTACACTTTTTTTTTATTTAGGACACGTTGACACTTGACCCCACTCACTCCTGATGGTAAACTAAGGGGTCTGAGATGTTCCGTGCTTACCTGTTAAATGCCGGTATGTAGATTTAAGTATGTGTCTCGCTGGAAGTACTTTGGGAGCAATAAAGAATTTGATAATATAGTGCCGTTACTGGGAATTCGGGAATGCTGCACATTAAGTTGGCCATAATCGATTAAGTTCCCTGTAGTCCTGCCTCTGTAATATTACCATATTGGGTTCAAAGATATTTATTTCTCTTAAAGAACTTACAGTTCACTTATTAATGAGAAAATAAAACTTAAAATTAGATTAAATTTATATGGCCTTAATGCATAGGTAAGATTAAGCTTAATTATAATTTAAGACATATAGTTTAAGGTTATTTTTGAAAGCATTCATATTTTCTATGTCCTTTATTTCGGTCGGTAAATTATTATAAAGTTGGACTCCTTCATACATCACACTTCTTCTACCATATTCAGTTCGTGGCATCGTGGTATTAAAAATTATTTACCAAATTTATTCATTATTATACCATCAGCATAAGCAGGCTAGGTGATTGCTTATTGATTGTATAGAGTTGCCTCAAACTTAAATTGGAGTGACATTGTTTTTATACCATCCAAGACATTAAAAATAATAGAAATATTTAGGAAGTCAAATTTTTTTTAATAAAGCTAATGCTAAAACTTAAACTAACATTTAGTTCTTTCGTTGAATGAGGGTGTAGACTGATAAAGATATTATTTTTTGAGGTTACTCTAATATTGATGAATGCACAATGAACACATATGACTTAAGTCCGCCGCATTGTACGTTTTTTTTTAAGTGCAATAAAAGTATAAATAAATAAATTATACGGGGCGTTACGAGCACTTTATGACGTGAGGGACCATTCATAAAGTAAGTCACGCGTTAAGGGGGGGAAGGGGATCGAAAAAGTGTGACAAGGGGCGGGAGGGGTCCTGAGTTTCGTGACGTCACATTTTAAAAACATAATATAATTAATAATTTATTGTTTTGTTAATTTTTTCAAGTTTGATATGATGTTGATAATAGAAAAAAATAATTTAAATGAAAATAAAATTAATTTCGGAACTGCTGTTTTAGTTAAATAATATCTAGATGTCATCATCAGCCATTTGACGCCCACTACAGGACATAGGCCTCCCTCATGGTTTTTCAAGCTTCCCGGTGTTGTACCGCCCGCATCCAGCGACTCCCCGCCACCGTAACCAGTTCGTCAGACCATCTCGTGGGGGGCCTGCCCACGCTGCGTCGTTCGGTCCGCGGTCGCCAGGTCAGAACTTTCGCCTCAACGGTCATCGATTCTCCGAGCTATGTGCCCCGCCCACTGCCACTTCAACTGAGCAATTCTTTGAGCTATATCAGTAACTCGGGTTCTTCTGCGGACCTCCTGCGGAATTCCTGATTCGATCACGCAGTGAAACTCCTAACATAGCTCTTGCCTTTGCTCGTTGGGCGACCCTAAGCCTTCTTATGAGGCCCATAGTGAGCGACCAGGTCTCACATCCATAAGTCATCACTGGCAACACATATTGGTTATACACCTTGTCTTGAGATACAGGTATATTGGACACGAAAATATTAGTTTCCCGAACGCTGCCCATCCGTGTTGGATTCGACGAGTGACCTCTTTCTCGAAGTTGGACTTATCTAACTACACTGTGTGTCGGTATACATAGTGGTCGACAACTTCGGGGTCAGAGCCGCCAGCGTTGATAGGAGTGGGTGCTACATGGGAGTTCGACATTACCTTAGTCTTGTCCATGTTTATTTTAAGACCCACTTTCTTAGAAGCTCCGTTGAAGTCATTGACAATTGAACTGAAATCTTCCATAATCTCTATGTCATCGGCGAATCGAAGGTGAGTGATGTACTCGCCATTTATGTTGATGCTAGAACCTTCCTAGTCCAGAAGTTTGAATAAGTCTTCAAGTGCAGCTGTAAACAGTTTCAAGAGATATTACATCTCCCTGTCTCACTCCGCGCTACGAATGAATAGGATTCGTATTCTGATTCTGTAGTCGGACTGACATTGTGGCGTTTTTCTACAAACACTTAAGAACTTCGATGTAGCGATAGACGATTTGGCACCGCTGGAGAGATTGAAGTACCGCCCATATCGGCTTTTTCGTAGTTCACAATCTCTAAGCATAGTGGTAGATTATACTCCTTGGTCTTCTGTATAATCTGCCGCAACGTATGTTTTTCTAGATGTAAAGTTGCAAAATATGTGACGTCACATTAGGGAGGGGTGAACAACTGTGACGAGGACGGGGGAGGGGTAAAAAATCACGAAATTTGAGTGACGTACTTTATGGATGACCCCTTATAGTTTGAGCCCGATTTTTATGGCGCGTTTCAGAACAACGTGACTAGTGAATTACCTACTTTTTAATAGGTTATTATGAAAGTATTAGTAGTAGAGAAAATAAATTACCATGATTATTTGTCTTTCCACAAATTACTTATATTGTGTGATATTGTACCACTACTGTTGTTCTTAAGGGGCTCCATAGAGTTACAATAGCACCATCAAGGGAAAAAAAATCATATCTTTATTTACAGATCGTATTTGCAAAATGTGTCAGTACAATCTCTCAATCATGTTAATAGTGATTTTTAGGACCCACGACCGAGAACCTGGCCGTGGGGCAAGGTAATGACGCGTCTTTTCAATTCACTTTCATACAAAATGTACTGAAGGGACGGGACGAAGGCCACACAGAAGAGCCAAGGCGAGGGCGCGAACTCTATACAATGCGTCGCGTCTTTTCCGCGCCCTCGCCCTACGTCTCTTCTGTGTGGCCGGGTCCTAAGCCACGGACCCTGGGGTTTTTGGAGTCAATGCTATCTAGTTCTAGGTTTTTCGCCTTAGGTTCACGGTCATAGGTCCTAAAAATTAGTACATGGAGCCCTTTAATTTGTGGATCTTTTATCATGGCCTCTAATGAGATTAGAACGTTGTCTGCAAGTTGTGCATTCACTATTGATATTGGAATAAACTGGTTGCAGGTACGTGGAGGCCCAGGCTGACCGCGTGACCGTGGTGTTCTCGACAGTGTTCCGACACGAGGACGATGTTGTCATCGGGAAAGTGTTCATGCAAGAACTGAAGGAAGGGCGAAGGGCTTCGCACACCGCGCCGCAGGTGAGAACGTGAGAACGCCGCAGGTGTGCCGTGGACTGTTGGAGCTAGTGTAGCTTGGCAGGAGGACGGCGTGGCCGTCGAAAAAGTGTTAGAAGAAATAAGAAAGAAAAACATTTATTTTACGTCACTAAAACATAGATATTACAGATGACATGAAACAAGCAAAACAAAGAGACGAGAGGAACAACATCGAAACAAACGTAAGGTACCCGGGGTTTGTCCATGCAGCTGTAAAATGGCATGCGGGGGGTCACACAAATTCTGAAGATTAAAATTTTACAGTCAATACGACAAAGAAGAATACCACAGAAGAGGTAATTAATTTAGTTCTTGTTAACCGACTTCAAATAAAGGAGGTGGTTCACAAATCGTCCATATATTTTTTATGTATGTTCAGCGATAGTTCTTTACCACATTGTCTCATTTTATAACTTTTTTTCATTAGAAAAGGGGCACCTCCAAGACAATTGGTCCCATATTAATTTGGTCAAGATCTGTTGATTCACTCCATGAGAAAATTATCGAAATCTTCTTTTCAGTGCGTGTTTTTCTTGAAGTCAGTTTTTTTGTTAAAAAAGTAGTCATTTGTCAACAGTGGTAGGTGTAGGTTTTGTCTAGGCTGGTCTCATCAGCTGCGAGAGGTTCAGTTCTATCCCAGACACGTACCTATGACTTAAAATTACGAACGCCAGCGCGTGGAGATTGATCCCAACTTTAGAGACTATTTTTCTTTACGACCTGCGCCTTGATTATGTAACTTCTAACATATACATCTGTGTGCATAAACGAAATACCTACTGGACTTTGTCATACAATTATGTGTCTCAATGTCACTGTCACGTCTCACATATCCACTGTAATGCGATATCCACTATGTGAGATACAGGTTACGTCTCTGTCTAGGTATACGGCAGAGCTAAGTAAATGTTCCGCTTTCGAACACAGATTTACTCGTTGAAAGTTACATAATCAAGGCGCTGAAAGAATCAAATGGAGGCTCACCCGTGGTGGACTCTAATAAATTGATAGTTAGAGAACACAGAGCAGTGGTAGCCTAGTGGGTAGAACATTGGACTCTGAAGCGACAGACTCAGGTTCGATTCCCAGTGCGGGCATGTACCTATGACTTTGTTTTCTAAGTTATGTACATTTTTGAAGTTGTAGTAGCAATCCCACTCGCTAACGGTGAAGGAAAACATCGTGAGGAAATCTGAGTGTCTGAGCTAATCACATAGCTCAGCGCTTGAAATCGCCAACTCGCGGTGGGCACGCGTGGTGATTAAGGCCATACTCTCTCTCTGAGAGAAGGCCTGTGCACTACAATGGGACTTATATAGGCTGCTTATGTAGAGAACACTTTATTGCACATAAAAAAGAAAATCTAATTTAAAAACTAACAGCCCTGAAACACTAAGCTTCCTAAAACTCACTGAACCGTTATTGCAGTTGTTCTGTACCCGGAATAATGTCCCGCAGGTTCTTTTCTCCCACCGGGAGCCGCCGCTAGAGCTGATGGACACGGATGCTAAAGTCGGCGAGAATATCAGCTACGTCACTTTCGGTGAGTCATCCCATTTACTTTGTCCTCGATACATAATGTGGGCTTGGAGGAAGTGAGTAATCTTTGCGTTTTGTTTGGGAATTAATTGTTTGTCACGATTGGGTTCCAGCATAGTTTCCCGAAGTTGTAAAACAATAGCTCTAATGCCCAGCAATATAACTTGACTAAAAATCCGCGCAGTCGGGATGTGTTTGCGTTGGACACGTAGGAGATTTTTTTCTTATTTCTTGTTAATTCGCCTTGACTAAAGTCCGAAGAACGCATCCCGCGTGCCCCGCCAATGAGGCCTGAAATTCGTCCATGCGAAGTCAGTCATTTGATAAAGTTATTTATCGAGAATTAGTTACTGCAAATTAGGTATTAGCGACAAGCAGGACACATACGGGTTTTGTTGCAAGGAAAAAGCGTGATTCTTAGTTTAGAATTGTTCCCAGTTTCTCGTACACTAACAAGCTGTTAATCTACTGTTGACAGCTATCAATTGACCAAAGAGCATACATAAAAAAAAAACCACTGACAGCTGTCAAAAGTAGATTAACAGCTTGTTAGTGTACGAGAAACCGGGGGTAAATGTCATAGATGACTTTGTCGAAAATCGAAAATCTATTTTGATTCGGCATTGAGAAGAGAGGAATGTGCTTAGCTGACGGCCAATCTCATATAGCCTGTCGAAGAGACAATATAGTCACTTGGTAATAAAACGCGCCATACAAATCGGGCTCAAACTATGACGTCACAACTTGCACGTAACCTTATAATGTATGAAGCGTTTATCAATATTTGAGCTATCTCGTAAAATAATGTTTTTGTAGTACACCATTATAAGGAAACGTTCAAAAGTCAATTTTTTTTTTTTACCCTCGAATAAAATTTTTTTAATTTTATTGTAAAATTGCTATTTTACCCCCGTGGGGTTTTGTTATATATACAACCATTTTAAAAACATGGTTGTATATATAACAAAAATTTAATTTGCACGGATATGTACTCGTTTATTTTTTTATTTTACAATTTTCCGACTTTTCGGTACTTTTGGGATGACAGGCGTCTTTTTGAAAGCATTAACTGTTAGTTTACTACCCTCGGCAAAACTTAGAAAAAAATATTGAGTTACGTTCCAAAAATATTTTGGCAAATTTTTAAATTTTAATTGGGAAAACAATTATTTTATATTATTGAAATTAAAACTCAATCTACAGAACAATTTGCAAGTCCGAAACGTCGGAAAATTCTATGAATTAAAAAAATAAACGAGTAAATATCCGTGCAAATTAAGTTTTTATTATGTCTAGTGCTCGTCTTAACCTTAGAAAATAGTATGGTAAGTAGGTATATAGAATTATTAAGGCTGCCCTTACGTATGTCATGTCTCGCTCGCACTTTCTAACATTTTAATGGAAAATAATTACTACACTTGATAAATGTGGTATAGTATATACTTTATTGCACACGAAAAACAGTACAGGAAATATGACAATACGAAATTACATGTACAAAGGCGAACTTATCTCTGTGACAGATTTCATCCAGCCAACCAGCAAAAGTGGTCTGAGGCTTTGACATATATAGTTTTCGCAATGGAAAGTCACCATAATTTGATGATAATTCATACGTCCGTTCCCCGCAGTGCTATTTCCGCGGCACACGTGCGCGGCCGCGCGGGACAATACCATCGATCTTCTTCACATGTTCCGGGACTATCTGCACTACCACATCAAGTGCAGCAAGGTAAGCGCCCCGCCGCCATTCTCTACGACCAAAGCACAGTTCATTTCGCATTTACTTGCGTTACATGTTCCAGCATTATCTGTACTGCCACATCAAGTGCATCAAGGTAAGCGCTCTGACATGCTCACCAGCAGTTCATTAAGTATGTACAAGGCACTACATCTTGCAGTATTATCATCATCTATTTAATGTAAGTAGAAGTTTTATCTATATCCATGCTAAATTATTTATGCAGCGTTAGTATCAACAAACTTCACGACCAGGGGGAAGAGTCTCTTAAATGCGTCGTTGTTCAATAAAGTGATATCAGACGGCCATGTTTGTGTACTTGACACTATCAGTAGTCTACTAACTAATCGCATTCCAACCCGTGCAACTTCACTCCTCGCCTCGCGCGTTGCGATCTTCTTCTTCTTCTTTGAAAGAGATGTATAATTATTTTATTTTGCGCGGGTCAAACCATTGGAACGACATTCTACTGATATTGCTTAGTAGACTATGAAGTAGTGGCAAATAACAGCTATTGTCGTGCTAATATCATTCACGAAAAGATTTGTTTTATTGCAAAATGCAAAATCGGTTAGGCAACACTTCAATGATAACTTCTTTAACAACTAAACACTTGGAATGATTGTTATAGTGGATTTTTACTGCTGCTTTTTATAGAAGCCGTAGGAATCCATACCTCCAATTGATACGCATCAGTATTTCACAGCGCGATGCATGCTCCATGTACGTTTTGCTATAAGTTTCCAAGTGAAATCTAAGTTTCTATTAGTCTAACCCCCGGTTTCTCGTACACTAACAAGCTGTTAATGTACTGTTAATAGCTTGTATGCACTTTGGTCAGTGGTTTTTTTTGTATGCACTTTGGTCAATTGACAGCTGTTAACAGTAGATTAACAGCCTGTTAATGTACGAGAAACTGGGAGTAAGTTTTGTATCTGCAGAAATCTAGCACTCAATACGCAATACTTTAATGCGGCCATAAGTTTGGTAAAATCTTAAATAACAGATAAGTAATGTTAAAAACCTATTTAGTGGCCAAAAATTCCACCCATGCCGGGTCTTGAACCTGCGACCTCTGGCTAACCGTGCCAGCGCTCTTCCAACATTATCGACCCTGTCAGGCATAGCAAAAGCCTTATAACTAGTTGTATATTGTTTATCAGCTGCTAGATTTCCATAGATAACAAATAAATAAAAAATAAAATAAAAGTAGATATTTCCTTTCATGGTCATTTAATAGGAGTTTCCGTCGGCAGGTGTACGTGCACTCTCGCATGCGCGCCAAAGCGGGCGAGCTGCTCAAGGTGCTGAACCGAGCGCGCCCGCAGCCCGCGCGGCCCAGCGACCGCAAGACCATCACGTACGTATCGCCTTGTGTCATCAGCATCACCTTCAGCCCGTCCATGTCCACTGTTGGCTAATGGCCTCTTCGTGCAAGCGCCAGTCGCTATTTTTCTCCAGCTGTTCTTCTCCAGGTCTTCCCCGCTGCCTTGTGAATGTCGCCGCGCCACATGGCTGGTGGTTGGCCTATACTTCTACGTCCGGTCCTCGGTTGCCACTCTAGCAGTTTGCGACTCCATCTTTCATCCTCTCTGCGACAAATATGACCTGCCCATCTCCATTGTGTAGTAGCGACCCTTCTGTGTATAGGGACCTAATTGGGTATTTGACAAAATATCAAATGAGTTACTTTTAAAACGGAATTTTGTATGAAAATACGGGCTTATGACGTCACATTTCTGAGCACTCTTTTTATGTTTAATCTATTTAACAATTGTAATAACTAGTAATTGACTAAAAGATATACATTTTCCGAGATATTTTGTAATTTTTGTTTTAATCGAGCATATGAAATAATTTATTGTTGATCGTGTCAAATACCGTATTATGCACACTAATCAATCTGGCCGTGCTTGTCCATTGCTGGACGTAGACCACCCCCAAGGCACGTCACTTCCTTTTGTCCTAGGCCATCCGCAAGCAACCGCTGCCAGCAATCTGCCTCAGATCGTCGGTCCTGCGATCTGGTGGACGTACCAAGTCCTGTCTGGAATCGGCAGACGATTGGAATCGTTCAGGATTTGGTGCGCGTAATACCGGGCGACATTTTAGTCACCTGACAAACTGAGGGATCTTTCTACTCGTCAATAAATCAGCTGTTTCATACATTTGGTGCAGTACTGCTTCTATCTTATGTATGGAACAGCTCATTTTTTTTTTGCTCTGATTTGTTTGGCCCCATAGTAAAAGTTGTTTATATTTATGAGTAAAAAGCCCCATTAAAGTTTGGCAGTTGACTAAAATGCCACCCCGTATAAGGGCTGGTCTCGGCGAACATCTTGTGGGAAAAGCTGCGTGAAGAGGGAAATAAATAAAACGGAGGAGACTGGTGGGCCGCCCGCAGCACATAATGCTCTAATGCCCCCACCCTAGGATGTTGGGCTACTGCATGCATGCATTAGCATTTGATGTGACTGGTCATCGCTTTTGAGGACCAGTCCCTCGCCAGCACTACGGCATTGGGTGCTGGGACCGACTTATAAAACAATCATGTTTGATATAGGAAATAATGTTTAAGTAGGACTAATAGCCTGAATAGAGTAAGTAACTTAGGAAATTTATAATTAGGTTACTTACACAACAATGTAATTTCCTTTTTTATGTACAATAAAGTGTTCTCTACCTATCTATCTAATGTACATTTTCTAAACGTATTTGTATAATCTTCATTGCGCTTACAAACCATGTTTGTCACTACACAATCCCAAATGAAGAGCTGAGTCCAATTTATGATGAACATTCTCCAAAGACTTAAGAAGATAGACTTTCTAATGATCCAGAATTTGGTTACAAAGTATTTTTTCCAACTGTAATTCCGTTATTTTTTTTTAAATAGTTATACATTCTGAAACTTAGCCAGTCTCCAAATCATCAGAATAAAAAAAATATCGGTTCCCAAGCGCCATTAATGGGCAAGCCAGCTTTTAAACTAGCCTCGAAGTTCCTCGATTTGTTTGCTTTTCTTGGTCCACTGTTTCAAGATGCTTAGGTTAGAGAGTGTCACGTGTAACCGTGCAGCGCGCAGTTGACACAAAGCTGCAAGCCTAATTTAATCGTTCTTTTTTCGCAGAGGGAGAACGTTCGTGAGGCGAGATTGAGTGTTGCAATCCGGCGAGTAACTGCCGAGCACAGCGTCAGCTGACCACTAACCTTTGTCTACATTCTCCTCAGCAACAATACACAGTATGGCCAAAACTCTAGTCTGTCGTGAACACAGCATTGATCAGGCAGCGCTGCGATTGGCCCAGATTCGCAATTCCTCCCTGAACGTAGCCATTAACCACAGCTCTGCGAGTGGTCGATGCAAGCGAGATAGTTCCTGATTGGCTATGAAGTTACAGACTGAGTTTTTGCCCATAGTGCTATTCTAATAAGGTTCACTTCTTCCGCGTGCCGATTCATCTTCGGATGTCGACGGTACGAAGTAACGTTATCGGTTACGGTATCGTAACGTTTGAGTAGCTTAGTAATTATTCTGACAATGTGCGTGTTTCTGGAACTTCATATTCACATCGGTTGTACAAATATTAAATTAATACGACTATAATTAATATTTTACACACGTGACAGGATTCTTGAAATTGTCAATTTCTTATTTAATATTTTTTTAAGTTTTTAACGTTGAACTAAAACATTTCGACTAAACTATTGTCCTGTTGCCAACGTGAAACTGATATGCTCAAGAACATAGCGACGAAATGTGCACATTGTAGGTAAATGATCAAAGGCAGAGTCGAACTACTCAAATTTACGCTAGTAAATTCAACAATAAATGTTGCTGCAGTATTTGTTGAACACAAAATTATGCTTTATTATACTTTAATGAGAGTTTTATCTAGAGGTGGCACTGTTGTACAAGTTGTTCCTGAAACTGGTTTAGTGTTCATCGACTACTCAGTCCTCCGGTCGCGTTTCTCTTAGCTTAGAGTAATTTTGTTGACATTTATTCTATTTCCGATCCTCATTTAGCGTAAAATGTATGAACGATAAAAATATTAATCGTATAATTTGTTTCGGTTAGCCCGTGTGTAAATTAATGTATATCTCTGGAAGACATCAGGTATTTTGCACAAACTTGTAAGAGCTATGTACCTCTATTCGAGGATATATATAAAGTACTAATCCTGTATGTAGGTTCATAAATCTATTTATATGCAATATACGAACAATAATTTATAAAGGTTACTCTTTCGTTTCTAGGTAGGTCCGATTCAATTTATTATGTAAGTAAAAGTGTATAGTATCTCTCAATAGATTCTTCCAGTGACAAGAGAAACATTGATACACAAATGTAATGGCCTTATTTACTGTTGGATTGGTTTCGGTAGTGTCGCGGGCGCAGCGAGGGCTACGGAACTGTACACTGCGCGCCGTGTGCGGAGCAGTCAAACTGCGATCCCTGCACCGCGAGCAATGTAGTGCCTCCGTGTAAGAGCGGGCGCCCGCAGCCAGTCGAGTGCACTTTGGTTGATAGACTCGCTAGTTTAGGGTGCAGATACACTAGTGTCAGACGATCAGTTCGTGCAACACTTTCAACAATTCCCAACTGAGCATTTTTGTAGATTTTTTTAGAGCGAAAAAGAATATAGAGATGATTATAGAATTGTTTCCTTTAGCATGGTCAAAACTTTTGTTTACTATGTCATTATGTAGCAATCTACCTTAGGCATTAACTGCACAATACATTTGGTAATCTCGCAGTGGTTTGCTCAAAGCTTATCGGATACAAGAACGGCTTGCAGAAGCAGTCGGGCGGCGAGAACGCGAGCTAGATTGTAAGGAAGTCCTTGAACTCCAATGAGACGTGTCAAAGTATCGAACTGTCGAGTCATGGACTGAGAGTTAGGCTAAAAGTATGAATATTCCGGTCGCAATTTTAAAATTCATGGGTATAAAATAAAGTAATTCACTAAGTCATAAACGTAAATAAAATTAATGAGATGATTGATAGTGACATTTTACTAATAAATTAAATTGACAGGTTCAGAGCAACATGAGCTTTAGGTTTGGTTAGGAGCGAACGTAATTCATTCAAGGCATGTAGGAAATTTTAGCTAACTTGAATTTTATGTAATTTTAATTTGCAAGATGTATTATTTATGTATTAAAGTGTAAGTTAAATGTTGCTTTAAAGTTACTGCTTACAAAATGATCATTGTTTTTACTATCAGTTTAATGCCAGATATGTAAACTTAGCGCAAGCGGATGTTATTTGTGAATATGTAATTATTCTTGTGATTTAAAATCCGTTTATACTGTATTTTTTATTTTCTAGATTAAACAAAACATCTTACTGCATTAATCACTATTTTGCTATCCTATAGAGATTTAGAAAATATACATTAGGCAACTCTCTAGGTACCTACTGCAGCTACTATAATTCACATTAGAAGTCAAAAACATGAAGCAAATACCCACTAGACTATCCCATTTGCAAGCGAATCTAAAGAATATACTAAACATGTTTTTTGAAACTACGCACTAACGGCCAACGACTGATAATCCTCTTGATTATGGTAGATGCAACACTGTACATCCACTTTGTCCGTCATTAACGACCTAAAGATCGACAAGTCTACGATAGAAGTCGGAGCTACTTAATAGCTTCACATATCCTTCACATAGTCAACAAAACCGCCACTTTGAACATTTAGGTATTCCAAACACCTAACAGAAATACAGCTAAGACATTCGTACACACAAAACGATTAAACTTCGGTTGATACCTGGTTCTACCCTTTCCTTTAGTCTGCCGTTTTGCTCTTTTGAATTAGCTGAATCTACGACCCTATACGATTGAGATTTCACATTAACTGCCAAAGTAGCTTTCATTTGTTTTTATTTTAATGACTTCATTGATTAAAAAGTGCAATGTAGCGTGGGCCACACAGCGGACGTGGGGCGAGGGCACGGAAAAGACGCGACGCATTGTCGTGTGTGGACTTCAGTACATTTTGTTTGAAGTGAATTGGAAAAGACGACGCGTCTTTTCCGCGCCCTCGCCCCACGCCCTTTCTCTGTGGCTCAGGCCTAAGCATCACTCTAGAAGCCGCCCTCGTGTAAATATTAGAATTTCATCTTGTTGTCTGAGGGCGTGGGCGACGTCGGGGACTTGGGCGCTCCCAGCTTGGAGAGGTGCGCCACCTTGGTCGCGAACTTCACGAAGTTAGACCCTGACTGTTGCTCTGGCCGCGTTGTGTCTTCAGACTGTCTAGGCGCGTCTAGGGAACCTGGAAGATGTTATATGAGGGAGTTGGGAATTGGGAAAATCTAAAGCGCATCACACGTGCGCTACATATTAACCTGTGGTTTTAACCAATTCAAAATATTTATTGTCTTAATTTAGACTTGGCCTTTTCCAGGTATTGCAACATAGTGACAGGCTAAAATAGGAACATTTTGTTGTCACAACGGGTTGTCGGATGACACCTTGTTGCTTGTTGTCTTGTTTTATTGTCCATCTGTTGTTACATAATAATGGCTGCAGAGGGACTGAAATAGAACTGCCTATATTTTTTTTATTCTGTATTAGAATCCATAGGTACTTATTTCATTAGCCTCCATTTAAACAAACCGTCGATAGAAATCGTTACAAGACGGTAAGCAATGTCTATCAAGTTCTTTGCTCGTATTTGTTTACACCGAGACCTAAATGAAACTAAATATAAGTAATAATATATATAAAAATGAATTGCTGTTCGTTAGTCTCACTAAAACTCGAGAACGGCTGGGCCGAATTGGCAAATTGTTGTTTTTATATATTTGTGGAAGTCCAGGGAAGGTTTAAACGGTGAGAAGAAAAAAAACTGTTGACGTCGGTGATACGAAGTTCACGGGGTCATCTAGTAAGTAATACATTCGACAGCACATCGACCTTTACACGCGTGCACTTTATTCGAATGTAAAGATTGATGTACTATTGACTGTACCTACCTAATGTAATATCGAATCACACAAAAAGTCTGGTTCAGTCGACCTTTAAGCGTCCACATTATTCAGATACGCCGCATCTTAACTTTTGTCCAATGGCGGCTTTTCAAAGAAAGTGTATACTTACTGAAATGTTGATCAGCTGCTAGTGGCTATTAATTAGTTGCGAAGTTGGTATATCCCGTCATACTAAAGAGGAGTAAGCATTGAGGCAGCTGAGCTTTGTCTGAAGTAGATAAAAAAATATGGTGGGAGGCTTCACCAACTTTAGGTTGGTTGGTATTGCCTCTACGAAACTGGAGTTATAGTAATGGTTTACTCACTCTGATGCGGTGACATCGTTTGCTCGGACTCTAGCTTTTCCAGATCCATTTGCGATTTCGTTTTCTCGTGCAGGAGCTCCAAAGCTTGCGTTAGCAAAAACAGACAAATCTATGTCAGTACGGAATAAATTATTCAGTCTGATGTGTACAGAGTTACTATCTTACCATATCTTATCAACCCGTGTTGAATTGTTCTTAGATTTATCTAGGTATGTACAACTATAGGACTTTTTAGTCACGAACGCAAATGGTCCAAAAACGCTGCATAAACTAGCATAAAACATCTGCACTCCGTAGTACAATATTATGAGTAACCGTAGGCACTGACTGAAAATTAGCGCGGAGGGCTCACTCTCTCAGCACAACGCTGAGTCAGCTGCCTTTTGTGGCAACTAAAGGCCCCCATTGACGATGCGTACAACACTAAAGGAACTGCTAGCATTCCAAAATGTAGAAAACGCCGTCTATTTTTAACACGGCGTCCACGAATGGATTTCCAATCGGATGTAAATCCATCACAGGATGCCGTCCACCCCGCTCGTGAATGCCCAACACGGCGTCCATTCTCCATTCATGTTATGTCAAATTGTCAACGTCAAGAGATTTAGCTTGGGCTTCATTGAAATGTACAGGAAAAATCCTTGTTTGTGGAAAAATCAATGATGCCGACTACCATAATAAATATGAGAGAAAAAAGACGAAAACGCAAATGCTGATACCGTCATTGATCAATCTTCATTTTGAAGAACGGCCGGACGCGCCGACCCGACCCGGCGGATGCACCGTCATCGTCAGTGCCTTTAAATTCAGCGTGCATCAAATTGGATTTGGATGCCGTAAATTTGGTCGTAGGTATCGTCAATGGGGGGGCCTTTAGACATCACAGGCTGAATCTATGTTTTGTTTCGTCTGGTGTGTATTTAGTTTTCTTTCTGTTGTTGATCATATTATGTCACTTATCTGTTCATTTTGTTTCTGTGATGTGTCTTGTTATAATCAATGTCTTTTCTTTTTATTTTAAAGGCCATTGATTTATGTATTTATTGTACAACAATAAAGCAAGCTCAGTATGGACTCAACCCGATAATGTATCGGAAACTTGAGCTCATTTCACTGTGTAAACTTAACTGCTCAGCTGTGTAACCTTGGTTTGAATATTACCCCATATAATCTGTTGGTATTGAAATAGCGCAAAACCCAGTGATTGGTTTTTAGGGTTCCGCGCGCGAGTCCGACTCGCTCTTGGCCGGTTTCTTTATTCGTAGGCAAAACCTGAAAGCGTTTCTTTAGTATCTATCTATTCACATTTCCAACAAGGAAGTTTATCATTCTCAATATTAATTTTTCGCGTTAAGTTTGACGATCATGAAAAATTTCGGTGTTTAGCTGTGGTAGCGCGGTCGATAAAACACTTGCCTAGCATTCAAGAGGTAGTGGGTTCGATCCCGGGCAATGTACCTACCAATGAGTTTGTTGTCTAAATAACGCAGTAATACGAGTACCTAGTTATAATATTCGTAGAACTAATGTACCTAATGTACATTTGTGAATTTTTAGTAGCAAAACCACTCGCTTACTGTGAAGGAAAAAGTCGCGAGGAAACCTGAAGTTATATAAAACAGAAGAATAATAAATTGAAGATCCTTTTTATTGGAAATTGTTTAAAATAATAACAATACTGAAGAAACGGTTCTCAGTCTTTGCGTTATTGCAATAACAAGATTTATTAATGGGTTCAGACTATTGGAGTGGATGAAGACATTGAGGGTTAATCAGCGACGGTAAAAACTATTCGTACCAAGGGGCTACCTAATCCTTCGGAATGCGAAAACGCCTCATACACTCGCCACTAAAGTTACTCATGTCCGCCACAACGATTCCATCGACTACTTACATACATAAGACTACTTACCGTCTTTCAAGCTCATGGAGTCCATCTTAGCGTCCTGTATGGTCTCGAGCTCCTGCCGGAACTTGGAGGTGATCTTGCGGCGCTGGTAGTCCGCTTCAATCTGCTGCTTGGTGCGCGGGATGCGGAAGCGGAAGCAGCAACACACCATCACCACTGCGAGGAGGATGAATGTCGCCAACATAGATAAGAGTCCTAAGTCGCCAGTTATAACTAGGTATGTCAAAGAAAGAGTCTGGACAGCTATCTGCTTCTCGCTTTTGCAGTAATAGGGACGCTATTGTGTGAGATAGCGGCAAATGGTTAATAATAATAATAATTTAATTGTTTACCCAATAAATAATCGCAACAATCGACGCTATTGTAACGTTCTGCTGTTTTAGGCGGAATCGTGTTTTTTATAAACAATTTAGGGACATGAGAGAAAGAAATAAAGACATTTATTATACCAACAAGATACATCACAGAAAAAAATAAGCAGATAAGTAACATAATATGCACAATAACAGAAAGAAAACTATAATAAATACGCAACAGACAAAACGAATAAATAAAACAGGTCCATAGATGTGGACTGTGGTGTATCTAAGTTGCCACAAAGGGCAGCTGACTCAGCGTTGTGCTGAGGAAGTGATTCCTCAGCGCTGATTTTCAGTCAGTGCCTACGGTAACCCATAATGGTACTACGGAGATACGAGCGAGCAATCGTAGCAAAAAGCATCTACTAGCCTCTTTGTTTACTCACCGAGTGTAGTCACGGCAGCTAAGGCAAGGAACAAGATTTGCCATAGCCTCAAATTCCCTGCGATAGGCCTCTCCAGCCACTCCGGCTCTTCAGAGTTTTTCGTAACGTCCATTATGATGTCCATCTTTTGGGAAATTTAATTTTTCCCAGCAGGGAAAGTGGAACAAAGGGACGTCCGCTACGAGCTTTATAGAAAATAGAACTAATTGCCCTAATTCCCGTTACTGGGTGGTTATGAGCCACACCTTGAATTACGCGATCCGACCCAAGGGGAAAGACACACCCTGGCTTCGCAATTGTCTCTTTGTTTCATTAGTGTGGATCCGGAGCTTAGCAGAGTTTGTGCTATTATAAGAATCATAATCAATTCAATTCAGTTCTTAATTATGGCTACCCTAAGGATTCTGCCAATGTCGAGTTTAATCATGAACCTAGTCTTGATACAAGGGGTGATTTTCAAACTACCCGCGCGCGGAACTTTTGTGTTCAGGATTGCCAGTTAGAAAAATCAATTGTACCTTAGGGATGGGCAAGCCGAGTATCGATTTACAGAATTTTATGAGGAACACAAGAAAAATATAATATTCTTTGATTAGGTACTTTGACTTCAAAAAATGCAATCAAATTAGTTTTTCTTATTTTGATAGTGAAAATAATGATTTTTTTCAACATTTATTGAGTCGCGATCGGAGTCTTCCTAGGTGTGTTCGTTTTTTTGCCGCAGACAACATTGTTTCGTCTTGTCTCTCTTTCGCTTTTACGACTGTTTCACCTCCGCAGAAAATAGGGGTGTCGAAATCTGTCCTCTAACCTCCGATAAAATAATTAAAATTTCTAAAGATCGAAGATGTATCTTTTATGATAATTGTAGATTCATTCGTGTAAAGGTTGTTCTAAGTGATGTTGTGTAAGATCGTTTGTGTTCTTGCGACCACTCTGTAGCGATTATAAAAATTAAACATGGCCTCGAACCGAGGAATTCAAATCGGATCCGCGTGGTTTCAACGGAAACTGAACCTGAGGCCGCAGCACCGGGGCGTGCACCTGGTCACCGAGGAGATCCTCAAGCAGGTCCCGGAGCTGTCACAGTTCGCGGTCGGACTGTGCCACATCCAGAGTGAGTGTCGTACTGACTCGCCGACCTGCATCCTCAACTTGTCAGATTCTGCTGCAAACTCTCGCGCTGTTTTGTAATGCCCGTTGCGTCCCATATGTTTTGCGTACTGCAGTGGGTTGGTGTGGTGTAAACGGAGCTGGTGTACGTGTGTGACGAGTGTTGCGCTTGTTTCCAGTAATGCACACATCGGCGAGCCTGGCGCTCAACGAGAGCTGGGACCCCGATGTTCGGGACGACATGGAGATGATGCTTAATAAGATCGTCCCTGAGGGGCTGCAGTATCGCCACTCCTGCGAGGGGCCAGACGATATGGTCAGTACACTATCTGCACTGTTTATGTTAACGTCACACGATCGCTAATGGATAGATTAGCGCTCATTTAACACAAGATATTTAAATGTGGAAACCGATTTACTCATTGGCAATAATTCATTTGTTTTGTTGACTTATCTCACTTTGGTGAGAAATGGTGAGATGTCAATTTCTAGCTTTAGAGAGAAATGTTGCTATCCCAATCTTGAGGTCAAGAGGTTGTCTATATAATGCCAAGTTCAAGTGTGTAATGCAATATTATTCTTATTTTCTTGGTGGACTTTAAAGATATAATAGCATGGAACTTTCGATAATAAATCAAACTGCAGCATCTGCACACATCATACACCAATATGATGAAGATGCAGTGTAAGAGTGCAGTTCTGCTGATAATAATAGAGTCTAACAGTGTTATTTATAAAAACACAATTCCTCTAAAACACTGCTCAGAGGCTGTTTAAATTATCTTTGGTTATGTTTTTCCCTTTACAGACTATTTAAACTGCCACTGAGGAGTGCTTTAATGAATTGTATGTTTATAAATCTAGGGTCGGCAGACTAAAGAACTTAAGTCGAACTGGCATTACATTTTTGTTCTATACAACATAATTAATTGAAATAGCAGTATGCTTAATTTTTGTATAATATATATTTCTGTATATTGGTTTTAAGTTTAAAATGGCTGAAAGAAGTGGCATGCGCTGGAGGAGTCCTGTATCCAGCAGTGGACCAATATGGGCCGATTGATTGTTGGTGGATTGCAATAAAACTTTGCCAATACATATTATGTTTATTTAAACACATTGGGATTTGTTTCATCTGACACTTATATTGAGATTTCTCTATAAGAAGGTTTATAATATAAGGCTCTTACTTCATTTAGGGCTGCAAATGCGATCCTATCACTATGCCTACTACATCTGTCTGTTCATCGGACCTATAAGAGGATCAGTACCCTTTGGGAGTGGTATCCCAAAAATTTGTTAATGAGCTGAGGTTCTATGTCTCTGGAACATAATTTGCATTATGATCAAGATACAATCAACCATGTTTGATACTATTACCATGGAAGGCATTGTGACAACACAAGTGATGACTGAACTACTGATCAGCTGTTATAATAATAACTTCCACACAGTACAATCACTTGACCTACCGAACTACAATACCCTGTACTATGGTAACCAGGCAAGGACATCACAAACTTGAAAATACACCCAGACCGGCTATTTGTACAAATGTACAGCGGCCCCCAGTGGAAATCGAACCCACGACCTCTGTTTTGGTATCTAAGCGCCTTAACGGCTAGACCAACAAGGCAGTTATTACAAAAGAAATTTGTTTTCCTACACAGCCTGCGCATGTGAAGGCGTGTTTCTTGGGCTCCTCCCTGACTATTCCAATCACCGACGGCAAACTCAACCTCGGCACCTGGCAGGGAGTGTGGCTCTGCGAACATCGGAATCATGCTGGCAGCCGAAAGGTAAACTTGTTATTATCTTATATTTTCTGTACTCGAGTTGTAAAAATATAAGCTAAAGTCATTTTGTAAAAAAACTCAGGTGTGTATCTCGGAGGAGTTGACAGTGACTAGGGTTTACCACTTGTCATTATTTAGTTGTTGCATGCACACATGCTGGCTTAAAAATGTAGTGCATTTAAGTAAAAGTTATAAATTGACTGAATTTACGGAAGTAGTAAAATTATTCACTATTTCAGTGAATACAAAATTTTAATTTTTAAACATAAACATTTACATACAGTCACATACATTGCGTCTGGCCCCAGCCGGGATTCGAACGCGGGACCTCTCGCATGGTATGCAGATGCACTACCGCTGCGCCACGAGGTCGTTATTAGTTAGGTTTCACTGCTGACTTTACTATGTTTGCCGAGCGATACAATTGTTTTAACAACTGATGCTTTTTAACTTCTTCTTGTTGTTTTTATAAATACATATAAGTCGAAGAAAGTTCTTTATAACATTTTTTTTTCCTTAATAAAAAAGAAATGGTAGGTACAATAAAAAAATTTCTTCAACAGCATTGACAACTTTAAAAAAAATATACAGTTCAGACCAATAACAGACATCCACATAATATAAGAGCCTGAAGGAATTTTCTCAAAAAACAAAAGTTTAATCTGCTCAGTGAGTATTGGGCACTGAACTATATTTACTGAACTAGGACTGGCCAGAAAATCCTTAATTCTAAAAACAAAACATCAGGCATTCATTCAGTGTTTAAAAATGTATGGAAATTGCAAGCGCAGTGTTCACTGGAAGGTCAAGCCCTATGTTAGATTCAAGTACATTCCAATAAATTAGAACCTCATTCCTAATGCAATGCAATAACGATTACAAGCAAGGTTTATCCATTTTGCAGAGACTTGACTACATCCACAAATTCTGTATCTTCTTCTTCAGCATTTGTTTCGCTACCGTTAGATGATGGGTCCTTCATGAGTCCTCCATGGCGATGGAGTCCATGATGTAGTCCAGGTCGACCCTGTAGTAGTCCTGATGTCAACAGACCATCGTGCAGGTGGTCTGCCTATGGTGTGAGCTTTCCGAAGGCTGCCCATGCAAGTTGTATCCTACGGTCTAGTTCACATTCTAGAGGGGTTATTTCCTAGGATAATACAAATTCTGTATAGTATTGTCTTTTGACTTTTCCATTCTTGAATACCAACACTGATGTTATGGGTTCAATTCTTACTGGAGGCTGATTCAGAAATACCTGATTTGTACAAATAGCTTCAGTCTGGGTGTAATTCCATGTCTGTGATGTCCTTGCCTGGTCACCATAGCACAGTGTATCCTACTTTGGGACCAGAACCATGATCTTTATAACTATGTATGTGATCACTTTTAACTTTTCCATACTTACATCAATACACGCTGGCATCTGGAAAATGATGTAAATAAGAAATTACTTTCACGAATTTATTAGTCGCTGCGTGCATCGTCGCCGTTTTCGGGTACTATTTTTTTCCTTCATCGTTAATTTCTCAGCAAAATTTTATGAGCAAAGTGGTTTCTTTCGGAATCCAGTTTGCGTAGCAATTGAGTCGGGCTTTAGCCCTATCCAATATACTATGCATTCCTTCGCCATACTTCGGGTAGGATTTTACTCACAGGAGTCGCAGAGTCGCAAGTTTAGTTGACCACGGTGAAACTTATTTAGCTGCGTCCATTTCCAACACCCCTCCATCATTGTTCTGTGTATGTAAGGACTGAAAAGCACTAGCGGTTATTTAGCATGCGGTCAAATTCCCGCATTTATGTATATAAAAGTCTCGTGTCACAGTGTTTGTTATCGAACTCCCCCCGAAACGGATTCACCGATTTTTATGATTTTTTTTTGTGTATATTTGGTAGGTCTGAGAATAGGTCGTAGGCTACTTAATATGGCCAAACGCTTGCCCGGTCAGCTAGTAATGTATAAAACAGTACCGAAGCTTGCGCACTTGCGGTACAATTTTTTTCATCATCATTTCACCATGCGCCCGCACAAGGTTGCGGATAAGTGCCCACAAGCACGTCTATCTATCTGTACGTATATTACGCGCACCAAATCCAGAATGATTCCAATCGTTTATCGAAATCCATACTAATTGCTATTGCAAACGTCAGAAACGATAGGATTTGGTGCGCATAATTAGGCATCTGGCCGATTTGGTTTGTCCAGCTAAAATCTTATACTTGTATGTATTATGAATCAATTTTTTTTTTCGATTCAAACATAAATAGCATAAACCCTACGAATAAAAAAACATAGAAGTATAGCGGTGGTAGCGGAGCGGTAGAACGCCGGTTTCTCATTCGGGAGGTCGTGGGTTCGAATGAAATGAGCGCGAGATGTGCTGTAGAGTAAATCACTTTGTGATTGGTTGATTCTGTGCGCCATGCGTGACGACGTGAACGTTGATTGGGTGATATTAAATGACAGCGTAACTTATGATTACTTTTATACAAAAAGGTCAAACCATTGACTTCATTGATGCATAACCCATCGAAATATCTAGGTTCCTCGCAAGATGGCGGTCTGACGGTGGCAGGTGCATAGATAGTTGCCGGTACTTGCCGGGTAATACTGAACTCGTGCCGACAAGCCCCGCCTGCCTTCCCACAATTGAACGTGGGGTAATTTTTTAGCGCTAGTTAGACATCTATGTTTTTAACTATCAATGCATAAACCTCAAAGGATTTTAATGTGACTCCATGTTAATCACTCTGGGGCCCTGTCACATACACGTCCAGTCCTTAACACGCCGTCCGCTCGCGTCCGCAGATCGTGGTGACGCTGTCAGGCTGCCCGCGCGACTCCCCACTGTCGCCCGTGTCTCCGGCGTCGTGCTCCAGTTAGGAGCGGCCGGGGGGTACCACCCCCCACACCAACACGCCCCACTCTCACTCGCGCGTCTCCTCCAAGAGCGCCCGGAGGTAAACCAGGAGCACACTACTTTTATATCCAAACACATTACCTAGCTGATAATTCTTACTCTATCTTCGATGCGACAATATGTACATAAGATAAAAAAAAAAACTTAAATATTTTGTAACACTTCGCATGGCACTCGGGATTTAAACCCTTTCTATCTAGTCTAGTCTGGGTTTGGTAGAGTGGTCGAGTTGCGGTAGGGTATCGGGTCCTACTAGTAAAATAATCGTCGATTAGGAATTGAAAGAAATGTTAACACCATTAAACTGACCTCTGTATTTAATTGGATATTGGAGTGCCATGCGAAGACTGAAGCCCTATGGATGTTACGTTCAGTCGAATTTACTGAACTCATTGAATTTGTACATAATAATGATGTGCGCCAGTTTTATCGTGTAGGTAAAGGTCCTCATTGCGACCCATGCGCGGCGCGGTTGCCGTCACCGCTTCCCTAGCGCGTCCGGCGCCCGCCACACCTCGACCCACTTTTGTACCATCACCATCATACACACTTACTTTAAGAGATAACAATATCGATTGACAACTTTTTCACTACTGCACTAGTTTACATTTTTTCGGAGTTCACCGGGAGACACTCTATTTTTTAACATGACACGGAAAATAAGGCACATTAGACGTTTTTACGAAGTCGGACACTCATTTTACTACACCAATTTTGTATGTATTCGATTATGGTCAGTTCAGGTTTTAAGAGCTGAATGTAGGTTTATATTGTAGTTAAGTACTTTGTACGTCTACGATAGATAGCTCCCTTCTCTCTCCGTGTTAGGTTAGACTGTATAACATTAGTAGATGAGACATGTCCATAGCTTTAAATGTATGAGCGTGCGGTCGACGACCCGTTGTATCAACGGGTCCCTCGCGGCACGAGAGCTACCTTCGTACCACTAATTCTAGTTGTATATCATTATTTTAAGATCATGTAAGTGCCTCGCGATTGGGGTGGTCTTGTGTTGCGCACACCGTCGGAGACTGGGCCAGCAGCGCATATGAGTGTTCTCGTACAAGTGTCTTTTAGTAATCAATCACTACCGCAGCTCGCGGCAACGCGCGCCCGCCGGTCACTACTTCACTTCACAGGGGTTATGTTCTATTCCGCTGTGTGTCATGATGTACGTGTATAGTTGTATGTATGTCTTCCTATGTAAGTTCCATCACTTGAGATCGCGATGTTAGTAATGTCGGAGCAATGTTCTGGTTGGTGACCACCGTTTTATCCGCCCAGAAAACATCTCCATATTCTTAGTATGTAACGATACGATAGAGGTTCCACTTTAAAAGGGCAACTAAATTGGGCATAGCTGTAAAATAGGTATCGAAGTAATCAGTAGTAAGTGTCATTTTATGTGGAGCGAACAATACCTAGAGTCGTAGTGAGAATCAAATTGCTACAGGGTTGAGAGACCTTGGTTTTTACAGGAACTGTATCCCCATACTATACCGATATGATCGCTGCGTCACAGCGGTGGGCGGCGCCGGCCACTTGAGTTGCGTTCAGCTTTTAGTGTCCTCTTGAGATAGCTTCTGTGGCACAATTTTAACATTGAGACTTAGTTAGGAGTTAATAAATTATAAATAGTAGGGTACAATCGACGTTAAGGTACATTTTAGCAGTGCGGTGTGAAGTGTGCTATGCGTAGAGTGATGTATGCATGTGTCCGCGAGTCAACGCACAAAGAGGCGCCCGCGCCGGCCGGTCCGGCACACGGCTGTCTGTTCAGGCAACTCATAGTTAGAACATCTCACTTTAAGACAGCTTGTTGTATGAATGCTGGGGCTTTTAGTAGTCATTTTTTAAATAAATTTTATTCTTAAATTAAAATTCATCTTGATACTCTTATTCGTATCTCGTTTTTGGCTTATTGAAATTTTGCACTTTGTTTTTCTATGTATGGTTTACATTCATGTCGGGCTTTTTATTGTTTTTATTATTCTTCTATTTAGACCACTTTGTGATGTGTTAGTTTTGTTGTTAATCTCTTATTTTTGGTAGGGCGGACTTTGCGATGTCCATAAAGTGCTTTTTATTAGATATCAGTGCATATTGAAGACCATGTAAAAACCCAAACTAATAATAGTGTAATGTACATTGAAACATGTCAATAACACGTGTACAAATGTTCAAATGCTATTTGTGTATGTGTGTTAGGTATGCCACTACCATATTAAACGTTTTGCCTTGTTCAAATCAAACAAACCATGAGATATTGTTTCCTACCATTAATTTATGCTTGCATACTTTTAATAAACGTTTCCATTCCTGTATGAACATTCCTTGAGTTCATCATATCACTAATCATGAGTACTGTTTTATTTTCAATGATATGTTAGCTCATAGAGATTATCCAATTCCAGGCTGTTAAGTAACAACGAAGTCTCTAGTTTTACCTTAAGCGAAATTGAATATCCCAAATTTGAGCATGCTCTGGTATTAATTTGTCTTCAGTTTACCTGTGTGTTACAAAGAAAGGGTTCCAAGTTTGATTAAAGAAACATTTAATTAAGCATACTGCTAAGTTCACTGTAAAGGCACGAATTTTCAATATTGTTGTTTGTGGAGTTATACATCTGTATCTTAATTTGTTATAATAATGCACATAGGTAAACGAGGTTGTTATCAGGAATAATAAAATAATCACGTTGGGAGACAAATAATTTGTGTGAATATAATTTAAGGGCAATTATATCAATAATACGATTGTACAGTTCATGACTTCATTAAAATGGTTATTTCACATTTTACTTATAGGATATAACGGCATGGTTCATCAGTTTGTTGGAAAAACTATTATTGTTGGTTAATTTGCGCTCAGTTTGTAAGAGTGAGGACAGAATCACTCTGGATGTAAACAACATTGTATCATACAATACGTGTACATTATAAATATATGCATACACATAGATCCACAATTATAAAAGAGATTAAATATTTGCAAAAGTTATTAGCGCGTTTTATTTTTCTAATGTATAAAACCTAAATGTTCAGTCGAGTTATTCTACTATCGTAAGTAACGTGGCTTAGAAATAACTAGTCTATTTGTTGGTTGCCTAGCGCTGCGCTTACACTCTCTCTGCACTGGTGATTTTGTGTGGACCGGGGCCAGCGTCTGTGAACGAGATGGCAACATGTAGTTTGGAAATAAGTCCCATAGGTGCTACGGTGGAGCATTCGTTCTGTGGATCTCGCTACCGACTGAGGCGTCCGCCGTCGATTCTGGAATGTTTGTGAGCCAGTGATTACAAGTGTATTTGCTAGTCCAACTGGTTATGCCTGTATAAAAGAAGGGCAAGCATAGTATAAGCCCATTTATTCAAATTAGTGGTGACCAATGCGTCCCTATAACCAATCTGAATAAATGGTACGAATCTCATGGAGCCTCTTAAGGGTCAAGCGACACTGGCAGAGGCGAAGCATCAGTGTAAAAATGTATAAGTACATAGCATATCACAGAACAATTATTGACCCTACACAGCAGATATTTTTATATAAATAGAATTCCGATTGATGCGCGCGAACTCAATCTCAGTCAGATCCTGACATGACATTTGTGTCTGTTACGATTACGACACTAAAGTGACGCGTGGGCATGCGCATCGAGAATTTGACCCTTCCGTTCGCGTCAGTGTGCCTTGACTCTAATGGTAGCTCCACACTCTAGGAGGCAAGGCGAGGTGACGCGAGAGCGAGAACGTTGATGAAGCTCTCGCCTCGCCTCGTCAACAAATAAGCATTTCTATTTCAACCCTCCGGTCGGTGTCGGTTTTTTGGACTGGAGTAAGGACACGAGGCGCAAGTGTCGAGCGCACCAACCATACTCTCGCGAGCGCTCAATTAGCTGCGGACTAGGACGGACGTATGTGCGATTGCTTTAATAATCATCATGATCATGACAAATTGGTCAAATGACTAACGTTACACTTTCATGGAGTTGTACTCACCTCCGAGTTTGTCCTGCACAGTGTTGAGGGAGCTCTTGACGCGATCCAGCGCCGCGCCCAGCCCGTCACGCACTTGGCTGAACTCCTGCGTCACGAGTGATAGCCGCCCTAGCAAGTAGTTGAGATTCTCGTCCACCTCAGTCATGCGAGTCGATATCTGGCCCACCTGTGGAGGAAGAGCGTATTTTTAAGGGACTCCAGGGTGTACTAGCGCCACCGAGGAAGAAAAATCATATCTTTTTTACAGATCGAATTTGCAAAAAATCATGTCTTTTTTACAGATCGAATTTGCAAAAAATTATATCTTTTTTACAGATCGAATTTGCAAAAAATCATATCTTTTTTACAGATCGAATTTGCAAAAAATCATATCTTTTTTACAGATCGAATTTGCAAAAAATCATATCATTTTTACAGATCGAATTTGTAAAAAATCATATCTTTTTTACAGATCGAATTTGCAAAAAGTGTCTAGGTACAATGCCTCAATCATGTTAACATTGGTGTTTAGTACCCACGGCAAAACCTAAGATCACGAACTTGGTTTAGATAGCATTCATGCAAAGTATCTACGGCCGTTTTTGGCGTTAATGCAATCTAGTCCTAGGTTTTTTGCCGTAGGTTCACGGCCATGGGTCCTAAAAATCACTATTAACATGATTGTGAGATTGTACAAACACTTTTTGCAAATTTGATCTGTAAAAAGATGTGATTTTTTTCTCGGTGACGCTAGTGTTACGTATAGTTCCCTAGAGCCCCGTAAGAAGCACAGCCCCCAAACCTAACCTTGACCTCTAGCTACCCCTCCGGGATAGAGTAGTGAGTTTATGTAGGTATATTTTATTTCATTCCCGATTTCCCTGGGTGTAAACATATATTTTTTAAATACTATCATTGAATTTTAAGCAATGATACTAGCAAAGAAAAAAAATTATAATAGAGGTTGACAATAAAATAAACATTTACGTACAGGCACATACATTGAAGAATATTCTTTTTTATTTCTCGAATGAATGAGATGAATGACCTAAGCGTATTTTAACGATTTCTTTCAGCTGTTTCATTTATACCTAGGTATTTAGGGAAAAGCTGAATGAAAAGAAATAGGTATGTAAAAATATGTTTTATCTCATTTTACCATCGAGACTGATTGGGCTTTGTCACTAAGCTGGGTCGAAGCTGAGCAGATTCCAACAAAATTTAGTTTAAGAGGCGAAATAGCCACTTCGAAAGCAAGGTTATAGCGAGGCCGAATAGCGACATATTTGCCACTTGTTACGTAGATAAATGGGAACTGTTTCGGAAGTAGCCGGGTAAGGGTAGGTATAGATAGAATGCTTAGGGAAAGTGACACTCAATGATTGGGGTTTGATGGAAATTTAATTGGGCCTCGATATTAAATATTCCACAGAGCGGCGGTAGCCTAGTGGGTAGAACATTAGACTCGGAAGCGACTTCCCAGTCGACTCTCGATTCCCAGTGCGGTCATGTACCTACCTATGACTTTGTTTTCTAAGTTATTTACATTTGTGAAGTTGTAGTAGCAATACCACTCGCTAACGGTGAAGGAAAACATCGTGAGGAAACCTGAGTGTCTGAGCTAATCACATAGCTCAGCGCTGGAAATCGCCAATTCGCGGTGGGCACGCGTGGTGATTAAGGCCATACTCTCTCTCTGACAGAAGGCCTGTGCACTACAATGGGACGTATATAGGCTGCTTATGTAGAGAACACTTTATTGCACATAAAAAAGAAAATCTAATTTAAAAACTAACAGCCCTGAAACACTAAGCTTCCTAAAACCCTCCAACAAACAGCTCTGATTGCTCCAAAATTCAGACCGAGCCTCGTACGCTTGTGATTGGCTTTTCGTGTTTTCATGACACATGACTGTCAAACACGTGACATTGGCGAAATTGTGCTGGAGTGCAGTGAGTCCATAAAGCAGAATTGAATTGAAAGGAAATCCTTGAAATCGCCAATCCGCGGGGCATGCGTGGTGATTAAGCCCATGCTCTCTCTCTGAGAGAAGGCCTGTGCCCTACAGTGGGACGTATATAGGCTGCTTATGATTAAATATTCATCTTACCTTGTCTCTCATGCTCTCCATGGTAGTTGATGAACCATTTACATAACGTTCCGTTTGGTCCTGCAACAAGAACTTTTTAAAGATTTTTTCCTTTTTATTTTTACCGAACTGACTTGTGGTAACTTGTACACGATCTCTTCTCTCACTCACACTCACGGTGAGTTGAATCCCCTTTCCCTGATACTCAGTGTGTTTATCGGGTGAGACCTCGTTGGTATAATTCCCGGCAGATAACTTAAAATCCGCACAGTCGGGGATGAGTGCGACGAGACGTAGGTAAGAGCAATCGTTTTTTTTTATTTGTGTAATATGACTAAACCTACGTACAAAGCTAACCCCCGGTTTCTCGTACACTAACAAGCTGTTAATCTACTGTTAACAGCTGTCAGTGGTTTTTTTTTGTATGCACTTTGGTCAATTGACAGAAACTGGGGGTAAGTCGCCTGAAGTCAAACTAAAGTTTACCACGGCAATTCTACCGGCATATCTGCCATTTCTCTCACTCACAACCCTCCTCCCTCGTGCTCACCGTCAGTTTGTCAAGCGAGTCTTTGCTGGCAGTAAGCTGCTGGTAGACCACGGCGATCTGGCGCCACACCTGCGCCATTTCCGTCTCGATCTTGGTGCTGAGGTTGGTCATCGCCGTCGCTTGCTTCTCTACGATCGTGCTTTCTATTCCGTCGAATCTGAAGAGCAGAGGCATCTTAATGTCTTAAAATTCTTGCTTTAAATACGCTTACGCCTCTTTTGCATTAGAATTCCATGTTGCGGGCCATGCGCCTATGATATTAGCCCTACTGGTGATTGATTTTGTCTTTATTCCGTAGAGCATTTATACCTAGAATATAGGTACTTACCTAAAGCTTTCCACGCTATCGATCTGTCTAACCTATCTGGGATAGTTTTATTCACGTTGTATCCTTGCGTCCTGACCAGCTCGACCAGAATCTCGTACACTTTTCTACTTAAAATAAAGCTATAAAAATTAAATATAATATTTTATTTTGTTACCTACCAACTTATCATAAACACTGTGGTGGGGACTTCCTAAGTGTATTGATACCTGTGCCAGGAAGCCCCGCTCTTCCTTTTTATTCATTAAGTTATTAAAATCTAAATGTCTCTAATTAATAAATTTCCAAGATAAATCACCATTTCTAATTCATCTCATTTATCGAGTAATTTCGAGTAGCTATAGCTTTCTACGTTAGCGAACGGTCTAACCTGTCTTCGATAGACTCATTCAGCTCGCCCAGTTCCACTAGGATCTGGTGTATCTTTCTACCTAGAACATCCCTATAGCTCAGTTCCATGATATAGATGTGTTTGGCTTGTCATGGATAGTCGTGTTCAAGTGGTTACCCTTGCGTCTTGACCAGGATCTGCTGCACCTTTCTACCTAGAATATGCCTGTAGCCTTCCAGTTTCACGTTATCTGTCTGACCTGTCATGTCTTATTCATATTGTTACCTTGAGTTCTAACCAACTCGCCGAGTTCCAACAGGATCTAGAGCACTTTTCTACCTAGAAGATACCTATTATACCTTATTATGATACCTTATATCTCTGTAAATTACTGGTGTGCCATAAAGTGTTATCTATCTATCTATTAGCTTTCCAGTTCCAAGTTATCAATTTGCCTGACCTGTCATGAATAGTCTTGTTCAAATTGTTGCCCTGTGTCTTGACCAGCTCGCCCAGCTCCACTAGGATCTGGTGCACGCCGTACTCGATGCGCTTTTTGGTCGCCATCACGTTGTCTGCCGTCTGAAGCAGCACATTCTCTCCGCGGGACAGCGATTGCACCTGGAAATTACAGAAGATTAAGGCGATATCAGACAAGTCACTTTTTGTTAAATTATGTCTTTCATTTAGCATCTTTCACCGAATGAATCGTTAGAGCACATAATGAACGTAGAATACTGAATAAATTAAATAAATTCTGTATTGCACACGAAACAAAGTTATGTACAAAGGCGTATCTACTTTGAATTGAAATTGAAAACTTAATGCTAGGCCGTCGCGAGACGGTTACCCAAGTGCCTTAGCTTGCCCCCTAGTAGGGGTACAATAGATTACCTCAGTTTTCAGAGTCATAGCACTTGGTGATCTGGTTGTACGCGCGCTCGCTGTCGGAGCTAGTTGCCTTGCGTAAGGAATCGTTGGATGTCGCCATTGGCCGTCAGGAGCCGAGGTCTAATAATGCGCACCAAATTCTGTCGGAATCCAGACGTTTGCTATAGCAATTAGTATGGAATATGAAAGACGATTGGGATCGTTCAAAATTTGGTGCGCGTACCTAATATAGGTGCTGGCCGCCCAGTTTCCTTGCCTTGCCCCCTAGTGCTACTGTAGTGGTACAATAGATTACCTCAGTCCTCAGAGAGTCGTAGCTCTTAGTGATGTGGTTGTATGCACGCTCACTGTCAGTGTTGCCTTGCGTGAGGATGCGCTGGATGTCTCCGTTGGCGGCCGACAGCCGGTCGCCCAGCTCGCGCACCTTTGCTATCACTTTGCTCTCCGCTGCAGGACAAACGGTTGGGTTCACAAACACATACGAATATGTATAAACCATAGCAATACAAATAATCAAATCATCGTTGTCCGTTTTAGAATCTACATTTCATTTTATGCTTATCCTTACATTAAAGAAACCGTTTAAACAGTCAATAAGTACTAATTTACCGCACGAAACACAACAATTAACTCAAACAAAGGGCATGATACTTCAGAGCCCTTGAAAAGATATGGCGCTCTAAAGCCTTTGCACAAAGTATGACGCTTCAGTCCCCCAACAAATTGTATGAGACTCCAGAACCCATGGAAAGAGTACTCCACAGACTCTACAAAATGTATGACGTTCCAGATTTAAAACAAAGGGTATGAGACTTCAGAGTCCTGGTAAAAAGTACGACGCTCAAGAAACTCTATAAAAGGTATGACGCTCCAGACTCCGAACAAAGGGTCCAGAGCCCTTGCAAAGAATGTGACGCTCCTTGAAGCTTCAGAGCCCCTAAAAAGGCATAACTCACCAAAAACCTATCAAAGTTTATGAATCTGTAAAATCTATATACTCCATTCCACAAAACGAGCTCCCAAATAAAATCGCCCATTACATCCTTGGAGCCCTTTTGTCCGGTATTGAAGTGGCCGTGCGCATGGACCAATGAGATGCGAGTATTTGGTTCCCTAGGAGTTCGACTCGTGGAACGGAGTATACAAAGAGCGCACTTACACTTGTCCTTGTTCTCGTTCATGGTCTCCTGTAAAGCCTGCACGGCCGCGAGCGTCCCGTTAGCGGCGTCCTGCAGGTCTGCACGCCGCGGTAGCTCCTTCCACAGCCCCTCCGCGTCAGAAAGCAGCCGCTGGATCTTCTGGACCTCCTTCTCTTGCCGCTCCATTACTGGGGGAGACGGTGCTCTCAGTTTCAGGGCAGGAAGACGGCTTTAAAGAAGAAGTGGGCACTAGGCAGGGCATTTAGCAGTGTTGGGCAAAAAAGTTATTGTAATTCATCATCAGCCCCTTGACGTCCACTGCAGGACACAGGCCTCCCTCATGGTTTTCATAACCATGAGGGGTCTTGCCATAATCGCCACGCTTGGCAGGCGGGTTGGCGATCGCAGTATGGGGTTGGAATATTTATTGTAATTAGATTTTTTTTTTTATATAGCCAAGATTGTGTCTCACTGCTGGACAAAGGCCTTCGCTTTAGATTTCCACTCCTCCTTGACTTTTTTATTTCCGATTATTGCCACCCAACTCGGCTGGGCAGCATTCGGAAAACTTAGAAAAGTATTTTGTCTAATATACCTCAATCCCTCAAGACAAAATTATACAACCAGTGTGTGTTACCAGTGATGACTTATGGCACTGAAACGTGGTCTCTCACTATGGGCCTCATAAGAAGGCTCAAGGTCACGCAACGAGTTAAGGAAAGGGCTATGCTCGGAATTTCTCTACGAGATCGAATCAGAAATGATGAGATCCGTAGACGAACGAAAGTCGTCGACATAGCCCAGCGGATTAGTAAGTTGAAGTGGCTGTGGGTAGGGTACATAGCACGCAGAACTGATGGCCGATGGGGCCAAAAGTTCTCGAATGGAGACCACATATCGGCAAGCGCAGCGTAGGACGACCAGCCACGAGATGGACAGATGACCTCATCCAAGTGGCAGAAAGACGCTGGATGCAAGCCGCTTCCAACCGGTCTTTTTGGAAATCCATGGAGGAGGCCTATGTTCAGCAGTGGACTTCTTGTAGCTGAATGATGATGATGATGATTGCCACCAAATAAACGGCTAACTTTAAATTAAATACCCCAAGGAGTTTAAACCCTCTATTGTCATTGATTTGACCCTATTTGTCATTGTCCGTAAAGCTATTGTCTTGTAGACAAGTAACTCTATTGTACAACTTACAACTACGTATGTATTAAACATCAGCCCCAGGTGAAAATCGCCATTACGACAAGGGTCCAAGAGCTCACCGTCAGTCATCTTGCTGTGCCAAGCCTCGTCCGCAAGCGACACCTCGCTTCTTTCCGTCTCGATCTTGGTGCTGAGGTTGGTCATCGCCGTCGCTTGCTTCTCTACGATCTTGCTTTCTATTCCGTCGAATCTGAAGAGCAGAGACATGTTAATGTCTTTAAATTCTTGCTTTAAATACGCTTACGCCTCTTTTGCATTAGAATTCCATGTTGCGGGCCATGCGCCTATGATATTAGCCCTACTGGTGATTGATTTTGTCTTTATTCCGTAGAGCATTTATACCTAGAATATAGGTACTTACCTAAAGCTTTCCACGCTATCGATCTGTCTAACCTATCTTGGATAGTTTTATTCACGTTGTATCCTTGCGTCCTGACCAGCTCGACCAGAATCTCGTACACTTTTCTACTTAAAATAAAGCTATAAAAATTAAATATAATATTTTATTTTGTTACCTACCAACTTATCATAAACACTGTGGTGGGGGCTTCCTAAGTGTATTGACACCTGTGCCAGGAAGCCCCGCTCTTCCTTTTTATTCATTAAGTTAGGTACATTCATGCAGTTGTTATTTTATTAAAAAAAATAACAATGTATTAAAATCTAAATGTCTCTAATTAATAAATTTCCAAGATAAATCACCATTTCTAATTCATCTCATTTATCGAGTAGCTATAGCTTTCTACGTTAGCGAACGGTCTAACCTGTCTTCGATAGACTCATTCAGCTCGCCCAGTTCCACTAGGATCTGGTGTATCTTTCTACCTAGAACATCCCTATAGCTCAGTTCCATGATATAGATAGTCGTGTTCAAGTGGTTACCCTTGCGTCTTGACCAGGATCTGCTGCACCTTTCTACCTAGAATATGCCTGTAGCCTTCCAGTTTCACGTTATCTGTCTGACCTGTCATGTCTTATTCATATTGTTACCTTGAGTTCTAACCAACTCGCCGAGTTCCAACAGGATCTAGAGCACTTTTCTACCTAGAAGATACCTATTATACCTTATTATGATACCTTATATCTCTGTAAATTACTGGTGTGCCATAAAGTGTTATCTATCTATCTATTAGCTTTCCAGTTCCAAGTTATCAATTTGCCTGACCTGTCATGAATAGTCTTGTTCAAATTTTTGCCCTGTGTCATGATCAGCTCGCCCAGCTCCGCTAGGATCTGGTGCACGCCGTACTCGATACGCTTTTTGGTCACCAGCACATTGTCTGCCGTCTGATACAGCACATTCTCTACGCGGGACAGCGATTGCACCTGGAAATTACAGAAGATTAAGGCGATATCAGACAAGTCACTTTTTGTTAAATTATGTCTTTCATTTAGCATCTTTCACCGAATGAATCGTTAGAGCACATAATGAACGTAGAATACTGAATAAATTAAATAAATTCTGTATTGCACACGAAACAAAGTTATGTACAAAGGCGTATCTACTTTGAATTGAAATTGAAAACTTAATGCTAGGCCGTCGCGAGACGGTTACCCAAGTGCCTTAGCTTGCCCCCTAGTAGGGGTACAATAGATTACCTCAGTTTTCAGAGTCATAGCACTTGGTGATCTGGTTGTACGCGCGCTCGCTGTCGGAGTTAGTTGCCTTGCGTAAGGAATCGTTGGATGTCGCCATTGGCCGTCAGGAGCCGAGGTCTAATAATGCGCACCAAATTCTGTCGGAATCCAGACGTTTGCTATAGCAATTAGTATGGAATATGAAAGACGATTGGGATCGTTCAAAATTTGGTGCGCGTACCTAATATAGGTGCTGGCCGCCCAGTTTCCTTGCCTTGCCCCCTAGTGCTACTGTAGTGGTACAATAGATTACCTCAGTCCTCAGAGAGTCGTAGCTCTTAGTGATGTGGTTGTATGCACGCTCACTGTCAGTGTTGCCTTGCGTGAGGATGCGCTGGATGTCTCCGTTGGCGGCCGACAGCCGGTCGCCCAGCTCGCGCACCTTTGCTAACACTTTGCTCTCCGCTGCAGGACAAACGGTTGGGTTCACAAACACATACGAATATGTATAAACCATAGCAATACAAATACCTAATCAAATCATCGTTGTCCGTTTTAGAATCTACATTTCATTTTATGCTTATCCTTACATTAAAGAAACCGTTTAAACAGTCAATAAGTACTAATTTACCGCACGAAACACAACAATTAACTCAAACAAAGGGCATGATACTTCAGAGCCCTTGAAAAGATATAGCGCTCTAAAGCCTTTGCACAAAGTATGACGCTTCAGTCCCCCAACAAATTGCATGAGATTCCAGAACCCATGGAAAGAGTACTCCACAGACTCTACAAAATGTATGACGTTCCAGATTTAAAACAAAGGGTATGAGACTTCAGAGTCCTGGTAAAAAGTACGACGCTCAAGAAACTCTATAAAAGGTATGACGCTCCAGACTCCGAACAAAGGGTCCAGAGCCCTTGCAAAGAATGTGACGCTCCTTGAAGCTTCAGAGCCCCTAAAAAGGCATAACTCACCAAAAACCTATCAAAGTTTATGAATCTGTAAAATCTATATACTCCATTCCACAAAACGAGCTCCCAAATAAAATCGTCCATTACATCCTTGGAGCCCTTTTGTCCGGTATTGAAGTGGCCGTGCGCATGGACCAATGAGATGCGAGTATTTGGTTCCCTAGGAGTTCGACTCGTGGAACGGAGTATACAAAGAGCGCACTTACACTTGTCCTTGTTCTCGTTCATGGTCTCCTGTAAAGCCTGCACGGCCGCGAGCGTCCCGTTAGCGGCGTCCTGCAGGTCTGCACGCCGCGGTAGCTCCTTCCACAGCCCCTCCGCGTCAGAAAGCAGCCGCTGGATCTTCTGGACCTCCTTCTCTTGCCGCTCCATTACTGGGGGAGACAATGCTTTCAGTTTCAGGGCAGGAAGACGGCTTTAAAAAAGAAGTGGGCACTAGGCAGGGCATTTAGCAGTGTTGGGCAAAAAAGTTATTGTAATTCATCATCAGCCCCTTGACGTCCACTGCAGGACACAGGCCTCCCTCATGGTTTTCATAACCATGAGGGGTCTTGCCATAATCGCCACGCTTGGCAGGCGGGTTGGCGATCGCAGTATGGGGTTGGAATATTTATTGTAATTAGATTTTTTTTTTTTATATAGCCAAGATTGTGTCTCACTGCTGGACAAAGGCCTTCGCTTTAGATTTCCACTCCTCCTTGACTTTTTTATTTCCGATTATTGCCACCCAACTCGGCTGGGCAGCATTCGGAAAACTTAGAAAAGTATTTTGTCTAATATACCTCAATCCCTCAAGACAAAATTATACAACCAGTGTGTGTTACCAGTGATGACTTATGGCACTGAAACGTGGTCTCTCACTATGGGCCTCATAAGAAGGCTCAAGGTCACGCAACGAGTTAAGGAAAGGGCTATGCTCGGAATTTCTCTACGAGATCGAATCAGAAATGATGAGATCCGTAGACGAACGAAAGTCGTCGACATAGCCCAGCGGATTAGTAAGTTGAAGTGGCTGTGGGTAGGGTACATAGCACGCAGAACTGATGGCCGATGGGGCCAAAAGTTCTCGAATGGAGACCACATATCGGCAAGCGCAGCGTAGGACGACCAGCCACGAGATGGGCAGATGACCTCATCCAAGTGGCAGAAAGACGCTGGATGCAAGCCGCTTCCAACCGGTCTTTTTGGAAATCCATGGAGGAGGCCTATGTTCAGCAGTGGACTTCTTGTAGCTGAATGATGATGATGATTGCCACCAAATAAACGGCTAACTTTAAATTAAATACCCCAAGGAGTTTAAACCCTCTATTGTCATTGATTTGACCCTATTTGTCATTGTCCGTAAAGCTATTGTCTTGTAGACAAGTAACTCTATTGTACAACTTACAACTACGTATGTATTAAACATCAGCCCCAGGTGAAAATCGCCATTACGACAAGGGTCCAAGAGCTCACCGTCAGTCATCTTGCTGTGCCAAGCCTCGTCCGCAAGCGACACCTCGCTAAGCGGCACGATGTCCGTCTGCACCTTGGTCGCATTCAAGTTGTACTCGTTGAGTTTCACCTCGTATTTGTTTAGCAGCTTCTCAGCCTCGGAGATGTGCTTCTCGAGTGGGTTCGCGTCGGGACCGAGGCTTAGGCACATGGCGCGGAGGGCCTCCTGGAATTGTAGGGCTGGTCAGAATGGACGGTAAAGGGTCGTTCATACATCACGTTATGTTTTTAGTAAATTTTTATCCAAACTTTCGACACTCTCCGAAGGGCTTATCAAATAATTGTCAGAAACTGCCACCCACATATCCGAATCATGATCAACAACTGCAATAATACAACAATAATATCTTAAACATTACTTTGATACACTTGAATATCGTCGTCAACAATCAATCTTAAAATCAATGAGATGGGGCACCCCTTCCGCGCTCGTTAGGGACCATCCATAAAGTACGTCACGCGTTCAGGGGTGGGGAGGGGGAGGGGGTCGACAAGTCTGACAAAAGGTGGGAGGGGTCTTAAGTTTCGTGACGTCACATTTTCAAAAATATAATATAATTAATAATTTATGGTTTTGTCAATTTTTTCATATTATAACTGAGAATATTAAAAAAATATTTATAAATGGAAATAAAACAAATTTCGGAACTGCTGTTTTAATTTAATAATTTCGACATGTAAAATTGCAAAATATGTGACACCATAGTAGGGAGGGAGGGGTCCCACAAATGTGACCAACTGTGACAAAAATGACGAAATTAGTGTGACGTAGTCTTTTATCATACTCTCCTCCCTCTTAAACAAAGAAAAGTAGATAGCGATCACTAAGTTCAGATATGGATGCCATTTCACGTCTCGAATTACGTCACTGAATTTAACAAGAATTTACCTGACCCATGCTATTCTTCAGGCTCTCAACTTCTTGCTTGACAGCGTCCAGTTTGCTGTCCGTGACATCCAGCCTTTTGCTGACGGTGTCATCATTTGTCGTCAAATTATCGACAACCGAAGACTTACTCGCAGGCAAGCCATTGATAAGCGATCCCAAGGACTTTTGTATGGTTTCCAGAGCGTCATCTGTTTTCTTCTGACTCGCCTTCTCGCGTTCCTCTTTCTGAAATTAGAACTTTCGACATTTAGATAGAGCAACCGATGAGGAAGGCAGTAAAAGTATGATTAATCAGTGACAGAGCAACTTTTACATCGATAAATACTTATTTACGATTAGAGTCACTAATCATCTGTTCCGTCTCAAAGTGTGCAATAAAAGGCCCGATGGAAGTATCGAGAATTTATTGAAGTTTAATGAGCCCTCGGCGCCAAGAGTAATCATGATCTTACATAATCGGTACGGGTTCCACCAGTGAGTTCGTTACGAAGACCTATAAATAGTACTAATATGTCATGAAACCAACACATCACGTATCCTGGTGGTAAACTAGGATAGTCTAACTAATTAACAAAGGGGACATGGAAAGGTAAAATTTCGGGCTGAAGCGGGACTTGAACCTGGAATCGATTTTTCTCCGTCTTCTTGAGTTGGCACCACATGACGTTAACGATTTTTTTCTATAGGATGATTTTATGCTATATTTTGAAAGAATATTCCTTTCATTGTGAAAACAGTATTATTAATGATTTATCTTATCAGTAATGGTATAACACATTTATAAATTTTATATTCGTGATTTCCGACCACTCGAAACTGTGAATCCGAATTCAAAGTGGTAGGAAGTAGCATAACAAACGAAGAAAAATGTTTTCTAATATAAGTCTGTTATCCGATACGTATAAGATTGATTTATTTTATTTTAATTGAAGAAGAAGAAATACATTTATTATACCAACAAGATACATTACAGAATCAAAATTGAGATGGTCGGCGCCGACTGTAAGTCACTAGACCCATAGTTTTTTAATCGAATTTTATTAACTGTTCGTCCTGATATTGTCTATCTATGCTTAAGTGAAGTAATTTTGGGCAAGTAAAAAAAAGTTTTTTGTCGCCCCATTTTTTTCAAAACTGGCGTCATTTGTTTCTAAATAATGCTTAGAATAGAATGTCCCCTTAAAATTTGTCAATCGAATTCAAAGTCAGCCTGTAGTTAAAGTATTCATTTTATTAATCATAACAATTATCGATAATTGATACGAATTTTTATTATTATGATAAAAGCAATCTAATGTAATCCAAAACGATCTGCATATAGCTTGAAATGAACACTTGACTGCCTCGTTGGTTTAGCGGTACGCCGGAGGTCGTGGCTTCGATTCCCACTGGGGGGCCGCCGTACATTTGTAGAAATGGCCTCAGTCTAGGTGTAATTCCATATTTGTGATATCCTTGCCTGCTTATCACAGCACAGGGTATCCTAGTTTGGGGCCAGATCAAGTGATTCTGTTGTGTGGAAGTTATTTATTTACGTTCAATTGTAAAGTCCATCAAGTTTCTGCTCTAGACGGAATAAACCATTTTCGGCTTTATTTATAAAAACACGATTCCTCTAAAGCACTCCTAAGAGTCAGTGTATTTAATCTGTGGTTACGACATTTCCTTGTAAAATCTCTAGCACAGAGAATTTTAATCGGCGTTTTAAGGAATCGTGTTTTGTTGTTTGACTTTGACTCTTGCACTGTGGAGAGACCTGAATGCATACTTACTTGCAAAAGTATCGTCTCGACATTGGACAGCCGCTCGTCCAGCCGCGAGATCATGCCTTTGAGCGGTTCCAACGCCCGATGCCTCTTCTCCAGACCCGACAGCATCTTCTTGAGCTGGTCCCCCAGACCCTTCTCGCGGTACTCATGCCGCTCCAGCTTGTCTTCGGAGGACCGGAACATGTGTACGAGGGAGAGCATGGCGTCGCGGATGTCTTCGTGGCTGGGGAACAGTTCCATTTTAACATTGGGATTTGAGAAATACCTAATTAATTAATGATCTACAAAATTTGTTTTGATCAACAACGAATGTTAGCGTGCATGCAACGACTAATGAATGTTGATGAAGCGAAAGAGATTTGTCAGGATTCTGGCAAGTGCCAGGCCCTGGTTTCTGAGTACCCGTCCGGGATACAGGTGTGAGTTTATGTCATGTTACAACTAGTGGTCATCAAATAAAATTGAAGAAGTGTTAAGCCAATCTCATGATAAGGATCTTTCGGCTGCATGTTCTCTACTACTTTTACATACTTCTCTTGTATGGTAAATTATATTATCGCCTTGCTCACTAATAGTACGTATTTTATAGTAATATTTAGGTTTTGTCTATGTACTTATATTATTTGTGTATGATATAGCTATATTATGTAGGATTATTTAATTATATCTTATGAAAGTACGTTTTAAGTTGTATTAAATTTATAATTTTTCCCCTTTTATTTTGCACGCCTACCAACTCTTTTTTCCACCTCGTGCGGTTAACTGGTATAAAATGCTCATGGCATTATATTATCTGCCATATTTTAAATTTAATATAAGTGCAATACCTAAAAGTATTAATAAATCTAATACATAAAAATCTCGTGTCAAAGTGTTTGTTATAGAACTCCTACGAAACGGATTCACCGATTTTTATGTAATTTTTTGTGTATATTTGGTAGAGTCTGAGAATAAGTCGTAATCTAATTAATATGGCAAAATAATAATTTTTTTTTTTAATTTATTGACTTACTTTGTTATCGCAGAGTTTTAATGATTGTTAGATCAGCACAGCATGATGAGTATTTATATGGCTCATAAATAATATTTACCATAATAATCTACTAAGTTTTGTACGTAATCTAAAACGACCACCTAAATAACTTGAGTATGATTCGTAGCGTGGCCATACCGGCATTTAGAGGTATAAATAGGGCCAGTTCCAGTTACTGTTGCATTCGGAATATGGATAATAAGCCTCTATATCGCAGTGCAATGGCAATTTTGGTGACCCTTTCTGCCCCACCAACTGTATGAAGCCGTACGTCAATAAATAGTCAAGTGGCGAGACTAACGAAGAAACACTAAAATAAACTGGCGCCCGGTTTACGAAATATTCCAAGTACTGTCAGAGGGTTAAATTAAAGGGAAGAGGCCGAATGCACTTACAAAACTGTGTTGACGCCGCCCTAGATTACAGGGGCGATCACAAAAAAGGTTTAAAGAGCCCTGTTTTATAAAGTTAAAATCTACCAGAGGAGTGTTTTAAAGGAATCGTGTTTTCATAATAACACCGAAATTCTATACTTATAAAAAAATACCGTGACTGATGACTGACTGACTGAGCGACTGACTAACAGACAACGCACTGCTGGACCTAGCTAGGGAATATTTCTCCAATACCATTAAGGGATTTTTCAAAATTCCATCGCTAACTGGTGAGAAAAGGTAAATCATCATCTATGTATAACAGGTTGCAGGCGAATATTATATTGTTCCGGCCGGACCGATCGTGAAGCTAGGTTGGGTGAAAATTACTGACAATTGTTACATGTTTATTACTAATCGTAGTTTTATGAAACAGGGGCCTGATGGGCATCAGGTAGGTACATCCTTGGATAGGTACTAAGTTAATTCTTATTTAACAGAAACTGCTAGGGTGATAGTGTGCGATTACCTAAGTAAACATGTGCTATGTAAACGTATATTTATTGCAAACGAGACTGCTCCCACAGTCAAACAAAGCAATTAGTTTTGTGGGATTGATATTGTAACAATTGTGTAACGGGTTCTTTCATGTTAATAAATACACAACCTTCTGTATGCTATGTGCCTATTACTAAACTTTTAAGAAGTAGTGCGAATGGGCTACAATTTGACGGGTTACTGCAACCAATGATTAGTGGCTGCAGGTGTGGAGTTCACGACATAATCGACCTTCGTTATAAATGATTTGCACGACTTAAGTCCAACCGTGTGCAGTACATAGTGTTTGTTGTCTATCAATTTTTTTTTTAGCTAGAATATAACTTTACTAACAGTCGAAATAGACGTTAACGTGCGGTTCAACGTGGCGTCGTTTGACTGAGTAAGTCTACACTGTACAGCGTAGAATCGTTAGCAATATTTTGAGAGAACATTCTTTAGATTATTGAAATAGTTATTTGTTATACAAGAGTGCAAAGTTGCTTTTTAACCACGGGCTCAATTTTGATGACCGAGTGACCGATTCTGAAATTGAATCACGAACGCAGAATCCTGAGCGTTAGCGAGGGAATCAAGAGAGCTCAAGGTGAAAAATCTTTGCACTCGAGTGCAACAAGTAACTTTTCACTTCTCATGCTCTAAAAGTTCGTCTTTATGTCGTGCGTAGGCGACATAAAGTCGCTTTTTATGCTCTAGAGCATAAAGTAAAATCTTCGTCGAAGACCAAGGCAATCGCTGCAACAGCCACACGAACATCTTTAACTTCATACAACAACCTCTTTATTTTATTTCGTTTCGTTCGTATTCTAAGACCAAGGCAAAGATACCAACAGCCAAAGTACACAATAAAACTTCATGAAATAAACTTATAATTTGTATTTCGTCTCATTTATTATTTTACTATATTTACATGTTGCTGTTTCATTTCCTCGCAATCGAAGTGAAAAGTAGAGTGTACAACTCGTCCATAAAACCCATTTTACACTCGACTTTATATCTATCCTCGCTCGCAAGCTCGCTCGGATGGATAAACGTCTCGAGTAAAATGGTGCGTTTTATGCACTTGTTGTACAATCTACTATTTCATCCCACCTCAGCGAGGAAATGAGTACCTAAATGCAAAAAAACACAAAGGAGGTTCCGAGTATGAGTTTATAACAAATTAAAAAACGTAGTATGATAAATTCGGCACCATGAAGGTAGAAGTAAATAGGTTTAATGATGTTTTGAATTTACAACTCGATGTTCTAAATTCAATTTGCTTTATCCTCTAGCGGATAAAAACGGCTTTTGCACTCAGATATCGAAGAGCAAAAATACTCTTTCCGAAATGGGGGGATGAAATAGTTATTTGTTATGCAAGGCTGCAAAGTTAATTTTTGGCGCGAGTACCTTGTATTGAAACCTGAGCAAGCGAAGGATTCTAGGATTGAGCCACGAGCGAAGCGAGTGGTTCAAATATAGAATCCTGAGCGTAGCGAGGGTTTCAAAGGTACGAGACGCTAAATAACTTTGCTGCCGAGCGCAACACACAACTTTTCATCTCACTAAAGCGAGGAAAATTTTAGGTGCAAGAAAAACAGTTTTAATAAATATTAAATTACTGTTTATTTATTTTAAATTTATATCTTCGTCGCTGCTAGCTTCGCTCATATTTTATGATTTCTTTCGATTTTATCAAAAAACAAACCAAAATAATGGAAGTAAAGTGAATTCAATAAAGAGAAGAAAATTTTAAAGTTTTTTTTTAAATCAAATTTTCTTGCCGGCCAGTGCGATTCTTTAAATGAGGCTGGCGCATGACATGAAATAAGTATTTGCATTTCAATCATCAATGGACTGGCTGCAGAGAATATAAAGTATTACGAAACCAATGAGGTTCTATATATATGTAATTTATTGTACGAAACCTTTATTGAATAAAAATATTCGAATTTTAAAAACACTTTCCACGCTAGCGGATAAAGTGCGATTTTCCACGCAGATTTCGAATGATAAACAGAGGTGAAAACAATATTATTATCGATTTAACATAGTAGGTATTTATTTTGAATTATTAGCATTTACCATATATACAGGGTGTCCCAAAACTCGACGTCAACCCGGAGCCGGGTGAAAAGGCAAGTCAAGCTGGTTGTCAGAAAAATATTTAAAAAAATCTAAGTTGTATGATTTCAAAATTATAGGCATTTTTTTAAAAATCGCAAAATTACACACCCTGTGACAGTCTTTTTACTCCTGTTGCCACAAATCTTTACTTTTTCCAATTATTTTTTTTGCTGTGTTACCCTGAATAATGCTTCTCTAAACTGTAATCAAAATTTTGAAACCAGCTGCTCTAGCTTGCATAAAAAATAGGACTTATTTCCTAGAAAAACTTTCAAAATAAAAAATGCCTAGTTTTAACTGACTGTATTGAAAAAAAAAGTACTACGCGAGTTTGGCAAGTTATGTCAAAAGTTGGCGCATTTAGTAAAGATTCCAAAATGGTATAATACTTGGTAAATTGTAGCTGATAACATGGATAAAAATTTTTTTTCCTGTAAAACCCAGTTTTTAACAAATTTTTCTTACTTGGTTAAAAATTATTCTAATGGGCGCAAGATTTTCCAAAGAGTCGTAAATTGTAGCTTGAGATGAATCAGGCAGTCACCTTATCAAGTGCGAGCGAGATACCATTTTGGAATCTTTACTAAATGCGCCAACTTTTGACATAACTTGCCAAACTCGCGTAGTACATTTTTTTTTCAATACAGTCAGTTAAAACTAGGCAATTTTTTATTTTGAAAGTTTTTCTAGGAAATAAGTCCTATTTTTTATGCAAGCTAGAGCAGCTGGTTTCAAAATTTTGATTACAGTTTAGAGAAGCATTATTCAGGGTTACACAGCAAAAAAAAATAATTGGAAAAAGTAAAGATTTGTGGCAACAGGAGAAAAAAGACTGTCACAGGGTGTGTAATTTTGCGATTTTTAAAAAAAATGCCTATAATTTTGAAATCATACAACTTAGATTTTTTTTATATTTTTCTGACAACCAGCTTGACTTGCCTTTTCACCCGGCTTTGGGTTGACGTCGAGTTTTAGGACACCCTGTATATTAGTTAAGTCCAGTTTTTTATTTCAATTTGTTTTCTTTTTGTTGTGTTATGAATAAAGTTCGCTTCTATGGAGAAAAAAAACATAGTAGGTATAACATATAATATGTGATTTCCGAACTTTGAATCGAAAATGTGAATCCAAGTTCAGAGGAGGTTCCCTACCGGTGGGAGTACCGAAACTTTGATTTCTTTCTATTAAGTAGGTATGTTAAATGTATTCTCCGAGATTAACCCTAAATCATTGTACGCTTTAATGGTTAGTATTTAAAATCTAAAAAAAATATATTACTTTTTAATGTCCTATCTAAGGCCGTCGGTCATTATTTTTATGATTTTTAAACTATATAGCATAAAAATAATTGCAAACATGATTCTAAATTATCCCTTTATGGTTTTATTTGATCTGTACTGAGTTTTGGACAATAAAAAAATAAACCAAAATGACTACTGAATGTGTTAGTGATGTCGGTTGTAAAAATTCTATTAATAGGATTTGTGTTTCTTTAATTTAAAAAATGCCTACTATTCCGCAAACTATTCGCTCGCGCAGCGCAAAAAGTCCCATACAAATCCGTGCGCTCGGAGAACCCGGCCTTACGTCCGTCGTTTGATATGCGTAAACGAGTGATAGAACAATTGAGTTGGCCAGCGCCGACCACAGATATTCGTACCATAGATTTTTTTATTACCTTTCGTGGGTACTTATCCGTAAAAAGCGGTGAACGAATTCGAAGTCATCTACTCAGTCAAACCACGTGTATAGATACTACAGGGTGACTTTGAATTAGTTCAGCGTATTTTATGGGGACATTCTAATCATGATATAGAAAAATATAGTGCTAGTTTTAAAAAAATATATAAAAAATTTTTTTTTACCCAAAATTACTTCATCGCATTAACAAACAATATCAGGACTAAAAGTAGTAAAAATCCAAAAAAACTATATGTTGAGCGTCTTATGGTCGGCTCCGGCCAACTGAATTGTTTTTTTAATTGTTTACGCATATCGGATGTCAGACTCTTAAGCATTAAACGTATTAGAAAACATTTTTCAATTGGAGCCAAAGGTCGGAAATCACGAATATTTACAAATACATGTTACACAATCATTATTAATACTGTTTTTCACAATGAAAAAAAAAATAGGGTGAACGAAGTCAAAGCCAGATGTGTAAGTTAAAGTAGAATATAACCATACAGATTAAATGTCGCGTCTTAATAGAAATAAATTGATTTACAAATAAGCTCCTGGCCTATTTTTGGTAAGCTTGTGTGCTGTCAATTTAAAATGCATTACCGGTTGACCCGGTTGCGTTAGGCTTGGCCAGCTTGGCGCATGCCAAACATTTCTATTGATATTCGATAGTATCGAATCGATACAGTACAAATCATCATCATCTTCATCAGCCATTTGACGGCCACTGCAGGACACAGGCTAGGATGGTTAGGAAAACCATGAGGGAGGTTTTGCCATAATCGCCACCCTTGGCGGGCGGGTTGGCGATCGCAGTACACGGTTAAATTTCTCAGGAAAACGCTGCTGCCTACTCCTGGTAACGTATTTCCTTAGTCGCCTTCTGCGATATCCACGGAAGGAACAGGAGTGACGCTATTCTTAATAAATAATAATAACTTCCACATTCCACACACAAATACACACATAACCTGGTTCCAAACTGTGTTATGGTAACCAGGCAAGGACGTTACAAACCTGATAAAATACACCCAGACTGAGGCCATTTGTAAACATGTACGGCGGCGCCCAGTGGGAATCGAACCCGACCATAATTAAAGAAGTAAATGTAAGTAAATGTTTAGTGATAGTAGTTTCTCAAGGTTTGTATGTCATTATACTTATAAAATAGGTTCGCCCTATGCTGTCTCGTTCGCACAATTTAACATTTTTAATTATTGTAATAAAATGTGTTAATAATAGGGGTTAAAGTATGAAATTGCCGTTTTATTGCAATAGGTTCTTTGAATTGACATATAATCTTCATGGTTTGAGGTTTTCGAATGAAACTTTTTTCAAATGGTTTCTATGATGTTCTTTTTTTAAAAAATGTGAAACATTTGAATATCGACTTTCAATTGTTTTTGTTATTCAATTTAGACAAGAAAGATGGATACTGCGAAAGTTCGAGTGATTTTTGAATACGAGTTCCGACGCGGAACTAACGCGGCAGAAACAGCCCGCAATATCAATGCTGCGTTTGGAGAGGGGTCTACTAATGAACGCACCGTGCGATTTTGGTTTAAACGCTTTCGTGATGGAAATTTTGACTTAAAGAACGAGCCACGAGGAAGACCGCCCACACAGGTGAATAACGATGAATTAAGAGAGATAGTGGAAGCCGACCCTAGTCAAACTACCCAGGAATTAGCGGCATGGTTTAACGTTACCTTACCCACAATATTGACTCACTTGCGTCAAATCAATAAAATAAAAAAATACGAAAAATGGGTGCCTCATGATTTGACTGATCTGCAGAAAGAAACGCGTGATGAAACTTGTGTTGCCTTGTTGATATTCAATATTCGATATTCAAATGTTTCACATTTTTAAAAAAAAAAACATCATAGAAACCATTTGAAAAAAGTTTCATTCGAAAACCTCAAACCATGAAGATTCTATATCAATTCAAAGAACCTATTGCAATAAAACGGCAATTTCATACTTTAACCCCTAATATTTCATAAATGTGGTCTGAGGGTTAGATGCATAATTAAATTACAGACATTTCTTAAATATATTTTTGTTTTCCTCTACGTAGTTTTTAATAAAGAAAAGTTGTTTCCAAAATTATTTATTAAAACTTAGTACAGGATACGAAAAATATGACTTGAGTATCCGCAATTGAATTATCCATCAAACCTTCAGACCACATTCATCAAAAATATACTAATTTTATTACAATCACTAAAAATGTTAAATTTTGCGAGCGAGACAGCATGCGCCACGTAGGAACAGCCTAAACAAGCAAATCCGCGTCATCGCCGTTCTTCAAGGCAGTCCAGTCCATTCAGCGTTGCCAGATACACTGTAATTACAGCAGATCTACTGTATTTTCACACCATCTACTGTTTACTGTAATAACAAAATTACAGTGTATGTAGAACACTGTAATTTTTCAACAGCAAAAAATTGAGTTTCTTTAATGTAAACTGAGACGCAACTTATGGCAAAAAAAAAGAAAATTACGGAACGCAACCGAAACAAACCGGCTCCTAGTAACGCTCACGATCCACCTCCTCTTACACAACCTTTGTTCTTATTGGAAAAATATTTAGCCGGCATGAGTACCGGCGCCGCTCCGTGGAATTCCCCGTGATAGACTAGAAACACTTCGTAGTATTAACCGCCCAAATTATATCAACCGTGTGCTAAGTAAGTTGGCCCCTTAAGTTGGCCGCTTTTGTAGCAGAACACAAAATTTCTCTTATCAAAAATCTGCTGTAAATTACACTGTATTTTTTTCTTACATTTACTGTATTTTTGTTAGTAACACTGTTATTTTGATCATGAAACACGGTAATTTCAATTTCCTCATCTGGCAACACTGAGTCCATTATTGGACATACCTAGCTGAAACGGCCTATATACTGCAGGGCACAGCATTTCTCTCAGAGAGAGAAATCACCACGCGAGCCCACCTTATTTTAGACACTCAGGTTTCCCCACGATGTTTACTATAGTTAGCGACTACAGTAAGAAATTCACAAATGTAAACGGAGAAAAGAAAGTCATTGGTAAAGAAAATTCGGAGATATAACAAATCATGCGTTAAGTTAACATCTTCGCAACTTTTAAAATATTTGTCATGTCAGCATGTTTTTTACTTTTCTTTACTTGTGATTTTAATAATGTCTGACCGAGATTTTGGCAGAGGATCTCGCTATAGACCAACTTTGTAATTTCGGAATAATTCAAGTAAACGATTCAATGAAAAACAGTATGGCATGGTATAATCAATAATTGTACTGCATTTTTGGTAATATTTCATGTTTGTTTTTTTCCTGGTACAATAAAGAATATTCTTATCTTATCTTATCATGGATGTTTATGTATGATGTAACACAGTTGGAAAATGTTTATGTATGAGCGACAGCCGGAATACGTGTTTTTATGGTACCTTATTTTTCCATAAAAGATGCTCGGGTAAGATAAAATTCATGGTCTCGGTTAGACCATAGATTTTATCCAATCTTTACATAACTTATATCGGAGAGTGCTACTCCGGCATGGCGCAAGGAATTGATTGATGTTCTCTACATTTGACTGGTCCGTAATAACTCTGGCAATAAACCCGTTTAACACACCTCACAGTAATATTTCTGGTAATGAAACTGCAGATTTTGCGGCGAGGCTTGCCATCAGAACCGGTGTAGAAAAGCACACGATCTTTTCCCATGATGTTTGTGCGCAGGCAAAAACAAGTCTAATGAATTCTTGGACAGAAACCTGGGATCGATCTCGTAAAATTGTCGGAAAATATTACGGGGACATTCAGCCCACAATTCCAAGACGACCATGGTTCTTCAAGTTTAGATCTGCTAGTAAACGCGTTACTTCCTCGATATGCAGACTAAGAATCGGCCACGCTAGCACACCGGTACATCTCGCAAAATTAAGGGTGCGGGACCACTCCCTCTGTGAGTGTGGACTCGAAGAGGGCACCGTTGATCATTTGTTTTTCAATTGCCCTAAACTGCCTTCTCTGTACGACCTCCTTCCTCCAGATATCCCCAAACCCATAAATTTTAAGTCGTTATTAACCTTAGTTCGTTCCCCGCTTATCACATTTATCTCTAATTTCTTTTCCAATAACAATATCAAATTGTGATGTGTTACTAACCAGATATTTGTATTTATATATTTGTCTATGTTTGTTCACAGGTCAATAGCTCAACAGAGTGAAACTTAAATAACTGACCATTCCCTGAGCTGTTACTTTATGCAACCCTGACATTGGCAGAATTACTAGTTGCCATTAAACCACAAAAAAAAAAAAAAAAAAAAAAAAACCCGTTTAACCCTTGAGCGGAGCGGAGATAAAGCCGAGCCAATAGGGTATTAAATAAGGAGGCGCTCGTACAATCGCAATGAAGTTCCTAGTCAATAACCGTTCAATGATGATTGATAGCCGTGAGATACTTCAAGTGATGTTCTGCGACGAAAATAAAATGTGCACTTGACACGAGTGAACCGCTCTTGACTATGTGAAGTGCTTCCTTAAATAAAGAAGTTATGCCCATCGAAAATATCTGTTGTGGGTTTTCGGTGTAGTTTGGGGTCAGTTAAGTTCCCACTGGACTCAGTTGTGAGCTTTGTTATCGTTTTGAGTTCTACGGTCTTCGCCAAAAGCTAAGTTAGGTTTACAAACCGTAGTGTCGGGAGTCGAACCAAAAGCTTCTGATTCTGAGACATTTATCGGTCCACCAATTGCGCTAACACCGCTCACGAACTCCAGGATCACAACTTCCACACACCTGTGCTGTGGTAACCAGGCAAGGACATCACAAACTAAGGACATTTGTACAAAACAAGAACGATGGCCGCCGGCGGGAATCGAACCCACGAACGCTCATGAACGTCGAAATCTAATAACTTTAGTATCTTCAGTTTCAGCAGCAGATTATTTTAAGAAGAAACTGAGAAAGAAACTACACATTAGTTTCCTAATGTAGGGCCAGAAGCAATGTATGTGCCTGTATGTAAATGTTTATGTTTATTTACTATTTTCAAACAGGTACTTAATTAACAGAATTTTTAAGTATTATTAATCCTCCCGTGTTGAACACCATACCCGGGCCTCGATTCTGTTAGTGCATTGTAGCATATAATAATGACAGGTACACTGTCGGGTCACGTGACGTGTTTTTTCGTACCATTGACGCCTAGAAGGTTTGATGGGTGTGCCCGCGTAGACTTAAAGCAGCCATGAAATGAAAACCGCCATGTTCATGCAGTTGTCATGTTACTACAATGCATTAACAGAATCTAGGCCCTGATCATCCTCTAAATACTCATCAAAATTACACAAATACGCCTATTCACACAAAGTTTGTTAACAAAATATTATCCATTGTTTCATTCAAATCTAGTATATCTTAGGGGATTTTGTAATAAAAATGAATACTTACCCATGAAGGAAGTGCTTACTTTTTCTAAACGAAATTTTGAGAGGGACTTGAACCTACGACCTGGCTAACCGTGCTAGTGCTCTCCCAACTGAGCTAATGGGCAAGTAGCCAGAGGTCGCGGGTTCATGTCCCGGCATGGGTGGAATTTTTAGCCTCTAAATAGGTTTTTAAAATCCAATAAATAGTTCAGGTAAACAAACTTTACATATAAAAAAACGACCAAGTATAAAGTTCCGTAGTTGGCCGTCAAAATATCATCACCATCAGCCCACCACTTCATTGCTAGGTATAGGCCTATTCCCCAAATGCCGTCTCTCACGATCCCTTGGCGTCTGCATCTATGGACCCACCGCTAACTCAACGATATCGTCCGACCATCATGTCCCACTCATGTTAAAAATAAATTAAAAACAATAAATAGCGTAGGTACTCACGTGACATTCCTGCAGTCCGCCTCGGGCGCAGATGGCAGCAGGACCACGGCCACCACCCACCACCAACGTTTCTGTAGGCAGAACACTGTTAGCGACGTCTCTTCTCTCCATCATGAGAACTTATAAATAGTATTCAAGTCCACACAGCACGAGTTTTTTTTTAGCATCAGGCAAGGATTCAAGTTACTGTAAATGTACTGACGATTCGAAACAGCCGTTGTTCTGATATATTTTAAAGCTCCTTTGTTTGTTCGCAAATGGTAAATCCTGTCTACCATCTACCTACCGGAATAGATGCGTGAGTTTAAGCAAGTATCAACAATCGCACTTGTGAATATTATAGTAAGTTAACGTATGCGGATGGAGACTCTAGGGAGCGAGCGCGTGCACTAGGTCAGTTTAGTCTGCATTGTAGTTAGAATTAGAACATCAGCTACGTCGTGAATGAACTCTACATACGAATCGGTGAGAAATAATGTGTAGCACGAAGTAATGTAAGCACGGAATTACCCTTTCTGATGGCTCATGAACTTTGTATCGAGCTCAATGCAGCGTTATCAGTTAAGGGATCTTGCTCTACGTTCGATGCTAGTACAACACGAAGACAAATGGCACGATTACTCAAGCTTGATATAAGGATTATGCTTGTCTACTGCAAGTAGAACAGTCAGATAAAATACCAAAGATGCCTCTTCGGCCCTCACTTTCACATTACATAAACTCACACCTATACCGGGGAGGGGAAGGCAGAACTAAGGTTTTGCCACTCGCTACGATATCCTGCTCCACTTTAGCTTGAAGAATATTCTTTAGAAATACCTATCATCCAGCGGCGTAACTTTACCATGTGGGGCCCGTGGTAAAATCATTGGATGGGGCGCTCCCAGTAAAAATTAAAATCATCAGCCCACCGCTGCTATTGGTAGGTATAAGCCTTTCCACCCAAAGGCCACCCCTCACGGTCCCTTGCCATCTAAGCCCTATACCTTCAATATCTTCGAAGAAATGGCCGTTTGTAACTTACGGTCTCATTTATAAAAACAGGATTCTCTATCTCTGCCTCAGAGGCAGTTTGAATAATCTGTGGTAACGTGTTTCCCTTTACACAGACTATTTAAACTGACTCAGAGGAGTGTTTTAAGGAATCATGTTTTTATAAATAAGACCATTAGAAGACCGTTATTTAGAAAAAAAAATGAAACTTCTTTGCGGTGGTTCGTATTCTAAGAAAAGTATGTAGGTAAGTACTCCCATACATACTTTTCAACTTCGAAGTTCAAAGTACCTGCTAAATTTAATTGTTTGTAATTATTGTACGGAACCCTAAGAGCGCAAGTCCTACTCTTTTTATTTGATTCGCTTTTTTATTTGATACTTTTTAAATCTCATTTGTCAAAGTATCGAGCCGTTCGGCCTTTGTTTAGTGAAACATACATACGGACGGCCAACGGGCCTCAACGGCTGGGGCTCCGATAATAACCCGCGGGTCGCGCCGATAGCGCTTCGACCTTTTTCTCTAACATATTTAATTATCCAATTCCATCTCGCTTTGTGGCAGGGTGTTTAATCGTATTCACATATTCGAAGAAACGCGATAAGATGCGTATTTAGGTATTTTAGATATTATATCGGATTCAGTTAGCAAGACCTCCAGACACAAGTAACAGTAATGGATGAGGCATTTAAAGGAAAGGAATGAACATTCATGTGAGTAAGACGAAAGTAATGGTGTTCGAAAAAGATGATGAAATGACTGAGTGCAAGATAAGGATTAGAGGTGAAAGGGTGGAACAAGTGAAAGAATTTGTCTATTTGGGGAGCCTCTTTACGAGGGATGGAAAGTGTGAAGGTGATATAGAAAGCAGAGTAAAAGCGGGAAATTGTGTAAACAGTGCTTTGCACCCCTTAGTGAGTGACTAAAACATCTCCAAAAGAGCTAGATTGGCCATCCATAACGGAGTGCTGGTCCCAAAACTTATGTATGGTAGCGAGACTTGGGTACCTATGGCAAAAGAAGCAAGAAAGTAGGATTAGTGCAGTAGAAATGAGGTCCTTGAGAAGTATGTCTGGTGTTACTTTGATAGACAGAATACACCACAGGCTACATCTATAGTCCTGTTTTATTTATTCGTTTTGTCTGTTGTGTATTTAGTTTTCCTTCTGTGTTGTGCATATTATGTTACTTATGTGCTTATTTTGTTTCTGTGATGTTGGTATAATAAATGTCTTTCTTCTTCTTCTTCTTAATACGCAATAGTTTGATTAGAGAACGTTGTGGACTGAAAGAGGATGTAGGCACTAGAATTGAGACAGGAATGTTGCGTTGGTTTGCACACGTGGAGAGGATGAAGGAAGAAAGATTGACGAAACAAATATATATCAAGCGAATGTGGGTGGAAGGGCCGGTAAGGGAGGATCCAGGCGGACATACTTCGACCAAATAAGGGATTTATTAGCAAAGGGCAAGATAAAAAGTACCCGAAAGCGGCGTGCGTGCATGCAACGATTAATGCATGTTTGTCTTTAAAGATTTATTTTTATTTTCTGTTGGATTTATGCTGATTTAATATAGCCTATGACACTCGCGCAAACACGAAGAATCGGTGGAGATCTTATTTGTCAAAATCTAACCATTGGTTAAGGAGTTATGAGGGAACATAGAATCGCACATACATACGAGCCAAACACATTACCCCCCTTTGAGGTTTCCCCCCCTTTGAGGCCGCAGTCGGGTAGAAATTATTGATATGCGAAAAAAATATCAGCTGTTCCATACATTTTGAATGGTAACTTTAGTAACTACTAGTATTGGAGAGATGATTTTTTTTCGCAACTTCGAAGTTTCCACGAAGTAGAAGTTGTTCGTATTGACGGGTAGAGCCCCCCTCTTCAGTAGAACCTATAGGAATTCTGTTACACTGCGTCTACAAAAGAATCCCTAGAGACGCGGATCAAAAATGTGTAGGTAGAGCGCACTTTATGTAAAAAGGTCACTAAGACAAAGATCATTTAGATCACAAAGATAAAAATGAGTACTAGAGCAGACTTGAAACAAAGTCTTGTCAAAAACGATCTGAGAAAGATCGAAAATGATTTGATCAACCAAAACAGCTTCATTCAGGAAAAGAGCTCTGTTAGGATCGTGGTAAGTAACAAACCCTGGTCTCGGCGTACCCCTCCGGGACACAGACGTGAGTTTATGTAATGTAATGTTATTCAGCTTTGGTCTACATATAAACAAACCGTCTATAGAAATCGTTAAAATACGGGAAACAATATAATGTCTATCCAGTTGTTTGTTCATCCTAGGTCTTTTGTTCTTTTCATAATAATTAGAAAGAATTATCAACCCATATTATCAATATCTTGACTTTGATAGTATTTAAAAAAAATGTTTGCATCCAGACGAAAGCTAAATGGAACGAAACTTACGTTGGGAAATAGGTATCCAAGTATATGTCATCTTATATGGTGTAATAAAGTAAGAACTTATCTCTTTAATTGAGGTACCTACTTATTTCTTTTTCAATTGACCATTGTTTGTTTTTGTAAGTTCTAATTTTTATCTCAAAGATCATGACCCTATCCGATCGTGTTTACTACATCTATGTAGGTACGTGGAAGAAACCAAAGGCATAAATAAACATTTTAAATATTGAAAGTAACTTCATGGGATTCGTAAAGCCATTTATGATGAATAAAGTCGTAAAACAATTTGAAGCTATGAATTAATTTTCGAAACATCACATGAGAAAAATATACTTGTTTATATTAGATATTTATGACCTATACAGTGTACAACTCATAAAAGGTGTACAAAAAATCTTCATAAATACTCGTTCAACTTTTACGACAGACAAACTTCGAAATTGCAAAAAATATCATGATACGGAACAGATACGTTTCACTGTTCGCAGGTAACTTTAATATGGATATTTTGTAGTGGAAGTTGTTTCTATTGACGAGTAAAACAACACTCTCTGTTACACCATGTAAGTATAAGAAATTGTTCAAGTGTGAGTATCGCATCATCATTCAGCCACAAGAAGTCCACTGCTGGACATAGGCCTCCTCCATGGATCCAAAAAAGACCGCTTTGAAGCCGCTTCTTCCTGCCACTTGAATGAGGTCATCTGTCCATCTTGTGGCTAGTGGTACTACGCTGCGCTTGCCGATATGGGTCTCCTTTCGAGAACTTTCCGCCCACTGCCACTTCAACTTACTAATCCGCTGGGCATGTCGACGTTTTTCGTTCGTCTACGGATCTCATAATTTCTGATTCGATCTCGTAGAGAAATTCCGAGCATAGCCCTTTCCATAGCTCGTTGTGTGACCTTGAGCTTTCTTATGAGGCCCATAGTGAGAGACCACCTTTCAGTGCCATAAGTCATCACTGTTAACACATACTGGTTGTAACTCGTATTATCGCATGAAATTCTGAAATTCAAGGCAGAGTACTCTACCCGAAACCGACGTGCGTATACATATGCAACGACTCATTAATGTTGATGAAGCGAAAGAGGTCTGTCACGTACGTGGCATGTGCCAAACCCTGGTCTCTGCCTACCCATCTGGGATGCAGGCGTGAGTTTGTTTTATGTGATGTTAGTAAAAAATCAAAGATGTGTCCACCACAGTAGTTTCGAATTGGAAATTAAAATAACACCAGTTTACTGAAGCTCTTTGGTCTCTACTGCCTCTAACTGTTTTGGAAACATTTGACAGGTCCTGTAAGAGTGGTCGTGTTAAGTTTAACAAATGCATCTGCGGGTGGAGCAATGGCTCAATAAAATAAACATTTATCACTGGTACGGCAATATTTTGATTCGCTTCCTACTCGACTGGTCCCTTGCCCTAAGTTGTTAATAAAGATGACTCAACATTAACGTTGGAGATGGGAGATTAATCATACAGTAAACGCGAGTTCGTAAGCCAATCCTATCCGACATTCTATTGTTATGACCACTTCGAGGTTCACGCTGCAGCAACCATTATACTGGTGCGCGCGATTAGCATCAAAAAACTATTTCTGATCACTTTCTTTATGGTAGATAACTCTATCAGCAAACAGCCCCACAGTCACCGCTCAAGTTATAAGAAACATCGCAACTTTTTACACTTTATACAGGGTTAGTTAAAAAATGCGCAATTCCTGAAACGACTCAATTAGAGTTTGCTTTTAAGGGGATCCAGTGGGCTAACTAGCACCACCAATGAAAAATATCCTTCTTTTACAGATCGTATTTGCAAGAAGTGTCTGTACAATCTCACACCTTTGGTATTAAGCATCAAAGATTACCACTACAACGCAGAAAATACGCGAAAAAATATAATGGAAAATTTAACAAAAATATATTTTGTTTGAACAAAAAATAAATTCTTGTAGAACAAAAGTTGTTGTAAATGACGAACTTTAACACGTATGTTTCAGGAATTGCGCTTTTAGAAATCATCATCATCAGCCATTTGACGGTTTAACCTTTGTGGTTTAACCATAACCATGAGGGGTTTTACCATAATCGCCACGCTTGGCAGGCGGGTTGGCGATCGCAGTATCCGGTTGGAATCTCAGGAAGACGCTGCTGCCCGTCTCCTGGTAATTTATTTCCTCAGTCGCCTTCTACGACATCCACGGAAGGAAATGGAGCGACGCTATTCTTAATCCGGCGCCACACGGAACACTTTTAGAAATAACCTTGTATAATCTAAGCTTCATAGCCTATATACCGACGCTGAGGATAATTGGAGGATGGCTATTTTACCCCCCCGCGGAAGTAAAACATCGAGTCTGCGGGGTAATGTAACATTATTACGGTTGGAAATAGATAAAAAAAATTCAATTCTTTTGATTCACGTTATTTGCGTACTTTCGCATTAAAAAAACCTGGCTTTAACTGTTTCATTTTTTTTAATTAACTTTCTGTATGGTAACATATTTAAAAAAATATAGGAAAGAGATTGATTTATGGTCTCATAAATAAAGAAATAAGTAAATAAATAATAGGTAACATTATAAATATATAACAATAATATAACACGATTTTTAAAGACGTTTACTAATATGCAATGAAATATGTCAGATATAAATTATTTGGTGTGATTTTCATTTTTTTAAATCTATTGAGCAAATTTTAATGAAATTTAAATTAGAATAAACTATCTTTGATTACTTAAATTGTCAAAATGTAAATGTAAATAAAATAGGAACTAGATATTTACATATATTATACACTAACATAGTTTTTAAATAACTGTTACTAACACTAATTTGACTAAATAAAAATAAATTGATTAATTTATTATTATTATTTTTAAAGAAGTATTTAGTTCCTAACATAGTCGTTTGTTTTTTTTTTTCTAATCCTCTAGGATCCTGGATCCTAGGCCCGAATCTTCAAAAACTTAGGCCACCTACATTTATAAATTTGTATTAACGGTACCACTCACTACAAATAGAGGAAAAACATCGTGAGAAAACCTGAGCGTCTGATGTGTTCAGATACCTCAGCGTTTGAAATCGTCAATGCGGTGAGATTGATTATCGTGGTGATCGAGTCAATACTATATCTCTGAGAGAAAGCCCTACAGTGGGATGCGCGTAAAATAAGTTGAACCACATGCTTATGATTCAACCAACCAAACAAAAATAACAACAAAACGTACTCCCGTGAAATGGCACTTTTAAGGTACATAAAAGTGCTTTTCCCTGTATATTGTCATGCGACGTCTCTTGAGTCTCAAGCCATGAGCTAAGACTGCATGTTCGGCATTTCAAATCCAATGGAACGGTGTTTCTGATTAGCGGGTGTTGTCCGCATTAAGGCTGGCGATTGTAGCGTCGAATGACATCAGTACTAACAAAGGGAAAGGCGTGATTGGACCCTGCAGGCCTTGGCCGGCAGGCCCACAAGCCTCAGCAGGTTTCTTCCAGACAGCTAGTGTAAGAAAATAAACTATAGGTACGTCATAAATAAAGGATAATACAGGACGTGGAATTTAGTATCAAACCTTTTGGGATATCAGTGAAAAGGTACCTATGGAATTAATAGCTGAATCTCTGGAATCATAAAACAGACTGAGGCAAAGAAAATATACCCCTATGTTAATATCACCACTTTCATTCAAACATATTTCACGTTTTCGTATTACCGTCATAATAATATAAGCTTTTGGCTGAAACACAACCGAATATTTTATTACATAGAATACTTTGTAACTACCTGTTTTATGCTATGAATTTGGCTTGCATAAATGGGAAGCCTTGGTAAATGGTTAAGTAGGAATCCATAAGTTCAAGCTAGCGCTCACAAACAGTAGCCTTTTGTCAACACACAAATTGCGGTTGTGTGAAGTGTTAAAATGCTTTTGCGACTGTTAAATTCCGTGAGAAACAAAAGAAAATCCCGGGCAAAACATGCATAGTACGTCTGTAGAAATATTATTTTTGTTCAATGGATGAAGAAGAGACCTTACTGTAGGACCTTCTTATGTCCAACAATAATGACTCAAAAATTACGATCTTTCAGTGATTTCATAGGTAAAAAAAGGCATGGTACAGTACATGAACATCATCATAGTACATCAACCAAAGTGTATAATCGTGAACCTTGTATCAGTGCCCTTTGAACTACAACAATTTACAGCCAGTCATCAATCAAACAACACATTAAAACTATGATAAATCATTAAAAGGCCAATGATTGGCCGCGATCTGTGTCGATACATCCGTACTCTCATCATAATCGGTTATTAATCATCCTGGTCGAATAAGAAAAAAAGCAATGACGGAGCTTTTCATGCACATAAATAAAGAAACTAAAATTGCAACTTACCCAACCGAAGGCCGCCATCGTATCTCGTTATAAATTCTTAATTTAAACTAGGAAGCACCCTTTGTTCCTTTTTTCAGCGGAGGGAAGTGCGCACGCGCCGGCAGCTAAAATTATAATGCGAGAGTGCAGCGGGCGGAGGCAGGGACTAAGACATGCTCACGAGCGCGGCCGATCGCGAACTGAGCGATGAACTTTGTTGACTTGCGCCGGCGCCGCACAAGACACTCTTTATTATACACATTACAAGTCGTACAAGCCCGATCGCATTCCTCAGGGTTGAACGAATTTTTTCTTCCCCTTATCAGTCATTTAACGCTCCCAGCATTCTTTCTTGACTTTAGTATAAATCTAAAAAGGTAATACGTGAACGCATTACCAAGTTATGCTTGTCGCGCATCGTGTAAACAATGAATAAATCGCAATCTCGACCAACATCAGATAAAACACGGTGTCGACAGGACGTTGCTCCTCTATTTCGGTTAGGACAACACGAAAATAGGATATTGTGGTGGCGCTTAGCTCAAAATAAACAAAGCTCAATATACTTTATGATAACCCAGTAACTATATTACGTAGTACTCAAGAACAAAGGTGCAGGAAGATTTAGTTCAACGTTTGATGTTACGCTAAATAAAAATATGTTTGAAACCCCACATATTAAAAACATTTATTGACTGTTTCTCAACTATTCGTAGTCTTAGCAATTTTTTTATGCACAATCCTTTTATGCCTAGACACACACCCGGCAGTTCTAAACGTCTTTCCGCACTCCTGACACGAGAAGGGTCTTTCGTCCGTGTGCATTCTCATATGGACTTTTAGGATGTCTAACGTATTAAACCGCTTGCCGCAGGTATCGCACGAGAACTTTCTCTCATTGGCGTGGTAGGCAAAATGTCTCCTATACTGAGCCATGATGTGGAACGTCTTCCCGCAAACTTCGCACGTTTTCTTCGGCACGGGGTCATGCACCGCCTTGTGTATTGACAGGCCGCTTTTGAACTTGAACTTCTTGTCACACACGTCACAACTGTAGCATTTCTCCGTCGCGTGCGCGTCCAAGTGTCCGGCCAAGTTGCCGGTGTGTTTGCCGCATATCTCGCACATTTTCCTGTACTCGTATCGCTCCTTTCTTGGCTTCCTGCCCTTCCTTCTGAGTACAGGCATTCTCTTCTTCTGCACTGGCTTGATCGCGGGTTTTGTCTCGGTCTTGAAGAACTCGGCGTCGCTGGGGCAGTCGTTCTCGAAGGTGGGCTCGAAGTCGTGGAAATCCGACCTGTCTCCCTCGTCGGCGGTAGTATTCTCTGCGTCTTTCACTTCCAGTTTGACCGCGGCGGACGCGATGTCTCTGAAAGTTTCGGCAGCAATTCTGTGCTCCTTGTCGGCGTCTTGGCATTTTCTCCTGAAGCTGAACGCGGTTTCTAGTTCCTTGAGGCAGTTGAAGCATATCCGCTTCGGTAGTTTGTCCGACTTTTCGATCTGGAACAAAACAATTTTTTGGACACCGCACGATGCACAACACACGACCGTTCTGTTGTTTGTACGTTTTTACGCGAGCGGAAATACCAAGACGATAACAGTTGAGGTTTCTGGTCCCAACAACCAAACAACGCTGTGTGGTTATATTACAACGTAAACAAGCCTTGTGTCGTGTTGTGCAGTGAGGTTGACCTTTATTTCTTTATTTTATTTACATAAATATTGCAACATAACAGTAATTACACCAAAGCGTTACTTGTGGAAGTACCTGCATGTTATTGTTGCAGCGGTGGTAGCGGAGCGGTAGAACGCCGGCTTCTTATTCAGGAGGTCGTGGATTCGAATCCCAACATGTACCAATGACTTGTTTTTTTAAGTTACGTACATTTGTGAAGTGATAGTAGCAATACATCTCGCCAAGTGTGAAGGAAAACATCGTGAGGGAACCTGAATAGCGAATCCGCGGTGGACACGCGTGGTGATTAAGCATATTCTCTCTCTCAGAGACAAGACCTGTGCCCTAAAGTGGGACGATATAGGCCGCATTGTACTGTCGCAAAAATGTTTAGCATGCTATGTAGCATGCCATAGTTATGATATAGCGAAATGTCGTGTGGTATCATGGTCCATAGAAATGTATGGCGTTTTAAGTCGACACCGTCATTTTATTGTGTAGCGCGGTGGCCGTGTATAAACTGAATACACCTAATTCCATGAGGCTACGCCTTAGGTGCCTGAACTATAAGTAATAGGGGTTAAAGTATGAAATTGCCGTTTTATTGCAATAGGTTCTTTGAATTGACATAGAATCTTCATGGTTTGAGGTTTTCGAATGAAACTTTTTTCAAATGGTTTCTATGATGTTCTTTTTTTAAGAAATGTGAAACATTTGAATATCGACTTTCAATTGTTTTTGTTATTCAATTTAGACAAGAAAGATGGATACTGCGAAAATTCGAGTGATTATGAGGCACCCATTTTTCGTATTTTTTTATTTTATTGATTTGACGCAAGTGAGTCAATATTGTGGGTAAGGTAACGTTAAACCATGCCGCTAATTCCTGGGTAGTTTGACTAGGGTCGGCTTCCACTATCTCTCTTAATTCATCGTTATTCACCTGTGTGGGCAGTCTTCCTCGTGGCTCGTTCTTTAAGTCGAAATTTCCATCACGAAAGCGTTTAAACCAAAATCGCACGGTGCGTTCATTAGTAGACCCCTCTCCAAACGCAGCATTGATATTGCGGGCTGTTTCTGCCGCGTTAGTTCCGCGTCGGAACTCGTATTCAAAAATCACTCGAATTTTCGCAGTATCCATCTTTCTTGTCTAAATTGAATAACAAAAACAATTGAAAGTCGATATTCAAATGTTTCACATTTTTTAAAAAAAGAACATCATAGAAACCATTTGAAAAAAGTTTCATTCGAAAACCTCACACCATGAAGATTCTATGTCAATTCAAAGAACCTATTGCAATAAAACGGCAATTTCATACTTTAACCCCCAATATAAAGTTTACACGTACCTCGAGGCCAGCAATAGCCCGCAACTTGTGCGCCAAGTCGAGACCCTCCGTATCACACGCCTCGAAGATATTATACGAGCCTTCCTCTACGTTGCACGTGCGACAAGGCGTCACGTCTGGCTTCTCTTCCTTAGGCTGCAACTTCATCTTCTGCTTCAATTCGAATAGCTTTATATCGTCGTCATCAAAGGCGTCATCGGCCGCCCCGTCCGCGGCACCGCCGTCATCCACACCCTGGTCGTAGTCATTCACGTATCGGAACTTCCTGACGTTCGGTTTTGCGACAGACGTATCGAACGTCTTGAGAACTTCGGTGTACCGTGTCATGCCGTCGTAGTAAGGCCAGTGTTCCGTGAGCATGCCTTTTTCGGCAAATTTACGTTTCCACTGCAATGGAGAGGCGGTGTGAGTTGAGAACTACTTGGAGCTAACACTGTGGAAAAAAAACCTTCAGCCATTCAGGAGTAGCGGAGAACAGCGGTCACTAGTAATGGGAATGAAGAACGTCAGACCAAAACAAAAACAAAACAAATCATTATGCCCGCAGTGAACGCAGTGAACTCCTCCTCCTCCCTTTGGCCTCATAACGCGGGCAAAGCTATTATTTTTTAATAAAAATTGCTTAAATTATGTAGGCTAGAAAGAGACGCCAGAATGTAAGCGTAGACAAAAGCCCAGTCTACGCCGGCGATCTTAGTCCAAAGCGTTTCTCAATATTTTTGTTGACTCGCGATGCAATATTTATTAGGTAAACGTCGGGAATTAACGTAATAATAATATAATACTAATAACTCCCACACAATACAGTCACTTGACCTGCGGGGGGAGCATGAGTTTCTTATCCTATCTAGATAGATAGGTTAAAATTTTAAAACATTACGATATTATATCCCACCCGCGAGCATGACTTCTCTTCGACATACATATCTTCCTTAGATAGGAGTTAAGATTTTATCTACTTATTGGTATGACAACACTGAATCGGCAAATAGGGATGTAACGAAAATCACTATTTCATTCGTTCAATTTGCGTTTTTTGACAGATTGAAATCTGATCTGTGTGTGATCTTTCCTTTACTTAGTCTGTGCTAGGTATCAAATAAAATGTAAATAAACAAACAAATAACGGACAATAGATGCTTAGATGCCGAAAATGAAGTAAGTACAAACTTTATAGCCATTGCAGTTAATTTATACAATACTACAATAGTTGGAGATCCTTCCTACAAGCTCATACGGACATCACATCATATACAAGTCACTCATCGGCAAGAACTATAATATTTTTCTGTTTTAGAGGGCGCAGTAAACAAAATCAACTGGGGTTCGTTCGAGTATATGACGCTCCACAGTAATTTAGCCAACAATGAGTTTTCTGGCCCCATGGGAAGCGAAAGGTTGTTGAAAGAGTGGGGCGCATTGAGCCTTGTCGAAGGAGCATGGTCCCGACACGACTGGAGCAGTGGCGGAATGTAAGTGTTGATAGTACTTATTATCTAGTGATATATTAAATTAAGTTCAATACTTGACTCACCATCACCAACCGAGTACAATAGGTAAATAATATGCTTGTCAAACTAATGCAAATGTGTACTTAGGCAATGCTCAGTGAATACCTACAGTATTTGGATAAATAGACCATAGAGGTCTATCCAGTATAGCATCAATTTTTGCTCTTAGGGGCATCTAAAATCATTTTCGGAACATGTCTTACCTTTTTCCTTTTCGTCTTAAGCTCTTAATTATGCTCTTTATTTGTTACAGGATATTTTGAACGCGCTGACTACAATAATATTTGGTCTATGCTACAATCAATCAAATCTTACAAATAAATCAAATATTAAAACGAAGGAATATGTATGTACGAATTGTATTTTTTCAAAATAGTAACTCAAAATTGGATGCTTAATTACCCAAGTTCCACTATAGTTTTTTTATATTACATGCACAGGGGCATTCATTCAAGGGTTAAATATAATTAGGGAATGTTCCATTGAGCTGGCCATTCCTCCTCTACTGGGTTTCAGGCTCCACAATGGCAATGTGTGTACCGAGCCTCGGGAGTCTACTCGGCCTCTCCTCTGATGGGCGTCATCAGCCAAGGCAGGCTCAAAGGCATATCCAGAGTCTCCTAGGAAATGCATTACATTTTTTTTTACTTCTTATTTTTTTGTTACAGATTACATCAAAGGTGATGAACATATTAATTTGTTTGGTAACAATTTCCCGTTTTCAGAAGAAAACATATCATGCTTCTTTTCTCCATTGGGTACCCAGTTATGTAGTAAACCACCTATTTCATTGTTTAAAGTTACAAAATAAATATTAGATTTACTTATAACCAAAAGCATTTTATTATTAACGGACTTAAAAAATGGAGGAGTCTGTGTCAAGCTTTTTCCAGAAAACTTCCTAGAAACCATACATTTGTAGTAAATACACCATACATACTTAGGTACTTAGTAGAAGTTAGGTATGATTTGTGGGGTGAGTAAATGGCTTGGGATGCAAGTTCATTAGAGAGAAATAATTTTTGCCTTTTTAGTGCGTGTCGGTTTAAATCTTTGTTTTAAAGTTTCTTATTTTTAAATTTTTTGTTGACTGGTACATTTTACCTACTATTATTTTAATTGAGATAGGCACTGGACGACGGTCTGAGCAGGACGGCAGAGGGTGCTTGGTTGCGTGGAGTAGGGCTGAACGGAGGTCAGTGAGCGGGTCCTTAAATCCCTGGAGACGGCCACTGGACGTCGGTCAGTGAGCAGAAACAGAGGAAGGGCACGAATGGGATGCGTAGGTGGCGCGAAGAGGCACCAGTGGACAAATCATGACAAATGTGATGATTTTATTCGTAGAATGACTGACAGAAACGCTAGATATAAGTTTATATGCCCCTCTCAAAAGTGGGATAAATTTAAATGAAACATCTGTCAAAAGTCGATAATATATCTTTTTATGTTGTCATCATGCTCGCATTTGCGATAGGGTTTATCTTATAGTGACAGATGTTTTTTTATCTCACGGCACTGGTATAAAAACGATGCATTGTGCTCGCGACGATAAGTTAACCTACTATAGACGTCAAAACTCGTTAAAACGGCCATTTTTTGTAGATAAACCGCCTCTATAAAATCTCATGCTCCCTCCGCTGGTCCTAAACTAGGATACCCTGTGCTATGTTAACCAGGCAAGGACATTACAAACATGAAAATACACCCAGACTGAGGCCATTTGTACAAATGTACGGCGGCCCCTAGTGGAAATCGAACCCACGACCTCGTTTTTGGTAGCTAAGCGCCTTAAAAGCTAGACCAACGAGGCAGCCATTTAATTAAGTTTACCCAATAAATAATCGCGATTAGACCCGTTAAATGTGTAGCTAACAGGGTTTCTCTTCGGAGGGCCTGAGAAGGGAACTTACCCTGTATAATTTCAGCAAATGCGTCCAGATTTCGGTTAGATCGAACAGACTATGGTCCAGAGGGAGTCCGTTACTTCGTAGCTTCTTCTCTACTTCCCTAAATGAAACAGGATCATGTTAGGTACTAACGTCGGAAACAAATTAAACGTGCTTTTAAGTTACAATGCCCAATCGCATGGACCTATTTCAGGTCTGATTGGCGGGGTACGCCGGATGTGACTTAAAACTCTTCGGATTTAGGCAATTCAACATTTTTTTTAAGGAGCCTATATAATTATATCGAACTGCAGCCTTCTCTCAGAGAGAGTATTCATACAAATATTTTATTATATTTATAAAAATATATATATATATATATGTAATAGGTACTTGTGATCTGCCGTACATGTAATAGGACCATTGTTTTAATGTGATATGTAAAATCGGTAATGTAGAGTCGGACAATCGGACATACCCATACTTCTTAACAACATTCTTTATTGCACTAAATAAAACAAATTAAAAAGTACAAGGCGAATTTTACGCTAACAGCATTATCTTCACTCACACATTCAAGAAATTTCAACACATTTACAGATTAATGCACAGATAAAACATAATCAACCTCTTAAAAGAAATCGGTGTAGTTATGCCCAATATTATACTACTCAATGTACATCGAATTGTCATAATAAACTATAAATTGTAGTTTAATGAAACAGGCCCCTGGTGTTACTGCCGCTATAACTCAACTCAGTCAGCAATGCATTGGCAATGTAAATAAAGCCGGGTCTTGACGGTCTTAGTACGCTCGGACCGTGTGCGTAGTTTTAGTTGATTTATGGCGACGCACTCGGTCCGAGCCCACTCACCGCAGTGGTTGCGGTTGGTATGGGACGGGTGTCCAAAATTATAAAACTGCTGCTATCGTTTGACATAAAGGTGTCAAAGGTTAAGGCTTAATTAATGATCGAGCATTTGATAGTAGTGGGTCAGACGTCAACAAAACCTGTTTAATAAATCAGTGTTGGTGGCAATTCTGCTCATTTTACGCGTGTTTCTGGCTCTGAACGATTTTGTGTCTTTGTTTTTAGCTTCAGCAGCTTCTTCTGTAAATTGACCGATTGGCAATATGGCATGTTGGACAATCTGAGACCCATAAATAAGAACCTTGTGCGCTGAAGCTGGCATTGGATACCAAAGATATTCTTTTACAATGTCTGTTGTCGTCGGCAATGCGTATTTGTCAAAAGCTTTAGAGTTTATAGCATGTCCACTCGCTAAAATCATTCTACATTCTACTATAATTTCTTGTTATATTCCAGTAATTTCTGAAGACTGTGCAGGATTACTAAAGAATCTTCTTGCTGTGTTGCCGTCATTTGAATTTTCTCCCATCTTGTTTCGGTTTATCTACTATGAATCCTGTTTTGGCCTTAAATTCGTCTTGAACAAGTTTTTTTTCTTTTCTCAAACTGTGGTTTCTCTTCTTTTCCTGTGCGCCATTTTTTAAAGTCTAATCTGTGGGAAACGTGGATAAAGAACTCGAAAAAACGGATCCATGCGTGCAAAGGCGATATTACAAAGTCCAAAGTGTTATGTTCACCTCTCTTGATAACGATCCGTCGATATCGTTCATTTGTGTTGGTTTACAATTACATACACATAGTATATAACAGACTTGCGCTGACGAAGTATAAGTAATGGCGTTACAAACTTTGCCACCTACCATTGTCAATTTGAGATTATGTGCCACTATGAGACTTTGATCATTTACCACAACAGTAGTCGGAGAAAGTACATCTAACTGATCCTGGATGTATGCTTGCTCGGCTCTGCTTACCTCTGAAGTTTCTTTCACATATTGAAATCTTATAGGTCTACAGTATCTTGTCGAACCTGGGCGCGGATTTTGCCACACAATCTTTTTTTTTATTTCATTATTTTGCACAAATAGTTGCAAAGGAACGTATGACGTTACAAACATATCAGAATCACTAAATCCTGAACATCGTTGTTTATACTCAGACTGTCCACTGCTTCCATCGAAACCCCATTTACCAACGAGTGTTAAGTTACTAAAGTTAATCTCTTCTTGCTTCAGAGTTTCAAAAACGTCGCATTGAGATTCTACTAACCGTTTAGCTGTGTGATCTAAGATGCCTTGAACAGTTGTTTCTGCTGATGGATCAGTGACTGTAATAGTTTCTGGTTTTGGGTAACAGTTTTTTTTTGCTTTGATAATCTGCATGTAGCTTGGAAGAATATCGCACTGTGTTTGTTTGGCTAGTACATGCCTTTACTAAAATTGTCAGTGCACAGTTCACATTAATACAGTTTGGTTTTGTAATACAAGTTGCTTGTTTCATTGACAAAGCAGCAACCGTATCATCATCGGTACTCAGTACTCACCAAACTTTGAAGACGCCTTCTTTTTGATCGAGATGAACATTCTTCAAAGTGTTTTCTCGGTCTGCCTGAGCGTTTTCTCTCTATTTTTAGAACTTGAAAGTCTTCCTTGCAATTGAGCCAATCACCGTACTTCGCCAAAAACACATCTATCTTTCTGCTGCACTTCTTCCACCTATGTAGGTACGCTTGACATAAAGAGTATATTTTGTCATAAAAAACATCTTCTCCTATTTTGTAGGTACTTTTGAAGGCTTCATGTGTCTCATGATGCTTTGTAGCAGTTGTTTTTTTATTCCGTGCCAAATTTCAAATATGTCACGACGTTTAATTTCCGAAGAAAACTCTGAAATCATTTTATTTTTTCATAATTTACATTTGTAGTTTTTTTGCGATGTTTCGCACGTTTTCGCAAAAAATTACGTGCATGCCATTAAACTAGAGTCAGACTTTTTTAAAAATCTACAATTATTACATACAAGTACATACCACGCAACTTACATCACTTAACATTTGAACTTTTGCACGTTTAATGCGTTAGTATGATAGTGATAAATTTATACTTATTACTTATGTCACGTTAAAAAAATGCATAGAAATGACAAACATACCTGCTTCTAAAATATCCATAACAGTTTGACCTGATCACTGCACTCAAAAAGGGTTAAAATTGCTTTGCTATCACTGCTGTCCTTCACCGCTCGGCGATTGATTAAAACAACAAGAAAACGATAACCTTATTAATAATATACATCACAATGAAGGGTAGTTAATGAACAATATAATTATTTTAACAGAAGTTACATTGACTTTTTATATTTCGTCCTATGGACGGAACCAATGTGCGTCGTCATAATCAAGTAAAACTGTACGCACACGGTCCGAGCGTACTAAGACCGTCAAAACCCGGCTTAAGCAATTAGGTAAAGTATTAACAAAAACTAACCGCCAAACCCGCACTTGGTAATCTTTGTGGTGTTGGTTCTTGGCGAACGTATGTTCACAGTCTGTGCGTGCCTCTATCAGAGCCAGGAGCCATTCCTCCTTCCCTGGGGGTAGGACACTTTATGAATTATTGGGATCTTCTTTTGAAACCATAGAAGACATAGAAAAACTCAGAAAAAAAATTGAAAAATATCTTTTTCGGGGTTTTATTACAGGTCTTATAATGTGCGAAAAATCACTCTAATAATAAAAAAAATATATATTAGATTGACTTATCTCATATTTGCAGCAGTTTAATTTTTTTTTAGATTTAGTTTTATCGTTGAATTGTAAACCGTTTTAATAAAGGTTTAAACTCTTAAAAGTTATTCTTACTCTTACTCTTATAAATTATTATGCGAGATAACCCAAGTATTGTTAAATATTAGAAATGAAATGCTTCATACATTACAGGGCGCTACGAGCCCCTTGTGACATTATATTTCGTGACAAAAATTACTTTTCGACAGGTTAGACATATTATAAAAAGTAATAGACGTAAAGAAAAAAAACGGCGAAGTGCGTATCGGACCACGCGCTTTACAACTTCATCAACTTCATTTTCAATGGATTTTCAACGAGGTTTTTCTTTATAAGTTGGTCGCCTATTACTCTTTAACTTGTAAAGCCTGCTCAGCCGCGATAGTTTTCCTTTTAAGTTCATTATTGTGCTCCTACCCTGAATTTTGTCACGTTTTCACAATCTACCGTTTAGCCCGGAGAGGGGCAAACAATACCACAAGGGATTTAAAAAAATACTACGACTATTTTTAGATCGTGGTATTTTTAGGGTCCCTTAGTCAACAAGGAACCCATATAGGTTCGCCATGTCCTGTCTGTCCGCGTTCTACCTCAGAGACGATTAGTATGAGAATGCTGAAATTTGGCTTTACACGCACTTGGCCGGTTTTTCTGGTATGAATCCTCCTTGAGGTAATTATGGCGCATAGTAAATGTCTCCTATACTAAGGAGGTGAAAGCTAACTTTCTCTAACAAGGGATAAAAAATATGTGCTAAAAGTACTCACAGCTGTTCAACGGATTGAGACTGAAGCTTCCTTCGCCGAGATAGCACTCGAACAGATTGTAGTACACCCACGATTTGTTGTTGGTCGCCACCGCCTTCTGCCACTCCTGAGCAAGGAATTTTTGTTCTTACGTTTATTATATTACGGTCCAAACCACAATGGCGGTGAGTGGTGAAAATACGCGAAGCAAAAATGGATCGGTGTGAGACCACTGACTTTGACAATTGATTTTATTACATTGACACTTCGAAAACGTAGCGCGTTTGCGCGTGTGAACGTGAAGCGGCAATGGAATATAAACATCTGTGAAACAGTGGCTCGACAATGGCTCATTGCAATACATTGAACAAACACTGAACGAGACTGAACGACATCCTTAGTGGTTGATCATAAGAGTTGATTTAAACACTCGCCTAGACATTTTTTCGGCCCTAGTACTTCTTACCAGATAAAATAAATTTACTCTAAAAAAATGTACACCACAATATAGGCCACCCAAATAAAGATAAGATAAGAATATTCTTTATTGCACACAAGAAGCGAGACATAAATACAAAAATGCCTACCTAAAAGGTTAATTAATCCTTTCCCAGAACAAAACAAATTCTCACCAAAATGTAGCAGTTGGTCCACGAAATTATAAAGGTGCTGATTTGACGGATTAGGAGCTACTTACAGAAAATATACAGTTCCATTTCCGACTGATTTCTCTGCTCGTTAACGTCTTCGGGAATCCATACTCTTTCACCATTATCTTTTGAAGATCACTGGAAAATAATGTCGGTATGAGTTATACATGGTGCATCCCAATTTATAAATCCGAAATAGTGTACTGTTCGTGAATTAGAAGAAGTTTTATTTACTATAGCGACGAGTTCAAAAAAGGTTTATAAATCCGAAAGAGTGCACCATTCGTCAATTAGAACAACTTTTATTTACTATAGCGACGAGTTCAAAAATATATTCCTAACTATATTTTTACCTAGTGAACTTTTCATCACCTACATCTATGTTTTTTTAGGGTTCCGTATCCAAAGGGTGTCAAACAGGACCCTATTACTCTGCCTCCGCTGTTTGTCTGTCCGTCCGTCGGACCTTTGAAGGGCTCTTTGGAACCGTAATAGATGGCCAGTTGAAACCCAGAATACATTATTGTGTTATTACGGCGGATTACCTAACAAATAAAAATAAATAATGTATTCTTTTTTTCTTTCGAATAATAAAATTTTAAAAATAATAATTATAAGTGGGTCTCCACACAACTAACGTGTTTTTTTTTGTTTATCCCCATCGTAAAAACGGTAATACATACAGACATCAAACTTGACGTGACTGTGGGACTTATATTATATATTTTAACGGCAAATAATAAAAAACGGCCAAGCGCGAGTAGGGAACCCTCGATGCGCAAGTCTGGCTCGCAAATGACCGGTTTTTTTTGTTGTCACCATATACAATTTCCCTGGACTTCCACAAATATTAAAACATGCCAAATCGGCCTAGCCGTGCTCGAGTTTTAGCGAGACTAAGAATATTACGCTTATGTACAAATAAACTATGTATTTATGATATATTGCCCCAGAGTAAAAGTTGCTCATATCGACGAGTAGAACCACCCATCGCGGATGAATATGGGGATTTTACTATACTTTCTATATAATACAATAAGGCACAGATATATAAATAGATAGAGAAATCTTTTTGTACAAAACTAAAGAGAACGATAAATAGACAGATCGAAAGAAGAAATTTGGTTTCAAGAGACTGGTTACTTTGGATTAACTATTTATACTTGTCTTCTATGATTGTGGTACTCACTTCCAGGCCCATTTCTTCTCTTTGAACAGCCAATCGTTCCGTAAACGTATTTGTATAAATGACTCGGTTATGTCTTTGGTCCCTAAAACAACAAAAAATATATATTTTTGATTAAAATACAAAGTATTTTTAAACTAAAACAGAAGAATCGGTCGAGTCTAAACACAAGGCCCGTTGTTCGGCAACTGTTGGGTTTCCTGCCAATTCAATGTGCCACAGCTAGTTTGAAATACCTATATCTTGGCAAATTTTTATGTAGTCGCCACAATGTTTTATCAAAAGAATGTCAATCCAAGCAAGGCTCGGTAAAGTAAAACAATTAAAAATTACCCAGAGTATCTGGATTTCATTTACAAGATGCACCACGGGTTCAGACCACTGCACGGCTCCAGCTGGCCCAGCGGCTTTAAGTGAGTCATGTTGAGATAGGGTGACCAAGGACCGACTTCAAAATCGCACTAAGAAACTCACATAGAAAGAATCTCACTCCGATTTACGTGACCGAGCACCTGTCCCCGGCAAACAAGGAGCTACATGCTGCTAAGGATAAGGCTGCTAAGGCTGCTGCTAAGGATAAGGGCTACGAGTTTGTTTGGTTGCGAAAGGGACGTATCAATGTGCGCAGACACTCACTTACCTTCGTTGTTAATTAAGAAATTAGATTGCCTCAGATCTTTGTAACTGGAATACCTACGAGTAGCATATTAAGCACGTTCTCAGTGTAACTTAACACTAAAATTCAATCTTTCAATTTATTATCAAAATGTTCGAGGCATTAGCATCAAAACTGAATCCCTTTACACTAACGCATTGACAAATACCTTTGATATTATAATACTTACGGGGTCTTGGTTGAACGATTCGGTTTATAACCACGAACTACTCGACTGTAGATACAATGTTTTCAGACGTGAACGTGGAACTACCTTATCCTCTAAAAAGGACGGTGAAGGTATTTTGCTCGCCGTACGGAACAATCAAACAATCTAGAAGTTCTTAAGCAACCTGCCTGGGAGTCACAAGGTGAGGATTTGTGGGTGTCTATCAAACTTGAAAACCACCACAAAAAATAAGCGTCGTCATCTGCGCTGTCTACATTCCTCCCAATTGTGGCTCAGATTATATTGCCGACCAACTGAACAGCATTACTGAGACTATACAAGCTCTGAAGCCAAGCAGTATTTCCATCGTTGACAGCGACTTAAATTTTCCTAATAATTATATCTTGGGCCCCTGAACGGCGCGCATTGGTTCCGGTTTCATTCAACTCATTATAAGATAGCTTGCTCATTTAAACAATGTCTTCAACAGTTTATCGCAGATGAACTCTGTGGGACTCTCTCGAGGGACGTATCTTTGACCTGACCTTCTCTAATAATCATAATTTGTCGGTGTGCCAAGCTCTTAACCCAGTCAAATCTGACTGTTATCACCCAGCTTTAGAGCTTCTTCTCAAATTAGATCACCTAAAACTTCTAAAAACTGCTCGTCTTCCCAAGCTCAATTTCTATAAACCCGACTTCCCCGCAATAAACGAGCTCTCTCTAATCTTGACTGGGGCGTGATTTGGGATAGCGTAACTGATGTCGACACTATGGTTACTATTTTTTATGACACAATTTGGCCAATAATTACTCAGTCTACACCTAAAAAACCTCGCGCCGAGAACTGCCCGGTTTGGTTCATCAGCTCTTCCTTAATTAAAGCTCTCAAGGAAAAGGCTAAAGTCCATCGTAATTATAACAAATATAATAACACTGTCGATAATCTTACTTTTGACTTGTTACGAGCGAGATGCGATTACCTAAATCATAAAGCTGTAAAGCTCTTGAGGCAACCGACGTGCTTTTTTTGTTCAAATTCCTACACGGATATATAGACTCCCCCAAATCCCTTGAACGGATTAACCTAGCTGTGCCTAGACCCAGTAGTCGTCTCCAGAATAGGAAAGTGTTTGACCTTCCCCAATCGCACTAATCTCGTGCAATATTCCCCTTTCTACAGAATTTGCTCTTTATGCAACATCCTTAGAAACAAATTTGATATTTTCAGGTTCTGTAGCCTCTGTAAAATGTTCCCTTGCCATTTATTTTTTTTGCCCATAGGCCACCACGCATCTTATTAAATGCTTTTAGTTTAGCTTAATCCTACTACGACTTCCGCCACTTCCTGAGCGACACTTAGGTTGGATTTTGTATGACGAATTTTGGTTGCTGCTTGGGCCACACTTGGGAAAATGGTGGGAGTCTAAAAACTAAAATTAGTTACTTAGTTTTTAGAATTTCTGCGCCTAAATTGCATGTTGTGTTCACATCTAGTAGAATGTGCATCACTGCTAGCTTTACTAATTAATAACTATTACGTAATTCTTGGGTGTAAAATTTAGTTTTGTGAACCAGAAATAACAAAATAAACAAAATAGAAATTGCCAGTCCTCGTCGTTTTCCTCCACATAAAGCTTCCACCGGGGCAGAAGGCCATTCTGCCGCGCGAGGCACATGTTCAGACTACTGCATGTATCCAACTGCCCCAGCGGCTTTGAGTCATGTTGGGGAAAGGGGCCCAATGGCCAATTTCGAAATGGCAAAAAATGCTAAAGAACTCACATAGAAATTCGCACTCTTCCTCGTTTTTCTTTACATCAGGCTTTCGCCTCGGTAGAAGGCCGCTCCGCCGCGCGAGGCGCATGTTCAGACCACTGCATGTCTCCAGCTGGCCCAGCAGCTCTGAGTCGTAGGTCTCGTAGTACCGTAGCATGGCGGGATAGAGCGGCCAGTCTGTCGCGCCGCGTTTTAGCTTGATACGGTGCTTTCTCTGTGGGACAAGTAGCTGAATAAAGTTATGCAAAGTAACTTCCTTTTTTTTTCTTCATACAACCATGACTTATCATTCCGAAATAAATAATAATAACGCTCAGTCCAGCAAGAAGCGACCAATATCGAGACCGATATGGATGGAAAGCGCAAAATCGGCCATTATAGAAATCTGTTTTGAGAACCTCATGAGGTGTAACCGGAATTTATGATGATGATGAAGTCTTATAATTAGAGGCTTACGGAAATACACCCTATTCAAGTCTCAGTATAGGGAACAGGCCTTCTCTCAGATGGACAGTTTGGGCTTAATCACCACGCATGAATCTGAAACAGCGCGGTGGGTTGAAAGGTTTGAGATTTTTAAATTTTAGAAACTTGTGAAACTTTGGTCATAAGTTATGGGGGCTTACATTGAATGTAACTCTAAGATGTTGCCACAGTCCTTTAATATCCTGTATGCAGCAGTCACTTGGCAGGTTCAGGCTTCGAAGGAAACATTCTATTTCTCTGAAACAATTTTTAGCTATGACATTATGAATCCTCATTGAAATATGGAAAAATGATACTGATAATCCTATCATGTAAGAAATGATAAGCAGATATTGCTGATTTCTGTCAACTCAGATCCTAACCATAAGAGCAATCAATTTCAGAAGAGAGTCGTCCGATTTATTTACAAGTTAGGTAGGTAACATCCTAACAGTTGCAAGTCAATCAATACACATATGAAAATATAATGTACATTAGAAAAAATATCAGACTTCGAAAATGTTGGTAGCCATTATAACGTTAATACTAGAAATAAACATAAATTGTCATTTCCACGATTTGGACTTGCAAAAGTTAATACATCCTTTATGGGATACTAAATAAGGTTCTACAACAAGATTCCTCAAGATATATTAGAGTTACCTCCGACGCGGTTAAAAAAATGGCACACTGTGCAAAAAAGCTTACTATATATAACATTAAGGATTATTTAGAAGACAAAGATGTTTGGTATTAAACAGGAGAATAATAATAAAGGGTATTTATAGAATGATTGTGTCTAGTTTTCTTTACATTCATGAGTATTCACATATTTTAAGTTAAAAATAAATAGGTTTTTTAAAACTCTGTTAATTAAGTTAAAAAGTGTTTTGAAAACAATAAATGTGGAGTTTCTTTGTTAGCTTCATCAACCTATAATGTATTGATTGTGAAACATTTTGCTTTTATAATGAATAAATAAAAATATTTGAATTAAATTGAATTGAATTCCATAAAGTAGTTAAAATGGTGATTGCTACCTCCACATACTAAGCAGGTCAAGATTCAGTGCTCTAGCCTCTGAGACACAGTTGATGAGATGCAGTCGCCATGTGTCATTCCCTGAAACAAAACCGATGAGTGAGTGACCTGCTTTACAGTGACAGCCCAATTGGTGATTCTAAAAGTATTTTATTTAAGCACTTTTTACATTATGCATGGTATATTTTTTGTATATTACATATTTTAAACCTCTTCAAAATCACGAATATAACAACATTTTTAAACAGAGAAGAAAGATAAACAAAAAGATTTTTGTCTTAAATGCATACTATCAAAGTAAGAGCAATTTCTGAGACTGTGCAAAGAAAATAATTGAAATTATACTTAGTAATTGATATCGGTAAATTAATTTACAATAGGTAGTACCAAGTAAGATAAGAAGATAAGAATATTCTTTATTGTATACCGGAAAAAAAATGTTACAGAAACAGCAATGACAAAATAAAAGATACAATTGGCGGCGTAGTGAGATACTTACAGGTTTCATACTTATCCAAGACTTGCGACTTGCCAAAGTGGTTATCAAACATCTTGTAGTACTTCCAGCGTCTGTTCTTGGTTCTTTTTGCAATTTTGTAACTCTGAAATCATTTGTTTTTAATTCGTGAGTATGGTGTGTTTGTCTAGAATAGCACTTAATAATTGAGCAAATGACAGAAGACTGACGCTGTGGACGAATGAAGAGAAAAAAGTGCTGGGCCAATTGTTACATCACAAACACTATGACAAAAATCAAAGAATTATATAAATACCAAAGAATTTTTTGAGTTGGATATTGTGACACACCAGATTGTCAAAGAACAAGCCTGTCCATATTAACAATTTAATGTACCATTTAGTAATTTATTTGAATATAATTCTATATAATTAATTGTTATTCACACTGTGTGTGACTGTCTGTTTAATATTCAAAACATCAAGGCTGGCTTGAAGACTCACTCTTCACTTCATAAGACGTCACTTTCTCAAGATCGCACCAGCTCATTACGACAAGGTACTCTCTGGATGGTGCAGGGTTGGAAAGAGTGACCTGCATTAAAGACCTAGGCTTGCTTATGGACTCTCAACTTAACTTCCGCGAGCATATGACAACTATTTGTAAACATGCTAATAAAATACTGGGCTTCATAATGCGAACTGCTTCTCAGTTTCGAGATATCAGGCGAGCGGTGGTAGCCTAACCGGTAGAACATTGGACTCGGAAGCGGGAGACCCAGGTTCGATTCCCAGTGCGGGCATGTAACTATGACTTTTCTTTCTAAGTTATGTACATTTGTGAAGTTATAGTAGCAATACCATTCGCTGACGGTGAAGGAAAACATCGTGAGGAAACCTGGGTGTCTGAGCTATTCACATACCTCAGCGCTTGAAATCGCCAATCCGCGGTGGGCACGCGTGGTGATTAAGCCCATACTCTCTCTCTCTGAGAGAAGGCCTGTGCCCTACAGTGGGACGTATACACACACACACACACACACACACACACACACACACACACACACACACCCCCTCACAGAGAGGACTCACAAATACATTGTTATTTTATTTTAACCTTGCACTTACTTAAATTTCTTCAAAATTATTTCTTTGTTAAACGTTATACTTATGAGAATACTTTACTTTGCCATATTCCGTGGGAGTTGGCGCTGGATGCCGTAATACAGGCTTTATGCCTAGCTCGGCAACAGAGGCTATACTATAAATTTAAGTCATCTCATGTAACTACTCTTAGTTGTAGATCCTTGTAATATTATTGGTCAATAAACTATTACTATTACTATTACTATTACTATATAGGCTGCTTATGCCAGGGTGGCTATTATGCTATATAATGCGTTTGTTCGTAGTAAACTTGAGTACAATGCAGTTACTTGGGACCCTCGGGAAGCCAAACACGTTTTAATAATAGAGAGGATACAAAGGAAATTTGCTAGGTACCTGTACAGGCGAATGCACGGATACTACCCATTCCTTTACCCCTCCCTATTTGTCTATGGCATGGTTGGTTTTGATACGTTGGAGCTGAGACGGAAGCTACAATTAGGTATCCATTACTGCTTGTTGATGCGTAATATTATTTACAATCCCTCTGTACTATGCAGTATTAAAATATTCGTCCCTGCTACACGCGCGCTGGGCAGCGTCGCCGACACCAGTTGTTCTCGCTGCGCACGCGCCGCGCTAACAACGCGCCCGACGCCTAAGGCACTTGTTCTTCTCAACGGTTTTCTTACAGAGGTCCAACATATCGACATTTTTGTTGACTCTATTAACAAAATAGCGTTTGAACTAAGATTACACTTATGTAAGTAATTAATAAGGTTTATTATGTACGAAGTCATAGCAATAGGGGCGCTTTGGGAAACTGTAAGCTCCTATTGCGATATTAAATAAATAAAGAAAAAAATAAACACATTTATACAGAAATAAGTCCAAAAATATATCTTAAATATAAAAATTTATTGCTGTTGGTTAGTATGGTTAAACCTCGAGAATGGCTGGAACAATTTAGCTTATTTTTATTTCTTTGTATTTGTGGAAGGCCAGGGAATGTTTTAAATTGTAAGATACAAAAAAGATAGAAATATGGAGGTGATACGAAGTTCACCGAGTCAACTAGTGCAATATATTTTTTTACATTTATTTTGAACAGTCAAGTGTAACAAAATACAGAGCAATGCACACCTGTATGTTGCATTATCATGGTGATCAAGGCCTTGCTTTGTGATAGAAGGCCTATGCTCTGCAGTGGGATTTTATAGGCTGCTTATTATATATATTTTCCACCAAAATCTATTCACATTATGTACTTTGGATCAATGATCAATATATTATTGTGAGTACATTATTTTCCTTCCTGCCAGAAATCTGTATATTATATATCCATAACAAACATTGATTTACACAGACTAAATAGAAAATCTTCAAAATAAGATCTATTCCACTCCTCAGTCAGCACTACTGAGAATAGATCTATTCCATTTACAGGTGGGGAGGTAAGAGTATATTATAACAGCCTAAAAGGGTTGCAGGCCTCCCTCTACACATAATGGGAATGGAAATAAGTAGGTATATTTTTTAACATGACAATACTTACATCGTAAGTGTAGGACCACTTCTTCCGGACATGGTTCAGAGTCATATGATTGGGAAAACCATTCTTCAGTAGAATTTTCCTGAACTGACTGAAATCAAAACAAAAAGTGTAAGTGAAAAGTTTGACAATTATTTAGAGCGGCCTTAATGATTGAAACGGGTGCGAGTTACTACTTTAGAGAATGCTGAGTGGGTTCCTATTGCACTGAATACTTATTGGTTTCTTAGACGACAAAATGCCTTCACAACAGTTAACTCACTGCCAAGGCTGTTTCTTTTGTTTGAAGAGCCAGTCGTTCTCGAACCGCATCTTAAAAAACCTCGCTGTAAGCGTAGGTGTCCCTGAAATTACGGAAGACCACTTGAAGCAACACAAACGCGACAGATTTGTAAATAAGCTGTTTGTATTTTAATTTCGGGTAAGGAAGGTTCTTCCACTTACAGATAAACTGCTTATCCTCGGTTTCGCTCATACTGTTTTATTCAGAGTGTCGTTTCTAAAATTTAAAATAACAAAAATAGTAAATACTGATAATCAAAATACATACATACGACTACTGATAAGCAAATATTACAGACTGACCAGTGTGACCATCTCAAAAATGGAAAATCTGCCATACACTGGGCCAAAAATCTGCCAAACATGACGCCAAAAATATGCTTTATCACCTTCAAGGAAACGAAAAAAATCAAATTCTTAAATTCTTTAATCAACGTTCTTTAATAAAAAAAATACAATAAATACCTAATAAATCACCGAATAATTGAAATAACTTAATGGAACTGAAAACTACAGCATCTGCTTAAAAAGTAGCCTTGGGTAACTCAGGAGCCAGATCTGCCCCTATATTATGCTCACCAAATCCAGAGCGATTCCAATCGTTTAACTGTCAAATTAGTATGGAGTTTGACAGTTAGACGATTGGAATCGCTCAGGATTTGGTGAGCGTAATTAGGCCAATGATAGGACACACATCTCCCTCGCCATCAAGTGTGTCCCAGTCATATCCCAGAGATGTCAACTATATCTGGCTCCTTCACACATACTCTCAACTCAGTACGGTAGACATCTAGCTCCTGCTACTTTATCCAGCTCACACACAGTGCGCGAGAGCGAAACCGAGATCGGCTGAAATCGGATGCGTTCGGCCGCATCTCTCGTAATAAACGAGAGACGAGAAAGGGGTCACCAGACTCCTACAAATGTATTGACTTGGTGATCTTTTTGATCGCTATTGGTACGGATGGCTTGTTCGGTACTCATACTAAAAAGATGAACGGTAAAGACGATAATCATAAATGCTTGTCACGTTTTAATTGGGTTCAAAGATATTTATCTCTCATAAAGAACTTACAGTTCACTTAATTAATGAGAAAACCTACATAAAGTGTCAAAAGTTAATTAATACATATACATTTTGATTCTGGTTTGAACTCCTCTTATTGGAATAGACTGATAGTATAAAAAAAAGCGCGTCAGCTGGATAAAGTAGGAAACAGATAAACTAGACTCACTCACCACTTGTGTCTTACGGCTCTTGTATCCAAACACACTCACTCGATTGTATGTCGTATGAGCTAGGATACAAGTGGTGAGCCAGATATGATACAGATATAGTGTGTCCCGGTGAGCAAAGATATGGGATATAACAACTCCCTCTAAGGACACACTTTGCGCAAGTCTATTAAAAAGTAACAAACTAATTAGATCAGTACCTACCTATCACAATCAAAAATTATCACACAGACCGGGAAAAAAAAATTTACAATCCAAACTTTTTTAATTCCTGGTTACTTAACCATGTATAGCCTGCCGGTTTACTAATGTATTGCCAAAAATCGTTTCCCAAAGTATTACTTCCCAAACTATTTTCCGCAAATTATCACTTGGCAAAAAAAACATTTCTCAAAACAACTTAAAGCAAATAAACAGTTAGCAAAAGTTATTATGGCAAGTTATTGTTTATCAAATAAATAATTGGTCAAAATTCATTTTACCAAGCATTATTCAGTCAAAAGTATCGTTTGGCAAAAACGGCGGTATCCCACGTTTTGCCATATCATAATGTAAGGTACCTATGACTTTTCCATGCACCAACCTTGTTTAAGTTTGACACAAAACTAAGTTTTTTAGTGAAATATTTTTTTTCGCTTTTATATAAAAAAAAAATTTAATCATACAATTATTTGCTATATAACACTTGCCAAAATAAAACGTTAGCATAATAAACGTTTGTCTTAATAAAACTTGACGCAGTAAAATTATGCGAAATGATAATTTGACCAAATGAATAAAATGCGAATTGAAAACTTGCTAAAGTTTCATTTGGGAAATGAAACTGATGCCATAAGTTTATTGGGAAGTAAAATTTGGCGAAAAATACTTTGGCTAAACGGCGGTATCCCATAGCCTGCCAGCTTCGCAAGGTGCTCACAGGTCAAACATTGAATGTGAATGTTTTGTAGAGTCAAGCCCACATGTAAATTCCCATTGAAATCGGAATAGAGCGGAACCCTCAACAAAAGTCCTACTCGCTCTTGATCAGTATTATTTGAAAGCAGGTATGCCAATTAATACGTGTCATTTGTGGCATCATCAGACTATCTGAGAGGAGATGAGGGATACATCTCTATTGATAATTACAATACAATAAGTACACCTGTATCTACATTGGCCTCAACATTTTCATTTTCCGTATACATAGATTTTGATAACATCTTTGTAATCACGTCTTTAGTTGGTTTAAAGGATATACAGTCTCCGTGTTCCTTTATCACCTCTTTTGTGGTAATGATAGGCGACACATCATGTTTCTGATATTGATTTTATTCAGATTTAATTCGGAGAATATTTTCTCACACGAAGCGATTGACAGCGACAAACTTAGAAGCAAAGAGTAGTACATATTACCAAGAGATCTATTACCGTCCATTATCATATGACGTACGTAACTGTAAAATAAGCTGAATAAGCGGGGAATCCCCGTATAATCTGGGCGTGAATCAGAGGTTGCCAGTTTGTTAAAATAATTTTGTACCAAATATACTTTTATGGAAAATTTAAAATAATTTTAAGGTGATGGAATATGACTTCATTGAACATTAAACTAACACAACTTCACTTGGAATCTTTCAAAACTGCCACAATACGGTATTTCACACGATCAACAATAAATTATTTTATATGCTCGATTAAAACAAAAATTACAAAATATCTCGGAAAATGTATCTCTTTTAGTCAATTACTAGTTATTACAATTTTTAAATAGATTAAACATCAAAAGAGTGCTCTGAAATGTGACGTCATAAGCCAGTATTTTCATATAAAATTCCGTTTTAAAAGTAACTCATTTGATATTTTGTCAAATACCCAATTTGCCATTTTAGTATATTGTCAGCATAATCTGCAACAGCTAAAATTTTGGAGCCAAATCTGCCAAAATTGCAGAAATCTGCCACAAATGGTCACACTGTGACTGACAGATACAGTCCGTACAGTTCAAAAAGTACACCGCATCTTTGTAGCTAGAGAGAGATGCTAACACAGTTTTAGAGAAGTACGAGTGAGATAACATTATTTTTTTGACAGTGTTAAGCCTTTCTGAAACAACACAGCTTTACCAACCATAGACAAAAGATTTACTAACTAGAGTTGTTCACGATCTAATTTCAATAGTATCGAAATAATCGCCTATGTGTGTAATCGACTGAAAATCGTAATGCCTTATTAATTAAGGCTCGCGTTATCTATGTTGTTTTTTACATTCTATGGATTAGGTGTGTCCTATTAAACTCGAATAAAAGCCAAAGGCCGGTCTATGCGGCTTGAGATGCGCTAAGGTCGCGGCGGTTTTCTTTAGGGAAAATCAGCCGTCCGTAAAACCGTCTATAAAATCAGCTGTGTCTGAACGTAAGAAAAGATAGTGGGAGTAATGAAATCCGAGGAAAAGACTCAGAGGAAAAAGATATGACTTTCTATCTTGTCTCTGACTATCTCTAGGTAGTCTGTGGACTGGCTGTCAAAACAACTATTTTTGATATGTAGGCTTTTCACGTGGTTTTCTAAATTTCGGCATGGTTTTCTGATTTGATTTCACTTGTGATGTGCAATACAAGTGATAATGTATCGTCTTATAAGTGCGAGGAATTTATATCAAAGTGGCTTTCATAACATCTCTGTCCCTAGCAACAACACCTTAAAACGTACATCAGTGCCCGAAATAAAATGTTCTTTTTGCCGGAAATTACTTGTAGGAAGACACAATATAGGTCAGCCTGCCATCAAGCCTCAGTTTCTCTTACAATCTTATTTTCAGTATCATAACATAAACATAACCTATGTGTTTCGTTGCGTAACTTTGAATAGGTACGTTTTTTTTTTTTCTTATAGAAAATCAACTTCTTTTGAGACACCAGTCGACACGGACCGCCAATGCGCTTCACAAGTCAGCCAAAAAGAAGGTCAAATACAAGAGCAGTAAACGATATGGAGAACTTTTGCAAGGTTAGTATTTAAATGATTCTAACAACCAGGAAACCAACAATATTAAAAACTAAATTCTTAATAAATTGTTTCAGTAAATGACAAAACAATGACAGAGATGAAGGTGTCAATAAGCAAACTGCGCCCTGATCACCTCTCAAAGCTTGCCTCTAGCTCTGTTTCTCTGGGGCAACTCCACCAATTGACTACCAAGGCTACAAAGTCACAAAACACAGTTGGTGAAGTAGACCCAGAGCTCCTACAGAGTATCAAGGATAAACTCCTGAAGAAGTCTTCTGACACAAAGCCAATTCATTTAGAAGATGATAAATGTGCCTTGGTATTCACTAGTCATCAGATATCTAACTTGGAGGACAGGTTTAAGACAAAACAGTACATAAATATGGTGAAGGAGAGTTATTATAATTTCCGAAAGGCTACCTTGTATGACCAACGGTTGCAGGATCTGCGGTATGCCATTAATGAGGGTTTGAACCAGGAGTTTGACCTTACGCCTCTGAAAAATGACGTAGATTTGGAGGATGAACCTTTGCCCAAAGGAGCTCATGCAGTATTCAAAGAGTTGTTTTTTGATAACCAATTAGATAGTTATGATCAAGAGTTTATGACACATATTTCTAATCTACAGTGAGTATAATATTTTAATTTTTAGATTGGGTATATTTCTTTATCATATTACTAGTACACTTGGATTTCTTGAACACTTGCTTAAATATTTTGGTATCCAGAGCAAATTTTAAGCCTGATGGATGGTAAATATCCTGTGAAAGTATTAAAATATTAGACAATTATGTTTTTTGAAAGACAAATTTTTCTGTCTGATGAAATTAATAAAACTTAACTTTCTGTTTTAGAACCCGAGGCATAGCACATCCAGCGATAGAAGACCTCCTCGAGGAGTCACACAATGAACTGGGAGACACTCGGGAAGATCTAGACTTGGATCATAGCGAGCTAACCGCCACTACCAAAAGCTTGAATGTTAAGAAGGCGTAAGTATATACATACATACATAAACTCACGCCTGTATCCCAGGCACTCACTTGCCACGATCCTGACAGATCACTTTCGCTCCCTCAACATTCATTAGTCATTGCATGCATGCACACCGGTTTCGGGTACTTTTTATAGTTTTTACCTCTTCTTCGTGAGCATAAATTAATTACAAATATTTACATCGCCTACTGGTGTAATTCGACTTGTCTTGGTCTCTATTAATGCATTTAAAGGATGCTGCTTCTTCATGATGATGTAATAATTAATCACTCAATGTTCTGCTTTTATTTGCCTGGGTTCTACCTAAAATTCCAAAACAAAGTATAGGCAATAGTGTTGTTGCAATATATTTGGAGTGATAATAATGTTATAGTATCTGCAACTGTAAGGGAACGTACCTATATGACCCATTTTATACATCTTTATACAATTTTCCCTTGAGGGTTTTGACTATCTGTCGAAGACCAAAGACCTAACCTACCCCCTCTGTATCTGTGAGCAGTTGTGGTATTTTGAAGACCCCCTAAATCGGTCATGTAGTATGGGTATGTTCCCTAAATTTCTAAAGGGGCCCCTTTAGAAAATTCATAAAAAAAATATCTGTTAACTAGATGACCCCCTGAACTTCGTATCACCTATGTCAATGCTTTTTTTTCTCACCGTTTAAACCTTCCCTGGACTTCCACAAATACGAAAAATTTGCTAAATCGGGCCAGTCGTTCTCGAGTTTTAGCGAGACTAACGAACAGCAATTAATTTTCATATATAAGAAGATTACTCATGTAACTTTACCTCTACCCCGGAACCAGTAAACAAGAGCTAAGAGCTAAGAAGAAGGTGAAGCGCGAGCAGCGACGCGCGCGGCAGGAGCAGGCGATGCGACACGACATGCGCGCGACTGAGGCGCTCGGAAAACGCGATGCGCTCAATCGCCTACTCGCCGCGCATCTTCAGTTGCTGTGTTCCCTCAACATGGTGCATGAGGTTAGTTAGAGACACTACTATCTTGCGACAAGAGATGCGCACTCCACCGAGACGCTCGGCAAACGTGTCATACTCAATGTTCCACTCGCCGCTTATCTGCTGTTGCTCTGTTCCCTCAATATGGTGCATGAGGTTAGTTACTGTCTTGAGTCATGACACGCGCGCGATCAAGGCAATTAGCATCTCCAAGTTTGCTGTGCTATTTATTAATGCTGTGATTGCGGTAAACAAATTTATTAGAACTATAATAAAATGTCATTGACATTGTTATTTTATGACTTTGTTTTCTAAGTTACGTACATTGTACATGCTCAGTTAATGCGCACGTCAAATCGGAGATTGCGGGTTCCAGCTGCGACCCAATTTTTTTGAGCAAAGATTTACTATTTATAGTAAGCAGCCAAGTTTGAAGTTTATTGACTTGTCGGCCTACAAAGATAAGAGGAGAGGTGTAATGTTTGTTTTTGTGCAGACTTTTTTGCGACGATAACATATCACTAATCTGAAATCGCAAAAAATCTCGATCTTGTTGCTCCACACATACAATCAAATACAAACACACATTATAAAATGTAATCTTTTTGCACTGAAATTTTAGTAATCCTATATATATATATTATGAATTTCAAAAATCTTTACGGGGTGTAACAAAATTTCTATAACTTTTCGAAAAAGCGTGGTTTCAAAAATAAAAAAAAAAATGTATATTAGCTTTTCCATATATAAGCAGAGCAGCCTATATACGTCCCACTGTAGGGCACGGGCATTCTCTCAGAGAGAGAGTTGGGCTCACCACGCGTGCCCACCGCGGATTGGCGATTTCAAGCGCTGAGGTATGTGAATAGAGTCAGGTTTCCTTAGCGAGTGGTATTGCTACTATAACTTCACAAATATACATAACTTATAAAACAAAGATTTTATTTTCCATACTAAATGGAATTAAAATGTATTGAATTCATCATCATCATCATCATCGCATTGACAATTTGAACCCCCATTTTCTGTTAGATATTGACATTTAAATTACGCATAAAATATAGATAGATAGGTAGAATAGAGAACACATTATAATAAATCGTCTATTTAATATCATAGACCAAAATTTGGTCTATGTTAATATAAATAAAAATCGATTGTCTTATGTATGACATAGCATCATTTGAATAGAGGACGACCGACGCTGTTTACTAGACTCCGCTGTCCGTCCGTCCGTCCATCTGTCTATCCGTCTGTAATCAGGCTGTATCTCATGAACTGTGATAGTTAGACAGTTGAAATTTTCACCGATGGTGTATGTTCTGTTGCCGCTATAACAACAAATACTAAAAACAGAATAAAATAAATATTTAAGGGGAGCTCCCCATACAACAAACGTGATTTTTTTGCCGTTTTTTGCTCGATATTAATAACGGCAACAGGTAGACGTTTGAAATATTCAAATGTTGTATAGATAATGGCACGGAACCCTTCGTGCGCGAGTCCGACTCGCACTTTTTTTTTGTATTCGTCATTGTCAGGACAAAGTTTGTATGACTACGAGTGTCGGGTCAGCTATTATAAAACTTTTTAGTAAAAAAAACTGACGTCAAGAAAAATGCGCACTAAAAAGAAGAGCTCGGTGATTTTCTCGTGGATCCCACTAACAGATCTTGACGAAATTTATATGGGACTACCCTTAAGTAACCCCCTTTCTAACAAGAAAAGAATGAATGAAATCGGATAGCTTAATAAATATCTGAACATATGTTTTGAAGTCTGTTAAAAATATATGTAAATTGTGTTGTTTTGTTTTTATTTCTAGGGTCGCCAAGTGTTACAGTATTACCGGTCGCGCGGGAGCCGCGTGCCTGACCATCCGAAGATATCGGACGTCAAAGTCTACAACACCTTGTTGCACGGTTATGCAGGCATGGTAAGATCTTTCGTCACATCCATGAATGACTACAGTGCGGCCGTGTTTAGAATGACGATGACGTTTTATTTGAGATCTAGTGATGGGGGTGTTTGCTGCATGTGGAAATTAAACTGGAGTAAAGTTGTGTCTGTATTATACTAGTGTTATAAGTATCTTACGTATTTTGCATTTTTAATTTTTTTTTTTAAATACATACCTCTACTACCTTCACTGGCAACTTTCCGTCAAGAAAGGGTAAAAGAACCGTCTCTAAAACTCGTCACTCAAATAGACACAAACAAATTAGCAAAAACCACAAAGTTCATCTGCCGCTATCATCACTTGGTTAGGAAACATACATTTATGTTAGGTATCAGTTCTTAAACACATAGATTTAAGTATATTTTTTACATTGGTGCGGCCTCTTATGTGTACTCTAAAGTTTTTGGTGACAGATAATTTATTTAGTATCTGAGATAGAATATAATCCCAAGTTCGCTTTGAAGTAATTGTGTATGACTGTGTAATAATATAACTTGCAGGGCCAACTCAAAGATGTGTCAGAGATCCTGTCCTACATGCAGCAAGACGAGGTGGCGCCGACGGCGCAGTCCTACGCCGCCGCCTTCGAGTGCGTCCAACGGAGCCAGCGGCCCGATAAGACTGCAGTACTGAACGCCTTCCGGGAGAGGTTGGAGGGACAAGTGAGTCGAATACATACAAAAGCTGCCTATATACATCATCATCAGCCATTTGACGCCTAGGCTGAAACGGCCTATATACTGCAGAGGGTACAGCATTTCTCTAAGAGGGAGAAATCACCACGCGAGCCCACCTTATTTTAGACACTCAGGTTTCCCCACGATGTTTACTATAGTTAGCGACTACAGTAAGAAATTCACAAATGTAAAAGGAGAAAAGACAGTCATTGGTAAAGAAAATTCGGAGATATAACAAATCATGCGTTAAGTTAACATCTTCGCAACTTTTAAAATATTTGTCATGTCAGCATGTTTTTTACTTTTTCTTTACTTGTGATTTTAATAATGTCTGACCGAGATTTTGGCAGAGGATCTCGCTATAGATCAACTTTGTAATTTCGGAATCATATTCATCATCATCATCATCATCAGCCATTTGACGCCCACTGCAGGACATAGGCCTCTCTCATGGTTTTCCAAGCTTCCCGGTCTTGTGCCGCCCACATCCAGCGACTCCCCGCCACCGTAACCAGGTCGTCAGATCATCTGGTGGGGGGCCTGCCCACGCTGCGTCGTCCGGTCCGCGGTCGCCAGGTCAGAACTTTTTCGCCCCAACGGCGACTGCGACTTCAACTGAGCAATTCTTGAGCTATATCAAGCTATACCTATATACGTCTGTCGGTAAAGCAAAGGCATTCTCTCAGTATGGGCTTAATCACAACGCGTCCCATCGCAGATAGGCGATTTCAATCGCTGAGGTATGTGAATACTAAGACACTCAGGTTTTCTCGCGACGTTTGAAGTGAGTGGTATAATGGGGGATAATAGAGTAGTAAAATGATGAGACCCAGGTTCGATTCCCAGTGCGGGCATGTACCTATGACTTTTCTTTCTAAGTTATGTACATTTGTGAATTTATAGTAGCAATAACACTCGCTAGCGGTGAAGGAAAACATCGTGAGGAAACCTGGTTGTCTGAGCTATTCACATACCTCAGCGCTTGAAATCGCCAATCCTCGGTGGGCACGCGTGGTGATTAAGCCCATACTACTTCTCTGAGAGAAGGCCTGTGCCCTAAAGTGGGACGTATATAGGCTGCTTATGATGAAAATGATGAGACAAGCGAAGTAAATTGAGAGACAAGAGAAGTAAATTGAGAAACAAGAGAAGTAACTGGAGAGACAGTAGTAGTAATTGGAGAGAAAAGAGTAGTAAATGGAGACTACCCAACGGTAAGTAATGCTCTTAGAGATATTGTACCCAGAGCACTACTTACCCAGTGGTAAGTAGTTTCCGTGTGGCGCCGGATTAAGAATAGCGTCACTCCATGATGACGATGATAATGGTGAAGTAGTGACGAAGACGAAGTGGCACCGACGGTGCAGTCCTGCGCCGCCGCCTTCGAGTGCGTCGACTGGAGTCAGCTGCCCGATAAGACTGCACCATTGAACGCCTTCTGGGAGAAAAGAAAGGAACATGTGAGGATAATTTGGTCTAAAATGGAGAGACCAGAGTAGTAAATGGAAATACAATATTAATGTCCCTGCAGTGGGCATCAAATGGCTGATCATGAAATTAGAGGGACTAGTGAGTAGTAAAATAGACAAACAATTGAGTAGTAAAGTGGATGGTCAAGTGAGTAGTAAAATTAGTGACCAAATGAATAGTAGAATGGAGATACAAGAGTAGTAAAATGGAATAGTGCTGGGGTACCATCATATCTCCAGCTTATGCTGAGTCAGAGCCCTTTTGCATTTGCCATACCTACAGTACTTACACTGGATAAGGCATTGCTGTGTGTCTCATTTGTTAATGTTTTTTTTGTAATAATGTTTCATTGTGCCTTGTATGTGCTCTTACTGTCGTATTATTGTTTTTATTGCGTGTGTGTATGTAAATGCAAATAAATAATTCATCTGTCTATCTATTTTGTACGAAGTTTTCGTTTTATAGCTTGGTCGCCTATTACATCTTAACTTGTAAAGCCTATTTAGCCGTGATTGTTTTGCTTTTAAGTTCATTGTATGTGCTACTACCCTGAATTTTTTCACGTTTCTACAATCAACCGTTTAGCCAGGAGAGGGGGACGCCCTACTCGGACAAAAATTTGCGCTTTAAAGTTTAATATTTCTCAAACGGAACCCTCAAATATTAAAAAAATAATCTTCCTGTATCCACAATATTTTTAAACGACCAACCCCACTATGGTGTAGGCGAGGAAAAAAATGCATCCCTAATTCATAGGGGCCACTATGTACATATTATGTCACTAGTAAAATAACTATATAATTGTAAAATGTTAACTTCGCTATCGTATTAGGTTAGTCCTGTAATGTTAGCTGTAAGTCGATTATATGAAATAAATAAAAAATTTAAGTGTTTATTTAAATTAAAATTTTTAAATAAAACTTTGATTTTTTTTTATTATTTTATTCTACCGTAGTTCTCGAATGGAGAGCACATATCGCCAAGCGCAGCGTAGGACGACCAGCCATAAGATGGACAGATGACCTCATCCAAGTGGCAGGAAGACGCTGGATGCAAGCCGCTTCCGACCGGTCTTTTTGGAAATCCATGGAGGAGGCCTATGTCCAGCAGTGGACTTTTGTGGCTGAATGATGATTATGATGATTCTACCGTTTTGTCGGCGGTGATCAGTATGTACCTCAGTGCAAAATTCCAGCTTTCTCGTGCTAATCGTCTCTGAGCCAGGCCGCGGACAGAGAGACGGACAGACAGACCGTCCACATGGCGAAACTGTAAGGGTTCCCGGTCGACTACGGAACCCTAAAAACTACAGTTCAAAGACTTACTTTTGTTGCAGGGAATAACACTAAACGACCTGGTAGACAAGTCAACATTCCTCTACGACCAACACGAGACGGTACTGAACGCAATCCAAAGACTAGAACCGCACTTCACACCCGTATACACACCTCCAGAACTTGACTACAACTGCCCATTACTAGAGAACTTAAAACTGGACCAAATCGAGAACAGACTCGGACTTTTGGAGTCGCCAGCCGAGGGTCTGATGACGAAGGAAGAGCTGATAGAAAGGGCCAAGAAACAGCTGGAGATTGAGATAAAGGGAGAGGTTGAAGTGAAGAACATTGACGTCAAAGATGAGACGTCGGAGACGGTGAAGTTGTATGTAAGTAGTATTGAACTCGTACATTTTATTATGTGCTATAAAAGTACAAATTTTACTATGTATACGTTATTCCTTCTAATAACCCTGGTATTACTAAAATGCGTATTTTCTGACACATCTCAATTAGAGTTTGTGTTTGCCAACACCTTTTGTTCTATGAGATTTTTGTTTTTTTTTTTTCAATATTAGCCCTATATTCATTTACTTATTTGCAAAATGTACTGTGCTTACATTATATATAATTTACAATATTTAAGAACATGCGTGATGCGCCAGTATCTGGCATGCAAAATTGTTTGCAGTTAATACTGCACTTGTTTTTACCTATAGGTATTTAAGGCATTAAGCACACCAAATCCCGACAGATTTTGATGCTGTCTCAACTATCAAGGAATTGGCAGTTTCGTTGTTCGGTATCCTTCAGGAATTGGTGCACACAATCAAATACAAACACAAATATATTTATTGAGAAATCAGGCGGCTGTTGCAAGTTTTCATCTCTATGACGTATATCGGCAGACGGTGTTCTAGGTTGGTTAGCCTTTCTCGTCAAACAAACGCTTTGTCGTTAACGGTCGTATTTTATTGTATCTACTGTAAGAAGTGCCGAAAATATAGGATTAAGCTGTGGACCGTCATAGTTAACAATCTCATGACATTCCCATTTTAACTTCCTGTGGTATGTACAATAAAGACTTCTCTATAATTATACCTATCCATTACAGAGGGAGAAACTGAGCGCGACAGAGGCGGAGTGGCGCCGCGTGATAAAGGACGCATTCGTGCGCAACCTCGGCACACTCAAGTCTCAGAGCAACGCCTCGCACTCCGCCATCACCCTGTATCCCTACCTGAAGGTGCTCCAGGTTAGTACCCTGTAAACTTTCTTGAAAGTGATGGAGGTTATTATATTTCCTACTAGCTGTTGCCCGCGACTTCGTTCGCGTGGTAATTTTGATGTGTATATTGCCTATGTACTAAGCCAGACTATAATCTATCTCTGTGATCCGGATCCGTTCAGCCGCTTTTGCGCGAAAGAGTATCAAACATCCATCCATACAAACTTTCGCGTTTATAATATTAGTAAGGATTACAACTGGGCTTATAAGCCACAATATTCAAACTTACATCATACTGTGACATTGGTGTAATTCCATGTTTTCGATTTCCTGACCTGGTTACCATAGCACATGATATTGTACTTTGGGGCCAGGACAAGTGATTGTGTTGTGTAGAAGTTATTATTATTCAACTGTAGGTAAATTCTTTATGTTACAATACACTTCCGAGTGTCTGAATCTCGCGGTGACGATTGAAGCGATATCCCAAGGATGGAATTTAAGGAAAATCTGGGGAGTGGGAATAGTTTTTATCCAATTGTTACGCGCCGCAACCTATCCCATGATACAGCGATGTCAGCAGCAAGCGACAACGTGGTCTATTTACTTAGAGCAAGATTTCGACATTCAACTCACCCCTGTGGTCAATATCGCTAGCGAATAAACCTTGGGTCCGTGTCTTGCCAGTTGTTTGATCCCAACCTGACAAGTAGCAAGCTTCTGGCCATTCGGGAGCGTATACCCATAAGATTATTTCTCCTAAAGGAATACACCCAGAAGATTTCTACTTTTTCCTGTATTGTGTAAAACAACATTCACATTAGTCGCTACATGCGCGCACGCTGGTCTCGGGTACGTCGGGAAAGAGGTTTATCAGAATCATAGCATGTGACAAATCCTGGTCTCTGCCTAACTCTCCGGGATATTATGCGTGAGTTTATGTAATGTAATGTATGTTTAACACATTCAATTGCAGGAATAAGGGGAAGTGTGATGTATGTCCAAATGAATTGGCATAACATTGTTGTCAAAATCAGAAAACAAATAATTTATTTGTATAATTTTTCGCAGGAAGACCAAATAGTGGACCTAATAATGATGGAGTTAAGCAAGTTGGTTGATGGCAGTGAAACCTTCAGCCCCACTCTGAAGCTGCTGCAAAGAGATCTCGGCTCGCAAGTTTATGACAAGTGAGGGACCTTATTACCCAACGCTTGAGATACTTACAAGTTTCTTTTTTAACCTAGGTCTAGCCTAAATATGTTAATTTTACCAATGTTAGATTTAAGCCGATTGTACACTGTTATGACTCTTGTATTTGAAATATTTTTTTATTTATTATTTATTTATTTACTTTAATGTATGTATGAGCAGTGGTAGCCTAGTGGGTAGAACATTGGACTCGGAAGCGAGAGACCCAGGTTCGATTCCCAGTGCGGGCATGTACCTGTGACTTTGTTTTCTTAGTACATTTGTGAAGTTATAGTAGAAATACCACTCGCTAACGTGAAGCAAAACATCGCGAGGAAACCTGAGTGTCTGAGCTATTCACATACCTCAGCGCTTGAAATCGCCAATCCGCGGTGGGCACACGTGGTGATTAAGCCCATACTCTCTCCCTGAGAGAAGGCCTGTGCCCTACAGTGGGACGTATATAGGCTGCTTGTGTATGTTATGTATGTATACATACTAATTTATTTCTCGGGCCTGGGACGTCAACTACGCTGAAACTTTTATTGAAAATTCTCCATTGCAATAAAAACCTTACCCCACATCAGGTACCAAATCGAGCAGTACCGTCGCAACGGAGTTCTACACAAGATGCAGCGACTATACGCACGTTACTGTGAGTGGTACTTGCAACGACGGTCGCTCACCCGCGGCGAAGAAGCTTACAACTGCCGCCAGGCGTGGCAGGCCTTGTTACATGAGAACAGGGAAGGCGCTAGTTTGGTAAGAAGCTCTAATGTTGAATCACTCATTCATTCACTGACTCACTGACTCGCTCACGTGCTTACTTGCTGAGCGTGGCTGGTGCTAACACACGAGCATAGAGAAAGCGCTAACATTGACTCATTCGTTCGGTCATTCACTCATGCACTTAGAGCTCTACAGGGCACGCGGCAGGCCTTGTTACATAATGCACAGATAATGGGCTAGCTTGGTAAGAAACCCCTAATGTTGACTCATTCAATCACTTACTCGCTCAAGACTGTGGGCTGCCACAGAGTATAGAGAGAGCGCTTACTTTGACTCATTCATTCACTTATGCACCTAGGACTACTTTGTCCAGGCTTACCAGGCGTTGTTACACGAGCACGGGGAAGGCGCTAGTTAGGAAAAAAACACTAATGTTGGCTCATTCAGCTACTCACTCATTCACTGACTCGCTCACGTGCCTCAACTATAGGGAAAGCGCGAGTGGTGAGCAACGCTGACTTTGGGTCAGTCGTTCTTTCATTGAATCATGCACCTACAACTATCGCAAAGCTTGGAAGGCTCTCCTATATACGTGTAATAAAGAATACTCTGTCTATCTATAGAATTGCCGCTATCTTGGCGAGACACTTATAAATTGACTCATCTACTCACTCACTCTTTTTTCTACTCCCTAATACACTGACTCACTCGTCTACAGCTGGGAGTTTAGTATAGTTCGGAGAGACATACTCACTAGCCAGTGTAACTGAACGAAGAGAAACCTATGCCAGTATTGCCAGCTGATTGGTTAAACAAACCACAATCTGATTTAAATCGATTTGGACCGTAATGTAGAGAAATATACAGTTTAAATTAGTGGCTTGGTCCTAATCAGCTGGGAAGATACTCGCGTAACAGCGGTGGTAGCGGAGCGGTAGAACGCTGACTTCTCATTCGGGAGGTCGTGGGTTCGGATCCCGGCATGTATCAATGACTTTGTTTTGTAAGTTACTTACATTTGTGAAGTTTAGTAGCAATACCACTCGCTAACTGTGGAGGAAAATATCGTGAGGAATACCGTGAAGATACTCGCGTGAAAATAGTGTAATACTCGGCGCCTTGTTTTTTTGTGATATCAACTCCATTCGCTAATATTCGATGAACGAAACGCAACTTTATCACGTCGGCATTAGATTATAATTTCCAACTTGGCGACAGGACATGCGCGAGACGCCATGGCCGACGGAGATGCGGCAGAACATCGGCAAGTTCCTCTACAACATCATCATCAACGACGTCAAGATTGACGTCAACATGTTCAAGACCAAAGCGAAAGAGTAAGTGGCCTCAGACTAAATGGTGTCAAATAATGCAATCATAAGTAACGTAATCACACACAGATTTCTAAGCTCGTTTCGATATCGAGTCATCGCGCCAATGTGTGTGGCATGTGCGCCCGATGTTACTATCGTCGTAAAACAAATCGAGCTTTGTTCCTAATACAACAAGATGCTTTTTTGGTTTGATCTTTACGAGAATGAAGGGCCAAAGGCCACACGGACACTTTTTCTCAGGGCAGACTACCTATACATCCAGCCCACGAGTGGAGCCCACTCCTGAGCATCGACCCCTTCACCACGCCAACCCTCCCGGGTCTGTGCCGATCTCGTCGACTGCTTTCCGAAGGCTTCAGTAATGTCACCGACCCATCGGGTTGCGAGTCTACCTACTGATCACTACCTCAACCTCGGCCGTCACTCTGTGCCCGCCTCAGTCCACCGACCGTCCTGCCGCCTAACCACATGCCATGCCCATCTTAGTAGAGCTTACTGAAGAATACTGCAAAGCAAAGGATTGCCTCGTTGGTCTAGCGCAGGGTTTCTCAAACTTTTAGCTTCGCGTACCCCTATGTGCCAAACGATTGCAAACCCCTTATTAAAAGGCAAATAACGACATGAAAAAAAACTGTGTATAATGATATGCATGATAATGTTATGCGTGTCGGATAATCCAGTATTATTTAGTTCGAGCGCAGTCTCTTTGATTATATTTTATTAATTATCAGTGTGCACAGTGGCACGGACAATGACCCCCATAATGGCGGGAAATCGTACTACTGATTCATAGAGTATAGGCACAGCTGTTAGCTGTCTGAGCCATCACAGATTAGCACCAGTCAGGCGTTCACACACAAAGGATTACTCATTCCCCGACATGCATTATGGGGCATTTACCCCAATCTGGCTCGAATCTTAAAGCTTATTGCGAACCCTCCACGTGCAACTAACGAACCCTTAGGGGTTCGCGTACCCCATTTTAGAATCGCTGGTCTAGCGTATAACACGCTTCCCTATCAACACGGAGGAGGTTAGATTCCCATTTGAGGTGTCCGTGCTTGACTTGTACAAATGCTTCAGTCTTGGTGTATTTCCATGTTTGTGCAGCGGTGGTAGCAGTGGTAGCCCAGTGGGTAGAACATGGACTCGGAAGTGGGAGACCCGGGTTCGATTCCCAGTGCGGGCATGTACATATAACATTGTTTATTTTCAAAGTTCCGTTTGTAGTAACAATGCCACAAGCTAACTTTGAAGGAAAACATCGTGAGGAAACCCGCGACTTGGTTGGCTCCGCACGTATTGACTTTTCTTTCCTGTGGGCTAGGTCGACTCAGCTGTCAGGATGGTATAAGTGCTGGGCCAGCGTACTCGATCTAAAAAACAGTGTCCCAGGCACTGCAGCGTCCGAGTGGTACCTTCACCCTTCTAGTGTAGGTGAAGGTGTCACTGGACGCTGTATAAATTATCATAGCAAAGGCCAAAGATATCCTTGCCTGTTTACCAAGCACCGGGTATTCTAGTTTGGGATGGGTGCATTGTGATAGTTATAAGAAACCACCGTTTACTTACAGGAAGAAGTTGCCAGCTGTGTACAAGGTCCACCGTCCGTGGGGGCGGCTCGTGCGCTTGGAGCTAAAACCCCACCCGGTGCTGGCGCGGCTGTGGGTGGGGGCGGCTCGCGCCGAACTGCGCATGCGGGCGCCCCTTGTGCCCATGGCCTGCCCCGCCGCGCCCTGGGCCGGACTCAGGACCGGGGGGTATCTACTCACTAGGACGCCGCTCGTCAGGTATACTTACAGATAAATTAGTAACGTAGAATGGGTTTCTGCTGGGTGAGGACTTGATAGGTAAGAAACAGAGATAGGTACAGAATAAGAAACATAAAGAAAGAAATAGACGTTTTGCTTTCTCTAAATAAGAATCAAATAGCTTAGTTGTTTAGGGCGACTTCCTGTGAGTCAAACGTGATTGGTTTGAACTTTGATTCAGTCCAATGTTTCCCTCTCTCTGTTGGTATTAAATAGAGTGTTAGAGCTAAAGCCCCACCCGGTGCTGGCGCGGCTGTGGGCGGACTCAGGGCCGGAGGGTATCTGCTCACTAGCACGCCGCTCGTGAGGTATGCTTACAGATAAAGTAGTGACACAAAAATAAAAAAAGAAAGTCAAAGAAAGGGTTTCTGCTGGGTGAGGACTATGTGAAAGGTTAGAAACAGCTCTCTGTTTATCACCTCTCAACAACAGGACAACAGGACAGATCCTGTTGTCCGTCGTTAGCGACATAAGGCCTGTATAAAAGATCTCGATTTGCTGCGGTCTTGAGCGGCGACTTCGAGGGCTTCCCATCCCAGCCCGAGTGATAACATATAATGTAGTGACACAAAAATAAAGAGCGAAAGAAAGACATAAAGAAAGGGTCTCATCAGGACGAGATCTCGAAAGAGGTACGGCATAACGTACAGAAAAAAAGAAAGAGGGCAACAAATAGAATTAGCAGTGTTCTGTTCTGAAAAAAGTTCTGTTTTCATAGTTAGTCGAAAAAATAGGTAATTTTGAGAGACGGCCAAATACTTCGATTTAAACTGCTCTGATTAATTTTAAAGCGAAAAAAAGCGAGTCCACGAAACCGGACGTACGACTATGCAATGGAAGTATTCTACATTTTGGTCGAATTTCAGTTAGCGAGTAAGCTAGCTCAAAAGATAGCGCATCTCTCCCAACAAATTTTCGGTCGGTGTTGCCCCTTGTATTTTCTCCTGTTATTAAAGTTTTATGTGATTTTATTAAACGTAACAATATAAAAATATGGATATAAAGTACCTAGTCGTTGTAGACATTTTATTTATTTACAATTTGGTTATAAGTTCCTCAACTACCTGCACTGTGCGAGTTGACTGTATAAAAAAAACGCTATCTCCACAAACCTGACTCTGGCAGAATCTTAGGGGTGCCAATAATAAAACTGAAAAGAATCTTAATCTGTGCAAACGTAGAAGAGTGCATGTTTTTGGAATCTTAAGGTATACCTACACATATATTATATAGACTGACACAGAAAGAGAGTGTCTTCTTTTGGTATATGCCGCTTATTTTCCCCAGGATACCGTTCAACGTAGTCCAACAGCTGAACCGACTGGAAGAAGTGCCCGCGCCCAATCTTTACCCTTCTCTGGACAGCCTCAACCAATTAGGCGAGGTTCCCTGGCGCATCAACCAGCCTATACTGGACCTGCAGCTGCAGGTGTTCAGGTGAGGCGGTAGCTCTTGGTGTCTGGTCTCGAACTAAATGTTAACTGGACTAATTCAACCAATTTTATGAGTATTTTGCTGTATCCAACTTGGAATGTTGTTGGACCAGGTATCAATCTGATTCGCAGAATTTGTACTGTCTGTAATGCTTAACAAAGTTTCAGTATGAAAATTCTTGTCGATAGACATTAATAGTTCGATTAATTGTTAATCGAATACGCATCGGTGTTTTATTCGAATCAGCCGATAAGTTAATTTCGAAAAATCACTCATCACTTACTCATATTTTCCAGAATTTGTTGTTATGTAGCCTATATTCGTCCCACTGCAGGACACAGGCCTTCTCTCAGAGAGAGTTTGGGCTTAATCACCACGCGTGCCCACCGCAGATTGGCAACTTCAAGCGCTTAGGTATGTGAACACCTCAGACACTCAGGTGTCCTTAAGATTTTTTCCTTTACGGTTAGCGAGTGTAGCTTCACAAATGTACGTAACTAAGAAAACAAAGTCATTGGTACATGCTGGGATTCGAACCCACGACCCAATATTTTAGAATAATTAAACATTTTAGTTAAACAGACTCGTTCACCGTAATGGAAAACATCGTGGGAAACCTGAGTGTCTGAGGTGTTTACATACCTCAGCGCTCGCCAATCCGCGGTGGGCACGCGTGGTGATTAAGCCCAAACTCTCTTTGAGAGAAGGTCTGTGCTCTGTAGTGGGACGTATATTGCTGCATTATTAAACATTTTAGAATATGCGAGCGAGAGAAATGTCAGGGCCAAGTTTCATAAAACTACAATTCGTAGTTTATTATAACAATTCGAGGTACATTGCATAGCAGCGTCTACAAGTTAATCTATGGGTTAATCGACTTTGCAATGTACATCGAGTGGTCATAGTAAACCACGAATTCTAGTTCTATGAAACAGGTCCCTGAAGTAAAACCAGCTAGTTCTTAGTAATAACTCATAAGTCTTTATTGGCATACGTATTTGTATAAGCTGTTAAATTAATAACAATCCTTTTGGAAACAACAGAAATATGGCTTGGACTACCCTCCGCGCTAGTTAGAACTGTGTTGTGGCAGAGTAGCATTAGCCGTCCCCTACGTGACGAGTATGTATACAAGTATCGATCTTCACTGCATGCAAATATGGTACAAATCCGTTCCGTGCCTCTTCAACTTCAAACCAGCTCCCGTCCCCAGGTCCGGCGGCAGTAAGAGACTGGACATCGCGCAGCCTCCATCAGCGCTGGACACGGCGCAGTTCGCAGCCGGCGCCGGCAAGGCGGCCGCCTTCCGTCGCCGCGTCGCCATTAGTCGCGCGCGCTCCGAGCTTTACTCGCTTTGGTGCGACATGCTTTACAAGCTGTCCCTGGCTAACCACTACAGGTACTTTACTAGCCTGGACAAAGAACAGCTTAACTAGTTTTTACAAGTAATGGCCCAACTAGTTCGCCATTAGTCGCGTGCGGTCTGATCTATACTCGTCTTGGTGCGACATGGTTTATAAGCTGTCTTTGACTGATCATTACTGGTAGGTACCGAACTTTCTCTCGGCAACAAATGCAGGTATTTCACTAGCCTAGTCTAAGAACAGTCCAACTAGTTTGACGTGTGTTGGCCCAACTAGTTCGCGGCCGACGTCGGCGAGGTGCTTTATAAGCTGTCCCTGGCTAAACACTACAAGTACCTACTTCACTTATCTAGTGTAAGAACCGCTTAAATAGTTCGAAAAGTAACGGCCCAACTAGTTTGAAGCAGGCGCTTGTGTAATTTAAAGGTCGATTGTGAAGACTCATCCATTCGTTTATTATTTTCAATTGTAACTTTATTGATTCGCGATAAATCCAATCGTTGCCCGTTAAATCTGACACAAAGATTTAAAACCACATTGTAATTTGTGTATCTCAAAAGACAGGAAGATAACATACTCGGGGCATTTATTCAGGCACCCAAGATATTGTCTCCTACAACTCACAATGGTGGGAAAAATCGCCGGCAAGAGGCATAGGCCGAAGAAGGCAAGAGGCATAGAAAGAGATCCTGGTTCAAAAACTTACGGGAGTGGACTGGAATCGCAAGTGCTGCCGAGCTCTTCCACCTCGCGAGACACAGAGATAAACATGCGGAGCTGACTGCCAACCTTCGCTAGTCGGAGAGGCACCATAAGAAGAAGAAGAAAAATCCCCTTCACCGCGAAACTCCTAGCCTAATCTCTATTCCATTCCACCAGGGACGAAATATTCTGGCTGCCACACAACATGGACTTCCGCGGGCGAGTGTACGCGTGCCCGCCGCACCTCTCGCAGCTGGGGGCGGACAGCGCGCGTGCCCTGCTCAAGTTTGCGAGACCGCAACCCTTGGGGCCTGATGGGCTGAGGTGGCTGAAGCTGCATGCTATAAACCTGACCGGGGCGATGAAGAAAAGCAATGTGGAACAGAGGTACTGATGTGTACAAATCTTCAATTTCTGTTAACCAATTCCTAGATAGTGAACTTATTTATAGAATGTTGTATATTACGTGACGAGGTGGGCGGCCATCTTGAATGTCTTTCAGCCACTTGTAGCCTGATGTAGAAAAGCATCATTCTGTATATTCAACTAATCCATTGAATGTATGCTGAAGAACTGAAGAATTTTCAATGTTGTGAACAGTGGTGACTAGAATGTTGCACACGTAAGTATTTCCGACTCTTGGGGCCTGATGTTCTAAGGTGGCTCAAGATTCACTGTATCAACCTGACCCGGGGCTATGAAGGAAAGCACTGGATCAACGGGAGGTTCATTGTGTGTCCATTATCTAGGATATTTTTTTCTAACTACTGGCGTGTGTCAAAAATGCGTCTGTTGTTATGTGACGATATGGGCGACGATGTTGGTTGTTTAACCCTCAGTTTCTGAAAGAGTGTTCAAATGTAACAAGAGATTAATCTAAGATTAAATCAAAATACCGGCACGTGATTGGCTGAAATTAGCTTGACGTGAGATTAACATTTGATCGCTCTTCTAGAAACCGAGTCTAAGTGAACCAACCTGGAGTCGTGTAGAAAAGCACCAATGCTAAGTTATCAACTTGGCTGTTGAATGTATGCAGAGGTATTAAGGAGGTTTCATCAACGTAGTGTACACCGGGCAACAAGATAGTAACCGCTTGTTATTTAAAATTGTAATTTATCTACGTATACTAAAGGCATATATTTCCCAAACGAAAAATTGTGACTGTGTCTCTGTATTTTGTTCATATATCCCACGTTGTCTTCCACCAGACTCGAATATGCCGATAGTATAGTCGACGAGTTCCTGGACTCGGCGGACCGTCCCCTGGATGGGCGCGGGTGGTGGACACAGTCGGAGGAGCCCTGGCAGACCTTGGCTTGCTGCAAAGAGATCGCTAACGCTATACGTTCTCCTAATCATGAAGGTAACATTAAAGAAAAAAAAAACAATATCAATTCAATTTTAATGGCTGGCAATGCTGCCTGGTTGTAAATTTAACTGGGTAAATCGCGATTGTTTGCTAGTTAAACTTAATTACCTTAATTCCTGACGTTTATACAACGTTGCAGTTTTCGTTGTCACGGGTAGACTAAAGCGGTAAAATAAGCGTGATATAGCGTAGTGGCAAAATGTTTGTAACTTTACTGTGATCTGGAAAAGTCTTTTCGTCTAATATACCTCAATCGCTCAAGACAAAATTATACAACCAGTGTGTGTAGTGATGACTTATGGCACTAAAACGTGGTGTCTCACTATGGGCCTTATAAGAAAGCTCAAGGTCACGCAACGAGCTATGGAAAGAGCTATGCTCTGAATTTCTCTAAGAGATCGAATCAGAAATGATGAGATCCGTAAACGAACGAAAGGCGTCGATATAGCCCAGCGGATTAGTAAGTTGAAGAGGCAGTGGGTGGGGCACATAGCACGTAGAACTGATGGCCGATGGGGCCGAAAAGTTCTCGAATGGAGACCACATATCTGCAAGCGCAGCGTAGGACCACCAGCCACAAGATGGACAGATGACCTCATCCAAGTGGCAGGAAGACACTGGATGCAAGCCGCTTCCAACCGGTCTTTTTGGAAATCCATGGAGGAGGCCTATGTCCAGCAGTGGACTTGTTGTGGCTGAATGATGATGAACTGTGATCTAAAAAGTAAAAGTGAAAAAACTAAAGCCATAAAAAATTTTAATAAACGCTACAAATTAAACATTGGCATCCATACCGAGTAGGTCTCATCACCTGGTGAGATACTTTGTCATCAGGTACTCTCAAGTGCAAGATCTAGGATTCTAGATAATGTAACAGTGATTTTTTCTCAGAATTTTCTTTAAAACATATTATTCTACTGTTTCTGTTGAATCGAACAGAACCATAGGAATCGCTCGTAGCCCCGGCTGCCTGAGTGATCTTAAACGATCACTAAGGTTAAGCAACACAGGGCGCGTTCAGTGCATGGATGGGTCGCCGTCTATGCCTAACGCTAGTGGCATTTTCTCGAGCGTTTCCGTGCTTCGCAAGGCACGTTAAGCTGTTGGTGCCGGCTGCCGTCGATAGATGGTAGTCGTTAAGCCAAGTCAGAGGCCTTAGGGCGGCTTGACAACTTCTGACAGTGGACGAGCCACTAGTCTACAAGCCTCCACCAATCCGGACTTGGCCCCCGTGGTGGAGTATGGCCTATACCTTCCTCAGGGAAGAGACCCGTGCCCCTCGGTGGGGACATAATGGGTTGATGATGATGAACAGAACCATATGACATAAAACATAATTTCACCCCCAATATTTTCACCTCTCCCGTGTGCCGCCACCAGAGTACGTGTGCGGGTACCCGGTGCACCAAGACGGCTCGTGCAACGGCCTGCAGCACTACGCGGCGCTCGGCGGCGACGCGGCCGGCGCGGCCGCCGTCAACCTGGCGCCCCTGGACCGGCCGCAGGACGTCTACAGTGCCACGGCACAGAGGGTCAGTGCTGGTGTCTATGTTGATAAATAAGGGTGAAAATGCGGCGGCCGAGAGCCTGGCCCCCGGGACGTCTATAGTGCCGCCGCACAGGGGGCTAGCGCCTGCGGGCGGCCCTTCGGCGCTGCGAGGGTCAGTCCCTATAATTATTGTATTATTAATACGTTTTTTTCACATAAAATACAATGACAATGTGGCGGACTTAATGCTATAAGCATTTTCTACCAGTCAACCAGAGGTGGTGCAAGAAATTAACTAGTAGGCATACTAAATAGACGGTTAGGACGATTTACTTCAACTAAAATTAGATAAGCTGACAAATACGCGATTATCTTAATAAGAATGAAAATGCCGCTGCCGTGAACCCGGCGCCTCTGGTCCGCCCGCAGGACGGCTATGGTGGGTGCCACTGCTGCACGCGTCAGTCTCTGTGTCTATGTTTATAAGAGTGAAAATTCGGCGGCCGTCAACCTGGCGCCAGTGGACCGTCGACAGGACGTCTATAGGGCCACTGCAGCGAGGGTCGGTGCCTGTGTCTATGTTAATTAGAGTTAAAAAGCAGCGGCTGTCAACCTGGCGGCTTTAGATAAATACTAACGTCTGATCCGAAAGCCAGGCATACTGCATACTGGATCCGAATTTAATTTAAAATACGCGCGTATCGCGTGTAGGCAACGATTCGCAGCGAATTAGTCCTTTCTGTACAATGCTTTGGCGTGGGCCACATGGAGAGCACGTGGGGCGAGGGCGCGGAAAAGACACAACGCGTTGAATAGAGTCACAGACCACGCCCTCGCCCCACGTCCTTTCAAATGTTCGAAGTAGATATTATAATAAAATAAATATAGAAGAAGTCTGTACCTTAGGTGCGAGCACGCCGAAGTTTGCGCGACGAAGGGGCCACTTGAATTTTCTTCCTTTGCGTCAGGTATCCGTAATAGTTTTTCACCACAAAGGCACACGCACAATAAACAGTACATAATTCCTATGATAAGCACTAACCGAATTTCACGATATTTCCGAAAATCGCTCCAAAACTCGATCGAACCGAACTACGGCGATTAGCAGAAAAAAAAGTAATTTGATATTGGTGTCAACCACCGCACGCAAAATATAATAATAGTACATTACATAACTAGGGCCGTAAAATAAATATTTTATAGCCCGTGTTGTGTACACAATTTTATGTCGTCACTTGGCCTCAAAGTGAAACGAAACGCTCGCTTTTTGGCCAGGTGTGGCCAAGATTCTACCTGCCAATTGTGGCCCACGGCTAACACAAGCCCTCCTTTTGACACACTAGTAAATAAATGACATTACTGTCTCAGATTTTCTATAAGGTAAATAATAAAAAACGAACGTCTGTTTGTGGTATAGAATATGTCATTTTTTTTGACATTATATGTTCTGTCTCTTATTTTGTACGTATTATAAATAATCATTAATTTCTTCTATTTGCATGAACTCACTTGGACATTATTTTTATTTTTTTTACATTAATTTGAATAGTGTGTGTTTTTTTTTGATTGATTGATTGATGCGGCAATCACCGCAGGTGGAGGAGATGCGGTCGCGAGACGCGGCGGCGGGCGTGGCGGCGGCGCGGGCGCTGGAAGGGTTTGTGCGGCGCAAGGTCATCAAGCAAACCGTCATGACTACCGTTTACGGCGTCACGCGGTTCGGCGCTCGCCTTCAGATCGCTAAACAGCTCAAAGGTAATATAAGATAACATTTATTGCGCTCTCTTGTTGTACATGAGATGTCTTTATAACTAATGTGAAAGTATCAAGCGAGAACCCTGCTAGGGCGCTGCTTGAAATGTGTTCAATATTTTATTTATTTATAAACTTTAAAAAACATCATAAGTTGTAATTGTTACTATAATTCTATTATATTTGTACAGCCGCTACCTGTTTTCTACTCAGGTTATGCAAAGAAATAATTTAATTCGATTTCATGCAGATATCGAGGAGTTCCCGAAGGAGCAAGTTTGGGCATGCTCGCATTACCTGACGGCGCGGACCTTTGACTCGCTGCGGGAGATGTTCACCTCCACCAAGCTCATACAGGACTGGCTCACCGACTGCGCCAAGTGAGTGATGCTTAATCACTTACTGTTCAGCTTTCGTTAATATTGTCTTTTATTCCTCATCTTTCGTCTGAATATAGGATGACAGTCAAATGCCGAATCCTGTTTAAAGTGAAAGAAAGAAAGAGAAACATGTATTGCAGCAACAGACAACACATATTAATTAAAACTTAAAACAAAACAAAACGTGGACAATAAAAATTAATAAAATCACTTTAACATTTGTCGCGGTGTATTTCTGCTGCTGCAAATGGCAACTGACTCAGCATAGTGCTGAGGGTGTGAACGCTTAGCGCCGACTTGTAGTCAGTGCCGATAGTCTTAAGTGCTCAAAGGGGAAAACGTAATTACAGATTGCCTCTGAGGAGTGTTTTTTTTTTATAAATAAGACTGTTAATTTTTAATGTCTGCCACTCGCAGGGTGATATCGGGCGTGTGCGGCGAGAGCGTGGAGTGGACGACCCCGCTGGGGCTGCCGGTGGTGCAGCCGTACTTCCGACGGGCCGCGCCCTCCGCCCAGAACTACCGCGCGCCGGTCGACCTGCAGCAGTCAGTGTCACACTATACCGGAACCTGCGCTGTCTTTTGTTCTAGTAATAGATGTAGCGCTGTCATAACAAAACAATGGAGACAATAATAAAAACCGGCCAAGTAGGGTTCCGTACCATAATCTATACAACATTTGAATATTTCAAGCGTTTACTTGTTGAAGTTATTAATATCGAGCAAAAAACGGCAAAAAAATAATGTTGTATGGGAGCGGGGGGCTCCCATACAACATGATTTTTTTTATTCTGTTTTTAGTATTTGTTGTTATAGCGGCAACAGAAATACATCATCTGTGAAAATGTCTAACTGTCACGGTTCATGAGATACAGGCTGGTGACAGACGGACGGACAGCGGAGTCTTTGTAATAGGGTCCCTTGCCCTTAGGGTACGGAACCCTAAAAAGCGTTTAATGGCCATGAAGGTGCAGAATCAAAACGTAAAATCCGGCTCCCGCCCCCCGGCCCCCGCTCTCTCACACGCACACTGATGATGTTAAAATAAAATTGACACCCTTAATTTGAGGAGAATCAGCAGTTTAACCACCTGCTTCAATAATTATAGCAACCCCCTCTCTGTCCCAACAGACGGCCCTGCACTATGAAGCAGCGCAATGCGTTTCCGCCGAACTTCATCCACTCGCTGGACTCTTCCCACATGATGCTGACAGCGCTGCGTTGCCAGGCCGCCGGGATCGCCTTCGTCTCAGTCCACGACTGCTTCTGGACGCATCCCAACACTGTGCATCAGATGAATAAGGTACTTAACTTTTCAGCTGTAAAAACTGCTACCGACGCGGCCCAAAATTGCGATTGAATATCAGCGGAATATGAAGGTGAAGTGGCAGTGGGCTGGTCACATATGCCAAAGAACCGATGGTCGATTCTCGAGTGGAGACCACGAATTGGCAATTCGCGAAAGAAATAATTTGTTACATAGGCTAAATCGAAAATCATTTCGAGGTTTTTATCCAAATAGCACTATTTTCAATGTTAGAGCTAATGAAATCAAAAGATGGGCTTTATTTTCGGAAATTTAAATTTGTTATCAAACCGCTGACGTCATACGACGGTTACTCTGTAGGCAGCAGACCAAAATATATAGGTATACTGTGAACACAATATCCAGATCGAGCTGTCAAGCTGGCAGGACAGACTGACTTGATGTTTCAAGTTTCGTCACGTTTGGTTGTTGTGGATTTGCTTTAGTGGTTTTCAGTTTTTCTTGGCTATTTTTATTTGTATAGCTAACACCGACGATTTCGCATACGCCCTGGACACTGATTTATTCCATCATTTCATATTGACCCGGCTATTTGACCTACGGATTGGACTCGCTATTTTCTAAGGTTAACACGAGCACTAGACGTAATAAAAATTGAATTTGCATGGATATTTACTCGGTACACCGAGACTACGGCACTTGCAAAAGTACCGAAACGTCGGAAAATAGTAAATGAAAAAAAAAAAATATACGAGTAAATATCCGTGCAAATTCAGTTTTTATTAACACAGAACGTTTGTCAAATGTTTGTCCACAGATCTGCCGCGAGCAATTCGTCGCGCTGCACTCGCAGCCCATACTGGACGACCTCTCGGAGTTCCTGGTCAAGCGATACAGCTATTCAGACAGGTGGGGATAAACATAACAGTTTGAGTATTACACGACATATGCCTTATACAAATTGCAGCTGAAATGCTGCGTTTGCCACCTTAAGAAAGTCACCTTTAATCTATGATTTACGAGTATATAGACAGATTATGTGACCGACCTATGACATGACTGTGACATGCTTTTAAAGGGGTGGACTGCTGCGTTTTTCAAAATAGCTACGTTTTTTAAATACACTGCCATTTCTGCCGTCCTAACAAGGGCGTAACTTCCATTTTTACCTAAACTGAGTTAGATACAGATTCGGAATGAGCATGAAAGTATCTATAATTTTGTCTTTTCAACAAACATCTGTGTCGTTTCCAACCAAAGATAGGTTAGCGTAAAAGGGCGTAATTTTACCTCTTAACGAGACAATTCTATAATGAAAAACCCTAATATTCTTTTTAGGGCTTTTCATATTGGTAAAAACGTTTTACTAGATTGAAAGGCCATAATTTTATCTTTTACGCCTGTTTACATGAGTCTACTGCTTAATTTTTTCTTCAATCCTAATATGAAAAGGCGTAACTAATTCCCATGTTACGGCTTTTCATCGTAGTATTTTCAAGACATACGGGAGGAAATTCACCACAGGTTATAGTCACGCTTGAAGCTTAGCAGGCTACAGGCGCGTGAGTAGTTTCAGGTAATGTAAGTTTTGTCTTGCATTATTTGTTTACCTATTTCATAACGCAGCACCTTGATTATGTATAGTTTTTACGTAAATATCAGTATGCGAAAGTGGATTTGTTTACGTGATTCTGCCGTATTGAGGTCCGAATAGTATCAAAAATAGTGAATATTGTGTTGGGCATTATACAGAGTGAAATATATATACTGGTAATGTAAACCAATGTAACACGACGAAAACATAAACAAAACTAGACTTAACATAACATATGCACACAATAAACCATAGCAAAACCGTATAAAAAAAATAAATAGTGCAAGCGTTTAAATATTGACTTGCTGTTGTAATATTGAAGTTTACTTTGTATTTTTAACCTTTTACTTTCATATCCTGATTTTCTTATGTTATCTTCAGATCACAATGAATTTAATCAGTTACTTATGATTGTGATCTGAATTTTTTTACATTTTTATGTCCACAAGCTTTGGAACCTTTAACGGCGTAAATATTTTCCTTGCAAAAAAGGCTTAACTAAACAATGGCGGCCTTTCTTTAAAAATGTACCAATTTTATATTTTTTTTACTAAAAAGAAAGGGTAGTCTGCCAATAGTTAATAACGCTTTAAATCTATGAAAATATGCTATGACACAATAGGTTATGTGATTTTTTTCTTGTAATTTTGAATTTAACATCATCTGTGACCAGTTATCAGAAATGCTTCATGTGTAACTTTTCACTAAACATCAATTTCCTCGAATCTAAGTTCGGGGCAGTTACAGCCTTTCTTCTTAGGATGGCAGATTTGTGCTTCTTGTAAACATGTGAAAGTAGAAGTTTAAAAACAAAGATGGCCGCCTATTATGGCTATAAGGTACATGAGTTGTTTCTTTTCCAGTGAAATCGAGGAGGACGGTGTAGGTTCGATAAACAAACGGCGTGTGAACAAACTCCTGCAAAAGGTGCCCAGTAAGGGAGACTTCGAACTCGAGAATGTTCTACGCTCCGTCTACTTCTTCAGCTAAGTCCCACGGAAACCAGACCTTACGCCATTCTTGATACGTTCCTTTTTACTCTGCCTTTATTGGTACGTTTGTATGACGAACGCACGCTCTGATAGACTGACGTACGACGTAAAAAGCTTGAGATAATGCCACGGAAATTCCACTATTGTTACAGTAGGAGTAGAGTTGATCATTCTACCGACTGAACCGTTAAGTTAGCTGTGACTATGAAGTTTTATGTGTTTTAGTTTTATAGAAACTTAGCAGCGAACATGTTAACTATTAAACTAGTCTATAAAATATAACCTACACGAATGTTTTGTAACTTTTTAATGCTCGAAAATTTCGTCCAAACAATAGTAGTCCTTAGAAACTGAATATGATTTGATATCTAAGAACAAGTGAATAGGGCGTCAAATTGTGTGTTTGAAACACATCTTCGTGTATTACTTCGCGCAGAAACTGTATTATAATATAGAAAACGTGCAAAAAACTGTGATTTGTTAGTTATCTAACCTTCAATAAATTAAGTTGAATTTATATATTTTTTATTTTAACGCCATGTGATCAATCAATATTTGCATAAATTACGGATGTTGTTTATAAAAACAAAATTCCTGTAAAACACTCCTCACATTGTGTTTTTATAAATCCTCAAATCGTGTTTATATATAAATCAGACTCAATATTTGTAGAATGTTGTATAATAAAGTAAGTTTCAATGTTATTTTACCGACCAGATGTCACGAAAGGGAAAGAAGAGAAACGAAACTAAAGCGCTGGTCCAAAATTATTTCATTTAATTTGTCTTGTACAAAAACGCTACCGACGCATGCACGGTTCGATACATTACAATAATTTATCTACTCGCTACCGCTAACACTGGACAGATCACAAACTTCTTTGGGGCACGTGTGAACAAATGCACAACTCCGTCACATGCACAAGTAAATAACAAAAATTGTTAAAAATAAAAGTAGTTAAGAAAAAGATATAGGTACATTATACACTGCAAGGCGGAAATCTAACGGCCTTATTTATAAAAAATACGATTCCTCTGAGGCACTCCTCAGAGGCAGTTTATTTAATCTGTGGTTACATTTTTTCATTGTAAAATCTCCACCACAGACTATTTTATTCGGCGGTTATCGAGTGTTTTAAGGAATCGTGTTTTTATAAGTAAATACCGTTATTCTATGGGGAAATATTAAAATAAATCGTAAAAATGTTGCATGTGTTAGTTACGACGACTATTTATGAAGAACAACACTAATACTTGTCTTTTTCTTTGCGATCCACAATAAAATAAATTAACTACATCTTGCCCCCACTATAATTACTTGTATGTTTTTATTCCGCGGGGTATTTAACATTCTTCCTATTTTATATTCTTTTTGTTGCACTATCCCGTGCTGAGGACAATTTTAAAAACCTACTTAGAGGTTAAAAATTCCACTCATGCCGGGACTCTTCCTATTTTTTCATAATTTTACTGACGTCACTCACTACATCTACGTTCGTTACAATAAGCATGCTCGTTTCCGAAACGCGTCGACCAAAGGCAAAGTTATTACAAGAAAAGAGCGATTTCAAGTTTAAACTTAACTAAAGTAAAGAAATAGTATTACAAACCATAATCTCAACATTTTATTCGTCAGCTATTCTTATAACGTAACAAGATATAGGTAACATTGCCGACGCGTTTGAAAACGTCACAAAAATATAATCTAGTCTAAACATACCACAAGATGGTAGTAATTCGAATCAACAAACTCTATTTGCCACCAGAAGGCATCGACAATTAACGTAACTTTGGCGCCCACCACTATAAACTACAGCTAGCCAATAAGAAAGCAGATCAAATAAGATGGCGGTTCAGCAATCCAATCGGAACCATCTATTTTGTTATTAATTTGTGGTTTTAGATTTGCATTCCTATCGATACAAGTTGTGTGTAATTTACATGCACAACATTTCCAAATGCAGGTTATGTGATGCTGAAAAAGAAAGAAGATTTGCTGAACCTAAAATTCCCGTGACCTGAATTACACGACTTCACTCCTTTACTCGCTCAGACTAAACAAACAGGTGTTAAGGGGATCCAGTGGGCTAACTAGCACCACTAATGAAAAAAAAATATCTTCTTTTACAGATCGTATTTGCATCTGTACAATCTCTCAATCATAATAACAGTGATACAAAGAACCTAGGATCACGAACGGGACCAGATAGCATTTATGCCAAAAACGGTCGTTCACGGCCATGGATCCTAAAAACATGATTGAGAGACTGTACAGACACTTTTTGCATATTCGATCAGTAAAAGAAGATATGAGTGTTGCCCTCCCTACATTACTCCATGGGCGGGTAGTACGATGGCGCGAGTCACGCGTTTTGTGGCGCTAAAATGTTTCTGTTAAAATTTGACAATGAATGTACTGCAAATTCGCGACTTTTGACATTTGAAACGCGCGACTAGCGTCGTCGTGCTACCCATGCTGGTACCCCTTAATCAATGGCGGTGGGGCGGACGCGCGGTGACGCTGGTGAGGGGCCGCGCGGTCGGGTCGGCGGCCTCGGTCGAGCCGCTCGTCGTGGCACGCAGCTTCAGCTCCGTCGAACTGCCGGTGGGTCAAACATTAACGGTGTTATTCATTAAGGGATCCAGTGGGCTCACTAGCGCCACCAATAAAAAAAAAAATCATATCTTCTTTTACAGATTGTATTGTGGAAAAAAGTGTCTCTACAGTCTCTCAATCGTGCTAACAGTGATTTTTAGGACCCACGACAAAGAACCTAGGATCACGAACCTGGGACTAGATAGCCTTCATGCCATAAACAACCGTTTTCGGCGTGAATGCTATCTAGTCCTAGGTTCACGGCCATGGGTCTTAAAAATCTTTATTAACATGATCGGGACATTGTACACAGTGCTGCCAACTCAGTTACTACAAAATATGCTAGATCAACGTCGAAAATAAGCCAAAAATATGCCAACTCTCTGTTAAATATGCTAAATTAAAATGCCAACGTATGAATTAAAATGTTTATTCATTTAAATGTTTCATAATCTAATTCCCATATAATGTTATGCGGAATAATAGGATATCAGTCAAACAAAATATCAATGTTCTTGTCATCATCAGTAACATCAACAGTTGCAGCTGCTGTTGAAGGTTGAGATCTATCGTAAGTGTCTTTGCTACCAATACAGCTCTACACTGTCTGGCACTTCGTAGGAATAACAGCACTTCCCTACTCTCTTGAGTCCAAATCTTATATACAAAATCAAATGAGTTTGGTTAAAACAAAGCTCAGAAATCGATTGACAGTGAAAACGCTCAACTCTATTTTGTAAGAGATCATTAAGTAAGAGACTGTTCTCCGATCTCATAAATCTGTCACAATTTCGTTTTCAACGGGCTGCAACCATCTTTAAAATCTTTTATTTGCTTCCAATCAATGTTGATTAATGATTATACTTGGGCGGTATTATTTTTTTGTGATAAAACTCAAAATGAAAAAGAAATTGGTAAATCGCACGGAATATCAGACGTAAGTGAGTCGGTAACGAACGAATAGACGACGAAACGAATCCACAATGTACTTTCCATAACATAGACAATCAAAACAAAATAAACTGCTTCGATTGTCTATGACGCGGCACTAGGGAATCCCACTTAAAACAATATTCGCTCGGAAACATATTATAAAAAATGCTAAAAAATTATGCTATATGCTAAAAGCCAAATAATGCTAAACATAGCGAAAATATGCCAAATTTAGCATAAAATATGCCAAATTGGCAAAGAACAATATTCGCTCGGAAACATATTATAAAAAATGCTAAAAAATTATGCTATATGCTAAAAGCCAAATAAATATGCTAAACATAGCGAAAATATGCCAAATTTAGCATAAAATATGCCAAATTGGCAACACTGATTGTACAGACAGTTTTTGCAAATTCGGACAGAGCAAGGACTGGTCTGTGATACAACGCGTCGCGTGTTTTCCGCATCCTCGCCCCACGTCCTTTCTGTGTGGCCCACGCCTCAACGTGCAGTTTAAATAGTCTGGGGTAGTCTTTCTCTTTGCCATGGACTATTTAAAGACTATTCAACTGGGCAGAGGTAACTACATGAAAGACGCCGCGAGGAGAAGAAAGTAAAGTAAAGTAAAAAGTATTTATTGCCATTTTATATTTTTGTTGGATTGTATTCGGAAAACTGCGCCTTTTCTCCTCGGCTGTTGCTCAGAGCCTTAGACAAGAGTATTTAACCAGTGCGTTCTGCCAGTTTTGAACTACGGAGCCAAAACTAGACTACGGAGACTAGTCCCCGATTCAAAGTCGCTCAGCGTGCTATGGAACGGGCTAATTGCGGAGTCTCTTTGATATCCCTTCAGAAACAAGACAGTTCGCCAAAGGACATTAAATAAGTCGACTGACATAGGCATATAAGATTAGCAAGTGGCAGTGTGCTTGTCACAAAGGTATGCCGAAGAACCGATGGACGATGAGGTGCAAAGGTTTTCGAGTGGAGACCACGAACTGACAAACGCATCGTAGGACGCCCACCAGATCGCTGGACCGACGATCTGAAGCACATTGCTGACAGGGGCTGGGTGAGGCCGACCGAGGCCACAAATAAGTGCCTGGAGGTGGTCTATGTCCAGCAGTGGACGAATACGGGCTAATTGATTGATTGCTGAGTGTTTCAAGGAATCCCTCCGTAGCCCTCCCTAGATTCTATCGAATTGCCTTTCATATGATGCCCTACAAAAATAAGTGTAACATAAGTAGAAAGGAAAGGTAATCTCAGCGCCATTTTGGTTGTAACTAGCCAATCCGAGATCAGAATAAATAAGATGGCGGTTTGATTAACCAATCAGAAGACAATGACAAGATACTCACGTAGGTGATTCTTCATTCTCGGAGCTCTGTAGCGGGATCCACTGAGCCTTCAATGGTCCGTCGTCTTTGGCACATTCCAGGGTCCCGTTGCACACTAGCAAATCGTCCATTAGGATCTGAAAGAGCGCATTGACTTTACGACCCTATTTACATGTTGATTACGTTTATATTTGGGTGTCACAAATTGCTAACCGCAAACTCTTTGACGCCCCTGGTGGGTGTTTTGGCGTAGTTCCATATCTTCAGGCCGTAAACTGTCACTGGCACGTCGAATACGAAGAAAACCCTGAAAAAATGGAGTTCGGTTAAGTGTTGCTGTTGCCTCATTTATCGAGCGCGTGGAGTGGAAGCGGCGCTAGCTGTCAACGCGCGTCGCGCTCGTCTATGGATCTTATAATTCATTAAAAAAACGGGTGGGGCTGTGTTGGGTCACACGGTCGTTGGATTAACGCGAAACGTCTATAAGTAAGCATTATTTTTTAGCTCAAACTGCGCAATGTGTTACGCGGCACTGGCGCCGTCTAGCGGCACGAGTCAAGAGGATCTGCGTAATTACTACTTTGTTATATTCAACGATATATAGACACGTAGTTACAGAGTTACAGCCCTCATCGAGGCCACAATGTTTTCGTTGCATGCGGTTTTAGCAAGTACAAAGTTTCGAGGACATCTCACTTTTCGCCATTTTTTAAAAACTATTAAATACAGCTTCCATCAATTGTATCGTTTATACTAAACTAGAGGATATTTTAAAAAATCTAAATAATATTTATTATCGTAAAGAATAATACAGAGGCAAATAGAATTGATTAAACTATGCTAAGACTATATAAACTAAGTTTCAAGGGAATTCCACGTACAAAGATTTTACTCTTCGTACAAACTTTGACATTCCCTTTGACACTCTTAGGGGTTGAAAATTAAATATTCGTGAAATAAATGTCTCATTCATCGTTTTTACATAACACAAACTTTGACTGCTATAGGTAATGAAATGTTATAAAATCACACTTATTTTTGTCCGCATAATATATCTTTGTGCAATATATCAGCTTTCAATGTCCAACTGATTGGGCTGGGTGTTGATGAGTAGGTAAGTGAGTCCGGACTTTCCTTTTCATATATTAAATAATAATTTGAAATGCATTCCCAACAGTGCAGAAATATGACAATGTAATATAAAAAAAGAAGGCAATAATATTGTTATTGAGAATTTGTTACAAAAAAAAAACGCAAATTTGATTTTATATCGAAGAAAATTAAAAAAAATAATGGCGCAGAGCCCCTAGCCGAGGCGGGGCCCCTAGGCAGTTGCTTACTGTGCCTTATGGATAACCCGGCCCTGCTTGTATCCATATCAATTTGATCAAAATGATTGGTCAAGGAAATTAATACTTTCGTATTAATATTCCGTTTTATTTGGGGCCTGAAGTACCTAGAACTGTTATCACCTGTTAAGCGTGTGGGGCAGAAGCGGCGCCAGCCAGCAGTGCGCGTGGTCGCGACCGTTCTTGCCATCGATGAGTTTGTCGGGTGTACGCGCGTCGGGTGTGGCACCGGCTGGAGCCAACACGTTCACGCTGGCCGGGTGGGCGCATACGTCTGGGGAAAACCACCTGTTTATTTTCTTTATTTTATTTTTTTATTTATATTTTGGCAACAGACAGTCACAGTTTTGCTAAAAAGGTACAACGGAAATATACTTTATGAAAAGACTAGAGTGCGAAGAATATGTACCACATGAAGCAATAAACGATTGAAATTGAAATTAACATTAAGGGTTAGCCGTTAATGGTATCTATCTCTGCATACCATGCGAGAGGTCCCGGGTTCGAATCCCGGCTGGGGACAAAAAAAAAATCTCAGGGCTTGGATGTTTACATGTTTGTGATGTCGTTGTTTCTGGTTCCCACGACACAGGGTATCCTAGTGTGGGGCCAGAACCAATGTATGTGCCTGTATGTAAATGTTTATGTTTAAGTAGTACACAATTTAACTTATGTTTATGATTAATATATTAAGTAACATTTTAAGCAATCATTTTTTAAGAATAGATTTTTAAGAAACTATAACAAAAATATGTTTGAGTGTTTCATCCAGGTAGCAAAAAAAAAAAAAAACGTAAAGTACTCCACTTCTTCTTCGGTCCTTTAACTCCTAGGAGAGCAGAGGACCTCAACCAAAGTCTTCCACTTCGGACGGTGGTTCGCGGCAGCTTCCAATTCAGGCGACTTGGCCTCTTTACTGCAAAATTGTGACGTTCGCAGATGACACAGCTGTGATATTTCATCACAAAACGTGGAAAGAGGTCGAAATCGTTGCTAACATCGGGTTATCTACCATCAATGACTGGCTTGACTCGAACCTACTCACTCTCAATATTACTAAGTCAAAGTATATTACATTTAGTATTAATAGTTCAACGCAGCCTTCTAGCGAAGATATTAAACTAAAAATTCATTTATGTAAGTTTAGCCATGCCGCATGCAGTTGTGTGCTACTTGAGAGAGTGTCCCAAATAAGATACCTGGGAGTTATTTTGGATAAGTACTTGTCTTGGACAAATCATATCAACCTAACAGTCAAGCGAGTCCGTAGAACTGTCAACATATTCAAGACACTCAGACACATTGCTGACCTCAAAACCTTGAAAACAATATACTTTGCTCTTTCGCACTCAATTTTAACCTATTGCATTAGGGCGTGGGGGGGTGCCTCTAAAACTCACCTCATACACTTAGAGCGAGCCCAGAGATATGTTCTTAAAACTATGCTCAATAAACCTCGAAGATACCCTACTAATAAAGTCCATTCTGAGTCCCAAATAATTTCAGTGCGCCAATCTTATATTAAATCAATCGTCTTAAATCAACATCGAAAATCTTTCACTGTATCTTCTCTAACATTTAAAAAGCGCCTTAAGCACAAAATATTTAACACTCCAATCGTTCGAACTGGTTTTGCCCAAAGATTTATAAATGTGGGCCTTATATATACAATAAGGTCCACAAGGAATTAAACATATGTCACTTAAATAGATTTGCGTGTATCCGAATGCTTCAAAACTTTCTGTTACAACTCGACTACAACCAAACCGAAAACTTATTTAAAATAGTCAAATAGCAGGACACATAATTTTTTGTTTTTTGGTATATGGTTGTAGCAGACTCTCTCACAGCATAGGTCTATGGTAATCTTTCTTATTTCACTGGTAACCAATTTACTGAGATCTCTCATAGCACTTCCATACCATGCAATCTAGTCTCACGCTTCTCTGGCTACGAGTTTGCCTACTCGTTGGTTACTAAACCCACACTTTTAGCAACCTACCCTACATCGTGAATAAATTACCAAAGTTGGAACTGGAAAAGATGTTTGGTTTACTTATTACGATCCATCTATCACAGTATATTTATGTAGTTTTATGTATGTCATATTAATTCCAGCAGGCTTATACTTATGTTTATGTAATAGTCTATTTTATTTTATTATATTAAACTCGTACAAACTATCGTATCAATATAATATCTATAATAATATTTTAATAATATTGTATGTAGGTTTATTTTATTATTTGAAATAAAAGACTAGAGCCATATTATAGTTTGCTGTATGCATGTTTAAAATTTATTTTATTACTGTACAAACACTATGTTGTGATATATTTAAGTTCACCCTGAATGGACCACTGTGCCCCAAGATACAATTTAATTTAGTTTGGGGCTCAGAGTCACCTACTTTATGTTGTTACTTTTTGTTCAGCTCATTAAACATTTTTTTTTTTTTTTTTTGTTTTTCTTAGGCCATGGATCTTTTCCAGGTGATTCCTGGGCGCCCACTCTTTCAGTAACCCTATGTTCCGATGAGTACCTTTATTTCCTAGACGTAAACAAACTGTTCTTTGAAATACGATCAAAGTCAGAGTACGAGCAAAATCACTCAAAATATTGGATTTATAAGTAATAAGGCAGTTGAAGAACAAAATTTAAACTACTTTTTGAATTACACAAATCCATCAAGAAATTAATGACAAAATTAGAGAATTTTAAACTTTGGCTGTGTTAAAACGCGACCGCGCCGAGGATTAAACGATATTGTGACGTCACAGGATTCGAGCCAGTTGGCCGGCGCCAGTGTGTTGGTACCGGATTTTTGGAAATGCCCCTTTTTAATTCCATAACCAAAAGACTTTACTCATTTCAAATAGTTGACGTGTAACCAGTGTTAAATATGATTAGTTAAGAAGATACCTACTTTAAAATCGCACTTTTTTCTTTCTTATAATTATAAATGACGGCGACTAATGTCCCCTTTGAACTTCGCCATACAGCCGCAACGAAACCATGTGAACATCTTAAATCCTGGACGGCTTTAACACACTAGTCCCACTCACAAAACCTCTAAAGGCGAAGAACTTACTGGTATCCGTAACCGGCACTTTGGTCCCGTCGGGCGCGATCAGCTCTACCCCAGTAAGGCCCACATAGTAAGCGTCGCCCCACGTGGAGAATATCGTGAGCTGCAGCACAAAGCCAGTGGGAGCGTCCAGTTGCAAGCGGTGTCCGTAAACCAGGCAGTCCATCTTATAGCTGTCAGGGTCGGTGGCGTCGTCGGACCTAAAAAGGGGTGAGTTTTGGTATATTTTTCAACCATTTACTTATAAATTGCGCCAAGGAGTGAGACCTTAAAAAGCTTTCGAGAACTCTTAAAGAGTTCGTCAACCAATTTCCTGATTCGCTTCGTGAAAGCGTTGGATGTTGCAAATTGAAGAAGGTAAGGCACGTTCAAACGTTTTTTGAAATTGTTTGAAGAAGACGTTTCAAATGTCTGCATCTTCCGATTTTCCAGATCTCTGGAAAAAGGTTTGATAATAACGCCGATTTTCTCTAGCACTTCGCCTATAACCCAAAACGCATAGGCAGGCGTGCTCCACAAATCATCGTAGCAAATTTTATATGCCCAGAACAGGCCCGCCTTAGAAGCAGCGGCATGAAGGTCTTTTCGTTACAAAAGAAGCCCAACATTCCTAATTTACCTAAGTCGACAAACGCCGTTTCGTCCCGTTCTTCTGCATACAGATATCGCGTCGCTCTGTATGATATCAGCGAGATACTCATCTGAGAGAGTCTAAGTAGACCAGGCCTACTTCACAAATACGTATCAAGTTGTCCCTAGCGCCCGCCTTAGCAACAGTGGCCGCCAGTTGAGCGGCTCTCTGTCAAGCTGAATCATCGAGTGTTTGTTTGGCTACCATGAATGAGAGCCCTTCTAATTTCTTCTTAATCGGTACACTTTTAACAGAGCAGTCGTCGCGGCCGGTCGAATAGCAGGAATGTACAGAACTGACTCAAATGAGTCGGTCCATCGTATTGCCGGACTCCTACGGAGATCTCATATTATGGTAGACTACGTTACGGTAGATACGAGATTTCAACAGATATCATCAAGCGAATTTAACTCTATTTGAACTCGACAAACGTTTACAAAGAAATTGACTGTCGTAGCTTGATGCAAACTTCCGTTAATTATACCTACTCACCTATCATCCAGAGCGCACAAGTCGGCGTGCTGGACAAAGTCGTAGCAAGTGTCCCCCGGAGCCCTTCTCAGCAGCAGCGGCCGGTAGTTCAGCGGTTCCCCGTCCAACTGGATCTTCACGTGCTTGGCGCCAATGTAAGACAGCTCCATATTAGCGTTGTAGTTCCAGATGCGAATGCCTGGTAAGGTACAATTTGCACGAAAGTAAGTCCCCTTTTTGGATACGAGTACCTACGTCATCTTTTGCCTCTCCTGTACCTCCTGCGGTTTGACTGATAATAATGTGATTAGCGTTAAGTCCACCTTTTGTACACGTTCTTTTTGTTTACGGCAACACAACTATTTTGTCATGTTTCCTTTTTTTAGCGCTTTAAGTTGGTACCACTGAATTCTCTCTGTGTGTGACCGAATCCATGGCGCGTGAGTTGTGTTAATTAATAATAAATTGTCTGGTTCCTAGTGCCGCCTTTTAAATCACTTGCTTCCACTTTCTTCACCCTGAGCCAACTTCTAACACTTTTGTGATTTTTTTAAGTAGCCTATGTACGTCCCACTGCCGGGCACAGGCCTTCTCTCAGAGAGAGAGAGAGAGAGAGAGAGAGAGAGAGAGAGTGCAGGCTTTATTACCATGCATGCCCAAAGCGGATTAGTAATTTGAAGAGCCGAGGTATGTGAACATCTCATACACTCAGGTTTCCTCACTACGTTTTCCGTCACCGTTATCGAGTGGTATTGCTACTACAACTTTACAAATAATGTGCGTAACTTAGAAAGCAAAGTCGTCAAAGTCAAGTTTTGTGCAATAAAGAATTAATACTAATACTGTATCAAGTTGTTGCAATCATAACTACAACACCGGTCGAAGATTACAAATTCTACGGGACGACTGATATCCAGAGTGAGGCGGATATTGATAGGAGTTTTTTTTGCCGGCCAATGCAAAGCCCGCTATGAAAGTCAGTGTGTGCTCTGCTAATACAGTACCTCACATACACCACAAGTCCGGGAAATAGTAAACCTGCATTTTTTATTATTTAACTTTGAAATTGTATTATCAACATCGTATATTTAGTACTTGACAGTAACGGGTATTTTGACATTTCAACTACATAAATAAATTTTAATTAGGTAAGTACATACACTTGACAGAATGTGAGCTCATATTTAATAACATGTCATCATAATGTACCAGCTGGGCTGAGCTATGGTAGCCTAGTGGGTAGAACATTCGAACCCAGGTTCGATTCCCAGTGCGGGCATGTACCTATGACTTTGTTTTCTGAGTTATGTACATTTGTGAAGTTATTGTAGCAATACCACTCGCTAACGGTGAAGGATAACATCGTGAGGAAACCTGGGTGTCTGAGCTATTCACATACCTCAGCGCTTAAGCCGATACTCTCTCTCTGAGAGAAGGCCTGTGCCGTACAGTGGGACGTATATACGCTGCTTATGATGATTGATAATGTACCACGTTCTAAGCAAATCAGTTTATTTTATTTTATTTTGGGTGAGGTTTGACACATTCATGAAGACGTAATTTATTTTCAAACATTCCATTTTTTTCTTGGTTACGCGAATGTGGGGGTGTAGGGTACAGGCCTTCTCAGAGAGAGAGTAGTAGTAGTAGATAGTAAAATAATAAACGAGGTTTATTTGCAAAAATCTTGTTTGAGATTTTTGGTTTTCATGCAATGTTTTGGTTTTTTATTATGAAATTAGTACGTTTTTATTTCAAAAATGAATTAATTGTCCCTTATTTACCTAAAAATGATACCAAAGCTTCATAAGGTGCGCGGCGGAAGCCAACTTCACTTCTTCACAACTTCAGACCAACGTTTTGCCATCTTTAGCATTTAGTTAGGAGAAAGCTCGTTGCCAATATAATGTATGTACCTACAGAGATTATTTATGTGCAACACGATCTCAAGCGTTTTTAATGATAGCAGTCATTGAATGCAGGTTGTGGGACTCTTATCAGATTGATCAAGAACTTACTGGTAATTTCAATCGACTCCGCCAGCTCCATAACGACATTGCAAAACTTCGCACCAGGGGCGAAGTTTGTGCACCACATATCCTCAAATTGCGTCGAAATGTTTTGGGAGTTGAACAGGCTGTGGCATTCGATCAGTTTGCTGGCGTCGGGCTCCGAGTCTTCGGTTATGGGCGCGGTGTAGGCGTAAGCGCGTTGGATTCGAACTTGCTGGCTGTCGCAGAAGAGTTCTATGCCTGGATTAGGTAATCATATTAGTAAGTGATTATGAGGGCCTCGAGAGATTAGTAAGGGCCTCATATTAAGGCTCAAGGTCGCCCAACGAGCAATGGAGAGAGCTATGTTAGGAGTGTCACTGCGTGATCAAATCAGTAATGAGGAGATCCGCAGAAGAACCCGAGTTACTGATATAGCTCGAAGAATTGCTCAGTTAAAGTGGCACTGGACGGGGCACATAGCTCGGAGAACTGATGACCGTTGGGGTGAAAAAGTTCTGACCTGGCGACCGCGGACCGGACGACGCAGCGTGGGAAGGCCTCCTACCAGATGGTCTGACGATCTGGTAACCGTGGCGGGGAGTCGCTGGATGCGGGCGGCACAAGACCGGGAAGCTTGGGAAACCATGAGGGATGTCTATGTCCTGCAGTGGGCGTCAAATGGCTGATGATGATGAAGTGATGATGAGTCATAGCTTTGAGATATAGTAGCTATAAGGTTGGAAAAATCTATAATTCCTGTGTGTCGTTTCAGATCGCGAGCTTAGATCAGCCCACTGACTATAAGATATACCATAACTTCCACACAATACAATCAGTTGTCCTGGTCCCAAATTAGGATACCGTATGATATAACTAGGACATCACAAACATGGAGAAAGCCAGACGGATTGTACAAATAAAGTACAGCGGGCCCGAGTATGAATGAAACAACGATCCCTGGCACAGCAATCAAACGAGTTACCGCTAGAACAATGAGGCAGTCAAAAGTTTTAAAGTTAACGACCTGAAAATAGATTTTAAATGAAATATATAGAATTATAGATGATGTAGGGATTGAAATCTCATTAGCAATTTTCATAGTCTATCTACCACATCGCTTGCGAATTGTGGTATAGAAAAATGTAAGTAATTATAAAAACTCATACCTGTCAACCCTATGAGCTGCTTCTGCCCCCAATTCGACATCAGCGTCAGCTTGATCTTCCTGGCCACATACTTGATCTCCGTCTCCGCATCTTCAGCTGCTTCAACCGAAACCTTGGGGCTGTTGTGTTGTCGTTTATCGTTAGCGGTCGGTGGGCGTTTCTCTGTTATCTCGGGCTCGTTCGGGCTGTGGTCTTTGAGCAGCGATTGGAAGTTCTTGTCGTTGACGAGGATCGCTTCAAGAATGTTCGGATCTTTCGTGAAGAGGATCGTCTAGAATTAATTTAGTTTGTAGGATATTTTGTTCGATAGTCCAATCAAAACGAGGTTAAGCAGGGATAAGCGGTTGTCATGGTATACAACCTTTCGTGCGACTTTTAGCAAATATGGTCAATGAACTGATGAACCTTTACATCTTTGCGGCCAATCCTTTCGTAACTGAATAAAGTGCACTCATGCAAATTTTGGTTTCCTGACACCTCCACCTTTTGACTTGTGTTGTGGAACGAAATAGGTTTGGTATTTACTTACATCCCCAAAACTCGATAGATTTCCATTGAGTTCTCCGCTAGCGCGTGCTATTTCACCATGAAATACCACACGATCGTCCAATCTGATCTGAGTTAGACGAACTCCGCGCGAAGAATAAATGCGTGACTTATTGTAGTTCTGCAAAACGAAATAACTATTCAGTAGTAGATAAGTATAATAGAACATTCTATACCTAATATCTAATATATAAAAATCTCGTGTCACAGTGTTTGTTATCGAACTCCTCTAAAACAGCTTCAACGATTTTTATGAAATTTTCTGTAGGTCTAAGAATAGGTCGTCCTAGGCTAATTAATATGGCAAAACAACGTTTGCCGAGTCAGCCACTTATATATTATATATATAAAGGTTAGTTACAGCGTTTATAACACAAGAACGGCTGATCCGATTTTTATGATCTTTGATTTGTTGGATTGCTCTCCGCTCCGAATAGCAGAATAACTAGGTATTAAAACATGGCAAAATCAAACGGAAAAGAAAACAAATTTTCTCATACATGTTGTACGGAAGGGTTTTTTTTAATCATATCTCAAGAACAGAACATTTATTGATTCTGAGGGGTACGAAGTTCGCTGGGTGATATTCTAAGCTGAACTAGGACGACAGGAACGGACAGCTTAACTCCTCAACTGCCCTCGCGGAACGCAATGTATAGGTGGCCCATACTAAGTTGGACACAGATTTGTGTCGCGGCAGACGAGTGGTTAATCATCGCCATCATGCTGTCAATATTCGTCTACTTGTGTACACAGGCCTCTTAGGAAGGGTAAATGCTTGCTTTCGCCTGTTTGTTTTAGATGTAGGTTCAAAGCTGCGTATTTAAAATAAAAATAAATTCTATTAAGTATTCCACAATAATAGAACTTTGCAAAGTGCAACCTTACCCAAATTCTCAGCAGAGCCAGTTGAGTAGTTCGTTCCAACAAAATGCTGAGTGCCAGTGGCAGTCCCCTTGGTACCGGTGCAGTCCACGCGTGGGCGTCGTCGCGAGTTCGCACCACGCCGTCGGCTATGTTTGATGGCTTCCCGAGACGAGAGGATTGGTCGCCGGTGTCGGCGTCGCTCCAGACCTATGAAAAAGACCTAGGTTTGGTGGGAGTGACTTTTGTATTTTACACAAAAGAACGGCATTTTTCGAATTTGTAAAATCCGATGAAGTGAAATCAAACGTTTGCAAACTGACCCCGAAGCTCTTCATTTCAAAACAAGTGTACAAAACAATCCAAGACCCATAAGTATTTAGAATGTTTGTGCATGATTTTGAAGGATTTTCTACGTTATCACGACTCAACTAACCTTTTCAATCCCAACGGATTTTCCCTCCGAATCGAACAGCTCTACACCATTCAACCCTACAAAGTACTTGTCCCCCCAATTCGTATAGATCTTCATCTCGAGCAGTCTCCCGGAGGGTAGTTCCGGGATTATGAACTCTGATTTTATTTTGTGTGAACTCTTGCTTGGCACAGAACTTAATGAGGACTGTTTCTTGGACGGGTTAATTTTATTCACGGACTTCCTGTTGGTGAGATTGCTGTTGCTTAGGTTGAGGGCTCCTTCTTTGTGATTTAGTTTCTTGAGATCTTTAATGTCTTGGTGTTCTGAAATAAATCAAGTCTTTTAAACCTAAAAACTTCGGGGAAATCAGCAATAGTAAGTATTCCCGAAATTTCGTAGCCTCTTTCAATTGCAGAGGTAGTTTCGTTGAAAAAAAGTGCTGTCAATGAGCTGTACTAACTGGATCCAAGTATGACGTCGCGGAAGTCTTCATCAATGACGTTGTTGACACGTCTATGCCGTGGCGTCACGTAATGCGGCAGGAGGTCAGTGAGGAAGTCGTTGGACCCGTCGTCTGATACATCGCCCCAGTCCAGTTTGCTCTTTATGCCGTATTTCCTTCTGCCGTAACCTTGTGGAATCGTGGATTAGTAAGAAATGTCGAGCCTAAATAGGTAGTGTCAAACATATCATTTACCATCAGACTTTAGACTTTTTGTCTTCATGTAAAATGTCTCATTAGAATGTTGTGTATATAAACGCAAAACTATGCTATAATAATACTCTATATCGCAGAAATTATACGTCCTTAATGGGGAACTTGCGTCTAACTTACAGTGGAGTGAAATCGTATAAAAATCTTGGAAAAATTAAAAAATAAAACGATAAAAATATTTTATTAGCTAATCGCTTAATAAGTACATCATCTAAGGCGTTAGGTACATTAGGTAGAGACGTCATAGTCTAAGGTCGATTTGAATGGCGCGTTTTAGTACCACGTAACTATATTGATTTTTCGACTGGTTATATTATCAAAAGTAATATATTAGTCGCAGAGAAAAAAAAACCACGTTTATTTATCTTTTAACGTAGGACACGTTATTCTATTAAAAATGCTATTCTATTGAAAAAAAAAAATTGTGCAAGTTCTCCATTCAAACCAACGCTAACTCTAGAGTCCAGAGGGATCTGAACGTTATACATTAGGGATCACAGATATAGATCTAGCTAGGAAAGTAATGAAGGTGTGATCTGTGCTAGGGAAACAATTATTGAGAATTCTAAACAGACACTGTTCCGCCCGATTTTTTGCCGCTTCTGACTCTGATTAACTTTTACTTTTACATCTACTTTTACTTTTTAGTAAAATGACCGACTATGTAATCGCATCAATTAAATCATAGGCCACCATTGCGTAATGTCGGGCATGTATTTACTTTGGTGTGTATCCTCCTATCTCTCTTCTCAATATTTCCTCTATATTTCACACATATTAATTTAAAACTAATAATATATGTAAGTATTTTATAACGAAATTTTTTTTTACTTTATTGTATGTATGTTATTGCATTTGATTGAATTCTTTTAACTGCACCACGGGACGCACTCCGTAGTACAATGATGGGTTACCGTAGGCACTGACTGAAAATCAGCGCTGAGGGATCACTTCCTCAGCATAACGCTGAGTCAGCTGCCTTTTGTGGCAACTTAGATACACCACAGGCTACATCTGTTTAATTTATTCGTTTTGTCTGTTGTGTATTTCGTTTTTTCGTTGGTATAATAAATGTCTTTCTTCTTCTTCTTAAATGTAGAATTGCAGTGGGAGTTACTGCAGGAATCTGCTTGAACAGAGGCACTAGGGTATTGTGATTTGCAACATTCTAGACTCAGAACATATATTCTGAATGGATTGAAAGAATAAATGTGCCCTGAGCGGCGATTAAAAATACCCAAAATAAAAACACTTCTGCACACATAGCTAGTAACCAGTGACCAAGGTGCAAATGATCTTTGTCCCATACCTACGGATTAACTTTTAAGTTGACCTTGAAAAATGTTAACGGACTCATTAACTTCAGTAAAATTTTCCCAAGTCCGTTAATCGTTAATTCAGTAACTATTTACCTACTATTTATCGTAAGGATACCGCACGCACCGCGCCTCGCCGCGAAAAACATTCTGACAGGTAAGTTTCGGGCCACGAGTCAATCGAAACTAAGTAGGTATCAGGTACATCACGTAATGTATGTCTTGCCGGTGTGTGGAAGTGAGAAAACTGCGAAGTTTCATTCATATGTTTCGTTTGATCGACGTCGGCGCTTAAAGGCACGAGTGTTTCTTTTTTCGTATATACTGGCTAAAGGGTAGAAAACAAGCCTCGCTTTTCGACGAGAACTTCAACATATTTATGTTTATGAAGGGGAATAGCCACATTATGCCAGATGACTAAATTACACACTCAAATTATTCACGTCTTCTTTTCGTTCCTAACCTAACGTCACCCAGAAACCAAATCAGCAGTTTTTATAAATAGATTATTAAAACAACGATGTAAAAATGCATTTTTATCACATATTAACGGATTGAGGATTAACGTTAACTTCCGTTAAATCTTCGGAAATGTAACGCTTTAACGTTTAACGAAGTTAACTATTTTAGTAACGGATTAGCGATTAACGAACTATTTGATTAACGGTGCCAGGCTATGGTAGGTACTTACTAAACATAAGAGCTAAACATAGGATCACTTACTTTTGTTATTCCGTATCATGCCAGCCGAGTGTGAGTTGTGCGGAGCCTGTGGTCTCGTTAGTAGGTCCATGTTGGTGTTCAAAGAGGTTCGACGGGTTAACCTGGTGACGTCATGTATAGTTTTAAAAACCACCTCGCATTGGTATTAGGCTGTACTTTAAGGACTTCACACACAGCAGATACAATATATATTAATGTATATTAATGTACATTACATCCCGGGATGTATAGCTTTAAATTATATTAAAATATCACACATACAACAGTAACCGCTTGCTTGCCCGTGTCAACTAGTAGTTAACAAATCGAGAATTTAGAATTGACCATGTCAAGTAGTAGTTAACATAACCTTGAAGTCAGCTTTGCCCGTGTTAACTGGTAGTTGACATTGCATTTCACTCAGCTATGACCATGTCAACCTGTGGTTAACATCGCTCCCGCCGTCGAAAAAGCTCATTCTACCCTTCTGTATCGCTCCAGGGCCTAATTTGTATTATTTGTCCCGTTTCTTCGTGAAATTTCCCCTCCACACAACCCCAGTCAAGCATCCAAGCCATAGAAGTTGCATAGAATTTCATTGACATACTTTAAAAACCTATTTAGAGGCTAAAAATTCTACCCATGCCGGGACTTGAACCCGCGACCTCATTGACATACGTCTCACTTTCCGGGTGCTGGTATTAATGTATATTTTCGTATTGCTTAGATAAAAAAATCACGATGTAAAAATAAATCTTATAGCTGTCGTGTGTGGTCTCCTGATGATTTCTATGGAAAGATAATGAGATGTATCTTGCTATAATATACATCCTTTACATTATAGCTGAAGTGTGAGAAGTCCTTTAATATTAAAGGAGAAGCGTTACGGTGATACCATACTGGCGATGTAGTAATGCCAATACTCTGATGATGATGACTTCTGTCAGTAATAACTTCTGTAGATAGGCATTGGCTATCAAGGCTATTTTCATGGGAGGGTGGCCTCTGAAAAGCTATTATATGGTCTATATACGTGGGTTGGAATCTCGGCATGTACCTTTGTTTTCTAAGTTACGTACATTTGTGAAGTTAAAGTAGGAGTACCACTCGCTAACGGTGAACGGAAACATCGTGAGGAGACCCTAGTGTGTGAGGTATTTCCATACTTTAGCACTTGCTACGTAGGTACAATGGCCCGACTATGAGGCTAAGTGAGGGAATCTTGTCGAACTAGAACATGGTCTATGTCTATCACACTGAATACCAATGCGTGTATGCAGTAACCCAACATCCTGGGCACTAGACATTCTGGCAGGACGGGAACCCTTCCTACGTCAATGTACATAGGTCCTGCCTCGTTGTTATTGCGGTAAAAAGTTTGACTAACATGGGTTCCAGGGTTCGATTCCCACTGGAGGCTGCAATACCTTTATTTGTACAGGCATATGACCTCATTCTGTACGTTTTGCCATGTCTTGCTTGACTGGTTAAGATTAACCAACAGTGTCTACTTTTGTTTTGGGGTCAGAACAAGAGATTGTGTTGCGTGGATGTGATTATGGCCGAAGCACAGGCTACGTAAGTTTTTAGGGTTCCGTAGTCAACAAGGAACCCATATAGTTTCGCCATCGTCTGTCTGTCCGCGGCTTAGCACAGAGACGATAAATAGGTACTAGAGAGTTAAAATTTGGCATAGATTGTATACATATTTACTACGCCGACAAAACGGTAGAATAAAATCTCTAAAACAATTTTCTTAGGGTACATCCCCTACACCTAAATTTGTGATGCATTTTTTTTCTCGCCTACACCATAGCATGGGGTATCGTTGGATTGGTTGTTAAGTAAATAATAGAAAAAGAATGAACTCAATTTCTATGTCTTCCAAGGTAATATTCTAAGCTGAACTAGGACGGCAGGAACGGATAGCTTAATCATGGCCATCATGCTGACAATATTCGTCCACTTATGTACTGTAACGATTCCTCTTTATAGAAGCTGGCTGGCAGAGCCTTCTAGTCTTATTTTAAATATTTTGAAGGGAATCGTTACGTTTTGATTAGAGATATTGGTCTTGCTTATTTGATGCGGGTTCTTGAAAAGGAAGTCCGGACCACAGAAGCTTTGCCATTTCACTATTTCAAAGGTGGAATCCCCACAACTTTAACAGGAGTGGGCAGGTGGAATAATTCGTTCGGTTAAAGTGAAGTGCGATAGTTTATTTAAGTTTTTAATTAGAATGTCTAGCTAGTTTATTTAAGTTCATGGGGTAGGTAGGACTTATAATTGTGTAACTTGAAGCAGCGTTCGATGGTGTCTTCTCGGTTTTTTGTTGGGTTTTGCCGAGAGGGGGTCTGTCCGTTCAGTCATAGACCAATTTTCTTTTGTGTTTTAATTGTAAATAACTTGGAGTTTTTATGGATGTTGACTAGATTGTCTTGATAGTCTTTGAATTGTTCTGGCACACTGACCGAATTAGTAACGGAGCGTCATGCGTTCGCTGGGATTGTACAATTTCCCCGACACTGTAGGACAGCTGATGACTGACGTTAGGTTACCGAAGTGTGTTAGCTAGGGTAAATTTTAATAATTGTAATTAAAATTTTATGATAACCGGGGGGGAAATGTAACGATTCCTCTTTATAGAAGCTGACTGGCAGAGCCTTCTAGTCTTATTTTAAATATTTTGAAGGGAATCGTTACGTTTTGTTTGAGATGTCAGTCGATCCCCAGCTAGGCTAGGCGATTGATAAAAAAAGAGTAATAAAAAATATATATTGCCCGTAATCCACGTATTAATAAAATAGCGTATTACATAGGCCTCTCTAAGGATCTATGCTTTTATAGATCACTATCCAGCTGCTTTCGCCTGTTTCTTTTAGATGTAGGTTCAAAGCTGCATCGGCTACTCTTATTGTAGTGATCTCCAGATCCGCATTTAAAAGCGAATTCCACAATAATAGACTATTGCAAAGTCCAACATCCAGAGCCAGTTGAGTAGTTCGTTCCAACAAAATGCTGAGTGCCAGTGGCAGTCCCCTTGGCACCGGTGCAGTCCACGCGTGGCCGTTGTCGCGAATTCGCACCACGCCGGCTATATTTGATGGCTTCCCGAGACGAGAGGATTGGTCGTCGGAGGAAGCCTTTTTATTAATTTCTCGTCTACACCAGTGTGGGATATCCTTGGATTGGTAGTCTAAAAATATTGTGGGTGTAGGAAAACAATTTTTCTGTTTAGATTAGATTAGATTAATACTCTTTATTGCGTTTTGGGTTCCGTTTGCAAAATATTAAGCTTTAAAGTGCAAATGTTTGTTAAGAGTAGGGCGTCCCCCCCTGCCCCCTTCTCCTGGCTAAATGGTTGATTGTAGAAACGGGGCAGTAGCACATATAATGAACAAATTAACGAGTAATAGGCGAGAAACTTATAAAAGGAAAACTTCGTACAAATTCCATTGAAAATTGCTTTGATGAGGTTGTTAATGCATTAGGGCCATTTTTGGACTTAAAAGTGATGTATCCTGTCGACCATATTTTATTAAGTATAGACTTTTGACGTTACCAGCTCTCTACATCTATGAGCAGTTTTTGTAAAATCTCATCCGGAACTATTTGAACGCGTGGCAGACAGTAGCCACCATAGTCAGCGCGACCCAACTAGGCTAAGATTACATGCTGCCAAAACTACACTAATGACAAAAAGTATTTTTTGCATGGCGCCAAAAATTTTTAATCGTATCCCAACATGTCTAAAATTACTAAATTTAACTGAATTCAAACGGAGTTTGTATAAACTGTTATGCGATAAATGCTATTATAAGAGAAGATTTTTTCTCGAAATAACTTTTTGCATTAATATGGCAACATTAATTTATCGACTAAATACCTGTTAATATCGATGAAATTGTATTATTTAGGACAATTTTAAATTATGAATGACATTGTAATATTTTTTCCATTGTTTGACATTTAATATTAACGCACGAATCTAGATTTAAGAACACCGATATTTGTACGCCGCGAGGCAAAATATGGCGAACGTAAAATATAATTGTAACCATCTGCATGTAAACACCCATATTTGACAAATAAAGACATTGTATTGTATTGTATTAATTCTAGAAGGTAAAAAAACCTCTCCATTTACGGAACCCTACACTGCGCCTGGCCGACACGCACATGGCCGGTTTTTTTATCTTACCACCAAATCACGTTGAGGTAGGAATGTTTACCTGTGATGATCCTGCATAGAGTTGCCAAACATAGATTTAGTTTCGTCGTAAGTCGGTGAGCTTCGCTTGCTGTCGGTATTTTTTATGTGGGTATCTTTCATATTCCTGAAAGGATGAATTGTGTAGATTGTAGGCATTGCATTGTATGTTTACTATCACTAATTGTACGTTCAATAATGCCCTTATTTCCTTTACAAATAAGCGTTAATGATAGTATACTTAAAACATGATACTTTCTATAAGAGTGTAACCTTGAAACACCCTACGCAGCGAAGTCGAGCCTATAGAACCGAAATTAATAGCAAATCTTTTTCTTTCATTTCTTACACAAGAAACGAGATATTGTGATAAATTTGTGACTTACATGGTAATGTCCTTGAGCCAGAACGGTACATCCCCGTCATTTTCCGTGAGATCGTACCCATTTAATTTTTGTGCCATCCTTTCTCCATTGAAAAAAATTCTTGATTTTGGCTGTCAGCAAATAACGAACTGAATACGCATACTAAAAAAACTATGAAACTTTTAAAATGCTGCTTGTATAGTACAGAGCTTTATGCATATAATTAAAGGGTTTTTACGGTATTATTACGAGAATATAAATTTAATAGATATTCATTCACACTTGCGACTTTTGAAACATTTTTGCCGCTGTTTGTTTGACCTTGGTTGCTATGACACTGCATTTACTGAACGCAGCTTAGAAAACTAATCCATAAAAAAAATGCGTCTATTGACAAAAAAACCTGTTGAAAATTGCTTCATTTTCTAGTGCCCCATATCAACGAAAAGAATAAAAATGAAAATGTTTGGCCATCCGAAGCTAAGCCTGGTCTTCGATCGTCAATAATTATTTTTACCGAACGAAGCTAACTGAAATGTCAATTGTCATTCGTAACGTAAACCAACCAGCAATATTCAACGTTGACCAACGTTCAGCCCAATTTCTGAAATAGTTATACTACAATACAAATGAAAAGTATTTAACTAGCGAGCGAGATCGATGAATTTTGCGAATATCAATCAACACGTAACGTCGACGTGCGGTGTCGTTTTCGTGTATAACAGTGTAACCTAAAAATTACGAAGAAAATCTCAAAATAAGCTAAAGTAAGACTTAAAACAGTTATACTTTATTTTGGTGAAGCTTCACTACCACTATGGCCGATGTAGACCACATGAAACTAGAAGAACGAACTAGCAAAGCTGAGCAGGAAGCAAAAGCAATTGAAGATGAATTTAAAAAAATTGTAAAAGGAGATTTGACCTACGTCGGCGACGAGAAGTTAGACCGGCTCTATTCTGAGAATGAGAAACTAAAGCATCGCCTAGCGATTCTTGAGGATGCTATCCAAGCGGAGAGTTCTGGTAAATCTATCAAAAAGGAACCTACAAAACGGCCGAACTTGGTCACAAGTATAGACTCTGTTGAGGGCAACATTTGCATTCTGGACGAACTCAAGAACATCTTCGAAGTAGCTATTATCTCTGCCTATCCAGATCTGGATGATCCGCCAGTAGTTATCACTTTGTCAGGCAACAACCCTAAATTCGGCGACTATCAGTGCAACTCTTCTATGGCTATATCTCAGCTGCTAAAAGCCAAGAACATTAAGAGCAACCCTAGGGAAGTAGCTAACAACATCTTGAACAAAACACCTACATCACCTTTCATAGAAAAAATAGAAGTGGCTGGAGCTGGTTTTCTGAACATTTACTTGAACAAGTCCTTAGCTGAGCATGTCCTGAACTGCATACTTCGTTTTGGGATAAAGCCCCCACCATTGAAAAAAGAGAAATGTATTGTTGACTTCTCGTCACCTAACATTGCTAAGGAAATGCATGTTGGGCACTTACGGTCTACTATTATTGGGGACAGCATTTGCCGTTTACTTGAATACTTAAACCATGATGTTCTGCGTCTTAATCATCTTGGAGACTGGGGTACTCAGTTTGGAATGCTCATTGCTCACCTGCAAGACACATTCCCTAATTACAAAACTGTCTCACCTCCTATCTCTGATTTGCAAGCATTTTACAAAGAGTCCAAAAACAGATTTGATGAAGATGAGGAATTCAAGAAGAGGGCTTATTCCTGTGTGGTGCAGTTACAGTCTGGGCAAGAAGATTACATCACAGCCTGGAAGAAGATCTGTCATGTTTCAAGGCAAGAGTTCCAGAAGATTTATGACCGCCTTGACATCAAAATCACTGACCGAGGAGAATCTTTCTACCAAAGCCGAATGGATGCTGTGGTCAAAGAAATGAAAGACAGCGGATTTCTAGAAGAGGACGAAGGGAGGTGGATCATGTGGGGAGATGCTGAGAAAAAGGATGGCATACCTTTAACTGTGGTGAAGTCTGATGGTGGCTACACATATGACACGTCAGATCTAACAGCTATCAAGCAAAGGGTTCAAGAAGAGAAAGGCGACAGGTTCATCTATGTAACAGATGCTGGACAATACACCCATTTCGTGACCATAGACGCCTGCGCGCGTCGCGCCGGGATCCTAAAGAACGGACAGAAATTAGAACATGTTGGTTTTGGAGTAGTCCTTGGTGAGGATAAGAAGAAATTCAAGACCAGGTCAGGAGATACCATCAAACTCATTGACTTACTTGATGAGGGGCTGAAGCGGTCCTTAGACAAATTGGTCGAGAAGGGCCGTGACAAAGTACTCACCTCTGAGGAACTGAAGAAAGCACAAGAAGCTGTTGCCTATGGATGTATCAAATACGCCGATTTGTCACATAATCGAATCAATGACTATGTGTTTTCTTTCGACAAAATGTTGGATGACAAAGGTAACACTGCTGTCTACCTGCTTTATGCCCTCACTCGCATCAGGTCTATTGCAAGAACTGCTCAGATAACTCCAGAGGCCTTAATGGCTGAGATCAAGAAGACTGGTCTGAAGTTGACTCATGAAGCTGAGTGGAAGCTCGGCAAGGTACTGCTAAGGTTCCCTGAAGTTATCCTAAAAGTATCAAATGATTTATACTTGCACAGTCTATGTGAATACCTGTATGATATCTCTATAGCCTTCACAGAGTTCTATGATAAGTGCTACTGTGTAGAAAAAGACAAGGAAGGCAAGATTGTTAACATATTCTATGAAAGGTTAATGCTTTGTGAAGTAACTGCCAACATTATGGAGAAATGCTTAGATATCTTAGGTATAAAAACGGTGTCAAAAATGTAATACTGAAACTAGTATTACGGTATTTATTTCTCGAGTTGATTTGTACTTTCATTAAACCTAACTTAACCTTTGATCTTGGTATATCATCACAGTACTAAAGAGTTGGTGCCGAAACGTGGACGCTCACGGAGAAAAAGAAAACTATGTTGACTTTCTGAATAACCACAGCTTTTACCAAAACTGACCTTGATTCTTGACAGTAAAAATAGCTATCACCATTTATGAGATATGCTCACTTTAAAGAGCTTTTTTCAACTTCCGGGTCGCCTCTTAATTAACGAATAATGCCACATATCCTACTAATATTATAAACGCGAAAGTTTGTATGTACCTACGTATGGATGTTTGTTACTCTTTCACGCAAAAATTACCGAATGGATTTTAATGAAACTACAATAATATAGCTTATACATCAGAATAACACATAGGCTATAATTTATAAAGATATTTGTGATTTTGTGAATTGTCCAAAATATAACTAACAGTACTAATCCTGCGCAGACGAAGTCGCGGGCACCAGCTAGTACATAATATGTCATATTTAGATGTATGTTTTAAATACACATTCATAGAAAAAACAGAAAACCCAATAGTACTGTTTGTAAAATTTATTGTAGTTCCCAAAAACCTCTACAAAACTATACCTGGATCCATTATGAAAGTTAACAACCATGAAATAACGCTATCTACAAAGTAATGTATGGAACAATCACTGGTTATTATCTACTAGATTTTACATCAGATGTAATGCTTATCATCTACCATGATTACATTTCATGTTATACATCATTACACAAGTCTGTGTATACAAATACTATCTAAAACACTTTATTTTACTGCACATGCAATTTCCAATGCATTGACGAATATAATGGTGATTTTTTCAATGCATTTTACTCGAAACATTTACACCTTTGGTTTCACTGTGATTAGTTGCTAAAATGAATCACATAAAAAAATTCTGTACCAAAACTTGTACTAATAGGTATAGAGATCTACTTTTAGCAAAATGGGAAGTCAATTACAACTTGAATATTGCGTAAATCGTATGGATAACAATTATTTAGGATTTTTTTTCTAATTTTTGGTCTCAATCTCTACACAATCCTCATTAAAATCTCATTTACCGTAGAAGATTAATTATATTCCTTTCCTTTGTTCTTAGCTCGATATTATTTTCTTTGTAACAATGGCCGAAAATATGGCGTAATTAATTTAAACTAAAGCCAAGTTTGCAATAACGCACATTTCATAATCAATTTCTAGGGAAAACTCCCTTCAGGCAAGGAAGTTCTCATCATAAGTAAACTTTAATACCTTTAGAAGTATGTGTGATATTTGGCCCGCAATCCCGAAACTTCAAACAAACTGCAGTTGGCACTGTTATTGATACACTAGAATAATGCTTGCTGCGTGCAATTCACTCTACGACTTCTTTTTTCCACTCATAAGATGATTGAAGCGACTCATGCAATATTTTTAATATGCCTCTCATGCCCGGTTCTTTTATTTAACGAATCGTTATTGGTAATCGGTAACTTATCCGTAACAAGCGTCCCGTAACTTAAATAGCTGGTTGATGTTTAAAAATGGTATAGGAACTATTTATCGTACGGTACGTTATTCGAAACCGTTTTTAAGAGGAACACTTGAATAGACATTCTTCATCCGTAAGCAAAACGAGTCGTCCTTGAATATAGGAACCAGGCATTAACAAATACTACACTAATGATACCCCTGCCGATGTCAACCAGTCGCCCCGATTCTAAAATACAGTCCACATTTCTAAAAAGCACTTAAATATAGTAGAAGTAATGACTAACGGAGTTGTTTATAAAAATGAGATTCCTCTAAAACACCCCTCAGAGGCAGTTTAAATAGTCTGTGGTTACGTCTGTCCGTTTACCACGGACTATTTAAAGTGTATGTGAGGAGAGTTTTAAGGAATTTTGTTTTTATAAATAAGACTAAGTCTACGGTTCATACCACACTTCTAACAAACTAGAGTTGCTAGAAAGAGTAGAGAAACTAGGTTAGGAGTCGAAGCGGTCGAACCGACGAACCAGGCAATAAAGGTACTCACGAAATTCAGTCAGTCGTTTCGACGCGTCGGAACCTAACTTAAATTTCACGGTATTCAAGTATGTATAAAGGTTCAGGTAACTAATATCCGCCAGTAATTTTTATGCCACTTTCTGTTACGGTTTCGCCTATTTGCAGGTCGTAGGCGTTTGGAGCCCGTTTTTAGCCTGTCCCTCCAAACTTGTGCTTGGAGGCCAAACCATTGACTAACATCCGTATGAGTGTCAGTGCAAAATAGCAATTAAAATAACGCAATTTTGGAGGCTGCGGCCAAACATACTTTCTTTGTTTGATACCTAACTATGTTGGGTATTCTATCATAGGTCACTGAGTTATCGGGTTGTTTCTTGACATAAAGACACATTCTACGGTAGTACATTACATTTGAATTATCTATACTATGGAGGTAATCATCTATAGAATGTATTCGCATCACATCACTAACATTTTACACCCACCGACACATACTTAGGTAAATATAGGTAAAATTTTCGATAATGAATATAAAAAATACTCTTTTCGTGTCTAGTTTTATACAAATAATAAAGTAATTAATTACCAATATTAAATTCCAACATTGTCATAGGTACATAACAACAATTTCGTATAGTAACTCAACATATGATTGATACAATAGTGATTGCCATATAAAGGATTTACAGACGTTAGTAGGTACATTATGGTATACTATCTACACCCTGAAACTTTCTCTTACCAGTTTTGGTAAGAAGGAAAAAATAATGTATAAAAATAAAATCCCAATTTAATAAAAGATATTAATTCCATTAAAAAATAGTACAATTTATCATCACAGTTTATAAACAAAGAAAATATCTCAATTTTATTTAAACAGGATATGACTAGATAAATCAATAAAATTAATTAACATTGTGTTGTATTTTGTGGAGAAGCAGCTAACCATTTATTGTTCTAAATGCAAACGCAAATTAGACGAAACATAAATGCAAATAAAATGGAACTTCCCCGCCCAGAAAAGGTAGAGTCGTTTAGGGAGCATCCCTAATCTTTTAAGGTACCATTTAAAACAGGTATGAGCTCATCTTACTCTGTGGGGTGGGAAACCGCGGCTGTTAGTTTTCCTCACTGTCGACTACTAATCTGATTTCCAGCCCGTAAATCGCCGTAGTCTATGATTCTAAATTCCAGCCATTATCATTAGGATGCTGTGAAAAAGTATTTACTTAGCAGTTACCTCGGAGATATAAGTAGGGGTTCGGATGGGGCAAAAAACGGTACATTAGCATTAGCTAAACATAGTAAACGTGTGTCGGAGGACGTCAGAAGCACTCTATTTTCTATACGGATCGATTGTTCGTCGCAGTCATGTCTCAAGTACAGTCAACAATAGAACAATAAATGACTACGTGTTAAAGACAGGTCCTGTTATCTGTGATCTAAAATATTTACCCGCAAAACCTCCACGAGCAGACAGTAAGTAATCATTGTTTAACTTAATTTTAATAAGAACACCGCGCCAGGCACGTTCCTATATGTCAACAAACTGTTGATAAAAAACCGACCAAATGCGGGTCGGACTCGCGCACGAAGGGTTCCGTACCATTACATTTGAATATTTCAAGCGTCTACCTGTTGCCGTTATTAATATCGAGCAAAAAAATCACGTTTGTTGTATCTTGCCTCCTTTAAATATTTATTTTATTCTGTTTTTAGTATTTGTTGTTATAGCGGCAACAGAAATACATCACCTGTGAAAAATTCAACTGTCTAACTCTCACGGTTTATGAGATACAGCCTGGTGACAGATTGTACTCTATAATAACTATAGATAGACGTATATATGTTTTATTATTAAACTATTTTTAGACTTATTCATTTATTCATCTTGTAGATTCAAGAAATACCCTAACTTCTATTTCTTGACTTTGAATGTATTCAAAAAATGGTTTGTTCACATAAAACTATATCTGGCACGGAGTAAAGAGATATAAAGTGGTAACGTTCTATGCAAGCCGACTGTACATAAAGCTTTGCGACAAACAATCGCAGATTTATACTTTCATACATTACATACGCAAAGTTTGCCTGAATACGACAAGGATCTAAACTCAGCGACACGTGTTAAAAATTATGCTTCTAAAATTTATTTATTTACTATTGGATACCGCACAATTGGCTAAAGGCTACGACTCTATTTGGAAAGCTAGCATAATATTTAAAACCTAAGGCTTCTTTTTAAAAATAATATAACTTTACATGAGTGTTCAGTTGAGCATCATACATTCTAAAGTTTCGAAAACACTATGTATGGAATCTTACAATAATATAAGAGGTATGGAATTCAGAATTCTATGTTGGTTCACGGAGTAACACCGCGAATCAACTGTATTGGGAATATGTTTACACCTAACATGGATTAAATACACTTTAGAGATGGTTCCTTTTACTAGCTACACTATGTATTTACGTGTATAACTACATAACTAATCTAAGGAAAAAATCACATTGAGGTGTATAAAAGATGTCGCTGAAAAATTGGATTCGTATAAGGTAGGTATAATCATTAAGTATAAAATGTTTCTAAAACGCCGAAACATTATAGTACATTAAATCTATATAAAAACGGTTCAAATTGGTCTCGAGATTCTGAGATACGGTTACGAATAGCTACATACAACAACAATACATTAATTTCAACAATATTTTACAAAATATGACAATCTACATTTTATCTCGTGAAGCGGTTGAGTTGAGATATGATACATGCCACGCAACAAACGGATGCCGCAGTCACATGCATAATTTACAAAAATTCTTATCATATAACACTAGTTTGAAACCCAATTCTACACAGACCTCTTAAATAAGATTACAACCTCATTGATCTCACTCCGACCTGCCAACTCGTTAAAAATGACAGACAAAGAAATACGTTTTTATTAAAATTAAAATTTCATAACTACTTATTTATTAATTAGTAGATCTAGGCAGGTTTCGCAGTCAGACCGTGTGTAGCCCTTTTAAATAAAATTGTTCCTACCTTGCAACTTTACAAGGTATTTGTGTTGATCTTGCGTGAATGCAACACTTGAGAACAAAATCTGCCTCTGATTAACAAACAAAAACTCCCAGGTCACCGGCCAAGCCAAGTCACAGATACCAAGCGCCTAGAAACACACTAAACGTCCTCTAGTTAAAGTTGGCCCAATTTCGAGTTCGCCTTTTGTACCAATTTCAAAGTGTACGCTACCCCGCCAATTGTCTGCTAAATTGACTTGCCCTGTGACCTCACTTGGAGCTAAAAATAGAGAGCAGCGGAGATTCTTTTCGACAGTCTTCTTTGTGGCTCTAGATCAATTGGAATGGCAGAGGATTTGCATTTTCATCTAGCACTAGGTGTTTGTTTCAGAAACTGCCCTGCTGCCCGTTCTTTCAATACATTTCATTAGCTTTTTGAAAACACTCGTTATTTACGTTCTGTGAGCGCAATGTCTGAAGAGAAGTTAATGCTTTCGATACGAAAGAAGATTTAGGTCCTGTAATTGTGGGTTAAATAATACCGAATATTCGACAGTCTAAGACCGGATTTTTCAATAGTTAGATAAACTTAACGGAGAATAAATTGATGTTGTCACTGTCTTATCGTATGATTTAGACAATGATAGCATGCAATTTATTCTCCAGTTTTATCTGACTATTGAAATATTGGCCCTTATTTTAACTACTGAGTAGCGGCCATGAAGAACTTCGAATAGATCGTCGATCTGAGGCGGTTAAAGCGGATGTACGTTATGTTAGAAGACGGGTTTCTAAGTCCAAACTACGAACGTAAGCTCTGAAAGAACCGAGCAAATTCGAGTGACAAAGGATAGAAAGGGTCATCTAGTTACCAACGGCTTCGATCCAGCCATCGGATCCCCGTTTCGGAATCAATGAGTCTCCATTTCGGGATCACTGAGTCTCCACTTCGGGGAAGAGGTGCCGCAGTATCGCCAGGTAGTGGACGCTGGCTGCCAGTGCCACGAATACGTGCCAGATGGCGTGCGCAAACGGGACGCGGCCGTCGGACTTGAAGAAGAAGACGCCGATGAGGTACAGTACCCCGCCCACCTTCAGGTCGTGCATGGCTGGGAATTGGTGCTGAAAAGAGAACGGATGGTTTGAGGCCCGGGGTGCATTAAAACAGCAGTCTGGGGAACTTAGATAGCTACTGTCAGGCACATACATATTGTTATGTCTTTCAAACCACCCAAAATTAATGCAGTACTATCTACCTGCTTTACATAAGTAACAACTTCATCATAGTGATTTTCGATGGAATTTGTACGATGTTTCCTTTTGTATGTTGGTCCACCATCACTCGTTCATTTGTAATGACTACTAAGCCGTGATAGTATTTCTTTTAAGTTCATTATAATATACTACCCTAAAATATTCCACGTTTCTAAAAGCAACCGTTTAGCCAGGAAGGGGGGGGGTGGGCGCCCTACTCTAAAGAAAATTTGAGATTTAAAGCTCAATATTTTACAAACGGATCCCTGATTCGAAAAATGCTCTTTGTACATCCACAATATTCTTAAACGACCAATTTAACGATACCCTACTATGGAGTAAATGAGAAATAACTTTTATTCCCACCATTTTTTTAAACACGCCAAAAAACGAGTATTTTTACTTCAATCCGGCCCTAATTCTATTTCATTCACCATAGCCCTGGGTGTAAGAAATTAATAAAATGGGCTGATATTTCTTGAATGAATAAGATGATTGAATGACTTAGTTAGGATAAGCAAACCACTTGGTTGATATTATTGATTTCCGTGTTTTAATGACTTCAATCAATGGTTTGTTTCAATCAATAAATCAATGAGCCCGTACTCGTCCACTTCTGGATATAAGCATCCACCACGGAACGGCGCGATGTAAACAGTTTGTTTACCTACAGGGAAAGGTGAATTCATTTAAATGTACATAAACACACGCATGTGTCTCTGAGAGGAGGCAAGTTATTTTTTATTTTTATTTATTGAAAGAAAACAAACAATTGTACAATATAGTTACAAGACAAAACAATCTTACATATATATATATGTAATTGTACAACCAGTGGCGTTTTCTATAGATTAATACAAAGACATTGTACTAATAATAATAATAATAGCACCTACGAGAAAGTGATGTATGAGAAAATTGTAGGAAATGTATGATGTACAGCCATCCTATGAAGCCGATTTTTCAATTTCGAACGCCTTCTCTTAGACGAATAGGCTAACTTTTTTTATTTATTGACCGATTTGGATCAAACTTTAAAGCGGACTATTTTTCGGCACGCGATTTTCGGTTCCGCTATCGGTTGTTCTAAATTCAAAATAACGGCGACAATATGGCCGCCCGAAAATAAGCCTTTTTTTGACCTCTCAGCAAAAAAAGTCGGCAGCCAACTGGGCACATGGTGCAGACAAGCTGTAAACGGCATCGTTATATAAGAAAAATCGGACAATTCGATATTTCAAAATTTCGGCCGAGTTATTGACTATTTAAAGAGAAACTTTCTATGGAGATTTTGTACTGAAAATCGACTTTTTCATAGAAATCCGCCTTTTTTAGTACCACTGGTGGAGGCCAAAGGCTGAAACCACTGCTTAGCTGGGAGCGGTGGCATGCTGCCGAGACACTCGACCATTCAAGTTGGCATAAAAATAATATATCTCCTTAACGTGACAATAATATACCGTCGGTTTCTCAATTGAGATTTTCTAGAGAAGTAAATACCTAAGTATCTTTCTATATAGTGTACTATACTAGATAGTATCTTTCTAATACTACTATACCTACTAGATAGTTATCTTTCTCATACTTAGCGAAATTCTCAATTCACAAACCGGCAACTAGTGTAATACACTATTATTTTTCCTTTAATCCAAGACATCATTTAACCCACTCGCCAATCACACAAGCTATCGTCATGTCACTTATTATCTTCTACTCGTGTCGTGAGCTAACTCCAACGAATAACCGGTGGTTGACTATTATCGATATTTTAATATAACTAATAACCATTATGGCTAGGGTTGCCAACCCTACTATATATATAGTATTCTACTATATTAGGGGCTCAAATACTATATTTCTAAAAAAAATATATAGTAGGCGAAACTACTATATTTTGCGTAAAGCGGAACCCAGCCTTAATCTTTTTCTAAAGCTCGCTCTTCAAGTCTAAGCCCTTGAATCGCGCTCCACGACTGCCGCTATTTTTCACCATTATTTTGCCATCTATATTTTTAGAGGTAATAGCTTCGAAAATACTATATTTGTTAGAAAAAAAGTTGGCAACCCTAATTGTGGCACACAAAGGCTTATCCGGAGCTCGCACAGTATGTATCAATGAATGAAAAAGTGTATGCTGCACCAAAAAACAGTTTTGTACAAAGGCAAGCTTAATACTAGATAGTATTTTCTTCCAGCTAACCTATGCAGGTCTTGGATGTTTACATGTTTGTGATGTCGTTGTTTCTGGTTCCCACGACACAGGGTATCTTAGTGTGGGGCCAGAAGCAATGTATGTGCTGTGCCTGTATGTAATTTATTGCAACGTAAAGAATTTATTTAGGCACATTCTGTTTGTTCAATGTCAATTTAGAGGTACAATGTTATCGCTGTCTTCGAGTCGAGTTGTAGTGAAGAAAAAGACAGCGAGAAAAGACTCCACATACTTTTTATGTACCTTCTTAGTCCAGTCAATAAACAAATTGCGTGAGCAGAGAATTCTAAGCTTTCTCTATTGGAAGAGGTTTAGTTGTTATTATTATTATTAATTCTTTGTTGCACAGACAGTGTACAAAAGGTGGACTTAATGCTAATGGAATTTTCTACCAGTCAACCTGCAGGAGGTACAGGAGAGGCAAAAATTGAGGTAGGCGTGCAAAAAAGAGAGATAAAACTACTTTTAAGTACCTAATGTATTATAAGGAGGGGGGCACCTATCGATACTCAAATTGTTAAGCCTTATTAAAAAAACACGCTGTATATTTTATCTCGTTACATAAAAATAAAGCCAGTCTGGTATAATATAAAGTGTACTTTTTAATCGTCTAGCCATCAGGCCCCAAATATCTTGATATGACCCAGAGACCTAAAATACGGACGGACTATGCCCTCGCTGACTTTAGTCGTAGCTAAACTATTCTTGTATCATAGAGACCCTACGTTAACATTCGGTATTTCATTGCTCGGTATATACGTAGAACACGCTGCGAATTATGAACGACGATGCCAAAGTTCAGTTGGCTGTGACATTGAAATTTTGGTTTCCACTATTATTACAACCAAACTACGTTTGTAAGGAATGTGAACCCTATTCGACTAGATTAGAACTCCTTATTGTACTCACCAGAAAAAAAAAACGTTAAAAGCCTTACACATCTAAGCCTGGTAATTATATGCTATGCGTCTACTGCGTCAGTTCAGGTAAACAAACAATAACTGAATAAAACATTGTTTATCACACGAACCAATTGCAGATTAATCATTGCCATAGATAGACCTTGGATAGACGAATTCAGAGCCAAAGTGTCTGCTATGACTACTCCACAGAGACGCTCAATTAAACACGCGCCGGACACTTTATAAATAACCCCAAATCATCACGTGCTTTGTATCAGATAATCTAAGACTCTACGGCGGCATATATTAAAATTTTGTCTCCGATATACGATTTATAACGCCCTCCTTTTCTCGTTGCAGTGGGATCTCTTGTATTATTGTCGTCGGTGGTGGTTCTCCTCATAGTATGCCGAATCCAACGCCACTTTGCATCTTATTTCCTTTTCTATCGGTTGTTTCGCCTTTGCCTTCTCGCTTTGCTTACCCCATATTTTTAACTTTTTCTATTCTATTCTGTTTAAAGCGCCCTCTTTTTCTTGTTACAGTGGGATCAATTGTATTATTTCGGAGCGACTTTGGATGGGTGCTTGTCCACATTGTATGCCGACTCGAACGCCACTTTGCATCTATACTTCCTTTTCTATCGGTTGTTTCGCCTTCTCGCATTTGCTTACCCCAGGAAATGTGACGTATGGATAAAGTTATGTATCTGTGACGACTATATAATCACACGGTGTGCAATAATAGTAACCTACGTCTAAAACGATCTAAGCAGGTTAGAGGAAGCCTAGCGGAAAAAAGTAACGCCTCGTTTGTGTGCGTAGTAAATCCAGCGACAAGGCAAAGCCATACGAATGTGTAAGTACTAAGTTGTAGCTCTAGTCACGTTAGCGAACTAAGAATAAGCGAGTCAAGGCGAGCGGCCATCAATTATCCAGCCTTACGTTCTAAAAAATCCTAAACACAGACAGCTACATACCTTAGCCAATTCACGTGAATATTTCAGGTAAAGTTGAAGGTGTGTTTGTCTGCCTAAAAGCCGGCTTGCACCATTGGCTGCATATCGTCCGTCCGTCTGTCTGTCTGTCACTAGGCTGTATCTCATGAACCGTGATAGCTAGACAGTTGAATTTCTGTGGCCGCTATAACAACAAATACAAAAACAGATTAAAATAAATATTTAAGGGGGGCTCCCATACAACAAAACTATTTTTTTGCCGTTTTTTGCTCGATATAAATAACGGCAACAGGTAGACGCTTGAAATATTCAGATAATATTTAGCACATAATATTTAGTTCTATGTTCGCTTCAAAAACAAATAATTAAATAAAAATAAAATAAATATTTAAGGTGCTCCCATACAGCAAACGTGATTTTTTTGCCGTTTTATCTAGATCTTTGTGTCTAATGTTGTATAGATAATGGTACGGAATCCTTCGTGTGCGAGTCCGACTCGCACTTGCCCGGTTTTTATTATTTTATATGGATCAAAACATGAAAACTTATGGATAGTCTCCTAAGACCATTTTCGTGTAGCTGCAACGGATAAGGTACTTCCCCTTACTGCCCCACTGAAAGTTTACACCCTGTATAGGCAGAATGCTTACGTATATGATATGAAAAAAAAATCTGGGGTACGCTTTTTGGCGAGAGCTGAGTAAAAAAGTAGGCCAAAATATAACTTTGTAGTTACCGAGACGAATTGACTAAAACTAGGTCCCAACGGAAACACGGTTCAATAAATTACTGCTACTAAATCGGCTCAGGTACTTACTTAATTAATGTGAACGACACAGAGTACCGAGTACTTTAGTGCCCTAATAGCCTTAGTTCAAATTGCTGGTTTAATTATTTACACAATACTGCGATTGTTAAATACATTATCTAGCTAGGGCATTTTATAGATAAACCATTTGAACATTGTTCCCGGCTGATAATTACCTAATCGCCTACTTACGCAAAAATTGCGTAATGTGACACTTGTCCGATTATTTAACAACAGTGGCAGCGTGCCTTGAGGTTCGAACCCACGCCCTCTTAGAATATGAGATTGAAAGAGGTCGTGGGTTCGAATCTGTTTTCTAAGTTATATACATTTGCGAATTTTGTTGTAGCGATCGTTTCCTTCAGAAACCACCGTGAAAAAACCTGAGTGGCCCAGATTGTCACATACCACAGCGCTTGTAATTTCCAATCCGCGGTGGGCACGCGTGGTGATTTTGATTTTCATACTCTGACAAAAAGTCTGTGCCCTACAGTGGGACGTATATAGGCTGCATTATTGACTGATATCTCATATGCTGACATCTAATTTATAGGGGATTAGACCTTAGCTCTATAGCAAGAAATTTGAAATTCATTGAGACTAAACTCACTGCGGAATCTTTTTGCGGAAAGCCGCTACTCTGCAAGAGCGGGTCAAGCATCCACTTTGCGCTTTGCGATTGTCATGTGTGTGGCTGAATCTGAACCTTTATGAGTGCAGGGCCGCGTTTCATAGCTTACTATGACAATTCGATGTACAGAGCGTAGCCGATTAGAACAATTAGGTCGACCTGCGCCAAGTCACTGGATAAGTAAGTTAACAAAATAACCACGTATGCTGGGATAAACGAATAAATAGCTGATTGACAGGGTTTTCAGTCACATAATTTATCCATGCATAGCTCTAAAAATGTCATGGTGCAAGACGTTTTAGGATCCCTGGATAAAAAGATGAGTAGTGCTGTCAGATAGTGTTTATTTATTTATTTATTTAAGGAGAAAAAACAGAATTGACAAACTTATAGTATAAAAAATATTAGAGTCAATATAGTACATTTTGCCAACTCCTCAGCATTTCCCACAGATAGGCGCTGTGGTGGCGCAAATCGACCTCATCAATCATAAAAATTCGACGTACATTGCCGATTAACCCACAGATTATCCAGTAGGAAGACTTAAGGGCCAGTTCTGAATTGAGAATTTCTCTATGTAAATGGTTAACTGTAGCGCTGTCTCTTCGAATTTCTCAGAAAAGAGCGTGACATAACGTTACTTAAGTATTTACTTAGTGAAATTCTCAATTCGGAAAACGGCCCTTAGTCTTCCTACTTGATAATCTGTGGGTTAATCGGCAATGTAGGTCGAATTGTCATGATTGGGTAACTGTAAATAATCAAAAATCGCTTTTGTCTACATGTAAGTGAACCGTTGATAGAAATAGCTAAAATGCGGACAGCAATAACTTAGATATATCAAGTTGTTTGAAATTAATATAGTGTAAGTTTTCTCTCTGCCAAACAAATTTCATTAAATTTTATTTCATTTGCTCGTCCTGCATCATTAATTTATCTCGTTTTTCAAGAATATAAACTATAATTCTTCCTATTGCCTAGTATCAATACACGTTGATAGTATTTAAAAAATACTTTGTTTACATCCAAACAATAGCTGAATGAAATTAAATATTCAGAATAATGTCACAATACTGGTGGTTATTAGATTTGCTTGCTGCTTGCCTGAATCTGCTATTTAACTTGACGCACCTGAAACCTTTAAACCGAAGTCTATCATAGGAGTAGCGTTCATTCTTGATACAATTAGGATGCTTGATACATCAGTCACGATGATAAAAAAGCAAGAAACTATTACCGTAGGAGTCCGTGTACGAGCTGCAGCGACTAATGAATGTTTATGAAGCGAAAAAGGTTTTTCAGGAACGTGGCACGTGGCAAGCCCTAGTCTCTGCCTACCCCTCCGTGATACAGGCATGAGATTGTGTGTGTACTATTAATGTGTAGAATTCTAAAGGACCCGATCGGGCCACCATAACAATGGTTTTTAATTGTTCTTTTCAAGGTTATAATCTAACAAGTTAAAATAGTTCACTCACGTTTGACGTGACAATGATGGCGGCCGGCCCCAATCCCATCACTAGATACAGCAGCAGCTCCAGCATCTTGTACCGCTCATGGAAGATCTGCTGGTACGTGATCCCCAGCACGGCTAGCAGCCAGATGGCCCAGCGAAGCTCGCGGAGCATCCAACAGGACAGTGCTCCCACAGTCAGCCACGGGAAGTAGGAGGAGGCGATGAATATGTAGATCATCGCGCGATCACAGCGGTGAAGGAAGTGCCGCATCTTTCTGGAGACAAGAGGGTCTGTGACAACGACGACTCAGGAGGCTAGCAACATAGCACTGCTGATTTTCTGGAAAGTGACAGTCAGGCTGGAACAGTCTCACAGCCTTACTACGTACAACGGCCCAATAATGTCGTAAGTATGAAAATCTTAATTCTGTCTATGTTTTCTGTGCATTTCTACCATTCAAGTTTGTTTGTGACCGGTCCCGATCTTGTATGTTTTCCTTCTACGTTTATTTTATTTAAAGACATGAACTCTATAAATTAGAGTAAAAAGCTTCATTAATACCGTAAACGCGGTGCGACAGTCCGCGCGTTCTGTCGGGGTGGGCGTGAAAGGATCGACATGGGTCCTTGTAGTGTGACTTATGACTACAATTCACTAACACAAGTTCATCGATCAACTCACGTGTCGGGGCGGCAACATTAGGTAGACACATAAAGGTGGTAGACACAGAGAACAGCAGACACAATAGACCGGTGAATCAAGGACTTCAATATAATAGCGTCTAGTTCGTTAGTTAGACCTAACATTTAAGCACTTAGCCTCATAGTTGGGCCATTCAAAAAGAAAAATGACTCACGGGTCGAGGCGGCCACAGCACACCGAGTGGAAGAAAATGGAGACGGCGAATAGCAGACACAGCGCCAGGCAGTAGAACACGGCCGCTATGGCCTGATGCGCTTCGTATAAGAAACTGCGAGTTCATTTTCGTGATAGAATGCGTTTAGTGCAACTATGAAAAGTTGGGCCATTCAAAATGACTCACGTGTCGAAGCGGCACCAGCACACCGGGTAGAAGATAGTGAAGACGGCAAACAGCAGACACAGCGCCAAGCCGTAGACCACGGCCGCGATGGCGTGAAGCTGCGAGTTCATTTTCGTGATAGATGGCATTTAGTTTTAACAGTGAAATTGGGGCTAGGCTAGGGCTCCAATATATTATGACAGTAGACGCTGTCATAGTTAGTTAGACCTAAGATCTCCGCACTTAGCCTCATAGTTTTTCCAACTATGAGGAATGGCCTGACGCGCTCCTTATAAAAGGCGCTCCTGTGATGCTGATAATCAGTGTAGTAAAATTGGGGCTAGGTCCAAATCTCCTAGTCGTCTTTGGAACAATGACTCACGTGTCGGAGCGGCAACAGCACACGGAGTGGAAGATAGTGGAGACGGCGAACAGCAGACACAGCGCCAGGCCGTAGACCACAGCCGCGATGGCCTGGGGCGCGTTGGCGGAGCGCGCGAGCAACTCCCGCGCGCCCAGCGACGCCGGCGCCACGCAGAGCGCGTGAGTGCACACGTTCGCCACATTTTCCACCTGGAGAGAGCTTGGATTTTAACCGCTTGGTACGTTTAATAAAATAAATAAAAATATAAATAATTTATTAGATAAAAAATTACGGTTTACAATGAGACATCCTAAAGTACACATTGTTTCCCAATTGGCAACTGTCACCTGCACTGGCCTTTAGACCGTATCGCAGAGTGGCAGTCATACAAGAAAAGATGGCCCAGATCATTTGGGATAGATACTCGTTACTTACAAATTACCATACTAATGTGATAAAGTAGGCAAATAATTAAAAAAAGAGACGGAATAACTATTCGTTAAAACATTCCTCAAATGCAGTTAAAATAGTCAAATGTAGTTAATAAGATAAGATAAGAATTTTCTTTATTTATTCTCTCTCTGAGAGAAGGCCTGTGCCCTACAGTGGGACGTATATAGGCTGCTTATGATGATTCTTTTTTGTACACCGGAAAAAAACAACAAACACAAAATGCTTACAAAGTTACATAGTACAATGAGGGTCTTTCACGATTTGAATCAAGTATGCAGTTTTATAGAGACATCATAAACAATATATTTATCGAAATCGGATAATAAATGTCGAAGTTACGTGCACGGGTTCGCAAAACGGGCGCGAGCTGACGCCATACGCTTGATACGTCACCAGGTTCCGATGAACCGCGCGCTTGGTTGCCGTGTACATAGCATCTCGGTCTATCACTGAGAGAGACCGAGCTGCCCCTATATTACGCGCACAAGATCCTAAGCGATTCCAATCGTCCAACTGTCAAATTTGTGTGGGATTTGACAGTTAGGCGATTGGAATCGCTCAGGATTTAGTGCGCATAATGAGGCCCCTGATCGAAACAGCCTAAGTTTGAACTTCTCTAACTTTGTAATTTCTTGATAGATTTGAGTCATCCAAAAAGTAGTTAAATTTTGTGCTCCATCCGCCCTAGTACATGGAAGTCCAATATTTCGATGTCTGAATAATTCTCATTGGCGACCTTATTGCTAAAAGCAATTTCTTCAAGACAACCTTAGGATGGAAAGTTGTTGAAGGAAATTAAAAAAACGCGTAGTCTGTGATGAACGGAAATATGTACTTTACAACAGACTGCTTAATCTGCCTTTGGGGAGTGTTTTATAAGAATCATGTTTTTATAAACGCAATAAGATTCTCAATTTTATTTTCGTTATTTTTCATACAATCTTCAAACTTGATATGATAAATTTTCATGTGAAAACCAAAAACAAAATAGAGAATTATAAACTTTTGCATATTCCAATTTATCAATACCTACTTCAGAAAAGGCTTTTGGGTAATGCGTTGGTTCAAAACATGGCGTGTTACGGTGTACTACCTAGTACGGAGTCAATTATGAATGTTATTTCGGATTCAAATGTCATCATCATCATCAGCCATTTGACGCCCATGCAGGACATAGGCCTCCCTCGTGGTTTTCCAAGCTTCCCTGTGTTGTGCCGCCCGCATCCAGCGACTCCCTGCCACCATAACCAGGTCGTCAAACCATCTGGCGGGGGGCTTGCCCACGCTGCGTCGTCCGGTCCGCGGTCACCAGGTCAGAACTTCTCCGTCCCAATGGCCATCAGGGGCCTTATTATGCGCACCAAATCCTGAGCGATTCCAATCGCCTAACTGCCAAATTCCATACTAATTTGACAGTTAGACGATTGAAATTGAAACCGTTCAGAATTGTGCGCGTAATATAGGGGCTGTTCTCCGAGCGGATTCAAATGTGCTATTACGAAATTGTTGAAACAGTGATCACAGGTCAAGAAAAACTTTAATTCGTATTATAATTTCTAGTGTTAGATTGCGTTATAGGTATAATTTAGTGTAGCACCTATGCAATGAGTAGGTATTGAAGTCTATAGCAAGGTCGACTTCAGTAGTATACCATCTGTTAAAGAAAACCTTGGGTTGGTTATCATTGGCATTCTAAATTTTGAGCCCAAATCAGAATAATCTTTCCTGACTGATTTCACTGAACTTTAAAATAGAACCTCTATTTTAAATACCTATTACAATAACTTATGGTCCTTAAAATAAATGTTTTTTTCTATAATTTTACGGATATTGACTTACTTAACAAGCCATCTTTAGAATTGCTACTTTTGGAAAAAAAAACTGTTAACTTTGCACTTTAATTTATTGTTATTTCCATTATTTTTGAAGAGCATTTAAACTGGTCTCCTTAATTAACCACATACCTATTAACTATTTCCAAATTCGCCAGAACGGAGATTCAGGTCTACTTGGACGGTAACAAGACCATTAGTTTGGTGGATGTCTTTAATTTACAACATTCAGCACGCACGGCGATATTATCCAATTAGAGACCACAAAGAGTTGATCCTTATCTTTGTGTGTGACATGTCTGTCAGAGATATTATTCGAGCCTTCCACAGTACCACTGCAAAATATATGATAAGCATAACAGTATTATTTATTGTTATGTAGCCTCTATTTGTCCCCCTGCAGAGCACAGGCCTCCTCTCAGAGAGAGAGAGTATGGGCTTAATCACCTCGCGTGCCTGCCGCGGATTGGCAATTTCAGGAGCTAAGGTATGTGAACACCTCAGACACTCAGGTTTCCTCACGATGTTTTCATTCACAGTTAGCGAGTGGTATTGCTAGTATAACTTCACAAATGTACGTATCTTAGAAAACAATCATTGGTTCGGTTCGGCCGGAATTTGAACCCATGACCATCCCTCCATGAATGAGAAGGCGGCGTTCTACCGCTCCGCTACCACAGGTCTATTGTCTCCTTTTAATTTGGCATACAGATAAATTAAGTAAGTCTTAAAGCTGTGGTTTTTCATATATTAATAAATAATAGTGATCTATCAGGATCGTGGCAAGTGGCAGTCCCTGGTCCTGCCTACCCCTCTGGGATACAGGCGTGAGTTTCTGTATGTAAGTATTTAATAAATAAATAAATACAGAGTAATTTACATCCAGATCCGACGCGAAGTCGGACACAATATAAGTTAATAATAAAAAAACTATTTTAGTCGTCACTGTATTGGGTTATCGACTTTCACGATTCGCAAGTGTCGGACGATTCAATGAAGGACTGTTGAGGTTCTTTTCATCATAAAACTTCTACGGCAAATTATTTGCATACGTAATTCATACAAATTCGGAAAGAATAAAATCGCCAAGGCAAATTCTGTTTACTCTATGTAAGTTTTCTTAGCAAGCAGCAGCTCCGTACCCAAAGGCTGCCAACGGGACCTCTTATTAAGTCTGCGATGTCTGTCTGTTGGCCTATGAATGTACCTCTTGAAACCTAATATACAGCCAGTGGAAATTTTCACAAAACACCTGTTATTACTTAGCCTTTAGTTGGGCCATTTAAAAAGAAATCCGGCCAAGTGCGTGTCGGGCCACGCGCACTGTAGGGTTCCGGAGTTTGATCGTCAAAATAGGAGGGGGTTTCGATTATATTAGGATTTTATTTTACTTAACTACCTGCTTTACACAGCTAACAACTTCACCAAAGTAATTTTATTTTCAATGGAATTTGTACGAAGTTTTCTCGGTAACTGAATGAAAGAAAACAAATTTCCCTAAATAGGTAAATAATATGGTACAAAGCCCTTGGTGTGTGTCTGACTCAAACTTGGCCGGTTTTAAATATTATTTACATCATCTGAAAGTATAGTGACCTTGGTGTGTGATACTGTGTGCCATTCCAGCTACTCTTTATTTATTCAAAAAGATACATGTTTAGAAAGTATTTTAGTGTCAGTATTACACAACAGAAACTCTTGAAAATGTATTCTATGCCTTTGAAAATAGAAGTCAATTACAGTTTCTTTAATTATTATGAGCTGTTGCTACTTAATAATTTTTCATTATTACCTTTTTTATGTCTCTTATTTCTTGTGTGCAATAAAGAAAATTCTTATCTTACTCAATCATACATGACATCTTTATAATTTGAATGTCATCATTGTATGCTGCGAACAAATGGTTGAAGTTAAATCTCATCAGAGATGACCATCAAAGCGATTATCTAATATATAAAAATCTCATTTCACAGTGCTTGTAATCAAACTCCTCCGAAACAGCCAATTTTTATGTAACATAAGTTGGAGAAAGTCTATCTTCAGAATTGTATAACTAATATGAGCCAGTGAGACTTATTTATTTCTAATAAGGACATGAGATGGGCCTGCAAGGGATACTACCTTATGCTATGTAGCTACTGACACATGATCTAAGGAGATTACACCTAAATTTTGAAGTAATTACAACTGCATTCACAGGGTGTGGTATAACAAACAGTTGGTAACAAATAGTTGGTTTGGTACAGTTGGCAGGAAAAGAGCCATTTCATTCACACATTATCCTACTAATATTATAAATGTTAGTTTGTGAAGATGTTGTTTGGATGTTTGTCACTCATTTATGCAATAACGGCTAAACGGATTTACATGAAACTTGGCATATGGATAGACAAAGACCTGACTTGAAATAAATGGCGTTATGTTTTAAAAATAGATGGTGTTGCGCAAGAATCGTATAATTGGATTCTGTGGCGGTACGAAGTTCGCAGGGCCAGCTAGTTTATTATAAGTAAAGCTGATTGTGCATCATCAAAACCTCCCAACCAACAAAGCAGCTTCAGTGAGGCTTCAGTTGGGCTGCAGGCCAAGCTCTGCTGGTTAAGTAAGGTTTTTTTCAAGGCAGGTTTTGTCACTGGGCCTTGTAGGGCGACCCATGTAACCCCTCAGAGAGGGCCATCTGTCATAGTGTTTTATAAATTGTTTTTGCTGCAGATGAAGATCAAAACTGTTGAACTTGTTGAAACTAGATTGAACTGAGGTCAGAAATAGTCCACAGCACATTAATCTTACATTTTAGATGCATAATTATCTGTTACAAAACTGAGTAGAGTGCATCGATGTAATGGTTGTAGTGCTGTCAACTGTACTGGAAACTGAAACTCAAACTCAAAAATTTGTTACTTTCAGAATTAATAGATTACCTATGTGGAGAAAAAGCTGGCAAGGATGCTCCAATTTTATTTTTTCAAAAAACTTTTTAACTTCATTAACAGCATTTTCAATTTAAAGTTACACTAGACGAGAAACAATCATGCCAATTTAAAATTATTTTTATTTCATCATCATCATCAGCCATTTGACGCCCACTGCAAGACATAGGTCTCCTTCGTGGTTTTCATAACTAGTCGCCTTCTAGACATCCACAGAAGGAAATGGAGTGACACTATTCTCAATCCGGCGCCACACGGAATGAATATTTTTATTTAATTAACAGAAAAGTCTAACTTTCCTGTGTTACATTAATACCAAATTATTTTTACATTAACAAAGTTGGTTTCCTCACAGTGGTTTCCTCAAAAGGGGGCTTATTCTGCTAAGACAAAAGTTCAAAGAATGGTAGCAGAGAACAGGTTAATGGTAGATGAGTAAAACACCAGTCAGTGACGGCTGAGATACAGTGGATGAGAGTAGTAAAGGACCAGTGGCCTGTTTCATAGAAATACAATTCATGGTTTACTATGACAATTCAATATACATTGCAAAGTTGCTTAAGCCATGGATTGAACAGTAGACTCTGCAACTCAGTGTACCTCGAATTGTCACAATAAACTGCACATGTCAACTCTGCACGCGCACTATAAACTCCAACATTCCTGCATCGCAGAAGCAAAAATGTTTCACATGACATACCATAAATCCAACCAACATTAGTCGGACCGGCCGTCCCCAGGCATACGATCTGCCTGGCGGGAAATTTCCCTCTTAGCGACACAAATTCATGAAATTGTTCCATAAACATTTATTTATGTATTGTAACAAAATAAGAACAAGCCTAAAACGTGCAGATTTCAGACTCTAGCAATGCATTCCTGTACATTATAACTTACATAAGTGATGTACAAACTGTCTTATGTTTTTGAACAATAAACAATTTATTTTTTATTTTTACACCAATACCATGACAGAGAAGAGGCGGTTGGTGGGTCACATCAGGGCTATGCTCAACAGCGGGCTCTGTTTATGGGGTGGCTAGACTGAAAACTTACAAATAGACTTGCCTTAGTAGGAACATACGCCTTGTTCGACGTCGCCTTCTCGTTCATCCATTGCACTGACTTGAGCCGCTCCCAGGGAAGATCGCATTTGAAATTTATATTACTTTCAATGAACTTTGATTTCAATTTCATTATTATCACAGAAAATACGCTTATAACGTCCCCCATTTGAGACGTTTACCACGTTTGTATTGAATGAGGGCTGGATGCTAACTGGTCATGATACGGAGAGCCACGACCCTAAACGTGTAATGTTCTTTGGACTCATTTTAGTCTGCACCGAAGTTATTTTATTTACATTTTCTTCGAAAAAATACTTCTTTCTACAACCTGCCCCATGCCCAGTCTTCCAAGCGGACAAAACTGAAACAACACTACAAACTACCTACCGACTGACAGTAATGAGACTGACTGACTGACTGACTGACTACTGAGTAGTACTGACACATCAACACAATGCATATTGGGAGGCAATAACGCACGTCCCAATAACGCACAGCCCGATAACGCACCCCGATAATGTACAGCCAATAATCCGTGCACATGTACGCGGATTATTGGCTGTACACTATCGGGGTGTGCATTATCGGGCTGTACAAAATCGGTACGGGTCAATAATCCGTGTCCAACCATAGACAAGAAAATCACTTGATAGAGTGGTGCCTCGTTTACAGAAGCTATTTCATTTACTTATTTTCAAAGCTGCGTTCATAATAAATATAAAATAATTGTCAGACATGTTTCTGTTTACGCATCAGATTAACTAGGTATTTTAAAGTTAGTATTTTTATACGTAAGCTGAGAGATAAGTAAGCGTAAGACAAACAATATCATAAACAATGGTTGGAGACAAGTTCTCAGACTAACCTTCGTGTGACTGCTAAGGCTCGTAGTGGTCCATCTTGAACGAGAGCGTTCCGTAAAGGATTATCCATATTACAATCTGTGATTACAATGCGGTGCCGGTGACGTGCTGGCACAACGGTACAGACTCAAAAAAACTTTAAATACATGCATAAAAGCTATCGTAAAAAATGGCCGATGTAATTAATCTTAATTTTCTTTTTTGCGTACTTCTTTGCACCTAAATTAGGTATATATATATATATATATATATAATATTTTGCCCCTACACACTTACATACAATGGAAATGTGGGAAAACATTTTTTCGATTTAGGGATTCATTTTCGAAAATTAAATATTTAGCTTTGAAGCTCATATTTTGGTTCGAGTTGGGCGCCTCATCTCCCGAATACAGGGTTAGAAACGTGAAAAAATGTAAAATAGTGGCACACAATAATAAACTTAAAAGGAAAACTATCACGGCTAAGTAGGCTTTACAAGTTAAAAGGCGATGAGGATAAAGTTGTTCTGACCGTTCACTACTTTTATGTTTAGGTTAAAATATCTTATAAACTTACAAAATTTCAGATGAAATCTAAGCTAGTCTTTACTCGGCTTCATGCCTGACCAGTAAGCTCTCACCTCCATGGATCAGTACTTAAATGGTTGAAAGAAAACTCTGTGAAATTATAAGTAAGGATAGTCCGTTGGCACCTATTCTAGGGTAGTTAAATTACACTGTAATTTATTAAATAGTCTAGTTTCTTTCTTAGGGTATCAAATACTATTACCATGGTTTCTTTACAAATGTAGTAGTAATAGTAGGTAACTAATGTTTTGGCATTGCAAGTTGTTGATTGCACTCATGATGGGTTCTTGTACTCATGCCAAGTTATGTTTTAGATGTATACCTATTACATCTAAAACATAACTTGGCATGAGTTGATTTGAGCATGAGCATGATTTGAGAAAAGATTGGCGTTCTTTTTCTGCCTTATTCTCCACAACTCAACCATAGGGCAGTGGCTCACATTGTACCTGGACATTTAACAAAGGGAATCTAAATGATTATTTTCAGATAAGTTTCTGATTTCCGTCAACATCAGAAGAGTAGCTTGTGAGCAAATTAATACAGTAGCTACTCAAGCGAATTATTGTTATCTGGCTCGTATGTAAGGATATGGACGAGTTTATTTGCAGAGTTAATGAATAAGAAAGTATGACAGGCATCAACCAGAGCGCTCGTGATAGACTGGTGAAGATAATTGCGGCACGAGAAACTATCCTTATATTGTTCACGTTTGAAACTTCACAAACAACTCAGCAGCTGCTACATGTAGGTTCATGAACCTAACTCATCTCCTACAGGAAGGATGGCGGCGCCGGGATGAAGGCGTAGGCAACGAAACTTGGTTTCGGGCATTTTAATTTAGGCATCGCGATCAGTGTGGCGCCGGATTAAGAATAGCGTCACTCCATTTCCGTCCGTGGATGTTGTAGAAGGCGACTAAGGAAATAAATTACCAGGAGACGGGCAGCAGCGTCTTCATGAGATTCCAGCCATATACTGCGATCGCCAACCCGCCTGCCAAGCGTGGCGATTATGGCAAAACCCCTCATGGTTTTGAAAACCACGAAGGAGGCCTATGTCCTGCAGTGGGCGTCAAATGACTAATGATGATGATGATTGCGATCAGTTGTAATGGCTGACACGCCGGCACCCACAAGTAATCTGTTTCTCATACTGAAAAACGCGTCTTTCGTTTAGAGTACCAGCTGAGCTAAAGCCGTCAATCACTTTGAAGAAGAATAGGTACCCATTAATAGGGATTTGTTATTTATTACTTTGTGCGTCACCCTTTTCGCAGTTCAGAAATTACATTCGGTTTTTTTAATTGAATGAATAAATGTCAAAAACAAGCAAGATTATGGAATAAATTTCTAAACGAATCCTAAGCGCAACAGCGGATTTCATGTCAAGTAAAATGCGCTAAACATATGTGAACGGGGCACCGACATGGACGCCAATTATTGGTCGTACAAAATCGTGCGTGCATTATCGGTCCGTTCCGATTTTGCGCGACCCGATAACGTACGGGCAATAATGCACACCCCAATAATTGGTGTCCCTTGGGCACGCATTATCGGGGTGTGCATTATTGGCTGTACGTTATCGGGTCGTACAATATAGTGACCCTGCATATTGTACACTCTTATCTATGACTGACACAGACAGAACAGAACACATCTGACTGATGAAACTATACTGCTGATGCTGACTGTTCCTTCTACATTGGTTTCTTGTATATATAAAGTAGCGTGTACCTTTCACAACGTGACACTGGCAAAATCCCTGTGCACCCTACAAGCACGGGGCAAAGACCAAATAAAAAAAAATAAAAAATGCTGACTGACTGACCGACCACAGAACAGCTACTGACCACAGATTAAAGACAAACTATACTGACATTTAGGATTTTTTTTGCTTTTCTTGGCACTCATAGCCCGTGTGGCCAGAAGCTGGCCAGCCAATATCGCCAAAATTTAGAAAAACAGTCGCGCTAAAATCGCCCAAAATCACCACAATAAAGTGGCTTTAACTATAAAGTTTGTAGTTTTATAAGCAGATGTTAAAATTCTCTCAATTAATCTTAAAAGTATGAAAAAATATTTTTTTACGAAAGGTCAATTGCCGCTTTTTATAACCATCGAACAGTGATAGCTAAAAACATAGATGTCTAACTAACGCTAAGAAATGACCCCACGTTCAATAATAACTGTGGGATGGCGGGCGGGTCTTTTCAAGTGTTACCAACCAATTGGAGACGCAAAGTATTATTATGCAGGCTGTATCGAAGACCATTTCGAGAACAAAGCCTAAGGAAGCAACATTTCCACGTTAGAAGAATAAATGTTGTATAGTTAATGTTATATTAAATAAGCAAGAAAATTATCAATGCCCTTCATTTGACCTCAACAGTGACGTCACATGTAAGGTAATATCTGACCCTTTCGTCTGTGGGCCTACTTCCTCTCAAGCTGACATTTGTCAAACTGACGTTGACAAGTCTGTTGTTGTTTGTCGGCGGCTTAAGGCTTTATATTCAATGCCGAGTTTGCACCATCATCTCAATTTCTTTATAGCTGGGACATGTAAAAAACTTTGTTCCGGCTGTTAGTTGTTTCACAAGACGGTACAAAGCATCTAACATACAAGCCACGCTTCATTTTGGAAATCTAATGGGAAAAAGTTTGTTTACAGCCGTCCAAATGTGCCGTGGTCGTCGAGTGAAATAGCAAATGAAGTCCGTGGGTGAAACAGCCGGGTCAAAATGTAAGCGAGCTATAAATCAGTGTCCGGGATTATAGGCGAAATCGTTGTTATTTCAAGAGAATAATGAATTAAAAATCTCGAGAAAACACAAAAGCACTAGCTTTGAATGAAGTGTCAGCACAGACAGAGTATCACTCAGTCAACCACAACAGACCACAGACTAAGATCCACAGACATCTCAGTCTGTGGTCTGTTGTGGATTGATTTTGTTCATCTTCTTACCCGTACAAATGACGTCACACTTACAATATTGAAAAAAAATCATAGCGAGTTAGATAGATAGATAGATAGATAGAATATTCTTTATTGTATGTACACCAGGAATTACATATGAGTATTTAACAATAATATAGTACAGTACAATTGGCGGCCTTATTACTAAAAGTAATTTCTTCCAGACAACCATTGACGGAAAAAAAAAGAGAAGCTAAATGACGGGTAGTCGGTGCAACTAAACAATACTAAGAAAGATATTTATATATTTAATACACATACATAAACGGTACATAGGTAAATATAAGATAAATATAGAATAAACATACATAAATAAAAATTATCATATGAAGGGAGGAGATGAACGAAAAAATATACCTACATACAACTAGGAATAGATTTCACCAAAAAGACAAAATAAATAAATAAATAAAAAAAACAAACTTAAACTAAGGCAAAGTAATATTTTTGAACCCTGCTTTTAAATATTGTTAGGGACGGTGAAAATCTTATGGCTAAAGGCAGATCATTCCACAGGCGTACAGCTGTGATAGTAAAGGAAGGAGTTATTAACTTGATTAATCGCAGAAAAAATTTAATTAGTTTCTTATATTATCTATTAATTCAGAAAAAAATATAATAAGTAGCTCAAAAAAAACCATGCCTTGCGAATTGAAGCGAGTTCAGTATTACCCAGCAAAATGGATATTCATAGGTATGCACCTGCCTCCGTCAGACCGCCATCTTGCGAGGTACCTAGGTTATACATCAATGAAATAATTGGTTTGACGTTTTTGTATAAACCCAACCATCAGTTGCGCTGTCACTTATTAGCGCCCGTTCAACGTTCACGTCACGTATGGTGCACAGAACTGTTAGACTTACCAAACGGGATAGTAGTAATTGAAATATTATATTGAATTTCAGATTTATAATCAAGTAATTAAACACTTTTCACAAATTTAAATCACAAACTTTACTCAAAACATCGACCGTCTCAAGCTGTAGTCGCCACTCGAATGAATCATGCGGTCTCTGACATTAGTTTTTATTAACCGCTCGATTCTCGGATGGCCGTTACAGTCGCCCTTCTATACAACGCCTGATGGTGAGTTTTAGCAAAATGTTGAGAGTCTTCATTTCTTATTAGAGTAATATTTTAAATTAAATAACACAATTACATAAAAAAATACAGTTGCCTAACAGAACGAACCAATCACAGAGTAATTTATTCTACAGCACTTGTTGCGCTTTTTTCATGGTTAAAGACTCAGCGAGAGGACTGGTGCCGTTTTTAAGTGTGAATTTTGTAGAAAGAAATACTTTTATGGTTTTTTATTCGTAGTTATCGAACTAGCGCCACCTATAAATCCAAAAACTACATTAATTCGATCAATAAAAACACCATCACGCAAAAAAATCATGGAGGACAAAAAGCATACTACTTTTTTGTTACTAAATATTTGGGATCGCCGAATTGGCGATAAATCGCTTCATCGGGTAACACTGACCAAAAGTTATTTCCGTGTTTTTTTTTTAAAACGTTTATTGGCTGTTTATCTATATAGTCTGTGGCTGTTTATTTCCGTGTTCTACTGCCACCTCAGATGAACAACATATTAATCAATAATCAAAGATTAAAAAGAAAAACAACAATGTGGTGACTTCTACGACGATTTTTTCACAAGGAAGGAAATTAAACTAGAATTTGAAAAATATGTATGAATTTGTAATGAATGACATTGTAATATTTATAAATTATCGTGCTTTTAATTAATTTTTAACACGTGACATTGGCGAAGTTGTACTGGACGATCAGTGCAGTCAGTCCATAAAGCAGAATTGAATTGAATTGACTTCTACGACTAGTAGGTAGGTACCACTTTCTGGGCAAAAAAATCCACGGCCTACTACGGTTTCACCCTTTTGCATTCGCCATAGCTTTTATTTATGGCTTGGCTTTCAGGTCTGGCGGCAAAAAATCAAATTGTGTTTCAGTTCGTGCAGATACAAAATATAAATTTTAGTGTGTTCTAAACTACAATGTCGCTATAAGAATGACTCTCTGTTACTATAAATAATGTACCTTTTATCATGTTATCTCTAGTCAATGGTTTTTCTAGAACCCAATAAATTATTTTTTGCATAGCACTGCTTTTGTTTCTGTGATTCGTCCTCATAAAGTGAAAATTGGTCCTGTTACAATAATGTCTTTCATGGTAGGTACTATGCTGGTCAGTGCCTGACCCAAACATCTCACAAACATGAAGATATGTTTCATCTACAGATTGAAGAATATAAAACATTCCAACAGGTTCATAAAATTTAAAATTTATTGATACTTATTTACATATTCTTGGACAATGACTAGATACCTAAGAAACTAAAAATTACTTTCAAATAATTGCAGGAGTCTTTTGATCTCTGCTATTCTAGCAGCTTGAGCCTGCACTGGCACCATTGCTTGAGACACCTCCTCTCCCTTAGCCAATATTGTATACATGCTCTTTATATTGTTGTCCATAGCATCGCATGTTTTTCCCACAGCATCTTTGTAAACTTCCATGTTCTCAGCAGTCAATGAAGAATTGGAATGCAAAATGCTCGATAAATTCTCTATTATGTTGTCCACTGACTGGGCTATCCTAAGAGCTTCATACTCCAGGTCGTTTAATACTGTGATGTCTATTTGACCGATCTGTGGAGCCAATATTTGCCTGTAAAGTTTGCCTGGTGTGCTGGAGCGGGATGCATTAGCACTACCAAACACTGGTGTCTCTCCTCGCTTTGCTATAGGGCTGGACAGCTTGATTTTAAACTCTAAATCGTCGGCAACGTAATGGGTCATTTCACCCTCGTACCGAACATGACCATCCATGTCAAGAGGCAGTTTTTCATGTTTCCTGTTTTTCTCTGAAGGCAAATCGTATGGCCTCAATGGTCCTTGGACAGCCACGTCTTTGCTACCGTGTCCCTGATCGGAATGAAATGAGATCTCACTGTAGGAAGCAGTCATCTGAGCAGAAATCTCTTCGTTTTCGTCCAAATCAATATCGCTATTAATTTTGTTGGATTTTTCGTTTGTGAGGCCTTTTTCATTAGAGTCGTCAAGTGACTCGGTTTGGAAGTTTTTAGCCATGGTTCCGTGAAATCCCTAAGGAGTTTTTGATGGTTTAGTTGTAATATTTCGATTACTTTTGTGAGAGAACTTTTGTGGTGTGTTTACAAATTCCGTAATAGTAGGTAGGTACTCACTCTGTGCAAATTCCGAACATATTAATTATTTATTTTCTCTGAGATTCCGAACGAACTAACATAGGTACATCCACAGACTAATATGTCAGTTTTCACTAATGCTGCGTATACACCGGCCCAACGATCGCCAAGGAAGGATTTTCGCGCTGACTACCGCACGCTCGTTGGCTTTCGACGGTATGTCCATAGTGGTTGAACAAACGATCGTTGGCACTTGATTCCGGCTCGCATTCGCAAATTTTATAATGGACGACGACAAAATAATTATAATTGCTAGTTTTATATACCTTAATGAGTTAGCAAGGACAAGAAAAATTAAACGAAAGCATCGCAATTAAAAATAGGTATTCGCAATTTTTATCTAGCAATCGCTTCTCTTCGTTTTTAATTTATATTCCTTATTAGTAGGATCCCAAAGACATGGTTTTTCTTTGTATAAATCGATTATCAAAAACATTTCATCATTACTCCACGACGTGACAGTTCGTTCGTTCGTTTAGTGGTTACAGCGCCACCAAGTTATCTGTTCAGGTGGGCAAAATTGTAACTACAGCCTCGTCATCCGCCATTGTGAAAAAAACATTCCGCTGTCAGTTTCTGTCTAGTGTGAGTGCTCCCGTTGTTTTTGTTCGATTTCATTGTAAAAAGTGCAAATAAAATGCCGAAACCTCTTAAAAGTGATGCACGGCTAATTATTTTAAAAGTTTTATCTTTTATGAGAGAAGAGAAACGCCTCCAAGCTCCAATAATACCATTCGAAAAGCTGAATGAACGCGTTGCTGCTGCGACAGGTCAGTGTTGCCAGATATGGAAAAATTAAGTCGCCCATTTAAAAAAAATTAAGTAGTTGATTTTATTTGAAATTTAAAATAAGCTTATAAATATGTAATGTCTTAATTAAATTAAATTTTGGATGTAATGGCAACCAGCCGTTGTCGACTATATTCTGCCAGAGTCACGCCTTGACACGACATGAGCTTAAAATTATAAAAATAGATATAAATTTTTGGTACATATTTAATTTCACTATTTTCTTTCTGGAGATTTTATATGCAGACGTCACAACATGTATATTCTGACTTAGTAAGATTGCCACCCAAATATTTTTTTGTGTGATTAAAATCTAGAAGTATGTTGTTGTCGTGATAAATTTCTAAGTGATTGAGGTACCTATTTTATGTTTTATTACAGGTGTTTCCGAACGATTTGTCTACAAACTAATCAATGAAGAGAAACATGCTGAGGAAACTAATTCCAAAATCTCTACCCCTGGCAAGAAAAGGGAAAGGAAATCAGGGAAACTGGAAATTGATGATTTTGACATAGGTGTTATAAGAAGAAAGATACATGAATTTTATTCAGTAAGAAAAGAAATTCCGACCTTATCGAAGTTACTGAATGTTCTTAGGGAAGACATAAATTTCCAAGCAAAACGTGAAACTCTTCGAAAATTGCTCCACAAAATAGGATTTCGTTTTAAAAAAACTAAATCAAATAGGAAAGTGCTGTGTGAACGTAACGATGTAGTGGCGTTAAGGGCGGCCTATCTACATAAAATTAAGAAAAATGAGCGTGGAGACAAAAAGCCAGTTGTTTATTTAGATGAAACCTACATACACTCATCTCACTCAACTGGCAAATGTTGGCAAGGTCCTGGAGTTGACGGTGATTTGGAACCCATTTCGAAAGGGAACAGGTGGATTATTGTTCATGCAGGTGGACAAGAAGGTTTTGTGGAGAACGCACTTCTCGTTTTTAAATCAAACACAAAAAGTGGGGACTACCACGACGAAATGAACAATAGTAATTTCAAAAAATGGGTTCTTGAAAAATTACTGCTAAATCTGCGTGAACCCACGCTTATTGTGATGGATAATGCACCCTATCATAGCATACGCCTAAATAGGTGTCCTAACTCAAACCACACTAAGGCTGATATGCAAAAGTGGCTTTTAGAAAACAGGGTGGACTTTCACGAACAAATGACAAAGCCTCAGCTTTACGAGTTAATAAAAAGAAATAAGCCTACTCCTGAATATGAAATTGACAATTTATTAAAAAGTCATGGTCATGACATTGTTCGATTGCCTCCTTATCATTGCGATTTAAATGCAATTGAAACGATATGGAGCTCGATGAAGAAGAAAGTAGCAGAAAAAAATGTTGGAAAATCAAGTGCAGAAATGCCTCAATTGATTGAAGATGCATTCCGCGAAATCACACGGGCGAAGTGGAAAAATCATTGCGATCATGTCACAAAAATTGAGAACGAATATAGACAGAAAGATGCGTACTTAGATGAACCTTTTATAATTCAACTACAGAGTGATAGTGAAAGCGATTCGAGTGACTCAGAAGATGAACTGTGGGAATCAGCAGATGGCTCGGGAACACCAATTGCGACTGGGATTCCTGGAGTGTGGCCGCTCGAACTCAGAGACCACGACCACAATTATTTTAAAAAAATATAAATAAAATCCTATTGCTCCGCACTTTTTGTATTATTTATTAAAACAATAAACATTTACATACATTGCTTCTGGCCCCACACTAGGATACCCTGTGTCGTGGGGACCAGAAACAACGACATCACATTACTTGCTAAGATTTCTAGATTAACTTTATTTCAATTTAAAGATTTGACATTAAATTCCCTTTTTTTCTAGGTAAATTTCTTAAATGGCAATACTAAATTCTCTACTAGCGCCGCTATCAACTGAACAGTTAAGATGGTGGCACTGTATATTCTCTTTGCGTTCGTTGGCCTTCGGCAACCGTCCACACCACAGAACAATAGCGGGTCGACGCCTTTTACATCACAGCCGGCTTTTACGGTTCCGTACCCGAAGGGTGCCAAACGGGACCTTATTACTAAGACTTCACTGTCCGTCTGTTTATCTGTCTGTCACCAGGCTGTATCTCATGAACCGTGATAGCTGGGCAGTTGAAATTTTTACAGATGATGTATCTCGGTTGCCGCTATAACAACAAATACAATAAATATTTAAGGGGGACTCCCTACAACAAACGTTGTCTAAAGACAGCGCTCGCCATCTAGCGGCCATCTATGTAACCTTCACAGCGCCGATATCATGTCGTTAAATGTCAATGTTAAACGCTTCTTGTTGGTTTCTATAGAAGGCAGTGTTCTCAAATTCGATCTTTGTCTAATCTTATATAGGTAATGGTACGGAACCCTTTGTGTGCGAGTCCGACTCGCACTTGGCCAGTTTTTAACTATCACTGCAGCCGGCATGGAATTTTATGGTCGGCGAAGCCACCTTTAAAATTTTGGATGCCGGCGCCGACGCTGGAGATACTTACTTCTTACCTGACTGAAGGATGAAATACACCAACGTGGTGGCGATGGCGGTCGCAGTGACGGTCTCGGTGGCATTTGCGGTGCCAGTGGCGGTGACGGTCCATCCAATCGCCGTATGTATGGTCCGCCACCACGTTGCTGTGTGGTTACCTTATGTAGGTATTATGTTTTTTGTGCATAAAATTAAGCATGAAACTTACCAACGCGGGGGCGGTGGTGGCCCATACACACGTCCATATAAATACTACTGCAGTAAATAACGTATGTATGGATGGCCACCGCGTTGGTGTGTTTCACCCTTAACAGTTTTAATTGTTGTTGAATTGTTGAACCTTTAAGTATTACGCGTTAGCACATTGACGCCACAATTCCTGCGAACGCGGTGGCGGTGGGGGTCTATACATAAATCATTTTACAGCAGTAGTATTTTGTATTGACCGCCACCGCCACCGCGTTGGTATGTTTTATTCCTTTTTTCTTTTTCTTAGTTCTTTAAGATAATCTAGATGGCGTCATTCGTTATATCTTGAACCACATTAGGTAGCCAGATGAAGTTTTAATTTCACACAATACCTATGTGTTATTGTTTCGGATTGTCGAATCAAAAATAAGAAAATAAAAAAAGTAAAAAATATCGAAGTTTGCTTAATACTTCTATGGAGGTGCCCATAAAAGACATTAATATTTTAATTTTTGTTTGCCTTTTTCTCAATCTGAGCTGGCTACATTTTGTTTTATTTTTTTGGAAGTATGTAGATAGCAACAAGTGGACGACTGCCTAAGTAGTACGACAATCGTTTTGTCGTGTTAAAATGAAAAAAAAAAAGTGGCTATTACATTGCTGGTAATTCGCTACTTTTGACAATATTATTATTATTATTAAATTCTTTATTGCATAGAAAACAATTTTCTTACAAAGGCGTACTTAATGCTAAATAGCATTTTCTTCCAGTCAACCTTGGGTTTGTGGATAGAGTAGCTTGGGCAATGCACGATACATCCTATAAGTACATAAATTACTTAAATACAAGAAAAATAAAAAATAAAACTAGGGGGGCGGGGGAGGGGTCATAATTATATTCAAGGTCAATAAATAAATAAATACATACATACATATATATACCTAACAGACGTACAATAAACTTACTAAAAATAATAATGAATAGTAGAAGGGTATTTAATATGATTTTGAAGATAAATAAAGTGATTATATACTTTGGTTTTAAAAACCTTCAATGATTCCGCCTGTCGAATATGCAGAGGTAGGCTGTTCCACAGGCGAATCGCAGTCACGGTGAACGAGTTTGAATATCTAGCCGCATTGTGCTCGGGGGTGCGGAGAAGAAGGGTCCGGGACGAGCGCAGAGGGCGCCCATCAGTTTGGAGAAATTCAAAACGATCCTTGAGATAAGAAGGGGAGCACTGATTGTGTAATATGCCATATAAAGTGGAGAGAATATGAGCATTCCTGCGGAATCGGATGTTAAGCCATTTAAGCTGGGCACGAAATTGGGAAATGTGGTCATACTTACGCAATCCGAAAATGTATCGGATGCATAAATTAAGGAGTCTGTCAAGCTTTTTGAGTAGCTCTTGACTTATGTCAGGATAGCATACATCTGCATAGTCAATGATGGGAAGTAAGAGAGAATTAACCAGCATAACCTTGGCTGAAAAAGGGACATTCTACCTATGCTGAAGTTATTTTTATATTCTTTTTTAGTACTGGGGCCAGGTTTTGAGTTCAAATTAGTAATATCGGTAAGTGAAGAAGTTAAGACGGGTTGTGAACATAATTCATACTGTGCAGTCTGCACAGTTGATTGTGATGATGGCCCGGGCTAGGAAACCCCGGATTCCTACCATTTCGTTATCTGAGGATTGACATGGTGAAGACTGTACCATTGACGTGAACTTGCTTTCATTTCATATTTAAAAACTAGGTTGTTTATGTCATGCGTTAACATCACTCTGTCTTCTTCATTAAAGTTTTTCAATTTTTTCGCCAGTAGTTGTGCAAAGATGTGGTTTTCGTCAGTCTCTTTTTATACACTTCTCACATCTTTGACAAGGGACAATTCCGCATCTACCTGTTTCTTTGCGTTTGTTGGGTGTCTCATGTTCATAGCATGATGTATCAATACCACTTCTGCCCAGGTTTGAATCTCTGGATAAAGGTCTTTCTGAATTTGATGTGGTTTGTTCCTGAAACATTTATAAAAATTAACATTTTGTCAACTTTCTTTGTTTCAGGTACCAAGGACTGACAATGAGTGGCTACAGATGTCAGAGGTCTTTCAAAGTACTTTTCCACATTGCTGTGGAGCATTGGATGGCAAACATGTGGTTATAGAATCATCAATTCATAGCGACTCTGACTACTTTAATTACAAAAAAGATTTTAGTATTGTGCTTCTAGTTGATAAAAACTATTTATTCTTGTTCACCGATATCGGATGCCAAGGTAGAATGAGACGGTGGCGTATTGCAAAAATAGCATTTTATGGAGAAAACTTGTTAATAATACAATTAACATGCCAAAACCTAACCAACCCTCTTCCGGGTAGAACTATGAATGTACCATATGTATTTGTGGCAGATAAAAGTTTTTAAAAAGCCCATGTTAGTTCAACGTGAAAATGCATCTTGTTTCACTATGACATGTGTGCTTTTACATATTTTTTGAGGAAAAATAGGACTTTATCTGCAATATACACCCCACGGATTTTTTTATTGTATTGACCATGGTCAGTTGCGTTCTGGAGGTTGGAGAAATGACAAGGCAAGTCATGGATTCCTACCGCTCACTTCAGTTCCCAGGCGAAGCTCAACTAATGCTCAAATGCTTAGGGCTCAGTTTGCAGAATACTTTATGCAAATAGAAAATTAAAGTGCCTAAACATACAGCGTATTTTATTTACATAATATTATAAGTGCCTATTGCTTACCTCAGTATTTTTGGTGTCTTGGTATTTGTACACGGGACCCAAAAAACTGCATAGCCTCAAATGCAAACCATATTGGCTGATAAAGGTTTTCCGTACCGGAGCCAGTGATACAAGATTATTTCGTCGGCTTATTGCAAGAAGTTAACTGCAAATAATCACCAACTGCCTTTTGTAAAGGTATGGACACATAGATGTATTGAACAATGATACAATAGTGGTGTTTTAATATCTGGCATTATTTTACCGATGTTATAAGTAAATCAATACAACCATCAACTAACACGAACTAAAATATAAACGACGTATTCCCAATAGTGAATAGGTCGGTTAATGAGTTCTTGCAATAAGCCGACGATTTAACATTTTTCAGGTGTAGGACGTCATTAGGCAACTTCTTTTCTTTTTTAGGTCTTCCACCGAACATTCAACAGAGAATGCGCTTTTGATTCTCTCCCATGCGTCATTCATTGCCAATCAATTTTTTTGTTATTTCTTCCGGGGATCCCATTTGGTGGGCTCACTTTGCAGTAGCTCGATGAATTAGAGTACTTTGCTGTTACTCCGATCCATGTTTATATAGTTTTGTTCAACAAAAAGAATTTATACCACAGAACATTATCGTAAATACTCCTTGCCTTTCAAACTATTCAAAAAACCGCAAAATTACTTATTTTCGGTAGAAGACGCATTTATCATCTATATCGCTCATATATATCATATACATATCGTATAGCTTTTTTTAAATGTTTTCGGAACGTTTTTCTACTCGGTAAATATGACTTTTTTTGTAAGTTGAGGAAAATATCTGCCCTCCTATTACGTACTGTTCGCTCTATTGATTGAACATAGCGCAACAAAAAGAATATATAATCATGTAGGTACAGCGATATCATTCCGATATAAAAACCTAACTGCAAAGTGGGTTACTCAGGGCTGCAAGTGATGTAATTCACTTCGGCCAGATGTCGCTGCCTGTACGTAATACAGAGAAGTTTGTAAAGAGGCTCGAAATTTCATCGATGCTTGCACTTGCCCATTAGCTCAGTGGGGAGAGCGCTGGCACGGTGAGCCAGAGGTCGCGGGTTCAAGTCCCGGCATGGGTAGAATTTTTAGCCTCTCCATAGGTTTTTAAAATAAAATTGTTTTACTCTTGTAACTTGTAGTTGCAGACGAGTAATTCTTTTTTCCTTTTTTGCTGACGATCGCTAATGGCTATCTAGACCCTCTAATTTTTTTTTGTAGTGTTGGTATTTTTCGAATTTGTCAAAATTGCGGGAACTTTTGACAGTTGTCAATGTCAGTAAACATCGTTGATCTGCTGATGTGATTTTCGTGGAATTTGAACAATTGTGCTAAAATTCAGTCAATATTTCTGTGCTTGTGGATACGTAATTGATATCCTGATTGGCAGTGGTTAATATTGGGGATACACGGTGAGTTTATCGTCGGAAGCGTAGGTCGGGGCAGGCAGCAGTCGCGACATCTTGTTCGGAAACATGGCGCACCTAGCGGACATGTGCGGACGATGAATCGTTCATTTCTTTGTGCGGTGCTCGTTTCTATTTCGAGAATTTAACTGTGCGGTTTCTTGACTAATAAGTCGCGTTGTGGTTGTGAAATTTTTACTGATAGTTACTTAATTGGGTGAGAGATTGTATGTTAGTTTGCGAGTGCAAATTGTAGGTGTGCGGCTAGCGCGATGGTGAAAACCCGAAGGAGCAACGGCGAAAACGGGGAGGCGGAGGACGGGAGCTTCGCCCCTAACGACGCCGCCAGTGTGTCTGACGAGAAGGTGACGTTCCTAAGCGAATTTCCCTTGGCCTCACCTTCCTTTAGACTTTGTGTAGAAGCCATTTTATGTCTGACGTCCTGGGCCCTGTTCCATAAAGATACCATGAGTAATGCAACTAATTGCAACTGAATGAAACAGGGCTCTGTTCATGACTTGTACCTATTTGAATTTTTCGCATGAATCTCTTTACGTGTTTCTCTCTGGAGGTAACATTATGCGGAATTTACCTCTACTTTCTTCTTTCTGAGATCCTGTATTAGTGTAAAGTAACACTTGCGTATCAAATTTATGCATGAAGAGCCCAGAAATATTAGACCAGCTGCATGACTTGTGAAAAAATTTTCAGGGCTTGAAAAAATATAATTTCTAATGTTTCAAATAATTTTAGGCATCCAACTGGTCACAAAGGGAGCTACGTAGCAGCCAGTACAAAGTTGCAAGGAAGATACAGCACTGGCCCAAGAGATGTGAGTTCTTTCACATTTATTTGCAAAGAACTGGTACTCAGCCTATATACGTCCCACTGCAGGGCACACGCCTTCTCTCAGAGAGAGAGAGAGAGAGTATGGGCTTCACACCGTGCATGCCCATTGCGGATTGGCAATTTCAAGTGCTGAGGTGTGTGCACTCACGATGTTTTCTCTCACGTTAAGCTTGTGGTATTGCAACTATAATATTCACAAATGTTGGTATCTTACAAAACAAAGTCAAAGTACATGCAGAGATTCAAACCAACAACCTCCCGAATGAGAAGCCGGTGTTCTACTGCTCCACTACCAGCGCTCCACGCAAAGAACTAACATAAAAAGGATAAATCATCATGTTAATTCTTTAGTGTCATAATTTACTTACAATGTTAAATATTAAAATATTGCAAAACGCGAAAACAATTTTTTCAGTGTTGATAACAGCTTCCAGTACACTTAAGTTATATTGATTTTTTTTCTTTTCATTCAATAAGGCTGCACCGTCAAGTTTCAAGATTCTATGGAAAATAAAAAAGTCTGTAAATTTTGATTCCCTTGAATGTCAAAATATACTTTTTTTTTGCAGCATAAATGGCTGATCTTTTTTTAAACTTTATGTTAGAAGTTTGATTTTTTCACTGTTTCAAGGGACTGTAGAATTGAGTATATGGTTTGAATTTCAACTTGATACCTCCATTCATTCTCGATATAAAGGGTCCTGACACACAGACAGACGACAAAGTGATCCTATAAGGGTTCCGTTTTTTCCTTTTGAGGTATGGAACCCTTAAAATAAAATTAAGAATGGTAAGCTTTTGGCTACTGAAGAAACAGTTTTTAGCTTTTGTGTTATTTAAATTACACATGGTATGTATGCCATATCTCTGCTGTTACTTTTTACTTTCCTGAGTTCAAATATTTGTGTTTGAGCAGAGCATAGTTTCTTGCTTCCCTTCACTACAGACCCAATTTTGATGGTAGTTTGCATTGTACGCTAGCTGTAATGCATTGCGTCACTTGCAGGAGTTTGTGAGTTTCAATCCTAGATGTACCCATGACTATATTTTCTAAACACACACACACGCTTGTGAATTTAAAGTAGTAATACTACACACTTGATCGAGCACTTGAAATCGGGCTTGAAGTTGGGCTTGCATAGCCCAAAAAAGCCGGCCCGTGCCCTGCAGTGGAACATATTAGGCTGCTTATTGTACTTTTACAGTCTGATAGACAGAATGTAATTTGTTTGTGGTTAAGAAATAAATATAGTAATTAACAAATAAATATAGTAATTAACAAATTCTGTTCTCAATCTTACTCTCTCCGGAAGTTGAACCTAGCTTCAACTTCTTTGTATACTATCCCATATTATTTTGTTCGTAGTATTTTGTTTTGTTCGTATTTTGTCTTAGTTATGATGATAGGTCCAGATGGAAAGCACTCTACACTAATCCTCGTCATAGCGGCCACGATCCTCAGCATTGCGGGACCGACCGACTGATTGGTTGATGTTAACTCCACATTTTTTTCACACAGACACGCGCAGGCGTCGTACCATTACAATGGACAGAATAGTATTCCCCGAGAGTGACACCGAACCAGAGAAATACTCCAGGAGGTAAGTACCAAATATGTAAGCACGAATTCTATTGGATCAACCAAGTATTAAGAAGAAACTGATAGAAATAAAAAACCAAGTGCGAGTCGGCCTCGGGCACGAAGGGTTGCGAACAATATTAGACACGATCGAGATCGAGAAAAGAAACAGCAAATAAATCACGTTTGTTGTATGGGAGCCCCCTTTAAGTACTTATTTTATTCTGTTTTTAGTATTTGTTGTTATAGCGGCAACAGAAATACATCATTTTACATTTTCATTTTCATCATCTGTGAAAATTTCAACTGTCTAGCTATCACGGTTCATGAGATACAGTCTGGTGACTGAGATGCTGAAGTGTTTCACGGAAACACCTCCTTACATACAATTTGTTGCCTTGTTGCCTTCCAACAAAAGGTACAATTTTCGTTGTCGGCTGCAGGTCTAGGCAGGTGCGTGTGTTCTTCGCCGGCGAGCCCGAGTCGACCAACCGGAGTGTCCGGATACGCCGGAGCCGGGGCCCCAGGAAGAATTATATGGAGGACAGCGAAGACAAACCCATACAGCAAAGTAAGTGTTTCTAATCCGAGCCAAACTGAAGCAGGGCTAAGCTTCTATAGACTTTATATTACTGCTAGTACATAATAGTTAGCTTTTAAGAATATTTTATTTGATGGTAGTGGTATAATTAAAATGGGCACGATGGGACTGCCATCGTCACTATGTGTACAAAAGTCCCTAAGCAAAATTAAGATTATAAAAATTCTCCATTACCAGAGGCTGTTCTTTCTAGTTCTAGTGAGACCTGAGATGTCACCAAGAGTTACAAAAACTGCCCTCAAACAACAGGATAAACAATGGATAAAGGGTCACATTGGCTCCCTAGGCAATGATGCTGCAGATGAGCTCGCCAGAAGCGGCTCGGAAACTACAGTAGAAGGATCTGAACCCTACCCCGCCCTTTTTTTTAATTTTCAAAAATTGTTAGGTTAGGTTAGGTTAGAAATTTATTTTTTCTTTTTTTGAAATTATTACTTGTACAACGGTTGCCTTACGATGTGATTGGGTAGAAATAGGGCTTGTTTAATATTTGTCTTACATGAAAAAGTGCCAGAAATTTAATCAGTGACTAGTTTTTTGGCAGTACTCTTAATTTTGTTTCCATCCTGCCAGCGGTAGCGCGACAGTTCGAAAACGTGCATTTTATTCAGTATTCGGAATATTGCAGCATCTACCAACAAACTATTATGCAGTTTGTCAACAACAACTTATGTATTATTCTGTATTTAAGTCTTCAATCAATCAAGCTATTACTAAAGTCCAAATTATTCGAAAAGTAAATCAGGCGAATATTCGAACAAAACGAATATTCGAACAAAACGAATATTCGAAGTTTAAGCCCCAGTTGTAATGCGTCGCGTTTGCTCACAGACGTACGGCGCAGCGGCCGCCAGCGCAAGCTGCTGCATCACAACTTCAACGAAAGCTGGATCACCAACGAGCTGAAGGTGCGCGGGTACCCGGGCCTCTACGGCATCCCCGGCTCCAGCTCCTCGGACGAGTTCATATCGGAGGACGAGGCCCGCGCCCAGAGGAAGGGGCTGGTGAGTGGCGATCGATTATGTCGCGCGCGCGCGCGCGCACACACACACACACACACACACACGCACGCACGCACGCACGCACGCACGCACGCGCACGCACACGCACACGCACACGCGCACGCGCACACACACGCACACGCACGCGCACACGCAATTTGATTTGATTGATAATAAAAAGGTTCTTAAGGACGAAACCTTCGGTATATATGTTACTGTAGATGCATTTATGGGAAAAATATAACGCAAGTATAAGTGCTTCTTCGAATCTCCTAAGTTATTGTCGTTGTATCTCCGAAGTCGTTGAACTCCTGGGCATGGTTCTTTTGGAAAAATGCTGATAATGATTAATTCAAACCAAATACAGTTATTTGTCAAAACATAGGTATTGTGCTCACATCTTAACTATATACACTTTGTCCTCTATGCTTTACCAATCGGCGTACAGAAACAGAAAACAGAACGTGATATTGAGAAAGAATCTTACAAATTAAAATGTCCTGAATTATTATTTTATGTACTTAATGATCTAGAGCAGGGGTTCCCAAACTATTTTCACCGTGGCACCCTTGTTGTGCTAAAAAAAATTCGCGGCACCAACTCTTAAAGTGGCTCGACTGCTTAAGAAAACACAATGCAGTTTAATGCTCATTTAGCTTTAATGCGAAGAATGAAACTGTTTTAGTGAATTTTTCTTTATTTTAGTTAAACGAATCCTAGTTTCTAATATATTACCATTTAAACAGTTTCATAAGAAAAAATAAAATAATTGAAACTCACCATAAAATCAAATAACCCTAATCCTTATTGCAATGTTAATAACCCGGAGCTATTTGAAACAAAAGCACTTCAACCACAAAATGGCCGACGACTCGTCGTCGTCGGTGTTGCCATACTATAAAAAATAAAATTCGACTACATACTTGATTCGATTTTTTTTTGTGAAAGTTAAGATGTGAAAAATTAAGTGTCGGCACTGCTGGCTTATACCTGCGGCACCCCTGGCACAAGCTCGCGGCTCCCCAGGGTGCCGCGGCATCGATTTTTTTTTGTGAAAGTTAAGATGTGAAAAATTAAGGCCAGAAACTGCGTTACGCGGGCCCCGCGCGTGTCCATACAAAAATGACACGCGCGGGCGCACGCGCGTGTGCCCGGTCGGGCGGCCGTCACGTGCTTGTTCCGTGCAACGGGGCCCGTCTGCACGCGACGGGATCCCGCACCCCGGTTGACGGGTGCACGCCAGTGGCGTAGCATGGGAGGGGGGGGGGGGTGCGGTCCGCACCGGGCGGCACTTTGCCGGGGTCGGCGCTGCGGAGGTGGCAGTTAGAAAAAAAAATTAAAATAAAAAATAAAAATTTCTTTCAGTGTTTTTTTTCGTCTTTTTTTATGTTACCAAATACCCAGGTACCTATGCAGGTTCTATGCATGGGTGATGCAAGCGCAAGGTTTCTCAATAACTATTATTTAGGAAACTTATTTCGTTTCAATGTTATTTTAAATAAATATTTCTCCTTACGCATTCTTTGTACTTCACCGTAATACGGTAATGAAATGACAGACCGTCGTTTCACAAGGCATTGATGACTTTGAGTAAAAAGCAAGATATAAAAACAAGCTTGCGGATTGTTGCCCCAATTTGTCGATTTCGCGGCTTCTCGTATGAAACTACGTACATATTGATATTCTGCGTATCTAGTTTGCAGTATAAATCCTTTGATGAATACTTAGGCAGTATATAATATTAATATAATAGTTGGTAAACGGCCTTTTGAGCTAAAAGCTACTGGTAAAAAAACAGCGAAGATACGCGTTACGCGTACATTGTTGCAACACGAATTACACCTTGGAGGCAATCGACAGCATTTTTTGCTTACCGAAAATAACGATTCAACGATTACCGATGACCGTTTCATTGGATATATTCACAAAGTTAGCGAGTAAAAAGATTTTAAAAAAACTTTTTAAACGGTACATGGATTACAAAAATAAGAGGGCGGCAAATTTGGAATCCGCACCGGGTACTAGTGACCTATGCTACGCCACTGGTGCACGTGCCCCTCCCGCTAGCGGACAACACGCGCGGGCTTGTTCAGTTGATAAAGTTCAGTATATAAAGCTACAAAGCGGTATACTCACTCACTGATTCATCCATACGTTTTCTCGGAAATGACAACTTTTAGAGGAAAATGATGTATGACAAAGTTGTAGGAAATGTATGAATTACAGCCATCTTATGAAGCCGATTTTTTAATTTCGAACGCCTTCTTCTATACAAATGGGCTAACTTTTTTGTTTACCGGCCGATTTGGATGAAATTTGAAACGGGTGTTTGTTGTGTGATCTAATTGTGAAAAAAAATTTTGAACGTTCGAATATCAAAATAGGGGCGAGAATATGGCCGCCCGAAAAATCGACCTCTGCGCAAAAAAGTCGGCAGCCAACTGGGCACATGCTGGAGACGTGCCCTAAACGGCATCGGGTTGTCAAAGGACCCAGGTATATGAGAAAAATCGGACATTTTGACATTTCAAGATGGCGGCCGAGATATCGACGATTGAAAATGAGAAAATTTTGTATGGAGAATTTGTACTGAAAATCGACTTTTAGTACAAAATTTTAAACAAAATTGAACAATTTTTCAAATAAACAATTTTTTGAGGCCGAAGCCGGGACGAGGAACCTCGCCGCGGCGAGGCCGAAGGCCGAGCTCCGTCCAGGCCGAGGCCGAAGGCCGAGACCATACATTTTCCGGCGAACAAGCAACAACGCAAAAGCCAGGTGGGACAAACTTGCGAGGCCGAAGGCCGAGCCCCGCGAAGCGGGCCCTAGGAATATCGCCTCGGCGAGGCCGAAGGCCGAGCTCCGTTCAGGCCGAGGCCGAAGGCCGAGACTATACATTTTCGGTGAATAAGCAACAACGCAAAAGCCAGATGGGACAAATTTGCGAGGCCGGAGGCCGAGCTCCGCGAAACGGGCACGAAGAACCCCGCCGCGGCGAGGCCGAAGGCCGAGCTCCATCCAGGCCGAGGCCGAAGGCCGAGACCATACATGTTCCCACTCAAACAATCCCAACGTCAAGTGTCTAGCGAGGCCCCAGGCCGAGCGCCGCGGAGAGCGAAGCTCGGAGCGGCTGGGGGTTGGCGCGCGTAAATAATATAATATTAGTTTATCCATAATAACTCGACTGTTCACCTCCAACGTTAAAATTGTACTATCAAAACTGCGTTACGCGGATGTCCGCGCGTTCCCCGCAACGTGCAACAGTGCAGGGCAAACGCGCGGGCACCGGTCGCGTGGCCCGCGGCGGATTGCACGCGCCGGCACCCGCGTAACGCAGTTTCTGGCCTAAGTGTCGGCACTGCTGGCTTATACCTGCGGCACCCCTGGCACAAGCTCGCGGCTCCCCAGGGTGCCGTGGCATCCACTTTGGGAATCCCTGATCTAGAGAATACGCAGGTTTACTTTCGAGCGTTAGTAATTTACTTTCATTCGACTTAATAAAAAATTAGTTTCACATGTGAAAACAACCCTTTTTTGTTTGGTTTTAAATAATACGGGTTTACAGTAGTGAATACTTTTGAGTTCAATATCGAACTAAAACTTTCGTAAGCACTACACATAACCAAGTAAGTGAATTCGGAATTAAGTTAATGATGAGTTCAATTATGTTAGTAAATTAACAACTCATATACTGTAAGATATAACTTAACTTCCACACAACACAATCACTTGACCTGGTCTCAAACTAGGATACCCTGTGCTATGGTACCAGGCAAGGATATCAAAAATATGGAAATACACCTAGACTGAGGCCATTCGTACCAATGTACGGCGGCCACCAGAGGGAACTGACTAGCCTTAACGGCTGGTCCAACGAGGCAGTCGCCATCTTCTCAGGCTGATTGAATTCTACATAATAGGGGTTAAAGTATGAAATTGCCGTTTTATTGCAATAGGTTCTTTGAATTGACATAGAATCTTCATGGTTTGAGGTTTTCGAATGAAACTTTTTTCAAATGGTTTCTATGATGTTCTTTTTTTAAAAAATGTGAAACATTTGAATATCGACTTTCAATTGTTTTTGTTATTCAATTTAGACAAGAAAGATGGATACTGCGAAAATTCGAGTGATTATGAGGCACCCATTTTTCGTATTTTTTTATTTTATTGATTTGACGCAAGTGAGTCAATATTGTGGGTAAGGTAACGTTAAGCCATGCCGCTAATTCCTGGGTAGTTTGACTAGGGTCGGCTTCCACTATCTCTCTTAATTCATCGTTATTCACCTGTGTGGGCGTTCTTCCTCGTGGCTCGTTCTTTAAGTCGAAATTTCCATCACGAAAGCGTTTAAACCAAAATCGCACGGTGCGTTCATTAGTAGACCCCTCTCCAAACGCAGCATTGATATTGCGGGCTGTTTCTGCCGCGTTAGTTCCGCGTCGGAACTCGTATTAAAAAATCACTCGAATTTTCGCAGTATCCATCTTTCTTGTCTAAATTGAATAACAAAAACAATTGAAAGTCGATATTCAAATGTTTCACATTTTTTAAAAAAAGAACTTCTTAGAAACCATTTGAGAAAAGTTTCATTCGAAAACCTCAAACCATGAAGATTCTATGTCAATTCAAAGAACCTATTGCAATAAAACGGCAATTTCATACTTTAACCCCTAATACAATTTGTTCTCAGACGCGCGACCATCCGCCGCCGATCACCGACGAGGACACGCAGTCGGGGCGCCAGAGGAGGACCTCAGCCCGCTTCAGTAACTCCAATAAGAAGTTGAATGTAAGCAATCGTTTGGAATCAAATGGGAAGATGGCCACGGTGTACGAAAATTCTCAAAAAAAATGTCCCTATATGTGTGTTCGAAAATGGCGGGTTGTACTCGTCAATGCGAAAACCTTGAAATTTTTTTTTCCATAACATAACATAAACTCACGCCTGTATCCCAGAGGGGCAGGCAGAGAGACCAGGGACTGCCACTTGCTACGATCCTGACAGATCACTTTCGCTTCCTCAACATTCATTAGTCGTTGCATGCACGCACGCCGGTTTCGGGTACTTTTTATCTTGCCCTTTGCTAATACATCCCCTATTTGGTCGAAATATGTCCGTCTGGGTCGTCCCTTACCGGCCCTTCCATTCACATTCGCTCGATGTATTTGTTTTGTCAATCTTTCTTCCTTCATCCTCTCCACATGTCCAAACCAACGCAACATTCCTTTCTCAATTCTAGTCACTACATCCTCTTTCAGTCCACAACATTCTCTAATCACACTATTGCATATCCTGTCATTCAAAGTAACACCAGACATACTTCTCAAGGACCTCATTTCTCCTGCATTAATCCTACTTTCTTGCTTCTTTTGCCATACCCAAGTCTCGCTAGCATATATAAGTGTTGGGACCAGCACTCCATTATAAAAAATATTAGATGTTCCATATTATTGGAACATATAATTATTGCTGTGGTAACTTTGATGAGATGGTAACTTTAGTATGGAACAGCTGATATTTCGATGTGGTCACTATAGTAAAAGTTGTTCATAATTTTCAGCTATTTATTGGGGTTTTGGTACAACCTGTATATTGGAAATCTCAATTTAAATGACCCTTACCAAGGAAAAATTGTATGACCGGGTGAATCATACATTTTTACTCTGCTTGGGTCCTTTTCTGGGCTTGTTTTAACGATGATGATAACAAAATATAATTTTTTTGCGAATCTATGACATTTTTCACGGTTGGCCATAAATCATCTTAATCCATTCCAGACGCCATCAGAGTCCGACTCGGATCAGGGCAACAACCAAACCGTGATAGAGAAGAAACCTGCCCGGGATGCCTCGAGGCAGGAGCAGCGGCAGGAGCAGCAGCAGCGGCAGGAGCAGTGCGAGGAGGAGCAGCATGACAAGGCGGAGGAGGAGGCGCAAGGCGAGGCGGCAGTGAAAGTTGAGGAGCCAGCCGCACAGGATAGTGAAAGGTGAGAGGGCTTATAGATACGAAGCTTTAGAGAGATGCCTTGAGGCAGGACCAGTACGAGGAGCAGCATGACAAGGCGGAGGTGGAGGGCCAAGACAATGAGGCAGTGAATAAGATCTGGCAGCGCGGGATAGTGAGAGGTGATCTTACTTTTAGAGGAGTGACAGAGAAGCTTTCGAGAGGTGCCTTGAGGCAGGGGTAGAAGAGGCGTATGACAAGGAGGAGACATGGTTAGACGGCAGTGAAAGTTAAAGGCCCGGCAGTCAGATACGATTTTTTAAGTAGTCTAGTCTTCCTAAAACTGCCGATGGCTGTTTGAAAACTCACCATGTATCACCAGAGAGGAGGAGGGGCTTAAAAAGTTGCTAAAAACATCACGTAATTAATGACCCTAACAAGGCTTTGAGAGAGCTCTAGCCCGTCTCTTTCCAGATTGCTCACCCCTTACACTCAGTTAGTGACATAATAAAAAACTAAAATAAAAATTACCAACAACCCGACTGCTGAGCATTAACTACTAAGCAGGCAGCACCAACCTAGATACCTCGTAAGGAGTTACATTGTTGAATTTGGTTCCCGCCTGCTTAGTAGTTGATGCTCAGCAGTCGGGTTGTTGTTTATTTTTAATTTTATTTTTAATTTAGTCTTTTTTTTATTTTAATTTTTTTTGTTGGAGTTATGCTAATTTCATGTAGCCTATGACACTCGCGCAAACAAGACGAATCGATTGAGATATTATTTGTCAAAATCAGACTATTGCTTAAGTAGTTATGAGGGAGCATAGAATCGGACATACTTACATACATACATACGAGCCAAACACATTACCCTCCTTTTGGGCTCCACCGCAGTCGGTCAAAAATTGTATATCGCCTTTCTCACCCTGTGTTTCCTTTCCCCAGTAACCAAGGTCCAGCCAGGTCCACCAGAGGGCGCGGTCGCAGACGACAACCCAAAAAGGAGAAATTCAGTCAGCATGAATCAGGTTAGTCAGTGAGCCTTTTTTAATTGCTGTGATTCGCGTGCAAATTTACACGCAATCTGAAAATGGCGTCAAAACCGGATAAACTGTTTTTTTTTTCGGTTTCAATGAAACTTGTTTTGTGACCCCTACTTAGTAGTGTGTTTCAGTCCTCATCAGCCGGTTGACCTCATCAACCTCAACAACGAGGTTTTCTTTCAAAGTCAAAAGACCTTATTAAAAAAAAAACACGATTCCTCTAAATTACTCCTTAAGGCTGCTCTTACGTGGAGTATGCTGTCTCGCTCTCACAATTTAACATTTTTGTATATTTAATAATACGAGTAAACTTTTGATAAATGTGGTCTGAGGATTTGATGGATAATTAAATTCCGGATATTCAAGGCATATTTTTCTTATCCTGTACTAAGTTTTTCATTGAGAAAATTTGACTCCTAAATTATAACGGAAACAACGTTTCTTTATTAAAATCTATATACCGGAAAACAAAAATATATTTAAAATGTCCGTAATTTAATTATGCATGAAACCCTCAGAACACATTTATCAAAACTTTACTCATTTTATTACAATAATTAAAAATGTCAAATTGTGAGAGCGAGACAGCATGCTTCGCGTAACAACAATCTTAAATGCAGTTTATTTAATCTGTGGTTACGTCTTTTTCTTGTAAAATCTTCACGTCAGACTATTTTAATCGGTGCTTATCGTGGCTTGTAAAGAAGACCGAAATTATGTTTCAAAAGGAAAATGATCAAGTGATTAAGACACTTGGCCTCAGTTTCTGAAAGAGTATTCAAATGTAACAAGAGATTAATCCAAGATTAATTCAAAATACCGGCACGTGATTGGCTGAAATTTGCTTGACGTGAGATTAACATGAGATTAACATTTGATCGCTCTTCTAGAAACCGAGCGTTAGTATCGCTATCAACAAAGTTATGCCACAATGAAATAATACCTTAATTTGTAGTACTGGCTTAAAATTTTAAAATACGATTGTTAGCATCAAAGTAATTCTCCGGACGTGGATGTAATAGTATGGAGACTTACCAAAACACAAGAAGTCTCTAGCTTAACTCATTTACAGGTATTTATTTTACTGAGACTCTGTCTCAAAAAAATACTAAAATTCATGCGAAATACTTATTAATAAAATATACATTCTAATCACGAAGAAAACAATCCCATTAAATCGTTTAAAACGTAGTTATTATATTCTCCGTGGTTATAATGATAGGTGACAGGGCGTTAGCACAGATTATGAACGATGACATTCAGTGCTGCAAAATGTAATTTATATCGATCATCAATTCGATTCTATCAGTCACCATGTCATAAAATATAACTGAAATGTGATTTAATTGATTTACGTGATGCGAGTAGAAAGCCCGGTGATTGTGCCTTATATCACCTTTACATAATAACATATATATGCAGTCTATGTCGATAAACCATAACATTTTCCATAACATAATCAGTCACGCATTTAAATCTTTACATGCGTAGGTATTGATTACGTTATGTTCCCACTTTAGGGCACGAATCGTCTCGCACGCAAGCTCGATGACTTTCAGCCCCCCGAACAAGCCGGTTTCCGAAAAGGCTTTAGTACGTTGGACCACATACATACGCTGCGGCAGAATGTACAAAAGACCGAGGAGTATAAATCTGCCACTATGCTTAGCTTTGGAATGAGGTGAGGTATGGGGACATGGGTTATACCTCATACACAAGTTTCCTCTCGATATTTTCCGTAAACGTTAGACAGTCGTATTGCTATAAAAAATCACATACAGTGTCCGATTCAAAAGTCACGTTATGCTAATTTTTCAGCTAAATATACCTATTTTTCCCTGTATCTATTCATTCGACTTGTAAAGTAGCGGTCGGTTGGGTGGCAACTAGGTACATTATTGAATGCACAGATTGAGATTTGAGGTTAATCTGTGAATGGATGAATAGCTTTGTAACAAGATGACAGCGGTCGTTAAACCGGAAGCATTAATTATTCTATAACTTTATTAATTTAGAATTACGGAGAAGTCAGGGTTTTATAAGAAAACCCCTATTTTTTATAATTGAAAACATGAATTATGGACACTGAAAACTGGTGACACAATTTAGATTTTAGCGATACAGCTAATAATCAAGATCCTTTCTTGTACTATTTACGATGTTTTTTTGTCGTTGCCCTGAGAATTGATGGCTGTCGGGGCGGAAAAGTTCTGGCGTCCGCGGACCGGACGACGTAGTGTGGGCAGGCCCCCACCAGATGGTCTGACGCCCTAGTTACAGAGGCGGGGAGTCGCTGGATGCAGGCGGCACAACACCGGGAAGCTTGGAAAACCATGAGGGAGGCCTATGTCCTGCAGTGGGCGTCAAATGGCTGATGATTTTGATGATTTACGATGTTTTTTGTTGGGCGGGTGCAGCGTCGGAGAGCGATTCGTCGGACTCTGGCAGCGAGCTGATAGTGGGCGGGCCGCCGCGCCGCTCCAAGCGCACGCGCAAGCAGCCCGCCTTCGTCGAGATTGCGCCCAGGCCGACCCGGAACCGACGTAAATATTCAAATATAGATAGATAGAGGTAAAATAAGAAGTGCGCTGTAATTCGACAACAAACTTGCCGCGCGCCATTTGGCGAATTATTCGATTTTGAGAAATATGTATTAACTCAAAAGGTAGAACAGTTTATGGTACATAAGAATGGAAATTACACAGATAATTTTTAACCTTAGAGTACAGACGGCAGCCTTATCACTAAAAGTGATCTCATCCAGACAACCTTTGGATAATATAGCTTAGATGCAAGAAAGTATAGACTTAATTAGTATTGTGCTTGTATGGTGAGCTGAAAAGAAGTATGTGTGGTCTGAGGGAAATTTTGCTATTTTTTCCAAGCTCTAAGGAGATAGAGCTAGAGAGGACACTTGAAATTTTGCGGCCTTATTTATGAAAACACGATTCTTTTAGTTAGAGCAACCCTCAGAGGCAGTTTGCTTAATCTGTGGTTACGTATTTTTCTTGTAAAATCTCCACCACAGACTAATCGGCGTTTATTGAGTGTTTAAAAGAATTGTGTTTTTATAAACAAGACCGTAAGATTCCTCAAAACACTCCTAAAATGCAGTTGAAATAATCTGTGGTAAAAAAAGGAATTTACCACAGATTACTTAAACTGCTCTGCTAATTGGGAATATTCGCTTCCGCTTATTATTTTTTTTGGCAAGCTCTACAGAGATAGAGCTAGAAAGACGACTCCTACACTTTTAAAAATATAGTATTGATATTTTATTCTGTCCATTACAAAATGTTCTATCAAAATTATATGCAATAACATTAACAAGCTTAAAATGTTTCTTTAGAAAGTAATAAAATCCTTGCTTTGTCCAACAGCAAAAACCTTTTCAATGAGAGGAAATAAGCCATACAGCTTAAGGGAGAGGAAGCCTAAGATTCTGCGAAGGAAGACCATCAGATGTAAGTTTTAAGTTTACTCCCTCATTTTACTTTTAAAATGTATCACCGTTGAGTACTCTGAAATAAAGAAAAGACGTCATCACAACAAGATACATCGAAGGAAAAAAAATTGATGAGTGACAGAAAGAAAATCAACACAACGAACGAATCATAAGGCTGAAATGGAGATGGGTGGGGCCTTTGGTTAGACGGGAAGACGGTCGGTCGGCAAAGCTAGCCACTGAGTGATGGCCAAGAACGGGTCGACGGTCGGTTGGCAGACCACCAGCCCGGTGGACCGACAACATTGTGAAAGCGGCTGGGAAACATTGGACGAGACTGGCACAGGACCGGATAGGTTGGCGTGAAAGAGAAGAGGCCTATGCCCAGCAGTGGGCTCTGTTTATGAGCTGATTAGGTAGAAAGATAGAACAAAGCAAAAAAAAAAAAACAACATATGTATATGTAGGTAGCCTGTGGTGTGTCCAAGTTGCCGCAGATGACTGAGTGTTATGCTGAGGGAGCGAGCCCTAAGCGCTGATTTTCAGCTTACTCTACTGCAAATTTTGAAACTGCATTGAATATACCTAGGTATTGAAGAACATTCGTTACATTCAATGAAGGTAACAGTAGAGAACTTGCACAAAAAATGTTTTAATATAATCGGAGAGACCATGTTAAAAGATTAATACTTTTCATAGCATAACCTGTCGAAAAGACAATATAGTGACGTGATACAAAAATCTGGCGTCACGACTTGCACGTAACGCCTTATAATAATGTATAAAAAAAAATATATATTTTTATTTCTAAGTTTTTATATGTCTTTTATGGTATAATAGCAATATAACTTCGATCTAAGGCGCGAGACACATAGATGGGATGTGGGGCGAGGGCGCGGTCAGATGTATAGAGTCACAGACCACAGTCCGTGCTCTGCGGTCGCTCTTGGTCTGTGACTCTATACATCTTACCGCGCCCTCGCCCCACGTCCCATCTGTGTGTCTCGCGCCTTAGTTAGACGCAAGTTCCCCATTTAAAGTCATATTTCACAATGTTGAAAATATGTTGGTGTAACTTGCAGCGCAATCTCCGTCCAGCGGGAGCAGTAGCAGCACAAGTTCGGATTCTCAAGAAGACTTGAATGTGTCTATGAAAAATAAGACTAAGGGCAGGTGAGAAATAACATGACAAAATTAAATTATATTAGATTGGCAAGTTAAATTAATATATATTAGTTTGGCGAGCGGTGGTAGCCTAGTGGGTAGAACATTGGACTCGGAAGCCAGAGACCCAGGTTCGATTCCCAGTGCGGGCATGTACCTATGACTTTGTTTTCTGAGTTATGTACATTTGTGAAGTTATTGTAGCAATACCACTCGCTAAATGTGAAGGAAACCTGAATTTCTCAGTGCTTGAAATCGCCAATCCGAGGTGGGCACGCGTGGTGATTAAGCCCGTACTATCGCCCTGAGAGAAGGCCGGTCCCCTACAGTGGGACGTATATAGGCTGCTTATGTAAGTTTATGGTTATGGACTAGGTAAAAGTAAACAATTTCTGTATTTTTTTGTACAATATTATGCGTAACCTGTTTTGTGCCAAATAAATAAAAATAAAATAAAACATTTGATGTGGAATTACTTTGCTATTTCATGTGTTTGTATTTGTAGTAGCAATACCACACGCTAGCGGTGAAGGAAAACATCGTGAGGAAACCCGCGGCTTGGTTGGCTCCACATGTATTGACTTGTCTTTCCTGTGGGCTAGGCCGAATAAGCTGTCAGGATGGATAGGTGCTGGGCAAGCCTACTCTGTCTAAAAAACAATGTCCCAGGCACTGCAGCGTCCGAGTGGTCCCTACACCAATCAAGTGTGAGTGATGGTGCCACTGGACGCTGCATAAATCATCTCATTGCGTAGATGTAACGGCCAAAGATTCATGTGTTTACATAGGATGGATGTTTCAGGCAAAAGACAAGGGCGATGGATGACAAGAAAACTGATCGCGCGCTCAGGGATATCCAACCAGTGAAGGTTGACGGCAGCGTGAGATTCTCATCGGTAAGTTCTTCATTCACGCTTAAACCTGAACTTATTTGAGATACGATTTGAATGCGCCAATTTATTGATACAAAAAAGAAGTTAGAATCAAAAGAATGCTCTATTCAAAAGTGTATATACATCATCATCATCAACCCATTATGTCCCCACCGAGGGGCACGGGTCTCTTCCCTGAGGAAGGTACAGGCCATACTTCACCACGGGGGCCAAGTCCGGATTGGTGGAGGCTTGTAGACTAGTGGCTCGTCTACTGTCAGAAGTTGTCAAGCCGCCTTAAGGCCTCTGACTTGGCTTAACGACTGCCATCTATCGACGGCAGCCGGCACCAACAGCTTCACGTGCCTTGCGAAGCACGGAACCGCTCGGAAAAATGCCACTAGCGTTAGGCATAGACGGCGACCCATCCATGCACTGAACGCGCCCAGTGTTGCTTAACCTTCGTGATCGTTTAAGATCACTCAGGCAGCCGGGGCTACGAGTGTATGTATATACATACATACATAGATACATACATAAACTCTAGCCGGGTCCATAAAGATACTATGCCAAAATTCACTGACGGTCCGAAGGAACAAACGACAAAATGTGTAATCCTCAACGACAAAATGAGCAAATGCCATGAATGTATCTGCGATGAAATGCTCCTGCATCAGAATGTGCATTTTACATAAAGAGCAAATGTTGGAATGATCATTACACTATAATGTTTCAAGGACTTGATCGGTTCTTCCATTCTTCGTGAAATACCTATACTATAATATATTTATTTATTTGTAATTTGTCTGGTCGAGTTGTTTGTTTGAGTTTGACGGAATAGTTTTGACACGTTATCTATCTGTTATCTGTGAGTATTATTACAATGCAAGGAGGGGTTGTTATATTTGCTAGTGCACATTTTGTCGTTAAAAAGTTCTGTCTATGGCGCGTTTTGACTTTTTGTTGCCTTTACGCTACGCTACATTTACGCTACGCTATATTTACGCATTTAGACGCTAGAAGATTTGAGCGTTTTAAAAAAAACTTGCTATCTCCAAAACTCGACATTGGCAGAATCCTTAGGGTAGCCATAATTAAGAATTGATTGATTGATTGAAGTTTTGACAATAGTCCCAACTGAAAGTTTTGACGGTTGCACATTTTGCCGTTTGTTCCTTTGGACCGTCTCAGTGCATTTTGGTATAGTATCTTTAAGGACCCGGCGGGCATAAACTCACGCTTGAATCCCAGAGGGGTAGGCAGAGACCAGGGACTGCCACTTGCCACGATCCTTACAGATCACTGAGGATCAAGTGTATGTAGTTTTTTGTTAATTAAAGAGTTACACTAAATTATATAGAGTTACATTAAAGAGTTAGTATACACACTCATATCAGAAATTCGTGTCTGCGTACATTATCGTACTGGTACGTTAGGTTATGACACGCGTGCGAATTGCATAGCGCAATGTAATTTAGAATCAAAATTGTTAGATAAGACAGTTAACGGCACTACTGAAAACACTACATAATCCTAAAACAGCCGGCAATTCAAATATTAAGAAAAAACAAAAAGTGAAACGATCCATTTCATCAATAATGAGCTTCATACTTTTACGTTTAAACTAATATTTGAAGCCCAGGTTTAAAGTATTGCGCCCCTAAAGTGGTTTCCATCGCAGCAAATTTTGTAGGAGTACCGAGATACCAGTCTACACAGTCATCCAAATAACCTTCCTTACCTCCACAGGTGGGAGGTCTAGAGGAGCACATAAAGTGCCTCCGCGAGATGGTGCTCTTTCCCCTCATGTATCCAGACCTCTTCCAAAAGTTCAAGACCCGTCCGGCCAAGGGGGTCCTCTTCCATGGACCCCCGGGCACCGGGAAGACCCTACTGGCCCGGGCCCTAGCTAACGAGTGCTCCGAGGTTGGGGGCCGGAAAGTGGCCTTCTTCATGAGGAAGGGGGCGGATTGCCTGAAGAAGTGGGTCGGTGAGAGCGAAAGGCATCTCAAGCTATTGTTTCAACAGGTAAGTTTCTTGCGACACACTATAATTTTCAATTTAAGCTGTTTGTGCTGGACAATGTAAGAAACACAACTCTCATATAGTAACAATCTAGCAGATTATCTACTAGTGCATACAGAAAAAAGTTGAAGTTCCGTACCATTATCTACACAACATTAGACACAAAGATCGAGCAAAAAACGGCAAAAAATCACGTTTGTTGTATGGGAGCCACCCTTAAATATTCATTTTATTCTGTTTTTGTATTTTTTTTTTTATTATAGTGGCAACAGAAACACATCATCTGTGAAAAATTAACTGCCTAGCTATCACGGTTCATGAGATACAGCCTGGTGACAGACAGGTAGGCAGGCAGACAGACGGACAGACAGACAGACAGACGGACAGGGAAGTCTTAGTAATCGGGTCCCGTACGGCACCCTTCGGGAATAAAAACATTATTTCCTTTCGCAGGCGAACAAAATGAAGCCATCGATAATATTCTTCGACGAGATCGACGCGCTAGCGCCGGTCAGGAGCGTGAGACAAGAACAGGTGCACACCAGTGTCGTTGGTACTCTGCTAGCTGAACTGGACGGACTTTGCGACAGGTGAGGAGCCTTACGGCTCCAACGATTTTCATAAAAATTAGTATGCAGGGGGTTTCGGGGGCGATAAATCGATCTAGCTAGGTTTCATTTTTAGAAAACGTTGTTTTATCCGTGTTTTCGGGCAGTGAAAAACTGCTACAATATCATTAGAATACGAAGGTAAATTTCGCCACGATCTACAAAGTGGTAATAGCTCAGGTGGGAAGTCGGGCGGTCCCGAAACCAGAAGACCCCGGTTCGAGTTCAGTGGCCGATTATTTTTTTCCCCTTTTTCTTCCACCTTTTTTTTCATCGTATCTAAATATAACTTCAAAAAAACACGATTAACAAAAAAAAAACGACCTAAGCTCGGTCATCCAGGTACCTGCTATACTTAATACCGCGTCTTACTACGAGATGCCAACGAAAAGGCACAGTACTACTCGCTGTTACCATCCTCTTTTACTATGGGAACTATTGAAAAAGCGAAATTGAATTCCAAAAATTTTGCTATTTCATACTAAAGTAATACTCTCTCTCTCTCTCTCTGAGAGAAGGCCTGTGCCCTACAGTGGGACGTATATAGGATGCTTATGACACTAAAGTAAATTTTTTCTGACTTCAAAATTTAGAGTTCCCTTTTAATCTCCTCAAAGATGATCCAGCCGTCGTGTCAGCGGTTAGTTCCTGGTCCCAATCTGTTTTCATCTCAGTGCCAAGTGTGCCCCACCCACTACAGAGTCAGGTGCTCAGAGCGACCAGATTCGCTATGTATTTCCAATTGCAAGTTCGCCCTTCTACGTCCGTATAAGCCGATTCCTACCGGCTTTTCTTTTAGAAATCCGACTCACCAAATCCCAATTTGCTACACTCATAATGTCAGGCACTCCTAGTTCTCCATACAGTTTATCGAAACAACCCGGAGTGCTAAGCAATGCGCAACTCGGTTTCCCTTCATCAGAATTTCACCCTTCGCCGCTGCTCCTTACCCATTACTAGCACTGAGGCCTAATTACGCGCATCAAATCCTGAAGGATTCCTAACGTCTAGCTGTCCAATTCGGGCAGTATATTTTTTATTTCGATCTTATTTTATATTTTTTTCTTAAAGCAGAAGTAATTTCTAGAGACTAATTTCATTTTTTCAGCGATTTGTTAAGTTTATTATTATAAATTATTTATTTAAAATATTTGAAAGCGTGACGTCATATTTTTCGAGTGCACACGCCGAAACGTCGCGCAAACTGTCACACTTTGTTTCTGTGATTTGCTGTCACAGACGTTTTTTTCACAGACAAGGAAATGATATGCATATCACAGTTATGACAGCAAGTCTTTTTTTTAAGTAACGTAGTGTTGCCATATGTTATGTTTATTTTAAAATGTGACGTCATCAGAAGGTCAAATGAAGGTTATTGTTTTTTGGCAAAAATAACGCTCATCTTCCTTAATATTTATCTTAAATATAGAAAATATGGTTACTTAGATGTTAATCTCGAAATGGTTTTTGATTCAGCCCTCAAGAAAAAAAATTGTCTTTGCGAATTCCATACTAATAGCTGTCGCGAACGTCGGAATTCCGACAGGATTTCAGTGCGCATAATTAGGCATCTGACCACCGTTTCTCCGGCCAGGGGCGAGGTGGTGGTGATCGGCGCTACGAACCGCCTCGACGCGGTGGATCCAGCCTTACGGCGCGCGGGCCGCTTCGACCGCGAGCTCTTCTTCCCTCCGCCCCATGTCAGCGCAAGGAAGGATATCCTGGATATCTACACCCGGGAGTGGGAGCCACGGCCGCGGGCGGAGACGCTGCTAGCCGTGGCCGAGATGACTACTGGATATGGAGGTGAGACAATCCATCTGTGTATCTCCAGACAAATAAGTTAGCTCACTACTTTATAACGAGCTCCACGAAGCGATTAAGTAGCAACGTGAAGCTAAGGTCTAAAGATAATCAGATAATCAGAAGCATTCCGTTTCTGATAACCGTTTCCTAGTTTGGGATCAGGACACGTGATGTGAGGACGTTATTAAAATCGAGCTCCACAAAGCGCGTCGAGTCGCCCTAACGAGCTACGTAAAGTCGACTACGGGTAGTCGAGACGACTAACCGAGGTATTCAAAACTGGTATGGAAAAGAATTCCATGGTAATATACTTTAAGAAATGAGCATACCTTCAGTTAGGGTCAATGCTTCTGTGACTTCGATTTTCATTGGATGTCAAGAGCCGTAGGAATTGTGTAAGGGTCAATACTTCTGTGACTTCAATTATGATTGGATGTCAGAAGAGCCGTAGGAATTGTGTAAATTCATATTATCACATATTACACTTCTTGTGGCTTGAATAAATCGTAAAACGAAATTTAACAAAAAAAAAAAGAGCGTCATAGATTCTACATTTTTCTAATACCGTCAGAATTTTCAGATAGAATTTTCAGCTGAGAAGTTAGCTATTCTTGCGGTGTTTTTGTAAAAAGGAATTTCGTGAATAGAACGCAAATTGACTATATAATTATGTTCGTTTTTGTTACAGGGTCGGATCTCAAGGCGTTATGTTCGGAAGCGGTGTTGAAGGCGCTACGAAGGGTCTACCCGCAGGTTTACGAGAGTGAACACGCCTTAGTCATCGATACCAAAAACGTAAGCTCCGATTTCTTACTGTATTTCTATCCGTAGCACTGAAATATCAACCATCAACAAGAACTTGTTTGTTCAATCTTCTTTTAGCTAGCGCCACTCTATGGGGTAGACGAGTTCTCGAGTGGAGACCGCGGATCGGTAAACGTAATGTGGGACGTCCTCAGACTCGGTGGAGCGATGATCTTCGCAGGGCGGCTGGCAAGAGTTGGATGAGAGTAGCCGAGGACCGTGCTCAGTGGCGTGCTATAGGAGAGGCCTATGTCCAACAGTGGACAAGCATAGGCTGATGATGATGATGATGATGATGACTCTATTATTCGCCTTACAAAAAGTGCTTTGAGGGTTCAGTAGTGACTGAACTTAACCGATAGCGGTGAAGCTATCAAAATGCCGTTGAAAGTTGGTTAAGTTCGTTATTTTAAAAACCTATTTAGAGGCAAAAAATTCCACCCATGGCAGGACTTGACTTTAAAATTGTCCTCAGCACGGGTTAGTGCAACAAAAAGAATATAATAAGTTCGTTATGTTATCTAGTATACGGGCTAGCACCTTTCTGGGCCGCCTTTTTGCTGACTGAAGGCCTCGTAGGCCTCGTTGCCTGCGCCCGACAGTTGGCTTTTGCCTCTCAACAACAGCATACGTCTTCTAACATGTCCCACGATTGGCACATTTAAGAAGCGCTTGAAAGAGCATTATCTATCTCCGACACGACTTTCAGCCATATATTCATGTATTATATTTTTCAGGTATTTAGTTTATGCAGTTTATTTGTTTTTGCTGTTAGTAGGTTATTTAGGATTTTGTAGTTTATGTAGTTTATTTTGTACACGTATATAGAGCCGTTTTTTTAACTGCTTCTCCGACTCTCCAAGGTTTGCTGGAAGAGATCTCTTACAGAGATAAGCTCGCCTTTGTACATGATGTTTCGTGTGAAATAAAGTATAAGAATAATAATATGTAACTGTGCACGGTGTCTAACAAACATCATGAAGACCTGACCATCTACATCTGGTTCCGTCATCCCCCTCCGCCCTATAACCTACTACATCTACTGTGCGACAGGGTGTGAGTAGCACACGCCCTCCTGTGCTCGTAGTCCCATCTGATCAGTCGGTCCCGCAACGCTGAGGATCGTGGCCGCTGTGACGAGGATGGGTGTAGAGCGCTCGTAGTATGCGATATGAAAAACACTTGATTTGCCCCCGTACCCCAGTCAGCATAGTGATGAAACTATTTTTCTCTCGGCCTAGTTGGCCCCTCAGTTGAGTCTCGAGACTACCACTCCATAAAGAGTTAACGCAAAAAAAAAGTTACCTCCTGCGGTTGACTGGTAGAAAATGCTTGTGGCATTAAGTCCGCCGCATTCTACGATTTTTTTTAGTGCAATAAAAGTATCAATAAACAATAAATAAATAAAAATATAAGTTTAGTCATAAGGATGATTATGTCATCTCACTGTACAAGTTAAAACATAAATACGTACCGAACCGAAACACATAAAAACACAATATTCACACTTAGTATCGAAACCTGTACACAAACGAAACAGTAAAACATTGCAGGCGTCGTTTACCAATGTGAACGTTCGCAAATATTACGCAGAGCAAAGATTAGGAAAACAAAAAAGCTAACCACAATGTTAGTGTAACAAAGTCTTTGACTAGTGTCAGAGGATTTGCGGCGAATCATACAAAAACAAAAACCGGCCAAGTGCGAGTCGGACTCGCGGACGAAGGGTTCCGTATTCTTATCTAGCCGAACGCCTCCGAAGTGGTCGCTTTCCTAAAGCCGATCATCACCGAAGCTTCCTTAGACCCGCCCGTCATTGAGAACAAGGAGCCCCCGCCGCCGTTGCCAATAGGTAAAAAACCGGCCAAGTGCGAGTCTGACTGCACGAAGGGTTTCGTACCATTATCTATACAACATTAGACAAAGATCGAGACAAGATAGATTAGGTACATTGAGAACAGCGCCATCTATAGAAACCAACAAGAAGCGTTTAACATTTAATGGCGTGACGTTGGCGCTGTGAAGGTTACATAGATGGCGGCCAGATGGCGAGCGACGTTTGTTGTATGGGAGCCCCCTTTAAATATTTATTTTATTCGGTTTTTAGTATTTGTTGTTACAGCGGCAACAAAAATAAGTCATCTCTGAAAATTTAACCTATCTAGCTATCACGGTTCATGAGATACAGCCTGGTGACAGACAGACAGACAGACAGACGGACCCTTTGGGTGCGGAACCCTAAAAAAAATGGTTACCGTATCTTCCTTCTCTCACGACGTCATTCGCCACCAGGTGGAGGTGGTGAAAGCCGACCTGCTGACGGCAATGCACAGCCTGGTGGCGGCCGGCGCCCGCGCCGCGCCCCCTCCCGCGTGCGCGCTGCCCGCCCCCGCGCGCCCCCTGCTCGCGCTGCAGCTGGAGGCGGCGCGGGCGCTGCTGCGCCGGCTGCACACTCCTGACTCCGAGAGGAGGTAACACTCAATTCCCTCATTCACTCACTCACCTACTCACCCACACCTACTCACACACTCACTCACTCACTCACTCACTCACTGTCTTCGGAAATCCCCAGTTAGCCGCCAGCTGGAGGCGGCGCGGGTGCTGCTGCCGCTTCGCACTCCGAGCGGAGGTAACTCACATACAGGCCGGCAGCCCACATTCGTCCACCGCTGGATGTCCACAGTCTCGTTCTCATCTAGCCGTCATTGGAAACGTCAGACTGCCGGTTCAGTAAGCCCCCTCCCCTCCCCCTGACTCGGCGAGGAGGTAACGATGTACTGTTGAGGCTCTCACACCCAACCCATTAGCCACAGTCCATTGTTAGATGTAAGCCTCACCCAACTGTTGTATGTAGGCACGCCGCTTCTTCCCGTTCTTCGACCAGGAACTGACATGGAACCAACCGACCGACTGCCGATTTAGTAACCCGCGCTACTGCGGTTGGTATACCTATCACTAAGAGAAGGTAACGATTACGCTGCTTGAGTAATTAAATCCAATCTAGCAGCCTACATTCGTTTATGCTAGGTATAAGCCGATGGGGTAGACGAGTTCTTGAGTGGAGACCGCGGATCGGTAAACGTAGTCTAGGACATCCTCAGACTCGGTGGAGCGATGATGTCCGCAGGGCGGCTGGCGAGAGCTGGATGATAGTAGCCGAGGACCGTGCTCAGTGGCGTGCAATAGGAGAGGCCTATGTCCAGCAGCCGATGATGATGACGATGAGGTATAAGCTTTCACCAACTGCTAGGAGCCCCAATCCACATACAGTCCAGCAGTCCACATCCGCACACCGCTGGGTATCCACCCCTACTGCCGCTTCAGTTTGTTAGTGCTACAGGCTTAGGGCTTTCACATGGAACCATCCGTCAGCCGCTCTAGTAAGGGAAGCACACCGTAATGTTGATTCGTTCGAGACTCGATACTTCGAACTTTCCAACATCCTGTTTTTGTCTTCCTAACTTCCCATCACCTGACCATCAGCAACTATCACTATGTCGCCCAGCGTACTGTTGATTCCTCCTAGACGCGAGGCTCCCAAACTTTTTAACCCTTATTCGACCATAGGGATAACAGTTCCCACTTTAAATTGAACCTTACCACCCTGAGATAAAGTCCAAAACCAATGAAAAATGTATACTAGCTATGGCCGTTTAAGGGTTAACACCCTGTTTTTGTCTTCGTAACGCCACGTGGCCTAGCAACGACGCGGCGGTAGCGGAGCGGTAGAACGCCGGCTTCTCATTCGGTAGGTCGCGGGTTCGAATGCCTTCATGTACCAATGACTTTGTATTCTAAGTTACGTACATTTGTGAAGTTACAGTAGCAATACCACTCGCTAACCGTGAAGGAGAACATCGTGAGGAAACCCTAGCGTCGGACGTACTTACATACCTCAGCACAGCTACGTACAATGGAAATCTCCAGTCGAACTAGGACTAGAACACGTAGCCTAACAAGAGCCCTCTGTCCACAGTATAGGCGACACCTCTATGTCGCCCAGCGTACTGTTAATCACTGGCGAGTGCGCGGACGGCTGGCTGGCGCCGGCGTTACTGGCCGCGCTGGAGCCGTGCGCCGTAAAGCAGCTCAGTGCGGCGGCGCTGCATTCCGCCCTCGCCTTTAGTCAGGAGCAGGCCCTCATATCGGTAAGGACTGCTTTTTACGGTTCCGTACCCGATGGGTGCCAAACGGGAGTCTATTACTAGGACTTCACTGTCCGTCTGTCTGGCTGGCTCTCTGTCACCAGGCTGTATCTCGTGAACCGTGATAGCTAGGCAGTTGAATTTTTTACAGATGATGTGTTTCTGTTGCCGCTATAACAATAAATAATAAAAATAGAATAAAAGAAATATTAAGACGGCTCCCATACAGCAAACGTAATTTTTTTTACCGTTTTGTGCTCGATAATATCGATAGCGGCAATAGGCAGACGCTTGAAATATTCACAGAATATTTAGTTCTGTATTCGCTTTAAAAATAAATACTTAAATTAATATTGAATAAATATTTAAAGGTGGCTCCCATACAACAAACGTGATGTTTTGTCGTTTTTTCTCGATGTTTGCGTCTAATGTATAGATAATGGTACGGGACCCTTCGTGCGTGATTCCGTTTCGCACTTGGCCGATTTTCTTATTATACTTTGTTGCACACGAAACATTCAGCAAACAGAATGTAAATTCTTTACGTTGTAAATTATTGATTTCTGATTTCTTTTAACAGGACTTTACATAAGAAATAACACGTACAAAGCTTTACGGCCTTATTCATAAAAACACGATTCCTCTATAGTTGGGCCAAATTCGATAAAGAATGTTTAATAACAAAGCGTTGCCTAGTAACCAATGACATGCATATACTGACAACCTTTTTCTATGAAACAAACAGTATTGATTTGTAATAAAAAAATTGTTTGAATAATGAAAATCACTGCATGCATACATACATATATAATCTCACGCCTGTATCTCAGAGGGGTAGGCAGAGACCAGGGGCTCCCTGACGACCCTGACAGATCAAGATCACTTTTGCTTCATCAACATTCACTGCAATACGTAGACAAATCTAAACTACTTTTGCTTTACTTGTGATAAATGCAGTCATTATGAAATACTATTATGTATTCTGTGGTAATAATGACCGGCCAAAGTAATTATAAATGTTGAATATCTAACCTAACCTATTTTTATCACTGGCTGGTTATGAAATAAATTAATAAATATCGCATCATATAGGTGCATTGCTCTGATTCCGAGATAAGTAGCTTAAGCACTTGTGTTACGAGATATCAAACTCAACAGTGGAACTACAAATATATATACTTGAATTGATATATTCACATCCAAACAGAACAAATAGAAATGTTCATACCACGAATGTTTGTCCTGAATGGGAATCGAGCCCAAAACCCCTCGCGCATACGGTAGGAACACTACTAAATGCGCCATCGGGCCAGTAATTATGTATAATAATAACCAATTGATCACATGTATATAGGATAGTAATCTCAGAACACAAAAAGAAGGAGAAGTGTTATAATGGCCCGTTTGCTAGAAAACCGATGTCGCCACTTACTCACACAGCTACATTGTCCTCATAATCTCTATTTGATTACAACATAAACAACCGGCTCACTATTCGCTGTTTACACAAATGAAACAGCCAATGAGAAGAGCAGCACAACATTAGTGATGGGGACGAAAAAGTACATTATCGATTATACTTTAAAAAAATCGTACATCGTACAAAAACTTTTTTGTACATTATGTCGATTTTTTTCTTGCCATCTATACCTAAATAGTAACTAATTATTTCTCTAAGTCGCGTAGTCTGTAACTAGTTTATTTCGTTGTAGTAATCCTTTGCAAAAGGCTGCCTAAGCTTTTATTTTTACAGGCTTTGCCTACCAATGTGTTAATTCCTAAATATGTCAGTTTTGTTCATACCTACCTATTGTATAATTCGTGAATTCCGTTTCATCGTAAATTCTAATCATACAAATATTCTAAATGACAAAGTTTAGAGAAAATTTGCTGATTTACCTACAAAATGTAGGTATGAAAACCTACATAGGCGACGAAACGACGTTGGCTGTGCCGCGCCGCTTGAATATAATTCAAAACATATCGCCTGCGTAATTTTTGTTTGAAGCGGCAAGATGCCTGCGCCTTGCCTTCACCTTATGCGCGTTTTTGTATAGCGCACACCTTAAAAAATCTAGAACTACTTATTTTAACTCGTGAATTAATTAGCAGTGACTGTAGATGTTTCTGAGCTTGGATTAAAATTTTCATTGCCTTAGTTGCACTACAGTTAACCATTTACTTAGCGAAATTCTCAATTCAGAAACTGGCCAAAAGAAACTTGTGAAACATAAACTTAAAGAAACTTTCGAAACACATTTACATTAAAAAGATAACATCATCATCCGACTGAGATCCTGCAGAGAATATTTTACTGTTCCCTTAAAAGGTAAATATTTATTTAGCACTTGTTGACATTGTTCAATGTTTTGCGTGATTTTTTTTTTCGAGGTTTTTTTGTTCAATCGACATAAATCTACCAGTTTCTGGGCCTTCGGCAACTCGTTGCTGTATCTAAAATACAAAAAGTATGCATTTGTAAAAAATCTAATATTTTTTTATTTATACAGGGCTATTTTTAAGTTAACACAATTCCTGAAACACGTCAATTAAAGTAAGTCATTTACAATAACTTTGTTTTACGACTTTTGAAAACTCGATGTTATATTTTCAACTTTGTTCATATGATTTTTCGATTTTCTAGTCTGTGGCGGCGCTATATGAACGATAAATTATGTGTTCAATCGAATGGACATTCCTCTATGTCTGACAATTATTTACAGGGGGCTTTGACATTCGCAGCATTTTTTGACAAAAAAATATCCCTTACTTCCAAGGGGATCTAAAATATTAAATAAATTATGAAAATATTAAAAACATTACCTGGTCACCTGTTATTTCTTCAGGAACGCATGTTTCAACAGTAACAATATCCGAAACTTTCTAATACGGATCTAAAATAGTAAATAAATTATTAAATTATTGAAAACACTACATTTACTTTATTTTAAATTAATCGAATTTCATTTATAAGATTAAGCTCATAAAAAATTATAAGAATATTATTTAGCACCATAACCACATCACCTGACTTGTTTCTTTAGAAATACTTTCTTTTGCAGAGTTATGTGTCGTTGCGTACTTGCGTCCATTGTCACCTGAAATAGAGAATCAGGATAAAGTAACAATCGAATATTCCACAACATGTAAAATATAATTATGCCGTAATTTTAGATATATTGGTACCTCAACATTTATGGAACTCCTTATTAGCGGTATTTTCAAAGCAGGACCTGCCCACGTTAATATTTTTTCCACTCTGCAGCATCTGGAAACATTTCTCCGTAAAATGGATGGAGCAACCGGTATTTGATTTGAGAGGAAGCCAGTTAAGCAATCTCCTTGTAGTTTCAATTCATTTATCTTTCCTATTAGGGTCTTTGGGAAACCTGAAATTAAATCTTTATTAAAAACTTTTTGAAATACGTGGTGAAAAGTAAGCCTGTTTATATTACGACAAAATCTGCCACTAAAGTAGAAGCTTCCTTAGCAACTGAGGTCCACGTGGACGGAGTCGCGGACAATAGCTACCTAGTCGTACAATATAATTGGTTCTAGTAATTTTGGAAGTCTGGACGAACGAGTGTAAATGCGACGAAGTATCGATACTTAATCAGTCTGGAAAGAAAGCAACTACCCCATCACTATGACTCCCGCTGACACCTACTGGTGACTTTGACAGTTCACGGCAAATACATGCGGCCGTACCACGAAACATCGCAATTCATCGCATAGAACAATAGTCAGTTTCGCGAGACAGTCCATTGCGGGCTTGCTTTTCCATGTTAGAAAACCTCCACGAAAATTCTACATAAAAACAGCAGTGGAGTAAACCCAACGATATAAATACGTCTCATTTATGTTCTTAGTACTGGAATGCATATTGCACAGGAAAATTATTATAATTATGATTTTTCGTAGTTTAAAGATGGATATAGTGAGTAAAATAGGCTTACCGGTGAAAAGACACTGCACTGTTATTTGAATAGCATGTATCACTGCGATTTCTGTAGGTAATCAGGCATTTTTCACATATGTTACGGCGATAGCGGGCGCGAGGCGATTGACGGCCATATTTAAAAGTTTCGCCGAGGTTAGCCCAACCGGGCTAACGTTGGTCGACAGTGCCACGCCCATATGGCACTTCTCCTTCTTTTTGTGTTCTGAGATAGTAATAGTAATTGAAAAATGTAACTTTGTTTTATGAGTCAATCATTTATTAATGTTTTGAACACGGGCAGCTTGAAGCTTGACGTTTGACCAGACTTAATTGTCTTCGCTACTGGCAGAACTTGATAGGCATGAAGAACTTGTCTCCCCTGTCACTTGAATTATAAACTCGTCTATTACGCTATCAGTTATTCTATCAAGTTCTGCCATTTTTCTTTCTTCTTTAATCACGTGTTTAATACACTTTTGCCATGCAGAGTTACTTTAAATGAAATTAATGTTTGTAACATCTGAATTTTAGCAATGTCAGATATTTTGTAGGGTTTTCACGTTTGACTATAAATTATTTTATTTTTTATTTTCGCTTATTTACTGTTTTAGCTAAGTTCTATGACTGATTTATGTGAAATGTGTTGTGAAAATAATAAACCTATCAATATTACTGTGTAAAATGCTGTAATCAAATCAATAATACCAAAAGTATACTGTATTTTTTTAGCTCGCTTTGTGATGACCCTAAATTGCTTTGTTTACATTTATTCTTTATCGAATATGGCGCAAGTATATCTAAAGTACTCCTATGAGGCAGTTTCAGACCTACCGAATATACACTAAAAAAAATCATTAAAATCGGTGAAACCGTTTCGGAGGAGTTCGATAACAAACACTATGACACGAGATTTTTATATATTAGACTACAAGCATTATCTATCTAATGGGCTCATTACATATTTTATATACTGTGAAGTAATTTCCATTCATAAGATTATAATATTATTTAATGCACCCCAGGAAAAAACAAACACATCTACATATTTTTACAAAGATACAGTACAATTCGCGGTGCTATTGCTCATAGCGACTTTTACCAGTCAACCGACATTGACACAGCTCTCAGGTCATTGGCTCGCCGCAGATATTCTCGGAGTGCCGTCGCGCGGAGGGCGGCTGCGTGCTGTTCGTGCGCGACGTGGCCGGCCTGTGCGCCGCGCTCGGCCCCGCCGGCGCCGCGCTGCTGGCCGCGCTGTGGCGGGCGCGCGCCGCCGGCGCCGGCACCCTGCTGCTGGCCACCTCCGCGCAGCCGCTGGCTCTGCTGCCGGCTCCGGTAAGCGATGTCCCTCCCTGCAGATATTCTCGGACATGATGCCGGTGCGCTGGGCCCCGCCGGCGCCGCGCTGCTGGCCGCGTTGTAGCGGATGCGCGCCGCCGGTGCCGGCCCGTGAAGCCGTTTTTTCCTTTTATTTAGGATATTAACAGTATTTTCGGGGATATTGTCATTGCGCTGTGGCGAGCGCCGGCGGGGCCGGCACGCCGTGCTATCCCGCTATCAGCGGCAAGCACGCTGCGGCCGGCTACTGTTGCCGAGCCGCTGGCTCTACTGGCCGGACCGGCAAATGACGTCTCCCGCCGCAGATAGTGTTAGGGCTGCCCTGTGGCGGGCGCGCGCCGGCGCAACTAGATCCCTGAACCCTACAAGATCTGTATAAAGAGCTTTCCGATATAGGCAGAGTGACACGATCGCCACACGGATCGGAAAGCTACACCACAAGCTACATCTATGGTCCTGTTTTATTTATTCGTTTTGTCTGTTGTGTATTTAATTTTCCTTCTGTGTTGTGCATATTATGTTACTTATGTGCTTATTTTATTTCTGTGATGTATCTTGTTGGTATAATAAATGTCTTTCTTCTTCTTCTTCTTCAAGTGCACACCCAGTAACGTGTAAATTCACCCCGTGAAAGCCTCGCTACTCCACACGTGTTAGATTTTACTTCAGTAACTTAAATGACGCTGCTGAAACGATCCCGCTTCTGATATTGGTCTGTTACTCCTCACTTCAAAGAATCATCGTTCACTGCCAGTTCCATGGAGAGCAATATAATAGATGCTCCTCGTTTTAAGTTAAAGATTTTTTGTACGGAACAACATTTGAGTGTATTTAGTAATTTTTCCACATGGACATTTTACAGAGTGACCACCCCCGCCATTCACACATTCAGTGACAACCCTCGCCATTTTACAAAAGGCATATTTTTTCTTATTTCTTACCAGCGTGTGTGCGTGCAGTGACTGATGAATGTTCTTGAAGCGAACGAAGTTGGTCAGGATTGTGGCAAGTGGTAAATTTCGGCCTACCCCTCCGGCATACAGGCGTGAGTTTATGTAATATATTTCTTACTTTGTTGCAGTTCCAAGAGCTCTTCCCGGCCTATATGGACTGCGTGTACGAAATGCGCGAGCCGAACGCCTCCGAAGTGGTCGCTTTCCTAAAGCCGATCATCACCGAAGCCCCCTTAGACCCGCCCGTCATTGAGAACAAGGAGCCCCCGCCGCCGTTGCCAATAGGTAAAAAACCGTTCAAGTGCGAGTCGGACTCGCGCACGGAGGGTTCCGTACCATTATCTATACAACATTAGACAAAGTTCGAGACAAGGTAGATTAGGTACATTGAGAAGAGCGCCATCTATAGAAAGCAACAAGAAGTTAACATTGACATTTAACGACATGACATCGGCGCTGTAAGGTTACATAGATGGCCGCTAGATGGCGAGCGCTGTCTTTAGACAACGTTTGTTTTATGGGAGCCCCCTTAAATATTAATTTTATTCTGTTTTTAGTATTTGTTGTTATAGCGGTAAGAGAATTTCATGATCTGTGAAAATTTTAACTGTTTAGCTATGACAGTTCATGAGATACAGCCTGGTGACAGACAGACAGGCAGACAAACAGGCAGACGGACAATGGAGTCTTAGTAATAGGGTCCCTTACCCCTTTAGGTATGGAGCCCTAAAAGCAAGAGCAGGTCCTAGAGCCTTATAGACATATACTTTTTCAATAGAATGATATAAGCACGTGATTTGTCTGTATTTGGTAGTTGTATAACCCGCGCAAATTTAATTGGCATTTCTCGCGAAGTAGATCAATTAGCGCGAGGCGTCGAGTTATACTATGTATTAGAATGCGATTTATTGTCTGGACTACCAATAGTAACATAACATAACGTGCCGTCGGAGTAGGGCTCGCTAACGAAACCGCCGTTTTAAAACGCAACAATAATTTCGCATAGATTTACCTATTCTTGTAAATTTGTAAATATTGCATCGAGTTGTTTCTATCCTTCAACCTACACTCCACAGCGTAGTAAAAAAGAAAAATCGGCCAAGTGCGAATCGGACTGTTGCCGTTATTAATATTGAGCAAAAAACGGCTCAAAATCACGTTTGTTGTATGGGAGCTCCACTTAAATATTTATTTTATTCTGTCTCTAGTAATTATTGTTATAGCGGCAACAAAAATACATCATCTGTGAAAATTTCAACTGTCTAACTATCACGGTCATGAGATGCAGCCTGGTGACAGACGCACGGACGGACGGACAGCGGAGTCTTAGTAATAGAGTCCCTTACCCTTTGGGTACGGAACCCTAAAAAGGGGTATAACGCCGTCTCCGTCCCACCCAGCGCCGCCGCCGCCGCCGGCCCGCGAGAGCGCGGAGGACATTGCGCGGCGCAAGCGCAAAGAAGATTACAAGCTGCGCGAGCTGCGGATCTTCCTGCGCGACATCTGCCGGAAACTCGCCTCCAACCGACGCTTTTATAAGTTCACCAAGCCGGTGGATTTGGAAGAGGTACGGTTTTTACATGGTTCACTCGCATCTAACGTGAGCTTATATTTTTATATGGTTCACTCGCCCCCAATCGACGCTTTTATAAGTTCACCAAGCCGGTGAATTTCGAAGAGGTACGGCTTTTAACGCAGCGAAGGACGCCTGTCAGCTCGCTAGACCGACGATCTGAGGCAGATGGCTGGCAGCGGCTGGATGGGGACGGTGGAGGCCTATGTGCATCAGTGGACGACTACGGGCTGATTGATTGATTGATTGACGGTTTTGAATTTGTTCACCTCTTGTAGCGATTTTACTAGAGGTTCTGCTGCAGATGCCGCGCTGTAATTTTGAACGTCGTAACTTAGCGGCTCTAGTCTAATTACTTTGAAATGCGAAGAGTGTTTAAAGGTGATGGGCGCCGAGATAAATAAGGTTTTAAGGTTAAAAGAGTTGGTTTTTAAGAAATGAGTTGGTACCTTACTACTTTTGTTTGTTCGCGTCGGACCGACTTCGTGAAGATGACAAATGAAATGTTAAGATTTGAACTCAAACTCAAATTTGAAAAAAATACGATCAGTCTGCTATTCCATCATCCTAGAACTGCATATCGTATTAATAAAATTATGAACCTCCGTCTCTCTCCCGCAGGTCACAGACTACTTAGAAATAGTGAAACAGCCCATGGACCTGGAAACCATGATGACAAAGGTTGACATGCACAAGTACAACTGCGCCAAGGAGTTCCTTGACGACATCGACCTCATTTGTGCCAACGCCCTCGAGTACAACCCTGATAGGTATGTGATTGGTTGAATTGAATTGAAAAATTCTTATGTGATTAGTTGAATTGAATTGAAAAAGTCCGCCACATTGCCATTGTATTTTTTACTTATGTGCAATAAACGTATTAATAATAATAATATTACACTAAAAAAACAATTTTGTACAAAGGCGAGCTTAATACTTGGACTTAAGCTCGACAAAGTTCTGATGTCAATCCCACTTCTGATAAACAAACATTTGAATTTGGTCTTTTGCTTTCTTTCACTTTTGTGCAGGTTTTGATCAGCACAGTATGCTACTACGTAAGTCCTACTCCTTAACCTACTCTGAACTGTCGAATACATACATATTTTGACACTTCGGACTCTTCAAAATGGTTAACCCGATAGAGTGGACAGTTACGTGATAGAAGGGCAGATCCGTACAGTCGTTTTCCTGAAATTACATTACGCCAGAGCCGATGCTGATTGGGTAAAAAAATTATTTCAATCCACAAGAGATTGGATAACAGTATCTTTGAGTCCAATTTTAATAGCTAGTTTGTTTTGCCATCGACACGATAAGAAGAACAGTAGCTCGCTCACATACATACAATAGATTATTTTTTTGGGGTTTTGTACCCAAAGGGTAAGGGACCCTATTACTAACAATCCGCTGTCCGTCCATCCGTCCGTCTGTCACCAGGCTGTATATCATGAACTGTGATAGTTAGACAGTTGAATTTTTCACTGATGATGTATTTCTGTTACCGCTATAACAACAAATACTAAAAACAGAATAAAATAAATCTCTAAGGGGGGCTCCCATACAACAAAGGTGTTTTTTTTGCCGTTTTTTGTTCGATATTAATAACGGCAGCAGGTAGACACTTGAAATATTCAAATGTTGTGTAGATAATGGTACGAAACCCTTCGTGCGCGAGTCAGACTCGCGCTTGGCCGGTTTTATAGATATTACAGTCTTACCATCATTCATTAATCGTTACATGCACACACGCCGGTTTCGGGTACTTTTATCGAGGAAGCGAAAGTGATCTGTCAGGATCGTGGCAAGTGGTAGTCCCTGGTCTCTGCCTACCCCTCTGGGATACAGGCGTGAGTTTATGTATGTATGTACATTCATACCATTTGTAATATGTGCAGTTATTTTACTGTATTATCTCTTCAACGTTCCGTGTGGCGCCGGATTGAAAATAGCGTCACTCCATTTCCTTACGTGGATGTCGTAGAAGGCGACTAAGGAAATAAATTACCAGGAGACCGGCAGCAGCGTCTTCCTGAGATTCCAACCGCATACTGCGATCGCCAACCCGCCTGCTAAGCGTGGCGATTATGGAAAAACCTCTCATGGTTATGAAAACCATGAGGGAGGCCTGGGCCCTGCAGTGGGCGTCAAATGGCTGATGATGATGATGATGATCTCTTCAACGCTCAATCTCTGGCTAGAAGTGGGCTGATGCTCAGCAGTGCGACATTTAGCCCATTAAATTTTGGTAGTATTTAACCCAATATAGGTGTAATAGGCCGGTTGGCTGATATATGTGTATGGAACATTTTAGTTCTGAGAGTAACAAAAACACATTTGATTGTTTCATTGGTGTGTGCTTTTCTATTGATGTTTTAATTTAATCACTGCATTTTCTCCCACTTTTCATGTCGCTCTCAAAGGGCTAGAGGGATGTATAGGTATGATAAACATGAAACAAAGTTTTTAAAGTAGTTATTATATTTGATCTCACAATAAACATATTTTATGCATATTATATGAATTATATGAATATTAATTGTATGTAATTTACATCCCTTAAACCTTTTGCCTCACACATCAACGCAATGCTTAGATATCACTTGTAATCGCTTTTGTTTTTGTATTGTTTATTCATAATATTTATATGTAAAGTTCGTACATGAATAAAGTTGCTAAAAAAATTTTACGATATGTACACCGATTGATGTATCCTGTTGGAAATTTATCACATATCACGACGGATTCTGATGCCGCTAAGATTGTCCTTGAAGTGGCATATTTTATGTATGTAAAATATATAACATATAATGCTTACTTTCCTCTTATATAATTATTTATGTAGCAAATATATTAGTGGACATTTAAGCAGAACTTTAGTCATTATTAACCCCCCTTCACGTTTTCAGCAAAAGTAAGCACCCCCTTCTATGCTTACATAAATGTTGGTACCCATATGTTTCTTTCCGTTCAGGTTTCTTTGAGTATGCTTTTCGCTTTCAAGCATAGACAAGTAGGGTTGTCATGTGTTCAAATCACAATCTACTCAATTTTGCAAAAAAGTCCGAAAAAGTAAATAAATAAATACTGCTGACGTAATTAACATTCAGACCCTTCCGTCCGTGCTCATATCATCAAAAATAACCAGAGTCCCCAGTGCCCCTTTGATTGGTTGATTAATTAATCATCTATTGATTCATTGATCGATTGCCATAAACATGCCTTAGTGCTCACGTAATACATGAACCTCTTAGATACTTTTCTACTCCCACAAGTGATCCATGATACAGTTCCCTGCAACAGGAAATCGTTGGAAAAGCAATTCTGGCACGAGGCGTGCTCCCTGCGCGATGTGAATAATCAAAGAATCATGTATCGTTGATGCATTGATCCATTGATTTATGATTCATTTATTCATTGATAGCTACAAACATGATTTGGTGCTTACGTAATACGTGAATGACACATTGCATACGTCTCTTGACTTACAAGTGATCTATCATACTGTTCCCTACAACAGGACGTCGTCGGACAAGCAAATCCGGCACGAGACGTGCTCTCTGTGCGTACCCCGCTCATCGATGTGCAGATGGACGGTGATTTTGAATAAAAGAATCATGATTAATTGAGCCATTGATCCATTCATTGATTGATTGTCACAAACATGCTTTAGTGCTTACGTGGCGCGTGAATGACCCTTTGCATACGTAACAAGTGATCTATGATGCTTTTCCCCGCCCCAGGACGTCGTCGGACAAGCAAATCCGGCACGAGGCGTGCTCTCTGCGCGACCACGCGCACGCGCTCATCGATGTGGAGATGGACAGTGACTTTGAGCTCGAATGCCAGCAGATCGCGGGCAGGCGGCGAGACGACGGCGCACCTGGGGACGCTGATCTGCCCGACTTTATTTACACTGCTTCGAACTTACGTAAGCGAGTCGTTATTAAGCGTGTTTGTAATTTACCATTGTCGGAGCCGCTTTTCCGCTGGACGACAGTCCAGTGATTGCATGCCCGAGTATCGATGTGGATTTCGGGCTCGAGGTGAACATTTCTACAGATATACGAATTAATTGTTAATAACTAATAATTTAGTTTTTTTTTTATGTAGCCCATATACGTTCCAGTGCACAGGCCTTCTCTCAGAGAGAGTGAGTATGGGCTTAATCATCACGCGCACCCACCGCGGATTGACAATTTCAAGCGCTGAGGTAGGAACATCTCAGACACTCAGGTTTCCTCACGACGTTTTCTTTCGCCGTTAGCGAGTGGTATTGCTACATCTTCACAAATGTACGTAATCTAGAAAAAAAAAGTCACTGGTACATGCCGGGATCCGAACTCACGACCTCCCGAATAAGAGGCCGGCATTCTACCGCTTCGCTTTCACCGCTCTAATGATCTCTTAATCGTAATTAATTACTGAACCTAATCTTTAATAATAACGTTTATAAGACGACTCCAATTTTTATAAGGGACGACCCAGGCGGGCATGCTTCGACTAAATAGGGATATATTAGCAAAGGGCAAGATAAAAAGTACCCGAAACCGGTGTGCGTGCGTGCAACGACTAATGAATGTTGAGGAAGCGAAAGTGATCTGTCAGGATCGTTGCAAGTGGCAGTCCCTGGTCACTGCCTGCCCCTCTGGGAGACAGGCGTGAGTCTATGTATGTATGTAATTTTTATTTTTGCACCCGTAGACGTGTCCCAAGTGTCACTCGACGCGAGCAAGGTTGCGCAGACGCCTCAGAACGGCGACAAGAGCGAGGGTCACTCGGCCAAGCGCAAGCGCCGCCGCCTGAACGCCTGGAGCAAGGGCTTCGTCGCGAAGCGTCCGAAGACCACCTCTAAGGTACTAACGACACATTACTTGCTCACTCTTCAAAAATTTGCAAAATGCCTCCTTGGCCTCAAATATAAACATTAAACGACAATAATGTCAAAAGAGAGGAGACATTTTCTTTTACTTTCGGTCATAGGAGGTAGTTCTTCGTTGGTTTTGTCACCGACACGGTGAGAAGAAGATAGTAGGTAGTAAAAAACCGGCCAGATGCGAGTCGGACTCGCGCACGAAGGGTTCCGTACTATTAATTATGCAACATTTGAATATTTCAAGTGTCTATCTTGTCTGCTGCCAGGCTATCGATATCGAGCAAAAAACGGCAAAAAAATCATGTTTGTTGTATGAGAGGCCCCCTTGAATATTTATTTTGTTCTGTTTTTAGTATTTGTTGTAATAGCGACAACAGAAATACATTATCTGTGAAAATTTCAACTGTCTAACTATAACTACCACGGCTCATGAGATATGGCCTGGTGACAGACGGACAGACGGACGGATGGACAACGGAGTCTTAGTAAATAGGATCCCTTACCCTTTGGGTACGGAACCCCAAAAACCAGCCTGCTTAGTTTTAATACACGCAGATGCTTATGTTGTCTAACTAGATTTATCTCTGTGCACTCGGCATACATTTAATTTCGGATAGTTTCTCCCTAGATGTTATCTGTTGATAGAAATCATTAAAATACTGAAAGCAATAATCAAGTCGGAAAGCTATTTCTTATCAAGTTCGTGCTAGGTCATTCATTCATCTTATTCAATAAATACTCCGTGTATGGCTCCGTGTATGTATGGTAAAAATGTATGGCTCCGTGGACTGATAGCCAAATCTAAGTCTTCAATATGAATTCCTTGACCCACAGTCCTTCAACAAAGAGATCAGCATGATAACGGACGAGGAATCCAAAGAAAACAAGCCAATCACATCGACACCCCTACCTAACGGCGAGGGGCACTCAACCGAGGAGAGCGGATCGGACGAAGACGCGCCACTGCGCCGGCGCCGACCCGACGACTCGGATTCCGCCATCTTTAATATCACGGCGCAGGAGGTCAAGACTGTTGTGCTGGGGAGGTGAGGATTTTGTTTTGTTTGTGTTTGGGGCGGCCATCTTTAATATCACGGCGCAGGAGGTCAAGACTGTTGTGCTGGGGAGGTGAGGATTTTGTTTTGTTTGTGTTTGGGGCGGCCATCTTTAATATCACGGCGCAGGATGTCAAGACTGTTTGTGCTGGGGAGGTGAGGAGTTTGTTTTGTTTGTGCTTGGGGCGGCCATCTTTAATATCACGGCGCAGGAGGTCAAGACTGTTTGTGCTGGGGAGGTGAGGATTTTGCTTTGTTTTGTTACATCTTGGAAGATGACGTGTTTGAAGTAAATTGTAGGTAGCTAAAAGCTGTAAGAAATATGTATGAAAAACTGGGAGCATGAAATTCGGGGATGGGCGCCCTTGGCGACTAATTAAAATTTCTTCATAGTGAACAGCAGGAGAACTGTGTATATAGTGGTCTTTTGTTATTTTGTAAGTCTGAGAATAGGTCGTAGGCTAATTAATACGGCAAAACAAAGTTGGCCAGGTCAGCTAGTAGTTACATATTAAACGGGTCTAGTAATAATTGACAATAATAATTCACAGTAATTGACTGTACTCGCCACTTCAGTCTACCCGTGACCACGGCAGCTGCAACATTGCCGAAACTTTTGGAATTAAGATAATTAAATTCTACCCAATAAATAATCGCAATTAGGCTCGTTTAATATATTACTATGCTAGATTGTCATACAGACCGTATCATATTACTTTAAAATTGGTTTAATAGTTTACTTCGCTTCTTTCGCAGTCCAACAAAGTCGAGCGAGCGACTCACAGCTAAGACATCACCAAAGAAACGAAACTCCGGCCATGAAACTTCAAGTAGAGGTGAGCATACTCAATTTACCTCCGACCCCTTATATTTTTTTACAAGGACATAACATTTATATTTTCGTTTTTTTTTTCTATTTCATCATCATCTTCATCAGCATCAGCTCACCTTTGCCCACTGCTGGGTCACGCCATATTTTGTGGCCCCTCACATCGGTTCCGTTTGATTCTCCGAGTCCTGTCTACTATCTTTACTAACCTTTAAATTAGGTTTTCCTAGCGGCGGTCTATAGTTTCTGCTGTTACAATGTACAGAAATACACGTTGCTGACAGTCGAATACTGGAAAACCAGTATTTACGGGGTTTCCCAACTACAGCTGTCAAAATATGTAACGGAAAACTAATCACATTTCTTCTAGCTCCGCGAACTCCTCGCACAGAAAAATCCACTCTCTTCATCTAGCTCTAACGCCACTTTCCCTTGTCGCAGATGCGGAGAAAGTACTGATAAACAAGACTGAGCTAGACAACCTACTGTATAAGAACGTGAAGGCGCTTCGCTCGATAGGGCTGCAGGCGCTCCTAGACTTACACTCCCAGCTAAGTACCGTCCTCCATAGATACTCTAGAACCTTCGACCGGACTGCTTTACCGCAAGAGTATCAGACTGTCATCAGTAGATACGTCCATCAGCTGAGCAAGAAATGAAAGCGGTCACTCGGGTGTGTGCGTGCGAAACAGTCACGCTGATGTGTACTCAAGAGCGGCGGGTCAAAGTCGAGTTTCCTTTGCCGGCGTTGATGGAAACCGTGGTCGCGCTGGCACGCGTGAGTGACGTCATATCTGGCTCTGTTCCACTGTACATTAATAGAATGGACAAGGAGGTAGTGATGTCAGTTGCGCTGGATAACGCCTAGTTGGGACCTATTGTGTTTACTGAAAGTGTTTTTAGGTCTTGTCCGTCGTTCTTTGCGTTATTAATCCATTACTATCGTTGCTAAATATTGTAAGTAGAGTTGAGTGTTTTTTTTATTCCTCTAAAGTGCGGAATGCCCGAAATACATACGTCAGTTACAGTTTAACTTTTTTTTCTGATTGATTGATATATTGATTTCGAGATATTGAGGCTTACGTAATTTTGTTACGCGCTTCTATTTAACAGCGTCACTAGGAAAACTGTAAGACTACAAATAAAGAGCTTCTCATTCGGGAGGTCGTGGGTTCGAATCCCGGCATGTACCAATTACTTTGGTTTACAAAACACTGGCGCCAGCGAGGAAAAAGATCATAACTTTTTTTTTTACAGATCGAATTTGCAAAAAGTGTCTGTACAATCTCCTAATCATGTTAATAGTGATTTCATGATGTCATGATGATGTGAATAGTGGCCGTGAACCTGAGGCAAAAAACCTAGGACTAGATTGATAGTAATCAAACAAAAACTGTACAAAAACGGCCGTTTTTGGCATAAATGCTATCTAGTCCCAGGTTTTTTGTCGTTGGTCCTAAAGAACACCGTAAACATGATTGAGAGACTGTACAGACACTTTTTGCAAATACGATCTGTAAGAGATATGATTTTTTTCATTGGCACACACATTTCTTTTTTGATAGTCTTTTGGCATAGTTAGTTTGGTATGTAAATTGCTTTTGAAGGGTGCCAGTAGCCAATTTAATTATTCCTTTATTTCATGAGTTTTTGGTCCACTTATTTCTTATTATGTACTGTTATAACTAAAGTGAAATCGGAACATTTCAAATAGAGTAACGCAAAGGGTCGAAGGACGCATTAAAATATTCTGTGAATCAAAAACAACCTTCGCATTCCAGATGAATAGGAAAGATGTTTAGTTCAATTAAAATAAGATACTTTAGTCGTATGAAACTGCCATTTACTGCATAGATAGGGTAACAAATACAATTTCAATCTCACAGATTGGAAATAAATATTAAAAAAAAGAAACAATAACCGAATAAATAGCAAATTAATACACCCACAGGCTGAGACATTTTCACTCTGGGACTGCGTAGTGTAAACCTATCATAAATACCTCGAAAACAATAATCAGGATTCTTAAAAAAAAAGGTCTTGTTATACTTTAATTGAGGGGGGGGGGGCGTGTTAATCTATACATCAATAACAAATATTAATAAGCAGTAAATGAAAAAATACCATATATTTTTTATTTACGGCCATTTAGATTCACATAATGAGCCATGTACCTACAGTGTACAGTCGTGTACTAAGATTACTGTTAAATTGGATGAATCGCCACTTTGTTTAACTAATTACATATTTTGGCGTTCAAATTTCAACAGGATTTTAATTGGAAAACCGGTTCTACTGAGTACTGCGGTTCTTTAGTTAACTTGCGCTTCGCAAAACGGGTGACTTGCGCCATCTATGGATAAGTAAGTAATAAATAAATACGTATTCAGGGATAAACTAATAAACAGCTGACAGGATGGTCAGTCATATAATTTATCCAAGGATTGCTCCGGAAATGTCAGTGTGCAAGACGTTTTTGGACTTATTCACTGGATAGAGCTTACCCCTGGCGAGACAGATAGGTAATGCTGTCAGATTAGTCTGCGTTGGCGCAGGCCGACCTTAGGGCGCTTTTACACGGGCGGCTCAGTGCGAACTACAGTGCCAACTGCGGCCGTCGACACGCGTCGACGATATTCGCAACGTGCCGCCCGTGTATAAGCGCCCATAGTTGATTCAGAAAATGTCCACAGTATGAGGAGGCCTAAGGATTGGTTGTGACAGAGTAAACGGGAGCTGCCCCCCTCTGGTCTGTGATAAAAGCGAGAATATGTAACGGAACAAAATTCTTGTATCTTATTATTAGAAAGAAGACTTGTGAAGTGTTAAAACTATTAATATATTGCTTAAGTAACACATGTGTTTTTATTGAAATAATTTCGGTCTAATTGAAGTGAATAGTGACAATCCGATGTTTCGGTTCAGTTTGAACTGTATTTCTTTTAAGTCACGACTTAGTTTGAGTTATTTCGGGCCAGTGTCACAAACTAATCAAGTTCCTGATAGCTTAGATAGTACATTATAAAACAGAATTACTGTATTTGAATTTATCTGGTCAATAAGGCATATCGTATAACGGGACTTAAGTAACACAAACTTGACGTGGCAACTAAATAAAGGACTAAAGATAATACTAAATATCAAAATATTTTTCTACAGATTCTGCCATCTGTCACTATGTACTTGAATTAGATGGACAATAATGAAACTATTCAAGTTCTTGACTTGAGACAATGATTTGTACGTTTCAATTTGGGTGGATTTGAATTCTGCATAGATTAAACTCTTGAAGATACGAATTTAAAAATAAAAAATATGCATACATTTTGGCATTATATTAGTTGAATATTTAAAGGCACTGATATAACTATAATAAGGATGTTGATTTGTTGGGAGTGATAGATTGTAAGATTGCGTCTTGCTTAGATTGTTAAACATTGCTCGAGATTTAAGTACTTATGTAAACCTCATATTTCAAATTATGATGGTGAGATGTGTTCAATACCTAAATACCAGCTTTCGACGAAAATAATTTTCGACTGATCACTCAAATTATTTTCGATCCATTTGGTAAGAAAAAAGTGTTAAATCAATCAAGTAGCTTAATCGAACTGGTTGATTGAATCGAATGTGTTTATTTAGTTAATTATTGAATTTGTAAATTATTAAACTTAATTTATTTAAAATAGGCTTGAACCTATTAAATCTTTATTTATTACTCTCGTCCGGAGTTCTCGAAATAGACGTAATTTTATATATTTCTTAAGCTTTGTTCTCGCTGTAACGTTAGTTTTAATTTTTAACGTAAATATTCGAAACAGGTTCAAACAGTAAACAGAGGTGTGATATTGATAATTACTATAGACGCGACAAATATACAGGATTACCTATGTGAAAACAATAGTTACCTCATTCCAAGGAGAGCAAATTATCTGTAAATATAATGTTTATACTACTGTCTCTAACACACGCAATTGATGTCCCTCTACGGATGAAAGGATTTTGTTCGATCGGCGATTTGAATAAATTAGGGGGCTCCAGGGAATAACGCTTAGCACCACCGGAGGAAAAAACATATCTTTTTCACAGAGCGAATTTTCAAAAAGCGTGTACAATCTGTCAATCATGGTAATCGTGATTTTTAGGACCCGTGGCCGTGAACCTAAGGCAACGGTTAGGTTGTAGGCAATAAGGAATGGATAGCGTTAACGCTAAAACGACTGTTTTTGGCATAAATGCTATCTAGTCCCAGGTTCGTGATCCCAGTTCTTTGTCGCTGGTCCTAAAAATCACTGTTAACACGATCTGTAAAAGAAGATATGATTTATTTTTTCATTGGTTAGCGCACTGGATCCTCTTAAATGAGACCTCTGAGAGCTTTTTGAGATTTCTGAATTTAGTTAACTACTGAAAAATCTTTGTCCTTTCAGCCGCTCTACTCTCGACGCTAATTTATCCAACTTGCATTACCATTGAGTGCATTCATTTATTTATTACTTCAGCCAAAATATGCTTTTAGTTTCTGATGCGCTCTGAAGTTTCAGTAAGGTTATTTCTTGCAACGAAGTCTCTAGTTCTGAGTTATTGCATTAAATCGTGACGCAATTTGAACACAATAGCGTCGAGAGTATAGGGCATATCAGGCAGAGATGAACAAGACCGCATACCTATACTGAGTACCTATTTATTAAAATTATCAATTCAAAAAACGGCCAGTACAATATGATGCTATGTCAGACTGAATATTCTTGTAGTTGGTTTCAGCCAAGCAAATGATTGAAATTCAAAAGAGCCTGTGTATTTTCAGAGGAATGATGAAACGGAATCCTTTCGCCTGTAAAGACAATTAAATGTGTGCATAATTTAGTACGCTTGTCCGTACTAACACATACTGCTTGCATTTGCTCAAAGCTAAAGTTATACTTACCAAAGTACTCGATTGATTGATAGGTACTTATATTTTGTAAGCATTGATTTCCACCGTCTAGGGTAATTAGTGTATGTACGAGTTTTGTATTTATGAAGTTGTATTTAACGAAGTGAAGTAAATAAAACTAAAAGGGTACGTTCCTTGTGATACCATAACGGACTGTGTTTTTTTAAATCCTTTCCCACGTAGACGCTGGCGCCACCTAGAGTCGAGTAGCAGAACTACTTAAGGCGATGCTTCTAGTCAGATGGTTAGAAGCATGCCCAGTCAACAAAGGAAACTTATTGAACAACTATTTGTCCCACGTAATAACATGCAGATAGAACTTTTTTCATTATTCGTGCAGTTTAAATTTTACAGAGTATTTTGTAGTAATGTATGTCAGCAAATGCTATTAAAACTGAAAAAGCTTTACATCTATTTTTTGAAATTATCGAGAAAATCTGTTGCGAGTCGAGGGCGTGCGCCATTTCATTCAAAACTGACGAACTAGTAACCAACGGAAAAATAGTGTGAACATCATAAATGTTTTATGAATTATTAGGACTTACAATCTAGGGCCAAGAACGTAGAACTTTGAAGCATTTTTGCCGAGAACGGCAGTCTTGGAAATCAACATATCAGGTTAATGACCTTAGGTTCTAAAATGCCATTATTGAGATTTATGTTGTTCACATTTTGGAGAAACGTTCCTATTATATAAGATTTTTCCACTGGTGGCGCGTTTTTTTTATTATTTAGGTTTAATGTTTTAAAAATACACATTTCATTAGTTACTGCTTCGCTGGTTTGTCAGTTAGCTCCGGGTAGCCCCGAGGGTCCCAATTCCCTTACAAACGTAGTTTGGATTTAATTCACAAACGAAATTCCGGATCGCAATGACACTACCAATATGTTTAGAGGACACGGTTTGCTCGTTCCTACAACTGAGAATAACAGAATAAAAAAGAATTAAGAGCCTCATAAGACTTCATAGAACCAAATCACTGGGCTATAATTTCTTTGTGATAAGTTTGTTTCCAATGTACGATAAAACCTCGATTTGTTACCTCTAAACACATTGGTAAAGTGTCTGAGATCCGGCGTGTCGTTTTTGCTTTTAAACCAAACTACGTTATGGTTCGTATTTAAAATCGGAAAAAACTCAATGTCCTATCTAGGGCTGCCGATTATTATTTTTATAAATATTAGTGCATAAAAAAATCCTGAACGTGAGTCTACATTATAACTAACATCATCATCATCTTCATCACTTCCTTGATCTGCAGAATAGGCAGTAAACGATCACCAGTTATTCTATATTTTATTGCTTATTGGTATGTAAGTAATCGTGTTTAGTAATTGTAATTATCTTCAATATGTATGTACGTATTTTTGTTGTTATTTATGTACGATCATTTATGTAGGTTTATAATAATTTCTATTATCCCCCCCCACCAAGTCTTAAGTTAATGTATTTCCCTAGGTTTACGTAAGTTTATTATTGTATTTAATCTTCTTCTTGCACTACCCGTCGCCAGTCTCTTCAAAACCAAAGGTTTGCTGGAAGAGAATGCTTCTTGCATTAAGCACGCCCTTGTACACTTACAATGTAATTAGTGCAATAAAGAATTAAAATAAATAAATAAACTAACTACATAATGGTTTTAACCTACCTGTACTGAGTTTTGCATTATAAAAAATATCCCGAAGTTACTATCACTGAATGTGTTAGTGACGTCGGTCGTCAAAATTATATTATAGGATTTGTATTCCTGTAATTTGAAAATGCCTACTTTTCCCCCATCTACTCGCACAACAGCCCGCGCAGCGCGCAATACAAATCCGTGTACTCTGTGAACCCAGCCTTAACAGTTGCAATCTTGATCGTGCAGCAAGAGCACATCTTTTTGGTGTGCTATTTCTAAATAAAACGACAGATGTTTGGCTTTCATATCTTTATTTTTACACTTTACGTTGGTGACCGTAAACGAATTTCACTACATCGCTTTCATCTCATTATACGACAGAATGATACTAGAACATAAATATTTTTCGTAATATTCATTTAAGATCAAATAGATAATCTTTTTTACATCCTAATGTAACGATATCATTAATTTATTTAATTTGTCATTAATATTAAGAAAGTACAACAAATTAAATTACAGAACCTAAATAGTTGTATTTTTTTTTATCAGCGAGAACAATTAATTAATCATCTAGGGCTGTATTTTATAAGGAAAATCGTCAATAATTGTAAATATTCGTAACAAAAATTTGAGGAACTAAATATTTGAATCTACTAAATACAATCACAAACTTTATTAACTAAATTATTGGTGAACCTGAAATGGGTCCGTGATATTCAGTTTTATTTAAAATTAATTAATCGAAGAGTGCTTATTAATAACTTACTTTCGTATGAATATCAGCGAATAAATCAATTTTGAGGAACTAGGGAAATCAGATCAAATTTACTAGCATGCTAAGACATCACCAGCGGGAATGTAAAATTATACATTATATTAAGGAAAAACTATTTTGAAACAGTTGTTTCATAAAAATCACACTTAATAATTAATAAATATAACAAATTTAATCAACACTCACAATAATTAATCATAAAACATTAACAAAATCACTCATAATACTGCTCAATTTGTACGAATTGGATAATTTTCGAACACAATCACAACGTAATATAGTAAATAACCTTTCCACAATAACTTAATAGCATGGGACAGATGACGTCACTCTACGTACTCAGCTGTATGCCAATTTTACTAATGAATGATGCAAGGAAGTTACAACGATATAGGGAAAAACTGTTTGGCACATTTAGTTATTTTGTCTAAAAATTGACAGACAAACAAAATGCCACGATTCGATAGTTTTGGTTTGGACTTTACATTTTAAAAACTTTGGAAATAAATCGAAAAATTACTAAATGAAAACGAAATTACAGTTTAAGCTATATAGGTAAATATTTAATTATACATTGTAATTCGTTTATATAATTATATAAAATCCCTGTAATTATAATATTGTTTATTTTATGAAGGTGACATAACCGATCGGCTATGTGTGTAAAAACTACTGTTTCCAGAGAGTGGCGGTTCAGATTTGTGATTATGTGCAATGTACAATAATATTTTATAAAATATATTAGTAAATAGTGATCAGTCTTGTCTGTTAAGAGTTGCGGTTCCGTAGCATACATTCTTCGTATGATAAAATATTAGTTTTTTTTTTGTATTTTGAGTGATTGACAGCTGAATTTGTTCAAAAAAAACATCTTTACATTGATAATAAAATCATTGGACAAGACATTAATGGATTTGAACAAGATTGTTTAACATAAAATAACTTATGCGACATAAAATTTCTAGTCACATGGTATACCTTATCTGTTAATGAAATCATTGTATACAGTTTTTTTTTATCTAAAGCTAGGCAGTATTACCGTGAACTCGGTTTACACTAACTTTCTTTTTTGTTTATTAATTACTAAAAAGTTGAGAAGCTCCTTTTGATTTGAACATTGAGTGCAGTTTCATTATTTGTCGAACTTGGCGAGCACTGTCTCGTTCTTATTGTGTGAATATCAAAATGGTAACGTGGTCGCTGTCGCACTAGCGAGTTACTTTTCATCCGAAATCAAGGCTGAGCCGGGCTCCGAAGGGTTCCATAAGCCACCGATCAGTTAGAGGGGGGAAAACACTTGGGTTGGGATGGGCAGACTTCGAAGTCGCCGCTCAAGACCACAGCATGTGGAGATCTTATATAAAGGCTCTATGTCCCTGATAGGGGACAACAGGATATACGCAAAGTGGGTAAGCCAGGCTTGCCAAAAATTAAAATATTGAGGTTACAGTTGAGAGTTTTGTGATTTTCGTCTAGTAACTCGACTAGTGTAGTGACGTCAGGTTAGTGTAGTGTTGTCTTTTCGTTTGACTAGTGCCTCGCGGAACCCTCGCGTCTCGTGTCAGCGCCCTCTAAGGGGCAGTTCACAGTATCTCATAACTATCTCTACAACAATCATTACAAATACAACTACTATTTACGATTTTAGACACCGAATGTCTCCTTCACTTACCGTGATTATTTACCAATTATTTTTATCCTCGCATTTATTTACTTTTATTTATAATAATGTTATTACTATATTAATATTTACAATTAAAAATTGTTTACCTTTTTAAAATCGATACATATAACTATCATTAAGAAATATTTTACAAACTTTGGTGAGATGCAGATGTGGACTTTACATGTAACACACATTCTACAGAAGAATTAGTATAACACAGACATGGTACCTAAAGACGAGTGTATATAATGAAAGAAACGTACAGTAAAATATAGAATCAAAAACAATGCTGGAATGTGAAGCAACGGAATGTCAAACAACAAATGTCACAGAGATCGTCTATACGTCCGTCGAAACGAACAACTTAGCGATATCAATCACAACACATTTCATACTATTATTGCACTCCTTCGGAATAATAAATTGTCGCCTATTCTTACGCGATTTCTTTAATATACATTTACAATATTAACAAATGTTAGGTATCAATTATCAATTTAACTAATCCAATGCGGACGACTATTGCGCCGCGGCCTTATACAGCGTCAGGAGATCGAATGTTACTGGAAAACTAAAACATCTCTAGTGGCAACGCGAGTCGAAAATATGTACCTAAATCGTAAGATCTTACTGAAGTACCTACAGCCAGTGCCGGACTAAGCCAGCGTCGGGCCTGTAGCAAGTTTTAGCAAGGGGCCCTTGGTTTGCTTTAGGTTAGCAGGTGTAGGTACGCAATAAAACAAAACTGACAAATAAACCAATGTAATACCAATATACCAATCCTTTGCAGTTCCGGAGGCCTGGCAAGCTAAGATACAGATCTTTGGATCTAGTTTAGTCTCTAGTCTGTCCACAAATAGTAGTTACATTCTTTTGCTGTTTATTTCATATCATTTATTCGATGTGAAAAAACCTATTTAGATCATCATCAGGCGGTCTTCTCACACTTCCCCTTGGGGAGGTGGAGGGTCGGGGTCAGGGCGTGGCCCTCTTCCCGAGGGATCTACCGCTGTCCGCAGCTACGGACAGGTCTCTGGGTGGCCTTCCAGGCGGTGGTCTTCGCTGGGGGTCGCAGGTGGTTTCATCAGTTGGAGTTGGCCGTGGACTCGACCAGGCTTCGGGGGAGGGCTGGGCTTGGCGCGGCCGTCGGGCGGTCGCGCGTGCAGAGGTGCCAGCCCACGCAGATGCTGCAGCTGCGACCGGTCCGCACGCGCGAACATGTCGGTCGCCAGCCGCGCCACGAAGGCGTCCAGCTCCTCCCATTTGAGGTCCCTCGCGATCGTCGCATTCCTCACGTAGCGAGGCGCGCCGACGATGGTGCGCAGGGAGAGGTTCTCCTGGGCTCGGAGCCGCTTCTTGTTCGACTCCGAGACGAGCGCGAACCAAGCCGGCGCAGCTTCGTTGCAGCGTGCGTGGGCGACATGGACGACGCCCACAGTCTGCGCCGCGGCGATAATTAAAATATCGTCCGCGAACGCCTGCAGGTAAGCTCGAAGGTCCCCACCGCGCCGGAGCAAAGGGTCGAGTAACAGGTTCCACAGCAAGGGACCGCACGTCGAGCCTTGGATGCAACCTTTCGAAGTGGGTCTGTCTACGTGTGCCCCCGCATACCTGACTGTGACCTGTCTTTCGCTCAGGTAGCTGCACAGAAGTTGGTAGACAGACTGGTCGCATCCGGTGGCCAGGATCTGGTGTTTTATTCCGGGCCACCACGCATTGTCGAAAGCCCCTTCGATATCGGGGGAGAATGTATCAGCTATGAGAGCTGTGGAACCGACGGCATCCAGGGCACGTCCATCCGCGCCGCTGAGGAGGGTGTCTTCCCTCCTACGAGCGGCGCATCTTAGCACCCTATAGATGCCGCCGCTGTGTACCTTCCAATGGCCTCCTCAAGACCGCTAGGCGTCTCGATAGCCTCGATTTCCTCGACCGTCCAGTCACCCAGACGGTCGACGAACGAGGCCCGAAAAGTAGCCCAGTCGGCCTTCCCGGCGTGGTAACGCCTGGTGGATCCGCTGGCTCTGTCCGGCTCCGTCTCGGGCCCCACCCCCACCTCGAACGTAATCGCCCGATGATCGGGAGCGGAGGGGATGAGGTCCGGACGGACCATCCAGCCCCTCACTCGATGGAAGAGCGCCGACGTGGCGAGGGTCACATCTACGATGCTAGTAAACAGCTTGTCCCCCCGCCAGATGTAAAAAGTCGGCGCCCTTCCCTCGTTGAGAACCTGCAGATCCACCTGGGCTGCGAACTCGGAGAACAGAGTGCCTCTCATTGAGGTTGCTCGACTGCTGCGACGTGCTCCACGTCGTCGGTGGGGTTCGGGACGAATGCCCTCTCGAGGCACTCGGCGAAAACTTCAGCTCGGTCTTGCGTTTTGAATCTTGGGTGGCCGTCGCTGCCCAGCAGCGGCCGCACAGGATGGGGCTCGGTCGACAGCTGCCGGCATAGGCGATGAACGGAGGGGGTATCATCGCCCATGGACTCGATGTGGCGCGCCCAAGATTCGACATCTCTCCCAGGAGCCACAATATCTTTCGGTAACAATGAAGAACCTACGAAGAGAGCGCAAAAGACATTGTAGCTGCCGAAAGAGCTGCGTGACTAAGATGAAAAAAGAAAACATATTTCGCTCTACACTAGACACATTCGAGTTTCAGCCGGAAAGTTTGTTCAAGACGGCGCGCGCGCGGCGCAAAGAAGTCAGCGATGGGACTTAAGTCCAGAAAATGTAAAAATGGGGTCGAGTTAATCTTGTCCGTTGTGATGCAACAGTGTGCGTGTGTCAGGCGGGTGGGGCGGAGGCGCCCTGTAGGAATCTCCTTCCTCGTCAGCGGAATTTTCCTTAGACCTATCGCTTTTGCAGTCTTCCTCTTTGGGACCTGATAGAGAGTCAAGCGCTAAGGGCACGGACTGATACAGGTCCCGTCCTTTCTCGTTCGGGGGCAGTAAGTGGAGCATGTTTAGCGGCATCGGGAACCCCGGGGGAAACTCCGGGTAGAATCCCTGCGAAAAGGGGTTGAACATCGGGTTCGAGGTTATATCGGGCTCCGAGCTCGCGGGTCGCTGGCCTGAGTTCTGATGTTGGTCGTCTTTCTCGTGATGTTTGCCTGGTGGGTGGTTGTTGTTGTTGTTGCCAGAGTTCATGTTTAACACGTCGAGCGGGCCCCCGATGCAGTCTTTCCTCAGCTGCTCCAGTTTGAGGCTCTTGCCGTATTTGCCGCGCACGTACATTAGAAGGGAGTTGTACGGGATGCCGAAGATTCTCGAAGCTTGGCTCGTGGTCATTTTCTTGTTCCACACGTGTTGCAGAGCCTCTGTGAGTTCGGCGTTGGTCCAGGAGCGGGGCGGGCCGCCGCGCGGGGCGCTGTGCTGCCCCTTTGGCCTCCCTGCGGACAAGAGTTCTAAAATTAAAACACAAGAAATTGACACAGGTACGCTACGGCTTCTAGAAAATATGCATGCTGCCAACCTAAAGTTTGCAAAACGTTTCGTGATAAAACTGAAGGTTTTAGGCTAATTACGTTACGGCCCGGTACGGTTCGGTTACGTGATTTACGAGTTACAAAAGTGCATAGGCGAAGTTAGTCCGGCACGACATGTGACGGAACGGCGGTAGCGACTGCAACCTTACTGTCTAATGACCGTGTTTGAGCCACGACACACGGGCAAATGAGCGGGTGCAACGCCGAGACGGCGAATTTGTCATTAATTCGAAGTCGGCACGCGATTATTAGGGCGCTTTGTCAAAAATACAAGGCGGAGGCGTGCATGTGCCGGCGACATCGTCATGTAGATTTCAGTTCTATAATTCGAACGGGGCACGTTAAGGGGGTATCGCGAGCAAACTAGTCCCGCGCGGGTATCCATAATAAAAAAAACGGTATAAAAACCAAGTTAACGGTTATTCTGCGTTACAATTAAACAGTTAAGACAACGGCGTTCGACCTAATAATATTTAGGAGATTATTTTCAAAGCTGCGTGTACAAACAAAATCAAATACTGAATTCAAAGGAACGATCTACGAGAACCAAAAACCCTTTCCCGGTTTAGCATCACCTTAACTTTACTGGTCGATCCGATAATGCGGATAACGTTCCGGATTACCGTACGGAATGATATTTTAGTATGGAAATTAGTTTTTCTTTTAATAGTCGTCCCGGGTCACGCGAGCGTCTGCACAGAATTAAAAAGAGCATGTTTCCCATTAGTCGGGGACTGCGGGGTGGCTCGTTAGCATTTTATTGGGGACTGTACTTGTGTAAGTTTGCCGGGTAGTGGGCTACGGATCTGTGGGATGTGAGACGACACATGGGGTTCGCCGGCGCGTTAGGAGCCCTTAAGGCTGCTGTTACGTGGAGCGTGCTGTCTTGCTCCCACAATTAACATTTTTTTAAATAATATATTACAATATGATTATAATATGAGTAAACTTTTCATAAATGTGGTCTGAGGGTTTGATGCATAATGAAATTGCGGATATTCAAGGCATATTTTTCTTATTCTGTTCTAAATTTTTCACTGAGAAAATTTTATCCCAAAATTGTTAATTAATAATTTCGGAATAAAATTGAAATAAATAAAATTTTAATTCAACTTTTCTTTATTAAAAACTACGTTTCGGAAAACAAAAATATATTCAAAATATCCGTAATTTAATTATTCATCAAACCCTCAGACCATATTTATCTGAAGTTTATTTTATTACACTAATTAAAAATGTTAAACCGTGCGAGCGAGACAGCATACTCCAAGTAAGAACAGTCTTAAAAACATGTCAGCGAAAACCGTAGCAAGAAAATACTGAGTAGCGAATTGGCGACTTCAAGTTAATAAACATACGTAGTTTAAATGATAAATCATTTTATTAACCTAAAAATCCGAAAAAGGAATGAAACACACTTATTTGACCACAAAATATCCAAAAACACAAAACCACGCAACAAAACATATTATTTATCTTTAAATATGGGGTAGATAATATTTTATTGATGCATAACATAATGGACTTGTATTTAAGTATAAGTATAGTATCCTAATGATAATTGTATTGACATGCAACTGTTAAGATAAAATTACTTACATTAGTCAATTACTAGTTATTACAATTTTTAAAAACATAAATTAATAAGTAAAAAAAAAAAAAATAATAATAATACATCCACAATTGTTTCGTCCAAAGTAATAAATCAAGATGACGAATGAATTAACTGTCAAACAAACCGCCCCGAGACATACTCGAGCCAAAGGTTCCCATAACGCCGGCAGCGTTACCCCGCTGCACAGCGAGAGAGATCCTCTGCATCAAGTATGCCCCAGAGCGGTAGTCCATGCCGCGGTTCCTCAAGCGACGCCCTAACTCCTTTATAAAGGCTCTTCCCTGGACTCCCCATACCCCAGTAGTCTCAATGTAGTTTTTTTATTATTCGGGTTAAGAACGTTTGAGCTGCGGGAAACCTGTCACTTTACCAGGCCTCAGAGCCGTCGAAGAAGATAAGTTTCATTTGGCAAACTAAAACTGGATCAGATTTAAACTAACACCAGGAGTTGGATACTTTCAGGTTTTTAATCCGGAAGACAGCGGATAACATTGTAAATTAACATTCAAAATTATTTATCTAATATATAAAAATGTCGTGTCACAGTGTTTGTTATCGAACTCCTACGAAACGGCTTCACCGATTTTTACGATTTTGTTTTGTGTACCTATACATGGTAGGTATGAGAATAGGTCGTAGGCTAATAAATATGGTAAAACAAAGTTTGCCAGGTGAGCTAGGGTTGATATAAATTTTTGATTTCTGAATTCTAATAGGAAGGGAGACCTATGTCCTGCAGTGGGCGTCAAATGGCTGATGATGATGATGATGATGAATAGGAAGCAACTCAGCAGCTCTCCCTTGCATACCCTCGCGCACACAGAAGCAAAGCTTGTTTCGCGACGAAAAGACGTAGTTTGCGTCGTCAGTCTCGGTGCTAATCGATCGTCGCCTTTGTGCGGCTGTCTGCGACCAGACCGTATTCATCGCATACGTTAGACGGTCGACGAGAAACGTATCTGATCGTCTTAATAAACACGCGGTACGAACAATGCGCGCTTAATATCGAGATGCGGCGTTGAAGCTTCGGGCTCTGCGGCTTATGTTCCACATTCGCCGAAGACCAGAGGGGTGGCGCATATCTGCCAGAGGAAGGTTTTTGGACACCCGATTGAGGGTCACTGCCTTGGGACGTAAATATAGAGGGTATTATTGGGTTACAGAGGGTTGCCGGAGGTCATGGGTTCTATTCTCAATGGGGGGCGCCGTACATACAAATGGCCCCAGTCTAGTGTATTTCCATGTCTGGGACCAGAACAAGTGATTGTGTTGTGTGGACGTCATTATTATAACAAGCAACGCATACTGACCACCAAAACTTAATCCACAAAATTTAGCTGGGAAATAATATTAATGAAATGTTATTGAGTTAAATAAATAAAATGTAAAGTTCGCGTATCGGGCAAATATGAATTATTAATTGTAACTTTGTTGCAAATTTATTGCCGCTTTAGGAAGATCCTGGTAAATCGCTTTTAAGCACGGACTTATTGATATGCTGTAGTTGGGTAAAGATAATTTCAGAAAGGTAAGTAATTTTAGTTTCTGGGTCAGAGGCATCATTTACAATGCAATTCAGATCTAATAACGATCACCAGTTATATTTCACGTCAGACGCATACTCGTACATACAAACGGTTGTTATTGTAAAAATGAACAATGTAATAGCAGAGCTCTCCTGATAAGTTAATTGTCTTTGTTTATCAGATCCACTTTTTAATACAATGGTGAAGCCTCGGTTTTGTGCTACGGAAACAGCATGCAAGATGCTACCTTATAGCTTAGCATTTTGGATTAAACACAATGTTTCTGGGTATCTACGATGGTATTATCATCATTAATCGATTTCAATGGCGACGTCTGGGTGGTGCTGGTAGGGCCGCCAAGTTAAAATACTTAAAATAGGTATTAAGAGCCGTAAAAGACTGATTGTAAACCATAAATTATAGGAGCGTAACGCCAATAAACTGCACCGCAGTTTGGCGAAACTTGTAAAAAAAAATGTAAAGGTCTTTATTAATTAAATAAAATATATATGAATCGAGTGTTGTTTCACTGACGCCTTTGCTGGAATTCACGGATTCTTTGCATTATTGCGAACATGCCAAAGGGACCTTGTAACGTTTAATGTAACGCTTAGATGTAAGAAAATGTGTATTAAAATACTATTGATGTGCAATAAAGTATTCTCTATCTACATTACATTACATAAACTCACGCCTGTATCCCGGGGGGTTAGACAGAGACCAGGGTTCGCCAAATGCCACAACCCTTTCAGATATCTTTTGCTTTATCAACATTCTATATAATGACTATCTATTTATTCAAAACATCAGGATCTCAAACAAGCGAAGGAATAAAATACCATCCGTCCGGATTAGTCCGGACATGTCAGGACTTTTAGACACTAGTCCGGACTTTGTCCGGCTCTTTAATTTGTCCGGATTTTGGAATATGAGTAACAAAACTACATATTAAGTAATATCAAATAAGTGTTTAATTAACTTCTTATTTTAAAAACCTATTTAGAGGCTAAAAATTCCACCCATACCGAAATTCCACCCATGCCGGGACTTGAACCCGCGACCTCCGGCTAAACGTGCCAGCGCTGTCCCAACTGAGCTAATGGAGCTAATGAGCTAATTAGTCAGGATCGTGGCAAGTGGCAAACTCTGGTCACTGCCTACCCCACCGTGGCGCAGGCGTGACTTTATGCAATGTAGGTAATGTTTTAAGCTGCACAGAAACAAAATTCCTGCCATTACCACAAAGCGGAAGCAGAATACTAGTTTCGAAGCTGCCGAGAATAAGACTCACATTTCTTCTTGACGTTGGTGAAGAGAGGCGCGTCAAGTTGCCTGTGGTCCATGTCCATGAGGGGGTACATCTTGTGGTCCATCGCCGGCGGGAACAGGCCCATTGAGTCGATGCCGAACACTGGAACAAGGAATCGAGGGTTAGGAGATTGATACAAAAGCCTTAGCCATCATTGTCGGTTTGGGTATGCGAATAAATAACATCCACACAACACAATCACTTGTCCTGCGTCGCAAACTAAGATACCCTTTGGTATGGTAGTCAGGCAAGGACATTAATCATCATCAGCCATTTGGCGCCCACTGCAGGACATAGGCGTTCCTCATGGTTTTGCAAGCGGGTCTTGTGCCGCTCGCATCTAGCGACTCCCCGCCACCGTGACCAGATCGTCAGACATCTGGTGGGAGACCTTTCCACGTTGCGTCAGGTCAGAACTTTTTCGCCCCAACGGCCACCCGTTCTCCGTGCTTTGTGCCCCGCCCACTGCCACTTCAACTGAGCAATTCTTCGAGCTATATTAGTAACTCGGGTTCTTGTGCGAGATCCGCGAGATTCCTGATTCGATCACGCAGTGAAACTCCTGATATAGCTCTCTGCATTGCTCGTTGGACGCCCTGCTCCAACAAAAAGTTGCGCTTGAAAGCTCAATAATTCGCATACGGATCCCTAAATCGAAAAATGGTTGTACACTTACAAAATTTTTAAACGACTAATCCAACGTGTGGGGTACTACAGTGAAGGAGAGAGAAAAAATTTCACCCCTAATTTCCCCTACAGGAGGCACCCTAACATTTTTTTTAAAGATTTTATTCTTCCGTTTTGTTGGCGTGCTTAATATGTATATTGTCTGTGCAAAATTTCAGCTTTCTAGTACTGAGCTAAGCTGCGGTGTCTGAGCTAGGCCGCGGACATACAGACAGACATGGACGGAAATGGCGAAATTATAAGACTTCTTTGTCGACTATGGAACCCCAAAAATCTAGTAGACTAAAGGCAAATAACAATCACCAAGTTTATTATGATTAGTTCCTGAATGTTATCGATAAAGTTAAATAACGGAGATAACAGGCTGAAACACCAGCTTCAGCCATCCTTGTCGGTGTGGTTACGAATGAAAGAGAAGAAAGACGGAGCGCGCCACTGAATTTAAGGTCATCCAGTGGGCTATAAGCACATCTCTGTTCATCATCAATGAAAAAAAAAATCGTATCTTATTTTACAGATAGAATTTACAAAACGTGTCAATACAATCTCTCAATCATGTTAACAGTGATTTTTAGGACACATGGTCGTGAACCAAAGGCAAAAAACCTAGGACTGGATTGATAGTAATCAAACAAAAACTGTACAAAAACGGCCGTTTTTGGCATAAATGTTATCTAGTCCCAGGTTCGTGATCCTAAAAAATCACTGTTAACGTGATTGAGAGATTGAACAGACATTTTTTGCAAATTTGATCTGTAAAAAAATATATGCTTTTATTTTCCGCGGTGGCGCTAGTGTTACTTCCTGGACCCCCTTAAAAAAAAGTTTAGCTGTTATTTTCAGCGCCTACAATTTTATGCTCTCTCTCTGAGAGAATGCCGGCATGCAATAGGATCTCTGGAAGTATGTTCACCACACGTTTGTGAGGATATGTGAAAAAGAAAAGAGCTGAAGAAACAAACGTCAGCGCTGTGGGCTGGATCGTGAATAACCTTGTATAATTGGCTCGAAACAGGGAACAACGTTAGGCATTTTTTTTTTTATGCTGCACTTGGGCTTATTTTATCTGGAGGTCTGTCGGGAATCCGAATCGTGACAGGTGGTGGACCCTGATCTCTGCCTACCCCGTCGGGATAAAAGCGTGAGTTTATGTAATGTAATGTTGGGCTTATTATAAACTGGATATCAAAAAATATGGTTAAAATAAAACAGGTTTCACGCATTTTGCACAGTTTAGTTTCGCTACTCGACCCTAGATGGCGTTCTTGATAGAGAAAACCGTGACTCGAGTTTATGTTGGTCTTTTTGTCAATGCATTAGGGTTCCAAATCTTTATACAGAAATCTCTAATTAGGAAATAGAAATCTTGAAAGGTTAATTCAAAATTGCTTAATTAAGAAAGCCGTTAAGAAAATCGGCGATATTCACCAAAGCATTTAATAAATAACATTTAATATTTCTAGTTGCCTACATGGACACTTATTTAAGCTGAGATAAAATTAACATAATTGGGCATAAAGTGGCTTCCTAGAAAGCGGATTGAGAAATCCTACTGCTCATTCCCGGTTTCCAGTGGATAATGGTAATTAGGCAAGTAATGCCAATGCGTACCTACGTTCCTCGGTAACAGCCCAGCTGTAAACAGCGCTGCTAATCAACAGCGAGGGATTGCTGAAATGCAAGTTTGAAATAAACGGCAGTCGTTTAATTTCTAGGAATAATATGTATTACTAGCTGTTGCCCGCGACTTCGTTCGCGTGGTAATTTTGATGTGTATTTTTCCGAGATAAAAAATGGCCTGTGCTAATCCAGACTATAATCTATCTCTATGCAAAATTTCATCCGGATCCGTTCAGCCGTTTTTGCGTGAAAGAGTAACAAACATCCATCCATACATACAAACTTTCGCGTTTATAATATTAGTAAGGATAAAATAGTTTACACTTTCGTATACTTTCGGTACGTTTTAGGAGGAATGGTCAATAAATAATCAGCTACGATAGGAATGGAATGTGTGACAACTGGACGACTTTAGATCCTGCAGATGCATGATTATAACACAGTTAACAAGAGTTCAACAATTTTTGTTGCGAAGTCATCCTTAACGTAACTACATACAATGTACATCAGTTGTATGAACGAGTCGACTTCATTTAATTCCTGTTTTAAGTCAACACGTGACGTGTCAAACCTTCTACGTGTCTATTCAATGAAAAATTTTTAGATAAATTTTAGTCATTGTAGAAACCTCAGAGCATTGAGATGTCTATGATAGAAACAGAAAATGTTCATTTGTTTTCAAACTTAGTAAGGCACGATAATGACTTACTATACTTACTAATAGAGATGTGTATTGTAACGATTCCTCTTTATAGAAGCTGGCTGGCAGAGCCTTCTCGTCTTATTTTAAATATTTTGAAGGGAATCGTTACGTTTTGTTTTAGATGTCAGTCGATCCCCAGCTAGGCTAGGGCATCGATAAAAAAGACTAATAAAAATATAATATATATATTGCCCGTAATCCGCGTTTTTTAATAAAGTAGCCTATTACATATTGGTGGAGGCGCCTCCACATATTGGTGGAGAAAATTTAAATAAGACGAGAAGGCTCTGCCAGCCAGCTTCTATAAAGAGGAATCGTTACAGTATGTAGGACTAACAGAATGGAACTCTGGCTGGCACAATTAGTTAATTTTGTGACATCTAATAATGATATATAAAAATCTCGTGTCACAGTGTTTGTTATCGAAATCCTCCGAAACGGCTTCAATTATATTTATGAACTTTTTTGTACATTTGTTAGGTCTGCCAGGTCAGCTAGCAAAAATATATCGTTCTCATGTGTCCGAATCAGTACGAAAAAGAAACAAAGCTTGCTTTCTGCAGCGCTACCTGCTATCACATGGTGCTAAAGCTGTGGTCCATGTAAAGATAAAAGACGCAATAAGCTGTGCACAGTGGGCATACGTGATTATGGCACCACATGTTCTAGCGCAGGGATGGCGAACCAATGGCACGCGTGCCATTTGGTGGCGCGCGACGCAATATTTTGGGCATATAGTTACATGCGATATTAAATAAATAAATAAAGAAATGACAAGAGTTTTGAGTTGATAATTTTTTTTATGCAGCCTATATACGTCCCACTAGAAGTGGGGCCTTCTCTAGGAGGGAGTCCGGGCGTAATCACGCGTGCCCACTGCGGATTGGCAATTTCAAGCGCTAAGGTATGTGAATACCTCAGAGGCCCATCGATGGTATTGATCCTTACATAAGCAGCCTATATACGTCCCACTGTAGGGCACACGCCTTCTCTCAGGGGGAGAGTGTGGGCTTAATCACCACGCGTGCCCACCGCGGATTGGCGATTTCAAGCATTGAGGTATATGAATAGCTCAGACACTCAGGTTTCCTCACGATGTTTTCCTTCACAGTTAGCGAGTGGTATTGCTACTATAACTTCACAAATGTACATAACTTAGAAAACCAAGTCATAGGTATATGCCCGCACTGGGGATCGAACCTGGGTCTCTCGCTTCCGAGTCCGATGCTCTAGACACTAGGCTACCACCGCTGGCGATCCTTAGTAGTGTTATTATTATTATTTTCCCATGCATACATATATACATAAACTCACGTCTGTATCCCAAAGGGGTAGGCAGAGACCAGGGACTGCCACGATCCTGACAGATCACTTTCGCTTCCTCAACGTTCATCAATCGTTGCATGCACGCACGCCGGTTTTGGGTACTTTTTATCTTGCCCTTTGCTAATTTGCTATTTTCCCAATAATTACAAATTCAAAATTATTCGATGGCACGGCTATGACCTCATTAAACCTTTCTTTAGAAAAAAATGGCACGTTGATACATTTAATAAAGGTTCGCCTACCCTGCTCTAGTGCATCTAGTGTTGTGTATCTTGGAACTAGGCAGGATGGTCGTCGCTGGCATTCGCAGAATGAGCCGTTTTCAGCAAAAATTCAAAAAGCACTTCATAGATGGCGCTTATAGGCGTGCACATACAAGAACAGGGAAGCGTCTGTCAAATTTTGCTTAGCGCAGATTAATTTTGATAGCCGTATTCCGGTTCTTCTATGGCCACGCCCTGTTTGTTTGTTACTTTATTGCACAAAATACAAAATTTAGCACTTAAAAAAAACATGAATGTCTTAGATTATGAGCAAGGGCGGACTTATTTCAAGAGAAATTTCTTCCAGCCAGCCTTGACGTTTAGGTTGTTAGACAGACAGCGGGAAGAGGGCATGTAAAGCACAAACAAAAAATTATTACTACTTAAATGCTACATATTACAATGCTACATATACATATTCCTAGATTATTGCCTGTAAGCGCCATCTATGAATTGCTTTGCGAATTTGTACTGAACACGGCTCATTGCTTTGGACTTACTGCTGAGAGGTTTACGGATCCACGTCAATTATAGAGCGGGAAATCACATTTTTTTAGGGTTTTACTTTGTAGCATAATACATTTAGCATAGTACCTACCTACATTAGAAAAAATATCAAAGACTGAAAATGTTGGTAGCCCAGCGTAAAATGTTTCTACAATAAGATCCCTGAGGATATAATAAGCTTGCCAGAAACGCGGTTCAAAAAATGTGTGAAGCGCACTTTGTGCCAAAAAAGCTACTATAACATTAAAGATTATTTAGATGACAATGATGTCTGGAATTAAAGCCAGTTCAATGCATGAGTTTTAGAACATTTATATAAATCCTGTAAATTAAGGACTTGAAACGACTAAGTTTGGAGTTTTTTTGTCCATTTTTTCTCCAAAATGATCTAGATTTTGAAATGGACACCTAGTTTAACTTGTAACGTTCATTAAGTCGCAGTTTCTGTGCTACTTTGAATAAAAAAAATTGATTTTGATTTTAATAGTATCATGCATCATCATAGGAACTAGAAATAAACATAAATTATCATTTCCACGATTTAGAGTCGCAAAAGTTAATACACCTTTATGGGGCACTGTGTAAGGTTTTACATCAAGATTCCTTAAGATAAGATAGATTAGAGTTACCTACCTGGTTTAAAAAATGTGTTAAGCACACTCTGTGCAAAAAAAGCTTATTATAATATTAAGGATTATTTAGAAGACGTTTGGTATTAAACAGTTGATTAATACTGAATGGTATTTATAGGACGATTGTGTCTAGTGTTTAACAGATGAGTAATAATTTTTAAGTTGTAAACTCTATTAATTAAGTTAAAACGTGTTTTGAAAAGAATAACTGTGGAGTTTCTTTGTTAGCTTCTTCTCCACATTAACTAACAACTTTGACGTTCATTAAGTAAACATTTACGGCCTTATAAAACACGATTCCCCTAAAAGTCTAAAGCACTCCTACCTAATAGACAGTTTATTTAATCTGTGGCTACGACTTCTCCTTGTAAAATCTCCGCCACAGACTTTAATTTTAATCGGCGTTTTAAGGAATCGCGTTTTTTATAAATAAGACCGTTTGTTTTTAAAATGGATAAAAATATTTGAATTGAATTGAATTAGCTAAACTATAAGTATTGCGTATATTTTTACTATTTGGACTTTGGACAGTAGGTAAACCGTATTTTTTATCAATATCTCTAATTAAAGAAGAATAATGGAGAACATGTAACAGAAGGTTTGAACTCATTGGAAAGGCCATGGAAATTTTATTTTACTGTTTTATTTTGTAGCTATTCTAGACTATTAATTGTTTAACTTTGTACAGTAAACAGTATTTTTTTATTATTTTTCAAGATTTAAGTAGAATTATTATGGACATCTTTAAAAAAAAAAAAAGTTTTGATCTCATTGGGAAGCCACGGGAAATTCAATTTTTACCGGCTTTTACTTCGTAGCTAAACTGGACTATCATTGTTCAATTTTGGACTTTGGACAGTAAATAGTTTTTTTTTATTCACCTAATACAACGCAGCATCTATGTACCTAGTTCAGACAGGTCGGTTTGGGTTCCACGCGAAGTTCAAGTAGGTACCTGAATTATAAGAATTAATAAACAGTTCGGTGTATCGCTATTTTGAATGACTAATCGTGTTGCCTTCATTCCCACTAGTCAGACTAGCCTAACTTAGGTATCGACGATTAAGTAACGATATCCGTAACACATTTTACTTACTTATACATATTTAGCAACAAAGCTCGTCTTATGTAGGTAATTGCATACCTAATTTAATGCATCCTCAATTGGTGTAATTGAGAGAAATATGGCAAATTGACTTGCATCATATCTACAATTACAACATTAAAATTACGTACGTAGTAAGCATATTTGCATAATTGCTTGGACACACATGCACCTACCTATATCCTATCGAAATGCCCTTAGTGTAGCCAGTTAGATCTGTCTACAGATAAAAAGTTGTTTTGTATCTGGAATTATTAATTGGCCCATAAAACCTACGCGACTACAGCGGAGCTAAATGTGTAGCAATTTAGTTTTATGCGTAATCGTAATTGTAATTCTGTAGGTGTAATAGTATAGTTACTATTATGAAACTGTATCCATGGTTTAAGTCTCGTTAAAGAGAATTAATTCCTTTACCTTTGAAATGAAGACTTTCCTAAATGTCTGAAATAAATGCTTGCTAAAATGTTTAATCTTAAAGATCTAATTTTCTGAGGATTATACGCAATCTGACCATAACAGCTATAATCTTTTAAAAGAAATTTGAAACTACGAATACCCTAACTAATGTAAGCGTGAAAGGCTAAACATATTACACGATGTCTAGATATTTTTAGGGTTCCGTAGTCGACAAAGAACCCTTATAGTTTCGCCGTGTCCGTCCGTCTGTCTGTTTGTCTGTCCGCGGCCTAGCTCACAGACGATAAGTACTAGAAAAGTGAAATTCGGCATAGACATACTTATTAATCACGCCGACAAAACCGTGGAATAAAATCTGAAAAAAAAAACTTTTTTAGGGTACACCTCTACACCTAAATTAGGGGTGCAATTTTTTCTCGTTTACACCATAGTGTGGGGTATCGTTGGATTGGTCGTTTATTTCGTGCTTTAAAACGCAATTTTTTGTCCGAGTAGGGCGTCGCCTTCTCTCCTGGCTAAACGCTTGATTGTAGAAACGTGAAAAAATTCAGGGTAGTAGCACACAATGAACTTAAAATGAAAACTATCACGGCTAAGTAGGCTTTACAAGTTAACCAGTAATAAGCGACGAACTTATAAAAGGAACACTTGTACAAAATCCATTGAAAATTATTTTGATGGTTAGTTCTGTAGAGCAGACAACCCTCTTTTTCTACGGAACCCGACACTGCGGGTGGCCCGACACGCACTTGGCCGTTTTTTTTACTTCACTTAATTCTGATGGATTGACTGCCTCGTTGGAATAGCGGTCAATATAACCAATACAAAAACCGATACATTAGCCCATTTTAAAACGGTTTCAAATCCTATAATTAAGGGGACGGCGTAAACTGCTAGTAAAAATAAATAGAAGAACTGCCCAACCGGAGGGTAAGGCAGGGTAGGGTAGGGTTGTGTAAGATCGTAATGTCAACAATAGATGCGGCTAATTTATCTTATCGCCAGTGTATCGCCATCGTAGGAAAATATTCGCATGCATTTACTATAGGGGTCTATGAAAATGTAAATTTCTACGCAGGCACACGTTTAGTAAAACAAAGGCTGCCAATTATTCGGGTTTCTCCGCACTTGCCGTACTTGGTCCAGAACAGAAGGGACTTTTGAAAAGCCTCCAGCGGAAGAGAATACTGTTTATCGAATTATAAAGCAATAACTCAAGGAAAATTTATAAAATGAATAAACAAAAATTGTATAAATATAAATATACATCTAATAGATGATAGAGAGACAAATTAATATTCTAATATTTCCGCATCTATAAACATTTTATATCTCCATAATCGGTTAGTCTGAGAGGAAACGGCTGAAGAAGAATATCGTGGCATCAGAGAATTTACTGGAGAGGCCAGAGTCGAACATCAATGGACGATCTCACATTGGCCGACCACCGCAACGACACGACACCATCGGACATCGAACACTATAAACGTCGTATGAATACTGGTCCAGCGGCGTCGTGCAGATAAGCTGTGAAGGAGAGAAGAATAAGCAGAGCTGACGGCCAATCTGCAATAGTGGACTGACACTAAAACTATAACAAACTTACATTTTTTTATTTTATATATTTGCTTTCAAAATACGTTAACATTAATATAACATTTAACTGAGGATGAGCAATGTTTACCTTAAGACACAGGGTCTCGTCTCTGGTTTAAGAAGCAGAGGCTAAAACTTATTGTAAAAATTTTAAACTAAATAAAAGATAAATTGATGCTAAGTTTTATTGTACCATCTTTAATGAATAAAATTACTTATTACTTATAAATATTTATTACTGGAATAATTGAAAGTATCCCTAGGCGTAGACTGTCATTGGCAATGTCGTTACGAACAACTCTTCTGTCGCTTTTATTCAGTGCAGTGGTCAATTGCTCGCGGACTTTTGATTTTGACGCTTTCTAAATCCATCGTTTGCAAGTTATTTTAAATCCGCGATCAGCGATGCGTTCGAGCATAAACAAATGATTGTCGAAATACGGCGGATTATACTAGGTTGCAGTTTACGTGTATTTCTGTAGGAACATTAGCGATTCCAAGTACAGGCGACCCACACGCGTGCTCTCTAGCAGAATCTATTACGAATATACGTTCTTAATGACATAGCCAATACTGGTACTGGCTTGGTACTGTTTTGTTTGAGGTATTTATGTAATTTAACCACTGAAGAAACTAAATAAAAGTACTATTTTCCCTAATGGATAACGGGGATGATTTTTTCCAATTTTATTTAATATCCGTAGTCCACCAGTTTCATTTTTCGTTCAAGGGACAATGGAAAAGATTTTTTATTAATTTTTCAAATTCTCGTTGTTCACCAGAGGATGCGTGTCCCCTACTGGGCATCGGGAACAAACCAAGTACTTCACCTACCTAATTGTAAGGCTTTGCTTCTGTTTTAACTTTTTTAGGGTTCTGCAAGCAAACTTATTTAAATATATTTTCATGAGATAAAAACAGATTCTTGGTTTATGCTTACTGTTGTTAGCAATATTTTCTTCAAGATCTTGTTTTGTCATCGATGTTGACTTAGTTATTGTCTTCGGATATATAAATAATAGTAATTCAAAAACATAATAATTGAGAAAATCTAAATAAATCTTGGTAAGAATGTTGATGTTCTGTGAATGTTCCTTTCTCTAGGTCGAATTTGGTCGAGTAAATTACCAATAATTGAAAGGTGTCAGAAAACAAAAAATAACATGATTCGTCTTAAAAATGTAGCAAGTTGCAATAAAAACAAGCGCCGGTGTCGCCAAAATTTGCTTCGTTTCAAAGTTGTTGGTACGTAACTGCGAGCAGACGGTTTTTTTACTCTCAAGTTTGGCAACAGAAGGTGTTTCATTATCGATTTTAACTTTGCGAGCAGCTGTAATATCTGAAAGCGTGTAGGTGACCATGTTTTTTACTAACAAAGTAGCTACAAAAAACAGCCAGAAAAAGATATTAGTTTTTCTCAACATAATATGGTGTCTAACTCGAGTCAACATTGTATGACACGGTAGATTAATAGTGTCGATAAAGCTGTGTGGCGTTAGTGCCAAATAAGTCGTACGGAGCTGGGTTTATTGACCGGCCAGCTAAGCTCATCAGACAACAAAGTTAGTTAACGATCAATAGCGCTCCATATGCGGCGGCTGCACGCATCGAAACCGAGAGTGCCCAACTTTGTTCGCAACTCGGCTCAACGCAACCCTTTCCCATGTGTACACAACTCGTCAAACTTCACCCCCATTCATTCAGCGACGCACCCTTTCACTCCCACACGGGGTCACGCACATGTGTTGTTTTGTCTCGCTCACATGCGTTTCCTGCTGGCGGGGAAGGAAGCGGCAGGTTGCGTTGGGGAAGGCCCGGGTCGCGTCCCGTGTGCTTTGTCCGGGTTATACCGCGAGGGTCGTGTGTGAAGCGCCACGTGCTCAGTGTTTACGTCGTTCCGGGTCCATTGACGGGGTTTCCGGTGCGTCACACACGCGGCGCGTAGGTGCGCGGCGGGCTGTCAGCGGTCAGCGCCGCGCCGCCGTGCATTTTGCAACGAGATTTACAACTATAACTGTAAATTAACTTTATCGAGCGGACCCGAATCTAGGTCGTATGGAATCAGCATTAATTATCGGCAGCAATCTAAGACCGATGTCGACGAAGTACAATAGATCACATGAAAGATAGTGGCGCACGCCAAGGATACGTATTGCGAGACATAAATGCCATAATTACATTACAGCCTCACAACTGGGTTGATCTATTGTTTTTAGCGAAATATACACAAGAAAGAATCGATGTGCGGGAGTAATTAGCGCGGTGGAAAGAAGTCTAGGCCGCGCGATGAGTCGCACTATCCTTGCATTGTTCGAGAGGATCGCGTGTCCAATATAAGTCCTCAATACATAATTTAATATGGGGTGTAGATACTCATGAAAGCGAAGTTAATATTTATGAGACACCAAAACCTTGAGACTCAATGTGATTGCCGAGGCAACTCGTTGTGGAATAAAAAAACGAACAATTAAAATTACCGATACCGAGTCATTTGTGTGAGACCCGTTTGACGGCGCGCGGCGTTGCAAACTTGCAAGAATACTCACATCAAGTGGTTATATTCTCTTTGACTCACATGACACTGGGGATATTATCGCCGTGAATCAGCGTTGGTTTCCGAATACCTAATAGCTTCGGGTTTAACAAGAACACATTTAGCCGATTCACATGCGCCCTAGGAATACATCCGGTGAGCAAATTACAGCCACTAACGTGTTAATTTCGTAAGCGCGTCCAAATTGGCCTTTAACTATTGTAATGTGTTTTCGTTCATTCCCATGTTCCTGTCGTGTGAAGATGTGGGAGGCTCCACTTTCTATTGTTCCGAACGCGCTCCGAAAACGAAATGACAGGTCACCCGTGCATTGTCTATGCGCAACAAAATGGCGATTTAATAGCGGATATTTTAGCTCTCGCGTTAGATATTGGGCACAATGATTCTCTTCTCTCATCATCACATTTATTATTTCACATCGCAGGTATTAGTATTGTTCCTCTTGGAAATTTGCAATTTGATGAAACTTGACTTTCTGAAACAAGGCTAGAAGAACTTAACGTTCAGAAACAGACTCTTGAAGTGTTTAGTTTTTTTTTTGTTAAAGCGCTTCTGTAATGTAACATCCGTTGTTAAAACACATTATTCTCTATCATATAGAAAGAAATGAGATTTAAATCGATGCGGTTACGCGCGTGAATCGAAGCCGATCAGTTTGAACTGGACAACACAACGCGAGCAAATAAAATAAGAATAATGTAGGTGTATGCAACACTATTATACTTTACAAATTGGTTGTTGTAACTTTCTCTATGCATGGCATTGCATGGTGAATTAAAATGTAAATAACTTCATTCATAGTAAAGCAAGAGGAAAATAGAAACAGAATTGCGTTCACAAATTAATTGAATTACTTATAATAATGCAGCCAATCACCGTTAAAGAAAAAACAAAACGCCAAAAACTAATTTCTTGAAAGTTAATCAATAAAGCGTTTTTATTTAGCCGACTGATAGGTATAAGTTTAGATTGATTATTTATCTACCTACGTGTGTGGTTGGCCACAAAAGTGATTTGCTCCAGCGGCGCCGACACTCATTTACTGTGTGTTTATTACTCATATAATAAGGTAGGTTAACGCGTAGCCTGACTCATGGACATGTGAGTTGATTTGGCCGGTACTAATGTTACTGCTCGACTTTATTTCCGAGAATAGCGTCACGTCGACGTAGTAAACTTGTTTCTTAGAATTATTTTAGATGTGATTGATTTCTATCAGTTTCTTTGTCTAGATCAGAAAGTAGATAAGATACGAGTACTTACATTCGTACTGTGTTATGAACAATGTAGGTGAGATATTTGGGAAAATCATTGAGTAGGTATACTATTTAAGTAGTAAACGGCAAACACATGACAAAGTTGGAGATGGGCCGGTGAGAATATTATAGCTAGACGATAAATTGAAAAATTATATCTTCGATCAATAAAGCTCAGTTATTGCCTGGGATCCACAAATATATGTATACGAGTAGTTCGACCAAGCTAAGTTTGCACCTCGAATACTATTACTATCTATATTAAAAACTTAACAAGAACAGTCCAAAAAGAAAAACCGCTCAAGTGCGAGTCGGACTCGCGCACGAAGGGTTCCGTATCATTATCTATACAACATAAGACAAAGATCGAGACAAGATAGATTAGGTACATTGGGAACAGCGCCATCTATAGAAACCAACAAGAAGCGTTTAACATTGACAATTAACGACATGACATCGGCGCTGTGAAGGTTACATAGATGGCCGCTAGATGGCGAGCGCTGTCTTTAGATAACGTTAGTTTTATGGGAGCCCTCCCTAAATATTTATTTTGTTTTGTTTTTAGTATTTGTTGTTATAGCGGCAACATAAATACATCATCTGTGAACATTTCAAGCGCCTCCCTATCACGGTTCATGAGATACAGCCTGGTGACAGACAGACAGACGGACAGTGGAGTCTTACTAATAGAGTCCCTTACCCCTTTGGGCAGTACCCTAAAAAATCAACAAGTAGGGGACAGAAAACTCGTAGGACGCGTATCGGTGTCAAAGATGCTAACCGTACTGACGCGAAGGACGATCACGGGCAGGATCCGCATTCCAGCGAGGTGCAAAGCTTAGCTTTGTTGAGTTGTATTAAGTTTACTGTAAATTTATTTCAATAAAGATGATTCATACTCGATTCTGATTTTAGGCTATCGTCACGCAAGAACATTCAGACATCGGTAGACAGGCCTTATCTTCGTTCACCATTTAAAAACTTACGTATTAATGGGTAGTGAATAGTGATTGTTGTTGTAATGTTACCTACTTCATATCCTCATATTTTAATATCAAACCATGATAAGTTAAGGGGAGTTTTCGGGACGGCATCTTCAGCTACCACACCACTCGGTTGTTTCGGAAGTCACGTTCCGAACTCGCGAGTAACATGTGGTCACGATAAAATCCCGCCACATTGTGGTTTCCCGCGCTTTGTTGCGCCACTGCCGAAAACTTTGTGATCGCAGGATTTGTAATAAGTCTCGGTTTCTTGTCGACCTTTTTGTGATGGTACAAAAATTGAGTCCGGTACGTCCTTCCTTTGTGCCTCGTTACGATCCCCGAGTTTTGTTTGAGGAAAGTTCGGTAGGTGCTCACAGAACAGGATTAATTTCAAATATCAGCTGTTTCCAACTTCCCTCTTTTTCTCAGTACTGGCCTTTTTGCCCTTTTATGTTGGCGTGCAAGTAAAGTAACGGTCGAGAATTTGGTAGATTCCGAGAAGTATCTACACTTTTTGCTCGCTCGGTCACACAGACAGAAAGAACTTTTGAAGCGAGAGCGTTGTGTAAGCGGCGCGACTGTGTCGAGCAAATAAATAAATGATTCGTTCACGATCAAGCACGACGCGTTCGACAGTTTCATGTGTCGGGCACTTTTTGGTCGCGTTCGGTTTAATTTTAATTGCTTTCTAAAGTCAATTCGTCGCTCGATTCCCATGACGGTCGCTGTGAAATCGACTAGCACACGTAGATGCATGACATGTAGTTTTTTCGGGGCGTTTTTTTTGTGTTTATCACGAAAGAGAGATCTGGGCTGTATGCACGGCGGTCATTGTGCCCGCTGTGAGAGGCCAGCCGCACCAACCGGCGCACCGCAACTCGTGATCTTATTTCGAACCTCATTCACACTGTGCTCATTCAAAATTCGAATTTTACGGACGAAATCAATTTGAAAATGAATTTATGAGCACACGACATGCACTCGCCCCGAGCGGGAGTTTAGTTCACATCAATAGTGTACTGAGTGAAAAGGAATTAGTAGCCAGCAGAGCTGGGCTGAATAGGTTAACAGAATTATTAATTGATTGTAGATAGGATCATGCGTGCATCAATCTCGCTTGGATTGTTCGTCGGCACCTCTTTATCGCCAAACAAAAAAGGCAAACGCTTTTTCTCATGTCATGGCGCACACAATGGTCGAGAGCGACTCACTTGTTATTAAATTCGTATAAAATTAATTCTAATGTGTGATTTCGTTGCTCGTGTGATGGGAACTAACAGTGCTTTAATTATCAAATTACGTTTTAGAAATAGTTCATCATAGATTAGCTATGTTGGACTGCTTGTAAATATTCTCAACACAACGTTAATACGTTATTCGTTACCCCATTTAGCTCCTAAAAACGTGACATAAGTGTTATTATTCAACAAAAAGGATGGCCCTTTTTACTACTACACTAATACATGTAGTTTTGCAGACTGCACCTACACAATAAAAGTTCTAAAGTGGTTCCCGTTGTTCCATTAAAGCAGCGCTCAATAGGCCGATATTATTGATAACCGCGCGTTGTCGTAAAGCGCATAATTTACAGTGCGCGTATTGGAGGCTCGCCATCGGCGGGAGCGCGTGCGCGCATTTTCTGCCAATTAACCGGGAGTATTTGTCAGTGCGCAAGTAATGATGCGTTCGCAAAGCAAGACGGAAGTAGATCAAGTACTTGAAGGTAACACAGGCACGCAAAACGGAATATAGCTTATACTTAGCCATTGAACATTATACATAGCCACCAATATATACTTAAGCGGATTTCAAGTGTCGTAGATCATAAAATCGTTAATGCAGATTGTTTAGCGGTGCGAATTTTCGATTCTTTAAATCCATAGAAGCACTGTGTTCGTATTTCTACTTGAACAGTACTACGATAGCACTGTTACTTTCAATACATACATAGACATAGTTTATACTTAGGCCTGGAGCCCACTAATCTGGCGTCTGGCACGGAACTGGGGCGCGGACATGGCACAGGCATGACGATAAAAGGCGTGGAGCGAAGGAACTGACTGCAATCGGGCGCCGGCGCCGAAATAGCGTGCTATAGCGCTTCCGAAGGAAGGCCGTCGAGTGTGTTCAAATAATGACTTTATGACCGTGTGTTTGGCACTGTATTTGAATGAAACAGAAAGATGTCCGCGCCATGCCCGTGCCAGACGCCAGATCAGTGGGCTCCGCGCCTTAGAATCAGTTCCGTTACTATCATAAAATACGTGTAGTGTAGAAACAAAACAAACATAATCGAGTCTCACAACTAATTTCAATTCAAATATCTACACGAACTAAAACCATGGGACCCGGACGGTACAGTTACTCAATCAAATAATACATTCTGAGGCACGATAAAATAATCTAGCTGGAAAGGACACAGCTCGTGAATCTAATTCAGATTCAGATATCAGCATGCATGTGTTAGCTTAGATCGTGCGCGCGCTCGCTACATCGCTCTCACCTTTCACGACACAGTCACCTGTTAAATAAATTACCTGCAGATAGAAATGTACCCACGTGTAAATTATTGTCGGGCCAAGATCCTGGATATGGACAGCGAAATACCTCATTAGATCGAAGCCCTGATGTTGATTTGCATCATTAACAAATTTTCATATTTTGGTCCTGAGAGCCGGCCCTATTAACTCAGAAACGGATCAAAGACCAAACTGTTTGTCTTTAACTCCCTGTGCGATAAATGAGTGATTTAAAATTGTAGTTCTAAATCGGACCCAGACAAATTTTATCTCTGTGTATTTTCATGTTTGAGATGACCTGTCTGGTAACCATAGCGCAAGGTATCCTAGTTTAGGACCACGACAAGTGATTGTGTTGTGTGGAAGTTATGTCGTTGATTTCATAAAAGAAAAAAAGCGAAGCTGACAATGCAGAAACAAAACGAACAATATGCAAGAGTGAGGAATCCCGCAAAACCACAGATCTCAGTTTTCCACGACACACATGAATGGGCTTGGTTATTCCATAGTTAGCAAACCGGTCCCTTTACCTATATTAATTAGGAGCTAATCACGCCACACGTGATAGGGCTGGTAAAAAACCTCGCCTATGAACAACAATGGCTTGTTAACGGCGCAATTAAAGGCCCCAAGCACGCAGCGATGTGATTAGATATGTTATAATGTTAATTGCTGACATGGGAATGTAGTTATGTATGTCTATTGATGGGCAGTGGGGCATCGATGACGTAGGCTTAGGCGAAATGGTCTGCAAAAAGTGGTAACGTGCTTGGATCACGAAATAAAATATTCTTTGAAGTTCTTCTACTTATTATGACAGTCATAATAATAGTCAAAAGATCCAGAACTAAGCTAGAGCTAGGCTTACAGCGTCTTATTGTATTTGTAGTTAATAATAAAATTAAAATGACCTTTCTCTAACCTTCACTCCACTTTTATAAATTGTTTACTTCTCTAAGCAACTAATGTCAAGAAAAATCTATTCAACGTCTCTGAGAGGCCTTTTTGGGACAGAATACGAAGTGAAACCGAATATTTTTTACACCAACAATCGAATGCAATGGGTATTATCAACAAGTGGATTTCGTTTGCCTGTACCTGACTTAGCTAGCCGCAGTAAGGTCTTGTCAAGTGAATTTCCGATTTCTGCTTAAAGCGAGCCTTCGACGATAAACCTGAAAACGGTAGGCGGGTAGCATGTGGGTCAGCGGCACGATTGAATGTAAATGTGCTCTCGCCGAGGTGTCCTGTCTAATACTATAGCAACCTAAAGGGCTAACTGTCGAACAATCCAGCGACAACGATCCAATCGATTGTTCTCGGAAGACGTCGACGTGGAACCGATTTGAATGGATTGCTCTGTCTGGTCTGGCCGTCGTTTGCAGGTTCAAAATCCGACTTGAAATGCCATTGAGAATGGTTGAATCTGCAGACGAGGAGTCCTACCAACCAGCAAGCAATAATGTTGTATTTGAAGCTAGGGGGAACAAAGTAGGCGAATGGATTAAAGGGTTGATGCTTAGCTGTTGATTGCGTTCGCTGAAATATAATAGGATAGATATTGAATTTGTTGAGCTGTGTCTATTTCATACTTGGCTGAGGTTTGCGTGCTGGATTAACTGAAGTTCACTATTTAACATTTTCCATGAGACTTTTGTCTTTAGATATATTCATTTTTTTATTGCACTAACGCGTGCTGAGGTTAGCCAGAGGTCGCGGGTTCAAGTCCCGGCATGGGTGGAATTTTAGCTTCTAAATAGGTTTTTATAACTTTTGTCTTTATCAATTTTTAAACTGTGACCACTGATCTCAATCCATGCATCTGTTCAAAGGGAACGATTCATGGAACTGTTTTTGTTGCGTCGGAGATTCTATTTGCGCTTGCGTGTGCATTCACTGTTCATGTCAATGTCGCCGCCTGCGCAGTTTTTATCGCACCCCCGAAGGTTGGCCTCGCGTGTGCGCCGAGTAAATCAATATACCTCGGTATAGCTGCCAGGTACGTACGGACAATGGACAAGTACAATATTTTACCATTTACGATTATTAGGAGCTTAACAGTCTTACTTTAGTTGGGTGGAAATGGTGCCTGTAATTTACGGTGTTTATTGTTTTAGAAACTGGCCTAAGGTTACTGTTGTCTATTAGGTAGGAATGGTAGAACAATAGAGATGTACCTGAGGCTTAGGATTTAAGATAGGGCAGTCTCTGGGTAGGCGCCTACATAATTATTTTTACGGTGATTTACAAGAGACACGAAGAAAAGAAAATGTAAATTCAAAATTGCTCGACAACTTCAAGTGGGTACAATCAGAAAGCCATTCCGTCGTCTGTATTTGTGCGCGGCCCCTACCCCCTCATTACATTTACGCGCCACCATTAACTGTAATCAAGCCCTCATCACACACGGGAGATGGAGGAAACAATAAAACCCATACCTACAGCCTTATTAAAATAACCGTAAGCCAAACAGCCGCCTCTAAAACACGCAATTTATTTGTGGGTGGCCGCTTAGACCCTCACTCGTCGCCAAAAATGTAAATAAAAAGATTTTTTTTTTAAAACATGGTATAGCCACGGATTAAGAGCGTTCGAAATTAAAAATGAAGCGTTCATGGCTCGCATTTTAATTCGATTCTCGAATAGGTGCTGACGGAAACGTTCAGAAACTCCCCCTCATGCGTCAAGTTGCACGCTTCCCCACGCATCGCGGCGAGGCGAGCGCGTGCAACCCTTCATTACAACCTACGACTATTATGGCGCAATCAAGCTCTCCGCACATACGTGAAACTGAGGAAACAATAAAACAAAATTGACGTATAAAACCACTCCTTGAACTAATTCCGAGTTGCGGCTGTAAGCCTGTCGTATAAACTTAGAAAAGCAATAATTTGCTCACATCAAATAGACTTGGGTACCAGCCTAACTAGTTATATTGGTCCAATAAATATATTAAAGTACCAAAGATTTCGATTATCTCGCGGAGTAATATCAGTTATCCAACTCATAAAATGGGGTGTTTTGTTTTCACAATGGCTTTTTGTTACGTAAGCCCTTTATCAAAATATCAAAACTGTTAGGCTGCCGTTACACCAAACCTCTAATTAGTCGCTAAATCGGGAATGAGCGACATAACTCATACCACCTTAAGCACCACAGGCCACAGATAATACAAAAAGGATAATAAAACACGGCTCAAATTGTTTCCTCTCTCGTTCACAATAATTACTAAGGTGTAAAATTTATATCGACACACGTTTTATGGTGACCATACACGATCGGGGGCGGACGGCAAAGTTTCTAAACGCGGGGCCATTTAGTAAGATACTTTATGTTTGCGACATTCAAAGTTAATGGAGTTTAAAACTTCTACGCGATCCCAGCGATAATGCCCTGACATGTGAATAGGTGATCTTAATTTATACGAGAGTGGGCTCCGGCTAACACTCTCGCTGCTATCGCTAATCGATTCGCTATTAAATTACCTACACGCGATTCATTTAGTCGATAATGCGACTGCGGCGATCGCGAAACTTTCCCCATCGGGGTTTTGGACTAATCTAATGTGTTATCAGTTAATTTATTAGGATAATTGCATAGTTAATATCCTGCATATTGTATCGCTTAGTCTGTAGATTGTTAGAGGTACCGAAATTACCTAAGTGGCTTTGAGGCCGAAGGGCAGGGTGTGTTTTTTCTATCGTCAGTTATGGAAGCTTATCTAATTATGATCTGTGTATTTATCGTTTAACTGACCAAGCAGAACGACATTGCAGTCCGACCTTACTTCTTTTAAAGGTGTATCAAATGAATCGAGAATTTTTTTCTGCATTGTTTACAGAGCCCAAGGTGGTTAATTGTGACAAGTCTTTAGTAGGTAGGTAATATTGATCTGATTATGAATGTTGCGGACATAATGCATTTATTAAGATACCTACTTTGGATAATATTAGATTGCGACTTAAGGGGATCCAGTGGGCTCACTAGCGCCGCCAACGTAAAAAAAATCATACCTTCTTTTACAGATCGTATTTGCAGCCGCTTAACGTAATTATCTATCTCTATAATAGAAATAGATAAATTTTGTGGTTGACAAATATAGCAATGTGTAATTAATATAAGTCTATTGCCAAAATAAGAATTTTGCTCTTTGGATGACTACGTAATTTATTTTCAGTTGAAGGATTGTACTGTGATTTCAAGATTCTGAGATTGACATCTGAGATCTGAAGATTTTGTACTGTGCGGCTAGTCTTAATTTCTACCAGCGATAAGTATTCATACTTCACATACTATCAAGACGGCGACACACGGCGAAGATACTATTTTACGATACAATATAGCTCGCCATACAATTCAACGGACCATCACACACGACAATCCGCATCTGTCCATTGAATTGTATGGCGATATTGTACATACATAAACTCACGCCTGTATCCCAGAGGGGTAGGCAGCGACCAGGGACTGCCACTTGCCACGATCCTGGCAGATCACTTTCGCTTCCTCAACATTCATTTGTTATTTCATGCACGCATGCCTGTTTTGGGTACTTTTTATCTTAGCGATACTGTATCTTAAGATAAAATATTATCGTATCTTCGCCTTTTGTGACGCCCTTAATCGTCAAGGGTGCCCTGCACGAATTTCATTGTTCTCATATTTCTTGAGATCCTGATATACTTAGCTATATTTCTGTGTAGATATTTCTGTCATCGGCAGTTACTGTTCAATAATTAACCAATTTGACAAACCTAATGGGGAACTTGCGTCTAACTTAGATTGGAGTGACTTTGATTTTAAAAAATAAAACAAAAATATAAAAATATTTTTTTCGGGGTCAAAAAATATGCGAAAAAGAAAGTTATTCTAATAACATAAAACTTATTACATTTCGTTTTGTAACTCAAATATTGATGAACGCTTCATACATTATAAGCGTTACGTTAGGGAGTGACGTCATAGTCTAATATCGATTTGTATGGCGCGTTTTAGTACCACGTGAGTATATTGACTTTTCGACTGGTTATATTATGAAAAGTATTAGTCGCAGAAAAAAAAAACACGTTTATGTATCTTTTAACGTGTCCTCTCCTATTCTATTAAACATTTTTTAGTGGAAGTTCTCTATTAGCTGGAATTTATACAGTAAGACACCACAGTACCATTAATTTCACCGCCATTTCACCTATTTTATTGCTATTTTTAAAGTGGTACTATGACGGTGAAGATTATGATATGACAGGAAATTTTGATTAATTCTTTCAGCTTCGAACAAAATTTCCCTTTTCATAAAAATGTAGGTAATGTAGCTACCTACCAATTCATAACTTCTTCATCTGTTTCCTCTAATTACTGAATTAATTTATCTAATATTTAACTATTCAACAGTGGGAGTGCAGTAATGCCAACTGAAACATAGTTTCGAGGTTAGCTTCGGCGCGCCCGGCGGCGCGTGGTGTTTTTATTTCAAATAGGTATTGTTTCCGCAAACACAAACTGGGACGGGTCAGTACAGCCTTTTACAGTTTTTCCGTAAATACCTACAGTCACACGTACTGGCCGTTTTTTCTGAATCTCTCTGACTGTTTGACCTACACCAACATAGTGCACGTGCGTAGGTATGATACTACTTAGTTATTATACAATACTAGCTGTTGCCCGCGACTTCGTTCGCGTGGTAATTTTTATGTGTATTTTTCCGGGATAAAAAATTGCCTAGTGCTAATCCAGACTATAATCTATCTCTGTGCAAAATTTTATCCAGATCCGTTAAGCCGTTTTTGCATGAAAGAGTAACAAACATCCATCCATACATACAAACTTTTGCGTTTATAATATTAGTAAGGATGTAGTACTTACTGTGCGGCGGCGTGAGCGACAGCGCTGAGACGGGCGGCACCGGCGGGAACATGTCCTGGTGCGGCGCGAACATCCTCGGCTGGTGCGGCGGCTCCTCGGCCTCCTCCTCCTTCTGGGACGGCGTCCGCGGCCGGGCGACACGCACAGCCTTCAGCCCGCTGCCACCGCCGCCGCCAGGCGACCTCCGCATCGACAAGTTCTCCGGCTCGCCCTCCCCCGAGCGTCTCCTCGGCCTAGCCTGCTTCCGGCGCGGCTGCGGGCTCGCCGGACTCGCCGGCGGCGACGTCGGCTCCACTGGACTCTGTCCCGGCGTCTGCGGGGGAGTCCTCAGCTCCTCACCGCGCTCGTGTTCGGCCAGGCCGCGCACCTGAAGCGACTCCCCGGCCCGGATCACCGTCCCGAGCTGCTCCTGCGCGACGGACACCTCCCCGCGGTACATAAAGTCCACCACCGCCTGCACCTCCCATCCCTGAAAGTCTTTGAGCACGATCACCGGGTGCTTGCACGGGTTCTCGCTGAAGATCCGCCGGAAGAGCGGGCTGCAGGCGCCCAGCAGCACTTTGTGGGCGCGCACGCGGCGCTCGGCGCACACCAGGGTCACGTCCACTAGGGTCTCGGCGTGCAGCAGCGCTTCGAACGCGCGTAGCAGGTGCGCCTGGTGGTTGTTCCAACGCAGGCTGTAGTGTTCCTCGCCGGAAGACGGCGCGGTCTGCTTGTCGTCCATGCTGGACAGCGCACGCGTGACACACCACCGATCAGCGGAGAGTCTTCCTCGCCGACGGCCGGCGCATCGCACTCGGGCACCTCTAGTTCGCACTGTCACCCTCGAGTCACTTGGAGAAGTTATTGGGTCGGAACAATGTTTGGTCGAAGTACACAAGCACAGCGCGCGATTCGTACTCGGCAGCGGGGCGAGAGCGCGACACGTGTATCGCGATCGGAGCGCGAGCGCGGAGTGTCGCGAGTGCGTTCGGCGGGCGCGGGCGGGTGTGAGGGCGCGGGCGGCGGGCATTGGCCGGCCGGCGGGAGGCGGCGGCGCGGCACCGCCCCCGGGCCGCCCCCGCGCGCCCGCGCCGCTCCCCCGCGCCAGCACATGTGTCGCGCTCACACCGCCGCCCGCCCCCCGCGCGCCCGCGTGTGTGACCGCCTACCGACGTGTGGGATTTTTACATGCCTACCGCCACGCCAGTTCTGGCAACCTGACACCACTCTAAGCCAACCCTTTTCGATGAACAGCTACCTAATTCACTTATACAGCCTCTATGACTCTTTTTACTTACACTATAGTGTTAAAGTGACCTTATGCTAACTACTACTCTGATACTTTGGTAAATCATCTGCTTGGTACATTTTCTGCGAGGATACTTTCGTTAAAGGGTTAAACCATTCGGAACGTCTAGAGGAGGCTGTTGGGAAAATCAATACGCACAGGGAGAACGATTTGTAGCTCTGAACTGAGTAATAGGAGATGAGCCCAGCCTGGATTCGCGTCTAGATTGTGGATTTACGACGTGACCTAACTTAAGTTTGTCTTTGACAAGTAGATAAGAATAGGGTTACTGGTGGTCGTCTCCTAGAATTTATGTAAGCTAATTTAAGTGTCTAACTGAATAAATCTATCATCGAACTGCTTTTGAAGAGCTGTAGGTACCCACGTACTTATCTACGCCTATATGACGGTAATAACCTAAGCTAACTTTTGCTGCCGACTTCGCTTACCAACGGGTTGTTTGTTTCAAAAATAAATGTAGAGTGCCTAGTTTTTGAGTGATTGACTATTTTTATGATGATGACAGCCTTCCTAGACCAGTGGCCTAATTACGCTCACCAAATCCTGAGCGATTCCAATCGTCTAACTGTCAAATTCCATACTAATTTGACAGTTAAACGATTGGAATCGCTCAGGATTTGGTGAGCGTAATATAGGGGCTGGCTGGTACAGCCGAGAGTTGATGAACCTTTATATAAAGTAAGTACAGGGTGTAACATATCTCTATACACATCCGATAATAGGGGGTTCTACTCGTCAACCCAGTCAATTTTTATTGAACCCTTAAGCGAGCATGGGTAGTAAGAATTTTTCATTGGTTTTGGACTTTATTTCAAGGTAATAAGGTTCAATTTATTGTGGGATCTATTTTTTTTTGAAAATAAGAGTCCTGTTTAAGTCGAATTTTTTAGGAGAGAGTCTCCTATTTTATAAGAGTCTCTCTATTTGTATTAGGTACCCTTTTCTAAGGAGTCCAAAATATCAAGATTCTGACGACAGTCAACCTTAACATCCGTGCGCTCTACTCAGTTACGACTTTGCGACATCAATGTACTTACTTACTTAAATACACGCGTCCCATTATCACCAACCAACAATTAGCTGCTACACTTTGTAAAGACTAATCTTTTTAGGGTTCCGTAGTCCGAAAAGGACCCCTTATAGTTTCGCCATGTCCGTATGTCTGTCTGTCTGTCCGTCCGCGGCCTAGCGCAAAGACCGGTGGTACTAGGAAGCTGTAATTTTGTATGTGTATATATATTTAAGTATCACGCCGACAAAGTTAAAGAATAGAATTGTTGGAAAAAAAAATTACTGTAAAAGTGGGGATGACTACTCCATCATGTGGAGCGTCGGTAGATTGGTCGTTGAAAAGTATTGTAGGTTTATCAAGACCATTTTTTGATTTAGGGTTCCGTTTGCGAAATATTAAGCTTTAAAGCGCAAATTTTTGTCAGAGTAGGGCGTCCCTCCCCCTCTCCTGGCTAAACGGTTGATTCTAGAAACGTGAAAAAATTCAGGGTAGTAGCACATACAATGAACTTAAAAAGAAAAGTATCACGGCTAAGTAGGCTTTTCTAGTTAACGAGTAATATAGGCAACCAACTTATAAAAGTTGTTAGTTCTGTGAGGCAGATAAAAAAACCTCTTTCTACGTAACCCTACATTGCGCGTGGCGCGACACGCACTTGGCCGGTTTTTTATTACCTATGTTTCCATACCGGGTACCTAATGACGAGTTCCAGACAACATAATTAAAACAGACGAAATTACCTATTTCCTGCCTTTCGCCATTTATTTTCTTTTATTACCCAAGCGCAGACAAGTAACACCTAAGTATACTCCGTACCAAATATCTCTTCTCTAAATGTAAACAAACATTTCTCTTGAATACGATCAACGCGTAGATACGAAAAAATTGTGCCTACATGTTACGATTGTTCTATGAAAGTAACTAATATTATTTGTATTAAAATATGTTCCTAATAAATAACTCAATAATTTGACCTAGTCCCAAACTAGGATTCGCTGTGCCATGGTAACTAGGCAAATATATCATTTTTATTTTTATTTAAATCGGGTACCGCCACTATTTATACTGTGACGACCTTCGTACTTTAGTAAAATAACAATGTCATAAGCTAAAAATAATAGTTCCTATTTAGAAGTCTATGTCTAAATTAAAATTATATAATAAAAATGTCCTAGTATAAAATTAAAAGTGTAAAAGGATGTCTTAATATTAAAAAGTTAAAGCTAAAAGTATACAAATAGAAATGTCTTGATATTAAAATTCAGTAAAGTGATAAAATGTAAGAAAAATAAAATTTAGATTTATATACCCCGACGCCTTATCTCTGTCTACTCTTTCGAGTAGTGACAAGTAAGGCGCCGGGGTTCCAAAGTAAAAGTTAAACAGTAATCATTAAAATTGCATCATTAAGAATGTAAAATATTAAAATGTAGAATTAAAATGTCAAAAAGTTAAAAATAAAATTAAAGATGTCGACAATTTAAAATGTAAAATGTTAAAACAAGGTTTGTTGTAAAATAGAAAAATAAAAAGTAAAAAGTATTAGAATAGAAAAATTGTACAGTAGTTAAATCGCCCTCCTCTCGCCCGGCGTGTCTGGAAGTAAAAAATGTAAAAGTGATAATAGAATAAGAAGTAAAAAAAATGAACAGAACCGAAATATAAACATGTTTAAATCCGGCCCCCATTAGCTTTGGAGGCCGCTCTTGTCACTGCCAGGGCGAAGGGCAGGAAGACGTCTCGACTCTTGGAGTCGGCCATAAAGGCAAATATATCAGAAACGTGGAAATACATCTAGACTAAGGCCATTTGTACTAATCAAGCACGGTGGCCTTCACTGGGGGCCCACGACCTTTGGTCTGGCAGTCAAGCGCGTTGCCGTGTGCCTGATGGATTTCCTTAGATATAACATGCATACAACGTAGGTAACTTACCACAGCAGCCTTCGCACAGAAAGAGAGTGTGTCCTTAACGACCACGCGGTGAGTGTGGCATCGGGACCTGCACATTACTTTGTTCTTATTTGGGCTATTGTCAATTTAAAACGAAAAAATCAATGGATTTAGAAAAAAAGTCCTACGATGACTAATATAATTTTGAAGAAAAAAAAGGCTTCCGCACTTCCTCCGCATCACTTCCTCAGCACAACGCTGAGTCAGCTGCCTTTTGTGGCAACGTAGATACACCACAGGCTGCATCTATGGTCCTGTTTTATTTATTCGTTTTGTCTGTTGTGTATTTAGCTTTCTTTCTGTGGTTGTGCATATTATGTACTTATTGTTAAGTTATTCTTTATTTGGGGAGCGTCAATCAAATTCAGTGCTCATGCTTAGACTGCCGGTGTATTCAAGATTCATGCCTACCATACAACATAATAATATCGACACTTATCTGCTTATTTTGTTTCTGTGATTATCTTGTTGGTATAATAAACGTCTTTCTTCTTCTTCTTCTTAACTTGTTTCTTAGGATAAATATTCAATACGGGACTAACTATAAAATCTTAAAAAAAAAAACAGCTGTTCCATACATTTTGTTCAGTAGGTATCGAATTTCAGTATGGCACAGTTGTATTTTTTTCGCAATTTCGAGGTCAACCTAATAGTAAAAGTTATTCGCTGTATAGGGGTTAAAAAATTACTCCAAAGTTGTGACAAATGAGCATTAGGCATCCATTAATTATATAGATACATAACAAGGTTCCATTCCTATCTTCTCTTTGTTATTCTTAATCTGCACAAACATTTTGTTTGGTAGATACTTTAGTTTGGAAGTACCTATGTTGGTATGAGGCTACGTACGAGTCAAAGCAAGGCTGAGGTGGCCACCAATACCCACCTTCTGAGAACGAACATTACACTACCTGTCAATACAATGAAACCGGCCACACTGGGAAAAAAACTATTGAGACAATAGCGTGCCTTCTAGAGTAGATACGACAGTCGAGGCAGAGGGTGACCCAGAAGGACCGTGCTGTCTGTATTTTCTTTTATAAAAAAGCATTTAGGGTTTGAAGCTTTATTTTAAACTGTAAACGGACGGACGGATTTTTTTTTGTATTTTAATGTACATATTTCTAATTTTATTACAGTGTCACAATTTTTTCGCAGTGCGAAGTAGCATTATGTTGTAGTCATTGATTAAAAAGATCCTGTAATCTGTAGAATTATTCATAATCTAACGGGTTAAATAGGTCCCGTAATCTTTGTGGTTTAATAGACACGGCTCGGGTTTCGCTTGGACGTTTACACGAAGCATGTTTGTACCGAACTCGATAAAGACTCGCGCCCTCTCGCTCCCACTAAACACGTAACGCAAGATAGCACAATAAATTCGCGCTCATTATAGGGAGTTCCTATACTGCGGGACTGTTGAGACATCGGGAAAAGGTCAGGTGGTTATGCATGTCAAGGTGCAAAAGGTTACTTATACTTCGGTCCACGAGTCGAACTCCTAGGGAAACAAATCCTCGCAGCTCATTGGTCAATGCGCGCGGCTAGAGATAAGCGAAACAATAAGCGAAGACGGTCCGCTATTGAAGTGGCTACTGAAGGTCACGCGCATTAACCGATGAGCGCACATGGATGACTTTCTTTGGGAGTTCGTTTCGTGGATGTGGATGTACTTACTATATTGCACACATAAAAGATATACAAACAACACAAAATATACAATATAAAAAAGTGTACATAAGGCTTATTTCAGCAGAAATCTCTCCCAAGTAGGCGGCTCGGTATGTGAAATATTAACAATTGGCAGGATTTAGGGCTGACGGTCTAGTAGGTCTAGTAGACTCTACATTTATCTATTATTTGAGTTGACCCTCTGTTCACTCGCCGGTTTGTGCGCGCTCGCATCCTGCACCTAACGGTAACACGTTGTAAAGACATTTTGAAAGTAAGAGACTAATTTTATCATCTGCCTTGTAAAGCAGACGGAATTTTGTTAGCTAAAAAAAGTTTAGACGGATGGAAGATCCCAGGTACGTAGGACAATATAGGATTTTAAGGAAATAATCTTTTTAGGTACTATATTATTGTTAAGAACTACCATTATTTCCTACCAAAAATATCTTGTTTTTTTCTTCACCGTTCCAAGGCAAACATCGTGAGGAAACCTTGAAATCGCTAGTCCGCGGAGGGCACGCGTAGCGATTAAGCCCTTACTCTCTTGGAGAGAAGGACGATGGTCCATCGTTCAGCAATCGTAAGTAATCGTAAGTATGCCATACAGTTGCGAATTCATTGTCAACTGTATGTCAAGATAATTAATTATTTAGATCTAAATCATTAAGCTCGTAAATTCGATGGCGTATGTTCCATACGTCAGAACAAATTACAAGTGTACGTGTGTAGATTAAACGATAAAATCTGACCAGGGGTAACTGAGTAGCTGGTAAAGACCTTCTTTGCCGAGCAAACGTAAGGGACTTTCAACCTTATTCATCGGGAAAATAAGGGTTCGAAAGAGAAAGGGGTTGGGCTGAAAGTGAACTTGTTAAGTCCCAGATTAACGTGCCAGCTCGTAATTGTGTGAATTATGATATCGATCGGTTTTCGTTGTTTCCGTCATAAGTTAAATGCAACTTATTGGTCTTTTGTGTAGCGCTTTCATAGATTTTTTAATTTCTATTTGAGTATATGTGTGGATAGGTTGTCATGTTAGCTACAATGAGTCAAGGGGAGCCTTTGCCATTAACACAGGGGGTATTTAACCTCCTCAGTCCTGACCTTGAAAATAACAATGGTTTTCAATTGTTATTTTCAAGGTCAGGACTAAAGAGGTTAAATTGATTTTATTGTATATTCCCAAAAAGTGGCGGGCTACTCATCAATAAAAAACCGGCCAAGTGCGAGTCGGACTCGCGCACCGAGGGTTCCGTACAAACCTGCAATGTCAACAACATTTTTTCACGGGTTAAAGGCAATTAGATCTAAGTATTTGATATGAATTTCAACTTGATAGCTCTACGCGTTCATGAGGAAAAAAGTAATAAGTTTATATTTATAAAAAAATATATATTTTGTAATGTAACTAAAAATTTAAGGTTTTCGGAATTTTTCCTTTATGTGTGCTATAAAACGTTGCTTCATGCCAAATTTCAAGATTCTAGGTCGACTGGAAGTACCCTTTAGGTTTTGATTCCCTTGCGAGTACTTGCGAGTTTCAAAATATGCAGCTTAAATTGCTGTTTCTTTTGATTGCGTTGACATAGAAGTTAGATTTTGTTACAGCTTAAAGGTATTATAGACCTGAGTATTTGGTATGAATTTCAATTTAATACCTCTACGCGTTTATGAGGAAATGGGTAGTAAGTTTAAAATTATTAAAAAAAAATATATTATGTGATGTAACTAAAAATTTATGGTTTTCGTAATTTTTCCTTTATCTATGCTATAAGACGTTGCTTCGTACCAAATTTCAAGATTCTGAGTTCACGGGAAGCACCCTGTAGGTTTTGATTCCCTTGCAAGTGTCGAAAATTTGTGGCATAAACGGCTGTATCTTTTGATTGCGTTGGCTTAGAAGTTTGATTTTTTCACAGCTTCAAGGGACAGTAGACCTGAGGAATTGATATAAATTTCAGCTTCATACCTCCACGCGTTCCTGAGAAAAAGGGTCTTGACAGACGGACGGACGGACAGACGGACAACAAAGTGATCCTATAAGGGTTCCGTTTTTTCCTTTTGAGGTACGGAACCCTAAAAATTACTTTAACTGTGTGATAGATATGATTTCATTATTCAAAACACAATCATCACAATATTAAAATTTACAAGAGTTTTAAATGAGCGAGTAGATGTGAAACTGAGGTCCCCACACTAGCTAGGCAAGCCTGTAAAACCTGTATTTGGAGTCCTTCGAATCCGCTTAAAATTATGTAATTACTATGTAATTATGATTGCTTAAAAAACATGGAAACCGGTTATCTGTAATACCGAAAATACCGGAATATACAGGACAAAATATCCGCACTCGAGAAACTGGTTTTGAAAAATCTCAATACGGGTATTTCGATATTACGGCTGAATTTCTTAATTGTGTTGAATATCTAATCTTGCAAGCGAATCTACGCGCTGTTCGACTGTACGCTGCACCCGAATAATAGCTTCAAAATGTAAAATATATTGGGACTTCTCCAGAGTTTCAATCTGGCTTCGCGATAGGGCGTACCTACTAACTTTAGGATGAAATTTGGATGTTCTACCGTAGTTTCAACCACGTAGAGGTCAATGCCAACGATCTGTGCTGTCAGGAATTCCTCTTTTAGAGGCTTCTGAAACCTGAAGATGATTGCTAGCATTGTTTGTTGAGTGCAAATTACTAAGTCAAAGTTAAAAATATGTGACAATGGACCTGAGAAAGTATTAACGGATATCTAAAAATAACTTAGTATGACTTAGCTCATTCTACTTTCGTTATTGTATTGTACCTAATACGATACAAAGCAGTCAACGTGGCGTGTCAACATAAAGGGTATAATTAAAGGTTTAACTCAACATTGTTCAGAAATTAAACATGACATTCTAAAGGCTAGTAAACTGTAGGCTTGGTATTAGGCATTCCTTGGAACCCATTGGTAACAACAAAAAAAAAAGGAACATTAAAAAAAAAGTTTGATCTCTTCAAAATTTCCATCACTTCAGAAACTAACCTGTAGTACCTACCGGTTGTTTATAAAAATGCGCATTCTTGAAAAATGTCGGTTAGATTGTGTTATTCACAACCTTATTTTACGACGTTTGAAAGTTTTCCACTTTTTACACAATAAAAAGAATTTAGTAAGTTTTTCTGCTTTTGAGTACCGTTATTCGATACTTAGATAGGTAATTGCTTGTATTAAATAGAATGGACGTTCTTCTATGTATGGAAATGATTTTGGTACTTATATACAATGAAGGCTGCGGCATGGGCAGACCGCGAAAATTATACACACCCTCACACAAAAATTCATAGAACAAATGTTGTTGCCAAACACAAACTCTTATTAGGGTGTTCCAAGAATTGTGTATTTTACTAACAACCCTTTTTAAATTAGGGTGTGTTATATTCATTGAAAAGTTACGTGATGTTTAATGTGACTCTATCGTACAAACTACCCGCTGTGAAACGCTGGCCGGAATTCTAAATTCAAAAGTTTCTTGAAAAATAGGAAAACAAAAGAGCAACGCGAACAGTAATGCATGCTGATCTCAACATATGCAGGCGAGTGCAAGCAAGCGCCAAGCCAGGCAAAATGAATATTACCACGATATTTCGCCGTACGCCACTTTGCAGAGTCTTGGGAAGTAAGCGTTATTTCATATTTCATTATTGCATAGTCGCCCTTCTGCCGAGTGTGATAAGAGCTCGCGTAGACGAGCCGGCATCAGTGAGGTCCACCGCCAGAAGGTACCTTCTCATGTTCTCATAGAGTAGCGTCTGGAAGCAGAGAGATATTACGATATGATGTACCTGATTACGATTGATTATTAAGAATTTGATTTGTGTTTCTAGTTTTTTCTAGTTTGATAAAAATAAAGATAATTTGTGTAGGAAGTCTAACCTATAGGTAGGTTTGGTAAAATCGGAGTGCGTGCAAGCAACAATAATGTTGGTGAAGCGAAAGCTGTTTGTCAGGATTGTGGCAAGTGGCAAATCCTGGTCTCTGCATCGAGGGGCGGCACAAGACTAATACGTCAACTAATTGAGACAATTAAGTAAAATTTGTTGTAGTAGCAATACCACTCGCTAACTGTGAAGGAAAACAACGTGATGTAACCTGAGTGCCTGTGGTGTTCGCAGGCCTCGGCGCTGGAAATTGCCAATCCGCCGTGGGGACGCGTAGTAATTAAGCCCATACTCTCTCTCTGAGAGTAGGCCTGTGCCCTGCAGTAGGACTTATATAGGCAACATAGAAAAATGCGGTAAATTAGCTTTTTAGTCCATACTAGAAGATTAAATTAAATTAGAGATAATGGTAAATCCTGAATACATAGAACAGTGGCGTCGACTTCAAAAATGAGGGTACACAAAAAAGAATATTGAATCTGAATGTGACGAAGGGGAAGCAGAAAGTGTCCACAAAGATCTCGAACTTGTTATGAATACCTTTAATTTGTCACCGTTTCAGGGCTATATTGAATACTAAAAATCAGAGAAGTGGGGGTAGGATTCGCGCCCTCAACGTTCCGATTAACCGATTACGAACTTAACTTCTGGAAAGATAAGTTTCTATAATTTAAGGTTCAGTTATTTCCTCGTGAGGTAAAAATGTACCTTGACATGTTCTAATTTTAACCTTGAAATATCTCCACAGCAATGGTTGTTATTCGAAGCCCCCACAGGTACAATCGACAGCACCACAATCTGTACATACGTGCACTCTACTAAATTACGTTACGGATGGTTTTGTAACAAACATGTAAAGGTTGATGTGTAGGCAGGCCCGAGTTTCGTAAAACTATAATTCGTAGTTTATTATGACAATTCGGGGTGCATTGCGTAGCCGAGTCTACTTGCTAAACTGTGGGTTAATCAACTTTGCAATGTACATCAAATTGTCATAGGTAGTAAAACATGTTCTATAAAACACGTCAATGTACTCTCTGTTACCATTCACCACTCTGCGCAGCCCTTCCATGCATGCGATGCTCATATCACAGCGACTACACTCCACCCGACGTCTAAAGGCGCTTGCAAAAAGAAAACTTTGAAAAGCAGGCTAAGTTCGAGCAAATTGAAGTCTTGGAGGGTTTCGTCAATTCCGTGAGAATGTGACAACATTTCACTTTTTTTAGCATACGTATTTTACTGTCTTAAAGGAAACTAGATACAAAATAAAACAACCCATATTTTTTTATTTTCAGAAATTCGATGATTTTCATTCATAATTTTCTGTTTGAATTTCGTCTTATTCTAAAAGGACGTAAACGCCAAATGACGTCACACATACGGCATAGTAATACTATTTCTAAGTTATGTACATTTGTGAAGTTATAGTAGCAATACACTCGCTAACCGTGAAGGAAAACATTGTGAGGAAACATGAGTGTCTGAGCTATTCATATACCTCAGCGCTTGAAATCGCCAATCCGCGGTGGGCACGCGTGGTGATTAAGCCCATACTCTCTCCCTGAGAGAAGGCCTGTGCTAGGGCGTATATAGGCTGCTTATTATAATAAAAATTAATATTATAATAAAGATTGTAAATATTTTTTTCGTAATCAAGATAGCAAAATTAAGAAACGGTATTTTTAGTTTTAGGCGTTGTAAAATATGAAATGTTGTCAATTGTATTTCACTAGAGCCACGCCTGAAAAAATGTGTCTTCTTTTACAGGTCCTTTTTGAAAAAAAGGTCTTACATACAAATCCTTCAATCGTGTAAGTAATGACTGAGAACCTACGGCCAAAAAAGTTCTTGGTCGTGAATCTTAAAAATCACAACTTTTTTGAGAAATCTGAAGAGATCTAACGATACTAAAGTACGTATTTATTTTCTAAAGAAGATGTGAAAAATTGAATTAAATAAATTAGGAAACTCGGCGCGAGTTTTTGTGAAAAAATTTGCATTAATTTTCTAATCACTAAGAACTAAATATTTTTGATGCAAAGAATATCCCAGTGGTATCTTTAGGTCAGATCTATTTATTAAGTTGGTGTTTAAATGTGTTTTGATGTTTCTATTTGTTCGGTTTTCTTGTATGCTTGACCTTGTTTGTGTGTGAATAATTTTCATGCATTCTGCATTTTGTGGTGAAATTAATAATAATTACTTTTTTATTTCGTGTTTTTTTCATGGTAAGTAGCAGATCTTGGTCTCTGCCGACCACTCTGAGATACAGGCGTGAATTTAAGTTATGTTTGTGTCTACTATTTTATGCAGCCCCCATAGCAAGGGTGCCCCACTGCAGGGCAAAGTCCTCCCCCTTTCAGACAAAGATTTTCGGTCATTTGTTACCTCTGACTACTCCAGCAATAACTTGTCGAGATCATCCCGCCCTCGTGTTCTCAGCCGCCCCCAAGTTTAAACCTCGAATTATAACTACGTGGGTAATATTACTCGTCCTTCCCTCATGACTGAGGATCGCGATCCTGGGTCGCTGGTTTCCACAACGAACGGTTTTTCGCCATGTGGACCGCCTGGTATATGCTGCCACCGGCTGCCGCTTTTATGGCATCCGAACATACTGTCGGTGCACTCCCTCTGGCACGTTTGCCATCCACTTTGCCGGTGATCATCAGCCTCTTCAAACTGTGCCTGGAAGAACGCATGACGTGTCCTAAGAAGCTGATGGTCTTTTCTTGGCAAAACGTTTTATATTACTATCACTGCGGTACCCCAAAAAGAGCACCCCGCCACTTGTCTAGCAAGTTGCTCGCTGCGTCCATTCAGCACTTAGATTAGTTTGGCGAGTTCAAACTTCGCGTGGCGAGCAGGTGTTCTGTTACATTTATTTGCATACCTACATGGTACTCGTGGTGGTAGATTTTGTTAGTGTGCGAAGAACAGGGGGTTTTTTTAGGGTTCCGTACCTCAAAAGGAAAAAACGGAACCCTTATAGGATCACTTTGTTGTCCGTCTGTCCGTCCGTCCGTCCGTCTGTCAAGACCCTTTTTCTCAGGAACGCGTGGAGGTATGAAGCTGAAATTTATATCAATTACTCAGGTCTACTGTCCCTTGAAGCTGTGAAAAAATCAAACTTCTAAGCCAACGCAATCAAAAGATACAGCCGTTTATGCCGCAAATTTTCGACACTTGCAAGGGAATCAAAACCTACAGGGTGCTTCCCGTGAACTCAGAATCTTGAAATTTGGTACGAAGCAACGTCTTATAGCATAGATAAAGGAAAAATTACGAATACCATAAATTTTTAGTTACATCACATAATATATTTTTTTTTAATAATTTTAAACTTACTACCCATTTCCTCATAAACGCGTAGAGGTATTAAATTGAAATTCATACCAAATACTCAAGTCTATAATACCTTTAAGCTGTAACAAAATCTAACTTCTATGTCAACGCAATCAAAAGAAACAGCAATTTAAGCTGCATATTTTGAAACTCGCAAGTACTCGCAAGGGAATCAAAACCTAAAGGGTACTTCCAGTCGACCTAGAATCTTGAAATTTGGCATGAAGCAACGTTTTATAGCACACATAAAGGAAAAATTCCGAAAACCTTAAATTTTTAGTTACATTACAAAATATATATTTTTTAATAAATATAAACTTATTACTTTTTTCCTCATGAACGCGTAGAGCTATCAAGTTGAAATTAATATCAAATACTTAGATCTAATTGCCTTTAACCCGTGAAAAAATGTTGTTGACATTGCAGGTTTGTACGGAACCCTCGGTGCGCGAGTCCGACTCGCACTTGGCCGGTTTTTTGTCGTACACTGACAATCTTTTCTAGGGCCTAATTACGAGCACAAAGTCCTGTCGGAATCCTGACGTTTGGGATAGTAATTGGGGTGTAACTTGACAGACTTTTGGAATCGATCCGGATTTGGTGCGCGTTATATATATAGGTGTAGAGATCAGCCCATAAGCAGGGCCCACTTTTGGGCAGAGGCCTCTTCTCTTACACGCCAACCCACCCATTCCTTTGTTAGACTCGTCCAATGTTTCTTAGCCGCTTTCACATTAGATTGTTACCAGTAGATTAACAGATTGTTAACTCGCTAACAAATTGTTAATTTACTATTAACAACTGTCAGTTGGCCAAAGAGTGTAAAAAAAAACAACTGAAAGCTGTTATCATTAACTGAATAAAATCTTGCTTTTTAATATATTTTGCTCATAGAATACAATTTAGTACTTTTAAATTGGACATATTGAATACACACTATAGGTAAGTTATAATAGATTAGTTGGATTAGAACACTTTATTGTACACACTAGAAAACAAAATACATTAAAAGCTACATTAATAGGTGCAGCGATTAAAGTTGATGGGGTAAAAAAAGTTTATTGTTAATAATTTTTTATTGCACAAAGATAGTGGACGGAAAAGGGGGACTTAATGCTAATGGCATTTTCTACCAGTCAACCCGCAGGTTTGTCAGGATCGTGGAAAGTGGCAAGCTTTGGCCTCTGCCTGCCTCTCCGGAATACACGGCCGGATAGCATTCTTTGATAGAATAATTATGCTCTTTTTAGATCAGCATATAAAAATATTGGTACAAACTGTCAAAACTTTAATTTCATCATCATCAGCCATTTGACGCCCACTGTAGGAGATAGGCCTCCATGGTTTTCCCAGCTTCTCGGTCTTGTGCCGGCCGCATCCAGCGACTCCCCGCCACCGTAACCAGATCGTCAGACCATCTGGTGGCGGGCCTGCCCACGCTGCGTCGTCCGGTCCGCCGTCGCTAGGTCAGAACTTTGCCGCCCCAACGGCCATAAACTTTAATTTTCATCATCAACCCATTATGTCCCCACCAAGGGGCACGGGTCTCTTCCCTGAGGAAGGTATAGGCCATACTCCACCACGGGGGCCAAGTCCGGATTGGTGGAGGCTTGTAGACTAGTGGCTCGTCTACTGTCAGAAGTTGTCAAGCCGCCCTAAAGCCTCTGACTTGGCTTAACGACTGCCATCTATCGAAGGCAGCCGGCACCAACAGCTTAACGTGCTTTGCGAAGCACGGAACCGCTCGGAAAAATGCCACTAGCGTTAGGCATAGACGGCGACCCATCCATGCACTGAACGCGCCCTGTGTTGCTTAACCTTCGTGATCGTTTAAGATCACTCAGGCAGCCGGGGCTACGAGCGATTCTTTAATTTAATTAGTATCTATCTGAGGTATCTATTTACTTGCTTACTGAAAAAAGTTTTAAGTTCTGATCTAATATTTTAATATTTATCTACTGGTTTTACAACCAATCCAAAGTAGTAATAAACAGTAGGTACTGTGAACTGTCAGTGTATCAGTGTATAATACTTATCATAATATTTTCTATAAAAAATCATATAATAAATCAATAAGTAAGGTAGTAATTTAATTTTTAGTTAGTGTGCAATTACCTAAGTACTTTACAATTTGTGCTATGAAAAATTTAGTTCATTGTAAACGATACTGCTTCCACAGGCAAGTTTTGTGCGGTCTCATTATAACGTTTATCTATGTAGATTAATTTGCAAAATATACATTGACGTTCCATTTGTAGTATGGTCTTTTACGTTATTAGATAAGTACAATAAAACTTATTTTATGTAGGTATGTCTTGTATTCGTAAAAGGCCATAATGCCTAGTCCACACGACGACGTGCGAAGCCCGACTTACACGGCCTGGGCAGCCAAGGGTAATGAATCAGATGTGTATCGGCCGACGTGTGAGAACATACGGCCAAAATAGCCGACTGTAAATATAGGATCGCGTGCGGGCGCTCTCAGCTCGGAGTCTAGTAGACACGGCAATCGGATTCTAAATTGTAAAAGAAGATAAGACACAAGAAGGTAAGTACATGTCGTGATGGGGAAAAGGCCTATATCCAGCTGGCAGAGGTGGGCTGATGATGACGATGATGTTGAATCTATGCAAATAAAAATTTAATGCTGTTCGTTGCTAAGCGTATGAGAATGGCGAAACTGATTTGGAAATTATTTAATTTGTTCGTAAATTATTTTATTATTTAATGTAATTAAATTATTTAATTAAATTAAATTCCGTGTGGGGCGCTGAGAATAGCGTTACTCCATTTCCTTCCGTGGATGTCGTAGAAGGCGACTAAGGAAATCAATTACCAGGATACGGGCAGCAGCGTCTTCCTGAGATTCCAACCGCAAACTGCAATCGCCAACCCGCCTGCCAAGTGTGGCGATTATGGCAAAACCCCTCATGGCTAGGAAAACCGTGAGGGAGGCCTATGTCCAGCAGTGGGCGTCAAATGGCTGATGATGATGATGAAATGTTCGTAATAGTCCGAATGCATAAATGAATTAATAGTCACCTAAGTGTGATGAGGTATTTATATACATCAGCGCTTGAAATTCCCAATCCACGGTGGGCACGCGTGATAATTAAGCCAATACTCTCTCTCTGAGAGAAAGCTGGTGTCCTGCAGTGGGACGTTTAAAGGCTATGTGAAAAAAAAATAGAATAAAGTTCTTACAGAAATAAAAATTTTGAAATTGGGTTATTTGATTTAAAATACATGCCATTTTGAATGCATTAACTTAGGGGTAGTTATTTAATATATTCTGTGAATGATTTGTAAGATCCACCCTTCTTCTCAGGGTTTCGGGGAACGGACTGAACGATGAAAGAACGGACGGAAAGCGACCCTATAAGGATTCCGTTTTTCCTTTTGCGGCATGGAACACTAAATAACTACAGCCCACTGGAATTAAACGGCGTAGAAATAGAACTTGTCTCAAGTTATTCATCCACTGATCTCTGCCAAACTATTTTTGCCAATCTTCGCTGGTAGTCACGTATAACCTAGTTTTAGCTACTCATAAATACTATTCTCTACTGACAATACAACCTGTCTTAATTGAGTTTTCTCGCCTTTAATTCCCCAAAGCTTCAGCTCCACCCTAAATAGCGACCCTGCCCTGTTTAGGACGTGCGCGTGCGCAAGCGCATCGCGTGTCAAAAAATAATTAAGAGAGTAAAAAAAATTAATTTAGAAAATTGTGGACAGTTAATTAATCAAACAAAAACGACCAAAGTTTTCATCTCCAACGGACCGAGACCTCCAAAGCATAACATTATTACCCTGTACAATAACCAAGTAATTAACACCGACGTCGAAATGCATATTGGCACGATGTCGTGGTGCATACTGGCCATAATTCTTCTGTTAGGTTAGAACTGAACCACCACTAGAGACCATAAAAAAAGAAAAACTTCATTTTTGCGTGCCTATTCTTACCACTGAGTAGCTCTACATCTGGCGAGCCTGGTGGGGCCCCCAAATAAAAGTTAGAGCACGGCCCGATAAGCGCCGAAAATTTTCAATGTTCTCCTTTTAGTTTCGTGATGGGTTCACTTTGCTTACACCCATAGATACGAGTACTTACCTGCACGCCTTCACGTAAGGCAGATAGGTGGTCGAGTGTAAAGAATCATGTCTATTTAAGTTTGAAGAATCAAGACGTAAGTTTAAAAGTTGTAAAACATACAAGAACAGGCCAAGTGCTAGTCGAACTCGCGCACCGAGGATACATCATATACCTAATTACTAATTATTTTTTGCTGAATAAGACTAATTAGTAATTAAATCGTGTGATTTTAAAACGACACATGTCCTTTCATTACAACTTTGCAGGAAATAGAAAAAACTGTTTTATTCAAATACTAATATCTACAACAGCAATATTTTAGCATATTATATTGATTTCTGTATGAATAAACTACAATTTTTTTTTTCTAATGTAAATCAATAGGTAGGTGTAAATAATTTAAAAAAAAAAATGGACCAGTGTTATTTTAAAAACAGATGTGACTTGTGTTGTTTTAAAATCACACGATTCTTAGTCTTATTCAGCAAAAAAAAAGGTTTTTTGTGGTTTTTCGTTAGGATCATTAGACGTACAACTTACTCTTGGCCGTTTTTTACTATTTGTTGTTGTTTTTAAATTTTATTTGCAGATACTTCGTCTTCGTTTTTTTTTTCTTCGTTTTGCACACCTCCCAACTCTCTCTTCCACCTCCTGCGGTTGGTTGGTAGAAAATACTCATGACAAAGAGTTCGTCACATTGTAGGATTAGTTTAAGCGCAATAAAAGTTTTAATAAATAAATCAATGTAGGGTAATCAGAGCCAGGTCTCACCGCCCTTAATTTTTTTTAATTTGTTGGGCAATCTTCCATAACAACGCATATTCTGTGAAAATTTCAAGAAATAAAGCTCTTAGCTCACACATAACCATGAGGGGTTTTGCCGCTACAAACATGGCCCGAAGGCAGCGGCTAACATAGTAACATAGTACATTGACATTCAGCATACAGAATGTAAATTCTTTACGTTGAAATAAATTATTGATTTCTGATTTCATAATCGCCACGGTTGGCAGGCGGGGTGGCGATCGCAGTGTGCTGTTGAAATCTCAGGAAGACGCTGCTGTCCGTCTCCTGGAAGATGATTTCCTCATGGTTATGAAAATCACGAAGGTGGCCTACGTCCTGCAGTGGGCGTCCAATGGCTCATGATGATGATGATAACTCACACGGGCAGGCAGACATATAGAATATATCGGGACCCTTTTAATATGGCAAATATCGTGTAAGGAACCATACAATGAATCAATAGAAACGGTAGAGGAGTAGCTGGAGTGAGTAGTTTATTTTAAACCCTTCGAATGGTCTCTGCTCAAGAAACTCCTGAAAATAAATATTATCCGGCATAGCAACAACAATAAGTAGGTCATCCTTTGGGCGGTATTCGCCCGCTGTGGGCAGGCAGTCATTGTTTAAATATTGTGTCCGTTATGACGCCAGATGAAGGGATAAGACGATTGTACGGATTCAGTTAAAATTTGGAATATCCTAGTAGATAAAAACATGGAGCTTTTTCATTTTGTTTAGTGGTATCCGCTGAAAACCAGCGTTGTACTCGCTATCGGCCACGGCTTAAATTCCTAGTTTTTCAAAGTTACATGATAAGTTTTATTTTTCTCATCATCTACCCATTATGTCCCCACCGAGGGGCACGGGTCTCTTCCCTGAGGAAGGTATAGGCCATACTCCACCACGGGGGCCAAGTCCGGATTGGTGGAGGCTTGTAGACTAGTGGCTCGTCTACTGTCAGAAGTTGTCAAGCCGCCCTAAGGCCTCTGACTTGGCTTAACGACTGCCATCTATCGACGGCAGCCGGCACCAACAGCTTAACGTGCCTTGCGAAGCATTTATTTTTCTAATGGTACCAAATAAACATTTCCATCCATCTAATCCCAATCGTACACGAGCAAACTCAGATTACTATAAACACGTAACGTATATTTTGACATATTATCTTACCTACCTACTAGTCTTTACTTACGCTACGGCACGAACTGTTCTGCGTGCAGTAAGATGTACAGAAGTATATGCCGGGGCCGGTTCCTACTTGTTAATCTGTGGGTTACCTATACGACACTGCAATGTTACACTAATTGTCATAGTAAACCACGAATTGTAGTTCTATGACATAAGGGCATGACTGTACCTCTTCCGTACCAACTTTTATGAAAAATCAACCCATAATCACCCGTACGAAAGCACAAACTACCGCTTCTCGTTTAGAACCCATTCACACGATACACCGCGAGTTAGCGAGTAGGTTTTTTTGCCCGTTCTGATATGCTCATGTTGAACTAGTTAAAAGTTGGGGAGGGGCTCGTTGTTTTGCGTGTAATAACGACTTTTTTGGTCTACCAGTCTGCCATGGCATTCAGAGGAAGTTTTTTGAGTGTTGAAATTAGACGGTTCTGTTTTACAACCCTGGCGTGGTGATTTTCGTGAGGAGTTTGTAGGATTGGTGTTAATGGTCTGTTTAAGAAAAGGTTAACGGTGACGCGAAAACTTTGTTAGTAAATCTGATTTTAAAGTGACGTTTGGTCGCCTGGTCACCATAATGTTCTAACCGCCGGTTTCTGGATTGGAAACTTCACTAAGAAAAATTGTTGCTGATTCAGTTTCGTACTTAGTGAAATTGTAGTCTTTACACACTCCTTACAAAGGTTAAAAAAGTCGAAAACTATTTTTTTTATTCAAAATTACACAAAACCTTTGACTTTTTGAACGTTAAAAGTAAAATTTGGTGTCCATTTCAAAATCTAGATAATTTTGGAGAAAATATGGACAAAAAAACTACACACTTAATCTCTTCAAATATGTCCAAAAGAGTTTGACTGAAAATCAGCGCTGAGGGATCACTTCCTCAGCACAACGCTGAGTCAGCTGCCTTTTGTGGCAATGTAGATACACCACAGGCTACATCTATAGTCCTGTTTTATTTATTCGTTTTGTCTGTTGTGTATTTAGTTTTCCTTCTGTGTTGTGCATATTATGTTACTTATGTGCTTATTTTGTTTCTGTGATGTATCTTGTTGGTATAATAAATGTCTTTCTTCTTCTTCTTCTTCTTCTTCATATTATTCTAAAACCTACTACTAATGCACTAAATTGGCTTTAATTCCAAATAACTTTGTCATCTAAATAATCTTTAATGTTGTAGCAGCCCTTTTGGCACAAAGTGTGCTTTATACACATTTTGAACCGCGTTATGAAGAAAAGATTGCTGTAAGAGATAGGACCGCCAATTGTATGCCTACTAATAATCACATAGATCTAAGACAAGGTATGTTAAATTACTGTTGGTGAACGATAAAGTCTTCTCTATCGATATCTATTTAGAAACCGGCAGTAAATATACTAGAGATTATGTAACGACTAAATTGGTTCTTCAAGTTTGGGCGCGGTAAAAATTCTCGCCATTTTATTCCGTGTGGCGCCGGATTAAGAATAGCGTCACTCCATTTCCTTCCGTGGATGTCGTAGAAGGCGACTAAGGAAATACATTACCAGGAGACGGGCAGCAGCGTCTTCCTCAGATTCTAACCGCATACTGCGATCAACAACCCGCCTGCCAAGCGTGGCGATTATGGCAAAACCCTTCATGGTTAGGAAAACCATGAAGGAGGCCTTTGTCCTGCAGTGGGCGTCAAATGGCTGATGATGGTGAAAGATTCTCGCCATAATCACTGGTGAATTTCATTAGGAAATTGGGGGGCATGAGTACCTTAATGCACATGGCTATTTTATGGTTTATTTCCTTTTGGACATAGACAGTCACACGGCAGTCGGCCAAAAACAAGTCCTACACTTATGAACAAAATCGTAGGCTTCTACATCGAACAAAATCCGGCCTTTCCACACACACGCTTAAGGTGAACCAGGGACCCTGAATGCCATGTCCCATCCCCATAAACCGGAGTTGAACCATCGAGTTAAGCGTCGTTTAACTGCGCCCCGCTGAACACACGAAAATTTCGGAAGTTAAGATAAGACCACTTAATGGATTGGCCGACATAAATGTGACGTCACATCACATATTTCAGCGGTCGCATGTCAGGGGGTGACCATCGAAGTTTGAGCCCTAAGATAAGCTGGTTCGGAGACGCGAGTGACGACTGACGGATCTCAGGTTACGCTGGTGGGTCAGGGGAGTTTATCAGATAGTTTAAGGGTTACCTTTACGCTATGCGTGGTCCGTCTGGGCCACGCGCTCAGGCCAGATAACAATCGTGAGCATTAGCATTTTTCGGCAGTCACTTAAGGGTGGTTTTGGGGTCGAACACATGTCGGAAGGGTTCACACGCGAGGCTCGTAGCGCTATTAAAAGATAATTTTAGGCTGTGATTTGGCGATTAATTTTTGGATGAAAATTGTCTGTTTAAATTTCGTTCTGGGCCGCGTTTCATAAATTCGTTGTTTATTGTGACGATTCGATTGGCCGAGTCTCTCTACTTGTAAATTTGTGTGTTAATCGACTTTGTTATGTACCATCTTCCAAGTACCGTTATAAACAATTGTTTATTTCTATTTTGAGAAATTTGTGTACTCCGTGATACTTTAAAAACCTATTTAAAGGTTAAAAATTCCACCCATGCCTGGACTTGAACCCGCGACCTCTGGCTGACCGTGCCAGCGCTCTCCCAATTGAGCTAATGGGCAAGTGCAGGTCAGATTGTGTGAATCGTTGTATATTTTCATGCATGCCATTTGTTTTACGTTTGTCATTTATTAAGATTATTAAGCTTTTATCTCTCGGTGAGGAATGTTTAGGAGTTAACAAAATTTATAAAGCTAACTCATTTATTCTATTTAAGTAATTTTTGTTAATTCTGTTTTTCCTCGTTTATAAAATTAAATAAAATCGAGTTTTGATAGTAAATAATGAATTGTAGTTTTATGAAATAAGGCCCAGCGGTCTCTATTATAAGTTGATGTTTGATATAGATCTGCATTGTGGTTAAATACCTACTTCAACTATTTAGTTATACAAAAAGTCCTTCCAATGACTCAACTAGGCTCTAACATAGAGATTACATGTACGCGTGAGGTTGAACAAACTTTGTAAACAATAGTTAATCTAACTCCAGTTACAGTCGCCCGTATACAGAAACGCAGATTAATTGATAAGGCGTTAATGTACCTGTTTAAACTAAACTTTAGTTCACCGCTACATACCATGATCAGTATGCGTGAAGTTCGCTGCTCCTTTGTAAAGTTTGGGCAGGTGATTACGTGTGTTTGAGATATTCATTAGCTCGCTACAGACAAGATACTGGGGGAGGCGGATTCTAACAGAAGATGCCAGGCATCGTGGGTTGCGTTTGAATGGAAGTTGTCTTGGCGAGGCCTGAAGACGGCAGGTGGATCAGACCAATGGCAGAGTGGCGGCTGCAATGCAACCAGGACGAAGGTGAGTAGGCAGACCAGCAGCCCGATGGTAGTGAGAGATGCCGCTGGGGGAAAACGCATGTACCCAGCAGTGGGCAGCGGTGGGCTTCTGATGATGACGATGTCTGCTAAAATATTTGAAGAATGATTTTCAACATGAGTCCTATGTTAAGTGAGGTCGTACGTTCAGTCCAATGTTAGGTTAAGTCGTATGTTGAGTCCTATATTAGGTTAGATACAATATGATAGGCCTCATGTTTGACCTAAGCTTTCATTTGTAGATTATATTTATAAGCTATTATCATCATCATCATCAGCCTATGCTTGTCCACTGCTGGACATAGGCCTCTCCTATTGCACGCCACTGAGCACGGTCCTCGGCTACTCTCATCCAGCTCTTGCTCGAGCTGGCAAGAGCTCTCAAAGCTGTTATAGCCATAGCTTCTAACTAATTTTTTCCGCAAAACACTCCTAAAATGCCGTTTAAAAAGTCTGTGGTAAAGGAAATTTCTTAAAATGCACTTAGAGAGTGTTTTTCAGTGTTGTTCGTTTTTTATAAATAAGACTGGTATTATTTCACTTAGTAGATTCGGGTGCCGGGTTGTAGAATGTCAGCAATCACGTGAGGCATGTTGTCGTTTAATATTTACACAGAAGTGGCGGGGCGGCTCTTAATTGAGTTATAGAGCCTTAATTACGCCGCCGTTTGAGGCCTTGCGTTTACGTGGGACACGTTCTGTAGTGACGCAGTTTTCAGTAATTGATACGTTTGACAGGAAGTCGGTTTGATTGATTAGCTTGTGGTCAGTCTAAAAATAGTCTTTAACTAAAATGTGTAAAGTTTTCAAATTTCATAGAAAAATCTGTCAAGGCAATATTGTGAAGATATTAAAATCCTACTAGTGATAGCCGATTGATGAAAAAAAAAGTTATCCACTTATTCGATTGCAATGCGGATGCTTATTCGATTAATAATTAATCAAATATACGATTAACATTTGTACGGTGCGCCAATAGCGCATAAAGAACGCAATAGAATTTGCGGTGTTCGCCGCGCGAACGACACACGCTACTAAAGTTATGATGTCACATTATACACATTATTTTGTAGATAAAAACCCTCACTTTATTTTAATAATTATGATTGCAATAACTATTACGCTTTATTCGATTATTATAACGCGATGACATTTGCGCACAACGGGCGTAGCGTGAATATGCGTATACGGTACTCATATAACAATTCATCGATACTATCAATTTTATTCGATGGATTTTAAATACACGCAATGTTCGAATAATTCGATTGTTTTTAGTAATTATCGCCTAACGCTAATTCTTACCCTGATATTTATATTAGATTACGATATTTCGACACCATTGCAGATACCTTGGTCACGGGAAGATTATCGAAAGCTTCAAATCAAATTAATTTATTTGTGTAATATGCGTGTTTAAAGAATATAAAAGTTATTATAAATAAGCAAGTTTTAGCATGGTCTGGCGTAGCGGCTTATGTAAATAAATCATAGCAATAATGTATGTATTAGAATTACAGAATAAAAAGAAAACATAATTCGTATAAGTACCTCGTTTGCCTTCGTTACTTAGCAACGTTGTTTTATTTAATTGAGAACTTTTAAGCAGGAGTCTGACTCTTACTTGGCTGGTTTTTCGTATTTCTTGTTATACTAAGCATTCTGAAATATAATCACACGAAATTTGACACTTATGTGTGTTACTGTTTATACTCTAGAGCAAAAACAAACATGTTTCCCGACCTTACCTAATAGATTTTTTAATTATTTGTTGAGCAATGAGCCACGATGCTCTTTGACCATTTCCATTAGTTACGTACTATGGTTCGACACATAATGCCCTTTACAGGACTGACGGATAGACATACAGACATACGTTCGTTGGCATATTAATAGGGCACTGCGGGCACCCTTCGTTACTCGAAGCCCGAGTAAGGAACCCTAGAAAATAGTTTAAATATAAAAAGTCGTTGTAGTGAGAAGTATTGGGTGTATGTATGTATGTGTTTACTGTTTTGAACATATCAAGTGGAAAAAATATATTATATAGCAGAAATTTCCTACAAAACTAAAGTACACCTTGGGGCTTGGAGCTTTTGTACGTCTCAACAAAAAATCAGCCAGTAAAATCGGGGCGTTTGAAGCCACAGCAGTCCCTTATCATAAAACCATTACTGCAAGCCTAATGGAATTTTCCAAGGTTGTTAAATGTGTCTTTACCTGTGCGCGTATAGAAATTAGTTTGAAGCAATAGGGGGTGCCATAAAGTACGTACCTTTCATTTGGACAAAAGGCACTGTCCAAACAGCCAGAGTGCTGTTATGTTACCGGTATGAAGATGCCTGTTTTATTGCCCGTGGCAAGTGGGCTTTTGTGAGATATATGCGCATTTTTTTGGCTAACTTAATACGTCTTATTTGGGTTTTATGGTTGTTTTGTCGGTCCTTCTGTAAAGTAAGTATGAGTGTGTCCTGTCCTCATACAATTTAGATATTACTTTCTTAGGTAAATGAAGTACAACGCTAGAGTCGACTTGAAAATATGTTTGCGTGTCATTGCAGTAGAGACCACGGTTTGTCATTTACGCTTTCAACAACAATGCCTGCATGCCTGCTCGCCGGTTTCGGGCGCCTTTTATCTTGCCCTTCACTAATACACATACTTATAAAAACACGATTCCTCTAAAGAGACAGTTTAAATAATCTACGAGTATGGTTACGTCTTTCCCTTTACCGCAGAATATTAAAACTGCGTGTTAGGTATGTTTTTAAGACTCGCGTTATTTTATAAATAAGACTGTTACATACATAAGCAGCCTACATACGTCCCACTGTAGGGCACAGGCCTTCTCTCAGAGAGAGAGAGTATGGGCTTAATCACCACGCGTGCCCACCGCGGATTGGCGATTTCAAGCGCTCAGACACCCAGGTTTCCTCACGATGTTTTCCTTCACCCTTAGCGAGTGGTATTGCTACTATAACTTCACAAATAAGTATACATAATTTAGAAAACAAAGTCATAGTCATGTTTGTGATGTCGTTGTTTCTGGTTCCCACGACACAGGGTATCCTAGTGTGGGACCAGAAGCAATGTATGTGCCTGTATGTAAATGTTTATGTTTATGTATATAGGTAATGCCCGCACTGGGAATCGAACCTGGGTCTCCCGCTTCCGAGTCCAATGTTCTAACCACTAGGCTACCGCTTTTAATAAGACTGTTAACTTCAGAAATAAGCAATTTCTCACACGAAATTATCCTAACTCCAAACCGTGTAAACCCACGCGTTAACCCATTTGTCCCCCCTAAATGACCCTACTTTACGTAACAAACCATGATTCATTCCACCGATATATCGTGCCCCCTATATCACGTGAAAATTCCCACTAATGCCTGGTAATAGAGTGTATATTCGCTCAGCGTGATGTACGAACGGCACGCGACGTCCATACGAGGCAATACACGACAAATGTAAATTAATACGTTCTGATATTAACGCCTCTACAAGGTGTTTTAAAAACTTAATTAAAGGTGAAATTTGTTCAATCATTGTTCTGAGTACGGTATTTTGAACAACAATAGTAAATTATTATGATGTTTCTTGGTTTAAGCTCATTTCGATGCACTGTATATGTTAACATATAGCAAGTATAAACTAAAACTTTGGCATTTGCATCTACGAGTACGTAATGAGATGATTTAAACAGCGTCCAGTGGCATCTTCACTCACACTAGATGAATGAGGGGACCACTCGGACGCTGCAGTGCCTGGGAATTTTTTTCTTAGATGGAGTAGGCTTGCCCAGCACCTATACCATTCTTATAGTTTAGTCGGCCTAGCCCACAGGAAAGACAAGTCAATACGTGCGGAGCCTACCAAGGCGTGGGTTTCCTCACGATGTTTTCCAGCGTGTGGTCTAAGACCGCTAATTATGCAGTAGGTACTTATGATTATGGTTCACTTAATAACGTTACCTGTTCTGATTACCGTTAGCAGCAGATTAACAAATTGTTAGTGGACGAAAAATGGGGTTTTTAGAAAATCTTGTTAGAAGACAGGTATATTTATGATACGATCTATCAAGGAGATTTTTTGTCTCAAACCACTAAAAATTGCAACTATGTATAAGACTGCATGTTTATTAAAATGTTTATCAACCTCTTATCATATTCGAAATTAACAAGCGAAATGTTTTTTCTTCATAAAACAAAAGACTGTCGCTGGAATATTACAAGCTCAATTTTTCAGAATCGTTCTGGCTCAGGCAGCACCCTGTGCCACATGTCTTCGGGCGTAAATTCGGGCGCGCTCGGTGCCAGGCGCCGGGCGCACCCTGTATAATTGCCCGCCTGTCTTCTGTGTCTATACGCCATTAATGAACCGCCCTGTATAAATTAGCCGGCGAGTTTACAATGACCTAAGTTTGGTCATGTATGGTTGAAAAACGGCTCATGAGGGTGGCGGTTGAACACGACCGTTATCGAGTTTCGTTATTGCTACGAGAACAATATTCTATGACCAATAATAATAGGGATTAAATATGTCTACCTGCCTGTGACACTATGGCATTTGGTTTACTGATAACGTTCCTTAAGAATGTTCGTTAATAGTCTGCATCTCAGAGAACAATTTTTGACATTGGAAATGTCTTTTCGTTCACTCCGAAACTACCCTACACGGCTCCGATTTCACGAAAAAGTGCGATCCCCGTATATCTCGGAGAGTTGTGGAGATTTGATATTAAAAAAAAAACTCAAATGACTGTATTCATGAGAGCTGAAAGGTGCAAAAAGTTATGGCCGAAATAGGGAAAGAAAAATTCGTCCGAATTTTTGATTTTGGCGCTCGATATTTTTTTGGAAACAAAGATTGATATCAAAAATTTGAGAAAAAGTCCTCGGGACAATTGGCCATGCTACTTATTTTTGATATACGTTTTTTATAATTTATTTCGAAAATATGGACCATTTTAGGAAACTAATTTCGTTATTTTTGAATTTTATTCATTATTTCTATTTTTAATATTTTTCTAAAATTTTGTGGTGTGTGACGTCATTAGAGCATGATTAAAGGAGATAGTCTTTGCCTACATAAAAAAGAAACAAATGTCATTAACGTCAGTTGATTTGGTCGGCTAACCATGTATTCTGTGGGCTAACCCAAGGATACTCTACACTAGAGTATCCTTGGGGCTAACCTCACATTATTGCATTATTTTAATACACTTCAACACGTTGACATTTCGTTTTTCTTTTTTGTATGGCAAAGGATTAATACTGAAACTGCCTGTGCTGACGTCATACAAAAGTCATTTAGGGTCAAAGCTTTTCATTGAATATCTTAAAAAATATAGACTTATTTACAAATCTGATAAATAGAATTTTGTACGCAAAGCAAAATTCTCGAAATGGTTTCCGATTTCCGAGATTTCCGTTCATATAAAAAAATGTAGCATAGCCAATTTAGTCAGCTATAATTCTAACCTAAAACAAAAACGATCGGGTTAAGGGTTTGCCCTGTAGCCTAACCTTTTTGAAAAAAAGTCATAAAGTCGACATTTTTTACATGACATTGATGACTCGATTCATTTCCAATGTGCTCGATAGTCGTGTGAGGCACGAAATCTATGATTTTTTTTAGTTTGCCTTTATTTTACCGACTCTGACATACATTACATACACTCAAGCTTGTATCCCAGAGAGGTGAGGCAGAGACCAGGGTTTGCCACTGGTCACGACCCTGACAATTCTCTTTCGCTTCGTCAACATTCAACGACCGTAAATATATTGGTAAATCTACAGATGTGTAAAATATTGACAGTTCCTCCCTCTAGTGCAGTAAATGATAGACTAACTTAATGGGAAACTTGCGTAAATCTACAGATATGTAAAATATTGACAGTTCCTCCCTCTAGTGCAGTAAATGATAGACTAACTTAATGGGAAACTTGCGTCTAACTTAGATTGGAGTGACATTGCTTTTATACTATAGAAACACGAACGTTTATAGAAATCATATAAAAACCTAGGAAAAAATTTAAAATAAAACAATAAAAATATTTTTTTCGGGGTTTTCGAGGTCACAAAATATGCGAAAAATAAAGTTACTCTAATAACATTAAACTTATTAGACTTCGTTATGTCATTGAATTCTGAACGTTTTCTTATAAGGATGTACATGCATGAAAACATTATTTCACGAGATAACTCAAATAAGTATTGATAAACGCTTCATACATACAAGGCGTTACGTTACGGAGTGATGATGTCATAGTCTAAGGTCGATTTGTATAGCGCGTTTTAGTACCACGTGACTATAGTGACTTATCGACTGGGCATATTACAAAAAGTATTAGTCGCAGAGAAAAAAAACACGTTTAGTTATCTTTTAACGTGTCCTCTCCTATTCTATTAAAACATCTAAGTGCAAGTTCTCCATTATACGAGGTTACCTAACAAAGTACACTGCTTATGATCGTCCCTGAATGCAGAGGCGATGTGGAAGATTTATTGGAGCAGAATAAAAAGGCTAGAGGTTTTCAGTTGGTCTCGTTGGTAAATTTATTCCGAATCAACAACTTTTAGTTTCCTTGGTTACGACTTGACACGACACTAGTATAATGATGAATATACTGATGGCGATGTATGATTTAATTACAACGATATGCAAAAGATGGCGCTGCCGTTAGACATGCTCCCACCTCGAGATGAAGGGTACGATTAGGTTCTCAAAAAATTGATAAAATAAGAAACTGGCATTAGTTAAGCTAACAAAATAACTATTGGTATTCACAAAGCAAAATATAGACAATTTAAATAATTAACTCAACTAGAGAAACTTATTTTACAGTTAAAGAAAGCCAGATTCCTAACGGTTTAGGTTATCGAGGTACTTAGTCTAGGTTCTTAAGTTAGGTACTTAAACTATATTTTCAATTGGTAATAGACATAAATTATTGAATGCTCTCTTGATGTGTCTTCCGTTGGTTAGTATTTTAGCCACTCTTGTGACGCCGTCGCGACCCTGGCAGCAGCCGAAGATGCGCCCCAGCCTCCACCGGCAGGGCGGAAGTTGTGCCTCCTTTACTAACACCACCGTGCCGACGTACAAGCCTGGACCCTCGGAATTTCTCCATTTTGTACGTTCCTGCAGGAGTCCATTGTAGTCCCGCGACCATCGACGCTAGAAATCCTGTTGAAGTTGCTATAACTGTTGGTAGTGTGTTAGGCAATTGCTCGGTATATCTGTGTAGTCATAGTCTGGCATCGAAATTGACGTTCTACCGATCAAGAAGTGGGCTGGCGATAAAAAGGTAATTTTGTCGTTATTTGAGTTTGGTACTGGACATAAAAGATTAAGAATTCTTTCTATTTAGGTAAGTAGAGTCAAGGATTCCTCTAATCCTATAAGATCTGCCTTGAACACAAGCAGACAAATCACGCTAGAATAGCATCTGCTTACAATCGCGTCCTCTCCGGTCCCCAACCACAAAGGCCCAACCATAGTCTACACAAGTACTTAGTACGAAAGGGATACGGATTATCATTAGATAATGGTATATTAGGTACACATAATGGGGAAAATTGTAGGTTAGCTTGGCTCTGAAGAACATCACACATTTCGTACACTATTAGCTACTAGGTTACAGGTGACATGCTGTGGTTGGTCCAAGGACGAAATCGCGCCAGAAACCACCCAGCCCAATCGAGTCCTTTGCAGGATTGGTAGGCCTTCGCCCAGCCGAACTTGGCTTATAGACAATAGTTGGTAGAAAAACTCGGCCAAAATTATCATATCTATATCGCCACCTTCGTGAAATAAGTCATCGGCTAACTTGTATCGCGGTGGAATTTTAAGATGATGCAGCATTGACTTATAAGAAGCCGGCAGTAACATATGAATAGTTGGAGCAACAAAGCAGGACAATTCGGTTTCTTATTAATATGTCTTATCTTTCGAATCGTTAGGTTACAAAGTTGATTTATTTTGGTTATGTTCTCGTTGAACCCTACAACTTTCATGTCAATTGGTTGTGTTGGTAAGTGCAGAAGTTGACATGCCTTTTGAGATAGATAATTAGACTGTGATCCAGAATCGAGCAAAGCTCCCATAGTGTGGGTTTGGTTATTCGAGTCTACCACATGACTTGAGCCGTTGACAATAACACGTACTTGGGATGAATGAGAATCGGTTTGGTTCGAAATAGTGTCTCCGACTTGTTTGGTAACTAGAGTCGTCGATTGTTGGTTGGTAACTAGGTTCGTTGGCTGCTGCTTGGTAACCGAGTATGTCGGTTGGTGGTTAGTAACAAAGCTCGATTGTTGGTTAGGTGTCTTGGCACCGTATGTCGTCGATTGACGACTTGTATGTGAAGCAATGTATGATGCTTTCCTTTGCAGGTTCGGCGGGTACTCGCTCGGCAGTTTGGTAGTATGTGATTCGAACAGAGGCAGTTTAAACAGAGACCTAGTCTTTTAATAGCACGAATGCGCGACATCACATCCAGAGCAAAGAACCTAGGACATCGGTTGATAAAGTGGGATTCTTCACAATTTGGACATAGACTACGGAAGGCACCACTAGGTTTCCAGTAGGTTTAGGTGTTACCTTTGAGTTTGAGGGGAGAGGAGAGGACGTAGTCACAAGGGCCTTTCTCGAATTAGGACATGGCTCGATATGCTCAGCTCTTGTGTGGCTCAGTGAATCTTGCAAGTCAGTTTGAGCCCGCAGAAACGACTTGAAGTCCTGTAATGTTGGTAATTGGCGAGTGTTATTTCTCTCTTCCCATTTTCGTTTTAATGATTCCTCGAGCTTTGAAGTTAGGAAAATATCACTAACGAATCCCAGCCTTCTGTGGATATATCTTTAAAAATGCTGAGTGTTCGCATATGCTTAGATATGTTATCAGCTAATTCTCTTAAAGCTATCGCGTTGCTAGGGACAGCATTGATGTGGAACAGAGCTCTCAAGTGGTTATTTATTAACACCTTTGGATTATTGAACCTCTCACACAATTGCCAAGCAATATCGTCACTTTCTTCAGTTTTCTGATGTTTCCAATGAACTTAAGTATCACCTCCAAAGCACTTCCTGACAAACTACTTCTCAAATACTGAAACTTTTGTATCGGTTTTAGAGTGCTTTGGTTTATAAGCGCGTCGAAGGTCTCTAAATTCGATCCAATTGGTAACGTCACCACAAAATGAAGGGAGTTGGATGTCCGGGTATTTAATCGACTCACTGTAACCTGCAGTATTTCTAGTCTCGCATGATTGACTATGTTGCCCTCTCACCATGCTTTTTAAGGTAGCTTTTTGCTAAGGAAAGAGAATAAAAATAGGTACTTTCAAAGGATTCTCTCTCTTCTAGCTGCTGTTCAACTTCCGTGCTCAACGTTTCAATACTATCTTGAATTGTTTCAAATTCTGAAAACACTGACGTTAATCTTGTAATTCGTAACTCCATGTCTATGAGTTGATCAGCAGATAGCGATTGGGTATCCAGGCCAGCTAGGTATTTCTTAAATAAGGTTAACTTCCCCTTAACAACTCCACGCTTCTTGATAAGCTCTTTAATTTTACCACTATCTATTATAGCCTCATTGTCGCTATCACTCGCCATCGTTGACGAATACTATTGGTACCAAACTCAAATAAAATGTACGTAAAATTTGCCAAATATTATCGGGAAGCCAGGTGGTAGCCTAGTGGGTAGAACATCGGACTCGGAAGCGAGAGACCCAGGTTCGATCCCCAGTGCGGGCATGTATCTATGACTTGGTTTTCTAGGTTATGTACATTTGTGAAGTTATAGTAGCAATACCACTCGCTAACGGTGAAGGAAAACATCGTGAGGAAACCTGAGTGTCTGAGCTATTCCCATACCTCAGCGCTTGAAATCGCTAATCCGCGGTGGGCACGCGTGGTGATTAAGCCCATACTCTCTCCCTGAGAGAAGGCCTGTGCCCTACAGTGGGACGTATATAGGCTGCTTACGTATCGGGAATTGGTATAACTATATCTACTCGTAGTGTAGGACGTCCTCAGACTCGGTGGAGCGATGATCTTCGCAGGGCGGCTGGCAAGAGCTGGATGAGAGTAGCCGAGGACCGTGGTCAGTGGCGTGCAATAACAGAGGCCTATGTCCAGTAGTGGACAAGCATAGGCTGTGGATCATGATGATGATACCTACTCGCCACACGCCAGCCACTTACTTTCGGTTCTTACCTTTGAAATAGGACTGGATTCGCCTCGCAGATTCGTAGCTCGTGGGTCGGTATTTTCGGTTTCGGTTAATTTCTTCGGACTCGGACTAGACACGATTCGTAGATTCGTCGGTAAGTGTTATCGGCTTTGGTTATTGTCTACGGACTCGAACTAGACAAGACTCGCTGATTCGTAGGTAGGTATTACCGGTTTCGATTATTGTTTACGGACTCGGACATGCCTCCTCCGCCAATTGATGCTGCCCCTATAGGTATCTTCAAACCGAAGATTTCGCCACAGTGGACGACTTATTTTGCTGCTTTTCGTTTTGAGCGGACAACGACGTTCGGCTTGGCGGCGCTCTGTTTGGCGGGGGCTGCTGCTGGGGCCTTGGTGTCCGTGGCAACTAGCTTGGCGACTTCCGCCAAAGTATGCACCTTATGACGCGTACCATCTGACGTCAGTACGTGTATAGAGAAAACACGTGGCGGTAATGTGCGCACAGCGCGTGCCGGTCACTCGTTGGTGACTCGAGTGGGACTGATTAAAAGGGCAAAGCGACCACCGTATATGCTTTACAACACCCTCATAACATAACACAACATAACATAAACTCACGCCTGTATCCCAGAGGGGTAGGCAGTGACCAGGGACTGCCACTTGCCACGATCCTGCCAGATCACTTTCGCTTCAACATTCATTAGTCGTTGCATGCACGCGCGCCGGTTTCGGGTACTTTTTATCTCGCCCTTTGCTATCATCCCCTATTTGGTCGAAGTATGTCCACCTGGGACGTCTCTTACCGGCCCTTCCACCCACGTTCGCTCGATATATTACCCTCAAACATATAATATTGAATAAAAACGGTCATACAGACATTTTATATATTTTACATCATATTAGCAGGTACGCGTCGTCTACAACGATCTAAGCTCAACAATAAACTCAATCGGCTCGCTCCCCTTTCAAATCATTGTCAGGATCTCACAAAACTGAGTTTTTAAACCTTCCCCTTTGGACATGTGAGGGGCACACGAAATTCGTAGAGAAGTATATCGCGTGCAGACTGTGATTAGGATGCCGTGCGGAACCGTGGAGATATACTCGTATGCTCGGTGTTTTAAGTGACCTAAGCGGTGGTAGAACAATGGACTCGGAAGCGAGAGACCCAGGTTCGATTTCCAGTGCGGGCATGCACCTGTGACTTTGTTTATTTTCAAAGTTACGTACATGTGCGAATTGGTAGTAGCAATATCACATTCGAAGGAAAAAATCGTGAGGAAACCCGCGCCTTGGTTGGCTCCGCACGTATTGACTTATCTTTCCTGTGGGCTAGGCCGACTAAGCTCTCAGGATGGTATAGGTGCTGGGCAAGCCTACTCCATCTAAAAAACAATGTCCCAGGCACTGCAGCGTCCGAGTGGTCCCTTCACCCATCTAGTGTGAGTGAAGGTGCCACTGGACGCTGTTTAAATGATACTTGCTATATGTTAACAAATAGAGTGCATCGAAATGAGCTAAAATCAAGAAACATCATAATAATTACTATTGTTGTTCAAAATACCGTACTCAGAACAATGATTAAACAAATTTCACCTTTAATTAAGTTTATAAAACACCTTGTAGAGGCGTTAATATCAGAACGTATTAATTTAGTGTAGGTATAGTATGGTAGCATAAGTAAATCACTACTTATAAGATTCACTGCAACACTTACGATTACTGCGACATAAGCGTATAATGCTGAGCAAGCTACTAACCGAATGGTATAAAAAAACATGTATCTCTAATAAATAATACACTCTACTGGTACTATATCAGAGTCCTTTTATTTTATTTTTATTTTATTAAGTCTAAAAAACAGTATACAGTCGACTGTATTACAAAATTAATTTTGACGTTAAATGCTTGAGTTCTGGATTGTAGTCCAAGGTATGTAAACATAGAGGTTTGCCAAAATGGAAGTGGGATATGCAGTACTTAATCTAAAACATAAAGTAGGTAATTTAGAACTAAAGGAGCAGCCATTAATTATTTAGTTAAGGCGTAAAGCGTTGGACAAAGACGGGTGAAATATTATACAACTGACAATTTTGATGAATTTTGAAGGCCTTGGTTCCAACTAGAAAAAATCGGCGTACAGGTTATTATTATATAGACTACACATTCTAGAAATAGGGTTGAAACACGAGATGTTGTTCCTGTGCACGCGCAGGTGACAAGGTCTGTATTTACGGCTTCTAAAAAAATAATTGATGTTGAGGAGACCAAGAAGGGAGAATCTATCTTAGAATGTAGGCTTTTCTAAGGAGACAAGGTTAAATTTTCTCAGGCGCTGTTCACAACTTCATAGCGTGCGTCCCATACCACACCAATAGGGTAGTATTTTTAGCATTTTGTTTTGTATGCTGTTAATATTATGGGTGTGAACGGCATAAAAGGGGCACCATATTTGGCATCCGTACTCAAGCACACTTCTTATAAAGGTCTGAAAAAGGAAAATGAGACTCCGAGTCGTTCTGAATTAAAAAGGCCAAGTAGTTGCTGTCGAAACGAAAGTTATGTGCTCATAATGCTGTCGAAACAAAAGTTATGTGCCCATAATGCTGTCGAAACGAAAGTTATGTGCTCATAATGCTGTCGAAACGAAAGTTCCGAATTAAATAGTACTCCGAGGTCCTTAGCGACAGTCTTTCGGTCTAAGGAGACACCATCCAACCCATAGCTGTATAACATTTTATTAACACGTGTTTTTGTGAATGAAGTAACGATGCATTTTCTTACGCTGACGCTCATTTTGTTAATCGCACACCAGTTCGAGAGGCGACAGAGGTCGTTTTGTAGGACTTGACAGTCTTTATCGTTCTCAACCTCGGCATAGATCTTGAGATCATCAGCATATAACAAACATGGGCCCGATATTTGATTAACTAAGTCATTTATGAACATTATAAAAAATAAAGGCCCAAGATGGGAACTTGTGGCACCCCTGACAATATAGAAACAGGTAAAGGAATATTGCTACCAGATGGCTTCTGTCTTGTAGATCTTTTGACTTATAGCTCCCGTCACCCTGCCCGTGCACCACTCGCACCCCCTTCAAGACATCAACCATTACATAGGCACTTGCACTTAACTTCCGCACTTCCTTCCACACAACAACACATTCACTTATCCTTGTCCCAAACTAGGATACCGTCTTATAGTAACCAGGCAAGGACACCACAAACATGGAAATACACCCAAACTGAGGCTATTTGTACAAATGTACGGCGGCGCCCAGTGGGAATCGAACCCACGACCTCCGGCACGGTAATCAGTCGTGATACCGCTAGACCAACGAGGCGGTCGTATATAGCTATAACAATTAAGTGATTTAAATTACGTGCATGAAAAGTATAAATAAATAAAAGTTAGGAGTTTCATATGGATATGAACGAACTTTGACCACACCGACTTCCACCGCCTCTACGATATGAGCCGACCAACTGCAGGCTACTGGTTTATTTACTGACCGTCTTCCTATCCTCGGCCACCATTCTGTGATTCATCATCATCAGCCATTTGACGCCCACTGCAGGACATAGGCCTCCCTCGTGGTTTTCTAACCATGAAGAGGTTTGCCATAATCGCCACGCTTGGCAGGCGGGTTGGCGATTGTGATTGCCCTGGTCCATCTGCCGCCTTCGCGCTTGGTGTCCTGCCAATTTCAATTTCAGTCTCGAGACTCTTTCGCCGATGTCGTGAGAGACGCCTTTTGGGGGAAAAGGCTACCCAGCAGTGGACAGCGATAATGATGACGATGAATGAGCTATCCAGAAGATACGGAAGACATTAAATTGCATTCAGCTTTTCAAAATCGTTAAAATATGGATATCGGATCATCTATAAAGTTGTTTGCCCGTCCTAGGTAATTCGTTCATCTCATAATTGAGGAAATACTCGTATCAATTCCTATTGTATATTTTTTGAGATTGAGAGCGATGGTAGCCTAGTGGGTAGAACATTGGACTCGGAAGCGAGAGACCCAGGTTCGATTCCCAGTGCGGGCCAATACCTATGACTTTGTTTTCTAAATTATGTACATTTGTGAAGCTATAGTAGCAATACCACTCGCTAATGTTGAAGGAAAACATCGTGAGAAAACCTGAGTGTCTGCGCTATTCGCATACCTCAGCGCTTGAAATTGCCAATCCGCGGTGGGCACGCGTGGTAATTAAGCCCATACTCTCGATCCGAGAGAAGGCCTGTGCCCTACAGTGGGACGTATATACGCTGCTTATGTATATTTTTTTCATTTTATACACATACAAACATGAACTCACGTCTGTGCCTCGGACACAGGGCAGGCTAGGTAGATCAGAGTTTAATAAAAACTGAATTTGAACGGATACCTATTTACTCATTTACTTTTTCATATTTCAATTTTCCGACGTTTCGATACTTTTGCAAGTGCCATAGTCTCGCTAGACTGAGGTGACAGGCTTCTTTTTGAAAGCATTAACTGTTAGTTACTACCCTCGGTAAAAAAATATTAAGTGACGTTCCAAAAATATTTTGGCAATTTTTTTTATTGAAATTGGCAAAACAATAGTTTTATATAAACTCAAAAATACTGATTATTGAAATTAAAATTAATCTACAGTCACACTTCTACCTAAGTGCATGCACTGCACTGGTTCCCGTGCTGTAGCTATGTTCAACCACGGTCTCTATTGAAATTTGGATGCCGGCGGATCTGTATTGCCTCTCGTATCATTCTAGGAAAGAAACGGTCCTCTCGGGCTGGCACTTGGACTTTATCAAATGATTAGGGTTTGCCACTTGCCACAATCCTACGTAACCTCTGTCCGTTCTTCAACATTCATTAGTCGCTGCATGCACGCATACCGGTTTCGGGTACTTTTGAGTTAATTACAGTACACAAACTCACGTCTGAATCCCGGTGAGGTAGGGAGAGACCAGGGTTTGCCACTTGCCACGACCATGTCAAACCTCTTAAGACCTCTTGTGTTAAATGTATTTCAAAATATTGTTTCTGAAGTAAATATAAAGTAAAATAAGTTCTAAAGTACCACGTAGGGGGTCACGCAAGAGAGGCCTTTTTTCACTATCTTGTGATGGCGCACGTTATGGAAAGAATCGTTTTATCGGACGCACTTGTAAACTTTATAATTTATTATTTATTCAATTTCTTACAACTATCTTTACAGGACAAGCCTAATGCGACAGATGCGCTAATTTAGGTTGTAATCTTAATTCTATTCAGATCTACTTTAATACATACCTACTAATATCTGTTTACTTAAACTAGAACCCAAAATGCATATACAGGCTTTTGTGATAATGATAAGCTGAGTGGAATTGATGTTTTATTGATGTTTTTGTAGTGCACTAAACTCATTTAAAAATAATATTCTTCATTTATTAGGCTGAAGATGTGCTACGGACTCATTGGTTTCTTGTAATTTTAAATACCTATTTGTTATCCTCAGCACAGGTTAGTGCAACAAAAAGAATATAATTCTTGTAATTTGTTTCTTGTAATTTTATTTTAGCTTAAATCAGTTATTTGGGTTAGCATTGCAGGCATAGGTTATAATTTTAAGGATTTATACAATAAAATGTAAGTTGGTCTATTTAGTTTTAAGACTATTGTGAGACAGTTTGTTTTCGTTCAAATAAATAAAAACAAATAGGTTAAATAAAACCGAATGAAACAGAAGAGACGCAGAAGATAATTTGTAAAAAAGTTTAATTTATTACTGTAACTTGTCCAAAATACACTAAATAAATACCTACCCAGTAACATCAGACTGATTATTTATCTATGCGGGAATCAAGTGTTAAAAAGGTAAGTACTAAACCCATACCGTATTAAAAACGACAAACAACAGTGGACAACATGGACGTCCCAAAAGTTTTTAAAACTTGCAGATCGTGATAAGTAATCATCGTAGGTTCAATTATAAAATTAGCAAAGACTTATGACCAAAGAGTGCAATAAAGAGCCATGTAATTAGACGGCCCCCACTGTGTCGACAGCTCACTCGATTTCACGCAAGATTACGTCGCAGTCAGACCGAGGATGGTCGAAATAGATTGTGTCCATATGGGTCGGGTCGGAGTCACAGCTCCATCGCACAGCCGTCTCACGTCCCGACCGTGGGACAGGTCGCTGCGTAAAACTCCGACGAATCGATTTACGACAGAATCGATTTTTCATACAACTAACGGGCCGATTTACATCTCAATTGTTGCGTCGCCATTTGCAATTCGAGAACGTGATAGAAAATCGTTCCATTGCGGGTCCATTGAGGCTTCAAGCGTTTCATAAGGCACGCCGGACGTAACAGCACGAATTCTGTGCACAATTAATAACGCATCCAGTCTTTTTTGACCTCTGGTTGTTTTGGCTTAGTCTAGTTTTTCCTCGGCCGGAGAGGTCTCGGTTGGGTGGTGTGGGCAACACATTGTCACAGCCGCACGATTTTGCAGTCAGTTAGGGACGTGACAAGTTACGCGTGGTTGCCGTTTTTATTTCTGCCAATGACGAGTGTCGAGGCGTGGTATGGTCAGCTCGGAACCGCTACTTCGGTTTTGCGCTTGGTATGGATCGTACTGCTCTAAAGATAGAAGTGAGAATTGCCTGGCAAAAGTGTGAAAAGTGACCAGAGTGGGAGTGCATTTTTTGCTGTTGACAACATACGCCCCCCGGTCGTTTCGTGGCGAAATCTTCAATCGAGCGTCTCGATTACGTTATTCGATTTCTAAATTGATTTCTGTTGCATTGGCACTGTTATGCCTTTGTTTACAGACACGAAATGTCTTTTTAACGTGGTGTGAAAATGTAACGAAGAGACTGGCTTTTATTTATTTGTTTAGTTACAAAAACGCGTAGGTGACGTTCGACTATTTCTCAATATACAACTCTTATGGACAACCACAAGATTATAAAACACGGTTTGTCTACTAAGCGATTATACTCTTGCTGTCTTTACTATATCTCTATTATGTATATAGTTTTCATTGAACGATAGATAGCTAGATAGACGATACAATATTCTTTATTGTACACAGAGATTACATTAACGATGTCCTATTTTTGTGATATTTTTGCAGTTTGTGTTGCTTTATATGTATTGTGATTTTATGTCTTATTTTGTAAGTACATAATATGGATTTGTTTGATTTGAAAGAAATGCTATATTATATTAAGTATAATATTATCAAAGTACTGGTAGCCCGGTTTGGGTAACCGAAGGTAATAAATAGATTTGTGAGATTTCTAATGTACTTAATATTAAACATAAACAATTGCCCGAGACGGAATCAATCCGTAAACGTATTTCATACTTGTGGTAGGTACGTCATCTCTAGTGATGAACTGGAGATTAATGGTCTCGCTGCGTCCATCTTTCAAATATAATAATGGCGTTTTAAAATGTGTAACGTAATCCTCCAGAGATATCTAGTAGATTCGATTTGTCTTTGTGTTCGTTTCGACCATTATGACGAGCCGATCTGCGCACGCGCCGCGATCTACCGCCAAAACGAAGGTCACCGAACCCTTATCTGTCAGTGGCATCGGAATGTTTTTTTTTCAGTTGTAGCGTCATTGTTTATTTATTTCTTTTTTAGCGGTTTTGCTGCTGCGTTTTTGGACTTCAAAGCTTGGCTTCCGATCTGTAATAGATCGTGGATTTTATTGATAGTTTATTAGCAGTCTCATTTTTCAATTTCGCTACGATAACAAAAACAAACAAAAGTACTCTACTTTAGAGTAGAGTAACTTTGATTAAGTCGAAATTCCTTTGCCAAATTGGCAAATCTATCTGATAAGTGATGCGCCTGCCAATCTTAATTTTAATCACATGTATGATCACAGGCCAATCATGTAGGTACAGAACCAAATCAAGCCGAAAAAAAGCGCGCAGTCATCCCGTCAGCCGAATCTGGCTCGATCTCCATTCCCGAGCAATATTCGGCGCGGCACGCACGTCGATGTAATAGGCACTATCGACATCGACACATCTCGATATTATCGATAACATTCACACGTAGCACACGCTCTGTCAAGACCGCGGACTTGGGCGTCTACTCTGTCGCTGCCAATTTTTAAAGCAAGAGTTTTGTATTGCAAGAACTTGTAAAACACATTTGAAAGTTTTAAAAGAACTCAGCTTTCCCAATTTTTTAGTTATTCGGGAAACTTTGCATAGCTTTCTTTCTTTATGAATCTTATTATAATGACTACGAACACACAAAAAAAAGTTAGCTAAATTGGTTCAGCCTATTATAAAGATCTGTCCAGCCAAGAAATAGTCCAGAATAGAAAGAGCACGAATAATTAAGCTCATATACTTTAATCACCATTCGTGCTCACCTTAATTTATTTCAAGATACTCAGGTTTCCATAAGATGTTTATCTGTACTACAAGTTAAAAAATGGTCGAAACTTAAAAAAAACGAAGACATTTCATGTACGAACAAAGCGTGACTTTGGCGGGGCCCACACTAATGATATTAGTGTGGCGATTATGGCAAAATCCCTCATGGTTATGAAAACCACGGAGGAGGCCTACGTCCTGCAGCGGGCGTCAAATGGCTGATGATGATGATGATGTTTGTTTTACTAAGTAGAGGCTGTGGGTCTAGCTCGGGCCGGGGCTTTGTCGACTTATCGGTAAGACTATCGATATCGGCCTTTTGTCGACGGCGGTCCTGTCACTCAAACAGTTTCGGAGTTTTTGTAGCATGCCCATGTAGCTGCTCTATGTTGCGGGAAAAACGGGGTCGCTGTCTTTTGGCAAACATTCTATAATAAGTGGCAGGTAGCTATATTATACTATCTGGCGATACACCCATATCATCATTTAGGTTAAGAATTCGAATGTATTAGATTTTAAGGAAATCGGGAATTAATTTTGTAAATTTTATGTTTTATACATTGTTTTACACATTTTGTATTTTTATATGACTTTTGTGTGTGCAACAAAGTATAATATCAAAAAAGAAGCCAAGAAATCAAAATTTAATTAATGACATTAATGAAGGAAACAAATATCGTTGACACCTAAATCTTGATGTCCCTGTAAGTTGGTGTATCACATTTGGAAACTTTATTTTAATAAAAATTAACGTAGTTTTTTGTATATTGTGCTTGTGAATTGTGTTTCCAGAGTGAAAAATTGGGCAATCAAATAGTTAAACTATAGAAACCTGATTTCTGAATGAAACTGACGATACTTAAGTACCTTTGGTGCATAAATCTGGAAGAATTCTGGGACCAATATTAATGTTATTCCCGGCCAAATTCCAAATGACCCTGATCGTAACGTTACCTGCTGCATAGATATATCGATATTCGAGGTATTAAGTTGTGTAAAGCGGTCCGCTATCGAGCATCTGAGGGGTTCTATCGGACGTCTATCGGGCTTTACTAATAGAGTACTGGCCGATGACCGCTCAATGGTTCCACTGACAGTTCACTATTGATGGTTTTTCCTCACATCCTCACTTGGTATGTTCCTGTAGCTAGGAACAATCGTATGTTTTATGTCTCTGGAATACTACATTCGGCCATATTAAAGTTTGGTTCATCATCATTATATTTAAGAGCTAGACTCTTGTCGATGCAGCATATTCTACATAGGTCTTGTTTTTGTTGCTTTTTTCAGTGTACCATAATAAGGGATATTCTTATCTTATCTTATCTACTCATCGGACGAGTTCATATAGTGAAGACGATGTTATAAATATGCCTACGAGATATGCAGACAGGGTACCAGTCGACAGAACAATAACATGTACATTTTAGTCGCTAATTCGCCCGTAACATAACTGAATAGTCTTCACAGGTGTACAGGCTCATGTGATGTCGATTGTACGAACTTCACTTCGTATTTAGGTAAAAAATTACGGTCCGTTAACACATTATTAAAAAGGTTGTACATTTTTCTTGTGAATTTAGCACGGGTAAAACATAGCAATCAAAACTGCTTGTTTGAGTCTGTTTTGTTGAATTAAACACAAGTGTTCCGCTAACATAGGCACCTACACAATGACAACGATCAATGTGTATGAGCCACCAAAGTCAAGATTGATTCTTAACTCTGAAAAGACTAAATATCTCTCCTTTTCTATGCGTAACACATCCGGTACCAACCATCAACATAAGTTAAACGTCCATCAATGCAGCACAGGTACATCACACTGCGATTGTCCACACCTAGAAAGGGTTGATTCAATAAGATACTTGGGAGTAATAATTGACAAAAATCTTAACTTTAAAAAACATGTAGAATCCCTATCTGCTAAAGTAAGAAAATGAATTTATATTTTTAGGTGCCTTAGGAATATACTGGACCCAATACTACTAAAACAAACTTATTTCGCTCTGTGCCAGTCATTGATATCATATTGTATCTCCTCTTGGGGTGGGGCCTCGAAGACAGTAATTAAGAGTGCTGAGATTGCTCAAAGAATAATACTAAAGGTTTGTACATTTCGACCATACTTTTTCCCAACCTACTCTTTGTACAGTTATTGTGAAGTCTTAACCGTAAGGCAACTTTTTATATTAAGTATTATTGTAAGACAACACAAGTCAACCAACTTCACTCCACCCTTGAATACCCGACGTCAAAATACAGTCATAAAGCACAATCGATGCCCTCGCACCTCTTTTGTCAGAAAATTCTATGCATTTCTCGGCCCGTACCTATACAATAAAATAAATAAAGTATTAAATATCTACCCTCTCGTTAAAATTACCTGCAAGCGCGTAGTATCCAAATGGTTACAAAATTTAACATACACAGAAACAGAAAATCTTCTCTCGGTTGTTGAATAAAAAAAAAAAAAGATATCAAAATTTTGCATTCGATATACTTATTCCATACACACCCTCTTACATACACTCACACACTTTTCACACATTACACACAAAGAGGACCAACACACTATACATGTTTTTATTTTTTAGTTTAGTTAAGTGTTTTGTATTTTTCTCTTACAAAAGTAATATCGGAATGTGTTTCAAATATTTACTTACTTGATAAACTATAAAGGCATAACCTAATTTGATTGCGCCATTCCTACCAGAGGGGTGCGGCACTGTATGCTGAAACACAGGCTCTGCCTAGTTCAGCAACAGAAGCTCGCCACTTATTTTAAAATGTCATCTTTAGGTTGGTCTTTTCGGCTAAGTTTTACAATAAGTGGAGATGTGAACCAGAAATTGTTTTATGAAATAAACTATTTGTATTTGTATTTGTATTTCAAAGCCGCCGGGGAATTCCAAATCCCAAACACACCCATTCAGACCGACAACACTTGAGCCCCATAAACGTCACAGCAAATCGCGCGAACACAAGAATCACGCAAAAAATCACAAAAGGCGGAACCAAAAAAAACATCTCTTGTAGCTCAACTCAGCCATTGGCCTATTAATTCGAGGGTCCGAGGGGTCAACGTCCGGGGAAACATTAAAAAGTTCGCGGACAATGGGGAGTAAGGTTTTGAAAATGGAACGTCAATAACTGCTGACCGACCTGCCCCAACGCGCCCTTGACTCGCTGAGATAAAAAGGGGGGTAGATGACCGCTCAGGGGGTGGGCCCGCCTTTATAGCCCCACTTTTATAGAGCCCACAAACTTTTGAAGTTCAAATCTCTGTTGCAGCTAGTAAGATTTAAAGCGGCCGCGGCTAGACATTATCCTTGTCGCTTTTTTGGGGGAACTGGCGAACAGATTTTTTTCTTTAATATTAAATTGGTGGCTTCGATTTTGTTGTGCCAAAAGGGAAACGTTTTGGCTACAAAGAAATTTACTTATGTAGGTACTTTTAAAAGAAATATTTACATTTATTTTCTCTCATCAGCCAGCATGTTTAACGAGTGTGTAAAAAATCTTCATGTTTTACAGCGGCCGACACACTCTGGAAGTAGGCCGTATAACTTTACGATGGAAAAGGCCTCCTTAAACAACTTTTAGAGCCTGGCCGGCATAAAAATAAAACGCCGAATATAATGGAAAAAGAAGAAAAGTTGTGTCAAAACCGTCAGCTGATCATAAAACTGTCCCCTCCCTTCGCCACCCTCGAGCGATGACCTTGTACCCGCGTCCCCTCACTATTGAGAATTAAAAAAAAAGCCCGAGAGGTTAGTAGGGCTTTGCACTTTTTAAAAAGGATGTCTCGGCGTCTGTTTTGTTGTTGCAATGCAAAGGGTTTGGGGACAGGCGTTTTGTCTTATTTCGACTGAAATCTATTATGACTCGGTTGTTTGTTTCATCAATTTCATTTAGATAGCTATACTAAGCTTTAGCGGTTGTACATTTGTGAAGTTATAGTAGCAATAACACTCGCTAATTGTGAAGGAAAACATCTTGAGGAAACCTGAGTGTTTGAATACACATACCTCAGCGCTTGAAATCGCCATTCCGCGGTGGGCACGCGTGGTGATTAAGACCATACGCTCTCCCTGAGAGAAGGCCTGTACCCAACAGTGGAAGGTATATATATATATATATATATATATATATAGGCTTCTTATGAAGCTGTACCAAACATTTGCTGAACCTGAACTACCACCTTGACAGCTCTATAATGGTATCAGTTGACGTAAAGTGTTTTCAATAAATAGGTACACAATAGTAGACCAGGTATAACAAATATTTTATGTTTTACAATATTGGGTATGGCCTTATCTGCCCTATGAAACATTTCTCACTTATAGTGAACGATATAATCGTACATTCCTCTATAGATTTATTTTATGCATTTGATAGAGATGCAGAATTATGGTGTTTTTTTCATAACTTTGCTTTTATTGGTGTTTTTCATCGATTACACTAAAATTTAATAGGGGAAGACCATCCCATTTGTTTCCCACCGAACTTTCCAAAAGATTACCACCGCCTTTGCCCGGCTTAGGATTGGAAATTCATGCCCATTCACCTCCGCATCAATCAGAGGCCATTGTCCAGTGCCCATTCAGTGCGGCGACCGCGGACGCTGGCGGCGAGAAATCACGTCGCAGGAAACGCGGATTTGTTACGCTTTGCATAAGCAAGAAACTCACAGGAAACTAGGCGTTAATAACAAGAAAGCAAAGGCCGGTTTCGGCTTGAAGCTCAAGCGTCGTATGGGAAAGAAAATGTCACTCTGGACGTGAACGAAACGCACTTTAATTTATAGCGTGTTTAAAGTGGAATTTTCTTTGACTTTATTGAAAAATGCAAACACGCGGCAGGCTAAGGAAAAGTGTCGTCTACTTTAAGGGGTTAGGGTGTATTTTTCCTTAGTTTGCGGTCGTGTGACAGTCGTGGAAGCATTTGGAATAGTCTCGTTCACGCGTGGCTGCTGGGGTGTGTTACGACGCACAATTTCATAGTTGGACACACTTTAGGGTATGAACCCACTAAGCTTACTAGGTGGCGCGGCACTACGCACTTAGGAAACAAATTTTTTAGTGTTCCATACCCAAACGGTAAGTGTTACTAAGATTCCGCTGTCCGTTCGTCCGTCCGTCCGTCTGTCACCGCCTATCTCATGAACAGTGATATTTAGACAGTTGAAATCTTCACAGATGATGTATTTCTGTTGCCACTATAACAACAAATACTAAAAACAGAATAAAATCAATATTTAGGGGGGCTCCCATACAAAAAACGTGATTTTTTTTTGCCATTTTTTGCTCGATATTTATAACGGCAACAGGCCTCAAATATTCAAATGTTGTATAGACAATGGTACAGAACCCTTCGTGCGCGAGTACGACTCACACTTGGCCGGTTTTTTTAATGATAATGATAAAAACATTAAATTTTTGGTTTGAAATTATTTTACATTAAAAAACAAAATAATAGAACCGATTCTCACCACAGATGTATTTAATTAAGTAAGGTTTCAGTTATCTCATTTTTTATTTGCTTTCATCGCTTTTTGTTTACAACGCAGATCACTAGAACAATGTAAAATTCCTAGAACTCCTAAGCGTAGTCTTTTCTTAAACTTACGTCACTTTCACTGCATAAGATAAAATAAAAATATTCTTTATTGTACACTAGAGCACCATGACATAACAATTTTAAAAATGCGTAGTGACTATAAAGGAAATCTACAAGATCTGTCAAAATTAAATTAAAACTCAAGTATAAAAAAAACAAGAACTTTCTATGATGTTCATCCATCTCCATTCACCTACAGACTCTAAATTTTGTGAAAATTATACCGCATCGTAGTAAAAGTTTGAAGAAATAGTAGATAACACTTTGCTGCAGATCAAAATCATTTATAGAATTTTATTTTTATGATTTGTTATACTTACTATATAATATACTAATAGTTATTATATTGAATCAGGCGTTACTTTGCGGAAATCCATAATAGCATTAAAATGTGAAAATTACTTTGCTAAATTCAAGCACCACGCGGTTAGTTAATGCACCGCTCTCCCTCCCACTTTTTCAAGCAGAAGCCAGATACAAACACACCACCACCGACACCAATACTTGTGTGAAAAAATGCGTTGCGACGCGTTTCGCCCCTAACACGAGGCGAGGTAAGTATATTTGATATTAAGTAAGTTGCAATACCTGATAATGTTCTCTTCAAAACTTAGGTTAGCTGGTAGATAATGTTAAATAGCATTAAGCTCGCCTATGTGCAAAACTGCCTGTTTTAAATGCAATAAAGGATTTAATAATAATAATAATAATTCTCAGGTTCCGGTGGTCGACTGACAAAACTGACTGACTTTTTAATACTGTACTAAAAGTAACAGTCCTAAGAAAGATAACTATTTACTCATAATTTTAACGGATCTCACTGCCTGCACTCGTGAGGATTTGTAAGAGGCCAATGAAGTTTGAATGCTTTGACACCGCCACGATAAGAAAAAGAACGGGTATAATTGCGATTATTTATTAAATAAATAAATAAATAAATAAATCGTTTATTTACTTTACAAAAGGCTTACAGTGACATAAGCGGGCAAGAACTTCCTTTTAAGTATGGAAATACCTGTATCAGGAAGCTCCGCTCCTCCACACTTGGACGCTTTATCTAATGTTGGTCTAAATGCTAATCAACTTATTTTCTAGGTAGGTATTACCGTATCTATGTATGTATAGTGTATTATGATGTGTGTGTGTGTGTGTGTGTGTGTGTGTGAGGGTGTGTGTGGGTGTGTGTATGTGTGTGAGGTATAGTGAGTAATATTTTTTCTTAATTTAGGGTGTTATTTTAGTGCAATCAGACTCTCGGAAGAAAAATTGGCCAAAAAATTCAATCTGAAATACTATGAGTACTATAGTATAATACCCGGCAGACAACTTGAACAAAATCCGCGCAGTCGGGATGTTCTTACGAGGGAAATTTTTCATCCGCATCCTTCGCCAATGATCCGAACTTCGCCCGTGCAAAGTCGAAGTCGGTTAGACTATCTGTCGGGCATCACACCAATGTACAGAGATTAAGCAAACATTAGGCTAGCTAAAAATTCTAAGGAGTAATCTACTTACCCATAAGGTTACATACAATGTATGAGAGTATTCTCATCAAATCACAATTAACAACTTTCTTGCCAACATCAATTTATAACAATCTCACAACCTCTTGCCCTGCCCTACGCCACAGCTTGGGATCGGTATACATATACGTACGTAACTATACAATATTAAGACCACAGGACAAGAGGGGACATTAAAACATTTGTCAAACGATTATCAAGCAAATTATTTAAACACCAAAGATTACACAATGTACGACAAATAAATCGATAGCAAAAACCCGTGAAGGTAGCTAGTAAAAACAAACATCATAGGCAGTGAGATAATGGTCCGACAAAAACCAATACTAAACACCTGTACTTAAAGGCTAAGATCCAAGAAACAAACAATTTACCGGTCTCGTCAGTTCAAGTTAGACCACATTAAATTTGAACTTGTCACCTTTTCACTTTCCTACTCTTAGACCGAGTTAGCAGTAGGTTATATTATATTTAATATATTATAACTATCATATTAAGCTAAATTTAGGTATGTATTTGAAAGCATACACAGGGTCACCACTGTGCAGTCTTAGAGCAAACTACGTCCTGCATTAAAATTGAAACTATTGATATCATTATATATACATAAATATGCATGCATGCACGCATAGATGTGCGCACGCATGCAAACACACATACATACACGCATACCCATGCACATACAGCTTGAAAAGTGGCCCATTGCTATTAGATTCGTAAAATAATACTAACGTACACTTATTTTAAAATTTTCAAAAATTGTTCTACTTCTTCATAATCCAGAGTTTTAATCCACGCGGTGATCAGCTTTTTGCATTCATAATGTGTTTTTGGGTATAAATCTAAACTACTTCTATAAATCTAAATCTAAACTTAGGTAAACTACTTATTATTATTGAATAAAAATTGCCTCTCTATTGTAAAGTGAGAAGTAAATAGTTGTCCAATCCCTTACTTTAATTGAAAATGTTATAGCATAGTGTAAGATTGTCCTAATAATAGCTGGCCAGATGCCGCGTTCCGATCTGATACTTGCAACGTGCGTTGCGACTGATTGCGGCTCTGTTAATTGTCAAGAAAAACAGGCGTGATAAAAGAACCCTAAAAAGCTATTCTTAGAAGGTTTGAGGAAACTTAATCCGATTTGCTCGATCAACTCAAGACAAACCAAGTTTGTTGGAGGTCTCGGTGAACTCCTTACAAATTGTAAGTAATTCGCCGAAAAAACAAGGGCTGTTGTCAGCAATCTATACTGTTATTATTTTGAATTATTTCCAAATACTTGCAAATAATGAAAAGTCTATTGCGATTGAAGAAGAAAGAAGCGGCTTAGACCTGTTTTGCTTGGCAAGAAATGAAGAACAATATTGAGAGCTGACGACCGACCTCCAGTAGTTGGGAGGCTCAGGAATAAGAAAAAGAAACGAAATTGAATATATATTTATTGTGATTATTTATTGCAATTTCCAGTGCACCTATTCTTCATCCATTTCACCCTAAAACTTAGCGGCAAAGCTGAGCTTTCTTTTTAATTTAATTTAGCTGTGAGGTGACTTTCTAGCTTGTATCGCAGGTACATTTTAGACAATAAACAATATTTACGTACAATGAGTGTACAATGCATAATTATGAGAAAAAGGGAAAAATATTTTTTTCCAGCTGGCCAGCTCAAAACTGTTATCTCTAAACTTAGTGTAAAAGAAATTATAGACAAAACATCTTCTTTTCTTTTTTTCTGCGGCCCCAAGCATTGTGTCCGTGTCATCGGCCGTTCAGCCAGCCACCTGTCCTCGCTTCCCAACAACCGTAAGTAGCGTTAAATCAGTCCATCGCTGTATTGGTGTTCACACTTCATTGGTAATTAACAGGCTAGACTGTGGGAATACCGTTGGAGGCATCGAACGAATTTCGAATAGCTCCTTTGGTAATGCTTTAGGTTAGTTTATTGTTATTGCTATTTTGGCAACGTCTCAATATACAATAAGTTATTATTTATCATACATATGAAATTAAATTAAATTAAATATTATGATAAAAATATAATACCAACTCTACGATCCAAACGGTGTACATTATGGCAGTAAAGAATCGTAAAAAAAAGTTCTAACAAACATAAGTACAAAATCTGTAAGATATTTTGTGTACAAAAATTAAAAACAAAATTGAAAATGTTATTAAACATGTTTTTGTAGCGCATGCGCACGTCAATGTCTTCCGCATGTGTGTAGCGCCGCTACGTGGCGTAGCATGCGTAGCACTCCTGCGCATCTACGCTACGGACTGTGCAAAAGACATCGACGCGTGCGCGCTACAAAAAAAAGTTAGGTATTATTTTGTACACTACCAAAACAGAAATTTATTTTTAAAAATACGAAATAACCTTAAACTAAATGGGTGAGAAAGAGTATTAAATGACGCCCACGAAATACTAATATTATTTAATTTAGGTTCTTAATCTCGTCATAATCCATGAAACCTGAAATAATACCAAAATTTAAATTTTTTGTATCGGTCTCACCTAAAATGGCCAGGCATTTGGATTTAGTTGGATATGATTCAACATTGACAAGTATTTTCTAAAATCCCGCAAGGCGGTCTGATCAAAGTTTCAGTTTTATCCTAATATTATGATGACATGATAATATTCAGATCAAACTGAATCAACAGTACATTATACTGGATGTTAACGAGCTTTTAAGTTAATGCGCTTAGGATTTTTGTCATGCAGAATATACTGATCCGTAGCTGCAGCAAAAAACCTCACCTCATGAGTCCGGCTTCTGTATGTTTGGGCCTGGCAACCCTTTTCCCCATCACTTATTAGCTTACTAGTAATTTAATACAACAATAAGTACCTACTTTTGTCTAAACAGAAGTTATTGCGCTATTACTAGCTGCACTCTAGATACATAAGTTTTACGTACTTATATCAAAATCTGAGCGAAACAAAAGCTTATCAAAGTTTCCTAGAATAATAAAATATCACAACTCCCCTGTCAGTTCCACCGCATAGAAAAAATCAGCGCCTCCCAATCAGCCGTCCCCGTTCATTAGTTCCTCCAACAATCAATATTCATATCCCACGCAAAACGTTAATAAAGCGGGGGAGGCAAAACCTCCTTGTGATAGATGATGCCAGCCAGCCGCATTCACAGAACGAAATTAAAAAGAAAACAAGCCATATCACTTAGCGCACACAGACCCGCGGTTTTATTAAAAAAAAGAAGAAATCTACATATCTCTCCGCGTCTTATCTCTCAACCCCCCAGGATGGAAAGAGACGCAGAGACGGATGCCGTGGGAAAAGAACGGGACAGCCACGCGTGGAATACGAAAAATTATAATTGCCAACTGTACGTAAATTAACACCGCGCGAATTTAGCGCGCTTTCCTATCCCGTTCTTTTATAACCCGCACGCTAACAAAGGAAGGAGACGGATGGATTCTCGCGCTGTGAAAAAATCTACATATGCGCTCACAAATACAATAATGGATAGGGCACACAAAGGAGAGAAAAATCGAACGGCGCGATCCGAAGTTGTTTTTTTTTTAAGATAGTTGCATTTCTGAACGGCATCGGGTGCATTATGGATGCGTTCAGAAATAGGCGGATAAAGCTTTTGATGAAAAAAAGGTGGCAAGAAATATCGGACGTGGTTTTCAATACGCAAGCTATGGATGTGAAGTTTGTAATTTGTAAGTACCTACTTTTATTGTTCTTGTACTTGCATTCAATGTAACTACATTGAATTGGCCCGGCCCACGTAGATAAATGTTGGTTATTATAGAAGTCTACAGATAGTGATAAAATGCGTGTAAAGACGTAAAAGTATGTCCCTAATGCGTGCCAGAAAACGGAAGAAAATAGACTAAATCCTGTCGTATAATTTAGGTATGTGGATACCGTATTCGGAAAATGTTCATGTTTTGCAGTTCAAACAAAAGAATAAAAATTAAAGAGTTCTGTGTTACTTTTTTCTCAAAATACCTATCTAGAGGCTAAAAATTCCACCCATGCCGGGACTTGAACCCGCGACCTCTGGCTAGCCGTGCCAGCGCTCTCCCAACTGAGCTATTGGGCAAGTGCAGGCATCATACTTTTTCTTGTCTGAAAATAAAAAGCTAAAGCACTATCGACTACAAATAGCACAATAATAATGCAGCCTGTATTCGTGACACTATAGGACACAGACCTTCTTTCAGAAAGAGAGAGATTGTAAGGGCTTAGGCACCACTCGAACCCATTGCAGTTTGGTAATTTACAGAGCTAAGTTATGTGGTTATTATTGTATGTAGTACAAGGACAAGTGATTGTGTTGTGTGGAAGTTAGCTATTTATTATTTTACTAGCTGGCTCGGCAAATGTCGTTTTGCGGTATTAATTAGTCTACGACCTATTCCCAGACCTACGAAATATACAAAAAAAAATTTCATAAAAATCGGAGAAGCCGTTTCGGAGGAGTTCGATAAGAAACACTGTGATACGAGATTTTTGTATATTAGATTTATTTACTAGCTATTATTTATTTATTTACTTCATTCGCGTGGAAATTTCAATGTGTATTTTCCCGAGATAAAAACTAGCATCATCATCAGTAAAAATCGCATTATTAATACTTAGAAGTAAGAATTTTTGTCGAGATGTATTATCTCGCTACTAAAACAGTAGTTAGATGAATAAAAAACCAGCCAACTGCGTGTCTACAAACAACTGTTTAGCCAGACGAGGGGCGCCCAACTCGGACAAAAATTTGCGCTTTAAAGCTAAATGTTTTGCAAACGCACCTCTACATCAAAAATGATCTTCCTACATCCACAATATTTTTAACTGACGAATCCAATGATACCCTACACTATGGTGTAGGATTTTATTCTACCATTTTGCCGGTTTTATTAATATGTATGTCTATGCTACATTTCAGCTTTCTCGTACTAATCGTCTGTGAGCTGGGCCGTGAAACAGACTGAAAGACAGACATACGGACAGATGGACAGACATGGCGAAATTATAAGGGTTCCTTGTCGACTACAGAACTCCAAAAAGGTAAGAAAAGACTGGCCAATATAATATTAAATTCAGAGCCATAGAAAGAGCAAAGTTACTTTTTTTTTTAGTAGTATGGCCTTTCAGGCAGGTTATAGTAATGTAACAAACAAAACAATTACGCAAATCGTCAATACTCGCAAAAGTCTTTTCGTTCGGTTGCCAGCATTCCTTTATCGCGAGGCCCGACTCGGCATTCGCATCGCGTAACTCCGTTGTCCTTATCGAACCGGCAAGAAACAATTTTTAATTCCCTCCCCCCGGCAATCCTTCCCGGGATTTGTCCCGGGGACCTATTCTGCTGCCGTGGACTTGAATAATGTAACTGGCTCTCTGTGGATGTGTCGGGAGGCCCTTAGGCAAGACGGTACACATAAAACTGGTAAGCTCTAAGTTGTATTGGTAAAACGTAAAAAAACTTCTACTGCCACTAGATGGGTTAAGGGACTATTCACAACATAACATAACATAAACGCACGCCTGTATCCCAGAGGGGCAGGCGGAAATCAGGGACTGCCATACGCTGCCTGGGAAATATACGATTTGCCACTTGCCACGATCCTGACAGATCTTTTTCGCTTCTTCAACATCCATTAGTGCGCTCCAAGCACTCCGATTTCGGGTACATATTTGGGACATAATTTTTTTAGATAAAATGGGTAACTGTGTCACAGCTCCGAAGCAAATTGAAAGAGCACTTTATTTCTAATATATAATTATATTATGTTATTCATGTAAGTACGTCTTAGTACACATACATAAACTCACGCCTGTATCCCAGAGGGGTAGGCGGAGACCAGGGACTGCCACTTGCTACAATCCTGACAGATCACTTTCGCTTCCTCAATATTCATTAGTCGTTGCATGCACGCACGCTGGTTTCGTGTAAATTTATCTTGCCCTTTGCTAAAACATCCCCTATTTGGTCGAAGTATGTCCGCCTGGGTCGTCCCTTACCGGCCCTTATGTCTTAGTAGTCCATGTAATATGGACTATGTTTATTATTGTTTAGAGTATTATATTTACCTTTAATTAGGTATTTCTTTCATTCTTATATTTATGTAGACATTCGTGTAAGTTGATTTATTAGTAAGCAGTATTTTATATTAAAATGTAGGTAGCAATAGGTTTTGTTTCCACTTTATTCGCCCTTCCCCGCTCTTTTTTAATATTCAAAAATTCCTAGGCTTGCTGGAGAAATTTCTTTTGAAATAGGTCCGCCGAAATAGGTTTGCACTATTTTTTTTATCACAAGCCTGTGTTATGTAAGTTTTATTTTTGTTTTTTATTGTGCAATAAACTCTAACAAACAAATGAAGTTTGAGGAATTGCACATATTGGAGGTTACCCTGTATGATTAATATGAAACAAACAAGACACAACAAATCTTCAAAAGTAACAAATCTTTTGGGTAGCCCCGTTGATTTTTATTTTATTTCTATTGATTGATTTGATGATTCCTGTTTCATTTCTTTTTTGTTAACTTCTTTTTTATGTAGCGTCCTACTGTGGGCTTATTTGCACGCGTGCCCTCCGCGGATTCGCAATTTTAAGCTGTGAGGTATGTGAACAAATCAGACACTCAGGTTTCCTCCCGCCGTTTTCCTTCACAGTTATCGAGTGGTATTGCTACTACAACTTCTCAAATGTACGTAACTTAGAAAACAAAGTCATTGTTACATGCAGGGATTCGAATCCACGACTTTTCTGATGTGAGGCCGGCGTTCTACCGCTGCTTTACCACCGCTGCACTAACTTCTTTATCTAAAATGTGTATTAATTACAATTACTCATCAACTCAACTGTTATTGCCTCACCACTGCTTGCTAGATCGTGAAAGAGACTCAGATCGCAGAAGCGAAGAAAACCAAAGGCGACATTTCTTTGTTACATACAAAGAAAGCGCCATACATCCGCCCAACAGAGGCCGCCCTACATACCCAATTTACATAACATCCACCAACCGAGCCTTTACATCATCTTATCTACACACCCGCCATATACCTACCCACCTATGTATAGGCCAAGGAGCGCCGTCCCAAAGAAATAATCCTTCTTACGCACACACGTATAAGGCTGTTTACACGCACAAAAACAAAAGACGACGCTGCCGGTGCTAAATGAGTGCGGGATAGAAGCACGGCGTAGGTTTAATCGGAGAATATGTAATAAATTAGAAAAAAATATGTATCTTTTTCTAATAAATTAGAAAAATATATATATATCTTTTCTTAATTGTTCATGAATGCATTGAATAAATAAAATGAAATGGAATGAGAATATTGGGAATTACTTTGAAAAGAAGCTTGTGGTTTGCTTCAAAATTAATCCTGAATCCATGCGAGTTCTCCGGCTGGTTAAAAATTATCAGTTTTTGTAGCGTGAGTCTCTATCCCGCGCGCGAGGAATAGACGAATAATCGTTCCATCCTATGCTCACGTAGCAGGTGAGAGAGGGATGAATTGATATTTTGTCTATTATGACTATATCTATATCTTTCCACTCAACATGAAAAGATATATCCCTCACCGGTATTATTGATCTTAGTTTGAGTATTTCTCCATGTTTATGTTACCTTTGCCTGAATACCTACATAGCATCGAAAGTGCTAGTTTGGATCGGAACCGTTGGTTGTGAGGTTGTGAAAGATGAATTTGGTAATCAATACTAGTAGTCAATATATCTGTGTAATCTCCTATTTTTGATTACATTAAACTTTTCTCTATCTGTGTCTCCCTCTGTAATTATACTAGGTAGATAAAATTTGTCTATAACTATAAAGACAAACCCTTATCTAAGTCATGTAGGCGGCATAACAAATGAAAGATCGACTAAACAAAAGATTGACTCTGTTCGAGCTGTTTGTCTACCTCATTACCGACTAAAGAAAAAACTACCCTTAATACCTTTGTCCTGCCAAAAGGGCCTTCTGTGCAGTGTTGTGACGGCGGGGGCGACACGGGTTGACCTCGCGGCCTTCCCCGCGTCTTCCCCCCTCCGGTGGCAGCGCGTGCAATTAATATGCTGGGCTGGCCGCGTGTAGCTGGACCGTTGGCTCTTGAGAATCGAAGACGTACCCGCGGTCGCTGATGAACCTTTGTGCTTTGGGCCGTTTTTGTTGCAAAGGAGTTGGATCAAGATTGTCAATAAGATTGTAGGAGAATATGGAACGAGTATACAGCGATCCAGCCACTGCCAGCGATCTACGGCAGATTACTGGCAGTGGCTGGATGAGGACGGCTGAGGACAGAAGGAAGTGGCGTGCCTTGTTGGAGGAGGCCTATGTCCAGCAGTGGACGAGTATGGGCTGATTGATTGTTGAACCGAACCCTATTTCATAGAACTATAATTCACGGCTTACTATGATAATTCGATGTAAATTTCAAATTCGATTAACCCACAGATTAACAAGTATATAGTAAGACTCGGCTACGCAAATTGAATTGTCATTATAAACTATGAAGTTGTAGTTTTACGACAATCGGCCTAGTACCCAATATTCGGGCAACGGTCCGTGGGACCTTTTGCTTCTTGTAGATGGCTCTCGGTGGTGGGGCCGAAACGTCGGAATGACTGATGAAAAAAATTACGTAGGTACAGTCCGCACAAATCTTTTTGGCGGCAACGTGAACATAGTCACAGATCGTTTGCACATCTCTTACTGTCTTTACAGTGTATGTGTGAGTAATTGACCACTTCAGTAATTGACTAATAGTAATTTACTACGCATCACACTACGTCAATTACTCACACCTATACTGTAAAGACAGTAACCGATGTGCAAATGACCTGTGACTATGTTCACGTTACCGCCAAAAAGATTTGTGCAGACTATACACCTTAAGAAGTAAAAATGTTTTGTGGTTACGAAACGTTGATAAAGGTTGTCAGTGTATCTACTGCACATATTTTGTTATTTGTCCTGGTTCGTCTACTTGTGGAGATTACTTTCCCTGCAAATTTAGAGCGAAATAGTAATAAAGCCACGCCGGCGCCGATTTCCCGCCAGCTTGAAGACCAGCGGCAGCAGTGTGACCGAGGCGGCGCAGGCGGCGCGGCCGGCATGTATAGTAGATATAATTAATATTATACGTTTTTAAGCAAGTAATCATAAGCTTGCAGTATCTAAATAATACAGGCATACCTTTCTAGAAGGCGTGTTGAAATAATCTTATCCATTAAATTTACCCAAAACCGCTTCTTAATAATCCGTCGCAAAAATCTACTATCAAAACGCCTAATTACAAACGATCAAGCTATCCCGGTTGACACGTAACCCGTCCAAGTTTTCTTTTGCGAAAGAAGAGAGAGAATTTTTGATCAATAATTGTCACTGGGCGTACCTCCCTCCCCCGGGCCGCCGCGGGGGCAGGGGGGCAAGGAGGAGAGGGGGTGGAGGGGGGCGCGCGGGGTGTGGGTAATTATGAGTGCGTTTTGTTACCAAGATGATAGGCGCGAAAAATGGCTTGCGCGTGCCCGACGCGTCTCCTGTAGGTTTGAATATTCAGGCAGCCTTCCCGCCTTGATGAAATATTGAGAAGTGCGGAGTAATTTATTCGCTGGTTCCGAACGGATCGCTCCGGTTCGGATATTGAAATTAGGCGTTGGACTTTAGAGTGGCGACGTGGCTCTTTGCCGGTACGCGGAGTTGGCGATGCATGTTTGTTAGCGCGGAATTGAAGAAACTTGGATGGAGCTATCCTTTGATTGGCTCGTTTCTTGCTGAAGCTTAAATTCATTAAGATACGATGTAGATAAAGTAATGCAAATACATTGGACAAACACACAGGAAATACGTATTGAAATCTGTTAAAGCCTTAGTTAGCCGTTTTCTTTGGAGTTGTGGGGTACCTACCACGTTATGGAATAAGGAGTGTAATAAAATTTTAGAAAGTTAGTTTTTGTTTTAAGTTAATCAATCATGAAACTCTGACTGAGTAAGTCATTCAACCACCACTCCGCTTCAACGTTGTGGTAAAAACTTATTTTATTATATTACAGAGCCAGCAACGAAAACTGAACGCTGCGAACCATTTGAAAATAATGATAGGTTAACGCTCGGTTTCTAGAAAAGCGATCAAATGTTAATCTCATGTTAATCTCACGTCAAGCTAATTTCAGCCAATCACGTGCCGGTATTTTGAATTAATCTTAGATTAATCTCTTGTTACATATGAACACTCTTTCAGAAACTAAGGCTAAGTTGTTTTACAACCATCTACGTAATTACAAACACTCAAGCCTGCTGAAATCTCAGATCTAACTGAAAGAAGACGTGCTCAATGGCTCATAGAAGAAGATGAAAACTTCAGCCTTCCCAAACAATGACTCCCGCTCGCAATTTGTTTACGTATTTATTATTCGAGCTCATACGAGCGCAGGTAGAGCTCTCGACTCCGGAGTTAATTAGCGATCTAAATGAGCACTCGCTTAATTCAAGTAAATAGGAAGAATGCGCGCAAACAGGCGATCGCACTTAGCGGGGCGGGCTATGCAAATTCGTGCTTTATTTTCGGTGAACGCGTTCTGTGTGTGAGAGTCGGCGTGCGGCATTGGGGATGAGTGGAGTAGCTATCTGTTCTATGAGACCATATTCGCCCACTGCTAGGTATAAGAGAGAGGGAGGAGGCCATCCAGATTTCATCTGCTTCAAAGCGGTTGCTCCAGCGGAGTGGCGATGGCGGTTGTCCCATAAAACCAATTAATAGGATAGAATTGTTCTCGAGTTGGGACAGTTTCACTACAATGGAGAACTTCATTTATGACCAATACACTAACAAGAGTACATAACTTGTATCTTAATAAAAATAGTAATTAGAGCATATTTTAAGTTTTGCTCCAATACTTAATTTCAATTCTGATTTATGAAAAATAATTTTCTATGATTTTGAGTCACTCAGATCAAACATTCATTCTGGTTCAATTATGTGCAAGACAGTTATGGTTGAAACTAAAAAGTATCTTACGAAAACCAACTTATTAAAAAAAAATAACACCTCCACACATTTTCCTGTCTATCTGTCTAGGGACAAGCATTGTAAGAAAGCGAGGGTGGTTAATGAATAAAAAAATTCGCCAGTTTTTTTCGGCCCCCTGATTAGTTACCCTTATAATGAGTAGTGTGCGCATGTGTGCGTGCATTAAGCACGCTTGTGTGCGTAGGGGGGTGCTTTTTAAGTTTGATTTGACAGAAGACAAGGGTACGCTAGATTAGTGCGTCGTTTGTGGTATCGATCGTGTGTTGTTTTGCATTTTATTGTTCGTTCGTTACGATCTTAAGAATATAAGTTGCGAATATTTTGCCGGCACTTTCCGACGTTTTGGATGTATTGGAAATCAAGGAGCCAACGGTTTCGCGTTGCCGTATGCAGTTTAATAATTACAAAAATGTTGTTGTATCTCAGTGTATCTATTGTTCATGAATTACACCGAGACTTTCGCAAGTAATAGACATGTCACGCTTGGCTTCCGTCTAGCTGGATGTTAAGTGAAGGTGAGGCTTAGGTAAGTGTTACTTGCTTTTCTGTTACCAGGGCCAAGATTCTGCTAATACATTATATGTCATACAATGACAACCGCACGAACGTGTCGATTTAATTTAATTACTGTTTCAAGTCTACGCGCACACACGTATCAAGCCTTCTAGGCGTCAATGGTATAAAAAATACGTCACGTGACCCAATCATGTAACTGTCATTGTAATTTAATACAGTAACAGATATGAGGTCCAGATCACACTGGAATACAACAAAGCTACCATACGGAGTCTCCGTGAGACAGAGGCTAAGTGCGAGCCTGTCGTAGGTACAAAAAAAAATTCGTTGTGAGCAAAGACAAATTAGCAAATATGGGTGCGATGGTAGCGGAGCGGTAGCACGCCGGCTTTTCATTCGGGAGATCATGAGTTCGAAGCCTGACATGTACCAATGACTTTGTTTTCTATGCTACGTACATTTGTGAAGTTATACCACTCGCTAACCGTGAAGGAAAACATCGTGAGGCTGAGTGCCAGAGGTGTTCACATACCTCAGCGCTTGAAATTGCCGATCCGCGGTGGGCAAGCGTGGTGCTTAAGCCCATACTCTCTCTCTGAGAGAAGGCCTGTGCCCTGCAGTGGGATGTTTATAGGCGGCAATATAAATAAAAAATGACCGGAGTCAAAAACGGCGCATGGTTATTCTAATAATACCCTCCGAGGGTTTTCACTCAGCACACTCGAATAAAAAATAAACAGAGCAGGGTAACATGCACGCAAACGACGTGTCAAGTAAGGTGAACCCCCGAAATCGACTTAGACGCTAGAATGGTGACAGAAAGTCCTCTTCTTCTCTGCTGTCACTATTAACATGATTGAGAGATTGGTCTGACGATTGATATACAGTACAAAAAAGAATTATTTTCTTCCATTAGTCACGCTATGTTAGATAGATACACGTAGATAGATAGAAAGAATTACGTACAAATGGTTTCTTAAGATATTCATTAATGCACACCGGAAAAAAATGTTACAGGAATGTTTCTTATACAGGTAATAATATTTTATTTCAGTTATCAAGATCTATGTACAAAATAACAGATAACAAGAGAAAAATCACAATAAATAAGTGGCAGGAACATAGTCCTGCATGGAGCCCCTTCAGGAGTTAATACGAGTATGATAATACAACAAACCTCCACCAATCCGGACTTGGCCCCCGTGGTGGAGTATGGCCTATACCTTCCTCAGGGAAGAGACCCGTGCCCCTCGGTGGGGACATAATGGGTTGATGATGATGATGAATACAACAAAAGAGCTTTAGCCATGCCAAGGCTTTAGACCTTAGAGTATCCAATGTCGTCATAATATCGCCGGATGAATGAACGAATGAATGAATAAATCAATCAATTAATGAATTCTTATTGCCCCAAACATGGTAACGAAGGATATTGGTGACCGAAAATTATCTAAAGTGACCATGTTTCTGTGCCTCTATTATACCAGTCACCACTAGGTGATCATCAATATTTTTTAAAGCACTACAGCTGCCTATAACACACACATATTCTGACACTTCGGAAATATTAAGACGCAGTTACCCTGCACAGTGGAGACTTACATAATAGAGGCGCCGGGTAGGCGGGAAGACGCCAGGTAGACCAGGGCAGGAACGGAGTGGCGGGCGAGAACCGTATGGACATCAGTGGGTAGACCAATGGTCAGACGATATGGTGATGTCAATAGAAGGTCTGTGGATGCGGACGACGAGAGCGTTATAGGAAAAATGCCTATACCCAGCAGTGGACAGAGGTGGTCGGTCTTTTGGCCTTTACCGAATTGTTGATTTCCTTACACATGTAGAATCTCTTCATACCCACACACTTAGAATATACGTGGCGTAGTTACGTTGTATTTATTTTTGCTGTTAAATTCTCTGTGATAAGCGCGGCTTCTGAATTGTCTCGTTTCGTGGTCTAGTATCACATACATAAGACCGTATCTCGAATAAGTCTCAAGAAAATGGGGAGTTCTTATTTCCACCTCTTATTCGTGACATACGACCAGTTTTCTGAGACCCCTGCTTAGTACTGCATCCGGTTCAACATTGTAGAAGGCCACAGACCAAAGTTCATTGGTGATTCGTCAAGGGGCGTACGAGGAAATACTGACTCAAGTTAAATTAAGAATGTAGAGTTTTGTCGCGTTCTTTTTTCACCCACTTTGTTTGTTGACGGACTTTTTTGACATTGTGGACTTTGTTCCTCCTAAGAGGAGTTTTTTAATCTGGGAGTTGCTCGTGTGTGCTTACCTTTACGTGCCTTCTATTTGAATTTTACACAGTTGGTGGTGTCACGTTTAGGGCGGAGGAAAATGTCACGAGAAAATCCGAGTGTTTCAAGCATTTGCATTACTTGTTGTGTGAAATCACCATACTGAAACTACACTACATAGTTACATAGGCAGCCTATATACGTCCCACTGTAGGGCACATGCTTTCTCTCAGGGAGAGAGTATGGGCTTAATCACCACGCGTGGCCACCGCGGATTGGCGATTTCAAGCACTGAGAAATTCAGGTTTCCTTCACAATTAGCGAGTGGTATTACTACAATAAATTCACAAATGTACATACCTTAGAAAACAACGTTATAGGTACATGCCCGCACTGGGAATCGAACCTGGGTCTCTCGCTTCCGAGTCCAAATAAAAAGTTCGAAAAGGAACATCAAAGCGAACCTCCAAATATCACAGCGGCAAACAACACGCATGCAATAATTCTTTCATCACGCACATCAAAGAAGCTGATCCCAAAGAAACACCTACCCCTTGAAGTAAATCCCTTAATGCGGGATGTTACTCGAAAAAAAGCTTACGGTGCTATATTACGTCTTAAGACGAGCTGTAAGCCGTGTTTCTGATATAAATAAGCAAAAAACTTAGAAAACTTATCTGTAAAGGTACATTCTTATTTATAAAAAGTCGATTTCACTGAAACACTCTTAAAACGGAGCCGAAACACTCTTAAAAAAAGCCGGTTTATGAGAGAGATTCTTGTTATAAACCTGCTTAATCTTCGTCTTTAGAGTTTTCGTGGAATCTAATTTTTAGGGTTCCGTACCCGAAGGGTGCCAAACGGGACCCTATTACTAAGACTTAACTTTCCGTCTGTCTATCTGTCCATCTGTCTGTCTGTCACCAGGCTGTATCTCATGAACCGTGATAACTAGGCAGTTGAAATTCACATACCACAGCGTTTAAAATCACCGATCCGCGGTGGGCACGCGTGGTGATTAAGAACGTACTCTCTCCCTGAGAGAAGGCCTGTGTCCTACGGTGAGACGTATATAGACTGCTTATGTATGTATATAAAGAGGGAAATATTTGTAAACAAAAAGAAAAATACAAAATCCTCTAGTATTCTAATCCTTCAACTTAACTAGGAATTACACTGTCCTTCTCATACACAAACACACAAAAATACAACTTTTAAGAGTGTGTGTGTGTGCGAGAGAGAATGTGATTCTAAACGCCTATATGAATCAAAATAACTTCCACCCGATGCTATCACTTGTCCTGATCCCAAACTAGGGTACCTACCCTTTCCTATGGTAACCAGGCAAGGACATGACAAATATGGAAAAACACCCAGATTGAGGCCACACGCAAGTTCGGCGGCCACCAGTTGGGAATCGAACCCACGACCTCTGTTTTGGTAGCATACGTGCTAACGGCTAGACCAACGAAGCAGTCTCAACACCACGTTTTACATTTTGCCACAGCCACAACAGCTACAGCGACCACGCCGGTGTGTGTCAGGCCTTAATCAGCCTTTATTGAATTCAAGCGGTACAGTTTCGCATTTAAAGCTGAGAATAGTCAAACGAGTCTGTTTCCACGCGAGAAATGCTCGTCAAAAGACCTATGCCATTTTAGAGCCACGACGTAAGATAAACCTAGGCACCCTGTTTCCTAATAAAAATGACTGTAATAGCGTGTTGATTTGCCGATTCGTTTTCCTCCGGAGTGTAGATTAGAAATGGGAACGCCGCCGTACTAAACCTATGGCCGCTGTCCGCAGTTTGAAAGACACGCTTTTAACGAGCATACTAGCCATAGTAATACTTTATCTAAGGAGCCTATTTTTTCATCTTTTGCTCCTTCTAACACGTACTCTAGCTACACACCGTGAAATGAAAGAAAACGGAGCGACGGACGCAGGAAAACATTAAAATGTTAAAAAAAAAACTAGACTCAACAGAGAAAATAGAGCCAGAAGTAAGTACATTGTATTGTGTGCCATGTGCTTAGAATTTCCTGGATTCTAAGGTTCCGAAATTCTACCGAGCTGCATAGAATGAATAAGGAAAAACCGGCCAAGTGCATGTTGGGCCACGCGCAATGTAGGGTTCCGTAGAAAGAGGGTTTTTTATCTGCTTTATAGAACTAACAACTTCATCGAAGTAATTTTCAATGGATTTTGTACCAAGTTTTCCAACTTATGTTGGTCACCTATACTCTTTAACTAGTAAAGCCTACTTAGCCGTGATAGTTTTCCTTTTAGTTCATTATATTTTACAATGAACCGTTTAGCCGGGAGAGGAGAGGGGGGGGACGCCCTACTCTGACAAAAATTTGCGCTTTCATCATCAACCCATTATGTCCCCACCGAGGGGCACGGGTCTCTTCCCTGAGGAAGATATAGGCCATACTCCACCACGGGGGCCAAGTCCGGATTGGTGGAGGCTTGTAGACTAGTGGCTCGTCTACTGTCAGAAGTTGTCAAGCCGCCCTAAGGCCTCTGACTCGGCTTAACGACTGCCATCTATCGACGGCAGCCGGCACCAACAGCTCAACGTGCCTTGCGAAGCACGAAACCGCTCGGAAAAATGCCACTAGCGTTAGGCATAGACGGCGACCCATCCATGCACTGAACTTACCCTGTGTTGCTTAACCTTCGTGATCGTTTAAGATCACTCAGGCAGCCGGGGCTACGAGCGATTCTTAATATTTAATATTTCTATATCTCATGGCTACACAAGAATAATAATAATCAAACAGAGTACCAGTTCCTTATTTGTATTGGCAGTCTCGAAAAACAGGAATCGTGTTTTTTTTAAATAAGACCGGATACGCTGCCTATTCTATTCCTTTTTCAGAATTTCAGCGAAACTTCAGTGAAATTCCAGCGGAATTCCGTCGTTGACTGAATTTCTCTGGATTTGAGTAAGAGGAGTATTTATTCGTAGGCATTAACGAATGGGGTTCGTGTATTATGGAATATCGGACATAAAACAATCCAGCTCCTCTGTCCGAAAAGGTAAACTGCACGAAGACTAATCAAACTGGCTGTTTCAAAATGCAATCTGCACTATCGTTGACTTTTTGTTCGACTACTTTTGGTCCTTCTGGTTCTTTTATAACATTGGAAAAATAGTAAAAAACCCCGACGTGGCATGTGTTTCGCGTTCGTGCCTCCGCTGCTTTGTGTAAATGTAAAAATTTGCTCGAATACCTCGACGCGACGGAAGCCAGTTTGTATTGCGGACCTTACCGCCGGCTACACCACGGTAACTCTTATTGCACGCGAGATAAGTGCGAGTGTTGATTGGGCTAGCCAGTGATGGAGTTCACTGTTCACCTTTGTCTCTCTGGACCTTTCAGCTCTTTGGTTGCTTAGTTTGGATTTGATGCAGTTAGGTCTTTCCACGAAGGAGATCTGGGAGACCAAATGTCATAGCTATGTCGTAGCCATATCATAGAATTGACCATATCATGATGTGGTTAGCCATATCACGAAATGTATCCTTTTCATGAAAAGGCCAAGTCAAACTGGCCGTATCATGAAATGGCTTAGCCAGATCAATGAGCGACCGACGTTTGACGATTTGAATAGCGGAATGCATGACTATTTCACGATGCGGCCAAACGTTAGCGGCCATATCGTAAAATACTTCCATTATCCACCGTTAGAGGCGCTGATGTTAGTTTGTTGTGTATTCCTACATTTACATTTTGGCTTTTTTTTAGAAGCTACATAGCTGAAGTTTTACTAAGAATTAAATTAAACTTTTGGGTTGGTTGTTAGGTCAGTACACATAAGCAAAAATAGGTTCGAAGTTCCAGGATGGAGCTCCATCCTGAAACTTCGGGTGTTAGTTCTTTTTTTTTATATAAAAGCGAAAAAAAATATTTCACTAAAAAACTTAGTTTTGAGTCAAACTTAAAAAAGGTTGGTGCATGGAAAAGTCATAGGTACCCTACATTATGATATGGCAAAACGTAGATTGCCATATCGTCAAACGTTGATGCTTAAACGATACGGCCAGTTTGACTTGGCCTTTTCATGAAAAGGACACATTTCGTGATATGGCTCACCACATCATGATATGGCACAATCTACGATATGGCTACGACAGCTACACAACTTATGACAATGGTTTAAGCACCAGTTTATTGTTTGTATTGCCAGGCTCGATAAGCAAGTTAGCCGAATTGGCTGCCAACCTCGAATAGGAGATAGCACACAAAGTAAAGAGAGCCTTTACGAACACTTTTACGATTTAGGCCACTTGGATCAGTACTTTGTACACCGAGGGGAGAAAATGATCTATTTCTGTTCGAAAGTCTGTTTATGCCCGACGCGCAGCGGTATACGACACCTACGAGGAAAAAAAATTAAAATAATTAAAAGTGTACTGTTAAGTTATCAATTTAGTATCTAAAAAACAAAATTTAACAAAACAATACAAATTGACGCGCTTGTTTTTTTTCGTAGTGCAGGAAAAGGTTGCCAGCCTCACATCGAAAATCGAGCACAAAAACCTCTTTTTTCTAATTATTTGATATAAAACCTTTTTGAGATTTTACGTTTGTATTGTTTTTATGTTCGCTGCTAGAAACAAAGATCGCTAGCAGGACAGGAATGGATCATGCGACATACCTGCCCTACTACGGAGATCAGGAAAGAAATTCTATATAATTTTTCCGCCAGATATTTATAAGGGAGAAATGTAGCCACTATTTATTTATTATTAATAGTATTGTTACAAGGGTTACATTATATTATTTAGTTTTAATTGATTAGTTTTAGATAGGTAAGTAATAGTTGGTAGTAATAACGGTGGTAGCCTAGTGGGTAGAACATCGGACTTGAAAGCGAGAGACCCAGGTTCGATCCCCAGTGCGGGCCTATGATTTGGTTTTCTAAGTTATGTACATTTGTGAAGTTATAGTAGCAATACCACTTGCTAACTGTGAAGGAAAACATCGTGAGGAAACCTGAGTGTCTGAGCTATTCACATACCTCAGCGCTTGAAATCGAAAATCCGCGGTGGGCACGCGTGGCGATTAAGCCCACTCTCTCGCTACAGTGGGACGTATATAGGCTGCTTATGTAAGTAATAGTTTAGAAGTTATATCTATGATACTTAGTAATTACTTTTACTTTTTTGCATTATTTTTTTTGACGAAATGTAAGAAACTAGTACTTGATTTTTATGCTATTGATTGTTTTTATGTTTGTGTTATTCCTGGTGTACAATAAGAATATTCTTATCTTAATTAAAATTGTAAATTACAATTACATAGGTATAAAACTTGTCTTTGAACTGAATAAGACATCGTAATGTAATGTTGTCGAACTATTTAACTTTGTAGGCGTAACGGGTTATCCTGATTACATTTTCAAACAAACCAAACTACTTGCTTTTTTTACCCAACATTTCTGCAACTTTACAGCTGTGGCAGCCACGGATATCCCGTTATGATCTACTTAGTCAGTACTTAGTCTACGGAATACAAACATAAACATAAACATAAACATTTACATACAGGCACATACATTGGTTCTGGCCCCACACTAGGATACCCTGTGTCGTGGGAACCAGAAACAACGACATCACAAACACGTAAACATCCAAGACATGGGGTTTTTTTTTTTCCCAGCCGGGATTCGAACCCGGGACCTCTCGCATGGTATGCAGATGCACTACCACTGCGCCACGAGGTCGCCAATGTCTAGTTATTTTAGTTAGAAAGTTATAGGCGTTAAATTAGGCAGGGTATAATTAGAGCCGATCTTACTAGCTGCTGCAATCACCGGTGTAATCAATTGACAATCATGGGCGTGATTAAGAGACGATCATCGATAGACCTGTCGCTAAGCCGTTCTCTCTTACGTAATCGGAGAGTGACAAAACGAGATTTCTCAAATTTGGCAGTGAAAGAGACTGATTAAGGAGGCGAAAAAGACTTGGCCTCCGTCGAAGCCTGGTGTGTCCAATCGGGCGTTCCTCGAACGGCCCTGTTGTTTGAGGCTAATCACATCGATACTGTGACAGCGTGTCTTCTCCCAACTTCACAAATAAAGATGGCATTGTCTATGTTCACTCCAGTATTTGTTTGTAAGTTCCTTTATGAGATAGGATAAGAATATCCTTTAAGTATAGGTACCGGAAAAAAAAGAGACACAAAATATTTACGAAGGTACATAGTACCATTGACGGCCTTATCGTTAACAGCAATTTCTTCTAGACAACCTTACGACCTTATGGATGGATGGAGGCTGAATGAAATGAGAAAGACGGGTAGCCGGTGTAAATTTGAATATGAGCAAATTCTGTCGTGACTGAGTAGTTATCGAAGAATCACTACTGCCAGTTTATGAAAAAAAAACCAAAGTACGATGAAACCTCGAGTGGTGTTCTCTAAACGTATCGGTAAAGTTTCATTGCGATTCGGCATGTCGTCTGTAAATTAATACCAAACTGTAAATTAATAATCTGATTATATTTCTCTATCACGTAATCAAAACCTTATTTATTTTTGTATGGTATTCTAAAGAAAACGGCCTATACCCAGCAGTGGGTAGCGGTGGGCTGATGATGATGATGATGATTCTAAAAACAAATAGCAACACAGCTGGGTTTCCTGACACGCCTAGGACACCTATTACCGACACATTACAGACCACTACGCTGTTTTTTCAGGGTTCCATACCCAAAGGATGCTAATGAAACTAAGCCTATGCTGTCTCTCCGTCCGTCTGTTCGTCCAAACTTAAATTGGAGTGATATTGATTTTATACCATAGAAGATACAGAAAACCTCAGGAAAAATTAAAAAATTAAATCAGAAATGTATGTTTTTCGGGATTTTTGGGTTACCAAACAATGCGACAAATACTTGATACTCCAATAATAAAAAAAATTATTACATTTCGTTTTTTCATTAAATTATAAACGTTTTTTAATGAGGTTGTAGGTGTTTTATGAGATCTCAAATATTGATAAATGCTACATACATTCTAAGGCGTTACGTGCAAGGTGTGACGTCATAATTTGAGCCCGTTTTGTATAGCGCGTTTTGGCACCACGTGACTAGAATGAGTTTTCGACGGATTAAATCATGGAAACTATTAGACGTAGAGAAAAGAAAAATACCACTTTTATTTATGATTTAACATAGCCTCTTAGATTATATTAAAACATTTTTTATGCAAGTTCTCCATTGTCGCCAAATCGCAGCAGCAATTTGTAGGAGGCTCGCTCTATTTTTCTACCTAGAATTAGTTACATTTAACGGGACTAATCGCGATGACTTATTAGATAAAGCTTAATAACTTAAACTTACTTGCACTTACATACTTATTAACTATTTATTTACATGAAAATATTTGTTCTTATGGCAATTTCTTTATGCATTTCTCAGTGTGATTACAGAGAAAATTCTATAATACAAATACAGCAAATTTTAATAAGCTGCTCAAGTAATCTAAATCTAAGTAAGTAAGGACTCCCTTTAAGGAAACGTTAATGAAAGATTTTTGTTGCATTAATGTGGTGGTACGGAATCCTCTGAGCGCGAGTCCATCTCGCGCTTGGCCGTTCTTTTTCACCACCGTCTGCGTATGAAACCACAGCGCAGGTGGGACCGCGGGCGTGATTCCGGCAATCTCGGGGCAGGAAATTTGCGGTCGGACGGGAGTAGCCCTTCCTCGCGGGGCTCGTTAAACGGAGGAGATGGCCCTAAGTGGCGGCGGGGAAATGTCGTATTCCCATACGATCTGACCGCGAGATCGAAAAAGAAACAAAAGATGCAATTATACAATTTCACAGTAGCGGCTGAGAACAGGACGATGGCCTGTAAATAGACCAGCAGCAAGACTTTTTAACTTTATAGCCAATAAGTATTTAAGTAGTTAAGTAAATGGTACTTAATTGGGCTGATATGCACTACTTAATATTTATCGTACACTTTCCCTCCTTGTTTATAATGTACATGAACATGACGGGATTTCTGCTGAAATAAGCTCGCCATGCGCACTTTTTAATTTTTCTGTAAATGTTGTGCTTTATTTATGTCTTTTTATGTGTGCAATAAAGTATAAAGTGTGGTCGGACGATGTGACGATATGACGAGAGCTGGCGGCAGGTATGTGGACGAGGATGGCAAAAGACCGTGAGAGATGGCATTTGAGGCTAAGACCTCTGCCCAGCAGATGGCATAAGGAATAGGATAAGAATAAGGATCCTTATTATATGCCTTTTGTTATTGACTAGTTTATGGTTCTTGTTTACTTACATCATCATCAGCCATTTGACGCCCACTGCAGGACATAGGCCTCCCTCATAGCTCGGAGAACTGATGGCTGTCGGGGCGAAAAAGTTCTCACCTGGTGACTGCGGACCGGACGACCCCACCAGATAGTCTGACGACCTGATTACGGTGGCGGGGAGTGACTGGATGCGGGCGGCACAAGACCGGGAAGCTTGGAAAACCACGAGGGAGGCCTATACCTTGTTTACTTATATAATCAAAGATAAACATAGGTTGTAGCCTAGTGGGTAGAACATTGGACTCGGAAGCGAGTCCATGTTTATATAAGCTGAATTCTAATTAACAGAATGTGTCGTTTTCCATACAGCAGAAGCCAACTTCGTAAAGCGAATGAGCAAAAAAGGGTGTGTTTACGATAATAATCCGATCGTCGGTTTGCAGCCGCACATGCAGCGTCAGTGTGAGACTGTTTGCCTTTTATTGTAGGTCTTTTGCGCACTACTCGGCTTTGTGAGCATTATATATTTCTTTGGTTTGTACCAAAGTTTGTTTTACCGAATTTAGAGCCCCCAAAATATTTAAGTGCATGGTATGCGTTACTGTGTTAGATTAATATACTTAAACCAGCGGATCCGGCAAACGATTTTCTCTCATATTAATTAGCCTACGACTTATTCTAGACCTACCAAATATACACAAAAAAAAGAATCGGTGAAGCCGTTTCGGAGGAGTTCGATAACAAACACGAGATTTTTGTGTATTAAATAAATTATTGTACACTTTCCCCCCCTCGTTTATAATGTTCGTATCACCACATCAATGGTTGGCTGGAAGAGATTTCTGATGAAATGAGCTCGCTATGTACACTTTTTTATTTCGTAAATTTTGTGTTCTCTGTGTCTTTTATACGTGCAATCAAGTATAAAGTACCAGTCGTTCATAACGCCATGAAAATTACCTCGTTGATTTTGTAATTGCTGAATCTGAATCGAGCTCTGCTGAATCGAATCCACTGACCTCCGTCCGGTTCTCGGCTTGCATTTTATTACTGCCCTGGGGCCTAATTCATCATCAACCCATTATGTCCCCACCGAGGGGCACGGGTCTCTTCCCTGAGGAAGGTATAGGCCATACTCCACCACGGGGGCCAAGTCCGGATTGGTGGAGGCTTGTAGACTAGTGGCTCGTCTACTGTCAGAAGTTGTCAAGCCGCCCTAAGGCCTCTGACTTGGCTTAACGACTGCCATCTATCGACGGCAGCCGGCACCACAGCTTAACGTGCCTTGCGAAGCACGGAACCGCTCGGAAAAATGCCACTAGCGTTAGGCATAGACGGCGACCCATCCATGCACTGAACGCGCCCAGTGTTGCTTAACCTTCGTGATCGTTTAAGATCACTCAAGCAGCCGGGGCTACGAGCGGGGCCTAATTATGCGCACCAAATTCTGTCAAAATACTGACGTTTGCGATAGCAATAAGTATGGAATTTGACAGTTAAACGACTGGAATCGTACAGGTTTTGATGCGCGTAATATAGGGGTTGGTCAGCAATTTTCCCGCCTCGTCAGATGTCCCGCCCATCGCCACTATGTTTGGATGATTGTGGCCAAGTCGGCCTCTAGATGCGAATGGCGAGAGACGGCAAAACTTGGCGTGATGGGGAAAGGGAAAAAACCTATACGCAGGGCTGAGGATAATGATTATATTTTCTTAAGCGTAATTGTAATCTGCATTAACAGATCTAGGCCCAGATGTGAAGCTGAACTCCCGTCAAAAGATCTATTTATCGACCACAAACAATTCTGCCTGCTGCCTTAATGACGACCAATTTGATGCCTCTTACTTATTGCTTTTTTTACGAGAAATGGTGAGGTTTGTGAATGGGAACGGAAAAGCTGTATTTTATAAGCGAACAATTGTGTACAGGTCCAAGTGAACTATTGTCTAATAGTAGATTATGCATTAAGGGGATAAAGCAGTGTATTATGTCTCGGGCGATATTTTGAACCCCAAGGACGAGGGACCCTAGGGTTAACTCACGAGCGAAGCGAGAAGCGAGCGAAAACTAGAATCCCGAGGCCGAGGGGTTCAAAAACGCCCGAGACAAATACACTGCTTTATCCCCAAAATGCATACTCTACTTTATATTATATAAACACTGCGAGGCAATAAAACATAATACAATTAAAAAGAAAGTTGATTTAGGGCTCGATGAAAAGTTTTCATTCTAATTTTGAATAAATTCTTCTTGGTGTAGGGCTCTATGAAAAGTTTATATTCTAATTTTGACGTTTGGTCATGGATTGCAAGGAGCTCGTATATTCAATGTTGATTGTTTTCCAAATTCAAATGTCATAATTCCCTAGGGGATTATGAAATTCAGTACATTTATAATGACCCGGCTAGACCATAGGACACAAATGACTTGCTTTAAGTTGAGTTTGCATGACACATAATATGCCATTGACGAGCAGGTGTTATATAAAAGGCTTTATTGGCCCTATAGGTTAGTACTTTGTATCCTTTGTAGAATTAACCCACAGGTTTCTGATTACCACTTTTAATTCGTATAAAGTGAATTAGGAAATATTACTTATAAATAATGTTAGCATTACTACTAACCTATTATTTTAGCAACGATTGATATAATACGATTAATAAAAAGGTAATCAATCAATCGATCAACCCGTACTGCTGAACATAGGCCTCCCTCAAGGCACGCCACTTCTTACCGTCCTCGGCTATCATCATCCAGCTACTGCCAGATGTCTGCCTCAGTCGGTCCAGCGAGAGTCAATAGGCGAGCTACGGGCAGCACATTGCGAACAACAGTGCCAACTGGAGCTGTCGACACTTGTCGACGACGACGCGGATATTCGACACTGGCGGCAGGCATTGACGCGCAGTCGCCGACAGGTCAGCGTCAAACATCCGCGTCGACGGCTGCAGTTAGCACTGTCGTTAGCAACGTACCCCCGTGAATAAGCGTTCGTGGTCTCCACTCGATAACCTTTGTGCTCCACCGACTATCGGTTCTCTGGCAGATGTGACCAGCACGCTTGTTAAAAAATTTCTGTGACAGAATGTGTCTGCTTGTCAAAAAGTTTCTAAAAACCTAAATTTCTCTGAGAGTGAAATTCAATTCGGGTGCGCGGCACCGCGGTTTAGTTCATTCCAACACAAAATCATATTTGTGCGTCAAACTAAATTCCTGTAAAAAATAATACGTCATTATGTAAACAGGGAACAGACGTGTGCGCGTGTCAACAACTCGTTCCTACAGAACCTTCGTCGGATCTTATCGCTGACCAAATTAGCCTAAACACTAGCTTGGACTCTTAATTCCTTGTAATAGACACTATGGTCGCGTGCCGCAGGTGTACAGTTACGTCGGTAAAGATCTACTCTCGTTATTAATTAGGCGGGGTTCGCGCGGAAGGGTTCTGGGAATGTTCAACTAGTTTCCATTCAGTGGGAGCTATTCTGGAGCTTTCGGTATCGATGCGGTTCGCAATCCCTTCCTAAGTGCACAGATAAAAAAAATAATGTAATTATTAATTAAATTCTAATTAAAAATTTACATAAAAACAAGTTTAAAATGTACTAACCAAATATGAATGTTGTTGTTCGAAGCAAATAAATTATTATTATTATGGGGGGATAAAAAAGATAATAGTTGTTGTTATTATTATTATCATTTTCAATTTCATCATCATCATCATCATCATTCAGCCACAAGAAGGCCACTGCTGGACATAGGCCTCCTCCATGGATTTCCAAAAACACCGGTTGGAAGCGGCCTGCATCCAGCGCCTTCCAAGTAATACAATTAATAATAACAATAATTATTTCATTATTAGTCCAGTATTAAAAAGATACGTTTTACTTCACTAGGTACTCTAGAATAAACTCACAATACCATTTCGAGGAGTGGCGCTGGTGTCTACAATACAGTTTTAATAAAGACCTAGGTATTATACAGACGCCTACGTAAAGTATGAAAATATCATGTTAAATTGAACCGCTACTTTAAGTATAGTATCTTATCATATATGCCTATTTCATAAAAAATATATATTAAAAAAACTTAAATGGAAGAAAGTATTAATTGGCATTGAGTTCGTCTTTGTACAAATATTTCTATTCTGCAATTTCTTAGTCCAAAGTCACAGGCAGACAGACGCGATAGACTTTGTAGGTACACAGATTTGCTTTACTTAAGAAAGTGATGGTTAGGATTACAGACCAGTGACAATAAATATGTTTTTTTAATTACAAGGAACAACATCAAATTAAAATAGAGTTCCTAAATGTGTAATATTAAGATGAAGCATAAAAAATCCCTACTAATTATTTACATATTTTACAAGTAATAAATTGACACAGGTCGGGAAATATGGGAAAGAACTCAGAATGCTGGCGACAGAATGTTCGTCAGACTTACTGTTGAATTTTGTGTTTTGCTGTATGATTTTCTGTTTGTGAGTATATTTTCTAAGTTTTTTCTTCCAAAGGAACACTCTTGCAATATCAGACACTACTTTTTTCAACGATTGATTAGCAATAAAAAATGGCGTTTTGTCTCATTCTGGTGATTTGAGCTGAATAAAAAAATTGCGATTGAGAAAAATTAAAACAACAAAAATCGCGGGTTTGTCGACTTTGCGCCTTGGATTGGAATAAACTAACGCGATTCATTGCGATTGGCTAAGACATATTAGAAATCCTACATATTTCTCGAGATTGTTCTTCATTGGCATGGTAACTCTCCGAATGATTGAGAATAGGGCCTTAACTGGTTTTTGTGTAAGAAAACGATACGGAGTGATAGTGTGCGATTTGGGGGTCCATTATTAAAGCGTATTCTTGTTACGATTTTTATGGGATACGACACGCAAGTGTTTATGTTGACAATGTGGCTGTTTTGTAACGAGATTATTGTTTTATTAGGGGTTAAAGTATGAAATTGCCGTTTTATTGCAATAGGTTCTTTGAATTGACATAGAATCTTCATGGTTTGAGGTTTTCGAATGAATTTTTTTTCAAATGGTTTCTATGATGTTCTTTTTTTAAAAAATGTGAAACATTTGAATATCGACTTTCAATAGTTTTTGTTACTCAATTTAGACAAGAAAGATGGATACTGCGAAAATTCGAGCCGATCAGGACCGATACAGGAAGACTAAAAGCGAAGCACACAGACAGTATTACAAGGACTTGAAACATCAAGTAAATGTTGCCGTATTTAATGAAAAAAAAGTATTTTTTGACCGACACATTAACAAACACGCACATGACTCGAAGACACTGTGGAGAAATTTAAAGCGAACAATACTACCTAATAAAAGAGAAAATGACTTACCCTTACATTTACAAGACCCGGACGTTATCAATAGATACTTTTTGACCTTACCTGGTAAACCGGATGTGACGATATCAGACCTGACGTATTACGAATTCAACAGATACTCTGATGCAACGTTTCGACTGAGCACTGTTTGTGAAGTCGATTTATTTAAAGTTATCAAAAACATTAAGACATCAGCTAAGGGTATTAACTATATTTCTATTGACATGTTAATTATGACATTACCAAAAACTAATGACATAATCTTAGGTATTATAAACCGTAGTATTCTGACAAATACTTATCCGACTGACTGGAAGATTGCTAAGGTGTCTCCGATTCCTAAAAAGCCCAATCCTGTACAAGTCTCAGATCTGAGACCTGTGAGTATTCTGCCATGTATATCGAAGATAATAGAGAGGGTAGTATGTGATCAGCTATCTGAATACCTGGAGGGGGCAGGTATACTACCAGGGTTGCAGTCAGGATTCCGCAAAGGGAGAGGTACTGCGACAGCACTGCTAGATGTTGTGGATAATACACTCGCTGCGCGGGATGTTGGCAAAAGCACCTTTCTAGTGTTGCTTGACTTCTCCAGGGCTTTTGACTGTCTGAACATCGCCCTCTTGTTAGGCTTGGACAGGGCTACGGTGGAGTGGTTTGACAGCTATCTGTCCAATCGTGAGCAAATCGTTGGTTTGCAAAAGATGGACGGGAGCACTCTCTTCTCGGCTCCATGTCCTCTGGCTCGAGGAGTCCCTCAGGGCTCGATCCTGGGACCTCTGATTTTCATCTTGTACAGTGCTGATATAATATCAGTCATTAAACACTGTAGGTACCATTTGTATGCAGATGATCTTCAGTTATATATTTCGTGCTCTCCTGAAGAAATACCGATGGCTGTGAGCAAGCTCAATGAAGATTTGGAGGCAGTGGCGGAGTGGTCCGAAAGGAATTGTTTGTCGCTTAACCCCAACAAGTCCAAGTACCTGGTACTGGGATCGGCTGCTCAAGTCGGAAATGCCGTAGACTGGTTGAGTCAAACAAGGCCCATCGGTATTCGGGGTGAGCCGATTGAACGAGTATCAGAAGCCAGGAACTTGGGCTTGGTGATGGACGAGCGGCTCCGTTTTGAGAACCACGTCGTCGAAGTTGTGGCAAACTGTTTGTATCGGCTTAAAGTACTGTACAGAATACGAGACTACCTCAGTGTTGACATGCGGGTCAAGTTGTGTGAGTCGCTTGTCCTGTCAAAACTAAACTACTGTGACGTTGTCTATAGCGGCAGTTTACTTCGCAGGTCTGAAAGATTGATACAACGTGTGCAGAATGCGTGTGCTCGTTTCTGTTTCCGAATACCACCACGAACCCATGTCACCCCGTATTTGGACAATGCGAATCTGTTAAAGATGTCCGCGCGTCGAAACCTTCATCTTGCTGGCTTGCTATTCAATATCATCAAAACTGAGACCCCTGAATATTTGTATAACAAAATTCAGTGGTCTCATAATAAGTACAAATTCAAGACCAGAGCAGTAGTGCCGGCACATCGAACTGCAGCCTTTCGATGCAGCTTCAGATTCGCGGCGTCAAAATGCTGGAATGACATTCCTCCTCCTATCAAGCTCCTTACCAGCAGATATGCCTTTAAGGTCAAACTTAGGGGTTATTTGTTGAGTATCCAGAAAACATGAACCTTTCTTTCTTTTCCAGCATTAAATGCTACTCCTTCTAATGCTGTCCTTCCCCTTGCACAATTCGAGGTCGTATTCTATATATGTACTAAAGTGTATCTAGTTTATTAGTAATTATTTTTCAGTGTATGTATGTTAATATATATATATATTCGGTGGAAACTCCGTGATTTACCAAAGGCCCGTGCTGAAAATCAGTGCTGTGGGCAAAACCGCAGCGTATACTGAGCTCGAGGCCATTTTACCGCTGCATAGACATACCCTGGGTCCCTTATTGTTTTGGGATTATTTTTGTTTTTTTTTTTCACTTTCAATTGTTTGTCCGTTTTAATCATTGTTAAATGTATGTCTTTGTGGTGTTAAATAAATGTTTTTCTTCTTCTTCTTCTTTCTTCACACCATTTGAAAAAAGTTTCATTCGAAAACCTCAGACCATGAAGATTCTATGTCAATTCAAAGAACCTATTGCAATAAAACGGCAATTTCATACTTTAACCCCTAATATCAAGTGATATTTTCTTTTATAATTTGATAGTGATAGTACGTTTGTTACCGCAGCAGGTATTTAGACATCTCTTAATGGTTAACATCAATGGTGATTGATCTTTTCAGTGGAATCTAAAACCATAATTCATATGCAACACAGTTGTCTATATTCTAACTAAAAATTAAGTACTCACAGAATACACTGGTAAACTGGTTACCGTCTTAAATCTTCTACAGCAAAATCTAGCTAACCAGATGAATTAAGCTGTACAGAACATTGTAGGCACACCCATTTATATGAGAACAAAAAACTTGCTTGAGTGCCTCGTTGATTTAGGGTTTGCCCCAAAACCGTGGTCGTGGGTTTGATTCCCACTCGAGGCCGCCGTAATTTATTAGTAAAAATAGGCCCAGTCTGGGTGTCTTTACATGTTTGTGATGTTCTTTCCTGGTTACCATCATAGCACAGGGTATCATAGTTTGGAACCAGGACAAGACTGTAATTATGTTGTATCATCATCATCATCATCAGCCATTTAACGCCCACTACAGGACATAGGTCTCCCTCATAGTTTTTCAAGCTTCCCGGTCATGTGCCGCCCGCATCCAGCAACTCCCTGCCACCGTAACCAGGTTGTCGGGCATGAATGGTATAACTAATATCAATTATAATAAGGACCATATATCGTCCCAACGCAGGCTTCCTCTTGGTTTCACCACAATGCGTGCCCACTGCGGATTGGCGATTTCAAGCGCTGACGTGTGTGAACATCAGCCAACTATTACCTTAGCGTGTAATATTATTAAAAGACTGATGAAAACCCAAAATATTGTCGGCAATAAAAAGTTTTCGAGCCCTCAGACTGACTGCTCTAAGAAAAACTTGAATCGAATCGGGAATCGACTTTCCCGGCGGAATATTCTACTTGTCTCAGAAAAGAATGTGGGTACGTCGTCATCGGCAGTCGAATGGAAGGCGATCTCGAAATTCACTTAGCGACGCGGCACGGGCGAGGAATAATTTAACCAATAACCGGCCGATGGCTAATTTTAGCGGAAAAAGCGGAAAAACTGGACGAGGGCGAGCGGAGTTGTAGGGGAGGATCCGTAGGTTGCCGTATTTGTATTGTATTTTTGGCGATGTGAGTTTCCGCAACTCGACTTCTAGTAAGCCTAGTTTGCGTAACTTAGGCAGGTTTAATTTCTTCCTGTCACCGCAGCTTCTACAGGAACGCCAACAGTTTCGGGATGTCGCTGCAACTCTCCCGAAGTGGGTTTGGGTGAAAAGCACATGCATTTCTTTCTTCTTTCTTTCCTTTCTTTCCAGAAAGAAGAAAGAAATGCATGTGCTTTTCAATGCATTTCATTTTTGCAAAAAAAATAACTCGGCATCAAAAATTGTCCATCTACGCTCTGCCAAGTAAAAGCTCTCATATTCTTAGGTCACAAAGCATTCTCCGGAATTGGAAGATATAGTAATGGTAGCGATCCTTGGATTTTTGGCGAGGTGGTTGGCACGCGATAGCGGAAAATCAGGAGAAGAGCGAGCGAAGGGGGTGATCCGTAGGTTCCCGTGAGTGAAACAAGAAAAAATTGCACATACGGAACTCTGCATCGAAAGCCGCCTATCTTCGCTCCGCCAAGAAAAAGCTCTTGTCTTCTTAGGTCACAAAGCGTTCTCAGGTAAAGGCTGATGTAGTCTGATGATTCTTGGCTAGGTTGGTGGCACGTGCATAAAAGGCCTTATTTGGTGGAAGTATGTATTGACAGCACATCAAGCAATGTAACCATTTTAGTTGTAAAGTCAGTTGTAACCTAAGTGAGTAGCAAAAGAGGTCACAGATGTAAAGATTAATGCTTCTTCTTCTTATCGTGTCGGTGACAAAACCAATTACATTTTACTGGCCCAGAACTCGGCCACGCCCACTCCAGCGTCTGTGGCCTCCAGCAAGTCCTCTCGAGTGCGTGTGGACGGGCACATGGGACACACAGAGAGGTGCTCCATAGTCTGAGGGGAGATTCCGCAACAGCAGTGATTCCGCTTAATAGATTAATACTAAGAAACCAAACTTGTGGGGATTATAATATAATTTGTGGAATTAAGCAGCTTGTCTACATTTTCAATTCCTTCCCGGCCGATCCTACTTACCATCGGTTTCTCAACTGAGAATTTCACTGAGTGAACGCCAAAATCATTTAGTATGTTAAGAAATCAGAAGCGACGGACTTAATTACAAAAACACGATTCCTTCAAAAAAATTGCGAAAGAGGTCTATCGGGATCGTGGCAAGTGGCAGACCCTGGTCGCCACCTACCCCTCCGAAATACAGGCGTGAGTTTATGTTGTTATTGTTTGCTTTTACAAATCCGGTACACAGTGTTAAAAAAGGGTCGCCGGTCTGCCGCAAAGTCCGGCGGAACCCCGGCCGTCGCCTCTCTAAAGCAATTTGCACCGCGAAGTGACGGAGACGGCACGTGCATGGACTCTGTACACTTTTACTTACTTAGAGCTTAGCTACTGCTCTATGTATTCTATGTAAAACAGCGGTGGTAGCCTAGTGGGTAGAACATCGGACTCACAAGCGAGAGACCCAGGTCAATTCCCAGTGCGGGCATGTACTATGACTTCGTTTTCTAAGTTATGTACATTTGTGAAGTTATAGTAGCAATACCACTCGCTAACCGTGAAGGAAAAAATCGTGGGGAAACCTGAGTATCTGAGCTATTCACATACCTCAGCGCTTGAAATCGCCAATCCGCGGTGGGCACGCGTCAATCATACTCTCTCCTTGAGAGAAGGCCTGTGCCCTACAGTGGGACGTATATAGGCTGATTATGCAACACGGCCTTTTATTTATTTTTCATGTAGCCTATATACGTCCCAATGTCCGAGAGAGAGTGAGTATGGTCTTAATCACTACGCGTGCCCACTGCGTCTTGGCAATTTTAAGAAGGTGTGGTACGTGAATACCTCGGTTTCTTCACGATTTTACTTCAACGTTAGCGAGTGGTATTGCTACTACAACTTCACAAATGTACGTAATTTAGAAAACTTAACTAAGATTCGAACCCAAAGATAATTTATTTAAACTCACGCCTGTATCCCAGAGGGGTAGGCATAGATCAGGGACTGCCACTTGCCACGATCTTGACAGATCACTTTCGCTTCCTCAACATTCATTAGTCGTTGCATGCACGCACGCCGGCTAGCAAATAAGTATGCATTATGATGTAGGCATAACAAATTGGATTGTAATTGGAAAACAACTAATACAAATGGCCAAAACTAACTCGGACCTTACGTGACGGATCTACAATATTCTACAAATTTTATAAAGGCCGATACAAACTAGTGTTGATGATAATAATCGAAAAGAACTAGAAGAACAAATAATTCACACACGCCAGGACGTCACAAAAAATTCTGTGGGGTTAAAGGCTACATACAATTTTTTATTATTTTTTTATTGTATTTGTCCACCTGCCATCAGCTTCTGTGTCATTATCAGATTCTTTGTTCGGTTTTAAGGTTTGGGAACCTGTCTTCCATTGAAGGCAACTTCTTTGTTGTTAACTTAGCTTCACTAGCTAAAAGTTCAAGATATTGGGACGTTTCAATCGTGCGACGTCATTATTTGTGGTCAAAAGCTCGTTTGCAAGAGGATTTATGTGCTTTTGTAGACGGAGTTCGTATGACTCAACTCTTGACTTTATCTCTTGTTTAACTGTTGGCATTTCAAGATAACTGTGTTATCATCAGCCATTTGACACCCACTGCAGGACATGGCCTCCTTCGTGGTTTTCATAACCATGTGGGGTTTTGCGATAACTGTGTGATTCCTTGTAAACCAGGGCGCTGCGCATTATGGTGCGAAGAATTTGGTTTTGCATTCTTTGTAGTACTTCTATATTCAATGAGCTAACCGACCCCCTTAGTTCGATGACAGGATTCCAGTTAAGGCGTCTATCCAGATGACAACCGGGTGACACATGTTTTGTGGGGAAGAGTTTAATCTTTCAACTGAACTGGTGGACAATCTCCTTTTCGTAATGTGAATGTGATGTGGACTGATTTGGTTGCGTTAGCCTGTGTTCACCATTTGTTTAGCTATTGATCGAGTTTTTCCATTAACATTTTCCATTCCATTTTGTAATACATATATTAAATGTGATTTTGGGATCTGGGCTATTGGTCAAGCATGCAGTATCATCAGCGTAGGTCGCACCAAGGACATTGTCTGACTGTGGAATGTCTGATGTGAAGATTGTGTAAAGGACGCGGCCCAGCACTGATCGCTTTGGAACACCAGCTTGGATTTCTCTGAATGTAGAGTAGTCTACTCCAAACTTGACTCTGAAGAGCATCTTTTCTAGATACGATCAAATAAACATAAAGACAGTATTTGTCAGTGGTTTCTTAACCTTGTAGAGAAGACCATCATGCCAAACCCGGTTGAATGCTCGTTGGACTGCTGAGCAATACTTTTTCATTTCAAGTGACTGTCTTACAGCTCTTACGACACGGTGAATTGGTTCATAGTGGAGTGTTGTGATCGAAAGCCAAATTGATGATCAGGAATTAAGTGTTATTTTTCCATAATGGGTTTCAGGCATCTAAGGAAGATATTCTCAAACAGTTTCGACATTACGAGTAGCAGGCTAATTGGTCGATAGGAAGGAACTTCGTTACCGAGTTTACCTTTTTTCTGGATGAGAATGATTTCTGATATTTTTCACATAGGTGGAACGTACTGCGTCTGAGTAGAGCATTAAATAAAATAGTAAAATTTCTGCATTTTCAAGACTGCAGTAATTAGGTCGTAACATGGAACCTCGTATTTATAAAGCAGTTTTATTTCTTTGGTAGTAATTTGGTTTGGTTTGAGAGGGAGGGAAATCTGTTGATCGCTGAGCACTAGGTCACGTTCTTTGGAGTCATTTGGTTTAAAAACGCTTTCAAGGAAATCGGCCAATTCTTCTAATTTATCTTTACTAGTTGTTGCCCATCAGCACGTTTTAGAGGAGGAATTGCTTTTTGCGGTTGGTTAAAAGACTTAGTTAAATTCCAGAGTGAGTGCTCGTCATTACGTCTGTGATCATATTTTTTAAGTTGATCTTGAAGCTTTCGATTTCTGGGGTCTTCTATAAAATGTTTCAAGTCTTGCTTGGCTTCGTGGAATTTCGCTTTGTCAGTGGGGTGTCTACTTAGTTGTCACCGCCTATGCAGCCGTCGTTTTTCTTCAACTTTCTTGCGGATTTTAAGAGGACAATTTTTGTAAGTATTGTTAGAGACAGTCGGAGTCGCCCTCCATGTGCTTTCGAATGATTTTGTGAAATGACTGCATGGTCTACATCATCTGTGTTTTAAGACGAGTTCTAAGATATATAATCATAAACATAAACATTTACATACAGGCACATACATTGGTTCTGGCCCCACACTAGGATACCCTGTGTCGTGGGAACCAGAAACAACAACATCACAAACATGTAAACATCCAAGACCTAAGGTTTTTATTTTTTGGTCCCAACCGGGATTCGAACCCGGGACCTCTCGCATGGTATGCAGATGCACTACCACTGCGCCACGAGGTGTCATATGTTACCCTCGAGGTGTTTTTGGTACGCTTTCTAGTCTTTCTTTTTGTTGTAGAGGTTGCAGAGCTTTCTGTCATTAAAATAGTGGTGCTGACTGTCAGTATGACAGGTGAGGGTTTGAGGACATGGAAAGGACTTCACTAAAAAGATAATGGATCTAACATAAATAATTACTTCATAAATAGTTACTTCAAACCATGGAAAAAAATGTGGTTCGTATCGAGTGGGTCATTTCAAATAGAAACCTCATTTCGAAGACGCTTATTTCGGAGAGATGGGGATTTTGTGAGGTCCTGTATAAGAAATTCAAATTATAGAAAAAGCGCAAAGCACAGAAACTATGTCTTAAAGAACGTTACAAGTTAAACTAGGTTAGGTTACAAGTAAAGTTTCACGGCGTATCGTAGATTTTGCGACAATTTTCCACAATACATTTTAAGCACATACAGTATCTGTAGTGTACTCAGACAAAAGCAAATTAATCCGTAACATAAACGAAGCTGTCTTTTTACCTTTGTTCAGTGAGACTTGTGGTAACTTTTAGTTCGGGGACACGTGAAGCAGGTGTCGACCAAAACGTGAGGGTAGTCCGAGTGGCGGAGTTCAATAATTTGTTTTATAAAGTTTTCGGTCACACTTCGCCTGCAGCGAAATGGGGAGCGGCTAAGCGAAGCAATGTAGTATTATAGTTTATACTTCTCTGCTGCCAATATGTTTTCTTATTTACAGCTCGGGTTTTGAATTTAAGGAACATGCTTGTTTTTTTTTAAAGTTTTCAGTCACACTTCGCCTGCAGCTCCCCACGAGCGGCTAAGCGAAGCGATGTTTACAGCTTATACTACTCTGCTGCCAATATATTTTCTTCTTTAAAGCTTATTTTTAGGGTTCTGTAGACCGATAAGGAACCCTTATAGTTTCGCCATGTCCGTCTGTCTGTCTATTTGTCCGTCCGCGCCCAGCGCAAAGATCGGTACTAAAAAGCTGTACCTCCCCTAACATGAAAAGTGGGGATGGGGATGATATTTTCTCGTCTACAACATCATGTGGTTTATCGTTAAATTGGTCGTTGAAAAATATTGTGGGTGTAGGAAGACTATAAGCTTTAAAGCGCAAATTTTTGTCCGAGTAGGACGTCCCTTTCCCTTCCTCTCCTGGCTAAACGGTTGATTGAAAAAATGTGAAAAAATTCAGGGTAGTAGTACATATGAACTTAAAGGGAAAAGTATCACGGCTAAGTAGGATTTACTTATTCTTATAAAAGTAAAGTTTCGTACAAAATCCATTGAAAATGACTTCGATGAAGTTGTCAGTTCTGTAAAGCAGATAAAAAAACCCTTCTTTTTACGGAACCCTACATTGCGCGTGGCTCGACACGCACTTGGCCGGTTTTTTGAATGTGAGAAATTTGTTGGCTTTCTTAAAATGAGAGGAGTGTATGTAATAACTTCTTTTTCAACTGAAAATCAGTTTTGCTGGTGTTATGCTAACTATAGCACACACCGGTTGAGTATGCTTTTTTTGTTGTCACGGAGGCACCTGAGGCGTTTGGGGTCCGAGGTGGCTGGGTGCCATACATTACTGTATAGTACCCGGCTGCCTTTGACTCTATATGCCTCACATGTTCCCTTCACGATTGTTTTGTTTTGTTTCTGTTTTGTTGACGTTCGTGTCTTTCTGTGACAATTTAAATAAATGTCCTCTTTCTTTCTTTCATATTATTAGGACCGGCAAGATTGAGGGATGGATCCTTGCTGGTAGTAGGAAGAAGTTATGTCTAATTGACATCAAGGATTGGGCGGTACTTAGAAAATAAAGTCATTGGTACATGCCCGGGTTCTAACCCATCCGAACCCACACTGCGCTACCACCGCTGACCGCACACATTTGTGAAGTTGTAGTAGCAATACCACTCGCTAACTGTGAAGGAAAACATCGTGAGGAAACCTATTTCTCTGAGGTGTTCACATACCTCAGCAATACGGTATTTGACACGATCAACAATAAACTATTTCATATGCTCGATTACAACAAAATATCTCGGTAAATGTATCTCTTTTAGTCAATTACTAGCTATTACAATTTTCAAATAGATTAAAGATAAAAAGAGTGCTCTGAAATGTGACGTCATAAGCCAGTATTTTCGTACAAAATTCCGTTTCAAAAGTAACTCATTTGATATTTTGTCAAATACCCAATTGAAATTGCCAATCGGCGGTGAGCACGCTTGGTAATTAAGACAATACACTTTCTGTGAGAGAAGGTCTGTAGCCCGCACTGGAACATAGGTATACACAGTATACAGGCTACATAAAAAAAAAATGGATGAAAGACCTAGCATTGATGACCAACTAGGGCATGGATTCTGTTAAGAGAAGTTTGATTGAAAATCCTTTATTGCACAATAAAAAGATATTCGTGAGCGAGTGGGGAGGCTCAACTCAAGAAGATGAAGACTCACGCTTGTTAAAGATGACTTCAAACCGTCTCTTTTAGTGGCTAGTTTCTCAATTTCAGTTACCAACACTTTTAGGGTTCTGTTGTCAAAAACATAGAGTTACCATGTCCGTCCACCTATCCTCTCAGAGTTACGCGTACGAGTATTACTAGAAAGCTCAATCTTTACAAAATACCACACCATAGCACAATGACAACTATTTCAAGTTCACACCTTTTTCTTCGTGTAAATATCACTACCTATCAACCACTTGTGACGGTTTCCCTCGCCAAGTCGCGGCCCGTGCGACAGCCGCTGATATTCCAATCGGGGTCTAAGTAGATTGAACACTTATCACCGGCTACCGCCCACTGGAGGCGTCGATAAATTGTAATCAGCTCACATTCACTCCCTGCGGACAGGTGCGGTCTTATTGCACTGCGGGGACAGTCAGGTGGATAAGTCTATGGAGAGTCAGCAGCGTCAGAAGTTCCTTGGGTAGCGTCAGCAGAATGAAACATGGACTTCGAGCAACCCGCGGTTCTTACGTTGGTACTCGACTAGCATATATTGCATATATTTCAATACGGTAGTAAACTCAACATTATGGAGATGTATGATTAGTCAGCTATATTTTGGGGCAGCGTCAGTAGAATCAGATTAGGTAGCGTAAACAAACTCAGACATGGATTTTGGGCAAATCACGGTTCTTATGTTATTGACTAGCATGCATCTCAATGCAGTAGCAGACTCGAGATTAGATTGAGGTGAATTTGTCTAGAGAATATACGTGCAAAAACTCAGAGTATAGAGAAACCCGTAATTTTTTTCCTGCAAATTATGTTACTACAAATAGGCTTAGTATTTCCATACAACAAATTATTCTAAGGCACCATTGGCAGCTTGACGTCCCAGTTTGTGCTCGATTTGTAAGAAGCATTTCTGACACCACGTGACAAGACTTACTTGCTTTTCGACAAGTTTTATCGGGAAAAGTAGTAGTTGCAGAGAAAAATCTTTACGAGGATCTTTTGACTTAGAGGCCATATTAAAGGTGGCTCCATCTTTCGTTTTTTCCGTTAAAGTTAGATAAGGCTACATACATACATAAACTCACGCCCATATCCAGCACGCTGAGACCAGGGTTTGTCACTTGCTACGGTCCTGAGAAACCACTTTTGCTTCATCAACATTATAAGTAGCTGCAAGCACGCACGCTGATTTCCGTGCAAACTGGGATTTTCTGAAAGCGGCGTGCGTGGCACCATATTGCTGTTATAAGAATCGGACCCAGAATCTATGTTTCAGTAAACAAGTGATTTACTGCTAGTTTGACGAGCGAATACGTCTACTGAGAAATTTAAACATGATATTTTGTTGTTGACTATCGCACTCTGTGACAATTTATTTCTATTCATGCCGAATAAAAATAGAAAAGAAATCCTTTATAGAACAATACCTACAAATTCCATAGATGCTAAATGCTATAGAGTTGCGTAACTAATCCAGTAAAACTTACTCCGCAGTCAATTTACAATTCAGTTCTGAGTCAACACACGCTTCACTGTCCCTCTAAGCTCAAGAACAGTTAATTAATGCTCCCTTAAACTCTTTACTAGCTCTAAACCAAATAAGCTGCCTCTAGAAAGCAGCCTTGATTAGGACCTATTTCCTATTTGCATAACAGTAAAGATTACTGTAATGGCGAGCATGCATTATTACATGTATTAGTAACAGACTCAACTGCGGTAGAAATGATTGCAAATAACCAAGTTAATCGTTCATCTTAAGCGCGCTGTAATAAGCTTTGTATGTAGGAAAATAAGAGTCCAAGTGAGACAAGTGTGGCGCTGGTAGCAGTTGGCAGGTCTGTATGTAGATCCGAACGGCTTCTATGCAGAGAATGGCTTGGGTTAAGGAGTTGCTCTAGAGTTGAATGTGTATAGACAGGACAAGAACCATAGAACTAGAAAAGAGTTGAAATAAGGTCTTGATTAAGTATCTCCTTCTAAAGTTATATCTACAAACGTGGTCAAGGTAAAGTATACATTAAAAAGGCAGCATTTTCACGCTTCACAGTTAGGGATATCCTCTGCAACAAATATGCCCCAGACATATCATATCACAACTCATATCTAGCTACGCCGTGTTCACATACCTCAGCGCTTGAAATCGCTAACCCATGGAGTGGGAGTTAAGCCCACCTGTGCTTTACAGTGGGACATATGCAGGCTGCTGCTACCCGCTAAGTAATTGAAATTATACAGAAACATCGCAGTTTCTATTTTGGCTTATAGGACAAAGCACCGAAACTAACGGCGGAAAAAAAGACTGACGAAATGTTTCATACTGGTCATGTTTTCAAAACCAGCTTCTTTCGAACCAAACTAGCACGGTTAACGCATTATACAAACTTAACGGGTGCTATTATTATTATCAATACAAAAATATCAAATGTATTTAGAAATAACCTTTTTAAGAACCGTAGTATAGAAAAATATTTGCCCCTTCTACGAGACTCCCAGCTCTACGTCCCCCAGTAGCGCGATACTCAGCGTGACATGTCGGCTGAATGGACACTGCATCGCGACTATTTACATATTTAATGACGTAAATGCGCTTAATGAGGGCCCAGATAAGTGCCAGCGTGTTTGTCAGTTCACCGTCAACACTTTTACGTAGTACCGGGAATAATGATGACGTGAAGGGCGTGATTGAAAAGAGAGTAGACTGACACCATATTTTGTAGTAAGAGTTGCAAAATGGATTTGGGAGATATTTGGACTCAGAAATGCGAATTTTCTTACAGCATTTTCAAATATTTCTGATTGACAGATGACAATATCGTCAATATTTTAGTCCGTTAATTAATCAAAATGGTGAATGATGAAGTTATGTAAAATTTGCAGCAACGTTATGATAAAAAGAAATGTTCAACACATAATAGCTTAAAACGACATATATAAAATAAAAGTTTACTTACCCCTTATTAATCAATAAATAAATTAGGTAATAATTATTGAGAACATCAAAACAAATAGACAATGATAATTAGCGCGCCATTCAGCTGCATTCACCTCTTGACCAGTGACCAGCGATACGCATGCGCGGTAACGAGGCCAGCCTCGATTGTCATTGGTGCGCTATTGTCCGCTCTATATGGCGGCGCCACTGTCGCGCCTGCCATTCGGACGTGTCTAAATAAGCATAGATCTATGCGAGCGGCATCGCTTTTTCACCCGCCTTACCATACTTTGACCCGCCTTGCCCCCTTTAGTAAGTGCCTCATTCGACGTCAGGGGGGATATTTACGGGTCAGACTATAGTGGCTACTGCGTATGCAGTGGTATTGTCAAAGTTACAGCTTTCTTCGCAAATGTTGACTTAATTAGTAACTGGATATGTGAATGGCATCGCAATGCGCGTTTCTGCTTAGTTGTAAGTAAATCTGCGGGTAACATCGTTATTTCGCAAAATATGGCCGGTGGCGACTCGTTTCGGCTTTAACGTTAAACGTTTGCAAAGAAGACGCTAATTTATGGGCTTATTCTGTTAATGATAGGTGTGCTTGTACGGACAAAAGAGTTGGATAGTTGTGCTATACTTTGTTTGTTAATGAGGTTGGTGGATAGCATAAATCTTGTCGTAATCATGTGACATCTGATATCATGTGTCAGAGTACTTTATATATATCAACAAACGATTGCCTAAGTACTTAGCCAAGCAGTCGTTAAAAAAGCATCGGTTTTTCGAATGACTTAATGATCACCTTTATGGTGAATAACAGAATAACGATACATACATGAACCGGCTATATACGTCCGACTCCAGCATAGAGGGAGCCCTTCTTTCTGAGAAAAAGTCGAAGTCAAAGAGAGAGAGAGAGAGAGAGAGTACGGACTTAATCACCGCGTGTGCCCAGCGCGGATTGGTGTATTCGGGCTCTGACGTATGTGAACACCTCAAACACTCAGGTATCTTCACTATGTTTTCCTTCAGGATTGCCGAATAGTATCTACTGCTGCTACAAATTCGCGGACACATTACTAAGAAAACACCCTTATTATGAAAAATGAGACATTATCAGAAAGGTCCTCAACGTCGCCAATTCGACCATTCAATCGAATATAACGACAAATACGGTTCTTTTTTTTAATAGTTATTGCTATTGTTGTGCCTGCAAGGTTCAGTTCGCGGAGATCAATGAGATTGCACGTTCCCGCTGCGAAGACTAACTATAAATATAATTAGACAAAATAGCTTCGTTGCACGAGAGAGTAATCTATTTAACTCTTTAAGTGATAGTTTAGACATTGATCTATTTGATTCAAACATACCCACAGTAAGGCAAGAGATCGTCAAACATCATTTCGGTTCCCTTTCTGATGCGTGAACAAGAAGTATTCTATATTCTTTTTGTTGCACTAACCCGTGCTGAGGACAATTTTAAAAACCTATTTATAGCTAATTAGCTCAGTTGGGAGAGCGCTGGCACGGTGAGTCAGAGTTCGCCGGTTCAAGTTCCGGCATGGGTGGAATTTTTAGCCTCTAAATAGGTTTTTAAAGAAGTATTCTTATTTAATTTGGTCTAATGGCAGTGGTGAACTTCCTTTTTCTTTTTCCAATTTGTGAACATTCAACGACCCTCGGTGTTGTAGTGTGTACTGTGGTGTAAACTTACCTACTTTAAATTTTTCATTCACTTGCACATGTTTGCCACTTAGTTACTATATCATCATCATCATCATCATCATCAACCCATTATGTCCCCACCGAGGGGCACGGGTCTCTTCCCTGAGACTATATGTGGAAACTTATTCTTAGCTTATGTGTAGTCTAAGTCTCTGTCCATTTATTATGTAAGCTGCAAGTTTCCCAAATAAATAATAAATAAATATTCAACTAAACTATTCAACTATGGAACCGTATTTGTCGCCAGATTCGAGTGAATTGACGACCCTTTCAATAATGTCGCAGCCTCATAATAAGGGCCCTGAGCCATTGGTCCAGTAGACAGCAGATCGACTTTTACATTTTAGTGCACTGTCACCCGTTACGTAACCGAGTAAATTGTATTCGGATAAAGGTTTATGTGTTGTCGAATGTACATGTTAGGATTCGAATCCGGGACTTTATACATGTGAAGCTACGGGATTGGCGATTTCAGGCGCTAAGGTATGTGAACACCTCAGGCACTCAGGTTTCCTCACGATATTTTCCTTGATTGTTAGCGAGTGGTATTGCAAATACAAATTCACACAAGTAGTAGATTAAAAAACAATATAACTGGTACGCGCCGGAATTCGAACCCGAGACCTCTCGAATATGAGGCCAACGTTTCGCCTAAAAAGGTATGCTGCGAAAGTTGCACGAGCAGGGACGAGTAAGTTTCAACTTATAAAAGCCCCAGGTATATTGTCGTAGAGCCAGGCCGAGTTTCACGAGCGGACTTCAGAAAACTGAAAACTAATAACATCAATTAGTCGAACTCGCAACCTACGAACGAAACATTGTCTCATGTTGTGATGTTATATGAAATGGAGATACGTTCAAAAACGTAATGGAAAGCGGGTGGGGTGGTTTATCGTAAAACTACTATAAGTAAGCGTTATTCTTTATCTCAAACGGCGCAATGTATTACGCGGCACTGGCGCCATCTAGCAGCACGAAGTTCTGAGCAATGGTAACTTTGCCCTACCCAATGATATATAAATAGAAAGAAATACAAATACAATACAAATACAAATACAAAATTCTTTATTTCGTTATCCACTACATCTTAAACTACGTACATTGACGGTATCTACTTGTAAGTATGAAAATACCTGTAGCAAGAAAGAAAGAGGATATTTATTTAAATTGTCACAGAAACACAAGGTAAACATAAAGGTACACAAACAAAAGACACGAACGTCAACAAAACAGAGATAAAACAAAACAATCGTGAAGAGAACATGTGAGGCATATAGAGTCAAAGGCAGCCGGGTACCATACAGTAATGTATGGCATCCAGCCACCTCGGACCCCAAACGCCTCAGGTGCCTCCGTGACAACAAAAAAGGTGTGTGCTATGGTTAGCATAACACCAGCAAAACTGATTTTCAGTTGGGACCATATAATGTCTCCTTTGGCACCCGGAACGTGGTAAACACATACACACGAATGAATGAATTGCACACGACACGTATATGCAGAGGTACAGACCAAGCCGAGGCAGCATATTTCCATTCGCAAGTAATGTCTTAGCAAGTGACCCCCTACTACCCAACTGAAAGACGTTTCACGTCAAAATGGTTCACTTTACTTAGGATTTCTGATCTGCATGAAGAGATAAAACAATGGCTGGTTAACAGACGTGACACTTAAACTTATTTAGTAGTGTTGGCAAAAACTTAGAAATACGTACTGGACAGAAACGACTAGATGGCGCTGACAGTATTCTTTATCGCGGTATGGTTGTGACCGAAATGTCGTGAAGATGCTGTGCAAATTGAATAGTTTGATGATTTTGTCATGGATTCCGTCGATAGATATTGACGAAATTTATGTGGGACCACCTCTGAGGTACCTACTTTCTTTCTAACAAAAAATAATTATAGTCAATGAAACGTGACTAGACTACGTGGTCCTTACACGTTACATTATACATAAACAATTATAAAGACAAACTGAGAACCTCTGACTTTTTTTAAGTCGGTTAAGAACAAATAATTAGTTTGCGTAATTGTGTATAATTAATTAATTTTATACGAAAACTAGCTGAGCCCACGACTTCATTCGCTTGGGATTCGAATAAAAGGTATCTTCGACCTAGGTCATATCTGTATGCAAATTTATTCCAAGACAGACCAGACAAAGTCCAAACGAATAAACATTGTAACTTTCACATCTATAATATGTATAAGTGGTAATGCAGCAGTAACGGCTCTAAAGTATATTATATCGCTTTTCACGAATGGAAAACGGGGTAACTCTGACTTTTGCAAATAAATCGGTTGGCATTTTCACGAAACTGCTCAATGTTGCCAATCTAGTACGATTTTGTAAAGTCGAGTTTGTTTGTTAATGATTTCTATATAAAAAGAAGGTATAGGGATGTTTATGACCACTCGTTAAAAGTAGAACTTAAAGGACCTTCTAATAAAAAAAAATGACGATTAGAGCAGAGTATTTATAAGCGATTCAGCGTCACCGACCCACTAGAGTTGAGTATACCCGATTCAGCTTAACAGTCTCGAACGTGGCGGCTCAACTTCGTTCACTGTCCAGAAAGAGAGCACAGTGCGCCTAGAGAATCAAATGAAATCAATCAAATCAAAATGCTTTTATTCAAAATAGCACACAAACTGTGACTTAATGAACGTTACACGCACAACTAGGTATCCATTTCAAAATCCTTTATATTTTAGAATAGAATAGAATAGAATAGAATAATCTTTATTTGGCACATAAAAATACAATAGAATAAATTAACTTAAAATTATTACAGTCTTATGTACGAGTATTATGCACCAAAAAGGTCTCCACTCAGCCTTATGCCATGGTTGGGCCACGGCGCTGATTTTCAGTGGATGCCTTACACTTAAATATTAAACCATATGAAAACAGTGCAGATATTAAATTATTATGATGCATCACTATCACATTAGGCTGAAGCTCAGTCTCAGTATTTATGTAAGTAGGATTTATTACAGCTGGATCTTAGCATTACATGCGCAGAAAAAATATAATTAAAACCACAACAGCTTATGTAACATTATAACAGATAATAATTTAGAACAAACAGTTGATAATGGGTATGAAACAACTTTACTGTAGGCCTTTTTGCTTAGTAAGTAGATATTTCTTATATTTTAATTTAAAACTGCCTATTGAAGGGGACTGTCTAATAGGGGGAGGGATATTGTTCCAGCATTTCGTGGCGCAGTAACGGAAGCTTCCCCGAAATGCTGATGAATGGTGGGATGGACAGACCATTCTTAATGGAATACGAGACTGACGATTACAAAATTTTAACTTGTTGTATAAGTATGAAGGTTGCTGCTTCTGAATCACACCGAAAAGTAGACTTGCAAAATGCAGGGCTCGCCGTGACTCCATATTGAGTAAGTTGTTACTATTTAAGTAAGGGGTAATGTGCGCTCTCCGTGGGATAGTGAAACAGAACCTTGCGCATGAATTCTGAATTCTCTGTATAATTTTTTTAGTTCTTACCAGCAGACAGCCCCCAATAACAGTATCAGCATAATTTAGCTTAGACAAAATAAGGGATTCACAAAGATGGATCCTCGTATCTACATCTAGGTAGTTACGTATTTTATAGAGAACACGAAGTCTATAAAAACAGTTTCTAACAGTTTGAAGTACATGCTTTTCAAATTTTAAACCATCATCCATCAGCACACCCAAATTCCGCGCTTCTGTTACCTGTTCGATTTTTACGCCTCCTAATTTGAGCTCAATATTGTGACTGTTAATTTTCCTTATTTGCGTTTTAGTACCAATCGCAAGAAACTTAGTTTTAAGAGGATTTAAAGCTAGACAATTTTTTCTGGACCATTCTGATATTTGATCTAGTTCTTTATTAAGTTTTGCAATTTCCTCCGTCGTTTCTGAGGGATTGAAAGATCTGTAAACCTGCAAGTCGTCAGCATAAATATGATATTTACTGTCGTTAACAATATTTGCTAAATCAGCAGAGTAAAGGATATAAAGTATAGGTCCCAAAATAGAGCCCTGGGGGACACCTTTATTTACTACTGCAGGGCTTGAGTATTTGTTAATGCCTTTACCTCCACAAACTTCGACACTCTGGGTACGATTGCTCAGGTAGCTAGAGAACCATTTCATTGAAACACTGTCAAAACCATAATAGGCCAGTTTAGATAAGAGTAAAGTTGGACTTATAGTGTCAAACGCGCGCGAAAAGTCAAGTAAGACCAAAATCGCTCCCTCACCAACGTCCTGTCCTGCCAGGATATCGTCAACAACATCCAAAAGAGCCGTCACCGTACCTCTACCTTTTCTAAAGCCTGACTGTTTCGAAGGGAGAATATCGTTAACCTGTAAGTATTCTGTTAACTGCATTGACACAACTTTTTCAATAATTTTGGACATAAAAGGTAGAATACTTATTGGTCGAAGATCTTTTAAATCTACTGGGTTATTTATTTTAGGAAGAGGTCTCACTTTTGCGACTTTCCATGCTTCGGGAAATATTCCGGATTGAATAGATCGATTAATAAGAGAAGTGATTATACCAAGTGTACGTGGCATTGTCAGAAGCAACATATCCAGAGTGATACAATCGAAACCTTGAGCATTTGTTTTAAAGTTCTTCATAATTTTTACAATGGTGTCTTGATTTACTGTTTTGAGACTGAAGGTTGATTTGTTGAAGCGGTTAAACCAGTAGTGCGTTAATAAAGATACATCGATAGTACCCTCATCAGGAATATTAAGGAAATGGTCATTAATGCAGTCGGGGTCACATAAATGTTCGGGTAGGTCAATTTGTCTTTTTTTAAAGTCTGCTACATTACGTTTAATATGTTTCCAAAGTTTTTGTGGATCATTTAGGTTATTATTGACATAATGCTGGAAATAAGCTGTTTTTTCACTATGCATTGCCACTTTCACAATTTGTTTTAATTCTTTGTAATACTTTTTATCAATATCCAACTTAGTTTTACGGCTTTTGACATGGGCTTCATTTCTGAGATTTATCATGGCTTTCACTGTTGGTGTTAACCAAGGGTAGTTTAAATCTTTTACATAGATGGTTTTTACAGGTGCGTGCAAATCAAACAAGTTTACAATTTGAGAATTTAGCGCGCACAATGTCTCATTTACGTCTTCGCTCAACAGACTCTCCCACTGTATGGCATTTAGGTCAGCATTAAAAGTATCCATATCAATATCTTTAAGAGGCCTGTAGACGATACATCGAGGATGTGGTTTGGGTTTTTTAACATTAATCTCGCACGTTAAGAAAGCATGGTTGCTCAGTTCAGGCACATAATTAATGCATACATCACTTACCTTAGTCCTACTAAATATTAAATCTATCAACGTCTCTGAGTGATCTGTAAAGTGCGTCGGCTCAGTTACGTATTGACAAAGATCCATACATAACGAAAAGTCTTTTAGCTTTTTGGTACTTGCATCTTCTATTTTTAGCATGTCTATGTTAAAGTCACCTAGTAGAACAATATGGTCGAATGCCGAGAATGAGCTCAAAGATTCTGTTAATGCGTCGAGGAATGTATCAACATTCACCCATTGCGGGCGATACGCTGTGCCTATAACAACTTGAAGGCCGTTCAATTTGATGCTAATCCACATTTGCTCAATAGAAGATGGTGGATGCTCAAGAAACCGAACATAAACACCTCGGCGCAAGTAGAAGCCGACGCCACCACCGCGGGCTCGAACACCAGCAGGCCGCGGCGCGTGCCGCAGCCGATAGCCGGGCGGTGACGGCGCGCGCGCTTCTTCGCCTGCGCGGAGCCACGTTTCATTAATTGCCATAACGTCCACCGAATGCTGCTCCATAGCCAATAGAAATTCATCATGGCGCGTACCCAGAGAGCCCGGATTCAGGAGACCTATAGAGATGTTTTTATTTATAATAAACTGAATTATGTAGGCATATGATACTTGAATGAATCTGCAATTAATCAAAAATTTTCTAAGAACTGTGATATGACGTTGATTTGGTCTGAATATAACAATAAAAAAGTGAGTCATCACTCTGTATACTTTTCGAAACAAACATTTCTTATAACCTAAGGTGTGCATTATTAGGACCTTATAATAACAGTAACTGGCAGGAACAAAATAGGATATCTCACTTAGGTAACTAACTAATATTATGAAATAGAGTCTATAATAAACAGACTTTGATAAACTTTGCCTATTATAAGTAGACTTTGGCTTATAAGTAGATAACATACAATAACTTATACTAGTGAGTTCTGAAGACCTAACTAGCCAGAACCAAAAATTTTAAGGTCCACCTCGCTACGCAAAGTGTATCTCTGCGAGGATTGATTTTTCCGAGTGAAGATTCGCCCATCCCTTGTCCATACAAATCTCCAGTTTGCATCTCGGCCGGCGTCACGAGCTTTGGCAAAGAGGGCTCGATTGATTTTAGTTAAGCGCTCATTTATAAAGAACCGGCGCGGTTCGTGAAGAGGGAGGCCGAGCTCGGTGGTGGTGGCGTCGCGACGCACCCGTGCGCATTTCAGCAGCTCGTCGCGGAGCGAGCGCCGCATCAGTCGCACAACGATGGGGCGCGGGCGCGGCGCCGGAGCACCTTCTACAGGGCCGCGCTTCAGCCCGACGCGCACCGCACTCACCACGTCGCGCTCCTCAAGCACCATCCCCACTTTTGCCGCTACGGTCATAATTAAATGGCCAACAGACTCGCCTTCGTATTCCGGGATGTTAGTCACTTCGATGTCATTGGACAACAGCTCTTGGTCCCTCTCATGTAGTTGCAGCTGAAGGTCATCGATTTTTTCAATTAACTTAACAACCTCTGCTGTGGATGAGGTCGTGATAATTTTTTCCTCAAGGGCTGAGTAGTCTTCTCGTAGCTTCTGGTTTTCTCTACGTAGGACCTCCATTTCCTGTTGAAAGCTGTCCTTGAGTCTTGTAATGATGTTGTTGAACTCGCTCATTATAACCGACTTAAAGCCACTCAATTTATCGTCCAGCAGTTTCTCTATCTGGTGGTAAGATACTGAATGAGTCTCGGTTGTGTCAGGTGTAGGTGGCAATGCCGGCGCAGGGGCAGACGGGGCTAGCGAGGCAGCAGTCAGGGTGGGCGAGATAGCAGTTGGGCTCGCCTTTGCTGCAGTTAACGCACCTGGCACGGACCGGGTAGAAGGTGGAATACTTTGCGTCGTCATTTTCGCGTTATTCTTCACGTCGGTAGTGACAGGTTCCGCCCGCTGCTCGAACTGCTTTCTTGTTGGTGTGTCGTCACCCCTCATGCGGCTATTCCGTACTGTGACATTTTCGCATTCATCACATCGCCACTTGCTCTTATTAAGCTCTCTAAAGAACGCAGAAGTCATATTAAGGCAGAGATAGTGATAGCGCCGAGAACACATGTTGCATTTGAGAGCTTCATTCGAGGGTAAGGTAAGATTGCACGCTTCGCATTTCATCTTGGATTACAATAGCAACAGGTATGGGCGAAATTACGTTTCGTTCCTCTGGCCACACTCGCTGAACGGTAGAAATTAGGGTTTATGTTATAGTCACACTGTAGTAGAAATTATTCCTTATGTACTGGCAACATTGCACAGAAGTTCAGCTATCTGTTACTAGATGGCGTTGTGTGTAATAAAATATTGTGTCGATTGATTTATGCAATCTTTTTATAACCGTTTATCACTATCGCGTATTATTTTGAGTCGTATTAAGTCACTGATATTGGTTTGCGTATTCGTTTTGCCGCTACGATGGATAATGCACTTTAATTTTGATTATCAGTAATCACAAACGACCGTTGAACACTACCTGTTGAATTCAACTTTTAACACTTTTATCTTCACATTTGGTGCTGAATAACTTTTGCACTACTTTCTTGGTGTTTACTTTCCACTTTTGACTATTAACTTGTAGAAAAAACTAAGTATTTTATTAAATTTGATGAATAATTGTAACAGCTCTTTGAAATTGATGTTTACTCGGCCAGGGTTGCCAGCCTTCCTCTGGCTGGCAACCCTGGCCGATTTTCATTGCAATTCATATAGCATTGTTACAACGGACAACTTATCAATCTGGATCATTTTGGAGAAAAAATGGACAAAAAATCCCCAAAGTTTTTTCAAGAAGATTTTATAAATTTAAAAATTTTTACTTATAAAATGTATAGCGGCGAAACTGAAAAATATTTCTCTACAATGTGTAGAGAAATATTTTCTACTGCTACGTCTATGTGTTACTTATTTTTGGGAGGAATCACAGTAACTGTCAAGGCTAAATTCGATTTTTTAAGGTTTGCTTGCGCCAACGCTATCCGACGGCTTATCCATGGTTACACTCTATCCAGTGAACAGTGTACATAGACAATTTGTATGACTGACAACCCTGTCAATCAGATATTTATCTGTTTATACCTGAAAGGAAATCAACTACCAGGAGACGGGCAGCAGCGTCTTCTTGAGATTCCAACCGCATACTGCGATCGCCAACCCGCCTGCCAAGCGTGGTGATTATCGCAATGGTTATGGTTATGAAAACCACGAAGGAGGCCTATGTCCTGCAGTGGGCGATGATGATGATGATGATGATGATGACCTGAATAAGTACCTATTTACCTATTTACTTAACTATCCAGTGATTTGGCGCAAGTCACATTAGATGTATTCCCAGCCAGACTCTCTGAGCTGAAAGTGCATTCTCATATTGCGTTCCAAACAAGTATTTAAATTTCCAACAAAATAAAACTACACTTGAATCCACATCTGTTCGCGACAAAAACACTCCGAATGTAACAAAAGCTTTTCACATTTCCTGGCTCATAATTCAAACACAATTATGTGAGGACTGGTGGGTGTTCCCGTATTATTTTCCAGAGGTGTTCCAAGTATTATTTTCCCTTAAAGGACAATAACTCACGCATTCAGATCGCAACGCCCGCCATTTTTTATATCGCGTGTGTTTCGCGCCTTTTTCGGCTGCGGGCGCGTCCCTAATAAAATTAGGCTTTTGATTCGTAGACTTAGGAACTAAATTCATAGACAATTACTGGACAAAATATATGTATGTACCGGGTAGAAATGTACAAGAGATAGTCCCACACAAAAAAGAGTGTATTTTTTTCAGGGTTCACGATTTTATGTTTGTTAGTTTTGTTTATTCCACCGTAACTCTAAATGCTACAACCGATTCAGAAGTCTGATGTTGTTAGGATTTTTATAATATCCCGGGTAACCTTCCGTACCTAAGCAAGCAGTTTTGTTCCTGGTGTTTGTATTAATATTTTTTTAACTTATTGATGGCATTAAATCAAAGGAAAAGTAATATGGAAAAGTGTATTTCTTGTGTTTGTAATAATCACTTTTTAACTTATGAATGGTATTTAACCAAAGATGACTGACAAAAAAAATCTCTCACAAAATAAAATTAATTTTCGAACATCAACGCCGCGACTATCTCAACACAAAAAAGAAACAAAAACAGCGCGCTACGTTCAGAAACGCGGATGGCGGGCGGCGACACTGAAAAATACCGCGTCATTTGCGCGCTGAAACTCTAGACGTTAATAAGTCTATGTCGGAACGCGACCATAAATTCAGGGCTCCGTTTGTCTTTGGCTCGCTTCGCCCGAATGTTGATTTAACAAGGTTTTAGTCTTATTGATTCTTTACTACGGCCCTGCATTGTCTCATCGCACGCAACGCGTTATGTTTCATTAATGTATGGAGTAATCAAACGAATATATTACACTGTTAATTAAAGAAAGGAACTGGACAAATATTTGCCTTTTGCTCACACAATATTGCCGTCTATATTGTGTGAGCGAGAGACAGATTTCTTAAATCAACCATGCTTTGCGCAGGATATATTAATAAAGCGCCTTGGAAATCTATATGGCTAACTCCTTGGTCTAGCTAGTGGTACGCTTGACTACCAAAACAGAGGTCGTGCCTTCGAGTTCCACTGTATGCTGGCATACTTGATTTGTAAAACGGCCTCAGTCTTGGCGTATTTCCGTGTTTATGATGTCCTTGCCTGGTTATAGTACAACAGGGTATCCCAGCACAAGTGATTGTGTTGTGAGGAATTTTTGTATGTATATTTGTGTTAGTACCATATATGTCCATATTATATGGTGAAGTTACTTAGAAGGTTTTTACCAAGAATATAAGGTTCTGTAACATGTCAGAATAAAAGTATTGTACAGTCGGTAGCAGATTAACCTTTACATTTTTGTTGCATAGCAGTAGAGTACATGCATGTTAAGATTGTCACGCTGCCGACTGTAACCGTAAATCACACGCAAGGGTACAAGCTATTAAATTCAGACACTCTGTTTTGTTCATCACCTACGTAATTAAAATGTATTGAACAAACGGTAAATATTTTTTTGAAGCTTTGAAGTTGAATTTAAAGGAGTCCTCATGCTAAAAGTTGTACATATTGATACGAATTTTGATGTACTTTCTAATAGTTTCAGTTATTACAAAGTAATATACAAAGTTACCTCAACAATGCGCGATTCCAGATACAACACAATTATAATTGTTTTACAACAGTTTTAATTCTACGACCTTTTTAATAGTAGGCCCTGGCGACCGCGGCGCGGACCGAATGATGCAGTGTGGGCAGGCCCCCCACCAGATGGTCTGACGATCTGGTCACGGTGGCGGGGAGTCGCTGGATGCGAGCGGCACAAAACCGGAAAGCTTGGAAAACCATGAGGGAGGCCTAGTATGTCTTGCAGTGGGTGTCAAGTGTTTAAATAATTTTAAATACTAGGATTTAAATAATTTTATTAAGCTTGCGCCCTACGTGCTCCACCAAGGTCACAGCATCCGGTAAATCATTACTCTATATAGAAGAACGCCCCTTATAAGACCTACATAAAAAAAAACTCTGGAATATTACTCTTTCCACAATAACGGCGGTGATTTCAGTCCTTGGTGCTCACTGTTTCAGATCACTGCGCGGCAAGATTGTCGGTCTGTCTGTCATTAAGGCCGTAATCCGGATGTGAAGACTGCGTTAGCCTCTTCCGAGATACCTACAGTAGCCAACTTGACACTTGATGACAAAGCGCAGTCTCGTCTTTCCACGCATTTACAATTATATCTTGCATCTACCATTTGTACGTACCTACATTGACTGTGACGCCAGTTTCGGAAAATTTGTCCTGACTTACACGTACAATTCTAGTGGCCAACTGTATTGCGGCGGCTGAGCGTGTGTTTAAGAGAAAATTCGATTTTGCGTCACACGTCCACGTCCGAGCGCGTGCTCGGGTCTGAAATAAGTTCTTGTCAGGGTGTCGCCGTAGACGGAATCATTATGAAGGATATCATCGTTACATTGGCTGTACTTAATTTAATTAAACAATTGATGTATTTTGTCTTGTGTACACCTACCTACCCACTCCTGCCCATCCTGGGTTGTTTGGAAGAAATCACTCTTTTAGCGATAACATTGCCGATTTTATACTATTAAGAACTAGATATTAAGTATCTTACCCTTGAAAAATCACTGGTGTGCCATATATTAGATAGATTTACCTATCTAATACGAAAAATTTCATGCCCATTCATTTTTTATGCGGCAAGTGGAAAGAACCACTATTTACATTATTGACAGATTGATCTGACACGTTTCGCAAAAACGATCAGTAAAAACTGGCCACCCTTTGTGTTGGCCGGCAATGTATGTGCCTGTATGTAAATGTTTATGTTTATGTTTATTACCTATACAACATTAGACAAAGATCGAATTTCAGAACAGCGTCATCTATAGAAACCAGCAAGAAGCGTTTAAAAATTCGCCAACAAACTGCCACGCAGTTTGGCGAATGTTTTGTTTTCGAGAAACATGTATTATTTACAAATAAATAAAAAAAAACATTGACATTTAACGACATGACATCGGCGCTGTGAAGGTTACATAGATGACCGCTAGATGGCGAGCGCTGTCTTAAGACAACGTTTATTGTTTGAATATTTATCTTATTCTGTTTTTTGTACTTGTTGTTATAGCGGCAACAGAAATACACCATCTGTGAAAATTTCAACTGCCTAGCTATCACGGTTCATGAGATACAGCCTGGTGACAGACAGACGGACAGTGGAGTCTTACTAATAGGGTACCTTGCCCCTTTGGGTACGGAACATTAAAAGTACCCGAGACAACCGGTGTGCGTATTGTTTGGGAGCCCCCCTTAAATATTTATTTTTTTCTATTTTTAGTACTTGTTGTACGGTACGGAACCCTAAAACAGATATGATATTCCAACCGCGGATGGAAAATTTCAAGCGCTAAAATGACGACTGCTAGTGATATTGTCTAAGTTAATGGATAGTGAAGGGGTGAAGGGGCTTAGTGCAGTGTCACGCGATGAGAGGAGATCCAGTCTGTTACTCTAATCAGCTGATCATGAAGGAAATGTATACTAGAGCTCGTTACTGGGTTTTTGTATGGTTTATGTAATACGGATGTAGAACTTTTTACTGGGACCGAGCTACAGAGGAGCAAGAGCGAACGGGGTAACCATAATGGCAACCGTGACAATCTAGTAAATGCTACTGCTGCTTGAGCGTGGATTTAACTCTGTTATGTTACCGGGGATAAAAAAGTTCTTGAGTGATAATAATGGGGAACTTGGGTCTAACTTAGATTGGAGTGAATTTGCTTTTATACCGTAAAAATCATGTAAAAACCTAGGAAAAATTTAAAAATAAAACAATAAAAATATTTTTTCGGGGTTTTCGGGGTTTTCGGGGTCACAAAATGTGCGAAAAATAAAGTTACTCTAATTACATAAAACTTATTTGATTTTATTTTGTCATTGAATTCTGAAAATTTTCTTACAAGGGTGCATGCATAAAACATTATTTTACGAGAAACCTCAAATATTGATAAACGCTTCATCCATTATTAGCGTTACGTTAGGGAATGACGTCATAGTTCACGGTGGATTTGTATGGCGCGTTTTAGTACCACGTGACTATATTGACTTTTCGACTGGTTATATTATAAAAAGAATTACTCGCAGAGAAAAAAAAATACCACGTTTATTTATCTTTTAACGTGTCCTCTCCTATTCTATTAAAACATTTTTTACTGCAAGTTCTCCATTGACTATAAACAGATTTAAAATGTTTGTAATGAAGAGTGACATGTCATGTGACAGCTATACCGGGCTATACCGGGCGGCGTATTAGTCACCTGACAAACTTTGAGGGATCTTTCTACTCGTCAATACGAGTACAAACAACTTTTACTATGGGGCCAAACAAATCAGAGCAAAAAATAAATCGGCTGTTTCATACATTTGGTGCAGTACTGCTTCTATCTTATGTATGGAACAGCTCATTTATTTTTTGCTCTGATCTGTTTGGCCCCATAGTAAAAGTTGTTTATATTTATGAGTAAAAAGCCCCTTTAAACGTTGGCCGTTGACTAAAATGCCACCCGGTATTACTATACTAACTGTAACGAACTTCGTACCGCCACAGAATCCGTTCAACCGTTATTGCGTAATTGTGTAACAAACATCCAAACCTCCGAACATCTTAACATCTTCGTAAACTTTCAAATTTTTGTATGAGTAGGAAGTAGGATTAAATAACTGTGTGTTTAGTTGATTATAGGGCCAGCCCTCCGATACAACTGTATTGGGTTATCCATTTTGACGTTTGAAATGAAATGTCAAATACACACATATTTTGACATTTCGGAGTAGGTTAAATCGGACAAGTCCATTGGATACAATGGTAAAGGTTACGTAGTAGCGTCCCAAGGCTGAGTTTCGTAAACTATAATTCGTACACCACGACAATTCGTTGTACATTACGTAGCAGAGTGTACCTACTTGTTAATCAGTGGGTTAATCGACTTTGCGATGTATACATTTAATTGTCACAGTAAACCATGAACTGTAGTTCTATGAAATGGGCCCTAGATCATGCACGTATTAATTAAGATCAGAAAAAAGCCGACGCCCGTCTCGCATTCTCCTACGGATTTTCATTAAGATTAAGCGCGAAAAGTGATTAGAAACATGTCGTTTACGGACTATCGATAGATTGTCCGATAGCAACGTATGCAGATGTGTGCCCGCCCATCTCTACCGAGATGGCGAATACCCATCAGTGTGGGCCGTCGGCCGCGGCCTCTGTGATGTCTTGTCGATAATAGTAATCGTCTAAGGAAGTGGTTGTGCCCGGGGGAGGTATGAAAAGATGATTAGGTTCGGTTACGCGTGTGAGAAATGTTCGAACACATATAGTCTGGTATGAGCAGTGATAGTTAAAAACGTAGATGTCTAACGAAGGCAAAAAATGACCCCACGTTCAATTGTGAGAAGGCGGGCGGGGCTTGTAAATTGTGGTACCAATCGGAGCGAGTTCAGTATTACCCGGCAAAATATCTATGCACTTGCCACCGTCAGACCGCCATCGTGCGAGGAACCTAGATATTTCGACGAGTTATACATCATAAAATCAATGGTTTGACGTTATAGTATAAAACTAATCATAAGTTACGCTGTCATTTACTATCGCCCAATCATTGTTCACGTCGTCACGCATGGCGCACAGAATGAACCAATCACAGAGTGATTTACTCTACAGCACATCTTGCGCTCATTTCCCTGGTACAGACGAATCGAGAGGACAGGGGCCGTTCTAAGACTGAATTTTGTAGGAATAAAAACTTCTATGGTTTTTTTTTTATTCGTAGTGTACGAGGACATTTTTTGTTTGACCTAAATAGCCTAGATGTTCTGTATGATAGATGATCTTATTGCACATATTTTGCAGTTGGGACTTACACACACAAACCATTCAAAATATTTTTTATCTACACTAATGTTGTAACATTCTACTTATGTTTTCAATACTTGACTTATAATTACTACTGTTATAGCGCAGACAACAAAACACTCAATTTAAGCAATTTCACATGATGGTATAATATTCACATCGATATCGTAAAATCTCATTATAACATCAATAAAACGCGACCAACTTGATTGCAGGGCCAATCAGGTTGGTCGCGTTTTATTGAAGCGCGCAGCTGCGCTCTCATTGGTTAAATTTTAATGGCGGCAAAATCACTGTGATTATACACGTACGCGTGAATTTAATTTAATAAATTAAAAGTTAATTTTACTCTTGTTGTTTGATTAATTGCATTAGTGAAGATAAAGTAGTGTATGCAACTGCATATAACACGGGTATTAAAACACTCGTTACTATTATGAAACTCGCTGCGCTCGTTTCATAAACTCACACTCGTGTTTTAATACCCTTCATTATATGACAGTTGCATAAACTACTATTTTGCTATCTTGGCCATATCAAGTTTTAAAGTGGCGTTCCGCACTCAACATCTCATGGTCACGGAGGACTGTAATGACAGGTGTCAAATAAAAGGAGCCAGTATAAGGCTGACTTGCACCACTTCTTAAATGTTACTTACGTCACCACTTAAATCAACTTTTATATGGAGAATTTTAGTTAAATATTGTTTAACTCCTGAACTGCCCTCGCGGAATGGAACGTATAGGTGGCCTATGAGGTAAGTTGGACACAGATCTGTGTCGCGGCAGTCAGCCTAAATGTCGTTCGTATTCTGACTACCATCATCGACAATAACATAAAATGACTACAGTCAATACATTCATCCATTGAATGTCAGGTTTTCGTTTTTATTGACCACCTATCTATAGAATAGAGCACCCTTTGCACGTGTCATAAACCTAAACGATCGTAATCCAATAAGTCCATTATTTACCATAAGTCCCGTACAAACCCTTCCCACTTAACTTAAGAGTTGAATAAAACGCATACATTACGGTATCAATGAGCCATATTTATCTCACAGTGTGTATTTGTAGCAATAAAATTGTTGTACACTCATGTATGCAGCTAGTTGCTTTAGATCTATGGACATGTCCAAAGCGAAAGGGTGTAAGAAACAAAACTCAAAATTATATGTGACTGACCCTTGTTAATCTATTAATCTACAGTTGACAGGCTGTCAGTAGTTTTTTGTATGCTCTGGGAGTGAAGCCGGGAGTTTTTAGCGTAACATTAAAAATATTAACTATTTGACGTATTGTCTTTTATTCCCACTTAATTTTTTTATACACTTTGTTAAGATTTTGTGTTGTTAACTTAAATAATCCTATGAAATTTCAGCATGTTAGGCTGTTTAGCTTAAAAAATGGCCAAACGTTAAGGGGCTCCAGAAAGTAACACTACCGCCACACCGAGGGAAAAAATCATATCTTTTTTTACAGATCCAATTTTTAAATTAATAGTGATCTTTAAGACCCAGGACCGTGAACCTAAGGCAAAAAACGTGGAACGAGATAGCATTACCGCAAAAAACGGCCGTTTTTTGGAATAAATGCTATCTAGTCCCAGGTTCGTGATCCTAGGTTCTTTGTCGTGGGTCCTAAAAGTTACTGTTAATATGATTGAGAGATTCTACAGACACTTGCTTGCAAATACGATATGTAAGTGAAGATATGATTTTTTTTTCATTGGTGGCGCTAGTTAGCCCACTGGATCCCCCTAAGTATCGTTCCTGTATCATCATCATCATCATTCAGCCACAAGAAGTCCACTGCTGGACATAGGCCTCCTCCATGGATTTCCAAAAAGACCGGTTGGAAGCGGCTTGCATCGAGCGTCTTCCTGCCACTTGGATGAAGTCTGTCCATCTTGTGGCTGGTCGTCCTACGCTGCCCTTGCCGATATGTGGTCTCCATCCGAGGACTTTTCGGTCCCATCGGCCATCAGTTCTGCGTGCTATGTGCCCCGCCCACTGCCACTTCAACTTCCTAATCCAATCCGCTGGGCTATGTCGTCGACTTTCGTTCCTGTATCAAGTAATTCTCAATTCCTCAAAAAGTCGCTTACGCCGTTTTGCCTTTCATTTTCTAAGTACCGTTTCTCTGTTGGGAGCAATGGTAACATTCTATTAAAGCCCTATCTCTAATAATATCTATATAATAAAATGAAACGGTGCGCTCGATACAAAGTTCCACTTATGAGGCCACAATATCGCTTTCGCATATCGGAATTGCTAATATAGGGAGTGAATGGGTATACTCCAAACTAACTCATTCGATCAAATTGGCAATGAAGAATATGCTCATCGTTGGTCCGGAGAAATCTGTGGTGCAACAATGGCGCCCCCGAGGACAACCGACTTGCCGATGTGATGACGCCCTGAATTGTCTGAGTTTTTAGGCAGAAAGTAAAAATGGGTCTCGGTCTCCCTCCGACTAAAAATTGCATTGCACTTGAGTGGTAATTTTGTCAAGGATTAATTAGTAGTTGTCGTGTTTTCTTAGGCAATTCACTGAATTTATTGTCCTACCAAAAGCCAAAGAGAGCCATTTTTAACCGACTTCAAAAAAGGAGGAGGTTATCAATTCGACGCGTATATATATAATAAATATATATATATATTTTGGCTATGTTCCTCCATAACTTAATAATTTTGTGAAGATCTGATGGAGACTTTCAGAAATGGAGAACGGAACTCTTCAATGGACAGCAGTAAATAAGCCTTACTGGGGCCCATCCTTTAGTAATATCCGTATGTTTCATAAAATAGCGTAAAAGTAGTCCTAAGTTAATTTGGTGATGTTCTGGTGAAGACGTTCGGAGATGGAAATTTAGAACATAAAATTTTAAAGTAACGAATTAAGTAGGGTAAAATATGGTTAGAAGGGACTTATTTATTTTTCTCCCGCTCCCCACTAAAAATTGAAAAATAAAAAATAAAAACCGACTTCGAAAAACTAAAGCACTAAAAAGTTAGAAATAATTTAAATAATTAGAAGTATTTATACATGTAGGTATTGTAGAAGTATAATTTGTAGTCGGTGCCCAGTTTCAAGACCAGCACATATATTTTGAAGTCGTTTTTATTTTTAATTTAATTCCGTTGTACAATTACTATTATTGTTATGTAAGCAAGTTTGTCTGTAAGAAATAAATAAATAAATTCAAACAGGTAGCACGGGACGGGAGCAGCCCGCTTGAATGTGGCACGGCAGCGCGCGGGCGCGGGCAGCACTTATTAGCGCGCGACAGTGGCGCCCGCGGACAATCGACCTGCCGATGTGACGCCCTGAATTAATGGACTATCCGTGTAGCGCTTCTATTCAACTTTTAGTAGAATAGGCTACCGACCATACGTCGTAGACAAAAATAAACGCGTGCAAACATGCGCGTACAAACCTGAGGCCTTGTACGGCGCATTTCTCCCCTGACGTGTTGGGCTAGCGGCCCGTGGAAAATCGCTCATTGAAATCATTCGAACAATTCGGGTATTTGCTTAAAGATGTGGACATAATTATGTGGTGTGTCTTAGGGAAGCCTATGTCAGGCAGTGGACCAATGTGGACTAGCCTCCTTCGCTACAGAGGATTAGCGCAAATTTTAGGAGTGCCTACCCAGTATGATTCATTGTTTATTTATTTAAGGTCCAAAATATGGTTGAAACTGGCGATGGCTGACCCCTCCGTTATGCGCTCTTGAAATAATGCTGCCCGTATGTCTGGCGTATTCTTACTTTTATTAGTGTATTCTTACTTTTGTAAGAAGAGCGACAAATATTACATTGCAATTGCAACATTGAGCGAGCATTGCAAGTTATCGATTGCACTCTCATGATCCGGCTAGGTACGTACCAAAAATATACGAAATAACAAATACAAAGTGATACTTCTGTAAATTAGGAATTGTAGCGAATTACTGTTTACTGTTAGCGAGTTTACAAAAGAATTTCTTTCGCGGTTGGTCACCTCTCTGGCCCAACTAAACGCCGGTTACTTTCGCAGTGTCAACTACGCTATCATGTCATTAAAACGGCTGCGCAAGCGCCGCGCACGACTTTCGTACGTGCATGTGTGGTGCCCAATTTAGCCGGTATTAAGATATAATAAAGATCGTGCATCGTGACAGCAGCCGAGCCTTTATTTTAAGTTAATGCTTCGACATTCTTGGGCATGTGGGTTAGTTTATAACCTTTTTCGCGGCGGAATTTTGTAAGTGTAGTGTTTACGAAATCAGAAGAAAACAAGAAGCGATCAGAGGGGCCTGATTATGCGCAGCAAATCCTGTCGGAGTCCTGACGTTTGCGAGAGCAATTTGTATGGAATTTGACAGTCAGACGATTGGAATTGCCCAGGATTTGGTTCGGGTAATATAGGGGCAGTAAGTAACTCATCGATTAACCAACACGAACGAAACCAATACATAGTAAACGGCTGTTATTTCGCAATGACTGCCTCGTTAGTCTAAAGTAACACGTCTGATTACCATGCCGGAGGTCGTGGGTTCGATTCCTGCCGTACATTTGTACAAATGGCCTCAGTCTGGGTGTATTTCCATGTTTGTGATGTCCTTGCCTAGTTACCATGGCATAAGGACAGGGACTAGGACACTAGTTCGGGGCTATGACAAGTGATCGTTTTGTGTGGAAGATATTATTTTTATTAATGCGATTCATCAAATTACAGATAATAAAATATAGCATAACACTTTAGCACCGTCCCACATCCAGGTCACCTCCACAAGAGCCGGCGCTGCGGCATCAAGTGCAGAAGGCATCAAGCGGCGCAACGACACGACCAGGGACCCCAGGGCTGGCTATTACCTCGGGCAGAGGATAAGTGTCGCTATCCAACGAGGTAACGTAGCCATCATATTGGGTACCCTTCCCAGAGGCGGCGATCTGGGCGCAGTTTTCTATATTTAGTTATTTTTAATGATATGTTTGTAAATGTAAATGTAAATAGTTATTGGTATAAGAAAACAAGACATATTATGTAAATTAAAGTTTATTAGCTGATAAAGCATAATACTTAAAAGAAACATTTGTGAGTACATAAACACAGCCACTAGAAAAAATCTTAGAACACACCACGTAAAATAATTTGATTGTAATTAGCACAAAACCCAGAGCAAACTCTACAAATTAGTTTCGCAAACAAAAAGCTCGAGCACATTTATTGGCACGGTAAGTAATAAACACTTGTAATAAGCTTGTTAGACCCAATATCGATCCGATCTGAGAGCTGAGATGCTATCTGGTATCGGTAGGAAGTAGCTACATATCTGGCTTCTCACGTCTTACGTATGATGACACCATGAGTTTATGAGTTCAAGGACAGATTTTCACTTTTTGTGTCGAGAGCGCATAACGACTCGGCATGTTATTCATAAGTAGTGATCAGAAAAGGCAGTAATCGCCACGCTTGGCAGGAGGGTTGGCGATCGCAGTATGCGGTTGGAATCTCAGGGAGACGCTGCTGCCCGTCTCCTGGTAATTTATTTCCTTACCCACCTTCTACGACATCCACGGGAGGAGATGGAGTGACACTATTCCTAATCCAGCGCCATTCATGGGCTATTGTATATAAAATCCTATCTTACGCTCTCGCTTCTTCTTCTTTCGTGTCATCGACTCCTCCTCAGACATCTCGCTCCGGAACTCGCGCCACTGCGATTGCGCTGGGTGATGCCTCCATGAGATCCCGCAAACAATACTGTGGAGCGACGGAAAAAGGTCCTGTTTCTAGCAGTAGGCTTATTCCATATGCTGGACAGATAGAAAGAGTGCCAAGAGTCAACTGTCTATTATCAAAAATCCCATCTCTGTGTCTCTCTGGCGAACACAGCTCATGGTGACCCTAGCGACACGTCGCTACCAGCGGTCCGGCCACGGACACGTGCATTACATTCATTAAGCAGCTTAATTAGAGGCAGCGTTCGCCTCGTTAGTTATGACACGCTGATTGACGGCGGCCGGCGTGCGCGAAATTGGATTACGGGCTGTGGGAGCCTAGGTTCAGGTCCCGGCAAAGAGGTTAGTAGAATTAACCTATCAACGTTTGTAACTGAAATATTGGATGCTTAGATTGATTGATGGATAAAACATTTAGAAGCACGCAATATGGAAGTTGATTCAAAATTTGATTGCTGTTAAGTTGTATCTTTTACTGCATAAAGGACGGACAAAATTCAAAATTCACGAAGAAATTAGTACATATACGATATTTAACTTTTGAATTCTCCAAATTAAAAAAATATATTTTATATAGTCATTTATGATCCTTTTTCTTTTTGATTTCGGATCAACAACATGAATCTGTTGCTATTACGTGTGTTAGCTACTTCCTGTCCAGTAACGACGTAGTACTATCACTCACGGTATTATCACAGGTATTATTCATAACTCACGATATTATACAGTGTTACAAGTCTGTTTCATATTCTCAAAACTCTCATAACTCACCACTGTTTCCAGAAGGCATTCATTTACGCCTGTATCCCGAGGGGGTAGACAGAGAAAAGAGTTTGCCAGGATCCTGACACACTCCGACCCTTATACCTCGATAAAATATTTTAATCATTTTAAGTTTTAGTCCACAGCCATTAATTAGATGGACAGATGACCTCATCCAAGTGGCAGGAAGGCGCTGGATGCAGGCCGCTTCCAAGCGGTCTTTTTGGAAATCCATGGAGGAGGCCTATGTCCAGCAGTGGACCTCTTGTGGCTGAATGATGATGACGAAGTTTTATTCATCTTAGCCTGACCTAACAGTTTGAGGCGATTGACCACCATCAGACTAGCTACTCCGTCACAAGCTATTTGCCCACAAGGACCTTGGTACTTGGAAGTGTAATAAAAAGCGCCCGTTCAATCGGCCGGTAGCAACCGGCGTACATTGTGCGGACAGATAATGAGGTGTTACCCGGTACCCTATAAAACGCGCAATAGTGGCGCACCAAAGGTTCGATGAAATTTAAGAGGCTACCCGGACCTCATTTATACCACCAATGGGAATAAAACGGTATCTTCTTTCATGTCTTTTAAAAAAATGAATATCATAAATTTTGGTAATGGAGAGACTTAGCTGTTTTTAAGTATCTACAACCTAGCCATCTCAGTTAGCCAGTCATTATCCACTCTTGGACAAGGACCTCTTCATGCAAGCGCCAGTCGCTTCTATTTTGTGCTGTTCTTCTCCAGGTCTTCCCTATTGCTTTTTCAATGTTGTCGCTTTATATTTGAATGCAGTATTGCCTCTTTGTATTGAAATTACTTGCCCTCCGGAAGAGGTTGTAAAATTCCACCATTTTCACCAATTCCATTGTATATTATTTATATTCACATTTATTGTTATTTCTTTTGTAATATCCTCTTAAATATTTCGTATGCAACAAAGTAAAATAGTAATTTGCAACTCAAAATATTGTCAGGTGCAGGACACTCTGTAGAGGCGCACACTTACGGCACATCGTCCTACGCCAGCGCTGTGCTATCCTGTGCTATGCTAACATGCTAACCAGGCAAGAATATTACAAAAATTATTTATATTCATACTAGGTGACTCAGCAAATGTTGTTTTGCCATATTAATTAGCTTTACGACCTATTCTCAGACCTACCGAATATACACAAAAAAAGTTAATAAAAATCGGTGAAGCAGTTTTGGAGGAGTTCGATAAACAAACACTGTGACACGAGATATTTATATTTTAGATTATAATGAGACTCATTGTTAATTTTGTCATGAGCAATTAAATATAATTATAAATTCACCATTTAAAACAATGAACAAATGGACAATGGCGTCAGGCGCAGGACACCCTGTATAAGCGCAAACTTATGGCACATTGTCCTACGCCAGCGCAATGCTACCCTGTGCTATGGTAACCAGGCAAGGACATTACAATCATTATTTATATTCATATAAAATTCACACATATTGTTAAATGTTTGGTGAGCAATGAATTATAATAATAATTGACCATTCAAAACAATTTCAGGCGCAGGACACCCTGTAGAAGCGCACACTTACGGTACATTGTCCTGCGCCGGCGCAGTGGGCGCTACCGCACGCCCACGGCCTCGGGACGCGGCTTTATCACACCGCTCTAGAGCTGCTAGGTTGGTACCACTGCGACAAGTGATTGGACCAACGACCTAGGTTTTAATAATAATAAACATAACATCCACACAACACAATCACTTGTCCTGGTCCCAAAGGATACCCTGTGCTATTGTAACCAGGCAAGGAAATTAGTCATCATCAACCCATTACGTCCCCACCGAGGGGCACGGGTCTCTTCCCTGAGGAAGGTATAGACCATACTCCACCACGGGGGCCAAGTCCGGATTGGTGGAGGCTTGTAGACTAGTGGCTCGTCTACTGTCAGAAGTTATCAAGCCGCCCTAAAGCCTCTGACTTGGCTTAACGACTGCCATCTTTCGTTTTCCTTTCTTTTTTATAACTTGTCTGTTGAAATATTTTCTGGGTTGTTTTTTGTTTTGTTATTGTGGCGTGTGCACTGTTTTTATATTAAATGTTTTTTCTTCTTCTTCTTCTTCTATCGACGGCAGCCGGCACCAACAGCTTAACGTGCCTTGCGAAGCACGGAACCGCTCAGAAAAATGCCACGAGCGTTAGGCATAGACGCGACCCATCCATGCACTGAACACGCCCTGTGTTGCTTAACCTTCGTGATCGTTTAAGATCACTCAGGCAGCCGGGGCTGCGAGCGAAATTACAAACATGGAAATACACCCAGACTGATGCCAACCGGATGCTTTGTTAATTAATTAAATAGTTGAGAGTGAAATAGTTATCCACTCCCTTCTTGTTCCACCCCGCGAATTTATCAAACTATTAAATATATAAAAATCTTATTATTACCTATTATACTTTATTGCACACAAGACATTTAACAGGACATTATACAAGAAATTACATGTACAAAGGCGAGCTTATCTCTGTAAGAGATTTTTTTCCAGCCAACCTTAGGGTATAGGAGAAGCAGTAGAAAAAAGGGCTATACATGTGCACAAAATAAACTACGTAAACTACAAAAGGCTTAAATATCCTAACCTGTATCTCGTGTTTGTTATCGAACTCCTCCGAAACGGCTTCACCGATTTATATGACTTTTTTTGTGTATATTGGGTAGGTCTGAGAGTAGATCGTAGGCTAGTAGGATAGTAGGATATACACTGTCCAGTGGTACTGTCTAGCGGGATTGGCATGCGTGCATGCAGCAACTAATGAATGTTAATGAAGCAAATTTAGTTTTCACACCTGCTATTCAGAAAAGATCCCTTATCCCTTATCCCTTATCTTTTCTGAATAGCAGGTGTGAAAACTAAATTTGCTTCATTAACATTCATTAGTTGCTGCATGCACGCATGCCAATCCCGCTAGACAGTACCACTGGACAGTGTATATCCTACTATCCTACTAGCCTACGATCTACTCTCAGACCTACCCAATATACACAAAAAAAGTCATATAAATCGGTGAAGCCGTTTCGGAGGAGTTCGATAACAAACACGAGATACAGGTTAGGATATTTAAGCCTTTTGTAGTTTACATAGTTTATTTTGTGCACATGTATAGCCCTTTTTTCTACTGCTTCTCCTATACCCTAAGGTTGGCTGGAAAAAAATCTCTTACAGAGATAAGCTCGCCTTTGTACATGTAATTTCTTGTATAATGTCCTGTTAAATGTCTTGTGTGCAATAAAGTTTTTGTCATTTGATTCCCTCAAATGAGGGATCAAAGTTGTACTTTTCTTCCCTGATATTCTAGTTTATTTTTATTGCCCTCAGCATGATCCGTGTGCAGATTTTCAGAAAATGTAATTCCAATTCGATTTTTATTTTGTTGCAATCGATCATAATTGTCTTCCACGGCACATAAATAATTTTTCCTTATAGCAGGTGTGAAAAGCAGTATGTGTCACTCGGTAGCAAAATTATTTCCGTCTTGGGCGTAAACACTTGAATCCCTCGCTACGCTCGCTTCGCTTCACTCAGGATTCAATATACCGCCCTCGCCGTAAATATATCATTTTGCTCCCTTGAGACACAATCTACTATTGTTAGGATCGTGGCAAGTGGCAAACCCTGGTCTCTGCCTACATCTCCGGGACACAGGCGTGAGTTTATGTAATGTAATGTAATCATCATCAGCCATTTGACGCCCACTGCAGGACATAGGCCTCCCTCACGGTTTTTATAACCACGAGAGGTTTTGCCATAATCGCCACGCTTGGCAGGCGGGTTCGCGATCGCAGTATGCAATGTAATGTAATGTAATGCCCAATGGTAACACCCACCTGCAGTAGATAGGTGAAGTTACTTCTCAGACACTAGTGACATTGTTATGCTCATCCGCACTCTAAACTGCATTTCAGAGACCATCGACCTTTTTAATTGTACTCTGAATGAATTTACAAAAGCTGCACCTTTTATTTTATGTTACAGTGCAAATCTTCGCAGAGTAAAGTTTTTATGATTGACATCTGATTTTAATGAAGTCTATATGAATTAATAATATTTTTATGATTGTAGGTATTGTATTGACATGTGTGATTAGATTACTTCAATTTGTACTTGTATGTTTTTATTGATCATAATTTATAATGTAATTAGTAATTTTAATAATTTATAATTCAATTTATACGATATGTATTTCGTACTTCACTGTCGCAATAGGCCACCCTGTAATGATAGTTGTAAGTTTTATGAAATAAATAAATAAATAAAAAATAAAAAAAATGTAAGAAAGTATACAACAAATCTCTTCTAAGAGCTGAATCGCACTAGATGGAAATGTACTGAAGCTTGGGCACTGGCGATAAGATTTTTTCATGTAATTCCCGCACCCACACGTGGTCGCGAGCAGGTTCCTGCAAGTGCGTTCAGTCCCTAAGTTCCATGGGCGAGTTGGTCAGCGCCGTCAACGGCCGCTCCCGGTCGGCTTCCTTTCGATTGTCTAAACACTCGTACCAAGCGGTGATACTTTGAGTTGCCCAGTGAGCTAATATGGATTATTTATATTTCTAAAATGAGCAGTGAGAAATGAGTCAAGAAAAAACTGAAATGAAAAATAACCAAGTACTGAGCAGGCGTGACCAACCTAGATACCAACCTGAGTTACCTGTATTAATGAATTTGGGTTTTTTTTTCATAAGGGAATATAGAATCGGACATACACACATACGAGCAAAACACATTACACTTCTTTTGGGCCCCACCGCAGTGGGGTGAAAATGAGCAACTCATATGCGTTTGTCGTTAACAACACCTTTACAGAAACGATTTTTTTTGTTAAATTTTCGAGGTTTTTGTGATTTGTAGTGGCGCTGTTTGGCAGATAATACTTTGAGTGGATGATGAAGAATTTTGGGTGGTTTGAGGGCCATATCAATAGTGCCTTAACAATAGCAAACGAATACGCCCCGTTTGATTTTTTTAAAAAGACACTACAAAAATATCTTTACACAAACTCGAATCTAGGAGTACCAATAGTAGCCAGCTATAGCGCTGCGTACGCGCCGCGGGTTCCCGGGTCATTATTTTGATAGACGGAGAGGGGGTACTAATTGTTCGTGAATTTTTCGAAACAAGATTATTCAACTTGAAACAAGATTGTCATTTCCACGTTTTAGACTTGCAAAAGTTAATACATCCTTTATGGGGCACTGTGTACGGTTCTACAATAAGATTCCTCAAGACATATTAGAGTTACCACCGACGCGGCTTAAAAAATCTATTAAGCATACTCTGTGCAAAAAAGCCTATTATAACATTAAGATTATTTGGAAGACAAGGATGTTAACAGGAACGATTGTATCTAGTGTAGTGTAACTTTAAGTTGAAAACTCTGTTAATTAAGCAAACCTGTTTTGAAAAGAATAAATGTGGAGTTTCTTTGTTAGCTTCTTCTCCGCATAATCTATTAATTGTGAAAAACTAACAGCTTTGACGTTCATTCAGTAAACATTTTGTTTTTATAGTGAATAAAAATTTTTGACTTTGACTTTGATTGCTTAACTCATTTTTTTTTATTTTAAGTCTATACTTAAAAGAAATAGTCTAAATAGATACCATTTATAGCCACTAATTACATAACCGTGGCTTTCAAACCACCCAGATTTCAGCTTGTATTCATGTAACATTCTTCTACGAAAAAAAAAATGAGTTACTGACGATTGAAGTTTATTCAATTGCACTTCGTAAGGCTCACTCTAACGTATTAAAGCCACAAGAAAACCTCCCTGGCGCAGTAATAAGAACAAAATGAGCCATAAACGCGGAACTGACATGTCAGCCGTAATGATACGAACGGCGCGCCGAGTGTGCAACTCCACATGTCCATGTCCACTTACCGCTAACGGCCACGATGCATGTCTTCTGGAGAAATCGACGCGACGGATAAGGTGGGAAGCTTTATGGCTTCACGACCTCGAAGTGTAGAGGACGACAATTTTCCAAATAAAGCGGTTGAATGGCTTTGCGTCTTAGCGAAGTTTTTTAAAAGGCCGATACACAAGCCTCAGCCGTCAGTGTTTTTGCGTGAAAAGATAAGAACATTCGCAAAAAACCCCAGGTCCTGGATGTTTACATGTTTGTGATGTCGTTGTTTCTGGTTCCCACGACACAGGGCATCCTAGTGTGGGACCAGAAGCAATGTATGTGCCTGTATGTAAATGTTTATGTTTATTTATTATCATAGTGGTGTAATACGCATAAAAATACAGTTATACGTAGCGCCATTTTGCAATTTACGAGTCTACCAATATCTTAATTCTAGTATCCGCCAGCCTACGCGCTACTATAGCTGTGCTTCCTTCACACAGTTCAAGTGTCTCGATCCACTCGCCTACACCGGTAGAATAGCTTGCCACTCGGGGAATTATCATAACATTATGAGTAACGAAGGTACTACTTGTCTCTGTTACGCTGTACTGACGAGACTATCTACCAAGTTGGCGTGCTGGATTTGCACGGCAAATATGAATTGTTGTATTTTACTTCATCATACAGTGTTTATATTTCTTGGCTCGATATAAATTATGTTGATGCACATCTAGCATGACAACGAGCGTCGCGCGTGTTAACGCGTTCAAATGGCAAAAGTGGCAACTTTTCAGTACAGTCGACAGCAGTCTGCAGGTCAACCTTTACATTTTTGTTGTAAAGTCGTCCTTAAAGTTGATGTTCTGTCAACTGTACATAGTTTTCAAATTGTGACATGGTAGCGCCACACTTTAGCGACTCGTGCCGTCTCATGGTGCTTGTGCTGTATTCGAAATTTGGATTCCAAAATAGTGGTAGTTAATATCATCATCATCAACCCATTATGTCCCCACCGAGGGGCACGGGTCTCCTCCCTGAGGAAGGTATAGGCCATACTCCACCACGGGGGCCAAGTCCGGATTGGTGGAGGCTTGTAGACTAGTGGCTCGTCTACTGTCAGAAGTTGTCAAGCCGCCCTAAGGCCTCTGACTTGGCTTAACGACTGCCATCTATCGACGGCAGCCGGCACCAACAGCTTAACGTGCCTTGCGAAGCACGGAACCGCTCGGAAAAATGCCACTAGCGTTAGGCATAGACGGCGACCCATCCATGCACTGAACGCGCCCTGTGTTGCTTAACCTTCGTGATCGCTTAAGATCACTCAGGCAGCCGGGGCTACGAGCGATTCCGGTAGTTAATATTCTGATTAGTTAATTTTTTTTGTTTGATAGAAGAAGCATTCAAGTTCCATTTTCGAATAGAGAATGGAATGGACGAATTCTTTTAAAAACTAAATTGCGTCAAGCTGTTATGTTCTCGTTTTGAATTTGGACCGCACATTAACTTGTTTCGGAGAATATTATTTTTCTTTCGTAACTGTTGATTTCTTTTTCTGGGAGGCCAGTTGGCCCGGCTCCTTCCGAGGGAGGTTTTCCATATTTTTGCTGGTAATCTATGCCTGCCGCTTGTCCGCCGCTATTTTGTGTTGATTCATTGGATCAACATCAGCACAGCTTGTTTGCTTAGATTGTTATTTATCGCTCGCTTCTAGGGCTCTGTCCACATAGTATGAAGAGAAAGAAAATCCTTTTTTATAAGATGGAAACTTAGACAAAACCAAAACGTGCTTTTATTTTAAACGGACTCGTAAATATTTCTCTAATCTAATAGACTTTCAATTGAACTGGTTATTTCAGGACTTGGTAGAGTTTCGAAACACTACACAGTGGGGAAGTTATAGAAGGAAGTTATGGTAGTTTTATAACATTATTTTTATACCATAAACTAAACTTAGGCCTTTGCATCTCCTTCATGAGATGATTTATACAGCGTCCACTGGCACCTTCACTCACACTAGATGGGTTAAGGGACCACTCGGACGCTGCAGTGCCTGGGACATTGTATTGCAGATGGAGTAGGATAGGCGTCTTTTATACTATGGAAGACGTAGAAAATCCCATAAAAATGAACCCATACCTACGTCACTTCCCGTTTCCTTAACAAAACTTAGCTTAGATAAACGGAAACACCTCAATTAGAGTTTATGAGAGTAATATGCCCGTGCATAAAAAATTCAGTCTTCTTTATAAAAACACTGTTCCTTAAAACACTGAGTGGCACTTTAAATAGTCTGTGGCCAAGGGAAAGACGTAATCACAGATTATTTAAACTTCCTCTGATGAGTGTTTAGACCAATCGTGTTTTTATAAATAACTGATAAGTTCACTCGTGGCGTCATCTGTTTTGCGAGCTCTACACAGGCCCTAACGCTCGAGCCCGGCAGGAATGAGTATGTATATGGGTTAGTATTATTTGTGTACACGCAAGATCGACCTGCCGACAGCCAGCTATGAGTTAGTGACTGAGCCAATGTCTAAATTATTGCTTCTCTATGCATACGAGCCGGTGTGTGGTGAAACCTCTCGTTAGTGCGAACGGAAAGTCGGACTGATGTATGGATGACAGTGCTCTGTGGTCCGAGAAACTGGACCGTTTTTTGAGGACGTTTTTGCTGAGTCTCGCTCGAACGTTGGTTCGGTCGTATGAGTTTGTTTCTAATTGCAGGTGGTCTATGTCTGCATTCGATTGTACATTGATTGCCTCTTTGGTCTAGCGGTACAGAGGCTTGAAAATAAAATCAGAAGTCGTGTCGTTCCACTGGAGGCCGTACTTGATTTGTACAAATGTCTGGGTGTATTTTCATGTTTGTGATGTCTTTGCTTGATGGAAATCTTTGCTTTAATTAAACACGTGATTAAGTTGTGTAGAAGTATTCCTGAATATTAAAATGAGTTCATTTTCATTTGCTGCTAATTCAGTGTAGCACATTGTAACAAATCAAATCAAATCATTTATTTACTAAGAAGCCTAAGTCCTAGTGACATGAGTAGACATCATGCTAAGGTCGTAATGCTCTTAAGATGTAGACTTGTAACTAAGACTTACATAAGCAGCCTATATACGTTCCACTGCGTTCCTCTCAGAGAGAGATAGTATGGGCTTAATTACCAAGACTTAATTAGTGTAAAATGTAAAGGGAAGGGTCCAGTAACAATGAAAGCCCAATTTCTTTCAACTGAAAGCGACACAACCATGTTAAACTTCTTACTTTTTAATTGCTTGTCCAGAACGTTGTTTGAAATTAATAATAGAACAATTCAGGATTAACAGATTTCAAAGTGGAAGTACCTTATTACTGTAAGTTTCAGTGCTTTTATCTAGAATAATAGCGTAAAATAGCAAAAAAATAACAAAACAATTCACGTAATCACAATAATCTCGGAGGGGTATTCGGAGTCCAGGGTTTGCCAGTTGCCACGATTCTGAAAGCCTTTTTTTTCTTCATCTTTCTTTTGCCGGACCATCGCTAATACATCCCCTCTTGGTCGACATATTTTCGCCAGGAGCGTCCCTGGCCGACCTTTCTACATACTCCATCATTTCTTTCACCATAATTTCTTTCTAAATTCTCTCCGTATATCCAAAGCAACGCAACACTCCTTCCTCCGTTCTTGTCGCTCAAGCATACAAAACAAAGCTTCTTAATATTATAACTAGCTCTTTAGGCGAATAGAAATCCACATTACTAATGCAAACAGCTAGCGACGGCACGCAAACACTACACCCACGACTATACGCCTGACACAAAGACGGTGGTGTGAAGCGATATCAACGCAACACCACCTTGGGCCGATTTCACCAAACTAAAGAACTAGCACCGCTTAATCTTTCCACTCACGCGGGATTCACTTAATTATCTATATTCTCAATTTAAGTATAAAAATGATAGTAGGCTATGAGTAGAACAGGTCAGTACTGAGAATAGACCTGTTTCAGTCGTGAGATGGAATTTAAGCTCTCCACAAGTTACGTTCAGACACAGATTACTCGGCACGCCGTGCGTCTTCTCTGCATGTGTAGGTAAGTATAAATGAAGAGGTTAAATTTCTCTGAACAAGTAGGTGATAATAATAATCATATAATAACTTCCACACACCAATTGGAACGGAATAGTAACGGAATAGGCACTTATTGACGTAATTATCATTTGATAATTGCATCTAGTGTTGGGGTATTTGCCGGATGTGCGTAGTCAAAGCCATTGGGAGTAAGTATTTTAAAGCTAGATACTGATGACGTCGTACATCCAGAGGACGCCCCCATCAAATGCAAATGCCAATCACTATAATTTATTGGCTGGACTATAGGCTTACTTCAAACTATCGATATTGTTTTATTTTTATATTATATTGCTCTGTGGTAAATATATATTTTTTTACCACTAGTCCATAAACGCTAATCTCCGCTTCCCGAGATAAGCAGCGTCCTCCATAGCTTCGAACTACGTTTAGTAACAAATCCGGTTTAATTTGAATGGTAAAATGGGAGCTCAAAGGTCGTCTCTGTCTGTCGTTAGATCTGGAGATTCGACCTGAGCGGAGCTGGTAAATTCATTTATTTGCTTCTTACTAAGTAAGTTACAGAGTGAGCCTAAAAATAACAGGTGATTTAAAAGGATGTTTGATGTGGACCTTTAAAAACAATTACTATCGATTTCAAACATATCAATTGGTAGAATGCAGATTAAGAATAGCGTCACTCCATTTCCTTCCGTGGATGTCGTAGAAGGCGACTAAGGAAATAAATTACCAGGAGACGGGCAGCAGCGTCTTCCTGAGATTCCAACCGCATACTGCGATCGCCAACCCGCCTGCCAAGCGTGGCGATTGTGGCAAAACCCCTCATGGTTACGAAAACCATGAGGGAGGTCTATGTCCTGCAGTGGGCGTCAAATAGCTGATGATGTATTGGTAGAATGCTAGGTTAACATTTAAAAGGTTCAACTCCGGCGTCTACCTAGCAACGACTTTGATTTCTATTAAATGTTTAGTAGCGATACGTTATCCATCAGCTTCTACTTTTTTCTGTCCTCAGCCATCCAAAACTGAATGTAATTCTTTACGTTAAAATAAATTTCTGAATAGATTGAGTCGGTACTGCTTCTCAGCAGTAGCGAGAATATGAAATTTGAGTTCTTTTGCTCCACATGATTGAACCCGTCCAACTTTTAACCACACTCATTACTCGTTCCGCTCCTCAGCCAAGCAAGGGCAAATCGGCGCTCACTAGTCCAGTAACACTTGTACGATCTGCAATTAAATTGAAATCTGTCGATACGTCGTTACTGGGAGGAAGCATTAAATAAACTTCATACATACCGAGTGTGTGCACTTACAATAAATAATGCGGCCTCTAATTGCGGCCGGGCTCCGCCGCCGACACTCACTCCGGGCCTCGGAATATAAACAAGATTCCTAGAGGCTGTCGGTAAATGTCATACGAGCGTGGAATTACCAGAAAAGCAGTGCGAAAAACGTGTAAAGCATACATCAATTACATAAACTCACGCCTGTAACCCGGACGGGTAGGCTGGGCTTTCCACTTGCCAGGTAAACCAGAGTTTGCATGAAAATTCACAAGTCGTTGCATGTATCTACGCATGCCGGTTTCAGACACTTTTTATCTTGCCCTTTGTAAAGCACGCTTTGTGCAATTAGACCTACTATACCACTAAAATTGTTTAGATGATAAAGTTGGCTGTAATTAAAACCAGTTCAATGTATGAGTTCTAGATCCAAGACAGACATCGACCATCTCTTTCTTAAAAATTATTTAAGTACTACTGCATGGCTCAGGGCTTCTCTCAGAGGGAGAGAGTGTGGGTTAATTACAATGCGTGCCTACAGCGGATTGGCAGTTTTAAGCGCTGAGGAGCTTGAATACCTCGGACACTCAGGTTTCCTCACGATGTTTTCCTTCATGGTTATCGAGATGATTCGTGATTCACACATTTTGTTTATGTTTATGGTCAGTTTATTAAAAATATGTGTGACTACTAATACGACATCTAATCGGTACTTGACCTACTTAGCCAAGAATTGTTCATACCTTTTCGGTGTTACTTATAAAAACTCGATACCTTAAAACAATTCAAAAACACCGATTAAAATAGTCTGTGGTGGAAATTTTACAAGGAAAATATGTAGACACAGATTAAGTAAACACAGTTTTAGATTGGTTTTAGAGGGATAGTTTTTTTATAAATAAGGCCGTTAGTATTTATTAATCTTCTAACTGAGATGTGCAGCACTTAGCATTGCCGAATATGATTTTGTTCATGTGACTTATCATCATGAACATCATCAGCCATTTGACGCCCACTGCAGGACATAGGCTTCCCTCATGGTTTTCCAAGCTTCCCGGTCTCGTGCCGCCCGCATCCAGCGACTCCCCACCACCGTAACCAGGTCCGCGGTCTTTCGACTTTTTCGTCATACTGTTATGTGAGTTATACTTCAAACTAAATCCGGTTTGACACTAAACAGTTCAGTAGTTAGGTCAAATAAGTAGCGCATTGATTGATAAACAAGTTTCGCAGGAGCGCACAAGGTTTGCCGTATGCCCTGAGAGGCCCTGATAACTTGATGATGACCAAAATGATTCAAATCACTAAAGAAAGCACCCACGGTCGACAGTTTGTATTTATAGGGCTAAGACAGTGGCGTTGTAATATTTACCATGTGGCGAATGGAACTAAAACATTATCTTTATGAATATTTTGCTCGACAAGTAGTCTTACTTATAAAAAGTAGATTCCATTAAAACACTCTTAAAACGGAGTTTCAACAAAAAACAGGATTTAACTCAATCATAAGCAAGCTTTGGTATCACCTACCAACAAACACCAGTGCCCAGGCCACAGATACGTGGAAACGGAATAGTCACGATAAAATCAGCCCTATCTCACGGTTCTAATTATAGAAATAGCATGCTTCTATACAGTACCCACTAGCACCGGTCACCAGTCTAAAACCGGGCCAGATAAATCTCCGTCTAGGCTAGCGGTCTAATTAATTTCCATATGAATAAACATGCGGGTATTAACAGCTTTCTTTAATCAAAACTTTGTTATTTATATGTTCCGTCGGGAACTGGTAGCTAACTGGTGCGGCGCATTTGCATGTAGGGATGTTTATGGCCGGCATCTGCGGGCATTTGTTACAAATGGGCGCTATCTAGTTGAGGCGGTGATAGGCTCGCCTTACATGCACACATTAAGGGGATTCTTCGTGAGGGAATTCCCATACAAGCGGAGTTTGCCACTTTACCAATATGTTTAGGAGATACAAATCGGGGTTTGGTCGTGCAGGTAATGAAATAAAATTTATTTGTAGGTAAACATGGTAATGCAGAATAAGTTCTTAAAAAGTTGCAGATCAATGGTTCATAGGCACTCTGCGCCAGACTCTGGCATACAAATTTCGGTAGAAGACCTATTGATTTTAATTCAAATCACTGCTTACATTACATACATGTAAATTTAAATAAAATTATATGATTAATCAAATAAAGAAAACCAAACCAAAGGATGCCATGTCAACTAGTAAAAAAACCGGGCAAGTGCGAGTCGGACTCACGCGCGAAGGGTATCGTACCATTATCTATACTAGATTAGACAAAGATCGAATTTGAGAACAGCGCCATCTATAGAAACCAACCAAGCGTTTAAAATTGACATTTAACGACATGACGTCGGCGTTGCGAAGGTTACATAGCCGCTAGATGGCGAGCGCTGTTTTTAGACAACGTTTATTGTATGGGAGCCCCCCTCAAATATTTTATTTATTCTGTTTTTAGTATTTGTTGTTATAGCGGCAACATAAATACATCATATGTGAAAATTTCTACTGCCGCCTGTCACGGTTCATGAGATACAGCCTGGTGATAGACAGACAAACAGGCAGATGAACAGACAGACAGACGGACAGTGAAATCTTAGTAATAGGGTCCCGTTTGGCACCCTTCGGGTACGAAACCCTAAAAAAATTGAACATTGTGAAAAATCTCTATGAAAAATCTTATGAGGCTATATACTCAGTATCTAACTCTTAAATACGAGTAGTAGTGACCATGCTTAGTTGAGAATAAGTGAACAAAAAAGAGCCTCATAACACTCATACTTTTCTTTTCTATAAATTTCACGACCAAACCTCAGTTGGTGGCCTCTTAACATAATGGTAAACGGTTTATTGCGATCCGGTATGTCATTTGTATATTAAAATGAAACTACGTATATACATATAGGAATCGCCTTGTGGGGCGCCCTCTTAACGGCTGCTATGCGCGAATCTAAGGAACCGTTTCCTCTTCTAAATATATTTACTTCTAATTTATTTTATCTTCTAATTTATGCAAAAACTAAGTCAGCTCTTCAACTCTAGCAAGTTCAACTCAAATTCAGATCGTTTTTCTACCACAATTCAATACAAGATTTTTCGGTTCAAATCGGTATGCTCAACTTGAATTGAGATCGATTTTATACCACGAATCAATAACAGATGTCAAATAAAATAAGCATTTTCTTATACTCCGTATACAGAAACGGGCAACACGAAAACAGTTTTTTCAGAGTGGATAATTTAACCACTTATACAAGCAACATTTTTAATTTTTTCTTGTGGGATGTGGTTTGATTGGTCGATTTGTGTCAACTTAGACACACCACAGGTTACATCTATGCTCCTGTTTTATTTATTTGTTTTGTCTGTCGTATATTTAGTATTCTCTCTTCGTTTTCTTTTCTTGACTTATCTGTTTATTTTGTTTCTGTGATTGGTCTTGTTGGTATAACAAATGTCTTTCTTCTTCTTCTTTATACGATAATCTTAAAAGATTTTCTTCAATCCGAATAAACTGTTTTCTTTCAAGTAACCATGCTTTACAGCGTGTGATCCTGCACATCATCTAGCATAGATGTAAAGGGAAACGGTGTTATTTATAAAAAAAAAACATGCCAAAAAGTTAAAGCACTCCACAGAGGCAGCTCAAATAACCTGCGGTTACGTCTTTCCCTTTAAAACAGACTATTTAAAGTGCCTCTAAAATCCACAAAAGAACCTGTATGTCCTTGGTTGTGGATGCTAAAATCTGCCAGCATCGTTTCAAGCCCAAAATCAGCATAAAAGCGACAGCGGAATCTCTCCGTCCTTGGCACTAATTAACGCCCGTCAAAGTGATACAACTATCGTCGACATAGCACGTCGGCTATCGGACGGCGACGCGACGTGTGCCGGAATCAAGGTTAGTTGTCCTACGTTGATGGAATCAAAAACTAGCGATCTTATTTATAGAAACACGATTCCTTTAAAGAGGCAGTTTTCTTAATCTGTGGTTAGGTTTTCTCCTTGTAAATTCTCCACCACAGACTATTTTAATCGGCGTTCAGCGAATGTTTTAAGGAATCGTGTTTTTATAAATAAGACCGTTAGTGTTTGCCAGCAACCGTTTCAAAATTAGATCAAATGGTCAGTGTGTGCAAACAAACACTTAACACTTTCACCAGCACGCAACGGTCAAGCCGGCCCGGACCGGTCCAGGTTCGATTCCTGATAGCAGCACAACTGTTAATGAGAATACAAACTAATTGATTTATTGCCGCCTGCTGATTGTGGACTAGATCTCCTATAAATTAGCTAAAGGTGGAAATGCGGTGATGTGTTTTATTGCTACTTAGACTAAACTCTACACGTCTCATTTAGAGGTTCCAGAAATCTATGATTGGATTTTCCTTCAGTGGAAATCGAACCCACAAAGTTTGATGGTCAAGCTTGTTAACTGCTAGACCAAAGAGTTTATATTCTTTATGTTGCACTAACCCGTGCTGAGGACAATTCTAAAAACCTATTTAGAGGCTAAAAATTCCACCCATGCCGGGACTTGAACCCGCGATCTCTGGCTAACCGTGCCGGCGCCCTCCCAACTGAGCCAATGGGCAAGTGCAGGCATCGGCGAAGAGTTAAGCTTAATTTTTTTTAGAGTAAGAATCACTTAGGAAAAATTGTTTGTACTGATGACAAAAACAACCTCAGTGAGTAACCTAAATACGTCCCACTGAGGGGCACAGGTCTTCTCCCAGAGAGAGAAAGAGTACAGGCTCAATTACCACGCGTGCCCACCGCGGATTGGCAATTTCAAGCGCTGAAGTATGTAAACAACTCGGCGCTCAGGTTTCCTCACGATGTGTTCGTTCAAGACCGGAAACTAAACAACAATTATTTTCAAACCTGATTTCAATATAAACAATTGACTAATGACCGTAAGAAGTTAAAGGGCTTTTAATTACAGACCGTCTTATGTTTCTTTCTCTTCTTGAAGACAATACAATGGGGTATCATATTACTCGGCTGAGATAAAATGTTGATAAGATTGGAGGAGACGGCAGGGAAAATGCGGGAATGTTTTTCCATTTGTCGCTATTTGTTTTGGTCGGAGTCTTACAGATATGGACATGTTAGTGGGAGTCGTTTGGGATTTTCTATAGTGTTTAGGAGGTGATGTTCTACGATTAGCTTCCAGTTTTCAAACTATGTATTTCAATACATTGTCATCATCATCATAACCAGCCGGTGTCAGTCCGCTGCTGGACATAGGCCTCTCCCAAGACACGCTACTGAGCCCGATCTAAGGCTCAATACATTGTATACTTACGATAATTACTCAGATAATAGATGTAGGGAAAAAACATACAAGGTGTAACAAAGTCGCCCGTCAAAAAATTGCGCGTCATACGTCAGAAAATGGAGGATTCCACTCGCGAATACGAACCACATTTCCACCCCACCGACCATCGGTTCTTCGGCATAAATATGAGACCAGCCACTTCAACTTGCTAATCTTATAGGATGCCAGTGTATGGCGAATTGTTTCATTTCTGAGGTGATCCATCAAAGAGACTCCGAGCATACCCTAGCTTTGAATCGGTGGACTAGTCCTACCGTTAGTACCTTTCGGCTAAGAAGGTCATAACTGGCAGTATACACTGTTTTAGGCTTTGAGGAATAGACGAGGAGAAAAACTGGCGCAGTTTTTCGAATGCAGTCCAACCCAGTTGGACCTTTCTCACGGCCTCTTAAGGTAAATAGGTATATTCAGTATCTCTCTTAAATTAACCGTCCTGTAGCCACATGGTACGTGGGAAAGTGATACATGCTGCAATGTTTTGAATCAGGCCAAAAAAACCAGTTATGCAACAAATAGGCAAGCAGAGTAGCGAGAAGCAAATAAGTAATAGGTAACAGTTTAAAGATAAGTCCATCAAAGAGGCAATTACTCATTCCACGTAATTAACTTTTGCGTAGCAATAAATTTGTGAGCTAAACAATAATGCTGGATAGACGCGAAATGCTAGCGTCGCCGGTACAGTGGGCTACGGCTTGGGTTACCTATACAAGGTGGAATGAGAGGATGCCTATACAAGGTATAACAAAATCTCCACATATGGGGGTTTCCACTCGTCAAATCTTTCACTGTGCAGAAAACTTTGAAATCTCGAAAAAAATCCAACGAAACTAACAGCCTCATTTATAAACCACGATTACTTAAAACACTGCCCGTGAGGAGTGTTTCAGAGGAATCGTGTTTTTGGAAATATGACCTTATTTGTTTAGTCCGTACATTATTAATTTAAGTCCGGTTTCTGTAAGGTGAGCTTACAGAACTTACTTCCGACCAATTTGCGAGCATGCAAATAATTGTATTCCATTTTTAACGTGCGCCAAACCCTTTATTGAAAAGAAAATACTGATTTCGTTCATTTCCTTCGAAGTAGTAATCTTTTTTAGTAGTTCACTATCCTTCAGCTCCTCGGCTCACTTTTAGTTCCAGCTCTCGTATTTTTCGACTTGCGTTAGTTGGCAAATGACAATGAATGAATAAGTTGTCAATTGAATGATTAACAAATATACGGTCCTAAGATGATATTTTATCCTACGATGTACCGATGGAATTTCTATCATTTCAGTTATTTAAACTAAAGTGTCGTTACGCTCTTTATCTACTACGAGCAAGAGAACGACGAACGGTGACAATGAATAAATAATAAGTACCATGAGTTACAGAATTTTGGTTCGTTATGCAATGGATTTAAGAACTTTATCGAAGGACTGCATTTGTGGCGCGAGCTCTAATAATCATATCTGAAGTATGAACTATTATGTGAACTATTAAGATGAACGAGAGTAAATGATTAAATGTGTTGTTCGTCGAAGTGCAGTCCTTTAAGTGGCAGTGCAAACGTCTATTCCATTAACACATTTACTCACCTGTACCTAGGAGCCGGCTACCGGTGGCATAAATCGAATGTTGGCATGTGAATGCGGCGGCTTATACGCTGTCCGGGGTACGAACCCGGGACCGCGTAAATCCTGCCCGCACCTCGTGAGGACTGCTAAACGCTTTGTCTCTTTGGTGAAGCTGCCGTTTAGTTTATATATATCTTCAGAGCACCCTAAACTTTTAAAACTTTGGAACAATAACAAACCACTTTTATTTTACGGAACCCCATCATAAGCAGCCTATAATATGTCCCACTGTAGGGCACAGGCCTTCTCTCAGGGAGAGTATGGGCTTAATCACCACGCGTGCCCACCGCGGATTGGCGATTTCGAGCGCTGAGGTATGTGAATAGCTCAGACACTCAGGTTTCCTCATGATGTTTTCCTTCCTCAGTAATGGTATTGCTACTATAACTTCACAAATGTACATAACTTAGAAAACCATGTCATAGGTACATGCCCGCACTGGGGATCGAACCTGGGTCTGTCGCTTCCGAGTCCGATGTTCTAACCACTAGGCTACCACCGCTTATATAGTTATATTACGGAACCCCATAAATCAAGATATCTAATTCAAGATTTGACTTCTCTTGTGCGCCTATTATATTCAATTCAATTCAAATATTTTTATTCATTGTAAAAACAGATTTTTTACTTAATGAACGTCAAAGTTGTTAGTTTCACAATTAATGGATTATGTGGAGAAGAAACTAACAAAGAAACTCCACATTTATTCTTTTCAAAACACGTTTTAACTTAATTAACAGAGTTTTCAACTTAAAATATTAGTCATGAATGTGTTGAACACTAGTCACAATCGTCCTTTAAATAATATTAATCTACTGTTTAATGCCAAACATCTTTGTCTTCTAAATAATCCTTGATGTTATAGTAAGCCTTTTTGCACAGAATGTGCTTAACACATTTTTTAAATCGCGTTGGAGGTAACTCTAATATATCTTGAGGAATTTTGTTGTAGAACCTTATACAGTGCCCCATAAAGGATGTGTTAACTTTTGCAAGTCTAAATAGTGGAAATGACAATTTATGTTTATTTCTAGTATTAACATTATGGTGGCCACCAACATTTTCGAAGTCTTTGATATTTAACCAAAATAATATTAGTATCTGAGAAATGACTTAACATTCAAAGTAATCCAACGATTCAGTAACAGATGTGATTCGCGGAACCCCAATGACTTTTCCAGGGAAGTCTTGGATTCCGCAGAACCCACTTTAAGAATCGCTGCTTTGGAGGCACAATGTGAATAAATATAAAATTATGGGTTACTAGCTGACTCGACATACTTTGTTTTGCCATATCAATTAGCCTATGACCTCTTCTCAGACCTACCAAATATACATGTTACAGCCAAAGTGATTAAATAGCTATTATACATAATGACTGGTCATTATATATAATAGCCAAATTCACTAGACAAAGTAATAAATTATTATGCTAACGTTTTATTTTGGCAAGTGTCATATAGCAAATAATTGTTTGATTAAATTTATATTTCGCATTTTGTTTGTTAGGTCAGTACACATAAGCAAAAATAGGTTCGAAGTTCCAGGATGGAGCTGAGCGCAGCGACGCTCCATCCTGAAACTTCGGGTGTTAGTTCTTTTTTTTTTATATAAAAGCGAAAAAAAATATTTCACTAAAAAACTTAGTTTTGTGTCAAACTTAAACAAGGTTGGTGCATGGAAAAGTCATAGGTACCCTACATTATGATATGGCAAAACGTATATTATATAAAATTGCTAGTAAATGTGATTAATTTTGTGTTAATTATCACTTTATCTAAACTGAGTAGACATTATATATAATGACCAGTCATTATGTATAATATCCAGATTTATTACTTTGGCTGTAACATACAAAAAAAAAAAATTGGTGAAGCATTTAGCAGCCAAACATGTCTGGTATTAAACAGTAGGATAATGTTAACGGGTATTTTAAGGACGATTGTGTCTAATGTTCAACACGTTCACGGGTAATAACTTTAAGTTGATAACTCTGTTAATTAGGTTTTATTTTAAAATAATGAATGTGGAAGTTTTTTCTTAACTTCTCCACTAAGGGCGCGTTGCTCCAAATCACTGCATATGTTATTAAATATACGTATCCGAGTATAAACTAATAAATAGCTGATTGACAGGGTTGTCAGTCTTACAAATTATCTATGGATAGTGGTTAGGCCGTCTAGATGGTATTTGAGTGGACTGTATTAATATTACGTTCAGTTTATTATTTTAAGCTGCGCGTGAAATAAGAGCTCAATTTTCAGGTTTTGCAAGGAGAAAATGTAATGTCATTAGGAAAATAACAAAAAAAAAGAAAAAGAATGTCAATATGTACAATGAAACCTATCAATGAGAACCTCTATGATGGCGTAGACAGATAGCTCTGATTTTTTTGTAGATATAACACATTCCTTGCAATGTAATAAGTGAATAATAATGAAAACGTGTAACTAATCTGTCAATAACCCAGGTAAATTAAAAAATAAAGTCATGGTGCAAGACTTGGACTTATTCACTGGATAGAGCTTACTCTTGTATAAATAAATAAGTAGTGCTTTCAGATAGTGTTAGCGCAAGTCGGCCTTAATCTATTAATTCCGAAACTAAAAACATTGATGTTTCAGGTAAACATTTTCGGTCCTATTTATGAAAAGTCAATTCCATTAAATCACTTTGAAGACTGAGTTATAGCCGGTTTATAGCAGGAATTCCTGTCGCGAACCCGCTTTAACTCCCTCTCAAGAGTGTTTTTCTCTTCTTAAAAGAATTTTAATTTCCATTGAGAAGTATGCATTCATCATCATTAACCCATTATGTCCCCACCGAGGGGCACGGGTCTCTTCCCTGAGGAAGGTATAGGCCATACTCCACCACGGGGGCCAAGTCCGGATTGGTGGAGGCTTGTAGACTAGTGCCTCGTCTACTGTCAGAAGTTGTCAAGCCGCCCTAAGGCCTCTGACTTGGCTTAACGACTGCCATCTATCGACTGCAGCCGGCTACGCATGCATTACATCAATATTATCTGTGATCAAAACCAACAGCAGCATGGGTAGAACGATGACGCGAGTCGCAACTTTCCAGTACATTAACTGTCAAATATAGTATTGCTCACGGTTGTACCACACCGCGGTATGTGACGCTCGCGGGGAAACTCCTGGCACTGACTGAAAATCAGCGCTGAAGGCTTGACCCTCAGCATACTGCTGAGTCAGTTGCCATTTATAGCAGCAGTGACACGCCGTGACCGTTCGTTTTCCTTTCTTTTTTATAACATTTCGGTTGAAATATTTTTTTTGTTGTTTTTTTGTTTTGTTATTGTGGCATGTGCACTGTTTTTATAATAAATGTTTTTTCTTCTTCTTCAAATTCTTACATTTTAGCCCCACAAAACGCGTGAGTCGCATCATCGTACAACCGATTTGAGTTCAATCCTATGACACATCAAAATAGACGAGCTGGAGCAGCTGGTGACGCTTTCGCTATTTTGAAGTTGTCCCTTAAATTTGGAAAAAAATGTGATACTTTAATCCCTATGCAGGATTTTTTAAGCCCTGTTTATCAAAAGCTAATTGGCTCTTGAGATTTTCTTCGAGCATCAACCCAACCGACTGCAAGCCGCTTACAAGGCGAGCGGAAGCACGTATTCCACGCACACAAGCTTTAATAGTTTCTAACCCAGCCATTTTATAATCAGTCTCTGGTGTAATAATAATATTTACCCTCCACCCAGCCATGTCACCCAGCCATTTACCTCATTATGCTACCTATCTATCTAAAATCTTCATCTCGGCCCACCTATGGATAAGTGCGTATTACCAGTTTACACTAATGGGAAAGGAATTATTTCATTACAATTATGCATGGAACATTTCGCATTAGGGTGCATGCCGTAAGTAATGATAAATGTGGCGTATTCTGATTTGGGACCATCCATACAGAACGTCACACGTTAAGGGAGGTAGGGGGTCGATAAAGTGTGAGAAGGGGGGGGGGGGTGTCCTACGTTTCGTGACGTCACAATTAAAATATAAATTATGATTTATTGTTTTGTTTTTTTTTTCAAATGTTCGATACGATGTTGGTAACATTTAAATAATGTTGACAATGGAAATAAAACTATCTTCGGAACTGCTGTTTTAATTTAATAATTTCTAGATGTAAAATTGCAAACATTGCCTTGCACTAGGGAGGGGGGAGGTCTCACAAGTGTGACCAAAGTTGACAAGGACGGGGCAGGGGTAAAAAAATCACGAAATCAGTGTGACGTGCGTCGATAAAGGATGACCCGATAGGTAGAGACGATTATAAAACGTATAAGCACGTGTAAATACATGAACGCCGTGCATGTATCAATGACTTTGTTTTCTGAGTTACGTACATTTGTGAATTTGTAGTAGCAATACCACTCGCCAACTGTGAAGGAAAACATCGTGAGGAAACCCAAGTATCTGAGGTGTTCGCATACCTCAGTGCTGGAAATTGCTAATCCGCGGTGCGCACGCGTGGTGGTTAGGTAAGCCATTCTCTGGGATTGTGCCCTACGGTGGGACGGCCGTTTATGTCACAAAAAGCGTATATTTCGACACTCAAGGGAATAAAAATTTATAGGGTACTTTCCGTTGACCTAGAACTATAAAAATTGACAAGTCATATTGTACAAGTTGTATTGTATAAATACAGGGAAAATCAAATAAATGTACGTGTGTAATTAAATTATTAAAAAAAATCTTTGAAGTTCGGAAAAGCTCGGAAAAAACTGCGAGACTCGATTCCTGAACTATTTCTAGTATGTAAGTACCTTTTTTTTGTTATGTTTATTTCTTTGTGCCTTTGTGTGTGTGACTGCTGTTGCAAATAAATGTATTTCTTCTTCTTCTCCTACAAATTTGTACGGAACCCTCGGTAGACGAGTCCCACTCGCACTTGTCCGGTTTTTTTATTTGTAAGTGACTACAAGTGTCACCACAAAGTAGCTCTTTTCACCTAAATAAGCACTTCTGCCATGGGCGATAAGACCTATAGTGGACTGGCTAATGTTGAAGCTAGCTGAACCATTGATTAGCATAGAGTTCAGATAACATACCGGATTCAATGGGACATGGGTGCATTTGTAGAGCCTGTTACGTTTGAACTGGATAACGTTGACCTAGTGGGATGGAATCGGATTCTTTCCTTTACCATTTCCTAGCCGCTGATGAATGGAGAACTTCTGCAAAAAATGTTTTATTATCATTGGAGAGGCCATGCTGAAAGATATATAATTTATGTATATCTAAGTAGGTATGTATTTTTATTCTGATATCTAGTTTATGTAGTTTTTGTTTTCCTTTTTACTTTGTGTTATTTAGGCTTTTTGTAGTTTATTTTATGCACATATATAGACCCGTTTTTCTACTGCTTCTCCTATACCCGAAGGTTTGCTGGAAGAAATCTCTTACAGAAATAAGCTCACCTTTGTATATGTAATTTCTTATGTAATGTCCTGTTAAATGTCTTATGTGCAATAAAGTATAATAATAATAATAATAATAAATAATAGTGATGAAGTTTTCTCTCTACGGCTAATACTTTTCATGATATTATAATCTGTCGAAAAATAATTGTAGTCACGTGGCATCCGTGTGGTGACGGGTTAAGAATAGCGTCACTCCATTTCATTCTGTGGATGTCGTAGAAGGCGACTAAGGAAATCAATTACCAGGAGATGGGCAGCAGCGTCTTCCTGAGATTCCAACCGCATACTGCGATCGCCTACCCGCCTGCTAAGCGTGGCGATTATGGCAAAACTCTTCACGGTTAGGGAAAATCATGAGGGAGGCCTGTGTCCTGCAGTGGGCGGGGGATGGCTGATGATGATAATGAGTATGGCGTGGCACAATGCGCCGAACAAATCGGGCTCAAGCTATGACGTCAACCCGTGTTCGTAATGCATTATAATGTACGAAGCGTTTATCAATATTTGAGTTATCTCGTAAAGCAAGGTTTTAAGATTTACACCTTTATTTGCAAACTTACAGGCTTCAATAAAAAAATAAACTGAGTAAAAGTTATTAAAAGTAAATAACCTTGAAAAAAATAAGATTTTTTTTAAGTTTTTCTATAACTTAATGTATAAAAGCAATGTCACTGCAATCTAAGTTTGACTCAAGTTCCCCGTTTCAAAATTCCAAAAATCCCAAAAGGCCAAATAGAATTTTAAAAAAATACAGAAATTTATTATAAACAAAGGAATAAATCTAAAACCTGCAATTCCTGAAATACCTTATAACAAGTTGACTTAGTACTTATACTTAACAACTGACATCGGAAGACCGGCCAAACATTTTTTTTTTTGCCAAGTCTCACACAATAAACTGAGTTTGGTTAGAGTAGGTATAATACCCTAATACATAATTACAGCTTTAATAGCTTTTGCTACAATTTCTCATATCTAGATCTTTTTAGGGTTCCGTACCCAAAGGGTAAGGGACCCTATTACTAAGACTCCGCTGACCGTCCGTCCGTCCGTCCGTCCGTCCGTCCGTCCGTCCATCCGTCTGTCACCTGGCTGTATCTCATGAACCGTGATAGGTAGACAGATTAAATTTTTACAGGTGATGTATTTCTGTTGCCACTATAATAACAAATACTAAAAACCGAATAAAAACAAAATAAAATATTTTTTAGGGGAGGCTCCCATACAACAAACGTAATTTTTTGCTGTTTTTCGATCGATATTAATAATGGCAACAGGTAGACGCTTGAAATATTCAAATATTGTATTGTATATATAATGGTAGAGAACCCTTGGTGCGCGAGTCCGACTTGCGCTTGGCCGGTTTTTATGGTCAATTTTAGCCATTAGGACGCTTCGGATATAGGTTATTTTTTAACGTAATTCAAGCACAACTATGTTATTTTTACCCAAATTGTACACCAGCTTAAATCTAACAGCTTTAATGTAATGTTATTGCTTCACAATGTTTACTTTGCTGTCTCTGCCTATCTCTCCGGGTTACAGGCGTGAATTAGTGTAATGTAATGTATGTTCTCTGCAGTTGCACATTACCGCAGCTTTCGATCCATCACATGCGGCGCTCTTATCAACTCACACGCAAACGGCGCGCGCGCAGCGACAACGGACCGGCTGATTTGAATAATTGCGCGCCGCGGTTCACGCTGACGCATGCGCTGATCGTTGAGGAAGATACGCACACGCGGACTAGTATCGCCGGGATACTTAGGTACAGATGCCCGCAAACGTCTACATAGAACAATGAGCAGAAATCGATTATTTTCGGCGGAGTGAAGGTCCACGTGGTCCACACCTTGTTTTCCTCCTTGCGCAGCTTTTTGCTCAAGATGTTTGTCGGTATCTGTAAGTTCCAATAATGTACTCAGTGTATTAAATCGTGAAAGAGGGAAGATTCTACTTATTTTACCTGTTAAATAGTAGAGTACACGTGACCTCTCCGGGTGGTGTAAAATGAGTAAGTACCATTACTGGTGATAAGCCTAAGCCGCGGCTACCACCCATAAACTAACCACCCACCAGACAGAGTCAGACGCTGCGAATACTCTTCACTACAGTAAATAATGATTAATAATGAAACCTATATACGTCCCACTGTAAGGCACAAGCCTTCTCTCAGAGAGACTCAGAGAGTCACACTACACATCAACATACTCGTAAAATAAAATCGTCGAGCCCTTATTATGAGGAATGCGACATTATCGGAAGTAGCGAGATGGTCGCAAATCCGTATCTCAAGATATGACTTCATTGGGCTAACAAAGAGCCATACATTTCTAGCGATCATTACTCATGAGCGTTGGTAGCCTAGTGGGTAGAACATCGGACTCGGAAGCGAGAGACCCAGGTTCGATCCCCAGTGCGGGCATGTACCTATGACTTGGTTTTCTAAATTATGTACATTTGTGAAGTTACAGTAGCAATACCACACGCTAACGGTGAAGGAAAAACACCGTGAGGAAACCTGAGTGTCTGAGCTATTCACATACCTCAGCGCTTGAAATCGCCAATCCACGGTGGGCACGCGTGGTGATTAAGCCCATACTCTCTGCCTGAGAGAAGGCCTGTGCCCTACAGTGGGACGTATATAGGCTGCTTAAGTTTATTACTCTGTGGCAGGAAATTTTGAAACTATTCGAAAAAAGAACCGTATTTGTCGCCAGATTCGAGTGAATTGTCGGGCTCAAGCGCGACGTTGACGACCCTTCCGAACTTATCGCTGCTTCATAATAAGGGTCCAGGCTTACCCGAACTATTCCACAGCAATGACAATGACAAGCAACAAGTGTTCATATCATTAAAGGTAGTCAAGACTGTGCACAGTGCACGCAGGATGTCTGCGCCGCTGCTGAGCGCGTTCTCGATCTGATACCGTCACCGCACCCTTATAGCTTTCTACTGTTCGGTGGATACTGAAGCTATGGACATGAGGGACAACTTAAAACCCTAGCTGAAAACATTTTGTATTGTTCATTTATTATTATTATTATTATTTTTTTTTTTTTTATTGCACAAAGACAGTGTACAAAAGGTGGACTTAATGCTAATGGCATTTTCTAGCAGTCAACCTGCAGGAGGTACAGGAGAGGCAAAAATTGAGGCAGGCGTGCAAAAAAGAAAGATCACTAGATCACTATTATTTTATTATATTATTATTAAAGGATTTTATCCTTTTTTGCATTTAAACACACAGTTTTGCACATAGGCGAGCTCAATGCTACTTAGCATTATCTACCAGCTAACCTAAGTTATGAAGAAAGCATTAACAGGTATTGCAACTTACTCGTGAAATATTAAATATACTTACTAATTACTTATTATATAAAATATAATAGAGGGGAAATATTATACAAATACAACATAATAATAAATAAATACTTGGTACAATAAATAAATACATAAACCTACAGATTTAGGAAAGTGGTATTGTGATATACTTATAATAAATTAAGATTCATTTGACCGCCAATAATGAATTATTTGTTTGTCTGGTGCACTTCCCTCTCGGTTGGAAGACATTGAAATTATATTTGAAATATCAAATTTTAGAAATTGGAATTTGTATTTTGAAATTGATTTTAAGGAATAAGGCCACCAATTGTACCTTGATTTTATCTTGAGTGTTCATGTAATTTCCTGATATACAATAAAGAATATTCTAACCTTATCTAATCTTGGCTTTGTTGATCTCATTATGTATACGGCGGTTGCAGCGCATCGGTAGAACGCTTCCTCTCATTAGTGAGATTATGGGTTCTCAAATTTAGAAAATATATTTTGTAACGTATGTAAAGGTTATGCTCGGAATTTCTCTATAAGATCGAATCAGAAATGATGAGATCCGTAGACGAGCGAAAGTCGTCGACATAGCCCAGCGGATTAGTAGGTTGATGTGGCAGTGGGCGGGGCACATAGCACGCAGAACTGATGGCCGATGGGGCCGAAAAGTTCTCGAATGGAGACCACATATCGGCAAGCGCAGCGTAGGACGACCAGCCACAAGATGGATGCAGGCCGCTTCCAACCGGTCTTTTTGGAAATCCATGGAGGAGGCCTATGCCCAGCAGTGGACTTCTTGTGGCTGAATGATGATGATGATATGTGTCAACCGATCATTTTGAGTACCAGAAAATTAAATCCATTACTTAATCGAAAAAAAACGTCACTGAGAATAATTCACTAATCAATATTTTCTACTTTTGGCAAATTAAATCTTTACGAAAGAAAAATGATACAAAATACTGTTTTGCAAAAAGATGTTGACGACCACGACCTTCCACTTTTTTCCAAATCCACAGCTTACGTAGCCTGTAAGCACGTAAATGCAAAGCACTTTCTAGCAGTACACCCGCGGATTGCTAACACGCATTGTAATAGCAACACAACATACGGCCGGCCGGCCGGAAAGAAAACGTGCTCCCTTAGGCTCTAGGTCAGTGAGGAGGTTGGATAAAGGCACAGTGGGTTCTGAAGATAATGTGGCAGCCTCTATCTCCCATAGACTTGCAATTTACTTACAAATAAATACCATTACATGTTGAGACACCGGCTGTTTTGAAGCTGATTAGTGTAAATGTAAGTACTGGGCATAGATTCTGTCAATATGTTACAGTCTTGTGGTCGGCACCGGCCAACTCAATTATTCTTTCGCTATTTTTTATGTAGTCGATATGTTACAGCCAAAGTGATTAAATAGCTATTATACGTAATGACTGGTCATTATATATAATAGCCAAATTCACTAGACAAAGTACTAAATTATTATGCTAACGTTTTATTTTGGCAAGTGTTATATAGCAAATAATTGTTTGATTAAATTTATATTTCGCATTTTGTTTGTTAGGTCAGTACACATAAGCAAAAATAGGTTCGAAGTTCCTCTTCGAAACTTCGGGTGTTAGTTCTTTTTTTTTATATAAAAGCGAAAAAAAATATTTCACTAAAAAACTTAGTTTTGTGTCAAACTTAAACAAGGTTGGTGCATGGAAAAGTCATAGGTACCCTACATTATGATATTAATATGATATTAAATAAAATTGCTAGTAAATGTGATTAATTTTGTGTTAATTATCACTTTATCTAAACTGAGTAGACATTATATATAATGACCAGTCATTATGTATAATATCCAGATTTATTACTTTGGCTGTAACAGATATACATCGTACTGCAGGGCACAGGCCTTCTCTCATAGAGAGAAACACAGTACTTCCCGGGCTTCGAACCCACGACCTCTCGAATGAGAGGCCAGCATTCTGCCACCGCTTATTAAGTAACCAGCAATATTTCATGCATATTCCAGTGCACTAACATGCACTAGACAACATATCGCCGACCCGTTTCCATCGCGGAGGCTGAACAAACACAATTTCTCATTAGCCTGCATGCTACCGAGACTACCGACTACCGTGCGCAAGCGACGTGTGATCTGATAACGCTGCGCTGACGCAGCCGTTCCCGTCCCTTTATGCGTGCGTCTGAGATGAGATGGGATGCTCGTTTGATTGGTGGCCAGCGGCCATTTTGCTAACAAGATGGATTGGTTATAAAATGTTAAATGGAGAGACGGATAAATTAGACCAGTTGTTAAGTTATAAGTTCGCATAGAATTCAATTAAAAGATCATTTTTACTGACTGATTTGTCACGTCAGATTACCATTCTGGAGGTCGTGGGTTCAATTCTCATAGGGGGCCGCCACATATTTGTGCAAGTGGCCTCAGTCTAGGTATAGTTCCATGTTTCTAATGTCCTTGCCTGGTTGCTGAAGCACAGGTATCCTAGTTTTGGACGAGAACAAGAAGTTGTGTTGTGTGGAAGTTATTAGTAAGTACGAGGTATATATTATTTATAACTAAATCGCGTATTAGCGAAGGGCAAGATAAAAAGTACCCGTAATCGGCGCGCATGCATGCAACGAACGACTAATGAATGTTAATGAAGCGAAACAGTTTTATCAGGATCGTGGCAAGTGGCCTCTGCCTACCCTTGCGATACAGTCGTGAGTTTATGTAATGTAACTAAAGTAGAGAGCATGCGTGAATAATTTGATATGCTACCTATCGAGTGTGTTTTCAAATGGTAGTCAATTCAGTTCATACGTTTTCTAGAGTCTGTACAATGCCAACTCCTTCCTAACTATACTGCCTATAGATAGATAAATATATAGAGAACAATTTATTGCAAAACCAGAAGAAAGGATTACAAATTATTTTTTATAGCTAAGTATACATAAGATTAACCATACAAGCGCTATAGCACCTAGGTCATATTTTAAGGCAGCCAAAGTCCTAGTAATCCAGCCTCACACGCAGCTTTCCCCACACATTAATCAGCGTTATGCGCGTTACAGTTAGCGCTATAAATAAATCGGCGCACGCGCCCCCAGCGCATTACTCACGATACCGCACAGCGGTTACGCATGAAAATTTGTGGACATAATTACAAAAGTTGAAATCTGTTTTTTATCTAGGTTGTACGATTAAAGTTATTTAATTATTACATTATTATGTATCTTGAACATATACCTAAATACAGCCTGTATTGCGTATGGTCTATGACAACTACTTCCATGGTTTGGGACAGTTCTAACGGTACACTCACTCGGTTGAACCAGTTGACTACGTCATTCGTTGCTGGTTTTCCTATCAAAGTTGTATATTCTCAATGCATAGTAACCGATGCAAAGAGTAGACAGCTAACTTACAATTATGAGAATACACATAGATTGATAAAATATTTTCATAGTTCTTAAAAAGTACAATAGAGTTATAAATTGGCAGCCTTAATGCTGAGAATAATTTCGGACAATCTCGCGATAGAAAAGTGACTAAAACAAAAGACAAAAAACCATGAACGTTTTTCGAAAGCGTCCACTGTGTGCCGCGGCGCCCGCGCCGCCACGCGCTCATATATCGCTGTGCACTCTGCATTCCAATATAACGGTATGCTGTAGGTTGTAAAGGAGTTTCGGAAGTTGCAATGTATGGCAGTGGAACTCCGGTAGAGGAAAAAAAGAAGAAGAAGAAGAAGGGTTCCGTAGAAAGAGGGATTTTTTCTCTGCTTTACAGAACTAAACTTCATCAATGTAATTTTCAATGGATTTTGTACGAGGTTTTCTTTTTATAACTTGGTCGCCTATTATTCATTAACTTGTAAAGCTTACATAACCGCGATAGAAATCCTTATAACTTCATCATATTTGTTGTTGACCTTAATTTTTTCAACGTTTAGCCAGGAGAGAGGGGTGGCGGGGACGCCCTGCTCTAACAAAAATTTGCGCTTTTAAGCTTATTTATAGATTATCAAAAGGGACAATTTATCTAAAATTTAAAGTTTATTGAAAGGGAAAATTTATTGTTAAGTATATTCAGTGTTATGTAGAGGTTAAGTAAAGTTCAAAAACGTAAGAAAAAGCTATCAAAAAATCAGTCAGTTCACAAAGATACGGAAAGTACACAATATCTGCCACTAAAACATATAATATACGTGCAAGTTATTTACGCAGGCATTTCTATATTCATTGGCAAGTAGATTCAAGGCTGATCGAATGTGATGTAGTCTGATATTTATTGCAACTTTCCTCGGACTCAGATGATTCACAAAAACCTTAAAAATAATTTCTCAGTAAACGAATCAAAATGCAAAGTCGCGGCTTTTGACATTTGAAACGCGCGACTAGTATGCTGAAGTCGCCACTATGTTTGTCCTGTGCCGTCTTCTGCCAGTCGCCTGTCTAGAGCTCAAGCAGGTTCTTGGCCACCTCGTTCTACCATCGATATGTGGGGCCAATTGGTCTTCGGCCGCTTGGTAGCCCAAGGTATACCCTGGAGTAAGGTTCACGTTCCATTTTTTAAATACCTAATACAGTTCATTCAACAGTTGGCGTGCGTAACACTGGCGCTGCGGTCGCCTTAGGCGCGAGACACACAGATGGGACGTAGGGCGAGGGCGCGGTAAGATGTATATAGTCACAGACCAAAAGCAACCGCAGAGCAAGGACTGTGGTCTGTGACTCTATACATTTTGTATTTGTATTTAAAGATTTTATTAAAGAAGAAAATAAAAAATAGGTTGACAGATTTGCCAAACTGCGCAGCAGTTTATAGGCAGTTATTGACTTGTATAAGTGGCATTGTTGTAAACAATCTTTTCTCTGAAACATGTTGATGGCGAATTAAATAAGTTTTAGATATTACAAACACTCTTCCTTATGTGCCGTCTCCTGTTGGACGTTGGCAACAAAGGCTATAAATACAATATAAAACAACATTAAGTACCTAAGTATACCTTAAGTACCTAGGTATATAAAAAGAAGAGGGGAGGGGGAGGATTGGCTCGATCAGTCGTGTTAAGTAATCACAGCTGATCAAGCCATCTTACCGTGCCTTCCATCTTGTGCCTTAGCTCAACGCTCGACTCTCAAGCTCAATCTCTGCGGGACTCCCGCGCAAGTTGTAGGCTGTATTATAGCAGCACGATTTAAACACTTGAGATAGAACTGTCTGGGGTCTTAGCATCAAGGCAATTGATATACGGGATGAGCTAATTGAAGCCCTGTTCTAAATTGTCTACACAAATCTTAACCTTAACAAAGCTTTGAGACAAATAAGCAATGGTTTAACTAAGCATAAATTAATGAACCGTGTCGCGCCGGATTAAGAATAGCGTCACTCCATTTCTTTCCGTGGATGTCGTAGAAGGCGACTAAGAAAATCAATTACCAGGAGACGGGCAGCAGCGTCTTCCTGAGAGTCCAACCGCATACTGCGATCGCCAACCCGCCCGCCAAGCGTGGCGATTATGGCAAACCCCTCATGGTTAGGAAAACCGCGAGGGAGGCCTATGTCCTGCAGTGGGCGTTAAATGGCTGATGATGAGGATGATGAAATAAAAAACAAAAACCTACTTCAAAACACTAAAGCACTAAAACACAGAAATAATTTAAACGGATATGACCTTTAAATTCGAAGTAAGTACAAACATGTAGGTATTGTAGAAATATATTTTGTAGTCGGTGCTCAAAATGTATATGCTGGTCATTTAACTTGATCAATGACCAATGATTACCAATCGCCATAATAAAGAAAGTGCAACTGAGCCCTTAACTAGAACGACCACATGTTGTTAACACACAGATAATAATCGGATTGTTGGGAAACTGGGGTTAACGATGTCGCGGCAAACACTACGGTATCTTGTATCGGGGTACAGTGCGCCACAGCAGGCCAGTACAGTGGAATAATCCACTTTCTACAGGGTGTTATCGAATTCGTTTTTCAGTGGCAATTCTGACCATGATTTAGAACCTATGGCAAAGTTAAAAAAATGGTAGGTACTCGTACAAAAAACTTCGCTTTGTCATAAACAACCCACATCAGCACAAAGAGTTATAAAAATATGTATACAACAAAAAAGACATGTATAAGACATGTATATATGACATTGTGTTTGTCAATGTTGTATTTTTCAGTAAAATATTTTTTTACGTATAGATTACATTAGATTAGATTAATACCATAATTATAAAGATACATGAAAAGACTTAAATATCTAAGTTACACAGTACCCAACTGGCGGTCTTATCGCTAAAAGCGATCTTTTCCAGACAACCTTATAGATTTCACATAAGTATGTAACACGATGAAAACGTACACAATACCGAATAATATCACAATAAAAATAAATTCAAATTAAAATTCAAATATTTTATTCATTACACACAAACGGCCTTATTTATAAAAATACGATTCCTCTAAACCACTCCTAAGAGGCAGTTTATTTAATCTGTGGCTATGACTTTTCCTTGTAAAATCTCCACCACAGACTATTTTAATCGGCGTTGTAAGGACTCGTGTTTTTTATAAATAATATCAAAAATGTTTAATCAATGAATGTAAGAAAAAATGGTTTTAGTATACGTGCACCGCAGTGATTACGGAAGACTTATACTAAATTGCCAAAAGTTCTTATACTGTTGTATATAAAGTTCATATTGGCATCTTTTGCAGTAAATAAGGCAGTGGCGGCCAGTACAGATATAGCCACACCTAGGCTGGCGGAGAACTAATTCCTTAATTAAGTGTAAACTGAGCGAGCGCGTTACGGCGGTGCGTAGTTAAGGCACAATAGACGCAGAATAGACACCAACTTTCCGATACAAACAACAATAGACTCTATGTATCGTAAGATAGTAGGCCTTTTGCACTACAAAAATGTTTGCTCTGTAATTTTGAAAATAGAACATCAATTTCGTCTGAGGTTTTGCAGAAAACGCACTCCAGCCAGCATGTGGTAGCTTACAGGTATGCTATCTTATATATTACTTTTTATGGTTACGTACTTACCTACGAGATCTGTCTGTCTGTATGTTCCAGCCTAAAGAGTTTTAACTCTTGAACCGTAGTAAGTAGCTAGTTTTTTCTTAAACAATATGCGTCATTATTACAGTGTTATTACCCAACAAATAATAATAAAAAGATAATAATATTAAGAGCGGCTTTTATCAGCGCAGCTGACTCGCATGAAAACGATCGAATGAAAAGTGACGCTAACACAGTGCTAAGCGCTGCCAACACGTTTTTAAACGCTTGGCTATTATATCCGGGTTTACGTCGCGTTTTCATCGCATTTCCCTCTCGGTTGAAGCGATTCGGAAGCGATGCTAAATAATGTCTACGTTGACAAGGGCAAGGCTCCGTATACAAAACTGCGAGTCGGCGCGATGCGAATTCGCAACGCAGAAAACTGCGACACGAATTACTGCGACGCGTTTTCGTGCGGCGAGGCATCTCCCTTCCACGATTCGGGTGATCAATCATTCCTTCGACGACCGTCAACCGTACAGAATGTATTTTGTAAGCTTTTGAATGTATTGATAAGAAGATACAGGAAAAAAAAAAACAAAGAAGATTTTGGGTTCATCCATTTATTACTATTATGAACGCCGATGCGAATCAATTCGCAAGTTTCTGCGATGCGTCTTGTGGACTCCCAGATTTTTACGATGCGACATCGCATCGCAGTTTTGTGTACGGGCCCTAGACGGCATGGCGGCATAGAGAGAGCATCGCAGCGCTTCCGTTTTACGAATAGTATTTTAAATTCTTTGTGGGCGATGGCTCTTACGGTTGTCTCCATACATGAAAGTACCGTACCTAAAAGTTAAGGGACTCTATTATTAAGACTCCGCTGTCCGTCCGTCCGTCCTTTCGTCACCAGGCTGTATCTCATGAACCGTGATAGTTAGACAGTTGAAATTTTTACAGGTGATGTATTTCTGTCCAAAAGTCCAAAAAAGCTGGTGACAAACTAAACAGCAACCACCTTGGTTTAAAGCAACCTGTCAAGCCGGTCTTCGTATCAGAGACGCTTACGTCCAAAAACCAGAGACTATTTTTCATGGCAAGAACAGTGCAAAAGCAAGCCAACTACGCTTTTTGCTGGACATCTCATGGCGTCGTCTACCTTCGTAAGGAGGAAAACTCGCCGCAAATTAAGATTACCACTGAGGCTGACCTGGATGATCTTAGTAAGAACAAACAATGACTAACCGCGATGTCGCCATTACATACAAGTGCTCGCTCCTTGTTAGCCTTATATAATAAGATTGGCCTTTATATTTTTATTTTTTATGCAAAACTAAAAGACACACACAAAACTAGTACACACACTTACTACACACACAGTCACATTCACAACAGCCCATTCACCCATAATCAGTTGTAGTTTATTACCACATCACTATATGCAGTTATCTTGTTCAATTTTCCCAATACTTAAAATTCACCCCAATTAATACTATTATTGCTACCGATATAGACAATTCCAGTGGCATTGTATGTTATAATATTGATGATCCCTCAAAATGCTCCACAACGCTCCAACCAAATCACCTAAATTCAAACACACTCTGTGTGGTTACTTTAAATATCCGAAGCATCAGGCAAAACTTTGACATGTTCCTGGTTTTTGTTAGCAGGCTTGACATAACGGTGGATGTGTTCGTTCTGACAGAGTGTTGGTCTAGTGACAATTATTTACCACCAAATATATATGGATACAAAATGTTCCAAACAAAGAGAAACCTGAACCAAAACGACGGCGTAGTTGTCTATGCCCGTGACCAACTTGACGCTTCATCACATGAGCCCGATATTGTGGAGGGTAATTGTCTCATCGTTAATATATCAGATCAATACTCTCTTATAATAATATGTTCATACCGTCCACCATGCTTTCGTAATCCCTTGAACTATATTGATTCGCTCGGTATTATCTTAAGCAATATTCATTCTCAGAATATAATATTTACAGGTGACATCAACTTAGATATTCTTCCAGATAATATAAATGCGAATACTAACATATACCTTAACCTCATGGCTTCATACGGACTCAAACCAGGAATTGACCGTCCAACAAGGCAAAAGACCTGCATTGACCACTTTATGGTCAAAACACAAAAAAAATGCCAGACGCTCATCTTTGACGAACTAACCGACCATTCACCTATTCTCCTCTATATTGGCAACGCGCAAGTAACAAAATCTGCTACTATGCATGAAAAAGTCAAGGTTGATCTTCTGGCAATCCAGGAATGTTTGAAAGAAGAAATATGGGAGGATTATTTCTGCATTACTGACGTGAACAGGGCGGCGGAACGTCTAACCAATACTATCCAGGATTTAGTTAATAAAAATACCACTGTAGCTAAGATTCCACGAAAAAAATTGCCGCTTAAACCCTGGATCACAGTTGGAGTTGTTAGATCTATACGCAAAAGGGATAAACTGCACAAAAAAATGAGAAAAAAATTAAATGATGAGCAACTTAAAAATGAATATAAAACATATAGAAATAATTGTAACAGACTAATTAAAACATTAAAAAAACAATATTATGAAAAACAACTGGAAATTAACTCGGGAAATATTAAGGAAACATGGAGAATTATCAAAGAAGTGTGTAACATGAACAAGAATAAAGTTCCCTCAAATGAACTTCTAAGTATTAAAGATAGTAAGTTAGAATCTTTAGACGAGGTCAATAAGTACTTTTCCACAATAGGACATAATTTAGCTGAAACAACTCTTGACAAATTAAAAACTAGTGACAAAGATCTTGCAGCAAATAACAAAACAAAAAATGCCCCCGAATATTCGATGTCACTCTACTTGACTGACCCTAGTGAAATTGCAAGCATTATACGTGCTCTAAAATCTAATAGTGCCCCTGGATGGGATAGTATCACAACTTCTTTAATCAAAACTTTTTGTAACCTGCTAGCTGTACCAATCGCTTACCTCTGCAATCTTAGCATAGAGCATGGAATATTTCCTGTTCTATTTAAGAGTGCAATTATTTGCCCAATTTACAAATCTGGTGACAAATCTCAACCTACTAACTACCGGCCAATCTCCCTGCTGACCATACTTTCCAAAATCCTTGAAAAAGTTGTCAACTACGTCGAAAGTAATCATATGTTAGGAAATAATCAATTTGGATTTCGGTCAAACAAATCTACAGAAGACGCGAAACTTAAAAATAACCTATGGTTACCTTATAATAGCCTAGCAACCACTTGGTTTTGATTTTGTTGGTTCTTCTTGTATACCTAGTTTATCTTGATTTGTCTCTATTATTTTGCACTAATTTGCATTGTACTGTACACATATTTAAGGGAAGTCACTTGCTCCTGACGCACAGGTAATCCTAGTTTGGGAGCAAGGGTTTCAAATTGCATAGTGGCAAATTGTATTTCTCAATAAAGATATTTGTATTTGTATTTGTATTTGTTGCCGTTATAACAACAAATACTAAAAATTCAATAAAATAAATATTTAAGGGGGCTCCCATAAAACAAACGTGATTTTTTTGCCGTTTTTTGCTTGATATTAATAACTGCAACAGGTAGACGCTTGAAATATTCAAATGTTGTATAGATAACGGTACGGAACCCTTCGTGTGCGAGTCCTACTCGCACTTGGCCGGCTTTTCAAGGTTTTTGTTTTACTCTGTCGTAAAAACAGTTATACACACAAGTACCAAACTTTGTTAGAATTCTGGTTTTACTTAATTTGTTTAAATACGAGAGTTAATTTTCGTGAGCGTATTACCTTTACAAAGTTCAGTACCTAATTCAAAATGTTGACAATTAAGTTTGATACCTCTAAAGCTTCTGAATTCTGATACGTAATCTATTTCGGTGCCATTATAACACGGCCCGCATGTCGGTTTCCAAGTTCTGATTAAGACTGTTCTTACGTGGACCATGCTGACTCGCTCGCATAATTTAATAATTTTAGTGATTGTAATAAAATGAGTAAACTTTTGCTAAAGTCTGAGGGTTTGATAGATACTAAAATGGCGAACATTCAAGGCATATCTTTCTTATCCTGAACTAAGTTTTTGACTGAGAAAATTTGATTCCAAAATCAATAACTTTGGAAACAGCTTTTCTTCATTAAAAACTACACATAGAAAAAAAAATATTTAAAATGTATGTAGTTTTATTAGGCATCAAACCCTCAGACCACATTTATCAAAAGTTTAGTCATATTATTACAATACAAAAAAAATGTTAATTTGTGTGAATAAGACGGCATGCTCCACGTAAGAGTATTTGAAAGTCTTTGTGGGCGATGGCTCTTACGGGTGTCGCCATAAAGATAATTGAATCGTGTGATTTTAAAACAACACAAGTCACATGTGTTTTTAAAATAACACTTGCCCATTTTTTTTTTATTAAATTATTTACACCTACCTATTGACTTACATTAGAAAAAAAATTGTAGTTTATTCATACATAAATCAATATAATATGCTAAAATATTGCTGTTGATAATATGCTAAAATATTGCTGTTGTAGATATTAGTATTTGAATAAAACAGTTTTTTCTATTTCCTGCAAAGTTGTAATGAAAGGACATGTGTCGTTTTAAAATCACACGATTCAATTATAGAGCCTTAAAGATACAGGCTAGTTAGTGGTTTATAAGACAAGAATAGGTTGTGTTAGTTAGTACAGGGTTAATTACCTATATGTTTGTTTTAGAAAGGTGAAAAGCCCAGATTTTCCGAGAATATGAAAAAAACTAAACATTTACATTTGATATAACAAATTATACCTTTGAGGTTTGACACAAAGATTAAAATTGCCAATCCGCCAATCAATCACTTTCCAAGAGAAGTCAGGGCTATTTTCATAATGCGCAATTCCAGAAATACAATTACAGATTGTACTTGAAAAGAACTTTTGCTCGATGAGTCTTTTCTTAGAATTATATTTTTAGAAATAACAGGGATTACATCATTTTATGAAATTCGCGCTTTACGCACTCTCTACCAATGTTCGTAGCGTCCGATAAATCAGCGGGCTGCATAGAAGAAAATCCATTATATTTATGTAACACTATGGTTTGAAGCATAACTACTCAGATTAAAAAAAGCGCTTTAAAGCTTAATATGTCGCAAACGGAACCTTACACCAAAAAATGATCTTATTACACCCACAATATTTTTAAACGACCAATCTAACGATACCCCACACTAGGTGTAGGCGAGAAACAAAAATTGCATCCCCAATTTAAGTGCCCAAAAAATTTTTTTTTCTGAGATGTTATTTTAACGTTTTGTCAGCGTGATTAATATGTATCTCTACGTCAATTTTCAGTTTTTTCGTACTAGCTAGTCTCTGAGCTAGGCCGCGGGTAGACCGACCGACAGACAGACAGACAGACGGACCGGACCGCCATGGCGGAACTGTAAGGGTTCCTTGTCAACAACGGAACCCTAAAAAATGCATAAGCTCTACACATAATTAAGTTTATTCCGGAATCACTCAAATTTTTCTTGGTTCGAAACCTGATCGAACTCTTACGACAAACATTGAAATAAGGAATTCCGTAATTACCTAAGTTAATATAAAACGTATTAAATATACGTAACAGTCAAACAATATTACAGTTACCGCCTGCATAATCTTCTACTTACTTTGTATCTCGAGCTAATCTGCAGTAGCGTTTAAATCAACTACACAATGACACGGCAATATAACCGCTAAGGAATCCGCGAGCCCATTTGAGCTCCACACCTTATTCAATGAACCCTGCATACATTCATGCTAAGATAAGGCCCGTAATATCATATTACAAATAGTCCTCCTTTGGTGTCGCTCAGGATAGCAGGGCCGCGTTTGGTGAAACTACAATCGTAGTTTGATGTACATTGTCTGGAAGAAATTACTTTTAGTAATAAGGCCCGTAATATCATATTACGAATAGTCCTCCTTTGGTGTCGCTCAGGATAGCAGGGCCGCGTTTGGTGAAACTACAAACGTAGTTTGATGTACATTGTCTGGAAGAAATTACTTTTAATAATAACTAGTAGTTATAACTAGTAAATAAGGCCGCCAATAAAATTGTACTGTACTTTATTATTGTTTAAGTCTCCAATGTAATTCCTGGTGTGCATATAAAAATAATATTACATCTACCTACATTGCTGGCAGCAGCTGGATGAGGATGTCAGTGGACAGAAGGAAGTGGCGTGGCTTGGGGAGGCCTAAGTATAGCAGTGAACGAGTGCGTGCTGATTGATGTTTATTGCGTAGTCAATTATATGTAAAAAGTCCTCCTACTTATTAATTCTCATTTTGCATAATTTGTTTATGTTATTTTTTAAATCATCATCATCAGCCATTTTACGTCCACTGCCGGACATAGGCCTTCCCATGATTTTCTAACCATGAATGGTTTTGCCATAATCGCCACGCTTGGCAGGCGGAATGGCGATCGCGGTATGCGGTTGAAATCTCAGGAAGACGCTGCTGCCCGTTTCCTGGTAGGTAATTGATTTCCTTAGTCGCCTTCTACGACATCCACGGAAGGAAATGGAGTGACGCTATTCTTAATCCGGCGCCATATGGAAAAATATAAATCTTAAATCAAATTATAAAAAAAAATATAGGTATAAATATTGAATTGTTCACATCTTAGCTGAATACGTTATTTGTTAGGATTAACAATATTTTTTACAAAGGATTCATAACAAAATGTATCGGAAAAAGTCTCCAAAGGTCTAACTCTTTTAGATTTTGACTATTAAACATAATAAAAACCATTAAGCGGTTTTGCTACAAACATTATCAAATTCATATGACACACTATCAATTGCCGCAATAATAAAATTAAGCAAAATTTAAAATATGATCAAACAAAACTCACAGATATTGTGGTCCCCCATCTCGACGAACATACTTCTCACAAGCTTGTATCCTACCTACGCACTCCTGCACCTGTGACGTCACCACAATGGCCGCTGACAACCACCAATAAACTAAGCTTAACCTGTTCGATATTTATAGATCACACACCTTTCACATTTTATAGGATTCTCATCCCTAGCGCGTGCTAATAAAGGCGACAACTCGAGCCATTGGCGAATTGTTTGGCGTAAAATGTTCTCTTGATTGGGTTTACATGTTTTATTGCATAACTTGTGAATTAGTAATTTAGAAACTGGCCAGCTGGTAAATGAACAAAGAAAATAAAAAATAATCTCATACTACCTATTTAACACTGGCCACTAACAAAACGGAAGATCACGAAGAAGTAAACGTAACACAACAGCTGACTGTTATTATTCCTTAAAACGACTAAAAAGCCGGTACTGGCCAGTACCACGCGAGATGGATGAACTGCAAAGAGTTTTCAAATAAATAACGCCCCGGATCTCTGGAACGCCAAGTGAGTCGATCGGTTACGTTTAGACGTCGATTTGTGAGTCGCTCTCAAGCGGAATGTAGACGTCTACGTAAATATGTGGCAGTGGCTCGTGAGATGTGACGTATACGCACGCTAAGCTTAGTAAAGGGAAGTGCATAATAGTTTAGTAAAAGCCTTATTTCAGCAAAACATAGGCACTCGCATAACGTGCTAGCTCAATCTTTCGCTGTTGACTAAAAAGCTAAAAAATCCCCTGGTGAGCATCTCGAATCTCTCAAACGCGCTAGAAAGTGTTCTGTTTGACTTGCCAGGGGCAATTTCAGCAGTGAAAGTGTTTAATAGTTTCTTTATTTCTTTCAATCGATGTACGAAAAACCTTATTTTTATATGTAATTCCTGGTGTACATACAGTAAAGAATATTCTATCTAGCTATCTATCTTATTTTTTTAACGTAACATACACAAATAAGCAGCCTATACGTCTTATTGCAGGTCCTTCTCTAAGATAGAGTATGGGCTTAATCACCACTCGTGACCACCACGCATTGACTATTGACACCTCAGACACTCAGGTTTCCTCACGATGCTTTCCGTCAATGGAAATTTGTGAAAAGTATGATAACACTGTTTAAATCCTTTTAAGTTTAAAACCATTGTACCGCCATAAGATGAACAGCCTTTACTATAAGCACCCAAGTTTTCTCTTAGAGAGAGAGAGAGAGAGAGAGAGAGAGAGAGAGAGAGAGAGAGAGAGAGAGAGAACAGTGCAGTGAATGGTCAAAACAGAGTTCCGTTTATGATTAAGCCCTCTCCCTCTACATTTAATAGTAAGCTCTCACTCAATTTAGTTGAACATTGGCGATTTCAATTTGTGTACCATAATTTGAAATAAAATAAACCTCTTGAGAAATCTGAAGCGTGTAGGTGATGGTTACAATCGAAAATAAATCAACCTTTATATTTAAGTTGCAAAATCACCCGTAACGTAACTGGGTGAGTGCACGCATGTAAAGGTTGATCTGCTGTCGATTGTACGTCTTGAATAGATAGAGACGTCCTAATCCCAACTGATTAACTTCAACCTCAACCTAAACGGCGCCTTACATCAGCCACCGGCACAGTTGCCAATCCAAAACTACCTTAAACAGCCACCCTTTAAAGCCTAATCTCTCTCAGCACCAGCCTAAGGCTACCGGCCCACATGTCTCCGGCTGTCAGCGCTGATGTGTGTGCGGCTCGCGTTGCAAACTCCATTAGGGGCCGGAATTATGTCCTCTGTCGTGTCGCGGGCCTTCTACGTGGGGTCTGTCCGCCTGACGGTTATGGGCCACCGGATCGGAGTTATTGAACTGTGGAATAACTATGGGCAAAGTGGAGGGTTAGGGAGTTACCCGGAGCGGAGGCTGATTAAATATCGACAGCTAGCAGTTTTTTTTTTTTTTTTTTTTTTTTTTTTTTTTTTTTTTTTTTTTTTTTTTTTTTTGAATTGATTTATTCAGAAAAGTTTAACAATTTACTTATCCTATTTTAGCATAGTTGGAGAGAATGTAATTTTATTTAACTAATGATAGGATTAGAACGATGATGTCTGTACTAGTTATAAAACTGTATGACAGACAGCAACGCCTTCCTTCTGCGAAAGTTAGCTATTTTATTACATTGCTGTTTGAGTATTTACTGATGTATGCTAGTTACAAGCTACCACAGATGACAATGTATGAGTGGTACAGTGTGTGTGTGTGTGTGTGTGCGAGTGAGTGTGTGTTGTGTGTTTGTTGTGTGTGTGTGTGTGTGTGTTGGTGTGGGTGTGTGTGTGTGTGTGTGTGTGTGTGTGTGTGTGTGTGTGTGTGTGTGTGTGTGTGTGTGTGTGTGTGTGTGTGTGTGTGTGTGTGTGTGTGTGTGTGTTAGCACCTCATCGGTGACCTTCTCGCGGCCATATAACGTAAAAAAAAATATATCATGTTATCTTTAGTCGATGGTTTTCCTAAAACCCAATAAATAAATAATTGATTAAGTACTATTTAGATAGCCCGGGACAAGCGTACCCTTAAGACTGTTCTTACGTGGAACATGCTGTCTTGCTCGCACAATTTGACATTGTTGGTTAACATTTTTAGTTATTGCAATCATCATCAACCCATTATGTCCCCACCGAGGGGCACGGGTCTCTTCCCTGAGGAAGGTATAGGCCATACTCCACCACGGGGGCCAAGTCCGGATTGGTGGAGGCTTGTAGACTAGTGGCTCGTCTACTGTCAGAAGTTTTCAAGCCGCCCTAAGGCCTCTGACTTGGCTTAACGACTGCCATCTATCGACGGCAGCCGGCACCAACAGCTTAACGTGCCTTGCGAAGCACGGAACCGCTCGGAAAAATGCCACTAGCGTTAGGCATAGACGGCGACCCATCCATGCACTGAACGCGCCCTGTGTTGCTTAACCTTCGTGATCGTTTAAGATCACTCAGGCAGCCGGGGCTACGAGCGATTCTACGAGTTATTGCAATAAAATGAGTATATTTTGATGAACGTGGTCTGAGGGTTTGACGGATAATGAAATTGCGGATATTCAAGGCATACTTTTCTTACTCTCTAGTAAGTTTTTGACTGAGAAGATATGATTCCAAAATTGATAATTTTGGAGAAAACTGTTCTTTATTAAGAACAACGTAGGAAAAGAAAACTATATTTGAAATGTCCGTAATTTAATTATACATCGAACCCTCAGAACAACTTTATCAAAAGATAACTCATTTTATTGCAATAATTAAAAATGTTCAGTGTTGCGGGCGAGACAGCATGCTTTACGTAAGAACAGCCTTAAGAGTGTTCAAGTAGATTTGGAACTTCGAAAGTTTGAGTTTTATTTTATGCTAGTAAATAGATACTTACTGTATCCCGCTACTGCTGGAGCTAACTGGCGCCACAAATGGAAAAAACATATGTACTTTTATAATACGTTTTTTCAAATGAACGGGATAAATCTCAATGATGGTGAAAGCTATTTTTAGAATACAGAACCTGCGGCCAACAACCCGGGGCCATAAAGCAGTTTTGCCAAAAATGGCCGTTTTAAGCCAAAATCGCTTGAAATTCTGGGTTACTGATATTATACGTTCTAGGCTGTAGGCTCTAAAAATAGCTATCACAAGTTTTAAAAATGAAGATCTTCAGTTTTTGCAAAAACGTGCTATAAGAGAAGATATGATTTTGTTTCACGCGCGAGTTAGCACCTGGTCGAATCTTTAAAGAAGTGTGGAAGTTGAAAGGGATGCCTGTTAAGATACGGTATCAAGGAGGGGCATAAGTTATTCAGGGTGTTAAAAAATTCCTGTAAATAATTTCTGGTGTGCAATAAAGTCATCATCATCATCATCATCAGCCATTCGACGCCCACTGCAGGAGATAGGCCTCCTTCGTGGTTTTCATAACCATGAGGGGTTTTGCCAATCGCCACGCTTGGCACGGGTCGGCGATCGCAGTAACAAAAAGGTTATGGCTTCATTGGACGCCGTAACGCATCCGTGATCTAGAATCAACTGTAGTTTTGTTAGACCTGGGGCGCCGTTACGTAATTTTTCCTCTGTATGAACTCATCCGTTTGTGACCTACTCCGAACTGTGTAATACATAATATTATGAAAACCGATGAGTTATAATTTGAAACTTCCGAAACATCATTGAATTTCGAACACAAAACGTCAAATAACCTAACGTTGTAAACAGTTGTGGAATAGGCTGGATGAAGTCCTATGAAATGTTCTATATACATTTAAGTCATGTTGCTCTTCTAAGAATTCACAACAAGCCTACCTTTATATTATTAGAACGTATAAGCTAGCTATACTGAGTAATCAATGCTCACATATAAAGGCAGCGGACACAGCATTTCCTCAGAAACCGACATGATATCAGCGTATGCTAATACGGCGAGAAATTGACACCAATTGTCAATGGCCAATACGACCGATAAGCGAGGAATGAACGCTAAAAGGCTGCCCAGTTAGTGCTCAGTTAACCTAAGTTGGGCCATAAAATGCGCAAGCATCTGGGCCAGAAGGGCCTAGCTAATGTCGACCTAGAGTTTTGTACCACTTATATTAATGTACTTAAAAAAACTTACTGCCGTTACATGGACGTATTTTTTTTGATGTATCAAAATTTACAATTGCAAACAGCACATCTTACTCAGCCACTGTTTTAGCCCCTTTTAGACTGGTTTTGGCAAGCCTCTTACTTGCATATTCTCACATTTTTATAATTGCAAAATAATGAATATACTTTTGAAAAATGTGGTTTGAGTTGCCGCTAGTAAGTAAGTTCAGGGACATTCAAAGATTTTTTTTGATAGAGAGAATTGGCTACTGAAATAATGAACTTCAAACGCCATCTTTATTAAAATCTAAATATATAACAATGAAAACGTGTCTAAAATATCCATAATTGTATTATCCAGTGACGCCTTAATTTACCATACAAACATTAGGTATTGCAAATAAACTTTAGGGCTACAAATTCTCTGTTGACTTTCGCATCAGCCACTTCATTGTAGTATGTCGTAACACTGCAAGTGGCTCTAAGGCCGATTGTATTTATGAGTCTAATCGTGTGATTAATACGTCTCTGCCGGTGTCGGTGTCGAATGAAATATATGTAAAGGCACAGAGGTGTTATCCGGCAACGATTTGTCCGTGTATTTAAGTATGGTATTTATTAGGTTTTATCCGACGCTAGGAAACTCGAGATCCGGTGCTGTGGTCATTGACTAGATTCTTAATCTGCGAAAGGGTTTTCTTGTACCTTATTTAAACTATTTAAACTAACATGATACATTTGGTGACAATCGCATGTATATTTTTATTGTTAAATTTCCATTTTTTTTTTCAATGAATTAAGAAATTGGAGAATTGAACTAAGTAAACACGTGCTAGTCAGCCTCGTCCGATTAAAAAAAATAATGAGACAGAACGATACCTAATATTGATAGTTTTAATTCAGAAGCCGGCGAAAAGGATGACCGTATTGAGATAGCGCAAAGCACAGGGAGAGAGATAGCATCATTAGGCAGCTGGCTCACTTTGGGTTACTGAGCCATTGAGAACTAATGAATAAACATAAACATAAACATTTACATACAGGCACATTAATTCTGGCCCCACACTAGGATACCCTGTGTCGTGGGAACCAGAAACAACGACATCACAAACACGTAAACATCCAAGACCTGGGTTTTTTTTTGTCCTCAGCCGGGATTCGAACCCGGGACCTCTCGCATGGTATGCAGATGCACTACCGCTGCGCCACGAGGTCGTCGAGGATATGAAATAATACACCTATCTACCTAGGTAAATCATAGCTAACCAATGTCTCCACAAGTCATCACAAGGCTTGGTAAGTACAAGAGAAACCGCAAAGTCATACGGTCACGAACAAGACCAAAAAATGATAATAACGTCTCACAATAATACAATAACTCGAGACACCAAAAACAATTTGCGACAAAAATGATGTCAGGCATAATCAAAGGCTAGGTAAATTATTATGACGAAAATTTTGTTAAATTATAATACAGGAGCACAGAAATGTGTCTAGGTAATTCTAGGGACGCGGCTCTGTGAATGTTTTCTATTAGCACTTTTGTGGTTTTAAGCTGCGACTGTAGAGCAGAGCTGAGAGGGTGTGCACTGCGCGGCTGCCAATGATAACATTATTATTAAATAGAAACCTGTCTGCAGAATACAACAAACAGTGCAAGCCATGCGAGCAGCGAGCGTGGGCGAAAGCTGGTCGGAAATATTAACTAAGACAGGTGACAAGGAAGGCAGAGAACACTTGGACAGTTGGTTTTGCAGTGCACGTTTAGAATTTAAGGATATAACCAAGTCAGACATGTTGAGAACTCTATTGCAATTAGTTTTTGTGCAAAAATTTAGATCTCGCATTTTGTAAGAATTATGGAGCACTTGTTTAGAGTGTTTAGAGATAGTGTGTTGAATGTTTGATTATACTAAAAAATACATTTTTATTTTTATGAAGAAGACGGTTTTTGGGCTTTCAGGAAACGAAATAACGGTGCGAACAGTTTCATAATAATTTCAATGGTGAAAGTCACTCGAAAGTAAGTACCGTCACTTCATAATGTAAAAATCGACATAATTATAGCGGCAAGATTTGACTTTTGCCACCATCTTGTTCACAATAATCTTTAACAGACAGAATTGTACGACAAAAGTTAAACCTCTAAACTCCAGTAGCTTCTTCACCCCTCGACACCCGCCACCCGCTCCAACCACCGCCACCTGATGCAGCAAGCCCTCACCGCCTGCTAGGACAGCATTCCGCGCAGCCGCAGCCTAGGCTGAGATTAATCACAATTATGTGACAGCGCGCCGCGACGCACGACTCGCGGCGCCCACCTTTACGGCGCAGTGTGTGATGCAGAGACAGCGGACGGAATAGGAGCAGACGAGGTCAGCGTTGCAAGCGCGGGAGGATATGATGACTGATGGTTAAGAGTCTGACTACATACTGGTAGCAGTGAGGTAGTGAAAACAACAAGAAGCCTTGCGGGTTGTTATACTATCAAGAAAACTCAGATCCTCCTTATATCAAAGAAAACTCAGCATCCTAGTCTGTAACGAGGCAGTAACTCTTCATCTAGTGGCTATTAGGTTTAGCCGGGACAAGCACAGGCGCTATTGTTTACGGGTAGGGCTTCTCAAACTTTTTTCTTGACCTCCTATTTGAAGAAAACCTATGATTTCATATGTCGGTCATAGGCACAGAATTTCGTTTAGAGCGGTTATATTTTGCGTGAAATCGTGTAAACAGCTGATGATGCCCTTATGACGATTTGACAATTTTAAAATTGACCCAAATTAATAATTACGTGTGGCACAGGTGCGAGTACGAGTATGGAGCATAAAGTTGTGCCTAAAAGTGCAACCTCTAGATTGAAAAAAAAAAACCTTGTTTATACGTACAATCCTACGTGAATGAAGTTGCAGGTGCAGCTAACACTAAATACTTATACCATGTTACATGACGCATCACTTTAGAAGATACGCTAATCATTAGCGCTCGCGCTCTTTTTCTCACAAAGCTCGCGTATTTTTTCACAAGACAAACTTGGCTGTTGACTACCTAATGCAATACTCGGTTTGTTACGCGTTACAACACATCGTCTCTGCAGACAGGATATCGACACCCTGAGGCAGAGGCGGCTCGTGACTTTATTTTATGGGTGTTCACAAAAAGATTGATTATACTTGCTAGTTGGGCAACTTGTTCGGGTTTAAATACACGCGTAAAAGTTTTAGTTTTTGAAGCCTTTGATTTTAGGTCAAGACGCTTTTCTAAAGTCTTTTCACAGTTTTTAATATAACATACATTGCCATTTTCAGCACAAATAACGCACAGAAACTAATTTAAATAGCGGAATAACACAAAACTGTCGTAGATATTCGCGCAAAATGAACGATGTGATTACTTGATTAGATTGGTGGGACGCGTTTGTTTGTTTACGTATAAGATCGCTCAGCTCAAAATTAGCTGCACTGTGCGTGCACCGCATTGTCACCTCGCCCTATTTGGCAACGTAGCGCATGAGCGGCGCTCCAGATTAGGCTCATTTCTCATATGAAATCTTTTGTTTCACGTACCGGGCCGTTCCAATGTTTCTCTTTCGCACTCATTGAATTTAGTACTAGGCATTGTACTGAATTTTGTTTTATAGGAGCGCAATCGCTGGCGCTCCACTCGGTAACAACTTGACACCAAATCTTATGCTTGAAAACATTTCAACTTCGTACATAATTATTTCTAGTAAATTACTATAATGTGTGTAGGTCTTTGTGTGCATAGGTTTAAAAATTTATAGTTGGTAGGTAGCAGATAAAATTTTAATTTTTTATTACGTATGTACTTAGTTACTTATTTTTGTGGGAGTGCACTGCACCAGCGCTCTATAAGACGAGCCGCCTCTGCCCTGAGGCGTACGGGCGTCTCGTTGAGCAGCCCTGACCCCAGGCAGGAAGCATCAGTGGTCAGGATCCGATGGTATCGCCCCAAGCGAGGCGGGGTGATATATTTCTCGCGTGAGGCGACCGTGGTGGCCCCGGGAGATGTCAGCGCTCGCGCTCTTTTGTTTTCAGCGATCGGCGGCGCTCGCTAATCGTCGGCGTAGCTCGGGTGCGGGAAATGACGTTTGGATAAGTATGGTTTCCTTGATGCTCTTTTGTTTTCAGCGATCTCGAAGCTCGAGTGACGTTCTGGTAAGTTCGGTTTCGTTGATGCTCTTTTGTTTATGTCTTTTCTGTTAGTTTGGATTTTCTTGTTTGTTTTTAATATTGTATAGCTAATACGTAAGGAAGTACCTAATTTACGGACAGACAGAATCACTAAAGTTTCAGTGTGTTTTTTTTTTGTTTGTTTATCGTTTCTACTTAATCCGCACACTATCCAGATGCATGTTGTGTATTATTAAAAGGTTCATTATGAAACAATTCAGTAATCAGCAGTGTCTTAATTAAATTTTTAAAATTTATCCAGCATAATAAGGCTTTAATGAAAGGACAATGACTTTGTTTTCTAAATTATGTTTATTTGTAAAGTGGTAGTAGTAATACCACTCGCCAACTGTGAAGGAAAACATGATGAGGATGATGCCGTAAGTGTTAACAAAACTCAGCGCTTTAAAAGGCCAATCCCCGGTGAGCATGTGTCAGAGAGAAGGTATGTTGTGTGATCGCTATGTGAACTCCCCAGACAGTGAGAGGTTTCCTCACAATACTTTCCTTCACAGTTTCCCAAGTTTCACCGTTTTCAGATTCAAGTACGTAAATACACAGAAATAAATCAAGCCAGAGCTGAATTTAAAGTACTTGTTGTTTAGCATGTTGCCACTTTCTCTCAAAAGATAATAATATGTGAGTGTAGTGTGCATTTACCTTGTTAGAGTGTACAGTTAGTTTAATCCGCCTCAGAGCCGGTACCTAAGCTCTCTTTACCCAGAAGGTGTATATTGTTCTCTGCATATGGTGTTGCTAACACTGCGCTTACTTATCTCGATATACCAAGAGCATTTTGCTTTGTGTGAGCTCGATGAAGCGTCGATATCAATAAAAGTACTTTATTGTACCAAAAAATATTTTTCACGGTTATTGTGCGAGCTTAATACTAGGTAGTATTTTTTTCAGCGACCCTATCGTAATGTGAACAACAAATAATTTTGAAATATTTTATTCGTTATAAAAACAAAATGTTTACTTAATGAACGTCAAAGTTGTTAGTTTCACAATTAATAGACTAAGTGGAGAAAAAGTGAACAAAGAAACTCCACCTCTTGTCTTTAATTTAACTTAATGAACAGAGTTTTAACTTAAAAAATCGCTGCATTTGACCGTTCGTGTCAAACATTATTAAATAGAACTAAACCGAACAGAGAAAAGCATAAGAAATAAATATGTTATGGTATTTTTTTTAATCCTAATTTTGAGCTTATAAGCGTCAAGTCCAGGGAATAGCTAGTAAAAAAATGTTCCCGACAAATACTAGTTTCGCAACTCTTTCTGGTATTATCAGCAGAACTAGCTATACTAGGAGAATAGTGAGCCGAGCACAATATAATCAAGTAGAGAAATTGAAAATTCCTAGTTCACTATTCTGCGAGTTCTCCTTCCTGGAATCTTCAAAATGTTTCAATGCTCACAAAATACTAGCGCTTATATTTTGTTTCCAGTGTACTCCCAACCTTAATGCAGGTTGCACCTTAATGTAGCACTAGCCGCGAGCTCCCAACATTCTCAGATGATATAATAAGATTTCACTCTTGGATATTGCAATGTAACACCGCGCCACGCCATTTGCATTAAATATTACTACACACCCTGTGTATGACTGTTATTGTTTGAGAGGCTGTTTTAGTAGGCACCTTTGTGTTGTGGCTTGTGGATGAGGCGAAAGAGGTTTTTGATTTGATTGCTTCACTGGTAGCAAGCTTGCTTAGCAATTCAGGGGTTGAAGGTTCGATACGTGCTGGAGGCCGCTGTTGTTTAGTTTGTGGAAATATCGACTGTTTGGGTGTTTTTTTCCATGTTTGTGGACATTTCTGGTTACCAAAATATGTCTTAATTTGGGGTATTACAGATGTTGTGCTATTACAACACACCAACGATCTCTTGATACTCTTCTACTCTATATTATGCTTTGTATTCTGACGACAAATAATAAAAAACGCTGAAACGCTAGTGCGAAACCCTTGCTGCACGAGTCCGACACGCACTTGGCTGGTTTTTTTATGGCCCCCCGAGGATTCCGCGAATGTCAGATTTGTGAAGATTACAAGCGTTTTTTTCCGCAAGAGCCAACGTCTACGCCTTAAGTTTCGGTCACATACATACATACTCGTACATAAACAGCCTATATATGTCCCACTGTAGGACACAGGCCTTCTCTCAGGGAGAGAGTATGGGCTTAATCACCACGCGTGCCCACCGCAGATTGGCGATTTCAAGCGCTGAGGTATGTGAATAGCTCAGACACTCAGGTTTCCTCACGATGTTTTCCTTCACCGTTAGCGAGTGGTATTGCTACTATAACTTCACAAATGTACATAACTTAGAAAACCAAGTCATAGGTACATGCCTGCACCGGGGATCGAACCTGGGTCTCCCACTTCCTAGTCCGAGGTTCTACCCACTAGGCTACCACCGCCCACCAGTTTCGGTCACACACAGCGACTAATCGCTGCGAGTGCACTCGCCACACACAGCGAGTTCTACACGAGAATTTCGACAATCCGGCGACATACTAGCAAATGAATCTATTCGCAGCGAATAGTCTGTCACACACAGCGAATACTCGCGGCGAGTAGGCATTCGCAGCGATTAGTCGCTGTGTGTGACGGAAGCTTTAGGTAAGTAAGTATGTTTATCCATTTGTAAGTATATTGCACAGATTAAGAAAAGCATTTATTTGTGAAAATTTCGTCGACACAATGTCGACAGAAACCGTTAAGAAAACAGATAAGAGCCTATTCGCAAGATGACTTTTTTATGCTCAAATCCATGGATATTCCAGTGCCAGATTGGGTAATCTGTAATTTGGCAAGTTAATCCGTTACCCGGGAATCGAATTCAATACCTCCCAAAGAGCAACACCAGCCCAGCCCTTCTCTCACGGAGCAGATAATTCAAATTCCACCTTAATTATTTGCTTTAGTTACTGAAATTATGACTATATCGCTTGTTGGCCCCGAGTGGGCGGCGTTGAAATATTCATTTTCGTGTTAATATAATAGCGAGAGCAGAAATTGTCAGCGACTAGCTTGCGCTTCTGACTTTGCTTAAGCTTAAATTGTACAAAAAGATCTCAATTGTACAGACAGCAGGTACCTATTTTTTTGTCATGATAACAATGATATCTATTTTTCGTAGATAGTATTTGATACAAAAAGTGGACTGTAACTTTTTTTAAATTTGCAAAATATTTACTTTAGCGACGAGCCGTTTAGGCTTTAAGAGAGTCCGAGGGAAATAGACGGATAAAAGCGGCACATGTCGAACCATGTTTCCTTAGAAAATAACTAAGCGTTTTTGTTAATACACAAACAGCAATGTTTGTGGATAGCTAGTCAAGTTTGCTAACTTTGTTTGATCAAAATTAACCGTTTAAATTGGTTATCAAAATCCGCACATTATCAAAGTTCGCATACTTGGCATGTGTAGGCGGCAGGCCTCTGCTGGTCGGAGTTTAAGGCCTGTGTATGCCTCTTCGCACGTATATCAGCCAGATGCAGGAACGAGACTTGGTAATAATCATCATAAGCAGCCTATATACGTCCTACTGTAGGGTACAGGCCTTCTCTCAGGGAGAGAGTATGGGCTTAATCACCACAGGTGCCCACCGCGGATTGGCTATTTCAAGTGCTGAGGTATGTGAATAGCTCAGACATTCAGGTTTATTTCACGATGTTTTCCTTCACCGTTAGCGAGTGGTATTGCTACTATAACTTGACAAATGTACATAACTTAGAAAATAAAGTCATAGGTACATGCCCGCACTGGGAATCGAACCTGGGTCTCTCGCTTCCGAATCCAATGTTGTACCTACTAGGCTACCGCCGCCGTACTGATAATAATCATCTCTACTTAGCAGAGTTCACATGTCTGTTACAAGTTTACGTGAAGCGTTTACTTGAAAACTCATTTAGTTTTTATCAAAAATAACCGATATGCAATTGATCCAAAATTGAATAAGCCAACATGATATATAAGAATCTGTTACATTTACAGAATCATATGATAATCAAATTGTAACGTTCAGAATAGTACGTTTTATAAAAAATCGTTGCTGTATGAAATATTCTTTGTGCAAAGTAGTACGTATGCGTAAGTACTTGCAGATCGTATAGACGCACACCGCAAATGAATCTTGGTGAATAATATTTAATTACCCTTCAGAGGACACTGCAACAGACTAACTGACCAACCTTTTACATTTTTATATGTTAATATGGAAAGCCTTAGTACCCAAGATGTTTCAATTTGGACCTAATTATAGCAGCGGTGGCTACGCAACTCGTTTTATGTTACATATTTATCGTGCAAATTAGCTAATTTATATTGTTTGGACAGATAATTGAATCTTTGTGGCTGGTAAGTATTGGTTAATTGCACGACAGCGCCATTATTATAACTGTACACACGGTAGCAGGTCAAACTGTGCCTTTGACTATAGACCGATTTTATAAAAGCGTAGTATGTATATACTACTGTCCGACTACCCGATTCATTCGATTGATCGGTCCAAGTATAGCCGATTCAAGTATTTGAATCGGGTATACTTGGACCGATCAATCGAATGAATCGGGTTTTCGGACAGTGACGCCGCATAAGAGTTGTATTCAAATATGGTTGGTTTCAAATATTGACAATTACAATTCAAAATCTTCCCAAAATGCCCACTACTTTCGTAAGTATATGTGAGCGAGTTAATTTTTTCTACCTATTAAACTTTCTCAGTTCTCATTAGTGGGCAATCAGCCATCGTAAAGTTCTTTTTTAGAACGGCTTTTTAGAACAAAATCAGCCACTATGTAAAATACTGGCCAGTTTCTCAACCAACATAAAAAATACGAATAAAAAATAATCTCATCCCATAATAATCTTTGCATGCCGCGCGTCGTGTGCGCGCGAGTGGATCGTGCGTCCCGTGACGTGTGTATTTATAGGCGCCGGCGCAGCGTCCGGACATGGGTCAGAGCGCGAATGTGACCTAAATGTTGCGCGTACCACCTTCTAGGGACGAACTTCGCGAAATTAAAGACATTACGAATCTTTTTGGCTTACAGAAAAACAGTATAAGGATGTATCTATGTAGGCCCTATAGGGTTTTTTTAAGGAAAGGATAGTAGCGTAGGACGCCCATCAGCTCGCTGGACCAACGATCTGAGACAGATTGCTGGCAGCGGCTGGATGAGGATGACCGAGGACTGAAAGAAGTGGCGCGCCTAGGGGAAGGCTTATGTCCCGTAGTAGACGATTACAAGTTGATTGATTATAGTATTTTCTTTGATTTAGTACGGCATTCATCGCGACAGTCCGTCTTACAATTAGCCAGTTTTTAAAATTATTGTTGTGTAATTATATTGTTTATAATATTTATATCACCACATCAAGGGTTGGCTGGAAGAGATTTCTGCTGAAATTAGCTATAGATAAGCAAGTTGTGTTTTATTTATGTCTTTTTATGTGTGCAATAAAGTATAAAGTAAAGTATACTGTGCACTGTAGTTTGACGCTAGCGATTTTTTTTACGGCAGAGCCAACACACAAAAAAGCGTTAAAATGTAGGCTTCTTGTACGGAACCTCATTTAGTTTTTAAGGTTTTTTTATTTCTTGTCGGATAATCCATAACATTCCTATATTCTGTAAAAAATCGACTCGCTACCGACAGACAGGATTCGAAACTGAGTCCGGTTGACACTGTTTTGGGTACATAACAATAAAAACAAAAAGAAATATAAACCGCGAAGGTTTTATTTAATTTTCAAATACTCAGAAGCGAGGCTTTGCGTGTGTCTGCTCCGACTGATACAATAGTATTGTGCATGCGTGGTCCTCTATAGCAACTTCAAGTTGCGAAAGAGAACAAGATCCTAAAGCAAGAAAGCCGTTCCATTTTCAAATTCGCTTCAGCGTGTTCACATCAACGTTATTGAGTGTCATGAACCACATGATGACTGTACAACTTTGATTTATCACATATGTGACTGGCTGAAAAATAATGTTTGAAAAGAAGAAGATTTTGATGCAAGAAGTCCGTTCCATTTTCAAATTCACTTCAGCGTGTTCATATCGACGTTATTGAATATCACGAGTCATAAGACATGATATGATAACTGTACAACGGTGATTTACCTATAACACATAACATGATTATGACTGGCTGAAAACTAGACTTTTAGAATAAGAAGATCATGATGCAAGAAGGCCGTTCCATTTTAAAATTCGCTTCAGCGAGTTCGCACCGATGCTATTGGCGATCACGAGCCGCGTGTCCGCTTATTAACGCTACAGGGGCGATATATCACGCGCCGCCCTCACACGGCCGCGCAGTCGCGCGATGTATAGAAGCGATTGCAGAGAGCTACAGGGGTAGAGGCGAGCATGCCACTATTATAATTGCTTTATAAAAAGAACAAGATTCTAAAGCAAGAAGGTCGTTTCATAAAGTTCCTAGAGTCAAAGTATAAAAAGTTGATTTGCTCTACTTTATAAGCCAGTGTTTTTTATGGCTTTGCATGCGCTGGAATGCAGGGACGGAATTATGCTTTTTATGCAGAATTAGAGGTGAGTACAGAATTGACCAATACAATCAATTTAGGCCCCTTTTCATTGAGATTACTTCGTTGTGAATGTCATGATACCCATCAGGATCAAACTACTAAGCAGAGCAATTTTTGTCAGGATTTTTTTTAAAACTTTTAACTCAAGTCTGATAATTTTTCCTGGTAGGTATAAGGTAAATATTTTACTCAATTCGACTAATTTTGCCAAAATTACATTGTCTTTCTTCGTGTTCAAAGCGTTAAATTCTTTTAAAAAGTCCCGTATAGACCAATCGCTACCTACGTATCCTTACTTGACGTACACCTATAAAACAGTGCCATATCTAAGCCTTCCGCGGCCCATGGCCACCAGATAGATTTCTATAGCATTGTAGAGCAAGAAGGAAGAGATTTATTTATAGTGGTCCGAGCTGCCGATTTATCTCGGCATCGTGCCGGCCGTCCAGCTATCGGACCGAGGCATCCCGATTCGAATCTCCTCGACGTGAGCGTTCGATGTGGAATTTACGGGAAGGATGACGCGAATGAGGGTGTTCGGGAATGCTTCATCATCATCATCAGCCATTTGACGCCCACTTCAGGGCATAGGCTCCCCTCATGTTTTTCCAAGCTTCCCGGTCTTGTGCCGTCCGCATACAGCGACTCCCCGCCACCGTAACTAGGTTGTCAGACCATCTGGTGGGGGGCCTGCCCACGCTGCGTCATCCGGTCCGCGGTCGCCAGGTCAGAACTTTTTCGCTCCAACGGGCATCAGTTCTCCAAGCTATGTGCTCCGCCCACTGCCACTTCGACTGAGCAATTCTTCGAGCAGCCCGCTTTCTTCTGCGGATCTTCTCATTCCTGATCCGGTTACTTCGGGAGTGCTTAAGAGAAGATAAGATAAGAATATTCTTTATTGTACATCAGAGCACATGACATAAAAACATATTGAGTACAATAGGCGGCTTTTCTGCTAAAAGAAATTTCTTTCAGACAACCCCATGATGGAAAGTTGCTTAGTTCCTATTAAGGGTTCGGTTTTTTCGTTTTGAGGTACGGAATACGAAAAGGCAGGTCCAAATAGAGTAATTTCCTGACATGAATGAATTAAAGCATTGTTTTCTCTACCAATTTACCTTAACTTCATTGTGTACGAGTAGCTGCTGTAGCAGAACTACAAACTGCCTAAAAACAAAACATTGTGAGGAAACCTGAGTCTCTAAGGAAGTTGTATAAGCAACCCCGCTTCCGGTTTTAATAAAAACTCAAACTCAACCGTCGGAATTACCACGATTATAAATGGCTTCCCGATATCCGGTTTCTTTTATAATTATTTCTTTTATAAATATAATTATTTTGTCTCACTACAAAAGTTCCAAAAAGTATATTGAATTTGCTTCCATAATATGTTTATTGTTACTATATTAAACGAAAAAAAAAACAAGTACCAACTTCAGAAAAACTATGGATGGGTGAGCTACTGGTCAAATGCTGGTTTTTACGCCTCTGATCAGGTGTTGTTCGCATCGTCGCATAAGGAACAGCAATGAGTGAGGCATTTTAAAGAACAGGAATGAACATTAATGTGAGTAAGACGAAAGTAATGGTGTTCGAAAAAGATGATGAAATGACTGAGTGCAAGATAAGGATTAGAGGTGAAAGGGTGGAACAAGTGAAATAATTTGTCTATTTGGGGAGCCTCTTTACGAGGGATGGAAAGTGTGAAGGTGATATAGAAAGCAGAGTAAAAGCGGGAAATTGTGTAAACAGTGCTTTGCACCCCTTAGTGAGTGACTAAAACATCTCCAAAAGAGCTAGATTGGCCATCCATAACGGAGTGCTAGTTCCAAAACTTATGTATGGTAGCGAGACTTGGGTATGGAAAAAGAAGCAAGAAATTAGGATTAATGCAGTAGAAATGAGGTCCTTGAGAAATATGTCTGGTGTGACTTTGAATGACAGGGATACGCAATAGTTTGGTTAGAGAATGTTGTGGACTGAAAGAGGATGTAGTGACTAGAATTGAGAAAGGAATGTTGCGTTGGTTTGGATATATGGAGAGGATGAAGAAAGAAAGATTGACGAAACAAAGAGACGATTGAGTCTCTGCCTACCCCTCTGGGATACAGGCATGAATTTATGTATGTATGTATGTATGTAAAAACTATGAAGTAGGTTTCTAACGTTAGCTGATCATCTACAAGAAACAACTTTCTTTAGGTAAACATAGAAAATGGCCCAAGACCACCGTATGAAGACGTAATACCACGTTTAAAGAGAGAAAAGCCTATATTTATGTATTTTACTCTAATGGCAGTGAACTAACTTACACGCATGGTAATTGGCTCTGGTTGCCCCAATGGAATATTAATATTGATGAAGTATTATATTGATGTGTTCCAATCAATATGCTTGTCACGTCATACGTTAGTCGGTGGCTATTAGAAACTTGCTCCAGGGTTTCCACTGATTATGAGATGAACTCTTACTTCTTATTACAACTTGGCTTCAGTGTTAGTCGTGGGTTGAATTCCTACTGGAGGCCATCGAACTTGATTTGTACAAATCGCCTCAGTCTGAGGATATTTCCTTGTTTGTGGTATCATTGGTTAATATTGCACAAAGTATGCCAGTTTGGGATCAGGACTAGAAGTGATTGTGTTGTGTGGAAGTTATTACTATTAATTACTAGGAGAGGTCGTGGGTTCGATTTCCACTGGGGGCCGCCGTACTTTTGTATGGCCTTAGTCTGGGTGTATTTCCATGTTTGTGTCGTCCTTGCTCTATCTAGGTATCTATCCATCTATTAATAATAATTGTAATTTCGATAGTATCAGACAGTACCTGCGCATGTCCAGCAAAATATTTTAAGTGTCATCTCACTAGGTACCGTCGACAGCAGGCTTACCTTTACATTTTTGTTGCAAATTTAGCCATGACGTAAAGTAGCAGAGTCCCTCATGGAGACAGATGTGTCGCCGACGGCACGCTGGCGATATCTCCAACATGAATGATGTCATTAACTTAACACCGGATAAACTTACTTGGTTTTTTATCCGGTATTTAATAATGTGTAGTGCTTATGATTACGTCGTAATTACATACACACATAAACTCACGCCTGTATCTCAGAGGGGTAGGCAGAGACCAGGGACTGCCACTAGCTTCGATCCTGACAGATCACTTTCGCTTCCTCAACATTCATTACTCGTTGCATGCAAGCACGCCGGTTTCGGCTACTTTTTACCTTGCTCTTTGCTAATACATCCCACATTTGGTCGAAGTATGTCCGCCTGGGACGTCCCTTACCGGCTCTTCCACCCATATTCGCTCGATATATTTGTTTTGTAAATCTTTCTTCCTTCATCCTCTCTACATGCCCTAACCAACGCAACATTCCTTTCTTAATTCTAGTCACTACCTCTGTTTCAGTCCACAACATTCTCTAATCAAACTACTGCGTTTCGTATTCTGTCATTCAAAGTAACACCAGATACTTCTCAAGGACCTCATTTCTACTGCATTAATCCTACTTTCTTGCTTCTTTTGCCATACCCAAGTTTCGCCACCATACATAAGTGTTGGGACCAGCACTCCATTATGGATAGCCAATCTAGCGTGGTAATTACTTCAATAAAGAGACTTGTGACAGTTAGACTTAGTACCAGTTAAGGTTGAGTGGCCCTAAAACGTACTAATGACCGACAGACAACGGGAAAATTCTCATATTTTCGCGATCAACACAGTAAACTTGAGATCCCAGGATTCTCTCAGAGTCAGAGAGAAAGAGAATACGAGTAAAAATACGAAGGAGAAAGAGTATGGGCTCAAGCTCCGAGGTATGTGAGCACCTCAAGCACTCCTATTTTCCTAACAACGATGTTTTCCATGACGGCATTATCACTTGAAATTCTCAAATGAATATAATTAAGAAACAAAGTCATTGATTGCTACACGCCGAGACTCGAAGCCAAGTGCTCACAATCATGTATCAACTGGTCTATTCACTGCGCCAGTACCGCAGCAAATCTCATCCAATGCAAGTAATAAGTTAAAACATTACCCACGGAAGCAAAGAGGCATTTTAATAGAAACGGTACACCAGTCACGTTGTGTTAAGATAGGGCCCGTTACGTGCCAAACAGCGGTCTGGTTATTGAACCTACGTAGCAGGTTGACCATATAGTGCTGCGAGTACTTAGAGGCTTATTTTGTAGATGATAGAGGAATGCGGGCATGCGGTATTGCCAGGGCTGTAGTTAGGGGTACGTCAGGACAAGTTGGGATTCCTCCAGGGTGGCGTATTAATAAAATACGTAAATATAATAATTACGTGTTTTAATGTGTCTGAAACTCTGCCGAATAAAATAATGCTCTAAAATTTAGTTCATTTATTTATTGGCTTTAGAAAAACGGTTTGGGACTGGTAATATTTACATTTTAGACATTAAAATTTTTTTTACATACTGCCATTAATCTGTTTCTACTAATATCTTATATTGACGAATTGCCGACAGCGGGCTTCTGGTCTCTTACTAATAAAAATAATGGAGACCGATAATTCATAAGAGTTGTCTGGAAGAAATTGCTGTTAGCAATAAGGCCGCCCATGGTACTTTTTCATTGTAACTTTCATATTTTATGTCTCGCTTCTAGTGTGCAATAAAGAATATTCTTATCTTATCTTATGTTACTTTGACGCCTCAATGTAATTCCTGGTGTACATAAAATAAAGAATATTCTATCTAGCTATCTATCTATAAAGACCTCAGCATTCCTATATAGCTTATAAAGTGGTACCCTTGGTTATTTATAATAATAATAACTTTCACACAACACAATCACTTGAGCTGGTCCCAAACTAGGATACACTGTGCTATGGTAACCAGGCAAGGACATCACAAACACGGAAATACACCAAGACTTAATGAAGACTATTACTCAATAATGACAGTGCTAAAGATGTGGATAAAAAAGGACAAGATTTTAAGACATGTATCTTTTCGCGTCCACCGCGGGTGTGTAAAAGAAGACGTACATGCCTGACAGTGGGCTATAGATTTGTTCAACAGATTCACGACAAATTTTGCAATCTATGTCCAGTAGTTGCCGTTTCTTATAAATTAATCCGTTGTTTAAACGTACCTGATAAGTGTTGGTGGATGGAAAGAGTGTGTGTGACTTGTGAGCACCCTATCTTTTTGCAACAGTACCTACTATCAACAAACTTAATGTAAATTTCGTCACATTGAAATAAATTTCTGACTTCTGTACACTTTTACTAAAACAGTTCGTTGAGGTTCGTTGCGTGGTCTTAATATTGTCCACCTTAGTATCTAAAGGGTGACTTTGAATTCGTTCACAGTATTTTAAGGGGACATTCTAACCATGATTTAGAAACATATGGTGCTAGTTTAAAAAATATATATGCGTAGAACTAAATTGTTTTTGTTATCGAAAATTACTTCACTTAAGCATAACCAAACAATATCAGGATGAAAAGTAATAAAAATCCTAAGCAAACTATGTTTTTAAGCGTTTTATGGTCGGCGCCGGCGAACACAATTATTTTTTTAATTGTTTACGCATATCAAATGTCACATTCTCAGGCATTTAACATATTAGAAAACATTTTTCATCGTTACGGTACGTACTACCACTTCGGATTTGGATTCACAGTTTGGAGACAAAGATAACCACGAATATTTACAAATATGTTATACCATTACTGATAAATCATTAATAATACTGTTTTTCACAATGGAAAGAAATTTCCCTCAAGATACGGTGAAGGAATTCAAAGTCACCCTGTAGTTACAGTCCTTGTGCTAAAATAAATAGGTTTATCTATCACAGGGTGAGCGGGAAGACGAATGAATTGACCGGGTCATGGGGTGAATACAAATAAAAAGAAAACCGGCCAAGTGCGAATCGGTGCGAGGTGATCCGCCGTAATAACACATATTCTGTTAAAATTTCAACTGGCTACCTATTTTGGTTTTAAAGGTCTTGTCGGACGAACGGACAGACAGTGGACACCCTTCGGTTACGGAACCCTAAAAAATTATGGATGATATTGAATGAAAAGAACGAGTGCCATGTAAAAGTGGAAGTCTATGTGCACTTTCTTACGCTAGTTGCAGTGTGCGGAGAGTGTGCGCCAGATTTGTGTGTGTGGCTGTAACTACTTTTCATTTCATTCAGGTTTGGTCTACGAGTACATGGGGGTAATCAGTTCTATCCATCCTAAGGTTGTCTGGAAGAGATCGCTTTTAGCGATAATGCCGCCAATTGTATACGGCAAAACTTAGACATGTAAGCCTCTTAATGTATTTTGTTTTCTGGTGTGCACAATGAAGTGTTCTAATACAATCAAATCTAAACAAACCGTTGATAAAAATCGTTAAAATTACGGGAAGCCATGTCTATCAAGTTATTTGTTCTTTGCAGCTCATTCATTCACCTCATTTGTTCAAGAAATATCAACCAACAACCCAACCAATTTCTGGACTTTCATAGGATTTAAAAAAAAGCGTTTAAACCCAGGCCACAAAACGAAATATACATTTATTGCGGCAAACGTACCGACTGCAAGGTTTTGGCATAAGCTTATAATGTGGTTTTGACTATCAGTAGGTTCTAGCTCTAGATTCGAGCTCGCCCATCTATTATATGCCAGCAACGTATTTTATCCTTCTTTTGGCACACCGCACGATGACCAAATGGCCTGGAATATAATGCGACGATGGGCAAAGTGAAGGAGAAGAGAGCTCGAGACAGACCACCCGCTAAATGGAGTGAGCAACCCTCCTATTACTTAACTATCCACTCTATTGTGTTATGCATTTTCACGTTTCCGAAGTGTCAAAATATCCAGCTCCAGATGGAGAACACTCTTCAAGTCTACACCAGCCCCATCATAGGGGCCCCGATCCTCAGCATTGAGGGACCGGCTGACTGGAATTGGTTTTCCTACATACATACACACGACTGTATCCTAGAAGGATAGGCAGAGACCGGGGACTGCCACTTGCCACGATCCTGACAGATCACTTTCGCTTCCTTAACATTCGTTAGTCGTTGCAAGCACGCACGCCGCTTTCGGGTACCTTCCGGTCTTGGTTTTCTGGTTTGGCTTTCTGGTTTTCCTATACAAGGATATGTATATATGGGTATAGGAAACGGCCTAAGAGTATCACATTACACATTGCATGTTACATCCATCTAGCTGGATGGTCAGCCCATAACCGAAGGCTACATTCTGCGCAAGTGCAATAATGGTCGTATAGCAGCATCGTGTGGCGAGTTAATTGCTTATTAATTCCCCTGGAAGCCGGGCACTGTTTAACGGTAATTATTGACCGCTCTCGTGGCTGGGCACGCCTTCTGAAATGTTGAGAGCGTGCTATTATTAGACGGATATGTATATCTTTTAATGACCAGCGACGCTCATACATAGTTGTGTATTAAACAGGTCTAATCGCGATTATTTATTAGGTAAAATTTAGTTACCTTAATTACAAACTTTGCACCTGCCGTAATCACGGGTACACTACGTGGTTTAACCGTGACCTAGGATATTTATAGATGGATAAATCATTCGTTCACATGTGTATTGGGTGGTAATTTACTAAACCCACGTATTCACCGCATCATTTTGAGCATTGGGAAACTATGCCTGGCATGAACCATATATTTTATTTTATTTATTAAGCTTTATTAGGTGACAAGAAAAAAAAAACAAAATTACAAGTTTATTTATTTATTACTATATTTGTTATGGTTGTGAGCTTGATTTTAAGTTTCAAATTATCATACTATTCGCATATTTTTTTGAAGTGCATATTATAGTGGATATTCTATACCAAACATGTCTTCCTAGGGAACCTTATCGAAATATTCAAGATTTCCTTTAGAAAACCAATTTGGAATTTCAACGCGTAATGTAACGCTGTCATCACACGTTAAAGGATATGTAACTAGATTATAAGCTTTCACCATGATATTATACCATGCAATGTTACTTATCTGTTGTGTAATGCAATAATCAGCCTATATACGAGTACGTTCCACTGTAGGGCACAGGCCTTTTCTCAGGGAGAGAGAAGTAATTCCATTTACAGTCCATTTCCTTCCGTGGATGTCGTAGAACGCGAGTAAGGAAGTCTTCCTGAGATTTAAACCGCATACTGCGATCGCCGACCCGCCTGCCAAGCGTGGCGGTTTTGGCAAAACCCCTCATGGTTATGAAAACCACGAAGGAGGCCTATGTCCTGCAGTGGGCGTCAAATGGCTGATGATGAAATAACCTAATTACCATTCTATAGAAACAACTGTTCTACCATTCTATTTAAAAAAACTCGATAACTGTCATTGTGTTACTATTTAACGGAAAATAAACTATTACAAACTTATCTTTGTAGTTGGGTTGCACAAGAGTACATACGTTTCCAGTGCAAAATTAAGTCTGTAATCGTTTGTTCGGGCCGCTCAGGGCGCTAATCCCACTTGTCGGTATTCTTTCTTCCAGGCCTTCTCTTTCCTACCATAGTGTAGAGCAGAGGTTCTCAATTTTATTTGGCCGTGGAACTCTAATTCGTCATACTTTTTTGGCGGAACCCTAGCTGGCTAGTTCAATAACTAAACTATCTATTTCAACTTGTTGTTTGAAGAATGAATAAATTATAATTGAAATATAATCATTAAGTATAAGTTACAAAGAAACACAATGTAGGTAATAATTTAATATGAAGAAGGAATTTTTTCCCCATATTTTCTTAAAATAGCACTATAATTAGGCTTTTATGTCTGACAATTGAACGCGAAGATCTATTCCACAAACGTTCTATTTAACTCGCGGACAGACCGCGGAACACCTCTGACCCTTCCACGGAACCCCATGGTTCCGCGGACCACCTTTTGGGAGTCGCTGCTCTAGAGTATAGTGTGCCTTTTGCACCTCCTTTTGCAGTGGTGTGGCGCGAAAACTGGACCCTTAGCACCAATACAGATCAGATAAAGGCCGAACAAGTTTGTTCGCCACCGTACCGACCCATCGGCGCGGCGATCATCAGCTGCTTGCAGTTTGTGCGGGATTAAGTCCACCTTTGGTACACTGTCTTTGTGCACAGCATAAGCATAAGCAGCCTATATAGGTCCCACTGTAGGGCACAGGCCTTCTCTCAGAGAGAGAGTATGAGCTTAACCACTCGTCTGCCGCGACACAGATCTGTGTCCAACTTAGTATGGGCCACCTATACATTCCATTCCGCGAGGGCAGTTCAGGAGTTAATCACCACGCGTGCCCACTGCGGATTGGTGATTTCAAGCACTGGGGTATGTGAATAGCTCAGACACTCAGAGCGGAAGCGAGAGACCCAGGTTCGATTTTCAGTGCGGGCATGTACCTATAACTTTGTTTTCTAAGTTATGTACATTTGTGAAGTTATAGAAGCAATACCACTCACTAACTGTGAAGGAAAACATCGTGAGGAAACCTGTTTTTGTGCAATAAAGAGTTAATAATAATTATGCTTAGCTATTATTTATGTAGTAAGTGCACGTATGTTGATGATGACCTGTATAGTTGAGGAAGTTTTAAGCAATCGTTAATTTGAAAATCAGGTAAAAGAGTGAACGGTTTGTGTTGTCAACTTTATTTCAAAATAAGGGATATATATTATTTAGTATTTTTTGAGGTTAACACGAGTACAAGGCATAATAAAACTGAATTTGAACGGGTATTTACTCGTTTACTTTTCCATTTTACAATTTTTCCACGTTTCGGTACTTTTGTAAGCGCCGTGGTCTTGAGGTGATAGGCGTCTTTTTGGAAAATGGAAAAGGAAACGAGTAAATATCCGTTAAAATTCAGTTTTAATATTATTTGGTGTTATAATACAATTTAATAAGGTATTGTTTTATGCAAATCCCTAACTTAAAATGATAAATAAATAATCTAAACTAAATTAATATGGGTTTTATAATTAATATTTTTCCATTTTACATGATATGAAAAATTTAATTCGGTAACGCGCTTGACTACCAATCCAGAAGTTGAGGGTTCGAATTCCAATGGAGGCCGCCGTAGGTAAAGTTGACAACACATCAACCTTTACAAACGCGCAAACAAAATGCAAATGTTGACCTGCTGTCAAGTGTACTTGATTTGTACAAACGGCCTCAGTCTGGGTGTGTCTCCGTGTTTTTGACAGTTTACCTAATAAATTATCGCGATTAGACCGTGGACAGATGGTCCACGCTCTAATCGCGATTATTTGGTCTAACCTCATCCAATGGCAGGAAGACGCTGGACGCAAGCCGCTTCCAACCAGTCTTTTTGAAAATCCATGGAGAAGGCCTATGTCCAGCAGTTTATTTCTTGTTTCTGAATGATGATGATGATGATTAAACCGTATTTAATGTACATAATGTACAAAAGATAATATTAATAACTATTGTATCAGTATAATCAATGCCAAATAGTTTCTAGGCACATTGTATTCCGCAAAAGCAAGCACACTGATCATACAAAATCTTCGCTAAAGGCGGGTGTACATTCGCTAATAAAATCCAAGGCCAATTACACACTAGCTACCATCAAGTCCGCTCTACATGATGTGTAAGGATTGTCTAGAATAGGCTAGATTTATGGACGGCCTATTATGAACACGGCCTTCGAAATGGTCCGAGACCAACTGAGCTGCCCAGTTTGGACTTTTATAATGAAACCTATATGCATCCTGTGTAAAACACAGACTCTCTCAGAGAGAGAGAGAGAGTATAGCCTTAATCATCATGCGCTGCCACCTTGGATTGCCAATTTCAGGCGCTGAGGTATGAAAACACATCAGGCACCAAGTTTTCATCACGGTGCATTTGCAGTACTAATACCACAACGAGCCAGATTGGTATTAGTACTGCAACTGCACAAATGTAGGTACGTAGCTTTGAAAATAAGTAAGTACATATACATGCCGGGATAAAACCCAATACCTCTAGGATATTATGCAAGCGTTCTACTGATGTCACTCCAACATGCCCCTCAAGAAACACAATAGCCGATTTAAGGACAGGTGTGTGTACTATGCCGGCGCCAGACAGAAGTTCAAACAAGTGATCATATAAGTGTCCACATGTGTGGCACGGGCATTTGATACTATTGTCACATATTTGAACATTTAAGCGCGCTTTGCCGTTCCGTGTCGGTTTTTTTGCCGAATGTCCGAATTTCATAAAACAGAATACATACAATTCGTAGTTTATTATGACAACTCGATCTCCTTTGCGTAGCCGAGTCTAATGTTAATCTGTGGGCCATTCGACTTTGCAATGTACATCGAATTGTCATAGTAAACTATGAATTGCAGTTCCATGAAACAGGCCCTTCGCAGTTATGTGAACGTGTAGGAATAATAGTCGAACGATGCAGCGCAGCGTAGGACGACCAGCCACAAGATTGACAAATGACCTCATCCAAGTGGCAGGAAGACGCTGGATGCAAGCCGCTTCCAACCCGTCTTTTTGGCAATCCATGGAGGCCTATGTCCAGCAGTGGACTTCTTGTGGCTGAATGATGATAATGATGATGTAGTGCAGGTTAAGGTACAGTTGACAGTCGACCAATGAACAAATTCTATTTTAGTTAATGAGTAACTTTATGTGTTAAGTAATGAGAACAGAGACGAGCGGAAGATCAGCGCTGCGAATTATCGCTTGCAGCACTAAACTGAGCCCTATCCTACACAAGTGATTCTTATTTACATAACATTCACAAGCAGTTTCGTCATAATTATAAAAGGGCACAACAAAAAACCCAAGTCGAATCCAACTCGGCTGGGCAGCATTCGGGAAACTTAGAAAAGCCTTTTCGTCGAATATACCACAATCGCTCAAGCCAAAATTTTACAACCAGTGTGTGCTACCAGTGATGACTTATGGCACTGAAATTTGATCTCTCACTATGGGCCGCATAAGAAAGCTTAAGGTCACGCAACGAGCTATGGAAATGGCTATGCTCGGAATTTCTTTAAGAGATCGAATCAGAAATGATGAGATCCGTAGACGATCGAAAGTCGTCGACATAGCCCAGCGGATTAGTATGGTGAAGTAGCAGTGGGCGGGGCACATAGCACGCAGAACTGATGGCCGATGGGCCGAAAAGTTCTCGAATGGAGACTACATATCGGCAAGCGCAGCGTAGGACCGACCAGCCACAAGATTGACAGATGACCTCATCCAAGTGGCAGGATGACGCTGGATGCCAGCCGCTTCGAACCGGACTTTTTGAAAATCCATGTCCAGCAGTGGACTTCTTGTGACTGAATGATGATGATGATGACAACCAAAAAAAAGTTACAAAAACAGAACATATAACTATGAAATACTAAATCGATAAAAAATTCCTCCCCGGGACACACCCGATCCAAGAGATTTTATTACCCTAGCAGCGTTCCCCCGCTGCACCGCCAGGGACATCCTTTTCATCATATACGCCCCGGAAAGGTGAACGACTCCTCATATAATAATCATCCTCCGATTTGTGAGATATACGTCACTTTCGCGATTCGTCACATCGTATTCGGCTATGGTGACTGTTACCTGGCTCTCCGTTATCGTTGGTGAGGGCTTCGCTGGTATGATATGGATCTTGGCTTTGAAGGTGCGTACGCACAGAGTTCACGTCAAGTTGTATAAGTGTGATAAATAAACGTTTTTGAATATCAATTTTAAAATACCTGTTTTTTTATGCCTAATAAACAAAACAACATCCTCTGTACCAGTAGGTCCGAGACCAACAGTTTTCTGCCTTCGGGCGACCATTGAATCGGCGGCCGCGGCCCTGGTTCGCACAGCCTGTCCGAAGGCGCAGTGTGCAATATGCTTAACGAGAACCAGAGGTGAGGCGTATTTACTTTTTCATAGTAAGTAGTTCGGACTAGGTAATTCATGTACAACAAGTACGTTCTGCTATTATTTCGTACTAAGTATAAATAACCGTTCTGTTGAATACGCCTCACCTCTAGTTTAAAATAATAGCAGAACATACTTATAATCAGTACCCGGATTACTTTTTCCAAATTATTACTTATAAGTGTTTTTGCTCTTATTTTTGTCAAAGTCAAATGTTAAAAAGAGATGGACTTTTTAAATGCATATCTACTATTTTCTGCATATCTACTATGTACTCTGGTTTAAAGTACGCGGCTTATAAGAACGCGCTATTCGACTACTTAATTTCCTTCCGTGGATGTCGTAGAAGGCGACTAAGGAAATAAATTACTAGGAGGCGGGCAGCAGCGTCTTCCCGAGATTCCAACCGCATACTGCGTTCGCCAACCTGCCTGCCAAGCGTGGCGATTATGGCAAAACAACTTATGGTTATGAAAACTACGCAGGAGGCCTATTTCCTGCAGTTGGCGTCAAATGGCTGATGATGATTCGACTACTTGTGTCTTGTGCCTGTGAAGCGTCTTAGCGGGAAATGCTCTGCAAATTTTATTTATTACTAGCTTTACTGAAATTCTTCCTCTATAGCTTAGCTTTTTTACGAGTTAATAGGCGTATTGAAAGGCGATGCTTCGTGCTTAAGCAACCCTTCTATGAGGGGACGATAATTCGATGAGGACGGAGCGTCTACATCCGCTCATAAAAGTTTGGCTTTTGCATCTCCGTAGTGAGATGATTCATACAGCGTCCAGTGGCGCCTTCACCCAAACTAGGTGGGTGAAGGGACCACTCGGCCGCTGCAGTGCCTGGGACGTAGATTAGGCTTCCTGACAGACCACAGGACAGACAAGTCAATGCGTGCGGAGGCAAACAAGGCGAGGGTTTCCTCACGATGTTTTCCTTCACCGTTAGCGTCTGGTATTGCTACTACAAATTGGTAGATGTACGTAACTTTGAAAATAAGTCATAGGTACATGCCCGCATTGGGAATTGAATCTGGGTCTCTCGCTTCCGAGTCCACTGTTCTACCTACTGGGCTACCACCGCTTATCTGCTCATAAGCAATTTTGATAATGTTTTTGTGAGATTAATTTCTGTGTTTGCGATTTTGTTCATAAATAATTCGTACCATTTATATCATTCATTTATTTAAAGTTCTCGAATGAAGACCACATATCGGCAAGCGCAGCGTAGGACGACTAGCCACAAGATGGACAGATGACCTCATCCAAGTGGCAGGAAGGCGCTGGATGCAGGCCGCTTCCAACCGGTCTTTTTGGAAATCCATGGAGGAGGCCTATGTCCAGCAGCGGACTTCTTGTGGCTGAATGATGATGATGATGATTTATCTGGGTGTATTTCTATGTTTGTGATGATCTTGCCTGGTTACCATAGCACAGGGTATTCTAGTTTGGGACCAGGTCAAGTGATTGTGTTGTGTGGAAGTTATCATTATTATTAATTCCGATAAAAGCCAAATATTTAGCAATAAATATTTAACTTCAACCAACGTGCTTATTGAAACACAAATATGCTTGAAAATACGCGATTCTCACGTGAATGAATTCGCGGGCATATATTTTTGGAACTTTGGCGAAGGTTAATCATCTGCTCATCAGTAGAAATAAATTTTACTTTTATTTTTATCTTATTTTATTTATTTTATAAAGGAGGAAAAACAGAATTAACAAAAATTGGGTACTTAAATAGAGAAAATGAGTTAGCCTAATACATTTTGTTAACTCCTAAACATTCCTCACCGATAGCTAAAAGCTTAATGATCTTAATAAATGACAAACTTAAAACAAATGGCGTGCAAGAAAATATACAACGATACACACGAAAATTATGATGTGGTTAAGTAGGTAGCCACTTTGTTGTTGTGTTTTGACACCAACTCGGAAATACTGAAAACAATAACAGCATTTGCTCTATTTCATACATTCCCTAGAGCAGGAATCAACATTAAGGCCGCCTTTCACCACTTCTTAAATGTCACCATTTAAATCGACTTTTGTATGAAGAATAGTTAAATAGCGTCTACATTTAAGAAAGTGGTACAAGTCGGCCTCTCAACGTATCTGTCACTCAAATCACGTGAAAACCTCAGTACGACAGCCTTGTCACGCGTGACAACGATGATCCATCATTCAGGGGACAGTTGAAGTTTTTTCCCTCCCACATGGACCTTAAAAACGTCTAGGTAGGGCTTAAAATCACTTGCTCACGTATTTTTTCCTTAACGCGTCAATGCCCAATCTCACATGAATCTTGAATCCTTAGGAATACGCTTTAAAATCGTCTGTCTTGAGTGCGTAAATAATTTGACACGAGAGTCCTCTTCCCGAACTGAAACCATAATTTAAAAGAACTTTATCATCGTTCGTATAAGAGTTAAAGTCACTTGTCCAGTGTTTCCTATAATTTTAGGGTTCCTTTATCAGATATAAATATAAAGAAAACTGTACGGTTTTAGGAATGTTCGCGTAGTCAAGTGTTTATCGGTTCGTCATTCCGTCATTCGTCGGTTCTGTTTTATTTATTCGTTTTGTCTGTAGTGTATTTAGTTTTCTTTTTGTTGTTGTGCATATTATGTCACTTACCTGCTTATTTTGTTTCTGTGATGTATCTTGTTATTATAATAAATGTCTTTCTTCTTCTTCTTCTTCTTCATTCGTTACCTTAATACATATGAGACGTACGGGATACTCATTTATTTTTTTTTGTTTTAAACCTGGAAATAAATATTTTTTTATCTTTTATCTTTTATATAACTGACCATATTATACAATTAATTGGTCCGTGTTACGCAGAAATATACCAGCCTACAATAATTAACTTAGAAAAACATTATAGTGATTACGAATATAAAACGTCTCAACAAAAACATGGAACAAAATCAGCTGTAGTGGTGCGGAACCCGCGGTGCGCGAGTCCGACTCGCGTTTGGCCGGTTTTTTCGGAGGGTTGCTGGATCGTGAAATTGCGGTAACTTAATTTTGTCCCATAAGATTGACGCGTTAGCGAAGATGTTGTGAGGACGGGCTGTTTACCGGTTGTCAGGATAATATGTGGAAGACTCAGTTGCCTTGAGGCGGTTGGAATAAAACGCTAAGGGGGCGTAAGCCGGTAAGGCAATTGACAGGGCTTAACTTCTTTTGCAGAATCGGGCTGTTACCACCTGGCTTAGCGGGAACTTTAGGGACGTACCTAATTTTTTTAAGAACTATTTAACTAAACCTATCGGCATTAGGTCAACTAGTGGCGTTGTGTTATGATTGAACATTCGCAAATGAAGATAAGATAAGAATATTCTTTATTGCACGCAAGAAGCGAGGGCGGCCTTATTGCTAACACTTCGTTAGCAATTGAAGTTATTTTTTAGAGTTCCCTACCCAAAATGGCCCAACGAGACCCTATTACTCTGCCTCCACTGTCTGTCTGTCCGTCCGTCTGACCTTTAAAGGGCTCTATCTTTGAAAGCCTAATGGTAGCCAGTTGAAATTTACACAGAATATGTGTTATTAGGGCGCATTACCTAACAATTACATACATACATACATAAACTCAAGCCTGTATCCCAGAGGGGTAGGCAGAGACCAGGGAGACCTAACAATAAAAAAATAATAAACCACGTCTCCATACAAGAAAAAGTTCTTTCGCCGTTTTTTTTGTTTCAAAATTGGCGTGATTGTGGGAGTTATTACCATTCAAACGAGAAATAATAAATTGTTTATTTCATTATATAGATGGTAGATATAGGTAAGAGTTTTTCACCACACCCAGAATAAGTAAATCACGTAGCACAGATTCAAAACTAGGTCAATTATGACTTTGGCATTCATCAGAGTATCTTGGCTTCGAAACCAATAATTTACCAAGAATGTAAACAACTTCACAACAGCGGAGCTAAAAGAAAACAGGAAGCTCGTACAATGAACTCCGTAAAACCAATACCATTACGTCGGGAAATATCGAAGCAAAACAGAAAACAAACGGAAGTAGGTGGTAAGTAGAGTCCACCACACGTCAATCTTTCAATCAAGTCCTTTACACGCGTAGCGTAAAGTTTAGATTACGTCAAACTTTACAAACGCTTCCAGTTGACAATACATCAACCTTTTACACGCGTACAGTTGACAGCACGCGAACCTCTACACACGTACAGTCGACAGTCAACATAAATCTTTCCACGCATGTACTCTTTACGGTAAGTTTACGGGCTATTTTGCGACAAAAACGTCACTGAGTAGCGAGCACGCGTGTAAAGGCCGATGAGCTGACTTTACTTTCAAGTTATTAGTATATATAAAATTATTCGGCGCGAGACACACAGATGGGACGTGAGGCGAAGGCGCGGTAAGATGTATAGACTCACAGACCAAGAGCGACCGCAGAGCAAGGACTGTTGTCTGTGACTCTATAAATCTTCCCGCGCCGGCTCCAAAAGTATCCAGAGCCGTTAAACCTATTTAAAAAAAAAAAACCTTACCGCGCCCTCGCCCCACGTCCCTGTGTGTCTCGCGCCTAAGCAGTCATGCCGGATTTTGTATAAATAACGCAAAAATAAATAAATAAATAAGTTTATATAAATTACTCGCATTGTTTGCACAAGTCCCACATGTGGCCAGCCTACCACAGTTTGGTTAATGTTATAGATGATAAAGATAGAGAATATGCATGCAGTGCTTTTTAACAAACAATTTCTTAGATCTAAGTTTTATAGCTAAGAGCCATCTTTTTAAGACAAGCTTTGGATGAAGAGGATTGTATGACAAATATAGTCAGTAAATCGGTGTACATCAATAGGTGACGGATATGATTAATAATGTTAATTATCAGTTATATCACTAAGAATGTTCGTATGTTTGAGTATTTGTCACGCAAGCTACTGGACGAGTTTCAAGGAAATTTGCCTTACAAACAGAAGTGTAAAAAAAAGTACGTGGGTACTAACCGACTGGGTGGCATTAATTAAAAATAGTTCTAAGATTTTTCTAACAAATTGAAATCTACCAACGCAAATACACGAATTAAAATTTTCTATCATGTTACTTTGTAAATATTTTATGCTTGCTGACGGAATCGCAGAAGGCAGTTAGTACAAGAACTGCTCAGTGCGAATGCGCCTTAAGTTTGAAGACAAATAACAAACGCGTGAGCCCACCGATGGCACCTATAACTACACTCCTTCGGTATTGATTAAAAAAGCAACATAAATTAGCGAATTCGAGGGTGGCGCCCCCGGCGCTGTTGTCAAAAAAGTTTTATAAGTGTTTATGTGTACGTGCGCCTCCCCCCCGGCGGGCGGCCGCCCCGCACCCCCGCGCTCGCCTTCGCTTGACACCCTTTCGCGTATACCCACATTCGTACACCCTTTGCACAAACGCCGGCTGAGTTGGAGCTCGGAGACATTGGCGGGTAGAGTAGAGAGTAGAGATGGGCCGCTGCCGGGGAGAATTTACTCGTGTGACGAGACTTTAAATTTAAAAATGATGTCCTTTTTCAATTTAATCAATTTAATGGCGGCTAACATAGTAACATAGTACATTGACATTCAGCAAACAGAATGTAAATTCTTTACGTTAAAATAAATAATTGATTTCAAATTTCTTCGTTCAATTAATTCTGCTCAGATATTTACTGTAATCCTTACCATACTACAAGCCTACTCCATATATAAAACTATGTCCCAGGTACTGCAGCGTCCGAGTGGTCTCTTCACCTTCACCCATCTAATGTTAGTGAAGGTGCCACTGGACGCTGCATAAATCATCTCATTACGTAGATGCAAAAGCCAAAGTTTAAGTTACAATACTGAGTTTACTGTAAATTATTTTAATAAAAGTAATTTACGTACACTTTTTTCCAATTTTCAGTCCTCGTCATGCAAGAACATTCTACCTTGCCCATCGCTAGTAGTGATACGTGTAGGATGGGCACACTTAAAATTTAACCATCACGCTAAAGTTGTACAGTCTCACAGAGACAAAGAAACACATACGATGTTTTACTTAGCCTCTATTGCGTCCCATTGCTTGGAAAAGGCCTCCACTTCTGTTTACCATTTTTCCTTGCCCTAAATGTGGAATGTGTGAAGGTGCCATTTCTCCACGAATGTGTTTTATTAAATAAAACAGATAATTTATAATAATAATTAAATATAGAGAGAAGAAAGATGTAGGCTAAATCAATAATCAAGTTAAAAAAGCAGACGAACTACTACAATAAATTCACTGAAGGTTCACTAGACCTAAACTTCTCCTTACTAAGAAAGATCACCCGACCGCTTGTCCTAATTTCCACAGCCGCCAACTCTTCCAGCGGCAGTGCATTGACATACAAGTACATGTAAATTAAACACCACCGCACACAGGCACGCACACAAATAAAAACCGTAAAGAAACACCCGAGAGGAAGAATGTATTAAGAAAGCGGGAGAGGGACGGGCTACTAATTAACACCCCTGGAGCGAGCGGGACGGCGTCTCTCGACACGCTAATTAAGAATACGAGAAGAAAGACGCGTTTTATGTACGAATTTTCCTCGTTTCTCGGTGTGCGAGTATTTTATGTATGTATTGAACGATTTTCCAGTGAAGTCTCGCGTAATACATAAAGTGTTGTGTGACGGAATTATTAACTCATTATGTGAAGAGTTACCGAGTACCTAAGGCGTTATTTACTTGGTAATTGAAAGCGGTTTTTGTTAGTAGCACTGGCACTGGGTTTTTGGCCTTATCGATATTTGCTTATCATTAGTGGGTTGGTTTGGTTTTTGGCGGGAAAAGCTTTGCGTCTATACGCGATTTTGGCGGTTAAAAGTAGCTATCTCCTTTATTTAGACATTAGTTAAGTACAGTCGACAGCACATCAACTTTTACACACGTGCACTCTACTCAGTTGTGTTACGGGCGACTTTGCAACAAAACTATGAAGGTTGACCTGCTGTTGACTGTAACTACTATGATTCATAGAATTGGGTGCTAAGGAACAGGGTTTTGAACGAAAAACAAAGTACAAAAAAGAGTACAAGTTTATTAGCGAGATTTTTCTTACAATTTTTTGTCTTTCCGTGTTATTTTCTTGTACTAATGAGTTATAAAAATTAAAAGCTACATTATAGGGAAATAATTGACAGAATTTTTGGTAAAATAACAAGTTCCACTTCCAAGTAACGTAATTTTTGGCTAGGATATACCTTATCAAAATGCAACCATATAATTTAATAAAAGTTTCAGCCTTTTAATAATATAGCAATTTGTTTATTTTTTACTCCATTTTGATTAGTGATGTCACACAATCTTACTTTGCTTACAATTGCGTAACTTTGTTTCATGTTATTTCAGAAGTTTCTGACCGAACGGGTAATTTGGGGGTTTCGTCGCCAACGTAACGCAACTTTTTATCGAGACTTTCATGAACAACTCTGACGCGGGAAATAGTAGGCTCGAAAAATTGTAAGTATCAGAGATCAGAAATTTATTTTAACGAAGATTTTTTATATGAAATTTTAAATATACAAAGAAACTTTTGATATAACATGAAACAAAGTTACGCAATTGTAAGCAAATGGAGTAAAAAATAAACAAATTGCTATATTATTAAAAGGCTGAAACTTTTATTAAATTATAGCTGATACCGTCAATAGTTTCTTTTTAATTTCAGTTCTTTTCTTGAGTTCGACATTGCGTATATCTTTCTAAATAAAATACTTTATAAACATATACTTAACGTGGGTGGAAGAGCCGGTGGAAGACGCTGCCCGTTGGATCAAGAGATTATGTTAGTGAAAGCCAATATCAAAAGTGTTGAATGTTGATGAAGCGAAAGGAGATTTGTTAGGATCGTGGCAAATGGTAAACCTTGGTTTCGCCTACCCCTACGGGGTACATGTATTTACTTATATGTGTAGGCAGGATGTATCAAAATCCCCGTTGCCATCCTTAAAAGGGGGGACAGGTAGGCTAGATAGCACATCGACCCTTACATAATAATCCTATTATATAAGTAATTTTTATGTAGTTGTGCTTATTGTATTATAGTGTGTATTTTATATGTATTTGGTATGTGTCTTGTTATAATAACTATGTAATTTTATTGTAATATAGTTTATATAATTATTATTATTTATTCTTTTTTATCTTTGTTCTTGCAATAAATCTTTCTTGGCACTACCCCTTGCACACATAATCCACATAACCCAAGGTTAGCTGGAAGAAAATACTTACTAGTATTAAGCTCGCCTTTGTACAAACACCTCTTGTGCAATAAAGTATTTTTGAATTGAATACGTGCGCTGTAATAAGTTACGTTAAGTACCATTTTGCAACCAACGGTTGACCTGTAATCGACTGTACCTGCTAGTCGTCAAAACAAAAAAAAATCACTGGGGTGATTTAAAAACAGCGTTGGTAGCCTAGTGGGTAGAACATCGGACTCGGAAGCGAGGACTCGGACCCAGGTTCGATTCCCAGTGCGGGCATGTACCTATGACTTGGTTTTCTAAGTTATGTACATTTGTGAAGTTATAGTAGCAATACCACTCGCTAGCGGTGAAGGAAAACATCGTGAGGAAACCTGAGTGTCTGAGCTCTTCACATACCTCAGCGCTTGAAATCGCCAATCCGCGGTGGGCACGCGTGGTGATTAAGCCCACACTCTCTCCCTGAGAGAAGGACTGTGCCCTACAGTGGGACATCTATAGGCTGCTTATGATTTAAAACTAGCCAAAAAAGTATCAGGCCTATCGTACTGAACTGTCCTTTTCTGGAACTAAAATGTACGGAACAGATAATGTTTTCTTTGCACTTTAGAAGTTTTTCCCATAGTGAAAGTTGTCCGTATTGATGACAACCCCCTATTTTCGGGTAGATCGGATCACTTTGTTACACCCTGTATATATAATACGTAGTTTCTTGCGTTATCTACATAGACAATAGAGGACCTCGTATCCATTGAACGCACCTTTTTTAGAGTTCCGTAGTCGACTATAAAGGTTCCTTATAGTTTCGCTATGTCCGTCCGTCTATCTGTCTGTCTGTCTGTCTGACCGTCTGTTGCCCGTTTGCACCTAAATTAGGGATACAATTTTTTTTCTCGCCTACACCATAGTGTTGTATTAGTAGTTTAAAAATATTGTACATGTAGGATGAAGATGTTTAAATATAGGGTTCCGTTTGCGAATTATTAAGCTTTAAAGCGCTACTTTTTGTCTGAGTAGGGCGTCCCCCCCTCTCCTGGCTAAAATCTTAATTGTAGAAATCGGAAAATATTCAGGGTAGCATATAATTATAATGAACTTAAAAACGAGTAATAGGCGACCGATAAAAGGAAAAATTCGTACTAAATCGAATGAAAATTGCGTTGACGAAGTTGTTAGTTCTGTAAAGCAGATGAAACACCCTCATTCTATTTTTGGCAGTAAACTCTTTTTTCACTTTTACTTTCTTTTACTTTTACTTTCAAGCAGTTGAGTGGTCATCGTTATACGAGTATGTAAGAATTTACCTATGTATTTCGTTTAATTTATCTTTGGTCTGGGTATGAAAATCCATTGTTTCGTTTAAATATTAACGGTCAAGTAATTGACAATTGGGGCTTATTATTCTCGAATCAACGAGATGAATGAATAACTGTACTGTAAAGAAATATAATAATAAAACAATAGAAATAAAACATAATCATAATATAGTAGGTACATGGGCGAGCTCATTTCTATAAAAATTACTTCCATCCAGCCAACCAGATCAGTTGTGAAACGATGACCGAGAAACAAACTTGATTTACATTATTGATTCCCGTATTTTAACGATTTCTATCAACGGATTGTTTGCTTGCCACCAACTAATAGTATTATGTCCTACGGCATACTACTGTGGGGTCGGGCAGCAGACATTGAGACGATCTTCATCTTACAGAAGAGAGCCATCCGATTTATTTACAAGTTAGGTAGTAGGGATTCGCTAAGAGATTTCTTCAAAGAAACCAACATCTTAACAGTTGCATGTCAATACATTTATGAAAATATTATGTACGTTAGAAGAAATATCAAAGACTTCGAAAATGTTGGTGGCCACCATAATTTTAATACTAGAAATAAACATAAATTGTCATTTCCACTATTTAGACTTGCAAAAGTTAACACATCCTTTATGGGGCACTGTATAAGGTTCTACAACAAAATTCCTCAAGATATATTAGAGTTACCTTCAACGCGATTTAAAAAATGTGTTAAGCACATTCTGTGCAAAAAGGCTTACTATAACATCAATGATTACTTAGAAGACAAAGATGTTTGGCATTAAACAGTAGATTAATATTATTTAAAGGACGATTGTGACTAGTGTTCAACACATTCATGACTAATATTTTAAGTTGAAAACTCTGTTCATCATCGACCCATTATGTCCCCACCGCAGCGTTGCCAGAATGTTACAAAAGTAACATTTTACGTTACTTTTGACCCTCTTATGTTACCTCCGTGTTACACGACTCAATATGTTACTTTTTAGATTTTTCAGCAAACAAAAAAATATTGTGAATCGGAACGCATCCAAGAATGATATTTTTTTTGTTCGTCATGTTGGCGGACTTGATTTTGTGGACTGACTGATGCGACCACAGAGATGCGACGCGACGTCGGAGCAGAGCGAAAATCTGTCGACTTCGTCATAACGCATATTCACTCACTCGCGTGTATTTATCAATCTTCCATCCCGGTTACTTAGGCGTGCGAGCAAGTGAGAGGTGACTAGCAGCGAATCGATCACTCGACTCGATACTTTCTTCGAAGTTTGTGTTGGTTGTTGTGTATCAAAGAGTATATAATCACTAGTTGTGTATTACAAAGTCATTGGACCAAGCGTAGCACAAAAATTTGAAATAAAAGATTTATCTAGCGTGGTGAAGAGATTCCCAAACACTCAAGATGATGTTAATGATGTGGAGCAAAGCAACAAAAAGAATGGAAAAAGCATGCAGTCCTCGGCCATAACGACTTAGACTTGTCTCAAAATGTTGAAGAATATTGGAGACAAATTTTGAAGCTGAAGGATTTGACTAGTACTTCGTTATTTCCAAATTTAAAAAAGGTTATCGGGTTTTTGCTTGTGTTGCCTTTTTCAAATGCAAGCGTGGAACGGATTTTCAGTCAACTTAAATTAATAAAATGTGAAAACAGGAACAGGCTAAACACTGCAACCATTTCTTCTTTGATGGTTCTCCTTCGAAAGCAATGATGCATCCAAAAATAACATATAGTATGAGTGGTGACGGTACTGACTACTAATAATTTTCACAATATTCTTTAAACTTCAAAAAGTTTTAAGAAACAATTTTTCATGACTATAGTTCAAATGAACTTTCCCTGAAGTACTCAGTCATATTAAGCTAAAATGATTTTTTTGTGCCAATAAATCTCCAACTTCTCTATCATTGTCTATGTGAATGACAGTGAATTTATAATCGATTAAAGAAAAATTAAATGTATATGGGTATTTGGACGTTAGCTACCCTTTCTCCATTAATATAATAATTATCATCATCATCATCATCAGCCATTCGACGCCCACTGCCGGACACAGGCCACCTTCGTGGTTTTCATAACCATGAGGGGTTTTGCCATAACCGCCACGGATTGGCGATCATAATATTATGATAGCGAATATAATATGATGGCGTTTTTTTATATTCATTGATGGCAAAGCAGGTTGTAGTATCGAGACATTCTTAAATTGGTTGGTATATAAGACACACATTAATTGCGTTTTTTTCTTTTTCAGCATAGCGGGTCGATTATTCGATCAACAATTATTAAGATTTTTTCGAAGTTTAACAAAAGGGACAAGAAACTTATTTAACTTTTTGTGTAATAAGTATTGTGTCGGTTCCCACAATAAAAAAAGGTTATGTTACTTTTCTCGAGAAAATGTTACTTTTTGATCTGCCTCGTGTTATATTTGACTATCTGCCACTGGCAACACTGCCCCACCGAGGGGCACGGGTCTCTTCCCTGAGGAAGGTATAGGCCATACTCCACCACGGGGGCCAAGTCCGGATTGGTGGAGGCTTGTAGACTAGTGGCTCGTCTACTGTCAGAAGTTGTCAAGCCGCCCTAAGGCCTCTGACTTGGCTTAACGACTGCCGTCTATCGACGGCAGCCGGCACCAACAGCTTAACGTGCCTTGCGAAGCACGGAACCGCTCGGAAAAATGCCACTAGCGTTAGGCATAGACGGCGACCCATCCATGCACTGAACGCGCCCTGTGTTGCTTAACCTTCGTGAATCGCTCGTAGCCCCGGCTGCCTGAGTGATCTTAAACGATCACGAAAACTCTGTTAATTAAGTTAAAACGTGTTTTGAAAAGAATAAATGTGGAGTTTCTTTGTTAGTTTCTTCTCCACATAATCCATTAATTGTGAAACTAACAACTTTGACGTTCATTAAGTAAACATTCTGTTTTTACAATGAATAAAAATATTTGAATTGCTTTGAAAAAAAAAATTGAATTAATTTCAATATCTAAGAACATCCTTTTCGTTCGTAATACCTGCAATTTTTAGGTTTAGTCTATAACCTATTTCGCTAAGAAGCAAATAAATTAATAAAGTTTAGTTATGAATATTAGAACAAAACTGAATGAAACGAAATATTCTCTCAAATAAGCTCAATTAGTAGCATTGTTTCTAGTACTCCAATATCGCGCAGGTTATTGAACCTGTTACCTAAACAACGTGTTTTTTTTAAATAAAGCTAATAATAAAAACCGTTTCTTTAGTATCGATAATCGAAATTCAATAAACGTAAAAACCAGTTCCAATGAAGAGTTTAAAGTTATCAATTTTATTCCTTTATTTTTCATACAATCTTCAATCTTGACGCAGTCGATTTGTATGAAAAATAAAAAATACAAATTGAGAATTGAAAAATTTTACTTAGAGGAAGTAGTTTAATTATATCGATACTAAAGAAATGTTTACAGGTAGACAGGTCTTGATTTGTAACATAAATATATATTTTTTTGTTTTTTCTTGGAACTTACTTAATTTCATTAAACTTATTATTAATGTCTTGTTCGGGGAAAAAATAATTTACTATTATTTGTTGTTTTTCAATAACACGTTGTAGAGTTATCGCCTTTAATGATTGCCCGAAACGACCGACAAAACCTTATCTCGAGACGTTTCACGTTTATTTGTTCTAAGCTTTCATTGCGGACGAACGAAACAAAGTCCCGACCGACTCCGACGCAAAACCTCTTAACTCCAACTTAAAAATCTTCGACTTTATGCTTTAAAATTAAAGTCGTAAGGTGGGTTTTGGATTGTTTGGTTATCGGAGTTAAGGAGTTTGTGTTTAAAGGGAAAAGATGTCTGTCCTCTTCGGGTGAAAAACGTTCGAAGAAAGCAAAGAATGGCGGAAGAAAAGGGGAAGACACAGCTAGATACGTCTGAGTCCTGTGATGAATTAAATTTTAGGGGGCGCTTGGCCCCTTGCGTGGGGAAGCGCCCCCTTAAACTTGAGGCGACTTCATCAGTGCGTTCTTTTAATTCGCCGTAATTATTATTTTCTTTTACTTTCACTTCGGCGGGTTTTGGAGGATAAGATAATGTCATTTTTTATGCCTGTCTTGGAGTTTGGATTCGATAAATACTACCGAGAAATGTTTGCATAGGCAGTCTCAGTGGTTCAGCAAAATTAGTGGTAATGAGAAAAACTAGAAGGAAAAATTGTTGCTTAATCTAAGAATCAACAAAACGAAAAAAAAAATCTGTCACTGATTAATCAATGCCATTGTGTCAACAAAGCGTTCGGAAAACTAATACTGACTATTTTACAAAAGAAACAAAAAATCGTTACAAATTCAAATATCCGACAACTAATGACTGACACCGCGGGGTGTCCACATGCAAAGCGCAATAGAGAGTGCACACGCACGCTTGTCTAATAAAAAAAAAAAGAAAATCGATAGAGCCCGGAAAACAAAAGACTGCCGACCCCTCACTAGAAAATTTTAAAAATCGATTCCAAGAAGAGTGTCATTAGGAACCCCCGAAATTAAAAACCCCACGCGTTCGCGAAATCTGAATAAGTGCGTGCATGTGTGCTTTTAGGATGCATGTGTGTATGCTGGGGGCTAATGAACTATTTGTGATATTGGTTAGTGTGCTGTAGGGAGAACTTATTTGGTGATAGAAAAATAATAATTGGCGTTATTAATTGGGCAACTAGAAACGGAGTTGTAATTTTTAGGGTTTCTTTCTCGTAACTTTGCAACAAACCTAATTAATTTGTAATTTTACATTTTATTAAAAAAAGTCACACAGTGACAAAAGTGACAGTCTATGTAAGACCATATAATATATGGCTAACGTGTAAAATAAATGGTTATGGTTATAAAAACCACGAAGGAGGCCTGTGTCCTGCAGTGGGCGTCAAATTGCTGATGATGATGATGGTGATGAAAGTGTAAAAAGAACTAGAAGCAGTTATTTTAACAGTTAAGAATTTGACTCTATGTTTGTAGACTAAACTTCAATACGGTATTTGACACGATCAACAATAAACTATTTCATATGCTCGATTAAAACAAAAATTACAAAATATCTCGGCAATGTATCTCTTTTAGTCAATTACCAATTATTACAATTTTTAAATAGATTAAACATAAAAAGAGTACTCTGAAATGTGACGTCATAAGCCAGTATTTTTATACAAAGTTCCGTTTTAAAAGTAACTCATTTGATGTTTTGTGAAATACCCAATTACCAACCAAAACATAAACACCAATTACGATTTACAACTACCCCCGACCCAAAGTAGGTGACGAAAAGATTAAAATCTGAAGCAGCTGAAAAAATACATTTAACGTATATTTAATGCCCAACAATTAAATGGCGAACGGTTCACACTTTTATTGGCAATAAACTGCACGCAACGCTAAAGTGCCTAACGAAATTACGCATGACATAGAAGCAAATATAAATACAACATCAAGAAGTTTAGACACTTTTTTTGTTAGATAATAGCTCTTATTTAGAACGAGATAAGAACTCCGTACTGGTGGGGAGCAAAGTGTCGTTGTGTGAACAAGAACATGCATAAATTGCTCACCCGATGATACTGACGACACATTGGGACAGTATCGTTTTTACCGCCTCTACTGAGGAAGATGGCTCTGGGTATTTGGGAAAAGCGCGCTTCCTTTCGGCACTACAATGTTGTATTTTTCAGCAACAGGGACACACCGCAACTTGTCGAGTAGGTATGTTAAAAGTGCTTTATTGTATTTTCTCCTTGTAATGTTTTAACATTTTATGTTTTTAAAACAATATTTTTTGTTGTAATATTGTTAATGTTAAAGTTTTACCTTAAAGTATTACCTGTTGTTGTAACAAATAGTTTTCTTCTTCGTAACTGCTGGTGCAGTTGGTCAAGTATGGGCTTCGTTTCAGTGCCAGAAACAATCAAATACGTTCATGCTGATGTGATGTAGAGTTGAGTAAGAGCTTCCTTTCAGTGCTACAATGTTGCCAAATGCTGGAGCCTTCGACTGAATATGTACTTCTTTTCAGTGCTAAAATTCTTCAAACGCTGGTAATGCTTGCTTTTGTGATTTCGATAGATAGATAGATAACGCTTTATTGCACACCAGTAATTTACAGAAAAATAAGATGCTTATTATCTATTTCTTAATACCGTTTAGGGTTGACCAAAAATGCGCTTTTTTCATCGATACAATATATGAAATGCTGGGGCATTTGACCGCATAATGTGCTTCTGTTCGCTGCCAAAACTGATGAAATGAGGGTGATGCTGCTCTGATGTAGGGTTGGCCGCAAGTGCGCTTTCTTTCAGCGCTACAATTTATCAAATTTTAGTGAATGCTGATGAAATACAAGGTTGAACAGAAGTGCGTTTTCTTTCTGCTCTATCATAAGCAGCCTATATGCGTCCCACTGTAGGGCACAGGCCTTTTCTCAGAGAGAAAGTTTGCCCTTAATCACCACGCGTGTCCACCGCGGATTGGCGATTTGAAGCGCTGAAGTATGTGAGTAGCTCAGACACTTAGGTTTCCTCACGATTTTATAACTTCACAAATGTAGGTACATAACCTAGAAAACAAAGTTATAGGTACATCCCCGCACTAGGAATCGAACCTGGGTGTCTCGCTTTCGAGTCCAATGTTCTACCCACTAGGCTACTACCGAACTCTGCCTCTTCTGCCCTATAGTTATGAGATGTAGAGTTGACAAAAAGTGCGCTGCTTTTCTCGCTCGCGTTTCGCGCTGCCATTTATAAAATCTGATATGGTACTGATACAAATAGAATTTTTTTTTTTTCTTGTTTTGCTTTAAAATTTTACTAGTAATTTTAATTGATTTTTTATAGACTTTTCTTTAAAAAAAACCTTTAGAGATTTAACTTTAATTTTTAACAAATTTTTCTTCTTCTTGTCAAAGAAATGAATACATGGAATTTCTATCAATATTACTGCAGGTGCTGACTTAATACTTTTTTAGTCTTACCAACAATTCCAACGATGCCGTGCAGTTATTGTAAAACCGGTGCCTCACTTAGTTACTCGCCGTTGCGTATTTGCCAAATATTAGCCATCCATTGCCTGGTTTTCTGACGTATCAGCCATGTCTTTAATATTAATTAATCTGGTAACAGAGCTAAGAATAACTACTAGAATCATCAAAAGAAAGCCGATTGCATTCCTTTAACTTTAGCACTGATTTTGTGAAACCTGATGCAATGTATGTATTATAAATCTCCAGCAAATACACGAATACGAAGAGCCAAATGAAGCGCCAGCATAAAGCGGGTGCACCACTTGGCCACTCGTATTTGCATATTTGGAAAATATTAGCCATCCATTGTCGGGTTTTCAAAAGCTAAGTAATGTGACAGCATCAAGTAAATTACCGGCGTTAAACAGGTAAGCACGTAAAATCTTAGACCCGTCTTAGTTTACCATCAGGCGTGACTGGGGTCAAGTGTTAACCTGTCCTAATTTAAAAAAATAAACTGCGCGAAATTATAACGCTGCCAAAACAACCACAGAGTTGAACTCAAGTCAGTAAAAGTATCTGTATCCCCGACACCCGTGTGTGCGCTCGGCGGCGATGAGTTTTTAAAGTTTTTAAGGGTTCGCCGAAGATTGCGTGCCTTGATTACGGCCAGCCCCCCTAAAGGGCAAGGGGGCCCCCCGCCTCCACACACGAGCCCCGAAAACACACCGCTGCCCTCCCTTTTTTAAGAAGGGAAAATTAAAAGTGTGAACCGCGTTCGAAATGTCTTGATCGTTTAAGACTTTTGGAACTAATTGCTGGATTTTTGTGTGATTTTAAAATTAACAGAAATACACCTATCTGTATTTTGTAGGGCGAACTACTGATCATTATCAGTACCTAGTTCGTCTTACAGCTTACAAATAGATTTGTTGACTTCACTTCAAGAAATTTAAACCGAAGCAAGCAATCTTTCAAGCAAATATGGAACAGTAGAATGCAGCTTTGAAGGCTTGGTGAGCCATTTGTCTGATCTATTTAACCAGCCCATAAACAGACCCTACCGTTGGGCTTCTTCTCTCTCACGCATTTCTTCGTTGTTTTTTCATCCAATAACTTTAGTCGGTTTGTCCGTGTCAGGTTAATTCACTGTATTTTAGCTGATTTAAAATTTTTATCAGCACATCTGGAAGCTTGGGCTTGTGTTATGCCCGCTGACCGTCGACCTGTTCTTGGCCACAATTGACTACATGCACGCTGTACGTCGCACATACCTACATGTTGCGGGCACTTAGTGGCAACCTTGTGCTGGTGCATGAAATGAAAAAAAAATGTACCGCGAGTGCGCGAGCTTCAGTACATTGTCATACATTCTATAAATGTTGGCATTCGACCGCATCCACTAGCGGTTAGTTAACAACTGCCAGTGGATTTAGGCCCTTATTTACTTAAGCGAATGTTCCGCTATTGAGCTTTGTGAGCTTTTTAATTTTTCCAACGTCGGAAAACTCCGAAGTATCAAGATCATCTGCTCCGACAACATTTCGCAAACGACATGTGCGCGTGAAGGACAGCAGAGAGCGCCTCGCTCATTCATTTACCAAGAGTTTTGGCTCGATATCGTGCGAACGATGTTATTATTTTTAGAATCATTCTTTCTTCGTGGTTGGCTTTCCTTTTAAGTAGATTTTATGTGGAGTTTTAAAAGTGGCATCATTTAACTTAGTTTTGGAGGAACTTTCGCGTGGATATGAAAGCAAGTAATTCCTTAAAATGTGGTAACCTCGTTTGTTGATTTGATGTCGGACACAGATTATATTTGTGCATCTCTTTGATAAGCACACACCTTCTTTCAGATAAAGAGACCATTGGCTTTAATTTTAGTAATGATTAAATATTCACCTTAAACACTATACGTGGGTTAACTGAAAGAAAATAATATCTAGTATAAACTCGTTTTTGTGCAGTAAACTCCGTCTCAACCGTGGGTCTCCTCACAATTGTTCTCCGTCACTGCTTTCATTTAAGCGATGAATCGAACTCAAACTAATTATCTTACTTTTACCAAAATAATTACAACATAGATTGCTTTTAAAAAAAAAAAACACGTGAAAAACAAAAACGGATGTAGATGTTAGGCCGCCATAACATCTACATCCGTCAAAATTAGATAATAAAAACACGCCTCCGTCTAACTGCTGGGAGCTTTACCTAATTATCGGCGTGGGAGGAACTTTGCATAAGAAAATTTGTTTTAGTGTAATAATTAATTCAATTCAGTTCAATCCCACTACAGACAAACGCCTCAACAATGGTTTTCCTCACAATTATTGTTCTCCGTCACAGCTTCCGTTTAAGGGATGAATCGAACTCAAACTAATTATCTTTCTTTTACCAAAATTACAACATAAATTGCTTTTCTTAAAAAAAAAAACACGTGAAAAACAAAACAAAGCCGGCGGCCCAACTTCCACATCAGTCAAAATTAGAGAATAAAAACACGCCTCCGTCTAACTGCTGGGAGCTTTACCTAATTATCGGCGCGGAAGGGACTTTGCATAAGAAAGTATTGCGAGCTGCTTGCGTTTTACGACGCGTGTCGCCGGGTGATGGCCCCCTGGGTAGACCCGCCGACCCTGTGGAGTTGACCCCAGTAGTAGCCCTACTAGCGGCTCACGAAGTGATTCCCATACAAACGAACTTTGGTTTTCACTTGCGTATTTAGTTTTCTTTCTGTTCTTGTGCATATTATGTTACTTATCTGCTTATTTTGTTTCTGTGATGTATCTCGATGGTATAATAAATGTCTTTCTTCTTCTTCTTCACTAACAAATGAAATGATGGATCGCAATAGAACAGCACCAATATGTTTCATCATCATCATCAGCCATTTAACGCCCACTGCAGGACCAATATTATGTTCAGAGGACACTAATCCAGACTTGATCGTGCTTAGACTTGAGAATACCTATATGAATAATCATCGTTTCAGGACGGATTTGGAAGAAATTTCTATAGAAATAGCTCGCCTATGTACTCGTTTATATCACGCTTATGTTTTGTGTAAATATTTATTTCTTTGTGTACAATAAATTATAATTTATTAATTTTTAAACAAATAAATTAGAGGCCATAAGCCTTCCCATAGCACTTTCTTACAAAGCTCTAATTTGATTTTACTGATTTATTCGCAATTGTAAACACGATCTAACCTTTATTTGTATCCTCTCAGCATATTGACAAAGTTCCATGGCAATCTGGCATTTAGTCTGAAAATTAAAACCAAACTACGTTTGTTTGCCAATCGCTCTGCGAGGCGCCCTCTTAATCTACGGTATTAACAGAGGCAGAGGTAGATTGACAGATGACGTGTGTGTTCACTGCCACATGCGTTCACTGCTTAATATAGCCATCTTGTAATTGGTATGTGATCTACTTAGTATATTAAAACTAACGATAAAAAATAAACGAGTAAATTTTTATTATATCGAGTGCTCTTGATAACCTTAGAAAATACTATAACGATTTTTTTCTAAACTTTGTTTCAAAATTTTCAGGTTTTTTTGTTACTGTATACTGAAATAAATTGGATTCTAGATCCCAGTGTGACCTCCTCCTCTAGGCTTAAAATACACACAAGCAAAAAAAAAAACCACCCGCTTCAAAATTTGACAGCCCGTGCTGTCACAAGTTATTAGGGTACGCCCATGATTATTACAAAGATTAACAGTCAGCTGTTAAATTACAGACATCTAGTGTAATGATATAGGTTCCTCATTTTAGACGGCATCTAGTCAGGTAGGAGAATTGAGATAGACTACTCGTAAACTCACAGCAGTGAAAGTAAAACTAGTCCTAAGCTTAAATTACCGCGGTTTCAAATAAAAAAACCCTATAGCTCCAAATCCACTGTAAACTAGGTCACTGGGGACTTGGGACCTCGGTAGACCACTAAAGGCCGAACTCCACGGTGTGTACGCGCCCAAACTCGCCTCCCTCCCCCCTCCAGGGGCCAGATAAAAAATCTCTCATTTCCCTAATTCGTTTATCGGGACTGCCGTGGCTTTGTCTTGGATCGATGCTGACGCGCGAATGAGCGCGCGACTTGACTACGTGTGTACCGCGCTTAATTCAAGGTGCGTCCAAGGGGGAAGGGATTCTTATAGATAGATGGAGGCCTTATTGGAATTTCTTAACCCTAGACACCCAACCTTCTCACATATCCCATAATACCTAACCATTCGTCAATTTGACGACTATTTTGTGAAGTGTTAAGTTTTAAATAATTTTTTTTTGTTTTTGGTAAGTACATATCTATATGTCCGATTCTATGGTCCCTCATTGGTGACATTTTGTCAAATGAGATCTCAATCGATTCGACATGTTTATGCGTGTGTCATAGGCTATATGAAATTAACAAAAATTAAGTCATAATATAAAAATAAAATACTGAACTAATAAAAATAACCAACAACCCAGCTACTGAACATTAGCTACTAAGCAGGCGGAACCCAAATTCAACAATGTAACTCAATGCGAGGTACCTACATTGGTCTCATCTTCTTAGTAGGATATGCTCAGCAGTCGGGTTGTTGGTTATTTTATTTCAGTTGTTCATTAGTCCATCGGTTATCGGTTCCATGCGCAATCAACACTTCATTACCAGAAGTGTGAATAATTTCCTTGAATTTTTGGAAATAGTAGGGATTGTAAAGGGGGTTTAAAGCACCTATAACCACAAACAACGTCGTAGCCCAAAGTTACACAATGACCTGTCAATTTAACCGACTCTCGCCGCAAAATCCACATCTAAAACCTCTAACGCATGTCTTAAGGCACTTTGTCACTTCGCGCAATCAAACGCGTTTTCAACGCAGTTGTCTCCAAAGGAGATGAGCACAGAACGTCACCTCTGCGAAGCAGATAATAATTCACATTTACGCGCCTAAAGTGATTTCAGTTGTCTAAGGTTCGACTTCGGTCAATGTTCGGTAGGATTCATTTCTTTTTGCTTCCAAAATGCATGAGCATGCCAATCCTCATAACCTAACTACTGGAGTAGGATCACGATGAGTAAAAATAATAAAATGTATCATCATCATCATCATCATCAGCCCTTTGACGCCCACGGCAGGACATAGGCCTCCCTCGGTTTTTATAACTATGAGGGGTTTTGCCATAATCGCCACGCTTGGCAGACGGGTAAAATGTATGAAAACTGTAAAATCATTGCTGATAGATACGTGTGCCCTGACATGTGCCAGATGGTACAGTGGTACCTTAAATAGCGTAGTAAAGAGTATATCTTTCAATATACATAGTTTGTTTTAAAATGGTTATTTTTGTTATAAATTTAATTATATGTAAATATATATTTTATACGGATGAAATAAATATATTGAATAGAATTGCAGTCACGTGTCATTAGACAGCAATCACGTCAAGTGGTCCTTCCATACCTTAGCATTTTAAGGTGCCTGTCGCCAATGCGTGATTAATGCGTGTCTTAATTACTAAGTTATCGTTTCGCTCACGAAGGGGGCGATACATGTGTTCCAGCCTTTAATTTATTGACTTTTGAGTCGTTCGCTGTGTTTTTCGGGGGTGCGCTTGATTGGCTAAGTTTTTAATGCATTTGCGTGTATCGGTTTTGAAGTAAAAGTCAGATTTTCGTTGAAGCGGTAATGCCTCACTCCCCCTTCTAACACAATGTAGACAAGTTTTACGTAATATTGAATTCGTAAAGGTAGAGGCAAGTTTCTTTGACAAATATTGACTAGACGATAACAAGATGGCAGTCGTATATTTACTAAGGTCACTGTATGAACGGTGTATGAGTGCTATAAATATTACTCATACAACGTTCATACAATGGCCTGGTTCAGACAATGTTCATACAATGGTGGACTACAGTCCACGATATCGTGCAGTGACGATTATCGTCCATCCAAACCATCCAAAAATGGTAGAAAAAGGCTTACTATCACGTTCTTCTTTTTCAGCACATAGTTACACTAGGTAGTACAATTCATTTCGCGCTAACCTCCCAGTTCAGTGCTTGCCGCATCTAGCAACTTCCCATTATCTTGATCAGTCCTAGCGACACATAGTTCTTCTACGCGGGAAGGTAAGGATACAGTTTTGTTTTCGTTTACAGTCTGGTGCCTCTTACACCTGATGACAGGCGTAGATAATATCCGAATCAACTCCTGTCATCTTAGCCCGGCTGGTCCTCAGTCTCTCTCACCGTCGCCTACTAACATCATTTGTGGGTCTCCATTTGAGCACTACTTTCCTCCGCTTTTCGTTACATAAATGATAATAAAGTGCTATGCTAGCTAATAAAAGGACTGTTAAGTCAAGAAACGTTCCGAATTTATTCATAAACTTCATTAGTGACTATTTTTACCAAAGACTTCATGAAGTACGAGTACCTATCTCAATTGAAGTTGTCAGCAAGGGCAATTTTATTTTAGTTGACTCACATAGGTTCTGAAAGTTTGATCTGATCAGCACCTCAAAGAATATTATACAATTAAAACAATATTATAATACCGTTATTAAAATACAATATAAAGAAAAATTGATTTTCCCGCGCATAACCTGCTGTGCGCTTATCAGTTAATTTTCATTACCTTGCCGAATAAGGTTACGAAATATTGAAATGGTACATACCTTTCTGGCTAGATAGATTCATTTAAATGAAATTCCGACCCACCTCCTTGGTCGCCCGTTCTATTTTCAAATATCCGCGACTTTTTTCTTTCGTGACAGCCAGAACACACCGAGGTAGGTGCAGGTTTTATATCGAGAAGCCAGTAAAGAAATTAGGGCACGCTTCACACCTCCGGGAGGGGGAATGGACGTGACATTTATTGTTTGACAAGCATCGATCTGCCCTTTGAGATCCGCCGCGGTACAAAGTTCACGCTGCTTTCTTTTTAATAATATGCCCGAGCGAAATTGGTTTTTAGAGGTGCTCTTTTGTTTCTTTGGCGCTAAAGGAGGTGGGTGTTAGGAAAGCCTTTTAGACGTGAGATCTGAAAATGTCGGACGTTTGAGTACTTACAGTCTTTTCAATGATTTCAGGGGATTTTGCTTGGAAGTATAAGAGTGACTACCTTGCCGCACCTAGTTGGGTGACTACAAAGAGTTGATCCGATGAAGGGTATCTACAACTGAATTATTGGTAGGAGATGGTCACTCCAGAGGTAATTTACATAAAAATGGAAACTAAGAATTGTTGATTGGTAACTGAAGATGTTTTTAAACGTAAGTGGAGAGATCATACCATTGTTATGTTAACTAATTTTAATTAATTGAATAAATTAATTTTGTAGAGTGCTTTTTATGGATTTCGTTATTTTACGTTTTACGCCCTTTCTTGTTACGTATGACGAAGGAAGAAAAGAACAAATAGCGACAACCTATCCATAACAAATTATAAACTACTTATACCTATCACAAGTGGAACCCCCGCCAACTTCATAGTCGTATCTACATGTAGCTACAAATTTTATACGAGTCAAGTTTTTAAATCGCGCACACAGATTATCCAATTTGCTCGTGGGCGGATGCAGACGCTCCAGGAAACAATAAATGTCTCATCGACTCATCGATCCCCACACAGGGGCTGTTTGAGAATGAGGCATCGCTTTTAAATAAGCTTATCAACCAGTGCGAGCTAAGCTGTAATCTAGGAGGGGGGGGGGGGGAAAGTGGAGCAGAGGCGTGGCGCGTCCAAGAATCATTTGTGTCCAAACGCAAAAAACATACTTAAACGTTTCAGTTCAGTGGAAACCACTGGTTCAGGTGAACAGGACCGAACTTTGATCTGACGATCCCGCAATAGACAGGCGAGGATTGAAACTAGTGGAATGCTTACTAAAACCTAATAGAGGTTTGCCTTTTTGCCAGCAGTGCAGCAATGGGCCGATGGAATTGCATTTGACTGTTGGAGTTAGATTAGAAGAGGAAAAAGAAGTCACTTTTGGTTAGTACTATTCAGTGTTTAATTAAGTGTTTTTTTTTTTTGTTGTTAGCCATTGCTGTAATAAAACTGAAATAAAAAACCCATATGATACTAACATTCTGATTTCGGAAGTATCCTAACATTATTTCCTTTACACGCACTTGAAATGTCTTGGAAACCCGAAAAAAATAGCTTATCATGCTAGCTAAGAAGCTATAGTTTTGGGGGTATAATTATAGCCTAAAAATAGAAAATTTTTGCTTTATGTCCCATAAAGTATGGCTCGAACTGGAACTACGCCCCGCGCCCAACCCGCGAAAAGAAGCGCCAAATCATCGAATTGAATGGCAAGTGTGTGAAAACACGGCGGCATGCCCTCGGGGCGCGATTGTATCGGCAAGTGGCGTGTTGAGGAAGTGTTAAGCAGGGGCGGCGGGCGGGTACTGGCCATTGTTACGAGACTCTTCGAATATGTGAAGAAGAAAAAGATTTGTTGGCTGAAGTTTGCTGGCAAAATGCGAAAAAGAAAAAAAATTGGTAGAAGAAGTTTGCTGGCAAGTTGCAAACGAGATATACGAGAGAAAAAGATTCAGTTGAGGATATGTATAGCAGTGTTCTCGAAATAATTTTGAGAGTAGAATGCCTTGGTTTTGGTTTGAGATTTCAAGAAGTGTTTTCACATTTTATTCACAGATTAAAAAGAAAAAGAGACAAGTCTTATTTTATTCACACCGCACCAAAAGCTACAAAAGTTATACATACACATTTTCACCCTGTTATAATTTTAGATTTTAATAAAAAAAGTTGGTAAAATGGGGTAGTGCTTCACTAGCACGTGAGTTTCTAGGAAACACTTCTTCGTAAGAAAAATCACCAATGAAGATATATTGTACGCAGTAGGATATAAAAGAAAACAATAATACTGTAGCTATTAAATTGGTTAGAGTTCTCCCTAATTATTTCTTTGGCGGTATAATAGTTATAAGTCTACACATCATCATCATCAACCCATTATGTCCCCACCGAGGGGCACGGGTCTCTTCCCTGAGGAAGGTATAGGCCATACTCCACCACGGGGGCCAAGTCCGGATTGGTGGAGGCTTGTAGACTAGTGGCTCGTCTACTGTCAGAAGTTGTCAAGCCGCCCTAAGGCCTCTGACTTGGCTTAACGACTGCCATCTATCGAAGGCAGCCGGCACCAACAGCTTAACGTGCCTTGCGAAGCACGGAACCGCTCGGAAAAATGCCACTAGCGTTAGGCATAGACGGCGACCCATCCATGCACTGAACGCGCCCTGTGTTGCTTAACCTTCGTGATCGTTTAAGATCACTCAGGCAGCCGGGGCTACGAGCGATACTCTCTCTACACATAATAAACGTAAAAGCTCAGGCTCAAGAATTCAGACATTATAAGATATCGCACGATTAAAATAAGCATACGCAAATCCTGGTCTCCGCTTACACCTCTGGAATACAAGCGTGAGTAAAAAAATCATATGTAAATATTGTTTAACACTGATAATAAAATGTAGTTAGGAGAATATGCAACAATTTTTTTTAACGTTGAAAGCAATCAACTGGCAAACGATTCTTCAAATTGGGGAACATTGAAAAGTACATGTAATAATTGCGTATATAATACACAATCTTCGTCATGGCTTAGGTACACAACGACAAACACGCGAGTCTTTTGTGAGATTAAAATATATTCCTTCATAAATTCCACCTGAACACATTATCCCGGTTCATAATCCCGCTTAAGTCCCCACATAATTTAAGGAAAAGGAAAAAATCTACAAGAAAATGTAATAAAGGAACCGCCCCCATGCGTGTGCCTATAGCCTTACAACTGCACATGTATACTTAGCAAGTTACACCCTAAATTAATAGCATCCTAACAAAAAATCCTCCCTATCTTCGGGGGGGGAGTCAGGGGGGTAATTTGCATATATGGTGTCCCCCTTGGCACCCGAAGGAGAGCGCGGATGTATTTTTAATTTCATTCTTATCCGGGTGCTTAAATCATGAGCGCGGCCATGCGTGCGAGGGGGTAAGGAGAGTAAGAGGGGGTTAGGGGGGGTAAGGACTCATTTCGGCCCCCCGCGGCAGTTAGCTTGCGTCATACGTCGCTAACCACGTACAGAGCAGAAAGAAAAGAAATCTTAATAAGTTTGTAAGGGTGCGTTGGGTCAGTGTGGGTGTGCCCGGCCGGGGTTTTGTCACACCAGTCACCAAAGAGTGGCAACTATTTGGTGACTGGTATAAAATATGCCTTCCGGTCATTTCTACCATGAGGAAATCAGAAAATAATCAGATTTATCAATATAAAAAAAAAATTTGAATAGAATAGAAACGGTTTATTTTTTGCACACAAAACACACAAAAGAATTTTAACACAGAGTCAAGATTATATTTTTTTTTTGTTGCACTAACCCGTGCTTAGGACAATTTTAAAAACCTATTTAGAGGCTTAAAAATTCACCCATGCCGGGAATTGAACACGCGACCTCTGGCTTACTGTGCCAGCGCTCTCCCAACTGAGCTAATGGGTACGTGCAAGCATCGTCGAAGTTTCGAGCCTCTTTACAAACTTCTCTGTATTACGTAGAGGCAGCGACATCTGGCCCAAGTAATTTACATCACCTGCACGTAATTTATTTATTTATTTTATTTTATTAAGGACATCAACAGCGAAAACAAATAATTTGAACACAATAATAAAGATACAGTTCACAAGGCCAATAACAGATCTCCACAAATAGGCAGTTCAGTAATGTATGTAACGTAATGCACTGTACCCTGAGCCTTTGTTTTTCTCACTTGTTTTTTTTAATTGGGTTACTGGCAGATTAGTTACACATTTTAATTATTATTCACTTATTACATTACAAGGAATGTGTAATATCTACAAATAATAACCACAGCACGCATACTTTTAAAAACACAAACTTAACCTAGTGCTAGTACTGTGCAGTACCGTTGCTGTTGGTACTTTTTGTAATTTCACTTTTTTCTGCTTTTGTTTTATATCTGCTTTATTTTCTGTATTTACTTTTTCTGTATAATGATGTATGTCTATGTGGCGTTGCCGTAAACCGGGAAGTTTGAGGGTCCCTCAAGGAGCAATTTCAATACAGAATAACGTAGTTTTTCAAAAACGACCTTTCGGATCACAATGACATTTTACCAATATGTTTTCATAGAAACTAATCACAAGGCTATAACTTCTTTTCGATAAGTTTGTTTCCAGTTCTAAGCACGATCAAACCTCCGTCCTCTAAACGTATTGGTAAAGTGTCATTGCGAACCGGTATATCGTTTGTAAATAAAAACCAAACTACGTTAGTATGGGAATCGCTTCGTGAGGGGCCTTCTTAAGGAAACGCGGTCTACGGAGAGTCACAATTCAGGAAAGACTGAGAGTGGCATATCCACACAGTTCTTACCAACAATATTAAGCACCCACCTCCAAAAAACAAGCGTCGTCATTTGCGTGAGCAAATTTTGTGGAAGTTTTCCGCTCTTCCTTCATTTTGCGGTGTGTGTGTGTTATTATATCTATTATACATTTCGGCCTTCATGAACATGTTTAAATGTCACTGTGTGCTTATGTGTACTTGTATATGTGAGTGGCGGCTGGAAATAATAATGTTACAGAATCACAACTCTTTACTTTCTTCGTCGATTTCAACTAGCTGACGTAAAAGTGTATTGTGAAAGTTTCAAGTTCAGTTTCGATTAATTAACAGTTAATTTTTTGTTGAGCATTTCGTACGGCCACAAAAATTACATGTCGAAACTTTTGTTTTTATTTCGAAATAGCCTCAGTCTGGATGTGTTTCCATGTTTGTGATGTCTTTGCCTTGTTGCTATAGCACTGGATAGGTATCCTACTTTGGGACCAGGATAAGCGACTGTGTTGTGTGGAATTTATTTATTTATTTATTATTTATTGATTTATTGTTTCCCACGTATAAATTGATGTGGCGCATCTGATCGTTTTTTGTGTCAAAATTTAACATTTAACAGTCACACCATTCGGTCAATCCCTTGATTTTGTAAATACAAAAATGCATGAAACCATTGTCAAAACACAGATGCTTTTATTCCATTGCCGCTTCGTTTTCGCTCGCAAAACGTGTCAAGCCTTTGTGGCGTTAATGTATTAAAACATCTGTCAAAGCCCCTTCGCGACTTATTTCACTACTAGGGCGAATGCCATTGAAGGTTAATGTAAAATTCGTTTCAAAATAATTTAATCTGAAATTTTTAATTCTGATCGGAACCGATTTCAACGTTAAAAATCCTTCTGTGTTCTTTAATAACTCATAGAGTACTGTTATGGCTTGGCACGAGGTCTGTGGTTGTTTTACGAGCTTACTTTATGGTCGTGAATTAGTTTTTAGGTGAATGTGTGTTTGTGTGAATGATAGTTGTTGAGGGGTCTTCGGAGTTTGGGCGTCCAATCTAAGTTGTCGTTTGTTTTATGATCAAAACATGTTCGTGAATCATAACTGGCGATTTCTTAAGTTATTCAAAACACTTATTTTTGGATTAGGGACACTGTTCCTAGACTGACTCGAACATACAAGGATCTCGTACAAAATTGACTGCCTCGTTGGACTAGCCGTTAAGGTGCTTAATTACTAAGTGGGTTCGATTCCCACTGAGGGCCGTTGTACGGCATTTGTACAAATGGCCTCCTCATCATCATCATCAGCCATTTGACGCCCACTGCAGGACATAGGCCTGATTCCTGGTTTTCATAACCATGAGGGGTTTTGCCCAATTTGCCATAATCGCGACGCTTGGCAGGCGGGTTGGCGATCGCAGTATGCGGTTGGAATCTCAGGAAGACGCTGCTGCCCGTCTCCTGATTGATTTCCTTAGTCGCCTTCTACGACATCCACGGAAGGAAATGGAGTGACGCTATTCTTAATCCGGTGCCACACGGAAATGGCCTCAGTCTGGGTATACTTCCATGTTTGTGATGTCCTTGTTTGGTTGCCATAGCACAGGGTATCCTAGTTTGGGACCAGGTCAAGTGATTGTGTTCTGTGGTAGTTATTATTATAAAATAAATTAGCTGGATAGATAAGATGCATAAAGCAATTCTTTAATTAATTTTTGACATTGTTTTTAATTCGATCCTTCTTGTAAAATGTAAGTTGAAGAAATAACACTCACGTTTCTTTACGTCAGGATTCTGTCAAAGCGCTTTAAAAAATAACCGTGAAAGACTTGGGGTACATTCTTAGGTCCCCAATCTTAAGCACCTTTCACACAATCCTTGAAAAACCGGAGCAGATCTAAAGAAGACGAAAGTCGCTGAAAGAGTTGAAATTCCTGAAAAACAAAGGGCTGCCAACTGGGTGTAATTAACAAAAAATCGAGTTAGTAACAAGTCAAACAGAACACCCGAACAGAAAGGTAGCGAATTCAGAAACCACAACCTTAAATAATCGCATCAGCTAATGCCACAAAATAAATGCAGAAGAAAGACAGCTTTTGGTCAAAGTTAAAATGCAGAATAGTTAAAAGTCGAGTGTTCATAAATCATAAGGTTGTCTGAAAGGGAATGCTATTGGCATGCGCCTATTGTGTAGGTAGCTTCAAAAATGTTTTATGTTTTTTTCTGATTTATTTCTGGTGCGCAATAAAGTATATTTTTAAGTATACTATCTAATCAAAGGAGAATTTATCGAGTATTTGACACATAAGTGATTTTTTTCCCCTTTGGGAAGTATGCCCTACAGGTCGACAATTCTAAGAAGGGAAAGAGGGCAGTTTATACTGACAATAGCAACCCTAAGTGTTTGCGCGCGCTACGAAATTTATTCACTGCGATTTTTAAAGTGCGAAAAATATTCGCAAACTTCAATTACTCCTACGCGCACTACGATTTACTGTCGCATGCGAAATAGCGGAGGCCAAATACATGAAAGACAAACACTGTGTCACCACGAAGGACGAGAGTGTACATCGAAATATTGATTTACAAAAGAAAAGAGCCATTATAATATACTACGTAAGTTTACGCAAAAGAATTTTGAAGAAGATGAACATAAAAACTAAACGTTACTCGGTCCATCCTTTGACAGCAAGTCGACTGACCGCTGCACTTGAGATTGTTTTCGCAATGCGCGGGGCTCGGTACTGTTTATTATTATTATAGTATTGTCATTATTATAACAATAGGTAGGTACTGAAGCCGTCGCAAAGCAATGGACAAAATTGGCAGGGGACCGCGAGGGATGGTGTAATAGGGAAGATGCCTATGCCCACTATTGGGCTCCATCCAAGGTCTGGATAGATTTGACTGCCTCATTGGTCTAGCGGTATTATTATTATTATTAATTATTTATTGCACAAAGACAGTGTACAAAAGGTGGACTTAATGCTAATCGAATTTTCTACCAGTCAACCTGCAGGAGGTACAGGAGAGGCAAAAATTGAGGTAGGCGTGCAAAAAGAAAGTGATAAAGGTACTTATAAGTACCTAATGTATTATAAGGAGGATGGCATCTATAAAAATAACTATTTTAGCAATTATGTAATACAATACACACTAATACTTGCTATTAATTATATGCATACTAATAATTACGGTGATACAATATACCATAAAATAGGATAAGGTATCACGTCTGATTACCATGCCAAAGGTCGTTGGTTCGATTCCCATTGGATCCCGTCGTAATTTGTACAAATGACCTCGGTCTGGTTGTACTTCCATGTTCGTGATGTCCTTGCCTGGCTACCATAGCACAGGGTATCCTAGATTGGGGTCAGGACAAGTGATTACGTTGTATGGAAGTTAAAGATAGATTTTTAGCCGAGCAATACTTCTGCAAATACATTCATTCAGCGGCGAAACTCTCGGATTGTTCTCCTTAATTATTGATAGAATGAAACTTCTATCGAAACTTCAAGAGCAGAAGCCAAAAATTATTCGGAGGCAGCGAAACCCTTCATAATGCTCGCGAAAATATTAAAACAAAGCCAAGGTAGCCGCCCCGTGCCCTCCTTCTAAGCAGGACACTCCCGACTTCTATATCTCTAAAGAGCTGATAAAACTCGGTGGTAGATACTCGTAGGACTGACTTCACACTTAAGAGGTTCGATTCCGGCATGTTTTATCAACAGCAGGTCAGCCTTTACATTTTGTTACAAAGTCGCCCTTAAAGTTAGTGGGTTTAGATTGATGTGCTGTGGGCTGGCCGATGATTTTGTTTTCTGAGCCACGTAAATTCGTGAATTCGTAGTAGCAATACCATTTGCAAATCGCTAAAGGTTCAATTATATCTATTTGACTAGCGGTCCTATTTGATAGATTTACGTAACAGAAAAAATAATATCGTCTTGTGATCGGAGCGATTTCTTTTGTGAATAATGCAATAATTTGCATACTTTAAAATGTTATTAAACGATACGAGGATCACCAAGAAGGAGTCATTAAGGATCCTCTTGACGTAGATATATAAATTATACTTTTAAAACTCCTAACGTAGATAAATAAATCATCATCTTCAGCCATTTGATGCCCATTGCAGGACATAGGGCTCCCTCATGTTTTCCAAGAAAAATAAATAAATGTGAATGAAAAATTTTCGTTAATTAAAATCATGGCAATTTTGATAGATCATAACTTAACCCCGGATTATTCGTACAATTACAATGTGTTAAGCTACTGTTAACAGCCATCAATTGTTTTTTTCACGCGCACTTTGGCTAATTGGCAGCTGTGCATTGTTAGTGCATGAGAAACAGGATGTAAGTATGCCGTAAAATGTCACCAGGGACGAGTTTTACAAAACTAAATTGCGTAGTTTATTATGACAATCAATTTCATGTATTTCTGGTTTATTCCTTTTCACTATTACCTATGTTAAAAATTTTATTTTTTCGTAAACTTTATAATATACCTATGATTATATTAATAAACTTTATCTTGTTTAATTTAATTTCACACAGTAAATCATGAATTGTAGTTCTATGAATCAGACGGGAGCCAAGAAAGGCGTAGGGGGAAATGACAGCTCCAGAGAGATATCGCAAAAAGCCTCGAAGACGACTCGCGGGTGGTGATTAATACTACGCATCTCCCTCGATGGTTTAATCGCTCGCCGGCAACATTTTTACTCAATTTTTGGCCCCCTTCCACCCACCCCTTTCTTTCGTTAAGATAAATTATCCTGCTATCGGGATAAGAGTGTAGATTCAAATTGCCGCCTTTAAAATTCGAGCCTCTAAATATTTATGCGGGAGTTTCGCTCGGCGCCACTGTTTGGATTGAGCGCTACTTGGCTGAGTGGTCATAAGCGAGAATTTGGGAAAATTATCTTTGTCTGATTATTGATCATCATTCATCATCATTCAGCCACAAGAAGTCCACTGCTGTACAGTGGACTTCTTGTAGGCCTCCTCCATGGATTTCCAAAAAGACCGGTTGGAAGCGGCTGGCATACAGCGTCTTCCTGCCACTTGGATGAGATAACGGGCCGCCCCATGCGGCTCACTCGCTCCACCAATCTAACAAAATCATAACTTGTTTTACAGATATTTACTAACTTTATTGTACACATAAAAAGACATACATAAAACACAACACTTTGAAAAATTAAAATTTGTACATTGCGAGCTTGTTTCAGCAGAAATCTCTAAAAATCTCGATAATTTTCGTAAAAAGTGGCAGTCTCTCAATTAATTATGCTAATAGTGATTTTTAGGACCCACGAACCTGGGACTACAAAGATTGCATTTATGCGTTTTTATGCATTTACGTAAAGTAAAAATCCAAGCTTTCGAATCCAAGGATTTTCGTGTAGGAGATGACCCATTACAGAGAAAAAACCGTTGTTTTACATACAGACGTTGTAGTTAAACGGAGTCTGATTGGCGTATTTCTGGAGTTGCGCATTTGAAACATAACCCTGTATATATCTGTATATATTATCCAGCACTAGCCAAACTGGTTGACTGGCAAAAAATTGTATATATCGTTAAATACACCTTTGTGTACAAATTGTTCCTTTTTCTGCAACAAAGAATTTAACAATAGTAGGTACAGGGTCTTGCAATAAAGAATTTAGTAGATGGACCAGGGGAAACTTGCTTATACAGGGTGTGACAAAACTTCAATCCAGTGGGGATTTAGTATGACAAGGAAAAAAGTAGGTTCTATTTGTAAATACAATCAACTTATGCCACTGGACGCTGCATAAATCACCTCATTACGTAGATGCAAAGGCCAACCGCTCGTGAACCGTGAATCGCTCGTAGCCCCGGCTGCCTGAGTGATCTTAAACGATCACGAAGGTTAAGCAACACTGGGCGCGTTCAGTGCATGGATGGGTCGCCGTCTATGCCTAACGCTAGTGGCATTTTTCCGAGCGGTTCCGTGCTTCGCAAGGCACGTTAAGCTGTTGGTGCCGGCTGCCGTCGATAGATGGCAGTTGTTAAGCCAAGTCAGAGGCCTTAGGGCGGCTTGACAACTTCTGACAGTAGACGAGCCACTAGTCTACAAGCCTCCACCAATCCGGACTTGGCCCCCGTGGTGGAGTATGGCCTATACCTTCCTCAGGGAAGAGACCCGAGCCCCTCGGTGGGGACATAATGGGTTGATGATGATGAAAGGCCAAAGTTTGAAACTAAGCAACTGACACTGAAATTACGAAAAAAATATCTGTTTCATACTACATACTACATTCACTGGAGAAAATGGTAAAAATTTGTACAAACAATCTATCAGCTTGTATTTGTCCACTGCTGCACATAAACACACACACTGCTTTATTTGATAATTTCACTACAAAGCTCTCTGCATTACTGCTTTCGGGTAATAATATTCATATATCACACACACACACACACACGCACGTACGCACGCACGCACGCACACACGCACACACGCACGCACGTACGCACGCACGCACGCACGAAAGCACGCACGCACGCACGCACGCACTTTTTTCTGACCTTGAATGGCCGAAAATGATCTTGATGTGAGTACCTAGATTTAACAGAATAGAATAGATCTTTTAGATTAGTACGAATAAGTAGAATAACTCCTTTTAGTATAACCGAACCTGCAATACCAATACGTAGTGTTAGAAACAACAAAATCTCAGCGCTACGTCACCAAAGGAGTGGTGAAACATCGAAACTGTTTTATTTCGGCATCCGGGATTCTCAGTCATTGTTTCCGTCGCGCGACGCCATTCGTTATTCTTTTGTTTTGCGTAAGTGCGAAATACATTTGGCTTGCCCTGCAGAAGGTCTGTTTCGATGGGGAACTTGCATAAAACTTAGATTGGCGTGATACCTACTGTTTTTATAGCGCAGGACACGTAGAAAGCAGAAAAATATGCAACAAAAACCACGAAAATATTTATTTCGGTTGTTTAAAGTTCCCAAAAAATTTTTTGTGCAAGTTCTTCATTTTAACATGTCAGCCCGGGCCTATTTCATAGGACTACAATTCATGGTTTACTATGACAATTCGATGTACATTGCGAAGGCGATTAATCCATAGATTAACACGTAGGAAGGCTCTGCTACACAGTGAACATTGAATTGTCACAATGAACAAATGAATTGTACTTTATGAAACGCGGCCCTGGAAGTAGGGTTGCCAGGCCCAAAATAGAAAAGATCTAGGTCCATTTTTTTTTAATAAATTTTATTATTAGGGATTTTTGTACACTATTTGCGGCGATGAAAATCCCATTGTTTCTTATACTTAGAATTCACTACTTATTGTAGCAGCTGGTGTCGCCAGAATGTCATGAAATATTTCTACGTCTAATTTGCTTAATTTCAGAGTTTCTACCAGCCGATCTCACATTGATTTGTTTCTGACACATTCCACCAACAAGTGTTACACATCTGCGATTCCACACTGTTCCCAGTTTGGGGTGGTACTTTTCTTCATCATATATGCAAACTTGTTCAGTGGAATGTGTCCGCATCTAAATCTGTGCGCGGAGACAATTTACCACCTTGTTTGTTTGTTTGATTGTTTGTTACGCATTACTGCAAACAAATTAAAAACTTTAATAACAGGAAAGTGTAGATGTACAAAGGCGGACTTAATTTAAAAGACAATTCTTCCAGCCAGCCTAAGAGAGGTTCTGAATAACAAAACAGAGAGCGTGATATGGCAAGTAAAGCTCAACAAGAAAGAAAAAAGAAATCAAAACTCACCTATTCATATCATAACTTATTTTCATTTAACTTACTAAGTTTAATATAAAATTAATCGTTTTGTAGCTATATATAGATACTTACTAATATACACACTTATTTAGCCGCACATTTAGTCATGAAAGCCTAGAACACTGTTTTTGCCGCGATTTCGCAAAAAAAGGGAGATCGCGAGTCGTGAGTGCGTGTCCACGCGTTTGACTAAAAGCTAAGGCCTGGGGCACGCAGGAAGGACGTGGGACGAGGGCGTGAAAAAACGCGTTTCATAGAGTTCGCGTCCTCATCCTGTCTTATCTGTGTGGGCTACGTCTCATCGATTCAGTACATTTTATATGAAAGTGAATTGAAAGGACGCTGCCCTCGTCCCACGTCCTTCCTATGTGCCCCACGCCTAATACAAGCTAGACAGACGGGACTTACATATATTGTCCGGACACGACTGTAAAAAAGAAAAATTGTCCGGCCAAAGAGAAAGAAAGGCTAAAAAGGAGGCTGCCCAGCAGTGGGAGATCGGCTAGTGAAAAAATGTCTAGTCAGTTTTGGGACGTCCTATCGCAGGACACAGGCTATCTCCAGTGTACATTTGTGGATTTCTAGTAGCAAAACACTCGCTAACCGTGAAGGAAAACGTCGTTAGGAAACCTGAGTGTGTAAGGGTGTTCACATACCTTAGCCCTTGAAATCGCCAATGTGCGGCGGGGATGCGTGGTGACTGAGTTCACACACTCTCTCTGGGAGAAGGCCTGTGCCCTGCAGAAGGATGTATATAAACTGCTTATAATTATATACAGTCGTCGTAGGTCTTATCACAAAAAGTGATCTCTTACACACAACGTTCGGATGGACCGAAATAATAATGAAAGGGGAGGAGGTATAAAGGTTCTTCTGTTGTTTAAGATTTCGCGGTCCAAAGCTCGGATTGAGATGTGGCCGTCAAAGGTGGCTTTGATCTTGGTTTAATTATTTCGTTTAGTAACAATTGAGTGGTGCTATTTGATTAATCGTGTTTTGTTTTTGTGTTATTTTGGTCGGGCTCCCATAAATTGCCGTCAAGGACTTTCACAAGGCGTTGAAACGAAGATTTAATTTCATTTAGCTTGTCTTCATGTAAACAAACCGTTGATAGAAATCGATGGTCGAACCCTTTCTCTATTTGAGAGAAGATCGGTACCCTGCACTTAAGGGGCTCCATAGAATAACACGAGCGCCACCAAGGGAAAAAATCACATATTTTTAGGATTCCGTAGTCGACAAGGAACCCTGATAGTTTCGCCATGTCCATCCGCCCGTCCGTCCGTCCGTCTGTCTATCTATCTGTCTGTCGGTCTGTCTGTCTGTCTGTCACGTCTATACTTAAGGAGCTCAAGATCCGAACACGTCTATCGATTTTATGCCAGCAACGTATTCTGTCTTTCTTTGGGCACATCGCACGTCGATCTGATAGTCTCGAATATAATATAATTATAGGCAAAGTGGAGGGGACGAGAGCACGAGGCAGACCACCCGCTAAATGGAGTGACCAGATCACCAGGGAAATAAAACTCAAGTTTCACCAGGCAGTACACACAGCTAACGATAGGTCCAGATGGAGAGCACTCTACACTGATCCTCGTCATAGCGGCCACGATCCTCAGTATTGACTGACCGACTGATTGATTGGATTGGTCTGTCTGTCTGTCTGTCTGTCTGCGGCCCAGCTCAGAGACGATTAGTAAAGCTGAAATGTGGCATAGACATACATATTACTCATGCTTACAAAACGGTAGAATAAAATAAAAAAAAATAAAAATTATGCGGAGGTCTACACCTGAATTAGGGATGTAATTTTTTTTTCTCGTGTGGAGTATCGTTGGATTGGTCGTGGTCGTGGTCGTGGTCGTGGTCCTGGTCGTGGTCGTGGTCGTGGTCGTGGCGCACTTACAAAAAATATTGTAAGTGTACCACGACCATTTTTCGATTCAGGGATCCGTTTGCCAACTGTTAAGCTTTAAAGCACAAATCTAAAAACGGTTTGAACTCCGTGATCTGTCGTGGGTCCTAAAAATCACCTTTAATGTGATTGACAGATAGAACAGACATTTTTTGCAAATACGATATGTAAAAAAAAAGATATATTTTTTCCTTTGTGTTACTCTATGGAGCCCCTTAAAGTCCTTTTGCAGCATTTAGTAGCTGATGGCATTTTTCCTGCTAGAATGTCATTATGGAAAAAAACATGTTCAGCACCTAAATTACTTTTAGAAAAGTGTTTTCACTAGGTCAACGTGATGCGGAATGTTTCTAAACACATTCAGTTCACCCGTGCCACCAATTTTCAGAAACCTAATAAAGTTCCTGCATTACACCCACTTTTTCCCTCCAAACATTTCCCCACATTTCGGAGCAAAAAATCACGTATTCTCAAGGCGTACTCTTAAACAAATACTAAGGTTACACCTCACGTGTTATTAAGGCTTTCATTGTAGAGAACTAGGGACTCATTCGGGACACGTTTCTCTATTTGTTTGAGGTTTAAAATTTCCGAGGTTGTGGCGGTAATTTTGCCGGGGGACTGAGACGTGCTTTTTTGTGGATTGAAATATAAAGTGATTTTAGCCGAAGGATTTCTTCAACGATACGCAGATAATGTATGTACAGTGCTCCTTGCTTTTATATTGTTAGTAATGTATGAAACAGGTCTAACAGCGATTATTTAATAGGTAAAATTTAATTACCTTAGATTCGTGGTCGTGGGTAGACTGAAGTGGCGAGTACAGTCAATTATTTTATTGAGGGTGGTGGTCTACTCTCAAGTCACTCTTAGACCACACACGCAGCAGACCGACACACAACACTCACTAGGTCCGCGGACAGGTCCGGTGACAAGGCGCGAGATTTGTATTTGCTTAACACTGGATTCCACGTGCTTGAAAGGTTGAAATCATACTCTCTGATGAAATTATTATGTTTTTTAATTTCAATTGCTTCCCGAACGATCATTCGATATAGTATTTTCTACAATACACTCTTATCTATGATTTTCTAAGGCTAAAACGAGCACTAGACATAATAAAAACTGAATTTGAACAGATATTTACTTCTATTTAGCCTCTAAATAGGTTTTTAAGATATTTACTCGTTTACTTTTTCATTTTACAATTTTCCGACGTTTCGGTACTTTTGCAAGTGCCGTGGTCTCGGTAGACTGAGGTAACAGGCAGCACTGACTGTTAGTTTACTACCCTTGGCAAAAAATATTAAGTAACGTTCCAAAAATATTCCGGCATTTTTAAAAATTTAAATGAATAAAACAAGCGAGTAAATATCCGTGCAAATTCAATTTTTAATATGATCCTTCCACAGTAATATAATTAAAGAGCCACGAAGATTAGTGGCATAGTCTCAGTGGCGCCCTCTATATTTTTTTCAATGTCGTGGAGCACGATGAAACCTAGCTAGATCGATAGAGGACAAAAAAGTAAACAAGAAATTATTAAAGTCACCATGTCCTAAAGTGGCACGTTTAGGAGTTATTGAGCTTTGAAGTTTGTATGGAATTTCCACTAACTGAGTTTCATCACTGAATTTGTCACTTGATATGAGTTTTCTCGGGGATTCAAACCTACTTTGATGTTTTTTAAAGTCTGGGTAGCTATGTCTAGTAGGTACCTACCTACTTATATACATATATACATTTGATTTAATGATAAGTAATGCCTAATTGTATATTGTAATTAGTCTAGCAGCTAAGTGTAATTTGTAATTAAAATAAAGAAATATCTTGTGAATTTTCCTTTAAATACACTATTTTATTTATTTACCTGATAGGATCCTTAATATACGGATCTATAATAAACTGGGTGTTTTTTCTACGACTTATTTAGCAATTTAGTCAAGAATCGGCAACGAGTCACAGGTGCCAAGCGTATAGTCCAGTATTTAGTGAAAAATGATTCAAAAGTTAAGTTTTTTAAAAATCTCATACAAACTTCAAAGCTCAATAACTCCTAAACGTGCCACTTTAGGACATGGTGACCTTAATAATTTTTTGTTTACTTTTTTGTCCTCTATCGATCTAGCTAGGTTTCATCATGCTCCACGATATTGAAAAAAATATAGAGGGCGCCACTATGAACTATGCCAGGCCCCATACAAAAATCTTCGTAGCTCAAATACCTTAAAAAATAATCGCGATTAAACCCGTTTAATATATCACTATGTAATTGCTGGTTTACATACAATAAAGAATATTCTATATATCCATATTCTATAATCTATTTCTATCCATATCCATATTCTATCTTTCTATCTATCTATGTATGAACATCGCGAGTCATTAAAAATACTACCATTCTATATTGTTATCGGCATTACACAATAGGTTCTTCATCGGCATTCTTAGGGCAGTTTGCGCCAAGTCACTGGATAGATTACAGAACAAAATTGTTCTGTGGGTGAGATAGATAGATTATTATTGCACACCAGTAATTTACAGAGATATAAATGAAGGTAAGTGTATAAGTAAGTAAATAGATAAATGCGTATCCTGAGGTAAAGGAATAATGCCAGGGTTGACAGTTACAGATTTTTTTAAAATTTATTTTAATATTAGGGGTTAAAGTATGAAATTGCCGTTTTATTGCAATAGGTTCTTTGAATTGACATAGAATATTCATGGTTTGAGGTTTTCGAATGAAACTTTTTTCAAATGGTTTCTATGATGTTCTTTTTTTAAAAAATGTGAAACATTTGAATATCGACTTTCAATTGTTTTTGTTATTCAATTTAGACAAGAAAGATGGATACTGCGAAAATTCGAGTGATTATGAGGCACCCATTTTTCGTATTTTTTTATTTTATTGATTTGACGCAAGTGAGTCAATATTGTGGGTAAGGTAACGTTAAACCATGCCGCTAATTCCTGGGTAGTTTGACTAGGGTCGGCTTCCACTATCTCTCTTAATTCATCGTTATTCACCTGTGTGGGCGGTCTTCCTCGTGGCTCGTTCTTTAAGTCGAAATTTCCATCACGAATGCGTTTAAACCAAAATCGCACGGTGCGTTCATTAGTAGACCCCTCTCCAAACGCAGCATTGATATTGCGGGCTGTTTCTGCCACGTTAGTTCCGCGTCGGAACTCGTATTAAAAAATCATTCGAATTTTCGCAGTATCCATCTTTCTTGTCTAAATTGAATACCTAACAAAAACAATTGAAAGTCGATATTCAAATGTTTCACATTTTTTAAAAAAAGAACATCATAGAAACCATTTGAAAAAAGTTTCATTCGAAAACCTCAAACCATGAATATTCTATGTCAATTCAAAGAACCTATTGCAATAAAACGGCAATTTCATACTTTAACCCCTATTATTAACAGCCCTTTGACGCCCACTGAAGGAAATAGGCTTCCCTCATGGTTTTCCCAAGCTTTTCGGTCTTGTGCCGCCCGCATCCAGCTACTCCTTATTTATTTATAAAGAGTTAATACATGTTTCTCAAAAACAAATCATTCGCCAAACTGCGTGGCAGTTTATTTATCTATGGATAGCTCTGGAAATGTTATGGTACAATATCGTCGTTCATATTGCAAAATGTCACATGTCAAAAAATTAGATTTTTGCTTTTTTCATCGAAATTGTATAAAAAATTGATTCTGTCACACGTGCAAGACATCGTAATCTTCGATCTGATTAGCAGCGTATACTATTACGACTTAATTTTCTTCTAATTTACTAATTTTCGTACTATTCCGGTGAAAAAAGAAAAATCGTATTTTTTTGGAATGTGACATTTTGCAATATGATCGTTGACATGTTTTTAACCGACTTCAAAAAAGAAGGAGGTTATCAATTCGACGCGTATATATATTTTTTATTTGGCTATGTTTTCGCATAACTCCGTCAAATCTTATTTTGTTCGAATAGATATAACGTCCCATTGGTCCCATTTTAATTTGGTGAAGATCTGAAAGACTTTCAGATTTGAAGAACGAAGCTCTTCAATGGATACCAGTAAATAAGGCCCAATTGGGCCCATCCCTTAGTAATATTCGTATGTTTCATAAAATAGCGTAAAATTTGTCCCAAGTTAATTTGGTGATGTTCTGGTGGAGACTTTCGGAGATGGAAATTCAGAACATCAAATGTTAAAGCAATGAATTAAGTAGGGCAAATTATGGTTATCAGGGACATGTTTATTTTTCTTCCACTCCTCTAATAAAAATTTAAAAATAAAAATTTTAAATAAAAAATAAAAACTGACTTCGAAACGCTGCACAAAAAAATGAGAAATAATTTAAATAGTTAGAAGTATGTATACATGTAGGTATCGTAGAAGTATAATTTGTAGTCGGTGCCCAGTTTTATGATCAGCACATATATTTTGGGCGTCGACTCCAAATTACGGCACGGTGATCCGGCATGGGTGGAATTTTTAGCCTCTAAAATAGTTTTTTTTAAAGATTTCTCAACTCGAAATAAGATTTCTCATTTTCTTCGTTCTTTATTTTTTTTTTAAATGACGTCTATACTAAAGAGTAATAGTCTAAATAGATGCCATTTTTAATTACTAATTCCATGACCGCGGCTTTCAAACCACCCAGAAATTAGCGTGTATACACACCTGCCGCGAGGTTTACTAAATGGGAAAGACGCATAGCAAATTGACTTTTCAACAACACCTTTTTTGGTTACCGAAAAAAACAACACCATATCGTTTTCCCTCCACTAATGCCCCAGAATCGGGGCAATAAATTTAATGACGTATACACAATCGCCCCGACCGGGAGCGCAAAACGGGGCAATTCTGAAAAGTGGGTTTAGTTGAAAACTCGGCACGACGAGACTAAATACAGGAACTTACAGAAGATAAACTTAGGCCCACTTGCACCACAGTGGCTTATGTAGTGTGACTAAAATTGTTTATACAAAACTCAATGGAAATGGCCACTTAAGTGACATTTACTTTACAACAAGTGTATTATTCTTTATTTTATCTGTTCTCGATCTAATAATATTGAAATAAATATAATTTATATTGTATGATAAGAATTATAAATTGTCGAGATTTTGCTTTTTTATGTAGCCTATATTTGTCGCACTGCAGGTCACAGGCCTTCTCTCAGACAGATTTTGGTTATTGCTATTTTACTTGGCAATGAATAGAAAGTAACAATGAGATTGATCAGTTAATTCTTTACGACCAAGTTCAGTCACGGCGATGGTTACCGCTCGGGAGAGCATCAGTCATCAGCTTATCTTGGCTGCAAAAGTGCGATTGCACGTGCATGTATGTAAGTTTTTCGGTTCGGGTACTAAACGATAATATGCTACGTTATACTTGGACCTATAGTCTAAACGCATAGGTTGTCCAATAGAGTAATATCAGTATCGTGTTATTGAACTACCGTGTACTGAAAAAGTGGTAGCAACTATATGCATGTGATGGCAGTAAAATTTCAGTATATTTCGTGAGACGACCTTCTATGTTCCACATATTTAGCATTCGAACCGCGTGGTCCACTTGTCGTCTTTTTGTTTTATTGTTGTATTCTGACGTTTGCGCTCAACTACTAATTGGCCAGTTTGGCGGAAATCTATATTACAGTGCACTTCTCGATCGGATGAATTGCGTAGTTAGTTAGTAGATATTGTAATTTCAATGCGTAAGTATTCGCCTTTAATTCACTCGTTTCTTTCGGTCCGACTGACTCACTCCCGGTTTCTCGTACACTAACAATCTGAATCTAATGTCAACAGCTGCTAGTTGGCCAAAGAGCATACAGAATAAATAACTGATAGCTGCAGTGCTAACAGTGGATTAAACGGTTGTCAACGTACGAGAAACCGGGGGTAAGTTAGTGGGTATCGTAATTTGAACGCGTAATCGCCTACGACCTTTCACTGATTCGATTCTTGCCGTCTGAATGACTTAACTTAGTCTTTACTTGATTTTTTTTCAATTATGAACAGCCGTCGTACAATATTTTGACATAACATAACATAAACTCACGCCTGTATCCCAGAGGGGTAGGCAGAGACCAGGGACTGCCACTTGCTACGATCCTGACAGATCACTTTCGCTTCCTCAACATTCATTAGTCGTTGCATGCACGCACGCCGGTTTCGGGTACTTTTTATCTTGCCCTTTGTTAATACATTCTCTATTTGGTCAAAGTATTTACAATATTTTGGTTTATGAAATTATTATTAGTATTGGCAAAGGGCAAGATAAAAAGTAACCGAAGCCGGCGTCCTCACTAATGAATGTATGATGAAGCAAAAGAGGTCGTTAGTAGGAAACCCCAGTCTCTCTCGACCCCTCAAGGATACAGGACTGAGTTTAAGGCGATAGAATACGTGTGATAGCGGTGAGATTAATATCAAAACATGTACTGGAGCAGATCCCATATAGCCTCGCGGCAAACCGAACTAAATCGTCCTTCCGTTGTAGATATTTATTTAACGCCATAACACAGAACAATGGAGAAGGCACGCCGAAAAACGCGAGCCTCACCTCGCCCACCCTTTACAGGACAGGGGGAAGGGTGGCGCCCGCACCCCACTTAAAGGACCTACCCTTTAAAGATTCCACCGTCCTCTCATTTTTAAGACTTTACAATACCAACACATAGACACACATTCTTAGGGGGGGCTCTTAATTTATATTAGGACCACGCGCAAGTGCCGATGTGTGCGCGGTATCTTAAGCGGTTTTCTTTCGGGAGTGCTTGGGGTAGAAGGCTTGCTTTAAGCTGGTAACTTGGTGGTAACGCTACGGTGTAACGAAGTCCCATTGTCTGTCCGAAAATAGGAGGTTCTACCAGCTCCTATATTATGCTCACCAAATCCAGAACGATTCCAATCGTCTGTCAAACTCCATATTAATTGCAAAGGATTAAGACAGGATTTGGTGCGCATAATTAGGCGTCTGGGCTGGCATGTTTTGTATAACATACATAAGCAGCCTATATACGTCCCGCTGTAGGGCACAGGCCTTCTCTCAGGGAGAGAGTATGGGCTTATTCACCACGCGTGCCCACCGTGGACTGGAGATTTCAAGCGCTGAGGTGTGTGAATAGCTCAGGCACTCAGGTTTCCTCACGATGTTTTCCTTCACAGCTAGCGAGTGGTATTGCTAATATAACTTCACAAATGTACATAACTTAGAAAAACAAAGTCACAGGTACATGCCCGCACTGGGAATCGAACCTGGGTCTCTCGCTTCCGAGTCCAATGTTCGACCCACTAGGCTAACACCGTCTTTATATAGCAAATAAATTATGTTAAAACGTGTGTGTTAAAATATTAAGTGTCCAAAAGAAAACTATTGGGACTCCTAACAGCTCGCTGGATGATATGAGGTAGATTGCCGGCAGCGGCTGGATGTGGATGGCCGACGAAAGAAAGAAGTGACGTGTCTTGGGGAGGCCTATGTCCAGCAGTAGACGAGTGCAGGCTGATCGATCGATTAGCTTTGATCTCTTGTAACAATATTAGTAACTGAGTGATTTTGTTAAAGTATTTCGTGACATTTATATCTCAGACGCCGTGTGGCGCCGGATTAAGAATAGCGTCACTCCATTTCCTTCTGTGGATGTCGTAGTAAGGAAATCAACCAGAAGACGGGCAGCAGCGTCTTCCTGAGATTCCAACCGCATACGGCGATCACCAACCCGCCTGCCAAGCGTGGCGATTATGGCAAAACCCCTCATGGTTATGAAAACCATGAGGGAGGCCTGTGTCCTGCAGTGGGCGTCAAATGGCTGATGATGATATCTCAGACTTCAAATTTGTTAAAATATTAGATTATTTTATTTTAAGTCGTCTTGTTTTGTAAGATTGTTTACATTTTCCTGATCTTACGTGTGTGTATGCTTTGGGTGTCATTCTAGTTCTACACTGTTAAATCTATTCTGTATGTTATTGATTGTTTGTTACCGGTTTTACATACCAATAATGTAAAATAAAACAACATAAAATTATTTCAAGACAAACTTCTACACCATCTCGGTAGCGGGCATCTAAAATGAAGGATAATTTCTTTGCGCCGGCGTGTGGGTGGGATTGGATTTTTCCGTGTCCCAGTGTAATTACGTTGCGTCGATTCATTAGGGATGCAGATGTGGGACGGATGATGTGCTACTAATGAGGTAGGGTCTTGGTGATAGCCAAGTTGGTGAGGCGTGTGTTTTATAGACAAACACTTTTCATCGTTAATTTTCAAGTGGCACAGGGTCGGATAAAAAGTACGTGTAACCGGTGAGCATGCCTGCATGATAGTGGGAAAAGCAAACGATGGTATCAGTCTACACGTTCAGGATGCAGACGTGAGTTTATGTAAGTACCTATGCATGTATTTGTGCACGCCGACAGCTCTAGGGCCTCATTATGCACACCAAATCCTGTCGATAGCAATTGTTATGGAATTTGACAGTTAGACGATTGGAAACTTTCAGGATGTGGTGCGCGTAGTATAGGGGCAGATCGTCACACGGACTTGTCGTAGAGAGAAAGAGATAGTACATACGTACGTAAACGAACGCCTGTATCCAGGAGGCCTGGGCAGAGACCAGACAGGGCTTTCCAGTGGCCATGATCCTGAAAAATCTCTTTCACTTCATCAATTTTATTAAGTCGTTGCGTACATGCACGCTGTTGTCGGGAGAGAGCGGTTATAATGCACTTAATTCCCCGCAAATATCTCCTCGTCTCAACCTAAAATAAGTACTTACGAAGCTATAGGCTATAATACAAGAGCAAAAAAAGCTCGTTCCCGTGATGTGCTCGTCTGTCGCCCGTCGGCCGCAATTGGCCAGGCTTTTTTGGCGCTGGTACAGTAGATTCTAACCTTTTCTTTTATGTAGCCTATTACGTCCTACTGCAGGGCAGAGGCTTTTCGCAGAGAGAGAGAGAGAGTATGGGCCCAATTACCACGCGTCCTCACCGCGGACGGACCATTTCAAGCATTTTAAAAATTTATTTACGACATAACATAATACAGGTGATACAGTACATTGAAACTCGCCAAACTGTCACTTTTGATGGCGAGAGATCGCTCGTTTGTTACATTCGTGTGAACACCTCAGACACTCAGGTTTCCTCACGATGTTTTCCTTCACAGCGAGCGAGCGGTATAGCTACTACAACATCACAAATGTACGTAACTTAGAAAACAAGGTCATTGGCGCATACCGGGATTCGAACCTGCGACCTCCCGAACGTGAGGCCGAGTTTCTACCGCTGAGCTACCACCGCACAAAACAAAATAATTAGTACATTGGCACATAACCTTAAATGTAGTACCTAATCTCTAGCTGGTTTATTAGGGTTCCGTACCCAATGGGTAAAAACGGGACTCTATTACTAAGACTTCGCTGTCTGTCTGTCTGTCCATCCGTCTCTCCGTCCGTCTGTCCGTCCGTCTGTCTGTCACCAGGCTGTATCTCAAGAACCGTGATAGCTAGAGAGTTGAAATTTTCACATATTATGTATTTCTGTTGCCGCTATAACAGGAAATACTAAAAACAAAATAAAATAATTATTTAAGGGGGGCTCCCATACAACAAACGTGATTTTTTTTTGCTGTTTTTTTATCTTTCTGTCTAATGTTGCATAGATAATGGTACGGAACCCTTCGTGCGCGAGTCCGACCCGCACTTGGCCGGTTTTTTAGTTTGTACCGCATGTCGCCGGCCTGTTTTAATTTGGACAGTCCTTGTAGAACGAACAAACTCGAAACAATCGTGACAACAACGAGCTACCCCATCGCATTCATTGGCGACTTGTAAAAGACAGCTTGTATGCATAAATGCTCAATAATTTAACCCTCATACAGACACGCACGGTAAGCGAATCCACATAATGACATTTATTACCGCCGCATAGCACAGAGGCCCAAGCTCGCCGTGTAGGCTAACTGGGCGTTGGAAAAACTAAACGGCTGTTTTGGTGAAAGGCAATGTAAAATAGAAGTATCTGGAAGTTCATCATAAGCAGCCTATACACAGGCCTTCTCTCAGAGAGAGAGAGAGTATGGGCTTAATCACCACGCGTGCCCACCGTGGGAATCGAACCTGGTTCTCCCGCTTCCGAGTCCAATGTTCTACCCACTAGGCTACCACCGCTTAGTGAACTGGAAGTAATGCAAGTCATTCAAGAAAACTCACACTCATTTAAGATTTAAAGAATAGCTTGGAATAATTAATTTATAATTTATTATAAATTATTTATTCATCATTCATAGTATTATAATATTAATACGAATTATTTATTTGATGAATCAATATATGATTTTTCTATCTATGAATATGGCAAAAACCTTTATGTTACAAATGTCGAACACTCATAGGTTCGCGTGTTTGTGGATGTGAGTATAATGCCCAACACAACTTGAACAAACATCAGCGCGGTCAGGATGAGTTCTCGATGGAGACATAAAAGCAATTTTTTTATTTATTAACTCGACTAAAGTCCGAAGAATTGTAAATCATATCCCGCGTCGCCCGCCAATTTGGCAGAACAATAATGAGATTAGAAAAGGAATAAGTGCTACAACGTTACCACGAGTTGGAAAACTGCGAATGACACAACTGAGTCACACTACATTGTATAAACTTTATCCATTGTAGCGAGACCCTTTCTATGGGTGTTACAGGCAATGAACGCATAATTATGATCTTGTTAGGAGAGGCTCGGAACCTACAGCCCGAACTCTTGCTCACGCTATCAGTCCTGAAGTTGAAAATGACAATTGAAAACCATTGTTATTTTCAAGGTCAAGACTGATAGAGCCCAACTATTGAAGAATATTTTGGTTTTCGTTCGCAGGATTTATAGCAAGAATCGCGTTAATTTATTTAATAGCAACTGTTGCAGCGTAATTACAGCGTTATACTAACCACCAGTTACTTAAATAACCGCTCGTGCTCTGACGAACTCGGCCCTCAGGTATATGCCAATAATTAAAATTAAAAGCCATGCACGTCACGACATGTCCTAACTCGTCGGTACCATACGGTGCCAAGCCATTGCCTTTCGTTGGCATACCGAAAACAAATTATGGTCGACATAAAAAATAATAAGCGCTCAATATTATGAACTTACCGATAGTGGGACTATGTCATGTCGAGGCTAATGGTAGGTTTTCGAACGTAAATTCGAGCTAACGTTTGTGTAGAAGTTGTTTAAGTCGAATGTTTCGTTCGCTGAGTTTATTCGTGTTGCTATTTTCGTATCGGCATGGCTTCGGTTATTGATTACGAAGTACTTGTTTGGTATAAGACTTCCAAGAACAGTTTCATCATCAACCCATTATGTCCCCACCGAGGGGCACGGATCTCTTCCCTGAGGAAGGTATAGGCCATACTCCACCACGGGGGCCAAGTCCGGATTGGTGGAGGCTTGTAGACTAGTGGCTTGTCTACTGTCAGAAGTTGTCAAGCCGCCCTAAGGCCTCCGACTTGGCTTAACGACTGCCATCTATCGACGGCAGCCGGCACCAACAGCTTAACGTGCCTTGCGAAGCACGGAACCGCTCGGAAAAATGCCACTAGCGTTAGGCATAGACGGCGACCCATCCATGCACTGAACGCGCCCTGTGTTGCTTAACATTCGTAATCGTTTAAGATCACTCAGGCAGCCGGGGCTACGAGCGATTCGAAGAACAGTTTAATTTGTTTAATTTATAATAATGCAGTCTATATAAGTCCCACTATGCACAGACATGCGTGCACACCGCGGATTGGCACTGAGGTACCTCACGAGGTTTTCCTTGACAGTTACCGGATGGTATTGCTACTACAAATCCACAATTAATGTTAATAAGTTTTATTTTAATTCGTAAATTCATTCATTCATAAAACTACAGACTTTAATTAATAAATCATCATAACAAAATACATTATATTCAAGCCCCGTTGTCAGTATAGGAAACTAGATAAGTATATCTCGTTGCTTATAATTTATTGACATCATCCGTCTGTCGCCAGGCTGTATCTCATGAACCGTAATAGTTAGACAGTTGAAATTTTCACAGATGATGTATTTCTGTTGCCGCTATAACTACAAATATTAAAAACAGAATAAAACAAGTATTCAAGGGGGGCTCCCCGTACAACAAACGTGATTTTTTTCATGACAGCAACAGGTAGACGCTTAAAATATTCAAGTGTTGCATAGATAATGGTACGGAACCCTTCGCGCGAGTCAGGCACTTAGCCGGTTTTTTTTTTTAATTTTATTTGCAGTGTTTCCATAATCACACACAACCAGACAGTCCCTTTCCAGAGTTACGGCCCACAAACGCTACATAGCAATTATTAGAACACGCCGTAATGAAAATCTTAAAGAAAACCGTTCCCCCCATTAGAAAACCGAGCGCAAAAAACATTAGGGGAGCAATTTTATTAATTAAGAAGACGTCGCAAAAATCCCTCGAAAAGAAGGGAATACACACATAAGGGGGGCTTTTCTTCACGGCACGTGTCCGCGGGGGTGACAGGGGCTGTGGGGGGGGGCACTATCCGTGGCATTCGCCTTAGGTATTAATGTGTGGGCAATAGAACGAGATATGAATTTATAATACTGTTCAACTAGTATGGATGTGTGAGTTTTAGCTGAAGTAGGAGGTTTCGGTGTTTTGATTCAGGAACCTTTGGTTGGTTTGTTTGATAGAGTTGCTTTTGTTGCGTTTTAATAGACGGTTAGCCATCGTAAAGCTGTGAGATTATTCCGGCCAGATGTTATTCCACTGGGTGAATTTGATAATCGTTAGCCTGCCTAGAAAGGCTTACTGAGAAGCCACATTGTGAGTGATACTTCATTATTGGAACCTTAAAAATTTGTTTTTAATATACACTCGAACATGCTTTTAACAGTGTGAACGCAACATTTTGTTCGTTTTTATGCACTCTGTTGTTATCAAAATAACAAAAAAAAAATCTTACGTACCCACTTTTTACCTACGCTTAAGAATAATACGTTCTTACAAGCAGTGGTAGCGGAGCGGTAGAACGCCGTGTACCAATGACGTTGTTTTTTAAGTTGCGTACATTTTTGAAGTTACGAAGTAAATAGTAAAAGTGAAAATGTGTATATTGCGACCAACATTTTTGACTAAAATAGTGAATTAGGTACTAATAAATTTGACTAAAATAGTGAATTAGGTACTAATAAACAATATTATAGCAGCAATACCACTCGCTAACTGTGAAGGAAAACATCGTGAGGAAACCTGAATGTCTGAGGTGTTTACATACCTCCGCACTCCGTACCGCTTACACCACAAAAGCTCATACTCTCTCTCTCTGAGAGAAGGCCTGTGCCCTGCCGTGGGACGTATATAGGCTATATAACATAATAATTATATGTGAAAAATTGCCGCGGCGCATCGCCTTATATAATATCTACTAACATATTATATAATTATTGTTTCTCAAGTAGGTAAGTGAATCGATGTATTCTTATTGAGAAGTAATTTCTTAAATCACAAACAGTTATGTTGAAGGTTGTAAGATATATAAACGAATATTTAATTCGTTATTTTTAACGCTTTTATTAAAAATTGTGAATCTGAATCCAAAGTAGTAGAAAGTATCGCAGAGTTAAAAACTATATTCTATTATGTTTTCCGTGTGGCGCCGGATTAAGAATAGCGTCGCTCCATTTCCTTCCTTGGATGTGGTAGAAGGCGACTAAAGAAAAAAAACACCAGGAGATGGGCAGCAGCGTCTTCCTGAGATTCCAACCGCATACTGCCAAGCGTGGCGATTGTGGCAAAACCCCTCATGATTATGAAAACCATAAGGGAGGAATATGTCCTGCAGTGGGCGTCAAATGGCTGATGATGATGATGATGTCTATGTACGATATAATAGTAAACTAGTGAAAGAACAATTACTTTGGCCGTGGTGCCGACAATTTTTTTAAGTAGCATATATACGTCCATAGAGCTTTGTTAGGAGTTTCACTGCGTGATAAATCAGGAATGAGGAGATCGGCAAAAGAACCCGAGTTACTGATATAGCTCGAAAAATTGCTCAGTTGAAGTGGCAGTAGGCGGGGCACATAGTTCGGAGAACTGATGGCCGTTGGGGCGAGAAAGTTCTGACCTGGCGACCGCGGACTGGATGACGCAGCGTGGGCAGGCCCCCCACCAGATGGTCTGACGACCTGGTTACGGTGGCGGGGAGTCGCTGGATGCGGGCGGCACAAGACCGGGAAGCTTGGAAAACCATGAGGGAGGCCTATGTCTTGCAGTGGGCTTCAAATGGCACAGGCCTTCTCCATGCCCTTGTTAAAATGTCCTCTTCAATTTTCGGTAATTAATTCGACGTCACCTTTAGAAAGGTGCAAATTGTTATAGTAAACCATGAATTGTAGTTGTATGAAACGCGGCTCTGGCCTCTTGAAACGATTCAATCACGACAGTCCACTAGTTCTCCTCCAATTAATTCGAATTAATCAAATTTGACCCATAAAACGGATGAATACTATATCAGAATTGCGAGTCATTAAAAATACCAATACGAGCTACTTTTGATATAAGATGAACTTCGAAATCGCGAAAAAAATATCTGCCATTCCATACTTAATTTGTATACTCGCTCTAGCGAATTTACATTCGCTAAAGCAAGTATACAAATCGCCGTTAGTTTTTTTTCGACTTGATGATAATATTTTAATGAGTAAAAAAACCTTAAGTTCTACCGAACTTTTCTGCAACACCCTGTATGCTAATAAATTCCTTTTGAGTGAATCTTTTAAATATATCCTGAAACCCATTGCAACATTGAGAAGATTTCGTCCTAAAATGTCCGTGACGTACCCCTGCCTTTATAAAGGAAAACTGACAGGCCTAATGCGATCAGTCTCCAAATTATATTCTCTTGAAATTTCCAAAATTGCCTACTGGCCTCCCGAAGTTACCTAAAAAGCTGCGGCAGCAGGGAAAGAGTTGAAAACTTTGCGGGATTTACAAGATGGCGACGGACAAATAGACTCTGTTTTATCTCCTGAAAATGTAGAAGGCTAAGATCCTTTGGCTTAATATTTTTAAAAACACTGGCTGTGTCAAAAGACTAAAATGGCAAAAGTGTCTCTACGCTTTCTGATTCCTTATTTGAAGAAGGCATTACAGTTTGAAAATCGACCACACTGGCAATTTATACAATGTTTTTTTTTTAAATGACATTCGGTTCAAAAAAGGAACACCAAGCCATAAGCAAAAAGAAAACAAAAAAAAAAACAAACCATCACAAGGATCATCAGAGTTGGCGGACGTTTCCGCAAAAGTTTCTACTTTTAAACCAAGGAGTTGCGACCGAACTTCCGTAAAAGAGAAAAAAAGCAAAAAATAAAGTTTAAAGATCTTTTCACGCGTCGACGAGTCGTTTGGGATGAGATAAGGAAGGGGTGGCTGGATCAACTTAATGTTTCAAGACTGATAAAGGGAGTGTGATTGTCAGGTTGCGCTAATGATGATAGTGTCATGCAAATGCTCTTGGCACTGATAAATAAAATAGGCAGGATTGCGGATCTGTGATAAAAAGTGGTAAGGTTTTACGTGATTTGACGACAAACGAAGTTGTTACGAAGTTTTTTATTAAGCCCGTGTATAACGTGGAAAATATTACTTATACTCTATGCTCAGCAATAATGCAACATGGATGTTAACTTACAAGTTTTGAAATACGTTCACATTAGAAAGGAGAATGATCAATTTACTATAGGAGTTAGCCTATTTTTGCGTCTTCTTGCGCATTGATAAAACCAACGGTAAACCATAAGAAATTAGCTCTGGATTATGCAGGAAAAATATTATGAAAATATTAGATGGGAGTTTCGAGAAATCTTAATTTTGAGCCCATGTTTTGAGGTTATGACAACTTTGGTGGTTTGGTGTTATTTTGGGTTGGCATTGGCACCTAGTCAGTTTGAATTATAAACATAGGTCATTATTAGGTAGGTATGGTTAGTTAGTGCTCTGTAATAATTCTGTATAAAATACAAAATAATATGACTATATCGCTGCAAAAAGTCGCAGTGTTTAAGGAGCCTAATGGGGGACAATGAGATAATTTCTGATAAATAAGCACAAACAGTCTTAGGTCCTGCGCACAATTGAGACAAACTATCCTAAGCCCACAATGGCGGTTTATTTTAGTTTCACGTTCATACATTATCATTATCATCCTTTCAGCCATTGGACGTCCACTGCTGGACAAAAGCCTCCCCCAACGATTTCCAGAAGAGCCGGTTGGATTGTTTATACACATGGTCATTTTAACAATAAACTACACTAATTAAAAAGTATAAAATCCACTTGAATCAATTTGCAAAAATAAAAGCGTAATAAAACCACTCGTTTGAATTCCCGTCAAAAACTCCCCGTATGCAGTATGCACTTTCGCATTTTATGTATGTACACGATTTGCCATTTTTGCAATAATGTAATCTAATCTGTGTTTGTAATCTGTATTGACTGACTGAAGTTTTTTAGTTATACAATCAATACAGATGTTTTTTAATTATTAAACCCCTGATTCTTTTAATTTATCAAATAGAACTATGAAATCATTTTTCAAAAGAAACATTTTGAGGTATAGATGCTTAAAGCGCAACATAGACTGTTTTTGATCATTCTCCTTTAAGAACGGGCTAAGTACTTTCCGATATCTTAACGATTTTCATCAACGCTTTGCTTGCATCCAGGGAAAGTGTACCTGGAATGAAGCTTACACAATTGTTCAGCAAATAAATAAAAAAATATGTCCTTTGAAACCTACTTCGAATTTCGTAAAAGCAGTCAGCTTAACACAACTCAAACCCATGGGTTCAAAAGATAATCAGTAAAAAATAAAAAAAAAGCACCTTAAAAGCGCGAAACGCAAACTCATCAGCTAATCGCCACAGTTTATTAGCTAAAGCCACCGCAGAATGCGAGATAAGGGCGCACACACACAGGGCGGAAAACGTGAGTCGCACATGCGAGGTGCTGCCGCCGACAGCGGGCGTCTGAAGAAGACAGATTGTCCTCTCAGTGAGAAGTTTCCTAAGATGCGTTAGGCAAGTGTGGAGGATGCTTTTTTGGGCGATTGTGCTGTAACTAAAAAAAAGACATGCATAAGTTTATAACGATAATTTTATAAATACGGCTTATAGCTTTTAGAGGAAATGAAAATACGATTCTGTAATTTTCGTAACTCTTACGCTCGATATGTATTCACCAGCATAACATAACATAAACTCACGCTGTATCCCAGAGGAGTAGGCAGAGACCAGGGACTGCCACTTTTCACTATCCTAACAGATCACTTTCGCTTGATTTTCATATGTTAACACGTCAAGGTTTATCGAGATAACATGTCATCGAGATAACACAACCATTTCGTTTACAATAATCGACGTTATAGTTGTTGTAGTTGACTGGTAGGAGAGGCTTATAGCGACTACCACATTCTCAACAAAATATTAATCTCGTGATTTCGTTGTAGCTTAGAGGTTTGGCTATTTATCTTGCAATCACGCATAAGCATTTGGAAAAAAATATCCTGATCTAATTCAGTTGTTCCCAACCTATGTTCCACGGACATAAGTAGTCCGTGAGGGCCTCGGGGATGGGCCCTGGGAACGTCCCACGGAACAGAAAAAAAGAGTGGAAGTGGCATACGCCTGAATTACAAACAGAACCGCAGTCGCCAGTACTTACACTATCACATGGTTAACTACAAAGAAATCTTGAACATTATTGGCCGTGGCGTTTTACTTAAGATGAAATTATAAACCCCGGCATGTTGACATATTTTAAACCTTATGACAGGGCCACGCTGTCGAAATTACGTTGTATTTGTCTGTTACTTACGATGTCTGAAAACAAAATCCAAAAATTGCATAGAAATTGCTGTCATCTAGTGACAAGTAGCTGAACTACGACGCATCAACAAAACATGTAGTTCGGCCGCCCGGCAACAGATGTCCATCGATTGCACTAGTGATGTGCGTAGTGCGTAGCTTATGATATCGATAATAACTTTTACTATCATAATATCTGTGATTATGAATTTAAGCGAAAGTAAGACAGTAATAGTATAGGATTTTCATTGTTTTTATCCTTATCTAAGATTTTAGTATTATTTACACAAAGTAGATTATTGTACTAGCTTGTACAATAATCTCCTTTCTTCATATATCCATACTAATCCATATACATACTGTAAATGCAAGTGTGTCTGTGTTTCTGTACCGATCTGAACCGATTTAGATGGGGGGATAGGATGATTTCTGCGATAAAAACTATCCTATGTCCTTCCCGGGACCACTCAAACTATCTCCATACCAAATTTCATCGCAATCAATTCAGCGGTTTAAAGCTTGAAGAGGTAACAGACATACAGACACATTATCGCATTTGTAATATTAGTATGGATATATATATATATGTATATATATATATATATATATATAAATCGTCCCCGGGAAGCACATAGGATAGTTTTAACCCGGATATCATTCCCTAAGGAGGTGAAATATTATCCATAATAATATTACAAATGCAATAGTTAAAGGATCAACTTTACTAAGAAAAAAAAGGACACCAACCAGTTTTTTATATATAATCAATTAGTAACAAACAACGAAAAATATACAAAGCTTAAATATATCTTTACTTTCCTTTATATCGTACTTGTCTTTGCTGGCATCCAATTTTGTCTCCCTGTCGCATCGATCCATTTTTCTTTCTGAAAAGGATCTTTAGGAAATCTGAAAAGCAGTGGGAATATATTTCAGTCTTTTATTCGAAGATTCGGAAATGATCATAAGACGTACACTTTTTACAAGAAGTTACGCGTACTATTACATGTAGGTACGTGGAAATAATATCATAAGTCAGCCTAGAATTAATTTAAAATTATTATGTACTACATTAATTTTAATTTTTAACGCGATAACTAGGAAACCGTAGTAAAACCACTCTAACTCTGCACGAAACGAATATCGATAACTTTATCGACAACACCCTCTCACTATTTTCGAGAGTTCAATGTACGATCGAGTAGCGAACATTCTAGAATCGCTACATTTAATGACAAAGACAGAAATAGACCTTATTGCATTCACACAGAGTTCATTTTTGTATTTTGCATTGCTGTAAAATGCCTAACGGAATTGAAAATTGAGAAACTTATAAAAATTAAATGAAATACTACTTACCGATGATACGAAATGCCACCATGGGTGATGTTTTTGGTGCGGCTATCGTTTTTGCACTCCAAAATGGAGCAATAAGGCATATTTACAGCGCAATCCTTGTTTTTCCGTTATGGTTGACACAACCAGCTTAAACAACACTCTGCGGCGAACTGGGCTAGGTTGCGCGGAACTCCGCGTAATAGTGGCACACGCGACACGCCTACTTTACACTTCTACTGTTTTTATTGTTCTGTGGAACGTCCAGTAGCATGTAAAAGAGTTACCAATAAATAAATTGTGGTTTTGAAAGCAATGTGTTGAACGAGTTGGGGTGAGTGCATCCATGAAAATGACTACCATCTACGGGCCACCGTAGCAATGGTTTTTAATTGTTCTTTTCAAGGTCATTATCTAACAGGTTAAATTTAAAAAAAAAAACACATTTTTTGTATATATCTGTGGTAACTGCGAAACCTTACTCCTTGTGGTCTTTTATAACAACAAAACAATCAAAGTGTTCCTTGGTAGACAAAAGGTTAGGAACCCCTGGTCTAATTTAATGGATTCATTGATATTATACGGATTTTGCGTGAACAATGTTGATCACTCGCTAACGGTGAAGAAAGACATCGCGAGGAAACCGGAGTATCTGAGCACATAAATCAGCGCCTGAAATCGGCAATACGCGGAGGGCACGCGTGGTGATTAAGCCCTTACTACAGTGGGACATATATAGGCTGCTAATGTTATGTATGTATGATGTTGATAGATAGATAGTTAGATAAATGATTTATTTACACAAGACACACACACACGTATACAAATCATTACGTATTAAGTCACAAAGTAACAGCAGAGAATAAACATAGACAAGACTAATATAGAAGCGTATTATGGAAACATGATAGCAACATAATAATAATAACCACAATCTCTCGACTCTGCGGAGTAAAATCCAGAAAGCTGTTATACTCCGCACAACAGCAATCGTCAGGCGACACCTAAATCCACCCTGGAAGGGTAGTCTTGCCGGATAGGCCCACACTACTCAAACACTCCCGTCAAGGTGAATTAATAAATTAATAATAATAATAACTTCCACACAATACAACACTTGACCTGGTCCCAAACTAGGATACCCTGTGCTATGATAACCAGGCAAGGACGTCGCAAACATGAAAATACACCCAAAATGAGGCCATTTGTACAAATGCACGGCGGCCTCGGCGGGAGTCGAACCCATGACCTCTGTTCTGGTAGCTAAGCGCCTTAACGGCTAGACCGACAAGGAAGTCGAACTCAAACATAGCAACTCGATATATTATGCGGTACTGTACACCTATTGGTGAATCACGTTGTGTGTGGCAAATGCAAATACACACAGCTGATAAATAAATAAATAAGACTTCCGCTGCCATGAAAGTCCTCCTCCACACTCATTAGTATCGTCTTGAATATTGTCGAGGCCACGCGTGTTCTATCGCACATCTGAGGCCTCCTACCACGAAACGATTCACCCCTCGCTCAATTATTCTTACCATAAAATACCTCTAGTACATCTTAGCTAAGAAATGCAAAGTATTTTTTATATTGTTTTGATATTTGACATTTCACAAATTTTAGGTAGGTAACTAAGTATCGCAAGTCAATTTTTAAATTGTCATTGAAAATTCTCTTCGAAAGAAGTAGTTTGACATTTATTATATTATCTAACTACTTACATGGAAGTATGTTGATGTAAGGACGTGTAACGATGGCGATGAAGATTGTGTAAGATACATATTAATAAGGATTGTTACCAAGAGCCTGCCAATAAACTTCATTGGCAGTTTGGCAAACTTATGGAATGATGTTTTTCTTGTATTACTGAGAATAAATAAAAACACAAAAAATAAATAAATAATCGAGTTGATCAAATAATTCCTAAGTTGAAAAAGGCTCATTCATTCATACCAAATTTCGAATTTTGGGCTCAGTTGACGTCGTAGGTAATTTCAGAGAGGTTATTGGATACTACATGCAGATGGATGGAGAACACCCTATTGTTCATAAAAATGCCTTAGAAGTGGATGATCAGCTTAACGTAAGACTAACCATAAATTCATTTTTAGGTATCTTGAAGTTCCAAGCCCATTGAAATCAGCCAGGGTTCCGTGGTACGGGGTCTGATAGATGACCCGTCAGCCGTGATGCGTGCGTACGGTTAGTTAATTGCTCGGACGGTGGCTGCCACGCCGCTACCGAATTTGTCATTAGTCTGTGGTGTGTGCTTAAGCGAGGCTCCGGCAAAGGGTTGTTCTACGGGTCCTTAATCGTTAAGAAAGCAAGGTATTGCCACAGTACAAGTAAATATCGCTCTCTTGGTGTCGTAGGAGTTTAGAGGTATGATTATTTTCCTCGATTTTGTTTCGCCGCTCAGTCTGCAATGAGCGAGGCCGAAGACTGATCTACGTCTAGGTAGGTCAAAGGCCGAATGCCGTAGAGAGTGAAGCTTAAAGTAAGCCCACGACATCCAGTGCAATAGACAGATAGGACAAACTTGGCGAGGGCTAAGGCCGAGGTGTGGAGGGGCCGTAACTTTCCGCCGACGAGGCCGAATGCCGAGCTCCATTTATGTTGAGATCACATGAGTTTGCATAAGCGGAATCTAAACTATAGGTAGGTAATTTTTGCGAAGCCAAAGGCTGAACCCGATCTTAAAGGCTTGCCTTCCTAGTTGTTATGATATACCTGCTAACGTCATTGTGAAGATTCGCTATTCCTGTTATTGGGTATGTATGTGATCGAGGTTGTCAAGCACCTGTAATGCGCTATCATCACCTATAAACTGAGCAGAGTGCATAATAACAGATGTGGACGTGCCGTTGACTGTACTAATCAATCAAACAGCCGCAAAAAACCTCTACAAGAGACGTGAAGTGGCTACAGATTACGGCCTCCGCGAGCTATAACCGAATTATAATTCTTTCAAGGCGGAATAATTTATTTTACCCATCCGAGTACCCCGACCGTGCGAGCTAGAGCAATTCCCTTAAAGCGTCAGGACCAATTATTTTTCGCTCGTAGAAATTCGAGACTTAACGAAATTTAAATCGCTTACCGTCTTCTTGGGACGGAGTAAAAAGCGCTGCGTATCTTCAAAGGTGGGTACAACCCTTTGGGCCCCGGAGGCGGGGGTTGGGGGGCCGAAGGGGGTACGCACTGTAATATAGAAAACTTGTGTTAGCCCAGTTCCGAGCCTTTGTAACATCATTTCGGTTCTCGTATAGCGAGATCGGCTAGTCTTGGTACTTGAGGCGCTAATTGGTTATCGTTATTTTACAATTTATTCTTTGTAAGATTTCTGTGGATGAAAATGTGTGTTGTAGATTTGATAACTCATAATTTTTTATATGTCACTGCGACCTTGGCGGTTACGTAGGTTACCAGACCGCTTGTTGTATTTTGTTAGTAACGTGTGGCTTATTTTGATAAACAAATAAACTTTTAAGCAAGAAATTAAACCCTTTCTAAAAAAAATACGGCCCTCAAATACAATTATGGTGTTTTTATAATAATAACAAATAAAACTTTATTTCAGACTAGTGCTATGGACACTAAATAAACTCTAGAGAAATAGAGATTTATAGTTTTTATTTTTTTCTACATTAGTTGAAATCGGAAATCAAAAATGTATTTCAACGTAAAGAATTTATATTTTGTTTGTTAAATGTCAATATACCTCTACAATGCTATCCGCTGTCTTCGGGTCGAGTTGTAGAGGAGAAAAAAACAGCGAAAATAAACTCTACTCTGACCATATTAAATCTAATTAATACTTAAGTTGGTATGAATACCTACCTAACTCGTACATTTTCTTCCGTACCTATTGTTTTTAAATACTTTATTGAAAAATTCTACTATGCAAACCTTTGATTCTGGTCAGACTCGAAGGGTAAAAAAAAACTATTAATTTAAATAAACATGGTTCATATAACATACGAGAATGTACTATATTTTGATGAATCGGTTGTGAATACCTTTTTTACCTTTTGCTTTGTAGAATAATATCAACAATAAAATATTACAACTATCAAGACCTCTCGCACGACACCCAGCTTTATAATTTAAGAAGAAGAAACAGGCCATAAGAAATAAATGTAAAGAAAGGGAAGAAACGTTCGGACCCCGAAAGGGTTGAAAACGGGAGCTGTAAGCCCCCACCGTGTACGTACATAGCGAATTACGTCTGTCTGAGTGGGAATTTCGCGTGTACGTGAAAATTTTTGCTCGCAAGATTTAAATCTTCGGGAGCGTGTATTTAAATGGGTTCTTTCGGTTCTTTGTTTCATTAGAAGGGGCGATAGGGGGACGTAGTGAGAGATTTCCTTCAGGTTTTGTTTTCCGTTGACAAGTATTGATTAGGTGGGGCGAGTAATAAGTTTTGTTGTTGTTGGGTTTTACCCACTGGGCTACCACCGCTTAGCAATACCACACGCTAACCGTGAGGGTAAGAAGCATCGTGAGGAAATCAGAGCCTTGGTTGGCCGCGTATTGATTTGTCTTTCCTGAGGTCTAGGCCGACTAAGCTGACAGGATGGAATAGGTGCTGGGCAAGCCTACTCCATCTAAAGCACGATGTCCCAGGCACTGCAGCGTCCGAGTGGTCCCTTCACCCATCTAGCCACCAATTGTACTGCACTGTATTATTGTTCCTGGTGTAGATGCAATAAAGAATATTCTATCTATCTCATTACGTAGGTAGATGCTAAGGCCAAAGTTGTTTGTTGTGTTCTATTTTTTGGAAGGTTTTTGTGGCAGGCGTGTAAGGATCTCTAAAAATGTCGGCATTTGTTTGGTGTTAGTTTCTTAAGTTTTTCAGACTCGTTAGCTTTTGCTGAAATTTGTTTAGGGTTTTAATTCTACTTCTTTTAAACATTAAATTTCTTTCAAATAGAATAGAATTTTTCGTAACAATCATACGTTCCATTAACAAAAGTTTAGATGCTTGCATGTACAAATATCCAAAGGCATAGACATTAGAACAGTCGATAAGATTTTCATGAAAGCCACTAGATGAACCATAAAATCGTGGTTAATTAATACGAAGAGGCTTTGTTCAAAATTAATTAAATCTGTTGAAGTTGCGATGTGCGTTTCAAAATCAAGGCTGTTTTATAAGCTATCTAACCATAGTTAATCTGTGTACCTTTGCTTGACAGTAAAAAAAACTACGGGATGTTTTTTTTTTCTTCTTAATCTGTGGCGGGGGTGCCCGATCGGACCCTTTACTAGCTTACATGTTGATTTTATTTTTATGTAGCTATTATACGTCCTACTGCAAGGCACAGGCTTCTTCCCGGAGAAAGAGTTTGGGCTTAATTACCACGCGTACCCACCGCAGACTGGCAATTACAAGCGCTGAGGTATGTGAACACATCTGACACTCAGGTTTCCTCACGATGTGTTCCTTCACAGTTAGCGAGTGGTATTGCTACTACAAATTCACAAATGTACGTAACTTAGAAAACAAACAAATGTTCTTAAAGATACACAATGACACAATTAAGCTCACTAAGGACTGATTTAAACCAAATAGTGCAAAAATAAAAAATAATAATACGTAAAGTGTTCTCTATCTCTGTCTATCTATCCATCCATACTTCCGTCCATTCGTTCATCCATCAGTCCATCCTTACGTCCATCCATACATCTGTCCATCCATCCGTCTGTTCGTCCATCAAATCATCCGTACGTCTGACCTTCCATCCGTTCGACCGTCCATCGTCAGATACATATAGGTGGTTAGCCATTTGTCCGTCCAGCCGTCTGTCTGTCCGGCCGTATGCCTGACAATCTATGTATCTATCTGACATGGCTGCCAGTTCTAGTACCCTAACTTTGTACCACAGGAACGCGTTAGGATTCCAATAACACCATACTGTTTGTAGCACACATTTAGTTTAGCGGACTGTATTTTTAAGGGCTGATAATTAATTAAAACCGAGTTTTTCTATATTTTAGACTATATTATATAATCAAACAAACCGCGTGCGGGAGCGGCAAGGCACGAACTCACATTTCAATAGTGACAACATCAGAATGTAAAACAAGGTTGCCACAATAAAAACATGGTAAAATAATCTATGTCGCGAACATCTTCCCGGCCCAGCACAAACACTTTGGTTACATAAATGAGAAGACAACAATAGTAACATAGACTATGTGATAAAACTGCTTAGATATAAGTTTAATTATTTAAGACTCGATAGGAAGAATACAAACTTTCGTAATAGAGCGTAGATAAGTACCTCTGTTAGTTTTGACTTCAACTACTCTTACTTTCCCATCTTTACCAGGGATTACTCTAACAATTCTAGCCAAGGGCCACGACAAGGGAGATGTATCTTCACTTTTTAACAAAACTAGGTCACCTTCCTTGACATTAGGTAAAGAATCCTTCCATTTAGGTCTATTTTGTAATAAATTTAGGTAATGGCTCTTCCACACCTTCCAAAATGATTGTGAAATCTGTTTACACAAGTTCCAAAAGGACAAACGATTCGTGGGAATATTGGTTACATCGCTATCTGGATAGGTGTAAAATGGTGCTCCAACTAAGAAGTGTGCTGGTGTCAGGTAAGACAGATCATTTACATCGTTTGTAATTTGAGTAATAGGTCTAGAATTCAAAATACTCTCAATCTGAACAAGTACTGTATAGAATTCTTCATAAGTTAACACTGTTGAACCTACAACTCGTTTTAGGTGATATTTGATGCTTTTGACACCGCTTTCCCATAGTCCTCCAAAAACAGGCGAGTAACTAGGGATCATATGAAACTTTACTCCTAAATTACTACAGTAATCATTTACAATAGCTTGATGAGCTGGTGAAGACTGTAACAAATAAAGCTCTTCTAACTGGTTTTTAGCACCCTTGAAAGTGGCGGCATTGTCACAATAGATGTCTGAAGGAAGGTTCCTCCTCGAAATAAATCTTTTGAAAGCTGCCATGAAACATTCAGTGGTCATATCAGACACTAACTCAATGTGAATACATTTTGTAACAAAGCAAACAAAAATTAGGACATAGCCTTTTGTTGTTACAACACTTCTTATTCTAGACTGCTTTATCAAAAACGGACCGGCATAGTCCATACCTACTTTTTGAAATGGGCGAGCTTGGTTAACTCTATCGTAAGGCAGCGAGCCCATCAATTGTTCAGCCGCTTGGGCTTTTAATTTAAAACAAACAATACATTTATGAAGTACCCTTTTTACCTCTCTATTGCCGTTAACTAGCCAAAATCGCTTATGCAAGCTAGCCAATACTAATTTGTTGCCACCATGAAGCAGACATTTGTGTTCATGTTCAATAATTAAATCTGTTATCACAGAATGCTTGGGTAAAATTACAGGATGTTTCTGAAAAAAGGGCAAAATGGCATTTTGTATCCTACCACCTACTCTTATAAATCCATCCTTATCCATAAACGGATTTAAACTTCTTAATGTACTGTTTTTAGACAAGCAATTGTTAATTTGCAAGCATTTTAAATCAGAGGCAAAGTGTCTAGCCTGCTCATTCTTAACAATTAAATGCAAAGCATTTTTTAATTCAGTACAAGTCAGATGTTCACTCTGACACCTCTGCTTGTGTTTTAAAGTTTTTATAAATCTTAAACAATAAGCTAGCACTCGTTGCATCTTAAGAATACTAGAATATTTCTCCAAATTAAAACATTGGAAAAAATTATTAGCTGTTAACACAACTATACATTGTAAAGCCTTATTACCTAAAGGTTTTAATTCTGGCAAACTTCCACCAGCAGGCAAAGCGCTGTCGCCATTGTTAGTAAACTCATGTGTCGAATTAAGCAAGTAATCAGGCCCATGCCGCCAAAGAGCAGAATCAATCAAGGATTGAGGCTGCATTCCTCTAGATATCAAGTCGGCAGGGTTACAACCTGTATTGATATAAAGCCATCGAAATTCTTTGGTCAGATCAGCAATTTTCTTAACTCTATTTCCGACATAGCTGCTTAGCCTGATGGGTTCAGTTTGTAGCCACGCAAGAACAATCTGCGAATCAGAGAATAAAATTACATTGTCCTGTTCTATGTCGAGTTTGAGACAAAGTGAATCATAAACCCTCGAAATTAAAAGAGCTAACAACAAAGCCGCGTTAAGTTCAACTCTGGGTGTGGTCAGTTCTTTTTTAGCAGGATTTACCCTAGACTTGGAGCATAAAAGCATAATAGAAACATTATTGTCTAAGCCAATAACCCGCAGATAAATGCAACAGCCATAGGCTGCGTTTGAGCCATCACAAAACCCAATAAGCTGGATAGCCCTCGCATCACACACACTCACGTGACGAGGAAGCTCAACGGCGTCAATGCTCTGCAAACCAGACACAAGTTCTTCCCATTCAACTGATAACTCAGGGGAAATAGGATCATCCCAGGCAAGGCCAGCGATCCAAAGCTTTTGAAGCATTAACTTGCAGGAAACAGTTAGGGGACCAATGATTCCTAATGGATCGAATATCCTACTAACAAAGCTAGTAATTTCTCGTTTTGTGTAAGCTGTCTTTTTTGTGGGCACATCAGGCACCGTAATTTTAAAAACGTCCTTAGTGACATCATAAACTAAACCAAGGGTTTTTAATATGAGATTATCTGAGTCCAAGTCAATTTCATCAAAATGCTGGAGCTCATTTGGAATATCAGAGAGCAAGGCTCGATTATTTGAGCACCATTTGTGCAGTCTAAAGCTGCCAAGAGCTAATAATTCAATAAGTTCCTGCTTTAATTTATTTAAAGTATCTAAATTGTCCTCACAGGCCACGATGTCATCGACATATGTGTTGTGTCGCAAAGCAAATGCAGCCAATGGATATTTATCTCCAAAACGATCAGCTAACTCAATTAAACACCGAGTTGCCAAAAATGGTGATGATTTCAAACCATACGTAACGGTTTTTAACTGCAAGCATTTAATGTTTTCATTTGGATTTTCTCGCCATAAAATTGTTTGCAAACCTCTATAACTTTCATCTAAGTTAACACACCTAAACATCTTTTGAATGTCTGCAATTAACACAAACTTGTTCAGTCTGAAAAGCAATAATATGTCAAATAACTCTGACTGAACAGTGGGACCATTTAACAATGTGTCATTGAGAGAAACCTTTTTATCTTTAGTACGCATTGAGCCATCAAAGACGACTCTTAAAGGAGTAGTTTTGCTTTTAGAATTCATAACTGCATGATGAGGTATGAAATAAACTGGATCTTTAACAAGATCATATTTTTCAAATTTAATGTACTCAGCCTGATCAAGTTTAACAAACTCGTCAATAAAGGCTTTGTATTGCTCTAACAGTTCTCTCTCTCTTTGAAACTTTTTCTCTAAATTAATAAAGCGCTGCAAGGCTACACTGAATGAATCTCCGAGGCTATCACTAACTTCCTGCAATGGGACTTTGAGGGGCAGACTGACCGTGAATTGGTTATTTTGTAACTGGACAGTGTCTTGGAAAATTTGTTCACACAACTGTTTCTCTGCTTTAGTTTCATTATAAATTTGCGGTACCTTTTCAGTCTCCCAGAACTTAGCTAGAGTTGTGTCCAAGTTGCTATCGCAGGTCTGGCAAAACATTGACACCGGAGGCCCACTGCCAGAAGTCGTTAGAATGTTACCGGAGATGACATCGCCGAACAGGGTCTGTGTGATGAAAGGTCCTCCCTCAGAGAGACGCTCAGGCTTCGCCAGGAGCAGCTGGAAAAATATATCAGCACCAATTAAAATCTGAATATTGCCAGGATCACTGAACAATTCATCAGCTAATTTTATATTACCTGGCAATTTTATCTTTGCTAGATCAATTTTTTTTTGAGGAAGGGGGGCTGATATTGTATCAATTAGATGACAGTTAACACTGACATCAAAAGGATAAAATCGAGAGTGTAATTTCAAAATTGCAGCAGTCTTCAAAGAAGTTTCCTTATTTGAGATACCTACAACATTGGTGGGCTCACAAAAGGTGCTGCATTGCAGTGTCTCAGCTAATTCTTTGGTCACAAAGGACATTTGGCTTCCACTGTCTAATAAGGCACGGGCCGTTAAAAAAGTGCCATCAGATTTTGCTATATTTACCCTAACTGTGGGCAGCAAAACTGTGGTATTTGTGTTTGAAACCATTGTGGTTTTCTTATTTACATTGCTATGTACAAAGGGAACCTCTGAGGGTTTGTGCAATAATGCATTGTGTTCTTTTTTACAATATGAACATCTAAATTTAAAATGGCATTTGCCAGTGTGGACATTCAAACACAAGTGGCATAAGCCTGCGCTGTCCACAAATTGCAAACGCTCTGAAAGAGACATAAGTTTGAACTTTTGACAAGTGTAGAGTTTGTGTGGGCACTTACATAGGAGGCAGCATGTTGATACCATGGTCTTTGTTGTCTGCTGCTTTGGATCCTCCTTTATGGCAACATTTTCCAAAGCTGTAGCTCTCCTCTCTATGAATCCAATTAGGTCTGAAATGGTCGGTAATGTCTTATGATCCCTCTGCATCTCAAACTCGGTCACAGTGTTATTATCTAATTTTTTTGTGAGAACCTGCATTAGAATCATGTCCCATTTGTCTACATCCTGGTCTAAACTCTTTAGAGCAGCTAAATTTAACTTAACAATAGAAACAAAGTTTCTTAATGATGTTGATGTACATTTGTTAACACAAAGTAAATCTAACAGACAATTAACATGGTATGCAATTGTTTTATAACTGTTGTCATATCTGTCATTTAACAACGACAGCGCCTCAAGGTAATGCTCGTCTGTCAGTGGCAAGTTTTGAATTAGCTCAAGGGCTTGGCCTTTTAGGAAGGTTTTTAAATAATACAATTTCTGTACTCCTGACAGACTTGCATCCTTGTCGATAATTGACATAAAAAGTGCCATAAAAGGCTTGAAATCAGCAAATTTGCCGTCAAAATGTGGTATTTGTATACTTGGCAATTTATTCGGCGTGGGCAAAGTCCTAGTTTTCGCGTCCTGCGTGGGTAATGGGACTTTTTTACTGATCGCCTCATTCAACATTGCTAGGCTAAACATGTAGGTACTTACTTTCCACTTCCGTGGGATCTTCGTCATCATAAATTTCCGCACATAGGTTCTCGTATTGCTCAAAGGCATGAAGGAGCCTCTCTTTATGAACCAGAATAAGCGAGTGGTCCATTCCCTCTGCCAATGCAGACGGTGCCGCGTTATAAATTCGCGTTATCGCTCCCTTGCATTGCCCACGCAAGGCCTTCAACTTGGCTTCGGCCATTTTTTACAAATATATACACTAATTTAACAATAAATAGTCGAAACAGTAAAAACACTATTTGCAAATTCGCAACAAAATCAAAATGTCCGCTGTTAAGAAATAAGACGGATTCACGCGGCGAGTCGATCGCTGTTAGCCGAAGTAAGCTGCAGACTCCTTTCCGCTGATTGGCCAGTCACGTCAACGGTAACAGGGATGCCAACGAAACACGACGTGAAGATGATGATAGCGCCAACGGCGTCGAGTAGCGGAACTAAATAATGTTGCCAGTTGCGAAACAGGTACTGAAGGTAGGTAGTGTTTTTACTTCCCTTGTAGGTTTCAGCCGAAGGTTAACACACGACGATGAAGTCCAAGGGTTTGATTGATGCCTCGGCGTACGTAGACTCGATGATACAGCTAATCCCAAAGGGTTTCTGGTTAACACCAGCTGCTGTACGTTTCTGTCGCAGCCGTACACTGATGCACAAAAAGATCTTAAAGTGCGGCAGATTAACACCCGCCGAGAAAAAAATGTCCTGGAGCAAAGCAACCAAGGATAGGTACGAAACGTGACTGGTTAACACCCGCCAAAACAAAAGAGTCCTGGAGCAAAGCAACCAAGTATATACAATATATACAGTCCGCTAAACTAAATGTGTGCTACAAACCATACTGTTTGTAGCACACATTTAGTTTAGCGGACTGTATTTTTAAGGGCTGATAATTAATTAAAACCGAGTTTTTCTATATTTTAGACTATATTATATAATCAAACAAACCGCGTGCGGGAGCGGCAAGGCACGAACTCACATTTCAATAGTGACAACATCAGAATGTAAAACAAGGTTGCCACAATAAAAACATGGTAAAATAATCTATGTCGCGAACACTGTTCTAAAATTTAAGCATTAAGAAAAACGGTATTACAGACCTAAGCTCAAAACATTGCACGCCTTTTCGTACGGAGTCATGTAAAAAAACAACCATTACAACGATTGATTTCAAGGGCTTATCTCAGAACTAAGAGCTAATAACACTGAAGAGAAAAGATATTTAAGCTTACGAACGGACCGGGCAAAGATACGCAAAAAACGCCGAGCACGTAAAAGCTCATCACGGCTTACTTTAACGTCAACCTTAACCCTTCCAGCGACTAGGCAGCCCTTTATCGTCACGCAGAATCCCATTTACTTTTAAGGGCCCACGAAACGGGTCGGGAAGGTTACGAAAACTTTAAGAAATAAAAAAGGAAAACTCCGACGGAAAATTGCTAACTCTTTCTCTTATTATTTGTTTCAACTCTTTCATAACATTCGCTCCTTAATAAAATTGAAACATAAATGGATAGTTTATTTATGGTTTATTGACCCCTGATTAATTTTACAGTGGACAGCAAAACAGCCTAGACATACGTGCACTCTAATAAGTTACGTTAAGCGCATTTTGCAGCAAAAGTGGAAAGGGTTATCTGCTGTCGACTGTACAGGGCGGTGGTAGCGTATCGATAACAAGCTTCACATCTCAGAAGTCCCGAGTTTGATTTGGCGTGTGCCAATGATTTTTTTTTAAGTTATGATTGTGAAGAAAAAATCGTGAGTAAACACAAGTGTCTGAGATGATAGATAAATGGCTCGTGGTATGATTAGATAGATAGATAACACTTTATTGCACACCAGTAATATAAGGTACAGAGATATAAGGTACTATTAACACTTGGAGAAACAAATCTGACAACATACTTAATGCTATTTGTGGGAGTTAAATAAAAACGAAAATTCCTCGTTTTAAATAATCCGAATACATTCACAGTGAAAATTAAAAATAAAGCAAAAGAAAACAAAAGAAAAAATCAGCATATTCTTATGAAAGACAAAAATAAAATTCTCTGTAGAGAGATGACATACTCCATAAGTCATCAGAAATAAAAAAGCCCAAATTACAAACACATACTTAATATAATCAATCGTTATAGACATAAAAACCTTAGAACAAACACACAAACGTTCTCGTTCAGTTACACGCTAAGAAATTTTAAGGTAAAAGTGTCAATCGAAATTCAATACCAATTAAAACCTTTACCTTTTTTGAAATCCTTCCTCCAGTTGTCCCTAAGCGTTTAAATTACTGAATATTTCTCCTTATTGAGACGTCTGAAGACTCATTTAAATTAAGCTTTTGAAAAAGTCTCATATCTCCTTCGCCCACGGGGGTACAAGATGGGGGTAAAGGGGTAAGGTATTTTTCTCAAGGAGGGACTGGGGTGGCAAAAATGCGTATTGACTCACACATTAATGCGTAAGTAAATATACTGACGCACACAGCGGACGACACTGTATGTAAAACACTTTAAGAAGCGACGAAGAAACGCGAGAAGCTTACCTAATACAGGATGCTTGAAGGTAGGACTTCATTAATTAGTGATATTGTTCAGAATTGATCTCTTACCATAAGTTCAAGTGCTCACGTACCTTAATTTGTATAACATATATTATGTATGTAAAGACGTACAGGTGCTGCCTAGTTTGGAAGGCAGAGGCTGCACTTAGCTATAAAATGTATGTGTGGCAAATAAATAAATTTCATTTCAACATAAAATTATTTCTAAGAAAAAAAAAATTAAAATATTTATTTGCAGTAAATTAACCTCCTCAAGTCCTCAGTCATGACTTTGAAAATAACAATGGTTTTCAATTGTTATTTTTAAGGTCAGGACTGAGGAGGTTAATCCAAGATTACATTTTCTGGCGGCGTCCACACTAGGCCCGTATCATGGGCGCCAGATCAGGAAAGATTTAGTATTTTGGGTCAGACCCTTAATCGGTTTTTATTGTACTCGTAGCACCTGGGATATTTTTAAAGATAATTTTCAGTCTGTTGACTCTTGTGTCTTTTGGTTGTTGACTGTGTCTGAGGTGTTCACATGCCTCAGTGCTTAAAATCGCCAATCGGCGTTGGGCATGTGTGGTAATAAAGCCTATATACTCTCTGCCTCGCTTTCTCAGTGAAGGAAAGCCTATGCTCTGCAAACACTGTTGAAGTAAAAATAAATTTAATCTTTTAGATAAATATCAATTGAAATATAAATAAAAATTGAAGGAACTCAAATGAGTATGAAGCATGAGTATGAGTAGGAAGCGGTGGTAGCCAAGTGGGTAGAACATTGGACTCGGAAGCGGGAGACCCAGGTTCGATTCCCAGTCTCGCTAACGGCGAAGGAAAACATCGTGAGGAAGCCTGGGTGTCCGAGCTATTCACATACCTCAGCGCTTGAAATCGCCAATCCGCGGTGGGCACGCGTGGTGATTAAGCCCATACTCTCTCTCCGAGAGAAGGCCTGTGCCCTACAGTGGGACGTATATAGGCTGCTTATGATGAAATGAGTATGATGACATTATAATAGTACATTAGTAGATAACTTGTGTCATTGCAAACTTTTACGCAAAAAAGTAATAAAACAGCTGCTTATATTTCTTATCAACTTGTAGAGCCAACGTATTTTTTTCAAAATTTTATACTATGACCAGTCTCCAACACCTCAAAAAGGAGTGAACAGTAATACATGCGCTCCTGCTTTTCGCATCAGCCACCAATCTCTGTCTACCCATCCCACGTACAAAGCACACAGCTGGACACAGACCACTTCCCGTTCACGCCAACCTCCTCGGTCTAACCTCGATGGTGCAAAAAAACCTGCCAGCGATATTTCCCCGCAACACCCTGTAACAATAGCGCTGACGGTCGGCTAAAAAGCGAAAGGGTTGCGGAGACGATCGCCCCCCTTCCCCCCTGTCCGCCGCCTTCTTACAACCTTTTTACTGAGGGTGGGCAGCGTAGAGCAGGCAAAGGGAGCAGAGGGCGCTGTGGAGAATGCTGGAATTTTTGGATGCATTGTAGTAAGAAAATGTTGTAAGGAAATCTTGGATAATAATATGCTCGTTGGTCCATGCTTTGAAACCAACAAAAGTTTGCCTTACCAGAAACTCTATAATGTTCCATTTGGCTATGGAAGGAAAATGTTGTTAAGTAATCTTGGATATCCTCATCGAGTCAAGGTTTAAAACGAACGAAAGTTTGTTTTATTGGAAACTCTATAGATGTTGCAAGGAAAACTAGGGTGAAAGGAAAATTTTGTAAAGTAATCTTGGATATGGTCGCCTATTGCTTTAAAACCAGCGAAAGTTTGTATTGTCATAAACTCTGTATATACTAATCAACTTTGGTTTTATTTTGGTAGAGAAGTGCTAATTGATTTTCAGACGTTAAATATCGAAATCTTGTTCAACATTAAAGTTTTATGCTTTGCAATAGTACACCAGTTAACTTAATTGGCTTTGTACACTGGACAACGAATTCGTTTTAAGACGTTTTCTAATTGGCGTGAAATACTTAACACACCAGGGATCTCGCAATAATAATATCGTTGGCCAACCATCTAAATAGCACTTGTCTGCGCGCGCACTATAAACTTCCAAGATCTACATCGCGCTATCAAAGTACAGAGTAGACATAAAAAGAACATCTGATTTGGTAGTACAAATCAGACGTTCTCGTAAGAAACTCATTGCAGCTGGGATGTATGTCCTCTTCCTGAATAAACACATTAGTTAATATTACGAAATCTGTAGGCATAACACGGGAGGTTATTTCTATGTAAAATAAGTGACATCTCTAGGGCAAGCAAGATAAAATTCGAGTCTACACCTGCTATGTTAGGGGGTCTGATGACATACTCAATTACTGACACGCTATTATGAAATCTAGACTGGCTATCGGATTTTTTGTTCTACGTAGATACGTAACCAAGGCCTCACTTAATTCTGTAACTACATCATAGTGCAGTCGATATCACATTAACCTTTACACGCGTGCACTCTACACAGTTACGTTACGGGCGACTTTGAAACAAAATTGTAAAGGTCGACTGCACAGGGACAATTCACTGTCTGGTCACGCAACATGTTTATATCATTCATTTCATGCAATTCTCACTTCAGGTACTGTAATGCATTAACATGATCTAGCTCCAGATGGATTGTATACGAAGTCTTTCAGTTCGTAATTGATACGAAATCAGACTGAAAGTCGCAAGTCCGACGAAGAGCGGCCGACGTCGAAACAATCGGTGAACTATTTACACACAATCTGCAAAGCAGATATGCTCCACTTAAAACTCGCTGTCGCGAAGAATGCGGGCGTCAGAGGGGTGGGGCCGGGGGGGTAATTGCAAAATAAAATTAGCTGGAACGGGTACGTGCTCAATTTGCGCCGGGAGGTACTGATTTGTTTTGCTCTCTCGCGCGCGCTTGTAAAGGTTGCTACCGACTATGACGTCTTACGAAATCACCGCGTCCGCATTGTCCGTGTTAGTCGTACTTGTTAGAAACTCGATACGTGGGCGTTACGTAGATGTATTCGGAATTAGGTGTGGCGCCGGATAAAGAATAGCGTCACTCCATTTCCTTCTGTGGATGTCGTAGGAGACGACTAAGCAAATCAATTACCAGGAGATGGGTAGCAGCGTCTTCCTGAGATTCCAACCACAAACTGCGATCGCCAACCCACCTGTCAGGCGTGGCGATTATGGCAAGACCCTTCATGGTTATGAAAGCCGCGAAGGAGGCCTATGTCTTCCAGTGGACGTCAAACGACTGATGATGATGACGGTGATTCGGAATTAGTAAAGCAAAGCTGTCTGTACTACTTTTAGTCTAGTGACAATCATCATAAGCAGCCTATATACGTCCCACTATAGGGCACAGGCCTTCTCTCAGGGAGAGAGTATGGGCTTAATCACCATGCGTGCCCACCGCGGATTGGCGATTTCAAGCGCTGAGGTATGTGAATAGCTCAGACACCCAGGTTGCCTCACGATGTTTTCCTTCACCGTTAGCGAGTGATATTGCTACTATAACTTTACAAATGCAAGCGGTGGTAGCCTAGTGGGTAGAACATTGGACTCGAAAACGGGAGACCCAGGTTCGATCCCAGTGCGTGCATAGGTACCTATGACGTTGATTTCTAAGTTATGTAGGTAGGTATAAGTGTATATTTGTAACGCTTTCTTTTTTGCACACCCACCCCACCGTTTGCCACTCCTGTAACTCTTGTGAGTTGACTGGTAGGAAATGCCATTAGCATTTTTTTGTACAATAAAAAAAATAAATAATAATAGTTATCTTGCGCAAGAGACACTGTCAAATAAGAAGAAGTTTGTATCGAAAGTTTGAGCCATGAGACAAATAGCTGACAGAAGTGTTCTAAGTTGTTTACTCAACTTTTACAAAACTACGTAATCGACAAACGCCTCGACCTTCGGTGCGTTACGCTGCTCTGTGTTCCCGCATTTTCTTAGCCTATATAGTATTGATCTGGGCGTAACGTTCTGCCATATTGTTTCAGGCTCCCGACCGTAAGGCTCGACTTTATTGTTCTATATTGAGTAAGCTAACGTCTTACTCTGCATAGATGATTGAAGGGTTAAAATGTCGGCCGCGAGTTCAAAAGGGGGTTTCAGCAACATTTAGTGCCTTAGACTACGCCTTAAGGGAATCCTCTGTCTATTAAAATTAAATACATGCGCAAGAGGCTTCGTCAATAATGAAATAGGTAACTCATGACTTACTTTTTGACATAGTATAAAAATAAGGCTTGTTGAAGGCGGTATAAAGACCGGAACGGACAGTGTAATGACCTCCCTGAGAGATTTCTTCCGCGGGAATGCTCAAAAAAGGCGGAGGAAAGTTTCGACCGGGCAAGGCCGGACGCTTCGGAGTCAATGGCTCTTTTTTTTCCCGCCACACTTTTTCTTCCTTTTCCGCTTGAACTTTTGCTCAAGTTTTTATTTTGAGGAAGTTCCGCGGGTGTCAGCCCGCCGGCCCGCAATTTTCCGCGGTTTGCGCCGATAATTGCGGGCCGCAGGTGCGAATGTTTATTTCGCTTTTTTCCGCCGTCCCCAGACTCTCTTTTGTTTTATCAGTTTTCGAATATCGAACGCTTTTTCTTTTATTCGAACGCCCCATGAAGGACAATCACTCGGTTTCTTATAACGCACTGAGGTAAATATCTATATACTCAGTGTATAGATATTTACCTCAGTGCGTTATCGAAACAGGTAAAAATATATAGTATATAGTTCAACCTGTCAGATTATGACCTTGAAAAGAACAATTAAAAGCTATTGTTATGGTGGTCCGATCGGACCATTTAGAATCCTACAGAATAATTTGGTTAAATCGTTTGTAGAAAATCGATAAAGGCTATTATGGTTAAGTCTGCTGCTACTGTCTAACAGCAAAGTTATTATTTTGTCTGATCTTAGGTCGTTTATTCTTCTCATTTACTTAACACATTCATGTTTTATATATTATCTTGACTTCGACCGTGTTTCTAAATAACTTTCATTAGGTTGTCTGGATGAAATTGCTGTTAGCAATAAGGCCGCCCATTGTACTTTTTCATTGTAGCTTTCATATTGTATGTCTCGCTTCTTGTGTGCAATAAAGAATATTCTTATCTTATTTTATCTTCATTAAATAAATTCACTTTTCCTGGCAGGATAACTGGGATATCCTGTGCTTTGAAAACCAGACAAGGGCACCTCAAACATTGAAATAAACATAGAGGCCATTTGCATAAATCAAGCACGGAAGCCTCCAGCGGGCATCGAACCCGCGAGCTCTGTTTCGACAGTCAAGCGCGTTAACCGCTAGACCAACGGAGCAGTCAATAATACTGTGTCTAGGACCTATCATATTTGAGCATTCTTTTTTAGCTCCTCTGTCATTCACTCTACATACCTATCAACACCACACATAGCTTTAACCATTCGCCACATCCCGTAAGACTTTTTCCGCACCATCCAACCAATACGTGGCACACGTCACCTTCCGCGCCTATTTACTCGTGCACACGTCTCGCTAAGCCTATCTTCACCCATTTACTCGAATACACGCCCACCGTCGCGTACGCCCCGCTCACCCATATGGCCCGGGACGTGTGTGCGACTGTGTGTGCCACATGTGGGCGTGTGTCCCCGAGTGCGCATGTCTGGGCGTGGCCTTACGTTCACGTTACGTAAACGGCATGTGGGGCTGGCGTTCTACCCGCCGGTAGAGAACGTGTGGGGCCGGAGGTCGACGGGGACTGGCCGTGTCGTGTGTCTTAGGTGACGCGGGTTAGTGATGCAAGCGTACGAGCTCTCGCCGGTTTTGTAGGTAGGTTGGTACTTGCTGAGTTATCGGTAGTCTTTGCTAACCGAGTGAAGTGTAGGGCATTTCGTTGAACTACGATTCATGGTCTGTGGTGATTAATCCCGTACTCTCTTCCTGAGAGAAGGCCTGTGCTCTACAGTGGGACGTAAATAGGCTGGTTATGTTATGTGAGTGTATCATGACAATTCGATATAGGTAGTACATTGCATAGCCCATTAACCTACAGATGGACAAGTAAGAAGATCAATCGGCTACGCAACGTTCATCGAATTGTCATGATACACTTACATAACATAATGCAGCCTATATACGTCTCACTGTAGGGCACAGGCCTTCTCTCAGGGAGAGAGTGTGGGCTTAATCAACACGCGTGCCCACCGCGGCTTGGCGATCTCAAGCGTTGAGGTATGTGAATAGCTCAGACGCTCAGGTTTCTTCACTATGTCTTCCTTTACCGTTAGCGAGTGGTATTGCTACTTACTATAACTTTACAAATGTACATAACTTATAAAGAAAAGTCATAGGTAGATGCCCGCACTGGGAATCGAACCTGAGTCTCTCGCTTTCGAGTCCTACCACCGCTCCTAGGAGGACGGTACACTATCATAATACAATACCATTCTTCGCGACAGCGAGTTTTATGAAACGCGGTCTATGTCTAGGCGCATAAACTGTTACATTTAAGTTGCAAAATCACCCGTAACGTAGTGGTGTAGAGTGCACGATGTAAATGACGTCTGTACAAGCTTACACAATATGGAAACTGAGGCTTTTGATTTGTCGCGTTGGGTATAAAGAAGCGAAACCGTAAGACGGTAAGACGGATAAAACAGGCTGGATTTTTTTTAATTTTTTTTAAATACACGTTTCTTGAAAACAAATCATTCGCCAAATTGCGTGGCAGTTTGTTGGCGAATTATAATTGATTAGTGCTTCAGGTTAGTCTTACGAAGATAACGTGAATGTAATAGTAACATTAGCATTTACTATAATTATTATTGTAAATCCGAAAGTTCGGATGGGTGGATGTTTGTTACGCAATCAGGACAGAACGGCTGAACGGACCTGGATGAAATTTGTTAGAGAGGTAGATTATAGTCTGGAATAGCACATAGGCGATTTTCATCCCGAAAAAATACACATGAGAAAATCCTACGTGAACGGAGTTGAAGACGAAACAGGTTTTAGTGCAACATACATTTGTTTAGCAAACCCACTCACTAACGGTGAAGGATACAGTGCGGGCATGTACCTATGACTTTGTTTTCTAAGTTACGTAAGTACATTTGTGAAATTGTAGTAGCAATACCACTCGCTAACCGTGAAGGAAAACATCGTGAGGAAACCTGAGTGTCTGAGCTGAGCTATTCACATACCGTGATTAAGCCCATACTTTCTATCGGAGAGAAGGCCTGTGCCCTACGGTGGGACGTATATAGGCTGCTTATGTATGTTATGTATGAGATGTTCACACCACAGTGCTTGAAATCGCCAATCCGCGGTGGGCACGCGTGGTCATTAGGTTTCCTCACGATGTTTTCCTTCACCGGTAGCGAGTGTAGGTAGGTATTATTATTATCATGATTGTATATTTAGAATTTTAGGAATTTTAGAGAAAATAATCGAAATTCGAAGCTATCCCACGGTAGCGCTTATGATGTTTGATATATAAGATCGAATTTCGAGCAAAAGACCGAAAGCCATTCAAAGATTCCGCCGATGTATTCAAGGCAACGACACGGCGCGGGCGTGTACGATAAATGACTTATAATTTATTTTTACTCGAAAAAGGAAGGGTAGGACCTCGCAGCAAGTAATTAATGGCCAAATTGGCTATTCCGAGAGTTCGGGGGCCGTAATGAGGTGAGATTGAGATTAAAACTTGAGAAAATGAGCCCCGGCCTAGGATTAATTGGGGAAAAATTAAACCAGTTCCTTTACGGCTAGGCAATTTTGACTTCTCAAGAACTGCAAAATGAACGACAAAGTAGAAATAGGCAGGTATTTTCTCGTGTAAGCTGGTTATCTGGAGTTCCGACTGCAAATGAGGATTATTTCTTTATTTTATTTACATAGATATTGGAACATAACAGTAATTAAACCGAAGCGTTACAATATTTTAACTGAGAACTACCTATCAAACATCTTCTAACATTCTCTTACATACCTTCATCACACTTCCAGTCCCATCCGAAAACACATCACACGCTGGTGCTTCAGCGTGCAGGGCACAGAGTGGTCGCAGCGTAAGCGCGACTCTTAGAGGTGGCCTAGTGGGTAGAACATTGGACTCGGAAGCAGGAGACCCAGGTTCGATTCCCAGTGCGGGCATGCACCTACGACTTTGTTTTCCAAGTTATGTACATTTGTGAAGTTATAGTAGCGACACCACTCGCTAACTGTGAAGGAAAAAATCGTGAGGAAACCTGAGTGTCTGAGCTATTCATATAGATCAGCGCTTGAAATCGCCAATCCGCGGTGGTCACGCGTGGTGATTAAGCCCATACTCTCTCCCTGAGAGAAGGCCTGTGCCCTACAGTGGGACGTATACAGGCTGCTTATGTTTATGCAAGCGCGACTCTGGTGAGACTATAGACGCACTATAGGATACACTCTATATGGTGAATTTTTTGATGCTGTTATTTTAAAAGTTTGTAATAGTCAGTCCGTGTGGCGCCGTATTAAGAATAGCGTCACTCCATTTCCTTCCGTGGATGTCGTAGAAGGCGACTAAGGAAAACAATCACCAGGAGACGGGCAGCAGCGTCTTCCTGAGATTCTAACCGCATACTGCGATCGCCAACCCGCCTGCCAAGCGTGGCGATTATGGCGAAACCCCTCATGGTTAGGAAAACAATGAGGGAGGCCTATGTACTACAGTGGGCGTCAAAGGGCTGATGATGAATAGTCATTCTATTCTTTAGTAATAATCTACATTGTATTATTGTTATAAAAACGTTTATTGCACATAGGTAAACAAAATAAAGTGGTAATGTGGTGGACTTAATGCTATAAGCATTTTCTGCCAGCCAACCACATTTATACACAAATGTAGAAATAGTCTGGGTGTATCTGACTGCGAATAAACTTAGATATTATGTAAGACTTTTGCGTATTTTGTGTAAGAGTTTTAATGTATTTTTTCTGGTATGTACAATAATGATAAAGACATAAACAAAGACACTCAGATTTCCTCAGAATGTTTTCCTTCACGGCTAGCGAGTGGTATTGCTACTGTAACTTCACAAATGTACGTAACAAGGTCAAAGTCAACTTAATACTTAGTTTTATTCCTTAACCTTGTCTCGAGAACCTGCAAAGCACTGCCGAGTACAATAAGATTTTATTTGACGTGATCACCCATAGCTTCCTTACATTGGGTCATTGATCCTGCAGAGGTGCTTCACAATTATTCCAACTTTATTTATATTAAACAAATCCCCCTGTGCTACGTTGTGCACGCGACGCACATTCCGGCCTTTTGCGTATTTTGTGTAAGAGTTTTAATGTATTTTTTCTGGTATGTACAATAAAGATAAAGACATAGACAAAGACACTCAGATTTCCTCACAATGTTTTCCTTCACGGCTAGCGAGTGGTATTGCTACTGTAACTTCACAAATGTAAGTACGTAACAAGGTCAAAGTCAACTTAATACTTAGTTTTATTCCTTATCGTTGTCTCGAGAACCTGAAAAGCACTGCCGAGTACATTAAGATTTTATTTGACGTGATCACCCATAGCTTCCTTACATTGGGTCATTGATCCTGCAGAGGTGCTTCACAATTATTCCAACTTTATTTATATTAAACAAATCCCCCTGTGCTACGTTGTGCACGCGACGCACATTCCGGCCTCCCGCGGCCAGTCCATCCGTCAGGCCAACTGTATGCCGGCAGCCCACGTGCCACTAGTAAACTTTGGCCAAATAAAGTAGAAATTAAAAACTAAGGATTTCCTCAGACTTTTTGTCTTTTGTCAGTGTTTGTTAATTTCTCGCACTTACAAGAAAAATCTATAGCCATATCATAAAAATGTATTGTGCTTAACTAAAGGAAGTAAATGGTATGAGTTTTCGGTGAAACAACTAATAAGGTTTCACTTCCGATTTCTTTAATTTTGGACAAACTGTACAGTCGCCAGCAAGCTTTACGTGTTAGCTGCAAAGTCACCCGTAACGTAACTGAGTAGAGTGCATGGATGTAAAAGGCGACGTCTTAGTTAGACCTAAGATTTCCGCACTAAGGCCCGGTTTCTGAATTGAAAATTACACTAAGTAAACACTTAAGTGTTAACGTTCTGTCACGCTCTTTTCTGAGGAATTCGAAGCGACAGCTGTTAATCTACTGTTAACAGCTGCCAGTGGTTTTTTTTGTATGAACTTTGGTCAAAGCTCTTAACAGTAGATTAACAGCGTGTTAGTGTACGAGAAACTGGGGGTAAGCCTCATAGTTGGGCCATTGTACGTAGCAAGCGCTGAGGTATGTAAATACCTCGTACAATATGGTTTCCTCACGATGTTTTCCTTCTATTATTGCGGCACGTTATTGCTATTGAACATTCACAAATCTACGTAACTTAGAAAATAAAGTTATTGCTACATGCCGGGATTTGAACCCACGACCTCCCGAATGTGAGGTCGTTCGATCGATGCGCTATTCGACACAGCGCTCTAAGTCGATGTATTGTTGACTGTACTACCTAATGGCAACCCACAGGCCACTACTAACGACAACCCGCTGGGAGGCATTACTCAACACACATGTGGACTTGAATAAGATGCATGCTTGTTATTTTGATTTTTTTTAAGCGTAAAGGGAGCCTGTGTACGTCCCACTGCATGGCACCGGCCCTCTCTCAGAGAGAGAAGGAGATAATTACATATATTATGAATAAAAATGTCATGTCACAGTGTTTGTTATCGATCTCGTCCGAAACGGCTTCACCGATTTCTATGATTTTTTTTGTGTATATTGGTAGGTCTTTGAATAGGTCGTAGATTAGATTAGAACACTTTATTGTACACACCAGAAAACAAAATACATTAAAAGGCTTACATGTCTCAGTTTTGCCGTATATAATTGGCAGTGTTAAAAGCTAATTGATTAATTAATTAAGTCGTAGGGTAATTAATATGGAAAAACAACGTTTACCTTGTCAGTTAGTTATATATATATTGACATCTAGATAATAGTATGTGAACACTTCAGACATTCAGGTGAATACCTGGGGCCTGTTTCATAGAACAACATTTCATGAATTACCATGACTATTCGATGTTCATTGCAAACTCGATTAACCCACAGACTAACAAGTAGGAAGACTCGTCAATGCAATGTAAATCGTATTGTCGTAAAAAACTATGGATTGTAGTTTTATGAAACTCGCTCAAATTTACGATATTTTCCTCCACCGTTAACTAGTGGTGTTGCTACAACAATATTTTTTATTATCTAAATACGTTTTATCTTTTTCTACCTGCCACCGGAAAAATAAAAGTCATCTTAGTTCGTGATCATAAAAATAGACAAGGTGACTTCTATTATAGACATCAAAATCACAACGGTCTCTACGATATCGAAATAGACACATCAAAATCCTGCAATGCACACACACATAACAAACCACGAGAGCACGCACCCCAGAATTGTGCAACCGCGCAAAGCGCACAACTATAAATTTGCCCTATTAAAATAATGCTCACAATACTAATCATAGAGCCTGGCCAGATCAGAGCCGATAGAGGTAGATTAGTATCTGGGGAGTGATGAATGGATGCCCAGAGCCACTTTATCTTGACGCTGTCCACGTGGGGTAAGGTGGAGTTGAGTCGCTCTTTGAAATAAATGCCATTTATGACATAAAAATCAGAAAAAAAAATAGTATCAAAACGTCACCCAGAAAAAAACTTACACTGTTTGAAATAAAAAACTATTCTCTGGATTTAAAAAAATAGACGAAAAACTTCTTGCTGTCTATCTCTGGTTACATGAAAGATCGGAAAACATTCGATCGTTCCAAATTCAAAACTTCGGTTTCGGCAGGAGTTTTTTTAAATTGGCATTCTGGCCAGTGTCAACTCGCAAAGAAAAGTCTCTACGCTGTCTCCTATTCCGTTCCATCTACGGAAGCGACGTCGCTAGGCGAGTTTATCAGAGAGTGGCCGAGCGCGATGTGCATCTGAGCTGTTACCATATGGGTTTTGCGGCGCATTGCCATTGTGTGGGCAAATCCGGCTGACATGTGAGATATACGCTGCAAGAGAATAAACACTATTATTTCTACGTCTCTTCCACATTTACTTTCTATTGTTTCTCTAAATACTTTGGAATCAGTTGAGACTTGGAGCTGAAGTTCATCAGAATGTTTTTTATTGCATTGTTTCGTTACGCGTAACGTTTCTATGACATTCGGTGATGACTATTTTCGTTTTAAATTCGCTCCTATGGGCCGCATGATAAGAATTACTGTAGAGTATTTGCGACTGTTAGCTGCTCCAGAAACCGTTAAGAAAGTGGAATAAGGTTCAGCCCTCTTTATTATTCATAGATAGAGTCAGCGGTAGGAAGCGAATATGTATCATGCAGTATCATAAACAACGAGCGCAGGGGAAAGCCAATAAGGCTACAACAGTAAAACTTACGATTTCTACCATTAAATATTAAAACGCCTATTCATATATTCATGCCCTTTCACTAGGCCAGCTGTTTCGTCCATATTCAGTGAGATATGGCGGGCAATAACTCGTCCCGGCGGCATTTCGTCACACATTTGATGACTTGGTGAAAAGCGCCATCTTATTCTGATTTAGCAGAAAGCAAGGTGGCGTATTCATATCAATATATCGAGTTTGATATAAAGAATATCACGTTAAGCAAGCAGAATCATTCTAGTGAGTTTACAAAATCAGTTTGTTCTCTCTCTTTCTCTCTTCAATTGAAAAAAAATATTATATAAATTAATAAAAAAATACGTGTTCACACATAAACTAACGCCTCTATCCCGAATAACCAGGGGTTTCAACTTGTCACGATCCTGACAAATCTCTTGTATTTCATCAAAATTCTTTAATCATTGCATTAGTGCTCGCCAAAAAAAAACAAAATACAATAATAATATATGAGTCTTGTTTTTATTTTCCCAATATCCGAAATAAAGTTCGCAATGTACAGTGTTTACGAAAGTTTTAGTTCGGAAACATATCCTAGTCTCAAATTAGCGTACTAAACCTTATGCATGGTAAACTTAGCCAAGAACAGTCTTAATCAGGCAAGGACCATACTATACGTGTATGGACAACAAACATACAGACCCTACGATATTGGTTCTAAGTTGATATTCAACAGGAACCTACGAGCTCTGCGCTTAGCTGGGTCACTGAATAACAATGACGGTGTTATGCTGTATAAGTTAGATAGATAGAGAACACTTTATTGTAAATAAAAATGGAAATAACATAGATATTTCTTAAGTTAAGAGTAGAGACGGCGGCCTTATCGCCCTGTATTTTCAATTCCAAAGCATGGCCAAAAATCTCATGGGACCAGTTACGGGAGCTAAGCCATCGGATGTTGCAACCGGGTACCCTTTACCCGCTCGGAGTGGGTGTAATGCATGTGGCGATCTTTATCGGTTATCTTTAGCGTATACTTTACCTGAAGCGATTGTTCGGCTCAAACGCTGTGCGACTAGTATGGGCTCAATACGGTCTCGCTTGATAAACAAGGTTACCTCTAAACTCAAACTCAAAATATTTGTAACAAATATTTGTCAGTTTCAGCAAAATAGATGAGATTATGTAAAGAGGAAACTGACAAAGAAACACACATGCTTACGTTAATAAAATAATAGTAAATAAAGAAGGGTGCGTGTGACAATGATACCATTTCAGCGTGGAGAATGGAAATGGAACTGTAATTTCATAACAATTTTGGACCAATCATTATCATCATCATCAGCCTATGATTGTCCACTGCTGGACATAGGCCTCTCCTATTGCACGCCACTGAGCACGGTCCTCGGCCACTCTCATCCAGCTCCCGCCAGCCGCCCCGCGAAGATCATCGCTCCACCGAGTCCGAGGACGTCCCACACTACGTTCACCGATCCGCGGTCTCCACTCAAGAACTCGTCTACCCCATCGGTTATCAGTTCTTCGGATGATATGGCCGGCCCACTGCCAATTCAGCATGCTATACGGTGGGCTATGTCGGTGACTTTGGTTCTCTGTCGGATCACCTCGTTTCGAATTCGATCTTTCAGAGAAACCCCCGAGCATAGCCCTTTCCATAGCACGCTGAGCGACTTTAAATTTGTGGACCAGCCCCACCGTGAGTGGACCAATCAATCCCTTTTAATCTTGCTACATCGAGTCAACATATTGGGTGCATACTAGGCATACAGGATTTTCTGTACAATAGGGTGTTAGGAGCAGCTCAAACCAGGTCACTGGCTTGAATGGGGTGATTATAGGCAGGCAGTTAAGTAGTTACAGTAAGTTTTGAAGGCCGAACGATGGGTTGGCTAAGGATTGGATTAATTGGCACTATCCTATGAAAAATAGGTTCGTTTTTACATTATTTTTTTTCGAGGGAATATGTAGTTTTGAGGCCCTGGGCTGGATATTTCGATATGGGCCGCTTTAAATAATTTTCAAAGCGATAATTAATATAAACGTATACTAATCCACTCCAATGATTCACGTTATGAAGCGATACTGCAGGTTGATTTTTTAGGTAATAACTATAATTTGAGTAAGTAATTAACAATGTAACTTAAATAACAACTTGGTTAACCTCTAGCCACCACCTCGTATCGTGACAGCTCCTTGAATGGCCGCCAACCTACCCCTGTATTGCCACCGCTTTATTAAAACATTGCTTTTTACAATTCAACTACGGAATTTCTTATTTAAATACATTAAATCAACGTTATAATTAATTAATAATAAAAAATAGAAAACGTTGATATTATTCGACAAAATAAAAAAATATGATAAGCTTGATTACAACGCTAGCATTAAGAACCAGAATCTTGCACGGAAGAACCTCATTAACTGAGATCGAGCTATCATTTTCTGGTGATACCATGACTCGATACAAGAACTCTATATTCGGTATTTTTACGGAATACCAATATGTTATCATGTCTTGGCTTGTTTTATTAAGACACATTTTCATTCACGTGTGAAACGACCGTTAGAAGATCGAATTAGTAACACACTTATTCGGAAAAAAACAAGAAATAGAAAATGTTAATTTGTCTCCAACATAGTAAGGCATAAATGTTGAGGTCCTGGGCTGAATATTTCGATACGGGCTGCTTTGAATATTATTAATTTATAATTATAGCATCATATTTACATTATATCTTTAAAATTAAGTATCATTTGCAACTATTGTCAATATTTAGGACAATGCCTCATACATCGCACTGTAGGGCACAGGCCTCTCTCAGAGAGAGAGAATGGGCTTAATCACGACGCGTGCCCACCGCGGATTGGTAATTTCAAGCGCTGAGGTATGTGAATAGCTCAGACACTGATGTGTCCGCACGATGTTTTCCTTCACGGCGAGTGGTATTGCTACTATAACTTCACAAATGTACATAACTTAGAAAACAAAGTCATAGGTACATGCCCGCACTGGGAATCGAACCTGAGTCTCCTGCTTACAAGTCTAATGTTCTACCCACCAGGCTGCTACCGCTCTTTTTGTACGTAAATGAAAATGTTTAGGTTAGTTATGTATGTAAAAAAGAGTATGTGAAATTTTATAACTTTATAGTCTATGCCTATAGTTGGGCCAAATTCGATAAAGAATGTTTAATAACAAAGCGTTGCTTAGCAACCAATGACAGGCATATACTGACAACCTTTTTCTATGAAACTAACAGTATTTATTGATTTGTAATAAAAAAAATTGTTTGAAAAATTAAAATCACTGCATCCTTTTTTGGTGCTGGTGTCGGTAAATTCACCGTTTCTCTATTTGGTACTCTTTGAGTACTTTGTATACAGTACTAAGATGTACACCGGCAGTTTTGGAGTTTTTTTGTCCATTTTTTCTCCAAAATGATCTAGATTTTGAAATGGACACCTAGTTTAACTTGTAACGTTCATTAAGTCGCAGTTTCTGTGCTACTTTGAATAAAAAAAATTGATTTTGAAGTTTCAGCAGTCTTTGTTGCAATATCTTTGTGGTATACATACTGGTCTTTAGGCCACATTTCTTCCACCAGTTTATAAATATTGCAGATTACTACCTTTTCTGACGAACTGAGTGACGATTTTCTGTTTCGTTTCTTTTTTTGAGAAGAAAACTTCTGCAGTCCACTGGGACCGGGCATTGAGTCACCCATTCTCAATGTACAACCAAGAACCAAGTTGACACAAAAATAAAATCTTAATAACAAAATGTAACAAATTACAACTAAACAACAAATAACGAAGAGAAAAACAACAATATCAGCAAAAAGCAACAAAAATAACACGTACTGTACTCGAAAGCAAGGTTACATTGACGTCAAACATTGACGCTATATTGCCATTATATTATAATACTACCAAATTAAAATTCCGCGTTCCATTTTATGATTAAGTCATTATGTCTTATATTATAATTGTATGATAAACATAATTGATGAGGTTTAGAAAAAACATAGCACACATTAAAAAAGGAACAAATTGAAACTCGTATGAATGAAACGAAACGCTGTTATTTTATACGCGGTAGGGTTGCAATGTACGAATTACGCGACGGATTTCAAATGAAATTAATTTAGTGCAATATGTAGAGAAATGAGTGTCCGCTGAAATGACAGTTCATCATCATCATCATTCATCATCAACCCATTATGTCCCCACCGAGGGGCACGGGTCTCTTCCCTGAGGAAGGTATAGGCCATACTCCACCACGGGGGCCAAGTCCGGATTGGTGGAGGCTTGTAGACTAGTGGCTCGTCTACTGTCAGAAGTTGTCAAGCCGCCCTAAGGCCTCTGACTTGGCTTAACGACTGCCATCTATCGACGGCAGCCGGCACCAACAGCTTAACGTGCCTTGCGAAGCACGGAACCGCTCGGAAAAATGCCACTAGCGTTAGGCATAGACGGCGACCCATCCATGCACTGAACGCGCCCAGTAATGACAGTTACTTTAAAAGAAATTAATGTTTGTAACATCTGAATTTTAGCAATGTCAGATATTTTGTAGGGTTTTCACGTTTGACTATAAATTATTTTATTTTTTATTTTCGCTTATTTACTGTTTTAGCAAAGTTCTATGACTGATTTATGTGAAATGTGTTGTGAAATTAATAAACCTATCAATATTACTGTGTAAATTTTTTTTTTTAATTTTTGACTTACTTTGTTATCGCAGAGTTTTAAATTTTATAAATTATTCGCCAAACTGCATGGCATGTTGTAATCAAATCAATAATACCAATAGTATACTGTATTTTTTTAGCTCGCTTTGTGATGACCCTAAATTGCGTTGTTTACATTTATTCTTTATCGAATATGGCGCAAGTATAGTTAGACCTGAGATTTTTCCGCACTTTCGGAAATAGTTGGGCCATTGTACGTAGCATTCGTTCAGGTATATAAATACCTCAGACACTAGGGTTTTGCTTACGATGTTTTCCTTCACAGTTAACGAGTGGCATTGCTACTACAACTTCACAAATGTACGCCTCTCTTAGAAAACAACATCATCGTACTTGCCTAGATTCGAACCCACGACTTCCCGAATGTGAGGCCGGCATTCTACCGCTGCGCTACCACTGCTCTAGTCTCTGCCTATTCATATATGCATACATACATAAACTCACGCCTGTATCCCAGAGGGGTAGGCAGAGACCAGGGACTGCCACTGGCCACGATCCTGACATATCACTTTCGCTTCCTCAACATTCATTTTATTCCCTGCTTAATCCTTGCGAAAATCAAGAACGACCTTACTCTACGTTTGTTTTCATCCCAGATCCCAGCTAGTTCAAAGGTATAAGGGCATCCTTGTACCTGCAATCGAAGCTCCTATCTCACTTGCCACTGTCACAACTAACTCCGAGCACAATAAATACGCTCCCACAGAGTAGTGGGACAACCACCAGTGTTCAAGGAAGATTCCAAATCTACTAAGATAATAATTGTACAACGGCAGCAGCATAGCGAGATTCAGTAAATGTAAATAATAAGCTTCGCAAGGCACGTTAAGCTGTTGGTGCCGGCTGCCGTCGATAGATGGCAGTCGTCAAGCCAAGTCAGAGGCCTTAGGGCGGCTTGACAACTTCTGACAGTAGACGAGCCACTAGTCTACAAGCCTCCACCAATCCGGACTTGGCCCCCGTGGTGGAGTATGGCCTATACCTTCCTCAGGGAAGAGACCCGTGCCCCTCGGTGGGGACATAATGGGTTGATGATGATGAAATAAATATGTAATTAAAATTATTTCTAAATAAATTGTTTTTTTATTTCTCCCCCCCCCCCTCTCTGTCTTTCTTTCTCTCTCTCTTTCTTTCTTTCTTTCTCTCTCTCTCTCTCTCTCTCTCTTTCTTTCTTTCTTTCTTTCTTTCTTTCTTTATTTCTTTCAGTACAAATACCGTTCCAAATATAATGCAGTATGTCTTACTTATTGAAAAGAGGTGTTCAGTTTGTTTATAGATACTAACAAAATTCGTCGTCAAACACTTCTGCGATTTCTTACATTAACAATTTATAATAACTATGACACACCATGGACTTCGTTTTTTGTTTGGTTTTGTATTGTTATTGTGGCATGGGTACCGTTTTTAGGGTTCCGTAGTCAACAAAGAATCCTTATAGTTTCACCATTTTCTGTCCGCGACCTATATCAGAGACGATTAGTACTAGAAAGCTTAAATTTGGCATAGATATACATATGCGGACAAAACGGTAGATTAAAATGTAAATTTTTTTTTTTAGGTTACCTCCCCTGCACCTAAATTAGGGATGCATTTTTCTTTCTCGCCTATTTCATAGTATGCGGTATCGTTGGATCGGTTGTCAAAAATATTGTAAGAATAGGAAGACCATTTTTTTACTTAGGGATTCGTTTGCGACATATGCGCAAATTTTTGTGAAAACGTGTAGAAATATGAAAAAATTCAGGGCAGTAGTACCTACATATTATAATGAACTTAGAAGCAAAACTATCACGGTTAAGTAGGCTTTACAAGTTAACGAGTAATATGCGACCAATTTATAAATGGAATTCTTACTTTGTTGGTTCTGTAAAGTTGGTAAAAACCCCTCCTTCTACGGAACTAAATCAATCAAATCAAATCAATCGAATCATGCCACCATGACATCTTTCTTCATGAGACCTTAATTTTAAAAGCCAAGGTCTTCCATCAACTCTCATGGTTGCCCCTCACACAATAACGGTGCCAGTAATACGGTCTGTTACACGCTGAGGTAAAAGTGAGAATTGAACCCTCCAGGACATGCGGGCTGCCGGCAGTATATCGAGGCCCAAGAGGCATGAATGCGTTTGGATGCGGTACCTTCTTCCGTCGACACTTCTTTGTCTACCAAAGATGGAAATTTACTGTCGTAAGTTTGTTTCCTACGAGCCTTGACTTCTCCATACTCGTAAATGGCGCGGAGCCATGGTGCCTATGGTGATGAAATCTGTACAAAATTGATGCATTTAAGATAACGTTTGAGAGTGCTTCTGTTAATTCCCTAGACAGAAATAAGAAGCAACGAGTCTATCATAAAACAACTTCTCTATCAACTTTTGACCAAGAAACGGCCCTCCGCTTCTTCAGGTACATTATGGGTTCTCACTGGTACAGCTTAGAGAAACTGATGATCACCAGCCGATTGGTTGGCAATTGGGTACCTGAAGGAGGGGAACAAACAAGATAATTGGATTTTACACTCATTGTCCTAATACGAACAATTTTAAAGTAAAGTAAAGTAAAAAGTATTTATTGCCATTTTAAAGGTAACATTTAAACATTTGCTGACCCCCACACTAGGCAGAGCCTGTCCCGTGGGGGAAGGATTAGATGTGGCTGATTACCTTACAGTTACGGCGGTACATGCAAAATCTTAAGGAGGTTTTGTAATCTTAATGAGTAAATACCTAGAGCATGCAAATCTAGGTAAGTACATAAAAATATTGTGGAAAATGTAGCAAGTAAGTATACTAGAACCTATTTGCTACATTTTTGATAGCCAAATTATTTTAGACTATTTACATCTTGTATGCTATGTGAATTGAAACTTTATGTGTGAGTGTATGTGAGTGTGTGTGTGTGTGTGTGTGTGAGGGTGAGGGTATGTGAGGGTGTGTGTGTGTGTGTGTGAGGGTGTTAGGGAGAGGGTGAGGGCGAGTGTGTGTGTGTATTTGCGAACGATTTTGTTTTGTATCTCTTTAAGGTTAACTCTGCTTACAATTTGTTTAGATTAGACACTAGGCGTTAACATTTTTTCGGTGGTTTGATAATCTTTGGTGTTTAACCAGCTTAGAACTTTTATTTTGGCCTCCTTTACAGTGCACAGTTTTATATCGCAGTCTTTGACCGCAATATTGTATAGATATTGGTGCCGAAAAGGTGCGAATCTTCGGGCAAAAGCCGTTTTTACTGTTGCCTTTTCAATCCTAAACACTCTCTTTTTTAAAGTATTGAGATATTCACTGGAATTGATTAATTTTTTGTGTTGTGCCAGGATTACCTTAAGGATATAAAGTTTTCTTATACTTAGTACTTTGTTTTCCTCGTACAGTTTGGTGGTGGGGTACATTCGGGGTTTCTTATTATGGTGACAACTCCAAACTACTAAAAAATATCAATTGTTCCATACTAACGTTACCAAGGTGGAACAGCTGACATTTCGCAAATTTTTAAGTGTTCCCAATAGTAACGCTTTCTTAATAGATGTGTGGATTTTGATATGCCTCATTACACGGCATAGAATTGTTTTCAAAAAGCGAGTGAATGAGATTTCAAATACGATATAAGTACCGATCAAAAAGTAGAAAATCTTGAGGACTCTAATAAGTAGTAAAAGCTGTAAAAGAATTAATGGGAACCATAAGTTCTACTGCAAAAACAGTTTGGCGACGTTTGTAAAAAAGATATGAAGGTTTTTAAATGTGAACAAATAAAAAATGGCATCTTCATAAGAAATTAGAAACAAGATAGCAATAATTTATTAGCGTATTCATTTCAATGGATAACCAACTAGCAGTTGACGACAGTCAGCGAGTCTTATTTTGGGAGAAGGTATTTATATGTATGTATGTATGTATTTATTAATATAAAAAGAACATGTTACATTTGTTACAATAAGGCCCCACAAAACCGATTGATTGGTTTGACTGTGGGTACTTAAGTTGTTTACTTAGCTGTGACCACGAGGCTTGATATTCTATGAGACCTCATTCTACAAAATGCCGCATTCGTTTCGTTCTCAAGATATACAAATTTCTACTCCACGTACATTTCATGGTGAACTTATACCTCGCGCTGGACCGCCTATATGAAAAGTGATTGCGTGTCTTGGAGCCTATATTGTGTTACCAATGCCCGTTCGTAGGTTACTACTAGGTAGAGTTAGCAAATAATAGTTAACACAAGGATAGAAGGGGCAGGTATTTAGTTCCCCATCAGATCAGGGGCCTAATTATGCGCATCAACTCCTGGGCGATTCTAATCGCCTAACTGTCAAATTCCATACTAATTTGACAGTTATACGATTGGAATCGCTCAGGATTTGGTGCGCGTAATATAGGGGCTGATCAAAATTGTGGCAAGGTGGCTTACAACTAAGCTTGGCTTAACATAAACATATTCTACGAATAGTACCATACCATACTATAAAAGTCTGCTTTATTTAATAACGAGATTAACAATCCGTCATTTTAGGCATTAAACCAGCATAATGGCAGTTAACAGGTTACCAAGCAGTACGTTGTCAAAATTAATAGTTATACATTACTATTTTACCCAACACTAGTAAATTTGCTGCAGCCTAACCGACGAAACTCTAATATTGATTTTAGCCTCAGTTAGACCGTCCACATAGTCCCATATATCACGCTGTCAAATACCGGACCAATTGCCATGTAGACCCCTACTCTTAACCTCGTATCTCGTGCAGAATTCCTGCACAGCGTTGCGCAACGAGCTCTCAGGTCTCCGCCCAGCTCAAAACCCACCCATTACTTTACTATCCGCTCGCTACTGAACAGCCTTGACTACCGAGTACCGGCAACGACTAATGCCGACCATTACAACGTTTTCGAACGCACGCGTAAGCATAGACCTTCTTGTTCGTCACCACCGGCTGATATCTCGTCGACAGCTCGAATTACGCTGGAAATTATCCTATTTTGAACAGCCTCCAGGTAGGAACGTAACGAGCCGCCGATACGTCACTCGCCTCCCATATTTTCCGATGATAGGCTGGCGTTGTTAAAAACGGCAAGCACTAGATCAAATGTGCTCCGGTGTATAAGTAGGTGCTTGGTTAGGGTATAAATTCTAATAAGCGTTTATGTTTATGCTATAAGAGACTCCTGGGGCAACAATGCTCTTAATCTCGGCTCTTATTCAGCCAAGGAGGGAATTTTAAAATGTAGGAGAACGGTAGTTGGTATGTTTATGGTTAATTTTTAGCTGCCGCCTACGTACTGCCTGGTAATAAATCGAGGTGCTCTTCTATGCAGGTTCGTTGCTCTTTTAGCTACTCTTTTTTTTTAACTCGACGTGTCGTCGTGGAACAAGTGGACGGAAGTTCGTTTGGACTTGTCGAAAAGAAAAAAAAAAACTTTGGCCTTTGCATCTACGTAATGAGATGATTTATACAGCGTCCAGTGGCACCTTCACTCGCACAAGATGGGTAAAGGATGCTGCAGTGCCTGGGACATTGTTTTTCACTTGGTCTGGGCTTGCCCAGCATCTATACCATCCTAACAGCTTAGTTGGCCAAGGAAAATATCACTGATATTTCATTCAATTTTGCAAAAAACTTCATGAAGCCTGTATGCCTTCTCTCAGAGAGAGAGCATGAGCTTAATTACCATGGGTGCCCGCTGCGGATTGGCACTTTCAGGTACGTGAACACCTCAGACACTTAGGTTTCCTCACGTCATTTTTCGTTCACCATTAGAGAGTGGTATTGCTACTACAACCTCACAAATGTACGTAACTTAGAAAACGAAGTCGATACATACCGGGATTCGAACCTACGACTTCTCAAACGTGAGGCTAGCGTTCTACCTTTACGCTAAAAACTAAAAAAAGCAAAAAAAGTTTTTTTTTAAACTTTACATGTGCAAGCCAAATAGTCACTTCCTGTTATTGTGCTTTTTTGATGACTTTGGACTTTTGCATGCTTGTTCAGTTCTGATGACAATACCAAAGTTGTCTCTTCACGAGAGCTACCTTTAAGGTTGGTAGCACGGACACAAAACTTTGCATATACTCGTTGGCTGATGATGTAGCAAGAATTGTCTTCTCATAAGAGCACTCCTTAACTTGAACTTTTTATTTTGGTTCATTTCCGACATAAGCGTAGGTAAATTATTTGTCAATTTTTTTATTTTTCAGATAGGTATATGAATTGAAACGAAACGAAACGAAACGAAACGAATCGAAACGAAACGAAACGAAACGAAACGAAACGAAACTAAACCAAATGCTTATTTCTCACCACATTAAAGTTAACAATAATATATTGCTAATAATACGGAACTCGGTCACACATAAGCAGACTAAAGTAAGGTTAAGATTTGAATAGATTAGAAATATTTATTGCACACTATACCAACCATACGTAAGCAATCTATAAACGAACGTACTTAGACCGGTCATACCGCCGGCACTGCCGCTGGTGTGTAAATTGCGAATTTCCGGTAATCTGCATAGCCAAAACGCGCTAAGTGAATACTAAATTATCGTTTGTCTCTACAGATTTGCCTAAAAAGAAACAATACAAACAGAAACAGACACACAACAGGTATTTAGTTTGTGGAATTCTCAATTCAGACAGGCGGTTCGAGTCAGTATTCCACATTAATTGCATAGTCGGGGACTGTTACTAAAACACACATTAACCAGCTGAATGAGCTCTTGTGTTAATAAAATTAAAGACAAGTCCACAGCTTACAAGGCCATGCAGTAAGTGGCCTGTTGGTCCGATCAGTCACGGCAAACTACGGTAGATTATTCATACGCTCTGGGACCCCGAATTAATCTTTCTTACCTTAAGTGGCGTTTACCGACTACTACTCGGCATATATCTATTGTCATTTGTTTTTCTACCGTTCCAATTTGAATAATGCGCCTCTGTCTATAAATTAGGAGGCGTATGCCCGATTTTGGACGGGAGAAACGTCTGTCAAATCTATCAAACAGCGACACGGTCGCTTTATGAATGTGGTTGGTCAGAAAAAAGATACGTAAGCGTATATATAACAAACGCTCTGCATGCATTTGTGATATATGTATAACATCTAACTACATTTAGTTCATAAAATGGTAAATTTGTATAGGATTTTCCAAAAACTCAAAAGCAAAAGCTACAAATATAAATAGCAGATACGATAAGGGGTAAAACAGGCATGTATTGTGATTTTTCTATAAACTTACTCCCGGTTTCTCGTAAACGAAGGATGTGTTAATTTACAGCTGTTGTTGTTTTTTTTGTGCACATTAGGCAACTGACATTAAATAACATGACATTATATCTATGCCAGATTCATACAGAATCTAGTGGCTACCTCTACGCGAAAATTTTCTACTATGCTGGACAGAGAAAGCTTTCCTAGCACCTAAACTCTAGCATCCTCCCTGCTTAGTCGGCTCATCGGAAAAAATCAAATGGTTGCTAATGCAATTTTTGCTATAAATATGCACATAAACCTCAGTGTCAGAGGTGTTCACCCACCTCAGCGCTTGAAATTGTCTATCCACTGTGGGCACGCGTGGTGATTAAGACTGGGGCTCAAGTCTCATTTTTTGATAGAACGAAAGTGTAACAATCACTTCTGTTTTTTGACACTATTTCTAGTCGCGTACACAAACGCCTCTCGATGGCGTGTCACTGGAG